>OU823241.1:20007500-22539097 GCA_917490735.1 Dryobotodes eremita | reverse complement strand
GTCGTCTGCTGGCCAGCTACCTAGAGCATCGGACGATCGTCCTGGCGAATAGGACTGGCCAAGTCCGGCGGTACGCCGTCGAGGCTGGCGTTCCGCAGGGGTCAGTCATAGGACCTCTCCTCTGGAACATCGCCTATGATTGGCTCTTGCGGGGAGCTCTCCTCCGGGGCACGAGTGTCGTCTGCTATGCGGATGACACTCTCCTCACCGCCCGGGGGGGGAGTTTCAGGGAGGCGGCCAACCTGGCCTCGGCGGGTGGATCCTTGGTCGCGGGGAGGATCCGCCGCCTAGGTTTAACGGTGGCGCTGCACAAGACCGAGGCCGTGTTCTTCTACGGAGCTCGGCAGCGCCCCCCACCTGACGCCCACATCTTCGTGGAGGGCGTCAGAATTGAGGTGAAGGCCCAGATGAAATATCTGGGCCTTGTACTCGACAGCTGGTGGCGCTTCGGTCCGCATCTTAGCGGGCTGTCGTCGCGCCTGCTGAAGGCCGCAGGCGCACTCTCGTGGCTGCTTCCCAACCTGGGAAGGCCCAGCGCGCGATGCCGGCAACTTTATGCCGGCATCTTGAGGAGTATGGCCCTTTACAGGGCTCCTATCTGGGAGGACTCCCTCCGAAGGAGGGAGAACGCCGCCGCATTGCGGGCACCCCAAAGGGCCATAGCCCAGCGAGTGGCGCGGGCCTACCGCACGGTGGGCTTCGCGGCAGCATGTGCTCTGGCCGGCACCCCTCCTTGGGAACTCGAGGCGTGGGTGCTCGCCAGAGTATATGAATGGACGGCGGGGCGGAGGGCGAGAGGAGAACGCCCAGCCCCGGAAGAGCGGGAGGCCGTCCGGCGGGAGGCGAGGGACGCCATCGTCGTCCATTGGACGGGGGGAACTCGCCACCGCAGCCTTCGGCCGCCGAACCCTCGACGCGATTGGGCCTGTCCTGCGAGACTGGCTCGAGCGGTCGCATGGGTTCCTCTCGTTCCGTCTGGTGCAGGTGCTGTCCGGACACGGTTGCTTCGGATCGTACCTGCACCGGATCGGACGGGAGGAGACGCCGTCGTGCCACGACTGTGGTGCGGCGGAGGACACGGCGCAGCACACCCTCGAGGTGTGCCCCTCGTGGTCCGAGACGCGCCGCAGTCTCATCGCGGTGATCGGACCGGACCTCTCACTCCCTGGCTTGGTTAACGCCATGCTGGGGGACGAGGGGGTCCTGGGCGGCAGTCGCCTCCTTCTGCGAACACGTCATGTCCCAGAAGGAGGCGGCGGAGCGCGCGCGGGAGGAGGATCCTCACGCGGCGCTGCTCCGAAGGCGGAGGAGGGGTCGAAGAAGACGTCAGTTTGATAGTCATCTCCGACTCCTCCCGGGTGGAGGACCAGCAGGCAACGGGTGCGGGGGCACCCATGCCTGTATTGCACAGGCCTCCACCAGTGTCGGACGGGAGTGGGCAGGTGTTCCCGGCCATTCCCGTAGCCCCCCAGGCTGGGGGGCATGCGGGGCCCGCCAGCTAGGCGGGCAAGCGCCGGGAGGGTTGTGGATGCAAAGGCTGAGCCGGTTTCCCATGGCCCTCCCATCACGGCGATGTGGGAACACCGCTGAGTTTTAGTGGGTATACTGTCATTCGGACAGGAGTCCCACATACCCCGTCTCGTCCCCCGACGAGCGGAAGTGCATAAAGCATTTCTCAGCGACAAAAAAAAAAAAAAAAAAAAAAAAAGGTATCTCTACATCCAGGGGTGACGGACTCGGGGACGTCCGTCGCCCCCCATACATCAGGACCCGAGGTGGCGGCGCGTAGTGTTCCACGCGCGCCCCTCTTAGACGTCGCGGGGGGAGTCAAACACCTCACTCCCCCCCCTCGACCGGACGGGGCCCGCAGAGGCGGGCCGGCACCGGCCGGGGGTTGCGGAAGATTTGTACGTTCCCGCGACCCCCGGCGTAGGTGTGAGACGGAACACCGGGGTGGTTTTTAGTCAGTAAGAGTCTGACTGGCCCCTCCGCCCCCCCAGGGCGGAGGACATCCATGAGGATTTTCAACCCCGGAACAAAAAAAAAAAGAAAAAAAAAAGGTATCTCTACATAGTGTTCCACGCGCGCCCCTCTTAGACGTCGCGGGGGGAGTCAAACACCTCACTCCCCCCGCTCGACCGGACGGGGCCCGCAGACGCGGGCCGGCACCGGCCGGGGGTTGCGGAAGATTTGTACGTTCCCGCGACCCCCGGCGTAGGTGTGAGACGGAACACCGGGGTGGTTTTTAGTCAGTAAGAGTCTGACAGACCCCTCCGCCCCCCCCAGGGCGGGGGACATCCATGAGGATTTTCCACCCCGGAACAAAAAAAAAAAAAAAAAGGTATCTCTACATGAGCCCTCATTTCTGGATGGGGTGGTTCAGTCCCTGTTCCCGTGCAGGGACAGTAACTTCGCCCCGCCAGTGATGGGGGCCACGTTGAGGATAGCTCCGCCAGCTGAAGAAGAAGAGGAGGCCCCTCCGGTCACGGAGTCGGAATTCGGCGCGGCGATTCTGCATATCCGCGCCAAGAAGACGGCTCCGGGCCCCGACGGTGTTCCGGCAAGAGTGGTGGCCATCGCTGCCACTCAAATGGAGGAGAGGTTTCGGGACCTCTTCAGCGCATGTCTTGCGTGTGGGAGGTTCCCGAAACCGTGGAAGGAGGGGCAGTTGTGCCTCCTTCGCAAGGAGGGCCGCCCAGCAGACTCCCCCTCAGCATACCGGCCCATCGTGCTGCTCGATGAGGTCGGAAAAATGTTCGAGGGGATAATCGCTGCCCGCCTGAAAAGTCATCTGCGGCGTATCGGGCCGGACTTGTCGGACGCTCAGTTCGGTTTTCGGGCTGAGCGTTCCACGGTGGACGCGCTGGCCCGCCTTAAGGGCCAGGTTAAGGGGGCGATGGAGGCGCGGGACGGATTGTTGGCTGTGTCGTTCGACATAGCCAATGCCTTCAACTCCGTTCCCCACTCCACCATCCTAGAGGCGCTCCGATTCCACGGTGTGCCTCGATACATGCGTCGTCTGCTGGCCAGCTACCTAGAGCATCGGACGATCGTCCTGGCGAATAGGACTGGCCAAGTCCGGCGGTACGCCGTCGAGGCTGGCGTTCCGCAGGGGTCAGTCATAGGACCTCTCCTCTGGAACATCGCCTATGATTGGCTCTTGCGGGGAGCTCTCCTCCGGGGCACGAGTGTCGTCTGCTATGCGGATGACACTCTCCTCACCGCCCGGGGGGGGAGTTTCAGGGAGGCGGCCAACCTGGCCTCGGCGGGTGGATCCTTGGTCGCGGGGAGGATCCGCCGCCTAGGTTTAACGGTGGCGCTGCACAAGACCGAGGCCGTGTTCTTCTACGGAGCTCGGCAGCGCCCCCCACCTGACGCCCACATCTTCGTGGAGGGCGTCAGAATTGAGGTGAAGGCCCAGATGAAATATCTGGGCCTTGTACTCGACAGCTGGTGGCGCTTCGGTCCGCATCTTAGCGGGCTGTCGTCGCGCCTGCTGAAGGCCGCAGGCGCACTCTCGTGGCTGCTTCCCAACCTGGGAAGGCCCAGCGCGCGATGCCGGCAACTTTATGCCGGCATCTTGAGGAGTATGGCCCTTTACAGGGCTCCTATCTGGGAGGACTCCCTCCGAAGGAGGGAGAACGCCGCCGCATTGCGGGCACCCCAAAGGGCCATAGCCCAGCGAGTGGCGCGGGCCTACCGCACGGTGGGCTTCGCGGCAGCATGTGCTCTGGCCGGCACCCCTCCTTGGGAACTCGAGGCGTGGGTGCTCGCCAGAGTATATGAATGGACGGCGGGGCGGAGGGCGAGAGGAGAACGCCCAGCCCCGGAAGAGCGGGAGGCCGTCCGGCGGGAGGCGAGGGACGCCATCGTCGTCCATTGGACGGGGGAACTCGCCACCGCAGCCTTCGGCCGCCGAACCCTCGACGCGATTGGGCCTGTCCTGCGAGACTGGCTCGAGCGGTCGCATGGGTTCCTCTCGTTCCGTCTGGTGCAGGTGCTGTCCGGACACGGTTGCTTCGGATCGTACCTGCACCGGATCGGACGGGAGGAGACGCCGTCGTGCCACGACTGTGGTGCGGCGGAGGACACGGCGCAGCACACCCTCGAGGTGTGCCCCTCGTGGTCCGAGACGCGCCGCAGTCTCATCGCGGTGATCGGACCGGACCTCTCACTCCCTGGCTTGGTTAACGCCATGCTGGGGGACGAGGGGTCCTGGGCGGCAGTCGCCTCCTTCTGCGAACACGTCATGTCCCAGAAGGAGGCGGCGGAGCGCGCGCGGGAGGAGGATCCTCACGCGGCGCTGCTCCGAAGGCGGAGGAGGGGTCGAAGAAGACGTCAGTTTGATAGTCATCTCCGACTCCTCCCGGGTGGAGACCAGCAGGCAACGGGTGCGGGGGCACCCATGCCTGTATTGCACAGGCCTCCACCAGTGTCGGACGGGAGTGGGCAGGTGTTCCCGGCCATTCCCGTAGCCCCCCAGGCTGGGGGGCATGCGGGGCCCGCCAGCTAGGCGGGCAAGCGCCGGGAGGGTTGTGGATGCAAAGGCTGAGCCGGTTTCCCATGGCCCTCCCATCACGGCGATGTGGGAACACCGCTGAGTTTTAGTGGGTATACTGTCATTCGGACAGGAGTCCCACATACCCCGTCTCGTCCCCCGACGAGCGGAAGTGCATAAAGCATTTCTCAGCGACAAAAAAAAAAAAAAAAAGGTATCTCTACATAGTATAAAACAAAGTCGCTTTTCGTGTCTGTCCGCTTAGATCTTTTAAACTTCTCAACGGATTTTAATACGGTTTTCATCAATATACAGAGTAATTCAAGAGGAAGGTTTATATTATAAAACATGCATATTATAGTAGAGAATAGCCGAGAATTTCAAGGATTTGTAATATGATGTCGTAAAAAACATGTTTTTGTTAATATCAGGTGTCCGTCGTCTGCGCATACTGGGTACACTTATAGTGGATGCAAGCACAGAGTGAAGGTTGACATCTTGCACAACACTAGCAAGCGTGCTGGTGATGGACAAGCTAATTGTTCTTCTTGTCATGTAGAAGGGGCGAGTCGAAAGGATGGATGAGAATAATGAAATGGTATCATCACCCGTGGAATTGGCTGTAACTTCGACGTTGTGAGCCCGCCTGTTCAGCTCACTACGACCAGTTGTAATACTTTTGTCGGTAGGAGCCCGGTTGCTCAACTCCTCACCGCCGACGATTCGCAAGCTGTGGCATCAGGGTTACCTTTCTTTGTTAGCCGCATACGCGCGTTCGCCCCCCACGTAGCTAGGTGGTCAGCTTGGACGTAAGGTAGGATTTTAGGGGCTTATTATTATAATTAAAATGTCTTTGATATAACTCGGGACCCTCGGGTCCGGGGACCTTTAGAAGGCGTACGAGGGGCCGAAGTCAACTCGCAGAGGCCCCTTTGACAATTTAAAATGTTAAGGGGCCATCAGGCGACGATTATCCCTGTTTGCACTATGCAAGTGTACCCATGGACAACCCCCAGTTGGTGCAGGATTATTGTAGGATATGGAAAAAAAAATATTGAACTATAGGTTTGGGTAGCTAAAGTGGACTGGTTACCTAGAACTATGGAAACACCCTGCCTCACCAATGTTTTATATACAATACACAGATAAAATGGCAGGGGATGACATGCACACTCAATAATGGGCCCCCGGGAACTGTCGCTAGCACATAGTGACGTAGCGACAAAAGAGGCAACATGTCCTGAGGTGCTTGAGGAGTGTAGAGGTATTCCACGGCTATCAGAACAATCTCAGAGCCCGGAAGATGGTCAAGATCCCTACCAGCACTTACTGAAATACTTCCTTCCTCCGAGCACGTTTGCACTTGCGAATCTCAAACCGGCCAATAAAGGCAAGAAAGAGGTGGAGCTATGTTCCTCGTCAGTTTTTCACTCCAGCCGGCCAATAAAGGCAAGCCAGAGTTGAGGAACAAAACTACTCCCAGGAGATAGGGACCGGGGACTCTACTGCCCACATTCTCGCCACATGCTGCGCTGCGGGTTTCTGTATCTCTCTTGGTTAGGCTCCTCACCCTAGACCTATTCCTTCAAAGTAAAGTCTACCCGCACAGACCTAGAGTTCGGAGAGCGAAAACCCCACCACGACGTCAACGTAAAGATAGGAACGGCGGTGGGGTTATTATTATTTAAATCGACAAAATTTTCGGGATCAGGATTTGTTGAATACCCTTTAGGGGGGAGGGACTGTTTTGATAACATGGATTGATATTCGATTCGGCACGGAAGCGTCTCTAACGGTTGTGAATAGCTATGCTGACATAGGTAGCGGAAGCCGTGAAATATGAAGAATTAAAACAGATATATTGTTTTGACTCCCAAAATTAACGGTTTTCAACATATTTTAACGAGCCGTATCTCCGAGTATAATTTGAAAAACTGCAAAACGGTTACCTACATCTACTAGCTATGTTTTTTTTTTACTTGTTCGTATGTTCCATCTAATAAATGACTGACTACCTAATCGATTTTCCAGAGTCGTACCGTACGAGCATATCGACAAACGCAATTTTTTTACAATAAGTCAATGTGGAGTGACACACTATTCTAACGAGATGGTCTTCACAAAACTTCCAGCTTGGGAACAGGAGTATAACATATTTGTTAAACTTACAGACGTAAGGATGTTTAAATTGGTTTTTATTACTATTCATATTATATTTATTTTGTTATTGCCCTTCGCACATTATTATCATTGTCGTTATTATTATTATTCGCCTAAGAAGTGTTACACACTTGTTCGGGTCCGCATGATTCGGTACAACGGGCAGCAAAATCTATACTAGTATTATATAATAAAGCTGAAGAGTTGGTTTGTTTGAACGCTTATCTTTGGAACTACCAGTGGAAAATTCTTTGTGCATTTGATAGCCTAGTTCTTGAGGCAGGTTTTAAGTAGGCTATAATATATCTGTCATTGCTTCATTTTTCATTGTTTTTACCTATTGTGGTAAAGTATTTTTATTCCAGGTGCTTATAATGATATAAATTGACAAAATAATGTTAAGCATTTTAATAGAGTAAGGGTGGAGTTACTGGAGTCGGACCTTTTGGAAGGGACAACTAATATAAACTCCATTTTCTTGTTAATTTTAACGTTCAAAAGTGCCTTTTATATGCCTATTTGAAATAAATTATTTGACTTTGACTTTAATCACGTTACGACCCTTAAGAGCCAAACAAAAAGAAAAAATGTCACAAAGTCCGATAAGCGAAAATAAAGTAACGGGCACAGCTATAAGATATATTTTATGTGAAAACAATAAATTTCTCGTGAACGAAATCGCGGGCTAGTCGAATATATGTAGGTACTTAGACATAGGTTCAAGAAAAAACCGCTCGGAATAGTTTGAATTGTGCCATTCCGTCCCGAACATGATTCAGTGTGAGTAGATTCCGAACGCAGTTTGCCGATCGGCACGAGCCGTAATTGCTTCAGGTCGGCTTTGTTATTTAACAAAAAACTTCCGAATCGAATGTGCCGGGCTTGAACAACTGTGTAGCATCCGTAAGACTTCTATGAATAAATGCCTTACGTTTCCAGATCAAGTTCTTCAAATTATATAGATATTGGAAAGCGTTTTATGTGTGGAAGAAATCTATAATGTTCAGAAAATATACGAAAATTCGTAACAAGTTGGCCAAGAACCATTTCATTTTGACGCCGATTTTAGGCAAGGCTTTGCTAAGTATACAAGCGATGTGCTGTGAAATGTACCTAAAAACATTTGCTGATATAAGCAGAGACATGGATACTGCATATTTCTACTTCATCGAAGATCAGGTAAAGGAGAATTATGTACAGAATTTTCCTGTTGACTTATTTAGTATTAAAAATATACAGAAATAGAATATGACCCTAATCTCAACAAAGATAAGCGAAGGAAAGGTAACGTCTATCCTAATAATTTATTTCGCACCATTCCATTTAAAGGTCTTTTTTTTGCAGGATATCTGTATAATAAAATCAATACAACACTCTCAATATACCCAATGCGTAGATCAGCTTGTAAACTTACCGTATGTAAATGACTTAAAACTCTCGATTATCAGACAATTGAGTCTTCTGATTCCTTTACGCTAAATTTCTATCTCCTTCACAAACGTAGGTCAGTGAGTCGTTTTAGGGGCCGAGTAGTAGGAGTTGCAGTATACGCTTAGGGGCACTATGAGAAGCAAAGAAAAAAAAAATTTTCGATCATATTTTTTTTGGTTCAGGCAATTTTTCAGATTTTTTTTTTGTATGTCTTCCTTTTTTATTGAAGTATCGGGTTAACCTTGACCATAGAAACATTTAGTTTCTGAGAAGCATGGCCCTACAACGCACGCAGGCGCAGTCGACGGAGCCCCGCTAAGCGGACGTGCGGACGACAAAAATCTAAGAAAAGTCTCTGCCCCTAAGGATACGCAAGCTGAAAGATCGACCGACACTTCAAAAAAGGCTACACTCCAACCCAAACGTACACACACCCACACACACACACTTAAATCACATTATGTATGTCCAGTCTAGATTAATTTTATGTTTTATTTATATTTAACTGTACCTAGAATTTAAGTAAACTTCATCACATACTTTTTTTGTTCATTAATCTAAAGTAATATGTACATAATTATGTAAGTCCTGGGGAGGTCTGGTGACCCGAAAAAGGCATAAAATACCTGTGTTACTGAACTGTATGTGCATAGTTATAAGTACTTACTTAATTATCTAGATGTTGTTAGTGAGGGTACGAGTAGTAACAAACTAGCTTTGCAGGAAGACGGTTGTGTTTCATTCGTATCAACATACCATTTGGCGATGAGTTTGATATCTACCCACGTATTTATAGAAAATGACAAATGTCATAGGAACTTTGAGCATTTTTGACTATAAAATCCACGAATGGGAAGTTTTTCACGGCAGACTGATGCAGTTTATCAAGCTGAACAACATTTCGGATGTCAACAAAAGTGCAGTGTTGCTAACGCATTTGTCGAACGAATCCTACCGTTTGATTCGGATCCTTGTGCATCCGAATAAGCTCGAGGGAGCCGCTTATGATGAGCTAGTGACTGTACTCAATAATCATTTCACGCCAAAGAGGTCAACATTCGACGATAGGGCGAAGTTCTACGAAATGACTAAATCTGACGGTGAGAGCATCGAGGAGTGGGCTGCTGCGAGGGCTGGCCATGTATGAGTACTGTGATTTTGGTTCAAAGCTGGATACGCTTTTGCGTGACCGGTCTGTTCTAGGCTTTAGAACGGGACCGGAACGTGATCGATTATTCGAGAGTGGCTCAAAGACCCTGACTTTTGGGCAGGCCCTAGAAGTCGCTTAGAAGGCTGCGTGTGCACGGCAGGCATGCGCCGACGTCGAGGTTAAGGGGGAACAGGAGTATTGTGCGAATGCAGGTATGGGCGCCGCGACGCGCGCAGTGACGGTGCTGGCACGAGCGGAAGTCGCGCGGCTGGGACCGCCGGTGCTGCGGCTGGCCGTAAATCTGATGACGGTAAGCAATAACGTTGTGCAGTGTGGTTTAATTAATCATAATGCGTCTCAGTTTGGATTTAAGAACTACAAGTGTCTTATTTGTGGGCAAAAACGTCATTTGAAAAATTATGTGTAGTAAAGAATTCAAATTTACATAATATCGGCACGGAGGAAGCGGGCACTTCTCAAGAAAGCGTTTGCAAAGAGTGTGGACTTTATAACTTAAGGTATGTTGACTATAATCTTATTAAAATTACTGAGTTAGATACTGGGTCAGGAACTACGGTTATTTCAGAAACGTTGTATTTACTTCATTATTCTCATTTTATTTTGCCTAAAAGTGATCTTACGATGTGTTTAAACAATGGTCTTAAAAGCACGCCCTAAGGATATTTCATAGCTAAAATATCATATTCAGGTTTATGCAGAGATAAAAATGTATCTTATAGCAAACGGTGGACCACCTCTGTGGGGCCGTGATATCATGACAAAATATCGAATTTATTTTGCAACAGCAAATAACAGCATAGTGTGTATGAATAAAAACGAATGAACTAGTTTGTTCTAATAGGTTTAAGATCGATTTGCAGATAAAAGACAATGCCACACCGAGCCTATTTGCTCTGAAAAACAAAGTCAGTGCAGAACTGGATGGATTAGTTAATTTAGTAAGCCCACTTGGGCGTTCATGGGTTATCCTAAATAAATCGGAGTTAATTGCTAACTCAGGGTTTATTAAATAATTAATCTTGCGCCACCAAGAGTAAGAGGTAAACCTAGAGTTAAACTTTTAAATATGAAACCCGCCGATGTGGGAGAGTTAAGTCGCTAAACTCTGGGTTAGTGTTAGTAATGTCAAAATAAATTGACGTTATTAGGTACCGCTGATAACTTGTTTTGTATTTTTTATTGTTCGACGTTGTAATAAGTGAAAATTCGGTACTATATATCAGCAGGCAAAATATTTATGAACTCATTTATAAATAAATACAAATTGTAAAAAACTTTAAACATATTTTTCCTTTATGACGTTTCCGTCAATCAATATACTAAATCTCCATGGAAACCACATACAATACGATTAAAATTAAATGGCATGTTATAAAATTCAAAGACAAGAAAGTATTACGTAAGTATAGTTGAGGCTCGTACACACTGGCGCGATGCGACGCCCGACACAAAGGCATCGCGTGTCGTGCGACTAGCGGCACCTTTGTGTAGCGTTGTCGCGTCGCGCCTATCTGTGGGAGCCTTAATGGAGTGTAAAAGAGTATACAATTTCCGTTCATTCATTCATTCATTTTTGGTCGGATTACTTATCAGGGCATAGACATTGCAATCCTATTTTATGTTTCGTTGATTGACCTGCAATGTTCCCAACTCAAAAAACAGAAATATCAGGTTTACTAAACCGGTGTTACTTTTTAGTGGCGCAACGCCTAATATGAGTAAAATGATAATTACTTAACTCCGAGTTTACAAACTCTATATTTATTCATTTAACCCTACTAAACGTGCAAGTGGGCCTTAGGCGTACTCGTGTCGGTAAATTATTCGGAATACGCTACACCCATAGTTCGGGTTTTAAAACAAGATCGTAAATTAAAAATTGCAGGTGATTTTACTCGTACACTGAATATAGCTAGAGTTGTAACGGATATCCGGTCACTATCCGGTATCCGGCCTATCCGGCAATTTTTTTACTATCCGGCTAGCCGGATACTTAGTCTTATTTTCGTAATAAAAAGTAAATAATACTACTACTTTCGGAAATTAACCTGTTTATTTTAAAAATATTATTACATTTTTGGTCTGTAAGCACTTATGATGGCTAATTATAATCAATATTTGAAATTTACTAAAGGCAAATTGTGATGTATGAAAACATTTTTTTCAGCCTATAAAAATAATAAGCGATTTCGTTTATTCTGATATACCAAACCAGCTTTGGAAAAAAGTCTCACTGTAGATACTACTGCATGCATGATGTTCGCTTCGGCCGGATATCCGGCTATCCAGCTTCGGCAGTCGTCGGATATCCGGCATCCAGTATCCGGCTAAATCACTATCCGTTGCAACTTATAGACATAAAAGTGGACGAGAATCCTTTACCACGAATAGAGGAAGTGTTTTCTAAGTTAGGTGGAGGGGAAGCGTATAGCAAAATTGATTTGAGTAACGCATATATCCAATTTAGCCTATCGGAACAATCCCAAAACTTGACAACCATTAATACACACAAGGGTCTGTTTGCTTACACTCGTCTAGTCTATGGTTTGGCAAATGCGCCAGCTATAATTCAAAGAACAATGGAAACATTGTTATCCGGTATAGAGGGTGTAAGTATTTGGTTAGATGACGTCTGTATCACGGGCAAAACAAGACAAAATCATCTGTTTAGATTACCAGAGGTATTAAGGAGAATAAAAGATGCAGAATTACTTCTTCAAAAGGACAAGTGTGTGTTTTTTAATAATAGTGTGACTTATCTAGGTTACGTTATCGATAAGAACGGGTTGAGAACGTGTCCAACTAAAGTCGTGGCAATTCTAGATGCACCTGCGCTGACCAATGTATTAGGAGTGAAAACCATTTCTAGGCGTAGTAAATTATTACTTACAGGAAATTTATTCCGAGTGCTTCTTCTGTACTGAGTCCGCCGAACGAATTGCTGCGCACGGGCGTAGAGTGGCAGTGGGGCGAACAACAGAACGGGAGAGGACGGGTCTTCAAAGTACTTTCTTTTCTTAGACGCCAGCGTAGAACCGGTTTTGTAGGATACTAATTCCGGATACTTACAAGGACAAAATATTGGAAGAATTGCTTAAGGCACATTTTTGAATCGTTAAGACCAAAAGTTAAGCTCGTAGTCGAATGTGGTCGCCGGGGATCGATGCCGATATCGAGCTATGGGTGGGAGCATGCGCCGTGTGCACCAGCGTTCGCAGTGCTTCGCCGTGCGCGCCGCCCGCGCCCTGGTCGCGCCCTCCGTCCGCCTGGCACCGTATACATATTGACTATAATATGTCTATAGGGCAGGTAGTGTAACTTATTGTTGTAGATGCGAATTTTGAATGGCTTGAGGGTCATTCGCAGAAAAAATGTACATTTGGAGATTTTTAAGTCCCATGAATTCATTACTTACCAGTTTGAAAATATATTATCTAAAGAAATGCATACTTTTGCATTTTTATCGTGTTATAGAGGTCTATGGTAGTAAAATTTTGGTTTTTTATTTATAGTTTAATTAACAAAATTGAAGCAATAATTTTTCAAACATAAGTTGCAACTTGCCTGTCATACATTTTATTAATGTCCCAATTGATACTTGTCTGTCTTCCGAAGCTTGTTGTTACGAGTTTTTATCCCTATTTTTGAGCTTGGTTGTAATTTTCTTACTTTTATTAAGGTTATCTACAATATGTTTGCCTTTAATAATGTAGTTTTTCAACGTAACATCATATTTTTACAGCCATATAAACATGTCCCAGAAATCTAAAATTTCGTTACTGAGGTTTATTAACGAAAAATTATTCTGAACACATTGCTTCAAAGGCTGGCACTGTATTATTTAATATTCTGGCAGTTACACGTTAGCATCTGTGAAAATCATTCGACAACGAGGCCATTTTGATGTCAAACGAATTCGGTAGGTTCTTGCCGAAAGTGGTTTTTGTACAAAAAATCTCAGGGTGATTAACGAAAGTTACCTAATGTAAAAATTTGTTTATCTAGTACTAATTTATCCAGTAATGATAGTTTTGCATATTTACAAATATAGCTAGTTCTCATAGATACAACACGTTGTTTTAATGAAAATAATTTATGAGGTTATAATTTCTCAGCTTTTGTCCTCAGTTTCGTTATATTTTGTAACGTTAAGAAACTGAGAAATTGCAAAGCTTAGTTTACACATTTAATATAAAATTTGTTCTGTCACTCGGTTGTGAGTATCAATTTTAAATGCCTGTGCTTGTAAAGTTTAGCATAGTTAATCGGTTTACTCATTCGTTTAAAATAAAAAAAAATATCAAAAAAAAAAAAAAATAAAAAAATATATATCAAAAAAAAAAAAAATATCAGTAGAGTTGGATAGAGAGAGACGCCATTATATTGTAACTATCGATCCATGTGTACTACACCTTATGACATCAGTTTCGTGACAGAGATCCTCAGTATCGGTACCTATCAGTTTAGTTACAAATTTAAAATGTACACTTTTTCTGAGTATGACCCTTCAATGTGTTCATATGGACCGTCGCACTTCTACCAATGCTCAAAAACTATATGTTTTCAAGGTTCAGTGCGCCTTATGTTATTGCATTAGATTATGATGATAAAATTAATTCGGCGGAATTTCATAAATGTTGTCAAGTGAAGGGAATTGAAAATCGAAATTCACCTATTTATCATCCTGCCAGTACCGGGCAGACAGAAAATTCTGTTAAAACTTGTAAGAAGATGATAAAGTGCATGTTTGCAGAAGATAGATTGTCTTATAGGTATTCAGGAAAAATTACAGGATTTACTGTTTGATTTTAGGAATACTATTCATTGCGCGACTGGTGTCACGCCAGCTATGATAAAATGATAAATTATTTTATTTCTGTAAGTAGGTTGGTACGAACACTTTAACACGTCAATCATATTTTTTAAACTAGATGAGGTCGGCGTTTCCTATCTGATTACTCTCGAGAAGAAAGTCCGAAACAAACTCAGAGGTCACAGTCTCCTTTTACAGTCCAGACATAATCTTGGTCAGATCATGTGAAGACCATGTACATTGGTGTCTGAAATGGTCTTTTGAGGAAAGAACCACACAGATTAAGTGGACCTGTCCAGTCAGTGCACGCATTTGTCAGTATCGTGCAGCTCAACTCAGAACTTAAGGAGCTCAACGATTCGACGAACAATACCAAAGAAAAGACATTTGGGTAGGCCGCATAAACTACTTACCAAGAATAAAACTGAAACAATGACCCACATAGTCCACATATTCACAATAATTAAAATAATATAATACTTTTTACAGTAAATATTTATATCTAAAATAGTTAGCAAAATAAAATCAACAGTCACTGTGTAAATTTATTGGAGCAGCTCAATCCCAAGCCTTTTTTTCCTCAATATATATATATCTTTAGAGGGACGGAATTTAAGATTTAGGTTGGATTTGATTTTACCACAAAACAAAAATATATATGAAAACACCGAACAAACAGCAATGAAATGTAAGAGGTGTTTTCAAGTAGGACAAACTATACTGGCGAAATGGTTTATCGCAAGAAAATTTATTTGGAGTATAGGTTTCGTTAAAAAGAGTATAGGTAATAAATTGTATGAAAGTTTTAACCAGCTGTAATATACACATAGATCAAATGAGAAAATATACTACTTCGCATAATAGTGATATAGCAGTTGTTGGTCTATCGTCAGAGGAAACGCTCGGTGTCCACAATGTACCAGATTGCAATCGACTGCTTGTATCGGCGTCGGGCTCTCCATCGCCATCGCCACTGCTGTTTCCATCCTCCGCATCGCTATCTACTGTGTGATCTTCCGTGACCTTGCCATCGCCAGCGTCTCCGGCTCCATCGGCTAGAACCATGGAGGAGAGGGAGGTGCAAGTCACGGCTGACTGTGATAGGAATACCGTAGCAATAACTGTAGATAATGTGAGGGAACAGAGGGGTTCGGACGATGATGATTGGGTGGAGGCTTGCGAAGTGATGGATGACAGAATCCGATCGGATGAACAGAGTGTCGATCCAAATGAGGACAATAACCCTAATGTTGTAAACACTAGCCCGGTCGGACGTTGCTAAGAGGCTAAGGAAACATGTTTGTTATAAGAAATATTTTTAAGTAGGTTAGCATTAATAAGAACATTAAGGTAATGCTGTATCTTGTTAGTAAGAATGTCTTGTTGTTATTGATACAGGTTTTCAAATTAATAGATGAACTGTAAGTGCATATTTATAAGTACTTACTTAATTATCTATATGTTGTTAGTGAGGGTACGAGTAGTAATAAACTAGCTTTGGATCAAGACGGTTGTGTTTCATTCGAATCAACATACCGGTTACACAGGTATTATGTGTCTGTCTCAAATGTTAAGCCAATTTTTTAGATTACCCTCATTCTGTCTACAGCAACATGTGCTGCGAAATAAATAAATAAATAATTATTAAGCCAGCTAGAGAATGGAGTACCTTCTCTAAAATAGATACCTAAGTATAGATACCTTACGGTAAATAGGTACTCAGACGTTATAAATACACAGAATATGATTAACACAGCCGATGACGAGATGGAATTTTGAAAAACTTCGACTTAGGGATAAAGCAGTATACTTACTTGTACTAAAATTCGATGTGATGTAACGGCTGGTTGCAGTAGCCAATTAATGTGGCTTACAAAAGCCAATGAAAAAAATGTGTGGAGCAGAGATGTCTTGTTTCCGGCCGCCATTTACAAAAAAAAAAAAATACAATACATTACCTACTAACGAAACATTATAAAGCATAAAATTGAGTCCAAGTTACCTATCTCCCCTTACAAAGGCTGATTTTTGCGATGTCACATCAGGGCTTAATCAGAAAGTATGGATAGTAAAGTAGTCAAAAGAACTATGACTGAGACAGGAATCGAACATGATTTTATTTAACAAAAACTACGCCCTGCATTATTGCTCTAACCGATCGCGTAGCTGGTAAGGGTAACGATGAAATGCTGCTAACAAACATAATGTGTAAAAAATAAAATGCTACTTTTACAATTTTACGTAAGTAGGTAATTAATTATATAATCAAAAATTTGGTAAATCTGGCACTTCCTTTGAGTTCACACATAATATTCCCTTACAGTATTTGAACCTTATCAAGTTATCAGCAATATGCATTGGCATAAAAATACTAAGGACCGACCGAAGGTTCGGTTTCGGTTTCGGTTTCGGCTAGTTTCGGCCAAAAAATCTAGTTTCGGCAACAGTTTCGGTTTCGGCCAATAATTGGCCGAACCTTCAGCCCCGCCGAAACTAGGTGTTCGTGAATTGTCGCGCATCATTCGGCTAACTTCGAGTGAGTGAAGGTGATTGCCAGTTGAGTTCGCTAGACGGCGCGAACGTGATCGTAAAATTACTTGATTATCGTACAAAATATACTGATCTTTATTGAGACTGATAAATATTAATTATCACTGATAGGTACTAAGTTAAATACTAGATCTCATTAGAAAATAACAACACAAGTTATCTAATCATTAAGAATAATGTCATGATCATAAGTAATTAATGTCGATTTTTTTTAAATTTCGACAAATATGTTGATAGTGTTTTTTTAAAAAATTTTTTTTTTTTAGTTTCTGTTTCGGTTTCGGTTTCGGCCGAAACTGGGACCAAGACCGAAGGTTCGGTTTCGGTTTCGGTTTCGGCTGAAAATCCTGTTTCGGTCGGTCACTAAAAATACAGGGTGTGTTTTTTTACAAAAGGGACCTGGTTCGATTTCAGAGACAGGCAGAAACTTTTTCTAAAAACATAAATCGCGGTTATTATTCCTTTGACCACTCTGCTCTATTAGATACTACCCATAATTTCAAAGAAGCCCAGAAGCCTCATCTCAAAAATAACCTGTATAAACTGATATAACTCACTCAGCTCAGACTGATTTTTAATCTTTACTGCAGTTCATTTTGTTCGTTATTTTCTACATAATTTATAAAGTTTCGTTAATGGCCGCCGAAAAAAAGGCGGCGTTAGTTTTGGTCATTGGCTTTATATTTTCACTCTATTCCGTGAATAGATTTTGACAGAAGATTAATATTTATATTACAGATGAAACGTATAGAATACGTAAGAGACAAGTTGATTGAATATCGCACCGTGGTCTTGGATGTGCTCACCCAATCATGTCACACGGCTCTTTACCATCAAGGGTTTGTGTATGACGACAGAAATATACCGCCCTTTCAAGTGATTAGAGGCAAACCTACTGGGGGAATGTCTTACACAGAGAAAGCGAACAAGAGAAAGTATTGCGAAAGATTAGCATGGTAAAAATATTGTTTTTTATTCGCATACCAGACAAAATAATAATATAGGTAGGTACAGAATAAAGTCAATTTCATATGCCTGCAGTTTCATAAAGTTGGCGGATTATATGACCAACTACATGTTACACCGACTAACAAAAAGGTCCAATATGATGATGGCCAAAATGTTTCGTACTCATGTCCAGTTTACTCCCACCCATGAAGAACTGTGTGGTACCAATGTGGAAACGGTGGTTGAAGAAGTGCCTCGTGTAACAGAAACTTGCAAGGTACTGAAATATCTATACTTCTATGATATATGTACAGAAACTTTAATTGACCATCATACTTAGCACATAATAACTCAAGAATAATGTTCTAAATCTATAATATTTTTAACTGACAGCATTCCATTTTTAAAATTGTCTATTTGTTTCAAAGTGCAGCAGTAATTTATTAATAATTAAGTACGTGTTTTGCAGTGGGCTTTGTTCCAAGTCGATGCGTTCATTTTAGAGTCTGGTGAACTGGTACTTAATCCCAGTGAGGCAGTAGTATCATCGCACTTAGAAAAAATAACAGCGTACTGGGAGAAGTACGTGCGCACATTTCACAACTTTCTAAACGATGAATCGTTGCAAATATTTGTGCAGCCTACAATAATGGGCAAACACGTCGAATGGTCCGCGGGACAGGCACCGAATCTATATTTCTTGATGAACCAGGATTTAAAAATGTTGGATGATATAGCCTTCATTCCCTATTCACTTAAATTCGCTTATGAAAGCGCGTGGACGTTCTTGAAACGTTTGCAAACATTCAGGGATAACTTTCGTGAGTCTTGTGCAATGGATATTAACTTAATTAAAAACGAGAGAAATGTATTCGAGTTCAGAAAGCTGTGTGACAAGTTTGTAAAACAAATGGAATCTGTGGAAGACATAGTGAGCTACCAGCCCGTGGGATTGTTGTTCTTGTGCCTACTTCCCTTCCAAGAAATATTTAGACCGCAGCCGAGAAAACTATTCGATGTCGTGGCAAATGTAACACCTGAGTAAGTTAATTTACTTACTGTACATTGTTTGACCTGCACCCTATATACGTAATACACTATTTATCACAATCTGAATCATCTTGAAGCCTATTGCTAATCCATTGCTTCATATTTTCGAAAAATTTGTTTGCTCAACAACGTAAATAACGCAAAGAATGTTGTTGAACTGTCAAAATGAAACCCATTCCTTAGTGAGTTACGTAATTACCCCGCTGCACGCCGATTTATTTACTTTGAACAGAAAAAGAGATATAAGAGTCTTTGGATATGTTAGTTTTGAATTGTTTTTATAGTAAGTACTTATATTGTTTTAGTATATTTGTCTATGTGACAGTTAGAAAGTTTCAACTTTTGTCAAGTTTCAATTTTACTGAGATTTGTTGTCAAAACTGGAAAAGCAATTACAAAGTCGACTATACACAGGACGACATATTATCAAGCTATACATTTCCAGTATGAGCAGACCTCGCACTGGCGCTTATTGGCTTTTCGTACAATGAGAACTTGGCTTATACTGAAAATGTACAGTCAGCCCCAAAAATACGTAATCATCGACAAGAATTCATTTGATTATCTACAATTTGTGGTCCATAATACTGTATAATGTGAAGCTACAATTAAGGACCCAATTTGCGTTTATATAATTCTACAAGTCATGTTATCGTGGAAGTGGACGTCTAAGATTTGATGTTAACATCCACGAAAATTTAGTTTAATAAAAATTACATTCCGTGGCCGTTTGTCGCCACTTCTGCAAGTTTTCTGAAGAGTTTGGTGTGCTACGATATCGTGGATGGAAATTTAAAATCGTCTTTATATACAGGGTTTTAGGAGCATGGATCGACACAATTTTTTGGGGGTTTCACCCAAAGACCCCATGTCCTAAGTGTCACGGTAATTAAGATATACCTAGTATTTTTCTTTACATTACCCGAAATCTCGCCTTTAAATCGTCATTCGTTTTTTGTTTATGGTTGTAATACCACGAAATAACTTTTTCATCCCCCAATCTCGGAAAGAGTATTTTTGCCCTTCAATATCTGAGTGCAAAAGCCGTTTTTATCCGCTAGAGGATAAAATAAATTGAATTTAGAACATCGTGTGCACTAAGTTTGTGAATTCAAAACATTATTAAACCTATTTACTTCTACCTCCATGGTGCCGAATATATCATACAACATTTTTTTTGAAACTCGAACTCGGAACCTTCTTGGTGTACTTTTTTTTAAATTTGGTTTGCGCGCGCCGTTTTCTTTTAACGTCATATTGTTAAAACCTTAGGTTAAAAACAAGAAACTTGAAAACAAGCGAAAACCTACAATGAGTAATTCTAACGACGAGGAAGTTTTTTGACGCCAACAGAACTGACTGAAACTGTTAATAATGCGCAAATGAGCTTTCTCCCTCAACAATCACGCGAGAAGTATTTGAAACAGTACGATATGTTTAGCACGTGGCGACTAGCTAAAGGAGCCAAAACTTTCTCAGAAAACGTTTTGCTGGCATATTTTATTGAATTATCCGAGACCAAGAAACCAAGCACTCTATGGAGTACGTATTCAATGCTAAAAGCAACAATAAAGATGAAAAAAGACATACATATTGACACCTATGCTAAAATAGTGGCATTTTTAAAAAGAGCCTCATCTGGTCATCAACCAAAAAATCGAAGGTTTTCACAGCATCTGAAATTGAAAAGTTTCTTAACAAAGCACCTGATTCCGTATATTTGGCGGCAAAAGTAAGTTAGTTGCACATTCAGTATCCACTTAAGTATATTAATCAACTACTTAACATAATCTAATACATACTTAGTAGATGTTGATAGGCATAATTATGCATGCATATCAATAATATTTATTTATATACTACAATACTCTTTACGTTACAGGTTGTTCTTATTATTGGTATAAACGGAGCATGTCGAACTAATGAACTAACACAACTTAATATCAAAAACATTGAGAAACATTCAGATGACTTACTATTCATTAATTTACCTAATACAAAGACCAAAAGAGACTGCAACTTCGTCATTCGCAAGGAATACGTAACAATTGTTGAGAAATATCAAGCCTTACGCCCGCCTAACACTCCAATGAATCGATTTTTTCTACAATATCGCAACTGAAAGTGTGTCAGACAGCCTATGGGTGCTAATAAAATTGGCAGTATCCCACGTGAAATAGCAATATTTCTTGAACTTCCAGAACCCCTGTTGTACATGGGTCATTGTTTCCGACGAACTTCAGCCACACTTTTGTCCGATTCAGGAGCTGAGCTCCTGTCTCTTAAGCGCCATGGAGGCTGGAAGTCCTATGCGGTTGTAGAGGGATACATAGAGGATTCCATCCAAAATAAGTCTAAAATATGTAAAGACATCACAGGAGCCATTACACTGAAAGAGCCTCAATCGGATCCTTAGACTGGCCCTTCTACATCATAAATGAGCCGTTACGAAACACCTAACCATCACCCTCTCTCGCCAACATTTACGCCAAGGGAATCCGATCAATAGACATGACTATTAAGTATGACAGATAGTTTACCGAAAAACAGTACACAAATCACTAACACCAACATTACAGTACCTAACAAAAATATTACACTCAACTTAAGTAACTGTAGCAACGTTACTTTCAATTTTCCTTAATTATACCTAAATATTATTTGAAATAATTTAAAGATTATTCTGTAATACTTACCTATCATAATGTAGTACCTAATAAATATTAATACCTAAACTGAAATAAAAGTATCTTGTGATTGTAAATGCTTTTTTTGCATTGAGGTAGTCATTTCCTCGCTGAGGTGGGATGAAAAGTTACGTGTTGCACTCGAGGGCAAAGATTTTTTACCTCGTGCTCTTTTGATTCCCTCGCTAACGCTCAGGATTCTAATTTTTGAATCTTTCGCTTGCTCGGTCTTCAAAATTGAGCACGCGGTTAAAAAGCAACTTTGCACTCTTGTATAACAAATAACTATTATTGTATACTGAAATGTATCTTATTCTTAATAAATCATTATTTGATGCATTTGATCTGTAAAAAAATACGTATGCGCTCTAAAAATCTTAAAACTATACAAATGTATAAAAAATGGCACCTTCCAAATTCATTAAAAAAAAACTAATACTCGTAGCTATTTTGAACTTAACTTTATTTTAATAAGTTCTCTAATTTATATCCTTCTCAACGGCCATGCTACATGTCATCGAAATTATTCATTATGTGGTCAAAATGTACTAGTTTTCAGGATCGGGATAAAGAAAAGACTGATGAGATGAGATAAAATGTTAAAATGGTGTTCAAAGTACCTCCTCTACTCCGTATATAGGCACGATACCTATTTCTTATTTTGACCGTTGTTGTATGGAGTCGCATTTCTGCTTTCATTGTATCGAACGCGGCGCTAATTCTTTCAATTAAAATATCTCGTGTGGGCACCTCCGTTGCGTAAACGAATTCCTTTGCACGTCCCCAGACGTTAAAATTCAGGGGTGTCAGTTCTGGGGATCGTGCGGGCCAAGGAACAAGGCCGCCTCTGCCAGTCCACGAGTTAGGAAAACAATTATCTAGGTGCTCTCGTACTGATCGCTGGTAACGTGCAGGACAGCCGTCATTAAAAAATTTAATCGGCGCACCTTCTTCGAAACTTGGTATTATCGAGATAAATATCTCCAGTCAGGCGTTCAGGCAGAAAATAGCCCCGCCAAGCGGGGCTCCATCGACTACGCCTTATAAATGAAAAAGGAAAATAGGTTAATTTCTAGTATACTTTATGAAACACTATTTGGTGAGCATTTATTCATTCTGGTGGACACAATTTGGTGAGTGTATCGAATTTTTTGGTAGTAAAATAGGTACTTTTCTGGTAGGCGTTTAAACACAAGCCTTTTGTAAAAGGTGATGAGCAGTTGACCTTAGGCTATTGTAACTTAGATAAATTAATAACTGAATCACTAAAAACTGAAAAATAAAAATATTTTTATAAAAAAAAAAAACAACCTACTTCCAAAAAAGGCACTACATAGTGAAAAATAACTTTAATTTCGGAAGTCGGTGGCAAAAAACTAAAATACAGATCGAAGGACACCGACTTCCAAAATTTAAGTTATTTTTCACTATGTAGTGTCTTTTTTGAAGTTGGTTGTTTTTGTTTATGTAAAAAGTTTTTTTTAAATAAAGCTAAGTGCAAAATAGCTTTTAGTTTTAATTTAAATGAATTTAGAAGTTGTAATGTTTTATACATTTACACAGTTTTAAGACTTTGTAATCACATCAGTCATTTTCTACTGATCAATTGCATCAAATAATAATTTATTTAGAATAACAATACATTGTATACAACAATAAAAGATATATTTTTCTAATAGAAAAAAATACGTAATGACGATTTAAAGGCGACATTTTGGGTAACTCAATATGTTTTTTTTGTTTTTCTAGAGATGAAAGAGTGAAAGAAAGACCCCGTGTCCTAAGTATCAGTAATTGATATATTAAGTATCTCAATTACCGTGACACTTAGGACATGGGATCTTTCTTGTTAACATTACTTTCACTTTTTTATTTTGTAATTTGTATTTTGTGTTTCACGAACTGTGTCCAAATAAACTTTATTCTTTCTTTCTTTCTTTGGGTGAAACCTAGCAAATGATCCGCCAATCCCCCAAAAAATTGTATCGGTCCATGCGCCAAACATCCTGTACTTCTCTGTGTTATCGTGATGCCGTGGGCGTACACAACAATCGTCACTTTAGAAATGATAAAAGCGCACAATGAGTTCTTAATATATTTTGTGGCGACAATATTATGAAACAAAGATTGTAAACAGTCAAATGAGTTCTTGTCGATGTATAATTTACGATACGATGTATCTTTTTGAGGTTGACTGCACATAAAGCTTGAAATGTCGTCGAGCAAACAGCCGTTTGCTTTTTTACTGTTTTATTCATTATTTCTATCATGTGCAGTATCGGTCACGCTTGCATTGAAGAAATTGTAACGGGGATTGAACTCATCAACGACGATATAACTAAAGAACCTGTAACTGCTGCGGAACTGGTAGCGTTCAACTTTTTGATGAACGGACTTGAAGCGCGAGTAGCATTCTTGGAAGAAAGGCTGGAATACCTTCGTGAACTTTACGATTTAATGGGAGAATTCAACATACCGATTTCACCTGATGACTTGACTGAATTTTTAGGTACGTATTGATAAAGAGTAAATAATGTGAAGGCAGACTTAGCATTCAATTCCAGTTACTTAGACATAATATAATAGATGGAGATGCAAGCTTCTTTTGGCACGTGTCCAAAATCAGAATACGAACATATTGTTCATCCCCCATAGCAAATAGCGTGATAATTTATAGCCTACAGACTGACCAGACTTATAGGGAATATCTATACAAAATTTGAACAAAATCTATCCAGTCGTTTTTTCGTGATGCTGGAACATACATTCAGACAAACAGACAAAAATAATATTTTCGGCATTAGTGTCATTCCCAGACATCGCAAAAATACTTTAAAAAAAGCAATGTACAGTTTTAACATCGTAATGATTTTATTATATGTTAATATAGCTCATTTACAGGCACTTTTGAATGGTCAAGGGGTTGTCGATCAGCTAGGTGCCCATTCCAAAGCTTAGTAAGTTTCTATGTTGAAGAACGGGCAAGAAACTCCACGGACACTCTTTTAAATCAAAATATTGTTACAATAATTATATTGATTACATCATTCAGGTTGAAATTATACATGTGAGAACGATGTAGAAAGACATACACGTTAAAAGCGTCCGTAATGAAAAGAACTGCCCCGTTTGTCTTTTGGTTGCAAGCGCGACTGCTGAGCGAGGGGTCCTGGGTTCGATTCTCAGGTCAGGCAAAGTGTTATTGGGATTATCCATTAGGAATTTCTTAGTCAACAGCCCGGAGTTTGGAAGTTGGCGGTGTGATACCCCCGTGCCTCGGTAAGCACGTTAAGTCGTTGGTCCTGCGCCTGATCTCTCTCCGGTCGTGTCGGATTGCCGTCCCATCGGACTATGAAAGTGTTGGAAGACAGAGTGCACCTGTGTCTGCGCACACACTTGTGCACTATAAAATCTCCCGCGCCGAAGTCTTGTTTCCGTTGAGACTGGAGACCATGGCTGAAATACGTTCTGGAGAACTATACAATAAAAAGACAAAAAATATGAAAAATAAGCCGTGGCAGCTAAGGGATGACCAGTCCCTACTAGGCTACTAGTCCATAGCTTTAGTTTTGTCGACTTTTTAACCAAATACTTTTGTACGCTTGGTATTTTTAATTATGATTCTTATGACTATGTCAGGTTTGAGTGTGGCTTTGGGAACTCTTCGGACTAATGTGGACGCAAAACTCGAGACTCGCGGCAAGCTAGCGGGACAGTTCGCAAGCCAGATCGGCAAGGATATAATGGAACTCATGCTCGACGTCAACAAACTAAGAGATGAAGTTGCGGTAATTATTTTAAAAAACTTTAGAACTTTACACTATCAATGAGAATACGCTACTTTTAATTGAATCCACGTATGTTAGCATTCTTAGAACAATTTTGAATTTTGGGATTCATACAGCAAATCCGACATAGCTATCATCCGAAGACTTGGAATTGTCTGTTAATTACGGAAGCCAATCATGCCAGAACTCTGCAAACATTTTATTTTATTTATTGTTGCACATAGCACCAGAGTCATGTTTAGAAAAGCCAAAGTTAAAAAAAAATACATAGTTTAGTACTCTAGATTTTCTTCTTCTTTCTGCTCCGTTTGTCCCGGGAATATTACTTACAGCGTTTGTCCACCGCCACAGTCAACGGGACGTCAACGAGAAACGAGATTATTTGAACTGAACGTGAAGTCAAACTCAAACTCAAAGCATTTATTTCAAATAAACCAATTACAGGCACTTTTGAATTGTCAAGGGGTCGGTCAGTCAGAAAGATGAAGCAAGTTGCCCATTCGAAAGCGTAGTAGGTACAAAATCTTTTAATTGTTATATGAAAGACACTTTTCATTATATAATTTGTTATGCTCTTTGCGCTCCGTGCAACTATGGAGAAGAACGGGCAAGAAACTCCATGGACACTCTTTTAAATCAAAATATGGTTACAAAAAATTGGTTACATCATTCATGTTGAAATTATGCATGTGAGAACGATGCAGAACGTTAAAAGCGTCCGTAATAAAGAGACAAAAACAATTCAAATATTAAATTAAATTAAAATAAGCCGTTGCAGCTAAGAAATGACCAGTCCCTACTGACGGCGCCCGTTCACGAACATGACGTTTGGATCAGCACCATTTAGCTCAACCATTTTGAAGGGAACTTAATGATCCAACACGACGTTCGTTCCGTTGACGGACCTGTGGACACGCGGCCATAGTAAAGTGTATGTATTGCTACTTCGGTGCCGTCATCTGGTTCTCGTTGACGTCCCGTTGACGTAGCTGTGGACAACGTCCTTAGGGTTATTGCAAAATGCAGGGGTCATGTGTAACCTGTCGTCATTTCATCAAACCTGAGTTGTTTCGATTCTTAACGTTTCGGGTCGGTCTACTTCATCCCTTTGGACAATTGGCCCTAGGTACCGGAAGCCGGCAACAGATCACAAAGGCATTTCGGCCAAATTCGAACTGAAACTAGACATCTGAATAGTAATCTTAAAACAGATTTCTAGATGTCGGTGCATATTGTGTACTAGTTGCTACTTTTACCTGCAAGCGCACACTCTGCGACATAACGCTAAACCGAACAAAAAAAGTGTAACATTTTGACCATCACAACACTTTAAAGTTATTCTTGCATTGTGCTATTGTCACGACTGTATTTGGTTTGCTGTCCTCCTGATATTTTTCCTTGTTCAGTCTCCTTGGGATTATTTTATGTTTAACTTGAGTCTTTTCATGTTTTTCATAATTTAGCAACCCTGGTTGTACGATGAAAAGTCAGACATGGAGAAAGTATTGGAGGCCTTGGATGTCTTGCAGGAGAAACTTAATGCGTGTTCCGCAAGAGACAAGGAAATACGAGAATGGCAGAAGATATTTAAGGTAAATAAGTAGATAGCTGGAAAATAAAAATGCTACAATTTCTGAAAAACAAAACGTATAACTGATTGAATTACCATCCAGATACCACCGGCACGGTTAGAACAGTTAGACGAAGCAATAAACGATGTTAGACTAAGACAGTTACTTTGGAAGTCTTCCAAAGAATGGATGGACCTGTTCTTTTCCTGGTAAGCACTTTCAAAAATAAAGAAAGAATATAGTATTTTGTTTATAAACTACCTACAAATAAGTTTGTTCTTTAGGTTCGAAGTTCCATTTAACACATTGGACGTCGAGGAAATACAAACAACAACTATTAACTTTGGCAAGATATTCAATCAAATTGACAAAGGTATTCCTCCGAACAAGATCCTGCCAAAATGTAAGGCAACTATTGATGTTATCAAGGAAAAGGTCAGTAATATTTCATTAAAGATAATGTAGAAGTACAGGCTATCATTAGATAACTAAAATCTTTCAACTGCCTGACAGAGACAAAAAAAAAAATTCTATGAATGTACTAAGAGATTTTATCAAATCAAATCAAGTCCATTTATTTGTCAGAATGTATATTTACAATGTATGGTCTTAAAACTATAGTGGCCCCTTTACATTCTACCATTACATATGGTGTGCAAATATTTAATTTTAACGTGCACAATGTTATTATTTAATTGCATTAAAAAAAGACAGGAACAACTACTAAGAGCTCATACATTAGGATTTATAAGAACAAATTCATTAATTGATGTCAAAGTTATGTCTGTGTCAGTTCAAGAGATAAAGTTTAATAAAATGTCAGATTAAGAATAAATAATTGTAAATTGTAATTGATAATGTCATAACTATTATAATTTTAAAGTGTCTATTCAGTAAAATTTGAACATTACCTAATTAAATATTATAAGGAATATTTACAAATATTATTGATTTAAATTTCCTTCTCTGCGATCTGACATGTACTCGTATTCATTAAGATTGTAAAAGCATTTTTCTTTTAACCATTGCCTTACCTTTTTTTTAAACATGGTCAAAGGTAAATCTTTAAAAGTGTTCGGTAATTTGTTGTATACCTTTACAACATTTATGTACGAACTCTTATACAATTCGAGCCTGCATTGCGGTAAACAAAGTTCATGTTTAAATTTATTTTTATTTCTAGGAGCTATATTTCGCTTGGTTACATCTTTGTGTTTAGTAAAATATTCCGGATGTTGTACTACAAATAGGCATAATTCTCGTATTATAGTCAACAAAAGAGATAAGTAACCAGTATCGTCAGATATGGTTGAAATTTTGTAAGAAACCGATGGATGTTTTCGAATGAAATTTAATTTGATAAGTGACTTGTTTGTTTTCTATTAGTTTTGTTTTATTTTATTCGAAAACATTCATCACTTTTGGTAACTGTACCTACATACATGGTAATGGTTAGCAGCAACACTCTGAAAATACAGTTTGTAACGCAAAATTTTATTATTTTAGCTACCTGTAATGTCATATCTCCGGAATCCAGCATTGAAACCACGGCACTGGGTTAAAATTGAAGATATTCTGAAAACACGCTTCACACCCGGTGAAGAGCAGACGCTCAAAGTGTTCGAAAATCTGCACGCCTTCCAACATGCTGAGGACCTGATGGAGGTGGCGGGACAAGCCAGCTCTGAGGCTGGGCTGGAAGCTTTGCTGAAGAAGGTAAAACGAAATGTTATTCAGGTTACTTACAATAAACGTAAAACCTTGACGACTATAAAAAGAACTATGAACCTTGATACTATTAGTTATTAGGCCGATGAGTTCAGAACAAAAACGAGAGTGGGTGCAAAATTATTAGTATTTTGATATCCTGTTTACAAGAATTTAAAGTAAAAGTAGGAATAGACCGTCTAATTAAAAATTACGTAGCCCTCCACTGCTTTTTACGTATCTGCCTACGCATATCAATTTTTTGTACTCATATCCACTCCGTGGTGTTCACCTATGGAAAAAAGTTTACATCAGTGAGTGAGGAAAACCAATGCTAAAGCCGTTCGATGTTTTCTTTCAAGTAAATGTTCAAGGCTCACCTTATGGTGCTCCCTCACCGGAAGCATTCACCTGTAATGTAACCATCCGAGATTTGATTTGGAGCATTACTATTTTACCATTACCTCGGTTCTCTTCAGTCACTGATGTAATGCTCGAATCTGAACTGTAATCTAAGACTGAATACTCGAACATTCTCATGATTCGCAGAGTCATTGCAAAAAATACTAAATCAATTTCATAGGTGGAAGAAATGTGGGCATCTCTAGAGTTCCCTGTGATATTGCATAAAGATGCGAAAGATGTATATGTGCTGGGTGGACTAGAAGAAGTCCAGACTTGTGTCGATGAGGGTAACATTTATATCAGCACAATACTCAGCTCCCGCAACTGTGGACCAATCAGGGGCAGGGTGGAAGAATGGGCGAGAAACTTGGATCTGTTCTCTAAAACTTTGGTAACACTATTCTGATATTTTCCTGAATGCACTACCCATCACTTCTAAGTAGTTCAATATATTCAATATTATTGAGTCACTCGTTCAGAGTATTTATACAGAAGCTTTAATTTATTTATACCTACAATTTTACAATACTTTATCCATTTTACCATTTTATTTAATGCTGCTTAGTCAGTCTACAACATTTACTAAGACAGTTTTATATAGGGTGATTGGTAATTAATGACCAATACTTAAACACATTATTGTACTCATCATAACAAACAACTTTCCCAAATAAACGATATTTTATTTATTGACCACGCGCTTCCCCAAGCACTCCCAATAGAATATTGAGTAAAAACAAAAATAATGAAAAAACAAGAATAATGCATGGTATTACCATGCATTATTCTTGTTACATTCAATTGTGGTATAATTTTGTTTATAAAAAGGGATTGGATTGGAGATTCTATGGAATGTTCTAAGAATGCTGTAAGAATGCTCGCTCGCTTGATGTAAACGACGCACGACCGTGCATACAGTTGCCTAGAGCGTTCAACAAACAATGACGCGTTGTGCTCTTGTTCTAGCTGTAGCTCTATAATCGTTTGGTCTATACCCACCTTTATAAGACCATTTAATTAATGAGGCTAAAAAGAAAAACATTCCTCTTACAGCGCATGCGGCGTAGACTGTGCTATGCGCGAGCCTACGCAGTCGTAGAGGGTCTATACTACCCAGGAACAAAGTCATGCGCAGATTAAACTTTACTATTTTTATAAAATACACGTTCGAATGTTCAATTTGAAGCAGGTGGGAAAATGATTCGAACATTCTGCAGGTCTACCAACAACTAGGTTCTACTATAATTTAAGTAACAAGAATTTGCTATGAAAGTTAACCATGCGCAGACAGAGTAGTTAAACTTTGACAGCTATTGACTATTGTCAAGTGACTAATTGTTAAATTGACTTTTGGTCACGTTTAACTATGTATCAAACAACGGACCCTAAGTGCACACATGTTTATGAAACCGGCCTCACGTCACTGTTGACAACGCTGTCTTGATTTTGTATTTGGTCTGAGTCGGTCTATCGTAAAACCGTAATGTGCAATTCTAATTTAACAATGGGTTTTTGACAAGACAGCTGACTTTGGCTTTTGATCTACGGCGGGACGACCCTGTTGTACAGTCTTTTCCGTTTTTTACCCCTGACAGAAGCAACCCAATAGCAATCTTATTGTAACAATGTGTGTAATAACTGTGAAAGGACTTTTGTTAAGAAATAAAGATTATCAATGTCGTTCTTCTTTACAGGAAGAATGGCATACTTGCCAACAAACTTGGGTCTATTTGGAGGTCATATTTAGCGCGCCTGATATTCAAAGGCAGTTGCCGAATGAAACAAGACTGTTCAGCATTGTGGACAAGTCTTGGAAGGATATCATGCGTAAACTAGCCAAGGTAACGTGTTTATTGTGCTTTTTAATAGGTTCGCGAGATAAGTGATTCAATGTAAATTGAAACTTCCGTTTTCGGGTTACGTAGTCTAAACAGGAATCATTAAGGTCCGGCTAAACCACCGCGTCCAGTCTGTGTGCACGGTAGCGGCCGTGGCCGCGATCAACCGGCGTGCAAAATTCAATTTATTTCTTTCTTTCTTGATCTCATACAAGTCCATACACTTGTGTGATGAACCTAAAATAAAGAAAAATTATACGCAAATTTTGCATTATCTGTTGCTACGAAACTGCTACGAGAGTGCTACGCGGGAGCTACGACGCCGTAGACGGCAATTTTTTGACTGTTGCAAAAACAATAAACACAAAGACTGCTCAAAATTGTACACTTAATGTGCACATTTAATATTCTAGATGATGCTGGAAAATAGTTAAAACTTTTTTCAAAAACGAATGATTACCGAGAATTGAATGACTCGTTAACGCTCTGTAAAAATCTTCTAACGACACGATTATCGCAAATATGTTTACCATCACTTCAAATGTTAAAAAGTTTATGAATTTTATCACGTAGCGCTTAGTAGATATAGTCTATTTAATACCAATGCGACTTCTTAATATAACATGATAAGGACACCGACCAAATTGATAATAGCTGTATAAACGTATACAATACATCCTCTTTAGCTCAGAGGACGGACATTGACGCCCCATGGTAAAAAAAAATGTTGTGTTGTTAATCATCAAAGTTTAATTATTGGCCGCATGGCATCAATTTGAGTTATAGTTTTTCTAGGCTTTGCTCTGTGGTCGGAACCATTGCATTTGTAACAATTCACCTGTATACCTACATTCCATGCAAATAAACATTTTAAATTGTATTCATTCAACAGGGAGCCATACTAGGCCGGTGTTTATTTAATTGATATTAAAAACGCTTTTGCTTAGGTACCCTTGGCGATGCCAGCGGCGACTCAGCCCAAGCTTTACGAAGAATTTGTGAGAAATAATGAGATGCTCGATCAAATTATGAAGTGTTTAGAGGCTTATCTAGAAACAAAACGAGTTGCATTCCCAAGATTCTTCTTTTTGTCGAATGATGAACTTTTGGAGATATTGGCCCAGGTAACACTTATTAGTTATCATATTTCGATGGTGGATGTAGTATAGGTAAGTTTTTTTGGTTGAATTGTTGTTTAGTTGACTCTTGAGAGTTTCTAGCTTATTAAGCAAAAAACCGGACAAGGAGAGGCAGACTCGCCCACCGCGGGTTCCGTACAAATTTGTAGGTACATATTATAAATACTTTAGGAATCGAGTCTCGCAGTTTTTTCCGAGCTTTTCACGAAATTCAGTTTCCAAAACCTATATTACTTATATTATTGTGTTTTATATGTGAAATTGTGGTTATACTAACAGTTCATACCTAAATTAGGGTACTTAACATACAAAGTAATAGAATCTAGGGCTGTATTAACCTTTGTTGTCTGCTTTCCACGTGAACTGAATATGACCTACGTTTGTTTAATATCCTATTAAAATATAACACGAAACAAAAATATAATGAAATAAAATATATAAAAATGAATATGAATAAATAAAATAAATGAATAAAATATACTAGGTAGAAGACACTTAAGTAGGATTACCTATGTAGGATTGTGTTTGATTACAAAAATTAAAAAAGGACTAAGTAGGTACGCATAACAGTGCAAACTGTTAGGTACTACATACACCAAAGTTACTAGGTACCTATACATACAAAAAAGGGAAAAGGTTATTTTTTCATTCATCATCATAAATCGAAAACATCATAAAAATAATTAAATATCTGTTTAAGCTTTTGCCAATGAAGCCCTTTCATATTACGATACACTACATGACATGCTTAACTCACTTCAAAATTTGGACCCCCGTTCCTTATACAGGGTTATTGGTAAAACACCAGCAACCTCTTAAGGGGTCATTGTACTCATCATTATGAACAACTTTTACTTTGGACCAAACCAGAAATCGCGAAAAAAAATAACAGATTTTCCCTACATTTATATTCGCATAACACGTCAAAACGTAGGGAACAGCTGATATTTTTTTCGCGATTTCAGGTTTGGTCCATAGTTAAAGTTGTTTATAATGATGAGTACAATGACCCCTTCAGAGGTTGCTGGTGTTTTACCAATAACCCTGTATAAAGATCCTGTTTTTTTGTGATTTAATAAAAAATATACGGCTTTCAGATTTTTCTCTTCTGTACAAATTAGTAAAAGTTTTAAAAAATCTACAAAAATGTTTGGTCACCAATACAATTATGACCGCGCATACCGTTGTTTAACCTCGATGATTGATTACGTACTTTAAATAAAGACTTTATTTTTTATGATTTAATAACAAATTTATAGTTTCAGATTTTCCCTGTACTTGTAGTATAAGATGATATTACTTGCCAAATTTCATAGTTCTAGGGCAACGGAAAGTACCCTGTAAATTTTGATTCCCTTGAGACGGTCTATATATACGTTTTTTGCGGCATAAACGGCCGTATCTTTTTTTACGTTAACTGAGAAGTTTGATTTTTTCACAGCTCCAAGGGACTGTAGATCTGAGTATATGGTTTTAATTTCAACTCGATACCTCCACGCATTCCCGAAATAAAGGGTCTTGACAGACAGACAGACGGACAGACAGATAGACAGACAGACGGACAACAAAGTGATCCTATAAGAGTTCCGTTTTTTAATTTTTATTGATTTATTTTACGGAACCCTAAAAAGAGATTCAAAATCGGTTGCCTTGTTCTCCACTGTTTGTCATGTTCTGTCCTTCACTGTATTTGATCTTAGTATCTATTAAACAATGACTATTATGTATTCAGACACGAAACCCTCATGCAGTACAGCCACATTTGCGTAAATGCTTCGATGCCATTGCTAAGTTAGAATTTGGCGTGAAACTGCCTGAATCTGAGATGGAAGTAACTGATGAGGGTAATCTGGTGGAACGAGAGATGTCCTTCCTAACGAGGGATTTGCTACAAGCCAAACTGGCCAAGACAGCAAAGCCCGAGGATCTGACCACTGATATCGTTGCCATGCTGTCGCCTGAAGGAGAAAGGGTTAATTTAGGAAAGGTAACGATTATTTTGATATGTGTGTGTATTTCTGAAATCAGCAGAGTTTGCAAGCCTAACCATATCACAAATTATATCCAATGTGAGACATGGATATAATTTGACAGACAACTGTTCCAAATTGCGGTAGGCTTGTTATTGCTATTGGTTTGCAACCTTGCATCACTTGAATTCCGTTAGAATAGCGATACTTACGCAAAGCTGAACGCGCAGATGGCGCCACCTAAAAGTGACGTAAACAAAGCAAGAAGCCAATATTTTTCGGCTTTTCAAAATATGTGTTGTCTTAGTTTCATCCCCGTTAATGTATTTAGGTAAAAATAATTGTTGGTTATAAACTTGCACTTATGTATTTCAAACAGATTTCTTTTGTGATATTGAACTACTTCACATAAACTTGTACAAGTATTTATGCAGAAAAAAATATGTTTGTACCTTAGGTTTCTTACCTGTTTTTATTATGACAGGGTCTTAAAGCACGTGGTAACGTAGAGGACTGGCTTGGAAAAGTAGAAGAAGCAATGTTCGCATCGGTTAAGAGATGCATGAAGAATGCGCTAAAGGATTTCTTAGCCCGCCCACGAGTGGAATGGGTTCAGCTGCACCCTAATCAAGTAAAAAAAAATATTCATTACTTTGTATTTGAAAGTTATCCTTTCCTACACAAATCTATTTATTTTTTTAATTCTTTCTTTTACAGATAATTCTGTCAGTATCCCAAATAATGTGGGCCAAAGGTGTGCACGAAATATTCGATCTGGGAATCCCTCTTCGCATTGACACCGGGCTAATGGAGTATGAGAAGAAGTGCATATCTGATCTGAATGACTTGGCGGCACTTACACGAGCCGATATTCTTCCATTGTTCAGGAAGATTCTTTGCGCTCTCATCACTATAGATGTACATGCAAGAGATACTATTACACAAATGGTGGAAAAACACGTTCAGCGATCGTGAGTACTCATTCATTTTATAAGGTACATATCTAATTAATTAATGATATCTTAAAACATTGTTCATAAACATCAAAACAACAGATATTTCAATTGTCAATTCAGCATAAAACTGTCGTAAAAGAGTCGTCATTATAACGAAATAGAAAGATATTTTTCCTCGAAGAAATGAATGTATCCGATCTCTTCAATTTCGAGGCTGGCGAAATTCCCAAACTCAGCCGCCATACCTGTACAGTAGGTACAACTATTTTCTTAATATCTCTCGGGAATCATGGGATTTCCGAATACAAACGAATGCTAATTTCCATGTCCATCTATTACATCAATTATTAGATTTATCGTGTATCATAATTTAAATTCAGAACTAAGTACTTTATTGTTGTTTTGTTTTCACGGAAATCAAAACAAAACAACAATAATGTACTTAGTTCTGAATTCAAATTATTTACATATAACTATACTATACTATACCTTACCGCCAGTACACTGAACGAAAAAACGTTTTCACGTCAACAGAAACGGTTGAATAACAATCAAATAAATCGGTGGTTCGTAGTCCCCCAAGGAAGCCTTTAATACCACTTATGGTTTTATTCTCAACCAGTGATATCACAAAATTGTCCATAATAATCACGTGTACGATTTACTGAACGAAGACTTTCAAACCTTATGTAGCTATTGCTAGACTTTCGTATAACTGTAAATTAACCTTTTCATTGGATTCAATCACTTTTGTAGACAAGACTTCGAATGGTTGAAGATGATTCGATACTATTGGGAGGAAGACATTGACAACTGTGTAGCGAGAATGTCAAGTGCTATGTACGTTTATGGTCATGAATATTTGGGTGCTGCAGGTATGTAGTAACTTACTTTTACACTGAAATCAATAATTTTCGCCAAAAACATTTTGTTCACTACACATAAACATGTTGATGAAAATGATGCATGACTTTTTTCCCAATGATGTTGGCTTTAACGTAGAAAGAAACCGATTGAAAAATATATATATTAAAGGTGTACTCGTAATAACGCCACTGACGGATCGCTGCTACTTGTGCCTGATGGGAGCCTTACAGCTAGATTTGGGAGGAGCACCGGCCGGCCCAGCAGGCACTGGCAAAACTGAGACTACTAAAGACATGGCCAAGTCCTTGGCGATACAGTGCGTCGTGTTCAACTGTTCTGAAGGTATGTATGCAAAAACTAAAAACCGACTTGATAAGGAATGGATTTATGCTAAGTGTGATTGTAAAATAATATACGATGTAATCTAACCCGTTCGCTTTGATTTGGATAATCATCAAAATTCTATGCCAAAACTAATTATGATTCTGTCGAATTATGAATCTCCTCTATTTTTTTAAGCACATAGGTTAAACCAGACATACTGCGCTAACCCAAAATAAAATAAGGGTAGAGTCTGTCATTACCTACTAGTTATTCATATTATTAGGATTGGACTACAAGATGATGGGTCGTTTCTTCTCGGGCCTCGCAACGTCTGGAGCGTGGTGCTGTTTCGACGAGTTCAATCGAATCGACATTGAGGTGTTGTCCGTGATCGCACAACAACTCATCACCATCAGAAACGCAAAGGTCGCAAGGCTGAGCAGGTAAGTATTCTTACATTATTTAGTGGTTCACTAGGTTATAAATTGACATGTATCTAATCGAATCTCAAATCGCAATAATGCGCAAGCGGTGCGCGTCCTTGGTGCGCAGGGTGCGGGTCAGCTCCAATGCTGTCCTAGTGATGATTGCTGGACGATTGGACTGCCCTTATATGGGGAAATGTTGCAGTAGGCATATAGCCGGGGCATGTTAATAACTGACGTGAGATTTGCTGTTTTTATTAATATATTATGTTATTATTTTTATCTTTACATTCGATTTTTTTTTTTATATTCGATTCTGCAATTTTATTTTTTTTATTTTTTAAATCAGTTGTTGATTATTTAAATTTAATTAGTCACAATAATATTTTGGGTTTTTGTCTGTTAGAATTTAAAAAGGTTTATAATTTTTAATGTATGTGTGTAAAACTATGGACTAGAATTATGTCTGAAATAAATAAATTATTATTATTATTATTAAATCATTTCCATTTCGCTTTCCTAAAAATATGATTGAACACTAATATAATGATTGCGTCGTTTTTTGTGAACCCCAAATAATTCATATTTTGAGGTCCAAATTTACTAAATAGCAAAGTAACAACGACTAACTTGGATGAAACGCTCGCGTACCCTTGCTTAGTTATGCGATGATGATGCGACCAACTGTGAGAAAAGGCCCGAAAATTAAAAAGAGGGTCAATTATTAAAAAGCGCAAACGTTTTTAAGAGGTTAATTATTTTAAAAAACGTCAATCATTAGAAGGTCTAAGTTTTTAGAGGATCAGATAAATATTTCTACGACCAGCGTACTTAGCTGTTTGCACAATACAAGGTGGTTTGCCGACGATCTTGCAGATCATTGCACAGAAATACCAAGTTATGGTTAAAAAAGAGTTTCGTCCTGATGATTCGGCTTCAGACTGTTACCGTTTTGTTTTAAAAATGTGTGCTTATTTTCTCATTGACTAAACTCTCTATTTCATCAGGTTCATGTTTGAAGGGCGCGAGATTAAATTGGTGCGCAGTTGTGCTGCTTTTATTACTATGAATCCTGGTTACGCTGGCAGAACTGAACTGCCTGATAACCTGAAGGCTTTATTCCGTCCTATATCTATGATGGTACCGGATTATGGTAAGAGGCGAGCAGGCCAATGATTCTTCCTATTTTCTGGTAGCCAAACAATTATACTTACATTATAAATGTTTTTTAAAGCGTTGATTGCTGAAGTGATCTTGTACTCCGAAGGGTTCGAATCTTCAAAAGGTTTAGCTAAAAAGATGGTACAAATGTACAAGTTGTCTAGTGAACAGCTTTCAAAACAGGATCATTACGATTTCGGCATGAGAGCTGTAAAGAGTGTACTGGTAATATAATTCTTAAAACTTTCTAATTCTTTTTGCTCTTTTGCCTTTGGATGAAAAAGAGAACAAGCTGACGGTTTTGTTTGAGTTTTCGTTCATAGTGCTAGTTATGTTTAACTTAAATACCTACTATAACTGCCACTTTACTTGCTTATCACCAAGTTTTATAACACTACAAATGATATCTATAATTCTTGCATTTGCTTTCATTATTTTCATAAGTAAATGTATTAATTTAAATTTATTAAATGTATTTAGGTAATGGCTGGTGCCCTAAAGCGGGCGAGTCCTGACCAGCACGAGGAGAAGACTCTGTTGTGTGCTCTCAATGACAGCAACCTGCCAAAATTCCTGGCTGCTGACGTAGTACTATTCGCTGGCATATTGTCGGATCTGTTCCCCGGCGTTGAACTCCCTGTGAGGGACTACGGCATCATGGATGAGGTCATCAGTACGTATAACCACATTGAGATTACATTTTTACTAAATCGTGTATAAAACATGTATCATATATACATGTATTGAAGCTTGTTTCGGATTTATATTTTGTTAAATATCGTGTTACTCTTGCTGTCACAACTTATCTATGTAAATAACACAAATAAGAGTATTTATATCGCAAATACCATTTTACAGGAACAATGCTCCTTGAGAGGAAACTTCAAATCGAGGAATGTCAGATAGTTAAAGTGATCCAGCTGCATGAGACCATGATTGTGCGATGGGGCGTCATGTTAGTCGGGCCGACTGGTGGCGGCAAGACTGTAGTCTTAAATGTAAGACTATTATTTATTTATTCCTTGTCCACCTAGAGATATATCCGATTAAAAAGTGAGATAATTCACACTTTTCATTATAATTTAAAGGTGTTAGGCGATACTTACACAAGGCTTCATGACATGCAAATACCAGGCTCAGTAAACCAACCAGTGCAAAAGTACATAATGAACCCGAAGAGTCTCAGTATCGGAGAATTGTATGGTGAAGTCGATCTGGCAACGCTTGAATGGCACGATGGAATTTTACCTCTCAGTTTACGTACTGCTGTGCAAGTAAGTGTAATCCCAACAAAAACATAACATAACAACATAACAGTTGAGATCCATATGGGCCCCAAGTTCTATGGAGGAGAAAGAAAGTCCCTTGCTACTGAATATGCAACTTGGCAAGTTTTCAAAGAAAATTATTTGTAACTGTTGAGGCTAGCTTGGAAAACTTACCAAGTCAAGTAGCAACATACCTTCTGTAAGTAGGTAACAAAATTACGTTACAAAAAAAACCTAGCATAACGCTCAATGCAATGAACAATATCGAATATTGGTCCAAATCCAGCCCTGGTGTTCGTTTGCAATCAATTTAATACAATGTACTGCGTAACTATTTAGTGTGTGAGACCAGACCACCAGTGGTTGATCTGCGACGGCCCTGTGGACGCCGTGTGGATTGAGAATATGAACACCGTACTAGATGACAACAAGATGTTATGCCTGTCCAACTCTGAGAGAATCAAGCTTACACCTTATGTGCACATGCTGTTTGAGGTACGTTTCACATTATTATAGGATATTGTCTATTATGATCACTGACAATGATTCCTATCTTTTTAAGTGCTGAACGCACTGTCCAAACACGCACCTTGCCCTAATTTTTAAATAGAAGTTAACTTTTCTTCTTAGATCAGCACCTCTGACGTTGTTCTCAATGTCGTCGATAGAAATGTCATATTAAATAATTGGATGAAATATAATGTTTAGTTTTCATATTTTTTCTCTTAATTGGCAGAGAATGCTTGCATAAAGATACAGATTTTTCTGATTTGTCGGCGCAGGTCGGTACTAATAGGCACAGATTAATCCACGAGTGCACGGTATAAAAAAAGTGTAGTCGGTACCGATAAGTTCCCACCTGTTTCAATAAATGCGAGCGCATGCAGAAAGTATATGACTATTTTACCCGCACCGATCGGTACCGATTCATTCCAACTGGTCCGTACTGGGAACTTATATCTTTATGCTAGCACCCAGATTCTATACCTACTAGGAAAGGTTATTCTAGGTGGCAGATTTAGCTCAAGCTTCACCAGCCACGGTTTCCCGTTGCGGCATGGTGTACGTGGACCCAAATGAGATGGGTTACATGCCGATGGTGCGTTCCTGGATAGACGACGCAGCGGAGAGAAATCTCTTCACTTTGGAAAATGCCGAATTCGTTCGCGAACTGTTCAAACTGATACAAATTGGAATCCATTACGTAAATACCAAATGCCGCTTCGGGATCACTCAGGTAAATATTTTTGAAGACTTTCTTCCATACTTAATTAGATTATGACGCTCGCTGGTTACATTCATACACTTATCTTACAATGACACGTCTTTTTATTTATTTAACCAGTTATGTACACACATATTTATATGGAAAAGAACAGAACTTTTTTTCAGTAACAGGAAGAAAGGAACAGAACTTTTTATTTTTTATAAGCCTACGTTTATGATAAAATATTAATATAAGCACTATACGAGTAACTTAGTGTATGTTATCAAGGTTATGATTACCATGGATTGCGAACCAAAAATGTAAGTAGTTTGTTGTTTTAATGTTACTATGTTGTTGCAGGTAGACATAAGCAAAGTGTCTGCGGTCTGCTACCTCCTGGGAGCGCTGCTCTCGGAGCCAGGTGATCGGTTCCCGGACAAGGCATTCATCAAAGTGTATATCGCTCATTGCTTCGTATTCTGCTACGTTTGGTGCATCGGCGGCAACATCCTCGAAGACGGACGCAAACTCTTTGAAGAGGTCATCAGGAGACAAATGGAAGAATTTGAGGAAGCAGAATTGTGAGTGGTTATGTTTTGACTCCTTTTTTTGAAAATTCTTGAATAATTGTTTCCAAGTCCTATTTTACCAAATTAAATCACTCAAACGTGGATCTACACCTGATGAATGAAAGCCTGAACAAATCTCTTATTATAAAACACCTATGCTGTCAAATTTAATTATGGCTGTTGGGATTGATTGACCAACATAGTAACTGCCATCTATAAATTAACAAGAGATGAGAAAACTGACTACAGACTTTGAAGAGCCTAGGCTTTTTGGTCTATGGAAGTATGTATTTTATCCTTTTATCTTTTACTAGCATGCCGACGGGCTTCAATTACTTCGATATGTACATGGATACTAAACAGCGCAGACTAAAAGTGTGGGCAGAAATAATTCCTGAGTTCTCGTACGATTGCACAAAGCCGTTCTTTGAGACGCTCGTACCAACTATAGACACCGTTCGGTACGGATATTTGTTTGAAAAACTCCTGGGCAGTGGCAAACCTGTCATGTTTACAGGAAACACAGGTAAATTTTTAATATCAACTACTACGATAACAGAAAAAGATTTTTATCCAATAAGGTCGTGGAATGGTAGACTGTACAGTACAAACATTTTCTTAATGTCCCTCGGAAATCATCGGATTTCCGAATACAAACGAATGCTAATTTCCATGTCCATCGATTATTAGATTTATCATACTTTACTAAGTACTTTATTGTTGTTTTAATCGAAACAAAACAACAGTAAAGTACTTAGTTCTGAATTCAAATTATTATACACAATAAATGTAACAATTGATAGACATGGAAATTTGCATTCTTTTGTATTCGGAAATCCGATGATTCCCGAGGGACATTAAGAAAATAGTTATACTGTACCTATCTTGAATAAAACTAAGAACTCTTTCCACTCCGAAAACAAGGTTTTACCCAACCTTTGTACTGCCAGAACATACTTAAAGCATTTTATTGATAAAATTTTGATTTCTATTACTATCATTAGCTTTTAATAACGTAAATATTACGAGTATCTTCCATGTTTGCTAATAACATTCATCAAGATGAATAAACTCAACCTATCGCAGTCAACATGTGGGGAAGATTTTTATGCGAAATATGCAAATAATATTGTTCCTATTAATCCCTTGTATTCAGGTGTCGGTAAAACGGTAATTGCGATTGAAATGCTGAACAAAATGGCTCTGGGTGGTTATTACATACCGTTCATATTAAACTTTTCGGCCCAAACCAGTAGTGACCGAACACAGGTACTTATAGTATTTTTTCTTAAAAATAATATCAGCCTTTTATTTGTCCTTCTGTGGAACGAAGGGTTCTTTTCATTCGAAGAAGAAAAATGAGTATATATCATCACGCTTACTAATTGCGTGTTGGCTATTACAGACCGCTTTTAAAGCGCAGAAGAGGTCCGACTTACGAGTTGTAAGTCGTGCTTTCGAACCCCGGCAGGCACTTTACTTTTTGTAGTTTATTTTATCACCATTCAAAATTCGAATCTGAGAAACGTGTTTTATAACTTCCGAACCGTCTTCAATAGGTATTGCTAGAACATTACTTAAATTGAAATTAACCCTGAACGTTTTTTTCGGCCAAAACTTTATGATCCCTCTGAACGTAGGCCCAAGAACGAAACCGCGCATGGTACAGTTGACTGAGAGTGAGAGAATTCCCTCGGACACCTAGCTATATTATGCATACTGCGCAGCCACTCGCTGCAACCTCCGAGAGCTCATAAAGTTTTGCACGAACTGTATCTGGTTTAATATCGATAATTCATCTTCCTTTCCTAGGCAGTGATAGAGTTACGTTTAGACAAAAGACCGCGCAAGGCCATCGGAGCTCCATTAGGAAAGAAAGTGGTTATATTCATCGATGACGTGAATATGCCTCGCCTGGACATATATGGCGCACAACCGACTATAGAACTACTGAGGTAAAACTTATCTTCATTTATACCTATCAGTAAAAAATATTAGTAAAAACCACCTTGATCCTTTAGATGCGTGTACTTAAAGCGTACCTAAAACAGCGTCTGTTAGAATCAAAGATTCGTATTAAATCTTTCCATTCAATAACAAACCGAGAGAGAAAAGTAGTTGAGAGATTAACCTTTTTTTTTTCTCTCGAAGAATCTAAGCATCCTATTATTTTTAAACATTACTGAGACTATACATTTTTCGGCCCGACAAACAGGCAATTCCTAGATTTCGGCGGTCTGTACGACCGCGACAAACTTTACTGGAAGGATGTCCTCGACGTGGTGCTGGCGTGCTCCTGCGCCCCGCCCGGCGGTGGTCGTAACCCACTGACCGGACGATTCGTCAGACATTTTGCGATGTTCTACATTTCTGCACCTAATTCTGGGGCTATGAAGACTATATTTAAGGTTAGTCAGTAACATAAGAAGAAAAGAGCACGCCTTAAATCGCTTGAATTTATAATTTAATAGTCTATAAGAGTCTATATAGTCATTATGCCTTTTGGCGCAAAGCCTACCCTTTCACTTTAAAGACAATTAGCACTGACCGAGAGCAGTACATCAAAAAATGTTCTACTCAGCGCTCCTCTGTCTTGCCGACGCGTAATTCCATATACAAACTTCAATATTCCTCTTCATTATGTTGTATCATCAATTAGGCAATCCTGGAAGGTCACATGGAGGACTTCGTGACTGAAGTCTCAGTCCTGGGGGGACCCATAGTGAATGCAGCTGTAGATGTGTATCTGAAGATTTGCGCCGAGCTACTGCCGACGCCAGCCAAGTCGCACTATGTGTTCAATCTAAGAGACTTGTCCAAGTGTATGCAAGGAGTCTTGCAAGCCGATGCCGCTTACATGCGGGTTCCGCAAGCAATGCTAAGGTATTTACATCTTTTCGGGTTCTTAAAAAAACTGCCCAATTGCATTCGTTGTTTCTTTCATACTGCAAACATAATTTTGAAGTAATAAGCAATCATGAATGCAGTCCCGTGTTATTTGCTTCTAAAGCTTGTGGAGCCCTGTAAAGTGTTAACCCATTTCAGATTATTTTATCATGAGTGCCTTCGTGTGTTCCACGATCGGCTGATCAACGTCCAAGATAAGAGTTACTTCTACCACCTTATGAGCTCGGTCTGTGAGAAGAACTTCCAACAACCAATACTAGAGATTCCTGACGACCCTATCATTTTACAACCACCTCTCCTGCTGTTTGGTGATTTCATAAACTCCGCTATTCCGAAAGAAAACAGAAACTATGCTGAGATACCAGATTTAGCTAAGCTTATGGTGGTTGTGAAGGCAAGTGATTGATTATTGTTTTCATATTCTTATCTGTATTTGATATTTCACTGGTATATTTTGGGAGAACATATTTTAATCGAGATGGTAATGGTATGCTGATGATCTTCTATAAAACAAAAAATTTCATTGAATCTTTATTCAGGAGACACGAAAGTTTATCAATTCTTTATCAGAACATCACTACCATAGTGTAGTGTAAGTTATTAAATAAAGAACAACTGTCGAATCTTTTCAGTAAGTCTGGTTTCATCATGCAATATTTAGGCCTGTATTTTTGTGGATAGAATTTAAAACCTTGGTCTTACCATTCAGATTTTAAATGTGAACTACAAATGACACAGGAATATTTAGAGGAGTTCAATTCGACGGCGCGCGCAGAGATGCGTCTGGTGCTGTTTCAAGATGCTATAGAGCACATAGTGCGGACAGCCAGGGTGCTGCGAGCAGAGCGTGGCCACAGCCTCATGGTAGGCCCGGGAGGCTCTGGCCGCAGGAGCGTCGCTACCCTCGCCGGACACATCAACGAGTGCAAGTAAAGTCACATTCCAAATATGTTCGTCACTTTAAGGCTATTTTTGTCTGCTCATTGCACGATAGAATCTGCTTTACCCACTCATTAATATACAGGGTCAAATTATATTAGCTAGCGAAACTCCGCAAACGTGATGGGTATCGATATTTCTAAACATGATAAAAGAAAAAAAGAAATTAATTTGATAATTGTTTTTGTGGGGTCATTGACCACAGTTAGTGTAGTCACTTGAAACATCAGTTTAAAAAACAGTTTTTGTGTTTGTAATCTTCATAGACGTGATTGGTACTGATATCTAAATACGTTAAAAGAAAAGAAAACAGATTTTTTCAACTCATACTTCTAGTAACTAAACGATAAGCGATTGTTGACCCGCGATAAAACTTAAAATATTTATTTTTTTTATTTTATCATATTTACACATCGATACCCATCACGTCTACGGAGTTTCGCTAGCTAATTTAATTTGACCCTGTATATTGCGTCGCAATGTCAATACCGCAGACTCACATTCAGCCATCTTCTCACTATATAAAATGTACTCTGTGCATCTTCTTTACATATTGTCAAAGCGTATTATAAATCTGACACTGTCAGACTATGACAATAAAAATAAAAAGTATTTCATAAAATAGCCAGGCCATTAAAAACGGCTTAAGGTTGATGTCAATTCGACATTGGTCAAAGGTGTATGCTATGTAGATCTGTTTTATGAAGTAATTAGATATAGTTTTCTATGCAATGGTCTGCCCAGTGCCGTAGCTACAAAAGGTATTATGTGTCTTGACTTGATAAAGGAAAGAATTTGAAACGAACTGACGAACATATAAAAGACTGTACGTACTGTACGTACTTCCGCCGTCCATAGATACACCATTCACCCTTTTTCAAGCCATATCATGTTCTCTCACACAGTCCGTCCATTGTTTCCTTGGTTTTCCTATCTATTCTTATATGCAGCCATCCAATTCACACTACTTGAATTGATACAAGTTGAAACAAGCTCATTAAAATCAAAAGTCATTATTCAAACTAGGCTCAGAATCAGCACTTTCTGAACGTCAACATTACATAAGACAGTCCCCCAAAATGCTCGTCCTTCATCACTTCCTTGTGTTTTAGCTGGGAAGAAGAAGCGCCCACAAACCCCCCAGCAGCACAGGTGTCTGTTAAAGTAGAAGAATTTGATTCTATGCACTAAAATAGTATGCAAAGTAATTAACATTACGAAACACAAAACATTAATTTAAATTACTTGTCATTATGTCAGCTAGCACTCGCCAATACCAACAAAAACATTGAAAAATACTCAATCAGAAATAAAAATGCGACGACAGGCGTAACAACACCTTATCATTGCGTGGATCGACCGGAGGACACGGTGGAGCATACGGTGGAGGTCTGCCCGGCTTGGGCGGAGCACCGCCGTGTCCTCGTGGCGGCGATCGGCGGCGGCGACCTCTCGCGTCCGGCCCTGGTTCAGGCCATGGTACGGAGCGAGAGGGCATGGGAAGCCGTCACCTCCTTCTGCGAAGCAGTAATGCTCGCGAAGGAGGAGGCGGAGCGTGAAAGGGAGAGGCATACTCTGCGCCCTCGCGCCCCTAGCCGCCGCAGGAGGAGGAGACACCCTGGGCGTCGGGAGTCGATTGCCGACTCCCGGCCACCGTAGGCGCGGGCTTGCGGACGGCGGGCAATGGGCAGCTCGCCGTCCGGTAAGGACCAGGCCCGGGTCGACGGCGCGTCGTGTTCCACGCGCGCCTCAAAGAGATGTCAGCAAAATTGACGGGGTCCGATACGACCGATGCCTGCCGGGGCTGCGGATTGTTCGAAAGAGTTACCGTGGCCCTGGCGCACAGGCAACTAAAGGAACACGGGTGGGTTTTAGTCAGTAAGAGTCTGACACGCCCTTCCGCTCCGCCCAGAGCGGGAGACGTCATTTGATGATTTCCCACCCAAAAAAAAAAAAAAAAAAAAAAAGGCGTAACAACACCTGGCCCGGCCTGTTAGCTAAAGGGCAGTAGGACCGCGGCTTTCCATGCTATCCTAGTACTAAGTAAACGTTTTCGCAAACGAATCTATGGTTAAGATTACAAATTGCTGCTATCTCACTATCAGATTGTGACTGCGAAAACTCGGAAGTATTCGGTCGAACGAGCTTGGCCACGGTCGATTCGCTTCAACTCACATGACAATTTAGTAAAGCATTTCTTTTTCTTCAATTAAACTTCCTGTAGCGGCCTAGTTTTTTTGCGATTTGTGGCTGTTTAGTAATCTTATCTCAGAACCGTAAGAGCTTTTCATTCCTTACACAAAACTGCATTTATATTGGCCCGATTCCTGGCTCAGGCAGAAGCTTTTTTAATAAACTAAATATGCAGTTATATTTTCCTCAAAAATTTAGGTCATCTTTTGTTTGACCACGTTGCCCATACCGATAATTTCGAACTTAGCCCTGATGGCCACCAGCACCACAAAATCATGTGCATTTATGCAACTGACATAATTATATAAGTATAGGTTTTGTTTTGGGTTTTACGTGATCCCAAAAATGGTCCCAAAAAGTTTTAGTGCGGTATGAAATAATTTTTTATATGTTTATTTTACAACTTTGACATTCATGACATAAAACTAAGGAGTTTTAAAATAAGAAGCGATTTCCATAATATAAATACACGTAGTAAAAATGAAATTGTGATACCCTAATTTAGATTAACTAAAACAAGCAAGTCATTTCTTATAAACAGTATCCGCTTCTATAACAAGTTGCCAAAGTCAGTTACAGACTTTAGCGATGGAAAGTTCTAAACCCACATCAAACGTATCCTTATCAAAAATGCATATTATAAGATTAAAGATTACGTTGAAGACAAGGAAGTTTGGCAATAATTTAACGGCATCACTATGTAAATGTCTATTAACAGCTCCCAAATTACGAAGTATTTTGTTTTTTACTTTCTTCTTTGACATAATCTTCTCATTATTTGACATTATATACCTCCAATTGTTATTTCAACTCCTTATTTATGACTTTTGTAGACAGGATTTTAATTCAGATTTGTTACAGTTGTACTGGCAATCATGTCATTTGGTTTATTGTTCATTGTTTATCTTCTATACATTGTGAATGTGAGAACTTTGTAAGCCTAACTTGTAGACTGTAGATTTGTAGACCTTTTCTATTTTGTTGAGTACCCGTTACTTGTTAACAGGCCTACACTGTCGTCCCATACCTATCAACACTGTAATTTGAAACATTGTAAAAGCCCCTTATTTTTAAAAGAGTAACCGTGGAGTTTCTTGCTGGCTCATCTCCATAGGAAACAACCAATTGGAACCGTGCACCTAGCTTCTGACGTTTCATAAGTGCCCATGTATGCTTATGTGAAATAAAATATTCTGATTTGATTTGATTTGATTCTTTAGGGAGTCCAAAGGTATAGAATGTTGAAGTCTGAGATCTCTAATGCAATAAGGGCAAACTATTATGGTTATGATTTTCAACCGGTTTAAAATAACTTGTTGAAACTAACGCTGACGCCCGACTATTACTGCCCCGTATCAATAATCCATCCTGTATTAATAGTAGATTATGCACCAAGGGAATAAAGCAGTGTCTTATGTCGCGGGCGCCGTATTGAATCCCGAGCGTAACGAAGGATTCTAGTGTCAACTCCCGAGCAAAGCGGGGGAGGGAGTTAAGACAAGAATCCTGAGTGCTGCGAGGGATTCAAGCTCGCCCAAGACGAAGGCACGTTTATCCCCGATCATACAAGATGCTGCTTACGTGATTTATTCGGCCCTGTTTTTCAAGCTTTATATGCAACACACGACCCCTTGTTCTTACCAAAAAATGCTTAACAATGCTAATGGACACTGTTGACGATTTTTCTATATCGGATTCACACGCTATTTTAAACATCCAAAATATTATACACAACATTAGATTAATCAATTGTAATGTTCTTAGTATACAAACATTACTCACAACGACTCACGATAGATTGTGACATTTTGGTCCTGCAGGCTTAGCACGAGCACCGTTTTGTAGATGAAAGAGTAGACTAAAATGACGTTCCGTGTAGACAGTACAACGGTAGCAAAGTAGAAAGAGCCAACTTCACTTTTTACGAAAATCACTCTTTTACATAATTCGACTCAGAAGTCTTTGTTTTGTCATAGTATTTTTTGTCTGTTTGATTCTCTTTATTTATTGATATTAAGTCACGTATATAAAACCTACAACAATTTTTCTCGAAGTGTCGAAGTGTTTTGCAACAAAAATATATTACAGTAATATTGGCCTTTACCATTTTCTTGATAAGGCCCTATTAACTAAATTATGTAAAACAGGAGACGATAGCTTTCTTCTTCTATTAATTATCACAGATTCGCGTTCAAAACGCTCTCCTGTAAAATAATGATTTTGTAGATAACCGTATACACTTTGTGGCCGTCGAGTAGAAAGTTTTCTACTGTCTTTAGCATGGCGAATACAAAATCAAATTGTCTTCACTACCTTCGACAACTGTTAGTTGTCAGTGTGATATTGACAGTTTGAGATAGAAAACTTTCTTCTGAAATAGTCTACATAAAAAAGGACCTAGAAAAAGATCGTTAGAAACGACAAAATGACAGATTGTAGAAGAATTTCTACGGTGCGATGTCAAAAATGGAGAAACGAAATGTCACTTTGTATAGAAAGAGCTGTGTCTATTCTTCGTAGAAATAAAAAGCGTCATGCTAAGCCTGATGCTAAGCCTGCTGGCGGAGAGCTGATTATTGTGTTCAAGGAAACACCACATCCCTAACATCCCAAACTTTATTATGTACATTACTGCCAAAAACCTAAATCAAAGTGATGGTGTTGTGGTCTTTGTCAAGTCCAACCTTACTGTCACCTGTGAAGAACTTTGCTTTGGTGGTTCCGCCACCCGATTATCTATCAATCAAAGTGCGGTCTGTCATTGGCATTCTGTGCATTTACAGGTCGCCGCCGATAAGTAAATAACATTGATCATTTTCTTCACTCCGAATATCTTCCTACCCATTACTTTTCCGACCAGAGGAATCGACTGCCACCAAAAAAAACCACGACTTCAGTCTCACTAGACCACCACTACTACAACGACATTAGTCTCACACACTCGTCATTCGTATTTGTTTTAGGGAAATATTTAACTGCACATCAAACGAATTTTGGAACTTGAAACGATGTGGACCTTTATTAATGATTGCGCTTATTTAAAAATGTTGGTCCTTTTAAAAACTATTTGAACTTTTAAAGTCGATCAGCGGAGATCTATCGCGCCTGCATAGCACTCAGATACATACCCCTAGCATGGCGCGAAGTGAAAGTCATTTTCATACCCAAACCTGGCAAAACCGACTATACACAACTCAAGGCCTCTAGGCATATAAGCCTTACATCCTTTCTACTGAAAACCCTCGAGAGACTCTGTGACAGGCACATCCGAGATGGACCTCTTCGGGTAAAACCACTTCACAATCAACAGCATGCGTACTCCACATGCGGAACAACGGAATCCGCGCTACACAGCGTGGTATCCAAAATTGAATGCGCAGTGGACCACAAATGCTCAGCACTGGCCGCCTTCATTAACATCGAAAGCGCCTTTGACAAAACCATGTTTAATTGCATCAACATTGCCCTCGACAGACACAGCATAGACCCGACTCTGAGCGGGTGGATCACCAGTATGCTCAAACTGAGAGCTGTACAAGTCACAGTGAACGGCACTACAAGGGCCATTGTGTCGAAGGGCTACATATTTCTAGTGGATCAAAATAGGTTTTGAGTTTACCAAATTCCATTAAATTTCAGATCATTTCTGATTTCATAAAGGTTCACCTGTAGACGACCGGTTAGTATATTTGATAGATATTTTTTTTTTTTGTGTTTTGTTTTATAATGTAAGCTCCAAAAGCATAAGATCATGAATATTGCTATACTCAAATAGGGAGTCGAAGCTGTCTCTCCTATTTATACCAATTATACTCTGTGATCTAGCTAGCAGAGCAGCGCTTCACCCAACAATTCGTGTATACACCAAGTAATTAATTATGCATTATTTTTAAGTCCCTCAGTTGCTACTACAAATGTGCTTAAATAAAATTATTGTTTAATTTATTTATAACAGAACGTTTGTTGACATAGGTGAAATAAGCAGAGGCATCGTACCTACTTACCTCCTTGAGGAATAGAAGCGTTATTACAATTATAATAATACGGCCAAACATGTTATGTTCGTCCGCATTATGTCCATATTTCGTACGCAGGTGCATGGGGATGGAACTCAAAAGGAATTACGATACGCCAGAATTCCACGATGATCTTCGACTGATGTACTTGCGAGCTGGAGTCAGTAATGAGGATACGGTGTTCCTATTCACTGATACACAGATCACAAAGGAGGAATTCTTCGAAGACATTAATAATATGCTCAACTCTGGTAATTGATTCATTTGTAGGTAGAGTTTTAAAGAAGATGTAGTAAGGGATGAATAAAAGGTACGTGTAACTCACATTGTTAAGGCAGATGTGTGAGACCAATAAGGTCACTAAACACCGATAAGGAACGCCCTAGAGTCTAGGTCGTACCGTATCGGCGTTTTCTCTAGGGCCAAGAAGGACATAATGTGACCTTATTGGTGATGTTCTTTAGAAAGGTCAGGTGGGTACTACTCGCAACCGGCGTGCGTGTATGACCAAATGTATGAACGTAAACGAAGCATAAGGAATATGTAAGGATCGTAGCGGGTGGCGTTCTGTAGTTTCTGCCTACCTCCATAGGAAGAGGGCGTGAGTTTATGTTTGTATGTATGTAAGTGGAGTTCCTAGTAAACCTTAGTGATGGGAAAGCGTCCTTATGCAAATAATTTCCATATTGTGTTGCATCTATGACACAGTTTATCATTGTGAAAGCTGCCTAATAATAAAGTTAATCGCTAACTTAGGTGAGGTACCGAACCTGTTCGAAGGTGATTCCTACGAAGCTGTGCAGTCCGGCTGTCGCGGCGATGCCGCGAAGAACAACATCAACCCTGCTGACCGTGACGGTGTTTACTACTTCTTCATTAACAGGGTCCGAGGGAAACTCCACCTCTGTATATGCATGAGTCCCGTAGGAGAAGCATTCAGGTAAACTAACTCCTTCTATTTGCACACTTATGCATTCGGCAGTCAGGTCTTAGCAGGCCCGAAATACAGCAGGCAGTACTTGCTATGATGTGCCTGATGACATCAGATCGACCCTCCAGCAATTTTCGAATATCTAGCGAATAGCTGGATGCATTTTCCGTGTAGTCATACATAGAAATGCTTGACGTGTTTAAAAAAGTAAACTTTTAATCATGATATCCCTGATTATTATGGTTGCGTAGTTTAGACAAAGACGCTGATTTAATAAGTAAGTAACTAAAAACTATCTAAAATCGTTTCGATTGCGATAAGATTAGATTTGTGACCAGAATCTGACACAAATACCTACTTAGTCGAAACCTTGAACCTGCACTTTCACTCAACTCATCCATCTTGGAACGTTGCCAACACTTTCAGTTGGGCACTACTCGACATCGAGCTCACAGAAAACGAACGTGGAGCGTCATTTCGATGTGGATTTGGTAAAAATAAACTTACGGCAAATATGAATTGAACATAATTCAGATAGCATAAATATGTGATGGCTGGGAGAAATGCAGGCCGGTTTGTTGCCGATGGATCAATAAATTGTTGATTGAGGTCAGTGTAAGGGCGCGTGGAGCTCACGGCTGCGCTGTGCAACGTTCCCCTCCCTGCACCCTCCGATGCAGTGTGCTGCTACGCCCTATATTTTATAATAAATTCGATCCCTCAAATTGAGATGTAGAGGGCACAATTCTGTTTTGCCTATAACTTATCGGTTCTCAACGATGAAAGGATTTTAGTACCTATCTACCTTATTGCATTCCATTACTTATAGTTTCCTACAATGTTTTGGCTTTCCACTTAACTTTACTTATGATAACACTGACGATTATGCTTACACTCCCTATATCTTGACCCTATGTTCAGTTTGATTGTTGTTCCGCACTGGTCACTTGTCAACATTAGTAAATCGACACACATTCGTTTTTTTTTAAATTAAACTTACGTTACGTTTTGTAGACGTCGATGCCGAATGTTCCCGTCTCTGGTAAACTGTTGCACCATTGACTGGTTCACAAAATGGCCGCCGGAGGCTTTGCTCTCGGTAGCCAAGGAATGTCTACAGCCGCTCAAGAACAAAACAATAATTGATCAAATATCTACTATTTGCGTCACCATGCATCAGGTAACACCAATTTAAAAAAAATAATTCCTGAAAAAAGGCCAATGCTACTAACAAAACTGTAAAAGGATTTTTGATAGCAGTTGCATGAGGTCAGGGAAGAATACTAATTAGCAAAGGCCCTCATTTGAGAGCTTCTCTTTAGAGGTCAAATGCAAGAAATGCAGATAACACTAATTGTTACACTTACTATGCCTTATTAAATTCATTGGCAGCTGAAAGTAACAATGAATCTAAAGAACTTAGGACAAAGTCGGAAATACTATCGAATAAATGATAAGTATGCCGTTCATACAAAAATGCTACTTTGCTTCGTTCCGTTTTAAAAGCTGATCATACTCATAAGTAAGTATACTTTACCCCCTGGGAATTGTCCCAGGGGGTAAAGTATACTAAACTCATTAGCATTGGCTAATGAGTTCAAGGTCGATGTAACTATATTAATACTTTCGCTCTTTACGAATAACCTCTCCAAAAGAGAGAAAAAACAAAAAAGCAGATGAATGTGATGATGATGATGAATGAAATTATGTAAATTATTACATAATATTTATTTGAAAAATCACGAAAAAAATAATTATTGCTGTTTATGTTTATTCATAGGATGTGGACATAATGACGGACCGATTGTATCAAGAGATGAGGCGTTATTTCTATACAACGCCAAGCAGTTACTTAGATTTGCTGAAACTGTACATGATGCTGCTAGATAAGAAACAACAGCAAATTATCCGCGGCAGGGACAGAATATCTTGTGGATTGGAGGTAATGTCATCAATTGGTAAGCTGCGTAAACTGATGTATGTGTGGATAATACTACGTTATATTTATAAAAAAAAAGAAGAAAACAAGCCTTTGTAAAACGAAAAATACTACCTACACCTACTATTTACAACAGATTATTAGTCAGATGCCGATTATTGATTTAACAGATTCCAGTTCCATTTCGAATAAAATGAAAATCACATGATTTCTCACGATTTTCAACTGGCAACTGTCGTGATTTTCTAAATCACACTTGCCCACACCGCCCACTGTATCTCAAAAACCCGGAAAAAAAAAGCATCCCATCAGCTACTAACCCAATCTAATACTCTCAGAGAATTGTACCCAATCTATAAATGGAAACTTCCAGACGCATGCTAGTCTTCAGTCGCATTCTTTCCTGTCGACCTTACCATTTCCTCAGAGATCGAGGCACAACTAATCATAACCGTCCACACAATATATTGACTTTTACTGTGACTTTCAACAAAACTCGTTACACCTAATACTTGCCCACAAATAACATTGACATAACAACAACAACACAATATAATAAATTACATTATATAACATACACACATTACATTACATTATATTATTTTACTAGCTGCGCCCCGCGGTTTCACCCGCAGTGGTATGAAATATACTTTACAACCTATTCTCAGACCTACCAAATATACACAAAAAAATTATAAAGATCAGTCAAGCCGTTTCGGAGGAGTTCGATAACAAAAACTGTGGCCCGTGATTTTTATATAATAGTTTTATTTTTCTTTTTTTTTTATGCCGTAATAACGTGGATAATTAGTTTAAGGGTGAAACAAACCAGGGAGGGGAGCAGATTCCGTGGGGAACGCTTTTCAATGTCACGGTTTGAGAGAAGATGAAGACCTTGAAAAATGGTCACGGCCACGTGCGCCTTGGCAACCTTTGGCCAAATAATGTAAAAGTAAAAATAATTCATCAAGGGCACACCTGGTTACCTAACTACCTGCTATGAATGTTATTGTTTTCAATAACATGAATGAAGGTCGATTCGTGATTTTTGCTAATGCTGTTTTCACCTTTTACTCAAACAAAGTTATCTTATTTTTACTCCACTCATTCATAAAATTAACACGTTCACTGCGGGAAGCTCCTCAGCAAACTTTCAAAACCAGGTTGTATCGACCCAGCTTGTACCTTTGCCACAGTGCGTACCAGCGCTCTAGGGCCTGAAAATCTTACAAAATTTAAAAGTTCGGTATTTCAACGAAATCACGTCCAATTAGAAAAAAAATATGAATATAATCTACTTTAGTTGCTTGTCTAAACCCTGCTGTCGTAGATAATTCCGATAAGTCTTTATGTTAAAAATATTGCAAAAGCTTTGCCAGCTCGATAATATCCGGTAACCGCATATAACTACAAACATTTTAGTGATGTGCTAAAGAAAGTCGATACTATAATCGATCTACAGTCTGTTTCTGAGTCATAAAAACAGCGTGCAGTAAAAGGGCTATGAATGTTATAGAAGCGAAGTGAAAGGGGGGGACCGTGTCATGTGGCGCTCGGTTGTCTCTGCCTACTCGCAAGGGATTTGGTGTGAAGACATAAATAGAAATAATACAATATTATTGATATGTCATTTGGACACGTATTGACAGGTCAAATGTAAAAATTCTGATATTTTTCTTTTGACTTTCCATGGAAATTTACCCCATCAGCTGACGCGATTTGTATGGGAAGTGAAAAAAAGGCCGAAGTATTTGTTTAAACTATCAACACTCACTCAGAATACATGTCCAAATGACGAGCTAATAATATTATTTCACCTTCCAGAAACACCCCGTACACACCTACCTACATTTATATCACTACTTAGTAGTAGTGACCTACATTTATATCACTACTTAGTAGTAGTGACCTACATTTATATCACTACTTAGTAGTAGTGACCTACATTTATATCACTACTTAGTAGTAGTGACCTACATTTATATCACTACTTAGTAGTAGTGACCTACATTTATATCACTACTTAGTAGTAGTGACCTACATTTATATCACTACTTAGTAGTAGTGACCTACATTTATATCACTACTTAGTAGTAGTGACCTACATTTATATCACTACTTAGTAGTAGTGACCTACATTTATATCACTACTTATTAGTAGTGATATAAATATAGATAGGTGTAACAAGTATTATACCCGTAGATGTACTCAAAGGCGAGTAGTCAGACGAGATGGGATGATCTTCATCATTCATGATCATTACAGTCCACAGAAGGCCACTGCTGGACATAGTCCTGCCCCACAAATTTTTCTAACGCGCCTCGTCAATATACGATATTTATGGAAATATTTTCTACCTGATTAAGACACAACTTATCTCGAGTACATCACTGTAACGCACGCAAAATCTTGTGCTACTGGATACATACAACGGTGCAGGGGTTGTGGGAGTAATTAAAGTTAAGTAATGTATAGCATTTAAAACTAGTTTTCGTAAAAAAAAATGGTTGGAACGTTGACCTTCAATATCTCCGAAGGTTCCAGTACAAAAAAATATAACGAAGAACAAGTGACTCCCGGCTTCGTTATGGGTATTTTTACACCCGTTATATTTTGAGCTAGCGTTATACTTTGAAAATGAAATATGGCTTTGAATTAGTGACCTTGAACTTACCTATATCAAATCGATTTGACGACGACTTTTAAATAAATTAATATCCTTAACCTTCAACGTACACAGAAACTATACCAAACATACGAAGTCGTAGGAGTGATGGAACAGCAAGTTCGTGACATGGAGCCAATCCTTGCGAAGAAAGCAGACGAAAGCGTTGCTCTGGTTAGCAAGCTGAAAGTGGAACAGAAAGCCGCTGACAAAGTCAAACTTGCGGTCATGAAGGACGAAGCCGAAGCCAAGGTACGCTAGATTCACCTTCGAGCTTCGTTCTATACAGTACTTCTGAGAAAGAGAGTAACTTTAATTTCGGAAGTCAGTGGCAAAAAAACGCCAAATTAAATTTAGTTTTCAGTGAGTTTTTGGAAGTCAGTTGTTTTTTATTTTTGTAAAAAGATTTTTATTTTCACTTTTTAGTTGTCGTACTTACTACCCCACATACAAATTCGTATAAGTACCACTATGGTCCCACTACTTGCTATGTAAACAACAGGGACGGGAAATATTATAACATCATCAACGTACACCAAGTGGATTGAAAAAGGGATATTATTAATTGCACATCAAATAAATAATCACCTATCAATTTATTTCCATCATTTAAATACTGACTGCACAGCAAATTAAATACTGACTGCACAGCAAATCAACCAGACCGTACATACATAATAGTCACATTCATAGCGTGTGAGTACCTATTATGTATTTGTCTCCGATCAGCCGTTTGTCGTAAAAATGCTCTATTCCCATCCAATACCTAAATGTTCCCGAAAATACTAACCCTAGATGTTCGACGTCAGTGGCATCCCGAGGTTCGGTTGGTTAGGTTCCTTTAAACCCTTTAGACAGAAATAGGAGCCCCGCGAAGCGGGGCTCCGTCGACCAGCTTAATAACCCTAACCCTATATTTAGATTACCCTAGATTTCGGTAAAACGCAATTTAAATAAAACTTTGTGTAGCTGAGTGTACAAAAAGTCACGCTTTGGTATTCGTTAGAAATAGATTTTTTATTTAAAAAAATGTGGTACTCGTTGGGAATAGAAAATAAATTGATGAAAAAGCTTTTGCTTTACGAAAAATCGCTGTACGCTGCGAAAATAAATTGTAGTGTGTTTAGTGATATTTTCAGTTGAATATTTTGCTGTGCAATCAGTAATTTTGATGGGAATTCGGAATCTTATTGCATAGAAAAAGGATATTTTTTGATTTGCGTTTAAATACTACCCATTGAAAAATACCTAAACGAAAAATGAATTTTCAAAATCGGTTCACTATTGATGAAAATATCGATAAACATACATTAAAAAAATACATACAGTCGAATATAGAACCTCCTCCTTTTTTAAGTTGGTTAAAAATTATAATTTATTTAGTTTTCTTATGCCAATAAACTTAAATCTTTATACCTAGATAAAAGCAGACGAGGTAAGAGAAATAGCAGCCGAAGCGAAAACGGACTTGGCACTCGCTATGCCCGCTATGGACGCCGCAGCAGCTGCCCTGAAGGCGCTCAACAAAGCGGATATCAACGAACTGAAGGCCTTTCAGAAACCTCCCGTGCTCGTGCGATTCGTCATGGAGCCTGTTTGCATACTGCTTGGTGCAAAGTTAGTATCCAAATAATTAATCAATCAACAGCTAAATGAAACCTATAAATACACGTCTTTCTCCATTAGTTCGGCGAATCTTTACAGACTTATCGGAATTGATGTCAGACATCAGTGTATCTATATTCAGATGTCTTTTTTTATTTCGTTTCGATATGGATACCTCAAACTTCAGTGAAGTTTCGCCCGTTGTATTTGAAAGGATTCGTTTGATTCAAAACTAGAGAGTACTTCATTGTTAGATCGACGAACTCAGTTAGAGTTTAAAATTTTAAAGGGCTTTACATAACTTGTTCATTTTCACAATCTGCTAGCTCTGTATTTATTTTCATTGCCTGACGGGTTCAAAGTCAATTGATAAGTTAAATTGCAAAATAATTACAAACACAGTTAATGCTCTAACTTTTGTTGGGCACTCTTTCTTTATAATTACAGACGAGACAAAAAAATTACATCTTCATAACTATGGCGAAAAGAATACTATACGTAGGGGTGGCACCATGATAGGTTTCAGGTCCATATGTAGTTCGAACGCTTCCAAATTAATTGACTGAGTCTGTGTTAGTGGACCACCCTCAACTACCCTACCACGCGTCTCAGTTTACCACACTTGATAGACACTATAAAGATAAATTCATGTAGCCACCCCATTAAGTGTACAGTACATTAAATTAGTATTATTAGTGATGTAATAACTACTCGTTATTATAACACCGGGACGTTAAACAATAAAATATTTTTTACTTTTATACCGTGATTATTTGATTCAGTCTCAACATTTTTTATAGATTACCTAGTGAAAATAAAAACCTTTTTATCTCTGTCTTTTAGAATAGGTAGTTTATTTTACTAACATATTATGATAAGTCAGTGACTAACAATATTTTACCTACTCCTACTTTGAACTTTAAACATACCGTTCCGATACACCGAACGTTTATTTGTATACAACCAGTGTTTCTCATTATAAGTGAATAAATTGTATTCTGTTTTTACGAAATAAATGTCTTAAACCATAATCATATCTGTCGATTGACGTCCAATGCCGGATGTACCTAGAGCTCCCACAGCATCGCCTCAACGACCGGCCCGGTAGCTTAATTACCTACTCATCGCAAACTGTAGGTATTTGCAACGCAGAACTCTCTAATAAACATACATAAACACACGCATTGGGGTAGGCAGCAAATACAGAACATCAGATTACCTTAAATACCTTTTGATTTGTCGACGTTCGTTCAACTGATCTGATCTTTTTTTATTTATTGTACGTCTACTAATACTCACGTTGTGTTACAGGCCCGACTGGGACTCTACAAAGAAACTGCTAGCAGATGTAAATTTCCTCGGCAGGCTTGCAGATTATGACAAAGATCACATACCGGAGGCCACACTCAAGAAGCTGAAAGTATACCTCGTTCATAAGGACTTTAATCCAGACACCGTCGTAAAAGTTTCTAAGGTAATAACCTCACGCCTGTTGCCCTCGACCCTTTAGGCTGGTAGGCATAGGCGTCATACACCCACATTTATCTTTTTATATTTAAGGCCGTTTTAATACAGTGCGTTTATTACCATGAACGGGGCCTAAATTCAGACACTGCTTTTGATAAATTTCTAATGGAAAAACCCCATAACGTCCTGGAAATCGAACCCAGAACCAGACCCGGACAGTCAGAACGTAAAAATACTTGAAAAACAACTACATGACCATTAATAATAATTAGCTGCCAAGTTATTTTTTTAATAGCAAATAGTTAGTCGCCTGGAAAATAATTAGCCTTAAATTATGTGTTCTACACGAATCGATGAGGTACGAATGGGAAAGTATTAAGATCACCTTTTCAGTTACTCGTGCTGAAAGAAAACCTGGATTTATAATGTGTAAGTAGAGCCTTCAGCTTTATATTCTGTGATTATTCTACTATTAGGTAGGTACTATATGGATTGTGATTATTTAAACTTTAATTTGAAATTAACACAGACTACAATAATAACATCACAACTTGACAAGTAGCCAAGCCATTGTTTAAATTACAACTGTACTGTAGCGTATAACCATATTCTTTTATTTTTAATCTACTTACATCTACCATTACAGGATAACCCATAAAGTTTATAAGGTAACAATATCACGCTTATGTTCCTTGACCCTTTAGGAATTCATAACACATTATGTTTTCTTAGGTATGCCGATCCATGGTACTGTGGGTAAAGGCTATCGATATGTATGCCAAAGTATTCAGAGAAGTGGAGCCTAAGATAATCAAGTAAGTCCGACAAGATTCCCATTTCACCCAGGTACTCAGTTCCAGTTGGTAGTAGGTAGCTCCTACGAGCTCCTACGAGTAACAGTGTAGTAATATACTTACTGCATGGGAGATTTTTTAACAGGGACAGAGAGACATTGCGTTTTGAAATATTTATGGATACTTAAATAAACAAACCCGAAATGCATTACAATTATTTTTGTTAGTGTGAAAAACTTACATCACATGCATATACTTAGTATATTTTTTTATGTGTAACATTTTTCCCCTCGCTTTCCTGCAATCTGTGGGAGTGATTTCGTGAAAAGGGACGGAAGTGTGTAACAGGAAGCCGGGGAAACGCGCGCTATTTGATTTGACCAATGAGCGCGCGCGATGTTAGAGTTGGCTGTCAGATGAGACCAACCCATTTTCCGAGAGGTTAGTACTGTCAGTCAACAGTGTATGCGTTTGTGTACGAGAAAGAGAAAGGGAATAGAGAAGGAGAAGGCATCGGCTGTGCGCTTAAGCTACAGTTTTGTGTATAAAGTTTGTTGTTATATAAACTAATTTATGTGTAAACTATACTAATAAATGTATTTACTGTTGTTAATAAGTGTCTGAAAAAAGTGCAGATCATTGATAAAAAAATATAAGTGAGTAGTAATGAATAATTATGATTCGAATAAATATTTCAGTATTTACCATTATTAAAATTTTATGTTAATTTCTGTAGCTGCTCAATGGTGGAGATCCCGTATTTTTTGTTTTATATTGTAAAAAAATCGCACTAAGCGTTTAAAGAAGCATTTTGTTTTTTTGAAATATCTTCATAAATGACGAAGTTATGATAGTTTTAATAATAATAATAATAATTGAACGACCCATTCCCACTCAAGGTGTGACTGACGTGCGACCACCGGATAATGATGCCATGAGGCCTTTTTGGCGAAGCATTTGGTCGGTACCCGTCAGTCACACTGAAGGTTATTGGATGCGTGTTGTTGAGCAAGCGTGTGATTCAATAACAGACATGAGGGCTATTAACATTAGTCCTCTAGATGTGGCTCGTCCAGTCCGTTCGTTGCCTAACTGGAAATCTCAAGGGCCGGACGGATTGCACAATTTCTGGATTAAATGGCTACAAAGATTTCACGCCCGCTTAGCCTCGCATTTCCAGTCATCTTTAGAGACTGGATCGCTACCACTGTCCCTTACGACAGAAGTTACCCACCTGCTCCATAAATCGTGTAGCACCGCGGAACCTTAAAACTATAGACCAATTATATGTTTACCGACAGAAGTTCTTACATCCATTCTTAGAGCAAAAATTGCGCAACATATTGAAAGTAACTCAACTATGTCTGTGTCTCAGAATGGATGTAAGAATGGGTCCCGCAGTACTAAGGAGCTGCTCCTTATAGACATGGCTATAAGCCAGCAGGTTCGTGGATCCCGGAAGGATTTGTCGACATGTTGCATAGATTATAAGAAGGCCTATGACTCGGTGCCACATACATGGCTCATTAGGGTGCTGGAATTGTACAAAATAGACGCAACTCTACGCACCTTCTTGATGTCGTGTATGGAGCAGTGGAGGACGATCCTTCTCTATTCAGGATATCGACAGATCCGGAGGACCGATGAACCGATTAGGATTGAGCGAGGAAAATTCCAGGGCGATAGTTTGAGTCCTTAGAATCCTCTAAGCACACTGCTGGAGGATTCAGGTCTAGGCTATCGGTTACGAAGAGGTGGTCAGGTCATATCTCACCTCCTCTACATGGATGACTTGAAACTCTTTGCCCCCAACAAATTGCAAATGATGGAGCTACCGAAGGTAACGGAACGGTTCAGTAGTGCCATCGGGATAGAATTTGGTGTGAACAAATGTGCAGTCATGCATGTAAAGCGAGGGGGAATTAAGAAATCCGTGGGAACCCAACTTACGGATTCTATACACCTTAGATCCCTCTCCTCAACCGAAACCTACAAGTATTTGGGTATGTCGGAAGCATTAGGCATCAACGCTGCTGACATGAAACAATCGTTGAGGGAGCGCTTCTTTGGCCGCCTGAATGAAGCGTTAAATAGTCTTTTATCAGGCGCAAACAAGGTGCGTGCCTTTAACGGTTGGGTCATGCCAGTTTTGATGTATACTTTCCGCATACTCAAATGAACTCAGACGGAACTTGATGCTCTGGATAGGAATGTCCGTACATTTCCCACGGTCATCAGTGATGAGACTGTACATACCGCGGAAGTGTGGGGGTTGAGGTTTCTTAAATGCTAAAACCCTCCACAACCGCGAAATTTGCAGTCTCAGGGAATATTTCCTTCAAACTGACGTGACGTGGGGATGCACCGAGATGTAGTCGCAGTGGACAAGGGCCTCACTCCACTCTCCTTGGCAAAAGAGAACTCGCGCAAACCTGCAGTACTAGATACTAATGATCGTAAGGAAGTATGGCAAGGCAAAAAGCTTCACGGACGGTTTTTCCGGGCCCTCCATGGGCATGATGCAGTCTTTTTGGCGTCTGTATCCTGGCTGCGTTTCGGCGACCTCTTAGGGGAAACCGAAGGTTTTGTCTGTGCGATTATGGATGAAGTTATCATGACGAATAATTATCGGAAATACATTGTCAACGACGGTACGGTTGCCATCTGTCGGGCATGCCACCGTCCCGGTGAATCAATCGTACATATAGTTTCCGGTTGCTCTCGTCTTGCTAACGGTGAGTACTCGCACAGACACAATCTAGTGGCTAGGATTATCCACCAGCAACTTGTCTTGCAGTACAACCGTGTGAAGTCTGAAGTACCATACTACAGGTATGTGCCCGACCCAGTTCTCGAAAATGAAAACTGGGTCGGAAAGTCTGGCAGTCTGAAAGGATCGATCTATCATCACTGACAGGACTATTTTAGTCAATAAGCCTGATATTGTGGTGATAGATCGACGAGAGCGCCATGCAATGATTGTTGCTATCGCTGTCCCTCATGACGAGAATCTCGTGAAAGCTGAGAAAGATAAAAAATCAAGTATCTTGACTTAGCACACGACAGAAGATCCTTAAGGTGCTGAGGACTCAGGCCGTCGAGCCCGCCAGCGGAGCCACTCCGGAAAGAGCAAACGGCTGTGACCAACTCTCGACCTGTAATGGTCCCTCACCATTACAGGTCGAGAGTTGGTCACAGCCGTTTATGATTATCCGGTGATTATCCGGATTAGGGGGGTCAGGGAAACAAAGGCCATCCGCTGGGGCAGTCTGTTTTCTCTCCAGAGCTGCGAGCATTGCTGGAGAACACGGTGCCACCACATCACTACTAAGAAGAATCCTGGTTGCACCACTAATGTCACCTTCCCCTACTTATATTCTACCTGATGGGACATACCTCTTGAAGAGGTATATCTCTGTGTCTGTAATTAATTCCATCAGAATAATATTACATGGATACAATCAATCCATCATTACATATTTTAGGTTTATACATATAATACACTATAAACCTATAATTATTTTTTTGGTTGATTTTGTTATTCTGATAGCAACTTGGTTTTTCCTGAAAGTTGCACCGTGCGAGCATATGGCAATATTATTTATTCATTCAAATTTTTATATTTGATTAAATCCAACACGAAAACCTAGTTAGGTAACCAGGTCCTTCTAAATGCAGGGCGTTACTTAGTGGCAGTTTTTATGGAAGCATTTATTTTGTATGTAGGGTTTAAAAAAAAATTACCGTGGATAACATGTAAAATGTTTTGTTACATAGGCATAAAGAAGCAGCGGCTATACTGAAAAATGTAATGGCGGTGCTCAAGTCCAAACAGAAGGAGGTAGAGTCCATCGAGAACCAGCTCGCTAAGATGTTGGATGAACTCAGAGTATGTTGTATTTAAATAATACCTACTATATTTTATCATGCGACTGAGATAATGCATTGCAAATTCCATGGCAATTACTTAGCGACCGATCTGGGCGGGGCTCAGAACTGCGGGGTAATTGCGTAACACACTAACAATTGCAATGGCTTTCATTTTGAGAGTTCCACAACATTCATTGCGTTATTTACATTGTTGACCAGAATTTTTTTTCGAACATGTGAAGCAATGAATTAGCAATATCCTTCAAATAGATTCGGATTGTGATTGAATGTGTGTAACGCAATTAGGTTGCTGGTCACGACTCCTGATCAATAACACCATCTATCTTCGCCACGCAAGTTTGATTATTTATGCACCAGCTAAAGGCAATAAGACAGTTTCCCTACGTTGCACACTAAGAGATGAATAGGCGCTGCCACCCCAACCCAACGGAGGGTGAGTAATTACTAGAACCTTGTTGACACAAACATTCATATCTGTATCTGTACTTAAGATTAAGTAGTTCCTGAATGTTTTGAACCTTTACTTTCGTAATTGACAGAGCGAGTGCTAAGCGCGAGCGAAGCGTCTCCGTTTCAGCTTGGGCAAAAATGCTTTCGTATGTCCGGATGTCCGACTGTTCTCTACACTTCTCAACCGATTCTCGTGAAATTTTGTGAGCAGGTTCGATAATTAGGTATACTTATGGAAAGAACCATAGGGGATTTTGTATGGACTTCGTCCCCACCCTCCAACAGTCATAAGATACATGTCAATATGTTTATAAGAAAGAGACTTACCGTCTTGTTCAACTGCAAAATCGATGGGATTTATAAGAAAACAGCTATTTGGTAAGGCTAACCTAACCAAACCTAACCTCACCAAACCTTTTTTTTTTGTTTCCTGGTGGAAAATCCTCCGACTGGTGCCACTGCCGGCCCGTCTGGTCGAGCGGGGGAGTGAGGTGTTTGACTCCCCTCGCGACGTCTAAAAGGGCCGCGCGTGGAACACTACGCGCCGCCACCTCGGGTCCTGATATATGGGCGGCGACGGACGTCCCTGAGTCCGTCGCCCCTAGACCCATTTAGGGGAACTGTAGAAGGCGTAGTCCGCCCTCCACCAACGCCCGGTGCGCGTGGTAAGAGACGGGTGAGCATCGGAGATTTCTCTCTCCCTTTCCGCAGCCTCCTTCAGTGAAATGGCTGTTTCGCAGAAGGATACCACCGCGTCCGAGGACTCCTCGCCGCCGACCCCAACATTCACTACGGCCGACAGCGACAGGTCACTGCCTACTCTTGAGATGAGGGCACCAGCATCATCAGCATCATCATGAGGTCATCAGCAACGCTGCCTCCCTTTGCGAGCTCCCCGAGTCGTGACTACCGTGTCCTCTGCGTAACACGTCAGGTCTACTCCCGGTTGGAGCTCGCCCCTCAGCACTCAGTCGCACCCGATGTTCCACAGGAGCGGGCCTAAGACCGAGCCCTGTGGAACACCGCACGACATGTCGCGCCGGCCCCCACCGTCGACGACGTATTCTTGTGATTGCGTAAATTAGGCAGAAGATGACAGAAAACAGCTAGATTGGTTAGGCTAACCTAAACTAAAAAAGGTAACAAAAAAAAAAAAAAATTGTCCCCGGTAAAAGAAAGGTTATCTATCATAAATGAGAACCATAGTTAGGTTGTTATATTCTATTCCTCTTAATTGCACGCGAACAAAATATAATGTAAAATAATGCTAATCATAATTTTATTAAATATTCCAGGTATACCTCACATGTATGAAGAATGTCGCCATAGTAAAAAAGTATTAACCTACCAGACGCTTCGAATGACACTTGTTTCAAATCTATTGGAGAGTGGGGACGTGTTTTCCAAATGTCCTTTCATGTCGATTCAGTTTCTCGAAATTTTTCAAAATGGCGGAAATATGGGGGTTGAAAACGTAAAAAAATACATATTTCGCACTCTGCGAGCGGTTTTTGTTTTAATGATTTCGTTATAAGGTGCGCGGTGAACATTTGTTGAGTTTTAAGCTATGCAAAGACAGACTCACGAGGTCTACAGCTTACAAAGCTACTAGTTCATTATCGTTACATATACCTACATTTGATGTAATAATAACCTATCTGTTACTGTACATCTGGACGTTACGTGGAAAAGTTCTGGAACTATTCACAATGGTGACACGATGTCTTATATGACCTGTTTATATGTTGATACATTCAAACATTCTAACCCCCTTCTGAAAGCCTTGCTCATGTAGATTGGATGCCCTTATTTCGATCTGCCAATCACAGCAGTGATTTAACATGTTATTTATCAGTGTGTTCGTAAATTTTTATCCTAATCAGCCTTTTAAAACCGGGTACTAATCATTATCTTACATTTTACCTACGCGTATGGTGTTATGCTATGGAGGAAAATAGGAATCACAAAATATTAATTTGTTCAAAAAGCTACAGGTAGGTAATAGTAGTTGGTAGATGAATATTCTATCTAGAACACATACCCGTACAATCCCGACCTCCTAAATTCCACCGTTCATTTCCATGTAGGTATAAAATATCAAAATAATGATGAGTAAGAAAAAGCATTTTGGTGTCATCATTTATAGCTTGCCTTTATACAAAAATAAATCCAAAGTGACTTGATTTAGGTTTTCTGAAGTGTACTTCGCCAGTTTTGTTAGTAGTGTCATACTCTCATGTAATATGGGGTGAGCGTGAACATATTGCTATTTGGTCTTTAAAATGAAAAATACTTATATAGGTTGTTGAAGATGAGCGGCTCAAGTTACAAGCAGAAGTAGACTTGGCTGCGGCGCGCCTGTCCCGCGCCGGACGGCTCACGCAAGCGCTGGCCGATGAGCAGACACGCTGGGAAGACAGCGTCAAGGTAACCGCAAAACTGACGTTTTAATTTGTTTTTTAATAATCGTCTATGGTTGCAATATTTGTAAATATGAGAACGCCATGTAAGTATACTCATACATACCTTACTATCATGAATTTATTTGTCATTGCTTTGTAATACTTTGTACCTATTTTAAGTCCTGTCTAGGTGTTTATCAAGGTTATAAGCTATCTGTGTGCCAAATTTTATACAAATCTGTTCAGACAAACGGAGAAAAATTCTAAAAACTATATTTTCAGCATCAGACTCGTTCCCACTAGCCTCGTAGTAATTTCTTCTTTTTTTATATTCAATTGATACAGTTTTGACTTCTTTACTATTTTATTATATGATTACATACATAGGTACATAAACTATTATGCCGTTATTTATTATCATTACTTATTATAATTTTCGAAGTATTACGTACGAAGTAATCGAGCAAAAAATTTCCCTTTGAACTAAGTTTTGGGTGATGATTTGAACTAAAGAACTAACTAACTATATGAACTAACTAAGTCTCTTTGGGTGATGATTTGACAGAGAGTTTTTATAATCAAATAAAATGTATTTTAAAATGCAACATAGGATGAGGAAAATAATAAAAATACAGAAGTCAGATGAGATTTTCCTAAAAATTAAAAAAAAACACAAGATCCTAAACTATAAATAATCGCTGAACATACATCTGTTTCGAGAAGCCCTTGAAGAGAGGATTCAAAAAAATCTTTTGCACGTCATTTCACAAGCCGCCTCTCCCGCCTCTATGTAGTTACTAAAACTTCATGGCAAGGTACCTTCCCTAATAGTACGCTGTTAGAGTTTGTAAGGATTTGCACGAAATTACCCATCAACATGTAACGAAAGATAGTTTCATTTTCTTTGTCATCATTATCAATGTGCATCCCATAGGACGCGACCGAAGCCTTGCGTTGTACGACTGGGGACATCATAATAGCTGCCGGCTGCATCGCGTACTTCGGAGCCTTCCCCACTACCTACAGGCGCGAGCTGGTCGTCAAGTGGATAGAACAGTGTAAGGCGCTGGAGATACCGGCTTCCGAGACTTTTGAGTGAGTATGCTTTCTTCTTCTTCTACGTGCCGATGTTACGATGTTTTTCAATTGAATAAGCCCTAAACTTGTTCACTTCTACGGTGCTCTCAGCGGCAGCACAGAGGTCGCTGGCATAAAAGACAAGATAGGAGTTTATTCATAGAAATGCCTTAAAGTTAAGTACTCGTAATGATTAGGACTAACTATTTAACCCACGGATAAACCATACATTTTGACCATTGCAAAACTTTAAAATGTTTATTAATAAAGGGGATAGTTTGTGGATCACCTCTACATCTGATCCCTAGTCACAAATAAACCTATTCTTCTTTCTTTTTTCTTTCTAGTTATATTGTTGAGATGACCAACCAAATAGCCAACGCCACAATAGCCATGTTTTTGTGTGCCCATTTTCTTGCGGACTGTAATTATTTTTCAAAATCTGTGAACGCAGATCAAAATTTCTCAAAAAGAGAAGGTTAGTCTTCTAAGACCGTTTTCCTGTAACTACAACAGTTAAGGTACCTGTCGTTACTGCCCCGTCTCAAAAATCCAACCTGTATACTGGATTAGCTACCACTGACGTGCGGCTTACTGCACCTAGTCCCTAATTTCGCAAATAATGTCCCATAAAATTCGGACCTATTGCCATTAACCGGCCACAAATCCAAACTCTCCACGTACTTCCTGAAGATTTCCCAAGAAGCTTTTTTACAGCTTTCTTTGTTTTTTGTCCAAAAACCCTGACAGATTTCTTAGCCGCAAACCAAGTAGGTACGTACACACAAAGATATCCCAATTTTTTACGTAAATCTTTTGTCATCAGTTTGATCGACGTAATGGCTGATTCGTTCACGGTTCGGACATGGAATTCGCAAGGGCTGCCACGCGATGCTATATCTACGGAGAACGGCATCCTGGTGACACGGGCAGGGCGGTGGCCTCTCACTATCGATCCTCAGGAACAGGTCATAACCGTATAGCCCTAAATATGTTAAGTGAAACAGCACATAAATATTTCGAATTGTTTTATTTAAAATAATTTATGAACTATTGGATATGATCTTTTTATGTTAAGTTAATAGTTTATAAATTATTCTAAATAAAACAATACATTTGTAGACTATGCACCAAGGGTATAAAGCAGTGGCTTATATCGCGGGCGCCCGCGCCGTGTTGAATCCCGAGCGTAACGACGGATTCTAGTTTTAACTCCCGAGCGGAGCAAGGGAGTTTTGAGTTAACTCCCGAGCAAAGCGAGAAATTTAAGACAAGAATCCTGAGTGCAGCGGATACTGCAAATCGCTTTGCTGTTAAACAACAAATTAAACTACAAATTCTCACAAAAATTTCAAGTGACGATAGTGATTTAACTTCGGAGTACATTAAATCCGAAGCCATTGGCATTGCCAACAATCTACTTCCAAAAAAAGTCCAAGGAATCGTACATGGAAGCCTACGACGATTTTTACAAATGGATAACTATAAAATACGTCAAGTCTGTAACTGAATCTAAATGATAGCTATAGTTACCTGTCTAGATTTGTAAATTCCTACTTTCATCGCTGCAAAATTAAGTATTTGTTTTCATTTGTTAACACGAATTACAAATTTTTGTTATACCATCCCGGCAATTTACGAAATGTGATTTGCCATCTTAGTTATTAGAAGGCTAGATAATTTTTATTAATTATGCTGAAACCAATCTCAACTACAGATTGGCGTAAATATATTAAACAGATTTATTTTTATTTTATTTGTTGTTTAACTGTACCTATGTGGATGGTGCTTACAATTATTTTACCTATAATGGAAGTAGTACTCAGATTGTTTACTTTACTTTTATAAATCCTAGTACTTATTAACATTTTTTTATAATCGCAGGCTAACAGATGGATACGAAACATGGAGAAAGCAAACGGTCTTATGATAACAAAACTGAACGATATAAGCTACCTGCGGATCCTTGAGAATTGCATTCGACTTGGTTGGCCAATGCTTATCGAAGACCTTGGAGAGACGCTCGAGGCCACATTAGCACCGGTCCTTCTGAAGCAAACTTTTCGACAGGTAACTTTAGCGCAAAAATTCGAAATACTGAAGTCGTAACTAGGTAATTTTTATTTAAGCCCACGCTTGCCTTTTATTTTTGCAACACATTTGCTTTGTATACTTAAAACTTCATGCTTATTTTAATTAAAGCGAATCGTCAATAAAAATAGGTTAATAAATAATAACTCAACAGGCAGGCAGACTCCTCATCCACTTGGGAGACAGTGACATAGAGTATGACACGAACTTCCGTCTGTACCTCACTACCAAACTGGCAAACCCTCATTATCTACCGGAAATCTGCATCCAAGTGACCCTGGTCAACTTCACAGTGACATTGTCTGGCCTTGAGGATCAGTTACTGGCGTTAGTTGTTCTTTTATTTATTAATAAAAAGAATACTGAAGTAGATACTTGGCATTCGTTCTTTTCAGACCCGATAAACAAGCCTCTCAATAAATTATTCGCTTTGTTTCATAGGGCAACACTAACCGTAGTAGCTACATACCTCGTTTACGTTACCGATCGATACTTGAAGCTATTTCTATTTGCATTCTCAGATGTAGAAGCTATGGGTATAGTTTGCTCAGGGCATCATTCTTCCTAACTAGGTATCGTGAATGTAGCTTTAATTATGTAGGCATCTAATAGGATATTTTTTAAGAATAAAGAGGATAATAAACAAGGAAAACAATTAAGAACTTTCTTTTTTTCTTATAAAAGTTCCATTTACGCTTCGATTCGAGCATGTAGTTCTATCGTAATTAGCTACCTACTACGCCTATTAAGAAAGAAGAAGACGGAGACATTATTTTACTATTTATGTGTAAAGAATGCACTGCCTGTGGCACCGCTAACTGCTGATTGATAGGTAGGTACTCGGTCACGCAACGTAATCATTGCGAGTGAATCTTGCAATTCTTTGACGAGAATCGTTTTTCTTTGATGATAGTGAAGTAAGCCTAAAGAATTAATAAATGGTTATTGAATAGGGACTGCAGAGCGGTCTTTTAGATTCTCTAGCGGCCATTTTCTAATGAAAGTAAACAGAATATTTCTATTTTAATCACTATTTGTATTTTAAAGGCTCCCACAGATACAAAGGCGCCGCTCGTCAGGCGACACGCGGTGCCTTTGTGTCGGGCGTCGCGTCGCGCCAGTGTGTACGAGCCTTAACTGCTTTATGAATTTCAATTTATTCATCCACGTTAATTTCTTACTAAATGTACGTACGTACGGGAAAAGTATTTCTAGATTTGTGACTTAGGCACTTCCTAAACTCCGTTTGCCCGATAGTCTATTGATCGTCATACATAACAGTATCTATTGACACGATTAAAATAAAATGGTACCTATATTTTTTCAGAAATCTGTAAATGCATATAGTAATAACTTCAAAAGATACCTGAACGTTTTCCTGTAGCTACATAGGTTGAGGAAGCCGCTCTTATTGTCCCTTCGGAAATTACCACCATTTCAAGAGTTTTAAATCAGGGACATATTTGCATATATTTTGTAACCCCACGAAAAAATAAAGAAAGAAAAGAATGGTCTAAGAAAGCCAATTAACACATTTTCTAGTCTGACAAAATTCTAGTACACACATCAAAAAAGTATAAGCAACATGTACGGTTTTGAACTTTTGAACGATTTTTACTATTGTAATATATTTATATTTCTTTTATAAATAACAAATACGCATTTTTTGATGCATTAGTGACTAAAGCAAAAAATCCTTAATTTAATTGTTAATTTAATCACAATAATTAACAATATGTGTGCCCTAACATACGTAGTATAAAATAAAGTTAAAACGAAATTAAAGTTTTCATGTTTTACAAAATTAAATAACGACATTTTTAAGCTATTGCATAGGTTTTATCGCGGGCTTTAAGCGCGGCGACCGAATCAAGAAATTCCGTAACGAAAATAAAACCTAACACCCTCCAGTCCGCCTACCATGTAGCTCGGCCGAGCGTTCGCTTAACGTGGATGTATATGGTACGACTGTACTTGAATTAATATCAAAGAAAAAAAATACTGCATAATTAAAAAATAAAAAAATTATTATAATTGCATAAGTTGATAAAAAATGCTATGCAATAGCTTTACCGCGGCAGTCCCCGAGTGCCACACGTGTTATTTCTTTTTTATTATTTGGTAATTCAATACAAAGTTTGACCACCTCTGTTGTTTAAAACTTGTCGGCAACGATTTTTCATTGAATTTATTAGATTGTTTATCTGATCCTGCGGCAATCGCTCCCAATGGAATTTTAACAAGTCTTTCAGTTGTTGGGTTGTCGACACTCCGTCCAGGTTCTCTAAAACACGTCTCTGGAGCATGCCTCATGCGTGCTCGATGGGATTGAGGTCTGGCGATTGTGCAGGCCACGGCAATACCCGGATGTTTTCATTTCCAAGTACCCTCTGATCCTCCGAGCTGTGTGCGAACGCGCATTGTCATGCATCAGCGTGAAATCTGAGCCAAGACTTTGTGCAAATGGGTGAACATAAGGCCCGAGGACATCTTCAACGTAACTTTCAGCGTTCATATTGCCATCTACAAAAAAGAGCTCAGTTCGTCTGTTCTTAATAATACCCGCCCGTACCATCACTGCGGAGCCACTGTAAGGGTGCACTTCCTGGACGCATCTAAGCTGTTCAGCATTTCCGGGACGACGATACACTCTTACCCTTTTCGTATCAGGCCTAAATCCAAACTAGGACTCATCGCAAATTATAATTTTATCCCATTGCTCCTGGGTCCATGTCAAGTGTTCCCTACACCATTTGTTTCGACGGGCGCGATTTCCATGGCGTGTAGGTGGGCACCTAATTGGGCGTCGTGCTCGTAGGCCGTATTCATGCAGCCTATTTCTCACAGTTTGGTGTCTAACAACAACATCGCTTGAGAATTGTAGCTTTAAACCTATCTCTCGGGCGGTTAACATGGGCTGACGTTTTGCAGTCAGTTGTATGTATCGGTCCTGTCGAGCAGTTGTACTCCTTCCACGTCCTGGGTGCTGCTCAGCAGGATCCCCTGTATTAACGTAACGCTGCCAAAGACAACAAATCACTCTCCTCTTGACACCAAAATGCCGAGATACCTGGGACTGATTTCTTCCCACTTGTAGCATTCCTACAGCTCTCTGCATTTCATCAGCAGCCAAATGGTGTCGCTCCATGACTTAAAAAATGTGTCACTACTAAATTTTTTTCATAAACTGTATATCTCAAAATGATGAAAGTGAGATAAATACCAAATTCATCAAGCAACGCAAACACATGAAATCGGGAAACAGTATTAGCTTTTATTTTAATGAAAACAAAACACAATCGAAAAGTTTATATTTTTAAAATCAGCCAGTATGTTTCCGAGAACAAAAAGATTGTATATCAATCTACTTTGTTAAGAAAAAAACAAAATCAATTAATAAAACAAGCAGTTTCTGTAAATTATGCGTGTTCCTTAGACTTTTTTGATGTGTATAGTTAACACACTTTTTTGATGTGTGTAGAGTATTTTACGTACATTTTATGACATTTTCTGTTATTAGCGACGTAGTAAGATTGGAACGCCCAGATCTGGAGATTTTACGAAGTGAGCTTATAGTTCGTATCAACACCGACAAAGCAACTCTACTTGAGATTGAAGACAAAATCCTCAGATTGCTATACGCTTCAACTGGGAACATTCTGGATGACGAAGAGCTGATAGAAACGCTCAACGAGAGTAAAGTAAGAATACGCATAGCAATGTTTTATTTTTAGTTTAGTTCGTAAGGTGGAAGAGGAAAGCTTGAGCATGATTGATTTTTTTAAGGTATTAGGGGAAGACCACAGAATGGAGGAATTTGCTAAGTGAAAGATGATATGACAAATTATGGCAAAGTAAATAATTTTCCACATAATCCCGCAGTGTTCACCCCTTTTCCAGCTAGAAAATTCACATTACCTATTACTGAGAGAACGATTCATAGAGATTTATGGAAAACTAGCACTTTGCCCGCGACTTCTTCCGCGTGGATGTCGTACTTTCCTCTAAAAATTTTAACACCCCTCCACTCTCCTTGAAAGGTAGTTTTCGAAAATTGTGAGAGGTTATTTTTAAAACTAAAATTGACAATCTTTATTATGTATTTACTGAGGCAAATATTGCCAAGTTTGTAAGATTTTTCAAATTAACTGTATCACGTCTCCACCCCCACAGGGTTGGAATTTTGAAAAATCGTTCGGGATATTTCCATAATTTCGCTGAAAGATAATTTATACCAATTGTTGAGTTAATCAAACCACACACTAAATCCTCCCCTTCAAAATTTAATAACCCCTTTTTGCCCAGTCAGTGGTCGATTTTCGAAAGACTCAAAAACTTATCATCGTTTCTTTTCTGTCGAAAGTATTAATACTGAGTTTCAAGTTAAAATTTTTAGGCAAGTATTCATACCAAGTTTCAAGTTTATTAACCAAATGAATATGAGTCTCATATAAACTGTATCCCCACAGGGATAAAATTTTGAAAAATGGTTTGGTTTGTTTCCATAACATGACCAAAGATCATTTATACCAATTTTCGAGTTAATCTAGCCACACTGTAAAATACTCGCCTGTAAAATTGACCAACGTTTCACGATTCAACGATTCACCCCGTCAGAGGTAAATTTTCGAAAAACCCTGATAAAATTTATTCCTTATTTTGGTCGTGAGTATAAATACTGATTTCCGAATTATTCGGACCGCGCGTAAAAAATAATAATAAAACCTTTGACTTAGAAAAACAAAAAATGGCAAACATTATAATTCACTTAGATAAGTCTTCGTGCCAAGTTTCAAGTTTATAAACTGAAGAAATAAGATTTTTCATACAAACAAAATCCCCCCCCTTTCACTCCCTTATAGGTCTAATTACCAAAAACCCCTTCTTAGTGCTCCCCTACATTATAAAAGGAACACGTGTGGAAAATTTCACGTTCTAAGTACCAGTAGTTGCGGCTGTGCGTTGATAACTCAGTCAGTTAGTTTCTTCTTTTATATATATATATATATATATATATATAGGATATTTAAACACATGATTGTACCCATCATAATAAACAAATATCCCAAAAAAAAGACTTTTTTAGTTACTAATCCCTTTTTACAAACAAAATTATTCCATTTTTACCATACATTATTCTTGTTTCATTCATTTAACAACCGTATGGATTGCGCGCGTGTTATAAGGTGTTAGTCGCATGATCCCGTTCTGTCTTATGTTATATGAATGAAAAAAGAATAATGCATGGCAAAAGTGGAATAATTTTGTTTGTAAAAAGGGTTTAGTAACTATATTAAATTACAGCTGATGGTGTATTATTCTTGTTAGGTACTCAATATTATATTGGGGTGATTGGGGTCAAGATCTTGGTAAGTTTAAACAAAATCGATTTTTTGGGAAAGTTGTTTGTTATAATGAGAAAAATCATGTGTTATCGCTTATCGGTCACTAATCACCAGTCACCCTATATAGATAAAGTCAGTCATTATGACCTTCCCAACTAAAAATTAATGGGTAAGTCAATAATGAACTGATGGCGCCCATAATTAGCTCAGAAGTTATAAAAACCCTCATTCCGGTGTAAAAAAATAAATAAACAAACTCATTGCCTGTAGGAAACATCAGAAATAATAAACGCTCGTCTGGAAGAAACAGAAGCGACGGAGTTAAACATATCGGCGGCACGTGAGAAATACCGCACGGTGGCCACCCGGGGAGCCGTCTTGTACTTCGCTGTAGCGCAACTAGCAGACATCGACCCTATGTACCAGTTCTCACTGAAGTACTTTAGCCAGGTCAGTAGGCACCTTATCATTTTCTTATTGTTATCGAAGTGTGTCACCCGTAACGAGCAGGTCATGAGCTGTCTGAGTTCTTAAGCTGCGTTTACAGAACCGTGTCGCGGGTACTATGGAATTGCGAAATTCAACCTGCTCCATACACATTATCCTAGCCAGTAATAGATAAGATATATAATTAACACATTCTTAATGTTAGACTGTTTAGTAGTATAGTACATATTATGGCAATCGAACAAATTTTTGACCTAGACAATAGACAAAACAGCTCTCTAGAAAAAGCTTTGAATTATTCAGTTCAGTCACCAACTCTAAAGACTAGGAATCGCTTGTCCACTTTTATTTTACGTTGGTCTCCTCCATTCACTCGGAATTTTCAAACCCCAATACACTAGCATTGAAAGTCGCTGAATCTAAGATAATTAGATAGGTAGGTACTTCTTGTAACAATTTTAACTAAAAAAGGCAAGAGTAAGCGAGGACTTCAAGGGCACGAGATCTTGAATGTGTCATAGCTAAACATAACTCACAATTTGTCCGTGAGGTGTTTAGTACCTTGTGTACCTACTGCCTCATTTTACTGCTGCGCGGCTGCTACTGTTACCACCTTAACACCAGCTTATCTTTGCAGGTCTTTAATGTAGTCATAGAAAAGAGCGAAAAAAGTGACGTACTGGAAATTAGACTGGATATCCTACGTCGGGAAATCACTCTGTCTATATACCGGAACGTGTCCAGAGGATTATTTGAACGGCACAAGCTGGTTTTCAGTTTCCTGCTGAACATGGCAATTTACTTAGATGCTGGATTCGTTAGACCAGACCAGTGGAATTTTGTTCTACGAGGACCAGCCGGGACATCAGTGGTTAGTATAAAAAAAAAACTGTCATAATATTGACGTAAGTAATAATCCTACTACCTACTACAATAGTTTTTCCTACGGTGACCCTGCACCCTAATTACGTAACATACTATCTATCACAATCTGAATAATTTTAAAGCCTATTGCTAATCCATTGCTTCATATGTTCGAAAAATTTGTCTGCTCAATAACGGAAATAACGCAATGAATGTTGTTGAACTGTCAAAATGAAACCCATTCCTACTGATAATGTGTTACGTAATTACCCCGCTGTACTTTATTGATGGGCATCAAAAAGCATAGTTACTAGAAAATGAAGACCTAAAGATTATTGTTATCTTTAGAACGAATAACTCTTACTAGCAGTAGCTTGTGACTTAGGTTGTATAAAAACGCTTAGGGGTAGAGTTTCCAAAGATCGTTTTAAACCAAATTCTCTGAGCGACATTGCTTCTTTATGTTTGTTTGTTTGGTTTAGGTTATGTGTGTATTGTGTGTCCTTCTGTCACCCAACAGCTATGAATACCTACTTTAATCGCATTACGGCTCGTATAAACAGGCGCGACACGCGACAAGCGGTGCCTCTATGTCGCGTCGCGTGTCGCGCCTGTTTGTAGGAGCCTTTAGGCATAGTAGCGGACAGCCCAAGACCACCTTAGCGTTACATCATTGAATGGCGGTCCATTGCCACATACCAGTCCATTGCCACATACCAGTCCATTGCTACATACCAGTAGGTATACCTACTCCTATTCTTACAAATAAACTATCTTATATCTTTTTTCACTCTCGGGCCTGCAGGACAGGAAGCGTGAAATCCTGTAAATGTATAATAATAATAATAAACATACATACAAGGTTGATTTTTGAGACGTTGAGGATAGCTTACATAGCTACAGTCAGCCTCAAAACATACATCGATAAGAATTCATTGAATTGTCTACAATCTTTTTTCCATAATATTGTATCAATGTGTAGCCGCAAAACATACTTACTGCTCGTTGGGTACTTAATATATAGCTACACATTAATAATATTAATACATTTGTGTTCCATAATACTGATTATGGGACACAAATGTATACAATCAAATTAATTCTTGTCGATGTTATCTTTTTGAGGCTGAGACTGTACCTCAGTCGTTGTAGCTACAGAAAAAGGTTCATAAAAGGGGATCCCTTCTTTTCGCATAATGTTCTTTGTCCTAATATACTTCGGCATAACGATTTTGGCACAATTTGTTTTGGCATAATAATACATCGGCATAATTTTTTTAGGCATACATTTTATGTTGGCATAATCATCTTAAAGACTAATTTGTTTTGGCATAAATTTGATTCGCATAACGTTAGTAGGCCTAATGACTATTAGCATAACGTTAGTAGGCCTAATGACTATTAGCATAACGTTAGTAGGCCTAATTACTATTTTAGTGACAGAACCGAATTGCAGCAAAACCGACTCCACGTAGTCTTGTTTGTCCTACCCCTAGAGTGTAATTTAAAATCGCGTAGGCGCGTAGGGGCGAGCCGGCCCGCGGGCTGAGGAGCAGGCGGCTGCGAGCGAGCCGCCGCGGCTAAGGCTGGCCGGCGAAGCCGGCCAACAAGCCGAAGCTGCGGTGGCGAGCGAAAGCCGTCGGCGACGACTAGCACGCGTGGGGCCGCCGGAGGCCCGCAGCGCCGCCGGAGCCGTGACAGAAACCCTGCCTGCTGCATGCTGCATGTTTGCTTGCATGCTTGCTTATTTGCTTAATGCTTGCTTGCATGCTTGCTTGCATGCTGTATGCTTGCTTGCATGCTGTATATAGCTATAGCTATAGCTATAGCTGTGTGTAGTTATATTAGGTCTTAAAATTTTATGCAAATGGATAGGGAACCTCATAAAAGACGGTCCTTAAGTTTTTGAGTAAGTACCTATTTGCTTACTGCATTCACGGGTTTTCGAAAAATGCTACAGTCAGCTAGAAAAACGTCAATTCCTACGTTTTATTTTTATCATCCCAATCTATGGATTTTCGTACACTGATTAAAATACTCTTCTGGGAGCAACTGAGGTTAGAGTACTAGAAAAGTCACAAGTCTCAAAAACTGTACCCATACATTTTGTAAGAAATTAACATGGAAAAAGTCAGTTCAATTTAGAAAGCAGTTTGAATTCACACTTTTCATGTTTAGTTTCATTAGAAAAAGATAGGTAGAAATTACCTACTGACCGCTATGACCACCTACGCAATCTAACACCCCTTGATGTTTTTGTTAGGAAAACGAATAAAAATCTCTCAATATTTTCTTTTATTCGAAATTCACAATCCATTGTTAATAAAATCATTTTCTTTTCATAAGTAGGAATATTACAGATAAAAAAATAGATCATTAAGAAATGTTTGGGAAGTATTTTGCGATTCTTGGTTTTTCTAGTAGGTAGGTACCTACTAGAATTGCCAACCCTACTATATAATATAGTATCCTATTATATTAGAGGCATAAATACTATATTTCTAAAACGAAAACATAGTACACGAAGATACTATATTTTCGATGAAAAAAAAAAAACATTATTTCATCAAAATAAGTGTAAAACGAAACGCAGCCGTAATAACTTTTTGAAATTTGTAAACAGAAAATTACTTTACCTAATAAAATGTTGGCTATTGCTCTTTCTGACCAAAAATGTGTTGCTAAGTCTACTGTTGAAAAATGGCAACAAGTGTGGCTCAGTGATTCCGAGTTTTCTTATATTTTCAAAATACCAAGTATCATTTCTTCTGTCTGTACCAGCAACTTCAGCTTTTACTGACCGCATATTTTCAGTGATGAATACAAAATGTCGAGATGAGCGCAATAGGTCCAGTATTCATCTCGTAAAAGGTGAAATAAAGGTGTTTTGTAACCGTAATTTATTTTTAGAGTTTACTAATAGTTATGTTTATGACACATAGAAAAAACCTGTTAATAAAGGCTCAAGGAAGCAAAAAACATTTATTTAAGCACAGCATTTTTTTTTTCGCCATCTACTAAATTTTTACAGGCAATGGCTTTGAAAATACTAAATTCGATATAAAAAAGTTGGCAATCCTAGTATACCTACCTAATCTTACCTCAGTCGGTCCAGAAGAGTCTTTTATTTTATACGAAACTGTATCGATTGGCGTGGTAAAATAAAACGTGAGATTTGACGCTTTCTAGCTGATTGTACCATTTCTCAAAATCGAACGATTAGTACGATTTCCTGTAGCTAAGTACAACGGTTAAGGTCCAGCCTGTATAATAATAATAATACCAGGTGCCACCTAAGAAACCTCCAGTTGAAGCGATGACTGAACAAATGTGGCTAGCCACTTATCACCTCGAAGAAAATGACGAAAATTTCGTGGGATTAGCTGAAGATTGTCTGAAGAAAATTCCTATTACACTTGGAACGTACTCTTTGGTAAGTTTTTTTTTTTTTAAGTTAGATATGCCTACAGTCGGCAAAAGAAAGTCGATTTAGGGTCAGCGCGGACAGAGGAGCAACTGCGCGAGCATGCTCGAACAAAATCCGGCCGCGGACCCAGCTGATGCTCGCCTCGAACATCCGCGCTACTGCTCTCACGGGTGCTCGCTTGCGCTATCATCATTTGTTAACATTATCAATAATCTGTATCTATCCTAGATCTATGGAATATATATATATATATATATCTTATAGTTACATAATTATTATGAATTAACTAGCAACACACCTAGGGATTGCAATCCGGTTCGGCGGATCCAGTAGCATTTGGCTACCTGCGCTCTTAACCCGATAAAAGCGCAGCGAAGTACGTGTTTTTAGGCAAAATAGGCGTCCTCATTACTCAGTTGATTGGAGGACGACACAATTAATACGATTTGTTGCCCTTAGATTGTTCTTTTTTTATTACTTATTATAATAGGGTGGCGCAGAAGAAAAACCTAATTTTATGTGGTTAAGTCGAAAAAGTAATATTTTATAACCGCCGCCAGAATTTATACACATGTCAGATGAACATTTTCATCACTTTTCTCAATACGTCCGGCAACAGATTCGTCACTTCTTTAAATTTCTGTTTTAGGATCACTGGTCAAATTAGACGTGAGTCTTCGAAAGCCCATAAAAAAATCTGTAGCGGGAAAACCAAACGCCTAATCGAGAGACACAAATTGATGTTATTTGCCGTGAAAACTGGTGGGACCGAATGACTCTAAAAGTTGATTTTGCAATCTGTAACACATTTTATCGGTAAAGAGTGCTCGAAACGATCGAAATTGCAATTTTCAATGTTTACGTGATTGATACACATTGATGCGCGAAATGATCATCAACAAAATGCCATTGAAGCCATTGACAATATTAATACGAGATTAACGACAATAGTAGTTAGATTGTTATACAAGGGGTTATATTGACCCATAATATACGAGGTACATTTAAATTAAATAGAAACCGAGTTATACTGGCTTTTCACTACGATTCGATTGCGAGAAAATAAAATAATCCAATACAATATTAAATAGTTTACTTTTTTATTTCTTCTGCAGCTGCAACGTAATGCACGCATTCTACCGAAGAGACCGCCGCTATTAGTTCCATTTTCAAAAATAAAATGTTATTTTCTTAGGAAACAGTAATAAGTAGTCTTTATTCATGATTACTTTACTTAAGAATAAAGACTTTTTCGTTTTTGTAGGCTCATTGATAATCTTCGATCAACTGTATATAGTTGATCGAAGTTGATAATACACAAAATTTTTAAAAAGAACTTTCTCCTAGAGGAAAATATGCTATTTTATCCCCGCTCTGGTACCCTATAATGACGCACTTTTTGAGCAACACTGACTTCAAACGCAAATAAGATAGGTAGGTACAAGTAAGATTCACGAAAGATGACCACGGCGCAGAAGGCATATTTTAGGTCCCTTTGGAGGTGCGAGGTGAGGCGCGGGCGGAATGCGTCAAGACCGGAGCGACGCCATTGGTGCGCGCGCGTCTCGTGATAGGCTGCTCTGTCGCTATTCGTCTATCGCGGCGTCGACGCGCTCACACTGCTCTCGAGTACAGTCGAAAAGAAGTGTTTCTTTGTTTTAAATTGTTTTTTATTTGTTAAGTTTTCGTTGTTTGCTAAGTTTTTTGTTGAGATTTGTTATTGTGTTGAACTTATTTGCTATTTTAAGCCATCACAATGCCGCGAGGAAAAGGCAATACTTTGAATAGACAGTCGAGAAGTTTGGTGTACAACGTGTTTCAATATTTTTCACAAGATTTTAAAATACTCGAAGCTTACAACAAAACGGCCGCGGCAACAAAGACGTCTGTATCGACAGTACAAAGAATTATAAAAGAAAGTAAATCTTCACCGTTTTTAGTGGTTTTTAGAACCCCTGGTAAAAAGAGACCGCGCCGTAACCCTGCCTCCGACGTTGACGACTTTGACAAAGGGGTAGTTAAGAGATGTATCCATAACTTTCATTTAACTGAAAAAGAATTGCCAACTTTAGAGAAGTTACGAGCAAAATTACATCAAGATATTAACTTTAAAGGATCCAAAACAAGTTTGGGTCGATTAATAAAAAGAATTGGATTTAAGTGGAAAAAAACAGAAAATAACCGAAATATTTTAATAGAAACATCAGCTATTCGGTTGTTACGAATCAATTACCTAAAAAAACTCCAAGAATATCGAAGACAAAATAGACCAATCATTTATACTGACGAATCGTACGTCCATGCTACACATGCAAAACCCATGGGCTGGGCTGACGGTTCTACATCAGGTCTGAAAAAGCCTATCTCAAAAGGCCAACGAGTCGTAATCGTTCATGCCGGGTCAGAGGCTGGATTTGTGCCCAATGCATTATTAACTTTCAAGTCGGGCACAAAATCAGGAGATTATCATGACGACATGAATTTTGAAAATTATCAGAAATGGATTCGAACTCAATTGGTACCCAATCTCCCACCGAACTCCGTTGTTGTGGTAGACAACGCCCCATACCACAATAAAGAATATGATATGGCTCCCACATCTAATTCCCGAAAATCCGACATGCAAGAGTGGCTTACCAAAAATGGAATCAGCTTTGATTCCAATATGTTGAAACCTCAATTGTACGATATAATAAAAAATAACAAACCTCGTTTAAAGAAATACTCCGTTGACAAAATTTTGATGGAAAATGGTCACGATGTTCTCCGTCTCCCACCGTACCATCCGGATTTAAATCCGATAGAAATGGCTTGGGCCTCTATAAAGGGTTATGTGAGTAGTAAAAACGTAAAGTGGAATATTGGCTGCGTTATAGATTTAATTAAAGAAAAAGTGAATCTGATGGGACCAGAGGAATGGAAAAAAACATGTGACAAAGTAAAATCTATAGAAGAAAGCTATATAAAAAGTGACCACATCGTGGATGTGCTTACGGAGGAATTAATTATACGTGTGGGAGAATCTGACGAGAGCGAAGATTCGTCAGATGTGGATTTTCCTGAATCATCGGAAGATGAAGACTTTAATATGGAACCCGGCCCCAGTTCCTCAAGTTCCACGATTCCCTCAAGTTCCATGATAGAGGGAATCATGGAACTTGAGAATAGCGATAGCGACTAAATGTGTTTCACATATTTATAATATTTTTGGTTCAATTTATTTTAATAAACATTTAAAATTACTTACGTTTGATTTATTTGCATAACCAGCGTTTACAACATTACACAAATTATTTAACCAACATTAAAATATTATTTTGTCTTAAGTCTTTTCTTCATGAGTGTACGTGCGCAGACGGTCGCCATTTTGTGGTCATCTTTCGTGAATCGTACTTGTACCTACCTATCTTATTTGCGTTTGAAGTCAGTGTTTATGAGTGACGCGCCTTTTCTCAGCACAGTTCAGAAATCGAATATCGCATGAGGCGTGCGCATTTGCACATACGATAGACCTTCAATCATCTATGATTTGAAATGTTAATTCACGTAAACATTGACAATTGCAATTTATATTTTCGGGGAACGTTTTATTCGTAAATTTTGAATAACATCCCTTTTCTTCTTTCATCTAGCCGATTTTGAGACATGTACGAGTATACCAATCCGGCCGGATCCGACCGGATTGGCGTTAATCCGACCGACCGCATCCAGCCGGATTGAAAATCATACTGGATTGCAATCCGTAGACCTGCTTCGCAAGGTTTTTACGACTTAACAAAACAATTGTATTGTGTCTAAATGTATTATTAGATAATGTATTATACACATAAACCTTCCGGTATACATTCTCTAAATGGTAGTGAAAATCATGCCAAAATCCGTTGCGTAGTTTTGAAAAACAATACGACTTAATAATAACATTTAGATACGCAGCCGCACGGTTCAATCAAAGGTCAAACTACTCTTGCCGCGGTCGGTTCGTGGATGGACCATCCATTACCTATCGAGACCAATCCGTGCCTCGGAAAGCACGTTAAACCGTTGGTCCCGGCTGTCATTTGTAGATCTTTGACAGTCGTTACGGGTAGTCAGAAGTCTGACAACCAGTCTTACCAAGGGGTATCGTGTTACCGTGTGACAGTCGCTCCATTTAAAATATTAGTATTCAGCTACATGTAGCTGAATACTAATATTTTCTCTTTGGCTCTTCCAGTCTAACCGGATGTATCCGGTTAGACTGGAAGAGCCGACCGCAACATAGTTGAGAAAGGGCTAGGCAGATTGATTATTGTATCTAGGTATAGATATAGAAATCACTTTTCGTGTTTGTCTCCCATGTGTGACTGATATTTTAGTTCAACCTCAGGTTTTATGCCACCAACTGCATCAGACTGCTTGAGAAGTGATCTTGTTTTGATCTTTTAGTTGTGTGTGTTACATTTTTTTAATCATCTCACCAAGCCCTTTATTTTGATCCCCCACATGGTCAGTGTTTATTTTCCAAATATTTTTTTATTGACGTTTAAAATCCGCCATTTTAAACTTATAACCATCGCACGAACTAGACGAGTCGATGGACACCTCTTATATTGAAATCCATTCAGCCGTTACGATACTTCGAGGCTTTAAAGGATCCCACATACAAAATCCATAAAAACGTGTAAAAAACATAACCTTGTCTTTGCTGTCGCGCAGCCGGGCCCAGTTTTTAGTCGCAAGTAATAAAGAAATCTCAATCTTTGCACAAATCGTAAAAACCATGCGATGCAGGTGCTTGTCGCTAGTAGAATAATATCATACCTGCATTACAGAATTGCCTTGTATTTTCTTCTTTCGTCGCCGCCCAGTATTTTATTGATACATGTACCTACTACTGCTCTTCTAGTCACCGCGCCGCCCCGTATTTTCCTGATACAATTACTACTGCTCTGCTAGTCGCCGCCCCGTATATTCTCGATACAAGGTACCTACTGCTCTTCTAGTCGCCGCGCCGCCCCGTATTTTCCTGATACAATTACTACTGCTCTGCTAGTCGCCGCCCCGTATATTCTCGATACAAGGTACCTACTGCTCTTCTAGTCGCCGCGCCGCCCCGTATTTTCCTGATACAATTACTACTGCTCTGCTAGTCGCCGCCCCGTATATATACGGGGCGGCGACTAGCAGAGCAGTAGTAATTGTATCAAGAATATTCTTGATACAAGGTACCTACTGCTCTTCTAGTCACCGCGCCGCCCCGTATTTTCCTGATACAATTACTACTGCTCTGCTAGTCGCCGCCCCGTATATTCTCGATACAAGGTACCTACTGCTCTTCTAGTCGCCGCGCCGCCCCGTATTTTCCTGATACAATTACTACTGCTCTGCTAGTCGCCGCCCCGTATATATACGGGGCGGCGACTAGCAGAGCAGTAGTAATTGTATCAAGAATATTCTTGATACAAGGTACCTACTGCTCTTCTAGTCGCCGCGCCGCCCCGTATTTTCCTGATACAATTACTACTGCTCTGCTAGTCGCCGCCCCGTATATTCTTGATACAATTACTACTGCTCTGCTAGTCGCCGCCCCGTATATTCTCGATACAAGGTACCTACTGCTCTTCTAGTCGCCGCGCCGCCCCGTATTTTCCTGATACAATTACTACTGCTCTGCTAGTCGCCGCCCCGTATATATACGGGGCGGCGACTAGCAGAGCAGTAGTAATTGTATCAAGAATATTCTTGATACAAGGTACCTACTGCTCTTCTAGTCGCCGCGCCGCCCCGTATTTTCCTGATACAATTACTACTGCTCTGCTAGTCGCCGCCCCGTATATTCTTGATACAATTACTACTGCTCTGCTAGTCGCCGCCCCGTATATTCTCGATACAAGGTACCTACTGCTCTTCTAGTCGCCGCGCCGCCCCGTATTTTCCTGATACAATTACTACTGCTCTGCTAGTCGCCGCCCCGTATATATACGGGGCGGCGACTAGCAGAGCAGTAGTAATTGTATCAAGAATATTCTTGATACAAGGTACCTACTGCTCTTCTAGTCGCCGCGCCGCCCCGTATTTTCCTGATACAATTACTACTGCTCTGCTAGTCGCCGCCCCGTATATTCTCGATACAAGGTACCTACTGCTCTTCTAGTCGCCGCCCTCTATTTTCTTAATACAAACACTACCACTAGCTCTACTATTATTCTAACCGCCGTAATTTCTGTATCTGTATGAATGGTCAAAAAAAATCTGACCTATCAGAGGCGAGACGCTAAAATGTTCAAGCTCGTCGCTAAGCTCGCTCTTACATCTTAAATTGAAAATCCTAATTCTAAAGCTTTTATGCATAAGCTGAACAAGTTACTTCTATTTCCCCATGAAGGTTAAAAAAATGTACCCTATCAGAGGCGGGGTGCAAACATTTTCGAGCTGGTTTCTCTCTTTCTTCCATCCTTATTTCTCAGGCTTTTATACATAAGTCGACAAAGATACCTACATTTATATCGGCTATATACATTCTATATGTTTATGAATGGTTAAAATGACGTCTAATCCATACGCGGCGGGGTGCTAAAGTCATCAATACAACTCTCTCAGTTACAATTCATCTCAAAAGTCACATCCAATAGGGTAATTTGAACTTGGAGAGTTGTATTTATGATTTTAATAATTATTATAATTCTGTAAATAAATACTTGTTACGGTCGCGAATTATACTTTGATTTGATCAACATAAATCCTGATACTGACCTGCAAATTGAATTTTGCCGGCTGGCGCTTTCGCCTAGACAATGTAACTACAATATCCATTGATCTTATTTATACATCAATGACAATATCTCTATGAATGATCAACAAACATCATAACTAAGGTGCTACAATTGTTGAGTACCTACGCACCGCTCGCTCTCGGAGACTGGGTTTTCTCGATTCTTAAGCTTTTTTGCATTAGTCGACAAAGCAACTCCAATTTCTGTGTCAATGGTAAAAAGAAAATCTAACCTTTACGAAGTACTATTTTGTTTTAACTTTTACTCTTTCCTTGATAACGGGGCGGCGACCCCGGGCGGTTGTAACCCACGCTATGCGACTGCGTGTCATGCTAGCTAGTTTGAAATATGGTGAACTGTGATAATAAGGTTACTATTGGATTATTAACCGAGGAACAGGAGCAAGAATAGCACGTGAATAAAGTTTTTTAAACCGGCCAAGTGCGTATCGGACCACGCCACAGTGGGATATATATTTCGTAGTTGGGATGAATATTTATGCATGCACAACATTGATTGTATCAACAACAAAAATAAGTTTGTATTTCATAGTAATCCTCAAAGAAACTGAAAAACAAAGTAATTTTTGCGGTTGTAACCGAAAACATCCCATGGCATACAAACTAGTGACTTTAATAAAAAGTCACCTAGAATCATCATCATATTTTTAATGATTGGATCCAACGATACCCCACACGTTTATGTGAATTTCCTAATTTCACTACACCTTTCTTTGCAATTATCCTTGCTTTCCAATTTCCATTGATATAGTGCCAATAGTCTTCCGAGTAAAATGGCTGAGTGTCATCAGGATGGACGGACAGACCGGACTCTGGAGAAACGAACAAGACGAAGTTATAAGAGTTCTGTTTTTGCCATTTGGCTACAGAACCCTAAAAAGACGACAGAACATTGAAGGGAGGGTACAGGTAGAAACAGCCTGACAAGTATGATGTGTAAGTACTTACCTATTTGGGGAATAAGTACCAAACTCCGTGCTAAGGTTTAAAGTTCAAGAGGCAGTTACTTTACGTTTACGTTAGGTTCTGGTTACAAAATGGATTATGAACAATTTGAAATCCCTCCTTGAGAGCTTTGTTTCAGTGGGATTTTTTTTACTCATGTCCTGCGGAGGCAACTGTCCGCAAGCGTTGACGCGCACGCGCTCGAGCATACTCGTGCAAGCGCACTGCGGCCCGCGTGGCTGCGAGGAACATACGCGCGCGCATGCCGCACAGAATTTTATTTTGCAAGCTAGTTTCAACTATATAGTTGCATTTAATTAATAAATTATCAATGAAAACCACTCGAGTATCTTGCTGCTCTATCTGCGCTGACCCTAAGTGTCCGAGTACACCTGAAGAACCTTTGCAACTGAAACGATTCGCTTTGCCGCTCTGAAACCAGGTTTTCGGCACAGTATTAAAAAGTAAGCAGTATAACGTCTCGGCTGTGCCTTGAAATGATTACCTACAGCCGCTCGGTAGATAAGTTAAACACGTACGAGGCTTGCTCACTCACTGTGTCTCATGGTTTGTTGTACCACAGATTAGGACAGATAGTTCACTCCATAGGAAAAGATAGATACCTAACGCTATAATTAGCTACGAAAATATTACAGGCGTCGTGCGCGCTAAAATGTACCTTACGCGGCCGCTCGAGAGTATCTACTACGTCGTCTGCCGTGATGTCGGGCGATCACGTACGTCATTGAACGCAACGCTAGGGCTGTCTATGCTAAGAAATTATTACACAAAAGAATGGGTGACTTAAAAAAGTTTTTTTTTACATTTAAAACAATATTTTTATTTATTGAAAATCGCAAATACCTCACTTTAATATAATGGTCAATGAACTTTTTACCCTTCCGTAAATTTCGATTATTAAATCTAATCGTCGTAAAAATTCTAAATCTAACAAATAACTTTAACAAGTACTCCTTAGGACAACATGTACATACGAGTAAATGTGTAAATTTTGCTTCCCTTAGCATGTTCTAGTTAATGTTTTTTCCAATGATATTATGTTTTTTCAAAATTATTTAAAAATAATGTTTCTAATTCTCGAAACAGCCGTCTACACTGCAATATGCACAGATTTAGCTATTATTATAGGCGCGGGTGCGGTACGTAGGTACTCTCGAACAGCCGCGTGGCAACCAACTGGATTTTGTTCGCCCGGGTGAACGCGAGCCGTAGGTACCTACGTTAGCGCGTGACCTCGAACGAGTGAACTATCTGTCCTAATCTGTGGTTGTACCTAATCCGACGAATTTAATAATGAGAGTGCGTTTTTTTAAACATGCTGTTTGTTGAAAGTAGTATGTCTTGTACATCAAAATGTTTTTCACAAATTCGGTAGGTAGTGGTATAAGGTTTGCTTGCTAAATCATCTCGGCACATCAGCCGAAGTCATTCGGATAGTCTGATTTAAAAAAAAAAATATTTTCCATTCATTTGGATTTTAAAATAAAATACTTTCTATGGAAAAGTTACATAATAAAATCATAACCCTTCCATTTGGCTTTGCCGTAGTCGGGTAAAAAGGGCTATACAAAAGTCCGCGATGGCATAATATATCTAAATGCTCAGATTAGTTCCCAAATTGATAAAATATAATAGAGTTGTATAAAATAAATGTTAATTTGTCTAGGGTAATTTAAGAGTGCGCACACCGGTCCACTAGCGCCACTCCTTTAAAAAATATTATCTCGTGACTGAGAAGGAATTTTAAATAACGGCTCAATCAGCACCCTCGGTAAGTGTGTCTAGAATTTTCTAATACCTTTTATAAACTTTCATATTGAGACACGAAGCAATGAAATACGATCTAGAGGAATGTGGCCGCTTTTCTTTCGATCGAATTTTGTTGCTTCGTGTCTCAATATGAAAGTTTATAAAAGGTATTAGAAAATTCTAGACACACTTACCGAGGGTGCTGATTGAGCCGTTATTCAAAATTCCTTCTCAGTCATGAGATAATATTTTTTTAAAGGAGTGGCGCTAGTGGATCGGTGTGCGCCCTCTTAAGTAGGTAATGTTAAATCCCTGTCGAAATAAATTTGCTTATCGGTATGGAAATTTGATGTACCTAAATAAAAATTACATTTTACACCAAATAATTTGGATGAATACGGGATGAATAGTTTAAATTTCACGAACGTATTTTTTATCGCGAGACGCATGATAATGATTTTATGTGACAGACTGAAATCTACGCGGGCGAAACCGCGAGCAGAAGGGCATCGATCGCATGGAAAAAGAGAGATACTCACCTACTAAGTTCCTGTCAAGGAAGACATACTCGGTACGCTTCAATAAATATAGAATTACCTACATAACATAAATAAATAAAACTATAAAAAAGTAATGTTATTTTTATCGGCTTACCTTGCCGAACGAGGTAATTATTAAAAAAGATAACTGGTTTTAATATTGATGAATTCAAACATCAATAAACTGAGCAATACAGTCGATAGCCTCGTGCCATATTTGACGTAGGTAAATGTGAGGGAGCCGCAGGGAGCGTCACGCACCGTCCGCGTCCTTAAGTAACTGCGGCGCACGCGTGGTTCGACAGTTGAGTACTGGTGTTCACCGAGATTTCGAAGCGCATGTTTCGGCCGGTATCAAGACGTAATACTGCTTACTTTGTTATATTGTGCCTTCGGTACATCCGCGCAAGTACGTGTTGCGAGCGGGACGTAAAGTAAGCATCAAACAGTAACGAACAATTTACACAGAGAAATGATGGCGTTTCACACACATGTCATAAGCTTCACTGTTTTGATCTTAGGTAATCAAAATTTAAATTGAGTACCTACTGCTCACCGTTTCAGCCCTAACTTCACAGTGGCTGAATTGTTATACCCGAGCTGTACCGACAATGAGCTGGGAAAAGGCATAGTAGGAGCTCAGGACAGGACTGGGATTAAATTATTTACCTACCCTGTACCCACTATAGTGCGCTTTTATATTTTTTTACGTTGACGATATTATCGTGGACGTCCACGTCGACAATATATATATATGTACACGTTATACAACGGTAAAGATATGAAGACGACTTCATATATTTCCATACATTTTGCTTACGTTATCGTGATGCCGTGGACGTTCACGACAATATCATTACGTTAGGAATTATAAAAGCGCCCACCAGGTAAATGTTTTGTACTTTATTTATATCTATCCGAAATTAACGAACATTTTTACGGAAAACAGTCGAATACTGAATGGTCTTCAAAATTTTAAGGAATCATTTCTTCACTTTTACCTACATAACATTTATGCTTCCAGGACATCCACGTCGATAAAAAAAATTTAAAGCCCCTGAAAACAGATTGGGACAAGAAACTGACTCCATTTGAAAAATTAATTATAATAAAGTGCCTTAAAGAGGAGAAACTAGTATTTGCAATAGCGGAATATGTCGCCACCAGCCTAGGATCTGTGTTTATAGAAAGTCCCACCGTTCAACTGAGCACTCTGTACGTATACTTTGCCTTTGTTGGTTTTCATTATTTCTTTACCTGCACGGATTGTCAAAACTATGAAAGTAGTCAGAAAAACGATCTAATACATTTACATTTATTTATTATTGAGAAAAACACATGTTTATGCATAGTTAGTACATCGATGATATTAGGTATGAACTACCTTTTAGAACAATAGATTAACTTGGTAAGTATACACGGTGACATTTGAATCACAGTTTTGCTAGAACAAACATTGTTCAGACCATGGTCTGCTACCATCTATAGCATCAAATGTTATTAAAACAAACTAAACAATACGTTCTCAAATTAGTCATATGTTACTCAAACGGGTTCAAATATTAACCGTAACATCAAAGTACTCATCGCGGTAGCGATATGGCAGTCAAAAGAGTTATGAGGAGTCCACGTGGACTAGGTACAAGGATGTCCGGCCAATGCGGGCCGCAATGCAAATAAATCATTACCCAATGACATGCAATCGCGCGAAGTACCGCTCCGCCATTTATTTTGTTGACAGCCGCGGGCCGCCTGAGCCGCCCGGGCGGTAGCCAGTCTACCGAAATCTCCCGAGCGAGCGACGCATATGCATCCGATGTATTTACGTCACAAGCACGCACCGCGCGTTTTTTGTGTAAATGAGTTCTAACTATTCGAATGTGGAGTGGTTGGATATGGTGCGTTTTTACGCAATTGCTGGTGACAATCTGGTGGAAGGTAGGCGCATGTACTATCAACAGATCATTTAGCAGCGCTGCGCAGGGGACGGATCTTGAACCCGCAGATTCCCTCATCTGCTACTAAGCTGGCAGCTATTGGATCACGACCAATTAAATTAACTTCAGCTAGATTTTATGACGGTCCGAAGTCCGATAAGTATGAAGGGAAAATTGGAGTCAATGTTGTCTTGGTGCCCACGGAGCTAACCCGGTTTTGTGGTAAGTTTTTGGTCTTGTTCCTGTAATATCCCAATAAATAAATAATACCTAATAATGTCACGTTAGATACAATAGGAACCCGTACCTACAGGAAATAATTTAAACCACGTCTGTTAGTACCTACCGTAAGTTCACCTAGAACCAAATGATAAAATTAGAGGTCAGCCACCTAGCCGCGACGTCGCGGGTCGATGCGGTGCGTCGCGTCGTACAATCGTGCATAACCAAAAAATACCTACCAAAGTTTACAATAGCCAAAGCCATACCCAGCCATAAAAATCTGTTTTAAAGTAGCCACTTATCAGTGATAAAATACCTACTGAAGTTAACTTATAACTTTGGTTTTTCTAGTAAGACGTACAAAATTTCGTTTATGGAGTGTAAACAATGCTGTCCCGTGCATGAGCCGCTCGCCACGCCGCTACTATTTGAGACGCGTGCGCCGCAGTATCTGTGTTGCAGGGAGTAACAATAATCCCGACTTTTTTAACTTTGTCTTTTTTACGTTTTTTCGAAAACTAATGACGTTTTTTTTTTTTATTGGTTGAGCAGCGTTTGTTTTAGCTAAACTGTGATTCAAATGTCACCGTGTAAATATAATTACTAACTGCGCCCTGCAGTTTCACCCGCAGCGGTATGAAATATACTTTACGACCTATTATACAGGTTGGCCGGAACATTGACGTCCAAAAATTAAATTTAGGTCCCTCGTATCGTGGGGTATCCGAATCACCCCCATGTATGTTCCGCGACTTTTCATAGTTTTCGAGTTACGAATTTTTTTTTACGAATTTACCGAACGTAATTTTTTCACTTTAGACCAACTTTTTCATAACTTTCATCACAGTTACCAAGCTGATTATTTTATGCATAAAAGTACTACTCACGAAGATTCAGTTGCAAAAAAAAAATCTCGACAAAGCCATGTACTTTTTTTTTTAATTTTTTTTTAGATTGGTCAGGTCGATCATTCCCAAAAAATCAGAAAAAAATTCGTAACTCGAAAACTATGAAAAGTCGCGGAACATACATGGGGGTGATTCGGATACCCCACGATACGAGGGACCTAAATTTTATTTTTGGACGTCAATGTTCCGGCCACCCTGTATATACTCAGACCTACCCAATATACACAAAAGTTTCATAAAAATCGGTCAAGCCGTTTCGGAGGAGTTCGATAATAAACACTGTGACACGAGATTTTTATATATTAGATATATATCATGGAATATTCGATAGCACCGCTTTGTTTTAAACAAATAACGGTGAGTTTATCACAACAACTTATAAAGGACAATATAGACATGTATAAAATTTGGATTTTAATAACAATAAGTACCTATTTGGCAAAACACCTCATTTGCTTAGTAAAAATAATATTATATACTTACAAACAAAAAAAAGTATTAGTGGTGGTTAATTGCAAAATAATAATAGGCCAAGATTTGTATTGGCCAGGGTATTGGCCAGGAAAACTTTCAGTGTGTTAATACTCGTTAGCTTTTGTTCTTCGAATTACTTAATATAATAAGCATCTTACATTAGCAACATCTCCTAAAAGCAAGGTGCATCAGTATCAAGTCGCATACAACGCCAAATCAAACTTAAATCGCTAAAGTAAGCAATCGCTTGCGCAAATATTTGTGCCGTAGGATTAAGTTATAACTAAATTATGATATAACAAAAAATATATATACATAGGTATGAAAAAAAACGAGCGAGCCTTACAGTAGTCACATTTGATGTGTAACATCTGACATATCACCTTGGTAATATAATATCTTGAAAAATTACAAAGTTATTCAACTTTTCGGCGGACCAAAAATAATTAAATTTCCGCATGGAGATTTCGGCGTGTGACTTCACAATGTCCCGAGACACAGACTAGATAGTTACTACGCACGCGGCCGTCATTCCAGCCCAGAAGTTCGTGTTTTGTGGTCATCTTTACGATATCAGGAAAGCAGAGTGTGTTTGTGTTGTATTGCACCTACTTCATGCTTACTAGAACTACCTAAAACGTGAATTTGATGATACAATATAATGGAGGATGGATTTGTGCGCGGACGGTCTGATAATTTACCAAAAGTGGATATGGCTATGGGTTTCAAATTTTTTACTACCGATCCGTTATACACAAGTGCAGAGGTCAGAGGCGGTACCTAGATACCTAAATACATTTTCACCATAATCATCATTTCATGGTACTAAAAAAGTACCTAGGTAATGTCTCTTTCGTCTTGCTTGATAAAGCAGCTAGTAAAAAGTTAAAACAACTAGACTTTGTAAAACAACTTTGATTTTGTATAAGAAAAACATTGTTACATTTCGTTTAATTTAAATTATAAATATTGTTTAGGTAGGTACCTATAGAATAAGTGTGTCTGCCCAAGTTTACATATATTTATACAAAAGGTGGCATTGTTTTGGTTTGTCAGCGTCGCGATCGCTTCAGAACGGCGGTGGCGACTATCAATCCAGCGGAGGTAAAACTATCATTAACTTCGTCATTTAAGAAGATATCCCAAAAAACACAATGCTTCATTAAATGCTTAGTACGATTTTTTTTTTGATGAGCAGCAACAGAAATTAACCTCTAAATTTAAAAGCTAAATACTGAAATATTTATTCAAATAATTATTGATTATTACTCAGTTGCATTTTTTAACAATGATCTGCATTTTTCAGACACTTATTCTGAAAACACACCCAAACCCACTAAGACGCCCTGTGACCAATACATTTATTAATATAGTTTACAGTTACAAATTAGTTTACATAAAAGTACATTTTATACACAACACTGTAGGTTAAGCGCACAGCTGATGCGTTTTCCTTCTCTATTTCTTTATTTCTTTCTTTCTTCTTTTCTCTATTTTTTCTATTTCTTTCTCGTCACACACATGCACACACTGTTGGCTGACAGTACCAACCATATACCGATACCATCTGACGGTCAACTCTGCCACCGCGCGCGCTCATCGGTAAAATCAAATAGCGCGCGCTTCTCCGGCTTCCTGGTACGGAAACACTTTCGTCCCTTTTCACAAAATCACTCTCACAGGTTGCAGGAAAGCGAAAGGACAGATGTTACACATCAAAAATGCTATATTTTAGCGCGCACGCCTATAATTTCTAACATCATTGTCATCTGAAGCTACAAAAGAATGTAAATGTCGCTTGTAGATTTCGTTTTTTTTTTTTAAATATCTTAACCTCAGCCAGCACGTGAGATACGTGCACCTCTAATTTTCATAAGCTCATTCATTAGTGGTCCATGCATATAACATATATTAAGCATACTCATTAATTAATAGAGAGCAAAAGAAAAGTGATATCGAAAACATGTGAGATCACCTTATAATCAAGACGTCTAGTATAATAAGTATTATACAAAACACATTACTATTTTATCTTAATCTTACATACCCCAAGATGTCCGAACTGCATCGAGTAGGGACGTTAGTGTTAAGATGGGGTACACTAGGTAAAAATACTCGTAAAATACTAACATAAATTACGACGTTTAGTCGCCCTTGACAGAATTGTCAAAGTTTCCGCAATAGGCATTGAATTATCTTCGTTTATTCATTCTCTGGATGCCCCTACTTTATAATAGGCACTCGCACATATAGTGCTAGTATGGGGCACACAAGCCACATTTAGGCCAAATCCTCGAATTCTACAACTTTAGTCGCCCAAGACAGAATTGTCAAACAAGCCGCAATCGGCTTGAGATTATCTTCGTTTATTCATTCTCTGGAATGACCCCACTTCGTAATACTCGTACATTCAGAGCTAGGGTTGGGTATACGTACACAAATGACATTAGGGTAAATCCTAGAAAACTAGTTCCTTAGTCGCCCTATATAATAACAGAAAAATATTTTATGATTCTCATGTTATAGACAAACTAGCACTTCGCCCGCAAATTCGTTCGCGTACTTTATGTATTTTCTCCTACAAATTCCCACACCCCTTCCACCAATATAAAAACTTTTTTTGATCCCAATCGATCCAGTTTCTTTTAAGGATCTAAAAAGTCTATCGGACCAACTCAGGTTTGAGTACTACGAAAGTAAGAAATCGTCAAATCTCATTTAGTCAAATAACGGAATATCCCAAACGATTTTCAAAATTCCACCCTGTGGGTGTAAAAAGAGGGGATACGGTTAATTTAAAAAGTCTTATTCCTTTGATCATAAAACCTTAGCATGAATACTTAAAATAATTAAGATTGTATCATTGATTTTCGCCAACTGTTACATAACTTTTATATTGAAGTAAAAATTAAAATTCAACATGGCGGAAGGGATACAGTTCTTTTTTCCTTTGATCAACTCAAAAATAGACCCAAATACTTATCTAAATCGTACTAATATATAAGATTATAAATGTGAATGTCTGTTACTTAAAAAAACGGATAATAAAAAATTAAAAAAGACGGCTAAACGGAATTGAATAAAATTTGGCACACGGGTAGACCATAACCTGGATTAGGACATGATACTTTTTATCCTGGTACTACGTTCCCGTGGGATGTTCTGACCTAAAATTTTCGAAAAATACCTTGTAACGGGGGTGGAGCAGGTGTTGAATGTTGTAAGGGAGAATTTGAAATTCACTCGAACAAAGTCGCGGGCGAAGGGCTAGTCATCTTATATTATTAGAATAAATACCGATATGGGATTCCGATAACCCAACCCGCACCATTTTCATAATATCACCTTTCTAATCCCAGTACAGCTCACAAGTCTTGTAATCATCACCAAATATATATATATACATCTACGACTATCTTATAGTTAACACTTTATTTGATAAAGTCTGCATTGCATTTATTTACAATGCACTGTAACATTTAAACTTGTTTTCAATAAAATAATTTTGTTCTAGGACTAACCAGGCTGTTTTAAAAACGAGGACGTTTTTAAAACGCTCTAGGTTGGCCTAGAACTACCATATTTTGTATTTGATGTGTTTTCATAAAAGATAAGAATTGCAAAAACTGGCACTTCCTTTGATGTTTACAAAGTATTCCTCTGCAGTATTTGATCCTTACCAGCAACACTTGCTTGGTATAGAAATACAATATGCTTTTTATTTTACAAAAGGAATGGGGGTTAATTCCTGGCTCAGAACGCTTTTAAAAATACAAAAAATGCAGTTTTGTGATACTTCAAAATTGAGATCATCGTTCCTTTGACCACTTTGCCCTACTACCCAGTTTCTAATTTAGCCCTGATGACCCATTACAAGAATCATGTTCATATAAGCGCCTGACATAATTACATTCCCCTCACTTCCATCCAAATATTTTTTTGGGTTGACGATGATCAGTCTACAGGGTTTTGGCGCAGTATGAAATTACTTGTCTTTAATTATTTATTTTTTTACTTTGGAATCCCGCACTATTTGAGCAGCTGACGCTCAAATCTCATAAGCACTAAGGAAAAACTATTATTGCTATGACTTTCGGCCGATATGAAATAAATTGTTCAAACTAACGCCACCACCTGTACACAACATACACTCACGCACAACCGACACTGCCACATCCCGCAACCGTAACATTTAAATTAAACGAAGTCTGTTTTTTTTTTTTTTAAAGTTGCAACTTATTTGTGCTTCTTCTTAGCACCTTTTTTAGTTTTGGTGCGTCCAGTACGTGTATGTTAAACAACAGTGCTAGGATCCCATGCATATTTAACTTTGTTTTCTGAAAGCTTGCTAAGTATCTGCATATCTTCAGGAGAAATCTCGAATTTCAGAGCAATATTATCTTTCATATGCGAGGGGTTTGTTGACTTAGGTATGATAGCAATATCTTGTTGCAGTGCCCATCTTAACAAAACTTGAGCATTGGTGACGCCAAGACTTTGGGCTATTTTTGTAACTGATGGATGCTTTAGTAACTCATCATCGTGAACAGATTTTCCACCTAATGAACAATATGCTTGTACTAATATATCATTTGCCTTACAATACTCCAATAATTCCATTTGATAGTAGAAAGGGTGCCATTCCACCTTAGTAAAAACAAAAAAAAAAAACATTAGACAATTATCGAATTTGTTGTGAAATTCAGATAAGGTATAGATAATAAAATATATCTACCTGATTCACAGCTGGAACTACACCATGATTCCTTGTCATAAGCATCTCTAGGTGATAATTGTTGAAATTGGATACACCAATGGCATTGACAAGGCCCTCATCATATAGTTGAACCATGCTTTCCCAGGTTGCGTGACGAAGCTCAGTATTTTTTTTACTATCGTTAGCAATTTTCCGTGTCCCAGGGAAATGGATCAAATACAAGTCTGCATATTCCAACCCCAAATTCATCATTGAAGCAGTGTAGGCTCGCTTGATAACGTCTGGCTTTCCATGATCAGCAGGTGCTGTAATTATAAAACTATTTAAGGCCATGCAAAAATAAAAGAACTAAGCTTCACAGGTATTCAACAAAATTGTCTCACTTTTCTAATAATTAAAAAAAAAATAGGTAAGCATAATACTAATGAAAAAAATACCAATTCATATCGTAACCAAAGTATTCTTATAAATTTAGTAGACCAATAGACCCTTCGTAACACTGCTCCACTCAGTATGTGGAATATCTGTTGAGTGCAAGTAAGATGGAAATTACCAAAAAGTAAATAAGTACCTATTACTTTTATTTTAGTGACTTTGTTCTATACAAAGTTGCTTGTAAAATCTTCTGTTACATAACTTATTTCATAAGTATCTGTATTGTACAATAGCACTTACAGAGTTTTGTTGTAATGAAAATATCATCACGGTCCAAGTCATGTTGTGGGAGCAATCTTCTAAAGGCCTCTTTCAAGTGTGATTCATTGCGGTAGACAGCAGCAGTATCTATATAATTAAAATAAAATGTGCGGTAATTATACAGCAAATCAGCATGGTAACTACACTTATCGAAGACCTAGAAACAATGTTCACCCTTTGTTACCAACCCTATTTGGCAGACCATTGATTATAACCGAGGATAGACAGACCACATTGATATATAAATTAGGGTCAGCACACAAGCGGAAGGCACTGCAGAGATTTATTAAATTACAAGATCCTATGTTCTACATCTACATCTCATCATACTTCTTTACACCTAATATTAAACATCCAAGTGTGAGTTTGTTGGGTTGCATTGTTACTATTTACACCTAAACTGATGGCAATCTTTGTCACAGACCTCAAACATGACAGAGAAGAGCATAGGACACTTTCATTTGGGCACATGAAATAGTTAATATGGGATACAATTGAAACTGCAGTTAATGTATGATAGTGGCTAATGTTTTGCTGTTTCACTTAACTGACTGATGCATGGACAAATATTGAGGGTAATATATAGCTTCATGGCTATATATTGACATATTATATTATTACTAACTGCGCCCCGCGGTTTCACCCGCAGCGGTATGGAAATTTACTTTACAACCTATTCTCAGAGCTACCAAATATATACAAAATATTTCATAAAAATCGGTCGAGCCGTTTCGATGGATTTCGATAACAAACATTGTGACATGAGATTTTTATACATATTAGTTTTTTTATTTTCTTATTATTTTTATTTGTTGTTGTGTTTTGTTACCGATGTTGGCTTTTGTTTTTTTTTTAGCTATGTTTTTGGTTCTTTTATCTGCACAGTGATGCTTTGGTAATAGCAGATTTGATGGGGTCCAAAAGGTCTTTAAGCTGCATATTCATGGGATACAAACTTGAGAAACAATTGCTCAACATAGTTGCCCAATTGTTTGTTAATGTTCCTAGAAACAATGTTGCTCGGCTTTTTTTTCTCAGTGAATTCAGGTTATGCGCCTAACATGTAGTAAAACTTACCAAACATGCGATATCCTGCTGACAGAGCCTGGTCTACTACTTCCATAACTTCTTCTGGATCGTGAACACGGAAGGTTCCCACTACAAAAATATATCCACCATAAATAATATGTCAGGTAAAGGTGTTTCCACACCATAATTAATATGTCAGATTTGCATGGGTTCCAATAAGTATCTAACAACATTGTCAATGAAAATATTCTAGTGATTCTCTCAGGCTGTAGTAGCTGTAATGTTTCAGTAATAGTATAGCAAAATTTACTTTGTTTCAGAGCAAAACATTATAACACCAAACAAATATCGTAGTTTTCTTCCCATGTTTTAAGCTGCTATTGGTTATTACAACCATATTCAGTTGATGTTAATTTCAAAAACCCACAACACTGGTATTTCTACATACCATATTATCTGCAAGAATGTAGGTGTACTAATAGTGTGTTTGTTTGTTTCGTATCCGTAATAAAACACGAGGTTTACATTGCAAGCACAAAGGGCCTAACATACAAGGTAAGAATAGTCAGTCCCGTTCCAGGGATTTCGACTGTTGTGTACTCCTGAACACCTAGCACACATCATGATGACTGGTAAACTATTGCAAAATACTGTGCATGGGCTGGAGCTGTGTGAATAGCTTATTGTAAATTGGTGTGCCTACAACCAGCAGCCCCCAAGCCATAACAGCGTGTATGGTTCCAGGGATTAGTTTGAGATTTTTCCATCCATTCTCACCAGAATTTTAGTTTGTCCTGTGTCATTTCTTGCAATATATACTATTGATGTCGACCTTCAGCCAGCAGACTACCTGATAATCCTTAGATAAATCTCAAACTTTAATTCAACTTGTGTGCTTTTTGTTTTACTATAAACCTATTTTCTATAATGTTTCAATTTTTAAGTATTGGACCAAAATGAAACCTATAGCCAGAAATGAAATGAAATGAAATTTATTTGCAAGAATTGTAGTACATTACAGATGATGGTATTTTTTTTTTCAGTTTCTAAATCAACTAGCTGAAACTCGGGTCAGTGTGCGGGTCAATTTACTAGCATGCAAAATTATTGATTACATTAATTAAATAAGTGAAACTAATAAAATTGCTACTTATATTAAGAATGTCAATCATTTATCAAATTATAATAGTAAAAAGTCAGTGTGACTGGGAATGTTTAAAGTTTAGACTCATTCACAGAATAAAATGATTTGTCTACAAGCCATTTGAATAAAACTGTTTTAAAATGATTGATTGGCAGTTCCCTATATGATTTTGGTAGCTGATTACATATTTTTAAAACCATTGGAAAACAGTCTTTAAGGTTAAAATTTGTTAAATTTAACAGTGTCTCCAAGACTTTGAAATAAGTCTGAGTGTTTTAACTTATATTATATCAATACTGGGAACAGTTAATATTTTCAGTTCCACAAAGACGTTTACATCATGATAAATTCTAGAGCCCTTGGTCATGCATTGTAGGTATATAATTATTATCTATTCAGTTTAACACAATTATATTATAAAATCTATCATATTTTGTCTACTTTAACCAGAATGTTTTATTTTAATCATCATTTCTAACTATTAGAAAACTTAGGTTCTGAGGGTAGTTCGAAAAAACATTTAGATGGGACAACAAATGTAGAATTAAACCTTGGAACCTCTCGCGCTCTGTTATGGTTTGGAGGCAGCTAGGTGCAGGCACACTGTAAATGCGGTCAAATTATATCATAAATGCCTTACAAGTTTAAGGTATGTGTTTTATAAAAACTGCAAAAATTGTACTTACTACCCACAGCAGGCATCTCACTTCCATTGTTCAACGTAAATTTTTTAATCACCGTATCTGAATCAACTAGTGCAGCCATGTTTTCCAGAGTGCAGAGACTAGGCAAATTCTGATAGCTTTTAAATTGAATTTTTGCTAGTTAATATTTTATTATCTACACGCGCGTCGTCTCAACAACAAGTAATAGAATAGGTAATCGATGACAGATGAGTAAGATTAGACTACCAGTACGCAAGAGGCAACAAGCAAGAAAAAACAACGGGAACGACAACATGCAATGACGGATGACATTTGACGGTTAATATAGTTGACATCACCTCAGTTGCCAAAACGGAAAAAAAAAATTTACTCAATGTTGCTAGATCAAAACGTGCAATTTTTATATTTAGTTAGTCGCGATAAAAAATTGTCGGATTTAGTTTGACAGTCAAATATTTAGGTAAAAAACGACATATCCTGAACAGAAAAAATGCCATTTTCACTAAGTTTAATAATTAAATAACATTAGTGCTGTCAAACTATATTTTAGTTTTTGTGTCACTTTAATCAATTTCAGAATGGGAAATGTCATTTGACAGGAAAAAACTTAATTGTGGTGTTTTGTATCGTTATGTTTTAGAGAATTTGTGACAAGAGAATCGGCACCAATATCTTTAAGGGGGGTGCACTCAGGTAGCCCGCGAAATTCAAAAATACTTACGTTTTTCGCAATTTGCAGATCATATTTATTTACAAAATTATAATCATAAAAATCATCAATATATCTCTCTAAGTTCATATTACCCTATTGAATGACTATTTTATGAAATCATGACATTTGAGGCCAATTCTAACTTAAGGAGTTGTATTGCTGATTCTAATAATTATAATTCTGTAAAGCCATATTTGTTACGGTCGCGAATCATATTTTAATCAACATACAACCGGACACTGGCCTGCAAATTGCAAAAAACGCAAGTAAATTTGAATTTCGCGGGCTTCCTTAGCGCATCCCCTTAAAGGACTTATTACAATGATTTAAAAATTAACTAACAATATTTAGTAGTTACTAATTCTATGGTTAATATGACGAAGTGACAGCTAGAACCTGTCAGTTTTCTCCAGTGAACTATTATTATAAGTTTCTAAATCAGTTCTAAAGGCAAGGCGGTGTACAAGGGTTATACTACTTGTTTCTTTTTTCTTTTGTCTTCGCACGGTTTGTGCATTCAGCCAATTATACTACTTGTGGAACAAACATTTTCTAAACTTTTTTAGATGAGTGCCCACGGAGTTTCTTGCCCTTTTTTCCCCAAAGGTTGTATCCATATTGGAATAAGCTTAACCAACCATATATTTGGGAAAATGCTAAGCAAATGAGGAATCCTACACAACTGCACTTTAAGACGTTGGGTAATGAATTCTCTCTTCTTTCCATAAGGAGTCTATCGATAAAGGAAGGAATATAAAATCATTACCTACCTACGGTAACTTCTTGTTTTACAGGTAGTTGGCAGCACTGTTGGCAGTTTGGTTGGCAGCATTGTTTTCGTCGTCCCCACCTACCAAAATTGTCACATATTTTTTCGTGGAATTAGGCGTGTTATTAGTTTGTGTTACAGCCTCGGACCAATAGGATAATTGGTCCGAGGTTACAGCACAGATCACCCCCTCCTTTACAGTGACATTTCCACTACTGTCACAACGAAAGTCGATTGATAAATGATTTTATTTCTGTAAGTAGGTTTGTACAAACACTTTTACACGTCAATCATGTTTTTTAAACTAGATGAGGTCGGCGTTTCCTATCTGACTACTCTGAGAAGAAAGGCCGAAACAAACTCAGAGGTCACAGTCTCTTTTAAAGTCCAGACATAATCTTGGTCAGGTCATGCGAAGACCATGCAGATTGGTATCTGAAATGGTATTTTGAGGAAAGAACCACACAGTTTGAGTGGACCTGTCCAGTCAGTGCACGCATTTGTCAGTAATCGTGCAGCTCGACTCAGGAAGTCAGGACTTAAGGAGCTCAACGATTCGACGAACAATACCAACTAAAGGACACTTGGGTAGGCCGCATAAATTACTCAAACTGCCAGATCATAATTAAAATTAAATTAGAAAAAATAAAGCAATTACCCACATAGTCTTCACATTCACAAAATTAAAATAATATAATACTTTACAAGTAAATACTCATGTCATTGTATATATAAAATTTATCAATGTCAATGTGTATATATAAATTCAGTAATAATGTTTGAAGATCATGTAGATCGGTGTCTGAAATGGTCTTTTGAGGAAAGAACCACACAGATTAAGTCGACCTGTCCAGTCAGTGCACGCATTTGTCAGTAACCGTGCAGCTCAACTCAGAACTTAAGGAGCTCAACGATTCGACGAACAATACCAAAGAAAGGACATTTGGGTAGGCCGCATAAACTACTTAAACTGCCAGACCAAGAATAAAAACTAAAAAAAAAAAAATGACCCTCATAGTCCTCATATTCACAATAATGAAAATAACATAATACTTTTTATAGTAAATATTCATGTCTAAAAAGAGTTAGCAAACTAAAATCAACATTCACTGTGTAAATTTATTGGAGCAGCTCAATCCCAAGCCTTTTTGTCTTCAATATAGTCTTTCACAGTATAGTAGGCTTTCTGGCATAATTTCCGCTTTATAAAAGATTTGAAGTTATTAAAGCTTAGATCTTGAATGTGGCTAGGAAGTTTATTATAAAAACGTATACATTGGCATCTAAAGGAGCCACCAATTTTCTTGAGCAAATCATCATCATCATCTTTCTTGATTACTGCCGCAGTTTTTTAATCTTTATTATTGAACAGAACATTCTAAAATGTTAACCGATATTTTTTCCGACTGTTGGTAGTTGACGACACGTGGACGACGTACTGCCTTTTGTCGACGAGGTCTACACTTTAGAACACCAGATGGCAAACCATAATCATTATGGTGACCTGCAATGAAGGATATAAATATTTCTTGACTTTGTTCTAGATATGCGGATACAACGGAAACAACCCCACTCATCTTCGTATTAAGCACCGGTTCGGATCCTTTCGGAGCTTTCCAGAAGTTTGCAACAGATATGGGCATGCGTGAACGTGTGCATGCCATCTCGCTAGGTCAGGGACAAGGACCTGTCGCTGAGAAGATGATAAGCAACGCTAAACCAAAAGGCGATTGGATTTTCTTACAAGTATGGAGAACCCATTCCTTAGTCAAAGGAGGGAGTATTGGGTATCTAGATAAATAAAAACATAAATTACTTATCTACTAATACTAACTACCTACTGTTCATTATTTTCAGAATTGCCACTTAGCTGCTTCATGGATGCTGGCTTTAGAACTAATAGTAGCTAACCTCAATACTGAATCAGGCATGCCTCAACCGGAATTCCGCCTCTTTCTAAGCTCAATGCCTACCCCCAAATTTCCTGTATCTGTATTGCAGAATTCTGTTAAAGTTACAAATGAACCGCCCAAAGGTTTAAAAGCGAATGTGAAAAGAGCTCTTTTAGAAATGGATGAAGATTTCTTCGAGAACCATGGTGTGTACCAAGTTTTACTTAATAGTCTGCTTCATAAGTACCTGTCTAACTACCCTCTATTTTCATTTTAGTAACTGAAAGTACCTGCCTACGTAAATTTTATACTCAACTAGGTCGACTAGGTTAGATGGTAGCGTGTATATAGGTTAGAATACCTACGCCCCACCCGACCCTAACCCTATAATCTCCCCTAAGCACTTATGTCGCTCGCGTCTTCCTTCACCTCTGCAAATTCTGCGATTGATCGTAAAGAGTTCATATTCACACGAATTGTACCTAATAATAATAATACCCCCACCGCCTTATCTCTACGTTGACGCCGTGGTAGGGCTTGCGGGCCCCGAACTCTAGGTCTGTGCAGGTAGTTTACTTTGCCGAAACAAGTCTAGGGTGAGGAGCCAGACCAAGAGAGATACAGAAACCCGCAGGGCAGCATGTGGTGAGCTGTTGGGCAGCTGCCTTTAAGCCGGCTTGAGCTGAGATTCGCAAGAGCAAACGTGCTCGGAGGAAGATAGTATTCCAGTAAGATGCTGGTAGGGGTCTTGACCGTACTTCCGGGTTTAACCTGTTAGCCGTGGAATACATCTCCACTCCTCAAGCACCTCAGGATATGTTGCCCCCTTTTTGCTACGTCACTATGTGCTAGCGACCGTTTCCGGGAACCCATTATTAAGTGTGCAAGTACTGCATGTACTCGTATAAAACATTGGTTAGGCAGGGGCCGTAGTCCTTCCATCGTTTTATTTCCATATCCTGCAATATTCCTATACCAACCGGGGGTTGTCCTTGGGTGCACTTGCATAGTGCAAACAGAGATAATCGTCGGTTGGTGCCTCATTTCACTGAAATTGTCTAACGGGCCTCTACGAGTTGGCTTCGGCCCTTTTACTCTTTCCAAATGTCCGGAACCCCAGGTTCTCGAGATATATGTCAAAGACAATAATACATACCTTATCGATTTCGGCTTCGGTGACTGTTTTTGTTTCTGACGACCATAGGTTACGGGCATCTGTTCTTATGTGGCTAAAGTAGCCTATCTTGGCTGTGAAGGTACGTGCATAGTGCGGACACGTTCCAAAATGGCGTTCTTACCATTGGCGTAGTGTATCTACATAATGTGGACACGGCGTTTACTTGGTTAACTTTCTATTTCAGTATTGGGTCAAGATTGGCGTACAATGTTATTTGGCATTTGTATGTTTCATGCCATAATTCAGGAGCGCAAAAAATTTGGTCCGCTAGGATGGAACATTACGTACGAGTTCAATAACAGCGATCGCGAGTGCGCCATGTTGAACTTACAAATGTTTTGTGAGGATGGATACATGCCATGGGACGCTTTAGAATATATTACCAGTAAGAACCTGCACACTAATAAAAATATTTTGCAAAGCACACATTCTCTTTCGTATACTTCTCTTACCTCGTTTTAGTACCTACATAAATGCCTGTAAAATTTGTTGTTAGCCTTTAGCTTCGGTTGGCGCAGTGGTTAAGCGATTGACTGCTGCGCTGCGTGTCGCGGGTTCGATTCCCGCACGGAACAAATATTTGTATGACCTACAAGTAGTTGTTCCGGGTCTGGCTGTTTGTGTATGTGAGTTTAAATGTTTGTTAACGCACCCATAATACAGGAGAAATTCCTAGAGTGGGGCAAAGTTTTTAAAAAAAAAAAAAGCTTTCTCGAAAGAAGGTAACAACACTGGTATCAATTAAGTAAATTAAATTATCGTTACAGGTCAAATAACGTATGGTGGCCGGGTAACAGACATGTGGGATCAACGTTGCTTGACCACTATTTTAAAACTCTTCTTTTCACCTCCAACTCTTGAGGATGGATACTTTTACTCAGAATCCGGCACGTATTATTCTCCCAGATCAGATAAATTGGAAGAATATCGTGAATACATTGACTCATTACCTAGTGTTGAAAACCCGGAAGTGTTCGGCATGCACGAGAACGCTAATATAGCATTTGAGGTACCTACCTACTTTTTTATTCTTGCACTTGACTGTGCCGCTATCTTACCTACAGTAAAGCTGCGGTTTCCTTGAAAAGCGGTGGCCGTCACATAGCGTCAATTTACCGGCGAATGACGTCACTAAAACATTATTTATGAAAGTAAGTTGGTGTTTTCCTGGAGAGCATTTTTTGACACCGAAAAGTCAAGACCTGCTGCCATCATTTTCATGACAGCCGTCAATACGGTCGTTATGGTGACGGCCACCGCCGCTCAGCCTCCACCAATGAAGTTTTAATTTAGTGGGAATTGTTTTAAAAAGTGGTAAATCAATAACTAGGTCGCCTATACTTAAAATAATTTTATGTGATTTAAAAATGTAGTTCAAAAACCTTCTCTTTCCCACAGAACAAAGAAACGGTTACTTTAATTCAAACAATAGTTGACGTGCAGCCGCGCTCTGGAGGTGGAGGAGGCGGCGAGACCCCTGATCAGATTGTCTGGCGAGTCTGTGACCAGACGCGAGCCAGGATCGCGAAGCACATCGACAAATCCCTCATCAACCCTGACCTTATGATACCCGACGATATGGGGCAGCTCAATTCACTAACCACTGTGCTGATACATGAAACTGACAGGTTCAACACGCTGCTAACACTACTGCACTTTTCACTCAATGAGCTTCAGAAAGCAATCAAAGTAAGTTCATGTTTTATTTACAGCAATTAGCAACTATGATGAGTTCACAGTTTGAACTAAACATGGTACGGCCGTTAAATTCGTGACTCTTGAGCTGCTGTCCGGCACACAGGCAGGCACAGCTCTGACACTGTCCTGCGAGATTTTTTATGTGACCCGTCTCCGACTAGTATATAAGTAGTTATCTGTGGTAACAAGTCACTAGGCGTATTTAACGTTGAATTTATGCCCAAAAATTGCTTCCCTATTGCTTCTATTTGCTTCCTATTCTCAAACAATTGCTTCCATCGTAATCTAGAAGAAGAAAACATTTTAAGGGTGACCGTTCATTCTGATGTCAGGACGGCCGGTCACTGAGACGTAGTGTCCCTGATAAATAGAATTATTTAAATTCACGGCGGCCATTAATTATTTCCCGTTTGCTTCTCTCAATGTTTTACAACGATAATACTGTAACTATCACGGCAATAAAGATATCGACAAAAATGTCGTTTCATTCAATATTTTTAGCGCCTGACAAAAAAATAAAGCAAAGCTCTTGTTTAACATTGCAGTTATGCTTGAGTAGGCGATAAATCTATCGTATTGTACCGGTGGCCTACAGCTAAGTATTATGTTATTAAAAAGAAGTGCCTATTGTAATAGGTCTTTACCTATGAAATTGCCGTTTTGTATGAAAAAATTTAAACGAATTTTTTTCATGAATTTTTTATTTGTATTAATCGAAGTAATCACCCATGCAATCAATGCATCTTTGCCATCGCAGTGGCAGTTTATTGATGCCCTTCTTAAAGAAATCAGCTGGACGGGAGGCAACAAATTCTTCAAAGGCATTTTGTACTGCCTCTCGGGTATTAAATTTTTTTCCCGCCAAGAAGTTATCCAAATTCTGGAAAAAGTAGTAGTCTGTAGGCGCAAGGTCTGGTGAGTAGGGCGGATGACGGAGAGCTTCCAACCCCAGTTCTTGCAACTTGGAGACCGTCTGCTGTGCAGTATGAGGTCGCGCGTTGTCGTGCAGGAGCAGCGGAGACGAGCGATTGACCAGTGCTGGTTGGAGATGCGCCAGCTTCTCCATCATTGTGTTCAGTTCTTCACAGTACACATCTGCAGTAATGCTCACCCCGTTTGGTAAGAAGCTGTGATGAATCACACCGGCGCTAGACCACCAAACAGTGACCATCACTTTTCTAGGGGTAAGTTTTCGTTTAGGGCATTGTTTAGGTGCTGAACCAGGATCCAACCAACTTGCTGAGCGCTTACGGTTATCAAACAGAATCCATTTTTCATCGCAGGTAACAATGCGGTTCAAAATTCCTTCATTTGTGTGTCTGTTGAGCAGTGCAAGGCACGTCTCGACGCGTACTTCGCGCTGGCGATCATTGAGTTCGTGGGGCACCCATTTGTCAAGCTTTTTTACCTTGCCAATTTGACGCAAATGGACCAATATTGTTTTGACGCTAACGTAGAAAGCTGCTGCTAATTCAGCCGTAGATTGTGTATCATCAGCTTCCACAATCGCCTTTAATTCGTCATTGTCGACCAAAGTCTTCGGACGACCGCGAGGTTCATTTTTCAGGTCGAAATTTCCAGAACGGAAGCGAGCAAACCAATAACAGGTGGTGCGTTGGTTTGTAGAGTTAGCTCCGTAAACGTCGTTGATGTTGCGTGCCGCTTGTGCCGCGTTGCTGCCACGACGGTACTCATATTCCATAATTACTCGAATTTTTAACGTATCCATGATGACGAAAAAGATTGAAATGCGATGAAAATGTAACACTAATCAATAAAGAAATGACTACTTTTAGAAAAAAAAATCCATGTTTTTAAAATAAAATTAATTTGAAATTAGAATTCATAGCCAAACAAAAATTATTTTGATTTGAAATGGCCAGTACTGCAGAACGGCAATTTCATAGGTAAAGACCTAATATTTAGTGACAAAAATTCATACATATGTAATAAACACATTTAAAGATAATATTTCATTTCTAAGGAGAGGGTCTAATGCAGCTATACAACAATAAAGAGTAAAAAAAAAATACATGTGACAACAGTTTATTTTTTCTACACTTTCTACATTTTTTTTTATACAGGGTGGAATCTTTCAGCGGGGCACTAAGGGGAAGTACCTTATCCGTTGCAGCTACGCGAAAATGGTCTTAGGAGACTGTCCATAATTTTTTTATGGAATTTTGATCCCCATTCACAGATTTAAAAAAAAATACAGTTAGCAAGAAAATAGCCATTTTACACAAAAACATTTTTGATGCCAATCGATCCTGTTTCTAATACTGATCAAAAACTTTTATGGGACCAACCATCGTTGGAGTACTCAAAAAGTCACAAATTGCAAAATACTTTTCCCTTACATTTTGTAAATAATTTGTGTAACTGAAATACAAAAAATAAAATAAAAGACAAATGATCACGTAGAATTTTACATATATCAAAAAGATGGCGTATTAAGTTTCTTTTTTTATTAACTAACATAACTTGATGATGTTATTCTTATTTAAAATCTTGCTGTTTCTTGCCGCACGATATCAAGTGCTCGAAGTGACCGCCATTTTGACGAATACATAAATTGATTCGTTTCTGTACCGACCTAGTGGCTGCTGACAAATTTATTTGTATGAATTCCATACAAAATTGTGGTTACTGAGTCTTTAGGTTCTTGAACACTATCGTATTGCTTTTTGTAAACCTCAGTTTTCAGGTAGCCCCACAAAAAGAAATCAATAGGCGTCAGATCTGGACTACGCGCTGGCCAAGAAATAGGACCATGTCGCCTCTTTACAAGAGCAACGTGACATCTCATAAAAACGTTTTCTTAATTATAACATATTGAACTGAATAATTTTTTGCTTATTTTCAGAAAGCACATTAATTACCGCAACAATTTATCTGTTTTCGACGGTAAAATTATCAATATTTTAGAATTTATCAACGCTTAAATGTTTAAAACTGCTCTTGATGATATTTCGGGATAAGCTTCGACAAGTGTAAGAACAGAAATGATCAAATTTTCATCTAGTATAAATGGGGTGGCGTACAGATTTTTTCTTGAAAGAGCCACCTAGTGGAAGATTTCTTAAAAGATTTGTAATAACCTTTCTGGTTGGCACATGACGATTTGGATATTTGATCCTATACCATTCTAACGCAGCCGATGTGTTTTTATTATTTACGTAATATGCTTCTAGGAAGTCTAAAACGTTCTAAATTGGAGGTCATTTTACTCTTATCAATAGCTGTCCAATTATGCACTTAATGTAAAATCCACAACACACTCAGAGCTTTTCTGACGCAACAAACTGTCAAGATTGTTTTTTATTTAATAATAACGAGTTCGAAATTTGAATTGACTTTAAAATTATCTTTTTATTCATTCAACAAAAAGATCTCAACCGTCACTAAAAAAGCTTTTGCGTAAAATGTTCATACAAAATGTAAGGGAAAAGTTTTTTGCAATTTGTGACTTTTTGAGTACTCTATAGAGGTATGAGGAACAGGGTGTAAAGCTCACTCATACTCTATAGAAAAGGGAGGATCCTCCGACCAGACGGGTGTTGTGTCTGGTGGGCAACTGCCCGAGGTTTTGATGTCGCGACGTTGTATATATGCTAGTTGCGCGGTAAACTGTGCTTGCGCGATGCAGGATTTTGCGTAGATGCCGCTACATCACTCCCCCCCGGAGACCGGAGGTCGATAGTGGGCTGAGTCTTGTATCTTGCGATGCTTGCCAGCGCCAGTTTAGGTTCCAGTGAATCGGAACCGGGTGTCGCATAGTTCGCGGTGAGTCTGAACTGTCTGCGAAGATTCCCCAGTGAGTCGGGGTGGCGCTGCGTTATGCTGCAGTGCGTCAGATGTGGTACAGCGCCGGATTGAGGCTGACTGCTGGCGTCGACCAGGAGAGGGTTTTGAAGGCTCTGCTTGTGGACCGGTCGAGAGTGCAGTGTGCTGTGCCAAGGTTGCTGATGAGGCTGAAGGTGATGACCAGGTATGCGCTGACGTTCATGTTCGGGGTCACCAGTATAGATGTATGAGGAACAGGGTGTAAAGTTCACTCAAACCTCCATAGAAAAGGGAGGATCCTCCGACCAGACTGGTCGTCGTGTCTGGTGGGCAACTGCCCGACGTTTTGATGTCGGCACGTTGTATATATGCTAGTTGCGCGGTAAACTCTGCTTGCGCGATGCAGGGTTTTGCGTGACATCAGTCTGAAGCGTAGCTCGCATGTGGCGTTGTAGATGCCGCTACAACTCCAACGATGGTTGGTCCCATAAAAGTTTTTGATCAGTATTAGAAACAGGATCGATTGGCATCAAAAAATGTTTTTGTGTAAAATGGCTATTTTCTTGCTACAGTATTTTTTTTTTTTGAAAATCTGTTAATGGGGATCAAAATTCCATAAAAAATTATGGATAGTCTCCTAAGACCATTTTCGCGTAGCTGCAACGGATAAGGTACTTCTCCTTACTTCCCCGCTGAAAGTTTCCACCCTGTATAGGTACATAATGCAATGTGGTACCACCTTTTTATTATTCTTTACAACTCTCTTAAATCATCATAACATTTCCACGCCTACAATGTGCTTTATAGTGACCCATCGTACCAATAACAGACGGAACAAATTCAATGTTTGAAAGCAGTTCATATTCGTTATTCTGTAAAACCAACCTTGGAGGCGCTTCATGTACAAACATCAGTTCATCCAGTACAGATTTATCGCCTAGTCAAGCATAAATGCAATGTTAATAGTTATGCTTTATTTTTTGTCAGGCACTAAAAATGTTGATAAACAACACTTTTGTCGATATCTTTATTGCCGTGATAGTTACAGTATTATCGTTGTAAAACATTGAGAGAAGCAAACGGGAAATAATTCATGGCCACCGTGAATTTAAATAATTCTATTTATCAGGGACACTATGACTGTGACCGTCCGTCCTGACATAAAGATGTACGGTCACCCTTAAAATATATAATTATACTACACTAATATCAATTAACAAATTTTAAGCGAGTAAACAAATAAGCATTTTTAAATTGTATAATAAAATAAATAATAAATGAATAGGTAGATTTTCATATATAATATTAAAAGAATAAGTAAATATATAGAAATATAAAATACATAATAGGATACAAAATAATTCAAACTTAATAACAAGAAAAATTAATAAAGCACTCTTCCTCTCTCAACTTATTTAAAAAATTTGCTGTGCCTGACAGGGTCCATAATTGTTTCTATTATTTTTTATTTACCACCTGTAAGTGTACATTATGGATTGCAATAAACGATTTGATTTGATTTGTATTTTTTTCGTCTAGAATACGATGGAAGCAATTGTTTAAGAATAGGAAGCAAATAGAAGCAATAGGGAAGCAATTTTTGGGCATAAATTCAACGTTAAATACGCCTAGTAACCGTTCATTCTGACGGAGACCTAATGCCGACCAATTACTACTACTGGAATTAAATAACCATAAATGTGTTAGAACCTGTGGTTTTGCAGAAAGTTCTTATGGTAGCTATGCCAGGATGAGCGTTCTTCCTGGCATGGCCACCAAAGGTACCAAACTTATAACTTTGCAACGGCAGAGCGAACATTTCTGGAGGTCCCCAATACCTTACCAATCTTCTCTGGTCGTACCTATCTCGAGCGACCCGTGTGCTTTTGGTTTTATATTTTGTGGTACTGGTAGGGACCTAGGTAGGTGGGAACAGAAGTTATCAAAACATAAGCTTAATATTATCAACCTGTGTTTTCCCTGAGCTTAAATTCTAATTTGGCTGTAAATTTCAGGGTGTTGTGGTGATGTCAGACGCTATTGAAGAAGTTTTCACAGCTTTCATAAACAACAGAGTTCCCAATATGTGGCATAAAAAAGGCTACAACTCGATGAAGTCACTAGGCAGTTGGATATTCGACTTGACTTTGAGGATTGATTTCATGGAGGTTACCATTTCAATATTCTCTTCATTCATTTCATACCCTATCTAAACCCCTAAACCGATCAAGCGGGAAGTAAGACAGGGCGACATCATTTCGACTTTTCACAGCTGTCCTAGAAGCCACCGTGAAAGTTTAAATTGGGACTATTGCGGTGTTAATACCAAAGGTGCCTACTTGTCCTCCTCAAGATTTTCCGATGAACTTGTGCTTTTCGCTGAAAACTTCAATGATCTTCAGCAAAAGGAAGAATATGGCCTAGACGAAGATTATTGCAAACATCTTCAGCAATTCAAACCTTTCTGTTGCTGTCGGAAATGAAAAGTTGGAGATGGTTGACCAGAGTCTTGGCCATATTCTTTCATTTGGCAAAGAGCATCAACAAACAAAGATATCGAGAAGAATACATCTTAGGTGGGCCGTAAATTGGACGATATTCTGAAAGCAGCCAAAATTCCATGTCTGAAGTCCCGCGTCTTTAACCAGTGTTTACTGCCCACCTTAACGTACGGTGCTGAAACGTGGATACGCACGCAGGAGGCTGTGTACAGACTAACAGTTTCTCAGAGAGCCCTGGAGCGTTCCATGCTTGGTATAAGACTTATAGACCGTGTTCTAATCGTCGAGATCCGAAGACGTACTAGGGTTTTCGACATCGGAAAAGGAATCATGGAACTCAAATGGTGTTGGGAAGGACACCTTGCAAGGCGTAGTGATGACAGGTGGAGTAGGGTAACCGAGTGGCGTCCAAGGGCTGAAAGACGAGAGTTCGGTCGTCCAGCAGCGAGATGGGCGGACGACACTGTTACCATCGCGGGTAAAACCTGTATGAGGCTGGCACAGGAGCGTGGTAATTGCCAAAAGAAAAGAGAGGCCTATGCTCAGCAGAGGGTAAAGTCGGCTGTGGATGTTGATGATGAAACATTTCAAAACATACATAGGTAAAATATGGAATCCTGGAAAAATATAATGGGTATAACTACCTACCTACCAACAACTCTTTTACAATTCATATTTTTTTTTAAGTTCAATCTTAATAAACGGTTAAATCCAAGCACAAATCTAGCTAGCTGTTTGGGTTTGTTTTAGAAATGGTTGGTGGAAGGTCTCCAGCCGAGCAGCTGGGTGTCGGGGCTATTCTTCCCACAAGGTATGCTCACGGGCTCGCTGCAGTCGTACGCGCGCCGCTACCGCGTGCCCATCGACGCACTCATGTTTGACTTCAATCCCTTGCCAATTTTCCTGTCGCAGGAAGACGTTTTCAAGCAAAATACTAGGAAGAAGGTCCGTGTTCTGGTGGTGTAGTCCATCTTGATTATCTACGAATATTTATATTATTTTGCATAAATATTTGAATCGGAACCGCCCGTCTAATCTTCAATGTTGTTATTATACAATTAAGTGTTCAAACCTTCGCTTGACCCACTGTGAGATTACCCCTTGAATTTACGTACTTAGTTGCAGTGTGATTCTACCCTCAATGTTCATGATATTTCATGTACTTCGAATACGATTGCGGGTAGGAGCCGCAAACACGTGTGGTGTCGTCGTCGGTGGCTTGTCGTATCGTCAGTACGTCTTGAATTTCCGTAGTGAGTAGTGTGAAAATAAAATAACATTATTCATTTGTTAGGTGCGTTTTGTTTGTGCAGAATAAACTATTTTCTTTCTTTCTTTTTATTTCAAAGAAATATCTCTCATAGCCATACATTCTTACACACATCTCACAGTGGGTCAAGCGAAGGCCCGAACACCTAAATAGCAACTTTTGCCCCTGAAGGGAAGAAAACGAATATTTAGGTTTCAGCCGGAACTTGACCCACGACTGCCGCTCTTTTCGGCTTGGTGATAGTACTGACGATACGATAAGCCACCGACGATGACACGCGTTTGCTGCTCCTACTCTTGTTAATAGGATCCGCAAACGCGTGTCATCGTCGTATTCAACGTATAACAACCATCACGAACATTGAGGGTAGAACCACACAGTAACTACATAAGTTCCAGTAGGTTATGCTCCGGCTGAAACCTATTCCTTTTCTTCCCATCATGGGGAAAACGTTGCTATTTAACATTATGTACATACCTAGGTATTTCAGTTAGTAGGTATTGTAATTATTAACAGTTGACTTACACATTTTCTCGTTGTCTTTCAGGTTGACGAGGGGCACAATGTTTACAATTTCTTAGAACGACCAGAAGACGGTGTAAACATTCATGGTTTATTTATTGACGCCGGGCGCTGGGACATGAGGGAAAATCTCCTTGTAGATCCTCTCCCAGGTCAGTAAGCTCTGCTGGCAGTCCCAATGCCCAGATCAAATTTTGGGATTAAATCGAGAGATATTGAAATAAATATAACTCGACAGAAACGAATGAATCTTATACAAGAGAAAGTTTATTACCTTAAAAATAGATCTGTGGCATAAGAGTATATTTATACAATATTTTTCCTATTTTTATCAAAATTAAATGGTTTACTGACTAAAAAGCTACATGAACATGAAAGCAAAATAAAGTAGGTACGTCTGTTGGTTTGCATTTACCGTATATTAATTTAAACATTAGTGGTGTCTACTGTACTTATAATGTTACGAATCGATAGTCATCTTATGCAAGTATTCTGTACGACAGGTCAGATGAATCCTCCATTGCCGGTGGTATGGTTCAAGCCTGTGCTGACACTGCCCAAGCCTGATCCTCGGTATGAAGCACCGTTATACAAGACGGCAGAACGAGCGGGTACGTTGTCGACAACTGGACACAGCACCAACTTTGTCCTGCCCGTCCTATTGCCAACGCATCAAACACAAAGCTATTGGATAATACGGGGCACAGCTCTACTCACACAAATCACTGATTGAAATTTTCTAATATTTATATTATTTAGGCAAGCAGCATCCATAATCAGTTTGAGATCAGGGAGTGTGTATTTTCATTGTATGAGGGGATCTTCTTAATTAGTTATTATATTTTAGATGTAATCATGTTGGTATGTATGTATATTTGATTTGTTAATTGAGGTTAAATGCGACTTAATGCAAGAAGGTAGGTATTCAATTAGCCGGTGTATTTCGCGATAGTAGTTTTCACGCGTCATCGGCTATGCAACTTAGTAGCGGGCGCAACGGCACTACATTTTTTTTTCGGAATCCGCCTTTGTTAAAAACAAACGGGGGAACTCCAGCCTCGAAGCAGAAGCGCTCCTTCCGCTTCGAGCCTGGAATACCAGTTTGTTTTTGCTATTATGAATGATTGTGATTCTAGTAGAGTAGGTATTGTATTTTTCTGTTTTCGTTATTTAATTCTTATATAATTTTACCTTTTTACGTAACCGTACCGAACCTACATCGGTCGATAATTATGGTTTTCTCGAGATTATGTACCTGAGCAATAGGATAATGTGGTGTGTGTTACGTTGTAGGTATTTTATAGACGATTACAAACAAACAGGTACATAGTATCTATTTTGTTTCATTTCCAAAGCTCCACCGGGATAACAGAACATTTCGTCATATGGTGGAGTCACCGCACGGCGAAATGTTTCGTAATACAAAAATGCCTCCTAACCACGGTCACGGCTGGCTGTTGCCAGCAATAACTCGAATATAAAAAACAGTTAATTTGGTAACTTCAGCCTTTTATAAGGATTTATCTATTGGAAGTAATTAATACACATAATAAAATTATCAGAAACTGATTTATTTATTCCGGTTCAATATTATCAATTATCATACTTAAATTGTCACAATGATAAAAGAGCTTGCATAGACTGGCGGCCAAGCGTCCCGCGTGCCGTCCGTCCCGTGAATACGGGTTTCTAAGAAAAACGCGGGGCGATTGACTGCGTGCTGCATGCGCAAGCTCTGACAGAATGTGAAAAGATTTTTTTGTTTTATCTAAAAATAAGTCCTGCGTGGAGGCGACGTTCCAATGTCGCTTAATATATTAACTTCAAATATTACTATCCTAAGTTTACGGCGGGCGATTTGACAGGTCCCTAGTTAACACTAAAATACAGTAAAAAGAAGACAGCTGAAGTACGACGCTTCGGGTTTCTATTAGAATTTGTCAGAGACCTGATTTCAGAAGCCCTAAATATATAAATTAAGTGATTTATAAACAGAGTGCACCTAATTACAGCTCCACACAGGCCTTTTATACATAAAAATGTCAACTTCTATTAAACGTGTGAAATAATGAATATCACAGTAGTATTTCCTTTGTATGTATGCATTGGTGTTTTAATTTCAGCAGTTCAAACATAATATATTAGCCCTATAATATTAGAAAAAAAAAGACCTAGACCGGAGTTTGTTTTTACCTAAATAATGATTCACTATGTTACTCATAGAAGTGAATAAATATTATCCATTCACTTCACTGTGTGTTGCAATTTCAAATTCAAAGCTTGCGATGTTACTTTTCTTACTAAAATTATTAAAGTTTTAAATTATTTCAATCAATTCAATTAACATTACGGCTTGAAAATCAGTTTGGTAATATAACTAAAAATTACTAAAATTATTAAAGTTTTAAATTATTTCAATCAATTCAATTAACATTACGGCTTGAAAGTCAGTTTGGTAATCTAACTAAAAAAGTTCCGTGCGGCGTCGTGTCTTTGACGACTGTGACGAGCCCGCGCATGTTTCGCTAAGTGCCCACTAAACGCAACATCCTATGTCACGACGACGCGTATGAACTATTGAAATCATTCTCTACCAAATACATCATTCAATAATTTAATTTTTACAGTAAACACATTACAAAAGACTGTAGTACCCTTACATTGACAAATTATCATTAATAATCTAAGAATGAATCAACGAATAATACAATATACTATTAATTATTTGTATTAAGATTTTCGTTACTGATAGAAAACTTGAGAAGCAAAGTTGTTGAATTATTTTTGAAAAATAAGTGTTGTTTGTTAAATTTATGCGAAGAAAGACATTATAATATGATCTCAGCTTCTGGACGCGCGCTGCGTCGTTTGTCCAGTCGTAACTACTTAACCTATCTACATAAACAATAGTTTCATCAAAACATACTTCTTTTGTATTACAATTACATAATTATATTGATTAACCAACATCTCGATACAAATCAAATTGAAGCCGAATAATTTTGAACTTCGATTGAAATATCCGAATTACATGCAAATTGAAAAATCCTGCTTATAAGTTTAAACATCAAATCACACAACACAAGAGTAATCATTCGATCTAAATTACATAGAAAGTGAACGGAATGAACAATGTTTAGTATTGACATGTGAAAGTTCCCCCGGGAGGGCGGGAAATGCAGCGCGCGGGCGAGGCGGCGGAGAGACGGGCGCGGGGGGCGCGAGGAGAGCGGCGTGGGGGCGCGGTGTCCCCGCCCGTGCCCTAATCCTCCGACATGAACGAGTTCTGCGACTTGAGCTCCTCTAGCCGTGAGATCTGCTGCCGCAGGTACATTATTCTGTTGGGCACATTACAACACTCGTCAAGAAATACAAGACTTATCAACATCAAGCAAAGCTACGCTGCGCAATAAATTAATAGAGCAATATATTCAATATATCACAATATATCACAATATATTGCTCTATTTAGGTAATTCGAAGACTCGTTATAGATTATAATGACGCGCGTTCTTCAGTATATCTCGCTCACACTTTATATCGTGTCTCATGACACAATGCGTACTGACAAGGGCAACTCAAAAGATATTTCTTGAGTTATTTCAGCGTCTGTTAATTTGTATGAGCACCGCGGCGCAGCGCTGCTGTCGTACGCTGCGGTCCTCATACAAAATACAAACTGCACCATGTCTAGACAGTGGTACTACCCAAAATGTTAAAAGATATATAAGATAAGGATTAAAATTGCTGAATTCAAATATTAATATTGTTATGAATTATGATGAAATTATTGAAAACAATAATAATGAGATTTTATATACAATAATCTAAATAAATGAGGATCGACATTTTCGTTGAATATACAACAATCGTCTAAGGACAGTTACACACGGCGTCTTTTTACGAACATTAATGCTTGCTTTGCAGCTAGTGTAGCGATGCAGTGGCTCGTTTATACCGCTATAAAAAACTCGCCGTGTTTATCGCTGTAATTCATCTCTAAATATAATTAAAGTGAACTTACTTTTGTTCCTGTAACGTGGCCCGAATTTCCGTGTGACGTACAAGTGACCGAGAGCACTTGAGCTCAGCGGATACCCGCGTGCATTGCAGGCATCCCAGCTGATATGCTTCCTCAGTGAACTTATTTGCCTGGCACAACAGAAAGAAAGATCATCATCATCCTCTTTGTCTTCACAGATCTGTAGGCCATCTCCGGTGGTCGTGGTCCATCACGTGGTCTAACACTTTTCATATCACATGGTACGGATAGGTGATAGGATTAAAATGTCTCATTAGGAGGTTTGTCCACCACCGCTGTCATCAAGAAATGAGACTATTTCGAACCGAGTTCGCACTACGTGACGGTGATCGTGAGTCCTTCGAAAATTTCGGTCCATAGCGAGCACAAGACAAAAAAAGCAGCGCCAGCTGGCATCTCGGAGGTAGTGGACAAGTACCAGCACGGCTAACATGACACACGCGACAATTACTCACTCTCGCGTCGAAGAGATATGTTTATTTCTGTCACTTTTCTCGTTTTCCGATAGCGCTGCCATACAAAATACGACTCGTTCTGTAAAACTTGATGTTTTCTCGACAAACCATAATATGGCAGTTATTTCAAATTTTGACAATTCAACACGAGATAATATCGGATTCTTCTGTCATTTAGTCGTCCTCGATTTTGACGATGAGAAGAGTGGATAAAATTATGATACAAAAAAGAAAAACCCTATTAATATGGTAGCATCATAATTGTACTTATTTTAGTCATCATTTTATTTTACAATACATTAATAATGAAAAAAATTAAGTTTTAAACGACTTTTTATATTGGAACGAAGTTCTTATCGGCGGCCGCGAGAGAAACTGTGGCACAGGTGAGCACTATTACGGAGATGAGCATCACTTTCAATAATAACTCACTTTGCCAATTATGGTGATTGAGTAAATCTAGAGAGTTATGGCTGTATGGCAATATCAAACTTTCGCAACATAATTACTAAAATCGCCAGTTCATTTCCAAAAGATGGTAATTAACAACGTTTAGTGTTTTATGGTTATAATAGCGAAATCAACTCCGGCTGCATATTTATCTGAACGCCAGTCCTTATAGTAAGTGTGATGATTAACAAAATTTGCAATTTCATGGGTTTTATGGTGATTGTTCCAATACCAACCTTCGCTTTGTCAAATTGTGGTCGTCGGCCCATTTGTAATTTGTGGTGATTATCTAGTGAGTATATTATGTGCCACAAATCTTCACTTCCATCATTTTGTATTTTAATATGTCAAAGAAAAACATTTCAATTAAATTCAAAAAATTGCCTTACACAAAAACTAAACAACTTAAAAGAGGTGGACGGTCAAATCAATATAATGCGTAAAATCGAATTAGTGAAACCGAACCTCCAGTCGATGTTGCTATGATATTTTTTTTTTTTTTTGATAACTTATTACATCGGTCTCTCGTCGCAAGATAAAGTGTCAATGTGCCTTCTTCGAGTTTCTCGAGCATAAAGGTTATGTTAGGCATTAGAATGACGTCAGAATCGTAGACAAATCGAGAGAAAGAGCATCCTCGCGCTTGTCATGTTAGCCCTGTTTTGCCTTGCCGAACAACTCCCATTTTCTACGGTCGAAACTGCGGAGCTTGGACTACTCCACTGATGGAATCCATCAGAAAGAACAACGTCGTAGTGATGTAGTGAGCGTAGAGTAGTTTCAAGTTACCTGCTTTTCTAGGATATCTGCAGGCCACCCAGTAACGTGTGACGTAAGGTCCGAGCGCACGTAGTTCACGAGCGACGGCGTCAGCATCGGAGGTGCGTGGTGAAGTGTACCGCCCACAACTTGCGAATAACTTCCTAGGCATTCCACTGAAACGCAAACGTACTTCATTTTCATACTGTTATAAAATTTGTCGTTTGAAATCTTTGATATAAATTCGTAGTGTATAAATCAACCAATTTTAACAATAATTTCAAGGAGATGTTGTGTTAAGTAATCTAGAGATACGGACCAATTAGTTCAACCTGCATGGTAATTGCGCAACACACGATCAATCACAATCTGAATCATTTTGAAGGATATTAGCAATATCCATTGCTTTATAATTTTCGAAAAATTTGTCTGTTCAACAACGTTAATAACAAAATTAATGTTTTTGTAGCCATTGATAGTGTGTGTTACGCAATTACCCTGCAGTTTCCAGACTGGCTAAAGTAGACTTATCCTTCATTGGGTACTGTTTAAAATGTTACAAAAAAATACCTCCCCACATACTTCCAACTGAATGAAACGAAATTTAAAGCTAGTATAAAACACACACTATGCAGCCAAGCATATTAAAAGTTAGGGGATTACAACTCTGATAAAAATGCTTGGCTCCACGCTGGTCATGCTCCACATGGGCGCATGCGAAAATATTTTTGGAGCTACTGAAACTATAAAACTATCTTTGCATAGTATAAATTCAATCTTTTGATGCGAATTTGACAGAGATACTGAACATGGTCTGATGTTGGAGCAAGAACGTGGCCACAGGGACTCTGCCTTATAAATCGTAGACCAAATGAGTTCGGACCCATTGGATTTGTCTAGATGAGTAGTTGATAAACAGAAAGTGAAAATTATCTGATGATACAGCAAAGTGTTTAGATAGAGGATGTGAGGTTTTGTATTTGTGGACCCACACTTCAACGCATTCAAACCAAGCCGTTTAAATTGTGGTTTTCACAATCAGTTTAATAGTCAATAGTTAAATAATAATATGCAATGATATAAATAACAAAATTGTTGTTTCATGGTAAAGTTGAATGCTTAGTTACAGTCACGAGCATAAATATATTACCATGAACAGCTCGGCAATAATATCTGATTTCATGATTCATCCATTAATATATGACGGCAAATATATGTTATAATTTGTGGAAGGCATATTATACAAGTGGCAACACAAATATGTAACATACACGAAGAAACACCAAAACTATCTGGCGAGAAAAGCGAAGTCAAAATATAGGATGCTGCACTGGCTTAAAAAATGTATCAGTACAATATTAACGGACATGTTTTGCGTCAGATTATCACATATACAATACACAAAATATTAATGGATGAATCATGAAACAAAATATTATGGCTGAGCTGTTAATAGTAATATATTTATGCTTGTGACCGTAAATGAGTTGAACAGGGATTTTTTTAAATTGCAATTTAATAGCTTGTTTTAAAATCTAAGAATGTTTCGTGATACGATCTAATAATGTCACAAGAAACAATGAATCCTGGAAACTTACTTTTTCTAGGTAACGCTGTATCTAAGTGTAGTGGTGGTGCATGTGGGTCTGTGTTCTCAGAGTGTGTCGGCGTGGGTGGTCCCGGGTCGCGGTGCGGCGTGCCCGAGCCGCTGCGGTTACCATCGCAGATGGGCGATGCCGTCGCGCCGTTATTATTGGCAGGTGGTATCGTCACCGGCGGCTGAACTGCCACGATCCGCGGTAACGCCGCTGCTAGTAATGACCCACTCTGTAACATCCGAGAAATAATCATTAGTTATAGGGACTTGATATATAAAGTCAACAGTAACACTAGCTAGCAAAAATATACCGGTTGATTCGAGTTATCGAGTACAACAACAGGCGGAACTGCATTATTCTCTGCGTTATTCCGTACGGCAGCATTTGCTTCTCTTGCTCCATACGAATTCTCAGAGAGTGGCGTACTCCTATCAGGAGAGATATCCATGTCTTGTAATGACTGTCCATCTATTGAAAGAAAAAAGACTGTTAACAAAGACTTTTATAGACAAAGTATGTCATAAAATTAAACGAATGTTTCACCTTTCCCATCGTGTGGAGTCGCCGAATGTTTTGGTCTAGTTCGATCATGCACTTCTTCATCTCTACTACTATTCCAGTACCTCTCTGAGGCACTATTCGTTCTTTTACTAGATTTTTCAACTTCTCTCCTCCCCGATCTGGAACTTGATCTCTTATCCCGACCTAAACAACATAAATATCAGTATTATTTAATCTATTAATTTAAAATATTTCCATAGGACTGGTTTGATCTGGTTATATTATTGTATAACTGTGATCCGATTCAAAGAGTGTTAGTGAAATTTCAAACAGTTGAAACATAAGCCCATTTATTCCTGCTATTTGAACGTCTTTAGTGACAACAATAGCGCCGGTTCATAAAAAAAATTGATGGGTGGTAGGTTTGCGCTAACTTAAATAACCTTGAATACGGAATCTGTAATGGAATAATTTATGAGGGATGGTTATCATTCATAGATAATTATAGCAACTTAGTTTCGTGAGATCAATACAATTCTGACATTGAAATAAGTATCAAACGAGGAAAAGCAATAAAAATACCGGTCAAGTGCATGTCATAGGGCGCTTTCAATTCAGACGGGTGGTGCCGGTCTGCCGCTGCACCGGAGACACCGCCTGGGTTGACATCACCGTACTGATGCCGACCGTGCGATGTACGGGCCTCGCACTGCTCTCTCGTCGCGTCAACTGGATGCAAAAAAACAAAAACAATCACCCTGCTCAGTACGACAGCCGCAATGCTCCAGCTCAGCAACAGTTCGATAACAACAAGATTATTTAGGAGTTTAGTGAGGTGGTTGTAATCATAGACATAGATACAAAACAATTATTGAGGTTCATAGATTCGTTAATAACATTACCAAATCATTTAGTGACAGGGAGAAGTGTGCTGCTACAATCCCTGACATTAATTCACTGTTAAAACAAAATCAAATCCACTTGAAAAAGGCCTCCACTTAAAGAAGAATTGCAGTTCTGGTGTCGCTCAATTTCAGAAGCGTTCATGAATGCAAGTATGTAAGTACATTATATGAAACAATTACAGGGCTTTACTTTGTGTGCATTCACTGTTTTTTTTTATTCAGCTGCACAAAGAAAAATTGAAGAAACAAATATTTTATTAAATCTGAATATCAAAACGCAATTATTTGCAATATCTAAACGCAAAACATGGGACGGTAGCAATGGAGTTACCATATTCACCAAAATATGGCATTTCTATTTCCATAACATACGCTAATTAGTAGGATTTTGGTGGTAGTGTTTCATCGTTAAAACTATTAGGAGGCTTTTACTACCTTATTTTTTTTAGAGAAGGTATTACGGGACGACATTAATTATTGCTAAGATAGCTCAGTTCTGTTCACTCAAATCTAAGACATTATGGAGAAGAAAACTCCTGTCTCTTGAAACACAAGAATTTATGCTTAGCTTTGGAGCTAGTGCCTAATTGTATTTGCAACATGTTTTATGTTAATAAATAACTGATTTAAAATATGTAGCTTATCGCTAATGAAAGTAATATGAATCCACTGATACGTTTTTTGGAGAATTTCGCTTTCATGGCAACATTAAAATCTATTTATATCTTCCTTCAAAACAGAAATGTCATGAGTGTCATATTTTAATGTCACTTCTACGGTCACTTCTCTGTCTTGATGTGTGGTCGTGAATTGTTTATTGTTGATTATTTTACTACTTTTATTTATTTTGTGGTGAAGTAATATACAATCCCCGTGTTCTATGTACGTTATCCAGGTGTGCCGAGATGATCCGAGTCTAAAGCTATGCGGTTACAGTTGCTGCTAGCTTGTGAGCATGAGCATGAGCATCATACGGTAATTTCAATGACGATAGCACGATGCCCACGCATAGGGTTGCAGGTGTCCGGCTTTTTACAATCGTTTCCGGCCAAATATACACAAGTCCGGCCTGTCCAGCTTTTGTTAGGCTATTGGTCAACTCCGCCCCGCCGAAAGATGCCGAAAGAAAGCGTATAAGCGACTCACGTGGACACGAATGAGTCGCGGGCGGCACTATAAAAATAACATTATTTTTTCTTTTAAAAACCTATGTGTCAGGCTTTCAGGGCAAAATGTCCGGCTAAATATGAATCTCGTGTCCGGCTTTTCTATTTTTGGGCCTAGCAACCCTACCCCACACTGCCTGCTCAGTTATGCGCCGAAGTTCTTCTAAGATTAGAATGTACTTGCATTTTTAATTTTATTGTTACCCTGTATTGTGTCCCACTGCTGTGCAAATGCCTCGCCTTTTTCCTTCCAAACTGTCTTGTGCGATCTAGCATTATATTGTAATACAATATAATGTTTTATTGAATTAAAAAATAAATGTTTAATTTATACCTAACCTATTATAGGTAGGAATTAGCCGACCCAGATAATAAGAGAACGTGATGGGATGCGGAGCCTCCTCAGCCTTCATCCTTTACAGGTCTTAAATTTTACATTTGGCTTAGTACCTAACTTATAATAAAATGTTAGGTATTTGCAATATTGCAAGTATTTGTAACATTGTATGGTTTATAAAATAACATCACAACTGACAGTTGTCTTATTAAGCCCACTGACAAGTATTGTTAGTGATATTATTCACTAGGAGATAATTGTCCCGCGGCACGTGTTTTTAGAGATGTCGAGCGAAGTTGGACAACGTCGACCAACGTCGCCAGATCTCACTACCTTTTTTAACGTTTTCGATGTTGTCAAACATGTTGTTCGACGTCTGCCAACGTCGCTCGACTTCGGTCGACATCTCTAGGGACACGTCTCTCGGAAGCTTTATCAGTCAAGTTGTCCCGCCGATGCACGACGCAAAGCGACAGCGCGTTGGTTTGCATTTGCAGGGCAACAAACCTTCGTGCATAATTCAAGTTGGACGTGTTTTTGCTTTCTTCATCCAAAGTCGTTTCGTTTTCTTTGATTTGAATTATAATTACAAAAGACAATTTGTCCATCATTAAAAAAAACGTCTTAAATAATTATGGGTGCTTAACAAATAAGTGCATTGAGCACGTTGGGACACGACGACCAATGTGTAGAGGGCTTAATATAAAAAGGCAGTGCCACTTTTGCCTTCAGTAGTAATTATTGGACCTATTCATTACCGCCATTTTTTATGTCGTATTTTTTTACTGCGTAATAAATGCTTTGATTAACTGTCATGGGGTAAGTATAAAAGGAGCCACCCTTGCTCTTTAACAAACGTTTTTCTGGCGAAACCCAATGTAAAAAAAAAGCTATGATTACCTTTTATCTTAATTTGACCGAGATCTATATTTTGAAAGTATTTTTACGAATGTACGCGTAGTCCAAATGCGACACCCAGATTACATGGCGTCCTGCCATTCTTCTTTGAACAGCTTTAGTGGTCGAATTTAAGGAGACATACTTACTGGTAAAATTACAACCAAAACTACACTGCATTAATACTGATGTCTGTTCGATTACATTTAGATCCTACTGAGCACTCTATTTTAAATTAATTTCATGTCCTTTGCTGATTGCAAAACATACCTAGCTAAAATTCATAGATCATAGAGCAGCCTCAACTGTGCTGCAGACCAGCTTCGACGTAGAAAATGATACTTGTTAACAAGACTAACTCGGTAAATATTTGACAATTAAATAAAGACTCCAGGACAGCAGATTTTTTTTTAATTATTTTTATTTTAAGCCTGTACTGTCTCACTGCACGGCAAAAGCCTCGCTACTAAGATAAAGCTATAAAAATTAAGCGTTAATAGACGCTACTCGTTGTAAAACCATATTTTTGTAATGAGGAATTGTGCCTTACAACTATATCCATACTATTAAAAAATCGATAGTAACTCTGTCTGTATGTTACCTTGTCACGCCTAAACCACTGAACGGATTTCGATAAAATTTGGCAATGAGATAGATAGATGGCATCCTGGGGAAGGACATAGGCTACTTTTTGTTCCGATAACATATTCCCGTGGAATAATTTCCTAAACCCACGCGGGCGAAGCCGCGGCCAAAAGCTAGTTATTGATATGCCATTTAGTTTGTAACTCGTCGACAGTCGGGTATAACGACTGAGCTGGGACCTGTTCGCGTTGCTTTTATCGACAAACAACTCGCAATCATTGTGCATCCTTATTGGACATTGGACAGATAATGCACCCCGCATTAAAATCCTAATCCTAACTAATATTATAAATGCGAAAGTAAGTTTGTTTGTTACGCTTTCACTCTTAAAATGGCTGAACGGATTTGGGTGAAATTTGGCACATAATATGTAGAACATGACTTGGGTTAGGACATAGGATACATCTTATCCCGATATTCCCACGGGATCAAGACTTATGCGGGTGAAACCGCGGGGCGCAGCTAGTAGCCCAAACGAGTGGTGATGCTTAAATGTACGTCGGCGTATCTTGGGGAGTGAGGCTTATATCACTTTGCATACTGGCTAATGTCATACCATGTCATAAGTTATTCTTGTACGGAAAACAACATAAAACAATAGTAGCATACTGTATCCATCATTCACAATAATATGAAACATTAGTGACCAGACATAAGACAAATAAATGCACCATTCGTTGATAAAGGTGATTAACTTTAGTGATTAAGTGCCAATAGTTATTTTTCGTGAAATTCTAGTGTTTGTGTTAATAATACTCTCATATTTATCAGAAATACACTCTGTATTAAAGAATGTCCGGGCTTGTCTATGATATGAGTAATGTCCGAATGACATAAGTTAGCATCAAAAATAAGTAGATGAACATAATAACTATGTGAAATTATTTAATTAATTATCCCAGTAATCTATGTGTGTCTTAAGCGGCCTTTGAAAAGATTTTGGTTATGCATTTTGATACCATGGACGGAGAAAAAAAGTCGGACGGAACTCCGCTAAGACAACTGAGTCTCGTATAAGTGTGAATATATTTATGTGAGTGTTGCCGTTTGCGCGCGTAATGGCTGACCGTCGGCCGACTAATGTGTGAACGTGTGCGTACAGCGAGCTGGCCGATTTGAGTGACACAGTTTTTATTTAACGAGTGTCAGACTTTGTTTGTTCGTGCATGTTTGATACCGAATTAATGGAAAATCAGAATTAAAGGAATGAATAAAATGTCATGAGGAAAATTTTGAGCATGAAGAAGATTTACTGCACCAACCCCAATTAAACTGAGATGAGTACAGGAAGGTGACTACTTTGATACTACTATCTCAGAATGAAAGGCCTTGAAAAGATATTGTGTTTGAAGTACCAGTACTATCAATATTAGACGACCATTTTACAAGGACCAATCAATTGTCATATTGTTTCACTTTACATGACACAACAACAAGGGTTATGCCAATGAGACTCAGAAATAAAAAACACATTTCTACCATAGTAAAAACTAAGGTAAATAGATAATGTGCAGTAAGCACACACAAGTGTTCCTTGTGCACGTACACCTGGTTCACTCATCCGTCCCCAACCTCAACAAGGCTATTGAGGGCTAAATTATTTTAGCACCTTACCATCCATCCCATATTATAAAAAAAAATCCACAACTCTTTATTTTTCATTTAAACCATACAAAAATAACCAACAGTTATGATGATATAATAGCTATTTGCAGTGGCACATCCCTGTACAGCCAGTTTTATTGATCAAGATGAACAAGCATCAACCTTTATTGAATAATGGTAGTGCATTCTCCTTTTCCTTTATATGTAGAATGAAACTACAATGTGCATTCAATGAGTACAGCTCCATTTGGTTGTTGATAAGAAGAAAACATGCATGTACATGATTACAAAAATATACTTTCTAACAACAACATAGCTCTTTTTGAAATTTGTGCCATTTTGTAAACAATAAATAGTAAATGAATTAAACAGGATTAGCTATATATATAAAAGGAGAAACTGACTGACTGACTAACATAGCATACAGCCCAAACTAGTGTGACAAGGAACATGAAATTTTGCAGAAGGGTTTTTTTTGCAATGTTACTAAAAAGGGGTTTTAGAAATCCCATCTTTAAGGTAGGTGAAATCGGGGATCGGTTGGATCTTATACCAAGTAGCCTAAATTTGAGGAGTCTGTCATTGTGGTAGGTCAAGGGGGTTTATCTCAAGCGCCCCCATGCAATTTTAGCTGCCGGGGCTGCGTCGAAATATTTAAAAAAAAAAAAAAAAAATATCGGTAGGTCACTAACTAATGCTTGAAACGGAACTTAATTTTTACGTTTTTTATGTTGCGTCTGTCAATATTATCGACGGAACATTGTTAAATACAAAAATGTTTTTTTTTTGGAAATGTTGGAAACTATAAAATATTAAATTAATTATCAAAGTAAAAATGTTGGTGATTTAATGGGTGCAAGAGCGAGGGGAGCGAGCTCGAGCCTTGGGGCACTACGATTCGGACAGGTTAGGTTCGAAGGGGATGAAGGGGTCTAGTGAGCGAACGAAATGAGCGAACGAAACGACCGAACAAAGACCCCTCCATCCCCTACATGTTTTTTTTTAAAACCTTTCTTAAATAGAAGCCCCGCTCCGTCGACTACGCCTTGTTATTATTGCTTGCTTTCCCTCCCCCTCTATTAAGGCGAGTTTTCTCAGAAACCTTACAATAATTTTATTAAACTTTCGTATTCCGTATAAAAAATACTACGCACCTTCAGCGAGGAAGACAAGTTAGGGGTGACTCTACCTCATCCCGCCCCGTCCCACCTGCACCAACTCCTCCCCCACTATAAAGGCTACTTGATTTAAGATTTTTCCCAGGGGGATTTTTGTCTGTATAAAATATCTTATATTTTTTTAATTCTTATTCTATAACATGAGGGGGGAGGGGGTAAATAAGTTTCCTTAGCTAAGTCATAATGGTGACAAGATCGAAAAGGTTAGGAACCACTGATATAGAGGAAAAATACGAAATCGACGCGGACGATGTCGCAGACAAAGTTCTAGTAGTACTTATAAAATGCAATGGCTGCTTTCATTCTAAGTGAAGATTAGTAAGTAAATAATTATTTTTTTACCAAAGAAACTTAGCCTAGGTAACATCAGTGTTGTTTTAATAAAAGATGGGTATAGCTATTACAGATGAGTAAGACCCTTGTCTTTCAAACTAGGACAACCTTTTAGTGGGAATGAGATGCATAACAAAGTATTCATACTTGTATAATAATTCTGATGTTAACATATTTTTGAGCAGGTTTAATGGTTAATTGTGCAGAGTGTTTGTGAGTGTGTTGCAGTCGGGTTAAACTAGTCCTTTGGGGTTTTGTGTGTGTGTGTGTGTGGTACCTATACTTTCTTTTTCATTCAAAAAGGTTTAGATTATTAATTGAGAAATAATTTGGAAGTTCGTTTTATTTTCTAGAACTTTGGATGTAATATTGGTGTGTAGCAAATGTGAACAGCATAAGGTCAGGGACAAAATTAAAAAATAAAATATATTAGTCTATTTTGTGAAAGACGCAATCAAGAAGGCTGTTGGAGGCAGCATCTACCAAGCGTTCCACACTGCGAAAGAGCGCATAACTTGGAGACACGCCGTATGTAGTCGCGATCCTCAGCATTGAGGAAACGACGAAGAAGAGAATGTTGTGCAAAGGCCTCTCCTTCTTTTTTCCTTCCATACCTCCCTGCCTTGTGCAATCTCTGGCCTTAAAATACCTAAAATATATGTACTATCTACTGTAAACATTTTCGATTTTTGAAGGAACAATCCTCAGTCATGCTTGATAAGAACCTGTCCTGGACAGATCAGTGTACTGTAACCTAAGTAACCATGCCTTGGATGGCTCCATCAACAACTTTTAGCGAGAGATGGTAACAATGTCAGCTGAGGTATTTGGGTACTTAAAGTTTTGACATATATCAGAATTTGCAGCACATTTTGTCATGTTTTTTTTAAACACTACTAGAATTTTATGAAGGCTGGCTATGAAATAAACCCTTAAGCCTGATTTACATGGTGCAATTTAATTGCCTGTGGGGTGCCCTTATAGCATTAGTTGAAGCAACAATAAAAATTGTACCATCTAAATGTTTGTGTTGCAAGTCATATGTTGCTTAAATTTTATTGTATGCCACAGACAAGAAACTTTATTGTAAATAGGGCTTTAAAATGAAAAACCTCTCTTGATGCCATCAGCACTATGATTTGTTTTGTAGACTCAATAAATATACTAAAAGATAACAAGACTATACAGGTAACTATTAAAGATTATTTTTTAATTAACTGGCGAAAAAAGAAATCCCAGCTAGGTCTAAAGTTCTCAGTCAGTCAATTACAGACAGGAGAAGCATTCTCTATTCTAATTAACAGAATTCCAGTATTACATTAGCTTGCTACAATATTATACAAAGTTTTGAGTTTTATATGGATTTGAGACTAATCATGTAACAAGATAAGTGTACTGTTGTTTGGTGAAAAAATACCTACAGCTGAAATATTTGAAATTGAATCAATGTGACTGGATAACTGGACAGTGTAATATTTGTGCTTTACATTAGTGTGCAGTTGCAGGGATGAAAATTGGTTCAAATAATGTGTTAAATTTGCTAAAAAGTCAATTTATGAGCTAAAAAGGGCTAGAAACAAAAAATAAATAAATAATAACTTACTGCTTCTGGATGAATATGTTGAATCTTTGGATGACGTTCTCCTGGAGTCCCATTCTCTAGGCTTTTCCCACTGTGACACTTCACTGATACAGTTATAATAATACTTCTTCCCTGATGAACTAATATGTTCTGACCACTCACGGCCAGAGGAAACGCTTGCAGAAGGCGCACTTCTCTTGTCATATTTACTACTCCTACTAACACTAATGTTCATGCCACTAGTCCTATTCTTTTTATCAGGTTCATTTCGCTCATGATTACTTCTTTCTCTTTCACTGTCTTTGCTACGTTCCTTCGGTGATCTGACACTATCTGAAATTACACAAAACCAGAATTAATTACATTCAAAATAGTTAAATTTTGTCAAATAATTTCTACTATAGTATTATCTGATTGCACATAATCTCATTTATTAGTTCTCATTCGCATTGTCACACAATAATTGTTCTGTTGGTTCAATCGCAACGCAATGCCGCATTCAGTTCAAAAATATTAATTATTGCATCTAACTTTAACTAGAGTAACTATCATTGATTTTTATATTTGATTTAGCATAGTAAGAAATGTTAGAAGTGAATTAGTTTTAACAAACATGCAAAACAATATACATGTGTTCAGTGTTGTTTTTGTTATTTTATATAAATTTTCTAATGTATTTATTAATTAAATATTACTTGCAATGTTTTGCACAAAAAGGGTAATATCCGAAATAAACATGTAAATAGCCCAGCTTTGTAGTAAATCTTTATTTAAACAATAATTTTATGCAATAAAATGGTAGACTGCCATAATTATGTTTTATATTTAGTGAAAATGGATTTATCTTAAGGGTAAATGTTTGTTTATAAGGTTTAAATTTCCCAATTCTAACTTAAATTTAAATATTCAATGTGCAAGCATCTTTAACTATTATGAGCATTTGCAGTCATTGAGCATAGTATAAGCTGTATTTATTTGTGCAATGTGTTGTTATTATATTACAAATAAATTATGAACCTCAAACTATATTATGAATCTGTAAAATACACTTGATAATATTAATTAATAAACAACTGGTGAAAAAGGAGCTTATATGCTTTACAGAGGTATTATCTGAAAGGTAAAGAAATCTTACCTGTATACTTATTCCTAGAGGATTTGTAGTCTCTATCTCTCTCCTTTTCAGAACCCTTCTGCAGGTAAGCATTCCTGGATGATGGATATCCTCTGTCATCGGCCACATGACTGTAGTGGTGGTGTCCATGGCCTTGACTGGAGTGTGTGTTGTGACCGTGTGCTGACACATTACCATTAGGGGATCGAAGAGGAGTGTATCGGTTTTCAGAAGAGACATAATCATTGGCTGTCCTTCTTTCACTTTTTGAATTGTATTTCTGTTCAAAGAAAACACATTTTCAGCATTATGATTAAAAATAAGAGTCAATTAATTTCATAAATTTTTGTACAAGTCTAATAAGCTAATATTTGTCCAGATATTTTTATAACCTACTTTTTCATATGTGCATAAACAACTAGAAGGTAAACAATGATAAAAATAAAGCTCAGTGTACATTAAAATGTTTGTTTATAAGTTGAGCATTCACAAAATACTGTGAAATATCAATTTGATACCAATCCAGCTATTTAGCTGCTGGTATATACAAATAAACAAGCTAAGTTACATGTTGGAGTGTCATTGTCATTGTTATTTACACCATACAAGTAAAATATTGTTACCATAATTTCATAAAAGAAAGTCCAATAAATGGAAATGTCCTCTTTACAAGTATCTACTTAACATACCTATAATTCGATTATGTGAAGAATCATGAAGAAATAATTGTGAATTGAAGAGAAATATTTTGCTCTATGAAACTCTTGTAATTATAATATTAGTTTCCATAGGTCAAATGTGGTTGATAAAAACAGGAAAAGAATACTCGGGATCAATTATTACGTAGAGTGGAGTACATAATTCAAGCAAGGTTTAACCATCTTCTTTGGAAATGCTCCTGCATCAGTTTACAGCATAAGGAAGGATCTTACCTGATACGGATGGGACTGATGCTTCTCAAAGTACCTGAAAACAGACAAAAATATTTATTACATTCACCTAAATTACAGCAAAACTCAAATCGGCGACCGCCATCTACAGACTGTAAAGCCGAAGCATTCAAAACCATATCATACCCATCACTTATTCGCTGAGGTTTCCTTGCATGCATTACCATCAATGCAAATGTACGATTTATTACGGCCTCAGTAATAAAATGCAAAATGAAACCACTGTCATTAAAAACAGTTTTACAGAAGGCCGTGATATATCTTGATGGACGCCATGTCACATTCAAGACACTCAAGCAAGAAAGAGTCAGTCGAGAAACGAGTGAGATAAAAAATATGTCGATGATCGACGCTTTGATGATGATAGAGGTTTTGAAGACTCTATGGTTAGTAAGCAGGCAGTTCTCTAAAAAAAATCCGACTACTAATTTTCGAGTCAGGGCCAAGCAAATAAAAGGCTCCACGTAAAATAATGGCAGTTTGATTGATCTTCGTTGATTGTTTGTTCGACGCCGTCAAAAATTAGTAATTTACATTAATTTAAGACCTTAGATTGACTAAAAGGATTTTTGTTTCATTTTTCGCTTTTCAGTTTCTACGTCTGTATTTTTTTTAAATTCAATAGTGCTATTTTTTCTCTCTTCGATTTTTTTTTTTAATAAGAACTTCCTTTTGATAGCCTACGGTGTCCATCATCAGACTATAGATTACAGTCATACCCCAGCTAACTCTACAGCCCAAAAACGATGTAGCTGCTGTAAACGGTGGAGGAGCTCTCTCGACTTTCTTCCATCTGCATATCATCAGATCAACTCCATGAAATGTCATCAGAACTAGATTTTGGCACATAATATGAATCTGGGAATTAATCAAAACTTTTTACATGGCAACATATACATTTTAGAATGTGGCCATATAAAAAGCATCGACATTTTTAGAATCCTGTCACCCGAACTATAAAGTGTCAGGCCATGGTATTTACACTGAATTTATCATTAAAATGATTTAAACAACACTGACGTGCGAAAGTTACTGCATACCATGGAATAAATGTGAAGCAAAAGAACAGCAGAAATGAGACGCTTACGACAAAAAAGAAAATATTCTCCGCGACTTTAGATATCGTGTCGCGATGATATGACTTTGTTTTTCGTGCTAACAGTACAACGGAAAAAATGCGTAAACTCTTCTACATATTTGTACTGCCCATAGTCTTCTAGCGAGAACTTTGCTGTTAAGTTCTTGAGAATATTATTTGGAAGAAAATTTGTTTGTTATGGTAGTTTGGCAGCTTTTGTATAGAAAATATGTCAAACCACCCAATTTAGTATTTTTTATTTAGTTATAGAATCCTCAGTAGTAGCCCGCCAAATACAAATTTTCTTTGAGTTTTTGCAAATTACAGCTCTGTTAACGTCGTTTGTTGATCAAAATATGAATTGCGACAGTAAGGATGATATATTTACTGAATAATAATCATAAATTTCATATCAATAGTCAAACTTTGGTTTTGATCCACCTAAGAATTTTATAAATTTATATGAAATATTTTGAAAACTTCGTAGGTGGAATAAATTTCATAGTTAACCAGCGAAATTCAAATTTTCTAGGGCATGCCATCCCATTGAATACTTTTTACTGAAATAGTCATACGATGAGATAATATGAACTTACGAGAGTTGTATTGATGATTTTAATAATTATAAATCTGTAAATACGTACTTTTTATGGCCGCGAATCACATTTTGTTCAACATACAACCTAATACTGACCTGAAAATGTAAGAAAATTTGAATTTCGCGGGTTGCCCTGGTTTAATATTTTTTGCTGAGTATCAAAATTATTTATTCCTACTATACTCAGTGATACCACATGCAGATTTTTCAATTTGCCGCGCTTTTGTAGGATCAGTTTTTTTGTGCCAGAGTTTGTGCGTTTACAAGTGAAAAATCAATCGACCCCTATTTTTCTAACCTTACGGTGGATTTTATTTTTTCCATTTTAAATGGGCAGTTGAAACCTACTTGATGAAAAGTAAATTAATGAATTGTATAATTTTGTTTGAAAATAAATACTGACACTACAAAAAAAAAAAAAAAACATTTTAAAGTCAATTTATTTTTATTTCACAATTCCTATGAGATAATTCAGTAGAAAAGCTCGTGTAGACAATGCTGCAGTCGCGCCGACACCGCATCTAGCATATAGACTGGACGGCTGCAGTCACTTCGTCACTTGATTTTGGCTTATCTCAGTCAATACTTGGCGGGCGGTATGGTAGCGATGCGGCGGCGACGGCAACGTCGCGTCGCGTCGCCCTTACTACTTCAGTCGATACAGCCGAGATCGTAATGGAGGGTAAAGTTTGTTTGAGTAAAAATACAAATAAGGTAGAAAATCAAAGTTTTATCTCACATCAACAAAAACCAAAATTTAATAAACAATTTTACAAGTCAAATATAAATATAGTATCCCGTATGCGCCATTATTTGTGCTTAATTTTGAACTTAGCCTTTTATGAAAATCACTTATTTTGGTGCTCAACTATGACCGAATTATCGTCTTGTGGAAGCTAAAAAGAATAGTCAATAATTATTTTTATAGAGACACAATTGACTAACTCAATACTTATTATTACTAGGCTTACCTACTACTATAATTACAAAAACTACACAAACAACCGTACAAACCATATACAAACTTTGGGAATGAAAAGAGTTGTAATTGAATAGGAATTCTAGTATGCAAAATTATTTTTATCTTTCAATCCAGTTGCTTTCGCAAACTGGATTGAAAATTTATCAAGCATGTCCGACTCTTCGGTGTTGGAGTGAAACTTTTCGTACAGTTTTTCTTTGCTTTTTTTTTGGATTACTTGTATTGAAAGTTATCAATGGTAACGGTGGGCAGAATATTTAACTATGTGTAATCTTGCCGGGCACTGGTATATTTAAATCAGTGGCAAAGTCATTAAATTATTCTTAAATCTCTTTCATCAGGGGTCACCAAGATCCATTAAAATAAGGCGGCCACTTTTGCAAACTAGTACCCAACGGCCGTGACGGCTGTCATGAAAATGATTACAGCGGCAAAGATTTAAATCGTAAGATACGCCCTACCTCATCAAAAGATAGTCGCGTTTCTGTTTCGTTTTGACACCTCTGACACACAATGACGCAGTAACATGACTTGATTGTCAAGGAAACGCTAGTCAGGGTGGTGTATCTCACGATTTAAATCTTTGCCGCTGTCATCATTTTCATGACAGCCGTCACTACGGCCGTTATGTGCGGTCACCGCTTTATAGAGCTGGTGAAAATGACAGATTTTCCTGGATGGTCGTTATGTTATGACAGAACCGCTTTTCTAGTAAACCGTGGCTTTATATAGTGACTTGTCTCTTGTCTTCAGTCTCTAGTTCAAACAAAGCTTCAAGATACTCACCAAAAAATTAAAATAAACTTTTTCAATTTTCGACCAGTGGACTATGGGTTATTTTTCAGTAGTCATACTTTTCTCTGGTAACATTAAATACCTTAAGACAACAATCGACATTCGTAGGATTTTTAATTATTTACAATAATTAAAATATTAAAATTAGTTAGTAGTTTTAATTCGTGGTACATATAAGATGCGATAAGACTACAAATCATCTTATCAGTCGATTTAGTCAAGTCCTTAGTCAGGTAAGACCACAGAGTAAAAAAAAAAAACTACTTCCGTTAAACTAAAGGACGTTTTAGGTCTATTTATATTAATAATATGATAATGTTACAGATTAAATGTAAATAAAAGCATAGAAAATGGAAGGTAAATAAATACTTCCATTTAATTTGCACATAGCTATAAGAACATCTTATAAAAATCTTTCAATTAAGAGTGATTCATTTGTATGTGCAACTTGTAAACTGTTATGGCGTTTGTGTCTCGATATACACAACGCATATTCGTATCTCTTCTCTATTGTTTCATATAAAGTATTTTACTGATGAGTAATCGTTACTAAAATATGCTAATAACTTAAAAATGAAGTTTTTGTAATCTTATAGAAGCAAACAGTGAAAGCGTATCGTTTTAAGGTTATGTTTCCATCTTTCATTGGCATTTTAGGTGGGTTCACTAAGACGGGATATCAATTGCAATATTTTTTCGAAGACAGTATCCCCAAAAGTGATGTCTGAATGAATTTCTCACGGTTTCTAGATATTCAGTCATGGTGGGAAGTGCCCAGCATCGCGTACTTTTGTTCTTTATTCAGAACTGCATTCAACCTTTTGGATTTTGACATTGAAGTAAGTAACTACAATTTGGTTGATGGAAAACTTGCTGATGCAATTGAATGTATTACGTTTAACATCCTTACTTGTGTTTCAGGAACTAGAAGAAGCTCTGTTGACTGATGGCACGGAAGAATCCGCCAGTTCTCTCCTGACTGAGTTAATAGTTCGTCTTTTGAATGGCTGTTTGGGCAACAATGACATCTCTGCCTTTAATTATCAGGTAGATCATCACCATTCGGTATGTTTATTTGGGTACACCTAAATTTTGACTCATTAATTGTTTTTATTATTTTCAGATGTACTTGAGGCGTTTGTTTAGAAGAAAATGTACAGATACAGGGAGATATAATCCATTCAATACAGACATTGATTTCCAGTTTTTGCCCCTACGTACCAAGGTTGAGATATTGTATGCACTATGTGATTTTCGATTAGATGCTGATGATGTTTTTGATTTATTTAAAAACCTTGAAGCTGAAAGTTTAAGAGTTGAGCCACTCGGGTAAGTTTATTTTCTAATATTTATTAACAATCACTCACAGAATATTATTGTGAACTGTTTATTTATCACAAAATGTCACTTTTTAACCCATTGAAGAACACTGAATGAGACAATAGAAGTTTTATTGTTACTATGTTGAGGTGCTAATCACCTGCTAAGTGTTGATGAACTTTTTATAAAAGACAGGTTAAAGTAACTTGTAAATTTTTACTACAGCTGGGATGATAACTATTCAGCATATTGGTACTTCTATGGCACAAGATTATATCGAGAAGACATAGTAAAAAAACAAAAAGGCAAAAATAAAAAGAAAAAAAATAAAGAGAACAAGAAACGTGGCTGGTTTTATGGTGATGACTGGCTCGATGACGAGGACACTGAACGTGTCTGGCAAGTGGTTTGTTTTACTGAAGAAGACTGGACCCACCTGACAGAGAAGTTCAGCAAGGCGACTAGCAAGGTTGAGAAAGAGTTGTACCGTTCATTATCACAAAACTTTTTGCCTGAAATACCTAGGCTTTTTCAAGAAAAGGAACGGTTACAACGAAAGAGGTCAGTTTATTTTACTATTCATCTGTTACAGGATATCTTGATTGATGCAACAGATTACTAATAACAGTAAACTTTGTCAGTGCATTTCTAAAGAACATTTTAAAATTACCAGTAGGACTAACAGTCAGAGCATGTTGTATGCTTACATAAATACTGTAAAAAGAAATTTTACTTTAATCTATACTAATATAATAAGGAGGTAAAATTTGTTTGTAAGTTTGTATGTAGGAGGTAATCTCTGGAACTACTGGTCGGATTAAAAAAAAAATTTTTGCCTTTGGTAGCCCAATTCTTGAGGAACGCTATAGGCTATTTTACATCACGCTAAGACCCTTAGGAGGCGAGCAAAAACCAAAAAAAATCAGAAAGAATGCTAAGCGAAAACGAAGTCTAAGCACGGGCAGGCGATGCGATGGGGAGGGTCGAGGGAACAAGAAATTTCACGCGGATGAAGTCGCAGGCAGAATCTAGTACATAATATATTAAATCGCATCAATATAATTTAAAAAAAAATTGCACTCTTGTTAATTAATTTATTATTTCACAGTTTAATGCCAATGATTAAATATGAAATATTTCTATTATTTCTGAGTACTCTAGCTACTGACAAAGCTTTTTACAAAGCTATGTTTCAAAAAGGGCTTAATAAAATTTATTACAACAAGGTAACACAATTTTGTATGTATCTTCTTTGTTAGAAATTATTTCTGTTTGACGAGTTATAATTTTTTTGTATCAATTAATAATAATATTAACAGACTTCATGTTTTTCTTTCACTGACATCTATCATATCAATCAAGCTATCCTGTAGTTGCTACAATTAATTATTATGTGTATTGTTTTTATATTGAATGTAGAACATAGTAATGCGGGTCGCATCGCAGTATATACGTATCACTTAGTGCGATACGTCCCGCTACGAAGTTTGTGGAAACGGAGCAAATCGAGCGGCGCCGGAACGCATTTTAAAATAATTTATCAGCCGTTGCCCACGACTTCGCCTGCGTGTTTTTTGAATTTTATAATTTTTTAATATTCGTAGGTCCAATCCTTCTCCTGGTTCCAGGCTACTTATCTGTCAAATTTCATGACGATCGGTTTAATTATTTAGGTGTGAAAAGGTAACAGACAGTTACTTTTGCATTTATAATATTAGTATGGATGTAAAGAATAAGAACGTGTCTCCGTGTCCCTCACCCAGTCGTCTGGTGTGTACACAGTTGCAGTAAATTTTCCGAAATTTGATAAGTCTTGATAAAAAGCCGGGCGGTGGTCACAGTGTGTGATTGCTTAGACATTGCAAAAAATATATTTATTACAAAAAACAGAGTTATACAGGGTTATTGGTTAAACACCAGCAAACTCTTAAGGGGACATTGTACTCATCATTATAAACAACTTTTACTATGGACCAACCCAGAAATTGCGAAAAAAAAAACAGATTTTCCCTACATTTATATTCGCATAACACGTCAAAACGTAGAGAACAGCTGATAATTTTTTCGCGATTGCAGGTTTTGTCCTTAGTAAAAGTTGTTTATAATGATGAGTACAATGACCCCTTAAGAGGTTGCTGGTGTTTTACCAATAACCCTGTATATAACATTTTTGTTTGCGAAGCTGTGCTCAAAAAAAAAACATATTAAACACTTTATTTTTTTTTGTCTATTCATTGATTTTTAAATCTAAAAATAACCCTAAAGAGAACAAAGAGATGACATTTTTCATCATACATCTTCATTTGGAATCAAAGCAAAATACTTTTGCTCAATAATTTAGCAAGAATTTTAAGCTTCCATTTAAATCATTCCATTCACAGCAAATTGATACTTTTTCATTAAGCATACTAAACTGAAAGACTCATAAATATTACTAGTTTTAGTGTTCTGGCAAGCAATCCCTCTAGTTTAAACCAGTACTCAGCTAACACTGAATCGATTTTGGTATTTAAAACAGTACATTAAAATCAGTTCATGAATTTGTAAAAAAGTTTTATGTAGACAATAAATAACATTAATTAGATCAGACATCATAGCTCATAAAATCATAATTTTAAACATATGTAACATTATCAAAATACATTTAAATTTAATATGACATAAGACAATCAAAAAAGGTACCATAGGTTGTGTTGGTTAAGTGTGCTTTTATTAGAGTCACAATAGTTACGGTATTTTTTTTATTTTTATTATTACATGCCCATGCAATTGGAAGTTAACGCTCAATCCTGCTATGCGAATTGTTGAAAACCAATGTTTGATCATAAATATTAAAAAAAATACAACAATGGAAATGCTATGCTGCTCTACGTACAAAAGCATGATAAAAAATAATAAGGGCTAGCGCACACCGACGGACGGCATGGCCGAGGATTTGAAATTTATCAATCTAAATAATACTTATTTCATCAAAATCAAAATAAAGCATATAATTCAATGCTTATGTCGAAGAGAGAATCCGTTTTTGTGCACCTGCCCTAAACTTTTATGAGCTACATATTATAGATTGGTGGTGGTTATCTAGAACATTGGCTTGTATGGCTGAGCTGGCTGATGCTTGACAAATTTGATCTCTGAATTACTAAGTGAAAGGTCTTATGTGACTTTAAGTAGTATTCTTAAAAAATCTTGAGTTAATAAAGGTTTCGACTTATTGACGAAAGCATTATAATAATAACATACTGTCGCACTGTAGGGTAAAGGCCTCTTCTCATACAGAGAAGGTACGAGCATTGATCACCACGCTTGCTTATGGCGGGTTGTGACTTCAGAGTAACTATAAAGTCCGGGATTCCTTACGTTTTTCTTTCACCTATGTCAACTCGTTAAATAACAATGATTACTACATCAATTACATCATGGAGAGGCCTTTGCCCAGCAGTGGCCGTGGGATGGTGTAGGTAGGCTGACAGTATAATTATCTACATTGTGATGCCATGTTTAGAGCTTAAATTGAGTTGTAGACCGTTTTCCGTAGTGAAAACTTCTAATTCCTTAAAATTTTGCAAATTGAGGAATACCTATTATTGCTCTTGCGGGTCCTGAATCGATATCAATTTTGAATCGAGGTGGTGGGTTTATGATCGGTTTGTATTCTGTTAGTAGGAAGATTTTTAATATGCCTTGGTGTAATTTTATCTGGGTTTTCCTACCTAGTAATTCCAGTCAATATCCGTCCATTTGTCGTTGATTTCTTCTCCTTGGGAGGTGATTTATAAGTAAGTCGTAAGAATATCCACGAATACGAACTAGAATCCTATTGGAGATGGGATTAGAGATAGAAATATTGCTATGCTGCACAGAATGCGAGCTGTTATGCAACATTCTGCTAAAAATTGAGGCGTAACGCCGCTCGAACTTAATACAATCTGAATAAATTATGAATGCAATAGTGCGTGACACTAGTAGATAATTTTAGAATATGATATTGATTTTATGGAAATGTGATGTATATCAAAGCTACAATGGACAACTGACATATATGTATGGATCATGGAAATAATAACTTGATTATTTCTACAGAACGGGTTTTTCAGGTTGATTGAAGTAAATTGTCAATGTAGCTTTGAAAAATGTGAAAGTCTGATTGGCGACTTTGTTGCTTGCTGCTGGACTTTTAAAAAGTCAACTTTTAGTAGATGAATTATATTCTGTTCCTTTTTATGATGATACATATGACTAATAAGCTGTGGCATACCATCAATCGAAAGTTGGATTTGATGAATGATTTTAAAGAATTAATTATAATTAACTTTAGCAATATGCTGTACGTGAATTAAGAAGCATTAAAAGTTGCTTTTGTTTATGTCATAAAAAGAAATAGAGTAAAAAAAGTTTTTTTTTTTTTTAATTCATGGTTCATAGAAATGCTTTTGCGTATGCATATCGGTGAAGGACCTTAAGCAGCTTAAATTGTTTTAGCTTAAAGTTAAATTAAGTGAAATTCGCTTAGCGTGACACAGACAGAATGATGTTTTTAATATGTTTAGTGATTTTTGCGGCAATTGGGCCTAAGTATTGTAAAGACATTCAAAACCCAAGTTTAATTTGCAGTTTTAAGGCTAGCGCAACGCCTTTCTGGTGTAAATATAAAGTAACCTAAATAATTGTAAGATGACTCAGTAATACAATTTCTTTCAAAAATATTTTAATTTGTCTTAAGAAATAGAGAGAAACGCATCCGCGAAAAACTGGTTCTCTTTAAATAATTATAGAGCGATATTATAAAAACATATGCATCTGGAGGATCCACTCCATTGCGAAAAAGTCTTCATACTCACTGTTGCGATGCTTAGCGTCCATTCGTAGAAACGAATCTTCTGCTACGAATGTGCTCATAATAGCGCTATTATTGGCCAGCCTCAGGACCTATGGTACGCCCTGTTTCGCTTCTATGAAGTTATTTGTCTGGGATATAATTCAAGCTCTTTGCTAAGTTCGTATTTTCATTAGTATCCCAGGCAGGCGAATTGTGGCTTTACTCATTAGTAATCTATTGTTAAGTAACGTTATTTAAAATCTTAAAAGAATGATTAAAAGAAAATAGTTACGTGACTACATATAAATTCCAGCTATTTTCTTCATGGATAGAAGGATAGTTAATTGGCCTCATTCAGATTCTGAGAACATGTTAACATCGCAAAGCTAGGTCTATGAGGTTAGGTTAGGTTAACTTGATATGGAAATGATTGATATTAATTGTCTTTAGAGTACAATATTGCATTTGATTATTGATTTATATTATTTTATTTATCCGGTTAGACTGGACTCCGACCTCAACGTAGTTGGGAAAACGCTAGGCAGATGATGATTGGCATTTGTCAAAATTACATCACGCCTTGTTTCCCCGAAGGGTTGGGCAGAGGTGTACCTTTAGTACACCTATATTTCGCCAGTTATATTTAAATCCCATGTAAAAGGGTGCGAGCCTATTGCCATCAACCGGGCACAAATTCAGACTACTGAAAAATTCCAGAGAGAGAAACCCAATAACACTTTGCCCGACCAGGGTATCGAACCCAGCACCTCATGCTCAGCAGTAGCGCTTACGACCACTAGACCAACTAGGCAGTCCCATGTACAGTCATGGACTGAATAGTCTAGGCTATTCTATTCTATACTCCGTTGGTTTTGGTAGTTAACTAAAGTTAAAAAAAAAACTACGTGATTCATGGGTACTAAACCTTTTATTACCAATTTTAAAATCTTGTTATTTATTGAACAGGACTTCAAGCATAAATACCGAAATCTCAAAAGCCTATTCACACGCACTTTAAACGAAGTTAATGTAGGTTATAATATAATTAGGTATTTTATATGAAAACGTCAAAAGTTTCACGTGATAACCGGCGGAGAAGGAGACTGAACTCCATGCGATATTTTGTAGTCCTTAATAACACTGTACACAGTTGGTACAGTTATATCCATTATTTGAGGAGTTTTGTCCACTATGTCTTTTTTGAAAGTATAACAACTCTTTGGCCCATGTTTCTTCTACGTATTTAAACACATTTATTAATAAATATCTGTTTCTCAGAGGCTGAAAGAGGTTCTCTTTTGGAGCGTTTTCTCTTTCTGATGGAAATGAGAGTACGGAGCTAGTCCGGCTAGTAACTAGGCTCGGGTTCACTCATTTTTCAACAATACGAATTTAAGAACCAATAACGAAACATAACAAAAGTTACAGTAACTAAATAACAAAAACAAAACAAATAAACAAGCTATAATGACACAGTTCTTCAAAATCGAACGACGAGATGAGACGAGAGAGCTGTCAAAAGCGTCTGGTTAGTCCGATGCCTGTCACTTCAATTGTCATGCTACATCACAATTGTACCCTTCAATTTAGCAACATTTTCTAATTCGTTGTATTTTTTAAAGGTATAGAGAACCTGTCTTTTTACAATATATAGATTACAAAATATTATGTTATTATTATAAATATAACTAAAAAATTGTGCTCAAGCAGTCACATCTACGAAGAGTAGTTTAAGAATAAATGATAAAGTTTAACATACATTAATAAAAGAGGAAACTATTGTAAAAATCGAAAATACATTTAATTTGGTTATAACGTATTTTTAAACAAGAAAGTGTCATCTATAAAAAAAACCTTTTTACGATTTGTTTAACTTTAGTTAATTACCTAAACCAATAAAGTATAGATCAATTTTTTTACGTCATCCCTGAGACCTATTAAAATTAACGTCGCGTCGGACTGCCAACATTTTGACTGAAAACTAAATTTGACAAAAGTTAGCATTTGCCCGCCATGCGGGAAAGAAATTTATTTAATTAATCACTGCTTACGTTTTCGTAACTCGGGTGTAAACACTTGTTAGTTGATAGTAGCCGTTTTCATGTCTTGTCAAGTCAAAGTCAAATCATTTATTTCAAATAAGCACATAAAAGGCAGTTTTGAACGTCAAAATTTACAAGAAAATAGAATTGATTCTAGTTGCCCCTTCCAAAAGTTAGTTTTGTATGGAGAAGAATGGGCAAGAAACTCCACCGTTACTCTTTTAAACTGTTTTACAATATTATGTATCCTTTAATTATATAATTATTATGTGAAGACGCTGCACCTAGAAAAAAATTACTATATAACAATAGGTAAAGAGAATTAAATATAAAGCAATGACAGATAAATTAATGATTTGATAGATACATGGTGCTCACATATTTACAAATATTGGAAAGTAGATGATTTTTCTAAAATTTTAACATGTAATAATTTTGTGTGTGAGTTAAAGTAGTCACATAATGTAAAATCAATGTCATAAACATGATAAATTATACAATTAAATTAGCAACTAGTTTGATTTTGTCTAGACTCAAGATTGTCCTATGGAGCAGGACCAGCATGTTTCCAAGCATTCTTATCTAGGATATTATCCTCTAATATGTAATATGCTTGTTTACAAAGCATTCTTTTAATATGAGTTTGAAATTTTCTCTCATTTGATTGTAATATATCACAAGGTATTATCGTAACATTTAACACAGTATCCCATAAAAGATGTATTTGCTTTAGTATCTTGTTTATCACGACTAATAATAATACTAAATCATGTACATTCCTTTATTCTATAATACTAAACCAAGCTCGATATATTTTTAAGGTTGTTAGAGTTAGCGCCGAGAAGAACATCAAGTCGCGTTTTACAAAAAATAAAACAGAAGGAAGAGGAAACTAAACAGACTACGCATGACGTTAAAGAAGAGGAGGAAAGGAAAGAAACACCTGATCTTGCACGGGAGAATCGAGCCAAGCGGAGAAACCTTTTGAGGTATGCATCCATTCGTCTTTCATTTCTAATGGCCTTAGCAGGCGTACCGCCTTAACATTAACAACACAGTAAAAGTTCTTATGAAAAGAAAAAACACTCTTTGTGCATTTATAAGGAAATTTCAAACTTTTCCCCTTCCTTTGTTACATCATGCCGGCTGGAAGCCATAGTGAGCCTCCGTCGAAGTGAAACACAATTATGAGTATGTAACCATAAAAGTTTGGAAAAAAAAAATGCAGAAAAAGTAGGGAGAACAAAATAATACGATATAATGTATATTTACCACTTTCATGTCGCTATGTTTTGTTTATTGGCGTAATAATAATAAATATATGACGTTCAAATCATAAGTTACGATCAAATTAATCACACTAGCTAATCACACACTGTAGGTACACGACACATCTATACAGAACGCGCGACAGTTTCTAAACGTGTTCACTGCTTTACCGCCAACAACAAACTCTTGCTTTATCTGGTCAAGCGGTAGCGTTATAGACTCTGTCCAGCGCCACCTGGTGGCGCTGGCGTCCCGATTAGTCAAAGCCAAACGATTGATTTAAAGTATTTCCGATGTATATAGTTTCTAATACTAGCTTCTGCCCGCGACTTCCCCCGCGTGGGTGTCGGATTTTTATTAAACGGCTTTATATGATTCTAAATGTCTAACTTAAAAATTAAAATATTGTATTTTAATATTATCATCATTAATTTGCAATACTCTAGCTTCGCCATTGACCACGTATTACTAAGCTCAGTAAGTTATTTTATAACTTCAAATTGTAATAACTTTTAATCGGTTGGACTGATTTAAATGAAATAAATCTATATAATTATAGAAAACAATGTCGGGTTAGTTACACCATTGAAACTCAAAAACGGCTGACCAATTTTTATGACTTATTGATTTGTTGGATTTGTCTCCGCCCCGAATAGCAGAATAACTATTAAAACATGGGAAAAATTTACGGAAATAATAATTATGAAGATAATATTCTGAGGCGGTACGAAATTCGGCGGGTCAGGTAGTACTAAAATAAATAATACCTCAAGATACGGGTTCTGACTGTATTTCCAATTCCTTATTCCTTCCTTCCTTATTGCTTATCATAAAAAAGGTACAATTTTTTCAATATCATGTGAATTTTGGAATCATCCCCTATGTTACCCCCTTGGGGGATGATTTTACAAAAACGCTGAAACAAATAATTTGTAATTGGCGGCACGGTTGGCGCAGTGGTTAAGCGATTGACTGCTGCGCTGCGTGTCGCGGGTTCGTTTTCCGCACGGAACAAATATTACCTACAAGTAGTTGTTCCGGGTCTGGCTGTTTGTGTATGTGAGTTTAAATGTTTGTTAACGCACTCACAATACAGGAGAAATTCCTAGTGTTGGGCAAAGTTAAAAAAAAAATCTTAGTAGGAGTATACATTTTATATCCCGAACTTAAGAAATGCTAAGTTTCCCATACAAACTTTCATCCCCTATATCAGTCCCTTTTAGGATTATTTTTGAGACAAAAAGTAGCCTATGTCCTTCCCCAAGATGGCCGTCTAACTACTTGCCAAATTTTATCAAAATCCGTTCATTGGTTTGGCGTGAAAAGGTAACAAGCAGACAGAAAGAGTTACTTTCGAATTTATAATATTAGTATGGATTAATATACTTACGCCAAAAAATATTTGGACTAGTATCATTAACCAGGGAGAAAACAGAGGAATTCGTTAGTATGGAATAAGCACTAACGAAACACCAACGACCACGTGACCGCGTTTCCTCTTAATCCTTACGAGTAGTTACCATATAAAGTAATTCGAAACGAACGCACATGTTGCAGATCTTGTGCGCACAGATATCGTTGATTGATAAACCTTAAAATCGCGCTAGAGTGAAGTCAGTCTTCAAGTCTGGACCTACCGTCAACACTCGTCCTCTTTATAACTGCCGCAACCAGTCTACCCTATAGATTCCTCCTCCAGGTTGGTCTAGCTACCTGCCTAGGACTCGGCAGCTAACAAAAAATAATTCCGGGCAATTAAAATCTCAGTTTGCTGATATGCACTGAGCAACTCCAGCTGTACGGAATAACCTCCACGGCTTTACTTACAACCTTCTCTATTTACCCCCATACGTTCAAGGATCCTGGTTCCTATGTTGTCTATGTTGGCAGAGATATCAGTATTGAAAGTAGTTGTCTTCTTCTGGGAGGCCGACATAGTCCAGAAGGAGGCGGCTGTACGGGATTAGGAGAATTCCGCTAGTCACTAATCCGAAGACAAAGGAAGATATTGAGGTGGCAGTCGCCTTGGCGCCAAGCCTCCTGGATTTATGTCGTTCCCCGCTGTCAATACCTGCAAAGGCTGGCGTTGGGACGCACGGAGTAGAGAAGTGCCCCTGGAATGTCGGCAGTATACTTAATAGTCAGTCATGTTGTACTGTAAGCTAGAGAGTATGGTTAGGGATGGTCACCTTGGTGGCTTTAGCCAGAAAACTTCGTCTAAGCCTGACGGCGAGAGTCCATCTGGCTCTCCAACGAAAAAGCGACCAAGCGCCCCTAACATTACGTATTATTATAGATTCGTCTCGGCGTGCTCGCGAGAACAGATTATTACGTCTAAACTTTATCCCAGCGTTGACTAAATGGAATGACCTGATGGCCTACTTAGGGTTGTGCCGCAACCCAATTAAGTTTTGTGATTTGTTGTTGTGAGTGTCCAAGTGCGTTGTCATAAAGTGCCAAGAAGTGGACATCGAATTGATAGCCTAATCACAAATTATCGGGAAATAATGGGAATCACCAAATTACTTTGTAAGTTATAAAGTGTAATTTGCGTGTTTGTCTACCAAATAACCAGGTAGTTGCTGGAACAGATAGTGCTGCAGTGCAGCAGTGGACATATTGGTGAATCAGGTAGTTGTACTTATTACAAAATGCTATTACAATATCAATGAATGTTTAAATGAGAAATTTTAAATTACATGTTTTATGAAATAATCCCAATATAATTATAGTAACAACTAAGTAGTCAAATAAAAGCCTTCCTCTCTCCTACTTTTGCTGTGCCCGACAGGGTCCACAATAGTCATATTTTTTAACCTACAACCTAAGTTCACATGTGGAAGCAATAAATGTATTGAGTACCTGTGATGTAAGCCGGAAAACTAGGGCGCAATATTCTGAAGCCTATGTTTAGCGGCGGACTATGATACTCGTAGGCCGAGTAGATATCGATTTGAGTTAAAACAAAGCACGGACGGACGGACAGTCCGGTGCTTATTTTAAGCCCCATATAAATAAACTGCAGCCATTTGAGCTCTCACGACTCATCTTTGATGCAATAAAGTTTCATACATACTATCACGCCTGATTTCACAGAAGAGTTAGTCATATACCCACATATCGCCAATTATGTTTAACTCCCATGTAAAAGAGATTGAGTGTATTGCCATTATATCGCATAAATCCGGATTTCGAGCTGCTAGAAAAATTCCTGATGGTAAAACCCAAGAATCGACCTGTGTGGACCTCTGTGGTGCTCCGCAGACGCTTGTGACGGCTAGATCAACGAGGCAGTCAACATTGTATACATTTGGCAACCAAATTATTTATAACATCATCATCACAATAAGCCTAAGTGGCTTAGCTGGCTTATATAGCCGGAAAGTCCGTTGTAAAGCCCCTATTTACTCCGTGTGCACAAGCACCCAACAACTTGCGGTACCAATAAGAACAAGTCTTTTTGCAGTAGGGGACCATTCAAGTATTACGTAAGCACCAAAGGGGGGTGGGGTGTCTTTGCTTTGCTTATTTTTGATGACACAGGGGACGCGGGGGTCTGGATGGTAATTACGTCAGCAATATTTAGAAAAAAAAAGAATATAATATTGAAACACAATGATAATAATTTGCTTGATTAAATATTAAATGGGCATTAAATTCCTTTATAATCTATAAATTCTTATTTTTTCTAGACTCATGAATAACAATAAAGAAACCTGAACAGATTAAAAAAAAATACCTACGTTTTCTTACGCATAGGAGAGCGAGGAGCTTACTTTTGCTGACAAGGGGGAGGAGGGGTTTAAAAATGACTAAAATTCTGCTTACGTAATACTTGAATGACCCCTAGCCATTGATAACACAATGTCTTGTTTAATGAGAATTCCGGATTTATCGTCATTCATAACTTCACTTTAATTTCAGGTCTAAATCTGTTTCGTCGGATTCCTCGGAAAGTTCATCCAGTGCAAAAGAAGAAATGCCTCAGAAAGTAGCAAAGTCGTCAAAAAGCCATGACAAGCGTTCAAAAAACTCGTCTGTTACTCACAAAGGAGAACCACCACCAGAGCCGCTCATAAAAACGGGAAGGAAAACAAACAATTCGTTGGCGTCTGCTACAGGACAGATTGTAATACCTGACAATGACGAACCCGTCAGCAGTACACGAAAAAAACTCAAGACATCTCAAATGTATCTATCTGTTATTTGGCTCTCATTATATCCATTCACTATTAACATAGAACTACTAACCATCATTACTTTTTTGCAGCTTTGGTCAAACTGACGAGGATATCCAGACGGACATGTATAAAGTTCTGAAACAATTGACTGCTCATGACGATGCATGGCCCTTCATGGACCCTGTGGAAGAGGAATATGCGCCCAATTACTATGCCGTTATCAGGCGGCCGATGGATTTGCGGAAAATGGAAGAACGCCTTGACAGTGGCTATTACACTGATTTTTCTATGTTTAAAGCGGATTTTAAGCTCATTGTTAACAACTGTCGTTTGTACAATGGCCAGGATAATGGTTTGTATAAAATATCTATACCTTAATATTATAAAGAGGTACAAATTGTCAGATTGTGTGTAGGGGGTAATCTTTGCAGCTTCTGCTCCGGTTACGAAAATTCTTTCGCCAATGGGAAGCTACCGTATTGCCGAATGTCATAGGATATATTTTATGTTAATACAAGAAATCAAATCATACGGACGAAGTCGCGGGCAGAAGCTATTAGACTATAATGTCATGCACGCATAATTTCTTATTGTTTGTTATTAAATAAACAAATAAACTCTACTTTTTTCAGAATATACTGTGATGGTAGATAATTTACAAGCTGCATTTGATCGACTGACTGAAAAATATATACATAGACTTTCATCATCTGATGAAGAAATTGCTGTTGAATATCAGTTACCAACTCCATCAAGAAAACACAAACTGAAAACGAATGAATCTCCAAGTCACCATAAGAGAAAAAAGCGAAAGTCTCATTCTGAAGAAGGTAAGGTTCAAAGCTTTTAACAGTAATTCCGGCTTCGCCGGTTAATAAACGATGATCTACTGGAAACTAAGCTATGTACAGTCGCGAACATTTTTTTTTAAATCACATTTTATATTATTTTATAAAATGTGGTGTAAGGCCTAAGATGTACACGCATTCCCCTTATTTTATTGTGGATAATTGATTATAACGCTAAAGCTGGAAAGACGTTATTAAATAAAAATAATAAAAAACGAATAACTCATGTTATTTCCATTTTCAGGTGAACCCAAGTCCAGTTCGTCAGACATTATACAAGAGGAAAAACCCGAAGAGGAAGTACCTGAACCAGAAACAAAAAAGATTAAAGAATCTCATAAAAGTAAACAAAGTAAGGGCAAGAAGAAACGCAAAGGTCATCATCGTCATGGTAAACATTCCAAAAATCATAGAAAGGACTCTCATAAATCGGACCACTCCGAATCTAAAACAAGACACAGCAAAAAACAAAAGCATGGTAAGAATAAAGACAAGGACGGAAAGAAGTCGAAACAAAAGAAGAAAAAGAGCAAACATCACGAGCCTGAAGCTACGGAAGTTCTGAAGCGTAGCGTCTCACAAGAATCCTTAGAGAGTTCTAATAGGAGTCGGAGTGCCAGCCCATTACCTTCTATTCACACGCCGTCGCCGTCACCCACTGAATTGGATCAAACTGATCCTCCTGATCAACTTGCTGATCCAGATTTTGTCAAAGATAAATACGATAAAATAAAGGAAAGAAGACGACATGCTGCCAAGGATGCATGGGAATCACTATTTGACTATAAACAAAAAACTGTTGATAAACAAAAGCAAAATATCAATATACCCGAAAAAGAAAAGAATCAAAAGCTAAGAGAAACTATTGAAAAGCTGAAAGCTAAAAATGAAAAGTATAAAGAGAGTTCATTGTTCAATACTTTGTTCTCCTCAAGTCAAAGCAATTTAGATAATTCTGAATCAAGCAACACAAATGATTTTACTGTCAAAGATGTTGACTCCGAAGATGAATCAATAGAAAATATAAAGACTAAGTCTGCACCTAAAAAAGGTAGTAAGAAAAATTCTGCTAAGAACGAGTCTGCTTCTGAAGCTTTAGAACAAGCTGTAAAAGATATAAGCAAATGGCTTGATGATACTCCAAAAGGATCTAATGTGAGTTCTCCGTGCGATAGTCCAGCTCAAACTATTTCTACCGAAGACCACGAAAACAGCCGGCTTGATGATGAGCTTTCTCAAGGAGAAAAACCTGTCCATACCAGAAAAGAAATTTCTAGAAAAAGACCTTCATCGCGTGAGCCAAAGTTGCTTAAAAGGAGAGAAATTCAAAGGACTATTGAAAGGCTTCAACCAGGAAAGAGTAAAGGTAACTTGCTTACTAATTTGAGTAATAAAAATACAGAAAAAACAGAGGAAGTTCTACCAGTTGGTCCTCAAAACAAAGTTCGTGATGCTCAAAAGGCAGAGGAATCTAGCCCTAAACTTAGCCTCGGTTCTGTTTTACCAGCTGTTGAGTTCGCTCTTGGTAATGATCACAACTTTGGGAATAAAGATGATACTAAAACAGAAGATCAAAAAGATAATAGTAAAACAACAGAAATTCAGAAAGAAGAGAAAATTGAAGATGCTCCTGTTGAGAAAAAACCAGAGGAAGTTATTGTTCAGCCAAACAAAAAAGACGCTGAGGTCGAAACTGAACCGCAAATGATAATTAAACCAAATCAAGAAAAAGCTACTCCTAACCTTAGCGCGTGGTTTAAAGCTTTTGGTGCTCCTAAAAGTACTGGTCCAACTGCACCTGCTGCGAAGAAGAAACCTGATGAAGTTGATTCTGAAGAAAAAGTGCCAGAAAGTGTAACCACTGATACCAAGGTCAACAGTCCTAAGAATCCAGTCAAATATGACTCACCGACAGGACCCGATACTCCGAATCCTGAAGGCAGAGATAGTCCACTGCCTAATGTGGGTACAACACCGAGGCAAAGAAGAACCAGCACTGGTAGTTCCGTATCTGAGAGATCATCCTTCAGTCAGGATCTTGACTCGCCCAGGCATCAAATGTCACACACTTCTCCGCTGCTGCGCTCGCCCGCATCTCCGAGAACGGACGATTTCCAAAAGATTACATATCCTATAATAAACGGAACCGTGAGAGCTGGATTCTATCAAGATACAACATCGATGAAAAGCAGCCCAGAGAAAAGCTGCAGTCCACGTGAGGCTCCACAGTCCCCTTATTCGCCTTATTCCCAACATGTTTACGCCACAAACAATGTCACGGGTCCATCGACTCCGAATTATTTCGTAGACCATAACAAGAGTCCACTTCCTGCATATAATCAGAACCCACCTCCCTTCTTTGACAATGCAAAAACTCTAGCAACTAACAAATCCGCACGTGCTCATGATGAATTCACTCCTCTGCCTCCAGATTCATATCAACAAAATCAATATACCGGTCCGTTTTCGCCCGCGTATACACCATACCCACAGAACTCTACAAATTATTCCCAAGTACAAAATTCACCACAAACGTCGGTATCAAATATTCCTGTCCCCACTAATACTACACAAATAATGGCTGATCTTAAAACTGCACTGTTTCCTGTCAAAAAACGGACTTACAATGAACCAGATCATTCCCCAGTACCTCCCACCTTAAAAGCAGAAAACAAAGAAGTTACAATGGTATCTAGTAAGAATGAATACCAGAAAAGTTCATCGTCTTTGCATTCAATGACTTCGACCTCAGTTGACGACATAGCATTGGCATTAAGTGAAAAATCGGAATTGGCCAAAATGAATAGCTTACGGGAAAAAGCTTCTATGGAATTTTCCACTGAAAACAGGGAAGTAAAATATGAAATGAATGAATCATTACAGAATAACAAGAATACCATCAACATCGATTTGGATAAGCCAATTGGCATCATTAAAAAAGATAATGTTGACATGGTTAACATGGGTTATTTAAACCCTGAGATTGATCGCAGAAGCAGTAATGACACACATTCACACGAAGTTGATTACTTGCCACGAGACATATCTAAATCGAATATGAATCCACAGCAAAAGGGGTATGATGTTGATGCTATTGCTATTAATTTAGGATTAAATAGCCAACATCTGCAAAAAAGTATTGCTAAAGCTAACATGAATTCAGGAAATATACCTCCAGCACATAGTCAGTCCCATAATGAAATGACTTTGAACCAAAATATTATTCACGCACATCACAACCCATACGTAGAAAGCTTAAGTGGACAGAGTGTAAGCAACTTTTCAATAAGCGACATAGACCTGGCAAACAAAAAATTGTATTCTTGTAATACTACTCCTTCATCTGCTGCTATAGATTATGGCAATTGGAAAATGACAAGTCATATGCGCAAACAAGAATTGTTACCTTCTGATTATTCTACGCCTTATAGTGCCAATAATGTGGAAAAATTGAAGAATGAAATGAGTGCAATAAGTGCTAATACTATTGCTTATAATAAAAGCCTTCAGCAACAGCAGTACAATTCATATAATGTGGCCAGGCCAACATTGCAAAGAACTCAGGAGCTGCAACAAAATCTTCCTGGTGAATTAAGAATACCTAATCCAAGAGGTCATCTTAAAAATGATCACATGACTACAGCATCATCGATAAGTGATACTGATGTAATTGCCAAAAATATAGACACACTTGCCAAATCTCAAAAAACTGATAAACTTGTACAAAATCATCCATTAGTAAGTTCAAATCCGTATAAAACACCATACACTAATCCTTCTTCACTACCCCTTGATACTTTGCGTAACTTGCCTAATATTCCTCAAATGCTAGAAAGATACACTAATGATGAGAGGTATTTGTCCAGTTTTGCAAGTAGCCAAGCAGCTTCATTATACCATGATAAATCATTTCAAATGGCGCAAATGTTTAAGCAGAGTATTTCTTCAGAAATACACCCAGTCAGCACATCTGTTAGTATATATTCCCAGCCATCCATGTCAATGAGCAAGGACAATAGTATTTACAAAACATCCAGTGTTGCAGCTTCACAAATAGATACGAAAACAAAAAATAAAAGGAAGAGAACTTCTGACGCTAAACAAACGGCACAGATCAGCCAAGCTTACCATCCTAATTCATGCGGGACAGATGTGTTATCATCGGTGAAGTCGAGCATGATGCCTGGGAATGCATTCAATTTTGGAACATCAACAAACATGGCTTTAAGTAGTGGACTGTACGGAGATAATGGCAGCTTTACAATTGAAGATTTCCGCAACAGTACCGCTAATCAGCTCATGGCAGCCAACTATATGGTTGCAGCAGTTGCTCATCAGCAACGCAATAATGCCGAAGCGAATGCAGATAAGTTAGTGAAACCTGCTCATCAAAACTCTACTCATACTGCGAGCAGCTTTCCTTTTATTGGCCATTCACAAGTTCGAGCAGGTTATCCCTTCGTTGGAACCGACCCGACGTCGCCACTGTACCAACAGTATCTCCAGCGGCATCAGGAAGAGTTACTGAGGCAAACAGGCGCACAGATCATGAGCTTGTACCCCGGCGGCTATCCGCCGACCCTCGGCGTCAGGCAACCGTACGACATCAACCGACCTTCATGGCTCTAGAGAAGTTGACAGTAGCATAGCTTCATAACGTGGAATCCTAAATAAATAATCATAAATGTGACTATTGTTCTAAGAAATTGTAATTTATATTGTTTGTAGATTTAAATATTTTATGATTAATTCTTATTTTACATTATTGTAATGGCAATGTTTATTTTATATCATGACAAGTTAATCTTTAATAAACTATTATTATACTTATTTTAAATTAGTATTCACATAGCCTGTGATGACTTGAATGAGAGACTGCTTCTTGCAAACTGTATCAAGATAATATACACATAGTGGAGAATCCGTTTGTCTTTCCTATATGTTGTACGAAAACGATGTTATTATATGCTCGTAGTTGCGTAGGCTATTTCCTCAAGGTTTATATGTTATCCTTATATGGAATAGAATATGCTTTTAGTACAATTATTGTATTGCCCATTCCATATATACTCAAATATATTTTATTAAATAGTAAAATGTTAAAAGTTTATAGTACATTGATATCTATATATTAAATGGATTTTGATTATAAAAGAAGCAGTCTTAGCAATATCACTAGGTATTTTATACTCATATAAATATTTTAATGTTAACATTATTTAATTATATTCATTAATAACAATGCTTTTTAAGCTTTTTTAGCTTTAATTTACTGAACATTATTACCATTTTATAAGGTCACATGAAGTAATATTTGTTATTAAATCATTTTAAATTTTACGTTAATCTACTTAATTTAGATTGTTGTGTAAATATTTCACTATTTTATTTACGATCAACGTTTTTTTAGCAATTCTAAGTATTTTTCGTTAAGAAATAATTTAGTTCAAATAAAATTCATGAACCTAGTATTAAAAAATCATATAAGAATTATTGAAAACAATTCTTCTTGTGTAAAAATAAAGATTTTGAAAATAATTGACGTGTTGATCAAGATAACCTTAGTATTCTTTATTGTATCCTTATATTACAAAATTGTGTATGGTTGTACAATGTAAATAATAATTATAATTTATATACCTTTCAACCTTGCTTCTTACAGGGTAAACTGCGTAATTCAAATTTTCTTTCGGTTTTTTGCAATTTGCAGCTCAGTATCGGGTTAGGTTAGGTAAGGTAACAAATATGTATTTATTTACCAAAGTATGATCGTAATCCCAAGTTTACTCTAAGATATAAAACATTCAACCTACATGTTGTGTCTACTATTTAGTCTACATGTTGTGTATACTTTTTAGTCTACATGTGTTTACTATTTAGTCTACATGTTGTGTCTACTATTTAGTCTACATGCTGTGTCTACTATTTAGTCTACATGCTGTGTTTACTATTTAGTCTACATGTTTTGTCTACTATTTAGTCTACATGTGTCTACTGTTGCCATTTATCGTTTACACCAAAAAACAAGTTCAACTCATTGATGTCTTTTTGAGGGACAAACACCACAATTTTGTCAATATCACGTAAATAGTATTATAGGGTATATTCACGTAGAAAGATGGTAACCGACGCCGATATGCCAACGCTTGTCGTCGCCGACGAGCGCTGGCAATGCCAACGCTGGTCGCCGCAGGCAGTTTTCATACTTTTTTTTTTTACCAAATCGGTGAGAACCGTTGCCCATAAGCTCCGACAAGTTCCTATCTGAGAAGCGCTGACATATCGGCGCCGGTTACCGCCGTTTTACATGTATATCTGCAAAATGCCTGCTGTCCGTACTAAACTAACTAATATTATAAATAAATAACTGACTAACTTGCTATTACGCTCCTAAAGATGCAGCCGTGTGGGAGACAGTCAGAGGCTGCGTCCTAACCTAAAGCGATCGTCGCGCTCTTTTATAATAATTATGAATATGACGTACTCGCGCGATTAACCAAGTCACGTTTGCAGGTACGCCATAATTCATAGAAACGCTTGCGTACTCGCGCATTCGCTTTCGGTTAGGACACGGGGAGACGGTGCAGGCTTAAGGACGGTTCAAACTGAGGCGAATTCCGCGAGGGACTCGACTGCGCGCGTCGATAGTTCGAATAATTAAGAATTCACGCGACTATCCGCGCCAGTTTGAACACCTCCGTACCAGCCTCCTGCGATATCTCCTCCAGCGATTTTCGTCCCGCATCCCGCACAGGATTTGCCTCAGTTTCACCAGAGCTTCAAGTAACAGGAGTCCTGTTTAGGTTCAGACCCCTAGAAATATCAAATTGAAAGAAAAACCTTAACCAGAAGTTTAACCGATAAATAAGTTCCCCTCGACAGTTTTCCGTCACCATCGTCAAACGATCGATGACAGTCATAAACCAGATAGGTATAAGTTCCCATCAAGATGAATGAAATATTTAAGTCCAAACACGATTTTATCATCATCAGCCTACAACAATCCACTGCTGAATATAGGCCTCTCCAATGAACACGGTTCTCGGCAACTCTCACCAAGCTGCTACCAGCCACCCTGCGGAGATAGTCGCTTGACTGTCTTCCGTCTCCATCATCAGATCAACTCCAGGTCTATATTAAGTTGCAGTGTCATCAGAACTACATTTGTGCCAAGTTTCAACAGAATCGGTTCACATGTAAAAATTCAGTAGGTGAAATATCAATAAACCCCTATTTTTCTACCCTTTGGGATGTTTTCTTTTTCTATTTTAAATGAACCAACTTCGGGGAATAAAAAAATATACAAAATCGGTCTAGGTACTCTGTAAAAAGATACGCGAGGACATACGTGAAAAATATATATATACCTACATACGCGTCCATTACGAACCTCCTTTTTTCTTCGGTTAAAAAAAGCCCACTCGCGGCTTCATTTCAACTATAAAAATCCATGCAATGTGACTTGCCTCCATGTCACATTGGAATAAGGTAGGTATAAAATTGGAATGATTTGTGCGAAAAGGAACGAGGGGCCGTAGATTACGGCGGGCGTGAAGAATGCGTGGGCTAGCATTTTTGGCTGTATACCTATCACTCCAACGTGCACGGCGCGCGGCGGCTGATCAGATTACAAGAGCGGAGCGTCTTTACAACCATGGGACCTTGGAAGAACCACATGTGGGCATTGCGGTTTACATAAAGGCTATAATCATAAACAATCATACATGGAGAGATCAATTTGAACAGAAGAAGTTTTTATTTATAGTGATGCCCACGCAATTTGCTGTCTTGTTAGCATCTTGATATTCTATGCAATGCAACTTAACTACAAATAACAACCTACCACTTACACTTTTATAGGTACTTTTAGAGCCTTTATAGTCGAAGGCAATGATCTAAGGTACAGCTGCAAATTTTTCTGTTAGGGGTTCTTGCATAGTTGTGGTAGGTATTATTTTACTACTTATTCTACGATGGCCTGCTTATTCAAATATCGTTTCGGTATAGTGGAGACCGAGGACGGTTGTAACAAACATATCTCAGCCGAAAATAGTCGTTTTAGATACCTACATATAGCTAGGTAGTCATATTATTTCTCAATCCTTACGCACATTATAAATCGTATGTACCTACTCAGCAACTGATGGCGATGGGGTGAGTACATAGATAATAGACTGTATGCCACCCTTACGGGCATTAGAACAGAACACTATTACTCCTAGGTTTTATGGCCCTTTTGAATGTTCCAAGTTAGCGTACCTAACGGTTACCACTAAGTTACCAATAGAATGGTTACCATACATACATATAAATACAACTTTTTGTTTAATTATAATAAGATAGCCTTTGATCTCTGCATCTGCTGCAAAAGCTCAGATTAAAAATGAAGTACCTACTGTAGGTATTGACAAATATGTAGTGATAGCAAGGCTAGGTACTTTACAAATAAGCTGTGCGAATTACCCACTGGCAGATTAATGGGGGGCCGGGGGCTTTCGGCTCCGGGCCTCCGGTCCTGGGGCCCCCTGAAGTCTCGAAAAGTACTTTTTAATAAAACCCTAACAAGAGCAAAATATGTTCAGTAAGTAAAAGCCAGTTTGTAGTTGAGGCCTACTACGCAAAAAAATTTGAGCTTGCTTCGCTCGCTCTTCGACCCTACATTCTGTTTTTTCTGATTCATCTGCGTAAGTTAACAAAGTAGGAGTTACTTTTACGCAGAGAAGTCATTTATGTAAGTATGAATAGTCTAAACGAGACCCAAAAGCTCGAATATTTTAGCACACCGCCTCGGACCTAACCTACATTTTCAAACTCTTCTATAGGTATAGGTCAGAGGTCCCTTTTTGTCTCGTAGACCACTTGCCATGTTTTTCAGTTTTGGGTGGACCCCAGCTTATATTGCAGTTTGTGCAAATTAATCAACTTCAAATATGTTTTTAACTGTGGTGAGGTGTAGAGCGCAAAAACATGTTAAGTAATTACGACAAGAATGGACAAGAACTTCTACGCGTACGCGGGTAGGTACATAACATGATGTTATCTGGTATCACTATGTGCAAGTTTCTACAAATTCAAAGTGTATTGCGACCACAAAACGTATACCTATCCTACTAACTCACGTAATTTTAGAGATCAGATACAGGGTGACAGGGAACACGACGCGAGAAGCACAACCTGTTACCCTTGATTCAGTTCATGATTGTGAACCCCACCGCGTTTAAATTTTTGTCGGTTATTAAAAAAAAACAGCTGTTTCCTACAAAACTGCAATACCAACGTGGTCAAAATGTATGAAAAACTAAGCAACAAAATCATCGGTGTATGTGGGTTATTCCATTAATATTATTATATTAAAAACCTGTGATGTCCCACTGCAGGGCAAAGGCCTCCCTATTCTCTGTTTAAAGCTGCTAAGGACCAGTTCTTGTTAAAGGAGTCCAGCTCATCTTGCTATCTCCATCTGGGCCTGCCGCGATGTCGCTTGCCATTAAGAGGGACCCATTGGGTCGTAAGTTTGGCCCATTGGTCGTCTGACTTGCGGCAGATGTGTCCAGCCCAATTCCATTTTAGCGTGGCAGCATTCCAAGTGACATCAGATGTTTGTGATGGAACGTATGGTCGTTTTCGTAACCCAGTCTGTAAGTTGTGGGTAAGTATCAAAATACCCAGAATACTCTGTTCCCTAGCCCTTATTAAAGTCACAACCTGATTAAATGAGATCCACTATTGTGGACCCCCCTTTACATGACCTGCATTAATTTTTTGTCTATCACATGGAACCCTTGTATGTCGTTGTCTACCCTTGGGGAACGATATGGACCAGTTTGGGTATCATTAGTATAGGTCAACAAAGTATGTCATAAGAAAACTTAACCTTTTTGAGGCAGAGTACTAAGTAGATTGACGTTCATTCCTAGGAAGGAGTGGGCATTTAGTTTTGCCGCCCCCAGCTTTCGACAGGCTTAGTCTGCCACTGGGGTTACTGTTGGGGGTTATGTGCAGTGAATGTATCAGATATAATGCCCTCTCAGGGTTGTGCTGCCTTCAGGTGAAATGTCACAAATAAAAGCATTTCTTCATAGACAAGACAATAATGAGAATTAATTTGAACTAGCTTGTAATTAATTGATTTTCAACAACCTGAGTGAGGCAGTCAGTGTAACCTATTTGGATTTCCTTTTTGGGAAGAAAGCAATTACTGCTGGAAGGCATATTTTGTAAAAGAGCATACAAAACAAAGTTAAATAAAAAAAAAATATGTAACTTAGAATAGTTTGAGTTATTAATTTATTAATTGCAAAAAAGTAGATAATTTATATTTTATATAACTTCTAACCTGCTGTCTCCCTACTAAATAAAACATTAAGGAAGTAGAAAAGTATTTATTTGTATTAAACTTATTTTGAAAGAAACATTTAAAAAGCTTATGATTAACTCAAGGGGTCAAGCAGGTCACAAAATTTAAACAAATTGTTATCACAAATACACAAATGACATTAATAAATACACAAATAAGAAAGACGATACTTGTTAGTCTTTAGTTAGATTTAGCTTCACTTTGCTCCTTCCTTTGTTGTACCATTTCTCTGATGTTGTCTTCACTCTCTTTCAGATTTTTCTCTAAATACTGTTTATTGTTTTCTAATTCTGTTGTACGAGCTGTTAATTGAGACTCTCGGGTTTTGAGGTTGTTCTTGACATCGTTTAGATTTGTGAGAAGAAACATTCTGCCAACAGATTCGTAAGTTTTAGTAGCAGATGGGAATGTACTGATTTCTCGCTGAGTAATATCTACATGTTGCATGACACGCTTCAGCACATCTATTTGAGAGTCTATGATCTGGATTTTTTCACTGGTTTCTACCATTTTCACTTGCAATTCAATAAATGCTTTCTTCAACTCTAAATCCACTGGTTTAGCCATGTTTGATAAATATAACTTCGGATCTAATGGATCTCGCTTCTCGAATAATGCCAATGGCGAAGTGAGGTTAGTCATCTGTCATTCATAGCTGTCAATTTTATGGCAAAATTTTTTAAAGGTTTTTTTTTTTAAATAGCTGTGAAATCCAGTATTTTGTTTCAGCAGCATGTCGAAAAAATGCAAAACTGCTGAAGCAAATAAAACAAATAGCAAGCAAGTCCATCATTTTTAACTAAGGGCCAGCACAGACAGAGGACCCTGAGGAACAAAGCAACCTAAATAGAGTTAAAACAAAATGACGGGTGAGTTAGAGATGAGATTGTGAGACAAGAGTCTGACGACATTGCATGATGATCACATGTCACATCAATCTGATCTGAGGTAAATAAATGGCCTCTAGACTCCAGAGGCCATTCATTTATTTACCTCAATAGGCATCACCCACGCAACGTCTCTAGAGACGAACACGTGTCGTTGGTCATTTGTACCTGGTGAATACATAGCTTTATAGTTGATTGTCTTTGATTTAAAATATTTTTTGTTTGGCAGCACTTATTTCGTCGTTCGTGCTCCTTGCATTATTTTTCTCTTGCAACCCTGAAGTTAAATTTGTGAAACCTTACTTTTTCAATCACTCAATCGCAAATCCCTATTAATTAGTATTTCTGATAATAAATCCATCTAATGCGATGGTAAGTAGTAATGTTTTTAAATTAATTTAAATATATATTTTTTCCAAGTTACTTACATGAAGAAAACAAACATCTTAATGTTAGAAAGGTCAGACTTCAGTGTAAAGGGGCGCTAATTTAATTTGTATAAATAAATTGTTGCCTTTTTATTTACATGTTATTACGTATTTATTAGTTCGTAGTACGTAGATATTTAGTAGTCAAGATTATCATACATTTTACCCATGTAAATCATCGAGTAACAAGACTCGGTACCTAATTAAAAATTGGTATTTGCTATCTTGAAATTATTTGTTGTTAATAAATTATGAAGTCTTCTGTTTATGTGATAATGATTCCCATTACTGTAATCGTAAATAAGTCGATTACATTGTGCGTTAAATATTCATGCACATGAGTCGAGAAATACTTGTAATTCTTGTAAACTTAGTGTACTATTTGGTGTGTTTATCCTTTTTTCATCAATATTTTTTATTACAGTAGGTACATGCCGTAGTGAGGCCATCATGCCGCGGGATATTCTGAGCGATAGTTTAGCTGTCCTGAGGATAGTTGAGGTATATTTTTACTATATAATTTTATTCCATCGTGTTCCTTAAGTTATTTCATAAGAATTTGTCTTTTAAACAATATCACTAAAATCACTGTCCTGAGACTTCTTATTTTAGTTATATTGTGTTATTTTACTGTGCTTTTTGGTGATATTCCAAATAATATCCATGTTGCATCTTTCTGTAACTCATTGTGACCAATAAGAATGGCCATGTTTCTCTGCATGCAAAAACATTCTGAATAGCAATACCTTGTTTCTTGAGAGTATTATTTTGTAACTTTTAAATATTGATCTGCAACTTTCAACTATTGCAACGGAAGAGAATGCCAAATAGGTTTGGCACTGTTTGATTACTACGCTTACCCACTACGATATGGAATGGCAACTAGCTTCATTTTTCTGACTGACCAACACCTTGACAATTCAAAAGTGCCTGTAATTGGTTTATTTAAAATAAATGCTTTGAGTTTGATTACTTATTATTGTACCAGAAAAGATAATTAACATGGGATATTCAGTATATTATGGATGAGGTGGATCTTAACATAAACTATTACATACTGGGTTTAATTCTCAGATTGGCCAAACCATTGCTGGATCATTATCAGTTGCAGCTAATTGTGCATGTTCAATGGCAATAGGATTGCTTCCATTTAAGTTGGATTTCACATTAGACACAAATTGGATTTTATGATCTGGAAAATAAATGATTTGATTTTGATTTGATTTAAACAGTTACTGTATAGGCTTTCATTTTTAATCACATTGTTTTCTAAATGCTAAATGTGTAATTTTGTTTTGTTAGCTAAGAATGACAGGAATCAGTAATCTGATAATCTAATGTTATGTAAGCCTAAGTATACATTGTATTTGAGTAGCTATGCACTCTAATAACAATAACATACAACAAGCTCCATTACACTTAAATATTATGATTGTAATGATGTACTTAGATTTATGTCTCATGTCAGTCATGTCTCTGTTCATTACTAATTACAATGTAAATGACATTGTGTTTGTTAACCTGATAAACTTTTATGCTTTCATTATTATTGATTATAAAGAAGCTTTCTATTGTAGGAGTCTTGATTATTAATTTACTTACAGTACCCATTCAAATGCATCATGATATTTACACCAATATTCTGGCATGCACGCAGTATTATTAAGGCCCTGCAAACTGTTCTTGGCAAAGAATCATGGTCCCTTTTGTATCAACACTGGCCTGACCTGTTTACAAACCAAACATTGGTTCCCATTCTCAAAATCATTTAACACTTAACATTATAACATCACGCCTGTAATCCCTGAAGGGTTAGGCAGACATGCGTCCATAGTACACCCACATTTTACCAGCTAAGTCCCATGTAATAGGGAGCGAACCTATTGCCATAAACTGGGCACAAATCGAGACTCTGGGTTGCTACTGCTGTATCATTAAATACAGCAGCATTTTGTTTAAAAACTGAAATATCCATCATCTCCATAGACATGTATGGATATTTCTGTTATCTTCTCTGTAAAGTAATGTTATATAATATAAAGAACTTAGATAATCTCATTTTGACCATGATTCTTTGGCATTTATTTAATATTTACTTAGCATATTGTTTGCATAGCTTCTGTGCATTATAAATGTTGACATCTCAAATATTGGCTTACTTAGTCCAGCAAAATTAAAAACCAGTATCAAGTCAGGGATCTTGATTGACAAGCAAATTGAGCATCAATTTAAATTGTCCATACATTGAAATCACAACTGTCATTCTTTGTCAGTCATATGGAATAGCTAATAGCAAATTGACACAGTGTGTTAATCTGCTCTTAATTCCCTGACTGTTATTATTCAGAACATCTTTCTACTATAAAAATGGTGTTTCAGCATGAAGATGAAGAGAACTGGCCACTTGAATCCAAGCCATCATGTAAGCAGAGTAATAAGAAATCGTCTAACATTCCTGTGAACAGCCAGAAGACTATAACTAAGGATGACTGTGCCTGTTATTACAACTATGGGTATGATTCATATTTGATACCTCTTATTTCATAATTTTTGGGGATGTGGACTTGCTCACACCAGTCCGTTATACTATACTATACATCATTCTCCTACTCTTATCCCAATTTATTTGGAGTGGCACAGCATGTCTTCTTCATCCATACTAATCTATTAGTAGCCGTATCAGTAGTCACCCCCTTTCTAGCTGTATAATGTTTCACACATCATTGATACATCTTATTTATTTAATGTATGCTCTATTTCTTATAAAATAAAACAAAAATGGTGCGCTACTTTTGTTAAGGGAGAAATATCTTTTAACTCTTTTCTTCGACTCATCTTGATTGACCATTAAGGTTCAATAAATGAAGCATCGTTGTGATAAATCCCCACTGGAAGGAAAAGAAACACATGGACGAAGAATAAAGATCCGACAGATTCTCGCTAGCAAAAAAACTATGTCACTCAAGTCGGCCAGCTCGCTGTACGTACAGGCACTACGCACACATTCACAGATTAGTTGGTCGGCCATCATTACGCGCGCAAATGGCAACTCTCACACATAAATATTCACACCTAAATAGGACTCAGTTTTATCTTAGCGGAGTTACGTCCGACTGTTTTTGTTCGTCCATGGTTTATTTCTACACATATCCTTGTCTCATAACGTAATTAATGGAGTTAGATTATATTTTTTTATCTTCTTAGAAAGTAAGTTATAATATTGTTTTATTCACAACACCCATAGAGAATGTTTCTACATAAGGCAGATGTTGTTCTTTAACAAATGATTATTATTGCATACAATACAAGAGGGCATTTGAGATAATGTTATCTATTATGTTACTATAGTTCTCAATTTACTCATACCAATTTTCTGATGCTTTACTAATATTATAAAGAGGTAAAATTTGTTTGTTTGTATGTTTGTATGTAGAGGGTAATATCTGGACCTATCAGTCGGATTTGAAAAATTCTTTTTGCTTATTAGCCCAATGCTTCAGAAACGCTATAGGCTATTTAACATCACACTAGGACCCTCAGGAGCCGAGCAAAAAGAAAAAAAAGTTAGAAAGAACGCTAAGCGAAAACGAACTAATAGCGCTTCTATGCGACGGGGTGGGTCCGGGGAACAAGAAATTTCACGCGGACGAAGTCGCGGGTTAAAGTTAGTTACAAATAAATTTAATATTAGCTGCCTGTTTAATACTATTCGGGTTTCATAATGTGATGTGTTACTTTCTAATTTATTCTTTTTATACAGCTGTTATAATGCATATTGAATGCTCTATCACTGAACAAAACGAGTTTACTCAAACTGGTTTAAAGTTGTTGTAGTACCTACTGCCAATAGTCTGAAAGTGCTTATCGTTATGGAATTCATTATGTACTTTACGGGATACTATGTTATCAAATATCGTCATTTCTACATTAGCCGTAACTACGACATAACCCACACATATTGATGAAAAGTACTCATCCAAGATATAACTTGCGTTAATATAAGTCGTTTCAAATCCATTCTGCCATTATGGTGTGATTTAGTGGCCAACATTAAATTCGCATTTATAATAGGCTAATCAACAAGAGCTTATATTCTCATTGCTCACAGAAGTATTATTTTTATGCAGCCACGGTGAAAACGGAAATGCTAGGCAACATGATCCTGTCTACCAATACAAGACAAGCAGTCTGCCTCCTGCTTCATCCATCAACCAGTCCTGGGATGAGATAGTGTGCTCAGCACTGCGCATCACCCCTGAAGATATTGCTAATCAGCTGACTCTGCTGGACTTGCCTTGTTTTAAATCTATCAGACCAGAGGAATTGACTACTTGCGGATGGAACAAACTGAACAAATTGACTGTGGCGCCCAACGTGGTAGCTTTCACTAAAAGATTTAACAGGGTAAGTAAATTAATGACGACTTTGCTATTTATTTGTTAATATCTGCAAGCCATAACACAATGCAATAGTACAGGTCAACGTAATTGACTTCAATAATGGTTAAAGAAGTTATCTCATACAACAATGTCAGTAATTGATCATTGTAGATGATAACAATCACAATAACTGACCTCATGAGGGGGTATTCTTACACTGTTAACAGGCTGCAACTCGATGTAATTGATGATTATGATTTCCGGCACTAAATAGTTCACATCCTTTCGTCTAGATCCAGTAATTAGAAGACTAGGGATTGAGATAGTAAAGTGTGTGATCTGAGAACGTGTAACTAGTAACTATGCAACTGAGACAGTGATCTGAGAATGTGTAACTAGTAACTATGCAACTGAGACAGTGATCTGAGAATGTGTAACTAGTAACTATGCAAATGAGACAGTGATCTGAGAATGTGTAACTAGTAACTATGCAAATGAGACAGTGATCTGAGAATGTGTAACTAGTAATTCTGCAACTGAGACAGTGATCCGAGTTTGTGTAACTATGCAACTGAGACAGTGATCTGAGAATGTGTAACTAGTAACAATGCAGATGAGACAGTGATCTGAAAACGTGTAACTAGTAACTATGCAACTGAGGCAGTGATTTGAGAATGTGTAACTAGTAACTATGCACAGTGATCTGAGAATGTGTTACTAGTAACTATGCAATTGAGAGTGATCTGAGCATTTGTAACTTGTAACTTTGCAACTGAGATAGCCCTCGCTCTTATCTCAGATCTGTCCTCTTAAATAATCTTATAATAAGACCGTCTGTTAGCAGTCTGTAGGCTGGTTATATAGCAAGCATTATTTTATTTTGTATTACTTTTAGTTCAGTACACAAAGCGGTATTTATTCAGTATCAATGCTGTTGCACGCAATCAGTTGCGATAAAATGAACAACTTCCTTTAATCATGACATTGAAACAATAATTTTCAAGTTAACAATATAATATTATGAATGATACATTTATTTTTGTTTTCAGGTCAGTTTTTGGACAGTACAGGAAATACTAAATGGGCAATCGCCAAAAGCACGAGCTGAAATATTGGCACATTTTATCAAAGTAGGAAAAAAGCTGCATGAACTAAACAATCTGCATTCTCTATTTGCTGTTATCTCCGCGTTGCACAGTGCCAGCATATACAGGTGAAGAAATAATAAAATACCCATAAATATTTTGTACACGCCAGTTAGCATGTGACTCACATTGGTGCAATGCTGTTTGAGACATCAAAAACCTTGTTATTTGCAATTAATTTGATAAATATGCAATCATTATACATTCTAGTGAATGAATATCCATTTAATGATTGATATATTTTCTCATTTACAGGCTGACAAAAACATGGGCGTGCTTATCTAAAAAGGATAAACAACAGTTCGATAAACTCGCGGAACTATTTGGTGAGAAGGACAACTGGACTGCATTAAGGGAATATTTAAGATGTATTCCTTTGCCATGTATTCCATATCTTGGTAAGTAATGTATGGATTGCGTTAATTCGCATGGGTAGTTGTAAAAAACAACCATTATTCCAGGAAAACAGTAGGCCATCCCCTTTTTATTGAAATACAAATTTGTTTACGTAGGGTTATCGTTTATATATTTGCAACAAATAGTAGTTTATGAAACTGTTGCATAATGAGGGGTATTAAAACACGAGTGTGTGTTTAAAAACCGAGCCGTAGGCAATGTGTTTAATAGTATCACACGGGTGTTTTAATACCTAGTTATGTGCAGTTTTATACAATACTTTGTCTACTTTCATACATTGGGATAGAACCTACTAAATAAAAATTCCCACGAAATTCAGTACAACAAAACGAATGAATGGCGCCAAAAACCAGCACATCACCGCTCATGTGCTAAAGCAGGCGCTGCAGACCAGTAAAAATAGGAATCAAAACTTTTTGTACTTAATGCCATCAAAATGGCGCGTCCCGCATATGCGTTCCATTAGAAACAAAAATATTGATGAAAACGCCTTGGTGATATTAACTTCTTGGATTTGCCCTGAATCGTATTGGTAAAAAAATTGTTTTAACATTATTTTGTTAGAGAAAAAGTGTTATAACATGATTCTATGTTTAAATTTCGATATTGTGTTTATAAAGTATGTCAATATAAACTCGTTTTGAAGTTTTTAATTCGAATTTTACGATATGAGAGTAGATAAAAGTCGTTTACAAAATGATCCGGTTAATACCCGTCACTTACCCGTTATTGAGGGGTTCATTGGTTGGACCATTCTAAGCAGTTTAAAACACCGTACCTTATTTAGTCGTTTAAAGAAGAAGGAAAATAAATCAATTCTATTTGTTGTTCGAGACATCTCTTCTTTTCACTTTCACTTTCGTGGAAACTAGGCATTATCGTGTCTCAGCTTGAACGTCGAGTCGATAAGAGTACAACCACGCCGGGATCGATCGATAACATGGTCATTGGTGGCATATTTTGATACTTATGATATGATGTGACGGTCAAGTTACTTACACAAATGTAGTCGGTTAACTGCAGCAGCGGCCGGCAAGGTTATTATGAAAATCCATATTTGTCGTGTTTAGCAGCCGAATAAATTACTATCAAAACTCATAACTATCGTGTAATTTAAAAATGGAACGAACTTTTTACTTCGAAACATGGAACCAAAGAGGTAATTCATTAAAGATTTTATTTAAATGTCGAACTGGCTTGCAAATGGAGCTGTTTAAAATAAAAAAGAAACAAATGAACATGTTTCAATTTCCGCGTATTATTTGAGAAAAGTACTATACAAGCCGTGGTCGCAACCACGCATTGATGGAATTGCGTATGTGTGCCTCGACTTCACCTCGGCCCACATTTTCACGTTCGTCCATCAACGCCTCTTGCAGACCGCGGCAGTAATGTACTATATTAGTATGTTGAAGCAGTGTTTATTGATTTTTCCGTTAACATGTGCGATACGTTCGATGTCTTATGATGGCTCCAATGGCCTGAATTTACGTATCAATCAATATGTAACGTACTCATGATATAGCTGTCTTTTCTATTCTTCTCCTGTCGCATTGGCACGAATCTATCTATACATATTTTAAGTTAAAGTCGCTTTTCGCGTCTGTGAGTGACCGCGTTGTTCTTCTGAACTACGCAACAGATTTTGATGCGGTTTTTACCATATTTTCGAGAATTTATTCCGGAAGGTTTATTTGTGTAACACATTAATATTCAACTTACAAATAAAGAAATCTCTAAGTTTTGTCATGTTGTAAAAACCGAGCGAAGAAGGGGCGGGTCGCTAGTTGTATTATAAGAAAGCTCCAGCTGCTTTGGGAATATTTTAGCTAGTCGGTAAGATTCTAGCGGGGATGATTGGAAAGTGCACCGGAATTACTTACTTACATGTAAAAATCACCACTCGTGTGCCAAGGACGTGCCTTCCTAGCGTATTAGGAACAGTTAGTATGTATTATTAGGTAACTTTAGTTAGTCAAATTAAGTTAAGAAGGCCAAAACGTGGTGTCGATTCTCTTATACACCGAACTAAACTAACTAAACTATCCCTAACATTCCTTATTTTTGGCTATGCGAATCTTAAAGCTATTCTGCAAAAAATATCTCTAAATTTAAAAATAATTTAGGCGCGATTAAAATTAAATTTGACAATCGCGACTCCACGTGGTTCTGGTTTGGTCTAACCAGAGAATTTTTTTTAGAGCCGAGGTGCGGCTGTGGGGCAGCCTCGATGTGTTTTATAAGGAATTTTTCACTTTTTGTATGGAAAATATGAAAAATTATTAGCTACATGTAGAGTTTTAGGGGTTTAAGAGTTTCATTAAGGGAGTCGAATTTTTCATTATTATTGCGATAGGACACGCCGTTTTCGAGATTTAAGCAAAATAAAATAAAAAAAGATACAGTGCTGTTTTTGCACCTGAAGTCGAGGTGTTGTGGTGAATTTTAGTTCATGACAACTAATTTCATTCCACACCATTTTAATCGCGATTAAAAATAGCCACATTTAGTTTCATAACTAAGTTAAAAACGTCAAATTCAGAATAGCTAATTTGCCGTTTTCACTAACAAACTAAAATATAGTTAAGTTGCGTCAGTTTACTCTATTTCTATTAACTTTTTACAAAACTAAAGCATGTTCAGTTGACTCATTTTTGAAAATAACTGCCACATCTCTGCTTCACGACGAGAAATAATTGCCACGCCAAATCTCTGCTTCACGACGATAAATGCGGCATAGAGTACCTTTAATGGACACACAATGGATGTAGTCTGTTACATAGGTCATAGCTTACCTACGCGTGCATTCAATATCATGTAATTTACTTACAATGGCTTACATCTTTTTGAACTTCCATCGTTTTATGTTTATTTAGGGCCGTAGAGGGCGGTGGCGTTAGTTTGAACCTGGTTTGAAAATCATAACAAAAAGGTTTTTCTTGGTGCATATAGGCCAAAACACATATACAAGATACGACGTCGCATCGTGATGCGTTGCGATATCGTGTCATGATGTCCCTGCCACCCTGTATTTATGCTCGTGACTGTATTTACTAATTTTCTTTATCAAAACCACAAAACTACAAGAACATAATGTTCTCCCTTTTTTTTGTTATCTTTTATCATATAGATTTCCCAACAAAAGTATGCACTTCGGGAATCATCGTCAATCTTCGGAAAAACGAACGCGCAGTGATAAATCTAATATAAACAAAGATTACCGATTATGCATACGTTTTCTATTTTACCTATATTTGTTTACTAATCATATTTACGTGTTCTACAGGTATATTCTTGACGGATCTTGTGTACATCGACATCGCGCATCCTCCGGATTCGCCCCACCGCGTCGCAAAGATGGCAGTTGTTTTGAAAGCGCTCGAAAAGTACCAAACGTCGGAGTATGACATCGCTCCTTTGCCCCACGTCTCTAACTACCTGAACAGCGTACGTTATATTGAAGAACTACAGAAATTCCTCGAAGATGATCAGTATAAGTAAGTATTCTGTATTTATAATTCTAAGTTCATAATTTTTGGAGTACCTACATAAAATTAAGATGCTAACACGCGATAGTTCTGTGGTTTAAAAAATCGTGATAGACGACACATTTTCTTTATGCGTACCTACTCTCAACTTTTCAAAGAACCACAGTAATTTTTTATTTTTTTTTCGGATTTGACGTCATCAAATGACCTCTCCCGCTCTGGGCGGAGCGGAAGGGCGTGTCAGACTCTTACTGACTAAAACCCACCCGTGTTCCTTCAGTTGCCTGTGTGCCAGGGCCACGGTTACTCTTTCGAACAATCCGCGACCCCGGCAGGCATCGGCCCTATCGGACCCCGTCAATCAATGGTGCTGACATCTCTTTGAGGCGCGCGTGGAACACGACGCGCCGTCGACCCGGGCCTGGTCCTTACCGGACAGCGAGCTGCCCATTGCTCGCCGTCCGCAAGCCCGCGCCTACGGTGGCTGGGAGCCGGCAATCAACTCCCGACGTCCAGGGGTCTCCTCCTGCGGCGACTAGGGGCGCGAGGGCGCGGCGATTGCCTCTGCCTCACGCGCTCCGCCTCCTCCTTCGCGAGCATTACTGCTTCGCAGCAGGAGGTGACGGCTTCCCATTCCCTCTCGCTCCGTACCAATCCCTGAACCAGGGCCGGACGCGAGAGATCGCCGCCACCGATCGCCGCCACGAGGACACGGCGGTGCTCTGCCCAAGCCGGGCAGACCTTCACCGTATGCTCCACCGTGCCCTCCAGTCGATTCACAAAATTATAACATCCGGGCGTTTCCTCCCGCCTTATCCGAAACAGGAACCTCCTGAAACAGCCATGTCCGGTGAGGACCTGCGTCAGGCGGAAGGTAAGGACGCCGTGGCGTCTCTCAAGCCACTCCTCAAAGAGGGGGACTTACCGCCGCAATTGTGGCGTGACCTGCTCTGGGTTGCGACAGTCGCACTCTCCATGCCGCCATGCGATCCCGCCGGAGCTCTGTCCGCTGTGCCGCGATTTCTCCCGGCAGCGGAGTTACGCCCCGGCGTTTCGCCTCCTCGCGCCACTCCCAAGTGCGCGAGGACTTTTGCCTCCAGATCCCAGAACGGCAATCCGGTAAGGAGGCTCGCTGCCTCGCAGGAGACCGTGCGGTATCCCCGGACCAGCCGGATGGCCATGACCCTTTGGGACGCGTTCAGCCGGCGGGCTGGTCGGCGCCTCAAAGAACGCGCCCACACCGGTGCCCCGTAAAGGGCCGTGGACCGCACTACCCCCGCGTAGAGTCTCCGGCAGGAGGCGTTTTGGACCCCCTAGATCGGGTAGGAACCGCTTCCAGCCAGCCCCGGCCCGCTCCAGCCTGGGAGTCAAACGTCGGAAATGCTCAACGAAGTTCCACCGGCTGTCGAGGACGAGTCCTAGGTACTTCATCGTCGACTTGACGCCGATGTCAACCCCTCCTACCGTTATTTGGGAACCCGACAGTGACGCCTTGACGACCCCACCCCGGGCCACAGCATCCCCCGTCGTGAGGGCTCGCACGCGCATGATGGCGTCCACCGTAGAGCGGCCCCTACGGAAACCAAACTGGCTCTCCGCCAAATTCGGCCCCACCCGCACCAGCCGCCTGACGAGGCGGTCTGCAATGACTCTTTCAAAGAGCTTGCCCACCTCGTCGAGTGGCACGATGGGTCGGTAAGTGGACAGAGAGTCCGCAGGGCGCCCAGACTTCTTAATGAGGGCAAAGAACCTCAGTAAAGGTATCAATTATAAAAACATCCTATTTACCTAACTATGATGTTTTAATAATTGGTACCAACGACTAAGAATACAGTATCATCATCACTCTTATACCTACCTAGTACTGTACCTGGTAGTCTGTACCTGGTACTGTATTCTTAGTCGTTGACGCAAGTAAAAGTACGATTGTAACAACTTTTAAAGTCTGGGTTCCCTACCAACGTATGGAGAGCTAGTATGTATGTGCACATATATCATAAGAATGCATAGACCCAATAAGTGGCGTGGTGTGCTCGGTCCGGCCACGTTCGCCAATTACCATTGAGGTGGCGCAATGCATCCGTCAATTTTCATGTCCTAGAATTACGCTCTGATTGTGATTCTGTTACCGAGACTTCAACTGTATTCACAGTGCTTGCTAGCCCTCAAACCAGTAACTAAGTCGATCCTGGGACAGTTAAGTTCTTTACGTGCAGGTCTTAAGGGTAACCCATAGCGAAATAATTGCTTTTTTTTGTAGCTGTCATCATCATTCTTCTTTCTCCTGCCATTATACCAATTTATTTGGTGACAGCTCAGAACGCCTTTTTCCTTACATCTCTAACCCCTATTAGCCGTCGTCTTTGAATTCGTTTAATTTTCGGCCTAATAATTTTTCTTTAAATATATCAATGTTCTTTTTGGGTCGGGTTTTTCCTTATAACTTTTCAACTTAACATTATTTTTCTTTGTCTTAACCACCTCATTCTTCAGCATCATAATTATGTTAAAATAGGAATTAGAGCACCTGCGAAAAAATAACTGCGAAAAATACTGCGTTTATATTGTACGATATTTTCCTCTGCAAATGTTTTATGCTTATATGTATTTGTTGTTTCATACTTTTTGTTTAAGAGATTAGTTGACATTATAGATTCTGTTTCTAATTGTGCATTAAACGAGACCTATGAAACGGGCCCCTAACATAATCAATTGCAGGGCAGGTGTTGTGCAGGCCAGGTCAAGGGGACAGACAATGATTGGCAAAGTTTCATTCGATTTTGTATAATATTGACCTGCTCGAAGAGTATGGCAACTCCCTTGAGTTTTGCATCTGTGCTTGTATGGGTCAAGATGAAACTTGTGAATCAAAACAGCTAGCGTTTATTTAATTCAAGTACTTTGTAAATTCTAACAAAATATTTAATTACAGGCTATCGCTAAAATTGGAGCCACCATCACCCGTGGGCAGTTGCGCTGGTTCCAAGGAGTCCGTGAAAGAAGTGATAACACCGGGAGCATCGAACACGGCCAATATATCACCATCCCACAAGCTAGGCTCAGGCTCGCTTCGCCTGCAGGGCTCTTGTCACCAGGGCAAGTTCATCCCGACACATCGGAAGTGCCGATCCCTCGGTTCCAAGTACGTTCAAACTATTTGAATTAAGCAATTTTGTGTCTAATATTTCATATTTCCGATTAACACTCATTGCTACCTTGTAGAGTCCTGTTTTAACTTGGATATGCTGAAAAATTAATTTATAATTCAATGTTTTTTGCGTCATAAACATTATATTCGGTATTGAGTAAAAATAGTATATTTTATTTCTAAATTATGATTAATTTTTGAGCTTTTTTAATATAGTATTCAAAATAATTTTAGTATCATAAAAATATCATAAATTATTTGTCTGGGCAAGTGCCTCAATCGTTGGTTATTATGAATCACACATCTTCACGTTTAAGAAGCAAAGAAAGGGCCCGTGTTTAAAAAAAAAACAGTTTTTAACTGTAGAACTATCAAACATGTTGTTTTCATTAGGTTGGTAAATCGCTAGCCTCTTGCCATCATCATGCTGGTTTTACTTTTAATTTCATATCGATCTCATATCAGAAACATACTATGTAAAGCTTAAAAATAATTAAGGTATTAACAAAATCTTCAAAATTCTCGGGAGATGTTGGCGGGTTCATTAGTGTACCTATATAAACAATATTAAGCCAACCTAATTGTAGGCGGCATTGGAAACTGGAACAAAATGAAACCTTTTCAGTACCATCTGGAAAGAGATGTTCGGTCAGTTTTTTTTCTCCCTAACTTGCATATTGCAAAATCTAAAGTTTGATGATTTTATGTAGTGCTATTGGGTATTTCTTATAGTTATACTTCCCTGTCTATGGTTTCACAAGAGTTTCTTCAGAACAGGAGGTATAGATGGCAGAATAAATTCCGTTATAGGTCAGCTAAGTAATTTAACTGCTGTTACAAGCTTTTTTAACCTAATGACCTTTAACAATTTAATAGAGAAGTTGCAATTATCAAGATATACTTACCGATGCAGTAATATGACATGCTGCCTAGTGTTATGCCTGACAAAACATAATACGTATTGATCAGAAACAGCATAAAATTTATAGTGTTTCTGATCAAAATACAAAACTAACAAAGCAACGCCAAAATATTTTCTTATCAAATAAGAAAATATTTGGCGTTGTTTTAATTAACCTCATCGTTAGAATGTTCAAGCTCTCGCGTTTGTAAATAAGCTTCAGTGTTCAATCTTTATAATTAGATTTTTTTTTTTTCTTTATGATTATCTTTAGATTTGCATGGTAATCCATGCAAATCTTTGGTGTAACTATACACCAAAGAAACGATGGAACCAGAACCTATTTAGACAATTTTTCAGTTATGGTCTAGCGCAATTACTGATTTATTAGCGTTAGTTCTTTGACTTGTCTTGCTTTAGTGACGATCAGAGTTTGCTGAATTCTGGACGGCCTCGTAGGTTCAATGGTGGCAAATGCGACTGCTGAGCTGAGGAGTCCTGGGTTCGGTCCCCGGGTCAACCAGTGTTATTGGGTTTTCAGTTACGAAATTCTCAGTAGCAAACACCGGGCGTGTTTGGATTAGTTCTCGATTAATGACAATAATAATGATAATAACTGGCGAAAGAGAACTGGCGCAAATCTACAGTACTTAAAACGAATGATCGTGAGGAAGTATGACAAGGCAAAGATTTTCACGGACACCTTTTCCGGGCCTTCCATGGGCCTGATATAGACTTTTTGGCGTCTGTGTCCCGGCTGCGTTTCGGCGACCTCTTTGGGGAAGCCGACGATTTTGTCTGTGCGGTTATGGATGAAGTTATCATGACGAATAATTATCGGTAATACATTGTCAAGGACGGTATGGTGGACATCTGCCAGGCATGCTACAAAAAGTCAAAGCCAAAGCATTTATTTCAAATAGACGCATAAAAGGCACTTTTGAACGTCAAAATTTAAAATAAAATAGAATTGATTTTAGTTGTCCCTTCCAAAAGGTAGTTTCGTATGGCGAGGAATAGGTAAGGAACTCCAGCATTACTCTTTTGAAATGTTTTACAATTTTACAATATTTGGTTTACTTAATTATGTAAGTACATGTGATGACGACGCAACTAGAAAAAAATTACTATACCACAATAGGTAAAAATAATTAAAAATTAAGCAATGACAGATAAATTAATTATGTGAAGATATATGGTGCTCCCATAATACAAAGCGCGCGATCTCCTGACTTTGATTATATGTAAGTTAAAACTTGTTCGCACAATAACAACTTAATGATCTTCTAAAACAGAGCTTCCTCTCTCCTACCATTTTGCTGTGACCTAATGTAATTAAGTCCTAATTTAATTGTAACAGAAATTTGATGGAAATTAAATGATCGTTTAACCAAACTTATATAACTATTTTTAATAGAAGGTTTTTATTTAATACAATATAACTCCTCCCCTGGCTCGCACACATGCGGAGATCCTCCTGGGCATGCTGAGGATCAAGTTATCCCAGCATTTCTTGCGGTAACCTTGCGGCATTCTTGAGTAGCGGCTTCCCTGAACTTTGGCACTGTCTTGGGAGGTGGGTGACGGTTTCAAACAGCTCGCTTAAGAGCATCCTACGCGTGCTCTATTGGGTTTAATTCAGGCGAGCTGGCAGACCAGTCTAACCTTGTGATGTCGTATTCTCGGAAAGCAGCATGAACTTGTTGAGCTCTATGTGCGGGCGCGTTATCATCGACCAGTACGAATTGGTGTCCATGGTTTAATCGGAAGGGTCTGACAATTCCATCAATAGCGACTGTTTTGTACCTATCTGCCGTCATGGAGCCTCGATACGGGATCAAAGGCGTTCTAGCTCCAATCATAATTCCACCCCAAAAGGACACCGATTTCCCGCCTTGCTCAACGGTTCCAGTGGCAGTTCTTTGTCTTTCAGAGTCTCCAGGTCTTCTCCAGACACGGACACGTCGCCTATGGTGGCCGGTAGTCGGCAATCGACTCCCGACGCCCAGGGTGTCTCCTATTGTGGTGATTGATCGACGAGAGCGCCGTGCAATGATTGTTGATATAGCGATCGCTCATGACGAGAACCTTGTGACAGCTGAGAAAGATAAAAAAATCAAGTATCTCGACTTAGCACACGAGGCTGTCGACATGTGAGACGTAGACTCTGCAATCATTGTACCGATAATCGTTACGAATAATGGCCTAATAGCGGAGAGCCTCGACCAACACCTCAGGAGGCCACAATTGCGGCGGTAAGTCCCCTCTTTGAGGAGTGGTTAGAGATGCGCCACGGCGTCTTCACCTTCCGCCTGACGCAGGTCCTCACCGGACATGGCTGTTTCGGGAGGTTCCTGTTTCGGATAAGGCGGGAGGACACGCCCGGGTGTTATCATTGCGTGGATCGACCGGAGGACATGGTGTCCTTGTGGCGGCGATCGGCGGCGGCGACCTCTCGCGTCAGGCCCTGGTTCGGGCCATGTTACGGAGCGAGAGGGAATGGGAAGCCGTCACCTCCGTCTGCGAAGCAGTAATGCTCGCGAAGGAGGAGGCGGATCGCGTGAGGGAGAGGCAATCGCTGCGCTCTCGCGCCCCTAGTCGCCGCAGGAGGAGACACCCTGGGCGTCAGGAGTCGATTGCCGACTCCCGGCCACCGTAGGCGCGGGCTTGCGGATGGCGAGTAATGGGCAGCTCGCCGTCCGGTAAGGACCAGGGCCGACCCGACGGCGCGTCGTGTTCCACGCGCGCCTCAAAGAGATGTCAGCACCATAGACGGGGTCCGATAGGGCCGATGCCTGCCGAGGTCGCGGATCGTTCGAAAGAGTTACCGTGGCCCTGGCGCACAGGCAACTGAAGGAACACGGGTGGGTTTTAGTCAGTAAGAGTCTGACACGCCCTTCCGCTCCGCCCAGAGCGGGAGAGGTCATTTGATGATTTCCCACTCAAAAAAAAAGGAGGCTCTCATTGCGCGGCTGGGTCAACGGCTTGATTCAGAAAGTAGGACTGCTAGACACGGCACGCATAGCGAGGAAATTTTTCTCTCTAGAGCCCTGCCCACTGGTTGTTTGGACCCTGTTCCGTCCTGATGCCGAAAGCCACAATTTTTTATTGGAACGATATTCCTTATCGCGCGGTACGGACTTGGCGGATGGGTGCTATGCGAAAAAAGTGTAAGAGTTTTCCGTCACGAGTTTCCGTCACGACTCTTTCTTTAGTGTAGACGGTTATCCATAGCGCGTATGCTATTGGCTGTGCTCAGTCATAGGAGCGCGCTTATTGGTTGAAGGCAACCAGTAAGATAGCAAGTTTTCTTTTTGTGTTCATATTTTTTGTCCAAATTTTTTTATATTACTACTCTCTTATTTTTTTTATAGCCAATTAATTGCACAATTGACAAAAAAATACTACAAAAGGAACTTCGTTCCAACCGAGTGTTCCAGGACCCCACGCTTTTTATATTTTGAAACATTTTTTTAATGTTTATTATAAAAACATTAATATGATAAATATGTAGGTATGTAAATTTCATAAAGGGAATAATAATATGTAGACATTTATTATTATTAGTAATGACAATACGCTTTCTCTCAATAACATGTGAAATGGCATGTGATTGGCGAAATGTGGATGTATGTACCTACTATTCATCTCTACCCTAACCTTTATGTTGCTCGGTTCCTAACTCAATGGATACATACTTGCGTTACTAATAGCATAATACAATCTCCCAGTGAGCCAGGTCAGGCGTAGTTTGCCCGGCCTATTAACTCTGCACACTACGTTACTCCTCACTCTAGGATCAATACAATGGACTGACACGTTAACTGTTCAATATATGCTTCAAGTCAATCTACTCGTTGATTAAAATAATATGTAAAATCTTTATTTGCTTTTCATGTTAAATGTTAGTTTTATAGCAGTATGTTTGTAGTTCATTTCATAATTATTGATGTTTAATTGCAATGTATTGTTTCTTGTGTTACAATTAATCACAGTAGTTAAATAGAAATAAGGACCCGGATTTATACGGTGTCAATAGAGATATTTAGCTCCAGTATATTGTAAGTTTATAGTATTATCTATTAAATAATTACAATGGGATATCAATGCGGGGTTTATTTGTGGATAATGCTACCAAAAAGCTCGAATAAGGATATAATATTAGGTCGGGGGAAGTTTTTTTCGTATTTTATATACAAATTCAAAACTAAGTGCTCGTGTGGCCCCCAAATATCGAGCTTTTTTGTATACCCAGACTTATCGTCATCGAATGACCTCTCCCGCTCTGGGCGGAGCGGGAGGGTGAGACAGACCCTTACTGACTAAAACCCACCCGTGTTCCTTCAGTTGCCTGTGCGCCAGGGCCACGGTAACTCTTTCGAACAATCCGCGACCCCGGCATTAAAATTCACATTCTTCACATTTTAATTGACATTAAAATTCCCGGACTGAAAACGCTTGACCCAACTTTGTGCTACTTTTACTGACACTGCGTCAGGTCCATAAACGTCCCAAATTATTTTCGCGGCTTGTGTCGTATTTTTCCCTTTTTATAAAAAAACTTCTAAATGTATCGAATTTCGTCGTTCGATTCACTCGGATTCACTCATTTTGGCACACAGAAAAACTATTGTAATTTAAATGTAATATATTGAATGGTATCAAAACCAGCCAGATAGAAACACTACAGCCAAATAAATTTTACTACATCTTAATATCTATAAAATATGAAAAACCTTATATCAACATTGCCTCGTTTCACTGCCGCGTTGGTGTAGCAGTCCTAAGTGCTACTGCTAACCACGATGTCTTGGGTTCGATTCCTAGATCTGGCTAAGTGGCATTGGGTTTTTCCATCAGGTATTTCCTAGCAGCAGTCAACTGTGAATCACCGTGACGGACATCAAGGCTGTATAAATAAAATAAAATAAGATTATTTTTATTACCTTCAGTTGTACAAAAACACTTATGTAAACATTACTCGTATGCAGCGTTACAACTAAGGGAAAGAGTGTTTTCGATAAACTCTGGCACCCAAAGTAAGATTTAACTTGTGTTTAGGGAGCCAGCGTCCTCGCCTATAATTTCAACATATATCAGTAGTTGTAGGACGAGCATAGAATATTATTAATAAGATAACTACTTACTAATAAACGGATATATGATGTGGCCTATTAAAGTACCTATGTGGCGCTGTGTGGATGTATTGAGAGATAACGTTGTTGAAAAATTTGCGTTTATGTAAGTCTCTATGAATATAAATATCACACACACATAACATAACATTACGCCTGTACTCCCCGAAGGGTTAGGCAGGGGTGTACCTATACGACACCCACATTTCGCCAGTTATGTTTAAGTCCCATGTAATAGGGGGCGAGCCTAAATATAAATATATGGCTTGATTAACTACATTAGGTTAAGCGATTGATAAATGTAGTAAAACTTCAGTACTCTCGTAACTCAGTGTCAATAGCTACTTTGTCACCTTGGTCTTACAACCATTTAGGCACATGGAAGCAATGGTGCATAGTTTGTTGATTTTGTTATGTAATTGGTCAGACAGAATATCATAATGACGCTGAGCAAGGGCCGTTCTACATCCGCGAGTTGAGCATACTTCGAAGTATCTACGCTTTTTAGTAGCATTCGGGTTGTATACCACAGTGGGATGTTTGCGCAGAATAGTGCCAAGAACAAATAGCTGTCTCACAATGAGGACCTGGCATTTGGCGTAGAGCGCCGAGGTGGGATATCTAAACTTCGAGGTCATAACCTTGAGGACAGCTCTCTGAGCTCGTTCCAGAGGCAGTAAGGTTGTCTTGGGAGTCCCACCCCACACTGTGATGCAGTAGTTTATTATGCTTTGACAGAGGGCAAAATAAACAGTTCTAATGGTACGGTAGTCCACAGAGTGCCTTAGTTTAAAATAAAATATACACTTGCGGACTCGCGATATGCGATTGTTAAGGTGGGGGTTTCCAGCTCAAAGAACTATCTACATAGACTCCAAGATACTTAATAGACTCACACCTTGTGAGTGGAGGACAGCCGCATTGTGAAGAAGATAGACCAAGTGAGCAAGTATGAGCTCTAAGCGCCACTGAATCCGGTGGAGGGGGGTTGGTAGATAGTAAGGAGAAAGGTAAGTATACTGTTTTCTTAAGATTTAAGGTTAGGATGTTATTTGATAGCCATTTCATCACTGAGTTTAGAGCAAGTTTCGCGTATTCAACAGATTCAGGCCAGTCACTACCGTGAAGAAGCAAGGCCGTATCATCTTCGTAAGTATAAATTGAACAGATCGTTAGAGACATCTTGCATAAGTTATTGATATAAATAAGAAGCAGGGTAGGATCCAATATTAAGCCATGAGGAACTCCGAAACTCAATGATTTAGTGTCACTAATAACGTCATTGATTTTGACGCATTGGCTTCTATCACACAGGTAATCCCGGAAAATTTTCAAGGTATGTCCGCGAATGCCCGTAGCTTCCAGGTTGGACAGAAGGTGGGGAACAGACACAGTGTCGAATGCCTTGGAAAGGTCGAGGAAAATAGCCAAGCATTTTATTTTACTATCTAGTTTAGATACTACATGATCTACCAAGTCACCAACCGCATTTTCAGTTGACCTGCCACCCCTAAAACCATACTGGTTGTCACTTAATTATTTGTAAATGATAAATGATTTTATTTCTGTAAGTAGGTTTGAACAAACACTTTTACACGTCAATCATATTTTAAAAACTAGATGAGGTCGGCGTTTCCTACCTGACTACTCTGAGAAGAAAGGCCGAAACAAACTCAGAGGTCACAGTCTCTTTTAAAGTCCAGACATAATCTTGGTCAGATCATGTGAAGACCATGTAGATTTGTGTCTGAGATGGTCTTTTGAGGAAAAACCACACAGATTGAGTGGACCTGTCCAGTCAGTGCACGCATTTGTCAGTAATCGTGTAGCTCAACTCAGGACTTAAGGAGCTCAACGATTCGACGAACAATACCAAAGAAAAGACATTTGGGTAGGCCACAAAAATTACTCGAACTGCCAGACCATGATTAAAATTAACTGAGGAGAGAAAAAAAAGCAACAATGACCCACATAGTCTTCACATTCACAATATTAAAATGATAATCAATGTAGCCTGAATGCTAATCACATTCACAGACAGATTTCTCTTTAAAAGTCATCAAAAATACCATAAGTTATTATATAAGGACATCATTAATTCTAAAACACTCATTCACAGTATAAAATGGATTGTTGCTTGGGGGTACATTGAAGTGGCTTAGTTAATCCCAAGCCTTTTTGTCATCCAAGTAATCTTTAACTTTATAGAAACCTTTTTGACAGAGTTTCTGTTTAATAAATGATTTAAATTTATTGAGGCTCAGTTCTTTAACAAGACTTAGGACTTGGGAGTTTGTTGTAAAAATTGTATGACTCAAGATAATCTACCAACCGTTTATTAAGTATATTTTCCAATATTTTAGAGATGGCAGCCAAGACTGAGATCGGTTTATAATTAACTACACCGTGTCTGTCCCCACTCTTAAAGATTGGACGAACGACAGTCCTTCTAAAAACCCCGGGAAAGCGGCCCGTGGAAATAGAGCAATTGCAGATATGAGTGACGGCTGGTACAAGCGCGGGCAGACAGGATTTTAACAGTCTCCATGAGATGCCGTCCCAACCCACCGCAGCATCTGTTCGTAACCCAATAATGAGATTTGAGACCTCTACTTCATGAGTGGGAAGAAGAACCAGCGAGTTAGAAGGCGGCGGATCGAGGGAATACTCCTAGGTACTTATACCTAGGAGTATTCCCTCGATCCGCCGCCTTCTAACTCTAAGGTGGATGAGAATTTGTTAGTCAAGTTCTTGGCAACATTGGCAAAAAACTCGTTAACTTTGTTGACCGAGGTTTTTTCATCCGAAGACATCCTTAGTAGCTCGTTAGGGGATTTCGCATTATGTTTAGTTCCGATAATATTTTTAATGATCTTCCAAGTTGCTTTAGGGCTGTTCTTCGCCGCCTGAAACTCCTTCCTTTCATAGGCATGTTTTAAATGTTTGAGAAGCTTGTTACAAAAATTACGATATCGCTTATATGTGACCATGAGAATGTAATTTTTAGGATCTACCATTAGGATTCGAGCCATGGTATCTCTATTTCGGATACCACGTAGCAGACCTTCGGTAATCCGAGGTTTCAGCATTGTGCGTTTCGAAGACATGTATACCGATTTAGAGTGATTAGCGAGGACAGAGCTGATAATAGAAACAGGAGACTCGGCGGCATTGTTTGCGTCTTGAATAGTCAATATTCCACTAAGTCCAGTGATAAAATGTCAGTAGTTCCAGCTGTATAATAAACAACTATGCGATTAACTTTAGAGGTAGGGAGTGGCTTTATCTGTTGAATGCTTATAAACGTAGGTCTATGATCAGCAGTGATCGGAATAGACAGAGCTAATATACCTAAAGTTCAAAGAACAGAGACAAAAAAAGTGGGGACTTACAACAATATTTCTTTTTCGTAATATTTTTTTCCGTGTTTCGGGACATCAATTAAGTACTGTAGTTAAGTATATTAATGTTATTAATATAGTAAACTAATTGAATTAATTTTCCTTTTTAACCGCCTTCAAAAACAAAGAGAACGTTCTCAAAAAACCAGTACCTAGATAACGTTTTCTATTATACCTTTATTTTTTTTAAACAATGAAAGTCGTGCAGACACTTTTGTTTTAAACATAAACAGGAAATGAATTCAATAGTTGTTTTACTTTATGAATTTTAGTTGTACTTAAGTAATGTTCGGAAACCCGGGACATTAGTCCGAAAAAATATGTTGTTGTACGGCGACTCCATTTTGTCTCTGTTATTTTTCGAACTTTAGGTATTTTAGTTCACCTTTTTCCGATCACTGATGATCAGTAATGTAAGTATCGAAAACAAGAGTCGTATTTTTAAGATCAGATCTTGACATTACGTGATCAATACAAGAGTTAATACGGGTTGAAAGTAGATGTGTAGGGAGGAGGCCATGTGAATCAATAAGGTTAAGGTACTGATTTGTTTGTTGGGAGATAGCATTCGGAGTGATCTCAATATTGATGTCACCCATTATCATTAAGTTTTTTTGGACTGGCGACTGAGTAAGCAATCTGAGCAAGCTGAGTGAGTGGGCAATTATCAATAAAATTATCTTTTCGTGTGGACATATAGCGATGTAGCGCTAAAAGTAAGATATAATGAGACTTCTGTGATATCACAGACCAAACAGCTAGCACCAGATACAGAAGGTTTAGTAACGATATGAGGTAATTCTGATTTTACATTGTAACCCGGCCATTGGTGTTGTACAGAATTGGTTAGGAGACTGGATGTTGATGGTCTCCTTCGGTGTTGTACTACTCACCACCGTGCTAAAGTAAATTTTTAGGGTATAATAAGCTGCTAGGGAAAGATTCAATTAAACAAGTACCTTCTTACACAATGCAATGTTTATTACAATAACACACTATTGAAGGTTCACAATATTGAATGTGGCTGGCCACATACCTTCCCCCATACACCTGGGCTTCCACACCAGTACAACCAGTCTCGGGTCTAGTTGTATTGGTGTGTTGACCTGCAATGAGACTATTACAATAACTCAGAGTCGCTATAGCGAGTCCGTGAGATGAACCACTTAATAGATACTAGCTCAATCATACAAGTACCTACCTATCAAGGTTGTGCTAACAACGGGAACATAAGATTATGCTAAGCAATCCCCGACACAACACTTTATGGCAACTGGTCTCATCACCCAGTCCATACACTAGGCCCAACTCTCTCATAGACTAAATCGCTACCTTACCGATTATTCTCAGTGATCTCTCAGTACTAATCCCTTCACTTGACAGGACTACGACCCTTGGCATCAAACACAGAATACCCCTGTGTTTGCACGTTAAGTGGCCTACGGGTATTATAATGACGCTTCGTTACCTGGAGCGGCGAACTTCCCTCATCACCGATATCGGTTAAGTAAAGCCTTCCTGTCAAACGGATGACCACACCTCAAAGGTTGCCTGCACCCGGATCCATTCCAATCATCAGACCACGGGGCTACTCCAAAGCATCACGTTTCAATTATGTATCAGAGATACAAGAGAAAAAAGGCTAGCATAAACAGCCAGACCGGATTCAGCTTCGAATGGGACTTATTGGAAACCCATCGGGTTATTTGGGTACAGTCTGTTCCTCCAGAACTAAGTCCCTATTCCAAATCCTATTCGTACCGTGTCACACACGTTGCGGGTCTTCCCCATGCCGGATCAATGTCACAAACCTTCGAGAAGCTTCCACTACCATAGACTAAATAGAATTCTTGTCTATTGGTTATTTTCCATTTCTTAGGCATTGTTTTAAATAAACTGTGGGAAATTATGTCTTTATGTTTATTTATTTAAATTAACTAATACTCTTGTATATAATTTACATGACATAATTTATCCAGTGTTACAGAGAACACGCTAACAGCCATGCCAATGCCTGACACAAGATGTCGCTACTTGTTGCGTAATTTATTGATTTTGCAACGTCACAACATATATTAAAACAGCACCGTTCCGGTTACTAAGATTAGTCGTGTGATCAGACATATACCCGTCCAGTGGTGGAACTGCTGTTGACCACATCAACCAGGAGTCCGATAAGATTAAAACATCACATGAAATTTCTATCCTAGCCGATAACACTAGAAAACTATCAAAGTTACAATTTACACTGCGTATATTAAGGTGTACTATATTAAGCGACTTACTATTGTTGTTAATGAAACGACTACATGACTCCGGTACAACAATTATGTGAATCTCTAATACCAAAAAGAGTCAATATCATTTAAAATGTCAGAATCGAAAGTTGATGTTTGATGTTAGGTGCATAGTGATTGCAACCGTAGATAAGACGTGGATTATGTGTAATTTAGTTTTGTCTACACTTAATAAATATATTTTGTAAGTTGTAGATATAAGACTATAAGACTTAGAAATAAGATAGTCGAAAGGATGTACATAATCGCAAGTATGATATGAGTTGTGTGGTTGTGATAACAAAAATTCAAATTAATAAAATTTTTACAAGGTCTAAAAAGGTACGACGTGTAATACAGAGGCTGATATATACGGTATACATTATATAAAGTTCATAATATCATAATGTCTGAATTCGTAACATCCTGTCGTTGATCATTAGTAGGTATTGTGATTCGGTACCGCTGCAATTGAGGTTGATTGCTAAATTACTGCGGTACTAGTGACTAAGATCAGCAATGCGATGCTGAGGTTGGGTTTTAAACGGACTCGGGCTAGGGCTGAGCCAGACCTATCAGTCTACTCCCCATTTGGGTATCACACTTTCAATCACCGAAGGGTTTTGAAGGATTTCTTAATTAATTGATTTATACGTTTGAAAATTTCGTCTGATTGAAAACGTTATTAATAAAATAAAAAAAATTGGTACAGTCAGCCCCAAAAAGATGTATACACGGACAAGGAACTATTTTATTGTCAACAACCTTTGTTCCATAACATAGATATCCGAGAGATATGCATTCACTCTATATCTGCTCAAGTTTAAGTGTCGCCACCTTTTCCCCACTCCTGAAACTCACACATAAACAAAAGAAATAGATACAGCACACATGATGCTTTTTCGCACGCAAGCAAGAAAATATGCGTAAGACTTTTGTGCTATTTTATTGCACATATGCTCAAAAGGGGCGGAGACTAGAAAATATAAATACAGTCACTGAATGCACACATGCAAATCTAGCATCAACTAGGGAAGAAGGGGTGGGTATAAATATTTGCTCGATAAAAATATCGATGAAAACCGACTGCAAAGAGAGGTGATTTTTGGATGTATTTTGTATCGTTTATTATTTCTGCTTTTCGATGTGGAATATTAAAACACCAATAACAACAAATCAAGTAAAATATAATATTTTCGTTTGCAAATAACATTTAAGTAAATCAGTTTCTTCAGTTTCTCCCTTACTTAAACTTAAAACTGTTCAACTATCGCACATAAAACCACTATTCAAATAGGTACTTATTGAATATTAAGTATATCTGACGCTTTCATAATTCAGGTGTTACATTCTTAGCCAAAAAATGTAAGCAAACATCAATATGTTATTCCATCACACATTTTGTCACTTGGATAATATTATTATCCATCGGATCTTGCTCAAACTGGTGAAAATAAGTTGATGAGAAAATATATTTATCGATAAAGTGTCTAAGAGCTTTTGGGATTAGCAACGTCTTTATGAACTTTGAAGTCACTTGAAATTTGTTTGAAGTAAACCAGTTATTTTCCCTGCATTTTGCATCTACCCATTTATGTTTAATTTCTGGATCTTTCGGGAAACTGAAATAAAATGTATTAATTCTTGTTTAAGATTCTTAATACAATTTCTTATTAGAGCAACTAACAATTATCGATATCCATATCTCAGTGCTGCGCAGCACTAATGCATCGTTTTGACATGCGTCAGTCATTAGGCAAAGGCTGTTGCATGTCAAAAATATTTCACAACTAGATAATTTGTAAAATACTTAGATATTATAATTAATGCAGTGATTTTTTAGTTACCGGTGGTAAGACAAGCCACTTGTACTAAGGTTTGTTGTAACTGTGCTATTTTTGCAAATAAAGACGGAACAATTCGGCATTTCGTAAAAATATGAAATCACAGTACACATTCCGATGCAAACATATGACTAAACGGTGCTCACTGCAGTCACGCGTATTTAGGTCAGTTTGACCGAGTCGAGGCGACATGTGCCACGCCTCCAAGCCATATCCCTCGATATCCGTGTTCCATAACATTGTATCCACCGTATAGGTACAAAACATAGTATACAATTTATTTTACCAAAATAAAGCAAACATTTGTCCCTAAACATCTATGCACTCTACGACCAAAACAATGTTCACGGTGATAGTGCTAAAGCAAGGTAAACAAGACTGACAACGTCATACGACTTACATCGAATGTCACGTATTTAGCTTTGTTTATTAGTAGAACAAGAATATAATTTTTGTCCCATTAATTTCATGCATGACATCGTTGACGTGTCATGTTTTAATTTTTTTTTTGGTTTGAAATACAAATAGGTAAATCATGAACCTTCATAATAATGTTGCATAGGCTTTTTAAGGTGGTTACTCACCAGGTGTTTGCGTCTAATTAACATTTCATGATTTGATTTTGTGCATTGTTTTACAATACTGCGCCAGCTCGACGCGCTGACTAAGGAGCATTCGCTTTTGTAACCGCTCGAACTGTGAGTATTCGTAAATGTAACATCAATCCAGGTGTAAGGCTCGGTTTTTCCCACTTACTGCTGCAATGTTACGAATTATATCATTACAGGTACGCACAGTAATGCTCGCCTGGGCGCATTCACTGATGAAATACTCAAATCTGAACTGTTACATTACACGCAAATGCTCCCGGTGAGTGACTACCATAAGATATGATCGTTGTCATGGCAATAATAATATGTCAGTCTGACGCGTTAAAGTTAATGGCAGTTGTTTATAGCATCGCATTTTCAACTAAAGACTTATTTCTAACACCTCTCGAAGTTGAACTTTTGTTTTGAATTAACTTCTAGATTTGTCTAACTCGTTATTGTATGATTGTTGTAAATACAGGGTGGTTAGTCGCCATCGGCGCGCAAATTGAAACCTCATTTCAGAACATGATTCTAGACCTCTAACATTTATTTTACTAAAACACAGTAAAAGTTTTGTCGCCAAACATCTATACACCCTATGACCAAAATAAGGTAATCTTCATAAATCTCACAAATATGTATACAGGGTGGCAGGGACATCAACGTGGAACCTGTTACCATGGATTCAGTACATGGTTCTGAACCCCCCTGCGATGAAATTTTTCACATTGTTGTTCCATACATTTAGACCGCGTAGGTTGCACTTTACTATGTAACAGCTTTTTTTTTTATAACCGTCACAAAATTTCATCGCAATGGTGTATACATCTTTTTGGGGCTGACTGTACAATGGCATTGCAATTGTGTTACGCAATCACCCCGCTGTACTGTTATATTTTCCTCCCGTTCAGAAACATCCCCCACCAGAGCCACAGATCTGGCTCAACCCTTAATAGTCTATTGTATCTATTACATCTCTCATTAAATCTTTAGGGTGATATAAAGCCAACCCAAAGCAAAAGGGAGTATTACTGCAATGTTCTGCCGCAGAGTGCAGCACTAGCACAAACCGTAAACAGTTTTTTGACAAGTCCTTCAAAGCCGTATTTTTTAGACCATCCACTTTTAAATGTCCGTGGGATGCCATACTATCACAGTACAGGTTTTTTAATACATGAATAATAATAAAACTATTATAATTTAACACGTTTTCACTAATTATTTGTTAATAATATATTTATTAAAGTGCCAGTAATTGGTTTATTTGAAATAAATGCTTTCAGTTTGAGTTTGAGTTTATTATTGCATCATGTCATATTTGACATGATGCATCATGGCGGTTTGTTTACGGTTTATGCCAGTGTCGCCCTCTACGCAGAGTTTTGCGTAATGTTCCCTATTACTACAAACTCAAGCTTTCATCTCGCCGAATAGGTATATTCGGCTATGAAAGCTGGAGTTAGCTCAGACAAACTCCATTTGGCATCTACCCTTGCTGAATCATGTTCGGGTCGGCTTTGCACAATTCGAGCTAATCCGAGCGGATCTTCCCGAACATATATCTGCACTAGCTTCTGCCCGCGGCTCCGTTCGCGTGGTTGTCGGAAATTATACCACGGTAAAGTGCTACCGGGATAAATAGTATCTTATCATCCAAATACATTCAGCCGTTAAAGCGTGAAAAGGTAACAGAACAGACAGAAAATAAATACAAATAATCTTTTTATTTATTTTAATTGACTACTTTTTATGATTCAAAATGTCTAACTTAAAAATAAAAAATAAATCATTATCATTAATTTGAAACACTCTAGCGCCGCCATTGACCACGTACCTACATATTAGCTAAATTATTTTATAGCTTCGAATTCTAATAACTTTTAAGCGGGTGGACCGATTTAAATAAAACAAATACTACAATAAATAATACCTGAAGACACGGGTTCTCACTATATTTCCAATTCCTTAAATCACTTAAAAAGAGGTACACAAAATTTTCAATAATCATATGAATTTTAAATTCATCTCCGCGACACCCTCTTGGGGGTTGATTTTACAAAAACGCTGAGACAAATAAATTTTATTTCTTACCAAAAGCATACATTTTAATTTTCATATCCCTACATTAAGAAATGCTAAGTGTCCCATACAAACTTTCATCCCCTTTTAGGATTATTTTTGAGACAAAAAGTAGTCTACGTCGTTCCCGAGAATGCCATCTATCTCCTTGCCAAATTTTATCGAAATTTGTTCAGTGGTTCAGGCGTGAAAAGGAACATACAGACAGAGTTCATTTCGAATTTATAATACCTATTAGTATAGATATATTCGATTTTGCCGCCCGGCTGTGCCGTTCGTCGTTTAATTAAGTGCCTGCACTGATTGTAACACGATCTGTTCTCTGCAGCTATTGCATTTGACCTACATTTATGTCAAATGCATTAGTTTTATTCTTGCAAAACTGCGAACTTCTCTCCCTCATCATTGTCGTGCGAGAGCTCGATTTATGAGTTACGGATACTTTGTTGACGCCGCGCAATTGTAAACGGAACACTGTGAAAACATAAAATCAATGGTCTATTCTACGAAGAAATAATGGTGTATTGTGTAGGTATGAAACAAAACACGGATATGTAAAAGTTGTCTGAATTTTATAAGGAAATAGTAATAGGTAATAGTAAGGAATATTATAGTATTTAAAAATACTTATCCGGAGGCGAAGAACCAGTCCACAAGTCTCAGAATTTTTAAGACTGTCGATTCTATAAAGGTAATATAGACAGGTACCCTATTCCTATATTCTGTTGTAGAAACTCCCGTTATAGGCAATTCGAAAAAAGTTTTTTCGTGACAAAAATCAGAACTTGTTTGTCCGATCGTATACGATGTAGGTACGGTGTGGTACAGCGTTCACTTCAATCAATGATAATAGTGAAATGATAAATCCCCGCTCCAATTTAATTTGTGACCCAATATAGTTGTTCAGAAATCGAATCACGCTACTTTCTTTTCAGTCGTCTGAGTTAAGGCTCGTGCACACTGGAGCGACGCGACAGCGCGACACAAAGGCACCGCGTGTCGCGGCGAGCGGTGCGATAGTGTTGTGTTGTGTTGTCGTATCTCGCCTGTTTGCACGAGCCTTTACAAATCAATGAAAACACGTCGGTTCTAAGCCTAATTCCGACGTGATTTCATTGATTTGTAACAGAATGGAGCCACATAAGCGAGCGTATCTGAAATGGGACAGTTTCACTCGTATCATCTATAATCTATACACACTGTATTAATATTGTGTCAGAGGCACGTTAGCTATCACATCTTCCGATTCGTAAGAAGTGTTGCATTTAGATTCGATTGCGACTCTACGACAGACGATCTGCAAATCACTACTAAAGATGATTTTGTAGGCTTGTATTTGTTTTAACTTTTCCCAAATATTTATATACTATGATCACTCCATATTCAAGCGTTGGTAGCAATTATAATACCGAAATATAATGTGTTAACTTATAAATGTATTAATTTTTCAGTATCCTATTTTTTTTTCTTAATATTTGTCAAATTTTACTACCTCCCTCACTTTCCACACATTATTTTTTATTTCGATATTTTGGAAGAAATATCCCGGAACAGATTGGCATAAAATTATATAATGAAATCAAAATTAAGGCGTTTTGAAATTATTACCCTGAGACATAATCATGTTTTATTTATGGAGTAAAATTATAATTATGTACCTACAGTGTATTTTTCCTCTTGCGATTGGAACCTAGGTTTCGTAGCGCGAGCTTGCCAAGAAATTTTCACAAGGTCAATTTTGGTATTGGGTGAGTCTTTTCCTAGTTATGGACACGGAGGCTTGCGTTGTAATGTTATGTAGACAACTATTGTATATGATATGTATATTTTATTCAAATGATTGTAGAAATTATTAAAAGTAATTTTAAGCATGTTTTCTTTTCGTACTTTCTTGTGTTTGCTGGCACAAAATTCGAAATTTGACGGGAAATCAAACGTATCGTGTTGCGGCACACGTGACTTATATTGAACTTAATACATGTTCAAATAAGATGTGACAAACCCTGACTCTTTTTAATTAAATGCTTGATGAAGTGATACCCAAGGGCTCACAAGTATAAAAAAGTTCGTGTCGCGACAAAACATAAACCCCAGGGATCCAAGCCCGCGGACTGGACATCAAAACATTCCATCATTTCACTTTACAGCTATATAGGACTACCAGTATAGAACGCAGAGCCTGATTGCATTGCAGACTGATTGCAACCCACTCGGGTGCTTGTTATATTAACGTTAACATATTTCATGTCCTTAGTATTGTTTATACCAATCTAAACATAAATACTAAGAACACTGTTTGTTCCAGTTGTGATATTATTTTACCTGAAATTCTCCACCGGCGTTTCATATTGATACGTATCGTTTTGTTTTCCCATTGAACTCAATTTCGATCCTTGTGTCTAGCATTTTCATAAGAAGGCATCTTGGAACACTACTTCACTAATTGGTTTGCAGATGAACTGAATAAACAAAATAGCAACATAACTTTCAACTGACATTAAATAGAATATAATATGTTGCATCTAAATAGAATCGAATTTTCTATATAAAATGTAGTAAAACTAGACTTAATGGGCCATCTTTTCGCCCTAATTCCTCGGAGTGAACATGGCACCGAAGAGTCGTAGAAAGTAAATTAGACAATAATCTGACATGGTCTCGTTCTCTTTCCGTGTTCCTATGTTTATATAGGAGACATAGTTTATAATAATAAAGAATGTGGAATATATCTGAAACTAGCTAGCCCGCATAACAAGACATACGTTTTGGGTTTGTAAGCAATCGCGTGTTGTGACATTTCGCGACCGTAACAAGTATGTATTTACAGAATTGTAATCATTAAAATCATCAATTCAACCGTCTAAGTTCATATATAATCCTATTGGTTGATATAGGCTGTATCCTAACCAAAGCGATCGTTGTGCGAACACGCGATTGTCGTGTTCATTTTGCTCCTCGTGACCTAAACAATCATTATAACACGTGGTCGCGCCGATGACGCCTTCCGGATTTCCGACAAAAATTAACACATGTCGCCTTTCAGTTGATTCGACGTTCACTCACACAAAGGCAAGTCTCTCAACTACTCTCGTTGTGCGGGCTGTTTGTACACACGGCTATAAATCAAACTATAATTTTCCAGTATAAGCTGATCTCGCATTGTATAGAATTTCCGTACAATGAGAGGTCAGCTTATACTGGAAATGTATAGCTTGATATGTAGCCGTGTGTACCAAAATTTAGTTTAAATACAATTTTAAAGATGATTATGTCTGTTGGACGCCGGCGAATACAATTATGTAATTATTTTTAAGCTTGCATGTCATTGCTATTCTGTATTTAACATTTCCATTTCCACTGTGTCTAATTTGTGTTTGTCGTTTTTAATCGATGTTGTTATGTTTTTGATTGTGCTTACCGAATTTGTGATACTTCGTGTTCAGACTAATCCTTTTCCCGGCACTACGTAGTACACTTACCGCCAGTTTCACCATCTCCATGATGGCAATTCTGTTCCATTTTTTAATTGAGCTACCGGACAGTGCCTATCGGACATTGTGAAACAGGTCATTAGCTTGCATTCAATTAAATTCTTTGTAGCAGTAATCAAGCGCTAGGAAGCTATGCATGTCTCTTAATTATGAAGATATAAACTGCTATGAATTGATTTAATGCGAGTAATATAGATATTTATTCTATCTTTTTAGGTTATTTCTGGTTTTATAAAATATACCATTTATTTGACAAAGATTCGTGCTTTAGATAATTTTTGCCATGTAATTAGCCAAAGTTTCTTGCCAGCTAAAAGTATTACCTATAACTCTAAAAATATTCTCAATAGAGACTTTTCTGGTAATATAATTATCAGAAAAATTATAATGAGTAGGGGGCAACATAGACGACAGACTTTAATATGATCGGGTCTGCAGCGCAATGAACGCAAATATATTTCGAGCCGTAGGTGCAAACTTGCGGTCGTGTGTGTTACATGATTGTTATTATGTTAAAATGCATTGGAAAGTCTGTCCTTTGCGTAAAGTTTAACGTTCGCGTGTTGATAAAAGAGCTTTCTATTATTGTAAGAAAAAATTGCGGTCGGCGCTACTTACAAACATATTCCTGCATTTTCACCTTAGATTCTGGCAATGGTATCTACAGCAACTATTTTAAACATGCAATAGTTATCCGGCTTGTCACTACATTATGATTCGGAAAATCCTTTTTTCCTTCTTAATCCTTAATTCCTAGTTATACCACAGCGCCGTCAATAAAACTCCACAAAACATACTAATTTCACAATAATTTAAAAAAGCAAAATGTGCCAGCAGATGTGTTGAGTTTTTCGCATAGTAACAAGGACAGAGCAATGCATTTTTGAAAGACCGTCACTTCGCGTGCGTCGCCGCGTTTCCTCTTCAAATAACAATGCTTGAAAATAATTTGCATAAAACTATGCTTTTTATCTTTGAACCCTTAGTTTGTGCTTGCATCATAAAAGCATGTATTAAGTTCATGCTCATCTTTCAGCATATTTGGAAAAAGTCATACAGACGACAAAATGGAAAATAAGACGCCTGCGGGATCAGTAAACTTGCTCGATGATACGTTGCTGGAGTCACCCAGTTCCGTATCCGGCGGAAAAATGTCTCAGTCGCTGCCTCACAGGTAAGAATAATAGTATATTTATTTTGCCTTTTTACATTTATCTTGCAATATATTCGTAGCACTCTTCCTGTAAAGTGTAGGTCATGTTTATGCGGTTTGTTGTACTTTCAAAATTATCTCATAAGTATAAAGAATAGGTAGGACAGGAATACTTCCCAGAAAAGTGGAAGCTTGCAATGCTAAAGATGTTTATTTATTTATTTAGCACTAGCTCAGGTTTTATTTCTAGAAATCGGTATGGTTGGAGCGCACTGAACTGCGAAAAGTTCTAACAAAGTATAGTATTAAGCTCTGGCCACAAGTAGGCGAATCTCGCGCGGGATGCGGAATGCGCCTGCGCCCGTCTATTGTATTAATGTTTAACAAGTCACGCGACTATTCTTCCAGTTCGGTCACCTCCATACAGTTAGTTAACGGTTGGAGCGAGCTGACCTGCAAAAAGTTCTAAGAAAGTATAGTATTAAGCTCTGGCCACACGGAGGCGAATCTCGCGCGGGATGCGGAATGCGCTTGCGCGCGTCTATTGTTTTAATGGTGCCGATTCTCTTGTCACAAAATTCTCTAAACTAGACTAAAAATTACTTAAATTTTGTTTATTCTTGTCAAACGACGATTTCCGATTCTGAAATAGACTAAAGTGACACAAGTTAACTATATTTTAGTTTGACAGCACTAAGATAGCACTGAGTTAGTAATTTAGTGAAAATGACAATTTATCTATTCTGAATTTGACGTTTTTAACCTAAAATTTTGGTTGTATAACTAAATCTGGCTATTTATAGTCGCGATTAAAAAGGTGTGGAATAAAATTAGTTGTCTTGAACTAAAATTCACCACAACACCGCGACTTCCGGTGCAAAAACAGTACTGTGTCTTTTTTAATTTATTTTGCTTATATTTTGAAAATGGTGTGTCCTATCGCAAAAATAATGAAAAATTCGACCCCCTTTATGGAACTCTTAAACCTCGAAAACTACATGTAGGTAATGATTGTTCGTAGAAAAAGTGAAAAACCCCATATAAAGCACGTCGAGGCCGCCCCATATGCGCGCCTCTGGCTCTAAAAAAATCACTGTAGAGCAAACAAGTACCACGTGGATTCGCGATTGTAAATTTAATTTTGGTTACGTCAAAATTATTTTTACACTTAGAGATATTTTTTGGCAGAATAGTTTTAAGATTCTCATAACCAAAAGTAAGGAATTTTAGTGATAGTCTAGTTAGTTTATTTCGGTGTACAAGAGAAACGCCACCCGCGTCTATTGTTTAAATGATTACCAAGTCATGATTAAAAAGACACGCGACTATTCGTCCAGTTCGAACACCTCCATACAGTTAGTTGACATAATCGGCGCGAACGAATTTCTAGCCGCATCCCGTGCGGGATTCGCTTCAGTTTAACCGGACCTTTAGCGTTTTGACTGCAAAAACATCCACGCTAGTAAAATATAGATTTCTCCGCATTTTCTTGAAGTTTGTAAGAGATAAATCTCAGCTTTCAATGAGAGATTACCTTTGTTATCTATTTTTATTTAGGATAAGCTTCTAAGAAAGATTGTGAGATAGTAAATATGCTGAAGCAGTACCATGTCCTTGCGAGGTCTTTGAGACTTAACAAATAATACGCTCACGGAGCTTGTGGTCCAGCGATGTTGAGTACAAAACAACGACTTTTTGCAAAGTCTTTCTAGTCTATTTCTTATATAAAACCGCTTGGTTACTAATATCTAAAGGTCTATCTAAACTTTTTTGGGAGCTGCTTATTATGAGTTCCTCTTCTGTGTATCTAAGCCAAGTAAAGCAATATTTAAATAAAATGTAACGTGTAACTTTTGTTTAAGTAAGGCGATAGTCCAGTTTACACTACAAAATAGAAGAGTTGTAGTATCAAATTATGCCAAAAAAAGACTAATGAAACATTTTATTGACTTAATATTGTATCAATGTGTAGCCACAAAACATTATACATTGGGTTTTTAATTGTAACTCACATTGATACAGGATTATAGTAGTTATAGGAACACAATTTGTAGAAAATCAAATGAATTCTGGTCTGGTTTCTTACTATATGAATTCTACTGGTATGAATTCTGACTGTACCAAAATTTGTCGCTACATCAGTATAATATACGATTAGATATGTGATTAATTGTTTATTTATTTATTTATATTCAAGAAAATTGCGCTAGCTTAAAAGATCCTGGACGTCCGATTTAAAAAGAACTGGTCGAAGCTTATTGCCTTCAATATTGGAAGTACTTGATGCAATAAGAGCTTCAAAGCAGCTTTAACACCCTTTTGCACTCTAGATAGCTAGCATTGTGCAATATATCCGTTCTGTCTGGAACTGATAAAAGGAAAGGATATTACTCTCAAAGGATATTATGAAAGGATTTTCTCGTGAGCAACAATAATACCGGGTATAAATAGAGAAAGCAGCTTTTGCCGTCTCTGTTTGAAAAGAGGCGTTTGTCCTGTAGTCGGACAATAATACTCAAGTATTGCTATATTGTTGCTTCCGCCCTCATGCCTCGAAAAAGTTTTTCACTGCCTGTTATAAAGCTTAGCATTTATGGGTCTGTGAATTATTATTTACAGATTCTTCTAGAATTCGTTCATCGTTAGTGTGACGTCCAAAACGAATTTAGAATATCTACCCTGTCCCAATATTATTCTTGTCGATGCGGAATTTTCACATCTACACTGACCTAGTTCTTATTCTAGTGGTATCTTGAAATAGGGAATAATCTCGACAAATAATAAAGTTTTGATTTGATAAAGAATATGTTTGTTATAGTGATATATCCAAGGCAGACGTCATTCGGTGCGATTTCCAAGGCTTCGTACGGAGGAAGACAATTTTAAAAGATGGCAGGAAAATATCATTGTCGTCGTGGCAGCGGTACTGGCTGCAGCTTTCTGGCAACATTCTCGTGTTTTATGCTTCGAAATCTTTCAAAGGGTAAGTGCTAATATTAGGTGACTAATCTTTCTTATAATCTGCGGCCGGCCTAAAGATCATATTGACATTTGGTTGAACCTCTGGCGCATCTCATAAATACGTGCATAAACATGAGAATTTCCCCGAACAACTTCAGATAGCAAGACTTACCGGTTTATAAAAATAGGTGCAAATCAGATCCCAATAATTAAATTATAGGCCGATTTCTCTATTAACTGTAATTTCGAAAAAAAATGAGAAAGTACTTAAAATAAGGCTTCTAACACATTTAAATGGCAACAACACTCTTAATTGCAGACATTTCGGTTATCAGAAATTTTTTGGAACACTCGAGTACACGACTCAACTAATCGTTAATGGAGGAAGTCGATAACGGAGTTAATAAGAATTTAAAAGTCTTAGGGTTATTCCTTGAACTAACCTCTGCTTTTGACACAGTTAATTATAAGCTAGTATTAGCAAAAAATAAAAACAGAGCGAGAGGACCGGTTTTAAATCTATTTAAATTTTACTTGGAAAATCGGAAGAAATTAATAAAATAAGAGAATATCCAGAAATTAAAATGGGAGAAGAGAAATGTGAAAAAGTGTACAAATCGGCACTAAAACTAATTACACAAGGAGTTCCACAAGGTTCAATATTAAGGCCATCTTCTTCATCTTGTTTATTAATGATCTAATTAACTATATGCTAAAACAAAGTGATATAGAACTTGTTTTTTTTTGTTGATGCCACAGAAGATATAGAAACTCTAAGAAGAAATAAGGCCCTGGCTCTCTTTCATTCTTGGTTTACTATCAACAATCGCAACATAAATACTAATAAAACGAATGCCATTACAACAACGTCGAGAAACAAAGATACAATTGACATAACTTAGAATGATAGTAAAATAATATTAGTAGCCAGCGTGAAATTTTTTGATTTTTGTATTGATGAAATCCTAAACTGGAAAAAGGAACTGACAGCCTTAGAAAGTTCAATTAGTTTTGTTTGCTAATCCCTTCGAAACCTTCGAGATGAGATTTCTATTTAACAGTTAAAAATAGTATATCACTCGCTTGTTGAGACAAAGCTTAGATACAGTATCGCTCTATGGGGAGGTAGTTACGCGTACAATTTGAATACTGCTTTAATTATACAAAAAAGGGCCATAAGAACCATGGTGAGTATTCCTCAACGAGTATCGTGTACGGAGTACTTTAAAGAACTACAGATATTAACAGTCCTTTCCTTGTATATTTTAGTTATACTCACAGACCTCATGAAAAATCTACACAATTTCGCAACACTTTAGGAAAGAAATAAACGGGAAGCTACAAGGCGTAAGGGCTTACAATATAAGATACAATTGCATTTGAAAGTTTTTAGTCATGCTACAAGCTGTCAATCAATTAAATTGTTTAATAAACTACCTTTAGAATTAAAGTCCATTTATAATTTAATTTAGTTTATGCACCAGCTAAAGTCTTTCTGATAGAAAAATGCTGTTATACACTTGATGACTTTCTCAGTGATGGGTATATCTAGACTAGACTGTTAGAATTATTAACGTTTTGTAATTTTTATTGATATGATAATAGTGCTATTTATTTTTCTTATTGCCTTGTCCTATGTATCGGTGGTAATGGTACCTAAATTGAATTAAATTTTTATTTTTGATATAACTACATAACCGTGGATGCAATCTATTTAGAATGTTTTTTGTACTACGAAGATTGTTTTAAAACCTGTCACTCATATAAGTACATACTCATAATAATTATTTTATCTTTAAGTTATGTCTTCATGTAGTTTTCGATTTAACTGTTATACATTTCGACACAATGTAAAAATTGTTAATGAAATAAATAAATGAAATTAATAAACATCAATTTCAAATGTATCCATTTTGGCGTCAATTTGTGTCACTTACCATACCGGCAACGTGTGTGACCGAAACTCGCAAACGAAATTCCAAGCGTTGTCAAAGCCATACATACGCGCATAATTGACATCAACACTCGATGGAATATATTAATTCGAACGATAAACACGACAGATATAGAATTTCATACTAACATTGCCGGCCGCTGCTCTCATGTATTTGACCAGTACAGCATTTACGATTTATCTCGAAGAAGGTTGTCAAAATAATGCTTGAATTTCCAAGCATTTTTGAGAAAACTAATAATAGTAAATCACTAACACTAATAGGTTTAATTCAGCCTGCGAATAAATAAGCTGTACATACAGACAGACCATAAGCGAACAGACTTTCTTTGTCTTTTCGAGTAATTAAATCTTGAAATCTGTTAATGCACATAATTATTCATACATATAAGTAACGTGTCTGCCTTATGCTCAACGTAAGTTAAACACATTACCGCTTAACTTATTACTTAGTCTTATTATATAATAAAAAAAAAAAAAACATGTATGGATGATATATTTACTAACGATTGTAATTTATCTTAAATAAAATGAATTGAATTCAAATAACTGAAACTGGTTTACTTAGTCTCGAGTCGAGGAAGCGGACTCTGCGATTTAGAACAACTTCCAACTCGTGTAGGTCAGATTTCTAGAAAATGAAAGCCCGAGTTTTTTCTATCGTGATATTTCGATTCCTGAAGATCAGGAAATCGGAAATAGACTTCGTCGATCGGGCTGTGACTAGAAGAACATATTTAATATACACATAATTAATCTGCAATACCGCAATGGCATCGCAAGTGTTTTTTTCTACCCTATATAAAATGTTGAAATGTCTAATGTGCCTGTAATAACACCAGGACATGCATGAAATAGGTATGGTGGTAGCCCTCCCCAGAGAAGCGATCATATTCATTTACACCGGGCGATCATGTATTGGTTTCCTAAACAAAACAATGTATGTTGTTATTCTACAGGACAACCCGGAGTGATTTCCGGGAGGAGAAGTGCAAGGTGGTATGTTTGGTAGGGTGGTTCGCCAAGATGGCTGACGGTGACAGCTCCGACGCATTCCAGCTGATCAACCAACATTGTGGCACGCTCTACAAGTTTAAGTAAGTATTTTTTACCTCAGTCTACATGTACTACCTCTCCACAGTCGGTTAACCCGAGCGTTTTGCAGAGCAACCGTGCGAGGATGCAGAAGAAAGGGGCGGAATCTTATGTATCAATCTGCCATACTGCAGTTAGGGATATTAATTAATTAGTGATCAAATTATATATTCAACAGATCTCGCCAGTATGCGGTAAGACTCCGTTTCTCTGTTCCTGTAGTTGGATAAACAGGTTCTCTGCAAACTAAATTAGGATAATATGTTGTCAATGAAACGTTAACTGCTATATTAAAATCTAACTAGCTTGTATTGTCCCCTGCAGGGCAAATGCTTGCCTGTCTCTTTTCCACAAAGCTCTGTTTTCTGTTAATGCGTATCTTTTTGTCCATTTCTCGGCTGATATGCGGCAGATATGTCCGACTCTATCCCACTTAAGCTCAGCGGCTTTCTGACTAACGTCCATAGGGTAAGTAATATATGATATAACTACAAATCTCTAATATTTACAAGATATAACAACTGAATCTATAATTTTATTTGATATAATGATCAGTTAATATAATAAACGATTGCTATAATTTTAACATAACTATTTTTTATAAGCATAACATACATTGAATGTAAAATCGTTTGATATACCACTCAAAAGACATAAAACCTATATAATCTAATATTATAAAAACGCCTAGTTAAAAACACACAATATACTGCAGCGACGAAAAGAATATTTAGAGTGTGAATTATTACGAGCTCTGGCTTCTAACTTATATAATTTCAGAAGTCGGTGCCCAAAAACGAAAATACACAACCAAAGACACCGACTTCTGAAATTAAAGTTATTTTTCACTTTTTTGTAGTGGTAAGTGTCCCACACACATTCGTATACAACTACTTCATATGTAAATAACCATGACAGTAAATTATTATAACGTCATCAATACAAACTAAGTGGAAAATACGCATTATTAAGGATAACTCAAAAACTACTGGTCAGTACTTGGTCAAATTTAAATGGGAACACATGTGAAGCACCAGCTTTCAAAAAAATAAAGAATCATCCAAATCAAATCAAATCAAAATCGTTTATTGCAATCCATAATGTACACTTACAGGTGGTAAATAAAATATAATAGAAACAATTATGGACCCTGTCGGGCACAGCAAATTTTTAAATAAGTTGAGAGAGGAAGAGCGCTTTATTCATTTTCCTTGTTATTAAGTTTGAATTAACTTAATCGGTTCACCCAGAAAAAGTTCTGAGTTAACACATGAAAAAAAAAAAATACAAGATTTTGAAGTCGGTTAAAAATACAGTCGAATTGAGAACCTCCTCCTTTTTTAAGGCGGTTAAAAACAGTTGAAAATGTCATAAATCACCTTTTTATTTGATTTCAGACCTTAAAATTAAATTTAGTCATCTTTTATCATCATTTTAAATGTACCTAGCAAAACAGAATCTTATTACAGTTTGTTACAAATTGTTTTAATAATCAGTTAGACTTTTTTTATTCTTAGAATAAAACACAAATTATTAATATACTCTGTTAACATAACCTTATTAAAATATTAAACCTTACAAAATTCAATTAAATTTTTAAACAAAAATCTAAAAAGTACTGAGGCCATTTAGTATTCAGTCTTACAATTTTTGACGTAATTCTTTTAACTCAATAATAATTATCTACATTAAATCTTTAAACCCGGACTACAAATGTCAGATACACTGCTGAATTTTAAACAGCCATCTTGTAAAAACGGTGCTTAGTTTAAATAAAATTCATTTATTTAAATGAAAGAAGACTTTCATATATATTGCTCTTAGATAACTGTCAACACTTGGCGGCGTCCGCTCCGGGCCGCCGAGTGATGGCAGCTGATTCTATTCGCGGTGTAGCGCTCTGAGTTCGCGAGACGGGCCACCTTACGCATGCGCCGACTCACGAAATAGCTAGGGGATGAGGCTCATCATATTATATTTTTTTATGTTACACTCCCTTCCTTGTTACATGCAAATATCATCTTTAGCAAACTACAAATGAAGCCTATAGTCCTAGTGACCATTGAACGAGTATAAACAAACCTGTTATTATTGTAAGATTGCCAATCAATACAATTACAAAATATGTATTACTAGCTGACCCGACAGACGTTGTCCTGTCCAATTTTCAATAATTCTTACAAAAATCTCATATAAAAAAGATTTTTACAAAAAAACAAACGACTTCCAAAAAAAAAAACACATAAAAAACGTGATTTAGTTGTTTAGTGTTTTTTTTGTAATAATGTTTTTATTTTTCACTTTTTGGTTGTGCTACCTACCCCACGCACATTCGTATACCACTACTTGATATGTAAATAACCGTGCCAGGAAATTATTATAACATCATCAATATAAACTAAGTGGTAAAAATACGCATTATTAAGGATAACCCAAAAACTAACGGTCTGTACTTGATCAAATTGAAATGGGACCACATGTGAAGCACGAGCTTTCAAATAAAAAAAGAATCATCCAAATCGGTTCACCCAGAAAAAAGTTTTGAGCTAACACACATAAAAAATAGAAAATATAGTCGAATTGAGAACTTCCTCCTTTTTTGAAGTCGGTTAAAAAACAATAACTTCTTGTATAATAAATAATTTAAAGTTGTTTTTTGTTTTTTGTATTTTCTGCCATAGTAACCCGAGTAGATAGACCTAGTAACTGTTGACCACGTGCCAAGATAGCTCGACGCAGCCCTGCTTTGCGGGGCTTCTATTACAGGGTGGTTATTAAAAAAATAACCACGAAGGCTAAGGCGGGAGCGGAGGTCCCGCTTAACCTTCTAACCTAACCTATCCGAGTCGGATTGCTCTGAATCACGGTGATGGTATCAATATAATATGTTTTAAACGATAGGCCTAAAGATTTTCGATTAATTAAACGTTATATCCAATAAAGTTATACGAAATAAGTTTTAGAGTATATAAATGTTATATGTAAAGAAATTATATCAACAGTTGGTATATCTCACGTTTATTATAACACCTTGTGAACGTTATTGAAATGAAAATTTACCACATAACTTTATATGATATGAGACGCATCTACGTCCATGACTTTGGAAAGAAAAACGCGGAAGATAAATAGTATTGGAAAGTATACAAACTCACTGAGTATGTATACTTTTCAACACTATTTAGCTTTTAGCGATTACCGTATGACTGAGTAATACTCAGTCAGCGACCGCAGCGAGCTTCTAGCGATTACAGCGACTGAGTATAAGGCCCGTTATACATGGCACGGTTTCTTAACGGTACGGCGTATAAACCGCGCCGTAGAAAAAACGTGTCCCGTCAACAAGCTTCCATAGTGATCCATACCAATCTGAAGACCGTGACTACACACGGCGAATAAACCGTCGATTTTCACGGCAAGAAAACGTGTGTGTATAAAGGGCGTTAAGTCAGTCGTACTGCGATCAAATAAAGGACATTGAGAAACAATATATGGGGCATAGTCCAAATGTCCACCACAAACGAGACGTATCTCAGTTAATAGTCTATTACTATAAGGAGTAACTTTTACTGAGCCAGTCTGTCTTAATAAAATGACAACATCAATACCTACATATTATACTTTAAAGTCGGTTTTCGTGTGTCACCGCGTTGTCCTTCTGATCTACGCAACGGATTTCGATGCGGTTTTCACAATCATTTAGAGAATTCATTCCGGAAGGTTTATGTGTGTAAAACATTAATATTAAATTTACATATAATAAAGAAATCTCTATATTTTGTCAGGTTGTAAAAACCGTGCGAAGCAGGGGCGGGTCGCTAGTATTTTATAGACTATTCAGTTACATAAAATATGTCTCGTTAATAGTGGACATTGAAGACTAGCTTTGTCCATTGTCTTTTATCGTAGCACGCTCCATGCGATATAGTTGAAATCATAGGTACAAAATTTGACCTAGTTTACATTGAATACAGTTTAACTCTGCGTTTAAATATTTCGTAGATGAAGATTGGAAATGGTTACCACAATGTATGTTCTCCTTAATGGTTTCACATAAAACAGATATTTAGAACCTGTCGTAAAAACTCGGCTTTGCATTTGAGAGCTTCCTTTTAGTGTTGTCCTACTATCTTTTAAGGTTGCTAAAAGTGAAATGTCGTTTTTACTTTTACGGTTCTTTAAGAGCAAGCTCACAAATGTGTGTGATCTTTATTAAAAAGGACCTTAGGGCTAATTATAGCCGACATCCTACCCAAAAAAGGGCTAATTATAGCCATTCATAAATTGTTGTCTCTAATAGAACCTTTTTTTGTCTTAGGGCCGCTTCAGAGTCCGCAGCGAGGATGTGGGTGAGGGTCATAGAAGATGTCACAACTAAAAAGCCTTTACCGGCTAATCTCATGTCGTTCGAATAAGTGATGTATCTACTCGCAAGCTATTTGGTGATTGTACCTCGCCATCACAAGTAACGTATTATTGTACTACGTAAGTAACTACGCCTATTATGAACAAGTTATATTTTAGTTGTTAAAACTTTTGATTATGTGTGCATAATTAAGAGCTATCGATTATCTGTTTTGTACTCATCTGAATATGACGCCTTTTAGTGTAAACATAATTCTATTGATGTGTCAGTCATTCTAGAGTTCCGTAATTCCGTTGTAAGTTACGACGTGTCCAACTAATGTCCGTCCGGAACGAGTTTAGTCTCAGTTCGCTCTGACTGCGACTGACTAATTTCCAAAAAGTTTCAGTCAAAACTGAAAGCAATAAAGCTCTTTTGGCAACCAAATGTATAAAAATACCATTCATTTTGTCGAATCTTTCGGAGTGAAAGTTTCATAGGATAAAAATATACCGGAATATACCAAAAATAAACCGAATATTGGGTGCAGACTGTGACCTTTTAAATTGTACAGTAATTAAACTGATATTAAATATACGGAACTTTACAGTGATGACCTTTTCAATTGGAATGTGGTTATAACACTTTTATACTATTTCTGTCGAATTATAATGCAACGCTTTACATATTTACGCCACAATGCGTTGTATTCACCCGTCACATTGATATGTTTCGCGTTTGAGCATTTGTACAGATACATAAAGTTTTGAAGTTTATCGGGCAGCCAAATTATTGTTATTTTTTACTATCAGATTTTAGCGATTCAGTTAAACAAAATACAGTTATTGTATTAGCCATTTAAAAACTAATAAGGGAGACTCATTTAACAAACAAACATATCATATAATATTATGATACTTACAGATTGATTTTTTGGATAACTATAAAATGTTTATTTATGTCAAATATTGGGTTTATTTATGTATTTAAAAAAATACGCTGTTTTAGGTAGCTAGATAGCTTTTCCCACATTTTTATTAAGATTATCATAACAATAAAGATATGGTTTACTGAAAAAAATAAAAAAACTAGAGCTAATAAGTTATTCACTAGAGCTAACATGAACAAATTAGTGTGATATTGCTTGAGGCTATTTACTTGCCAATTAGCTTATCCTTACTAAATTATTATAAATAAGAATTTCTTGCCAGTACGGGCGCTCAATTTTTAACATTTCGAATTCGCGTCGCTCAATTTTTGGGAGCTTTAACAGACTAGACACAAACAAAACTGACAAGCGACGCAGAAAGTTAGTTCGTTTGTGAAAAGTTTTTCATTCGCGCTTGTGAATGTTATACGATTTTAATTTGGCATTTAGTCTTAACAATTCATGCTGTAATATAGATAAGTCGCAACATCAGGCTTTTAATGGAAGGCTAAATATTGTAGCGTCGGTTTTAAATTATACCAAACATTCGTTTCTTGTGCTCACTAATACGTGTTGCTCAAATATTGTCCGCGTTTAAGCTGAAGCAGCCGCTAGATACAACCGGCCACTTACGTGACATCGAGTTCGACTGTGAATGGAAATAAGATTTAGGATTGTTACGAAACTTGTTAGATATTAAATATATCGACGTGCAGTCAGACAAAAGTTTGTTGGTTATTGTAAAATATCATACACGTAAATGTTATTTAAAGTGCTAACGTCTTTTTATCGCGATCACTCAAAGTTATTTTTAGCTTGGTGCTATAATGTAGAGATTAGTTTGTAACGATAACTATGCCCGTCTGTAGACGTTGTAATTGAACCTGTAATTTAGGTACGTTTTGACAATCAATATCAGTAATATTTTAATGAAACGTTAAAATAAAACGCTTTCAGTGTATAGATTTTCACATAAGCACATAGTTACGTACAAAAAATATTGAATTACTTAACCATAGCAAAAATAAATATTTTATTATGGAATAATGAAAATAGAAGTAATTATAGGTAAATAAATAGATATTGTGCCATTTTTATCAAATATAAAATATTTTAAACTTTCTAAACATAAAGTGTTAAAATATTCTGTTGGATACATTTTCAAGTAAACACTCTATTAGCAGTAAAATATTATTGTATGAACTTTGTACGTATCATTCACATTAAATAGCAAATTCTAACTTTTATTGCACAGGAGATTCTGATACTTTCATATTATTATCGTATGGTTATCGTCCGCTTTTCGTAAAACGTAATGCTGCGTTGTGTCACCTCATTGAGTGAACCTCGTTTATGAACTTCTCTCTTAATTAGTGGCTTTTGTGGTCGCCTAAAGAGATTTGAAAAAAAAATTATGGACGCTGACATAGTCATGATCTTCATTTTGATTTTTCACAAATCCTTAACCTCCAAATACCTTGGCTATATGACACTTTAGAGCAACATGTCCCCGAATATTTATGTTTTTTCAAGTATCCTCTACCTATACAGTATGGAAACCACATATATGCAATAAATGAAACCACAACTAATGCTAGTCCACAAAAGGATAGCAAAATTAAAGATTAAATTAAAATGAATTAAAAAAGTGACATTTTCAAACAAAATAAACATCAAAATAAATTCAGTAAAAGTAAATACTCTGTTTTGACAACGTGTCTTCGTACCTCGTCGTTTAGGTGTACCGATTTTACATGTTAGGCAAACAGCGTCGTGCTAGTTTGCACTGCGTGGCAACGTCGCTTTTTAATATTTAAGGATTCAAGTTCATTGAACCATTGACCTAGTGATCCAATTCTACTACAAAGTGTTCAAATTTGCTTAAAATAAAAAGTCTACTTTTTGACCTAATTACTGGACCCATTTCGTTCATTTTTTGTATATTGTTAGCAAAGGCGATAACAAGTATGTGGATTGATGAATTGTATATATATGGTTTCCATACTGTATATACACCGGTTAAAAACTTCTTCTCAACTTAATAAACTAAATTGAGACGGGCGATACGGTTCGATTCCTACCCTACCGAACCTACTATGATAATAATCCACTATGATAATAATCCACGCGAACTTTTCTTACTTAATTTTCGCTCGTGACATTATGGTGTCTTGTATATTGAATTTTTACAGCTGAAATAGATTTCTGTTACTTACCCAAGTACCTCTTTCTGCCTTAAAATATTTTAAAGTTCCTCTATGCGTTCCATTAAGTTTTCGATATACGGAAATATAGGTACTTGTCAATGGCAATGTTTCTAGTTTATTTATTTTGGTATCTCAGTTTTCGCAAACTGTTGCGTTTGTATTACAAAACTACAATTTAATACTCCGGGTCTCCGGCCTACCGAAGCCTAGTCATCATTAGTAGCTGAAAAATTCTCACTTTACCTATTCTAAGCATATAAATATGTAACAAATACTGAAAAATCCTACATTATTGATATTAATTAGTTTATTTTTAGCTATGTACCGTGTGATATCTCATTTGCCTTACTTACCTACCCAATTTGAGTCGTGTTTTTATAAATAAATATGAATTAAGCTTGATTATTAGACATAAAAACAGAATTTGTTCAAACTATGCAGGGAATTGGTCTGCGCCCTCACAGTATTTATATGAAATTCCGTTTATATTATAAAAAAATATTTAAAACAAGAAAAGGTACACGCGGAATTACCAATTTTCTGGTTTTCAATATTTTTGTTAGCTTTCTAGGATTTCGTGTTTCCGAATTTGTACGAAAATCGCCTCACAGAGGCTAAGCCTCAAAAGCCTAAAATAAAACGCGCAATTGGTTTTTTAACGGTTGCCATAGCGACGATAGTTGAAAATCCGATATCGTGCATTTATTTAGTCATTCGTCTGAATGAGGACTGCAACTGGTGTTAGTGTAAACTGGTATATGTTTTGTACTGCCGCGCTTTGTAGTAGTGCACCGGTCGTTTTCTCTCCGTCGGGTTAACTACTCCGGTCGCAGCGTCATCTGCCACTGAATAATTCTGAAAAGTTTTTTGGAATCGCATAGAATTTATTAATCTTATTAATCTTATTTATTTATTTTGTTAATCTATAACTTTTTTATCATGGTAACGCAAAGAAGGCAAGTATTTCCATGGTTGTAACAGCTCTACATTAGATCTCATAATCGCGCATTGGTATTTCCGAGGATAGACGATGATTCCCGAAGCCCATACTTGCTATATCTATATTTTCTGCCAGACAGCGTTTTGTTTGCAATGTCTGTGGGTACGCTCTTCTTTTCTCTCTTCTAATGAAGAGTTAAAAATGGATTAAATTAATCACCTAAGATTATTAAAGTATTTTTGTAATGATGTATCCCTTTTATAACTTGCGCAACAAATAAGGTGAGGGTGTGGGTGCGGCGTTGATCAACACCTTGCTTATTTGTAATAATATCCAGATTCAAAAAGACAATAATGAATACACGAGTTAAATAAATACATATTCCCGAATCTTGTCACGAACTCTTTCATTATCCTGTTTTCAAATCATTCAGTTTCAGGAGTTAGTGAAAATTGTTAAATATTAATGAATTTAGTCTTTGGTGCCTATAATGTGAAAAGAATAAGCAATAATTTAAACCTAGCATAACTATTACAATAGTAAACTTCAATGTGTTAGAACGTTGTTATTCTTCTATGTTAACATTGTCTCTGTAACTATACACAATCTCATTAATAAGTAGGAAAATAAAACAAAATAATGTAATAGAACCTGTACTTTATTAGTATGCGCACTTGTTATGGCGTATAATTCTTTTCCAGATGTCTGCGTGAATTTTCTTGTTTTCTATTGCAAGTAGCAGTTCGCTGTTTTGTTTAGCGCAATGGCGTTGTCTCATGTTTAATGGTTCTGTGGAAATAGGTCGCCGTCTCTCTGAAATCAGCGCCGCGCGGCGCCTGTGCCACAGAATACATAGGTACAGAAGACTGGCTCCAGACAACGAGCGAGAAAGAACGCCAATTTACGGTGATCTCAAACTATGTTAAAGGGATGCGCTAATGTACGCTAATGATACGGCCGCGAATCATATTTAGATCAACATACAACTTATACAGACCTGCAAATTGCAAAAAAAGTAAGAAAATTGGAATTTCGAGGGCTACTCTGACGCTTTCGTCTTAAACGAATGTCAGCTGCAAATGCGCTTGCGTACGTTCAAGCGTGTCTGTGTCTGTGCGTTTTCTCTCGTTATATGGAATGGAACTTCTGTGTCTACCTATTTTGTGCCTGTGTTGCGATATAGTAGCAGTTGCATTACAGTCGCGCACTGACCCATAATACGCTGCATGCTATGCCTCTCATGTGACCCGAGTAATGCCACTAGATACGCTCGAATGTTTGTGTAATTGTCATTAGCTATACCTACTTTAATTTCAAATGTATTAAATGACGTTCAGAATATCTACGGCATAGTAAGGATCGAGCACTAACTTTTCTTCGAATATTAATGTATGCACAATGTTAATCAATATTTTGTATTGAAATGCAAAATGTTTTTTCTTTATATTACCAAAGCTACGTAAATCTATCTTTTGTATTGTAATTTAAGTATAGTTGTTATAGTGAGGCTATGATATTTGACTGATACTGAAAGTGTGTACTATTTTTTTCTGGCAAAATTAACGTATGTTCTGTTACCTTAAAAATATGAAAAGTTCATATACTTCTTCATAGTTTAATGGTGATTATTTTTATGAACTGCTACTGTAATTTGCATATGTGTTGCATATCTTGCACTTATTCATGATTGTTATCATACCTGTATTACAATCTCTTTATTATTATTTTCTTTGCTATTTCAACTCGAGGAACGAATATCATAGTAATTAAGCTTTGTACGACATTACTCTTAAGTTTATTTACTAGCACTTGTGTGCTCTTGTGTTCAATAAAATTCCTACGAAATTTAAATTTTGCTTTTGTATTTTCCAACCGCACCAAAACTTGTGAAGGAATGTCCAAGGTGGCGCCGGAAACACGACATCGCTGTTACATTAGCGGCAAGTGACAGTTGGCGCAGGTCGATTCCACTGATCGCACAGTAGAAAAGGCAATCTGTGCGTTGGGTTTGCAAACACGTTCCCTGTGTTGTGACGCCTGTGCTGCGCAACGATTCACATTAATGTCCTTGCGTACCTTCGCCATCTACTGCGCAGGCGTGCGCTTCTCATTCAGAGCGGCAAAAACGTTTAGCAAGGACTATGATGTTATTCACATTGCTTTTAGGTACTCTTGCTTACATACATAGGTCGGCCGAATCGACTGTAAAATGGTAGTTTTTGGAACTTGTTTTGTAGGACATAAGGTCGTTTTTTGTTTAACTCCAATTTTTTTCTAATGACCATTGTCCCCATTTATTTTCATTTTACAGAAATTTTGGTCAAACCCCAGTACACATCAACATAAAAAATATATATCTATATTAGGTCAACTTGAATTCACATTTCCTCACAAAACATGCTGGCTAATGTCAATAGCATTGGCACCTGGTCCGTGATGCATACAAAAGATGCCGTCGGACCAACGTAGCAGGGCGTTTTCTCTTCTGCATTGCGACGATGCCACCACGCGGTGTCGCTTTGTTTAGAGGGTTGCTTGCGATTTATAAGCAAGTAATTTACAGTGTCGGCTGAGTTTTGGATTTGGTGATAAAAAACCGGCCTATTTTGCTTCAATGGCATAAGGCAATTTGTTGGAACGCGAGGAGAGGTGCGCGCGCACCATGCTCCGCAGTGTACAAGTCTCTACAGTCGTGTGACAGTTGCCGCGCTTGCCACAAGCGAGTGAAGCGCGACCCTAAACTACTGTGAACGATCTTAGAGGGCGCCAAGTTCGCGCTAAATACAACTTTAAACAACGCGGAGGCTTGCGGAATACATCGAAGCACACTATGCAAGATACGTAAAGTAAGTTTGAAACAGTTTTATGCTAATTTGAAAAGTTTACAAAACTACTGCTGGCGTAATTTTTGCCCCCAGAGTGATTTAAACACTTGAAACAGTGTAAATAAGTTTACTTAAAAAATGTAATTAACTTTATTATTTAACAAAAGCCCTTTCCCTTTGTTTCTTTTTCTCAAAATATTTTTTAATGATATTTCCTTAAAAAAATATTTTTAAGGATATTAAGTAATTTTTATTTGGCCTTTGCTTAAAAATTGGTGATATAATATTCCGTCTTTTCATTCTATGCCGCATACCGATGACGATACCGTAGAATGTTTACAACTTAAATTATATAATTTACGTTGTAAACATTCTACGGTATCGTGGTTGGCTTAAGTTGGCTTCAATCGATGAAAAATTCGGCTTGGTCACGACAAATAAGTAGGGTGAATATACGCTTGCGTGTTTTGTTGCCTTTGGGCTGGGGTTTGGCTTTTTTGTTTACATCTTGCGATAGCTACCATTCTATTGATCCAAAATATACGCTTGTAAAGCCTCTTTTTGTCAGAAAATATTTAACTTTAGGTGTTTACCGGTGACAGAAAAATAATTAGCTAGTTACGGGTAATAAAAGTGTGATCCCAATTGTCTTTGGTTGTTTCGTGTCCTAGCACAAAAGTCCATGAAAATAGTGTAATAGATAATAAAAGCTTAATAATAGTGTAGTAAGAAACAGTAATGTGCTCAGTTTACTTAGGTAGTACCTAATAGACTTACATATTAAAAAAATACCATACTATCAAACGTAAATAGTAGTCCATATAGCTAGGTAAATACGGTGAATTCATGTCTTGCGTAAATCTTAACATTTTTACTCTACTCGATTTGTCTGTCGCGCCTTACCATAATCCATATTTCGGAAAGAAAGAGAGGGGTATATCCAAGGAATCATCAAAGGGAGTCATTCACGAATGTTTACGGTGGCTGTAGATAGAGAGCGAACATTTTAACGTTCCTATACAAGGTGTAAGGGACATCGACGCGCAAACGGTTACCATGAATTCAGTACATGATTGATTAGACCCATCAGCGTAGAAATATTGCGTCGCGTCGGTTACCTTGTGGGTCTATAATTATGTACTCAATTCATGGTTATAATTTGCGCGCCGATGTCCCATACACCGTCTTTAAGTAGTAAAGAAAAAAAAACATGGGAGAACAGTAAAAAACAGCAATAGTTGCAAAGTAACTTTAAACGAGAGTAATCAGCCGAATGAACCGTATAAAACATTCTAGCAAAAGTAGACACTACACCACACCTTTTTTTTTTTTTTTTTTTTTTTTTTTTTTTTTTTTTTTTTTTTTTTTTTTTTTTTGGGTGGGAATCATCAAATGACGTCTCCCGCTCTGGGCGGAGCGGAAGGGCGTGTCAGACTCTTACTGACTAAAACCCACCCGTGTTCCTTCAGTTGCCTGTGCGCCAGGGCCAACCTTTTCATGTTAAGCATACCAAGTGGCTATGAATAAGTAACATGTTTTAATGCATAATTGATTTCATAGCAACAGCCAGGCTACTCGCAAGTTGCTTATAAGTCTCATAGGTACCTACATATACAGGTTGTATCAGAAACGTGTGGTAAAATTTAGGTCTCGACCTAAATGATGTTTAAACGATGTTGGTCCCATGGAGAAAATTGATCAGTTTGATGATCGTGATACCGATCATCAAACTGATCAACTGATCTCTTAAATTTGAGCACACCTTTCTGATACGCCCTGTATACTTACTTGCCCTCTCTGTATATAACAGAAAGAGTCGAGAATTTGGGGGTGACCGGCATATAAAATATTTCTACTCTAGCTAAGGCCTATATACGTAAGCGCGCCTCTCGCATAAACTAGAATACCTACTATTGCAAGAGGATCGCGCTTACGGTAGTCGGGCTTATTAGTTCGTGTGAAAAGACACTTGACAGTGCCGGCGTTAGGGTAGGGTGCCTGAGGCGAAGGGGCTGTGACTAGGCTCCTCTTCACCTTCGGCGCCTGTAGAGTACTTTTTTTAGTCTGTTGGAGTCAGAAAACCAAAAAAAATTGTTGAGATCTCTTCGCTTGCTTTTGCATCCGACAATCTCTGAATTCTCAAACTTTTTTACATGAGCAAAGTAAATCCTATTTCTTTATGAATGGACATAAGAAACCTAGGCGGAGTGCTGAAATCTTTCGCCCCTCTCGCGAAACTTCGCTCAGGGCGCCTACTGGCACTTCGAAGTCGGTCAACACGTGCATTTTCCCAGAACAATGACGGTGCGAGGAAACGGCGGAGCTTCAGACCCGAACTGCATTTTTAATTCTTTTCTGAAAAACAAACCCGCATTCTTGTAATTTTACTTGGGATTGACTAAATGTAAAGACACCCGAGGCTATTATTTTCGTGCTGATGCTGATGGTGAGACTATAATCAACATCTAGATGGCGGCAAAAGAGAAAAATTAATGTATGCTCACGTGTAGGTATGTGGTAAAGTCGACCCTCCACTGCTACACATAATGTACACAGATAGGTTTGACACGGTTAATTTTTTACCAGCATTTGTTTCGTGCGTAGCGTAGCCGTGCGTCACAGTGTGGCCAGTGCACGATCCCACTTAAATTTTTATACAAAGCTAAACGTGGCTAAGCTAATTGGTGCGCTGTTGTGGCCTTAACTCTTCTTTCTACAGCGCTGATTCTGAAATGAGGTCAAAATAGCAATCCAACATGGCGGCCATTATAACATTACTTCGCGTCTGTATTCCCCAAAGGGGAAGTTAGAGGTGGATTAATTCATGCTAACCTATTTGGTCGGGATGCCGGGGACGATACAGATAGTAAAACAAAAAATAACATAGTTAAAGGGAGATTTTTTAGTAAAACAAGGCAATTACCTGTTACTAGAAGATCTAACAGTTTCTAGAGGGTCAGTTAAATATTTCCCGACGGGAAGACATAAATATTATCTACCTAAATTCAGCACTAAGTAATTGTTTCACTCTAATATTTACGTATAAAGCTTGAAAAACAGAAACAAGCTCAAATGGGGCAGCAGTTCTATTTAATGTCTCATTTTCATAAAACTCTTGCGAAATGCACAAGTCTGATGCTTCACTACAAGTAATTACGCTAGAAATATTTCCGACTTCCTATTTATTAGTTACAGAATGTTCTCACAATAGGTTGGTTTATTTACGTCTGTAGATTTATAAATACTTCTTTACTTAGCTTACTTTTTTTAGTGTAGCTCAAAAAAAGATTTTACGAAGAACATTGGAGTGAAACGGGTTGAACGGTTGTATGTGGACGAAGTCGCGGAAACAGCTAGTAGACGTCAGTGGTAGTAGGTAGGCAAAGGTTTACTAATCACCAGCCGTCAGTTTATCAAAAAGTCCGGTAGGTAGGTACCTAATCAAATAACAGTCTTTAGTCCGACTCGTTCCTTAATTCGTTATTTTTTTAGTTAAGGTACTTCAATAAGATTTAAGAACACATTTTCGTTCGATAATACAGCACTTCCTTTGATTTGTAACTAGGGTAATACCGGGGGCGATGGCCCCAATAACTTTAAGCATTTGTTGTGAAGGAATTATGATGAATAAAATATTGAATTATATCGAAAACTATACTTTAATTATAATACTTATAAAAAAAATAACGATAAATCACACTAAAACTAACAAAAAAAGACAAATGAAATGATATTTAATTTGATAAATGACCAGTTTGTTTTCTATTAATTTTAAGCTATTGCATAGCTTTTATCGCGGGCTTTGAGCGCTGCGACCGAATCAAGAAGTTCCGTAACGAAAATAAAACCTAACACCCCCACTCCGCCTACCATGTAGCTCGGCCGAGCGTTCGCTTAACGTGTATGTATATTGTAGGACTGTACTCGAATTAATATCAAGGAAAAAAAAATACTGCATATATAAAAAATAAATAAATCATTATAATTGCATAAGTTGATAAAAAATGCTATGCAATAGCTTTACCGCGGCAGTCCCCGAGTGCCACACATGTTTTTTTTATATTTATTTTATTCGAAAATATTCATCGGTTTCTTATACTTAACTATATCCGGCGACCCTGGATACTTATCTCTTGTGATGACTGTACCTAGTTACAATTCCATTCACACACTATGAATGAAGTGAGTGGCTTGAACAAAGTTTTTGTACCAAGAAAGTTCTGCTGCTTTTAGAATCACCAATTTAGGAGCACGTTTTCATAAAATTGCTCCTTGTCAGCCTGTTACTGTCCAACTGTAGCCTACCTATCTCGATTTTCTTTAATTGTTGAATTGGTCAATCTATTTAATCGGCATTTTAATTGCCTCGATACGAGTACTGAGGATTTCATATCTATCAAAATAAATAGATATTTAAAGGAAGGTATAGACAGCAGGTTAAAATTGAACAATATTCAAGTGACAAACAGAGTACGTTGTACGAGTACGTTGTATGAAAGATTTAGCCATTTTGCTGAACAATCAACAATTCTACTGATCACCCTACTGGTAGGTATAGACCATCGTGATGCTGCGACGGCACTCAAGTGCCAATGGCACGCCAACACCGCGTCGTAAGTACCTACCTTGTACCTATCTAAAAATGTACATCGCATTGTATCGTAGTAGCCATTATGTTCATGATCATAGTGTATAGAGAAGATATGTAAACATTTTAAGAAAAATAACATAACCTCTTAATAAAATTTAGGTAGGACTTAGGTATAGGGGTTCTGTAGGCAGGTTCCATCAGAAATCTCGGGCGTCTTTTGAAGGCTTCACCCCGAAAACAAAAAAGAAAGGTACAGTTAGAAACGAAACTCGGAAAAAACTTCAGTTTTTGTTAATTATGATTGTTAAACCTACTTAAACGCAACTACTACTACTTAGGCAACGGTGCGGTTTAAAAGATGTAGTAACAAAAGTCTAAAACAGTATGCTTAGATGGTTTGGTCATGTTCAGAGGATGAATGAAGGGCGACTAACAAAAGTTATTTACAACGCAGATATGAGTGGAAACGCCGGGAGGGGTCGCTCTAGGAAGACATATAGTGACCTTATTGGTGATGTTCTTCAGAAAGGTCAGGTGCGTAGTACTCGCAACCGGCGTGCGTGTATGACCAGATGTATGAACGTAAACGAGGCAAAAGGAGTATGTAAGGATCGTAGGAGGTGGCGTTCTGTAGTTTCTGCCTAACCCCATAGGAAGAAGGCGTGATTTTATGTATGTGTATGTGTGAACCTACTTACTTTAAAATAGGAGCGGTTATAAAATGTTGATAAATTAGTAGCTGTCACATGAAATTCGGAAAACAGTATCAAATATTTTGTTTGTCAGTGATGATGTGCAAAGCGCTGATGTCTAATCCGATATGTAATGGAGGGTCACCCATCCACGAACCGACCGTGGCAAGCTTAGCTTAACCTGCGATAGACCCGTGCGACTGTTATCATTTAACCAGCACCCTAATTACGTAACACACTATCTATCACAATCTGAATCATTTTGAAGCCTATTGCTAATCCATTGCTTCAAAAGGCCCGAAAAAATTGTCTGGTCAACAACGTAAAGAACGCAATGAATGTTGTTGAACTGTCAAAATGAAACCCATTCCTACTGATAGTGTGTTATGTAATTACCCCCCAGGAGCCCTTCGCGAGTCGACCCGCAGCAGCGTTAAGCAAAATTCCTGATTTACGTTCTAGATGTGCCATGGAAACCGTCCTTCCATAAATAAATGTTAGTATGCATCTTGCTACAGTCTCTAACCAATGATAACTCAGAAATAGCTTTGTAAAAGGTAGAAGCAAACTATGGAAACAAAGTTTTCACGTGAAAATGCTGCCTCAGAGAGTAGTTACGTTTTTATTCGTTTCTATCACACTAAGATAAGAACAAAGTAAAAGTGCACATGCTCACAGTAAAATAAGAAATAACGGAAGAATGCTTTAAAAATGAGTTTGTCGTCATGAAAAGAATACGCGCGCAACGTCTATGACGCGCAAATAGTACCTAAGCGATAGAACCCACGCCAAAGACACGAAAATGCCGAACTAAAAAAAAATGCACTACGTTATTTGTTATGCTCTTTTAGAGAAATTCCGCCACGTTTCAAACATGCCAAAAGGCTAAATCCGTCCTAGTTAAATAAGTAGTCAAATACGGCGGATTTATCAGGAGCCGCACGGAATTTTTCCTGGAAAAAAATATTTTATGTAAGAGATATCTATTCTCCGTTTTATAAAGTTTACTGATTATAATTATGTTTCATGTATGCTAGTTTTTCCACTTATTATTTCAATTTTAAATATCTTTTAAACGGCCGTACCGAACGTACCTAACCGTGACGGAAACCTAAAATAACTGCTCAATACCGTTAACCAATTTAATAAAAACACAACTGTTCCGCGAAAATATCTTTTCAATACCTACACACAAATTATTTTAAGACTGCTAATTTTGTTATACTTATTCGCGAAACATGATTCGTGACAATGAGGGAATTCATTATAAACATGGTAGCTACAAAAATGTGGTAGTAACGTTTGTTATCAATGACGTTGTACGTGTTTAAAGCGAGTGAATGCTCAGCGAGGTGCGAACTCAGGTATTTCGTTGTAATTCATTATCGATTGAGCCGGGGGTGCGGAGCGAAGGCGTGACCTTGGAGCGCCCAGCTGCCGGAGGAGCTCCCGCGAGGCGACCTTGACTTCAAATTGCCGCGTGCGCCTGACGTACAATAACACCGCCCCTAGTCGTCGCTCCGTGGCGGTGCGTCACTTCTGTGCGATACTTGCTGGTTAAAACGATAGTTTTTGCGCAAAATTCGCGAATTCGAGTGTGTAGTCGCAATTTAAAGTCTACATTGAATTTTTTTCAATCCGTGATCGCGCATCTCGTCGTGTTTACTCGATTACGTAAGTGCATAACGTTACATCAGTCTTATATCCATCGCGTGAGCGTACTTGACCTTGCACCCCGGCGCCCAGACTCTTTGGTCATTGCATTGCGGCGCGGAGTGACGTCGTACTCTATAAATGGTGCGTTGTTAGGCTCTCAAAATGTTTTAATTATAACTCTTATCACGTCGTCCATGTCAGTGTCTGTGTTTACTAATAACGCATTGCGTAATAACAAAATAAAACCTGCTTTACGCGAATAAATACTATAATCCAGTGTATTTCGGCAAGTACAATAGTAACGATTTTGGCATAAAGCCAATAGAAATTGTGATTCGTGTCTTCAAACGTAAAAACACAGTTAGAATGAAATTACGTCCCACACATCGCGATGCGTAAATGTTTAGTGCCAACGCGTATCTTAAATGTCGATAACTATATTGCTGTTGAATATTGGTGTGGTGTGGTGCAGTTAATTGGCTCGGTTACGCCGTAGCGACGTCCGTCATTAGTGCCCGTGACCTTGTGTTTTAATAAACTTACATTTCTAATGTAACCTTCAGCTTCGAGTTCGAGGGTCAAATTGAGACAACTTGACAACTGCGCATTGTTGCGGCTGCGAATGCATTCAAGTTTGCGAATTGATCTTGCGTAGCGCTACGTGTGATCGTGGAGGCGCTTCGTAGCGTGCGGCGCGGCGTAGCGCTTCCGCGAGGCATGCTTGCTCTGGCTACGAAAGCTTCACACCGCACCGGACACGGCTCCGGTGTGCGGTGCTGTGGTTTTTAACTTTTACTGTAGAATCTTGATTTGTATACAAAAACTGCAGGTATAACACACTGACACCGCATCTCCGAACGGGGGAAGTCATAGTTAAAAACCGCAGCACCGCACACAGGAGTGGTGTCCAGTGCAGTGTGATAACCGCCCTAATTAAACGATTCGTTGTAAGTTTATCAGTGATTTAACGTAATCCCGCATACAAAATTCTAATTAAGTGGTACGTTTTGCAATTTTATTTATTGATCGACGCGAGTTAAAATTTTAACTGGAACTCATTATTACTGGCATCGTAAGGCCTTCAGTCGGCCTGTCGGGTTCGTTTTCACTACGTAATCGTTTGTAGGTCGCGTTCCAAAAAGGGTGTGGTTTAACTACATTGTTTCGATGCGAAAAGTTGTCGCGGATTTTATTGGATTACGTGTGGGATGTTCGTGGTGCGTTTTAGGTTTTAATCCGCGCTTAGTGCATTTACAACGGACGAGGTGATTCATTAGTGTAGTGGAAGTTATAATAGGGCTGTGTTGTTAATGGTGCAATTTAATTTTACTGCGCGTTACTGCCGCATTCAAAGAAGCGACTTGATATTAAGAACATATTATTTTAATTATTAGAATCACGTTATTAGAGTACTATTAGTCAAGAATAAGATAGATTGAGAACTTTTCAATTTTGTTGGTATGTAGGTAGGTACCTACTGATAATGCTGGTATGAATGATTCATGATTATTATTATTACGTGATGTCTCTGAGTACTGCTGGTAGTGTTTTTTTTATATTGTCACTTTAATTCTTTTCTTTTGACATCGTCGTAGAACCATTGTTTTTATTGCAAAATAATTTACTTACTTTTTCTTAAAGTCTGGTCATACATTTAGTAAAAACGTATAAAATATTAATTTTGTAGGAATAACCTTGCGACGACAGGCTTTACCTATCGATCCAAAACAAGTCTTCAATTGTCTTTACTTGGCGCCATCTCCACGGGCGATAGATTCGCGGCGATAGTCTCGCTGTGCCGTCAATACTGTCGCCCGTGTAGATGGCTCCTTTAGAGTAAAGTGCTCTGGCAGCGTTTAAAAACCATGACTATGTACTTAACGAGTTCTACTAAGTACGACCTTTCTTCGCAGAAAATATTTTTACCTACTAGGTAGTCGGGAAAATACACGAAATACAAAACAAGTGGTTTTAAGGTGCTAAAGCTATACCTACCTATATACCTATATATATAGGTATACCTACGTATGCATTGAAAAGAAGAAAATTATTACCCGCAACATCAAATGTAACTGGAACATTTTCTATGTAATTTATGTTTATTATACGAGTAAATACGGAACGTCAGCATATTGCCAGGAACAATTTTTCCGCAATACAAAAAATGTTGAAACAATGTGTCGTGTCTTTCAATGCATACACCATTAGTGATATTAATACCTACAACCTATTATATTATAAGTAAAAAGAGGAAGATAGGTTATACACGTTCCGCTAGTGGCACGTCAAAAGTTGGCTAGTTAGCAAGTTTTCTTCGTCTTGTCTCTTTTTCGCTCCCGATAATTACGACATGCCGTCTTACTTACACGTGTCATCTAATAGTGTGACATTGTGCCGTTTTTGAAGATCGAATGTTGGGTAGGTAACCTATCTACGTCTTTTTACTTATAATATAATTGCTTACAACGATATTTACATCACACTTTGTAGCTAAAATACCGCCTTCCAGACTTCTGACCCCTGAACCAACAGGAGCGCGAACATTGAAAGTAAAGTTAAATAGACTGTCATTAACATACGTTACTAAGTAACATGTTCTAGTTATGTGACATCAGAGCCGTTCAATGTTGAGGAAATTTTCAGTTTTAGTGGGTTGCGATTCAAACTGCAGCTTTATTTTATTATTAAATAAATATGCAGAGCCAGCAGTTTTTTAAACCAAACATTACACTGGTACACCCACACTGCGTATTGGTTTTTAATCAAATCAGAAGTCTGGCTATGGAAATTTAGGTAGCGTCAACCTTAGTGCAGTTTCAATATGTATATAGCGCTACAAGGCTATTGTGGCGCGTGGCCAAAATTGGAACTAACGCCGCCATCTTGTTTTTTAATACAATACAAGTGATATTTCATAAAACAATTGCAACTGTCAACGTCATTCGAGCGCCAACAGATTCTTGTGGCAGTGTGCTGGGAATTACTGCCAAAACTGGTAGCAATTACGAGGCTGACTACACTACAGTATCAACATCGAATCACAAGAGGTGTAACTATATAGATATACCTCTTGTCTCTCTTGTATCTTAAATCACAAGAGGTGTATCTGCACAGATATATCTCTTGTGATTTGATATTCTGACCACCATTATGGCCCTAACATGTTCTGAGCAAAACATTTTTTGTGTTGATATTCTCAAATCGCTATCATAAAGTGTGATAGTATAGTTAGGTAATCCAGGAGGATTCAGGGATAGTTATTGGGATCAATTCAGTTCTAAATATATTATATAACTAATATTTACGCGGACTAGTTTCGAACAAAATACTTCCTAATAGCGAGTAATTACTAGAGGTTTTGTTCCGAACAATGATAGAATTTGATTTGGTATTGTGGTCAGGCATTTATCCGGTATTTTATGGTTTGTATTATTAGTTACACGTAATATTATGTAAGTTTGTTGATGCCGGATTTCGACAGTTCAAAATTTATAACTTTTTTTTGTAAACTATGTTTATAGTGAAACCTCCGTTCGTAGGTTCGAGCAATAAATCTAGCCAAAATGCTCTAAGAGCTATGTAGATGCCATACTAAAACATAGGTACTCCATGGTCTAAGAAAACAAGGTCTGGCATTCCAGGAGCGACACATGCTTACGTAACTATCCAGTTGCCACTTTATTGCAACAAAACACGAATTATGGAAACATTTTCAGTCACCATTCTGTTAAAAAAATATAAATGAAGCATTTAAATTGTCGTTTTGTTTTTGTAATCAAACGAAACAATTCAATTGAAACATATACCAACGTATTTGTTAGTTAAAACCTCATTGTTTTATCGGATTCGCACAGGTAATAAAGGCGGTTGGGGAGTTATTATTACAGACTACTGGTAACACAGCGGTGATGACGTAGGCTTGTGTCTTCCACGTGCCCACTGTGGCTCGGAATGCTATACCTGGCGAAGTATTTATTATACCATGAAGTACTCAATAGTTGGCAGCCTTAGGGAATGTACCTATTTGTAATTTCTTAAAAAGAAAGTTCACCAACCCGAATTAATTCAACGGGCAACAGTACGAGCTAACGTAATTTTTTCACGGATTTTTTCGCGCATTTCCTGTTCGCTGGTAAAAAGCGAACCATTAACAACGAAGGCTTTATTTCCTTTGTTGCGTGAGTGTATAGCGTTAATAATATTAACCTCAATAATTTCTATATGAAAAACTCATGCTGTTGTATTTGTTTTTTGCTGTTCACTTTCATTGTGTTTTTGCGTAGACATATGATATTTTTCTCCTCTGAAAATTGGCCTCAGTGAAAAACTATTACGTTGATAGTATATTTTTTTACACAGGAATATTATATTTATAATCCTCTGGAGCGGATGACGTTAATTCCATCGGCATTAATTTTGCTGTAGGCTGTAGGTACTGATGGATGGTAGGTATGTATTTCTGTACTGTAGTAGGAATGAGATTTTCACATTCAGAAAGTTGGCAACGTATCGTCGCAACAGCTGTCAATTATTTTGCTGTTTTGATTATTTTGTCAATATTAATAAATAATATAATATAATACCAGCCAATTATTGTAACACTGCAGGGCAAAGGCCTCTTCTCATAATAAATAAAATTATAAAACTTACTATAAGTACCTAGTCAATATTTTTGTGAACTACAGAGCGATAATATTTCATAATTTCATTTAAGTACTTACATGATTATATTGAGACATTAATCAAAACAGCGGAATGTTTAACACTCTTTCAGAATGCACCCTCTTAAGTACTGTCTCAAAAATTGCAGTAATTCTAGTAAAACGGGATATAGGTACACAAATTACTTGTTCCCCGCTCTTCAAAGCAAAACGTTTAAAATGTCGATTTAAATGAATAATGGGTAAACCTGTTTCATAAATAATAGCCCATTCATAATAATGGTTAATGCAAGGCCATTTTTGTCGGTATCCTTGCGATTCCACTTAGTGTTTAGAGGTTTATTACTAAGGGCGCGTTCATGTGACACGAATTTCATTGCGCACTGATCGTGTTTGAGCAGCCGCTCGGGCCTTAGCACACCTCTGACGCGAAAATAATGATGGGAAACCGCTTAACGAATTTCGCCACGAAACATTACTACATTATGTCGCGATTCGAGTAGCGAATCGTCATGCGAGTCAGTTGAATTTTAGCAAACAGCAAATACAGTATAGTATATAATTCGGACCTCTTGGATTAGTTTTCCGTAAAATCAACATCCATTTTACAAGAAAAAATAGAATTTTCACTTTATAAACTTGTCCACTGCCGCAGATACGTGCCAAACATACGCGGCACCGCAGGAAAAAACGGGCTGAGCGTGGAGGTGTAACCGACTTCTGAGCAGATCGGCGAAATCAAGCGGATAAGAGATAGAATCATAATCAAATCTGTGCGTTAGAATAGGCGGTTTCGCTTCTGTTTTGCTTATCGTACAACGGACAAGTCAAGGCGGGACTACTGCGGTTTCGCTGCTATGATTTCGCGGCGGACGTGTGATACCCGCCTTAATGATCAAGCACACACGTCGCGATCGCGACAACCATTAAGAAAATGTACGTTATGACAAGAGGCATAAAGTATGATTTCCAAAGTCTCTGAGAAGAGAAGCACCGGAGGGACAAAACGCGGTTTCGCACCGGAAAAAACCGTGCTCATGTGTACGCGCTCTTATATTTAATAAGGCCTTGGACTAGTTGCAGGCGGTCTAACTTAGTTCTAAGAAGGGATTTGATTAAAAACTGCAACAACCTTAGTCTGTTAGAAAAGCAATTCGTATTTAATTAATTAATCCGCAGCTCATGCTGGACAATATTATGTGCTGTTGGTTTTGTAGACATTTAATTGTCACTAGGCTTATACATAATTGCAAAAAGCTTGCATTGTTTAACGGGAGGTTATCAGAATTTGCTTGTTTTAGAATCACTTGTAAATAGCCGAATTACTGTATTTAGGTCCTGAAAAAAAAAATGCCATAGATATATAAAACAGGGATGGTTTTAGGGAAATTACCGATTCAAAACACGATAACTGTAATTTTTCCAATGAAAAAATAAAAAGCGAAACTGGGTCGAACACAAAACCATTTTTAATTTCTTACGTAAATAAATACGTCGCGCTGCATTTAGGAGAGGCGGAGGTAGGATTTCAAAGGCCTGCAGGCCCGGAAAACCTCGCCCTAATATCTTGAATAGGTACTTGCTTATTACTTGCTATATTTTAACTATTTATACCTGGGGTGTAAACATTGACGCGCAAACCATGGATTGCTGCAACCATCCATGCTGGACCATGAATTCATTACATAATTCTAGATCCAGCAGCTTTGAAATTATTCGTCGTGCTGAATTCTTCGTAACAATTTGCGCGTTTGTGTCCGTTACAGCCTGTATAAAAGTCACAGAAAATGCCAATCAACTGCTTTGCGATAATATACAAGAAGTTACGCCTGTTATCTCCAAAGGGTTGGACAGAGGTGTACCCAGTACACTCACACTTCGCCTGTTATGTTTAAGTTTCATGTATTAGGTGTTGAGTTTATTGCCATCAGCCGGGCAGAAATCCAGACTCCGGGCTGCTACAGAAATTCCTGATGGAAAAAGCCCTGTAACCCTGTGCCCAAGCTGGGAATGGCACCCAAGACCTCTTGCTCAGTTGAAACGCTTGAGATCGCTAGACCAATGAGGCAATTTGCGGGCTTGGCTGGCTTTGCGATATTTATACTTAAATTTTAATAAAACTCCGTTAATGTGAATGTGAGAACGTTGTGGGCCTAACTTGTATACTGTAGATTTGTAGACCTTCTATTTTGTTGAGTACCTGTTACTTGTTGACAGGCCTACACTGTCCTCCCATACCTATTAACACTGTAATTTGAAAACATTGTAAAAGCCAATTATTTTTAAAAGAGTAACCGTGGAGTTTTTTGCCGTCTCTTTTCCATAGAAAACGACCAATTGGAATCGTGCACCTAGCTTCTGTCGTGAAATAAAATATTTTTATTTTGATTTTTAATATTGTCGCTAACTTTGCAGTAAAAGAATTTGGAAGTAAAAGTATCTCGACAAAAAATAGAAGCAGGGTCGGTCAAAGGTGAAGCCAATGACCGGCGCATAGAAAATAGGCCAGATTGTTTAGAAATGACCGAACTCAATATATTATATACTCGTAGGTAGTGTAGCTGAATTTTAAATAGCATGGAGGGAGGTATTTTGAATGTAGTCATTCTACACAGTTGGGTTCTGCTGTGTATGCATTCATGTATTCAATTACCAGTATAGATAAGAATATGGAGTATAAATTAGATCGAAAATAAATCGTCGAATTTTTTTAATCAATTTTTTTGAGACTATCTTCTAACGTCATGGTTGATTTAAATTTCGAAAAATATATGGTCAAACCCAAGTTAATGCTGGTAAAACCTTACTCCGGGTTTATTAATAAGGGGGACCACGTTTTTTTTTCTTAAGCTGGTTTCTTGAAAATCTATTGCCACCATCGAGAAATTACAAAAACTTCAGCCGCTTGCGATATTTTTTTGACATTATGCGACACATGTAGCAAAATAATAATCAAAATGATGTTTTTTTTTGTTATCATCTAAGCTAAGTTTCGAAACCTGATGCCATACATACCTCACTTTTCATCACCACATTGAAATGGGACACCGGCTCGTAATGGTCTTCTTTTTTTGCCCCTAAGCGATTTTACTTTTCACACAGTATAGGTATAGTCAACCGCACATCAGTAGTAACAGTTTTAAATTGACAGCGTCTTTATGTCGTAGTACTAATAATACCACTGATGTGGGGCTGACTCTTGGTACCTACCTCGATACTTTGTTCGATTGGAATATTATTGGTGATACTTTTGCATGCATGCTAATTGCTTGCTGCTAGTGTATTATTTCACCAAAATGAAAAATGATGGCTCTTCAATATACACTCGAGAGCAATGAATCCGGGTCACTTAAAGAATCCTAAAAATCTCGGAAGCTAAAAATGCTAGGTTAATGCAATAAATTGTATTTAATAGACAATGTAATACTCCTTAAATGAAGGTATTAAAACTTCTTAGTTATTGTAAAGTTATATCATAAAAAAATCAAATTTGAAAAAGGGCCACTTTCGAAGATGGAACTACGAAATTACAGCATTTGGTTTTGCTTTTGTTTGTAATCTGTCATTTATGTGGGTACATAAACCATGTTGATAGTGCTCTATATTCATTATTCAAGCTGAAATTATGTCGCTTACGCCTGAAGAATGCACCAGAATACTTACAATGCTGGAAACCGGCCGGAGTCAGCGCGATACAGCCAGGACTGTCGGTGTGTCGCTGTCAACAGTACAAAGAGTTCTCCGACGTTACGAAGAAACTGGTTCTAACCTACGCAGACCAGGAACGGGCAGAACCAGGTGTACCACAGCACGAGAAGACCGATACCGAAGAGCTTCGAAATCGCTTTCTCACAGGAACTGAACTCACAAATCAGTTTCGACGCCTCGGAGGAAGTAACCCAAGTGCATGGACAGTAAGACGTCGGCTTGCTGAATCTAACTTAAAACCCCTTAGACCTGCAAACGGCCCTAAACTGGAGCGTGGGCATCGTATTTCAAGACTAAGATATGCCCAGAGCCACGTAAATTGGAGTATTGAAGATTGGTCAAAAGTTATGTTCTCCGACGAATCAAAATTTATGCTCTACAAGCACGATGGAAGACACAGAGTGTATCGAAGACCAGGGGAAAGATTCAAGCAAGCATGCATCGAAGAAAAAGTAGCTTACGGTGGTGGGTCTGTACTTGTGTGGGCCGGAATTTCTTCTGAAAGTCGCACAGAGCTGGTGATCATAGAAAACGGCTCTTTAACTAGCGTAAGATATGTGGAAGAAATCCTCAATGATCACGTTGGTCCATTTATGGTCAATTTAGGTGAGGATGCTATATTTATGCATGACAATGCCCGACCTCATACAGGTAGGATTGTGAATACCTTCAAGAGATGAACATTACTCGTATGGAGTGGCCAGCGCGCAGCCCGGATATCAACCCGATCGAGCATGCTTGGGACGAGCTAGGCAGATGCGTAAAACAACGAAACCCTCCCCCAATCACGCTTCGTGAGCTCAAAATTGCTCTCACAGAGGAATGGGAGAATATTCCCCAAAATCGTATAAGGAACTTGGTGTACAGCATGCCAAACCGCGTAAACGCAGTAATGGAAGCACGAGGAGGCAATACGAAGTATTAAAATTCAAGAAAATCGTAATAAAGTTCAAAAATTTCATGTTTCCTATTTTTGTTTTAAGGAGAGATCAGCAGTTTTTTTCTTTATGTAATTTTGTGTTAATAAAATGTATGGTGACTCATATTTTTTTTACTTTCATTTAAGGAGTATTACATTGTCTATTAAATACAATTTATTGCATTAACCTATCATTTTTAGTTTCCGAGATTTTTAACATTCTTTAAGTGACCCGGATTCATTGCTCTCGAGTGTATATGCCGGCGTCATTCATAATCGCAACATCCCGAAAATATACAAAAGACAAAATATTAGACGTAAGGCTTGCGAGATTAGGATATTGTATGAAACTCTGCGCTCATCATTTCTCTTTTCTTTTAACAGATGCTGATGTACGGACTATGATTGGTCCAGTCTAGTGTTCACACTACCTTCAATCGACGTAGGCAGTAAGTAAACTCATAAATACCAACATTTAAATTTAATATTACCAGTATTAGCTTACTTCTGTGAGTTCCCGTCCTCTGTCCATAGCACCGAAAAGTTATCCGGGAAAATTTTAGCCCCCTCCCTGGTTGACTCTGAGTTGCCATGCTTGACTGATGCGGTGAACGCCTGGAAAGGGGTTTGCTCGGATACAGATCGGCCTGTGAACCCATATTTCCAGAGCCAGTGGGATGAGCCGCTCTGCAGGTTGCTACGGAATAATCTTATCAATACTTCCTCCAATACTGCAGAGCGTGCCCGTCTGCTGGCTGTGGGGGAACGGGAGTCGGGCCTCTGGCTTCAGGTGCTACCGTCACTCAACATAGGCACTATACTGGGTGACACCACTTTCCGGCTCGCTACTTGTCTGTGTCTGCGCGCTCCTTGAGGGGGTCTGCATCGCTGCCAGTGCGGGGAAGCCGTCGACTCACTCGGACACCGTGGCCTATCTTGCAGTAAGAGCGCAGACCCGAAAGCACGGTACGCCAGCATTAATGGCATCATCCGCTGTGTTCTTGTCACCGCCTTTTAGAACCCAATGGCTTGGCACGCGACGCAGACGGAACTACCATAATGACCTGGACATTAGGCAGTCCTTTGGTGTGGGATGCAACATGTGTCGACACCATTGCGCCATCCCATCTTTCTATCACGGCGGGCTGTGCAGATGCGGAAAACCTAAAACGACGAAAATATTCCAATCTTATTGGGAGTTATATGTTCGAGCCGTTTGGGGTTGAAACAGGGCCATGGGGTCCGAGTGCCCACTTGGTTTTTCGAGATATCGTAGAGCAGTTCTTCCACTCTATACGTGACCAGAAGGGCTGGCCTAATTTTACAGCCCAAAGAATCAGCATCACCATACAAGCAGGCAATGCTACCATAGCCTTTTGAACACTTTTCCTGTAGACAGCGACGCGGAGGAATTTTTTGGTGCCCTATGATTATTTTCCTTTTTTTATATACATGTACATATTATTAATATTATTTTACTGTTAGCTTATATATTATGTAAATATTATTGTCCATACATAAAAATAATACTTACATGTTAATGAAGCATCAATAAAGCACAAAGATCTCGCTTCAAAGACACTACTACACCAGTCCATCAAAATGATCAAAAGTTAACGTCCAACGACTTACGAAAAGTACCTTTAGTATTTACCTATTAATTAATATTAATGGTCATAAAATAAGGGTCGTTAAGGTTCTAACCGTTTTTTCAATAAATAAAAACTCAATATTCCATTGTAGGCACACAGACAGCCCGTTATTTCGTCGGCAGCGCCGCGTTGAATTGAGTGGCATTTCAAAGTTCCCTAAAGTTAGCCTGGTTGTGGTCTAAGTTCAGTCGAAGCCTGACCTGCGTCTGAAAACTGGGTCTCCGCAAAAATAGACGGCGGTTCACTTGCGCGAGAGGCCTTTGCGCTTCTATGAAAAGTTTAACAAGTTATCGACAACTGTTGTATAAATATCCAAACTCCAGAACCCTAATTACGTAACACTCTATCTATCATAATCTGAATCATTTTGAAACCTATTGCTAATCCATTGCTTCATAAGTTCGAAAAATTTGTCTGCTCAACAACGTAAATAACGCAATCAATGTTGTTGAATTGTCAAAATGAAACCCATTCCTAATGTTAGTGTGTTACGTAATTACCCCGCAGGACCCAGAGTCTAATGGCTTATTGATGATATCTACGAGGAGCGTTCAGAGTATTCTTGGTATGTGGGTGAATTACTAATGATGTGGGTCATTTGAGTAATTAATTAATTAATGACAATATATAAGGGTATAAAGGTAACATTTTATATAGTTGTGACCATCAGTTTACTGGTTATCCTTAGTCAACGACAACTGGAATGGCTAACGTGACGATGTTGAAGAAAATCGAGCACCACGCTGTTATTAAATTCCTAACCAAATAAGGAAAAAGTCAAAAAACTATTCACGAAAAGATGGTGGCTGTTTACTAAGATACTGCATCTTCGTTATCTACGGTTCTAAAGTGGTCAAGTGAATTTAAAAGGGGCAGAGAGAGTATTGAAGACGACACGCGCTCGGGCGGCTCGGTTACTGCCTCTACGGAAGAAAACGTGTAAAAAGTTGAGAAGCTTATACTGGAGGATGCCCAAATGTCGATGAAAATGATAACAGGGATGACCCACCTCTCCGTTGGTACCATGCACACTATTCTTCATGACCTTCTTTATCTTTCAAAAGTCAGTGCAAGATGGGTGCCGCGAATGCTCTCGGCGCCTCAAAAACAATGCGAAGAGAGTTTTTAGAGCTCCGTGGTGAAGTTCCATCAAGTATTTTCGATCGAATTGTTACTGGAGATGAGATGTGAGTTCATCATCATGACCCTGAAAGTAAGCAGGAGTCCATGTAGTGGCATAAGAAGGGTTCTGCACCCCTTAAGAAATTCAAAGTCGTTCCGTCTGCCGGAAAAATAATGGCCACAGTGTTTTGGGACTCAAAGGGAATTTTGCTGATGGAGTACACAAAAAAAGGTGAAACAGGTGAAACATGAACAGCTCAAGGCGGCAAAAAATGTACATGTTTTAGAGAAACAGGATAGTTATTTTTGACAGGGTATTAAAAAGTTAATTTCGAGATGTAATAAATGCATTGACGTAATGGGGGATTACATTGAAAAATAAAATTATTAATTTTCATACCGATACCGAGAATACATTGAACGCCCCTCGTAGTAATATTCGTCTGTAACCGTGTTATTAGTTGAATTGAGTCTTCATTTGTCGTGAATGCGGCATTAATGAGTGTGTAGTACTAGTAATTTGTCTCGACCGGCTCACCTATTAGTAACGTCAAACGTTCAAATTGAAGTTGTAGGTGTTCTGTAGCTAGATCGAGACCTACTTATATTCTTCTGCTAAAATAAAATACAATTATAAGCAATGCTGTGAAACTGAGACCCAACGTAAATCATTGTGATGACAAAATGACGATGTGAGACGATGACGATGTGGTGTTGTGTGTAGCCATGCCTGCCAAGATGATGAGTGCGCGCGGCGGAGCGGCGTCGGCAGGTGACGTCAGCGTGGCCGACAGCCCGCTCGCGTCTTTCGAGACCCTGACGCAGGCCGCCATCATCGCGGTCATGGGCGTAGCGATCGTCGTCTCCAATATTCTCATCATAGCCTCCTTTCTTAACTTCAAAGGCAAATGTAAGTATGAAACCAATGTTTTACTTAGCTAAATTATGTATTTATTTGTTTAGATCTCCATCAGACCCTGCTTACTTACAGGCTAACAAAGGAACAATGACAAGTGTACCGCCTTCTCAATAACTGCATTCGATTCGTTTTCAATTTTCGTAATATGACCATGTCTCCGCGCACCGATTCCTTTTCGATCGTTATTTCTACTACCTGACAAAGTTTATTTTGTTTATATTGACGTATGTAGGTATGTATTAATATTTATTCTTGTATTTTATAGTTATTTTTTAGTTATCTATCGCTTAAGTTGCACCTGCCAAGTTTTGTCTCTGCATCATTAAGTCCGCCTTTACACAGTGTTTTTTACTTGTGCATAATATTTTAATATATTAATAAATAAGTGTGCTTCTCAAATATATAGACCACAGTATTTACAAAAACACACCAAGCAAGCAAAATAAAATCATAATGATAAATGAAATTAGGTAAACACTGATTAGCCAAAACACATCAACAATACAGCTTGTTGGCGACGACAAGAAAAACTGCAACGAATAACTAATTGTAATTAATTATGCATTATGTGATTGAATAAATAAAGCCAAATATATGTAGTTATATATATGAAGCAATTTGCGTTATAGTACTGCATGTAATAGCATAGGGCCAGTTTATATATCTGTAGAATAAGTCAAACTGATACCTTGTTACATACTACTTTAGTTATAAGCTCTATTGTAAACTGATTAGCAGGATAATCACTAATTAAACCAAGTCAATACCCCAAAAACAGTTCATTGTCAAAGTAATACACACACAGACAAATACAAAGAGCCCGAGAGTATGTTATGACCTGCCGGGAGCAAGTTTTACTTGAATTTGATATCCAAGCCTCACTTTACCTCACTATTGGCCGAAATCTGTAAAATAATTAGTCGAACTGTGAGGACCACCCACTACTCGTACCATGGTGTTTACTAAGTAAGCACAGCCAAAATACGGCTAAGCACAGTTCAGTATGCAGCTCACTAGCAATAAGTGATAAGTAATAAATATACAGTGCAAATCAATAGGAATTTGTAGTAAAATCTACAAGAATTGGTCCTTAGCGAGCCGAATTTGAAGAACCACCGTTTACCGCAAATAAAAGTATTTTCTTTCTTTTTTCAACCGAAGCCTGAGTCTGAAGACGTACAGTGTTTGTTTTTATGTGTGTATTTGTATTACGTGAAAACTACATATGTGCAGAAGTTTTAAAGGTACATAGTTAATTAGGAATATTACTACGAGCTGAGTACTACTCGTCAATCGAAACTCTACGTGTGCAAGTAATGCGTAGTTATCGCTGGGAATAGACGACAAATGAAAGATCGTTTGTTCTCGAAGCCAGGCCCTCTGCCGAAGACCTGTTTAAGTGCACGTAATCTTGCTGGGTGAATGAAGATATAGCTGGGAGGGTCGACCACAGACGCGTCACGCCCTCTTGAAGCCTAGTGTCACTCGAAGCCCTACGTGTGCTAGTGAAACGTAGTTACCGCTGGGAATAGGCGGCGAATGGAAGATCGCTTGTTCTCAAAACCAAGTTAAGTGAAATAATGTCGTCACTCGAAGCTTAGTGTGTTGTGAGGGACATTATCAACTCAAACCCGCTGAGTGATTGTAACCTGCTAGTACTGGTGAGTACATAAAGAACAATTGACAATAAGAGCTGTGAATAGTGAAAGCAAGTGAACAATGCTGACGCGAAGCCGTAAAGGAGATTCGACCACGGAAGAGGAGACTGCTACCGAGACTACATAGACGCCAGCTACCACCTCCGAGGGGGTGACGGAAAGCAGCGCACGTACCGACGATACAACCCTGGTCGAGGACGCCGACGCTACCATGGTAGAAAAGGAAAATAAAACAGCAAAGTCAAGTTCCAATAAAGCAAGCAATAAAAAGAAAGAACTAGAAGCCAGACTGCAAATGGAAAAATTTTAATTAGAAGAAATTAAGATTACAACCAAGATGACAAATACTAAGTTGAAATTAGCACGCGTCCATCGTCATTCGACGATTTGGATTTGAGTGATAATGAAGAGGATACCGAAGGCAAAGTCGCTGCAGAGAAGGCTACGGTAGCTTGGGTGTGAAAGGCAAAGGATGCGGAGCGCGGCAAAGTTGCGAAAAGTAACGAAGTACCGCACGCTACAGGAACAGTGCCATCCACAAGAGCTCACACCAATCAGCTGGCTGAAGCAATAATGGAAGCAGCCAAGATCACCACAGACAGCAAGACAACAGAAATCATGCAGCGTGCGCTGACGTGTATCAGCGACATCAGTTCGGCGGTGATGTAAGAGACTGAATGGTTTTTAAAGCAACATATGAAGATACACAGACTCTCTTCAGCGCTATTGAAAACATGGAAAGATTAAGAAGAGCAATCAAAGGCAAAGCCAAGGAAGCAGTGAACTCCTTTCTCAAGAAGAAGTAATATATACACTGGAACGTCGATTCGGAAGACCTACTTACCAGAGAGTTGCACCTGTGGCTAATACAGTCAGTATTGTGAAGCTAATGAAGAAACAAAGTTATTTGCACAATGAAAAGAAGACGATGATGAACCAATCATCATCAGCCTTATGAACTTCTTTAACCAGATGGTGGATCAGTTCGAGCTGCAAGAATTCATGGGGACCAAGGTGAAGAAAGAAGGACTGAGAAGTGGCATGCGACCGTCTGGTTCTCGCGGCGTACACACCACTCAAGTCATACAATACAGCGAAGAAGATTCAGATAAAGAGCAATCCGAACCACACACAGCGATAGTTTGTTCGTGCAAAGACAAAATGAAGAAAAAACAAAATAGCGTTTGTGCTGAGTGGGCAGAAGAACATACTCTATTGAAATGCAAGAAGTTCATCGAATCCTCCATAGATGAGAGATGGGATCAAGCAAGACAAGCTTTAATGTGTTTTAAATGTCTACTGGGGCGACACAGAGGATATAATTGCAGAGCAATGCCGTGTAGAAAGTACAAGAAAAGCCACCATGTGATGTTACACTTGGAAGAAGTGACGAAGCCAACCAATCAAGAGCCCCAAGCTATAGCATCAACAGTGAATGCAACACGGGCAATTTCAAGAGCCTATCTGAAAATCGTGCCAGTAGTATTATAGGGACCAGATGCCAAAGCTGACGTCTACGCTCTCATGGACGAAGGTCCAAGAGTGAATCTTATAGAAGACGACACCATGAACATGATCGGAATCAAGGGTCCAGAAGAAGAATTAAGTCTCGACGGCTTGGGAAGTCATCGAATGGATCAAAAGTCAATGAAAATCGACATAAAAATCAGAGGAAACTTCGAGCGAAACCTAGAGAAGATGTCAGGGTCGCTCGTCCTAGTAGTACTCATCGGACAGAACAATTGGCATCTCATCGTGTCTCAAGAAGTTAAAGCGGGTGACCGAATCAAGCCAGTGGCATCCAGAACCCAGTTGGGATGGGTCTTACACGGATCCAAAACAAGTAGCAACACTCCCGTCTGTCTTGAGAAGATGATCAAAGACCACTTCGACATTGAAATCCTAGGGTTCGCCGCAAAGAGACTATCCAGTGGTATCGACCAACGAGCTCTCGACGAGTTAGACTCCACGTCGAAAAGATGGAAGATTCAGCACAGGCTTGATTTGGAAGACTGACGACGAACGCCTGCCTGAGAGTAGGGCAGCTGCAGCGCGACGATTAAAGTGAATGGAGAAAAAGTTCCTGAAAGACAAAGAATTTGAACGGAGAACAAGAACATGGTGCCTGCCACACTACGCCATTGTCCACCCTCAAAAGAAGAAGATGAGATTGGTCTTCGACGCCGCAGTCGAATCAATTGGAACATCCCTGAACGTCGCACTGTTGGCCGGATCCGGTTTGTTGCACTCCCTATCCGGTGTTCTGGTCCGCTTCCATCAAGGAGCAATACCGGTCGTCTCAGATATAAAAGAAATGATAAATGATAAATGATTTTATTTCTGTAAGTAGGTTTGTACAAACACTTTTACACGTCAATCATGTTTTTTTGTTTGAAATGTTCCTGATTATAAAAATCAATGAAGAAAACAGATAGTCTCAGATTTCTCTCTCTCATCCCGGACCAGACGAAGAACCAGGATTGTCGACGTCCGGACTGCAGCAGGATTTCTGTGGCGTCCAGCATCACGCCTGGTCCTGATCACACCAGCAACGTCGCCCCAACGAGATGGAATGCAACGTACCGAGGCCGCGCGGGGGAGAACGTTGGCGACGACAAGAAAAGCTGCAACGAATAACTAATTGTAATTAATTATGCATTATGTGATTGAATAAATAAAACCTGTGAAATATTTAGTCCAACTGTGAGAACAACCCACTACTTGTACCATGGTGTTTTATTTATTTATTTAACCATTTATGTATACACATATAAATAGACAGGAAGAAAGGAAAAGAAAAATACGTACAAAGGTGATGCTTATTTCTAAAGAGCTCTCTTTCAGCATACCTGCGACAGGAGAGTATATTTATTTTATTATGTAAGCAGGGCCAAAATACGGCTGAGCACAGTTCAGTACGCAGCTCACTAGTAATAAATAATAAATATACAGTGTAAATCAATAGGAGTTTTTATTAAAATCCCCTACACAGGTTGTATCGAAGCATACCTATTATGTAAACATTTTTTGTTAGTCCTTGTACTAAATAATGGAATAGGATGCCGATTCGTAATCGCTTTTAGTCTCTATTATCCCTTGGAAAATTTAATCCGTGCTGAACTGGATAATCTCGTGAATTGGTCAGGTTTCTTTCAAACGGTTTATATTAGCACATTGAACGTTAAACTATCGTACACCTGAGTGATGGGACTAGACAAAGAATTTTGAATAATTAGAGTGGTTGTTCCTGGAACTTCATCGATCAGGAAATACTTATATCTCACTCACAGCGGGCCCTATCAGAATACCAGCGCTGCGGTATTTATTTTTTAAATATCGTAGCATTATGCTGAGATAGGAGCCTTTTTGGCCTCGCACAGGTTTTTTACTTGTTTATTGTTGTTTTATTTTTTTCTTTTTTATTGTTAATTTTGTTAGTTTTAAATCCTCCTTTTTTATTTTTTACTCTTTGTATTTCCTGTGCGTGTCCCAAATAAAATATTTTTCTTTCTTTCTTTCTTTCTTTATATAGTATCAAAGGTCTAAAACATATAGTTACATAAACTTTAAATCAGACGGATATTTTCCCTGACACTTACCTTGAGTCACGAACGTCTCCGTGCCTCGGAAAGCACGTTAAGCCGTTGGTCTCGGCTGTCATTCGTAGATCTTTGACAGTCATTACATAGTCTGAATCCCAAGAGTCTGACAACCAGTCTGACCATGGAGTATCGTGTTACCCAGTAACTGGGTTGCGGAGGTCAGATAAATAGTCGCTCCATGTAAAATACTGGTATTCAGCTGCATCCGATTAGATTAAAAGCCGACCCGAACATATTTGGGAAAAGGCTAGGCGGGTTGATTGACTTAAATTGAGTCAGGGCAAAAAACCGTCATCCTAACTATCCTAATCCTAACTACATAATATTATAAATGTGAAAGTAAGTTTATTTGTTTGTTACCTTTTCACGCCTAAACCACTGAACCGATCATCCTGAAATTTTGCATATACGTTGTTAGGGGTACAGAAACGGACATAGGGTACCTTTCATCCCGCAAAAAAGTACTGTTCCCGAGGAAAACAACAATAACATCCTCATGATAAATAGATGGCGCCACGTGTCTTTCGAATCATGATTGAATTATAACCCGAATTGATAGTCAAAGTCTAAATTAACGCGAGCGAAGCCGCCAGCAAAAGCTAGTTGATCGATAAACTTAAATGTTTTTAGAACATTGATACTTTATAAGTAGCTGCGGTATTGAATGAAAATGATACTGATCATGTTTTGTTGTGATCGCAGGTCTTTCGAACGAAGTTATAAACTACTACCTGCTGTCGCTGGCGGTGGCCGACCTGCTGATTGGTGTGCTGGTGGTGCCACTGTCGGTGTACCCGGCTATTACGGGCCGCTGGATGTTCGGAGACCTCATGTGCCGTCTCGCCGGCTACGTGGAGGTCACGCTTTGGTCCGTCTCTGTCTACACCTTCATGTGGATCTCCGTTGACCGTTATCTCGCAGTTCGGAAGCCTCTCCGCTATGAGACGGTTAGTGCGACGGTAGTTATCCTTTTCAATATTTTTTTTATTAGCTAGCTAGCTTGCATCTTTTATGCATTCGCATTAGTAATTGATCATTCTGAATCCTTTGATAAAACAATATAAACCCACTTTCTCCTAACCATACGAAATCGATTCTTCTTTTGAATAATTACAATAATATAGTAGACTGCGATTTCATTTTTCTCTCTTTTAATAGTTCCTTTATAAATACATTTACATCTACATAACTAGTGGAACTTAATCATTAGCATGAAAAATTATGTTGTAATATTAATATTCCTAGTATTTTAAATGATTTGGTCCCTATTCCAATAAAATCTCAGAAACGTTAGATTAGTTTAGGCCGCGCCTGTTTTAGGCTAATTATTAATAACAATGCTCATGGACCAGGTACAAACGCGCACTAGAAGCCAATGTTGGATGGTTTTCACATGGATTTCAGCTGCAATGCTCTGCTGTCCACCATTACTAGGTTACAAAAAGGAAGCCAAATTTGACACGGAGACATTTATATGTATGTTGGACTGGGGCACGACGTACGCGTATACGGCCACACTTGGCATCCTCGTGCTGGGCCCGAGCGTCATCTCCATCGTCTACAACTACTACTACATCTTCTCGATGAAGCGCCGGCTGAGTAGCGGCGTGCCCATCCACGACAAGGAGTACGCGACGGCGCTGGCCGAGAACCTCTCCAACCCAAGCCACTGGATGAGCTTCATCATGGTGTGTACGTTCTGGTTGAGCTGGTCTCCTTTTGTGTTTGTTAAACTCTACGAATATTGCACTGACCAGGAAATAAAGGTACCCATGTTGCATTTTGGAGTGGTATGGATGGGCATCATGAATTCGTTTTGGAAGATTGTAATATTGCTTACATTTAGCCCGCAGTTCAGGCTCGCGCTTAGAGTACTGTTTCTGACGGCGTGTTGTCGCTCCAAGGGGCGCTTGGCTGCGGAGCTCCTGGGCCTGGACAATGATGACTGAGTCCATCTTTTGGCGGGTATGTAAATCCTCTGTAAAGTTGAGCACCCGAAAACAAACATAGTATTGTGGTACAGCTAATATTAAGGGTTTAGATACCTGGCCTGGCTTCACACTTGTTAACCATGTTCTATACTGTTCTTGAATATATAATGTTCTGCGGCAGATTACATGAATTTGCCGTCTTGTTGACCTAATATTGCTGTAAATTAGAATGTCCTGATGTTTCTTGACAATGACTAAAATCACTACTGATCATTCCTGTAAATTAAACTTGCCACGAATAGATAATGATTCTGCATTTTCAATCATAGCAAGCGATGAGTAGGTATATGTAGTCGATACAAGAGAGACTATGATTAACTTTCAGTCTAAAAATGTTTGTAGTCAATAATATTTGACAATAATGTGTTTAAGTCGAAACACTTTGCTCTGTGCAATAAAGATCATATCATTTTCTCAATGAATATTCGCTAGTTGTAAGCATTATGTAGTGTTTAATTTATTATATATTGTTAGAGCGTGTTACGGAATAAAATAATACTCGTTTACCAATGAGGAGGCTATATAAGAATCACGTACTAGGTACTTATTGGAAGTAAATATAGTATAGGGTGCTACATTTTTACTGTTATGGCAGTCACAATTTTTCAACGATAGATCGATGTGAATGTTGTATTCTTTCGCATGTACACAGTGAACCTATATTAAACGGTGGAAAGAATCACTGCAAGCTATTATTCTTGACATATGTATATCATGTATGCCAAGTCCGGGTGGAATAATGTTGTATTCCGAACAAATCAAATAATTTTGTTTAAACACTTCGTTGTAGCAATCAAAATATTTTTTCCGAAATACTATTTGCTGTATTAGAGCGTTTTCCTATGTAGATTTTGTAAACATAGTGAAGATATGTACCTATATAGTTGTTTACTAGTTGATTTTGTTAAAATAATATTAATCATAAACCTCGTCAGTTCGCCGTCATAAAATAAGTACAAATAAACATGGGTAGTTAATAGATTTTTAATTAAGCTTGGTTTGAAACTTGCTGGTACTGGCAATGGGAACAGCAGATCAATATGGATAATATTTATGTTAATAGCTTTCAATAATGAGAAGTTTGAGGATGCAAATTGAACTGACTTTATTATTTGGTTTGTTCGGAACACAATACAACTAGAGTTGTGTTCGATCTACGTATTTATTGTTAATATTTAATTATTGTACTTGTAAACGTTCGATTCGGATGTATTTAAAATCTATAAAAAACATTATAGTTTCCTGAAACTGTAATGTATTATTTTGAGGGTAATAAATTATATTATATCAGTTTGAAATAAAGTCAATGTAATATTTGTAAATTTATTTGAACGCACATTCTGTAACCGCATTCTGTGAGCGTGACTTTGTCTAGAAAGATCATCATTATAATGATTACTTTTTACCTACTAACTGATTTGTCAATAGGTACCGGTAAATTAGGATGTATTGCAACTACTGGCGTGAAAAACATTATTAAAACATTTTTTTTTAAAGTTCGTCTCTATTATGGCAACATTTAACATTCTCTATATTAAAACCAAATATTGCCATATTAAATTTTAATTATACAGAATTTTTAATGTTGTCATTATAAAAATGAAAGTTTTTCTAAAAAAAAAACGTTGTTTTTCACCCTAGTAGTTTGGCAATACACAACAAATTTCCGGTATCTAATTTTGAATATCTGATTTCTAAGTAAATGAACTGTTAAGTTAGTATGGTATTTAATAACTATAACGTTTATGCTATTCGTGTTCATTATAAATATTAACTAATTATGATATCGAAGGGCGAGTGTACCGATTTTAGTTCCCATTGAAAACGTCGTTTTCTGAAACCGGCTGTGTTACGTACTTTTCAAGAATCCGGTGCTTTTGGAGAATTGCCAATTTATCTGTTTGGGCTTGTCCCATGATTGTGTCATAATTATCAATATTCTGGTATACATAACAGGGTCAAATTAAATTAGCTAGAGAAACTCCACAGACGTGATGGGTATCGATATCTTAACATGATAAAACAACAATAAATTAATTTGATGTTTTTTTTGTGGGGTCATCGACCGTATTTAGTGTAGTACTTGAAATATCTGTTTTTTTTTTGTGTAAACGTTACAGAAGTGATGGGTATCGATATGTAAAAACTATTAAAACAAAAGAAAACAGATTTTCTGAACGCATACTTCAAGTCAACACACACACAGACAACGTTCTTTGACCCCAAAAAAAACATCTTTATTTTATCGTGTTAAGATACCCATCACTCCTGCAGAGTTTCGCTAGCAAATTTAATTTAGCCCGGTATACTCGTACCTTGCATCTTTAAATAATATAATATAATAGACGGTAGTCTAGTATATTTGGCGCTCGCCCCTCGGTTAAAGTTAACGTTTTCTCAAATTAAAGGCTGTGTTTAGGCTATCTTTGATTTCTTTTGTTTCAGAGTAGTTTTAGGTTGTAATTTTAGCTGTTATTTATCATTTACTATCTGTCTGTTTCACTGCCTTTTCTAATGTATTTCTAATTATTGTTAAGGATTTGTAAGTAAGTAGGTACTTATGTCTATGTGTTTTTGAATTACGGTGTGGTCGCGTATATTTTGTTTATAAACAAGTTATTATTGTAAAGTTTCATGTTTGATTTTTGTATTCGGTTACTTTATTTAGTTTACTATATGTACTAGGTATAAGTTCTCAATTGCTTCAGGTGTAGATTTTATAACTAATTATAAATAACAGTACCTACATTAGGTACTTTTTCTGTAATAATTAGGTAATAAGATTTTTGTAGATTTGTAAATAAATATAGCTATATATCTGTTTCAAGTAGGTATAGCCTATATAGAATGCTCTCAAAAAGCTCGAGCAGTAAAGTGCTTTTTGGTGAGATGTAAGCTACGCTATAGCTCTGAATGGGTAATACATTGCTGTCAGGAAGCGTTTTTCGTTGTGCCATTGACCCTGCCTTTTTTTTTTGGGTGGGAAATCATCAAATGACCTCTCCCGCTCTGGGCGGAGCGGAAGGGCGTGTCAGACTCTTACTGACTAAAACCCACCCGTGTTCCTTCGGTTGTCTCTGCGCCAGGGCCACGGTAACTTTTTCGAACAATTCGCGACCCCGGCAGGCATCGGCCCTTTCGACCCCTTCAATGGTGCTGACATGTCTTTGGGGCGCGCGTGGAACACGACGCGCCGTCGACCCGGGCCGGGTCCTTACTGGACGGCGAGCTGGCCATTGAGCCTGCCTAGCGTGGTGACCTACATATATATCGCTTGCACTCTGCTTAAAATGTGTATACACGATGAATACTAGACAGTGGCAGTATTTATGGGAGTTACTTAATCGGTTAAGGCGAAAGCGTCACAGGAGCCCGCGAAATTTAAATTTTCATAAGTTTTTCAATTTGTAGATCAGTATCAGGATGTATGTTGATTTAAACATGATTCGCGGCCGTTACTAGTATTTATTTATAGAATTATAATCATAAAATCGACAATACATCTTTCTAAGTCTATATTACTCTATTGAATGACTATTTCATGAAATCTTGACATTTGAGGCCAATTCTAACTTAAGGAGTTGTATTGATGATTCTAATGATTACAGTTCTGTAAACCCATATTTGTTACGGTCGCGCATTATATTTTAATTAACATACAACCTGACACTGACCTGCAAAATTGCAAAAAACGTAAGTAAATTTGAATTTCTAGGGCTACCTAAGCGCTTCCCCGTTGAAGGGCATTTATCGAGACATAATAGAAGGTTATTGATATTACGTCTGGGGGTGTTTAATGCCCGAAAAGTGTTAAGCCTAAGTTCCACAGAAGATATATGTAGCAAATCAAAGAATAAGATTTTTACAAGTCAAGTCAAATACTAGTGATATATAGGGACGATAGCAAGAAATAATAGGTACAAATAATTTAAAAGGACGCGAATTTATGGTTACGTCTTTTTGTTAGTACCGGGTTCATTAAATATAAAAAAAAAAACTATGATAGCAAGAAGTAATACAACTTATTTAAATGGACGTGTACTTATGTTAGTCGTCCATTTCATCTAATATTCTTAAATAATCTACTTATGATACCAAAAATAATATTAATAAACGGACGTGAATTTATGAGCATTTCAACAAGTATTCTAAAAGAAAATAATCTATGATAGCAAGAAATAACACGAGTATTTTAAACTGGCGTGAATTTATGTTCACATATTTTAAAATAATATTAGTCACATAATTACGAACAAAAAGGAAGTTACTTTCTAAGTTTAACGAAATTCAAACTATTTAAATAGAGAATGTAAAAAGACCCATCACGAAACCTTCATCTACGCATTCCGTATATCAAACTAATTATAGTTACCGGCACGTAAGTTGGCCAAAGATTTTCATAGTGGGGGAAGTTCGCGCATATAAAAATGTATGAAATTGTGCGTGCGTGAACTTCCCCCACTACAAAATCTTTGGCCAACTTACGTGCCAGTAACTTGGTGCAAAAATAATTGCTGGGACAACTTTTATTCTTGGTGTGAAAATTCGTTGTTTACGGCAGTGCGCGATGAAACGCATGCAAACCAATGTGCTCATGGGTGCATGCAACGGTACAGGGATTGTAGGAGTATTTCAAGTAAATTTATAACATTTAAATATGTAAAAAATCTTCAAAAAATGTTGGAACTTTGTTTCCAACGTTTTTCTTTCAATATCTCCTTAACCAGAAGGTACCCAGGTACAAAACATAACAACGGGAAGCACAAATGACTCTCGGCTTCGTTAAGGGTATTTTTGCACCAGTTATTACTCCTAACCCCAAATGTGTGTACTACCTTCCTACATTTAACCAACAATTAAAACAGCACCGATATTAATTTATCCGAAACATAGATTTGTTACAAGTTTTAATATTATGCAGTTTTGACATATGGATTAGAGGTAATTTTAATGAGAATCTGTTATACTCGCGTGGAGTTAGATTGAGACTTATTAATTGTATTTTTAGCGTTCTATTGCCTTCGTGATTAACGTTCAATAGTACTTTTGTAAAGTTCAATTCGAATTTCACTTGTTTCTAAAATAAATCGCGACGGCTTTGATCATGAATATTCTTGATCGAAGCCCGACGCCGCCAGTCGGATTTAAAAGTGAAGCTTAGAGAATAGCATTACCTTGCAGCGTCAATATATGTATCGGAGATCGGTTATCGGAATCATAGGAAACTGCGGCTATAAGCTTCAATCAAAAGCGTACTGGAACAGCTTCTCGGTATTACTCGGAACATTGTATTTAATCTCTAACAGTCCTGTGATAACATGTTATTAAAGGTTACATTTATATCCTATATAAACTGAAGTATTATAAATCCGAAAGTAACTCTGTCTGTCTGTCTGTTACCTTTTCACTACTTAATAGCTCAATGAATTCGAATGAAATTTTGCACACAGGAAGACCATTACCTAGTTTACGGCATAGAGTACTTTTTACCCGGTAGTATGTAATAGTGGGATAATTTCCGACCTACATGCGGGCGAAGCCGCGGGAATAGCTAGTACAAAATATATACGATACCAAATATATATATTATTTCGTAGAACTACATAACAATACATACCTGCTTAATATATAAGAGTTGTCCGCCAACTACTTATTATATGAATTCTAAACAGTTTTATTAATAAACCAATTGTAATGAATGAATGATGTGTTTAATTTGAATCATATTGCGGTCAATTTATTTCACATAATCATTTAGCTATATCTGCAATACGAAGTCACGGTTCTACGTGAGCGAATAGAAAAAATTTAATTTTAAATTTTCATTAAAACGTATTTACTTAATTGCTGTTTTGAGTTTCCCATACGGAACGGGCTACAAGTTTAGGTAGCAATGTGAAAAAGTGTTTTCATACGGGTTATGGGAACCATCACTTTTGCGGAATAAAACGAATTTACATTGTAAAATGTGTCAAATGGGAGTTGTGTCACGAGACGCATTAGCAGCGAGACGGCTTGCATTTCACAGGGTGTGGTAAAAATTATGATTGAACGTGTAAATTAATTAGTTACCTGCTAGTATAGTAGAAGATGGCCAGTGGCTAACCTGCCAGTGGCAGGTAAGTCTATTAAAGCGAAACAAAATAGCATTTTTACGTAATTAGGCTGTTAGCAAAACTAGGCTATAAATATGTCGAAGAGAATTCTAGTTACGCTCTTTGTTAGATATTTCTATGGATGTCGGGAATCATATAATTTTTCAGTTACAGATTGCGAATATATAAAATGCAAAAAAGTTATATAATCCTTTAGAATTTACGTATTTTATTATTAAAATTAGAATAAGTAGATATTACATGCAATATACGTCTTGTAGATTTGGGTACATAAGAATGAAGGAAATACAGTAATAATGCATTTTATAGGAATGGATGTGATTCTTTTGAAGTTTGATCAATTGATGTGGGTTTTTTAAAGGGGATTGGGCAAATCTGCTTGGAGTCCAATAGTGATAAAATACATACCGATGGAAAGATCTCATCAAGGAGAATATTTGATATTGTAACGACTTCTCATGATTTTTAGTCAGTGAGGAGCTACAGAGATTTAATTATAAGTAATTAAACATTATTGAAATTCACGTATTTCGTAAATTAGTTAACTTTCATTATTTCAGCTCTTTTTTGCTGATCACCAAGTCTTGTTGGATGGCCGTCCCATCCAAATATTTCTCTTAAAAAGCACTATCCATTGATATATATCACTTATGGCTATTGGGTGCCAAGAACATTCCTAAACTTCGATGCCCAAGTAGTAATTCAGTTTTATTTAGATCGTTAACTCCGAACTGACTAACAATTGGCAAAACTCGTGTTCGTGGCAAAGGTTTTCCTTGAAAAGTTCTTTCCATTCATGTATATCTTATGGCTATTGGGCTTCAGGGCATAACCCCATAGTTCGGTGACCATTGTCCTTTAATATTTAAAGAAGCACCGATATTTATTTAATAATTAGATACTCAATATAACGTCAGATAATATAATATGATTTACGTATCTGTGTTTATTTTAGGGATGCGCCGTAAAACACATAAAATATAACAAATAATTATGCTTATAATTATGCCCAAACTTTATCGTACGTGAATATCTAGAAATATTTGTCACATTGAACAATCCCTAGTTAAACTGGAGCTACTTTGGGACATTGGACCTATAATAGTTTATTACATAAAAGATAATTCTTACTTGTGATACGTTTCTACATCAATTCGTCCAAAAAAGCTGCCAAATATGAATGAATTCCATTATTTAAAATATACTTTTAATAAGGTTTTCGTGACAAATAAACTTTGTTAATGTCACGAATGCAAGATTAAAGTTAAGATCATCTAAATAATTTATCTTTTCTGAACATTATTAAAGTTTGGTGTAAAGCGCCCAGGAAGAGGTAGGTGAAGTGACAAATGAAAGCTATTCTAGATTAGAAGAAGCGGACAAAATTGTTTAAGAGTAAATACACATCTTATTTCTCTTAGACTGATCCTAATACCTATTAGTCCTAATTCAAGTCTAGCAGAATTAATACTTGGACTGGGAAAAAACCGGATAACCACATTCGCTTTGACATTATGCCCTCATTAAGTTCTAGTGGATGAGGCAGGTCCTCATAAATATAGGAAAATCTAGTTCATGCAGGTTAAAAACTATGAGAGGAGTCGAGACTTAAAGCGATCAAAATGCACATTCTTTGTTTATGAGCAGGTCAGGTTTTACCACTGGAGTAGCATTTGATACGGCGGAGTCGAGTGATCGCGTGATTAACGGTGCCTTTATGTTTCGCAGTATTTTATAATTTATAATGACGCTATTTTGGTACGTATTCGGTTTTGTTTATTTCATAATTATAATAACACCATTTCATTATTTAATTTGATAAAACACAATATAAATATAGTTTAAAGCCTTGGCTAACGTTATCACAAGAACATCAAAGTAATTTTAATAAATAATCTAAAGCAATTCTATACCATAACAATTTTATACCACATAAATTCACCGTAAATAGTTCATAGACAAATCTAAGACAGAGATAACATAAAACCCGTGGACTATAATTGTGGAGTATCTCATTTAGGAAATACGTCATATGCCGCTGTCTACGCAAGATAATGAACACCTATATCTGATACAATCTAGTAATCAAATCAAATTATTTTAGTTCACATAAACTTACATGGGCACTTATGAAACGTCAGAAGCTAGCTGAACAGTTCCAATTGGTTGTTTCCTATGGAGAAGAGCCGACAAGAAACTCCACGGTCACTCTTTTAAAATAAGGGGCTTTAAGAGTGATGATAGGTATGGGAGGACAGTGTAGGCCTGTCAACAAGTAACAGGTATTCAACAAAATATAAAAAGGTCTACAAATCTACAGTCTACAAGTTAGGCCTACAACGTTCTCACATTCACAAAATATAGAAGAATCTATATGAAACTAAAAGCCTATTTAAACCAAATAACATGATTGCCATTACAACTGTAACAAATCTAAATTAAAATCCTGTGTACAAAAGCCATAAGTAAAGAGTTGAAATAAGAATTGGAAGTACATATATAATGTCAAATAATGGAAGATTATGTCAAAGAGGAAAGTAAAAGCAAAACACATTATTTTTGTAAATAAACTTCGTAATTTGGGAGCAGTTAATAGATATTTATATAGTGATGCCGTTAATGAGGTACCACGGAAGTCACATGTGCAGAAGGAATTAATGCCAAACTTCCTTGTCTTCAACGTAGTCTTTAATCTTATAATATGCATTTTTGATAAGGATACGTTTGATGTGGGTTTAGAACTTTCCATCGCTAAGGTCTGTAACTGACTTTGGCAACTTGTTATAGAAGCGGATACTGTTTATAAGAAATGACTTGCTTGTTTTAGTTAATCTAAATTTTGGTATCACAATTTTATTTTTAATACGTGCTATAATATAAATATATTATGGAATTCGCTTTTTATTTTGAAAAGTCCTAAGTTTTAAGTAATAATTTGATTGCCAATTATCCAATAATTGCAGCTGTTATCTAGATCTGTCAGCTTATGTAACTAATCCAGTGTCGATCCAACATTAATTAGATGAGAACTGAGAGATTAAACTTGATGAGATAACAGCGTTCAGTAACACAAACGATTAAAAATAAATAAAATAACGTTGAAGTGGATTTAAGAACGATTCTCAGTTATGTTACTTGTTACAAGTTATTAAATAACAAAATGATTGTATTCAATATATAAAACAACTAACTATTTACACTAGGTCCTAAATTAAACGAGTAACAAACTTAATATGCAAATAAATACAAAAAATCCTTTTGTTTTTCGGACACTTAGCCGTCGATGTACTCGTCCGCATCGCTGTCATTCAGAAACGTGCCCAGAAGACTGGCAGTACTTCCACGGTGAAGGCAATGCTAATTCTTTGGCTAAAGAACGAGTCAGCCGTCTAGTTACATGCTAGCTATTTAATTGTTTATTTGTTAGCATGTTTAGGTGTATTCTTGCTTGCGTGTTATGATGTACAATTTACTCTTGAAGAAGAGAAAGATGAAAGAGCTGCAACAAGGGTCGTCTTACTAAAGTAAAACACGCTGAGAGCAACTACTCACAATCATCGGAAATGGTTATAATTTAAGGTTTTAAACTAGCTTTGTGAGATTAGCACAAACAGTCCTTATAAAACAAAAATTCTTTACTGAGCTAACTGAAATTACATACGTTACGAATTTCACTTTTAATGTTGAACGTATTTTAAATTCTGTTCATAAATGTTAAATGTTATTTCTGTAGCAACATCGTTGTGTGTGCTGTCCGAATTAGCTCCATTTTTCAACTGCAATTATTTTTCTGCCTCTAGGTATAAGACAGGTTATAGCATTTATTTTAGTACTGTATTTAAATATGGAGTTTCATGATGACTTAAATTGTATATTAGACGTTTATTTTTTGTACTAGTTCTAAGTTTTGTTAATGGTGATTACACGAGATAAAATGATCGCTGTATTTATTCAAAAACTGTTTACGAAATAATTAACCACGGTTGAGGAATTTTGTTATAGCTTTTCACGTTATGGATATTATAATTTCTACGGATTTTTAATACCTATTATCGTTATCTATAAAACTGTCATTGTTTACATTCAGAGCAGAGGTACATTACGTACATTTAGGTATATTGTAATTGTTCAATAGTTTTGTCTAAAATCAAGATTCGCTATCGTGTTTGTCACTATTAAAATGTTTAGCTCAAGTTTTGGTGTTTTATTTCATAGAAACGTTATCCTTTGTATGATGAGGTTAATACATAAAAAACTTAAAGAATACATGTTTGATGTGAACAGTAAAACGTAATTGTCAATTAAAGTCTTTTAGAAAGCATTTGCGTGTCGATGTCACTTCAACCCTCTATATTTTCCACAATTTCGCTCTCTTGTCACCCATAGAAAGTGTGGGCTGAGGGCAATTACTGGTTGGGGGCGGGGAACTGGATGTTTTACCATAGCATATAGAAATTTCCGTACCGTTGAATGTACAATGAAAAAGAAGAGGGAAACGTCATCGGAAAGGTATCTTGTAGACTTCTTTCTGCAAGATATAAGAAAACAAAACAAAAATACCGGCCAAGTGCGTGTCGGATCACGCACAATGAGGGTTCCGTAGGTGGCATGAATTTATCCCAAGGACAAACTTAACATTGTTGTTGAAAAAATGAACATGTTTTTCAACTACCATGTGAAGTTTGTTCTTCCATACGTTCCAACTGCAAATGTATTTTGGTCGAGTATTACTCGTAAACTTGTAAAGCCTACTTAGCTGTGCTAGTTTTCCTTTTAATTTCGTTATACATATACAGGGTTATTGGTAAAACACCAGCAACCTCTTAAGGGGTCATTGTTCTCATCATTATAAACAACTTTTACTATGGACCAAACCAGAAATCGCGAAAAAAAAAATAGATTTTCCCTACATTTATATTCGCATAACACGTCAAAACGTAGGGAACAGCTGATATTTTTTTCGCGATTTCTAGTTTGATCCGTAGTAAAAGTTGTTTATAATGATGAATACATTGACCCCTTAAGAGGTTGCTGGTGTTTTACCAATAACCCTGTATACTATTGCCGTGAATTTTTTCACATATCCAAAAGCAACCATTTAGCTGGCAGGGGGGGGGGACAGTTGACTCTAACAAAAATGAGCAATTTCAAGCTTAATTTTACGCATACGGATCCCTGAATCGAAAAATGGTTTCGACAGACCCGTAATATTTTTGAATGGCCTATACAACGATACCCCACAACATGCGATAGAGGAGAAAAAAAAACATCCCCACTGTACGTGTACCTACAGAAGGTTCCCTAAAAAAATTTGTAACTATAAGGGTTCTTTGTTGACTACGGAATCCTAAGAAATGGTCACCAAATTTGCCGCCCCTAAAATTTGCCACCCTAGGCTCAAGCCTGCTCAGCCTAATCCGCCACTGTGTTTCAGTGACATTATTCGCCGGTAAATTGCAGACGCCATGTGGCGGCCACAGCTCTTCTAGGAAATCGTGGCTTAAGTGGTAAATTTGTAATAAGAACATTACTTCAGTTTTAATTTTGTAATAAGGTCGATTGGTTTGGTTCCGAAATTAGGAAATTCTTGGTAGCGTAGTCTCGATTGATGTCAATAAGCTCGCTCCTATAACATGAGACTCAGTATATGACTGGCGAGATATGGGCGAAATATTACACTTTTGCCTGGCCCTTCGAGGAAGGCATGATGATAATTATACTGAAACCAAACAGTTTCCCTTTGCTGCACTTCCCCGTAGAGTAGGGGTTGCGTGACATAATTATGTAAATCTGATACACACAGGGCCGGATTTAGGGGAGAGGGCATCCGGGGCTACAGCCCCGTAGGTTCCACAAAAGAGGGGCCCCCACAAAAGAGACTACGGAAAAAAAAGATCTTTCAAATTCCGACGAGTAAACACTAGGAAACAACTTAGATTTTTTTTTTCGCTGCTTTACCATTACCTACATGTACTATGTACAAACATGATTATATTGTTCAGGTAATTTTGGTAATGAGTTGGTTCAATTTGTATCTTTGATCGACGTGTACAAAAAGGACTACCTATGGAAAATACCAATATCCGGAGCTATTTTACTACCAAATTCTCGAAGGCCAAAATTTCAGAGTTACATTCCCAAACCTCGAAATCGCATTGAGAATGTAATTGGTTTTGATGGTGTCGAATTGCACTGGAGAGCGCTCATTTTCAAAAATGAAAGTTATAAAAAATAGGCTGCGAACCACGATCGGATAAAACCGTCTATCAAAGCTATCGCTCCTAAACATTGAAAGTGATTTATTTCGGGAACTGGATTTCAGCGAAATCAGCAACGATTTTCCGGCGAACAAAGCTCGGAAGGTTCAGTTCGTTAACAATAAAATCTGATTTCAGATTATTCTTGTTTTCGATTATATTTATATATGTTTGTTAAATGCTAAAATAATCTGCTTGGTTTCACAATATTTTAAATTTTAAATTTTTCAATTTTGTAAATGTGAGTACCATGGATTCGTTTATTATATAATTATGTTGACTAGACAGCATGGCAGTTGAGACTATGTCATACTCACTTAAATGTCTCACTGTTGGTGGCCGCGTGTGTTGGATCATTCGGTTCCCTACAAAATGGTTGAGCTGGATGCTGCTGATCCATGCGTCATGTTCGTGAACGGGCGCCGTCAGTTGAGGCTGGTCATCTCTTAACTGCCACGGCTTATTTTTATTATTAATCTTATATTTTGAATTGTTTCTTTGTATATTTTTTTCATTGTTCTCGCATGTAGAAGCAACAAGAATAATGTACCCAGGATGTTGTAATATCTTGATTTAAAAAGAGTGTCCTTGGTGTTTCTTGCCCGTTCTTCTCCATAGAGATCTACGTTTTGGAATGCGCAACTAGCTTCAACTTTCTGACTAACTGACCGACTCTTTGACAATTCAAAAGTGCCTGTAAATAGTTTAATTGAAATAAATGCTTTGAGTTTGAGTTTGAATAAATTATTTATTGAAAAACTCGAGTGATTTTTTTTTCATTTTATTTAGGAGGGGGGCTTCTACTCCTTTGTTGCCCCAACGCCTCCAGACCTCTAAATCTGGCCCTGGATACACACACCTGCCTGATATGTTTAAGTTTGCCTGTTTATTTGGTGATTGAGGACAGTGCTATAAGGAATAAACGTTCCAACTGCCGCCAATATCTGGTCAGTTCTGTTATTGTAAAATGTTACATGTAATAGATAAATTAACACACATCACAAAGAAAGACTTCGGGTAGCTATTTTATTTCTCAGGGGTCACACACTATGACCTATCAGGCTAACACTTTGCTCAGCCCGGGCATTCAATCCAGGACCTCACGCACAGCAGCCAGCACTAGATCGACGATAAAATTCCAAAAATGTATAAGAAGCTGGTTTATCTCATAATGATTACATTCAAGGGTGACGGAGCCAAGCATACTTTACTTACACCTAACAAAGTAAAATAATTGTGATCACCACAGTGATCAGCATCCTAATTACGTAACAAACAATAAATCACAGTCTGAATCATTTTGAAGCCTATTGCTAATCCATTGCTTCATATGTTCGAAAAATTTGTCTGCTCAACAACGTAAATAATGCAATGAATGTTGTTGAACTGTCAAAATGAAACCCATTCCTACTGTTAGTGTGTTACGTAATTACCCCGCGGATGTGTAAAAACTATCTAATGATAGTTGTTAAAATGGTTTTTTTAGGAAAATTCTAGTCTTTAAGCAAAGGATCGGGTTATTGGAAACAAAGAAAACATTTTGTAATAATACGAGCGAATTATTAGGATTTTTGCAAAAAAAACGCAGTCTGATTAAGATGATTAGCAACTTGATTGGCTAATTGAAGAGCCAAGTTATAAAATCTTTATATTGGTTGGCCAGAAAATGGCTCGAATGCAGCTGTTGCTGATTAGTATCAGCGACAGCTGCATTGCATGCATTGCGTTCGCGATTTATCTGAGGTAAGGTTTTTTGCAAAAATCCTGATATTATCTTAGCTTGTATTTTAATGATTTTTCAATTTCTCCTGCGACATATACAATAGCCGGCGAGGCGCGCTGACCACACTCTTGCAACCATTATAAGTAAAGTAGGTACTTTATTTGTCCGGTACTGCCCGCTTATACCATTAGCGGTCGCTGCGTCAGTCGGTAACCCAGTTTACTTTTGAAACTTGTTGATGAAAACTGACACAAGCAGAATAAATTTGAAAATCCACTGGAAAGCCGTGAAAATCCTATACAAATTCAATTCCCGGATTACGGAAACGATGATGAATTTCCCAATAAAAACCAGTTTTATATTGATTGGTATTGTCCTCTTGGATTCCTGTTGGATATATGGTAGGAACGTAGGATTATGTCGGACTCCTATAATCTTAAACACCACGGCTTTTCTTAACATAGTACACTGAGACTAGGTTATGGTACCGTGACGAAGTTTTTACTTTATCCTATGGCAATCAAAGACCTGCCAATTACAGCTACTGTGAACGGTCACAGAGGAAACTATTCGATCGGATTGGAAAATTTATGGGTAAGTGTAGTTCAAGGAAAAATATAGTAGGTAAACAAGAAAATGCTGTATAAGATTTGTATTTTGACCTGCGCAAATATGATCACATCTTTGAATTTTGTACAAAGTTCAAGTGACTTTCCATACGACTTCGCCGGAATTCTCATATCTTGTTTCAGCTCTACAGTATTTGTCCAATCCTGCAAACCCTCTTATCTTAAAGGTTTCAAGTTCCTTCATGACACACATAATCGTCGTCGTGGTCATCGGAAAACTTGAGACTGGAGATGCCAATGCATTATGACAAATCTTTTACTGTTCAAGCAGTACGATTATGGAATGCCGTGCCCGTGTCGGTAAGGGTTCTCTATGGTCTTCCCTAACTTTTTTATCCATAATCTAAAGTGCAATATTTTTTTTTGTTCTAATCATCATTTGTCCGAATGATAACCTGCCCGAACTTAATATCACATGCCATAAAATTGAAATCCCTAAATACAATATGCCTTCAGCCCTAAATTTGTTTGTATACATACACGGTATACATGGTATACAAAAGACTTAAAACCGTTTTCAATAAAATTTATAAGTCCTAAATTCAAATTATTTAATGTTTATTGATCCGAATAACGTTTTTAAAACAAATTTGTGTTACAAAGGTTTTGTCACGGCTCCGGCGCTGCATGTATTATCACTTATCACTCAATAAAACAGTTGATTGTGAACAATCATGTGGTTTTTATTTCCCTGTAAGGAGCATGCAAACAAGTATACACCACGCATGCAAGCAAGCATGCAGCATGCAACCGAGCATGCAACATGTAGCAGGTATGGTTTCTACCACGGCTCCGGCGCTGCGGGGCTGCGGCGGTCCCACGCGAGCTTGTCGTTGCAGATGGTTTAACGCTCAGCACCGCAGCTTCGTCTTGCTGGCGTTGCTGGCCAGCCTCAGCCGTGGTGGCAAGCGTTACAACGACCTGCTCCTCAACTCGCGGGCCGGCGCGCATAATACAATACTTAGGACATATGACTTTATTTCATGCAAAACTAGGAGATTAAATTATTATAGTACTCGATATTATGACAGAATAGTTTTTTCTCAAACATGCATGGAAATGTTGTCATTATTTTCGAAAAAAAAACGCGAACTATCGAATTTACGGACAAAGAAAATTAAATCCATTGCTGGAGCGTTTTTTGAATTTAGAACATTACAACGCTCCAGCAATGTTGTATGAAACGGCGTGCTGAGGTTATTAAATACTCTTTAATTGGATCTCTTTTATCATTCTTGGCATACCAAAGTAAGTCTCTTTGCTTAGTTTCAAATTGCGTTCACGTGGCTGTATAGATAAATGCGTTTGCCTTTCGACACAGTTGATAAATAAACAAAATGGGGGCAAAGCTGAAAATTAATCTTGATTTGTTATTTATATACTTAATAAATATCAATTTAATAATTAAAATTAGTTCCTGTCCAGAGAGTGAAATTGAGATTGATTGTACCTACTCCACCAGATTTAAGATCAGAAGCCAAATTGGCAATGGACAAACAATTGGCAATGAAAATTGAAAATTATATATACTTAATATAAAAAGTATGTTTTATTTCCCTGCGTTCTTTTGAGAAAAGCACTATATATGCCTCGGCGGAAATGGCAATTGCCTGTCTCGTATTAGTCACTCACTCGACCTGCAATTGCCTATTTCACGGCCTTTGCAATAATGTACTATAGATGTAAAGATAATTATGTAAACTAGGAGATTAAATTATTATAGTACTCGATATTATGACAGAATAGTTTTAGAAGTAAAGATAATTTTGTAAAACGAAATTTCGAATTTTTGAACATTATGGTTACTGAAGTTTATAGCAAACGTGATATGGATAATGATTTTCGGACAAACAATTTTAGGAGAAGTAAGGGAGTACCGTCGGTACGGCGTGGTCAATCTAAATCATAGATATCGATATCCGTGATCTAAATATATATGTCGGAAATACACTGGCCTTCAAAAGTTAGTACCTACCAATATTAAAATTACAATTTTTACAAAACTAAAGAGTATATTTGTGTAAAATATATGAATAAGACAGAGTTTTGAAAAAAAAAAAATCTTTTTATAGCAAATTTCATCAACTTTCTTTGAAATTATAGTTTATTATAATAGGTCTTTACCTATGAAATTGCCGTTTTGTATGAAAAAATTTAAACGAATTTTTTTCATGAATTTTTTATTTGTATTAATCGAAGTAATCACCCATGCAATCAATGCATCTTTGCCATCGCAGTGGCAGTTTATTGATGCCCTTCTTAAAGAAATCAGCTGGACGGGAGGCAACAAATTCTTCAAAGGCATTTTGTACTGCCTCTCGGGTATTAAATTTTTTTCCCGCCAAGAAGTTATCCAAATTCTGGAAAAAGTAGTAGTCTGTAGGCGCAAGGTCTGGTGAGTAGGGCGGATGACGGAGAGCTTCCAACCCCAGTTCTTGCAACTTGGAGACCGTCTGCTGTGCAGTATGAGGTCGCGCGTTGTCGTGCAGGAGCAGCGGAGACGAGCGATTGACCAATGCTGGTTGGAGATGCGCCAGCTTCTCCATCATTGTGTTCAGATCTTCACAGTACACATCTGCAGTAATGCTCACCCCGTTTGGTAAGAAGCTGTGATGAATCACACCGGCGCTAGACCACCAAACAGTGACCATCACTTTTCTAGGGGTAAGTTTTCGTTTAGGGCATTGTTTAGGTGCTGAACCAGGATCCAACCAACTTGCTGAGCGCTTACGGTTATCAAACAGAATCCATTTTTCATCGCAGGTAACAATGCGGTTCAAAATTCCTTCATTTGTGTGTCTGTTGAGCAGTGCAAGGCACGTCTCGACGCGTACTTCGCGCTGGCGATCATTGAGTTCGTGGGGCACCCATTTGTCAAGCTTTTTTACCTTGCCAATTTGACGCAAATGGACCAATATTGTTTTGACGCTAACGTCGAAAGCTGCTGCTAATTCAGCCGTAGATTGTGTATCATCAGCTTCCACAATCGCCTTTAATTCGTCATTGTCGACCAAAGTCTTCGGACGACCGCGAGGTTCATTTTTCAGGTCGAAATTTCCAGAACGGAAGCGAGCAAACCAATAACAGGTGGTGCGTTGGTTTGTAGAGTTAGCTCCGTAAACGTCGTTGATGTTGCGTGCCGCTTGTGCCGCGTTGCTGCCACGAGGGTACTCATATTCCATAATTACTCGAATTTTTAACGTATCCATGATGACGAAAAAGATTGAAATGCGATGAAAATGTAACACTAATCAATAAAGAAATGACTACTTTTAGAAAAAAAAATCCATGTTTTTAAAATAAAATTAATTTGAAATTAGAATTCATAGCCAAACAAAAATTATTTTGATTTGAAATGGCCAGTACTGCAGAACGGCAATTTCATAGGTAAAGACCTAATATTAACGTTTCTAACTTACAAAAAAGAAAAACCAAAAAATAGCCATTTTTAAATTACTGGCAAAAACTCAAACAACATTTACAAGTGTATTATATTTATAGAGTTTATTTACATTTTAATAACTGGTATTGCCTCCGCGGGCTCTGATTACACTTCAAGCTGGTTTGACATACTTGAGATTTCGGAGGCGATGTTGGGAGAATATTGTCCCATTCTTTCATCAGGGCCTGTTTAAGGGCCCTGAGGATAATAGGAGGTGGTCTGCGGCTTCTGAACAGCCTCTCGAGCTCATCCCAGGCGTACTCGATCAGGTTGAGATCAGGACTTCTTGATGGAAAAACCATCAAGTTGCTACCAACCTCCTAAATGTACTCTTGTACGACCCGAGCGGTGTGTGGCTGGGCGTTATCCTGCATCAGTATGGATCCGTCACCCATCTTTACTAAATATGGCCCTGCATGCTCAAGCTCATTAAGGACCTCTTGAGCATATCTTTACCCAGTCAAGGTGCCATTTTCTATGGTCACTAGATCTGTGCGACCTTCTGAAGAGATGCCAGCCCATGCGTGTACAGACTCTCCACCGTATTAGACTCTTTCTGCAAAACAGGCTTGTACTTATCGGTCACCACGTCTCCTGTACACTCTTCGCATTCCATCGGAAGTGCTTGGAAGTGATTGGAAGTGAGAATCGAGTCTCATCAGTAAATAAAACTCTTGCCTATTCTTCTTCACTCCACTGTGTGTGTTCACTGGCATAGCGCAGTCTTGCTACTCGATGCCCTCTCTTAATATTGGGGCCACTTGCTGGCCTTTGGGGCTTTAGGTTTGTTTCAGCAAGTCTTCTTCTCATTGTACTGTCACTAATGTAGTCTCTTCAGGTCTGAAGAAGCTGTTGCTGGACTGCAACTGCATTGCGGTGGCGATTTCTCAACACAATGGAGAGAATATAGCAATCTTCTCGGGTACTAGTGCACCTGAGTCTGCCATTACACGTTCGCCTCAGATGGTTTTCAGTTTCTTCGTATCTTCGTTTCACGACACATACTGATGCCTAGTTCCAGAAAAGCCATGATTCTTGCAAATTCTTCAGGTGAAAGAGGCATGATAAGTAAAGTTTACGGGTTGTAGATACCTTGGCGTTTAAATCAAAATTCATCGATCAAGAAATAATTGTGAAAACAAAAACAGAAACTTAAAGGTCAAAAAAGACAGCAATTTGAAAAGGAGTGTTTTTGTTTATAAAGTATTTTTCAGCCATTCCTTAAAAGAAGGTTATCGACTATAAAGTTTTTATATAAAAAATAAATTATCTTTGTAATTATTTTTATTTCGAAAATGTATCTTGTCAAGTGTACTTTAAAAGTTATTGCAATTTTAAAATTGTGGTACGAAGTTTTGAAGGCCAGTGTACGTTAAATCAATCGTTGACTTTGACAAATCGGGACGCCAGCGCCACCAGGCGGCGCTTGACAGAGTCTACAACATAACAGTCGACCAGAGTTAAAGCAGAGTTGGTCGGTTGCGGTTAAGCAGTGAACACGTTTAGAAACTGTCGCGCGTTCTGAACAGTTGTGTCGTGTACCTACAGTGTGTGATTCGGTAGTGTGATTAATTTGTTCATAAATTATAATTTGATTTGAATTGCAAACGGTTGTACATTAACTTCCTTAGTACGCCCACAGTAGTTAAAATAGTGCCGATGATAACGAGAGAGCCGTACCTTCGCCGACATATATGTAATATTATAAATTCGAAAGTAACTCTGTATGTTACCTTTTCCGACACTTACGTGGGCGAAGTCGCGGGCAGAAGCTAGTTATTTACAGTTCTTTGTTCTGGTTCCGAGGCAACCGTAGGATGGACAAGATATTTGGTGAAATACTGTTAGCTCTCAATGAGCTAATGTTACCGAGATTAATGAAACGTCTGTTCTTAATATTAATAGCATAAATATTAGGATCTTTAAATTATTTTACATTATATCATATTTTAAAATCATGACCTGAGCTTGTCAGTTAAACTCACCCACAGACTACATAGAGATACAATGTGCTCTGTGTAGAGATACTACGAACTCACCCCTACTTTTTTTCTGCTTTCTAAATTCTTATTGGCGTTTATTTCATAATTTTATGCCATTATCTTATAATTACTGGAAAAGGTTGCAAGCCACAAACTATGCATTTCATAATGTCAACAATACACACATTATGTCATTCATGTCTAATGACTATTTATTTATTTATTTAGAGTTTTTGGGACCATTCACTGTGACCGGGCAACTTAAAAGACGACGTCGAGCGAACAACATATTCTTATACTAGTTTAGGTATTAAGTTATAAAAATATAGCTCTAAAAACGGCAGTGTTTCAGGTCGTGCAGATCGTATAATAAACGAAATAGCGAGATTTAATTCAATCCCAACACCATCTAGGCGAGTTTTGGGAACCAATGCACTTTTATGTAGTTTATCTTCTAAAATATTTTGTCTAGCCACTGTACTATTCATTAATTAAAACTAGTGAAGGTAGGTAGTAAAGGTAGTGAAATCCATAACTCTAGCATGTGAATTTATTAAAGATTTAAAAGGTCAAACTTCATGGGAAAAACGTCATACACACCTACGAATACGCATATTTCCAGCGTTTTTTTTTTTGTTTTATAGTACAGAACCTTGTTGAATTAGCTCAGATACAAGTGCATCGTTGCAACCTAAACATGTCTTTAATTAGAATGCGAAAAAAAAGGATAACTATGTCATTGGGTAGGTAGTCTTTTAAAAATATCTTGAATTTAATATTGTTGTACCAAAGTTGATTACCAAGTTAGTCTTGTAGCTTTTCGTAGCATCTCGTAGGCGTAGGTATTCGTAGCATCTCGTAGGCGTAGGTATTCGTAGTAGCTCCCAGCTGTCTTGTAGATATTCGTAGCAAACCGCTACGGCATAACGTAGCATAGTCGCTTCTGCCATTCTCTTTCAGAATCTGGTGCATAAGGTGCTAAATGCCTTGTATTGATCTTTAATTGGATTAAAGGAAAAGTTCCCTACGAAATGGTTGAGCTGGATGGTGCTGACTCACGCGTCATGTTCGTGAACGGGCGCCGTCAGTTGAGACTGGTCATCTCTTAACTGCCACGGCTTATTTTTATTATTAATCTTATATTCTGAATTGTTTCTTAAAATATATTTTTTTTTGCAACAAGAATAATGTACCCAGGATTTTGTAATATCTTGATTTAAAAAGAGTGTCCTTGGAGTTTCTTGCCTGTTCTTCTCCATAGAGATCTACGTTTTCGAATGAGCAACTAGCTTCAACTTTCTGACTAACTGACCGACTCTTTGACAATTCAAAAGTGCCTGTAAATGGTTTAATTGAAATAAATGCTTTGAGTTTGAGTTTGTTATTGAAAAATATGTACCTAAGCAGTTTCATCAATCAATCAGTGTTAAGATGTGTAAAATTAAGCATGAGTACACAAAAAATAGGTCACACTATTGTTTAATTGTTCTATTCCTATATTGTTCCTCTAAGGTACTTTTATTGCCCACGAAGAAAACAAAACAATCGCACCGTGAAATTATTAAGTTCGATGTGTGCTATCGTTAATTCAAAAATCATCAGGCAGGGGGAACCTATTGTTGCAGGGTTCACCGGTTGACATGCAAATCATTTTTCCAAAGCGTTTCTGTGTACAATTAGGTGATTAATTTTAAAGGGTAGGTACTTATTGCACTGTGGTATATAGTGAGGGCACTGGCTGCATCAATTATTCAGGAGTAAGACTTTTTAAACTGTGTACATGTAGATATATGGGGTTCTAGTTTTAATGAAGATTTTTTTATTTTTTGTTGTTGGGTTTTTCATTTTCTCCGTCTTTATCTTTAATGAACATCAGGCGATGTTTATGGAAGGCCTATGTGCAGCAGTAGAAGATTTCGGCTTAAAGGTGACGTTAATTAAAATGCATAGGCCTCGTCCTATTTGTAGCATGCTTTCCTAATGTATGCAAATCGCTAATCGTTTTCCCAATGTAATGGGTATAATTACTTTGCACCTAACTCCAGATACGAAATGGTAGGCAATACGATGGGTTCCGTAAGTTAGAATGAATTAATAACAACACTTGCATTGTATACATATATGTAATGAAATATATCACATTAATCCATTTATAACTAAATATATATTCAGAACTAATTTAAATACACATAAAATAGATACACTAATATATATTTGGTGATATAATCTGTGATAGTGTAATTTCTATTGCTTAGTAAAGAGTGAATAACACGATGCTACTACAGTTAGTCAGGTGTCCGATCATTTTCGCTGAGCTCAAGTAAGATATTTTCCTATTACATATTATATTTTCTCAAGGATTGATACATTTCAGGGAAACAACATTCAGTACATTTCTATATCTACCTAATTCGATACTCAGTACATTGTAACTGTCAAATGTAAAAGAAAACTCGGTTGTTCTGTGAAAATTCAAAAGAAGATAATTAAACGGCCAGCCAATATTTATTGAAAGAATTAAAATTTAACACCTTTACTTATGATACTGCCTATTATGTTATCCTGGCAACACTAGGTACATGGCACGGTGAGATATTCAGTCAATTACAATTGACAGAACAATACGTAGTTACGTAAAATATTCTAAAAATAACTCGATACATCCAGGTCATACCTGCTCGATATAATTTTATAATAAATACACAATATCTGACTTGCTACAAGAGTAAGGTGATTAATATGATAACGTCAATTAATTTAACATTCATTTATATCATAGGTATAATTTTTATATATTTCAACTATTCTAACAAATATACATCCATAGAATGGGAAATAAATGAAAACATCTCATTTGTAGGTAAATGATGAGAACTGAAAATATATTCTGTAATACAATAGAAAAGTTTAAAAAAGTACAATCATCCGGGGCAATTCAATTTCCTATCTAATTGTTCTTACATTCTCCTAAAGAGGTTTGAGCTGTTACATGCTGAACATTGGGATTATAGTTGGTACATTAGTTTTCAACACACGTAAGCGGTTTGCTGATTGAGCTCTATTCAGCGCAGCGGGCGCGTGCTCCGCTCGACTCTTACTGTTGAGTCCTAGCCAGGCCTTTCCACAAATATATATCAACAATACGAAAATACGAATCTGTAAAATACGATTTCTACTATAGATTAAACAGTGATATCTAGATTCATTATTTTATTTTATAATATCTTATGATATAGAACTGTTGTATTAAGAACAGTATGTCAACTCCTACGGTGAGGTTTCTGTGTTGTATGTATTATTATTCATATTATACATGATTCTTTTAGTCATATTTAATAAATACTTATTTTATATGGTAATATTAAAGATCTAGGAATTAGTACAAAGGTAAATTGTAGAAGATATGTAGGTATGCAACTTGTTCAGGTATATGCAAAGAAATGCTTCTGGTTAAAATTTAATATTTATGACTCTTTATATGTGTAAATATATTAGTAAATAATGATATAATATTAATACTATAAGGTATAACAAGTAGAAACTTGTTTATATACTAGGAATTTGGACAATATATATATATATATTAAAGCAAATTGACCTTATTTACAATGCAAAGGGTTTTATAATAATCACTATTATGTAAATACAATTATTCCTGTATCGCCAATAGTTAGGCGTGGCATCGATCATAACTTTATAGTAGATCAGGGAAAAAGTTCTTTCGTATTTCATTTACAAATTCAAGACTAAGAGCTCGTGTGCCACCCAAATATCCAGCTTTTTTGTATACCCAGACTTTTTCAAACGGGCTAAACCGGTTTTGTGGTCAACCCCTAAGTCTTCAGCTATGTCGTAACTAGATCTTGCTTCAATTTTTCAAATATGTCATCGACTTTATCCGTAACAGGGCGACCAGAGCGAGCTGCATCTTTGACATCAAAATTCCCGGACTGAAAACGCTTGAACCAACTTTGTGTTACTCTTACTGACACTGCGTTAAAAGTCCGTAAACGTCACATTTTTTTTTTGTGGCTTGTGTCCCAATTTTCTATTTTTTGTAATTAAATTTCAAATGTATCGAATTTCTTCGTTACGGCCTGCTGGTCGATTCTGTAAAAAAATCTCACCGTGAAGACTGGCGTGGAGTGAGCTGTCAGTGTCATCCCACTGATGCTAGGGATTGATCAAGCATAACATCTACAATCCTAATCGAGATTTTAATAATATTTTTATTCTAATTCTATATTAAGTAGGTACTTATTTAAAAGCTAGTATTTAAGTGTCTAAACATTACTATTTTGGAGGGTTTTAAAATAAGAGTACCTAAAACAGAAGTTCGATTAGAAACTCAATGTAGTTTATTTTTTATTTTTTTTGCCTAGATTAGGTATAGCCTGAAGCGCGAACGCGGCACGCACGTACAATAAATAAAATAAAACACACGTATTAAGACAGCTACTAAAGAAAACGCGCGTCGACATTGTTTGTTATTTTACTATGAAGCCATTGTTAAATGATTAAGTAAACGCAATCCCGTCCATGACCCAATCGCAATGTGGTTTGAAGAAGTCATTGTGGATCGAATCGAGTTTACAGCCTGTGCGACGTTGTTCAGCGTTGTTATTAGCCCAAATCTATTCAATTCAAGAGTTCAACTGACACTCGCGCATCGCGCTCGCTTCATCTAGTCGAAGAATGGCTACGACAATCGGGTGAAGTGATAAGATCACGCCGCGCTTGCGCGTTAGGCACTGTCATTCTAACTTTGGAGTTCTTTTTTAACTTTTTTACATTAAATATGGACCTATATTGTCAGCCGATGACTTGAAATGCAATCGACAAATAGCGTGATGAGATGCACTACTATCTATAAGTACGATTTGTGTAACTGTCAAATCATTTAAATAATAAAAGATGTGCGTGTGTACTTAAATACTCGATGCCGATAAGAAAAGAATATTCATCAAATCATCATCATCAATACCTACCTACATACTATACTAACAATATTCAACGGTTCAACTTTACTGCAACTTTTGCAGCGCACTGCGCCGAAGTGGTGTTGCTATGGATACCGCCGCGTGATTTTTGTACTTAACAGGAATCGGGTGAAGTGAGTTGCAACACGCGACTGCGCAGAAGGCACTGTCATTCGCATCACATGAGTTTTTTTTTTAATTGTTTGTGTAATTCTAATTACCAAATCATTTAAGTAAAAAAAGATGTGCGTGATGTGTACTTAACTAGTCGTTGCCAATAATACAAGAATATTCATCATTAACTAGTCGAGAATATTAATCAAATGATCATCATCAATACCTGCCTACCTACTATGACAATATTCAACGGTTCAACTTTATTGCACTTTGCGCAGCGCACCGTGCCGAAGTGGTGTTGCTATGGATACCGCCGCGTGATTTCAGGAATCTGGTGAAAACACGTGACTGCGTAGAAGGCGCTGTCATTCTCATCACATTGTTTTTTTTTCCGATTTTCTGCCTTTGAAAGTCATCTCTACGTCTAAGACTTATTCGGGTTTAGTGGTAAATAAGTATGTACTTACCTATTCATTTCAATGCTATTAGATATTTTAATGTCAATTCAAACCATTTTTATACATTTAAAATGTCAGTTTAGTACCTACATTTAGTTTTCAATAAATGTATTATATTACTTGAGGTGAGATTGAGCAACTTCATAAAATTGTGCTAAGCAAGTATTCAGTGATTGGTGTATTGTTCGTTTACATAATACGTAAAAAGCACATACGCATCATGTAACAATGGGTTCATAGTAAAATAACAAACAATGTCGACGCGCATTTTCTTTAGTACTTAGCTGTCTTAATACGTGTAATAATAATGTGTTTTATTTTATTTATTGTATGTGCGTGCCGCGTTCGCGCTTCAGGCTATACCTAATCTCGGCAAAAAAATAAAAAAAAACTACATTGATTTTCTAATCGAATTTCTGTTTTACTCTTTTATTGTTTTAAAAACCCCCAAAATAGTAATGTGTAGACACTTAAATACTAGCTTTGAAATAAGTACCTACTTAATATAAAATTATCAATAGAATTAGCATAAAAATATTATTAAAATCTCGAATAGGATTCTAGATGTTATGCTTGGTCAATCCCTAGCATCAGTGGGATGACACTGACAGCTCACTCCACGCTCACTTCACCTATGTTTTCACGGTGAGATGGTTACAGAATAGCAATGCTGGACACATCACCGCGGCGCGGCGCCGCCACTGTGAAACGGCACGACAAGTCGTACCGCGACACGGCGTCGTATACGGTGCGCCGTGTAGATGTTTCGTTGTCGCAAAGTTCTTACGTGTTAGTGCAAAAAAAATGGCTGATAATACCCAGAGAACTGAGGATTATAAGGACAATTTTTTTGCACTAACACGTACGAACTTTGCGACAACGAAACATCTACTGCCGAGCAGGTGCGCCGTGAGCCGGCATGGCGCATCGCACACGACGCCGTGTCGCGGTACGACGTCGTCGTGCCGTTTCACGGTGGCGGCGCCGCGCCGTGATGTGTCCAGGCCCTAAGATTCACTCATTTTGGCGGACAGAAAAACTATAGTCAAATGGCGGGAAATGGTTTTTATTTTTCTTTTTAAATGTCATCTATTTATTGGTATCAAAACCAGCCAGATACAAACAGTACAGCCAAAGAGATTTCCCCATAACTTTATACCTATAAAATACGAAAAATCTTTTTCCTCGACCTATTACAAACATGTCATCACAAAAAATGACTGTATGTAGGTAGAATTTTACAAAATATTATTTAGGATGTTTTCAGAAAACATGAACCACAAAAATTAATTTTAAACAATTTGTTATATTTCTTTAAAATATCTCTAAGTTCCAATAACTTCTTAGGGGTACAATTATATAGGTATCAATTTACATATTTACCATGCACAAGTTAGCTATTAAAACCTGCCTTCCTAAAAAACCAAGATAATCTTCAATAATTTTGAAAACCTTGTATAATCAATAAAAGTTTAATACTTATAGTTAGGCCGAATCAATTTAAAAGTGGTTAAAATGGAGTCCTTTAAAAAAGGATTTTGGTTCGTCTGCCGTATTCCTGCCTCTCTGGGCGAGTCGTCACAAAAGAAAAAGAGATTCAAGAATACGGCATTGGAATTTACTTGTACTTTTAATAACATATTTTTTAGGAAGGGTTTTTAAGTACTTCGATCTTTTTGGTTCTGTTATCTTTAATTTTACCAAGTATGTACGGAGATATATAATTGATAATAGTATTGTATAATAGAAAGCAATAAATAAATTCGTTAGGTTAATAGTACATAATATACTGTGTGTAGTATTTAGGTGTTGCACTTTAAAACACTATTTTTTTGGGTAAGTACATATGTAATTAAAATGAGAAATATCTTAAAGTGCAATTCTATAGATTTTATAAATATTTTTATTTTGTGTACATAATGTAGATAAAATATACATAATCTAAATAAAATCGAAAAGAATAATATTAAATCTGAGATGTGCATTTATAATGAAGCAACTTCGCCTTCCACATGTTTATATGAACTTTATGGACGCTGCTGAAGGTACCTAACTCAGAGCCAAATTCTGGGCCGATTCTCTAAACTAGATTGCCATCGACACGCTAAGAAGAAGATGGAAACATGTGGTGGCTGGTATTGGTCAACTACTTTATAAATGCACTATATAAAATAGCGAAATAATACAAAACGGGTACGTATACATTCATCTAGACTCTACTGTGTGAGTTATGATCCTGCTAAGTACGTAACCGTGACATAGTTCCAGAGTGAAGAACAGATAGAGACACAAAAAATTGCAGAATATTAAAATCGATCGCCAGGCATACGTGTGGGTGCGCGGGAGAAGCGCGGGGTTGCGCGGTGGTGCGCCGGAGTCACTTAGTCCTTGGGCTGGGGCTTCACTATCTCACACTTGCCGGGGGTGGCCGGGGTCGGGTCCTCGGAGAACAGAGGGTTCTTCACTTCCATCTCTCCCGTCTGTGGATACGTAGCCCGATATTCAGTATAAGGATGAGCAATTTGTTGAAGAAAATTTCATTCACAAAATGTTCGTGCATGAAAATATTTTTTATTTTATTTTTATATTTTATATTATAAAGTGTATTCATTCAAGAACCGTTTCTTTTATTTAAGGCTTCACTACTCAGCCTATGGCGGTCCTTTGGTGGAGGTATTTGCAATTTGCAAGCAATTTTGTATTATATTTAGTTTTATGTCTGTGCCCAAGATACCCATTTTCTCAAAGTTTCAGGCATGTTGGCACATTGATATGCCCTTTGTATACTCCCAAACCCCACCATATTCCGTTCTCGCTCACACAAGACGTTTTTATAATGCAAATAATACCATAATTATGGCTTGTTTCCTTTGTGACATTAAAAGTAAGAGCTTTAATAATACGCAAGTCATTTGTTGATTAGATGTAAAGAAGCCCGCATCTCCTGAATAATTCAATGTTAATGTTAAACACAAACTAAGGACCGAGAGCAAATGCCCGGCGTCGGAGCACGATCTGATTTCCGGATATTACCCGGATATTATTTTGTCAGTAAATGAGAGATCTGTTCAGATTCTATATATATGAGATACACTAAAAAGACAGCTGCATTTCGCAGTATTGTTGAATAACACCAGCCTTATATCAACAAGTGTCTGTACTTTGGACTGCAAATTCTTTCAGCAGAGGCAGACTTGAGAAATAAACTCAGGAACTGATGTTCGATTGTTATACTTGCTTATATGCCTTATCTATTGTGCCGGGAGGAAGCACTTTAATTTTTTCTAGCAAAAATGGAAATTATTTTATTGCAGCCCCTATAGCCTTTTTAGTTTCGGTAGCATTTTAAGTTTATATAGTCTTTTAAGTTACTTTAGGCTCTTAAGTACCTAAAACCTATTAAGTCCTTATAGTATTTTAAGTTCCGATAGTCCTTTAATTTCCTATACTCTTTTAAGTTCCTATCGCCTTTTAAGTTACTAAGTCATTTAAGTTCCTATAGTCTTCTAAGTTCCTTTAAACTTTTAAGTTCGTAAAATTCATCTAAATGTAAGTAGGTAAAATGTGAGCGTACGTACCGTAGCGAATCCAGGGCATTCATATACGGTGTAATCTCCTTCCTCATTCTCCTCCTCAGATTCTGGGTCAGACACGGAGCCGTTACGATGCTCACAACCACTCCTGAAATGTGTAGACGGACTTTTTACAAGAAGCAGCACAGTAGTTATACACACTCATACACTTTTATAGCAGGTTAAAAGTGAAGTGTCTTGCGAAGTGACCAGCGATTTTGTACCATATGCGGTGCATCTGCATTCATTGCCCAATATACTTGCCCGCACGATTACATATGCGGTGCATATGCATTCATTGCCCCATATACTTGCCCGCACGATTACATATGCGGTGCATATGCATTCATTGCCCCATATACTTGCCCGCACGATTACATATGCGGTACATATGCATTCATTGCCCCATATACTTGCCCGCACGATTACATATGCGGTGCATATGGATTAATTGGCCCATATACTTGCCCGCGTGATAACATATGCGGTGCATATACATTCTTTGCCCCATATACTTGCCCGCACGATTACATATGCGGTGCATATGCATTCATTGCCCCATATACTTGCCCGCACGATTACATATGCGGTGCATATGCATTCATTGCCCCATATATTTGCCCGCACGATTACACCAGTACCTGGGTATAAACATGACACGAGCTTCAGAAAGAGATTATCTTACAGATATCAGTGGCAGAGATGAAGCTCTAGCGGAAGCGGAAGTACCATATTTACCGCCGGGTACTGTACACAATGGTCTATGTCAATCTGTTCTGGAATTATACAAGCTGTGCTACACAAATGGTGCCCAGTTTTGTTTATTCTATATATTACTCTATGTGCTCGTTTCAGCAAAAGCCATAAATCCCACCTAAATGTAAAAACAAGCTGTGTTACTCAAATGGTGCCCAGTTTTGCTTATTCTATATATTAATCTATGTGCTCGTTTCAGCAAAAGCCATTAATCCCACCTGCTTGTAAAAACAAGCTGTGTTACTCAAATGGTGCCCAGTTTTGCTTATTCTATGTGCTCGTTTCAGCAAAAGCCTTTAAGCCCACCTCAATGTAAAAAAAAGATTATTTTTAATATAAAGAAAACCCCAAAGCGTTTTTCATTAGAAAATACTTAAACAAAAAACCTTAAGCGATTAATGATGATAACAAAATATGTACCATTAATTTTGAACAAACTACTTTCGGGTTTCCACTATACTGAAAATTACGTTGGCAGATAATGTTGGCTTGGATAAATCGTCTGCATAACTCATAAGTTCATGATTAAAGAAAAGTGGTCCAAATAAAGTGATACATTCTTCATAGTATCAAATGTAAGGTTGCACCGAGTAGTGTCGTTCCTTAATAATATAATTTAAACGTAAATTACAGCGGAAATATGATTGCTCTTCATCATATTTTTTTATTGAATTGTACCATTGCTCGTTAGCAATTTTGTTTTTCTAGAGCAAACTATTCAAATAAAGCTGGCCTTTTCATTTCTTTCTGAACACCGGCACTTATTTGTTTACCGTCCATATTTCTGCAATTTAATCAAATGAAAAGTAAGCAAGTGGCATTCTCTGCAATTTTCCAATTGTTTTATCAAAGCTGGAAGGAAAACAGTTTAATATTTTTTTTTTGTATTTTATTACCTTTCCATAGCTATTATTTGTTGTTTTTGATGCTGGTAGTGGTACATGTGGGCTGAATGTGCCAGTTTCCTGTCGCCTGATGAGTCTATGTTAGGACCGGTAACTCCGTATGCTGGGTAGTCCACGTCTGCTGCAGCTTTAGCTTTTTTATTGAGCCTGTGGGGTGATTGTGACTATTGTGAGTGATAAACGTCACTAGAATGTGAGAAGTGCAACTAAATGTGTTCGTTATCTGTGACTCACGTATACCAGCCGATAGCGAATCCAATGACGGCCATGGTGAGCGCTGTGCCCACGGCAGCGATGAGAGCTATTCCATAGATCGAGTCTGCTGGGTCGGCCGTCGAATCAAGCACATGGATGTGGCGAGGTTTGTCGGTGCCCGCGGGATTATCTGGGGTACTAAATATTAGCAATCAGATTAGAATATTGTCATTTTGCTCAACACACATACGCTACGAATGGCACCTTTTACGTAGCCATGAGAGGTGCATTATGCAGTACTACTAAAACTACTAAAAACCACGTTTATATAATATGCTTGAGTGACTGAGATAAGCATACATGGGATCACATGCTGCTAGTTCTGGCTTGATATAGCGAAATAAGATGGTAAGGCAATATGCTATGCAATATGCATGCTCGTATGATAAATATGGCCCAATAGTTGATATTTTAATTTTGAGTTACCCACAACGGTTAAATGTATGGATAGCGTGAATTTGTATGAATGTTTTATTTCTCGTTTCCTAAACCGATATTTTTTCTGACATTTTTAATTTAAATTAATTCCCAATAAGTTTATTAACTGCTGTTTCAATAATATGTTGTTGAATAGACGGCATCAGAGCACCGTATCGGCTCTGGCGTTGTATAATTAATCGGTGCCAATACGAGAGTCCTCGAGTCGAGCGGGACTCTTAAAGCGCTCCCGGCTTAACATGTTCTTTACACGCATCTCTTATTAATAATTAATTTACATTGGTGTTTGTTTAATAACTAGTCAACTATATAGATAGATTACTATAAAGTTCTTACATTAGATAGCTAATGTAAGAACTGCTGAATTGATCTGAACTGTTGAGTTGATTGTCATACATTTGAAACGGTATCCATTCATTATAGAATTATTTTTCCATAGTTAGGTATTTTAATCATAGAGCCGCAATAACAACAGCATTTATTCCTGTCCTATGATGTGACAATGTTACTATTAATGTATAATGGTAATAATGATAGTTATTATGAACCAAAATTGCCAATTGGGTTACAAGTAAAATAAATAATAGGTCTTTACCTATGAAATTGCCGTTTTGTATGAAAAAATTTAAACGAATTTTTTTCATGAATTTTTTATTTGTATTAATCGAAGTAATCACCCATGCAATCAATGCATCTTTGCCATCGCAGTGGCAGTTTATTGATGCCCTTCTTAAAGAAATCAGCTGGACGGGAGGCAACAAATTCTTCAAAGGCATTTTGTACTGCCTCTCGGGTATTAATTTTTTTTCCCGCCAAGAAGTTATCCAAATTCTGGAAAAAGTAGTAGTCTGTAGGCGCAAGGTCTGGTGAGTAGGGCGGATGACGGAGAGCTTCCAACCCCAGTTCTTGCAACTTGGAGACCGTCAGCTGTGCAGTATGAAGTCGCGCGTTGTCGTGCAGGAGCAGCGGAGACGAGCGATTGACCAATGCTGGTTGGAGATGCGCCAGCTTCTCCATCATTGTGTTCAGTTCTTCACAGTACACATCTGCAGTAATGCTCACCCCGTTTGGTAAGAAGCTGTGATGAATCACACCGGCGCTAGACCACCAAACAGTGACCATCACTTTTCTAGGGGTAAGTTTTCGTTTAGGGCATTGTTTAGGTGCTGAACCAGGATCCAACCAACTTGCTGAGCGCTTACGGTTATCAAACAGAATCCATTTTTCATCGCAGGTAACAATGCGGTTCAAAATTCCTTCATTTGTGTGTCTGTTGAGCAGTGCAAGGCACGTCTCGACGCGTACTTCGCGCTGGCGATCATTGAGTTCGTGGGGCACCCATTTGTCAAGCTTTTTTACCTTGCCAATTTGACGCAAATGGACCAATATTGTTTTGACGCTAACGTCGAAAGCTGCTGCTAATTCAGCCGTAGATTGTGTATCATCAGCTTCCACAATCGCCTTTAATTCGTCATTGTCGACCAAAGTCTTCGGACGACCGCGAGGTTCATTTTTCAGGTCGAAATTTCCAGAACGGAAGCGAGCAAACCAATAACAGGTGGTGCGTTGGTTTGTAGAGTTAGCTCCGTAAACGTCGTTGATGTTGCGTGCCGCTTGTGCCGCGTTGCTGCCACGACGGTACTCATATTCCATAATTACTCGAATTTTTAACGTATCCATGATGACGAAAAAGATTGAAATGCGATGAAAATGTAACACTAATCAATAAAGAAATGACTACTTTTAGAAAAAAAAATCCATGTTTTTAAAATAAAATTAATTTGAAATTAGAATTCATAGCCAAACAAAAATTATTTTGATTTGAAATGGCCAGTACTGCAGAACGGCAATTTCATAGGTAAAGACCTAATATAATTGTCCAAAATTAAATGACACAAAAGTGAAAAGTCCTTTTAACGCCCGTTTTGTTTAAGCTAGCAAGCTGATTTTTGTCGCACTTTGGTCATACTTCATAGTTTTATGTGGGCTTTGCCACCATCACAGCTAAGCAAGAGTTTGATTTCCCATTAATCAATCAACTCGTTTTGTTACAGTCCACGACGTGAGCCGCAGAGCCGTGCAGTAACAAACAAGCTGACTGAGGCCAGATATATTATGTTGCAGGTTAACATAAAAATAGGATCGTAAACACCCGAGAACACAGACATTAATAGGACTGTTCTTTTCTGTTTACCTAAAAACGCCTAAACAAAATTTTGGTACGCTATCATTCGTAAATGATGTCAATAATGCAAAATTTTGGAACGATTCTAATAAGTGTGTGTTTTTAAAGTGCATTGAATGTCGTCCGCACACGTGTACACATTGCTTGTATTCATAGCTTTGTTTGAGAAAACGTTCACAAGTGAAGATTGGTTTCAACAAAAGTGTTAATTGGGACGAACTTCATTTCCATGCGCAACTAAGGTCTGTTAGGAGTGGAGGCTAAGGAATCTCTAAGTGTTTAATATTATTAGTCTTCACCTCGTCTCCGGCACATCAGTAGGGTTTACTCTCAACCAGCGCAGGTTGATTGGCAGTAAGGAGACAGGTATACGGTAGTCCTTATTTGCCCTAGAAAAACGCTATATTGTCGATTTTGTAAAAGGAGAATGGGCAGCGAACTATGGGTGTTTGCCCTAAATCCCAATAGCCATAAGATATATTAAGTATATACTAATGGAAAGAGCTTTTCAAGTAGAACCTTTGCTAGTAACACGACTTTTGTGTATTGTTAGTCCGTCCGGAGTTAAAGACCTACAATGTAACTACAGGGGTACCGAAGTGTAGGAATTGCTACTGCGCCCAATAACCATACGATTTTTCACTCTGTAATTACTTTAACTCACACGCTAAATTATGAGCAGTTATTTTTTTTGGAAAATCTATAAAATAAAATTTTACAATATTTGTAAATATGTGAGCACTAGTATCTATCACATAATTAATTTACCTGTCATTGCTTTATATTTAGTTCTTTTTACCTATTGTGTTATAGCAATTAATAGGTCTTTACCTATGAAATTGCCGTTTTGTATGAAAAAATTTAAACGAATTTTTTTCATGAATTTTTTATTTGTATTAATCGAAGTAATCACCCATGCAATCAATGCATCTTTGCCATCGCAGTGGCAGTTTATTGATGCCCTTCTTAAAGAAATCAGCTGGACGGGAGGCAACAAATTCTTCAAAGGCATTTTGTACTGCCTCTCGGGTATTAAATTTTTTTCCCGCCAAGAAGTTATCCAAATTCTGGAAAAAGTAGTAGTCTGTAGGCGCAAGGTCTGGTGAGTAGGGCGGATGACGGAGAGCTTCCAACCCCAGTTCTTGCAACTTGGAGACCGTCTGCTGTGCAGTATGAGGTCGCGCGTTGTCGTGCAGGAGCAGCGGAGACGAGCGATTGACCAATGCTGGTTGGAGATGCGCCAGCTTCTCCATCATTGTGTTCAGTTCTTCACAGTACACATCTGCAGTAATGCTCACCCCGTTTGGTAAGAAGCTGTGATGAATCACACCGGCGCTAGACCACCAAACAGTGACCATCACTTTTCTAGGGGTAAGTTTTCGTTTAGGGCATTGTTTAGGTGCTGAACCAGGATCCAACCAACTTGCTGAGCGCTTACGGTTATCAAACAGAATCCATTTTTCATCGCAGGTAACAATGCGGTTCAAAATTCCTTCATTTGTGTGTCTGTTGAGCAGTGCAAGGCACGTCTCGACGCGTACTTCGCGCTGGCGATCATTGAGTTCGTGGGGCACCCATTTGTCAAGCTTTTTTACCTTGCCAATTTGACGCAAATGGACCAATATTGTTTTGACGCTAACGTCGAAAGCTGCTGCTAATTCAGCCGTAGATTGTGTATCATCAGCTTCCACAATCGCCTTTAATTCGTCATTGTCGACCAAAGTCTTCGGACGACCGCGAGGTTCATTTTTCAGGTCGAAATTTCCAGAACGGAAGCGAGCAAACCAATAACAGGTGGTGCGTTGGTTTGTAGAGTTAGCTCCGTAAACGTCGTTGATGTTGCGTGCCGCTTGTGCCGCGTTGCTGCCACGACGGTACTCATATTCCATAATTACTCGAATTTTTAACGTATCCATGATGACGAAAAAGATTGAAATGCGATGAAAATGTAACACTAATCAATAAAGAAATGACTACTTTTAGAAAAAAAAAATCCATGTTTTTAAAATAAAATTAATTTGAAATTAGAATTCATAGCCAAACAAAAATTATTTTGATTTGAAATGGCCAGTACTGCAGAACGGCAATTTCATAGGTAAAGACCTAAATTTATATTCCAGGTGCACGGTCTTCAAAAAAAATACATAGTAAGTAAAACAATAATGTTTAGTAATGTAAACAGAATATTGTAAAACATTTTAAAAGGGTAACGGTGGAGTTTCTTGCCCATTCTTCTCCATACGAAACTACCTTTTGGAAGGAGCGACTAGAATCAGTTCTATATTTTTGTAAATGTTGAATTTCAAAACTGCCTCTTATGTGCCTATTTGAAATAAATGATTTGGCTTTGACTTTGATTTATATCGATGGATAATGCCTATTAAGGAGAGTATTTGTTACTATGATGACTTGTGTAAATTTTAAGTACGCTCGGAGTTAAATTGCTCTTAAAGTGACTAACGGCAACTTAATTCTCGTATTTCGTTAATTACATAAGTTACTTTCAATATTACTAGTATTTAACATCATCATTTTATTTCATTTATTTTATTTTATTTGGGAAAATATTATTGTAACATCATCATCAAACGATGTTACAATAATATTTAAAGGTAACTAGTGAACTGAAGCAAGGTACTTCGCACGAATGCCATCTACCAAAATAGTGACATGAAAAAAATAGTCGAGATGTATGTGCTATATCTAAGTTAAATGTGTGTAGTGCATGGAAAGACTTGAAAACGTTGCATTTCAAAAGTACACTTCGTAAATTGTTAATAGATAAAGCATATTACAGTGTAGCTGAGTTTTAACGGACAATTTTTATCAGACCACCTCGAATTTTTTATTAATTAATTATTGTTTTGCGTATGGAATATTTATGGTGTGTTGTCTATGACCTGGAATTTTGATGTTTGTTTGTTTATTTATCTTCGGACCACGATTTGTATTTCTTGTATATACATACTGTTATTGACAATAATTTTTTTAATTTTTTTTTAATTAACATTTGAATTTTAATAATTTTATTTAATGAGAATGACATAACTAATTTAATGTTCCAACAAGAGTTTAAATTTTAACAATTTTATATAGGTAATGAAAATGTTTGCATGCCGAATGGTGAAATATGGCAGAACTCTGATGAAAACCTACTACTACCTACTTACTCGTATGTATAACCCATATTTGCAAATAAATGATATTCTATTCTATTCTAAACAAATAAACCTTCCGGAATAAAATCTCTAAATGGTGGCGAAGAACTAAAAACTAACAATAGTTACTTAAGGATGTAGTCGCACTATACATGTCTGCCTACACTTTAGGAAATTCAGGCGTGATGTTTTGTTATGTTACTCACATTTAGAGCTTTGTATCTCCAAACGGACAATCAATTGAGAGAAGTCGTCATAACACGAAATATTCCTCTTGAAAAGATATTTCCATTGGCATATATCTTAACGCTATTGGGTGGTGCGGCATAGGTTTACCGTCCCGCCCGGCCGACCAACTCTTAAATAAATTGTTCCTTAAACGCCAATGTTTGTAAATAAACGTTTATAGGCTTAAAAGATGATGTGTGCAAAGCACAGAATTATTGAAACGTAATTAATTGACGGTACTCACATTTAGAGCTCTGTAGCTCCTCACGTACTAACAATCGAAAGAAGTCGTCAGAATTATAAATAATCTCCTTGAAGAGCTCTATCCAGTAGTATCCATTAATATATATCTTAACGCTTTTGGGCGTCAGAACAGATTAGCCTAATCTCGTTTATCGTTACTGCTAACTTCATGATTATCTATCAATCGGATTTCTACTTTAGGTACCTATTTAACTAAAACACATTATAGCCTTCCTACGATCTGATACCATCACAATGAAAGGATGCACATCAAACAATTAATCAAACTACAATTATGTACATATAATAAAACATAAAAAAATGAAAATTATTTTCGTGGGCAGTCTGTAGGTACAAGTAAGAACTAAATACTTCGGGTTTTCGGACCTACATTTACATAATTTAATCTATATGTTTTCTTTCAGATACCAATTAATATATAATATAGATATTATGTAGACAAACAACGACGCTTGGCTAAGCGTCTACTATACTTAAATCCACAAAAAGAGTTCACACAACATACCTACGAAATTAAGTACATAAAAATCGCAGCAAAGGTTGTTTAAAAAAATAAACTAAGATGGTTTTGTTTATTGTTTTCAGCTATATTTTTCGCAGAAACAGTGTTTCCTTTCCTTGGAAAGTTTCTGAGACTTCAGTTATTATATAAAATTCTTCAGTAATAATGTGTTGTTTTCACAAGGCTTCTTAGAACCAGCGACAAGTAAAATGGAAAATCTTCCATTATATACAAGTTATTCAAAGGGGCCCGGCGTTGGGTAATCACCTAGCGTCCGGCCCGATTGAATAACTTGTAATCAATTTTTTCACAATAACTTTGGCTCGACTATGTATTATAGATCCAGAGGCAGACTTGTCACCCGAAAGGGCGTAGAGTTCTATGCACTCCGAGGAGACGAGTAATAACCTCTGTTGTCTCGGGAATTCGTAACTTTCATACTCATTAAGTTATTTTTAATGTAATATGAATTCAATATTATCACCCTGTAATTATACCAATGATGAAAAACTATCTTCTCGTATAGAGACGAAACTAATATTGCAAGTTAATTTGCAATTTCCCATGTATTCGGCCACCGTAGCTTTCGAAAAATCACATAAGAAATTCTTAAGATATTTGAAAAGGTTTGAAACGTGCTAGTCTCGCAATCAGGTCCGTCAGATGTTATAGTACATACGTGTCGTATTGTAAGTATGTTTCTTATTACGAGTACCAACCCGCTCTGTAAACTCGAAGGTCAATAGCCCAGAACGAACCCTGTTCATACTAGTCTTGCTTCCTGTTGTTTTAAGTGTAACTCCCGCTGTCTAAATAAAAATGCTATTACGCGTTAAGGCTCGTAGACACAGGCGCGACGCGACGCCCTACACAAAGGCACCGCGTGTCGCGCGACTTTCGGCGCCTTTGTGTAGCGCTGTCGCGTCGCGCCTGTCTGTGGGAGCCTTTATGCGGACTCTGAGCACCTACGACAGTCTGCACTTTTTTTTTAAAGTGAACACTCACAGTTATTCTGTCATTACAAAATTACCGAAATGCTAGTATTGACTATCTCTGATCAATCTAATACGAATTATGTATTTTAAAGGCTGGCTAGAATCCCAGGTGAATAATCGCATTTCATTATGTGAAAACTATTTTAACTAAGCTTTTCATAGCAAAATAAAATTTAGCTACTACTTTTAGCCTACTATTAGCTTACCCTGCAGAAGGTGTTATTGAAATACTAGAAAACGCAAAAGAATAGGTTTGATTTTTCCTATCGGCAACATTTTCCAACCTAATACTACAAGTTAAAGCACCTTTAACTTCAGCATTTCTTTGAAGCAAAACCTTCAGTTTATGATTATATTTAATCGCTGGGGGACTTTTGTCCATGAGAATTGAAACATCTGCCACGTACCGCGGTGCTTATTATAACTGTTAGAAATTTTACCTTTTAGTGTCAGTAATTTTCAATGCACTTCATCCAAACTTGCCGTAGGTAATTATCAAAAATATATTTTAGTTAAAATGATGTAGGTATATATTGGGTGCTTTCTCTAAGGTTATTTTTTATGATAGATGAGTTTTTGGTCTGCCTAGATGTAAAATAATTACGTCTAGAATAAGAAACAATCGATTCTACTGGTTTTGTTTTTTCCAATACTGAGATTTAGGTCTATTTCTCGGTGATTACTAGTGTCCGAGCAAAACACGTTTTTCAGTCGAAACCGAAACCGTAACCTTCAGCTCCTCTTCTAGTTTCGGTCGAAACCAAAACCGAACCTATTTAGCACAGTTTTGGCACATTTTAACTCACTTTTACTTAACTTATTTAAGTTAAGTAAAAGTGAGTTAAAATTATATTATTTTCTGAGGTTTGTAACAAATAATATGATTAAAGGCTGATTTTACAATATCAGATTTAAATTACTCAATGATAAAATTGACTGGCTTTGGAATGGGCAATTAGCTTCATCTTTCAGACCGACCGACACCTTGACAATTCAAAAGTGCCTGTTATAATTTGTTTATTTTAAATAAATGCTTTTAGTTGTGTTGAGTTAACTTTTGGCAGATTTTCTGTAAAAAACTGTAAATTTTTAAAATGGCGGTCGAATCTTCAGGCCTAACTTAAATAAAAGCCTTAGCAGACTTGCTACTCTATTAGCATCTACGATTAGCAATTAAGTAGTTTTTTAGAAGCTCGATACAGCGATTAGGGTTTGGTTCCCGGGACGTCTTGTGTCTTGAAGTCCCGGTACTTTTTGTAAATTCAGATGTCTCGGTCCCGAGAATTTCGGGTCGAGAGTAGAGACACTGGCCACCACAGATTACAGTATCAAAATACAAATAAAACTATACTTATTGCTTTTGCGGAAGAACCTTATTGCAGACTTTTTCAAAATATCCCTCGTAACCAAACGACAGATTTCGAAATAATGGATGCCCAGTAGCATTACAGTACACAACGAGCCCGACGAGTCGTTCAAAGGCAAATAGAACAGGCAATTAAAAAAATCAAGGAAAATGTACCCGAATTCTTGCAAAAAATCAAGAGCAACATTAATAAAATAAGAGTACCAGTTGTTTGAAGCTTTGTTTTGTTTTTAAAACGTACTCAAAGGTTACTTTATAAAGCTTTAAACACAATTAAACCGAGATCTGTTGAAAACGAGTGGCATTATTACAAAAATCACAAACATATTGCTTTTTTAATTTGTACCCGTCGACAATTATTTCTATTCTAATTTTATGCTGCGAAGTCTCTAAGTCCCGGGATGTCCGGGGAATTTGATCGTGTGTTGTCTCGCGTCCCGAAACTTTGAGAATGTCGAGACTTCCCAAACCCTAACAGCGACTGAGGTCTAAACTCCGCATAATTTTAGCCGAGTCGCCAAAAAGCGATGCAGCGTCGAAGTAATCGCTAAAACGTGTGATTTTGCCATCGCTACCAAACACAGTCACTAAGATGTATCTGCAGTGTGATAAGAACCTAAAAGCAGCATGTCTGCTAAGAACTTAAATGACTTCCATTTATAAGTAAACACTTATTTTGTTTGGGTTTTGTACAAAAAGGGTGAAAACTGGACATAACTAAGTCTACGCCTTCTGTATATCCGTCATATATTTCTGTCTAACTATTCTATCCAAATTACGAACGCCACTTTATGGTCGAAACCGAAACTACGGCCGAAATCTGATTTTATGGCCGAAACTGGCCGAAACCGAAACCGAACCTTGGGTCGGACACTAGATATTACCAATATATTTTCAATCTTGTTTTGACACGTTACTACGGATTGTGCCATTCGCCAAAGACGTCGGGAAACGTCGGAAATAAAAATGCATTGTGCCTATTGTAACAAAGTACTCTACAACCACAAGCATTTGTGCCTTATTACACTTTAATTGATGTACCTTCCAGTACCTAGGTGTCTATTGTAATAATTTCAGTTAGAATTGTTAAACAATTTTCTAGGAAAGTCTCCGATAAATGATGGCCTACTTGCGCAAAAATACTCTGATAAATGCTAAAACTAGCTTAAGTAAGAAGATTTCTGTCAAAGAATGAAGATAATGTCACTTCAAGATAAAGTTGTAGTCTAAACGCCGTTAAAGACATTAAAGTATTTAAAATTCCAAAGTTATTAAAACTATGAATAAGTTGATTTACGAATAAAAATGATAAAATACTTACAGTCCAGTTCTGAGGCGGCCCAAGTTTTCAGCGACTAGGTTCTTCGTCCTACCCAGGTTCGGATTCTGCCGTATCTGACGTGGGGGTTGGAATGTCATAACGTTTACCGCTTTGTGGTGGGTTTTTGAATCACCACCTTCGTGAGGCCCGTCGGATTCTGTAACAATGGCATCGCGGTCAATTAAATGCACGATGTGTTTTAATGTCATTTTAATACTGTTAGCTGAAGTTTATTTAAACACAAATAAAACAACATCAGAGCTGTTACTATTAAAACCTGATGTTGTTGGTGTTTGTTTTTGAAAAACCAAAAACAAATTCACACATTGATTCGTGATTGTTATCACATGATTGCACGTCTTGAAAACGCTATCGAAAAATAATAAAAGCACAATCGGAAGTTTGCAAATTGAAAGGAAATAAGTTTTATATCATTGAATATAAGTGTAGTTTGACGTCTGAATCTGAAAGTAAATCATGCCATCCAGGCTTGCAAATGGCAGCTCATCTCGGCCATCTAGCCCAATTCCCATCGGTGACGTAACGAAAAAGGTGACTTAAGATTATATCAGGCGGAAAAGCTGCAGCTTCCGCCAATGTTGCGCTGATAACATACGTGGTCGTAGGTCGCGGCTAGCGAGGCCAGCCAACTAGGAACTAGTCAACCGCTCATAACAAGGCCATATAGCATAATCAGCCTATAATGTTTCCACTGCTGGGACACAGCCAGCCTTCTCTTTGTGAGAGCGAGCGGGCCATAATCTACCACGCGAGCCCAATGCGGGTTGGTGGATGTCACATGTCTTCGAAGTTTTGTTTCTAGGACATGCCGGTTTCCTCACAATGTTTTTCTTCACCGTTTTGAGAGCAGTGGTGATGAAATTAAATACACAAACTAAAGTGCCTGCCTGGGTTCGAACTCACGACCTACAACTCGTAAGTTGGGGCCGAAACCACTGGGCCACCACTGCTCCAAGGCCATGTCATTCCCCTTAAATACAATTCGAGTTAACAAAAAAAAAAATCGTGAAAGTGGTTCAACTTACTTTGCGTCACAATTTTGTCTGCGGGTTCGTAATATTCCTTATCAAGAGGCGTCAGTGCAAACGTCTTTTTCTTTTCTTCATTGTTTTTGGCTACCAATGGTGTAGGAGTAGATGTCTTACGGACCCGAATAGACATCTCTGGTGTCGCAAGAATGGACTTCGTTGGTATAATTTCTCTTGGGGGTGGCAGGGGCCGTACTTCTACCGGTATGAGAGTTACGGTCTCAGCATAAGCCGGTTCTCGTGCTCTTGCTTGTCCTTGTCCGTATGGTCGGGGGAAATAAGGTTCCCGAGAAATCCAACGAGAAAACTCCTCTTCGAATGGTGTAATGTCCTCATCGTCTTCCATTTGATTAATGCGATCGATTTCCTGTGGCAAAATAAATGAAGCGTCAAACGACGTATCAGCTTTTTTAAATTAGATCAATGTCAAATGTACGAGATGTGTCATGACAGATATTTCGCTAATTACGAGGACTGCTAGTTGAAAGGTCTCTACTATCCACCACTGTAAGTATTTTAATATAGGTAACATAAAGGAGCCATCATAATAGTTCCCTTAGTAAAAGAAGAATCTGACTTACTGAATAACTGACTGACATAGCAGCGCACAGCCAAAACTACTGGGACTAGGAAAGGAACGTGAAATTTTACACAAGACTTCATTTAATAATGTAGGCGAGCACTAAAAAGGGGTTCTTGGAAGTTCCACCTTTAAGGGGGGGAAAAGGGGGATTTTGTTTGTATGAGAAATCTTATAGTTTGAGTTAATATACTTGAAACTTGGTACGAATATTTGCTTGCCTTGTTTTTGAAAACTACCCCTCAAAGGGGGTTTAGGGATGTTAAAGTTTGTATAAAAGAATCTTAACGTGAAATTCGGTATTAATACTTTTGCAAGAGAAAAAAGAATAACGAGTTTTTGAGTTTAACCAATATCGACCCCTAAGAGGGCAAAAAAGGGTTATTAAGTAAATAGCGAAATATTTTACAGCGTGACACAACTAATAAAAAAAAATGGTATCAACAATCTTTAAATCAAGTAATGGAAACATCCGAAACGAATTTTCAAAGTTCAACCCCTGTTCGAGTGAATGAATGATATGATTTTTTTATAATCATTTTATCCCTTAACTTGAAAGATGGCCCGAATTCTTATCTAATTCGAAATCTACCTTTTATAGGTCCGGAAGGGGTATTGGAATTTGTAGGGGAACATACAGAATTCACGCGAAGAAAGTGGCGGGCAAACTGCTAGTATTACCATAATTACGTCACTATTTGAAATAATTGATAATATCGTGGAAAGTTATAAGTGCTGTGTTTCCAAAGTTTTCAGAAGCTTTAATTATAATAATATCATCGTAATTGCGACAATTTTCCAGTCCGTTCTCGCTAATGCACGTAAGTTTGTCATAATAAATGTACAGACAGAACTTTGAAGGTTCTATGCAATAAATAATTCGATAATTGTTAGTACTACAAAGGCGGGTTTTCAGAATGTGTCATGTAGCGCTTGATATGTACTGTCTCCCTGCATTTAACGGCACTTATATTATGTCAATGATATTAATGGTGGCCCAGGTTACCGCGCCGCTGTTTGTACAAGCATTATGTATTCCTTTGGAAGTCTTTATTTACGGAATGATGTGGATAATTTTCTTTGTTTGTTTACGAGTAAAATGGTATATAATATTTATTTATTTCTACATTTTATTTACTACCACTAAACACAAAAACTGGTATACGTAACAAGATGCGGGCGCATTTGATTGTGTCGGGATTGGTTCGTCTGACGCTTTACTTCTAATCAGATTAGTTGTCCACAGAGACTTCAAATCACATTTATAAAACAATTCTGTTTGGAGCATTCTGAGCAGGAGCAAGCGTCAACAAGGATAATATGGAATACCTGTTTACTTAGCGTTCATTAACTATATTTAGTTGTGCTTAGAGGTAGGCCTACCGTTCAATAACGGTAAGTAAATAATATCTAAGCGCAAGGAACTGTTTAGATCTGTATTGTTTTAATTGAAAACAGCCTATCTTGGCGATCAAATTGGTTGAATGCGATAAATATTGATTCTAAAATTCGGCTTTCATCAAACTGATTCTGACAAGAGAAAACATTATAAATCAACGGTAGCCGTAAGGTAATCCAGTCATGTTCGTTATTATATATGTTTGACTATTTAATGACAAAGTTCAGGTAATCATTGAATCAGTTCGAAACTAATTCACAAGTCCGTGTCTGTAAAGACGTCTACTACCGATTTCGTCAGCTCTAGAATGCATATGCATTGCACCTCTTTGGAGTGTGTCGTAACCATATGGTTACGACACACTACAAAGAGGTGCATTACGTTAATTATATGGTCATTAAAATTATGGTCTCTGAAATGCTATCTACGACTGTAATAGCAATTAAATTTAGAAATGGAATATCTACTGCCTAACAGCAGGGGTTATTGTTTTTTGTACAGTGATTATATTTAATGCTTCGTCCTACTATGGCCCGACTTTTGAAGCGAACTTTTAATTTCTACTGGTGAGTCAATGCTTTGTAGTTCTGTCGTAGCAGTGTCTACGAATATTTGATGGTTCGCCGTAGCACAAAGCTTTTTTCTAGCTTTGCACATGATTTTCTATTCTAGCACATTGGGTAGCCCGAATCGATAAGCCCATAGCGGTTTCATACATAACCTGATTTCAACATTCAATAATAAAATACATAGATATTTATAATTAAAAACGAGCTTACCATTTTGAGGTTATATCAAAACATTTTATCCATTTTGAACCTTATAAATATTTGATTCCACAACATTTTTGGTCGCACGGACATAATATTGTACGTCGTAGTTTATCACTATCACCTTAGCCATATTTATAAAAGTAGCCATGCAACATTTTAAAATGGCACTTGCGTAGCGCTCTCGTAGCAGTGACTAAGACGGAAATTAATTTAATAATCTTCGTAGGCCGTAGCACTTTACAGTAGCGATAATTTCTCGTTAACATTGTTATCTCCAATTAAATTGGCTTAAATAACCTGCGACAATAAATCTATATGTATGTGTATTTAGATTATTTAGTGGATTATTTAAAAACTCGTAGTGGGTCTACGGGTTTTACAATTACATATTTTTGTAGATAACTTCTGTTTCTTGCGTAATGTATGAAAAGTTAGAGATGGAATTAAAGCTTCCTGAGTCTGAATTCTATAAATGTATTAAGTATAAAAAAGACAGCGTCAATTTTGAACGAGGCATGCTAAGTACTTTTGTAAACATATTATTGTCTAGTTCACTAAGCAAGCTGCACCCCTAACCCTATTTACCTTATCTCAAGTGTTGCCATCGTTTTTACGGAGGATATTCTTGCTTCATTTACTTATTGCATTTAAGATACTTTATAAGATACAGCTCGTTATGAATCGTTTCAATTTACGTATTAACAGGTTTTTTTGAATTCACGGGCTCCCTTGTTGTCGTGTTTCGACATTTTAACTAAATTTTGAGATAATATTATAACAGTTATACAATATTTTAAAAATCATGGCAATTTTTCTATTTACTTGACATGTTTTGTAGGTATAGCCTCAGGTATATCTAGCGCTCATTTTTATTGAGATAGCTGTCGCGCAAGTGGCCCTAGAAATTAAATATATGATTTTATTCATTGAATGACCTAGTTTGCTTAATCTGTATTTAAATTTCGTAGAGGAGCGAACTGTTACAACTTTGAGCTATAGTTTGAAAGTGTACGCTGCGTTTCTTGGAAAAACAAGAGATAAGGTTCTCGAATGAACGCTCAACTTTAAGTACTAAAGCGACGCTCAAAGAAGGCTACGGCGCTATCTACACGGGCGAGAGTATGGCGACGAGAGTCACACCGTGGCATCAAATTCAAAATTAATCTGGTTACTCGGATATTGGGCAAAAGAATTAAGATACACACAATTTGTTTTGACATTTCTTTCTGCAAACACGATTGTTGAATACTTTCTGAACAAGCCCTAAGGTACTTTGCGTTTATCTGAAATATCTAACAAGTTGCGACTATTACAACTTTGTAGCCCAAACTTTAAAGTTGCCTGAGTTCTACCCCTATAAGATAGCTTTTATTGATTCATCTCGTCGAGGCTCACCTATATTCTCGAAAGACGTACAGAAAGCTAGCTCTTGGTTACGCGTCATACCGATATCTATGGTCGACTGATTCGATGCGTTCTCGGAACTCCTGCCCCGAGCGTTCACTTAAGGACGTGTCCGTAAACTATTAATATTATGGCTTGGCAACCCAGCTTCAATCCTATTTTGGAGGGGTTGGGGAGGTCGTCAATGAAACGCATTGGGTTGGTGTCACCCGACTGTCATGTCGAGATTTTAAGGTCTCGTAAGACCCTTAATTTATTGAAAGACCATGCGACCTAACACCATAAGTTTGCTAAAAGCTTGTCTTATAAACTGTGCTAATACAAGGTACTAACTCAGTGAATAAATTAGAGATATCCTTCGTCATGCGTCGTAAAGCGCAAATACATTAAGTTGTTAAAGCCTTCAAAATTGGCGTCGATTCCCGCGCTTTGGATTACAGACTTTAACTAATACAAGTATAAATTTTCTCTAAAACGAGACTCATCAGTTTGATATTCCAATTAGAAAAGGTTTTTCAAAGGTTGTTTGGTAGATATCTTTATCACTTTGGCGGTCTTATCACTCAGACCGTCAATGTAAGACATAATAACATTGTTTCTAGTTTTACTATCGACGTTTATTAAATCATTCCTAGCCTATTCTATCTATTATTAGAACGAAGTTCTTTAACGCGGCTTGCAGTAGGAGTAAAGTGGCAGAAATCGTCACGTAACGAAAAAGCGTTATGCCCGAAACAGTTAGTTTCAAGTATCAAAAGTTTGTTTTGTTTTTTAATACAGAGCCATCTAGTATTCTCTTATCATCATTCATATAGTAGTCTGTATTAAAAACAAAACAATATCTTTTGACACTAGAAGCTTTAGTTTTATTTCAAACTTCTCGATCATTGAAGTTTTAATTCTGAAATAGTCAATCGATATAATTTATCGCCTGACCTCCCATGCCACATATCTACTGACGCCGTAGCCTCCATTTGCAGCTACCTTGAGTTGCCAGTCTAGAAATTCCTAGATTTCGAGGATAAAACTATTACAGAACCTTGGTCACAAATGACGAGGGTCTCTCTTCATTCGATTACTAGGCTATGAATTTATGCTAATTGCCGTGGTGAGAATAATATATAACTGACAGTTTTAAGCTCTAGTGGTTATTGTAATTCCATTTCCTATCTATAATAAAATCTAACAATTTTCCTCCCTATGAGTTTTTATTAAATTATGAATGAGTAGGTACCATTTCATTAGTGACAGTAAGAAATCATGATGATTGTGTTAAATGCCTGTAGCGAACGTTACTCGCTTTATCTTAGTGCGGTTGGTGCAAATTGCAATATCTTATACCTGAGTGAGCAATATTCGACCTTAATATTTGACTAACTACTCGTTCCAATTTATAGTTATAGGGTACCTAATTAAAATTACTCGAATAATTGTTAGTAAATAGTTATATCTGATTTTTCATTCCACTAACACCTTATACCTAATTTATTGCTCCTAAGATAATAATTGATACACAAAATCGCCTAAAGTGTGAATCCCATTTTAAGCATGAGTGCCGAGTTGCCAGCCGAGAAAAACCAATTAGTTCCATAAAATAGCGACTGCTACACGCGCTTTGAGTGGCGTGACTTTGTGAACTAAAAGGTAAACTGATTTAATAGAAGTCTAGCTTATTCTAACTAACACCTTCCAAGATAACTCAAAGCCCTCTTCTCACAAAGAGGAAGATCTTTATTAAATAAAGGTTGCAAGAAAAGCGTTGGATATTTTATAGGTAGGTAGTTTTATTATCACTCAACATTTGTGCAAATAACCTAAAACCACTTGAAAATTAAGGCACTAATATAAATTTTAGTCTTGGTATTGTTAGGTTTAACCCAAAATCTCGTGAATGAAAAACCATTTAGTACCTACCGAAACAAACCGATTGCACCATCATATTTTGTTGCGTGGATAGGCATGACGTTATTACTCAAAAGGAGAATAGATTCTAAGAGAAACCTTACTTATCTCACCCTTACTAAATCCTTGAACGACTAAAATAAACCATAATTATAAAAGCTATCGTCTGGAACCTCCAGACGATAGCTTTTATAATTATGGTTTATTTTTTAGATCTCATTTTACGTTTATACCTCAATACTTGTCCTTTTTGCGACTACTTCAGATTATATACATCCACTATTTACGAGTACTATGGTTACAAAACAGAATCGAATGATTGGATGAAAAATTAATATGATTAGGTAGGAAATAAATGAAAAATGTGATTGGCATGAGAAGTTATTTAATTACAACACCATATTTTCCTGTTTGAAAGTTTTGTTAAACCTTTATAGTCCACCCTCCGAAAGTTGAGCTTGGGGGTAACCCTAGCGTACCCATTGATACGGTTTCATCACTGAAAATGATCAATGAACACGGGCGCCGCCGTAGCGTGGAGTAATTGTAACCTGACAACGATGAGCTGTGAGCTACTATGTCATGTAGTATACGATGCAATGTCGCCTATCGGCAGTGGCCACGTGATGTCCTACAGCAAACTGCAGTCAAAGATAAGACTGATGTGGTATTCTCATGACTAACGCCGAACTTCCGCGTTGGTACTTTTCTGTTTTGATGTTGCCTTCCTTTATTACATTCAACCTAACTTAACATTACTACTTTTTTCCCTGTTTGTGTTTTTATTTAGTATACTTACTTGGCCATTGGAATACGTACCTTGCTCAGCCAATCTTGTTCAGTAGGCGCGATCGCGCGGGGCCTGTCTTCATACCCATACAGTGGGTTGGGCATCAGCATCCGAGGCATGATGTAATCGCTGCGGAATGGTCTTGGTTGCCGCCCCATTCGGTGCGGCAGCTGCGACAATGATGGCGCAGCTGACGGCCCTAAAATTCTTGAAGATGAACACTCTGGGCACGTGTGTGCCGATATTTATGGTCGGATAGGTGGTCACTATATAATGCAGCTAACTATTCATATGACGAAAAAATCTATTTCATTCAGTTAAATTCTAAAATTTAGCAAGGTCAGTCGCTTTATCGCAAGTTCGCTTTGAGCATTAGAGAGAACAACCCCGCCTTACCTATTTTCTAAAACTATGTGTCAGCGGTTCTCATTGTGAAGTGAGGACGGAAAATAAATCGAATTGTGATATCATTTCCAATAGTAATATATGTAAACAGCTCTATTTCTTTGAACAGGAAGTCTATCAGTCGTCACGACACAATCAAAACTGGCTCTTGTAAGCATGGAATTGACGTAACCAGGATTAAGAAAATTGTGTGCTAAAACTAAACTTAACTTAGTACTCATTCTGCTTACCATCTAGAAGACGCGCTAGATCTATAAAGTTACCTTACCTTACCTTTCCTTTACCTTTTTCTAATACCTTCTCGTATTTTCTATACATATAATAAAATCGTAGCGAAGTCAAAACTGTACATTGTTTTTTTTTAAGTAAGTTATGCGGGGTCAGGGAACGATTCTAATGCCGAATATTTTTTTTTTAATTTTTGTGTTTTCTTTGTTTGTTTGTTCCAGCATCACGCAAACATTAACGAATACGTTTTTTTTTTCAAATTTTGCATAGATATTCCCTATCAGTCTGGTCAGTCTGTAGGCTATAAATTATCACGCTATTTGCTATGGGGGATGACCAATATTGCAACCTATTCGTATTCCTCTACAGTTTACCGAACATTTTAAAAAGACGAGCCAAAAGGTTAGAATATTGCAGATAGTTACGGCGCTGTTATTAAATTCCTTACCAAACAAGGAAAAAGTAAAAAAAATATTCACGAGGAGATGTTAGCTGTTTACCAAGATTCTGTACCTTCGTTATCTACGGTTCAAAAGTGGTCAAGTGAATTTAAAAGGGCAGAGGGAGTACTGAAGACGACACTCGCCCGGTTACTGCCTCTACGAAAACGTGAAAAAAGTTGAGAAGCTTAAACTGGAGGATGCCCGAATGAAAATGAAAATGATAGCAAAGATGACTCACCTCTGCGTTGGTACCGTGCACACTATTCTTCATGACCTTCTTTACCTTTCAAAAGTCAGTGCAAGATGCGTGCCGCGAAAGCTCACGGCTCCGGCGCCTCAAAAACCAGTGCGAAACGAGTGATGCAGAGAGTTTTTAGAGGTCTGTGGTGAAGTTTCATCAATTATTTTCGATCGAATTATTACTGGAGATGAAACGTGGGTTCATCGTTATGACCCTGAAGGTATGCAGGAGACCATGCAGTGACACAAGAAGAGTACTGCGCTCCCTAAGCAATTCAAAGTCGTTCCGTCTGCCGGAAAAATCATAGCCACAGTGATTTGGGACTCAAAGGGAATTTTACTGAATGAGTACACTAAAAAGGTGAATCCATAAACGCAGCATTCTACTCATCCACTTTATGAAATTTACGGGAAGCAATCAAAGGAAAAAGACGGGATAAACTGATCACCGGTGTGTTGATTCTGTTGACAACGCCCCGGTCCACACGGCGCGTGTTTCCAAGGCTGCTGTGCGAGATTGTGGTTTCGAAGAAATAAACCTCCTGCTCTATAGCCCGAACCTAGCCCCAAGTGATTATTATTTGTTCCCTTATTTGAAAACAGACTTTCGTGGGGAACGATTTTCCAACGATGAAGAGTTCAAGGCGACAATAAATGTTTTAGAGAAAGAGGAAAGTTATTTTTTACAGGGTATTGAGAAGTTAATTTCGAGATATAATAAATGCATTGAGGTAATGGGGGAATTCATTGAAAAATAAAAAGAATTTCAATTGAATTTAAGTTTTGTTTCAAGCCGATACCTAGAATACATTGAACGTCCCTCGTATGTCAGTCACGTCAATGTACATGATTGCTGCGATGGCACATCAGGGCTAAATTCGGAACTATGGTTAGTAGGACAAAGTGGTCAAGGGAATCATGACCTGAATTTTGAAGGAAAATAAAACTGCTGTTGCATTGCATTTTATTTTTATTTTTAAAAGGATATTCTGCCTGAACCGGCAATCGAACCGGAGTTCTCTTATCAAAAAGCAACCTTGTATTTTTATACTGAGCGATAGTGTAGCTGACAAGGATCAAATACTGCAGAGGAATAATTTGTGTAAAATCAAAGTGCCAGTTTTAGCCATTTTCATGTTTCAAATTACGAAAAATTTGTAAAATTGCCATTTCCTTTGATTTGTCACATTATATTTGTTCACAGCATTTAATCCATACCACCTAAACTGCCGATTAGTGCAATAAAACAGGGTGCAGTTTTTGTAAAAAAAAAAACGGGTTCGATTCATTACTCAGGCAGAATATATAAAAAAAAAACAAAATGCAGCTTCAGTTTCCTTCAAAATTGTGATCAAGGTTTCTTTGACCAATTTGCCTTATCACTCGTAGTTTCGAATGTAGCCTGATGTGCCATCGCAACAGTCATGATCATTTACGCGACTGACATAATATTCCCCCCAGTTCCATGCAGCTGACTAATTTTTTGGGTTGAAGATGATCCTAAAATCCTCCCATAAGGTTTGGCGCGGTTTGAAATTACCTTAGTATAAGGTTTTTGACTTGTTGTATCTTTGGATTCCCCTTAGGTGCATCGACTGACTCTCACATTTATGAAATTAAATTTGGTATAAAATTGGTCGCAAAAATCTAGCAGTACCTCTCCTACTATAATATAAGAACTGTTATTTAAGTCAACTTTCAACAAAGCAAATAGCTGACTACTTTGCAAACCTATGTCCGATTCCCAACAATTGATATTTTTTTTCCTTCCTTTTTACATTTTGTTATATTATTATATGATAGTGCGTAGAACGTATACACAAAGCATTTAGTTTAGGCCTCTTCTTTCATCTTTGGTTATACTTTAAAAATTAGGTTAGGTGACTGTTAATGAGAGATCGCGTGTGTTTATAATCTACTGTTATTATTATTTTAGTGATAGCTGTTCGTCAGGAATAATCTGTAAGAATGCACCAGTCAGTGTATCAGTGTTGTGCCATTAGGTAGTATATGCAGGAACGCAGGCGTTCATTAATTTACTAAAAACGAAAAACTGGGACAACCAATGGGAAATTACTACTGAAGGCTGCGGGTATGGACCACAGGCCGATTTACTTCTCACATGGACAACGCATGCTCCCGCGTCACCAGTACTGACTCTCTTCATATTTTGTTTGGTGAGACCAAAACTACAACCGTAATATACAAGAAAGTTAAAAAAAAATGAGGCGGTTGTTTTAGTATATTGTGGTGTCTTACGACTTCCACGCGAACGAAGTCGCGGACAGAAGCTGGTCTTTAATAAATAAGCTAGGATGTGTTTTATATTTATTTAAGTATTCCATAACATGGCATGAATAAGTAACATAACGTGATAAATAAGCCTTTCTGTCATTGTTGTCATTCATTAGGTTTTAGACAAGACGGTTTTCTTCAATCGTGGTTCACTTACCACCTACCTACTAGACTGACTCAAGAGCCGTTTCAAAAAAGTTGTTCAAAAAGCCAAGTCGGAATTCCAAAAATGTCCATGTCATGAAAATGTGATATTACATCGTTGTTCGTAAACTATGAAGTAGTATTCTTACGAATGCAGGATGACGATAGAAAATATTTGCCCCAATTTATTACGAAATCCCACCTACGCTCGGTGTTAGATAAATTTTGAGATACCTTTCAAGATCACACAAATTCTGGGTTAAATATCAGGCATAACACAAGTAATATACAAATTTCGTGTAATTACTTTATGTTTTGCTACCTGCACAGGATCGCGCCTCCCCGCTAAAGAATGCAGTCAGCGTTTTACGATTTTACGGGGACAGTTGGAAATTTTGTGTCAGAAAAAACCCAATCGCACTTTTCTCTACCTGGAAATAGAAGCTGGGATTTTACGATCACAGCAGGCACTTTTGCGACTGTCGAAGCAGTGACGACACTTTAATTCTATGTGACCAGTTTTTATTTCTTCCTATGAGTTCTGGTTACGTCTGTCTTTAATATCTATATTAGCAACTAAACCTTTTTTACTCCTTCCTTCTTTGCAGGTGCATGATGGTGATTTCGTCGTCATCTGAATTTAGATGGAAGATTTAACCATATCTATCAATCGTTTTTGTACATTTTGTTACCACTACAGCTGGAAAATCTCTCACTTAATATTAGGATAACACACAGTACCTGCTTATTAAGATTAGTTTACAATATTCGTCGTCAGCTTGAGTGCACTAAAACACACTTATGTTATCTTAAGTCACCTCAATATAATTTGAAATTTTCAACTGGGCTTTCTTTTGGATCGACTGTTTCAGTGCTGAGAGAGCGTAATGCTTAGTCAATTCCTACAGCTTTCCAAATGCCCAATTCCGCTATTTTACACAGATTTTTTCTTCACTTGGACTTCAGAATTGGGCTATTAATTCTTTACTTGTCCACTATAACCTTGTATCGACTCGTGTGCGACTTTAATATGCTCACTGCTGGAACTGAGGCCTCCTCTCTGTGAGGAAAAGTAGGTCGTATTCCAGGACGCGGACTCAATGCAGGTTAGTGTTTTACTAAATCAATAGATCCAAATCACTACCAATTTAGATCGTAATCAGCCTATAATGTTCCCACTGCTGGGACACAGGCCCCCTCTCAGTGAGAGGGAGTGGGCCGTTATCCACCACGCGGGCCCAGTGCGGCTTGGTAGATATCACATGTCTTCGAATTTTTGGTTCTAAGACATGCTGGTTTCCTTCACCGTTTTTGAAAGCAGTGTTGATGAAATAATTTACACAAAGTAAAGCGCCTTTATACCTGGGTTTGAACCCACGACCTACAACCCGTAAGTCGGGGCCGTCTCCACTGGGCCACCAAGTCACATCAAAATTGAGAAATCCTTTACTTGTTTGCCTCTTTCATCTCACACGTTATCAAGCACGTTTTCTCTATTGTAAGATCGAATAATACATTCCTTAGACAGTTATGGTTATGTTATAGCTGCGTGCTCGACATGAATTCTAAGCCTTTGTGAAACAAACGAACACGCAATCGTAATGCACTCCAATAGTTGTAAGATACTCCATTATGGATGGAACGCTGAAAATTCGAATGTAATTATACAGCTACATTTCGTAGTGGTGTGAGTGATAAATCATGACATTGAGCTTCGACATGAGCACCGAGCTTGGCAGTCATAAAATCCAATCATCGTTTCGGATTCACGATGGCTCCAAAATTTCAGTTAGGTAATTAACGTGTCTAACGAAATGTAATTATTTATAATTGACACATTAATGGATCGCCAGCTGTAATTGGAAATGCACTTTTATATTAAACGAATGTAGCTTTCAATTAACATTCAGAACGAAACAACATTCGTTCTGTTGATTCTGCTGTGTTTGAATTATTAACGGCAGCTTGTATTCCATTACATAATTGGTTTATGTTGACTTTTGATATTTCAGTGAGAATACAAAGGTTCCGAATGATTCTTGTAAATGTCTTGAACCACTAGAGACCGGATTATATTGCAGCACAAACAAGGGATTTCCTGATTCCCATGTTTCTGGCTTCCATTTACGGTAGGTACTTGTACTAGGTAAATCAGTATGTTTGTGTTCTTACTGACATTTATTAACCCGCTTACACTCATAGCGTGTTCCTTTTGATTCCTCAAAGATGTGAACTTTATCACTTTATGTTAACCGTGTCACCTTCTTAAAAGACGCGTTTTTGTTCTTAGACTGCACTTACGCTGTCCTTACAGGTTTTTTGATTTAAGTGTCTACCTTTTTAGAGTTTATTTGTACTTAGGTAAGAACACTTAGGCCCACTTGCGCGTTCATGGGTTATCCTAAATAGCTCGGAGTTAACAGCTAATTCAGAGTTAATTAAATAACTCGTCTTGCGCCATCAAGACTTAGACGTAAACCTAGGGTTAAACTTTTAAATATAATTTAACCCACCGATGTGGGAGAGTTAAGTTCCTAAACTCTGGGTTAGTGTTAGTAATGACAAAAGGTCAAAACAAATTGACGTTATGAGGTAACGCTGATATAACTTATTTTGTATTTTATATTATTTGACGTTGTAGTAAGTGAACATTCGGTACTATACCAGCAGGCAATATATTCGTGAACTCATATAAATACATATTATTATAACACTTAAAACATATTTTTCCTTAGGTATCTGACTTTTTCGTCAATCAATAGACTAAATCTCCTTGGAAACCACATACAATACGATTTAAATGAAATGTCCTGTTATAAAATTCAAAGACCAGAAATTATTACGTATCATAATGTAGTCTAAAAGAGATGGGTAGGTATACAATTTCCGTTCATTGTTTGTTCATAAATTTTTGGTCGGATTACATAACAGGCCACAGACATTGCAATTCTATTTTATTATTCGTCGATTGAACTGCAATGTTCCCAACCCAAAAAACACTAGTGTTACTTTTTAGTAGCGCAACGCGTAACAAGAGTTAAAATGTAGATTTTGTAACCTCGGGTTGCAAAATCTACATTTATTAATTTAACCCGACTAAACGTGCAAGTGGGCCTTATACTCGTACATACTAAATTCGAATATTGGTTTAATCTCCGCTTTTAAATCCGTTTCCTTTTCAAGTAGCCGTTTTAACTTACCTCTTTAAAAAAAAAACTGCTGAGGCTATTAATGCTCTATGACTAGCGTGGATTCTGGATTAATCTAGACTTTTTAATCGTTGTTTTAGAATCATCATTCTCTTGCCCTGGTTCCAATTTATTTGCAGTCGGCGTACAATGACTTCTTCTTCCATACTCCTCTATCGATTTAGAATATTGTAAAAAAAGACATCTTCACTTACTTCTCCATTATATCAGACCTTAGATCCTTACCATCTAAGATATGTTTCATTTTTGCAATCATTACAAAATAAAGTCCAATAATTTACGAGTACTTACTTAAATCTATTATAAACTTTTCAGTGTTATTTACTACCGTAACAATACATTTACTATGTAAGGTAGGAGCGAACCAAAGGCACCTGTTTTTGAATTCGGGAAATATATTACGTGGCTAAGAGCTAATTTCACCAAACTTTTATACCTAGAATAAGTCTTAACCTGAGAATAAATTTTGAATTTATGACAGTTTGTCCATACTAGAACTGTCAGACGTCAATTTTATTTCACTGATAAAAGATATCTGATTTTGGTGAAATCAGCCCTTAGGAAGTTTATGCCGATTCAATTGATCTTAAGCCAGCAACGCTGATTTTGTTTGGCTTTAGTTTTTCTACGGCATTTTTAATGTGCCTGCTACTCTGCGTAATTTAAAGATATTGATTATAAACCAACCAATGGTTCCCTTATTTTTTAATAAAATAACTGAGTACATATACACTTAAAGTACATTGAAGACGTTACAAATATACTACGATCATAGTTTTATAGGACTTTGAGTCAACTGCGGCAAGTAACAGGGAAACGGTGAAATTATATATATAATAGGTCTTTACCTATGAAATTGCCGTTTTGTATGAAAAAATTTAAACGAATTTTTTTCATGAATTTTTTATTTGTATTAATCGAAGTAATCACCCATGCAATCAATGCATCTTTGCCATCGCAGTGGCAGTTTATTGATGCCCTTCTTAAAGAAATCAGCTGGACGGGAGGCAACAAATTATTCAAAGGCATTTTGTACTGCCTCTCGGGTATTAAATTTTTTTCCCGCCAAGAAGTTATCCAAATTCTGGAAAAAGTAGTAGTCTGTAGGCGCAAGGTCTGGTGAGTAGGGCGGATGACGGAGAGCTTCCAACCCCAGTTCTTGCAACTTGGAGACCGTCTGCTGTGCAGTATGAGGTCGCGCGATGTCGTGCAGGAGCAGCGGAGACGAGCGATTGACCAATGCTGGTTGGAGATGCGCCAGCTTCTCCATCATTGTGTTCAGTTCTTCACAGTACACATCTGCAGTAATGCTCACCCCGTTTGGTAAGAAGCTGTGATGAATCACACCGGCGCTAGACCACCAAACAGTGACCATCACTTTTCTAGGGGTAAGTTTTCGTTTAGGGCATTGTTTAGGTGCTGAACCAGGATCCAACCAACTTGCTGAGCGCTTACGGTTATCAAACAGAATCCATTTTTCATCGCAGGTAACAATGCGGTTCAAAATTCCTTCATTTGTGTGTCTGTTGAGCAGTGCAAGGCACGTCTCGACGCGTACTTCGCGCTGGCGATCATTGAGTTCGTGGGGCACCCATTTGTCAAGCTTTTTTACCTTGCCAATTTGACGCAAATGGACCAATATTGTTTTGACGCTAACGTCGAAAGCTGCTGCTAATTCAGCCGTAGATTGTGTATCATCAGCTTCCACAATCGCCTTTAATTCGTCATTGTCGACCAAAGTCTTCGGACGACCGCGAGGTTCATTTTTCAGGTCGAAATTTCCAGAACGGAAGCGAGCAAACCAATAACAGGTGGTGCGTTGGTTTGTAGAGTTAGCTCCGTAAACGTCGTTGATGTTGCGTGCCGCTTGTGCCGCGTTGCTGCCACGACGGTACTCATATTCCATAATTACTCGAATTTTTAACGTATCCATGATGACGAAAAAGATTGAAATGCGATGAAAATGTAACACTAATCAATAAAGAAATGACTACTTTTAGAAAAAAAAATCCATGTTTTTAAAATAAAATTAATTTGAAATTAGAATTCATAGCCAAACAAAAATTATTTTGATTTGAAATGGCCAGTACTGCAGAACGGCAATTTCATAGGTAAAGACCTAATATATATACCTATATACGATGAAATTATACATAGGTACCTATAGTTTTTAAAACCTTCAAATAAATAAGAAAAAATCTTGATATTAGTTCTATACAATACTTAACTTAAGTTTTAAGTCCCTACCTACCCTTAAACATATTATAAAGATAGAAGGAAAAGAAGGTAAGAAAAGAAAGAAGGTGCTTGCAAAAGAGAAGCTTTCGTATTACCTAGTGCCTACTTAAATAAAAATTATTAACTTATAATACTAATTAATTACATACTAAAATGAATTACTTATAATGTGAGTGAGCGTGCTAATTTGAATCGGAATAAATGTGTGTAATAGAAAAGATTTCCACCATTTCATGTAGGTTTGCATGAAATGGTGGAAATCTTTTCTATGGAAATTATTATAAGACGAAAAAAGACTTAATAATATAAACATACAAAAAAGATAACGTTCTAATTATTAAAACACAAAAAAAAAATGTGTAATAAATATATAATAATAAATAAAAATGTGTACCTACATAATTTATTACATATTAATAAATTAAATTATGCCCATTTATTATCAATATCAATCTATTATAGTTGAACGTATGTGTACAATATAATGTTATGTTATCTTATGTGTACATACACTCACTATATTTCCTGATAGGGAAAGCTTAAAACTCAGGTTGTAACTGAAGCTTACCAAGTAGTTTTGGTAATATTGCACTGTGGCCGACCCCCGACCGTTAATTTTGACTTTATTTTTGAAATATTTCTTTGAGATCTAGGAATATTTCAATGTAATGTGACGCAGTATACCAAGTTCACATAATTCATGCTTTGCGTATTCTGAGTTTTGCGAACTCTTGGAAGAAATTCTTTATTGAATTGAAGTCGACCTTCCCACTTTTTGCAATATTATAGTTCTGCTTACACGCAAAGAACATTTGATGGAATCCCTTTTTATCACTTTAAATTTTCCTTAAATAACCAATTACAGTGGTACTTTAGATCCTGAACAAAGGATGCAATATTGTTGTGCTCGTTACTTTCTGTGAGATTAGGTTCTGCGCATCTGTCCAACTTATCCAGTTTTATCTTACCAGAAGACTGATCCATTTATATGTTATGTACCCTTGCAAATATTAGAACGTGCTTGATTAATCGTCCAGGAATAAGCAGTACATATGTGTATACATACTTGTATGCTACTTCTAAATCTTGACGGCGGCGGCGGCGGCGTGGTAAATAAATATTTGGGCACAATATCAGTACCAAAGTTACGCCGTAATTCAATGAACTCTCCCTTGTAGGAAAAGTACCTATATGGCACTAGGTTTAAGGGTGGTCAGACACGTAATATGAAATATAATTCAATCTAACAAAATAAATTATTAGTGGTGGCGATAGCTAACCACTTTTGCACGTAAAAGCGTCTCAACGAACTCAAATCATATTTAGTGGTAATTTATCCCGGGAAATGTTTCCATTTGTGCCAATCAGTGTTATAAGTTGGTGCGAACTGTTCAGCTACCGAACAGCTTGCATATAATTGTCATTTGCTTATAGTTGTAATCATTCCCACTTCTTGCATTGCGTAAATCAGTAAAGGCACACATTTTTTCTATGAATTAGGCATCAATGATTGCATTATTCACTCTAGGATGATCGGCATGACACAATATGTTTTTATTTGGGTTTTTAGATTTGGGATCGTACACACGCACGATCGTACAGATAAGCTGATATATACATTTAGAGTATAAGCTGATCTCGCATTGTATAGGATTTCCGTACAATGAGTGGTCAGCTTATACTGGAAATGAATAGCTTGATAATGTAGCCGTGTGTACAAAAATGCAATTTTTGTAGGTAGTTTTTTATTTTGGTTTTGGTTAGAATTTATTGTCTGACAATGTAAGTTTAGGCCAACGATATAATCTCGTATTTAGCATATTAGTTAATCACATTTTCGCAGACAGACAATGGATGGCGGTTTTTAACAAGTTTTTTTTTAAATCGTAGTGAATATTCCGTCATTGTTTGTTTACTAATACTGGTTAATAATACATATTTAATCGTGTACGGAAAGAATCATGTTTTATCGGGATTTGATTTTTCTTTTAAACTACAAACTTTGACTTTTCTTTTTGACTTTTGATTTTGTTTTAGAAAGTGTTGTTTATTAATTAATGAATTAGGTACTTCTAATATTTTTAATGGTAATTAAACGTAGGAGACTTACTCCAAATTTTTTTCAACGTCTTAATAATTTAGGTTCCATGCATGCGTCATGCTAATCATCCCAAATGTATAGAAAGTATTGAACATTCTTCAAAACAACACCGATTCATTATACCTCTTTCTTTAGCGAGGTGTACCTGTTGGTTTTTAAGGATATTTTCTTTGATTTTGTATACTCAAACTACGCTACTAGTTGCCAATATGTTGGGGAACTTGTATTTTATCGTGTTTTTTAACTAGTATATTTTATTGACAAGCTTTTTTGTAACATTTGTTATTGAAAGTGTTGAAACTATCGCACCGGTGTATCCTGTATTTGTAACGGGCGATTTTTGTGAAATACTCTGTAATGTTTACTTCGTGAAAATATCGAATGTGAAATTTGAGCCTGAAAGTGATTTATGTCAACGTTTTCTTAATGACTTGAATAAAGGTAATTAAAATCGGTGTGCAAGACTTCAAAATGTGGGTCTTATGGGGTAGAACCGGTAAAAACCCTTTATATAAATCTAAAAGTTAGAATACCGTATTTTTATTATTAAAATCTGTAAAATGGTGATGGTTGCTGATTTAATCAGGCAAGGATTTTAATAATTATGATTTTCCAAGCCTTATTCAGCCAATTTCTCAAAATTGTTTCGGTTTCTATAATTTTACTATGTATTAGCAGTAGTAAGTACTTTGATGTCAGTTTTAAGTTGACACAAAATGTAACGTGACATCTCTTCTTTTGCTATGCTGAAGATTTTGTTTAATTTATTTTTATCTTCATGTTTAGCATTGCACTTTATTATTTATTATTTATTTATGATATAAACTTAAAAGCTTACATATTCGCTCATTAGTTACACATGGCTACTGATCGAAAATAGAAACTTTGAAGTACTTATACATTTTCATAAATAAATAATAAACGTATCTACGAATGAAAATCATAAAAACAAATAGGAATCAAAATATCTAACAAATCAAACAAAAGTCAAACAAATAACACCAAAATACCAAACCAATCACAACAAAAATCTAAATAACATTGATCTAATACAATTGCTACGGCCAGGAAGTTGGGACAGCGTTTTTTATCATTGTTGTAAAACATTGCATACAGATATCGCACGTCTCATTTCCCTAATAATTATTATTCTAAGTTTGTGAAAATAAGCGAACATCAAATAATATTTGACATTCCTTTACTTTTGTTTAATCTAACTACTGAATCAGAAACGCTTGCGAAAACCTACACGAGGCTTTTGCAAACGTTGTTCACAACATCAATTTGGGTTTGACACATGGCAACATATAAACTGAGCTCTAAAGATGGAAGCCGACCTTTTTATGCAACAATAAAGCTTACGACTAGCTCTTGACATTAATCTAAACACTGAAAATTTCCCACACTAACACCAACTTATAATTATTTCTAACTAAACGGCGACGGTATAACTACATGTTGATCATTAAATGGGTAAAACACATAGAAAAATGGAGAAAAAAGTACAAAAGAGCGCAACATGTACCAGTACCTAACAGGTGTCTACAGAAAAATCTAACAGAAAAAGCATAATAATTTAAATATATTACAGACAATGGATTACACATATAATTCGCGGCTGTATCACAAAAGTATACAGGAAATGCTTATCAGCGGCAGATAAATAATGCTAGTATAATTAGACATTAATTATAATAATGTAAGTTTAAGTGAACATTTAGTTGTAAACTTACTGAGAGGGCGAGGGACAGCGCACGCGGCGGCGGCGGCTAACAACAGCACGATGAGCGTGTGCATCCCGCGTCAGCGCTCGACTGATAATACGCTCCGAGTCTCTGCTGACGGCGTGCTTTCTGTTGACGGCCAGGAGCTATGGTCGCGCACTCGCTCGGCGCCGATCGATACCCCGCCCACATCAAAACTTCTTATCACCATGAACAAAACGCCGTAACTTCAGTACTTCGAACGACTACTTAAAACCTTGTTGAACAAGTGTTCGAGCGCGTGCAGCCCATCTCGCGTTATCCTTTCAATTACAATTCATGTGCTGCTTGGAATAGAGTCTGTTTCCAAAAGTTTCACCTGTAAAAGCTAATCATTGTAGTTATAGTTTAAATTGGAAACTGTCTGCCGCCTTTCAATGACGTTCATGATGAAGGGTGCTCATAAATGTATGAGTACACGCTCGCTTTATCATGATTATTATCGCTTGCTTATCTCGGTCAGCTATTCCCTATATATTTTATTGTTATAGATTTTGACATTCTAGTCAACTTTGGTGTGTGTGATTTAATGGAATTTGAATGATTATTTCGCTTTCCATTTAAGTATTAAGTCATATTATTATTTTTAGGGTTGACAAATTATATTTATAAGTACCTAACTGAGTAATTTGATCAAACAAAATAAACCTGTTGAGAACCCTTCAAACAGAAAAGGTTTTCACAAAATACGACAAGGTTTACATTAATGAAACCACTTTTAATAAAATAATAGCGTGCCAGTCAAATTGTTTTAATCTGATTAAAGTGATTCTTCATTAACTAATTGAAAGTATTTACTTCAATCATCGTAAAAAAAAGTTCAATTTGAAAACATTCTAGGTATCAATCTTGTGGTACTAATGGTGGCTTCAGGAACTTAATAGTAGGTTGTTTTACCCTCATTGAAGCGAGCTCCGCCTTCAACAGGTGGGGGTTGCGAAATACAAGCAATTACAATCTTTATTGTTTTTGGTTGTCTAATGTATTCCTATATGTCCTATTCCCTGCACATCAAATGGAGGAAAATATAAACTTTCTTTATTCTGGACAGCCACTTGGCTTTTAAATATACCTGAGCCATAAGCACGTTCGCTCCTTTTGTTGGAAGATCTTTTGTACGGTGGGCGCGCCACAAAGGAAGGCGGTTCTATGAATTCTTTGTACACTACCCGATAGAGAATAATATTATTAGTGTCACTTCTTGAAGGGATTCTAAAGCTGCGCTGTTTTAAATATTTATTGCCCCAGCTTTTTATATTCCTTGAAGTTTTATTGATATTGGTTCCACTATTGCAGACTTCTGATTCTGACAGTTCTGACTTTTGATTTATATGATAAGCACTATGTTGCCAAACCTCGTCACATTTTAGAAGATAAAGGGGTTTATTCATAGACGTTGCTTAAAGATAAGTAATGATTAGCGACTGTTTAACCATACATTTTTGACGTTTAAACGTAACTTAACATTAAGCAACGTTTATAAATAAACCCCTTTGTACTTAATATGACAGTAATTGAGAGCCACTGATTCAGGCTGTACTTCATCAGACAGTACTTGTATACCACGTCTGAATCAATAAAGGAACACTTTCAAGCCTGCTCACAAACAAAGGTGTCGGCTAGAGGGCCTAGCAACCTGTCTCGACCTATTTTTGTCGACCTATTTTGCATATTTAGGAACAAGCGTGACGCTGTGGTTGTAACTCGTCATAAAAAGAGTTAGGTTAAAATGTATATAAAAAGCAAAACTTAGTTATTCGAAAGAGTCATAGTAAAATTGACCTAGTTATTATATTATTCATTATTCATATAATATAATTCAACATATCTAATTTTATTTTAGCACTCTAAAGCTGAATTTTTAAAACAAAATCTTATTATGATGATTTCGAGTGGTTTACAATAAAAATAATAATAAGGAGATTATACTTTACTTTTCTTATTTTTTGTTTTATGAATATAAATTTATTTATAATTTACATTTTAAAAATGCTTACAGTATATTAGTTAGTTATTCAATACGACTATGAAAATATAATCATCAGCTTAACCTTTCCCTTATGTTGTGGTCGGCTTCCAGTTTAACTGGATTTAAATGAATACCAGTATTTTACATCGAGCGAAATTGGACAGTTGGATGAAAATAAATCCATAACATATGGGGTGCCTTTTTTTCAGCGTAAGCATGAGGTACCTATTGTAAGTAGGTAGGTCGGTATTAAGTAGGCGCTGGCCAAGAGCCAGTTGTATAATTTAACAAATAATTATTATTTTATCTATACCCCTTGAATTAAATCATTATTTTAGTATTGATAAAGTCAGGGAAATTAATAGTTAAGCAAATTGGTTTTGATGGATCGAAAATAAATAATATAAAATAGATATAATAATATAATAGAGTACGTTTGTGTAAAGTGTAAATTCTTAGTATGAAAATTTAATAGCTTAGGTTATAATTAAATTACTTATTAGTCTATTTATAAGGCTAGATTGTAATAAGATTAGGGTCCATCCTATTGTTGAACCCTAAGACAAGGGAAAAAAAAACCTTTTATGTAAAACTTAAATTGTCCGTATATTCAAATCACAATTGTGATTCTTTGGCAGTTGTATGAAATGGCTATAACACGGCAAATTGCCGTAGGGTATCAATTTGCTTCACAATTAATTTCCCTGACCTTACGCACATACATTAAGCTTAGTTATAGTCTGAAGGGCAGCACCCTACATACTGTAACTAAACGACGTTTTCGTTACGAGATCGGTCTCGCGTCTCTCACGGCATCTTCTTTATCTTGAGATACCTGGCCCTGCAGTCTCGACATTAGATAGCGACAAAAATCTGTCGCTAAGTCGTATCGATGTCAAATTCCTTTAATAGATTTTCAACCTTATTCTTTGGAAATAAAGTTCAAAATCTATTAAAGAAATTTGACATCGATACGACTTAGCGACCGATTTTTGTCGCTATTCATGTCGAGACTGCAGGCCCTGTACTGGACGCCAATTAGCAAGATTTTATTGAATGCTGTGACAATTTCATATCTTTTTGTTTATTTTTTATTTTAGGTGCTGAGATGGGAATCATACGACCTGTCCACCTCGATGGATGTCCACTCAATAGAATTTAGTTACCATTCGTTTAGACTAACTCACAATACGACGTATTACGTTATGGGGACTACAGGACCTAAACACAAGTTTTATAATTCCTAAAAGTATATGATCCAGTGCAGTAAACAAAATCAGCAAAATATATGATATTGTTCAGGATATATGCTAGTTAGATAGTGTGTTCAAAACATAATACAACTAATTTGATACTATAAAAAAATCACGAAGATACCTCTAAAAAATTGTTCTAACGATTAAAAACCATACTAATATACATGCAATTTTTCTGATTTTTCGTCAGATTATTCTACAAGCAACATATTAACGTAATAGTGTTTAATGTTTTAGTCCAAAAAATGTTTTTTATAAATAGATAATTGCTTGATATTTTGCAATAAATTGCCAGGGTTGTGACATCGCGCTTCTCTTTCTTTTCTATACAGTTCGACAGTGACCGCGCTTTAGTTGTTGTCAGCCTCTTAAATACGTAGGCACATAAGTTGCTTTTTCTTCTTTCCGTATCGAGTAGTACTTGATTATAGGAATCGCGATTCAAAATTAATATTTTTAGGAGGCTTGTTTTAAAACTTTGCATAATACCTACAGAGTAAGAGACGGAATTGCCATTTTATCGGTACCCATAAACCTGGTAATCGGATACCTGACAGTGATACTTGTCGGCGGGAATAGGTGAACTGACCTGCCTGTCTGTATGTCTCCATTTGCACAAAGTTCTTCTAAACTCTACAAATTAGTATACTTACCTAATTATTTTAAGACTGTTAGATTAAGATCTAAGATGATGTCAAAATCTAAGCTTTAATACATTCAAATCTTTTTTAAAGCGGAAACTATGCCGGAAAGCGTATTATACTGTGAAAGACTAAATTGAGGACAAAAAGGCTTGGGATTGAGCTGCTCCAATAAATTTACACAGTGAATGTTGCTTTTACTTAGCTAACTATTTTAGACTTGAATATTTACTATAAAAAGTATCATATTATTTTTTTTATTATTGTGAATATGAGGACTATGTGGGTTATTGTTTCAGTTTTATTCTTGGTCTGGCAGTTTAAGTAGTTTATGCGGCCTACCCAAATGTCCTTTCTTTGGTATTGTTCGTCGAATCGTTGAGCTCCTTAAGTTCTGAGTTGAGCTGCACGGTTACTAACAAATGCGTGCACTGACTGGACAGGTCCACTTAATCTGTGTGGTTCTTTCCTCAAAAGACCATTTCAGACACCATTCTACTTGGTCTTCAAACATTATTACCGAATTTATATATACACTTTGACATTGATAAATTTTATATATACAATGACATGCGTATTTACTTGTAAAGTATTATGTTATTTTAATTATTGTGAATGTGAGGACTATGTGGGTAATTGCTTTTTTTTTTTTTTGTCATTTAATTTTAATCATGATCTGGCAGTTTGAGTAACTTATGCGGCCTACCCAAATGTCCTTTCTTTGGTATTGTTCGTCGAATCGTTAAGCTCCTTAAGTCCTGACTTCGTGAGTCGAGCTGCACGATTACTGACAAATGCGTGCACTGACTGAACAGGTCCACTCAATCTGTGTGGTTCTTTCCTCAAAAGACCATTTCAGATACCAATCTGCATGGTCTTCGCATGACCTGACCAAGATTATGTCTGGACTTTAAAAGAGACTGTGACCTTTAAGTTTGTTTCGGCCTTTCTTCTCAGAGTAGTCAGATAGGAAACGCCGACCTCATCTAGTTTAAAAAACATGATTGACGTGCCAATTGTTTGTGCAAACCTACTTACAGAAATAAAATCATTTATCATTATTAACTAAGTATCTAAATATATTCTTTGAAAATAAAAGTAGTGCTCTACGAATTTGGACGACATTGACATTAACATTGATGAATTTAGTGCTCTTCACATTTAAGCACCATGTAATTTAACCTAAATATAGAGAAAAAATCGCGTTACAACAACCTTTTTTTAATAACTGCCTGCACACGTTGTACAGGTATTATTCAAAGGGCTAGCGCAACGTATTTTGCTAAAGCGAAGTTTTCCATTTTCTGTTTCCGCGCTAATTACTGACAAGACTTTAAACTCGTTACGTTTGATGTGAATAAATTTCGAAATAAATGTCAGGTCTCGCTATTGAATACATTTTTTCCAATTTTTTGACTGAAGTACAGTCAAACACCTAGAGTATTGATGAAAACTTAATTACTTATTTAGAGGACGATAAACTATCTTGAAATCTATCGTTAAAATAAAAAATGAACGTTGTAGTATTTTTATTACTCTAAGTCAGAATAGAATAGAATAAATACTCTTTACACTCTCTCTTCTTTTTTCTCTCTCTCTCTCGCTTTTCTCTTTATTCTGTACTCTTTTTTTTCTCTTTCTTCCTTCTCTCTTTTTTCTTTACCCTATTTTTCTTTCTCTTTTTCTTTTCTCGCTTTTTCAGTCTAGTCAGTGACGAGTCGTAAAATCGCCAAAACCAATCGAAAATCATCAAGGAGCGGTTTGTTTTAATAACTCCATATCTCGTCGAATAAAATCGTTGTTGATATAGAAAGTGGATAAAATATAGGTGCTTGCACCGCTGGCGTTACTAGTAACTATTGAGTTTTTCCTGCGACAGCTAAGTCGCATTTTGGAAATTCTTTACACCTACCTATTATTGCTATAAGTATCCCTTGTAAGCATTCCATGATGTATGTGTAGTAATATTAATTGTATCTAACGGTATTGTGAAACAATATATTCACTACACGTAATAAGGCCTCTACGTAGGTACCAATTGATTAACTACCGGGCAGAGAGTGGCTCATATTCAACTGCAACGCTATTTACTGCGGAGGTAAACGGTACTATTAATCATATCATACACTATCAATTCCTGGTATCTAAATATTATATTTGCAAATAACGACATTGAAACTTAAATAAAACAAAAACTTTTTACACAAAATACAACAGAGTTCTAAAAAAAAACAAAAAAAGTGAAAAATTACTTTAATTTCGGAAGTCGGTGTCTTTGGTATTGTATTGTCGTTTTTTGCCAACGACTTCCGAAATTAAAGTTACTTTTCACTTTTTTTTGGAATTCGGTTGTTGTTTTTGTAAAAGTTTTTATTTTTAATTTTTTAGTTGTGGTACTTACCCCACACAAATTCGTATACCACTATTTGATATGTAAATAACAGTGACAGGAAATTACTAAAACATCATCAATATAAACTAAGTGGAAAATATACGCAGTATTAAGGATAACTCAAAAACGACTGGTCAGAACTTGATCAAATTTATATGGGACCACATGAGAAGCACCAGTTTTCAAATAATAAAAAAAGAATCATGCGTATCGGTTCACCCAGAAAAACGTACTGAGCTAAAAGAATTAAAAAATACACTCGAATTGAGAATCTCCTCGTTTTTTATATCGATTAAAAAAGAACCCACAAATCCCCATAGGAGAACCAATCAATACTTCTTTCTCTACAAAGAAAATAATAAATATTTACAAATCAACAGATGCTAAGTCGCTAAGATGAAACTTTACTACTAAAAACTATTAAAAGTTAGATGTGTGACTATACTTTTAGTATAAAATTTTCCTTTAAAAAGAAACACAAAATTACAAAATTCTAGCACCATGTAGATGGTGCTAGAATTTTGTAATTACGTGTTAAGTGACTTTAATATCCAGGCAGAACAAAACATTTATTTTCCCGTCTACAAGTGATAGCGACGAACACTATAAATAGGTACACACACCGTTCTTGCGATAATCATAAAAGGGGGTTATGGCAGGTCGACTGGTAGCGGCATCCTCCTTACAGCTTATCGTATATAGTTAATTTATAAATATGCCTGGCTGCCTGTTTTCCTTCCGGGAAAACAGGCATGTTATACTATGTGTGTGTGTGTGTGTGTGTGTGTGTGCGTGTATCCAGATCAAGATTATTAATTACTTTCTCGATAACTCATCCTCTTGTCGATCGTGGCTTTATTCCCACGCTATTGTTACTTGCACGCATTCAGCGGTTGACGTTTACAGGGTGATTTTTATAAAATATTTAGTAGTCTACAAAGGATGTTCGAAAATGTAAGTTAAGAAACGCTTTCTTTGTAAATAAGTACAAAGGAAACATTTCATTTTTTGAAGACAACAACAGAAAGCATTTTTGCTGATAAAAACATAGTTCCCTGAAAATGCTTTAAATAAATTTATTTTTTATTTTGTAAGGAATTTCGCTGCAAGCTGTGAACTACTTAATATAATTCTTAGAATGCAGTTAAAGTATTTCTTTGTCCTGCGCCTGGAATGTTCGTTCTGCAAAACAATTTTCACGAGATTGGAGCCGCGAGCAAGATCGACCAGCACTATTATTATTACCACCTTCTACTCGTCTGAACAATGTCGGTTCTACACCAGTCCCAATTGTATTAGTAGTCCCTCTATTAATTACGTGTTTTTATCCCCTCCCCTTTTAGTCCCTCTATTAATTATTGACGTGTAAAAGTGTTTGTTCAAACCTACTTACAGAAATAAAATCATTTATCATTTATCAATTAATAAATATGTTTTCAATTGAAGCTTTAAGGTTCCATAATTGAAAACGAACATTTTCTCGTTATTGAAGAATTAAAGGCTCAGTTGTTTTCGAAAGTTCACTAAGTTAAATTAGAACCGCGAGTACGCTAAAGCTGCTACGATAGTAGCTGTCAAAGAACTTTACATTTTTCAGTCTCAGACCGGAGCTGAATATTTCAATGGAGTGCAAGAACTAGCATATTTATAGAATTGAATGCAAAGATCAAAGCTAACATATTAATTAAATACTAATAATCGTGAGTAAAATGTGTGTAATATATTGTAAGTTCTCATCCTACCTACCAATGAGCTGTTATTAAAACTTTCTTCTAATATTACGAAAACCGAATTTTGTAAAATATATAATTTAATAATATTATCACGAGAGATCGGATATTCGGATGCATATTTACCTAAAGTTAATTTTTAACTATGAAAGTATGGAAGCGGCGTCCTAAAATATTTTTTTTTGTAAAACAAAAATCCCGGGATGCCAGGACCACCGGGAATGCATAACTAGTCGGGTGTATAGTATGGAAGCGACTTCAAAAAAATATTTATTTAAAAAAACCACGGGGTTCTTGGATTGCATAACTATTCAGATGCATATTTATTTTAAATTAATGTTTAACCCCCGATGCAAATATGTGTATGTAGGGTGTAAAAGGACGGGTGGTGTGTGTTACGTAGTTAGAAAAAAAAACTTTGTTCTATACAAAAGAGCATTCCATGTTAGCCAACTTCTCAAATTTAAGTGAATATGCATCTGAATATCCGATCTCTGATTATCAAAGATGCACCTTTCACTTATGTCCGAATTTAAAACCATCTTTAATTTAAAAACTTTTGCTACGAAATCCGTAGCAAGATGCTACGGAATGTCCGTCCAGCACCCTAATTACGTAACACACTATCTATCACAATCTGAATCATTTTGAAGCCTATTGCTAATCCATTGCTTCATATGTTCGAAAAATTTGTCTGCTCAACAACGTCAATAACGCAATGAATGTTGTTGAACTGTCAAAATGAAACCCATTCCTACTGTTGGTGTGTTATGTAATTACCCCGCAGATTAAAACTACAAAATGTTGAGCATCACACGATACATTTAAGTTCGAATCCATTTTTTAAGTCGGCTAAAAAGAATTGAGCTCGACTTGGCATGGCAAGGTCCGTAACAAAGAGCACTAACTTCTAGACATGTAGACATCACAGATTTGACTTACAACATTTTGTGCATCACATATAAACATTAAAACTACAAAATAAAGCGCATCTCAAGATACATTTATCTTAAGTTCGAATATAAAACCACCTTAATTTCAAAATTATTGCTACGACTTGCCGTAGCAAAGTGCTACGATTGTCTACGATATGTAGACATTACAAAATGATTAAAACTACAAAATGTTGTGCATCACACAATACATTTTTGTCTTAAGTGCGAATAAAAAACCATCTCAATTTTGAAAAGGATTGCTACGAATGTCTACGAAATGATTAAAACATCACAGGTTAAAACTAAATAATGTTGTGCATGACAATTGACTAGTTCGAATACAAAACCATCTAAACGAAAAGCACTGCTACGAATTGGCGTAGCAAAGTGCTACGGACCTCTACGAAATTTTAAGACATCACAGAAATGGACTACATTTCTTTTTCTTTATAAATTCTGGTGCATTTATAGACATAGCGTCCATTCGTATGACGGTGTGATATTTCCTTTCACGAGTAGGAACGTGATGCTTAACACGTATTCTAGGATGTTTGTCTTATATCTGTGATATGCCGTAGAGAATTGCACTACTGTTCAGCGACCATTCTTGGATGTAATGCGATCTACTTGCCAGACGAGTACCATCAGTCTTGAATAGATAAATCAGTAGTGCTAACAACTGTTTAATCATTTATACTAGGGATAACAGTAGTACAAAGTTATTTTGACTTGTTGTAGATAATTAAGTCATACGTCTCGGCGGAACTTATCCTACGCGTACATAAGTTCTTAACTTGCTCCTCCGTTGACTTACCTAGGTTGGGCGTACGGTGAAGGTATCCATTTCTTGTTACTAACGAGACATACTTTTTGTTTTAGGACTTTGCGATATATAACTAGTTACAAGTACAACATAGGTCAACAAGATTGTATATTGTAAACATCTGTCTACCAAACAATATAGAAACCGTGTCTGATAAAGATTGTTTACAAGCTTATAAAAAAAAACCCTAATGATCCTTCGGGAAAAGAAAAATATTTACCAACTAATGATTGCCCTCTGAGAGTATTGTATGGTTTTGTTTATGAAATACGAGAATGTAATTGTTAGTATAGGTTACATTTGTCCTGTGGGGCTAATTAAGAATTAATGACTACTAAATATTTTTCTAGAAACATTCGTTATTTTTTTCCAGATCACACGCCATTGTAGATTTGTTTTTTATTCAGAAATTACGGCTTTCGAAAAGCGTGTATACCTAACTGAGTGGTCTTGTTAATGCTTGATTTAGGTAACTACAGTCATCAATCTATCAAAATTATCGTTTTTCGACAGATTTCGTCCGGCTCGCCTCCGGCCGCTCGGGGCGGGTAATCAAGTAAAATGTTATTTCTATGAGTCTAACCTTCAACAAGGTATTGGAAAGTTTTTTATACTTATAGGCTCTTTATTGTATTTTTATTCTATGGTCTTTCGATTTGGTATAGTGTTAATGTTTGCGGGCTCGATGCTTTACTTTTGGGTTCGTCTTTCTCCTGAATTAAGCATTGTTACTTTTAAATTACATGTATCGGCTATTAACATGTTCATTTCGTAATGAAGAATGACTTGAAAGCATTGTTTAAAAAAAAATGTCCTTTTTGAAATATAATTCGTAAACACTCTTTTTTAATATAATAATATATTTACGAGGAGCAAGCTCCAAAACTCCGCCTTAAAAGTACGGGATTTACATGTCAAGGTGCCATTGACCTTACATAGCGCCTTAACACGTTCCATGCGTCATAAACAGCATAAGACCATACTCGACGTTACCACCCGACGGAGCGGCGCCTAAAATCTCACCGTGGTGCGGTCGGGGCTTTCTTGGATATTCCTTTAATAGGTACAAAAGAGACAAATATATGAATATGGATTATAAGATTGATAAGTTTAGAAATTGAACTAATATTGTAAAAAAAATTGCATTGCAAAATAATGTACATGACGCACAGAAGTGAAATATTTTGCGTTGTATGCGGCATGGGACGTAAATTGACACAGAAAAGCACCTCATGCCGCACTGTGTGGCGGTCGCGCCCGCACTTTTAATGTTGCTTAGTGTTTTACGAGTATAACGTCGACACGTGCGCTTACGTTTTTGTCGATCAATGTTATGAAAATAAAAAGATTGAGAAATAAATTAAAGCTTTCATCTTCACGGATGAAAAGTGCAATAATGCTATCAGAGACGACTGAAACTTTATTATTCGCAACGACACGAAATCTTCATAATTACTATTTTGCGTTTAAAGATGTCATGAACTTAATGTTTCCTGTAAATTAAAACTAGCTCAGAGACAAAGGTTTGGTAACGGTAGGTCCCTACTGTTACTAAAAGGTTATTAAAACTGTTTGATTTTTTTATATCCATGTGATGATATAAAATATTTCTCATTACTATTACTGTAAATAGGCTTATATCAAGAGTGTGGGTATGGGTAGTGCGGGATGGCAAAATATTTCTCTTGAAATTACGACGTTACGTTACGTAATATAAAAATAAAAAAAACGACTGAACGGAAATTCCACGTTTTCCAAAAAAAAAAACTGATAGATCATCCAAAAATTTCGTAAATCGTTTAACCTTAATTATGGTGATGTGGGCAAAATAATGCTCATGACGCACCTTGGTAAAGATACGTCAAGAGCTCCCATGGCAAGGTTGGTAGGTGCCGCGTTGACGTGTTAATAATAGAACGAATCTTATTTTAGTATGGTATAGTTTTCTCTTAGTCTGTCGTCTTTTGTTACATTGTTCTCAATATAATGTAAAAGAGTATCCATGGAGTTTCTTGCCCATTCTTCTCCATTGGTACCTACTACGCTTTGGAATGGGCAATTAGCTACAAAGGAGAATGCGCAAAATTGCCCCAGCTCCGGCGCAAACGGAACCTATCCAGGATTTTTGTACGTTTTATATGTATACAAAATACATGTATGTGATTTCCCCAATTAGTGGCTAACATAGAAAAAAAGTGCCTTGATTTTGCACATTTTATGTTGTTCAGAATGATGAGTACAATGACCCTTTTTCGGCTTTAGGGTAGACAAAAAATAAGATTATATTTATATTTATATATCTATATATATTATATAAGTATAGAAATGTAAATAATGTATTGTATATTCAATAAATAATACTTAAGAATTTTTTTTTCTCATTTCTCAGTAGCATAGGCCGCAGTCTGGTTTTGTGACCAGTCGATGGCCCCTTTTTCATGGTCTTTAAATATATCTAGCAAAATACGGGTGTACTAAGTACCTCTGCCTATCCCTTCGGGGAACAAAGGCGTGATAATATGTTATGCGTGTGGGCTGTGTGTTGTGTTATGTAATGTTGTCTTATTATATTTAAATGGTAGGTAATAAACAAGACTTGATATTTAATGCGTTTATTCTTTCAGATCATAATTCTAGGTCTATTAAAATGTTGTCTAAAAAGGCAGCAGGATGCTCAAATTCTTGTTCGTTATGTCGGGCCCAACCAAGGTAGTACAAAATACTGATAACATGGGCGCAACTTCCTAGTGTCCGACGGCCGTGAATGCAAGAACAATAATACTCCTTTATGGCGCTCCGACCCTGTGTCTCTGTACAATACAAAATGTATGTATAATATATCTTGCTTCGCACATGCCGTGATTGTATTTTGCATCTTATTAAAACGTTTTGCTCATTATTAATTACAACTCTCTCTGAATGTCGATAGTATTCAATTTCGTAAACTCCGGTTCTTTTGATGTGCTCGCTGCAGTAAGATCGCGCTAGCTTCAAATGATACGTTCCGATAGCAATTATAATTAAATCTTCGTGTGAGAGTTCAGGGAAATCCATATTTTGGTTATTAGCGTCCAATCTACTAAATGTGACTCTTTGTCGATTTATATTATTTGCTTCGATATAATCTGCCAGTAGATGTGGTTTATTCAAGTTCAATCGAATAGATTCCATGAATTCAGGTGTATATTGGTTGTCCTCGAAGGGTTCTTGAAAGCAGTTGATAATGGCTCCTGCTATTTTAAAATCATTAATGGTATTACGTGAGGCGCGGTTAAAAATTCTTTGCCTGAAAATCTTGTAATCTCTTTTGAACATTCCATTAACGGCTTCAACCACCCATCTACAAATAGTCACTAGTCTTGACTTGTTTGCTTCTATGGTGGTCAATTGAGTTTCGCCTCTTCGTTTCGTCGGGGGCATACGTGCATCATATCCATAGGTTTCTATGAGTGGTATCGCATCTCGGAAACCTCTATCCAATATTAGGATATCGCCCTCTTCAAATAAATAATTGAAAGCACCGTATTCAGCCGGTAGGTCGTCATTTTCTAATATTTTTTTCATGATGTCAGCATCCGTGGTTGTAGCGGCATACGGTCCCTTTATATCTATTATATGACCATCAGCACTAACTATTATAAATGGTTTTATAAGGTTTCTATATTTATGTAAGCTGTAGGTGCGTCGCTGGTACAAAAAGTTAGAGCTTTTTTCAATAAATAAGTAAGTGCCATCTAATATAATGATGGCTTTTGGAGACTCTACACTTCCAAAGATGTAGTTCGGAAGGATTCTGTTTCTTTCTATTATCTCGTTCCGAGTTATATGATTTAGCCCTATGTGCAGTGGCACAAAATCAGCCAGTAGGCATGCTCTGGTTAAGTGGATTTTTCTGTCTATGCTTCTCCTTGATACACAGAAAATAGAACTCAGCCTGGAGCTTGGTTCTCCTGTTCTAATCTTGCTCAAATATACACCCAAGTCTACTTCTGGTGAATTCGATTGTTGTCGTAGTGACGGAACTTGATCCAGAAGCCGATTGAATTTATTATGGTTTAACCCAGTCCAAAAATGAAGCTCAACCTCCGACATTTCGTTAATGTCATCAAATAAAGATTTCCTTGTTTCAAGGGCACGTGTGTAGATGTTTACAATGTCCATAAAACTATCAGCATTAAAATCATGTTGTTGATGCGTTATATGTTGTGTCAAATCTTCCATAGTTATGGTTGTCAAATGTCGCTGGCAGATCCGAGCACGATCTGGTATGTAAAAATGCAAATAGCTGAGGAGGTATACCTTAATAGAATTTGGTAGTTGGCGTAATAGTACGTTTTGACAGTGGCTTATCATGCATCGCCGAGATGTATTAGCAGCTCGAGCCATTTCGGGAACAGGTATCGAAGCTCTAACCCGTACTGGATTAGCAGGCATGGGTGGTTGGTCTTCATTTGAAATGGAGTCAATTCTATGCCAGCATGGATGGCATATGGATCGCGTACCGTCGAATGGCACCTACAAAAAGCAAAAGAGACGATAACGAATGGTTCAGTGGCTTTCTAGTTCTATGATGTATATTGAGTCATTATAATAATATGTTAATATGTTAGTCGTTAAGGTATTTATGTTATGGGTCTTTGTTATCTAAAAAAAGGTAAGGGTTGTAGGTTGGGTTTGTAAGGTTTCATCAATATTAATAACATAAAAAATACTACAAGCTCCAATAAACTTTTGCATTTACATTTCGCCAGTTACACAGATTTGTACAGATGGTTCACTGCGCAAAATCATTAGGCAAGTAACCAAAAAACGACTCTTGCTACGACACAAAAAAGTTAAATTCAGGTCGCACAGCGCTAATTAACTACAGTTATATTCACTTAGAAGTTGCCTCTCTTTGTATCGCATAACTCTTATATCTTCTGACTACGTTACATTCACTGAATTGGCCCGACAAGGCGAGCCCACCGCATACTTGCAGTTTCATACCTAAAATGCGGGTTGCGCCTTCTGTACAATTCTGTGCCAGTAGTAAGTAAATCGGTAATAGGTTAAAATAGATAATAAGTAAATATCTTGGAGCACATCATAGAACGCTATCTAGACTTAACTAAAACTAACTACGACAACGGATAAAAACATACCTAACGTTTTTTTGTAAACACACATGTAATATTATATTATGATACATAGAAAACACCCATACCAAAACATACACACATAGAAACCTATTCATGGACTTTATATTATTATCCTTTACATGTTAAACAACTGCATATTATTTTAAGAAACTGTAATCATATTAAACATGTACTTGACAGATTTTTACCTCTTGTGGTGGTTCCATGTTACGTACAATATGTTCCACGAAGTTTGCACGATTTTGTAGAAAACGAACATTAAGAACGTGTCTACGTATTCGCCGAAGTGATCGATGACACACAACACAATGATTGAGGTCTTCCATATCAACATCCAATCGTTTAGCACTTTCAGGTCCGTTGAGATATAAGCCAAGTTGTCGTTAAAATAAAATCCAATGAAAATAACAAAAACACAGAGCACAACGAACGCAAGCGAAGTCAAGACTGCGACTGCGAGTGCATGCCATGATTATAAACAAAGTAAGTTGTGCCCGTGTCGTCTCTACTCTTCTCCCTCTAATATAACTAAAAGAGCGAGACGGCAATAGCAGCGATCTGCTACCTGCGAGTCCGTCACGTTTGCACCTGGCAAGCAATAAAACTCATTATTCTTTTAAACAATCAAAATGGTATGCAATCTTGTACGTATTTAAAAATAAGAGCCAAGTATGTCAAAAATATAGTTTTAAGTCCGCCTAGAATTTAAATGTAAGTGATTCTGTAGCCATTATTTTATATTTTACTCGATTTTTGCTAATATCGTGATATAAAATTCACGCCAAAAAAAGGCATTTTTTTTCTATGTAAGCCACTGATTGGGGAGATCACATATATTTCTTTTTTATATACATGAAATGTACAAACATCTGATATAGGTTCCTTTCGCGCCGGAGCTAGGGTAATTTTCTATGAAATTTGCGCATTCTCCTTTCTGACTGACCGACTCCTTGACAGTTGAAAAGTGCCTGTAAATGGTTTAATTGAAATAAATGTTTTAAGTTAAAGTTTGAGTTTATAATTGAGTTTTTAGTCGAAAATACATCTTATGTACTTTTTAAATCCGTACGATACAAAGATAGTATGAATAATAAAGTCTTTAAATTGAATAAATTTTATTCATACCAATTATGTATTTCGGATTAAAAATTCGGCTGACGTTAAGGAAACAACGTTTATTCGCGGCAAGGCTTACGAATACTGTTTGCAATTTCGATATCGGTTTTTCTTCATAAATTCGTAATTTTGATCTGATTCGGGTTTTTGAGGCAAAAAGGGCGACGACCGACGACGGCTAGAGGGCGATTGAAGCCAGTGAACGGATACCTTGTGTTTGTGTTTTCTTATTGCCATTATAATGGCTGGCGAACAGCGGATGAATACAGGGAATGACGGGGAGGGGTGGAAATTTCTAGAGGAGCCTTTCACCTTCAATTAAATGAGGGGTTCTTCCTAGCGCAGAAATTTAAAATAAGTTTAACTTTATAGAATTTAAGAAATTGTAGTACATTTAGAAATAAGAAGTAATATAAGACGAATTATAAGAAATATAAAGGTATTTTACACAAAAGGAGCCGAGAAACTATTCACGGAATGGAAACAATAAAATAATATACTCGTAACATTTTATTCAAATAAATCAGCGAACTTATTTTCAATCAAGAGATTTTTACACTCGCAGCGTTCATTAGGGACAGTGGTTTTAATTTAAAAAATGTAGTCTTTATAATAGATACTTGTACATTCATTATTTGGTGTTGCGGTGTTTGTGGGGAACAGCGTGATTCATGCTTTCGGTTTTGAGTTAGGAGAAGTATACTGTTTATGTAAAATTAATAATAAGTTTTTATATTTACTAAACTGTGTTTTTTTTTTTCTAGGGTTAGGAACTATGTAACTTAAATTTATGAACATTTGAAACTCTGTTGTTCGGGGTAGACAGATAGGTAGTCTCTCCATGTAAAATACTGGTAATCAGCTGCATCTGATTAAACTGGAAAATATTATACATAAAAATAAAATATTATATATTATATAATTAAAATATTATATAGCCGACCCCAAAATATTTGGGGCAAGCTCAGGCAGACGATGGACACTGTATTGTTTGGTATTGCTACCTAATTATCTCGACAGTTTTGCGAAATAGCTACATTTTAGCTTGAAAAGTTCATATTCTCATAGCCTCTGACAGAACTATACCCAAATGAACTAAAAACTACGTAACAGGAAACAATTTTTTTAAATTATTCTACGGTTATATATCTAATTTAGCTACGGTCGTCCGGCTACCCAGAAAAACCATATCGCAACAGGTTAAACTTCTTTGGTTTGGCTTCTAGCTGTTACACCCTCGCATGCTGTAGTGGGAGCGAGATGGAGAATATGCGCGCGCAAAGGTCTCTTTCGCACGAGGGTTGCAAAAGTATTGCGACAGAAAAGCAAGCACTTATAAACAGCACTCTGTTTGAATGAGACTTCATCTTCAACTTGTTGTTATAACTGTGTGTACCTTCTAGGATGGCCTGTTGCTATGCACACAACTACGGTCCTCCTGCTTTTGTGTGTTGTTGCACCTCTCAGGTATCCTCTTTCTGTTTTTGCGATTGTTTACTTTTATGTTATCTTTTGCAGAATAATTATTTTAAAAGTGACTAAAAGCTCTAGGTTTTTAGTGTTATTTTCAGTTTTATTATTGCTTTAAGATGATGGAATTCACAAAAATTATAATTATGTGAGAAAAATTAACAAGTTAGGTATATTTTTGTGATAATAAAAACTAGTCATTCATAAAATTATCTAAAGTTTGTAACAGCTTGATAACTGCTATATACGTTTTTAATTTTAAAAAGGTAAATGGCTATGTGCACATAGCCATCTAATATATTTCTATTCCTAACCAAAGTGTACAAAGAGTGAAAAACCCGGGCCCACGGTTTCTAAACCTAATCACAACATATCCGTGATCCAATTGAATATTGTTTGTTTAAAAGGATTTATCTAACATAGGTTAGATAAATCCTGATAAGATGATAAGATGTAAGGATGTGTTCGATGATTAGTACATAGGTACTAATCATCGAACACATCCTTACATCTTATAGAACACAACGTTCCTCTATAGACTATCCCTTCAGTACGAATAAATCAAATCGATAACCCGATTTTCGTGTTTTTTATTCACGGAATAATTATGTGGCTAGATTTGACGTATACATTTTAAAAAACCCAGCATTTTTTTAAATGGTACTAATAATCGACTACGTTCGTAATCAGGGCGGTCTCAGGTGACATCCCTGTGGGCACGTGTCCCGTTCCCTCCCTAATTCCCCCGTGGCAGCTGTTTCCGCTTTCAACAGCGTTAGCTATGGTTATGGCGCTTTAATACATCCTGCACGCAAACATGGCCGCGTGTGAACCTACATTTGCATATAAAAAATTTGTTGTATGAATTTGACAATAAGCAACTAACTACGTGCCTAACCTACTAGAAATTTTGTGAAAATAGTTTTTAGTTTCTGCGTAATTTATACCTTTTCAGTCTATTCAGACCAACTTTATACTTGTACTAACTAATTCCATGAGTCAGTCCAAAGCTCAAGACCGTGAAATTTTATCTTAGAACGCAGCTTATTTTGTATACAATAATTATTGAGATACATTCAAGATTAAAATAATAAATATATATATCTACGGTCGCATCCTCAATCGCAAGTCTATTTTTAAATAATCGTCACAATACCACTCTTCAATAATTAATCTTTCAACTCTTCACGCTTATCACTCTTCAATAAAACATAGTGAAAACGTTTCAGGATTTGCTTATTTTGTGCTAAACATTTCTTTGTAGGTCTATTAAGTGTAGATATTTTTATTTATTCCCTTATTACGAAGAACAAAGCCAAAATAATTTACTCGACAGGCGCGCAAAAGCGTATTTTTGTCGGATAACTGAAACAATGTGTGAACTGTACCTAGTATCCGACTGCGCTTGCATAAGTCTTATTGCAATGAGATAAGGTTTAGTTTTCGGTTTTATTTATAAACTCTAACTATCTGATAACCTTAGTTGCAATGGTTCTTATTCCAGTAGTTTCATTATTTTTCTGAAAATATACACGTACCTATTAAAATCAATTAAGCAATCTAAAAAAATTCAGAAGGTGAGATTATGCTTAAAACGTAGTAAAAAATTTTTTTTTGATCTGGGTACAGCCTTATATAAAGAGAAAGTTCCTTAACACTGGTAGGCCGCCATCGTCAGTGTAGGCATTATAGTTAATAAACAATTCTAGGAGGTTAGGTACAAACGCTAACTCAGCGTATACACGTAAATAGTACTTGAGAATTACGGGGTGGCGCTACGATCCAAACAAGTTATATTAAAGACGCGGATAACTTTACATAGAGTCGCAATATCGAGGTTGAATTTTTTTTTGAGACTGAATATAAAAGCCTCCTAACAATGTTTTTTGGCAGATATTCAGCAAACTGCATTAGGTACTCAGTTATGTAGATGTAGGTACGAAAATCTTTCAATATTTCTCTATGTTTAGAAAAACATTTCAGCATGGCCTCATTTACCTACTACTGAATTATTCAATATATTGTAAATGAATACACATAAAACTACGATGTAGCGAGATGACATCTTTTGAATATCCTATTATATTTTCGATACTAAAGGCACTGTTTACTTGTTTTCTTATATTTATTTTATTTTTAACATGAAATTGATAAAGTAATCGAAGGAACAGGCAATTCGTATAAAGTTAACAAAGGCGCAAGTATTCAAACAGGTGGATATTTGCATAAACGTGAAGTTACGGCGCCAATATCACGTTATTCAGTCTATGACTGAAAACCTGCGCAGTCAGAATCACAATTTTACTGTAAAGATAGTTTGCAGCGATGCCTCTCATAAAATAGATATTACATAAAAGTGGTTTTTATTCGCTAACAGGTATTACTTGCAGTGTGTTCATAAAAACAAAGAATGCTGTCTTCATATTCACGAAGCAGGTTGGAAATTTATTATTGTTTACTGTTTGGACCAATTTTGAGTTGTTTTGGTTGGTATCTGTGAATGTGAATTTACATAAATATGTCATCTCAAGCGTGTTTATCGTGAGATACTCGTACAGTGTGCTTTCAATAGTTTTTAATGGAAGTTTGGCAACTTGTAGTGCTACCTATGAGGTTAGGAAAAATAGTGGGTCAACGTTACTTGACGTGCCTTGGTGCGTTTCCGGTTCGGCTGGCCGGTGCCGATCGATACGGAGGCTGTGATACTTTTTAATGCACCCCGATGTCGCTCATCTCACCGTTATCAATTGCAGTATTGCCAACAATAAAATATTAGCTATGGATTGATACCTAGTTATAGTAGGAACGCACGGCAATCGGGAGAGGCACAGGTAAGAGCGGTAAATTGTTTATATTTTAGATAAATCTAGTTTAAACGCATTGTATTATGTTTAGTTTAAATTGTGACTAATAGATTTCATGGATTTGCATAAAAATGGAAGAATTTCCCAAAAAATCTGTACATCTTTGTGAAATAGGTACGGCACCCGTGACCTAGTTAAATCTACGTACGTAGACAAATACCATATTTTGTGTGTTTTGGTTTAATATTTTATACGTTATCGTCGCGCGTTTATTATGCATTCGCTCAATCGGGAATAGGAAATAATCGAGTTATTATAGTACAAACAAGACACGTAAATTTGGATAAATAATATCGCCATTGCAACTACTCATTACGTCACAAGTTGCATTACATTCCATCCATTATTTTCTCTTTTAACGTAGGAATCTATCTACGGCACAGCTTTAAAGCAAGTAGTTATTTTTTCTGTAAAATCGAGGCACAGAACTAGGGCTAATAAAAAGCAAGATAATTGTTTGTTCTTAACAGCTAACTACTTACCTGCCTATGGACGGCCGTCGGTTAAGGAAAATGAATGAAGAAAAAATTCCAAATATATTCGAAATAATTATTAAATCAATACCTAGCCATCTCTGATGTCATTCGTGTTCAAATGATGCTGTATTTACAGCAATAAAATTCTCTGAAAAGTCTCTTTCAAATGTGTACTAACGAGTTCAATTGAAACGATTAACGCCCAATTTAATATAAAATTCTCACAAGTTGTATGCCCAGTTTGGGAAGGAAACCACCTGTATACACCATCCCTAGATATTTTCGGTAAAATATTCCAAACTATGTGATTTATCTAGCTACAGCAGGTGATTAATATAAAATTATAATTTATCTCTGCAGGCTTCGATCATAAATAACTGTCGAAGTCTACAGGGGCAAGAAAGTTGCAAGACTCAATCAAGGCTATATAAGTTTAAGAGCCCTGCAGTCGGAGGATGCAGTGCGCTACCCCGTGTCTGCATCCATAAGACCAGCGACTAAAATAATACTTACTACACTATAAAATTGTAAGTAGGTACCTTTTTTGTTTGTGCTAGGGAAATATGACAATCGCTCAGCAGTGGACCAGTCAAAATAATAACGAATAAAAAAACTAAAACGCATAAAAGGTAAGTAGATATCTATTAAGAAAAACAATTACAAGGACTTTTTCCCAAACATAACGTAAAAAAGAAATAAGCTAGACTTATTATGAAAATTTCTAAATTATCATCTCTATTTCTATTTAACAGTGTCAATAAACTCGAATTTATCCCATGCAGAGATTTAACATTAAATACACAGTAGATAGGTACCTACTGCAGATAATGCGACATTTCGGGCGCGCCTCAATTTATCCGCGAAAATACGGTCCAGGAAAACTTGTTCGTAGAACAGCGACGACGCGGCGCCCGCTTTGGGCGGCACAATACCGCATTAGGACTCCACAATTGTTCCCTCAAAATTAAATGTTTTGGACCGAATTTTCTCGAATTTAGTAAAAGCGCACTCACTCAAATAAAATAATAAAAATAATGTTAAACTTTTTGTTTTATTTCCTGGATTATGAGGTTTAGCTTACATGAAAGTAATTCGATTATATTATCGGGTTCGAATTGTGCCCGGCGGTGGCTTACTCACGTTCGCGTGCTCAAGGGAGCTTCAGTGTACTGTGAGTTCGTGAGTTGTTCGGTTCGTGGTGACGATAATGTTGAGGTTCGCATGGCAAGCGACACGCATAATAAGTTCCTGCGGATTAAGACGCTCCACGATCCAGTTACACTCTATACCTACCTACAGTAAAAAAAAGTCGGCCGATCCTAGCGCACAACTCTTCTCCTCCTAGCTAGCTACATCACAATGTTTATGGCCGCTTCTATCACACGTTGTTACTTCTAAGAACGCTAGAGGTTACACAGGCGTGGCGGTTTCCTAACCTAGCTTTCATTAATTGTGCAGATTTTTTTATCCCAGCCTGAAATGATTAACACGATGGTAATTATTATGTCTATTTGTGGAGACAGCTACATTTTAATTCAGTTAATTGAACACACCCCTCACACGTTGAAAGGGAGTAGCCAGTTGATTCAGGGGTGCGAACCTACTCATAGCTATTAAAGTAGGTATATGTCTTTATCCACCCTAAAGCATGTTTGGATGGTATTTAGGTATTCTAGGCAGGTACCTATAGATGTTCGCATTGTAAGTAGGTACCTAATGTACGTGCTAAAAACCGATTTAATTAAGTAGCTAAAACCTACATGGAAACGAGGAAATTAGGTAGTACCTACACATTGACTTCAATATTGGACCTTATACTAAAAGTTTAGGACTTACCTGTCTAGTATGTAAGCTAGGTAGGTTTAAATACCATTTATTTTAATTTTCTTCTGATTGTGTATATTGTGAGTCGGGTAGGTATTTGATCGCCTAAACTAAAAATGCATACCTAACTAAGTTTGTGAATTTGCTAGAAACTTGTGACAAAAACAGCTTCACTCATGCCACCTAGCGGAGGGTCAGTAAAAATCCGTAAGAAAGTAAAGGCTAGGCCAGACCCACGTCTTTAAGGTAAATTAAATGAAATATACAGTTCTTAGAATAAATTTTCTAAATAGGTTAGTTCTAAAGTGTTAAATAGGTAGGGAAAGTGGGGGAAACACGAACACCTAAACTTAAATAAAACAGCGGAATTTAGATACAAAGTTTCTTTAATTGCTTTAGAATCAAGTTTGTTTATCCATCTAATTAATTGACTTATCAACACTTATATGTTTTCAATCAAATGAAACATTAAGTAACTGAAACAAAACCTTAGTGTTCGTGTTTACCGAACGGGTAATAACGAACTAATATATAATGTCTTAATTACGACTGAGATCACATTAATTATAACCCGCCGATGAATATAATTATGGAAATAATAATATAATTACGAGGAAGCTGAAACAATAATAAAAAAATACAGAGAACTAACGGAAAAGGGGTAATGCCGAACGTTAGAGAATACCCGATATAGCCTGTTCGCTATTGCCCCGCGGTATTGAAACAATCAATGTGATAAAAAATATTTTAGGTTATATTCCTTTTGCCGTTAGCGTTATTGTCATTTAACTCATTATTATATGACTATTCTAGTACGTAAAGGTGAAATTGCTATAGTTGATAGAAATGAGGTTACATCGATTTATATTTATCAAAAAATGACATCAAAAATATACAAAATAATGAAAAGTTCGTAGCTTGAATGCTGCATGCATCTGTATCCGCTGTGTTGTTGAATAGCACTACATGCGGCGTGATCTTCAAGATAGTGGGAAAAATTAATATGGCCATCTCATTCTAACATATTATAACCGTTGCATTCGGGATTACCCTGCGTTCGTGTTTCCCCCACTTTCCCCTACATACGTACCTCCAAATAAGTTTTTTAAACTTTTGAGTAATGGATTTGACAGTTTATTTGTACTAATTCGGAAAACCGTAAATTGCCGAGGCTCACAACTAAACTTGTAAACAATAAACACACATCAATACTGTAGGTACATACATATAAAGAAGACGTAGTCGCCGCACTGTACTAGTGATAATCGTGCCCGTGCGACTGAACGCGAATTCAGTTGTCAGTTTGTCACTGACATTGGCAGAAATTCGATACCGGCCGTTAGTTTCTAGGCACGTTTCCAGTAGTAGGTATACAAACGGTGACGTACACAGACACGCTTGTCACACGTCACACGTGTGTGAATTTTATAGCATCCTTGATGTCGCTCTAGATAGGATAAAAGTTTTCTAACAGAGTCGTCTGTAGAAAACTTTTTATCCAGTAATGTGTTGAAGTTACTAATTTAAATGAACAAATTTAATCCACTGTCTATAGATCCTCATCTAATAAACTAAATAAGTATGGCGTGACATAACCACAAGGGAGTGTTTTAAGTCCCTTGCTATTCTTATTTGACTAATATTAATAATTTGAAAGTTTCAATAAACCATGATGGTGTCATATTTGCATCAACAAATTGTGCACTATCATAGTTAGAGCACTTTCATCTATTTATATTGGGCACTATGAATAACTAAAATAATCATCAGATTTTTTTATAGTGCCCTAATTAAATAAAACCTACAGTATGTAATGAAATGGCTGGAATCTAATAACCTATCCATCCATACTTATATTATAAATTCGGAAGTAACTCTGTCTGTATGTTACTTTTTCACGCCTAAACAACTGAACGGATTTCGATAAAAGGCAAGCAGATAGATGGCGTAAATATATCTAAAATAAATAAATTACTTACATTTCATACATACAAAAGCAAATACTCCGATAATATGAACATCTAAACAACAGACAAAACATAGAAGAAACCATTGGGATGTGGAGAAAATTAAATTGAATTTTTTAGAGACGAAAGATGGGGAGACAATGAAATCGAATTTTTTAGGGACGAATTTTAATACTCTAGATACATTTTGTAATTGGAAACAAAATAGGGCGGCAATAAAAAAAAAACTACACGTGAAATTAATTTACATGCCCTAAACTTAAACTGGCAAAATATGGATTGTATGTACCAACATACATAATTCATTAATTTGGACGGCAACCAGTTGGGTATCTTATAAAATAAGGGCACGTGAACATATTCGTAAGAAGTTAGCATCACCGTAAGGGTCCGAACGACGTACCACAACCACACCATAACGACAACTCGTGAACGGGCGCTAATTTGTATGAAATAAATAGTTATTAAATAAATAGTTTATTCACACGGACCACATTAGACCGTCAAAATCAACCTTGTGGGCGGTACCGACCACAACAAGGCCACGTCGCTGCCAGAACGCAACCATCAGCGAGATGTCGCACTGGCGGCCGGCTACATCGCAAACACAATCATTTGTCTGTTTGAAAACACTAGGCACAATGTAACCACATCGCAACTACTAGCGATAACGCAACCATAACGCAACGGCAAGAAGTTGCAGACACACTATTCACACGTAACCACTGCTTGCTCACATTTTGTCGTTGTGATGTGGTGTGGTTCTGGTACGTGTGTACGGGCCTTAAGGTTGACTGACAGAAAATGCCTGATTCAACCTTTGTACAGTATTTTTTTTATTTGTGCGTTAAGTTCTAATAAATAAATAAATTAACTTTTACAACTGGTAGCACCTGTATTTTCTACAAATAATGATTCTTGATTCTTAGTTTGTATAGAAAGTGTTGACAATACCGTCTTTAATAGAGATGGTATTGTAGAATTTAGCAGCGGCCGCACCACCGAGGTGTATTCCGTGTTTTGTGAGTCCTATCATTGTAAAATAGGTAACGTATTGATAGTTGTTGGTTCTCATGTCTAAGTTCTCCTGACATGTATATAATACCGAGGTTTCCTTGTCCTAGCTTCTTAATGACGCGCAAAATATAGCAAAAGTGAGAATCTTAGTGAATGCTGCACGTGCACCACCGTATACAATAAAAAAATGTGAAAAATCTTTTTTGTTTCAGTGTAAAAAACGTGAAACTTAATCATTTCTTTTGAAACTTCTCAAAACACTTTGCTTAAACAGCAAGTATCCCGATCCTGAGTTATCCCGGGGTTCGGAAAAAGTTAGTCATGTCATGCCAGTGAAAATCAATATGATATTTTTCTTGTGTTATTTTTCGCTTATTCGTGATAAAATTTTATGTTCTTCAATTAACGTTAATAATGAGTGTGGCAGGAATTATTTCATTTTACAAAATATTAATTTTGACTAGTTTCTATTCACTCGACGTTGTTGTAATTGAGCGATCGTAAAACTAATTAACGCCTAATGGGTGCTACTTTTTGTTCGTGATGTTCATGTAAATAATGTGAATAATAAAATACATCAAAATAAGATTTTAAACTGATATTATGTACAGAAAGATTCTAAATTACTTTATAAGCTGTGCATAGTTTAGTGTATGTAGAAAACGATGAGGTTTCATAGAAGGTGCGGCGACCGGGTCACACTCTTGAATGAAAATTCTACAGCTGTTAGAAATTTTGTAGAGTTTAACCATGGTTTGATATTAAGCTCGGAGCCTCTGAAGGATGATGTTATATTTGAAGTGTCCGTTGATAGAAAGGTAAGACAAAGAACAAAGAAAATATTATTGCATTTAATAGATATTTTAAATTCAATTTTCACATCCATAAATTCAAACAAACCATTATAGGTATAGAGCTTTGATTCTGTTGTTTGGACAGTTTTTTTTGTTAAGCATAATTTGTCATTTGATTGAAAGTAAATTAATTTCTTTGTAGTAGTATCCATAACAATGTAATGGAAAGGACAGTAATAGTCATATGTGGATTATTCAAAATGTTTTCCCTTCTGTATTAATTGCATATAATTCACCCATGACCTGGCTCCGCCCTCAACTCTGCACCACTCTGTGCGAACATTACTACTTTCCCAAATATTTTTCCAATTGTGACATCTAGGTATTGCTACTCATCATTAGTTTGGGTTACGATGGCTTACCAACCAATCTTCATAAGCAACTTGAATCGCTGTTTGTAAAATACAATAGCACTTTAGTTAGTGGAAAACTATGAAGTAGTGCATCATCATTATGCTCAGAATTAATTTCTCAAGTTGATAGTACTACATTTACATGCAGTTACTTCTGGTTCTTCTAAAATCTTTTACTTTATTGATTGGTTTTTTATTCATAGTTGGCAAGCTCATTTATACATTTCCTTTGGTGTAAGTTGGAATAGGTTTGGTCCTATCAAAGTGTCAAAGGGATGATCAGATGTACATAAATAAAAATTCACTGAATATGTTGTTAGGATTTAGTTTCTTTGTTTTCTGTTGTGTTACCCAATACACTGTGAATATCTACTCATTAGAAGAACCCACTCATGTTATTCACTGCTTCTCTGCCTGTCACCAGCAAGTAATAATGCCTACACAACGCTGGCAAGTAATAATGCCTACACAACGCTGGCAAGTCACCTACTGGTTGACAAGCTAAAATATTTACAGTGAATATCTGCTACCAAGCAACATGAATCTTCAACATACCAGTTTTACTTTGAAAACTACTGTACATATGTATTTTTATATAGGTGAATGTTTGGAATGGCAGCCTGGAAATAGGTGTTACAACATTAGATCCTGAGTTTATGGAACTTCCTGCTACGGCAACTAAACTCAGAAATACAGCATGGGTAAGTTATATTCATATTTTCTGTATATTTTGTACAACCATACCAGAAGCCTAGTCACCCATGAACAATTCGCAAATCCTGTCAAAATGTATGCATATATATTTGCACAAATATGCAAACTCATACAGTTGTGAGTTTGCATATTTGTGCAAATGTGAGTGATGAGGGGAAGAAATAAAACCACTTCATGTTTTTTTTTAATGTTCATTAATATATTGCTGCTATGCTTGCTTATTGTCGGAAAAAGAGCAAGGAAAAATGGTTATGTATTTTTTAGATTATGTCAGGCAGCTCCATTGTGAAAGATGGTGTCACTTTGGTCAATTCTTACGGACCCGAGTTGGACACGTTGCGGGAAGGAGACTGCATTGGTGTTATGAAAACTAGTAAGGTAAATTATCAAAATGAAATTTGAACACTTGGTCATGTTTAATTATATTAAATATGGTCTTTTTGATTGGCATTTCTTGCTTCTATCTATTTCTAGATTGTACAATTTATTTTCTGAAATATTCCTTGTTTGATGATCACTGTTTTGTCTTGCTTGATTAAGGTCTTGGATCATATTAACTCCTACTCGTTGATGTCCTTCATGTCTATTGCGTTTTCCTTCTCAGGGAGAGTTAACGTTTTATCTCAACGGTCGTTGTCTCGGGATAGCTGCGAGAGATCTACCTCTGAGATTGTTTGCTGTTATTGACTTGTACGGTCAGTGCGTTCAAGTGTCCATATTGCGCACCAACGAAATAAGACCCATGATGGATAGTAGTATGGATCAGGTCAGTTATTATTGTACTCGTAGTTTAAAATAATAGTTTGGAATGAGTTAGGAATTATGACAGTATTAATATTTTAGATTGAAGAGGATCCAAACAATGATGATACACTTACGTCAAGTGAGATAGATGGAGCCGGTCTTCCACCCGAGTCAAGCCAATACCCAAAAGAGACTCGTAATGTTTACATTCCAATGACTTCCGAAGGTGCTTGTGCCCTTGGTTAGTACTTAATAATCATAACATATTCCATAGCCAATTAGTTTTATATTTGTAGTAGCTAAATGTTACCTGTGTAATGTTTTTTTTACAGTTGCACAAGACCGCTTGCGGTTTCATCCAAGATGTGGGATCTTAGTGAAACTGACAAGTAATAACAAGTAAGTCTCGTTTTTTTTAATCATGTTTTCAACAATGTTGTTTGAATAAATCAGCTTATGAAGTCAAATCAATTCTTTGCGATCGCCCTTCCTGGCGATTTTAGTATGGAAATTATATACGACCTTACGTCCCGATCGATTTGCATCACTGAAGCTGACGTTCAAACTTGTCTGTTTATGATCAGATGTGATAGATAAACAAAATTTTTATGATAAATTATAGTATTGATAATAGGACAGCAGAGCGAGCTCGTCCACTGGACGACTACAACAATGGCGTGGTGATGACACATCGTCCGCTTTACGACAACGAGTTGTTTGAGATACGCATAGATAGACTCGTGGACAAGTGGAGCGGCAGCATCGAGGTGGGGCTCTTATAAACACACTATTCCCTTAAATTAGCCCCCCAAGTTACATAAACAACTGACAGTCGTGTTGTGACGTCATACGGGTTTGAACGATACGATGACGAAAGCGGAACTTGTGCTAAGCGTGATGCTGGGCCGCAATTCATCCATATGTTTAACTATCTTGTTCAGTTAGAACATTTAAATTCAGGTATCGTCTAGAGCCACCTGTGTTGATCGTTTCTGGCTGACTGGATTTACATAAGCAATTTAACACAGGTTGGTGTAACAACCCACAATCCAGCCACCATACGGTTTCCATCCACGATGACTAACATGGACTCCGGGACTATCATGATGTCCGGATGCAAGGTGCTTCTCAACGGGCACGGAACTTGCATGGAGTATGGCAACTTCAACCTTGATGAACTTAGGGTAAGCTGCTTTCCACCCATCTTATATGTCTCCATCAAAATTATTCAATGATTTATTCCACGTGTTTACTTAGCTGTTGGTTGGTTATTTTTGTGTATTTCTAAGAAAGGTGTATTTCATGTGTATTTTTTGTACAGGAAGGCGACACGGTTGGTATGATGAGAAAGAGCAATGGTAAGTTGCACTATTTCATCAATGGTGTCGATCAAGGAGTTGCTACTGACAAAGTAGACCAGCAAGTCTGGGGAGTGGTGGATCTGTATGGCATGACCGTCAAAGTTAGTTTTTGTTCAGTTATATTATCCTCGTTTTCTAGAGCCGTCTAAATATCGGTTAACCAAGCTTTGAGATATAATTTTACACCGAATTTGTTTTGCCAGGTGTCAATAGTGGATCCTTGCGAAGATATTGACAGCAACATCAACAATCCACCACTCGTGCTCGCTTCACCTGAAATCCCTGCACCAAGTACGTACCCACGCCATTTTCACTGCGAGGCCCTGAAAACATTTCGCTTGTATTCAGGGTGATTTATTATTTACTCTCGTGTTTCCAGGTAGGTGTAGACCAAGAATAGATGAAGAGAGCCTTTTATTTCATACGCTGCGTGATTCGAATGTTATTATTATTAACGATGGTAAGACTGCTCATAGGCCTAAGTAAGTATCCATTTTACCTTTTACTGTAAATTACGTAACTTTTCATTGGACTTATATTAACATTTTCTTAATTTTCAGTGCTTTCAAGTACTTCAACAACGGAATCGTAATGACGAACCGTACTTTGAGGACTAACGAACTGTTCCAAGTACGTCTCGATCTCGTTATCCCCAAGTGGGCTGGAAGCATTGAAATTGGAGTCACGCAGCATTCTTCTAATGATATAAAGTTTCCATTCAAAATGAGCAATGCAAAGTAAGTCCTCTTCGTCTACCTGTCTTTCTCTCATTGTACGAGTAATGCTAAGCTCAAATATGTGGGGCTATGGAATCCTAATTCATAAATTCTTTCTCCCCAGATCCGGCACGTGGGCTGTGACCGGAGAAGACGTAATCCGCGATGGTTCCATCGTTATTCCACAGTATGTCAGAAACCTTAACAAACTTGTGGTAAGTTTCCTTATTTCTTTTGAATACCTGTTATGGCTGTTCATTTGTTTCTATACATTTGTGTGACGTCACAGGAAGGGGACACCGTGGGTGTAATGCGCAAAGAACTGGGCATACTACATTTTTTCGTCAACGGCGTGGATCAGGGGCCGGCCGCGTTTAATGTACCTGAACACGTGTTTGGCATTATAGGTGAGTTATATTTATTTTTTTAAGCCCTGGGGCAAAATGGGTGTTAAGTCGTATTATTTAAAATTATGCGGTTATTAACATTTGGGAATCTCGTATTATTGGTTTTAAGTCATTGCGTACATTTTTATATAAACATCCAAATCATAAATGAAGCTTCTACTATTTATATCTAGCTTATATATACTGTTATAACAATACATTCACGTCTACTTAGATTTGTACGGCCGCGCCGCACAGGCGACAATCGTGGATGAGTACACTCCACCACCGATCTATTCTCCCGAATCGCCATTATCTACGGAATCTAATGCTACTATCTTTCCGTGAGTATTCAGAACTTTGTTACGTGTTTAGTTCAGGATACATAAGGTTCAAATGTAACGTGTTTTACAATACACTCTTCGTTAGATAACTACATTATAATCAGCCTATAATGTTCCCACTGCTGGGACACAGGCCTCCTCTTTTCGAGAGGGAGTGGGGTGTATGTTATTATTTATTATAACTACACAACATGAAAATATTCATGTTTAAAATAGCTGGTATTTTTTGTTTTGGTAACGGATTGGGTATCCTCATGGATGTCCTCCGCCTTGGGGCGGGCGGAGAGATCTGTCAGACTTCTACTGACTAAAATCCTCCCGTTTTTTCTCGCACACTTGCACCGGGGGCTACGGGGGCACTTAAGCACTCTTCAACGCAATCCCCGACTGGTGCCGGCCCGCCTCAGCAGAACCCGTCTGGTCAAGCGGGGGGAGTGAGGTGTTTGACTCCCCCCGCGACGTCCAAGAGGGGCGTGCGTGGAACATTCCGCGCCGCTACCTCGGGGATTATATGATAGGGAGCGGCGGACGTCCCCGAGTCCGCCGTCCCTGAACTCATTTAGGGGGGCCGAAAGAGGACATTATCTGCCTTCTGCCAACGCCCGGTGCACCTGCTGCGGACCGGAAGAGCACTCGACATCTCCCTCTCCCTTTCCCTTTCCGCTGCCTCCTTCTGCGACATGACATTTTCGTAGAAGGAGATCACCGCGTCCCACGACGCTGCGCCGCCGACCATAGAATGAATCACAGCCGGCAGCGACAGGTCGCTTCCCACCTCCGAAACGAGATCACGGCGTGGCTTCTCCTAATATTTGAATGACCTATGTCATCTTTATTCCACATAAACGTACAACAGATGCAATAAATATATCATGTTTGTCTAGTGAGATGTGTTTCCACCGCGTGCACGGTCGCAATGCGCGTCTCAGTCGTAACCGTCTGACGTCTTGGCGAGCCACCGTCTACTCGGAGTTCAACGACGCAGTGCTGTTCAGTTCGCGACCTCTCCGTGAATGTGACATGTTTGAACTACGCATCGACAAAATGGTCGACTGCTGGATTGGCAGCCTCGAGATTGGTAAGTGGATGATTACATTTATGTCTTCTATGACTTTACGCATAGTGTGAGACCCAATAAACCAGGACGTATGGTTTATTGGGTGAGAAGTGGTTGAATTTTGAAATAATGTTTAATTGATTAAAGGTTTATATTATAACTAGCTGTTGCTCTCAGTTTCACTCGCATCCTAGAGGAACTTCATGTTCTCTGATAAAAAGGATCCTATGTTTTAATACATCATATGGTGCCAAAGTCCATTTAAATCCGTTCAGGTGTTTAAACGAGATCGAATAACGAACATCGTCACAAACCTGTCACATCCATAATAATATAGCAGATTCTCCTACTCTTGTTGATGACCTTGCCACATTCCGCAAAGCTGGCTAACTTCAGCACACTTAAACAGGTGTGACGGCCATACGTCCGGATGACTTGGAGGCTAGCGGGGGAGTGGGTGCCATCGCAGGAACGGCTACCGACCTCAACTGGGACACGTACATACTTAGCGGGGCCGCCATGATGAAGGATGGGGAGTGCGTGCGCAGCGGATATCCGCTTGATCTGGATACGCTTACTGTTGGAAGTCGCGTTGGTAAGTAATCTCATAGTTAAAGGATAACATGGTAGATCCTGTCGTGTTAGAGTTGGGAGGACGCTGCACGGTGTATGATAAGCTTCACTCGTCATTCTCCTGCCGTTATATCAATTTATTTGGGGTATGTCTTTGTGTCTGTCTCGTCTTTCATTCATCCCTCTCTCTATCTATGAGCTGTCATCTTTTATTTTCCTTTTTACTCATATAATCCTTCCTTCACGATCCACATTCATGCTTTTTGCTTTTCTTCTTCGTTCGATTGCTCGCCTGTGTTGGGGTCTTTTTCTTCTGTCGACTCGGTCGATTGCTTTTTTTTTTAAATATTCCTGTACGCAAACAGGTATGATGTGGCACGCTGATCGCAGCCTGCATTACTATCTGGATGGAATGGACATGGGCAAGGCTTGGTACGTTCCCCATCTTAACATATACGCCGTCGTCGATTTATATGGGCAGTGCACACAGGTATGAAAATATTTCATCATTATGAATTAGTCGTTATTAATATTATGAATAGTGCAGTGTATACAGTGTATAGTACATTTCAACAGGTGACAATAATGCAAAACGAGGAAAGAGCATTCAATTATAATGGTTGTACTAATTCTGACAACTCTATGCTGAGTAACTCGAGGGCTTTGTCGTCGCCGCCTCCGCCATATTGGTAAGGGACGATCCTTTATTTTGTGGCCACAAATAATTCACACGCTGACACGCAGCAAAGGCTCGTAAGAAATGTCTGGTAATGTTGATATTACTTTTTAGGAGTTTCTCTGAATATTCCGGCGACAACATTTGTTTGATGCACGACTACTCCATCGCACGTCGTTTGACGACTGATCCGATGGCAGCTCTGGTGTTCAGTTCGGCACATCTTGCCATGGGGGAGTTATTTGAGGTATGGCCTATAAGTTCACCTGAACAGGCCAATTTGAAAAATACTATAAATATAAGTTCCTAAACATAAATACCTAATAATAAATCCTTTGACAGATAAAGATCATCGATTGTAAAACGTCTTACGCCGGCAGCTTCCGCATAGGGATCACGGACATCAACATATTGAACGCGCACGTGAACCGCAGTCTGCCCCCCAGCGTCGCCTGTTTGCCGCATTTCACCGCGTATATAGATGGTAACACATTAGTCGTTAAAATATTGTGACGTGATTGATCGGTGAAATTAATCGGGGTCTTTAACAATAATACCTTTTGATTTGGAGTTACTTTACCCGCTGTTTAGTTTCAATTATTTAACAGAACCATGAAAAACATTTTTTTTTTATGGTAATGAAAACAGGCTCAGACATTGTGTACCCCTGAAAGTAGTTGGAGGACGCGACGCTAACTTCAGTCATGCAACAACTACTGATACCTGTTCAATGTTTATTGTTTTTTTTATCACTGACCTGTAAAGTAGCTTGATTATCTCCGATTCCGCAATAAAATGCCCTTGTGTCACGTGTGTACAGCGACTTGGCCTTCGCCGTGGTAACAGATGCACTCGTAAGTAAGTATTGTGTCACGCCTGTTTCTCGCACAGGATAGCAGCGGCCTCGCACTGTGTTCCTACTTCAATGTATTATTATGTTGTTGGTACCATTTTTCGAATATGCTTAAATTATTTTTCAGGGCGATATATGAAATATTCCCAGCCGGGCACCCGGAAACAAGAGTTGGTCTCGTTTGTGCCATCATTCGAGTGGCTGCGTTCCGGAGACAGGATCGGTCTCAAGAAAGTCAGCGACTCGCGCGTTATCGTCTACTACAACTCAGAACAACTCGACACAGCTTTCGAGAAAGTTCCCGACGTTAGTATTAATAAGGCGGGAATTAATACACGTTTCTCCTGTTATGTAACCCAAAAGGCCTAGGGTTGGGTGACAGTTTGAGCTATAGAAATTATGTAATACTTGACATTGTATCCGCTTTGTAGAGTATAGTAGTTGTTGTCTTTGAAATTATAGAATCATTCAATCAATTTAATCACTTATGAAATGTATTTGAAATATTTAATCGAAATAAAGGTTTGAAGTCAAGTAAAACAACAGAGGGGTGTAAAGGAACTTGTCCGAAAGCCAACCTCACCTGCACGCGGTGCACCCTGCAAATACCAACGAGGCGCCTGGCGACCGACGGGTGGCGGGATAACCAGCCCGGGCACCTAGACCCAGGATGTGTCGTGCACCGTACTACGGCACCATCCTGAGTCTAGCAGTGGAAGCTTTGCAAACAGTCCGCGATTACTGACATTCAACCTGGCCTATGACTGAAAAACTAACCTACTTGCAACACTGGGCACTTGTTTTCTTTTTGCCGTGGTGGAAGTTGTAAAATCTTTGTGCTAATGGATGTGGGTTTTAAACGGAAGAAGACATGGCACAGTCTCTTCAAAATGAATAAGGTACACATGCCAAGGTATTTTGGTAAACTTGCTTTCAGGACAAGCATAATTAAAACGAATTAAGACCATTTACCATTTTACATTTACCATTTACAATAAAAAATACGTATAATATGTTGCAATATTTATTATGAAACCATATTAATTTTATGTATTTTTCTACACGTTCGGTCATCGCAAATGCCAACATTTTTTACAGTATGTATTTATGTAAAATACTATAAAATTATATCTATGTGTTATGAAACTAGGTATAGATCACGGCAAAGATAGAACATGTTAACCAGACTGAAATAACGCGATAATTCCTACTAACAATGTTTTTAAAATAGCTTGAAATATTGATGACAGCGTTTTATAAAAAGTAAATGAAAACTTACGTATTTCCCTTCTCATGAAAGTGAAACAAAAAATTACTTTGTTTAATTTTTATGGGAAGGTAAGCTTTTTCCTGAAGCTTTGCTCATGTTGCTGGGGTTAAAATTAGCTTCATCCCTTCGTGACGCATTTTCCGCTTGGGCCGGGTGAAAACTGAATCATATTTCAATGCTTGTAAGGATTCTTTATTTGGCCCGAAGGGCGATACACAAAACACGTGCGAGGAAAAAGTTGTTGTATTTCAATTCGCAATTTAGGACCAATATGCTGGAGTTGTAAGCATTCGATTTTTAAAACTCCGTTCGCGCCCTTGATCTAAATAAATTGTGAGGCAAAATGGGATCGATACTCTTAGTATATTACTGCCAGAATCACCTAATTAAAGTGATGCTTTTCAGAGCGAATGGCAAAAATCGCAGATGACATTGAGCCGTTTTAATTTCCCGAGTTGTCAGCCCGAACTGTGTGATGTCTGTTACAGTGGTACAAATGCACTGTCTTTAATCGAAGATAGGTAGATAAATTCCGATAAACGAATGAATTCTGCAGTGATAACTACCTACATATGTAATTTAAATAGTTGCAACTGATTACAAATGTATCGGATCTCTTAAAGCATAGGTGTGAATAATTGATGTAGGATAGTCTCGCCTTCAGCGACTTAGTGGACAAGACTTTTTCGGTGGTGTGCAATCGTATTAAATGCTTATACGATCCTTATGCTTGTACGCTACATGCATGCTACCCTGCTGCTACGGGGCTATACCATGACACAAACATTCCATCCATTCATATTCCATGCAGTAATACAGTTTACGCGCTCAAAAAGAACGAAGATGCTAATTCAGAAATAATTCAATTAAAACAAGGAATTAGCAAAGAAGTTCGTATGCAGCGCTTGAACTTACTGGCAATACGACGTCATGGTTTCCCCCGATATCCCCATATCCGCTGAACTGCCGAAAAAGCTTATGAACATTGATATTGTCTCTCTTTCTTTATGTAGGAAAGCCGAAGAAAGTTAAAACCGGTCATTCTTCCTGACATTGCAGTAACAATAATGTCCAATTTATTTTAACCAATTTAAATTAGTAGCTTAATTTTTAATCAAGCTTATTTAGCTAATTTATAATCAATACAAATAATCTTTTAAGGAATCAATTTAATCATCTCATTCATTGCTTTCTCTGATTCAAATCAACTAGATTCACTTGAATAAATAAGTAAGTTGCTAGAAGACTCATGTCATTATAGCGAGCAATTTTATTATAAGTATGATTAGAGTTTTAAATAATATTATAGAAGCTCTTTGCTATTTTTATTATTAATTTAATAATGTTTAGGCTTTAGAAGCGCACTTCACGATTTGTCATGTATAATAACCTAGTCGCAAAGGCAAGTGCACATGACACGATCGACCGTCATTAGCCTTTCAAGTTAGGTACAAGAGCGTAGTACTGGTACCTCGTTTGAAAATGTGTGGATAGCGTGCTACGATCATATTCGTCAAATACATAATACATGCTCACAAAGGTCAAACTTGCAACATAGTTAGTGGACTGTTAAGCCACCTTTAATGTAGTTTGTAGGCGGAATTAATCCAATTATGAGCTCATTATCACTCCGGATTGTGTTCGTTACATGACTATGGCAGGTATCATGCTGAATTACACAACTAATTATATTAGATGGAGTGAGGGCCTTATTTAGGAAGGCCCTAGATGTAAAAACAAATATATATGACATTGCTTATTTGAAATGAAGAAAATACATTGGTTTAGTTTCAAGTGCAATGTGCACTTATTAAAAATAGCACAGCCATATGCAGTTATAAATTTTAAAGATTTTCAGTACACACAGTATTTTTTATGTAAATGTTTTCATGTTGGTACATCTGTTATTTATTTTATTCAGTACATATTTATATTGACGATCAGCTGGACAAGACAACAGAATCTAAGGGATCATACAGTCATGCCCCGAATATATTATGAGGAAATAGGATAGGTGTAGGGTAGAGAGAGGTCATGTAGGGGATGCGAAGAAATGAAACGTGGACTGCAGAAGTGACAGCTTGGGTGGGGCCGAATTTAAGCATGTAAGTCGGGGTATAACTGTATTGAGATGTAAGTCACTATTGAAGGTGCCGGTTCTCTTCAGTAGACATTTAATCATCTTCCGAGCCGGCGGTAGCTTCACTCATTCAATAGACCACACATAAGTTGTATTGAATGGAAATAGAAAATATAGTAATTAAAACTCATCAAGCTATTTTAACAATATTCTAGACTTCATATAGCAATGCTATACGATTTTGTTGATGCGATTTGTACACATTATGGGAAGCTGAGACTCGGGCCTATTCGCAATTAAAATTCTAGGCAAAAAAACGAAAATATCACGTTATTATGCCTTAAATTTGAATAGCGGTATCTACTAGAGGCTTATTTCTTTTAATGCTGTATGTAATGCAAAATTTATTGTTACACAAAATACAATGAAGAACAGTTAGAGGTGAAAATCTAGGAAGACGTGGTATTTTAGTAGAATATACAGTTTGTAAAAAGACCCATCACATAGCCGTCGACTACGCATTCTGTACATCAAACTAAGTAACCAGGCCCTGCAGTCTCGACATAGATAGCGACAAAAATCTGTCGCTAAGTCGTATCGATGTCAAATTCCTTTAATAGATTTTCAACCTTATGGTTTGGAAATAAGGTTGAAAATCTATTAAAGGAATTTGACATCGATACGACTTAGCGACAGATTTTTGTCGCTATCTATGTCGAGACTGCAGGGCCTGGCCCTGCAGTCTCGACATTAGATAGCATTTGTCGCAAGTCGTATCGATGTCAAATTTCTTTAATAGATTTTCAACCTTATGCTTCGGAAATAATGTTGAAAATCTATTAAAGGAATTTGACATCGTTACGACTTAGCGACAGATTTTTGTCGCTATCTAATGTCGAGACTGCAGGGCCTGGCACAAAAACAATTGCTAGGAAACAAATTTTGTTTTCGGTGTGAAAAATCCTGTTTACGAAAAATAAAAACGTAACGCATGCAAAACATTGTGCTTATGTGTCCGTGCAGGCAACGGTACAGTGGGGGTATTTAAAACTGTGTTATAAAATTAAAAATTTGTTTTTTGAAAAACCGTCAGTAATAGTAGTCAAAATTCCAACTTTTAGTTGGAATTTTCAACTTCAATATCTCCGTAACCAGAAGGTTCCCAGGGCCGGCAGTCTCGACATTAGATAGCGACAAAAATCTGTCGCTAAGTCGTATCGATGTCAAAATCCTTCAATAGATTTTCAACTTTATGTCCAAAGCATAAGGTTGAAAATCTATTAAAGAAATTTGACATCGATTGGACTTAACGACCGATTTTTGTCGCTATCTAATGTCGAGACTGCAGGGCCTGGTATGGTGCAGTACAAAATAAAAATTACAATGGCGGGAGTACAAGTGACTCTCGGCTTCGCTAAGTGTCTGTTTGCACTCGTTATAATATATTTCATATTGTGTATATTTCCCTAAAATATTCACTTCTTTCGATCCTAAGTGATGATTACTTCAGAAACTGTAATTCCATTTTATTTTGTGTTACCAAATTGCATGTGTATTCCCTTGTATTCTCCTGAAAAAGGAGCATGCTGCTTTTATAGTAGACGCTTAAATATATGCTTTATAATTTGCCTTCTATTTAACCTGGCACCACTCGCTACTGCGTAAAAATACCACAGAGTATCTGTATACGATAATTATTACTTTTCTGAGCGCTATGGCGACTCAGGACTCTAGGTACCTTCAAACTGATAGTTAACACACACGCACACTGCGAGACAGACAGCCAATTCGCGTGCGGCGCTTGGTTATGACGGACGTATTAAGGCTCGTACACACTGGCGCGACGCGACGCCCAACACAAAGGCGTCGCGCGACGAGCGGCGCCTTTGTGTAGCGCTGTCGCGTCGCGCCTGTCTGTGGGAGCCTTTAAGTGGGTAGGGGTGAAAAATACCCGGTATCGTCGCGAGCGAGCGAATTCTATTAAAAAAAAAAAATTAAGTATAAAATATATTTTATGACAAACTCCCACTTTTCTTTTATAAATAAACATTAGAATTTGAATTTGATATATTATTTATTGTATATCACTCAAACTATTACGTACATCTTAATAAATAAAAAAATACTATTTTCTTAGATAATGCTATTTAAGTTCTGTGGTGTTTTTTATCCGGCAGCGAGTATTCGTATTTGTAAATACCTACCTAGCGAGTGCTGCCGGGTTAAGTTCTAGACGGTAAATCATTTTATTAACAAACGTTTATAAAATGATTAAAATCTCTTTTCTCAAAGGGAAATTTACCTTTTTTATTCGCTCGAAGTTTGGACCTTGTTACACTGATCTTGGCCACGGTCAGACTTTTGTAGGTAGCTCCGACTAAGAGATAGATGTACTTGGATACGAGCAACGTGGAAGTTGCTCGTATCTTCTAAGTACCTACTAGTAAATCACTCACTGCATTCATTGCAACCGTTTACTTAACCGACTACAACTAGCGAGATTTTATTATAATAATCATTGAATTCCAAAAAAGGTAAATTTCACGTTGCTTGCTGTCACGTGTTATAGAAAACACAAAATGATCGTTAAATTTCTATTTGTTTAAACAGAAAGTGTACGTGGTTATTGAAATCTACGGTCACATCACGAAGATACAAGCACTGGCTCAGGGCAACCTTGGGCTTAATCAACAAACAAGTAAGTAAATAAAAAAAGATTTTTAGGCACGGCCTAATTACATACGGCATAATTTGAATTCTTAGTACTTAAATTTTTTGTTACGTCAAAACAAAACAACAATAAAGTACTTAGTTCTGAATTCAAATTATTAGACACGATACATGTAATAATTGATGGACATGGAAATTGGCATTCGTTTGTATTCGAAAATGCCATGATTCCCGAGGGACATTAAGTAAATAGTTGTACTGTACAGTAGAAGTGCTTAAAACTAGCTTAGGGATAAGTTAAAATTTGTGAGAAATTGGTGCCTGAAACAGGCAATAATGTGTGAGTTAGAAGTGTCAAGTTAAATGGATCAATCATTTTTCAGTTGCTTCATAATCCATCGTTTTTAGCCATTTACTCTCAGAAGCCTTACAACCACTTTTGGACTTCTGGTAGATGGAAAGAGCGGTGGAGCGGTATTTGCCTTGTTGTAGATGAATGAACCAAGGAACCGACAGAATTTGTGAGCGAAGCTGGTTTTAACTAAGGGGTTATGGACTTATGGCATCGTACCCTTCCTGCGTTTGCTGCTTTTGATAAGTCCTTAGTGTACTTCAACTGAGTGTTTGTTTTTAAATTATTTTGAATAAAAAAGTCTGACTGTCAGGACATCACATTTTTTCTGAACTTGTGCAGTAGGGAATCGAAAGGGAAGTCCAGCTCCAACCCTGAGAATTGCTCGCTGCGGTCTTTCAACCTCTAAAATGTGAGTTTTTGGGACCCCTCCCCATGAGTCTACGCAATGGTTAATAAGAGACTGGCAAAAGGCATCATATACTTCTTTGATTGTTGGACGGTCAGCAATGTGTCTGAGTGTCTTAAATATATAACTTATCTTGCGAAGTCTGGTAACAAGAACCTCGAAGTGTGGTTTGAATGATAGCTATTGGTCTGTAGTGAACCCTATGTATTTAAGAGAATCCGTTCTTTGGAGGTTCGGACAATCGCAGCCAGTCAACACTGGGTGGTGACATGGATGAGCAGTAACAGATAGAGCTGTAGGAGGTAGAAAGTTTTTTCTAAGAGCATACTTCGTTTTAGTGCCATTTAGCGTTAGTACATTGTTCGGCAGCCATGTGGAAACGGTCTGAAATTCATCCTGCGCATTACTAAAAACATCGTCCCAATTATTTCCGTAGAACAAGGGCGCAGTGTCATCAGTAAAAAATGATATTCTTCCGTTATGAAGTTGTAGCTGTCAAAAATTGTTGATATACACTAAAAACTGTGAGGGTCCAAATATACTTCCTTGCGGAACACCATAGCTTACATTGCCCTCATCACTGATCTAGCTGTCTATCCTCACTCTCTGCGTACGGTTGTTGTGATAGTCTTCGAAAAGCAGGACGGGAAGTCCTCTCACTCCAATCCTGACTAGCTTCTTCAAAAGATGTGGGAGACACAGAGGATACAGGGATTTAGGTAGAGTATATCCACTTTCCGCCAGTTAAGTTTAAGCCATATATTGCGAGTCAATTGCCATGAAATCAAAATATTTTATTTGTAGGTACATGAGGTGATACATACAGAAAAACTTATTAAATCTCACAATACTTCCTGGTCTGATAATACAGAACAAACTTTATTAGAAGAACCTACAAAGAAGTTGGCTGCCCTTTAGCTCTAACGTCAACTCTGCGGACTAATAAAAAACTGTTCGTTGTGTTAAGTGTGATACTAAGTGAGAGTGCTATTAATACCTCGCCTCTCACAGTACAACAAATACAGTAGTTCAACTTAGAGCTGGCATCAATTGAGATATGCACAATGTGGGTTATTTGTTGTTGATTATGCCTCAATTAGTTAAATATTCTTAATTATGCAATGTTAATTAGGAACATAAAAGTACTAAATAAACCAGAATATGTTGTAACTTATTAACTAACTGAATTATTGCAGATAACTAAAACTTCTACTCTGTTTAATTAACATTCACCAGTCACCATTCCAGACTCCGGGCTGCTACTCGGATTTTCCTAAGAAAAAACTTAATTTTCTGCCCAACTTGGGAATCGAACCCAAGATCCCAGCTTAACAGTCGTGCTTCGCCTACTAGACCAACGAGGCAGTTCGCTGCCGCCATTTATATTGACCATGAAAACCACCGCGGGGTGAAGGCCATTTTTCAGAGAACGCACGAGCATTAATCGCCAACTGCGTGTTCCATGTTTTCCTTCACCGTGATTTCCAAGATAAACAGAAACTAGACACAAACACAAAAAGTTAAAAAAAATAATAAAGGTTAGGCACTACCTAGGTTTAGAAGCATCCTCGTACTTCAGAAGCGGGCCTTATAATATTACAAATTATTTACACATCCAAGAGTTTCATATTCATTCTAAATAATTCTCATATTACTCCTCAGCCTTTACTAAAGTGAAAGAACATAGATAAGACGTAAATTAATTTGTTATCATAATTGAAAACTATATTATTTTAGTTCCCAACGACAGCGACGACTTCCCGAAGCAGCAAGTTGCAACTCACATTTGCCAGGAAGACGTGTTTGAACCCAATATTACGAACTTAGTGGGTGCCCAGTGTCCAGTGAGTGACCCTCGGACTGCCGAGCGGACGATAGACTACCCCGACGACGATTTCTCCAGTGAAGACTCCCCAGAACCTGACGAACAACTACCTACAGAAGAGGACGCATCCAACGAAGAAGACGCGATGGGTCGCAAGAGCAAGCAGCCCATTCTAAAGGGAAAGTACGCCAAGATCGCAGCCCAGGCTGCCCAAGCCGCTGCGGAGGCTCAAGCCGCCGCTCGCGCTGAAGCTCGCGAGCAAGCTAGGGAGCAAGCCAAGAGCAAGGGTAAGGGCAAAGGCAAGCATGGCTCTACCCCGCCCGCTGCTAATGCCCCGGTGGCCTCGACATCCGCTGAGCCGTCCACTTCTGCAGCAGCGTCTGACGGCGGTGCCAGCTCCAGCCAGGGCGCAGGCGCCAGTACCAGCGCGGGAGAAGAAGGCTCGGAAAGCCAGGACGAGCCTCCCGCCGACGGGTCCGGTGAACCAACACACACCATCATAAAGCCTATTCCGCGCCGTGCCCCATTGCCCTACACTTTTTACAACATACATGGAAAGAACATAAGGCTGTGCAGCTCAGGTATCTATGTAACATCTTCTCAAAGGCTTTTTAGTAAGAATATGAGTGCCGATGCGGCCTAAACTTAGAAACTTGTCACTATAAAACTCGCGTTCAAGCAAACACTGGTTAGCTACAGCGTAGAGCCCGTAATCAATAAATGTATCTAATATATCTGCCCCATTTAATTTGAATACGTACCAGCAAACCCTGCATAATTATGCAGCCTCAATATTAATCACCTTGTACTTTCTTTTATTTCAGATACGGTGGCGGCACGTTTAAGGGGATATAAAGACGGCATTGCCGTCATCAGTCAGCCACTTCGTCGCGGACATAACTTCAGGGTAAGTAATAAAGCGTGTCAAGCAAAATATGTTCAAATCTTTATGTTTAGCTAATGCGAATTACTCTTACCAGCTGCAAATTGCAGTAATTGTTGCCCAAATGCGATTTTTTGGTGAATTTGTTAAATTACATATATTAGGAAATTGTGGGTTCTAGATTTTGTTTAAATGTGTCGCTGAGCCAATATGTCATCAACATATCCGATATTCAGTACATTGTTAAAATGCTGAAGTCGTAAAAACTGACACTTAATTTCCCTTTAAATTAAATTAAATTTTTTAAGAGTAATCGAGGAGTAATCATTGGTTAGCAGACCTAAACCCCTGCCCGTATCTTCCTACTATCGTAGCGCCTGCGTTGCTATTGCTATTCTTTCATAAAATCTTTAAGCGAAATAAAAATGCAAAAAAGTATTTGCTGAGAAAACGACAGTCATAGCGAACATTTTCATCGCAACTTTTAAATAAACGCCAAGCACAAGTGTACAATACGAAATGTTTTTGTTTGCGAATGTAATGTTGTTGCATACTTTCTCGCTTTAAGGCCCATTATTCAATTTTCAGACAACTTTTATCTGAGCAATAAGAATTGCAGTTTGACAGATTTTGTGAAAGTAGGCCAATCCGCCGTATTTATTCTTCAGTTTAAGCTACCTATGTGACGATTGAAAAATCCGCACTTAGTTCAACAAAACAAGTTAGCCACACGGAATAGTTTACATGGGAAGTCAAAATTAAAAATAGCTCTGCACACTTACTAAAACTAAAATAAGACTATGTATATTAAAATAGTCAGTCAATTAATAGTTACATTAAATACTAGGTTTTATTTCCCTAAGAAGGATAAGTTGCTACTAGTCTCATATTATTACCTAGCTTAGTGGTAATTTTACTAACATTAATAATAAATTAATAATTCTTATTGCTTGGCGTTTATCAGTTTCAGGGCGACAATAACATTATTATTCATCCTATTTTGCGAATATATTTTTTCAAGTCTTTACGTAAATCGCATATTACGATCGCTTACTAAAAATATTCGTAGGTACAAGTATATTTTTCTGTATATTAGAAAGTAAATTATAAAACATTTTTTTTGGACAGTCGTGTACTTGGCTGAGAAAAAGATAAAATAACCTACTCAAGAAATTAGAGTACTTACATAAAAAGATTTGTTTAAGTTGATTATTACGATTAGTGGGTGCTCACTCACTAAAGAAAGTAGAAAGTGTTTGTTGTGAAAACTTTATCGCCCCGATAATCAGCACAGGTGTTTTGAAAAATCCTTCCACATCAGGCGGAGTTGAAGGATTTTGCTATATGAAAACATAATTTCTCAAAACCTTTAAAGTCTGTGTCAATGCCTAGCAAATGTAGGCTGTGCGTCAATCTTCCACGAAACCTTTCCATATGCACAGTTGACCGCGATTCGGTAGTAACACTAACTTTGAGCTGGCCTAGCGAAATACGCAGATTCAATAGAAAAGAGCTCGTACTGGTTTTGTTACCACTGACTTGTGGTCGGCTGTACACAAGATATAGCTGTACAAGGAACTTTTGGCGCGAACTAACGTCGCCATCTTGTTTTTTCAATACGTTTAACAACAATTTCACAAATGTTTAACATCAGCGCCTCCCTGTCATTCAAATGTTTCGCATATGAGGGCGCATGTGTATTCGGTTCCTTTCAAAATGATTCAGCTGAATGGTGCTGATCCATGCGTCATGTTCGGGCGCCGTCAGTCGGAACTGGTCATTTCTTAGCTGCCACGGCTTATTTTAATAAAGACATTTTTTTTTTCTTTTTGCTCTGAGCGCCTTTAACGTGCACGTCTTTCTACATCGTTTTCACAATATGTACCTATAATTTCAACATGGATGATGTAAACAAATTTTGATTTTAAAAGAGTGTCCCTGGAGTTTTTTACCCCTTCTCCATAGGAACTACGCTTTGGAACTTCATCTTTCTGACTGACCAATTCCTTGACATTTCAAAAGTGCCTGTCAATGGTTCAATTGAAATAAATACTTTAAGTTTGAGTCTATCGAGCGTCAAAAGATCCTTGAAGCACCGTAGATATATCCATACATATCCCCACATATAGATCTACACGTAAACTGTTACTTTGTTGCAGTTCCGTGTTGACAAAACGTGCGACGATTGGTTGGGCACAGTGGCCATAGGCGCGGTAGGGGTACTGCCACTCGAGACCCCGTCCAACGGCGTGCACATCGAGCCACCTTGCTGGCTAATATCCAGCGACCTGCTCAATGATAACGGGACGTTTGTAAGTATTTTGACTTAAGTGTTGTTGTGAGGAAACCTGGATTTATCTATACTATATAATATAATAAAGCTGAAGAGTTTGTTGTTTTTGTTTAAACGCGCTAATCTGTGGAACTACCAGTAGTATTTGAAAAATCTTTTTGCATTTGATAGTGCAATTCTTGAGGAAGGTTACAGGCTATTTAACATCACGCTACGGCCCTCAGGAGCCGAGCCAAGGGGAAAAAAGCAGAAAAAACGCTAAGCGAAAACGAAATAATAGCGCGGGCGGGCGATGCGATGCGACGGGGTGGGTCGGGGTACAAGAAATTTCACGCGGATGAAGTCGCGGGCAGAAGCTGGTAGTTAATATAAGTTGGAAATCGCTAACCCCTCTTGAGTAAGGCTGGTGATCAATGATTCTGCCTTCTCTGTATGAGAAGAGGCTGGTATTATTGATTAGGAATAGAAAACATTCGATCAAAAACTACACTCGTTATAATAGTAACAAAACTTATGTCTCAAGCCTGCTACAACTCTGAACGTTATAATTATAATTAAGTTTCGAAGAAGTGAAATCATGTCGATTTAAAAACCCAAGATATAGCGGCCATATGAAGTGTCAAATAATTCTTTTGGTTGTCAAATCTGTAGTTTTCGTAGCTAATGACGCCGAAAATTAAAATGAAGAAATGCTTCCTGTACTTAGCAGTCACAAGTCACAATTCAACCAGTTAGTTGGTCAAGAATGTCATTGCTTTACTTTAAGTGGAGTTGGCGAAGCGTAACTTTGACGTGCGACGGCCATTTATTTTGGTACTTACATTAACCACACACAACTAAAATCTCCTTCAAACAGGAAAAGTAACAACATCACGCGTGAATTCCCCGAAGGGTTAGACAGAGCTGTACTCTTCGTACCTATAGTACACCCTCATTTTGATAGTTCATTCCCGTGTAATAGGGGGCGAGTCTATTGCTATCAATTAGGCACAATTCTATAAAAAATCGGGCATACATAAAAAAAATTGGGCACCATCTAAAAAATTAAAAACAAAAAAGTAGTTGAAAATTAAAAACAAAATTTGTTGCACAATTAACGACCTGTTACCATTCGCAGTTTCACTCCATGATGGGTATGGCCCTCGACGAACTTACCGAACAGTCGGTCCTGACCATCCACTTTCGCTTCACCAGCGAGCTTATACTCCAGGTCAACGGCAAGTTGATCGGCTGCATCGCCACCGTGCCGCGTCGGTTCAGTCATGTCTTTCCGACCATCGATTTGTACGGCAGGATTTGTCAGGTATGTACAGCCAGCCCATATGTTGGAAGGCCAAAAAGTGTCCACAAACCTGCACTTCTGAGGGCCTAAAAATGCTACTTTTGCCGCAATTGGCGTGGCCACCTACTGGACCCAACTCATTTAACATTATAATACAGGATGGCAGGGACATCCACGCGCAAACGGTGACCATAAATTCAGCACATCATTCTAGACCTCGTAGCGTAGAAAATTTTGGACGGTTATCAAAAAAAATCTGCTGTTTCATAGAAAAGTGCAATACCTACGCGGCCAAAATGTATGGAACAGCAATTTTTTTTTTATAACCTACGAAAAATTTAATTGCAAGGAGTTCAGAATCATGTGCTGAATTCATGGTTACAGTTTGTTCTTCAACGTATACCATCCTGTATATAATGTACATTTATTTACCATCGACTCAAAAAGAAGAAGCCTGGGAAATTAATTGGCAAATTGGCACTCTATGTCAATTCGGCGTATTATAGCCCTTTTAATACAACTGTCAAAGAATGACGTGTGATTTGAATTTACGGACAATTTAAGTTAGTAGGCAATTTGCTAAGAATTCAATTGGGCCCTGGCTTTACTTAACTATTGCTTTATGGCAATTGTCTGCTGTGAAATATGAAGCGGTTATTTTGAAAAAAAAAACTTTTTTTGAATGTCATTGTCAATCTATTGCGAGCTGCAACAAAACTTGATGATATTTTAACAAAGAAATAATAGGTTCGATTCCTAGTTAAACTAAACCAGCACCCTAATTGCATAACACACTATTAATCACAATCTGAATAATTTTAAAGCCTATTGCTAGGAATCCAATGCTTCATAATTATGTTCGAAGAATTTCGAATATAATTATGAAGCATTGGATTCCTAGCAATAGGCTTGCTCAACAACGTAAATAACGCAATGAATGTTGTTGAACCGTCAAAATGAAAGCCATTCCTACTGTTAGTGTGTTACGCAATTATCCCGCAGCTTTTGTTTATAAAACTGACAATCTACACTTTACCACATTAGTTATGTGTTTATTGGTAAGTGAGCAATGTTTATTCTTTTAGAATGAAGAAATAACCTCTAACCTCAAAACCTCTCCCTAAATTCATGGATCTGCAATCTTATTCCGAAAACACATTTATTGTACAGAATGTAACTTAACTTTTGTTGTATACAAAACTACTCACGGACTGGTTCTCATTATTTTCAGATATCGGTGTTGCTTCACCCTTATGTCATTGCGAGTGGTGCATCATTAGATTTGCCGGTGATCACTGAGAACCGCGACGAGGCGCTTGATGACGACTCCGATGAGGAAGCTGACGATGAATCTGTGGATCCAGAATCGTTGATAAAGAAGAAAAAGAAAGCTTTCAGTCAAGATAATCTCATGAACACCCAGTGGGAGCCTCTACCTATGCCAGCTGGCCCCACCCCTGGACTCAGCTTCATGCCCTACTGTGTTCCGACTCCTCTTCCATTCCGTACTCCGACACCAATTCCGCTGCCAGTGATGCAACCTTTTGGAGGGCCTGCATCAATCCCTGTGAAGAAGAAGTTGAAAAAATGTAAAGTCAAGGGTAAGGGCAAAAGTCAAGACATTCCAGCTGAGGCTCCGATGGCACAGAGTCTCAATTTGCCACAGCGAGACAGCAGTCCGCCCGCCGATAACAATGAGGTAGTGAACCGTTGCATTCAGAAGAGCCACTCGACGCACAACTTCAGCCTCGCGTGTGACGAGCAGGACAGGGCGAGCGGATTGCGCCACACGTACAGCGTAGGCTCGCGGGTGGGCGATGACGCGCACGAGCACTTCTGTGACACCAACATCCGTCACAACGACCGCTACCCGGAGGCTAACGATGTTGACAATCTGGACAACGAGATCATAGACGCGCTCACCATGGAGACTGGGAACTTGCCCGATCTCACTGAAGAACAGTCTTCGTCTATTGATGAATCGACCCGTCGCGACGATTTTTGGTCTGAGTCGCTGTCGGTGGAGTATTTACACTATTTGAACCGCATTCTGTGCTTGGACCAGGAGGGTGGTGAGGGTCATAGCTTGGAGTCTGAGTGGGAGGCGTCTGGAGAGGGGTGTGAACACCTGCACCTTGTATTGAAGTACTGGAACTACTTGGTGCTGCCGTACCCGGAGCTCCGCCAGGCTGTGTCGTGGGGACAGGTGCGGTGCTACTGCGCTAACTGCCAGCCTGACGCTCCGTCGGCATTAGCTGGTAAGTTCATAAATTATTATTTACGTGAATAAACATGTTTATTGGTACTTTTCTTTGGTCCTGAAATAGTCCGAAAAAAGCCGAAGATCGAGCTAAATTGCGTTCAATTGGGGAGACTTACGTCTAGCAGAGGATGTTTATGTGAGTGGGACTTCTCTCGAGAAGTTAGTTGTTGAAAAAAACTTATGTGTGTAAGTTATGGAGTGATTAGATAAAGATACTAGAAATAAATATTAAAATGAGACAGCGGGGCTTTCGTTACAATACATATAATACAAGGACACAGGAAGCAGTAATATTTGAATTTGACACTTCAGGAACAGTCGGGTTAGTCAACGTCACTGAAGATTGCATCGATACTCCTTAGTTGTAGTAAACATAAATTTATGATTACAGGCTGGGTGCGCATCGAGCGTATCGACGGAGTGGGCGCGGCCGTGCGCGGGTTCTGGCACGTGGTGCGCTCGACGCTGGGCGCGGCGCAGGTGGCGGGCGGGGAGCGCGGGGAGCACGACCCGCTGCGGCGCCCGCGCTCTCTCTCCGTAGCGCCCTGCTCGGCGCCGCCCTTCGCCGACATGTATGTATACAGAGTATGCGCTTCGGTAATATTCGTATTTCCGAAGTAGCACGAACATCACAGAGTAACAACCCTCAGAGGCAATGCTGCGGTAGTAGCATTTTGTAGTAGTGCACCTATCATTGCGCGTTTGCATCAAGTTTTCTCTCCATCGGGCTATCGGCGGAGTAGGTAACCCGACGGAGTGAAAACTTGATGTCTCAGATCGTCGTTTGTCTCTTAAAAGTTTATAAAAGTTTTTGGAATTACATAGAGTGGTTAGTCTATAATTTTGTAAACATGGTAATACAAAATAGGCAAGTACATCCATGGTAGTAACAGCTCTCTATAAGATATCATCGTCACACGTTAGTATTTCTGAAGATAGGCGATGATTCCCGAAGCGTATACTTTTCTATGGAAGCTGTACTTCCATTCGATGGCCGTCTAAATCATGTCAGCCCAGAGCTTAGCTACGAGTTATCATTATCAGTAGCGTCCATTTGTTCCAGTAATAGTATAGGAGATCCATAAAACGACGATCTTTGTGAAATGGCTGGTAATGGATAGACTAGAGTGCCGAACAAAGTTTACTGGCGTCCGATCGAAGAAACCTATGTCCAGGGCGTCTTTTCATAAGAATGATGATATGCAAGGAACTGTCATCTATCCTAGGCACGGCAGTACCAAGCTAATCTTAAATAACCTTACATTTGAATCTATTACTATACATATATACAAAAGAATTCCTTATGTTAAGATATCCTTTAATGAAAGTTACTCTACTGACTTCTGTGTGGATATTTCCAGATGGTTCGACGAGGAAGGAAAGCCGCATCACACCGTGCTGGCTATTGAGATCGATGTTGAGTAAGTACACGGCCGCCATTGTAAGGCTATTTTATTGCATACGAACTCGAAATTTCAAATTCAAAATATTTTATTTCACATAAACCTACGTGGGCCATTGTGAAACGTCAGAAGCTAGATACACGGTTCCAATTGGTCGTTTACTATGGACGACGGCCGGCAGAAACTCCACGGTTACTCTTTTAAAAGTAATTGGCTTTTACAATGTTTTCTAATTACACTGTTACTAAGTATCGGAGGACAGTGTACTTATTAATTCATTATCTCCCTTAGGGGCTAGTAATAGTTCAGCTGAAATTCATGTTTCGCCCCCACTTCCCCGCGCCTTGTATCTTTCTATCCCGCTCGCACAGTCAAACTGATTCGGTTAGGGTAAATTGAACTATTGTTGGAAGGATGCTAGAAATAAAATGATTAAACTTAACATTAATTTATTACATTAGTATAAAAATTCGCTTTCACATTGTATGTACAGTCTATATAAAATTCTGGCCTTTTAAATGGGTAGGTAAATAAAAGGTATAACAAAAAAAAATAAACATGGGAGGCCTTCATCTTTTGTATAGAAACAACGACAAAATTAAATGGATTAATATTTGTGGCGAGTAGCGACGTCTATACCGCCACAAACGAACTACGCAAGACATGTGACTGACGTCAAAATCCTACATCACGCAAGCAAAGTTAACAGCGAAATCTGCAATACCGGACCAATACCGGATTAGTTTTCAATGACCGACCAAAGAAAATTGCTCTGCCGCCATACAATGTCATCCTAAAACAGCGACAGTCAAATAAAATTACTTGTCTTTTTGCTGATTTTTTTTGCCAAAAGATAGGTCAGCCCTCTGGTCACGTGAAGAGTCGACCAACAGCTTGGCGATTTCTCGAAAAACTAAGTCGGCACTCGGACCGCGTGGCCCTAGTGTTTCAGCACAATATGGCTGGAACATATAAATCCCAATAAGATTGGAGTATTTGCGCTGTTTGAGGTTTTCCGCACCAGCAGTAGCCGCTTCAGCACAGCCCGTCGTGCTAGGAAGATGGGATGGCGCAAGGGAGTCAACACATGTTGCATCACACACCATAGGCCGACCTAACTTTCAAAGCATTATGGAAAATCCGTCTGGTCTCTTCCCATCGTCGCGTGTCAAGCCGTTGGGTACTAAAACAGCTGGCACCCTTAGTGACAAGAGCACGCAATAGCTAAAACGCATAATAATATGTCATATGACTGATGTCAAATAAAGTTTTATACCTTTGAGGTCTGTTTAGAATAGAACGAATTTTAAAGATGTTTTTTTCAATGAATACACCAAAATTTTCAAAAAAATACGAGGAATGTGGAGCAGGACGATCACAGAAAGAAACATTTATGTGAAATCCCTTAAATCCCTAATTTTCATATTTTGTAAGTTTTTTTTTTTTTTTGGTTGGGATATCATCGAATATCTCTCGCTCTGGGCGTAGCGAGAGGTAGTCTCAGACTTTTACTGACTAAAACCTACTCGTGTTCCTTCAGTTGCCTGTGCGCCAGGGCCACGTTAACTCTTTCGAACAATCCGCGACCCTGGCAGGCATCGGCCCTATCGGACCCAGTCAAATAGTGTTGACATCACTTTGAGGCGCGCGTGGAACATAACGCGCCGTCGACCCGGGCCTGGTCCTTACCGGACGGCGAGCTGCCCATTGCTCGCCGTCCGCAAGCCCTCGCCTGCGGTGGCCGGGAATCGGCTATCGACTCCCGACGCCCAGGGTGTCTCCTCCTGCGGCGACTAGGGGCGTGAGGGTTCAACGATTGCCACACCCTCACGCGCTCCGCCTCCTCCTTCGCGAGCATTACTGCTTCGCAAAAGGAGGTGATGGCGATGTCGCCGTGGTGCCTGTCTATCCACTCCTCAAAAAGGGGACTTAACGCCGCAATTGTGGCGTGCTCGGCACTGGGTTGCGACAGTCGCACTCTCCATGCCGCCATGATATCCCGCCGGAGCTCAGTCCGCTGTGCCCCGATTTCTCGCGGCAGCGGAGTTACGGCAACGCCAAATGTCAGGCAACTAAGTACCAATGATCAACTTAATAGAATAAAGTTGCAGTCGCTCGGGTTGATCGAAGGTTAAGCTACGCCTGCCGCGGTCAGTTCTAGGATGGGTGACCATCCATTACATATTGAGACTCCCTCGGTGCATCTGAAACACGTTAAGCCGTTGGTCTCGGCGGTCTTTCGTAGATCTTTGACAGTCCTTACAGGTAGTCAGAAGCCCAAAAGTCTGACAACCAGTCTTACCAAGGTGGGTATCTAGTAACTGGTATGTGGAGGTCAGAAAAACAGTCGCTCCATGTAAAATACTGGTATTCAGCTGCATCCGGTTAGATTAGAGGCCGCCCCGAACATAGTTGGGAAAAGGGGCAGATTGAATGAGTTGGAGCATGTACACGAAAAAATAACTCGCTGAATGCATAACCTCCTCCTTTTTTGCAGTCGGTAAAAACAACAGGAATAAACACAATTTGGCTGTACATCGCATTCGCCTCCACAGAGTAGGCAACTCGGTCATGGGGTTTACGCTTTTACAGCGAACTTCCCATTGATCTTAAACGATTTAAAAGCTGTATTAAAACTAAACTTTGTAAAAATGGGCGCTTATAAACTTTCTGATTATTTCGAAGACAATAAAGCTTGGGATTGTGCTGCTCACTCTGTTAAGCTTTATGATTATGCCCTTTGCATATTTCTTAAATAATTTTGACACCAAACTTGACATTTGTATTATTATGCAAAATCATTTTTATCCTATGTATTTATAAACAAAGTATACTAACCTATCTGGTGCTATATCAGTCAACTGCCTTATTTTCCTTAATGCATGTGCTGATGCTGAACTTAATCTACCTGAAAGAGTTCAAAGGTGGGTGCTGGAATGTTAAATCAATAGTAATACCGACCTAGAAATACAGCGCGTCAATAGTAATCAAAGTAGTTCCTAGAAATGCAGTAATACCTAGAAATACCTACAACTATAATGCGTAATCAATGCGATTCAAAACTATTTGTAAGCAAAATGCCTACTACAAACAATAATATAAACATAGTCTCATTGTTGACTGGTAAGGTTATGTTTGATGGGCAAGGAGTTATCATGTGATCAATCAAAGTTGCAGAATAGGTGAGTCGGTGGCTGACTCATTGCATAGTCCCTCTGCGCCAGTAATCGCCTTCTTCCATAGTTCGGACCACCGGCTTGCTCTGGTAGGTTAGATCTGGTAGGTTAGGTGAAAGTTATACGCCTACCCCTTTTTTTTGTTTCGGTTTGGGTAATCCTCATGGATGTCCTCTGCCCTGGGGTCTGTCAGACTCTTACTGAGTAAAAACCACCCCGGTGTTCCATCTCACACCTGCGCTGGGGGTCGCGGGAACGTACGATTCTTCCGCAACCCCCGACTGGTGCCCGCGTGTGCGGGCCTCGTCTGGTCAAGCGGGGGGAGTGAGGTGTTTGACTCCCCTCGCGACGTCTAAGAAGGGCGCGCGTGGAACACTACGCGCCGCCACCTTGGGTCCAGATGTATAGGGTCGACAGACGACCCCTGGTCTGTCCCTCCTGGACCAATTTAGGGAGACTGGAAGAGGGCGTTGTCCGCCCTCCGCGGACGCCCGTTGCGCCTGCTGCGGGCCGGATGAGAGGATGAGATCTCTCTTTCCCTTTCCGCAGCCTCCTTCTGCGAGATAACAGGTTCGCAGAAGGATACCACCGCGTCCCAAGACTCCTTGCCGCCGACCATCGCATTCACTACGGCGGGCAGCGACATGTCACTGCCTACTCCTGAGATGACACACTCTGCCAGCGTTTGCCACGCCGTGTCATCCCAGCAGTCGACACAGTGGTGACACCGGGCGTCCGGCTCTCTGTTTATGCGACACTGATATTCCCGAAGCAACCATGCACCGAGAACACCTGTCACCCGAAACGACTGGGAGCCGTGCCTCCTCCCGAGCCAGAGATCGAGCACCGGTAGGACCGCCTGGATGGTGACGAGGCCGGTGGTAGGGCGTGAGAGCCTGATACGCCTAACCCTTTTTTTTTTTTTGTTCCGGGGTGGAAAATCCTCATGGATGTCCCCCGCCCTGGGGGGGCGGAGGGGTCTGTCAGACTCTTACTGACTAAAAACCACCCCGGTGTTCCGTCTCACACCTACGCCGGGGGTCGCGGGAACGTACAAATCTTCCGCAACCCCCGGCCGGTGCCGGCCCGCCTCTGCGGGCCCCGTCCGGTCGAGCGGGGGGAGTGAGGTGTTTGACTCCCCCCGCGACGTCTAAGAGGGGCGCGCGTGGAACACTACGCGCCGCCACCTCGGGTCCTGATGTATGGGGGGCGACGGACGTCCCCGAGTCCGTCGCCCCTGGACCCATTTAGGGGGGCTGGAAGAAGGCGTTGTCCGCCCTCCGCCGACGCCCGGTGCGCCTGCTGCGGGCCGGGTGAGAGGATGAGATCTCTCGCTCCCTTTCCGCAGCCTCCTTCTGCGAGATCACTGTTTCGCAGAAGGATACCACCGCGTCCCAGGACTCCTCGCCGCCGACCATCGCATTCACAACGGCCGGCAGCGAGAGGTCACTGCCTACTCCTGAGATGAGGGCACGGCGCGGCTCCACCCAAGCGGCACACTCTGCCAGCGTATGCCGCGCCGTGTCCTCCCGGCAGTCGACGCAGTGGTGACACCGGGCGTCCGGCTCCCTGTTTATGCGACACAGGTACTTCCCGAAGCAACCGTGCCCCGAGAGCACCTGCGTCACCCGAAACGACAGGGAGCCGTGCCTCCTCCCGAGCCAGTGGTCGAGCACCGGCCGGACCGCCTCGATGGTAACGAGGCCGGCGGTAGGGCGTGAGAGCCTGTCCCGCCATTCCGCCACCAGGACCTCGCGGAGCTGCGACCGACGCTGCTCCATTTGTCGCTGCATCGGTCGTTCGCCCCGCGCCCGCGCTTCCTCGCGCCACCGGTACAGTGACGCGAGCACTTTCGCCTCCAGGTCCCAGGGCGGCGATCCGGCCAGTGCACAAGCCGCCTCGTAGGAGATCGTGCGATAACCCCTGATGACTCTGACGGCCATCGCTCTCTGCGGCTTTCGCAGAACAGAGATGCTGCCGGCCGTCAGGTCAGCCGCCCAGATCGGGGCCCCGTAAAGGGCCATCGACCACACGATCCCCACGTAGAGCCGCCTACAAGCGGCGCTCGGGCCCCCCAGATTGGGAAGCAGCGTTGACAATTGGGAAGCAGCGTTGACAGATACGCCTAACCCTACACCAACATTTCGCGAATTATGTTTTATTCTTGAGTAAAAGAGGAAGACCTTATTACTATAACCCTAAAAATTCCTTTTGGAAGGTTGGATGTTCAATGAATAAGTTATAATCCGTCTTTCTTGCAGGGGCTCTGACGCCGAAAACGATCGTCTCCTGGCGTTCTTGATCTATCTGAAGCCGCACGTGACATTTGCCGAAGACAACCCACCGAGTCTGGAGGAATAAGTCCTCATAATATATTCATGTGTAACCTTTCTTGAATATCTATACTCATCGATAGCACCGTGAGCGTATTTATTATAGAAATATAATAATTTCTCGATTATAGTGTTGTCCAAAATACAGGTATTATGCTATTCACGGTGCGACATTATCGAAATTGATATTATTATAAATGTTAGACATTAAGGTACATTAAGATGGTTGTCATAAGTATTAATTACTCATAGTATTTAATTATAGTCATGAGCCGTTAGTTAGGCATTTTCAATGCAGTGTTTTTTGATCTTTAAGTTTTATCTTTGTACTACGAGTACTAAACGATTATCATGGTTAACCTATTAAAGATCGCGGCCTTCTAGGTTAAAATTGAAATAATTTGCCGGCAAAATTAAAAAAATCTCTCTTAACGAAAAATATGCAATTTTGTATTCAAATTTGTGCATCGTGCACTAACAGTAGGCCAAAAAAGTTCCAATTTCACTATATTCTGAGAATTTGCGGTGAGGGGTCACAGTTTGCCATGTGAGAATGTGAAAGACTATTGGTAATTTGCCGATTTTTTATGACGCGGTGTTTAACGGGTTAATACGATTCCATATTGGCCATGATTAAAGTGGAAGGAATGTACTGTATGATTGAATGTGAGACCAGGGATGGTGAGTGTGTTTCAGCTTTTCAACTCCCAAGTGTTAGTATTTAACAGAGGGACTTGTGTTATTGTGGTGCTCGTAGGCGATAGGACTGCTGTGCGCTGTAATGGTGAGAATAGTCACCATTTACTTGCTAATGTGGGGCTGGAGCGGCTTCGGCAATAGCGGACTTAGGGCGATTGTACTCGACACGGTGGAAGAATCACCGCATGTGGAAATATGTGGCCACGATGCTTGTGGCGACATACCATCGTCGACAAGTAGTAGGTACTGAAGTCTCATAATATCCAAAATTAGGGTATTACCCCTTGTCGTGAATAAATATGCCCTTGTGTCGGTTCCGCACAGAGCTCGGTAGGTCAATAATGTGAACAAAGTTCTAAAAGTATTGTTGGTAGATATGACAATAAAAAATTTGCTAACACCCATTTTGATGACTGATTCATAATTAAAGTTAATGGAAGGGCTTTCGCGAGCGAATTTTTGTCACGATTTAAATGTTTAGTGCGGTGTAACTGCAGATTAAATAGTGGGTTCAATATTTGAACTTCGCTGGCGTGTGTGGGTCAATGACCAATTTGGAATGAATATATACGTACTTTAAGATCAAAACACACTGTACAGTCTACAATAACTAGTCACTTGATATTTTAACACGTCATGGAATTTATCCTCCACAGGCTATTTTTAGTATTGCAGTCAAAAAGCACATTACTTCGTGATCTCAGATATTCTTACTTTTTTATTTATTTATACTTGCAGCTATTTCTTTAGTGCATTTTAGATATTATAATTGTTTTGTAAGGATGCATTCACAGTAGTTTGGCAGTGATGGGAAAATATTAGTTTTCGGTGCTGATAAAATTTTCAAGTAGTCTTCGAGTAAAGTACGTGAAATTGTGTGATAGCGAGTGATGAGACTGACCAACTGTGGCTCCACCCTTATTTTACTGACTATGTTTCAAAAATATGTATGTTCCTTTATGAATTAAAAACTCTTTTCTTGAACAAGTAATCTGAATCTTTTTTATCATGTTTAAAAGTCACTTCTATTAGATTTAGTACATAATTTATTTGCAGCTATTTAAGTAGCTATTTTAAGATTATACTTACTACATGTCTACATAATCATATTAGGTAGCGGGCGAAAATTCGCACAATCATTTGATGTAACGTATTCATTGTTAAAGATTTCATTGAGATGTTTTCGAACATTCAGTAGAGTTATCCATGGCTTTCCGATAATAGATCGTAGAATTTAAATACCCTGACATTGCTTGTACTATGTGGAAGGCGTTAGTCAAACACGTCTAATATATATGTTACTTTAATTATTGATCGAGAATCGCAATGCATGTGTAGTATTCATCATTCAATAGTTCTGAGTGTAATCAGTATTTTCTGGTGAAATAAAGGATCATCATAATGAGTCTTATTTATTTTAGTAATTAGTAAAACAATGTGAGTCGGAAAGGTTACGAAGCCGAAAGAGTATTAATTAATCATTGCGTTCATTGTAATGAATCAACTTTTGTTCTACAACTTCTCAATTTGTCAACAGCTTTAATTATCGTATGAACTTAGTCCTTTCCCGACGAACCTTATCTTCCTTTAAACCAATTTATATGTAGAGCGAATTAGCGTTCGTAGGTAATTGTTTATCTTCATAAGTAAATATAGGTAGGTAATCATAAGATTGTATGAGAGCAGCGGTGGCCCAGTGGTATCGGTCTCCGACTTACGAGTTTATAGGTCGTGTGTTCGAACCCAAGTAGGCACTATGAGTATTTAATTTCATCACCACTGCTCTCATAATAGTGAAGGAAAACATCGTGAGGAAACCGGCATGTGCTAGAAACAAAAAAATCGAAGACATGTGACATCCGCCAACCCGCACTGGCCCCGCGTGGTGGATTATAGCCCACTCCGTCTCACAGAGAGGAGGCCTGTGTCCCAGCAGTGGCAACGTTATAGGCTGATTATGCTTATGCTTACAAGATTGTATTAGTTATTTTCGTTCAGACAATTTCGTAGGTAGGTACAGACCTACCGAAATAAAATAATGGGAATCAATTTGTAGTGCAATTACGTTGAAATGAAAATCAGTGTTTGATAAAAATGATCTTATATTGATGTTTTAGTGATTTACAACAATACGATTGTATCCAAAAACGCTACTAACTAGGTATTCTTAACTTTAAATTAAATTATCACTGTTCGTCTCATAGTCACATGTAAGTGCGATTCGATACAGTATTAGTACATTAAATACACTAACAGCCGCAGTTATAGTTCCTACAGATAATAATACAATTGTTTAGTAATATAATTAATAAAAATCGAATGGTTTCTGCTCGGCTGGAACTGCGGCTCAGAATAAATATGAAAGACTAAAGTGTAACAATTCAACTGTGTTACATGCAGGCTTTAAATTAATATAAGGGGAGTTTCTGGTGTACAAGATTGCGTAATACTTATACACTGCGAATGTTACCCGTCAAATATCTAATGTTCTGTGCTCAGTCTAAAGTCTCACCGAAATCTAGTGTCTCGTGACGTAGCATGTGATTGAAGAGTATATATCTATGTATAAACACAATTCAGCTAATCTATTTACAAGTTTAACAACATCGAAATATCAGGTGACATCTAAACATTCAACTTAACACCCACAAACTTGCACTAACCGTAGGTAGGTACAATAGGTGTAGGTACATCGACCCAGCACTGTCGAGCTATAAATACGTTAGTACCTGCTATAGAATAAAATTGTGTACATAAATAATGACCGAAAAATACGTCTAATAATTCGCATGTACGTTATAACAGTTTCTAGGTTTAAGTACAGAAATTTATAATTTTTTCTCGAATATTCATTGTGTCGTGTGTGTAGCTCAAGTAGCTCGTCAGGTAGGCGTAGCGTGTCTTCCATGTGGTGCATGGGAGCGTTCGAGAGGCGAGCGGTGGTGCAGGGTAGTACTACCACACTTTGCACTTGTTGTTGGGGTTCATGGGCGAGCCGGCGGGGCACTTGAAGTCGTCCGCGAACTCCTCCATGTTGGACATGGGGCCGACGACGCGGAAGCGGCCGGGCGCGTGGAAGCCGGTCGTGATGCGCAGCTTGATGGCCTCGTTCCGGTACACTGCGCACCAGGTGTTGGCCGCGCTCAGCCAGAACAGCTGCGAAAAACCGACAGTTGCACTTATCTAACCGCTGTTGCGTTGCGATATCCATGACTGGTTTTTAGGTAATCTAGTGTTAGCGAATAATTAAGAAAAAACTATTTTGAAGATTGATTTCAGTTTGCAGTTGTTACATCTGTGATCGAGAGTGAACTGTATCTACTATAGATTACACAGAGTTTTATCATTGTAATTTTTGTTACAGCAAATAAATTTTACGGTGGTTACAAGATATTCGCAATAAAGTAGGTAAGACTTAGATTGAAAATGTATGGTGAACCTGTTTAGGTGTGTATTTTTCAAGTCCGGGCAGCCGCGCCTCGTCGCCGTGTCGTTGGGTCCACGCCTGGTACGCGTAGTAAGCTTCCTTGATGCCACCGTTGTCCGCTATGTTCTCACCCTGGGTGTTCACTCCGTTCAGCTGGGAAAATGGCTTATGTTCAGACACCTACATTATATGAAAATAGCAATGATATTGCATTCGAAACTAACACCCGGTTTCTGAAAAGCTAATCAGCTAAAATTTTCATATGAACCTCAATTTTTTTGCCGATTGGTTTCTCAGAAACTGAGTGTTAAAAATCTATCTACGTAATCACAGACAGGCTATTTTCTCTTTTAATTTTCTTAAATGTTAAATTCTAATATACCTTGAGTCCAACTTCATCGACGGTGTAGTTAGAATACTGATCAATAATACATTTGGCTTTCTCTAGGTACTTCTGCTTGGTCGTCTCCTGCCACCAGTCCACTAGATTTCCATTCCTGTCGAATTGACGACCCTAAAAACACAATTTATGGTCAGTGTATAGGATAGTCAGCGAAAAAAATTTAGCTGTTTATCATGAAAACAATCTGGTAAACCATTATCTTCGGTGATGACATGTAACAATTCCAAAAAAGGTAAAATATTTTTTTTTATTTTTTTTTAGACGTGTTATTCAGCTAGGTTTGCTTGCAACTTGTTTTCGTGTCGACGGTAATTTGATTCGACTTCCAAATTAAACGTTAGGTCACACTTGCCTGATCATCGAATCCGTGGGTGATTTCGTGTCCGATGACGAATCCGATGGCTCCGTAGTTCATGTAGGCGGGACGCTTGGCGGAGAAGAAAGCACCTTGCAGAATACCAGCGGGAAACTCTGTTCAGATACACAAACAACATTAAAGTGTGTGTTTTGAAACGTAGTTACCGAAAAAGAATAGACAATTTAATACCTATTAAAAGAACGGGCCGCAACAACTATTTTACAAAAATTAGATAGGTACTATAACCGTCCGTTGAGATGAGATGCAGTTATAAGGTCTTTAGCAGTGGATATCATTGATTTGGTGGAGTCCGCTCCGCTACTACCCTGCTGACTGGCTAATATTTCTACCACGGTGTACCGACCTAAACTCTTCTCGATCACACCCTTCACGAGAATATGAAGTAGTTTTGTACATTATAATACTTTTCTGCAAAATTAGTCTCACTAAGTAGGTACAACGCTACGAGGTTCTTTTAGCGCGTAAATCGGAATTAACGCCGCCATCTTGTTTTGTCAATACAATTTCTGTGATAATTTCACAAACATTTCCCCCAATAACGTCCACCTTGTTAATTGCATTCAGGCGCCAAAAGATGCTTGTAGCATTAGGTATATAATAGGTTAACTTACGGATGCTGTTTTCAATAGACGAGTAGAAGGCGTTGACGATAGCGGGGCGGCCGTGGGTCACCCAGTCGGTCTTGTTCACGGGCTCACGAAGTTTGCCGAAGAGATACTCCGTACCGAATAGCGTCAGATTCAGGACTGACTCCATCAGTTTCTCCGATGACATTTCCAGCTTAAAATATTTTTTTATTTATTTTTCTGTTTTTTTTCCATTAGGTATTCATAAGGACTCAGGACTACACTGATTTAAAATAATTAGGTAGTTATTATTGTTTTAAGAGCTACACTTTAAAAATAAATATACCTATTTATTTTACCTATAGCTGAAATGATGGTCTATGGGATGTAGATCAACCTGTAAGAGTCGTTCATAAAGGCTATGCAGACCCAATTTCACGAACCTCTCCCGTGGCGAAATTGGCTCTTGTCAACGCAAGAAACAAGCTAGTAGACTGTCAAACACATGTCAAATATCACTTTAGTCTGCCAATATCAGTAGTTAGGTTAGGCTGCCTTCCACAGGCAGTGCCTAGAGCATAGTAACTAAAAAGGAAAGTCAGTGGGCATAGAACGCACACGCGGAGTACCTACTTACTTAACGTAAAATAAATTCGTACGATTTTAATATTGAAAATTAGTTATGTACTTACTCGTTTTGCACATTTGTTTAGGTAGGTGCTAACTTAGTTTTAAGATTTTATTGTTATGTATGGGTGATAGGTAGGTACGTACTAATAGTGCTTGTCACAAAAAATTAAACCAAAATGTTAAGTAGGTATAGGATAGTTGCAATTTCGATTCAAAAATCGTTCAAATTTATCCGTTTACTCCACGAGTTCGTGCTAGTCCCACTGTTAACGAATTTTTGTGTTGTTCGTCCCTTCAGAAATTAATTATTAGTGTAAGAAACTCACGCCGTCGTAGAAACTGGTAAGTTTGTCATTGTCCAACATCTCGGCGGGGTAAGCGATGTGGGAGGCCATGGAGTCAGCTTTCTCCAGCGCAGCCTTACGAGTCATCTCGTCCATCCAGTCGACCTGGTTCAAAGTCTTGCGGAATTGTTGTCTGCGGGGAAAATGATAATTTGTTTAGCATTCATTCATCGTCTAAAGGCTCGTGGACACTGGCGCGACGCGACTCCCGACACAAAGGCACCGCGTGTAGCGCGACGAGCGGCGCCTTTGTGTAGCGCTGTCGCGTCGCGCCGGTCTGCGGGAGCCTTGAATCGAAAGTTGTTAAGGATATAGAAAAAACAAACTCAAAGATTGGTTCAGGAGTTTTAGAAATAATCGCAGCCATACCTACTATACGGGTCGATTACAGACAACTCCTTTTTTGAAGTACTTAGGTTAAAAAGTAATAAAATTTTAAACAGGAAGGTAACTGATCCAGGGGTCAATTTAATCCTGTTAGTGGTCCTATAATACTACTAACGACTTAGTTCTCAAATTATTACTGCGGTACAGGATGTCATGTCAGGTGCATCATTTAGTACCTACTTAAGTAGGTACATCAAATAAAATACTTGGGTATTGACGACTGCCGCTATTTTTTCAATAAAATCTTTTCTAGGTAGGTATTGTCAAAAAAGCCAGATCAATTTAATAGACAGCTATTATAATTAAGTACCAACGGGTAGATTACTAGAAAGAAAATACGTTTAATTGCGGTAAACATGATGGAGAGAAAAACACACAAACACAAAAAAAAAAAAACAAGTTGGGGGGAAAATATGCGTCACATCCACGCAAAACGGCAATTGCTAGGTACCTATTATATAATATTTCAATAAGCATGTACCTACCAAATGTTTATAGGATTGGTACTATCAATCCCATAAACATTGCGGCTCAGCTCTGTCAATCTATTTTCGCTTCATATTGCAAACATCAATAACTTTATTTTGCTATTGGCACTTTCAAATTCCTTTTAGGATGTATCGCATACAATGCTTATCTATGAATTATGATATAAATAGATACATTACCTGATATCGTTCACCATTTCCAATGCATTAGCTTTCGAGTTCTCATTAAAGTATTTCCTTATGTAGAGGGCGCCCACGGCAATCGACATACTGAAATAAACACAACACTAGATTACCTACTTGGCTCTCTGTAGATATTTTGCAATAGTAGAGGAAAAGGTGGTAATGTGGTCCATGCAGGTATATTGACCCCCCTGGATATTTATAGTTTAGAAACACGACATCTAGATTTTTTATGGTGCAACGCGGAGCTCGTGTGACATTGTTGATTTTAACCCAATAAATCCGTGAGGGGGTTTTCTTTTTCTGCGAACCAGTCGAAACACGCAAGTGGCAAACTTTTATTACCGCTCTGTATTTTATTCAATTTGACTGGAAATAAGTGAGTTTTAGCTTTGGTGATCTGTACATTGTGTTCGAAAAACGTTATTCTACAGGATTTTGAAGGTAATTATAAAAAAAACATTTGATAGAATATTTTTGTTATGGTTTGTTTATAAATTCTTGCTTTCTTGCAATTTGGCCCCCTCACATTGTTTGTATTATGGTCCCGGGGGCCATAAAATATGTATGACCGTTATATCACTTCCTTATTTTTTTATTTTCCGCTTTTAGATGCCTCGTCAAAGTGTGTTATCTCCATCTTCAAAGAGAAGGGAAAAACATGGGATCCTGACCAAATGAAAAAGGCTATTGAAGCAGTGAGGACCAAGGTCATGGGCTATAAAAAGGCTGCAAAAATATTTTCTGTGCCAAGATCTACACTGAAACGATTAGTAAAGGACTCTCAAGAATCTTTGGAGTTACTTGTGCATAAGCCTCTTGGTAGGAAACCTATACTTCCATCTGTTCTTGAAAAGAAGTTAGTACAGTATATTTTGTTTATGGAGTCTAGATATTATGGGCTTACTAGAATGGATGTTCGAAAAATGGCTTATCAGTTGGCATTAAAAACAACATCGAAAATAACTTTAGAAATGAAGTAGCTGGACGTGCTTGGTTGGATCACTTATTGAAGCGACATAGAGACAGTTTATCATTACGCAGACCTATGGGAACATCGTATGCTCGTGCTCAAGGATTTAACCGTGAAGCAGTCAAAGATTTTTTTGATATTTTAGAAACCGAAATGAGAAAAAGGAATTACCCTCCTGACAGGATTTTTTATGTAGATGAGACTGGGTTGACAATTGTGCAGTCAAAAGTACCACAGGTGGTAGGTAAAAAAGGGAAGAAGCAGATAGGAGCCTTGACTGCTGCAGAGCGAGGGTCACTATGTACTCTTGTTTGCTGCATGAGTGCATCGGGTATCTTTGTGCCACCCATGATGATATTCCCGAGAAAAAACTTTACGGATATTTTGATGAAAGGTGCGCCACCAGGATCGATTGGTAAAGTTCATCCATCTGGTTGGATTCAATCCAATTTGTTCACCGAATGGTTCAGGCATTTTATTGAAAATCTAATCCAAGTGAAGCCTCTCCGGTATTGCTCATCTTTGACGGACATTATAGTCACACTCGCAATTTAGAAGTAATAGAGCTAGCCCGTGAAAAACATGTCACCATTGTCAGTCCCCCACCACATACTACGCACAAACTCCAGCCATTAGACAAGACTTTCATGGGCGCCCTTAAGAGTCATTACAGTGAGGAGAATCGCAAGTTTCTTTTGCATTCTGAAAGAATGCTCAAGCCTTACGATATCGCTGAGCTTTTTGGTCGAGCATATCTCAAAAGTACCACGGGGGAAATTGCAGTGAATGGCTTCCGTTCGACAGGCATTTACCCATTCAATCCGCAAGTTTTTACGGAAGTTGATTTTATAGCGGAAGCATCAAACAGTGATCAATCATCTCACACTCAAGATAACCAAAATACAAGCGTTGTTGCTGACCAAGGTGTCCCAGGAGTTACTACAGCTGATACAAGAGTTGTTGCTGACCAAGGTGCCCCAGGACTTAGAACAACTGATACAAGAGTTGTTGCTGACCAAGGTGCCCCAGGAGTTAGTACAGTGGTACAAGAGCTGCAGGCTGGTTTGGTTCTGCCAGAAGACATTCAGCCAATTCCTAGGGCCAAGACTAGGACTTCTAATCGTGGAAGAAAAGTTACAACAGCAAAAGTGATCACATCATCACCTTACAAAAACCAACTAATCGAATCTTTGAGTTTAGCAGAGACTCGGGGACGTAGACGAGGACGTGGACGTGGACGTGTCCGTGGACGCGGCCTCAGTCAAGATGGCGAGGGCAGCGGTAGCAGTACTATGCGACGCCAGAGAGTCATTACATCTAGTACTGCTAGATGTAATGACTCTCTGAAAGTGACGCAGTCGTGGAAACCGATTCTGAATATGACGACATTGTCTATCCGAATAGCGTATCTGAAAACTCAGATACGATCTGCATATTCTGTAACACCAGTTACTCTAATGACAGATGTGGGGAGGAGTGGATTCAGTGCCAGAGTTGCAATTTATGGGCTCATACAGCCTGTGCAGGTCCTGAAGGCGAATATTATGTCTGCGATTTTTGCCGTTAGGTTTTAATTAAATCAATACATTTAATATGGCCCCCAGGGTGCCATATAACCCTCACTCGATCTCATGTTGCCAAATTTGTTTTTTTTTAGAATACATAAGTTTTCGATTATCCTGTGTCAGTTTCATTTATTACGTAGTAAGACACGTATAGGCAAATAAATAAGGAGCGATATAACATATTTATTACATTTCTGAGTCTCGTATATTTTACATAAGGCCTCAGAAACAAAGTAGGGGGCCACATTACCACCTTTTCCTCTACCTACCTACATACTTTCGTAGTTTTAAATTTAGGAACTAGAGTTAAGCATTTGGTATACCTAGCAGGTGGATAACTTCTTAACGTGATAATAAAAAGATGTTGATGTGGTTCGTATTTATTATACCTATATTTTCTTCCAAAAATGTGCCTAAAAATTAGTAAGTTCTTAGCAATTATTGGCATTAATAAGTGCCTGGAATAGAACTTTCTTTGACTAACGTTGAAAAGAAATAACCTATTAGGTTTAAGGGTAGTTGACACCTTCCCATAGTTATTTGTAAAAGTCCAGATTTATGTAGGTTTGTCTGTGCATAACAAACATTCTAACTCCAGAATTACTGTCCGAAACGTGATCGGATGCATCTGCTTATAGCAACTTACTGCTTATCAAGTTGTGTTAAACCGTGACACGCGCAAACATAGTTTATTGAATCGTACATGTTGCACTGTAATTGAAATACAAATTCGGCTACCTCATAATGCTATTACAATACAATTGACAATGCACATGTCGCGGGAAAGTTAGATTGCATGCTTACCACCACTACCAGTACTTGTTCGACAATGGTGCCGATTCTCTTGTCACAAAATTCTCTCTCTATCACTAAAATTCTTCTCTTGTCACTAAAATTTAGTTTATTCCTGTCAAACGACGATTTCTCATTCTGAAATAGACCAAACTGCCACAACTTAACTATATTTTAGTTTGACAGCACTAAGATGGCACTGAGTTTTTAGGTTAGTGAATTTTGCTATTCTGAATTTGACGTTTTTCACCTAAAAATTTGGTTGTCTAACTATCTGGCTATTTTTAATCGCGTTTAAAAAAGCGTGGAATAAAATTAGTTGTCACGAACTGAAATTTACCACAAAACCTCGACTTCAGGTGCTAAAACAGTACTGTATCTTTTTTTTATTTTGCTTATATCTCGAAAATGGTGTCCTATCGCAAAAATAATGAAAATTTCGACCCCTGTATACCCTTAAACACCTAAAACTCTACATGGAGGTAATCATTTTTCTTATTTTTCATACAAAAAGTGAAAAATTCCATATAAAACACGTCGAGGCTACCCCACATGCGCGACTACGGTTCTAAAAAAAAATCACGGGGTAGGGCAAACAATTATCACGTGGAGTCGCGATTGCCAAATTAAATTTTAGTAGCGTCAAAATTATTTTTGAATTAAGAGATACATATATTTTTGCAGAACAGCTTTAAGGTTCTCATAGCCAAAAGTAAGGAATTTTAGTAATAGTTTAGTTCGGTGTACAAGAGAATCGGCACCAATGTCAGAATTATTGTGGGTATGACGTGACACTTTCCCCAACTGGCGAAAATTCAGGACTGTTAAAATCCCTTCGGGTGGCAGCGAAGCGTTTTTTTCCGTTCGTTAAAGTCTTTTGTTCTGAACAAATCATAAGCAAACTCTGAAAAACTCGTAAGTCATCGTATTTTTTTTTTGTTAGCATGTGTTACAAGTATGTATTTTCACTACCTACCTATGCTACATAACCATGACTAAAGGTAATCGAAACTTAGATTATGTTTGAATTATCAATTAACAAGGTTTGCATTAGAGGTTCAATGAAAAAATATGCGCAATTACTGTGTAAGTACATGGGTAACACCCGATATCTAAGAGGCACAACACTAAAACTAGAGCTAACATGCTGTTAAAACCAACTTATCTGCTGTGTTTAGCTGATCGAAACAATAACAGCCAATCAAATCACACGACAAGAGTTTGACAGCCTGCTAGTTTTTTAATGTGTTGTGAAACCGGGTGTGAATATCGTTTACAGGAGGATTTTAAAATCGCCTGGCGATTCTCGCTTCTCGACGGTCGAGATACTCCCTGCTAAAATTCTCTCTTCTCTTCTTCTCTATTTTCTTGTAAAAGAGGCTTATGTTTAGAGTAAAATCAAGTATGTGAGAAGTTTCTGGTAAAGAACCTGCCAGTAACTCTCCACTTATGTGTAAACGAAGTTTTAAATTAACGAGAAGTAAGAGAGAACTCATCATACCTAACGCTGGTGGTATCAGCGCACTCTTTCCAGCGGCTCTCCCTCTCCGTCTTCCCCGAGAGTGCGGTGACGTATGCTAGCTGGCGTCTGCGTAGGGTGTCAGTCAGGTACGACACAGACGCGCCCGCGACACGCCACATCACGTAGTTCGCTTGAACACGCTTCGGAGTGTTTGCCAGAAGGACCTGTGGGAAAAACAAAATGTTAAAATTTTCTCGGTATTTCGATCTCAAACGACTCACAAACAAATTACTCTCTAATGTTCAGACAGTCATATTATTTGTTAAAATAGAAATTGTCTATCTATTTCCCACCTACAACAAGACACGTGGCATGTTGTACGGACACGTTTCTTCTGGTTCGATGAGCGAAACCTGTCGATCGATGACATCGGCCTTCCGGATCGCTCCAGTGTTGCCAGTTGTGATGCAACATTTGACGTTGAACGATGCGTGTGGAATTAAATGATCTTTTCCTTAATTAGATCTTTTATGACGCATTTACACGTATATTTTTTGGTTAGTATTTTAAAACTAGATGGCTTGGCCATTTCCTAGCTCCATAAATCAATGGTCAATCTCAGTACTCTCAATTGAAACGGGGATGTAACAGAGGACACGAGTCGCGCATGAAGCCTTCTTCGATAAATAGACAATAAATTAATGAACGGTTACGGACAGCTGCCTCGAGCTCGAGAAAACTTAATTACCGGTGACTCGTACCGGCCTACTTCCTTACTAATTAAATTACCTACTTATTTCTATTAATAAAATGTTAGCGTGTTATTGCATCTTCATCTTTACGTTATATGGTTAGATGCTGAATTATCGTGGTGCTGAACGTCCCCAGATCCTATAGTCAAATAGAATGAAACAGTCCGTTCTCATGTCTGTATGTGTGGCCGCTTAGATTTTCTAAACTACACATTAGAAGTTGATGCTGTAAATTTTCACGACAGATGCTGTTTAATAAAGCAGAAACTGCCCCGTTGGTCTCGTGGTCGCAAGAGCGACTGCTTAGCGTGGGGTCCTGGTTCGATTCCCAGGTCGGGCAGTGTTATTATATTTTTCCATAAGGAATTTCTCAATAACAGCCCGGTGTTTGGAATTTGTCGATGTGACACCCCCGTGCCTCGGAAGGCACGTTAAGCCGTCGGTCCTGCGCCTGATCTCTCTCCGGTCGTGTCGGATTGCTGTCCCATCGGACTTGGAGAGTGAGGGAAGAGTGACTGCACCTGTGTCTGCGCCCACACTTGTACACTATAATATACCCCGCGAAGATGGCTAGTCTTTTAGCCGAAATTCGGTCTGGAAGACTATATGTATAATAAAGCAAAAAAAAAAATATGATGATAATGATGAAGTGAAATTGTCGAATTGTCACCTGTCGCATGTCGGTTTTATTAAATATACCCCGGACGGTGCATATCCCTATCATTTCACCAAAAAGTACCTACTTGCCAATAGAAGTTGGTACCTACTTACCTTCAGAAACGTTAGCATTTTTATGAAATAAACTTAAAATCATATAGTACAAAATATATAGGATACAAACCTCGAGATCAGAAATGTATTTGGGTACGCTGACGATGGCTACTTCCTCCAAGCCAATGGTCGCATGGGGAGCGAGCAGACGGTTAACGTACTCCAACCATGGGATCCTGTGAAAACATGTTACTATTAAAGTAGATACCTACGTATATTTTTTAATAAAGAATGTATAATAATTAAGCTAGCTTTTGGATCATGAGACTGTAACTCGGAGGCATAGTCGTGGACACGGCACACATTGACGCATTGTGATCAGGACTTCACTCCGGATCCTAAGTACCTACCTATCAAAATTTCTTTTTACTAGTTTAAAGAATGACAAGTATTATGAGCTTATAGAATTTTAGTTGGCGATTCAGGTCTTGGCGATTCAAATAGGTAGGTATGTGGAAGCATGGCTCCCGCTTTAGAGTTGGTTACATTTTTCGAATCGGTAAGAGCTATCAAATTCAAAAACATATTGCGTGTATGTGTGTTGTGTGTATTTATATCAAATTGCCAACGCCATTAATTATGACCTTGAACAATGGAATACGTGGTCATGCAACTATTCAGCGCTAACGCAACAGAAGATACGACGCGAACTCTAAAATATATGTTTTAACTTTCTTAACTATTGAACCTGCTTTTGTTGCTTGTATTATTAATCTACCAAGTTAATCAGCAGCTGCAGCAGTTATTTGCAGCTAAGATTTCGCTATAAGTTATAAGATCACACCATTGTTTCACCCTAAAATTTATATTTCCATACTAATCTATACTAATACTAATTTAAAATATTATAAAGAGGTAAAATTTGTTTATAAGTTTGTATGTATGTATGTAGGGGGTAATCTCTGGAACTACCAGTCAGATTTCAAAAATTCTTTTTGCATTTGATAGCCGAATTCTTGAGGAAGCCTATAGGCTATTTAACATTACGCTAGGACCCTTAGGAGCCGAGCAAAAGTAAAAAAAAGTCAGAAACTACGCTAAGCGAAAACGAGCGCGGGAAGGCGATGCGACGCGACGGGGTGTGTCGGGGGTATAAGAAATTTCACGCAGACAAAATCGCGGGCAAAAGCTAGTATATTATAAATTCTAAAGAAACTCTGTCTGTATGTTACCTTTCCACGCCTAAACCAATGAACGGATTTCGATAAAATTTGGCAAGGAGATAGATGGAATCCTGGGGAAGGACATAGGCTACTTTTTGTCCCGAAAGCACATTCCCGTAGAATTTCTGACATCCACGCGGGGGAAGCAACGGGCAGTAGCTAGTTTAGGTATAAGTGTAAGTAATTTTTATGGTGTACCTACATAATAAAGAGTATTTTATTCTATTCTATTATTTTAACAAAAATGGTAACCATTTAGCCATACTTACGCGGGGAACTTCTGTGTTAGCTGGGCAATGGTCATCGGATTGTACAGGCTAGTGGCATTACGACGTTTTTCCAATGGCAAGGAAATCTGTGAATGCAATCAATACTTTAGATAAAGATTCTCCGTCATTTCCTATCATCCTTGGAGTTGGTCTGTTAACTGTAACACCCACAACGCCTTTCGATTGAAATCTTCGGCCAAGGCGCCAACGCAATTAGGTCAAATCGCGACAAATATCAAGACCTTGGACGATAACGGCCATGGTCGACTGGACGATTATTGTAAAGTTAGTCATAGGCCTTCGTAGAATTTTGTAAAAAAGTTATAAAAGCTCATTAAAATTCTCTCCTACCTCCCAAAAGTTATCTCGGCGGCTTTAGCAGAAACGGTCGTTCTGTTTACTGATATTACTGAAGTGTTCTCAATGGATGTCTTTGTGACTTACGTTGGCAAGTTTCATTTCGAACTGCAGCGACTCCTTCAGGTCTACCTCGGCGCGGGCGCGGTCTGCTCCCAGTAAAGTGGCGATGTCAACCATGTACTCGTAATAGGCTTGCACGAGTTTATCGCTAAATCCACGGTTCAGGTACTCCCGGCTCAAACCTAGAGACGCCTGGTCCAGCTGTTAGAAAACATTCACTTAGCAGTTGTATTACACAATCACATTATTGAACACATTCGCGTGATAAAGAACAATTCGCTGAGCAATAATCAATTCGCTGTAAAGGTAGCTGCTATTCTTAGGTAACTTTAACGAGCGAGCACATTACTGTGGTTATGTGGTCACACATAACAAGCACTGACAAAAAATGGACCTACTCCAAATACAAGGTCGGCCGACCGGATCAAAATAATCTAAATGAAGTAACGAAGCTGATACTTTTGTGTTCTTACATCGATGATGCGCTTTGTGGAGTTCTTTACATCGACGCTGATGGAGAAGTCGAGGAAGTAGTCCACGGAGTATCCAGCGCCTCTGAAATTGTAGACGGACTTTTCCCAGGAGAAGGACTTCTCGTCCCATGAGTCACCGTCGAGCACTGGCCAGCCGCCGAGCCTCTTCAGCATCTCCAGGAGTGGCTGCACACCACGAGACTCGATGGCAGCTAATAAAATAGACCACAACATGCAGATTAGAGACAGAACAAAACAACATGGTACCTAGTCCTAATTTGTAAGAGACAATTTGTCGTCAGATGGCAAACAAGCAGTCGCCCTGATCGTCATTGGTCACCGATGCCTACGGACGCCTGAATATCAGAGACTACTCAGGTGCGTCAGGCATAAGATATTTCAGGTTTGTTTCCGAGATAACACCCAGAGACATATCTGAAATGTGTTATGTTCCGGCACTCCTACACTTCAATCCGGAACACAGTTACATTATCTACTTGGCGGTGGAAATAGGTTCTATATGAAAGTTATATTATTAATATTTTTATTGAGTGCGACATTATTCAGAATTATATTAAGACTTTGACTGCGTCTCAGGATTCATCATACCTACATAAAGAATATGTAAGAAGTAATGTTGACGCAACAAAAAGTGTTGGTCACTTTTTTGCGTCAACATTAAGTACTATCAAAGTCAAAATATTTGCGTGCTCCGAGTAACAGCGCTAACGACACTAGTGGACATTCACTTAGTATGCTATATACGTATACAGTTCGGACTCAAAACTTTTTCTATCCTTGTTAGGAGTCATTTCGTCGTCCAATTCCAGTCGGTTCCAGCTCAATCACTCATCACTTACATCACCGATTGTGCAAATAGCGGAAGCAAGATCATTTATTTCACTTTCACCCACATTTTATTCCACTACAGGATTAAGCAACAGTTTAATAATAATAACTGTCGTAATTAAGATTATTATAACCTGCGCTAGGTTCAAACACGCGATGTACGCACGGCTACATATCAAGCTATACATTTCTAGTATGAGCTGTTCTCGTATTGTATAGGATTTCCGTTCAGTGAGAGGTCAACTTATACTGGAAATGTATAGCTTGATATGTAGCCGTGTGAACGAAGCGATTGCGTTCATTTGTCTTAAGTAAGTAGTTCTCTTGGTTAATATTGGACCATAATCCTTTTTTACTGATTGATGCTTTTTTAAGACTATATTGACTGTACATTATTTGTATCTTTCTACGAGTTGCTTAATATGTATAATTGCGTTCAAAATATCGCAAGTATTTACATAGTCTTAAGCCTTTTTACTAACACTAGTTTTGTTTATATGTATGTTTAGGTTAAGGTATTTTTCTATGGGCTTGTGTCGCCTGAAATAAATAGTATAATTATTATTTTTATATGTTAACATAGCTCGGGGTCATGAGATCCCGGTTATTATTATTATAATTTTTAAGCATTTCGCATATCTCGCGTGCCGGATCTTTGGTAGGCATACGAGGGGTCGAAGCCAACTCGCAGAGGCCCGTTAGAATCTATAAGTAAAGGAAATTTTTATAGGACCAACTTAGATCGTTATTTCAGTTAGGTAGTTACCTATTTCTGCACCACAAATTATACAGAACAAAAACAGCAAAAACAAAATCATAAAAAGTTCCGTAAGCTTTTATATTGGAAAAATTCTTTCTTAAGCACTACTTTAGAAGCATTATATTCAAAATGTAATAACAATCGAGCACCCGCCAAGTGTTTACCGAAAGTGAATTAACTTTGTTTACTTTGTCTTCCAATTTGCGGTTATCTTTTTGGGGCCCAAAGTTTGTTGTCTTTATGCGAAAATAGTTTGTAAAAGTTAATAGCAATTATTTTAAAACAATCTCGCGGAAGTTTTAAATAAAATGTTCGTATAGTAGCTATCTAGTGGTGTACAGTAGCTGTAGTGCGGGCAATGAAACTCGTGTCATACGTATTCTGGTCGTGAAATATAATTAAAAGTTGAGTGCACCTGGCACCGTACTATTGTCAGTTCTGTTGTTACTTTGACGTCGAAAATTAATTATCTGTTGTGATCACATGCTTCTATTGTGTTAGTTATGTGAATGCTCCACTAAAATATATGCTTAAGTTGCGGGTTTTATTTTTAGGTAAATTAACAAATGTAGTTTTTTTCGACTGCTGGCACGCGTCACAATGAGTTACCTACTATTTAATGTTACACATCTTAGGAAAACAAGTATAAAATTCTCACGAGGGTACTATTATTGGGTATGGGTTGGGTTTGGGTTATCGGGTATTATTGGGTTATTTTTGTTTTTTTTTTGTTTAGTTTCTGATAATCCTGTGCGAGTCTCAATAAATACTTTTTCTTTCTTTCTTTCTATTATACCGGCTTTTGATTGTCCAGCTGCAGGGTTTCGGCGTTTCTAATTCGTCATTGACGTCATAGTGTTAGAAATATTAAATAAGACATGAGTTTTTTAGAAATAACCAACATAATTTGAAAGGGTTGGTACCTAGTTGGTCAGGTTTAACCAGCAACCACCTGAGAGCGGTTTAATCTACCCTCCAGGCTCCAGGCCATCATGAAGACCAAGAAAATGTAACTAGCTTAATTTATAATGGCACTTACTTCGGTTCATGCAAGCCTGGTACAAGGTTTTAGCCAGGACAAACGGCCTAGGTTCGTTCTCAATGATGGGCTCGTCCAATAAGGCTCGTATCTGTTCCTGCAGCTGGTCTGTGATGATGGAGAAGGTGTTGACCGATGTCTTGTCGTCAGGTATCCGGGTGTTCTTCACAAAGGAACCGCAAGCGAAGTTGTAGAAGTCATCGCAAGGGTCCACTTTCTCATCCATGTTCAACAGCAGTTTGGACGCTACAAAAGTATAATAAAGAAAACATAAAGATTTTGCTGGTCCAATTATGCATGCATTGTTACATGAATTTTTATGGACAACACGCAATAAGCCAACGTTTTTCTTTTATATTCTACTGGGTCATGACCATAAGAAACAGACCTTGAGGCTGAAACTTATTGATATATGTAGGTATTAGTTTCTGAACCACATTATAATGTACACACGGCTACATATCAAGCTATACATTTCCAGTATAAGCTGACCTCTCATTGTATGGAAATCCTACACAATGCGAGATCAGCTTATACTGGAAATGTATAGCTTGATACGTAGCCATGTCTACCTATAATGTATCCAGCACCCTAATTTCGTAACACACTATCAATCACAATCTGAATCATTTTGAAGCCTATTGCTTATCCATTGCTTTATACGTTCGAAAAATTTTACTGCTCAACAACGTACATATCTAATGCAATGAATGTTCTTGAACTGTCAAAATGAAAGCCATTCCTACTATTAGTGTGTTACGCAATTACCCCGCTGGATAAGTGGGTTCTCAAGGAACCTAGAATTATTGATCACGTAGCTTTTCAACCCAGTTTCCCAAATAGTCAGGTTTCAAATGACAGTTGTCTTATTTTCAGAAGCCCCCGCTAAGACAGGTCGAAATGTACCTACCGTTTTTCATTTATAGAGAAGACGACCAACGTGTTGCGACCTGACCAGACCAATATTCAAAATGAGAAATTATTATTAGTGGTCTTTCATATTCAGGCTATTGATCTACAAAGTCCCAATTACAGAAGTAAATATCGAAAAAATCGAACAAATGCATTCTCCGATATAAAGGTTTAATTATTCCCAGTAACAGGTATTTCAATACAAAGGTGTCGGGACTTCATTGTAATCATCAGTAGTAGAGGTTTCTCACTTATCCACGGCCCGCTTAACCTGGTGACACTGTGAATCAACTTTCTGAACTTCTCAACCACTGCTTTGGTGTCGTTCATCCGTATTCAGTCATTTAATTAACAAATAAGATTAAATTCTCTCCCAGTTTTGATATCTCCTTGCATTATAATATCAGAAAAGCTTAAATTATGAACTGAAAGATTTCTTATGCAGACATCCAACGCTGATACGCGACAAGGTTTCGGTCACTAGCTACAATACTAGCCTTTAAAATGACAGCATGAGGCATAACAGCGTTTGAGCATTCTCACATCAGTTTTAGAAAGGGACTGTCAAGGGTCAGAACTGATATCAGTTCTGACACTTGACAGTTATGGCTTTGGCACTCATTTGAGTGCCAAAGCCATCATTGAGTGTCGTCTATAAAGCCATACTTTTTCTAAAACTCTGGGTGCTTTCCTCTACTTAGCTTAAAGTTTACAATAAATGTACGTACCTGTGTGGATACATCCAGGGCTGTTGCAAAAGTCAACATCTTCAGAAGCTCCTTTCGCGACAACTGCCGGCGGGATGGACGAGGAAATTCTCAGTTCACTAGTCTGGGGTATGTCTAAAATGCAAATAGAACATGCTTAAAGAGGCGAATGAGGAACACAAACGAAGATCAGATAAACGGAACAGGGTAAGTTGGATGTGAAAGAATAATCAGACGAACTGGTCTCAGGGTACTTATAACTAATTCATGCCAGATGTTGGTGCAGAAAATACTTGATAATTTTAAAGGAATACCGAATTTCACTAAGGAATATTTTGCTGCAATAAAACATATCAGGCAAGATAAGAAGATATGTACGTAATGATGATACGGAAAAGTAAGTGTTAATGACTTTCGTCGCTGACCATACGACTTAAACTGTCCCGTGAATTTCCTTTCTTGATTCTTGATACAGTTTCGTTGAATAAAGTTATCGTTTTAAAAAGCAATATTGTATCGCTATCCTGAAAAGTACGCGTAGCGTGGCGTCGCGTCGCGTCACGGTGTGGACTGACCCTTATGCGTCAAACGTAATAAGTAGGGTACACCTTTCAGATATGCTTGTTGTTATTGACCCAATTTCGTGTTTTGAACCTGGCCTTGTCGCCATTTTTAAAACCACAGTACTTTCCTGTTCATGCAGAATCCAAAAATATTAAGTAGGTAGGTAGAGCTCTTCTTGGAATATTCGTGAAGGTAGCGAGTTTTGTGTATTATGTGCTTCGAATAAAAGGGCGAAAAAGTTGCAGCCAGGTTATTTTATTTTTTCAGTTTATTTTTATTATGTATCTTTAATGCATATTTTTTTTTAGAATTACATAATGTCTTGAAACAAGTTTTTTTAATGGAAATTTTAATGGTGGATTTTAGACGTCAATAAGTAGTTATTGACGTCTAAAATCCACCATTAAAATTTTATAAAACAAACTGGCCTATATCCATCGCACAGCTTAGATGAGTCGATAGACACCTCATGTATTAAAATCCATCCAACCGTTAGCATGCTACGGATTTTGGATTCTTCATAACCTATAATGTATCCCACATACAAAGATAGGTACCTACGTAGATGCGCGTGAAAAACATATCCCTGTTTTTGCTGTTGCACAGTCGATGAATAACCATTACGAACACAACCGGAAAATGTATTTAATTTCCATGTACTGATTGCCAAGATCGCCTAATGGTTTAGATAAATAACACACTGTTCATAGTTAATTGTACCGATATGGTGAATCCGTAACAAATTTTTAATGAATAGCTTTGTGAACCAACGGTTGCTGGTAATTGTTAGCTGTGGTACCAGCCAAATTGTGGAAGTTTCCTTCTCAGAAAAAACTTACGTGCTTTGAATATTTCTATGCTTTAATTATTGTGTTTGGTTTTCCGGTACCTGTAGTTATTTTGCTGATTCATAGTACATATATACTTAGAAGCTATTTTTGAATCACTTGACTTTTGTATCATTCAGACATTGGACATTGGATGACTGTAAAGCATTATGTCTGTGTTTGTACTTACCTAACAACAATATTGAATAGTAAGTCATAGCCCCAATAACTTTACATAGTATGCTAGACCTCTTCATTATTTTCACATGACACATTAGCGAACCGTTACCATCGGCATGAAAACGGTTGGTTTTTTGAATATAGAATCTGGCCATGGATTTATGACGTGTGGAACATAAATTCGAGTAACATATAAAGTAGCTGTGGGTGATAAAACGGAGAAACAACAAGGATAAAGTTTATTACTCAGGTCACTGTTGCAGACGTTGACAAAAACTTGCCTAGATCGATATTTGTCATTATAAAGTTCTATTGTCGGCCTTTCTAAATCGAACTTGCCCAATTTTGTGTGAAAACTGACCTCTGTATTGTAATATTGTTATTAAATAGTGTAATGTCAGCGACACGAGTGCGTGCGCCCGAGCGTGGCTGTCTTTCAACACACAACGTGATCTAGCGTTTGGTAACCGTCACCGTTTCAGAGCATTTTCCAACGTTCTCTTGCGTTAACTTTACCGTTTTTTCTCTGATATAGTAACTGGATTGATTTCTAAAAGTTTCCTCAAGATAAATCCTGCGCTGTGATGTGCAAATTATATCACGTCGTGATCGTACCCACTTCCGCACTTCCGCGTCGTCAACATCCATGCGGCATACAAGTTTAATTAAGACGTAGTTGTTGCTCGAGTGTCACATTCAACGTAATTAATTGTGTTCGGTCGACGGGATAACCAGCAATTAAAATTTGGTTTATATCGTGACCTGGCCTCTTTTATCTATCTATTGAATAACAATGGAGCGGAGCTTCTCTTAAAATAACTATAATCAGTACAAAATGCGTAATATCGTAATTTTTTACGTCGTTGTTGTTAACGCTGGTTTAACCATTTGCACTTGTATGTGGCCCTTCTTGTTTAATTTAATAATATATTGTTCGTCTACATTTAAATAAAGGTTGTAATCCATCTCATTTTAGACTTATGTTGTCTCCAAATTACGTAACAAAAATACGGTTGTTTAGCTTCGGAAAATGTTGCTAGTATCAAGAGTCTTAAGTATTACCAATATCAGTTATTTGTATTATATTAGAGATTTCAAAGAATAAATAAGGTAGGGAGCTAGCGGTCTCATTTCATCCGATGCCTGGAAATTTAAGTGAAAACATCTAGATATAACGTGGTGATCAGTGACTCCATCGCTATGTATCGAAGCGATACGAGTAATTCGAATACGGCCCACAATCAACGATCGAAATACTTTAAAATGGACATAGAATAACATTGGTTTCCCTCTAAAAACCACGCTACTATAAGTCAAAATAATCTAAACTAATATAACGAGGTAAAATTGTTTGTTTGTAAAAGGTAATGTCTAGAAGTACTGCTCCGATTACGCGGACGACGTCGCGGGCAGGAGCTAGTGCATTATAAAAAGGTTATGACTAGCCAGTACTAAGGTCGCAAAAAAGTGCGTCACCACAGGAAATGGCGACGAAAATTCTACAATTATTTGAAAATTTACCTTGATGACGGTAAGGTCAAATGTATTCGTTACACGACCTCACGTCACAGTACTAGTGGCAATATGGAAAGGAACAAAGGGGCCGAATCACTCAACACAAATTTTTGTCTAATTACTCATTCCGTATACATCCAAACTTGGATTGCAATTGTTTTTTTTAGTCCGTCCCGGACCTAGCATACATAAAGCCAGGGATACACCAGGGACAAATGTCCTGCGACACGTGTCGCCAGCGACATCGGGTGAAGTGGTGCGACGCTGCCGGACTTCGCTCGACATGTTTGGCAACATCGCGCGATACGTGTCGCCAACGACGTCGAGGGTGGCGCGACGTTGCCAGACTTCGCTCGACATGACTGCCGTATTGAGTTGTGGAATTGACGTCACTGAGTGCAGACCCGTGTGCACCCACTTTGTCAACAATGTGAACTAACGATAAGTATCGCGAAGTCGTACAACTTCGCCTAACGTCACTACGAACGTAAGTGGCGCGATGTCGCCAGATATGTCAGGCGAAGTTTCGCGAAGTCGCATGACTTCGCCTGACGTCGCTACGGACATAAGTCGCGCGATGTCACTAGATATGTCAAACGAAATTGCCCGGCTTCGCTTGACATATCGCCGACATATGTCGTGGGACATTTTTGTCCCCTAGTGTATTCCGACTTAAAGTATCTAATAAATAAAACAAAAGAGCAAGTCATAGAAATAACAATAGTTCTTACAAACATTCCTACAGGAGTTTTGGTTTGATACATTTTATTTTTCTCTAGTGTGATTTTAATTTAAACAAATAAAAATATTTTCAATATAAGATTCTACCTTTTCTATTCTTGGTTATAGCAAGTTATTGCCTGATTTATACCAAAGAAGATTGAAAGATCGCATATATTTTTAATAAGATACACAAAAAAGGCAATGATTAAAAAAAAGAGTTTTATTGCAGCAAAATAAAAAAGACCGCGAATGATTTCGTGAGATCTATTACAAGAGGATGAAAAAAGAAACATAGCCTTTAAGGTTGCTAGCGTACAAATTATACTCGTAGGTACCTACCGTGATCATATTATTATATACCAAATTGCTATGGGGAGGGTAGGATCTCGTCAGTATGACGCCTCGCCTGCTGTGCCAATCATCATTGGCATCAGCCTGCTGTCCCCAATTACATGTAGGCCTCACACGCAAATCATTCCTTATCTACTCTCATCCAACTGCTACCAGCCACCTTACGGAGACTATCGCTCAACTTAGCTTGAAGATGTCCTACACTAAATTTCGCTATCTCCGCCCTGTTGGTCTGTTGGTTGCTGGAGTACTTACCGTTGATGTCAGCGGATGTTCGGAAGAGAAGCGTGGCGATGAATGCGGCGAAAAAGGCGATGGCGAGAACTGACGTCACGCCAGCCGCAAGTATCAGCCGCTTCTCCATCTTCGTCCTCTGCCCCCAAAACGATGGCCTGAAACAATTGACGATTAGTATAGGTACTTGCGAAAATGTGTCTAATTGGGTCTATGATAAATTCGTTTTATGCTGTAGTTCCAGAAAAAGCTGAGTTCCATCCATAGACGTACTTCTTTAAATTTCTGAGCCTGAAACCACTGCCAGATTTTTTGTTCTTTTTGAGTTTTATCAAACACAACCAGTCGTAACGTACATAAGCATCGTTCCGGCACTCGTTTTCAATGGACCTACCTACTTGTTCAATTTTCGGCGTGACCAATGCAAAGATTGCATATTTATTGCGAATCAAAGTTTGATCAGTCACTGGAATGGTATACTTAAAGTGTTACTAATTTAGTTTAGATATCGTTGTACTTGAACAAGGCTGGGAGTAGGGCTGTATGAATACTGTTTGTCTATTTCCGTGCTAGGCTTAGGGCTGATTTTTCCATTGCCAGATCCATCGAATAATATTGCATTTTTGACAGGTATTCCTACAAAAACTGCCAAACGTCAATTTTATTCTACGGATAAAAGATATCTGGTGTTAGAAAAAAACCGCCCTTACTTATTATTTACGGAAATGTGGCGTGTTTTCAATCTAACCTTAATAAAATTGAGCGTGCGCGTAAGTAACTGGTAGATTATTTAGATTAAAAGCTTTTATTAATATCAAATAATTAACCCTATTAAAAAGCACGAAGTTTTCGAAAGTTGCAGTAACGGTGTTCTATCGGCATCTACCCCTTTATTTATAAACGTTGCTTAAAGTTAAGTAGTGATTAGCGACTGTTTAATCATACATTTTTGATGTTTAAATGCCTCTTATCTTTAAGCAACGTTTATAAATAAACCCCTTTATGTTAAACGAAAATAATGGTTTTGACTAAAGTGTGATAGGTAAACGCAAATATCTTTCACTAGTCCGTATTATTGGCTATCCAGCCTTAACCTGTAAAATATTTAATTGCTTAAATTAACCAAAGTCATGTAAAAATGGAAATTAAAAAAATGAGAATGGTTGTTCTTTGAGAGAGAAAATTGCCTCCAAATTTTCAATTTGTTTTCGTAACCCAATTTTCGTGTAACCGTAATTTTCCTTGGTGCTAAACGAAAAGAAGTCGCTGGGGATTTCAGTTGAACCTTTCTTGTGATCTTATGGGGATTTAAAGAAAACTCTTTTAAAGTCTTGGTCACAAACAGGCTTAAACATTTTTAGAAGGAAAACGTCTTTCTTAACAAGTTTTGTTTTTCTTGTTAGCCGCTACTGATTTGGTATTGATACTGAAAAGGCAACAAAGAAGGATAATGTACCCTTAAAATAAGGGACGTTTGTTTGAATTCAATTAAAGTATAATACTAATACATACAACCATATAGCAAATCTTCTAACATACTTCGACGTGCTTCAGCGCCTCTTTAGCAAAACGAAGAGAATCCTGACAAAATACTAATTACAATAACCTTTGATTAGTCTATTGCAAGTACACGTGATATGAAGTAATTTAACACTTTACCTTCGCCATAACTGTATAAAGGAGAAATGTGATTAATTAAAGTATTCAATGAACTACAAAATTGAATATGCCGCGATTCAATTACCTAGTTGTGATAGATAGAGGTAGCTCCACGTAGGGCAGGTGCAACCCTTACTGACCTTTAGGAACTGTAGCTCACCTCATATTTTTGTAACCAAGGATGTCAAACTCGATTTTCTATGAGACCATCTACAAAATTAAGGGTAGGTGTGCTAGTGGGCCAAACCCAAAATTTTCGCTAAAAGAAACCGTAACAGGAATCTTTATTCAGAAACTAAAACGAAACTAAAGCGGCTCAATCATTATATGACTAGATTCAGATCATAGATATATGAAAGAAGGAGATATGCCCGGTAGTTGAAAATGTATCGGAACTCGGTGTCTCCAGTTTACCCCTACCACGACCCACTACTACACATGCAGTTCAGTAAAAGCAATAGATAAGAAGTCGCGCACACACTCGCAATTAAAAAATCTGAACGCACTACACAATCAATTTTAAACCTTATCTCGTGAAGCACAGCGTGCATTTACCATGTACCGTACAACTTACTCACACAAAAACATCGGTCGCTATCGTTGTGCTATGCAAAAGCCATTTATTTTACATATATACTCTAGTGATTGACTAAATCGGAAAGTTATCAGTTCTTCCATTTATTGTACTAAAAGAATATTAGGGTCCTGAAAGTAAAATAAATAAAAACGAGAAAATATTATATTATAAATAACCAAAATGAAGTAAAACAAATAATTTGAACAATATAAAAAAAACCGGTTACGTTGGTTTAGGCTGTCATAGCGTATTGAAACAGTAGGTATTTTGGAACTGTTTTAACTCTTCCGAACGGGTTAAAACGGTTGAACAATTGAAAAAGCAATATATTCGTTGGGCAATCGACGTTATTGTCGATAGTCTACGTTATTGGATCTGCACAAGCACATCACTAACTCGCCGCAAGATGCAGCGGCCGTACCACGCGATGCATCCGCATGAATGAAGTATCGTTTTGTGATTTTTACATTCCTTGTCTCGACAAGCAATGTACTGAATGTACTGAGAATGTACTGTAAGGACTCGTCACTTAGCGACATGCAATGTATTTACTCCCAAAATAGTACCGTCGCAGCGACATTTGAAAACAAAAATAACGTAGTAAAAGCAATAAATATTTTACGATTTGTTGTTTTTCATGATTTTAAAGACAAATATAATAAAATAATTGTACTTATGTATGGTAACTGATTCCATGATTGACAAAGTATTTGTTTTAGCTTCGATTGTTACAAAAACTACTGAATAACACGGCATTCTTATATTTTGCCATGATCGCGGTCGAAAGCATACTAGTTCGCGGAAACGGCCATTTGCCTGTGACATGAGCAGTTTGAACATGACGCGTGGACACACATACGCCCCCTTGCCACATTTCCTGTTTTTTTATATTTCTATGATTCAGATATTGTTATACTTACAGCAGACCATTTCGGGTTCAAGATTAGGATAAGAATTTACATATTACGTATGTAACAAAAATTTAGATCAGCAGGGTAATTGCGTAACACACTAACAGTAGGGATTGCTTTCATTTTGACAGTTTAACAACATTCATTGCGTTATTAACGCTGTTGAGCAGACAAATTTTTCGAACATATGAAGCAATGGATTAGCAATAGGCTTCGAAAATATTCAAATTGCGATACATAGTGTGTTACGCAATTAGGGTGCGGGTTCAGGGCCGCTTGATAAGCTTAGGTATCCGTATGCGTATCGGGCCATGTTTTTGACATGTCTGTTATAAACAATATAAAGTAGGTATCTACTGCCAATCAGCGCACCTGTAGGGACTCTTTTACTTCACAACTAAGCGGAATGTAGGTAAGATAGGGAAGGCGAACCAAACAAAATCCAAATCAAAATACATATTTGCAAAAATATTTTTACAACAATTATTTCTTCAATCTCTAAAGGTCTAACAATCTCTAAAGGTCTACTTATTTTTGCAAAACAGTAAATGAATAGAATAATATTTATTTGCTTAAAAAATGGTATAAAAATATGGTAAAATACAAAAATAAAAAAGAGCATATCATGTTTTTGCTTAAAAGTCATAAGCGTAAAAAAATTCACAGCATAATTATTTAACATTTATTTTCAAAGAAGTCCTTGACACTATAAAAAGTATGACTACACAACCATTCATGCAATTTGTTTTTGAATACTCTTATATTTAGTGTCTTGGAGATTACTTGGTATCTTATTATATGTATATACTTGCACGTAGATATACAACTTTTATTATAAGTATTTTGCCAGTCTCGGAAGGACATTCAGTACGAGCCTGTGGGGGTCTCGTCGGTTACGAGGATATAAATCATCTGCAGTACTAAATAATGCCTTATGCTTCCTCACAAACATACATGTTTCGTATAAGTAAAGAGACGGTAGCGGCAACAGGCCATACTTTTTAAATATCGGCCGACAGGATTCGTCAGGTCGAAGCCCGTATATTGCTCGGATGCATTTTTTTTGAGCGATAAATGCTCTATTTTGGTCTGTGCTATTACCCCACATTATCAAGCCATATCGGAGCACCAATTCAACGAATGCATGGTAGGACGTTATTGCCGTTTTAAGGTTTTTATATTTCTGACATTTTAAGTGCATATACGAACTTATTTATTCGTTTGGAGACGGTATCAAAATGTGCTTTCCAGTTTATGTCTTGGTCTAAAGTTACGCCTTGAAATTTAGTTAAATAAATTTATGGTACAATCACACAGGTAAGCAAGTAAGTAAATGATAAATGATTTTATTTCTATAAGTAGGTTTGTACAAACACTTTCACACGTCAATCATATTTTAAAACTAGATGTGGTCGGCGTTTCCTATCTGACTACTCTGAGAAGAAAGGCCGAAACAAACTCAGAGGTCACAGTCTCTTTTAAAGTCCAGACATAATCTTGGTCAGATCATGTGAAGACCATTTAGATTTGAGTCTGAAATGGTCTTTTGAGGAAAAAATACCAAACAGAATGAGTGGACCTGTCCAGTCAGTGCACGCATTTGTCAGTAATCGTGCAGCTCAACTCAAAACTTAAGGAGCTCAACGATTCGACGAACAATACCAAAGAAAGGACATTTGGGTAGGCCGCATAAATTACTCAAACTGCCAGACTATGATTAAAACTAAATAAGACAAAAAAATAAAAACAATGATCTACATAGTCTTTACATTCACAATAATTAAAATAAAATACAATTTTACAAAGTAAATATTCATGTCAATATGTATAATGTGTAATATGTGTAATGTACAATTTGGTATCATCATAAATTATACCATTCTGTATAAAAAATACACATATAATAACCTAGTTATCTATCACTAAACGCATAAGGTAGTTACTTAATTTCTTCATAACGAACGACTTTGCTTTTACCGATCCCGGTTAAAAATGTGAATTTATTTACCCGAAACTCGAATAGGTCATAATTCTATTGAGTTCATCTTCCACCGAGTTTCACGAAACAGCAAACGTTTTCATTTTGCCTGTTTCTGTTTCGAATATTGTTTGACTCAATTAAGCGTGTATTCAGCAAAAGTGGCACAAATTAATAGGGATGACTGCGTTTTGAATGTTCGTGAACTTACTATCTTCTACTAAAAATGGAACGAAAGGGTAGGAGCATTAGATAATAATTCACAATGAGATAATTTGGTAATGTCCATAGATCAAGTAAACGCGAGAAATTACACAAGAACTGAAATGAAAAAAATGCGCGTGCGGCACCGTAGGTACACGTGGTAGAAGTGAAACTATTTAAAAAAGAAAGAATAAGTGAGATTTAGTGTGAGGGATAGAGGGAGAGGATAGATCTGGATGGATCTTTCTTCTCTCTCATGTAACGAAATGTGCCTTAAACGTGACGCGTCCTTGAAATTTCACTCTCAATTCTCGTCCAATTATCGAATGGCCGCCAAAGAAGTTTCACTACAAAAATATAATGTTTCTGTTTCGGGACTAACCCTGGGTTGCCTTGACCTTTATAAGTACAAGGCAGCAGCTACTAATAAATGTGATGAGGACCAACATTCATCAAAGCAATGCTTTGGGTTAGAGTTATGAAAACTGTTAATTCCATATATTTTGAATGAGGTTATACATATTAAAGCTAGTTTGTAACAACCTCGGTAACATGAGTTCATAACTGGGTTGTTCAACAAATAAGCTTTAGCATAAAGGCTCCTACAAACAGGCGCGACACGCGACGCGAATCTGGTGCGATACAAAGGCACCGCTCGTCACGCGACGAGCGGCGCCTTTGTGTCGCGCTGTCGCGTCGTTCCACTTGGAAGTCGGAAAAATGCAAAAAAAAACAACTTATTTACGTTAATAAAGAGAATGGTTACACACAGTAACTTTTTTTTTCCTTTTTTTCATACGTATTTCTGGTTTTCCATTACGCGTACCTACTGAACTTTACCTGAATTGCGATATTCTATCACATTTTTGAATCATTCAAGTTTAGTATCAAATTCACAACACAACAACATTACGCGCACGCTGACATTGAAACCGCTCTCCGCTCGATTTCATACATTACTAAACTAATCTTGGTACTTGAAGGTTTTTTTTTAATTTTCAATCTGTTTTGTGTAAAATTAGTAACTTTATTGCATTTGGTAACAGTAAATAAGTATTATATGCATCATCATCATAATTTTTTTAATTACGTAAACTTCGTAGGTACAAAAAATGTTTAACCATAAAGAAAAAAAACCGGATTGACAATAAAATACTATAAATATTATTTTTGGATACCATTTTTGAAGTATGACATTAAACAAGTAGCCGACCGATAACTGTAGACTATCGTTATGATTGCTTAAAATAGACTGGATATTAATTTCCTTAAGAAAACTAAGTAAAAAATTTGTGACGCACGAATTGGAAAATTGAAAATTGAAACCTTGGAGATTGGGGCGCGGCGCGGGTTCAGAATTTGTAATAAACACAAAACTGAGAATTAAAAAATATAATATTTCGTATAAAGGCTGTTTTCTAACGCTACTATCTATCAATCATTCCAAATGAACGACATATAAAAAAAATTGAAGTTTTTGGGAGTTTATTACTAACTTCACTTCCAAAAACTTAAAAGCTTAAGTACAAGCTTTTCGATTCACCTATAAAAAAGTGACGTTAAATATTGATGATCATTCTACCAAAACCCCCTAAAGTGATACCCATGGCGACTTTTCATCAAAACATAACATGTGCCATCTTGAATGAAAAAATTGGATGGCATAAGTGTAATTACCACACCAAAAGTGGATAATCATATCAATGTTTCATTAAAAAATTCATCCGCCATCTTATATTCTAAAACTGATTAAATATTAATAATCATCACTACCTCCAAACTCCCCAATAATGACTATCATACAGAATTTAACAATGAAAGATTTTCTGCCATTTTGAATTTGATTTATTTATTTCTAAGCCAATTTCTGGTAATAAATTTAGTACTCGTACTTTTGTTCCGAAAAGTATCAAGTTTTTCCAACCACCGTATACAGCACGGCACTCACTTTATTATTATTTCGATCATATTTTTTTTTTACAAGAAAGTGATACAACCATGCTTCCTAGGGCGCGTCCGAGCGCGGAATGACAAACCGCGAGTAGAAAATGTATGAAGAAATTCGGGGGCGTTTTTTATTTTTCTCATAAATGAAAAGGTTATTTATTTATGTACCTAGAAAATATTTAGTACCTATACGTATGGAAGACTATAAAAGCCACAATTTATTATTATTTTGTAGTTAAAATATGCTGTTGATATTGCTAAGCTGGTTCCTGTTCAGACCTCATTCTTTTTTAATTTTCTGCGATTATTGTGGTGATGAAAACGTATTTGAGTGAAAATTTTATATGAGGCTCTACAATTTTTATGGCGCCATTCTAAAGATTAATTAATATTATGTTTAATTTGAAACTATGATTGTCTCGCAGTTGTGATTCCTATTCATTTAATTGGTACCTGAAAAACAGCGGTATTTGTAGAAAAATGTGATAGCGTCCTTCACAACTTAAAATAAAATCCCGTGTCGTCCCACAGCTTCAGGGGTTTTCAATCAAATAAAGCTGTGTTCAAAGCGGACAGTCGAACGACAAGTAACAATAAAATGTCTACAATACCTCTTTGTTTTATTAAAATAAAGACCATTGCATTTCCCATTGCCAGGATTCCATTGACTTAAATGGATTGAAGTGACGGTGACATCCTCTACATAACATAGGTATACGGTAACGTGACAGAAGAAGAAGAAGAAGAATAATAATTATTATTATTCCAAATCCTGCAAAATAGTCCGACACCAACCGGGGGTTGTCCTTGGGTACACTTGCAGAGTGCATAGGTACAGGGATAATCGTCGGTTAGTGCCTCACTCCATTTAAAATTGTCAAAGGGGCTTCTGCGACTTAGCTTTGGTCCCTCGTACGCCTTCCAAAGGACCGGGACCCTAGGGTCCCTAGATTTATGTCAAATACATTTTTGATAATAATAATAAACAACGATATAAACAGACTACTCTATTTTACCTATTAGAAGGGATTCAGGTACAGTTAAGTGGTGTTGTTCTTTAAGTTCTTCTTCGATATGAGAAATTTTTAAGACTTTGCAAAATTATTAGCCGGTAAAAATATTATTTTTACCATCGTGGGTAAACTCGTCCCCACTATTATATAAGTAGGTAGATTTCACACAAGTGAAACTACTGACAGCTAAAAACACACTCTTTAATCCTGAGTTTAGAGCAAGACAAGGACGCAACCGACGCACGGATGTACACAATATTGACACGCACATCTATAACAGTTTCCATATCCTGAGATAGACCTACACCAACCGGGAGTTGTCCTTGGGTGCCCTTGCATAGTGCGAACAGGGATAATCGTCGGTTGGTGCCTCATTTAATTAAAAACGTTTAACGGGCCTCTGCGAGTTGGCTTCAGCCCCTCGGACGCCTTCCAAAGGTCCGGGACCCTAGGATCCCAAGATATGTTAAAGAACCTTTTAATAATAATAATCAGCGGTGTGGTAGCAGGCTGACGGCCCAGAGTGCGCTAGACGTACAGTAGGCCGAACGTTAGTGCTAACAACATGAGTACAAGCTGGCCTCTTATTGTATAGAAACTCGCTTACTATACTAGGCCAGCTTAAGGTCAGTGTTACCACAGACGCGCGGTAGACTGTACCTACATCAAGTATCGTCAACCGTGGATCCTATTTTAATGTAACCCAGTGGTGTGTACAAACCTGCGTACTGGATAAGTAGGTCCCTGTTTGGATAATTTTATTGATCTATGGATCTGTATCCAACAGTTTGTACAGTATAACAAAGGTGGTCAGTAACTTTTACGTTACACGACACAATACCTCCACAACTATGATGAAAAGTACGACTTTATAACAAAGTGGTATTTTGCCTAGGAGCTGCTATATATTATAACACCAAATAATTATATTATTGATCAAGTCAATTTTACAAGTAAAAAATTACTATGTTTTCAGAAAACCGACTAATTAGGGTTAATGTTTACTTAATATGTAAGTACCTATTTAACAAAACCTAAAAGATGTTCTGATTAAAGAAAGAGAAGTAATGAATGGCTCTAAGGTGCAGTTTGACAAAGTATCGCGTTTAATAGCCTAAGTTGCTTTTATACGTTGAGCTCATAATTAATATTAAGTTCATAATTAATTTACTTTGAATTTTATCTAAAAGTTGAAACGATTTTGGAAAAGACGCTTATAACTTTTGTAAAATATTCAATTAAAATTTTTCAAAGGGGTATTAAACAATATTGACATAAAAAGTTAATAGACATTATGTCGATATCACTTGAGCAACATGATCCGGACTACTGGACAACAGATCAATAGATTTCAGTCAGTTATTTGTGAGCAATTTCCTTTACCCGAATTATAAAGTTCTGTACAACATAATTTTGTAAGGAAAAATTATTATATTAAAAAATAATTGGAAGTTGATATTTTAACCTTGACTTTGGGTACCAGAAGAGATTCTCTCACAATATTTAACGAAAATGTCAACAATAGCGTAGTTTAGCTGAGCTCTATCACACAGCACGGAAAAATATTTTTGGATGTCATACAAGTATCGCTGGCAAACAATTCCTATCCAATAAAATATGGTTTTTATAACAGTGCGGATAAGTCTGATTCCGCGATTCCGTGCGTGGTAACCTCCTTACTAATAAACGTTGTATAGCTTTTATATAGTTACACAACGTTTTGTCTTTTTCTTTCGAAAGTCAAATTACTGACGACTGAAAGAGAGAAATCGGTGTGTAACTATTCACCTGATATAATTCATTTATTAGTAAGGAGGTAAATGTACAGTAACATTGTTTATCGGTAATTAAAACTTGTGGGTTTTAATGCTCTTAGAAGCTACCGTGGAGGTCGATTGATCGAACGTAAATTGCTTTTTAACCATAGGACCCTGGTGAATACGGCCTCGGCAGTAGTCGTTTTAGTTCATTAGGCAATAAAGTCAATTAGGAATACCAATTGGCACCCTATACCGGCTGTGCCAGTCACTCACTTGTGATTTAATTCCAGTGACATCTTCTGCTGTTTGTAAACGTTTTCAGTAGGAGTTCGTTTGTTTCTGTAATAGCAGAATAACTATGCCTGTTCATATTTTTAATCAGAATTGATTTTTTAACTTCTAAATGACTATGTAATTCTCATCATTTTTGTTGCTAGTTGGCATTTCGGCTTTAAATATTGTATAATTATGCTTTGAGACATTATCGTGTGAAAAAGGACCAATGGTGCTTCGGGAAAAATCTCTGAGAGATATATTACGTGAAAACTATTGAAAGAATTTGGTAACATTTCTGTGGCGACTGTGTGATAGTGACATTCATAAACCCTTTTTTTTTTTTTTTTTTTGGTTGGGAAATCATCAAATGACGTCTCCCGCTCTGGGCGGAGCGGAAGGGCGTGTCAGACTCTTACTGACTAAAACCCACCCGTGTTCCTTCAATTGCCTGTGCGCCAGGGCCACGGTAACTCTTTCGAACAATCCGCGACCCCGGCAGGACATTCATAAACCCTGTGTTGGACACTAAAATAAATATTTCTGCACTTTTTTAGGATCGCATCCCTACCTTATTATTACATATTGTAAAGTTTACCTTTTTAAATTTTTGTTATTTGAACCTTTATTTTCATACGTTTCTATGAAAATATAGGCAATAATTATTTTTTGTGGTGAAGAAACAATGCTATGATCCCTGGCCGAAAAACTTTCATTAAATATTCTTCAAAAAATTTAGCTTTCTTAGAAGGACAAAATACAGCAAGTAACTTTTCTTATCTCGATCTTCAACTGCCTATTCTCCCCAGCATTGTGGTAGGCAGTTATTGGCTGGTCTAGTCAAAGTAACTGTTAGGAGAAAATAAAGAAATTCGTGTTAATAGAGGCTGAACCATTAGTCAGAAATACGGTTTTGTATTGTTTCACCAAATTACACAGTTTTCCACCGTTATGGTTTATAGTTTGCAGGACTTTGTTTGTCAAAACAATAGCGGCCTTTCCTATTTGCATAAAAACACGGACAAGCGACATCGAATCGAGTCGCTGTTTATATAACATTAATACGTGTATATTTTGATAATACAACTGTTTTTGGGTTTTTTTTAGCAAGTATTTATGTTTTTAAGCTGTTATCGGCTAAATGATAAAAGTTTAGGTAATAATTTGCTGTACAATCGGATAGTCTGTAATAATATTGATTGAGCGTGTCGGACGATCACTTAGAACTTAATCTTAATTGTGAATAGATTTCATAATATTTATATAGGAATATTATAAACGTAATAGAAAAAGGCTTAAATAAAATTTTCGGAAAACCCCCGACTTTAAAAAACCTGTCGGGGGCTACCATTTCTTCTCCCGAAATTAACTAAAATTTTGCAATTTAATGAGATTGTGACCAATTGAAATTGCGTTGGGTAAATAATTAAATGCGGTCATTAATTGATATAAATTGCTGCAACTCTACTTAATAGCTTTACTCTTCTGCTATATGTTGATTGAAATCAAAAACAGAGATGGACATTGCTCCCGACGGATTTTTTACAGTCGGAGGTTTTCCGAAAATTTTATTTAATCCTTTTTCTATTACGTATTAACGGGTTTTCTTTTTACTTTCCTTTTGATTACGTTTAAGTATGGCAAGTTAAAGAACTGTTTAACACGGAGCCGGGCTGCAGCACCTATGCCCGATAGTTTACAATAAAGTTGTCGTGATAGCTCTGAAGGCTACACCGCTCATGATTGTTATATACTTGAGATAATCGCTCCGTGGGAATATAAACACAGGTGTCAATGTTTTGCTATTTTCATTCAACCGATTGTCTTTAATTACAACATTTAAATATTTGAAAATTCAAATTACAATAACTTTGTTATTTAAGTAATGTTCTTTTTTTACCAACGAATTTTGTGCATCGTCGAACTCTAACAAGTAATTACAATTAAATGATCGCGACCATGACGTTGTCATTGGTTTTTGGTACAATAGAGCAGAAAACGTTCAACAGAGCAGCGTTCAAGGTAAAGAAACCACTTGAGGATATTAAACAGTGAGGCAATTAAGTGCCTCTGCCTAGCTACGCAGAGACTCTTCCATTTTATATGGATAAAGTAGACAGGTTAATTGTCCCCGTTTCGTCTTTTGTTATTTACGTTTATTCTCTGCCCTCCAAGGGCGAATAAATAAAGTCGTTTCGGGAGTTATTAGTTCAAAAGAGATTAATTATGTTGTGCTCTAAAAGAAAACGTTATGTGGAACGTGAGGATATAGTATATGTAGGTAGGAGGTGGCATGGCGGTACTGGCAGGTCAAGCATGTACCCAGCGGGAGTAACAACCTGTCTTGCAACCAGCACAATACTTGTTATGCAACTAACAGATCCGATGTCATTGGATATTACCGTATTGAGATTTTTTATCTGCCACTCGTAGACCGGTTTGACAAGTTCATTGTCTTCAGAAAGGTCAATAAACCTTTTTGGCCGTCTTTATGTTAGCGAAACTAGGTTTCTGTCAAGGTAAATTAAAACGATCACTCTTACTTTTGTTTATATTAAAGGATTTGTAGACAGCCTTTGACCGTATGTAGCGCGATAAAGGTTTTCCATACTGCGAAAGCATGAACTATTCAATAAACTGCGTTACGAGTAGTGAAACCGCTTTCTCGATGGCACACAATGCTTGGAACTAATCCAAACCTGAACACAATGATTTTAAGTGAAAGGAAAGGACCAAATAAAATTCGAAAATAAATTATACATGTGATTGGTTATGTGGGTAACGGTGCGGCCCTGGAGTGGCCCGGCCGTGGTGCGTGGTGCCAGGACGATTGTATGGAGATCGACCGTTACTTACGGCTGCATAAGTTCAAGAGTTGAATGAACTATCACATCAGTTTCATGAATAACAATAGCTATTCTTACGATGGAGCCATCATACAAATTATTTACTCAAGCCACATTATTATTGTGGTTTTCAAGGTGAAATTAACGTGGTGCGGCATTGTTGTTAATTTGCTAAGTACAAGAACCGCTCAGTTTTTACTCGGCTGCTTAATACTACAAAAATATTTCCCTTAACGACTTCTTGATCCAGCTGTTAAATGTTCGTGGTTAACTAAGCTATATAGTACTGTGGAGTACTAACCTTTAACAACGCAGGCGTGACCTTGAACGTGACCTTGAACGTGACCTTGAACGTGACCTTTGCGTAAATGCTTTAGTTAAAAATAATATATCTATTATTCTCTCATTTTTATATATCAAACAGGTCTAAGCGACTGACTGGTGGTTTTATAAAAAGCCTTCGTTTGTCCGAAGTCCTCCAAGATGACCAATACCGGTTTCCTATTACTTACGAAGTATTGGTTAGAACTACGTGTTAATTAGATATCTGTTACAATTAAAGAAGCGTAGGTACCTATATAAAGCGTAACCTTCGTATCAATCATATCAGTTTGTAGCATCCGCCTGGAAAGTTTGCTACTTTATCAGTCTGACATTCTGGAAATCATGACTATTAATTGGAAAAATAACGTTTTTATTGTTGTAACCTATTAATGAACTTCAGAATCTACCAAATTATCGCCTAAATTGAGTACTTGGATAGGTACTACTGAGTGGTTTCCCACGCCAGACAAAGGCCTACTTATAAAAAAAAACTCGATCATTTAGAAATACTATCTTGCTTGTTATTTTTATGAATATGAAGTAGGGCGGTTAAGAATAGTGTTTGTGTTATTTTAGTTATAAAATACGAATTCTATGGGAGTTTTCAATGGATTGGAATAAATTCAGCTTGATAGGCAAGTAGGGGGTAATCTAGGCAAGGAACTGTGAACATGGTTTTAGATGATATAATTATAGTTATTAAAGTTCTTCACTTGACCTGACCCCAAATTAATTGGAATATGTGCAAGGGAATTATGATGATTATTAAGGTTCTTCCCTATGCTACGTCATGTAATAAAAAACCACCCAAATGAGTGTCGAACCACGCACAATGAAGGGTTGGGATGAATTTATCCCAAGAAAAACTTAACTTTTTAGTTGAAAAAATGTTCTCCCAAACATCGATATACGCCAAGGTCAATTCTCCAACTGCAAATGAAACACTGTAAACGCAAAAGAAAAAAATGTGATAAAACTATAATTTAAAGATTTTCGGCCTTTTTTAATCTTGTGTTGTGAGACCTTGCTTCTTGCGAAATTTCATGATTCTAGGTCAACGGGAAGTACCTTATAGGTTTCGATTTATTTGCAAGTATCAAAATATGTCGCATAAATGGTCGTATTTTTTATTGCGTTCACTTAAAAGCTTGATTTTTTTAGAGCTTTTGGTGACCTTCGTATTTGATATTAATTTCAACTTGATACCTACACGCGTTCTTAAGAAAAAGGGTCTTGACGGACAGGCAGACGGCCGGACGGACGGACCGACGGATAACAAAGTGATTCTATAGGGGCTCCGTTTTTCCTTTTGAGGTACGATAAAAAAAAAATGACATTGTCAATTTGAAAGTTAAATTCAAGTTCTGGTCCTGTGTTGCGAATTACAAAAATTATAATTTTAAATAATTATTTAACAAACCAACTACTTTCAGGTTACCGAAATACTATGAATGGCGTCGACACTATACAGCAAAAAAATATTAGGTAAGAACTTATGCTGCATTTCTTCTAATTCATGGAAGTACCTATTATCTTTATTTTATAACAGGACCTAATGTGCAAACATACAATTATTTTAGGTCTTATTTTTTTTTGCATAATGATAGGGTTTGACGCCATAGTTTTTATTTAAATAATAACCTGAAGTAACTAGAGTAACTTAATAGATTAAAAAAAAAAATACGCTAAATCATACACTTCAGGATAGATTTTCGCTCAAGGAAACAACGGGATATATTCAAGTTATTTTTTTAAATGTGAATGATTGAAATCTTTTTGATAAACCTTTATCATGAAAGTAGGTAGGTATCATTCAGATATATACAGTAAAACGGGGTTAATAGGGATGCAGGGGTAAATCGAGACGAAACTTTATAAGCGATTTTAACATTGAAATAATATAGTTTGTTGCCAACAAGAGCACTTAATCGTTAATTATAATACAGTAAACACATTAGAATCCTTTCCGGCAACAAACTATATTATTTCAATCTTAAAATCCCTTTTAAAGTTTGGTTTCGATTTACCCCTGCGTCCCTATTAACCCCGTTTGACGGTAGTAACTTTACGTTAGATACAGATTATAATTAAATTGTTCAATATAACTGTTCAATATTTCTTTTTCAATATAATTGTTTCATAAAATTGTTAAATATAATATAATCTGTATCATATACGAAGGAGGAAAACTACCGTCCGAAACGTTTGATTTGACTCAATAAGCATGTTTATTTTTCTTATATCGTCTATTAGCACGGAGGCTGGCATTGCCCTGAGAAGTCGACAGATCATCACGAGCACCTACACATCGCAGTAGGTACAAGTCAAGGAGTAAAAATGTTAAGCACCTAAAGGTTAATTAATACTTGCACCTCATTATTTTTCCGACTACGTAAACGCCAATATTTTGAATGATAACAGGTAAAATTAAAAACCCTCGACACAAAAAGAGCTGATGACCTTGATTTTGATAAAACATGTTTAAGAACCACCGCTAGAAAACCTGCTTTACAACAAAAAAACCGCATCCAAATCGGTTCACCCATTTAAGAGCTATGGTGCCACAGACAGACACAAAGACAGACAAACACACACACATAGCGGTCAAACTTATAACAGCCCAAATTACAGTTCAAAAAGCCCGCCATTTGGGAAAAAAATTGTTTGAAATTTGCTCCTTGACTTTACATTAGTTACAGGCTGGGCGTATGTTTGACAAACATAAGCGTGACGTCACATGAGCTGTTTCTGACCGCCCTTTAATTACATCAATGACTAGCCAATGAGACTAGAAACGACTGGACAATACAATTTTTTAATTATATGATCTACCTAGCTTTTGGCCGCGGCATCTCCCGCTTATAGGTCAGAATTTATCCCACCGGAGCATACTGCCGGTATAAAAAGTAGTGAACTTGTCCTAATCCAGGTCATGGTCTACTTGAGTGTTGAATTTCTTCAAAATCCGCTCAGCTATTAAGACGTAAAAAGGTAACAAATAGACAGAGAGGTTACTTTTGCAATTATAATAACAGAATAGATTAGTAATGTTTAAAGAGCTATATCTGCTGTAGTTGTAGAAGTATGTAGATATATCATTGCAGTTAACTAAGGTACTCATCACTAATGCATCTCTCAAAAATACACTTAGGTTCAGCTAAAAATAAACAGCGGTCTATAAAAATCTTTCATCCTAAAATTCAATCCCAGCTTTTATATTGAACAGGCGTAAATATCCGATCGGGAATGAACAGTCGAGCATGTCTATATAGCTCCCCGAACAGCGGAAATGTTATCGCGCCACAGATTACGTTAATCAGAGCAATGTGAATTATTTATAAAGTTAATATTAAAATTAGGTGCCGAACCGTCGTTGGCGGAACGTAGATAACAAAAACAATGACGTAAAGACACTCTATTCTGTTAACACTTAGAAGAAAAGGTGCTAATCATTCAACCATGCTATAATAAAAACCAGAAGTGTTTTATACGAATTGGTACACGACGACGCGTCACAAATTGTCTATATATGATGCAGCATTTAAAGATTGGGGATTTCAGGGTGTGATGTTGCTGATATTTTGAATTTCAATCAAATTGATGACAAAATGACCTTAACGTACGTGAAGTTAATTAGCACTATTTCAGAATCAGTACGTTGTTATTTACTCATAATGAGTAGGTAAATCAAAAATTCTAATCAAAGCTAATGAATTCTTACGTATTCTAGTTACACGTAATCTTGCACTGCGGTACATTATATAATTAATGTACTCAATTCTATCCACGATTCCGAAGTTCTTTGCCTTATTTGAATTTATATTTTTCTGATTAAAATTCCATGTTTGTTTGCTGGTAACTCGCAAGTTTTATTTTGCGCAACGAGAACGTAAATGGTAATTGTGTAAATACTTGTTGAAAAACCAAAGTTGGTTTATTTGCTTGTATCACATCACATCACGTAAAATCCGTTTGTAGTGTGAACATAGCTCCGATATGGTCAACATTATGAGAGTTGTTAACACTAAGCCTCGAAGTATTTGAAGAAGAACTTAAACGACACACATTTTGTGATCCCACCTTCTATGCGTAAATGCTCTACGACTATATATAGTCTTTCAGTTGCAAAATCTTTATTTTAACTGACTAGTACTTATCGAAACAATTTAAGAAACAATATTTGGCCAAGATTCTCGTCTCAAAGAGCCTATAATTTTGTCAATGCTATAAGTTGGGAATGTTTACTAGCTACTTATTTCAACGCAGAAGATATGAATGTAAGCAACAATCAAGGGTGGGTTGCCCTTGTTTTAACACATGAACGTATTATTTCATAAAATGTTTCGCTGAAAATTCAAGTATTTACATGTTTTTATGAAAGTCCAAGTAGGCACAAGTGAGTGACGCCGCCGGCACGGTATTAAATTTATAAATTGTGGGAACTTTGAGATAAGTGGGTGAATTCTCGTGACTTAGCAATACTTAATGGGTAATTTACTTAATATTATCATGTTGTGTCGTACTTTTAAGCGGAGATTATACCTCTTGGATGTATAAAGCGTATCGGTGTGACGTGCTTCACTTGAAAAAGAGCTAATAAATTATTATTTGTTCGTCGAGTAACTGTCGTTCCTAGCTGATAGGTAAACTAAACATATTTAGAACGATAATAAAAATCATGTAGGTACGTGCTTATTGTGAAATGTTTTTTTTTAATACTTTGTTCTTGAAGTTTATCTAAAGGCCACCGCCTCACGAAGCTTGGAGATAGTGAGTGTAGGTAACGCAGCCAGTTTCGATTCCCAGCGGTGACAAGCACGTGTGGATTAACAACGTCGTTAATACAACGATTTTAATGAAGATTGCGTTAGACTATCACACGTATATACGAGATAAACCGTTAATTTATTGACGAAGTCGTTCCAAACCATTACGCAATACTCATTTTGTATCAAGTTTTTAAGAATTAAAACGTTTGTGACTTTTAACAGACTAACAATATTTTTAATCTTGTACATAAAGTATTACGTGAATGAAGAACAGTTTTTGAGTAAATAACACAAGGTAAGGTACTCACTTGACGTTGTTCCTCATGTCGTAGCTTGTTGCGATGTATCCTGCGTCCCCACTAGAACAAAAAGACACGACTCTTGTTTACATTCATCCAATCAATAAATTATAACTTAATGTTACTCTTAAAATAAAATATTTAGAAAGTTCTAAGCCAGTCGTGAGTTTCACCGCGCGCTGTTAAATGTTTAAACGTCCTCCAACTCTATATGAAGTAGGTACGAACTACAAACCCCGGGTCCCTGAATGAATCGTTTATCTCGGTCATTGTGGTTGTGAATCAGGGTGCAATATCCACTAATTATTATATGGCGGAGACAATGGGCGCGCGGGACACGATTGACACGCCGCGGCGACCGCCGTGTCTGAACTGTCGCCGCTTCTATTAATGTTATTATAGAGCAGGTGGGCTTAGCTACTGCCGACGGTAATTCAGTAAACATACAATATAATCTTCGATAGAAATCGTTTTGTTAGCAGTGAGAGGAATGAGAAATCGTCTCCAGCGATGTTCTAGGCGATTACCGCGTGCAGCGCGCACTAGTCTGACTGGTCAGGAAGCTGCTCGACACACATAAGTTGCCGTGAGCCAGTCAGATTCGCTAATATCAGCATTAACGCGATACTCAATGAACTGTTTCCTACTTTACTTTGTAACACGGAGGGACGACGTAATCTCCTATGTAAATGATACTACTTATAAATTGCATCTTCTAATGCTACTACAAGGTGCACTGGTGCACTTTTCCGGCAGATTTACTGCACGATCTTTGCAACTTGGTAGCAATGTTTTTTTTTGTTTTGTATTCACTATCTATGTATAACAAACAATTTCGAATACGATTTTTCGGTATACGGACTGAGTTTTGTAAAATTGCTCATAATTTACAGGAAAAAAAAATAAGGAAAATTCTAAAAAGTAACCTAGGTACGATTGTAGGTTATTTTATACCATATGTTTTTTTTTTCTGAATATTTTCTTCTGTACTTACTTAATTCACAGAGTAAAATCTGGATCTGGAGTTCGTTTTATAAAGGATTGTTTGTTTAATTTGCCTTAGGTTGTACTACAGAAATGAAAGCACCTTAACAATTTGTGGATCACCATTCCGAAAAAGAAAGTCTTTCCTACGGATTTCGATTCGTGATACCTCCTAGACCTAGATATATATTTTTATATAGGACGTCTGAAGTTCAGGCCAGCCCAGTGGGCCCCGCTCACAAATTAAGACTAATCTAGGGATACATCACAACTACCACGTCACTGTGAGCATCTCACTCGATTCTCACTTTATAGAAAAGTAGTAAAAAAAGGTGAAGTAAAATGAACTGCTGTCCTCATATATATTTTGTTGTGTAGACACAAAAGCAATGTAAACAATAACTTAGATTTCCTTGTCCGTTCTCCTTCATAGGAATCATACGCTTTGGAAAGGCCAACTTACTGATACTGTCCGGATAGCTAATTGGATTCCTGGCAATTCAAAAGTACCCGTAGGTAAATAGCGCAAGAAAAACCTTTTCATCTTCCTTTTAAGGCATTAGAGCTGAAAATGTATACTATTTTTTACTCGTGTTTCATTTCTACCTAGTATAAAGTGTCACAGTCTGAGTGAGAGCAGTAGCGCTACTTTGAAATATCTTTTGAGATCTTGTTCCGAGAATTTTACGGATTTGCAAGTATCGCTTCAACTTTAGCAGTTAATTAATTAAAGTGTGCTTCAATTACACTGTGATATTAAGCAAACGAGCTTACAATTAGGAACTGCTTCTTCATTTTATTATGGTTACGGAAACCGGTGGCATAGTCATCACTGTTAATTTATATTGCAGTTTTTAACATAACTACTTCTGAGTAATTTAATCAATCAATTTAGACTTAAATTCTAATTCTGTCATAGGAGTAATGGCTGTGTTTTCAGAAAACATTAAGATTTTCCGACACATGATGCCGTGACAACGGGAAGCAGTACCTCTGTTCTTATTAGCAAGCAGAAGGAGCATCCTTCCTTCTCATAAACGAGTCATAAGCATTGTGATTACGGCATATTAAAGGCCTTTAAACTTTGTGATGAACAGTACTCAAAACTCCACCAACCAAACCAATTTATTTTAAAACACAAAGAAATTGAAAACAATAGGTACCTAAAACAGCCACCAGTAAAGCATTCCAGTTATTTTTATATTATTTTGACGATGTGAAAATGGAAATACGAAGCGGGTGTATTTATGTGAAAAATATTTTAGTTAAAGTTATTAAGTACCTGAGTACCTATCTAGTTGAAATCATAACTAAACTACACGTGTCCAAAAGTTTAGATTAAATGACTATCCGAGCTGTATATTCGCTTTACATGGTTCAAATTTTAAATAAGTACTTAATGAGGTAATTATTTTTGTTTAATTTATTTTTAGCCCCAGTGGAATTCACACAATTTAATAATTTTTCCCCAGTTAACACTTTGATAAGGTAATACCTACCTTAATCAAAACGTAAATCGTCACCGATTATCACTTTTATTTAGTAATAACTCTCCTACTACGTTCTTAAATAAATCTACCCACGTCGATGTTTCCGCAGGCGTCTGTGATAAGGCAGTTAGAAATTATTTACACACTTTGAAAACACGTTTTCCTAAGTGGCTCGTAAACAGTATAAAACCGTAGCTACCCTGTCAGTTTTCTCGAATAGGTATCTGCAAAGTTAACTCAACCAGACCAAGGTCGACTTTACTCCCTCCACTGTGTCAGATATCGATTTACCTATAATGCATTACGATTTTCTCTCCGATCTAATGCGACTCATTATACATGGAACACGTGCACGCATCATAGTGCTACATCGAGCTATAACGACGAACGAATGACGTTCGTACCCAATTAATTTAAATACGAGGTGCATTCAATAAGTACCTAGCCTCATCGCCAGAGGGCGCTGTAGTTTCAAAAGAGTTTTACCACAGTGTAGCACATTCTTTTTTAATTCTTTTTTCAAATTTTCATTCCAATCCCTTCATTTGTTTTAATTTGACAACTTATGGAAGCGAACGTGTCGATCGGTTTTACAAAAATGGAAAAAGAGCAATATCGTTCGGTGATTCGATTCCTATTTTTGGAAGGGAAAACGCGCATCGAAATCAAAGAGCGCTTGGATGCTGTGTACGGTGACTCTTCTCCATCGATGGCCACCGTCAAGAATTGGTTCAACGAGTTTGCACGTGGCCGTACGTCGGTTTTTGATGAACCACGTCCAGGTCCACCGAAAACAGCTGCTACGGAGGAAAACATTAAAAAAATCCATGATCTCGTATTGGCAGATCGCCGATTGAAGGTTCGGGAGCTAGCTGAGACTGTAGGCATTTCAGAAGGAACAGTGCATCATATTCTTCACGAGGAACTCGGCATGAGAAAGCTGTCGGCGCGATGGGTGCCGCGTTTACTCACACCAGAAAACAAGCGCAACCGTGAGACCACATCGGAGACGTGTTTGGCGCTGTTTAAGATGAATCCAGCGGAGTTTTTGCGTCGTTTTGTGACCGTCGATGAAACCTGGATCCACTGGTATACACCAGAGACCAAGGAGCAATCAAAACAATGGATCCAGACCGGGGAACGTGCTCCAAAGAAGGCGAAAACTGTAAAATCGGCCGGAAAAGTTATGGCCACCGTTTTCTGGGATTCACAAGGTGTGATCTACATCGATTACCTCGAGAAGGGTAAAACAATTACAGGGCTTTACTATGCCGATTTATTAGGCCGATTCGACGCCGAATTAAAGAAAAAACGACCCCATCTGGCGAAGAAAAAAGTGCTGTTTCACCACGACAACGCACCGGTTCACACGTCTGCCGTTGCCATGGCCAAATTGGTCGAATTACGCTACGAATTGCTGCCCCATCCACCGTATTCTCCAGATTTGGCCCCTTGTGACTTCTTTCTGTTTCCTAATCTGAAAAAATCACTCGCCGGGAATAGATATGGATCGAATGAGGAGGTCATCGCCGCCACGGAGGCCTATTTTGCAGAGTTTGACAAAAACTATTTTTCGGACGGGTTAAAAAAGTTGGAGCATCGCTGGGCTAAGTGTATCGAACTAAAAGGAGACTATGTTGAAAAATAAATTGCCACTTTTCCAAAATTTTCGTTTACTTTTTGTAGGCTAAGTATTTATTGAATGACCCTCGTAGTTACTAGATAAAGCCAGGCTGCCGCGATCCAGGTGACGCCTATGACTAAGGCACTAATAACACTAGAAGTAAATTAGTTTTACCCTCCATTAAGTAGGATGCGCACAATTTGTGCTGAAGCACCGTGTGCCACTCTACTCCACTCCACTCGGCACCTCCTGAATTAGGCAAATCAGCGAGTTTCATTAAATCAAAACTTGGTAACGAACCACATAAGTTATTAACGCCGTATGTATACAGCAGGCTACTAGGTAATTAAGTCGACTATATACACCGTGCGTGTATCTCCTGCGCTACAATTTGTATGTATGTTCTTAACAAATTGTGCGTAACATTTCTCTAGAAAGCAATGCATAATGGTGAAATGATGCACACGATAATCAGGAATGTACGACATGGAAGTAGCGACGAAAACGATTATTGAGGGATTTCCAGGACTTCGGTCGCCGATATTATGCGAATTTATTTCGAACTTATTAACGTACGACATGCGGTAGTAATTTTTGTAGCGTTTACCTTAATTATTTCTTTAACTTCTAATAGACCACGTCATTAGATGTATCAGAATATTAATCTGGTACATTCGGAAAATAGCATTCAGAACATCAATGCAGAGAATATTCATACAAAACACACAAGAAACTAATTGTAATTTCTTGAAGCAAACAACCTCACCATCGCATCGTTGTGAAGTGGAGCTACAAGTCTAGTTTTCTACTCTAATATAGATTACATAGATGAAGCAGGTTTAAACTAGAGTTCCGATGTACTTAGTAGACAGGCTAACTTAGAAACTTTCACGAAGTACTCGTAGCTTGATCACAACATTTGATTACTTGACCGTGAAACTTGGTATAGAAACGATCTCAATCTAGTTGAATATTGTTCACAAATTGATTTAGTTATAACCGTCTGAGATATAGCCATATTTACGTAACAAATCTGTAATATATCTAAAATTATTATATTGCACTTTTCTTTATCGAAAAATGCAAATATTATATTAGTCGGTCAGCAAACGTATTTATACAGAAATAATAATTTAAACAGAAAAAAAAATGGAATTAAGTCGAGGAGGAAGTTAAACGTTAAGAAATAGTCAAAAGTTTGCTGTCACTTATTACAATTATATGGCTTTGTTAGAACAAATTACAGTGATTAGACTCATGTAATGTAGGTATCTGGTTAATGGAAAGACCGTATTTATGTACCTAGGTAGTTGTTGCACCTAAGATCTCAGCGATTTCTGATGATTATCAAAATTAAAATATGTTACCGATTACGATGCCGATGGAAACAGGTATTCTACTACTTTTAGGTAGGTTTTACTATGCCGCTACGTATATTAGTAAAGTTCACTTAAATCTCGTGAGCAAAATATTAACACGGCAGAAATTCAGTTATGATGTTGCAGGAGTATTTAAAACGATACTAATAGGTATTTTTAAAAGCCACGGGGTGCTTACATCGAATATTACAACATTTTCTAAATTAAATTCTGAATTCAATTACTTAATCATACTATTAATATAGAGGTTATTAGGTTAAAAGATATTCAGCTTGACCCATTAATAAATAATTAACTTAAAAAATCTTGTCAACATATTGATTCAATCTTGACTGGTGTCCGATTCAACTCCGAATTATTTGGTATCTCAATCAATTTAATTAATGTTTCACTGACCCTTTGCTAGATGAAGTAAGTACCTACTACCGACACACTAGGGATTCCCTAGCTAACCGATGAATTGTACTAGATTTTGCGGAAAGCCACTGAAAGCAATTTTCAGTATTCCAAAACTGTTCAAATGTTATGCCATAGGTACATAGGTACATACCTACATATGAGTACATTTGCTACGTAATAAAAGCCCAATTCCCTGCCAACTGGTGAAAAAGTCCTAGCTGTTGCGAATTTACGATGATTGTGTTTAATGCAATTGTATAATAGCACTACTACACGTTAATAAATCTAGAAGCAAATGTGTATCTAGATTGGCCTTTTTGATGTCTCGATTCGGTAGCGTGTAAATCAATAGATATGTAATATCGCTCAATTGGTCCAGATGGCCGACCGAATTGTGAGTGACGTATTGAAACGAAACAAGGAACAACAATTACTATTGTAGCCGCTTTTGTACGCAGTGATACGTTATTAGCTCACTTACTTTAAATCATTCGTAAATGAATGATTTAAAGTATAAATTGTAACTGTTATATTTTATCTTTTGAAACTTGACATATAATTTTATTATTTCCTACAACATAAACGGGATTTCAGGTTCATCAACTATTACCAAAAGCAATTAAAAATATAATATAGGCACTGTTACTTTTCGATCGAAGAAACTTTATGACCCCTTCCGTTTAATTTCCGAGTGTAGGTTTTATAGTGTTTAGTTCCGGAGATTTCGTGTTGAATGAGTGATTGAGGTGTATTTAGCTTTATACCTTGAATATAAGCAGCTGCAATTATAATCGAATAATGGAATCGAACGTCGGTGCCATTTCCATTTCGTTTAGTGCATGAGGCTGCTGCTGTTAAGCTAAATCACGTCAGCAAAACGTAACATCCTATTACATCACAACTCGTTCTCTTTTCCTAAAGTTTAGATCACCCTAATTACATAACACACTATATATAATAATCTGAATCATTTTGAAGCCTAATGCGAATCCATTGCTTTATATGTTCGAAAAATTGGTCAGTTCCACAACGTAAATAACGGAATGAATGTTGTTGAACTGTCAAAATGAAACCCATTTCTACTGTTAGTGTGTTACGTAATTACCCCGCAGAACTATCACTGTAGTTATAAACACTAATGTACAAAAACGTTATAATCACTAATGTACTATAACTACAGGTGCACCTGCACTGTTCTTATAGAAAATGCGAACGCACTTACTCGTTGGAATTGCGCATCACGCCGAAGCAATATCTCGACATGTGGCATAATAAATTGGATTATCATTTGAATATGAATATACAACGTAAGCATCTCATAAAATTAAGTCTGATTTTAATTCAAAACAAACTCGTTAGACGCATTGAAAATAAAATGATGGTATCTGGAGATTAATAAGATTACTTTAATATATAAATCGGTTATAGGTACTGCGAATTGTTATAGCATCATTTACATTCACCTTTGCAATATCATAATTACATTGATTCAGAAGGCAAATGTCGTACGCGTGTAATTATCATGAAAGCCTTATTATCAACTGCTCCTACAAGGTAAATATTTACAAATTAACGTACCTAAGTATGAATATGAACTCAAGAACAAAGGTTGATCAAAATCAGGATAAGGTAGCATTCGTAACCTAATGACGAATGTTAATTATTTATATAGTGTTTTAATAAATACATATTTCTAGAGGATTTTTGTAAACTTTTCAAGAATTTTAAGGTCAATATGCTGTAGTAATTAACTGTTTGGGTTTAAGTGGAAAAGGGCGTAATTAAATTAATATTAAAACCATTCCAGAATCTTAAAAATGTCAAGTTGTTCTAGTATGATAGCTAACAGCCATCGAGACACAATTCCAAATTCAAATTCTGAATATTTTATTTAAAATAAACTTAAATGTGTTCCTATGAAAGGTCAGACAGTGTGCGGTTTCTAACAGGGAGCGAGTGGTAAGCTCATAGGAACATCAATAAATCGTACAGTGTATAATGCATTCCGAAGGTGATTCTATATAGGACGCGGATGATTTTACTACCGGCGTCAATTTTACGATGATGGGATAGATTACTCTGAAAATATAGACATTTTTATGAGAGGTATTAGTGATGACGCAGACGACCCAAGAGGTCTACATACACAAGGACGCGCATTACTCTTCTCAAGTGGTAAAATAAAAATAAAACTGAATAATACTTAATACTTGCCACCCAAATACTACCCTTAGATATAACTTGGTGATTGCAATGAAGGACAGCGTTATGTCTGTGGCTTTTAAAATTGTTGTCTCGGCTTGGGGTATAAAATGTTATAGGTGCATCAAAACTTTGTAGAATGCACTTCACTAGAAATTTATTGGTTTCATTTTAAAAGGTGTGGAAAAGAGGGCTTTAAGAAAAGTGAATATAACGAAACTGTCAAATATACTGAGCTATTGCATTAGTGCGCTCGTACACGGCTTTCTTTTTGTCGGTCCTACAATTGGTCAGCTTTTTTTGTATGACCTACGTTTTGTAGGACGTGTGCATTGATACATTTGATCTCTACAGTTTCATATAGCTCCTACAAAAAATCAGCCACCGATTGTATGCCGTCGGTGAACGCTTTAATGCCCCTCAAAAGCAAAGTCGTGTGTGAATAATAAGAATAATATGAATAATATGAAATACAATATTTTTACTATCAATGTTTTATTTGCTTTATTGTTTTATTATACTAATACGCTGACACCTGAGTAAACGCTGCTCCTATTTAAATATAAGTTCAGACGCGCAGTCGTTAATTAATATGTAATAATATAAATTTATTGAATACTAACGTAGCAACTTCTTCGATAGTCGGAAAACCGTTAAAAATTTAAATTTCTAATCGACCATATGTTTATAAAACAGGCTAATGATTTTGAAGCAAGTCTAGAGATGATGACGGTAACCAGAAAATAATGTTTATGTAGTATTAAATAAACTAGTTTCTACCTTCTTGTTTTTTCTTACAATAAAATAAAAATATTAATAGGAAATTAATTATTCCAGTCGGTCTAAGGCATAGGTACCCTTTTTACTATAAGAAACTCAAGCAAAAAACATACAAATAAAAGAAAAGCGTGTTCTTTTTCATTCTTTCTTCTACTCCGTTGACAATTGTTTGAAACGTACGAGTATACAAAGCGATGTAACCGAGAAACACATGTGTGCCTTCATAATTAACACTGTTTTTTGTATCAAAAGACACAATAATATTGTTGACTATTTAATTATTATTAAATCGAATTGCATCATGCTATTCCTACTCCGTATATATCCGTAAAACATTTCTTCGAAAAAAAAAAACATTTTTAATTTGATCAGTTTTTAAATAATTGAACAGTAAACAGCTGTTTTGATGATCATATCGAAGTGGGTCAAACTTGCGATGTTTTGTTTGGCATTACTGGCGATAACGATACTCGTAACATCTTAATTGAAGGAAATTTTGCGACTTATTTAAATATTAGAAGCTTTAATTACTTAAAAAAATTGGATCTTTACACGACAAACCCGTCATCAGCTTATTTTAATACATTATTATTTATTATTTATTTATTTTATTACATTATTGGTTATGTAAGAAGGGAATCAAAATGTATGATGTAAATAATAAAGAATATTCCATTCTACTGTTAAACCAAGCGTTAAATGATAAAATGCTAGGTAGTTATTATTTTTGTTAGTTGGTTATAAATAGTACCTACCTAACTAACATTTTGACACGTCAATTATTTTTAAGTTTATTTAACGCCAATAAGCAAATATTATGTGTAGCCACATTTTCGGGATGTTTGTTTATCGGTGAAATTGCCAATGTTCATTAGTTCGCACGGATATTGAACTTTAAACAAGCATAACGCTTGCCTACCCACTTTATAAAATAGCTAGAATTTAGTATGAAATATCTTCGTGTTGGCAGATTTAATTACAACAATATTCTATGCAAAATGAACGTGTTACTAAATTACCCACAAGTTAGAAAGTACTCACTTAAAGTTAGTTTTTGTAAAGTACCGTCGTTTTATTAAATATCCACTGGAATAGCACGTTTTTAGAAAATACGAACAGGAATATTTAATGCCACTACAAAAAACAATCTAAAATATCAAGCATCAAGTTTCATGCACAACTGTTGATTTCTTTTTAAATTAAACGTAACATTACACTAAACGCGATTATTTTCTGCCTTGTTTAATAAATCACAAGTTTTATCAAACACGTTTTTTATGCATTGTATACCTTCATTTTATGTGAACGTTTTGACTTGACTTTATGTTTTTAGTTTGGAGTCCATCCTTCTTTTAGAGTCCAACACTTGTTGCAACACATAACCATAAAACTTGATTAGTTATTACTTATTGCACTTTGTCATCGGCGCTTATCTAAATTTACGTTCATTTGTTTCCTTTGACGTAATAGAACAAGCTACAAAACAATGATTTATTAGTAGCTTGCATCTCATTAACTTTAAATGCACGTTGATAACTCAGCATTAGAAAAATAATTATTAATTTGCGAGTCATTTAGGACTTGAAAAAAAAAAAAAGAGAAGGTCGCAGCACATCGCAAAGCACAAACACAACAATAAGAATATTTAGCAAGTAATGTTAGTGTGGGACTCACCTCATTGAACCGTACTTGTTGTGTTGTGTTAGCGAGTGACTTACGCGAGCTGCATGCGGCTCGGCGGAGCGTGCGGGGTGAGCGCGGGCGTCGCGGGCAACAAGCGGGCGAGGAATCGCGGCGGTAGTAGGCCCTCCGTGTTGTGACTGCGCGGCCAGCCAGGGACACCACAAATTAAGAAGGCGCAAAATGCCTTGGTCGTAGGACACGAGTGGTTTAGGAAGAGGTGTTAGACGGCGGCGGGTAACGCTCACCTGAGTTGTCGACGGTGGTGTCCAGTCGGCCACTGCTACGTTCTCGACCGCGGTGCGACTGAGTCGCGCGCTCACCCGCCATTCTCTTTTATACACTTCCCCTTCTCGGAGGACTCCGCAACATTTTTCTTTTCTGTGAAAGACCTACAGGTCCTGGGTACCGTTGACCCGTGACGACAACGGCATACTCACCGAGCCTATCCTTGTAAAATAAAAACATTATTGTCTCGAAATTTGCAGGTCAAGTGCGCTCGGCGTGCTACATAAATGTCTATGGCAGATACAGTACCTATAATAAAGAACATTATTGTAGGTACACTCGCGGTCAAATAATACGGGTCGATGGCGAAAATCCCAGTACTTTGCAAATTAATTATTGTACATGCATTAAACTAACTTTATATTTCAAGCTTTTATTTAACCTGCAATGTTTTACAAAGAATTTTAATATCGTATGAAATAAAACCTTATATGATCTACAAGGTAATTAAAATTTTAAAAACCTCGAATTTGGAAATAAATTCAATTCGCGGTCGTTTTATTTTTGCTTGTTTTCTGACTTTTGTTTTCAATCTGTCAAATCAAAATGATAAAAGGCGGTCATTGTCGTCTTTAATCATCATTATTGAATTACTATTATCGCTAACACCAGAAGAATGTACACGTATCGTTACTATGTTAGAAGAACCATCCGACGTTCCGAGAAACTGGGCAGAACGTAAGAAGACCAGGAAACGGCAGACCGAGATGTACTACGGCTCGAGAGGATCGATTTATTGTTACGATCATACTTCGAAATCGGCACCTCACGGCAGTAGATGTAACAAATCAACCACGGGAGACGACGTAAGCGAGCGGTCTGTAAGACAGCGGGTCCTTGAAGCTAATTTGACCCCACATACTTGTAGACCCGCAAATGGTCCAAAATTCGAAATTGAACAGCGGGTAGCAAGATTACGTTACGCCCGCAAACACGCACAATGGGACGACGAAAAAAGGGCAAGAGTAATGTTTTCTGATGAATTCAGATTTATGCTGTATGCGCATGATGGGCGGCGAAGAGTCTACCGACAGCTTGTTTCGAGGAAAAAGTGTCGTTCGGCGATGGAACTGTTATGATTTGGGCTGGAATCTCTTCAGAGAGTCGCACGGAGTTAGTGCTGATAGAAAATGGTACGTTAACTAGTGCAAGATATGTGGAAGAAAATTTAATGAGCATGCCAGCCCATATTTAATTAATATGGATGAAAATTCAATATTCATGCATGACAACGCCAGGCGCCGTTCAGCTCAAATTGTAAATGAGTATTTCCAGGACGTTGGCATCAATCGCATGGGCTGGGGTGCGAGAACCCCGGATCTGAATCCAATTGAACACGCTTGGGACTAGCTTGGGAGGTGTATAGGAAATCGAAACCCCGCCCCAGCTACACTTCGAGACCTGAAACATGAACAATATCCCGCAACATCGCATAAGAAACTTAATAAACAGCACGCCCAATCGCCTGGCAGCTGTGAGAAGAGCCCGTGGAGGCAATACAAAGTATTAATTTTGTTTCAAAGTTTGTTTTTGTGACAACACAAAAAAAAAAAAAAAAATGGTTGGTCCCTCACATACAAATGTGAGGGACCAACCATTATTTTTTCAACGTAAAATAATTGATATTTTGTTTTTTTATGACGTTTTGACAATTGAACTAATAATGTTACCAACATTTGGTGTTGTTTTATTAACTTGTAAAGTATCTACAACATACAGTTTCATTCATGCCGCTAGCCGTATTATTTTAATAGAAGTTTTAGTTTTTCGTACTGACCCGTATTCTTGGTCCGCGAGTTTAGTAGCGTAAACTTTCAGGTACCCGCCTACGTACTTTATAATAGATTAAGTAGGCTATCGGTATTACTTCGTGTAATGTTAATTTAATTCGGACCGTACCCTGCGGACTGCGTGGAATCCCAAATGGTATTAACGTAACTCTAATGTTACAAGTAACATTAATTAATGAAAATAGATAATTTTAAAAATGTTTAATATATCTAATGTAAATAATCTGCTCAAGACGAACAGCAGAAGTTTTATTCTCTTGTAAATCACCTGTGTACTACAAAACAAAGGCTCACATAGCTGCACGATTCTTACAAACATATCCAAATATCGAATGTGGCTGTCAGTTAGGATGGTTATTTATGGCGTATGCCACATTCCATGTAGATTTTCTTTATGATAAGGTGCCACAGCCTTTTTATAAAGAAAATCTGTTACTTCAAATCATCATTACGTTGACCATTACCAATTTGCCTGTTTCTGAAATCACAAATGTAGGCACATGCATTCACTTTCGTTCCTCCATTACGAGTATACTTATGTAGGTATGTTATCTTACCTTACAATATTAGTCATTTGTTTCTTATGACTGATTTTACTAAAGTCAGATATCATTCATCCGTGGAATAAAATTGACGTCAGACAGTTCTATTATGGAAAAACTGTCAAAATTTCAAAATTAATGCTAAGGATACGACTTATTCTAAATATTTTTTATATTTAGAATAAGTCTTACCCTTAGCATTAATTTTGAAATTTTGAAAGTTTTTCCATACTAGAACTGTCAGAGTTTGTTGAAATTAGCCCTTAATTGGTTATAATTTTAAGTAAATCTCATATCGTCTCATTTTCACAGCAAATGACTAATACTTACTTGTGCGTTCCGAAAAATCAGCATTTATTTAAGCTTTATTAATGTCTTCATTTCCATAGACAATTTAGCGAAACAAGGCCACTTTAGGGACCTTTACAACGATACCTACTACCTTTTCTTCTTTCTAAGCAATTTGAACACGACACAATTTTGCTCCGTATTTATTTGATAGGTCATTTAAATAATGCTTTCTCATACATATCTTGCTCTGTTTTAATGTTGGCACAGAAGCATATTTCAAGTCTTTTATTTTTGTTGAAAAACAGTAAGTAGGCCAAACAAGGTTTACGTAATAAAATATTACGAATCTGAATTCAGGGATCGGGAGTCAAATCAAAATGAAAAAGTTTCACGTTTCAGTTTCCCTGAAACATTTTTATAAGAACTGATTAGAAGATATCGATTACAACGATTTGATAACTTTTGAATTTGTTCGAATAAAAAATAATTTAGAAAACAGTAAAATACTTGACTTAGCTCAGATACGTAAAAATAACAAAGTTTTACATAAAATGTTGTGCTATTTTAGTGAAATAATTCCTATCGTCGACACGGTGTTTTACCAATTGAATGGAGCAATCAGTAACCTACAAACTAGCGGTATCGAGGTAACAATTATTCGTAAAAGTCACATTGCGTACTTCCTTCCTAAAAAATGTAAGTATACGTAAATGACAGTCATAGTGTCGGCGATTTCAATGATACTTTAGGCGATAGGGCGACCTATGTTGTTTCTGAATCCTTGATGAACAAGAACTGTGCAGATTTGATAATCATTATACATAAAATCATCAACTAAAATGAGTTTTTAATCATAGCTTACTAATTTGGAAACTTGAAGATTTTACTTTTTTATATATATGTCTAGCGTTTTTATTCGGCTAAGACATGAAATGTAACACAACAACAAGGCGAATTTGTTTCAACGTGTGATACATTTCAGGTTGCTAAATCGAACCACTGTCCAATTCCATGTGAGGTATAAAGGCATTAAACATCAAAATAACGATGAGTCAAAGAAAACGCTTTTATGCAGTTTTGATGACAACATACTACTGGCCATCATTTTGGTGTCGTCATTATTCCGAATTTGAATTCACGACCAAAAATAATACAAACACGATACAAAATATAAAAGGGTGGCTCGATTTAGGAGTCCAGGAGTGTATATGGACGGGATGTTCGCTTCAACGTAGGTATGTTACTCATCATTAAATCTAAACTTACCTTTACCCTTGAGTAAATTAAGTTGATTACGAAATGATTAGTGGAAACAATTTCACAATCAGTTTGTAACATATGCATTTTGTTCCATTATGAGCGTTGAGCCTCGTGACCATAACATTATTTTGGGGGATAACTCAGTATTGACTTTCGTTAGTAATAAAAATTGGCAGGATACTTTTCCCGTATGAAAATAATAAATGTTTATTTCTGGGTATCACTTTTTCACGCTGTTCTAGGTGTAAACTTGTAGGTACATAGGTACGGCAGCTCTAACTCTGTTTTATCGGAGAGAAAAGACTACATCCTAAAATAATTTTATTTGGCAGTACAGAAACACCAGATGTATGAACGTAAACGAGGCAAAAGGAGTATGTAAGGATCGTAGCAGGTGGTGTTCTGTAGTTTCTGCGTACCCCCATGGGAAGAAGGCGTGAGATTATGTATGTATGTAGAAACAGCATTTTGTGCCCCATAAAAGTAGCAGACGTGTACCTCTAAATTTATTTTCGACACTTTAACCTTTGATTGTTGGTTGATAAATTTCATAAAACAGCTCGTTCAAAAACGAGCTTTCAGGATGTAGCAAGTATTGAGCCAGATATCTATCCTACACTATATCTATTCTACCTACTCTATATATCCTATACTATCTGTCCATCCCAGCACCATACAACAGAATGTGGGGTAAAATAGGTACTCTCACCTAAGTACCTGTTTTACCGCATACTCCGTTGTATAGCGCCGTGCGTATCCTTTACGGTTTCTTTTTTAATTTCCATAAAGGAATATATAGGAACTCAAACAAGGAGTTTCACATTACGAGAATAAATAAGCTGAATAATCGAACCTCCTTAGAAGCGCTTTTGCTTAATACGTTTGTGTCACTTTATTATTAAAGAGAAAATGATACGAAATATGTAGTTCTAATTTTCCCACGCGCACGTGGCGCCATTTGAAAATTCGCGTCATTAATTTCATATTAGAAACGTCAAAGATTATTGGAATTTTCCGACTGATATTTATAAACAAAATAATATTATGAGTTCAAGCGACGAATCCGATATTAATATTGTACTGTTTTCTCGCAAATGTCTTGAAAAACGTTGTATGAGACACGTGCGGAAATTGGTATTTACAAACTCGTGACTATGGTAAGCCCTCGACTTCGTCTCCGGCTTACATTTGTCTTATCGTTTGTAAAAAACAACTTACCGCACTAGTATCATAACTAAGTATTTGCCGACTACGGTGGAGCCCAAACGGAGGGTAACGTTCTTTGTATATAACATAGGTGGAATAACACCTTTATGATGACTCACAATCACAAAACCTTTCATTTTGAAATACAACCATTGCTTTTTGTGTTTGCAAAAAATCGTCTGTTCGTCAGCGTAGATAACGCAATGAATGTTGTTGAATTGTCAGAAAGAAAGGCATTGTGATTGTGTTACGCAATTATGCCCGAGTTACACGAGGCTAGTTTTACAAGCTAGGAAAGCAATAGGGTATGGAAAGTCTCGACAGTCTCAGTCTCGGGACACGAGACAACCCCGATCAAAGTCCCGGGACGTCCCGGGACTTTTCAGGATAAAATCAGAATCGAGTTAATTTTGGGCCAGCTGTATCAATATAAAAACCGGCCAAGTGCGAGTCAGACTCGCACCCAAAGGATTCCGTACCACAAGGCAAAAAACGCCGAAAAGCACTTTTTTTACAGCCCGGTGACAGTTAGACCGATGGACGGACAGCGGAGGCTTAGTAATAGGGATTCGTTGGCAGTGTTGGCACCCTTTGGGTACGGAACCCGAAAAAAAATATTTTTTGTGATTTTTCTCATAATACCACCGGACAAGGAGAACACTGTCGTTTTCAAAAGATGTCGTTTTATTGTGTTTAAAGCTTTGTAAAGAAGTTCCAAACTTTCAGCACGTTTTCTGGTTGCTTCAAACAACTGGACCTCCTTTTTTAATCTAGCTCTTGATTTTTTTGCAAGTATTTGTGGTAATTTTCTTCGTTTTTTTTTTTACTTTGTAACACCTCGCGTCGGGTTAGTTGTGTCCTGTAGAGCTACTATATATGTAGGTACTGGGTTCGGCGTCCATTATTTCGAAATCTGGCGTTTGGATACGAGGGATATTTTCAGAAAGTCTTTATTACAGTTCTTCCGCACAAGCCATAAGTGCAGTTTTACTCAAATTCGAAGCAAAAAGACGCGCATTTTGGGACTGTAAGCTGTGGTGGCTAATGTCTCGACTCGAAAGCCTCGGGACCCAAGACAACAAAATTTACAAAAAGTCCCGGGAATTCGAGACACGAGACGTCCCGGGACCCAAACCCTAGATAGCAAACAAGTAATATACTGGCTTACTTTCATGGCTTAGCACAATTTAGAGCTGTTTACATGATGCTAGGAAATTTTAAGCCCCTAGCATTGCATTAACATATGCCAGTACACAAGTAAACAAAAAAAAGCAAGCAGTATAAAATCTCTGGTGGAGATTTTTCAGCTAGTAGTGCCCTACTAGCTGAAAAATAGAACTAAATCCTATTAAACTATCACACTAGCATACTATCTTTCTCTCTAGCTTGCTAGCCTAAAAATGAGGATAGTTCTGTATGCACGAGTCCATAATGGCTACCTTGCCAGCTTCTAAAATAGCCTCGTGTATTGCCCGAGTTCCACGAAGGGTAGTTTTTTTAAAGCTATGACAGCAGGCTAGAACCTCGGTATACTATCTTGACTTGGCACATGCTAACGCTATGTACATGATGCCAGATAATTTTATGCCAGTACACTACAACACGTGACACTACAACACGTGGTAGCGGTCAGAAAAACAAAACGCGTAGTCACTGCCAAGCCAATCGAATACTAGCTTCGCCGGTCACATGAAGCTAGTACACAAGCCAGGATAGTAAAAACAGTGATGGGGGAAAAACTATCCTAGCTTGAGACACTAACTAATTAGCTTTCTTACTAGCTGCAGTATAATTCCTGCAATTACATACTTTTTGTTGTCATTTCGATTAAATTCTTTTTACGAGTCATTCGGTCAGCTTTTTTACTTTTTCGTTTTTTTTGAAATATTCAAAAAATTGACAATTGTTCTGTACATTGTCAAGAAGAAAAAAATGCAACGCATTCTGTCGTTGGAATTCCTATTGTGTGGATATTTTATTCAATAATATTTAATCTTTCTTCGAAAGTTAGTTTCAAATTTTAACCACCACTATATGTGAGTAGCCAGCGGATACGTTCCCTGGAATTTCTCGTCCCTTTTTTTTTTGATTGTTTGAAAGGCCACCTTTTTTGGCCTTACCCTGCCGTTTATTGTTCGCCTGTCTTCTTCCTTCGTCTGCCGGCCGCAGAAGTCCGAGCGAGCTTGCGGAGAGAAGCGCAGGATCGTTGCCGAGCAAGGTCGACGACACAGGTGCCTAACGGACACATCAGGTGCTAAATAAGACATTTGTGTGGCGCAATAACGCCCAACCATCATATAACAGAAGTGTTCTGTGTTATACCGTCGTGTGACATTTTAATTTTAAGTTGCTTTCCTAAATTCTTAATATCAGATCTTATTCTCTTTCAAATTTATATTAACGAAATTATGTAAAGAAAAACCTTAATTTTGAGCTTATTTGTGTTAAATAATTTATAGAGCGGCACGAATTTCGTACGATTGCAATCGAATTTAAATTCGTCTATATACTTAAATTCCTAAAAATTTGGAAACATCCATAAGTTTTTTCTCCAAAAATCTTCTTGTGATATATTTTTTTTTGGTAGCCTTATACAATTTCCAACGACTAAATATTTAAATTTTTTGACTTATTTCTTATTTATTTCGGATGTTCTTTTTAATAATAAATTTTACGTGTACCAGCTGCGTGAGTTTGATTTTTTAGCTAGCTCACGTCGGGGTTCGAGTCCCCGGCGTGTTAGCAGCCAGTTCTACGCTGCAATATGGCGCCCGATTTTTAAAAGTAAGTACTATTTACATATTTTTTTTCGTTATATCGTGTGTGGTGCTCCCTCTGAGCAAAAAATATTTTAATCCCCGTGTCACCATTGTTATTTACAGATTCTGGAATCCGACTAGCTTGGATACTGTTTCTTTCATTCGAATCGGCACACGCCTTGCGTTCGCTCAGCAGAAAGTGGATGCTCCGTGAACTTTGCGCTGCACTGAGCTGTGGACAATACTTCGACCAGTTTGCATTACTTACCTGTTTATTTTTGAAGTGTTATTTCTATAAAATAACCCTGTAACTATATCACATAGCTGACTATTTATTTTTCTCCCCACAAATATATTTTTATCCTGAGTTTAATTTCTCTCCTGTAACTTAGCTGTAGTTAGTTTCCCGTAGTGTGTGTCTGAAGTGTGAATGTTTTAGGCCTCGTGACCGAAGGTAAGCTTTTTATGCTCGGTTGTTTGCTTGTATCTATTTCATTTTTTGATTCTAGTCCAGCTGTCCATTGATATCTTTTTTGCTTGTGTCTATTTATTTTTTGATGCTAGCATACCTTTTTCTTTGGCGGTTGTTTGCTATTATCTATTTGTCTTTTGATTACTAGCCCAACTGTTTTCTTTGTTGTTGTGTGGCCATAACATTCCTTCATCAGCCATAAACCTCAACATGGTCACTTTCCAGCTTCGTACAAGGAGATTGCTCTATTTTGTTTGTTGTCTTTTTGTGATCTAACAGGGCAGACATTGGCTTCTTTTTTTGCCCATTTTTTCGACGTCTGTTCTGTGCCTGATCCAGTATCAACAAATAACACGCCTTTCATAATTGTCCACATTGTTTCACGGAGGTTCGCATATTTAGAGCTTGTTTTACCCCCCAATTTCCCTTTTATTAATCTTATCCCTTTTTATGCGTTTTGCACTTACCTAATTATCCGTATTTAATCGGAATATTAGTTTTACATATAATTCTAAACCGGAATACCAAAATTATCTCAAAACTTACGTAAATAAAATTTTCGTTTTCATTTTTAATTTACGTAAATATTCTTCGTCCAACTTGTAATCAAAAATTTTTTACAAAGGATAACGCCCATTTTCGTAAACCCTTTCTATAAAGGATAATGGTCAAAATTGTTACCTACTATATCGCAATTCATGCATTAACTTTGCCACTGGTTTTACACCAAACTTTCTTATGTTTGGTAAGAATTTTTTATAGATTCTACTCATGCTAATTAGTCAGACTCTAAGCTTTAATTTAGCTGAAAGTCGGACTCAGCATGCGTTGATTTTTTTATTTCTTCTCCATCACTCTACATCTTGGTTAATGGTATTCTATGGAGACGTAATTTTTTTTTTTTCTAGATTTTTGCCATTGGTTATTTTTTTGGTTAGCAAGCTGGCTCCTCGCTTTATTAAAAAGCGTATCTTGACTAGTTTTCTTTAGCTCCACCCACATATTATTTCCTCTAGGGTTTCGGTTATGGTTTATGTCAATCTAAGGTTCCTTTGACTTAGTCGTCTGACTGAAGTTCCTATTTTTGACTGAAGTCCCTGTTTTTGACTGAAGTCCCTATTTTTGACTGACGTCCTATTTTTTGACTGACGTCCTATTTTTGACTGAAGTCCTATCTTTGACTCAAGTCCTATCTTTGACTCAAGTCCTTTGTTTGAACCTTTGATTTCCAGTCTTTTTTGTGTCTGAAGCCGTATCCTACTGGAGTTATCACTTCAACTTAAATTGTTACTTTTAAGACTAAACATAGACAGCTACATCTAGTTGTTAAAATAATCTTTTTGTTGACAACTTTTTGTTTACTGTCACTATTTTGACCACGCCCACATAAGGCGTTACTTTTAGTGTTTAGTGTTGGGACACTGTCGATAGATTTTTGTCGATGATTTGAATTTCTATAACAAAGTGTTTAGTGTTGGGACAATGTCGATATTTTTTTGTCGATAATTTTAAATTGCTTAACGAAATGTTTTCTTACTAAACCTTTCATCTTTTATCATCAAAACTTATCATACACTCTTTATCATCCTGTTATTTTCTTATTTCGTCTGAAGTTTTTTTTTTTTCATAATTTATTATTAGTTCTTTGACTGATGTTGTTAATTTGTGTTTGGTGGATATTATGACTGAGGTCGTATTTTATTCTTTGTTTTTGAATTTATCTAAGGGATACTATGATTTAATTAGGCTAGTTAGGTACTTCTAGATTAATTTATATCCTTTAGTTCCTAAGTCGTTAGTTTTTAGGTTATTCATAGGTTTAGACGACACGTCAGGAGCTCGCACTGGTAACGTTTAGATTGGAGGCGCTTCAAATTTATTCTTTATCTGCTGCACTTCGATGCTGCTTATTAGGTTTATGTAACTTATCTACTAGACATATTTAATTCCTTATTTTTTTTCTTTTTCTTTTCTTCCCTCTTTCACATACTTCGTACACATTCTTCTATGGTATTGTCACTCTTATAGTGATATTCCTATTTTTTTCATAATAACAATCCTTTGGTGTTGTTCCTAATTTTAGTGATGCGACTCATTTTGAGTTGTTGTTCCTTTATCGACATATTTTTTTTTTTGCTGGAATGGGTGTGATGCAGTATAATTCCTGCAATTACATACTTTTTGTTGTCATTTCGATTAAATTCTTTTTACGAGTCATTCGGTCAGCTTTTTTACTTTTTCGTTTTTTTTGAAATATTCAAAAAATTGACAATTGTTCTGTACATTGTCAAGAAGAAAAAAATGCAACGCATTCTGTCGTTGGAATTCCTATTGTGTGGATATTTTATTCAATAATATTTAATCTTTCTTCGAAAGTTAGTTTCAAATTTTAACCACCACTATATGTGAGTAGCCAGCGGATACGTTCCCTGGAATTTCTCGTCCCTTTTTTTTTTGATTGTTTGAAAGGCCACCTTTTTTGGCCTTACCCTGCCGTTTATTGTTCGCCTGTCTTCTTCCTTCGTCTGCCGGCCGCAGAAGTCCGAGCGAGCTTGCGGAGAGAAGCGCAGGATCGTTGCCGAGCAAGGTCGACGACACAGGTGCCTAACGGACACATCAGGTGCTAAATAAGACATTTGTGTGGCGCAATAACGCCCAACCATCATATAACAGAAGTGTTCTGTGTTATACCGTCGTGTGACATTTTAATTTTAAGTTGCTTTCCTAAATTCTTAATATCAGATCTTATTCTCTTTCAAATTTATATTAACGAAATTATGTAAAGAAAAACCTTAATTTTGAGCTTATTTGTGTTAAATAATTTATAGAGCGGCACGAATTTCGTACGATTGCAATCGAATTTAAATTCGTCTATATACTTAAATTCCTAAAAATTTGGAAACATCCATAAGTTTTTTCTCCAAAAATCTTCTTGTGATATATTTTTTTTTGGTAGCCTTATACAATTTCCAACGACTAAATATTTAAATTTTTTGACTTATTTCTTATTTATTTCGGATGTTCTTTTTAATAATAAATTTTACGTGTACCAGCTGCGTGAGTTTGATTTTTTAGCTAGCTCACGTCGGGGTTCGAGTCCCCGGCGTGTTAGCAGCCAGTTCTACGCTGCATAGCTTACTAACCTAGAAATTAAGCTAGTTCTGTATCCACGAAGCCAGAGTTACTAGCTTGCTAACACTAGTTTACTATCCTGGCTTGAGAAACTAGCCTATGGTATCTCAGGAACAACCCGGGTACTAGACTGCAGATGTATGTATACCTGTTAATGAAAGCAATTCACAGTTCATAGGCAGACGTTAATTGCCTTTTCGCAGTCAATCGGCCGGTCAAATAGACCGGTCTATGTGAATGCACTTTAAACAACATGCTGTGTTTAGGGTTCCGTATATAGTCCACAAGGAACCCTTATAGTTTCGCTATGTCCATCTGTCTGTCCGCAGCTTAGCTCAGAGACTCTTAGTACGAGCAAGCTATAATTTGGCATGGATATACATATTAATCACGCCGCCAAAGTGGTAACATTCAATAAAGAAAAAATTTTTTTTTTTGGATACGTCCTGTACATGTAAAGTGGGGATGTATTTTTTTTCTCGTCTATCTCGTGGTGTGGGATATCGTTGGACGGGCCATTCAAAAATATTACGGGTCTGTCAAAACCATATTTCGATTCAGAGATGCATTTGCGTAAAATTATGCTTTAAATTGCAAATTTTTGTGTGTACCTCCCTCCTACTAGCTCAATGGTTGCTTTTGGATATGTGAAAAAAATCACAGCAATAGAATAAATAACGAAATTAAAAGGAAAACTATCACAGCTAAGTGGGCTTTACAAGTTTACAAGTAATAATTTGCAGTTGGAACGTATGGGAGAACATGTTTTTCAACTACAATGTTAAGTTTGTTCTTAGGATAACTTCATCCCAACTACGGAACCCTTCATTGTGCTTGGTCTGACAGGCAATTGTTAATTTTTACTTGTAGGTATATTTAGTAGGTATAGATTGGACCTTATTGGTGATGTTCTTCAGAAAGGTCAGGTGCGTAGTACTCGCAACCAGCGTGCGTGAATGACCAGATGTATGAACGTAAACGAGGCAAAAGGAGTATGTAAGGATAGTAGTGGGTGGCATTCTGTAGTTTCTGCCTACCCCCATGGGAAGAAGGCATATCTTTATGTATGTATGTATGTGTATAGATTGGAAGTAGCCGGTGATTTGAACATACAAGAGTTTACATAAGGACCCAGATAAAATACTAATCCAGATCGTATACTCTCCCTGTGTGAAAAGTGCCAATTTTCATCCAAAATGCGTTGAGAGGCCTCACAAACATCCAAAGTCATGGAAATGGATTCCATAAAAACTCCGAATGCTAGTTCAGTGAAAGCACCTACGTACCTATATTGGGTTCCTAGTTGTGTTATCTTAAATCTTAAAACTAAATATTATTGAAATCGATTTCTGAGTTTTCGAATCACATGCGTATTATTTGAATCCTGTCATTGATCTCACATTTACAATAATATGAGTCATCATCATCCGCAGCCTGTCTTCTCTCACTGTTGGGAATAGCCCTCTCGTTTCATGTGCCATTCCCCACGCTCCTGTGTCAGCCTCATCCAGGTTCTACCCGCGATAGGAACAATATCGTCCACCCATCTCGCCGCCGGACGACCGACACTTCGTCTCCCAGACCTTGAACGCCACCTGTCATCACCGCGCCTTACCAGATATCCTGCCCAACTCCATTTGAGTTCCATAACTCGTTTTCCAATATCAAAAACCTTCGTATGTATGCGGATCTCGACGTTCACACTATACGTCATTGGTGGGCAGAACACACTGGCTATATAGGCGGGACTTCAGACATTGTGGAATTTTGTCGGATTTCAGAATATCGTACAATTTACTGAATGCGACCCATCCAAGCTGTATTCTTCTCGATATCTCTTTTTGTGGATGCTCTTTGCCAAATTTACCCTTTCTTTGCCCTTTACGGCGAGGATATGGTCAATGGTCGAATATTCGCTGCGGAAGTCGACCTGCTCAAAAGGCTAGGCTTCATCAAGCTCACTGGTAAGTCGATTAGTGGGAGTTTAGCGAATAGCTTGTATATCTGAGAGAGGAGGCTAATGGGACGATAGTTGGTTAATTTTCAAATGTCACCTTTTTTGTGAATGATGGTGACTATTGCGTTCTTCCATTGTTCTGGGGTACGGACATTATACTTAACCCTATTAAAAAGTTTCGCGAAAACCTTTTAAACTAGTTCGCCACTTACTCGTAGCAGCTCAACGGTGATTCTATCTTCACCGGGAGACTTATGTGTCTTCATGTCGTGTAGGGTTTTTATGTCCTTACATGGTAAAATAGGCCAATTATGTTGGAGTAGTGACATGGTGTGTCATTGAGAGCTTTTTCAATGTCTCCACTTCTTCGTCAGGATGGTCAGACGTTGGAGCGTATACTTGAATTATCTTCTTGGAGTATCGTTGGTTAAGTTTATCTATCATAAAGCGAACGTGTGTTGATACACTTTTGATGTTTGTCAATACCGAAGCAATAGATTTTCCAATCAGAAATCCAGCCCCCAGTAAGTGGAATCTTCATGACCCCTATAAAAGCATAAGTCACCCGAAGTTAACTTAATCACATCTTCGCCATTTCTTCTCACCTCAGATAAGCATGTAACATCCCATTCGATGTTTTCTAATTCATTTTGCAATTCGAATAATCAGTCCTCCGTAGGCAGAGGCCTGGCGTTGTAGCACGCCAGGGTCAGGGTTGTTGGGTTGTGACAGCTGTGCAACTTCCAGAAATTCTTCGGACCCTCCGCCCCGCGGTTACCAGAGCCGCTGTCAGCACTCGAAAAAGCGGGGCTGCTGGGTACTGAGGGTCGTGGTGTATTGACACAATTCTTGAAAAGAGGGTATAGAGGTATGAGGAACAGGGTGTAAAGTTCACTCATACTCTATAGAAAAGGGAGGATCCTTCGACCAGACGGGTGTCGTGTCTGGTGGGCAACTGCCCGACGATTGATGTCGGGATGTTGTATATATGCTAGTTGCGCGGTAAACTCTGATTGCGCGATGCAGGATTTTGCGTGACGTCAGTCTGACGCGTAGCTCGCATATGGCGTTGTAGATGCCGCTACAAGGGTTTAGCCTTTAAAATACCACGCTGGCCAATGCGTCATAGCAAGTTTTCCGCCAGAGCCTCGTTCGTCATTCAGCAGGGGTACCTTATGCAGGAGATGTGGACTTGGTTAATCAGATGTTATGTCTTCCCCTTACCCCCAATAATATGAGTACCTACTAAGGTGCTTACGGACGAGAGAATAGCGGTGATAGTCCCGGAGTTCCATCAAATTGTCGCCGTGATGATTTTTCCGTGTGGAGTTTGATGGCACCGCGAGACTATAATCGCAATTTACTCACTGGTGGAGGTTGTGCCTTACGCACCCGTCCCACCGCCGACGAGGAAGCGACACATAATTCTTAAGTGTAGGTGCCGAGTCAGTAAAAGAGATTAATCACAGATACCAGCGAGAACTCTCGCTATTGTATGTTTCTTGAGCGAGGAAATATTCAATAGCTAGTCGCTGCCTCGTCAGCGGTGGAACAGGTACCAGGGTGCAATAATAAACGCATGGTGGGCTGCAGTCAGAGTCTGGGACAAGTAAATTTGCTGTTCGTAATCATTTCATTTGCAGACAATTTACACGGTATATCATTATCATAATCAACTAATTACGGTGTTATGCTGTCTGATTAGTCTTTCTCTGTCTATTACCATGAAGTTATATTTACATTTCCACCGTTTGAAGGTTACGAGTCGTTATAGGTACCTGTGTATAAAATGCTTTTACACATAGCAAATCTTGCCAAAGTTTTATGATGGAATTTTTCACTGTGAAAATATAATGCACTTAAAATTCTTATGGGCAAGTGTTTTGAAATGTACTTACCTAAACAAACTCTTTGGGTCGACATCGTTTTTATTCTTGTACTAATTAGCATAGCATTATCGTTTGGGTACATTGAACTCTAAAATCAATCTACGTATAAATTACGTATCTTCAGTTTTGGCTTGTACGAGTATACCTAAATTTTTTTTTTATTATATAGAGGCTCGTGACTAAATGATACTTGCCGCGGTCGGTTCGTGGATGGGTGACCATCCATTACGAAAGTACGTTAGGCCGGTGATTCCTGCTGTCCTTCGAAGAACTTTTTTTGAAAGTTGGAACGGGTAGTAAGAAGCTCAAAAGTCTGACAACCAGTCTTACAAATGAGTGTTATGTTACCCAGTAACTGGGCTGTGGAGGCCAGATAGGCAGTCGATCCATGTAAAATACTGGTATTCAGAAGCATCCAGTTAGACTGGAAGTGGACACCACAAAGCTGTTGAAAACAGGGTAGGCAGATTGATTGCACCTAAATTGTATGTTTCATTAAGTGACTTATTTAGGGCAAATTCGACTCAAACTTTTATGCCCGAGTATAGTAAGTATAAGAAGGTATTATCCGGCGAGTTTATGAAGACGTCAATTTATTCGCCGGATACTAGTTTTTATAAAAAAATATCGCTTTATGAAATTTCGTTAACATAACATCACGCCTGTATTTCGCGAAGGGTTAGGCAAAGGTGTACCTGAACAGTACCTACACCCACATTTCGCCAGTTATAAGTTTCATGTTCAATTTGAAATGGTTAGCTTCAAGCAGTTTTAGATGTACAGTACAACTATTTTTTTATATCCCTCGGCATACTTCGTGTTTCGTCAATCGTCGTATTTCTATCAGTTGCCCTTTGCACTTGGTGCAGACCGGACGCTCTCAATCACTTCGAATTTTTCGTGGGCATGATAAATAAATTCATAGGTGCCAAGATGGGCAGGTGTCGAGATGGGACTAAACCGCATCTAAGTCTGTCCAACTGATAGAAATCCGACGACTGACGAAACACGAAGTTTGCCGAGGGACATTAAGAAAATAGTTGTACTGTACCCAGCTAATATTGTAAGTGTCTGCTACAATGATCAAGACGAAAGTTAATACAAAGATTCGCTCGAGATTTTGATAAACATAACATGACGCATGTAATTCCCGAAGGGTTAGCAAAGTGGGTTGATGGCAATAGGGTCACCCCCTATTACATGGGACTTAAACATAACTGTCGAAATGTGGGTGCACTGTAGGTACAGCTCTGCCTACGTATGTCTTGCAAGGTTATAATCAGAGATCGGATATGCAGATGCATATTTACCTAAAGTTATTTTTTAGCTATGAAAGTACGGAAGTGGCTTCTTAAAATATATTTTTTCCAAAAAGATGGAAAAAGGATGCCAGGAACAGCGGGAATGCATAACTAGTCGGGTGTATATTATAGAAGCGACTCAAAAAAAAAAAAAAAAAATATTAGCTCCGGGATTCTTGGAATAAATAACTATTCGGATGCATTTATTTATTTAAAATTAATGTTTAACCTCCGATACAAATAATGTGTATGTAGGGTGTAAGAGTAAGGGTGGTGTTAGTTAAGGTTAAGATTTTTTCGATACAAAAGCGCATTCCATATTAGCGAACATCTCAACTTTAGATGAATATGCATCCGATTATCCGATCTCTGGTTATAATACAGTGTAGTTGTCAATCGTCGTCGCAGGTATTGGCTAACCGAGCCATCCTTGACAGAGATAGGAATGTGGTCAGGTTAGTTTCCATTAACACTGAACATCGGAAATACACAATGTACTGTTCCAATTTCTGAACAGGAAGCGCGTCTTCCCTCACCACAACATAGTTTCCTAGAATCCAATTTATTTCTCTTGATGTAAACATGGGTATCCTATATGATTTATAGGTGAATCCTTCATTAATTGTCATACCTTTTAACTATTAAATGTTAATAACGTGATCGTTATATTTGTTGTTGTGTTTAAGCGTAATGGATTGAACTTGTGAAGATTTCCCATACTGTTTACATTACATAATAAATTGTTTAAATTTTATCACCGCTGTCATTTAAATGATTGCTTTTGTAATCATGAACACAGCTAATTAAAAACATAAAATTTTATCTGAAAAATATATATTTTTAACTGCAATTATTGGTTATTCTATTTGTAAGATTTATTTAATATGGGGTATTTATTTATTTTGATGAGCCGCTCTGCAGAGTAGTACAGAATAATTTAATTGACACGTCTGCTACTACTGTAGAGCGTGCACGCCTACTGGCTGTGGGTAAGTGGGAGTCGGGTCTTTGGCTTCACGCACTACCGTCGTCGAACATAGGAACTTTATTCGACAACACTACCTTCCGCCTCGCCGCTTCCCTGCGTCTAGGAGCTCCTTTTTGTTCTCCTCATCGCTGTCACTGTGGAGAAGTTGTCAACAGCCTCGGACACCACGGTCTGTCTTGCAGCCGTAGTGCGGGTCGCATACCGCGGCACGCGAACATTAATGACATCATCCGACGAGCTCTTGTTACCGTCGGCGTTCCAGCTGTATTAGAACCTAATGGCTTGGCACGCGACGATGGCAAGAGACCGGACGGCATGTCTTTATTGCCTTGGAAGGTGGGTAGGCCTTTAGTGTGGGACGCAACATATGTCGATACTCTTGCGCCATCCCATCTTCCTGTCTCGGCGTGCTGTGCTGGCGCCGCTGCTGCGGCTGCAGAAAACCTCAAGCGGCGTAAGTATAACAACCCTGTCGGTAATTATATTTTCGAGCCGTTTGGGGTTGAAACCCTCGGGCCGTGGGGTCCAAGTGCCCATATTTTATTCAAGGAAATCTCCAAACGCCTGTTTGACACTCCCCGTGACCCAAGGGCTGGCTTTTACCTTAGCCAGAGGCTAAGCATTGCCATACAACGTGACAATGCCGCCAGTCTCTTGGGTACATTACCAGTCGACAGCGATGCGGAGGAATTTTAAGACGCCATTTTTTAGTTTGTTAATAGTTTTAGTTAGGTTAGGTTAATTAATTAGATGTAAGTTGTTATTTATGTACTTATAATTTCAATCCATTAATAAATAAAAAGTACTTTAATATGGGTCTATTATCTGCAATTTGCTTATAATCCTAATATATAATATCAATAAAAATCATAAACAATAACATCATGCGCGGCCTTGCGGACGGCGAGCAATGGGCAGGTCGTCGTCCGGTAAGGACCAGCTAATTACGTAACACACTATCTACCACAATTTGAATCATTTTGGAGCCTATTGCTAATCCATTGCTTGATATGTTCGAAAAATTTGTCTGCTCAGCAACGTACATAACGCAATTAATGTTATTGAACTGTCAAAATGAAACCCATTCCTACTGTAATGTTAGCGTGTTACGTAACTACCCCGCAGGTCCGGGTCGACGGCGCGTTGTGTTCCACGCGCGCCTCAAAGAGATGTCAGCATAATTGACGGGGTCCAATAGGGCCGATGCCTGCCGGGGTCGCGGATTGTTCGAAAGAGTTACCGTGGCCCTGGTGCACAGGCAACTAAAGGAACACGGGTGGGTTTTAGTCAGTAAGAGTCTGACACGCCCTCCCGCTCCGCCCAGAGCGGGAGAGGTCATTTGATGATTTCCCACTCAAAAGAAAAAAATGCCTGTTTTTCCGCACATTTTATACTTTCAGTTCACAATTATCCGGTGGTTTCGGTAACTTGTATGCCTCTTTTTTATGCTCCCATTGCACTGGTGGTATTGTAGTGTGTCGGGTCGTCGAGCTCCATAAGATAAGGTTGAGCTCATCGATGGATGATGCATGCGTACCGTCTGTTGGGACAGGTTTACTCAAAACGTTTCTGGCTTTCCTCAGGCCAGTCCGGATGCTACCCAGCATTTTGTTACACGATATTTTAGATATTTTATGTCTGGACTTCAAAAGAGACTTTGACCCCGGTTTTTGTTTCGCCATTTCTTCACAGGGGTAGACATGTAGGCAATTTCGCCTCCACCCAGCTTTTTTTTTATATGACGTTTAAATGTGATTGCGATTTCCTATTTAAAGAATAAACAATTCCATTTCTTTTCATTTCCTGAAAGGGTTGATATAAGTGCACAATGCACTCGCTTTCAGTAGTTAAGTAGTTAGTGTATTAATTTTTTTAACAAAATTATTAAATTTCTTCTTTCAGTATGGCGGAAAGTAATTCTATGTTACTAAGGGTACGTGTCTGTCCATCTGTCAGTCTTTCAAAGCGGTTAATGGTAGTAACTTTCGGTAAGTTTATTTTTTCTTTCAGTTTATTATTTCTACTTCAGTTTTATCATCAAACCTCGGTTATCCTTATACTATTTCTCGGATTTTTTCTTTTCTTTTATTACCCTATCGAGTTGAAGTCCGCTTTATTAACAATTTTATTTGATGCAGACTGAACTTGTGGTGTACGGTTATTGAATAAATTCAGTTTATATTGATTTGCCTAAGTAAAGTCGCCAGCACATCAAGGTACCACATACTGTCAGATTTTCTCATTCGATTTTGAACTTAACCATCAACATTTTAAGGTTTAAAATTGTTTTAAATTTTTTTACAGTTTTGTGTAACGTGACCTGCTGGCGACTGTACCTTCATATAAGAATGTTGTATTTATGTTTTACAGTGTTTTCATAATAAAATTATAACCTACGATTCTTAATTTTAATCGACCTACTATAGACTTGGATGAACTGTTATTAAACGGAAGGCTATAAGTTAAGGACCGACCGAAGGTTCGGTTTCGGTTTCGGCTAGTTTCGGCCAAAAAATCTAGTTTCGGCCACAGTTTCGGTTTCGGCCTATAATTGGCCGAACCTTCGGCCCCGCCGAAACTAGGTGTTTGTGAATGGTCGCGCATCATTCGGCTAACTTCGATTAAGTGAACGTGATTGCCAGTTGAGTTTGCTAGCCGATGCGATCGTGATCGTAAAAGTACTTGGTTGTCCTACAAAATATATTCATCTTTATTGAGACTGATAAATATTAATTATCACTGATAATTAATTATAATGGTAAGATAATTCTTTAAATACTAAGTTATATACTAGATCTCATTAGAAAATAAAAACACAAGTAATCTAATCATTAAGACTATTGTAAACATAAGTAAGTAATGTTGATTTTTGAAAAAGTTTGACAAATATAAGACTGACTTTTAAAAAAAAATTGTTAATTTTACAAATAAAGAACTTGTTTGTTACATACTTTAATTGTAGCATTTTATGTTTTACACGTGTTAACTGTCAATATATGCGTAAAAATACAATAGATTTAACATGCTATAAAAATAAAAATAAGTTTCGGTTTCGGTTTCGGCCGAAACAGGGACCAAGACCGAAGGTTCGGTTTCGGTTGCGGTTTCGGCTGACAATCCTGTTTCGGTCGGACACTACTATAAGTGTAAAACAAGTTGAAGTCCTTAATTATAAAGTAGGAACTGCCGGTATATTCTTAAAAACTCTCACCGTGAAAACATAGGTGACGTGAGATTGAAGTGAGCTGTGATTCCAAGGATTGACACTATTGACAGCCCTTTTCAAGGTCACTTCACATAATTTTTTACGGTGGGATATCGTCGCTTAAGTTCTAACACCGCGGTAGTCAAATTTTGAACGAAATACGTTTCGTATGTCATTCGATAGGGAATCGCAAAACGAATCGTCTGAAGAAACAAACACGAGAGTGTGTTTTTTGAATAATGCCTTTTGCGATTCCCTATCGAAAACATACGAACCTATTTCGTTAAAAATTGACTTCCGCGGTGTTAGAACTTAAGCGACGATTAAGGCTAGTACACACTGGCCCGACGCGACGCCCGATACAAAGGCACCGCGTCTCGCGCGACGAGCGGCGCCTTTGTGTAGCGCTGTCGCGTCGCGCCTGTCTTTGAGAGCCTTTATACGATATTATACGATCGGCAGTAGGCTCAGGCATTCATACCTATTATGTTACATCGAACTTTAGAAAGAGACTGTCGCAAAGGTGTGACTGACAGAGACGACGCCTATGGTTGAATAACGCCTTTCGCAGTCTATTCCGCACTATCAGCATAGAGCGTATTCCACGGAGTAATTGCGTAACGCATTTATAATGCTAGTCATTGGTGCCGATTCTCTTGTCACAAAATTCTCTAAACTAGACTAAAAATCACCAAAATTTTGTTTTTTCCTGTCAAACGACGTTTCCCTCTTCAAATTGACATAAGTGACACAACTTAACCATGACATAGTTTGACAGAACTAATGTCATTTTTTAAATCAATTTAGTGAAAATGGTAATTTTGCTATTCTGAATTTGCCATTTTTCACCAAAATTTTTGATTGTCAAACTAAATCAGACTACTTTTAATCGCGATTAAAAAGGTGTAGAATAAAATAAGTTGTCATGAACTAAAATTTAAAAAGCACATTTCTCCACTAGATCTTAAAATTTTGGATGCTTGTGAGTTTGGAAATCATTATGGAAGCTTATGTGATTGCAGCTGTTGTCAAGAGATAACAAACAGACGGACTCGGGCAAATTCAAGAGGTCCTTGATAGGGCTTTCTTTACTACGGCGACGAGAATACCGGAGATTTTCAACTTACTTAACGAAAAACCGATTTATCTTTTCTCGAGATCACATTTTTATTAGTTAATTAGTTTTATTACGCTGAAATAAATAGCAAGATAATCATGCTACCTGGGTTTTTTTTTTAGATTAAAACTGAAAAATATCGCGGTAGTTCTAAATTGTTTGCGGTAAACAACCTTATCATTGGTCACAGATAATAAAATCAATTACAAGTTAAATATAAACGTTACTATAGTTTTACGCCGTCAATATGCTCCCTGTTTTCTGAAAAAAGTTGGTCTACGTCTACGGTCTCCGCAACTTAGCGATTGTCAAACTCGATTTTAGTTGTCAAAAGTGTTTTTAAATTTAGAGAATCTTGTTTGCAGAATAGCTTTTAAGATTCGCATAACCAAAAATAAAACATTTAGTGATAGTTTAGTTTAGTTCGCTGTACCTTCAAGAGAATCGGCACTATTACCTATGACATTTGAACAACATTCATTGCGCTATTAACGTTTTCGAGTAGACCAATTTTGAAAACTTCAGAAGACGATTATAGATTTCCTTCAAAAGCCTTCGGATTATTGTGATAGAAAGTGTGTATGCAATGGGATATTATTAATTGCACATCAAATAAATAATCACCTATCAATTTATTTCCATCATTTAAATACTGACTGCACAGCAAATTAAATACTGACTGCACAGCAAATCAACCAGACCGTACATACATAATACTCACATTCATAGCGTGTGAGTATTATGTATTTGTCTCCGATCAGCCGTTTGTCGTAAAAATGCTCTATTCCCATCCAATACCAAGAGCTAATACCATTTGGTATTAGTTTATTTCCGAATTTATTTTCTATTCCCAACGAGTACCACATTTTAAAACCAATACCAAAACGAGTTTGAAGAAATCAGATACAGTCAGGTTCAGTAAAATTAAAATGCTTTGAGTGATGAACTAAGTTTCCGAAAACATAATAAATGTTCCCGAAAATACTAACCCTAGATGGTCGACGTCAGTGGCATCCCGAGGTTCGGTTGGTTAGGTTCCTTTAAACCCTTTAGACAGAAATAGGAGCCCCGCGAAGCGGGGCTCCGTCGACCAGCTTATTAACCCTAACCCTATATTTAGATTACCCTAGATTTCGGTAAAACGTGACGTTGATGAAAAAGCTTTTGCTTTAGGAAAAATCGCTGTACGCTGCGAAAATAAATTGTAGTGTGTTTAGTGATATTTTGAGTTGAATAGTTTGCTGTGCAATCAGTAATTTTGATGGGAATTCGGAATCTTATTGCATAGAAAAAGGATATTTTTTGATTTGCGTTTAAATACTACCCGTATGCAATTGGGGTGCAGGTCTTCAATCAATAACCCTTGAGCTTGCTGTTACATGTTTTTAAGGTCCAACAATCATACAAGTTTGTAGCCTGTTGTCAATGATACCAGTTTATGCCCAGAAAAATGAAACTGGAGCAAGACCAGTGTTTCTTCGAACCTCGACCGACCACTACTAGACTGGAGGATAAATGAATACGGAGCCTGTTTCAGTTCAAACTCAACACCACTAAGAAACAAAACCAATCGCTTTCGCATCTTTTGTTACTTTCTTTTCTATTTATTTGTAAAATATTATTATTATGTGGCTTATTGTTTTGCTTCAGCAAAATCTGCGAAGGTAGAGCGCCCTACTGTTGCATCGCGTGCTTCTACCAACAAAAATAAACGAATAACAAAACTTTTAGGTTATCGAACGGTTCCTTGCTGTGGAAAACGCCGATAAACTGGTTGTGACTTTGTGAGACAACGAAGTCAATTCTTCCGGTTTAGGGTATCTTATAATACAAACATTTAATTTAATATTACCGGGACCGTTACTGCTATTTCTAACACAAAGAAGAGAGAGATTTTTTTATTAATATAATAGGTAAGTACTGTTAAATTATCCGGTTTTTAAAATACGTTCCTAGCACATTGTTCGGGGACCGCAAGCTGATCCTAAGTACCGTTAAAATCTTAAATACATAATTATCTGTCTATGCGCAAAACACGTTATTTCGATGTAAAAATAAATAATAAACTAACAAAATTTATAGTTTATCGGGATGTGTCAGATCATCTATCTATAAACATAGTTCTATTCTGGTTTTAGAAAGTGCTTTATGCAGGTATTTTTAAAACCGACCTTGTTCTAGTCCTCGATTTGGTGTATTTTTTTACTACAGTTTCGATTATTTATTTTAAAAGAAGTTCGAAAGTTATTAGTATGATTTCGATACATTTATTTTATTTATTTATTCTTTTCACTATTACGTTCGGTCGGAGATCTGATGACCCCTTTTTATTGCGAAAAGTGGTGTTTTTCCTGAGACCGTGCAACCTGCTTGCTATTGTACGAGTGTTACGCATAATTACTACGTATTGTTATAGCGACGTTTGCAATGCCGACCGGGCAGTACAAACTTAGCCTGGAAACGTAGATTCACAAGTGACACACAAGTCTCTTTTCTTTGGAACCACGGTTTTAAGTAGGTACCTAGGAATTAAAATTGAGAAAATGGTCATGCTGAATGCTGACCAGCTAATCGCTCACCGTAAAACCACATGATAACTAAGTCGCCATTTGTTTCAATTTAGATAAATGATAAATGATTTTATTTTTGTAAGTAGGTTTGTACAAACACTTTTACACGTCAATCATATTTTAAAAACTCAGAGGTCACAGTCTCTTTTAAAGTCCAGACATAATCTTGAGATAAGAAGACGCACCTGTTTTCCTAGAAACTACAGAATTTGGGTTCCGTCATAATAGTCCTGCTTCACCCAACTTGCAAACATCATACACGCGCGCCGAACCGCTTGGTTTATATTCTCGCACGGCATCCTCATCCTCATCCTCATCCCCATCCGGCTGACATGTCTATTACATAAAATCCCTTGCGATATCCATTGGAAAACTTTGGTTAAACTACTCAACAATATGGTGACGTAAATCCTGAAAACGCGTTACGTCACACGTCTGTGTCAAAGGTTTGCTTGTTTTACGGTAACTACATAACTGTTACAACGGTTGCTGAATTGTTGATAAGCGTTCAGATACGCAGACCGCACCGGCTTTCAACGTGTTTTATAACGTGTATTAAGAGGTGGCCTCCTCCAGTATTGACGATTGCCCCAATTTTAAATTAAGTATCATGTGCACAAAAATTATTTTCCTCATGTTAAAGCGATTGACCTCTAAACTGACATTATGGTGTCCCCTTGTTTCGCAGAAAGAAATTTCATAGAATTTCGTTTCGCAGAAAATGTTTCTTATAATATGTATTATATCTTATAATATATATTATGCATATTATTGTTTCGACTACTATTTTCTTGAATGAAACATAATTCACATAAACACAATTCAATTTTATGATCACATTTTTTTATTTAACAAACTTATCAAACAGTAGAATTATTTTTTAACGAATTTGTTTGTTCGGATGAAATAATAATATGAGAAAAAATATAAGTGAAACGAATTTCTGTATAACTGTTATCTATAAAACAACGGCTAATTATTTTCTAGGCGACTAACAACTTAAAGGGCGACTAACTATATGCTACTAAAAAATAACTTGGCAGCGATTAAATATTTTAACCACGAAGGTTTCCATCCCCCTCGTGGTTATTTTTTGTTAAACCACCCAGAAATAGGAGCCCCGCAGAGGGGGGCTCCGTTGACTACGCCTTATTATTATTTCCATTCAGAAATAGGAGGAAATGTTTTTCTTGGTAATAAGCTTTATATTAACTAAACAATATGGGGATAAAGAATATTTGATATGTTATTAAAAAAAAATATTTGTAACAAAAATCAATGATTAACATTTTTTCAAAGTAAGTATTCTGCGTATTCATTATTCTATGAAATGATAACATGACATTTTTTTTTATGTGAAATTCTATAAAACTGTTATCTATAAAACAACGTACAACCTTGACATTATAGAAACAAATAGTTTCTAGAAGTTAACAGAATAAATAACAAACGAATGCCCGTAACGTCCAACTTCACAAAAGTTCCATAAAATAATGAGGAGGTTGTTTGAAGTTACCAGAATTGTACAACTAGAATTATAAAACTGCTCACTAATATAATTAAATAAAGTGTACTATAGGTATTTATTGTAATTTTGTTTTATTGCCATCTGTTTTATTGGCAGCTTTATTGGATTTTCATTAAATTACATTGAATTTACTGACGTAAGATGCTTTGTTCAATTACATTATATAATAATATTTAGTTGATTATTTGTAATATTTACTGTTTTTCTTAAAGAAACCATTAAATCTTTATATTGTTATTGTCATAGTACAATATATTAAATGAATAATTCCAGTTTTGGCTCTGGGATGGCAATACATCAATGAGCCTGCCTGAGATCTCTCTGATATTGCAGATAACCTGAGAAAAGAGCGTATTCACATTAGAGTAATTAAAAGAAACATCTCATTACAAAAAATAAAATCCCTTCAGATTATCTCCATTCAACACTATCGAGGTTATCGATTCCGATGCTCGTTAATTACTAATTAGCAAATCGTACATACCTTACAATCGGAAAAGCACTAGGCTGAGACTGCCAACGCACTTGATAGATAACGCACTTCGAACGCCTTAGGTAGATGGCCTAGCTAGCCAACCGGGAATTCAGGTTACAGTGTACTATATAAAACTGTAAACTAGGTATAATTTCAAAAATGGGTTACTGAAAAAATCTCTGATCCCTTCTGAGTTCCTGAATTTCCAAAGAAAGGAGGCCCAGAAAGAACTCTTCATCTTCTCTTCTTCTTCAAGAACAAGTCAGTAGTAATTAGTAAGCACATACCACGAGCGCTGATCGAGGTGCCTCAAGAAAAAGAGTTTATTTATGGACTTGGGGTGGCCTTTGCCCAGTAGCAGGGCTAAAAAAGAAAAGCCTGGCGTGGTCCACCATTGCGATGTGTTATCGGAAAGCTTTCTGATGTAATGTTTATTGTTACGATGGCAGCGTCTTCATTTGAGAAATCCTCATTGGTCCCCACCGTCTAGGTCACTTTTTGCACTCCTCCCGATTAAAACCCCATGGAGTTCTTTCTGATACAATATGCTTAATTGGTGCATTTTTCACGTCCACGAATAATGTATAAAAATATATGGGCCCTTATGTATTAGCCAACAATAAACATGAAAAATTGGCAATGAAAAGAAGCATTACGTTTCATTGTAGTTGTACTGAATCCATACTCATAATTAAAATGTGAAATTAACTCTGTCTGTCACCTTTCCAGGCCTGAGGGTGCTGACCGGATTCCGATAAACTTTGGCACACAGCAGGTCCTGGATTAGGACATGGAAAACTTCTTATACAGGTATTGCGTTCCCGTGAAATAATTTCCGAAGTCCACGCAGGCGGAGTCGTGGGCAAAAGCTGGGGTTTTCATAAATATAATTTTCCTTTATAACTCGTTTATGAATTTGTGTCGTTTTCCTCGAGCAATTCAATTTACCACAATTGAGTTATCGTCACTCCTTTACAAAAATCAATTACAGCACGAATGTCGTCAATCAATTTATGAATCATGTTTTTAAATCCTTGTTAGAGAATAAAAACTAAATTACACTGCCCATTATAGTTTTGTAATCCAATGCTTTGTTAGAATTACGAAATAAGGGATTTTAAGTGGCTACTTAGTTATTATTATTAGTTATTATATATTATTATGATCAATTTAGCCTGAAATCACCCAAAACTGGGTATACCTTAGCCACAGCAGCCTCCTTTCCTTTAGTTTATGCCGTTCTCCATCCGATTTCATGCGTCCCATCGATATTATCAGGCCTGATTTTGGTCACTATTCAGTCAAAATCATACTCCTCCGGCCATCTCGACGTCCAGCAAGATATCCTGTGTGTGGTAGTGTGAGATGTCTATTGTTTGGAAATCTGAATCGGGCTAAGATGTGGGCCGAGCTAATCTTGAATCAGACAAAGCAGTAGGCCCTCCTTACGCCAAAGCCAGCAGGCACTGAGGTTACCACATCGGCTCGTTTTTCCATCGTGGCAGAAAGAATTGTGTGAGTGTACCTGTGTTGCTTTTGAGGTACAACTCACCCAGCCGTATGATGCACAATGTCTGGTAATCTTTAAAGTAAGCAAAGACAATTAATGTCAATGTAAATAATAACTTTTGTTCTAAACAGCGTGTTTGAATGGAAGGAAGTTTACAAAAAACTACTACATTTTTGACCGCGAAGGAAGTATTAGGTAGTAATCCATAGCTTGTATTTTTTACAAACAGGTGACAAAAGACAGAGAGCAAACGACTTAAAGGCAGAAGCCAAAACGGTGGTCGGATCAAATATTCGAGCTGGAACTGGAGATACCTATCAGCGCCGCACTCCACCAGGCCACAGATCGTAACCGACGGAGAAAAACCGTTGACAAATTGAAACGGAGTCACGATTCTCAGCAGTGAGAGACCGAAGAGGGAGAGTTAATTGTTTACTTTCTTTATTATCTTTCGGAAGGATGAACTCGTCGTCTACCAACAGAGCCTACGCAGTACTACCTACCTACGTTCGTACCTACTGTAGATACAGTCAGAGCAAGAGCTACCGAGGCGAGAACTATAAATGTTACTTAACACGTGGCTTGATTTAGACATGTTTCAGTCTCTTTCTTGCACAGTTAGACAGTTGTGCGACGGAGACAGGAATAACGCTTTTCCAAAGTGCGTTTTATGTAACATTTATAGATCTTGGCCTGAGTACCATCCCCTTCAAAAGTAACACCTACTTACCTACTAAACTAGGAAACATTCTGTGTACCATAAATGCTATCATGGATTATTTGATTACCTACATAATTTGTTCTGTCACTCAATTATTCAGAATTAATTATTCATTAAAATCTGTAAATGGATCAGTGAGGAAACCTTATTATTTATATTATTGGATTATATCCCACGTTCATGCAAATGTCCTGCATTATTAGATTAATTATTAGTCATGAACTTTATAAAGGTTGAGGTACACGATGTTATTACCAATGACCATAATTTATTATTGTAAGTCACAGACAACTTAGCCCCGGGGCTAAGTTGTCTGTGTTGTAAGTAAAGCAGGATGTCTAAGTAGAAAACGTCTTGCTATCTGATAACATTCGGTTTTTCTTCTCTATGATAGTGACATAGAAAAAGTCAGAACCATCTAGTTAAAAATGGAATTACTTTATATATCAGGTAATAGGTATATATGTAATGAATTTTTCAACACACTTGCTTGTAAAGTGTCTTTTATAGCAACGCATTTAGGTTCATAATTCAGCTTATTTTATACACTCGTGTTTTTCACTTTACGTTACCACACTAGTGTTTTTTTACTTTACATTTTATTTTCAATCTCCGCAATCAATTTTTATGTCTAAAAACATTTTTTTTTTGTGAATAAATAAACTATTTTAGATAACATATATTATATTATAAATAAAACATCAAAATTATCATCGTTTCATCAAATTATACTTATTGGACTTTTTCACTACATTACATTACATTTACATACGCATTCGCGTATTCAAAACATTATTTTGTGTTTATTATATTTTTTATATAGGCTGTTTAGCGCTTTCGCCAGTGCCTTTATTTACACCAGCGCCCGCGTCGTAAGCGCGGCGCGCGGAAATAAACAAAACAAGCGCGCACTTTTTCCATAAATATTTGATAACGTTTTCGTTGTGTGGTTAATTATTAACAAAAATATCGACATCACATAGGGAAGAAGAGCAATATGTAGATTTGACCCCTCCGGAAATACCTACTAATCGACGCACGAAACGCGAGAGCGCGCACTTTTTCCATAAATATTTGATAACGTTTTCATTGTGTGGTTTTATTATTAACAATAATGTCGACATCACATAGGGAAGAAGAGCAATATGTAGATTTGAGCCCTCCGGAAATACCTACTAATCGACGCACGAAACGCGAGTGATAGCCTATTGCTACTAAAATCTAGAGAGAAATACCTAGCGGTCTAAAAACTTCCATACACTGGAAAAACAGCAAAAATGCCCAGTCATTTTCGACAAAAGTATTTTTGGCTTACTGCAATGGACTGGCAAATAAAAATAAGCCCAGCTCGCTTTGGTGTATCCATTCCATGTTAAAAAGCACCGTTAAGACCAAAAATGATATTGATATCAAAACCTACCGTAACCTTACGGCATTTCTAAAGAGACGCTCGGACGGATATATTGGTCGGAAATCTAAAGTATTGTCACCAACCGACATAGAAAAGTTTTTAAAAGAAGCTCCATAGAGTCAGTACCTGGCAACAAAGGTCAGTTGAACTTTATAAATCTAAATGTATCATCTCTTTATATACCTTATTGTAGCATAATAAGTTCTTACAACTAACTATTTGATCTCATTGCAGGTTGCGTTAATATTCGGTGGTACTGGTGCGCGTAGACATCATGAGCTTAATAATATTACCAATAGTAAAAACAAGGTTCCACAATCTTTTAAAAAATGCCAACAAATATTGTTCCTTCACACATTGTTTCAATAATTAATAACCATACAACTTAATACAAGTCTGTTTTTTTCCTCGCAAGTGTGTTAAAAAGCGTCGTATGAAACGCGTGTGCATTGATTATTTTACACACTCAGCTCCCTTATCGCGCTCGCCTACTATGGCTCGCGCGAATAATACCGCCACAAGTGTAATGACTACTGACCAACATATTAGCACACTTGTATCATATAAGTAATGTTCTATTTTTGTAAAGCTTTTAAAAAGAGATACAATTTATTTTTATTTTCTTTTAACTATTTTTAAAATCACTTTAATTTGTACCTATTTAGTCTAAATCTTCTCATGCTGATCTACGTAACTGGCGAAACTTCGACCACTGTAATATATATAATAATGTATTTGTTTTCACCGTTTTTATAACTTTTCATTTTATAAAAAAATTCCTTTAATTATTTTTAAAATCACTATAAATTGTGTTTTGTCTAAACCTTCTATATAACTCGCGAAACCTTGACCCCTGGCATACAGGATGTCCTAGTTCTGGGGTCAAGACCACATTGATGTAACGTTTATAAAAGTTTTGGAAATAAATTACTACTTATTACCGGAATTTGAATAGTCGACCTCGTAAGCCCTTTACTACTTTTGATAACAATTCTAACTTCACTAAAGTTGAAACTATCTACTGTCACATACACACAGACTTTGTCGTTTTCTGACGTACAAGAGACATCCAGCCTGAAGGTAATGAAGTAATTAGAAGGTGGAGTAATCAATAGTATTTTTGAATCGAAAATGGATCACAAACAATGATGAACCATTGCAATAAACAGGCGACATTTTTCAATATCATAAACACCAAACTTAGTATAGTGAAGTTCAATTGTATGAGGTTGATCCATGCAAGAAATGTACAAGATAATACCCGATATTTATATAACTATACTTGTGATATCTGATTTTACTGCACATTCATTAGATCCGAAAATTAAAATTAAAAATATCCTGTAAACATGTTTAACGTTGCAACAAAAAGGCACGTGCGAAATGCATAACGAAATTACCCCGTCCAATGAGAATACACATCGAAAAATTAAGTACTTGTTCACTATATGACACTAATCACATAATTACCTCCGGTTTTAACAATATATTGGTGAAATAGCTTTTGCCCGCGGCTTCACCGGCGTGGAGGTCAGAAATTTTCCAACGGCAGTGTATACCGGAATAAAAAGTATCCTATGTCCTAACCCAGGTCATAGGCTACCCGTGTGCTAAATGTCATCCACTTCTGTTCAGCCGTTAAGGCGTGAACAGGTAACGAACAGACAGACAGACAAACTTCCGTATTTATAAAGTTACTGCTGTTGCCCGCGACTTCGACTGCGATTCAGGATGCCTATGTCCTTACCCAGGTCATGGTCTATCTGTGTGCCAAATTTCATCCAAATCCGTTCAACCGTTTTAGCGTGAAAGCGTAACAAAGAAACTTACTTTCACATTTGTAATACTCGCTTTTGCCCGCGGCATCGCCCGCGTGGAGGTCGGAAATTACCCCACGGGAACGTATTTCCGGGATAAAAAGTATCCTATGTGTTAATCCAGGTTATAACCTACATGTGTGCCAAATTCCATCCAAATCCGTTCAGTCGTTTTTGCGTGAAAGAGTAGCAAACACCCATCCATCCATCCTCACAAACTTTCACATTTATAATATTAGTAGGATTAGTTAAGATATAAGTATGGATACCTATGTGGTCAGTAATAGGGACCTTGCTGGTATCTTATTAGACTTCTTATATTGTTACCCGCTTGCTTCACTACCGCAACCAATCTGCCACACTAATGAAGACACCAGTCCTGCACCTTCCGTTTTTTTCCTTTACCTGACACTCATTGTGAAGACATCAAGGTATCACGCCAATGTTGAATATTAGGTTTTCAGTTAATTGAGCCTAGCTACCTAGATCACTTCTTTTAGGTTCTATCAACTGGAAGACTTTCCTATCAATTAAGTCTTTTTCCTTAGTTATTAGCGATAAAGTGGCGTTTCCGCTCCTAACTGTAGATAAATGGCTCTAAATTCTCCGCTTCTTTGTCAAGGATTCAGTTAGCTAAACGAAATAAACTCTTGATTGACCTACTATTTTCCCATTTCCAATGCCGCTGTTGGTTTTCAGTTTATCCGGATAAAATTGAAATTGGCTCAAGGCTGAATAGTAGTATTCTACGCAACTCCCATTTGCCATCGGCTATCCAATTTTATCAGTTAAAAGAATCAGCAGTCCTTTTCGGTCCGGTTTTATTTGGCTATTTTTACATCTTTAAATACGGGTCCTATCACGTAATGTAATGCATCCGTTTTTAAAGGGGCTAAATATATTAGATCGGGGCAAAAGTTTTTTCGTATTTTATATACAAATTCAAGACGTGCTCGTGTAGCACCCAAATATCTAACTTTTTTGTATACCTAGACTTTTTTACGAAAAGACTGAACGAAATCATAAATAAATATAAATAATAACGAAATATGCGTATTACGAGTAGGTACCTAATTAATAAAGCAGATAAGGAACAAATGTCATGGGTATATTGCAATGGATATTCAAATATTTAAAAGAAACCAAGGAATATAGTTTACTATATTCTAAGGTGAAAAATAATATTGTGGAAGGCTATAGTGACTCGGACTATGCCAATGAAGTTGAGACTAGGCGATCTACTTCTAGATATATAGATATTACAGAACCAAACAGTATAACAGACTGGGTTTAGAATAAGTACTCGTCGAATCAATTTCCCGACGTAAACAATAAAAGATAAAGGAACAGTTGTCAGTTGCCAGCCATCACTTTTCTATTAGACGTATGTACATGAGATATATCCTTGTTGCTGGCAGCATAGTAAACTATCGGAAAGGTCATTGGTCAGCACAGCGTATGCATACCAATGAGCACACCGTTCATGTTTCCGCAAAACACTTCCAGTAACACTATATAAACACACTACACCAAAGGTTCTCAAACTTATTTTGACCATCGACTCACTTTGAGAATATTTCTTTTCTAGCCCCCCAATTTTTTTACTTACCATCTGTCGCGAATCTGAAACAGCTATTGCCAAGGCTATATTTAAACGTGTAATATTATATAGTCGTAAGATAGGATATGATTTTCTCTGGGTCTTCTATTGCCCCCCAGAAAGACTCAAACGCTCACGAGGGGACGTTATCGCCCACGTTGAGAACCTATGCACTACACAAAACTTCAAGGATCAATGAATGTCAAAATATACCGCATTGGAGTCATTTGTAAGATAAGGATTAACATCGTCTAACAACAGCGTTAGCAAGAGCTGAAATATGAAATAAAAAGGGGATTTAATTTCAGGGTCGTGTAGTAAGCTACCCTTTGCTACAGGTCATTAGCTGTACATAAGCGGTGCATAAGGTGTTACAGTAAATTTGTTTCAGCATATCCTGCCATAACATGGCGTGCAAATGTATTCACAATAAGCAATGTCAATTAATTTAACTTACAAATTACAGATTCTATTGATTTGTCTTCTAAATAGTCCTTAATGGTATAATATCTTTTAAATAGTAATAAGCTAAAAAGTATTTTCTAAACATTGTCAGCGGTAAGTCTTGAAAACTATTTGGTAAATGATTGTAAACAATAATCGACATGCAGTATACATTTTTATTAAATAATGTTAGTTTATTGGTGGCAACCGAAGTCTATCTTTATGCCTAGTCGGCTATTTGGCCTGTCAGTACTAGTTTCAAATAAATTGTAGTTTCTCTTAACAAAAATACATATTTCAAAAATATATAAACATGTATTCAGTTTGAGCTGTCAATAGTCATTGGAGTGTATTGTCACAAGCGGTAAAGTCGACCCTTGTAGGCGATATGTAGTATTTAGTATGCCCTGCAAATATGCTTCCTGTTTAAAAAAAAATATAGGTACTTAAAATATAGGAACATAAACAGTTTCTATTAGTGTTGCAATTCTAATCAAATTAAACTAACTACACAACTTTATCAAAAACAAGTTATGGGCAGTAAACGTAACAGTCTATAGTTGGACATAAGCATATTAACTATTTCTTATGTTTCTCATAAAAGTCGACGCCCTATCCAATGTTGAGTACACGTTACACGAGTTACAGCCGCCTATTGAATTTGCTAAGTAACAGGCATCGCAGACTCGCACCTTAATTTCGTAAGACACTTTCAATCACAATTTGAATCATTTCGAAGGATATTGCTAATCCATTGCTCCATATGTTCGAAAAAATTGTCTGCTCAACAACGTAAATTGCGCAATGAATGTTGTTGAACTGTCAAAATGAAAGCCATTGCCACTGTTAGTATGTTACGCAATTACCCCGTAGTTGTCATTATCAGAGATAGAGCTGAAATGTCATAAGTGCCAGTAATTACACCGGAATCCCTTCAAACCGAAATACAGGACTGCTAGTTATTTTCTTCCGCCACGCGGCGGATCGTAGAGAAGAGTATAGACCCCAGGACTCACGCAGTACCTATACCTACCTGGTATAGGTACTCTACTTTACTCTAGATAGGTAGGTACTCTTCCACTAAAAGTTCTACTTTCATACCTTTGTAATTAATCTTGTCGTGTAGTCATACAAACAGAAATAAATAAAACTGAATCGAAAGGAAATAAAAAGTGAATAGTAAACGAGAAATCATTTTCGATTTCCTGCACCCGTCCGTCACATGTTCAACGTTCGAAAACTTCATGTTACGTCTGCGCGGGGGATGTTCAGTTTATTCATAGTGCAAGCTCGGCTTCCTTTGACCTGTTTACATGAAAGTGTGAAATTGGCAGTGAAGGGGCACGTGTAGCCGAGTCGTGACACTTGACCTATAAATCGGCAGGTACAGCATGCAAAACAGATGGTTTGTATCGTGGTTGGTGCTGCAGACTACACGTTCCGAGCGGCTCTTCATTTCCGGTTGTCATGTCACCTCCCTCGCGCTGCGCCGCCCCCTCATACTATTGAACTTGACTTGTCCGAGTTGCATATAATCATACGTAGGCACCAGTGGCGTAGCTAGTCTAAAAGGGGCCCTGTATTAAAATATGTTCGGGGCCCTTTTTACCGGACTGCCGCTGAAAATGGCGATATTTTGTATTTACAAAATAATTAAAATAGCATTCAGAGTCAGGAGGTTAAACGGTTATTGCGCCCTTAATAAGAAAATGCAAGAGAGAGCGAAGCGAGGTAGAAAATTGAGACATCCTGACCCGCGCGAATACGGCAAGTTATCATTGAAAAGCGTGCGGAGTGATCTCGGAAATTGGAGTATTCTGAACCGGGATTATAAATGATAAATTATTTTATTTCTGTAAATAGGTTGATTGGTACGGATTGGTAAAGTTTCCATTGTAACTTTTTTATAGAGTGCGAGCAAGCAAAGCAAGATAGAAAATTGAAACATCCTGACTCGGATAGGTTAGATTTTCAGTGCGATATGCCGTGCCTAGAGCTTACAACCTTTTCCTATTTATTACGGGCCTCTTATCAATAAGAATGAGGTCTTGGGTAATATTTTACGAATTATTAGTACACACGTGGGGGCCTCTGTAGCTTGGTGGCCCCGTATCATTAATACGGCTGATACGACGGTAGCTACGCCCCTGGTAGGCACATTGATCACAAAATTAAGTAATAGTATATAACCACGAGCAAGTAACAAAAAGTATCTAGTTTCAATAATGTAGCAAATATACACATATTGATAATAGAAAAATAAACATTGATATTTCAAATAATACTAGCTGTTGTGAAAACAAACACTTGTTTTGACTGGCTATTAGTCCGTCTATACCTAGATAATTTGATATCATAGAAGACGTTGATTATAAGGGTGGGATCCTACTGTTTTGTATGGCAATTTTTCATTTACAATTTAAGCATGCATTTTCGCAGTCATTGACCCTAGAGGCAAAGTTAAGGCTTACGGAAAAGATGATTATGAATATTAAAATATGTCTCAACTCATGCCTAGGCGACACAGTTATGTGGATATTCTGTCATATCAAATAAACGGAAGGTTTATTTTATAATTCCAAATTAATAATTATAATAATAATGCGGTCCTAGATGCGCAGTTGTCAAATTATTTTGATGGCTGCGTAGACCTCACCGATACTCATTCGATTCTGTACTGCGCGGCTGTAGCGGCATGTCACGTAGCTCACGTCAAATTTGCTATTGATTCTAGAGCTACACGACCGAAACCAGCCGTACCAGGTTGGCAGTGCAGAATTGAACGCCGTATTGGCGGGGCCAGAGCGCTCTCATCGGCAATTAAACTAATCTGCTTCAGGGAGGGCAATACTCGCCCTAGAGTGATGCGCTTTGTGAGACACGCGTTCGCAAGGACTGATATCAGCCCTCAGGACTATATGTCCTGTGTCACAGAGTGCATCGACTTCCTGAAGCAGAAAGTGTATGCATGGGCGAACCGTATTCGTAGGTATAAGCGGCGAGTGGAGCGGTACACTCAAAATGGCACCTTTGAATGCGATCAAAGGTGGGTTTATAGGGGTTGGGAGCGACCAGATCAAGATGTGGCTGACACGTGCCCGCCAGATGATGATGCCATGTGTTCTTTCTGGCGCAATATCTGGGCGGTGCCTGTCATTCACACCGAAGGCGATTGGGCTCGGAAAGTCGAGCGAGCCAGCCAGTTGGCTATTACCATCTGCTCCCAAGATGTAACTCGTGCAGTCCGTCCGCTGCCTAACTGGAAGTCTCCAGGGCCGGACGGACTGCAAAACTTTTGGATCAAATGGTTCGTGAGGTCGCACGCTCGCTTGGCGGCTCAGTACCAGACTGCAGAGTCTGGTTCGCTAACCTAGTTCCTAACAACAGGAACCACCAACCAATAACAAAACCAACCAACCATAAACCAGGACCAACCCACCTGCTCCATAAATCAGGTAGCATTGCGGAACCCAAAAATTATAGACGGATCACGTGTTTACCGACGGTCTATAAAGTTCTTACATCCATTTTGAGAGCTAAAATTAACAAACATATATACACCAACTCTATCATGTCTCCTCAAAATGGGTGTAGGAACGGGTCCCGTGGTACTAAAGAGCTACTCCTCATTGATATGGCCAACAATTTCGTCGTTTCCGATAGGATCTGTCGACATGTTGGATAGATTACGAGAAGGCCTATGACTCGGTGCCACATACATGGCTTATAGAATAGAAAAGAATAGAATATTCTTAATTATGAACACACTTTATTATGTGTGTTGTTTTATTTTGTATGTGTATGGCTTATGAGGGTGCTAGAGTTATATAAAGTAGTTGCAACTTTGCGCACCTTCCTGATGTCACGTATGGGGCAATGGAGAACGGTCCTTCACTATCCAGGATGTCGAAATGTCCAGAGGAATAGTGAATCGATAAGGATCGAGCGAAGCATATTTCAGGGTGATAGTTTGAGTCCGCTTTGGTTCTGGTTAGCCTTGAATCCTCTAAGCACACTGCTGGCAGGTTCAGGTCTAGCCTGTTGGCTGAGAAGAGGTGGTCAGGTTATTAGCGGCGAGCAATGATTGTTGACATAACGGTCCCGCATGACGGGAACCTCGTGAAAGCCGAGAAAGATAAACAAATCAAGTATCTTGATTTGGCTCGCGAGGTTGTCGACATGTGGGATGTGGACTCAGCGATCATTGTACTGATAGTCGTGACAGCTAATGGCTTTAAAGCCAAGAACCTCGACCAACACCTGAGGAGGCTCTCGTTGGGCAGCTAGATCAAGGGCTTGATTCAGAAGGTGGTACTTCTGGACATGGCCTGCATTGTTAGGAGGTTCCTCTCTCTGGAGCCCTGACCGCCGGTAGCTTGGACCCTGTTCCCGATACCGGTGGGCCACTATTTGTTATATTTTTAAATGTTTTTATATTCTAATATTTAAAAATATAATTTATATGTATATAATGAAATAAAGGAAACAATAAAAAAGAAATGGCTTTTGTTATACATATACCTCTTTTGCAGTGTTTGAGAAGACTATCAGCCAGATTTAGGTTTAACGGAACTTATCCGGAGATAGGAGACTATCTTTGATTGATTCCCAGGTCGGTCAGTGTTATAAGGCTATCAGGAATTTCTCAGTAGCAGCCCGGAGTCTGGATTTGTGGCCGGTTAATAGCAATAGACTCGCCCCCTATTACATGGGACTTAAACATAACTGGCGATATGTTGGTGTACTACTCGTATAGATAGGTACACCTTTCCCTTACCCTTCGAGGAAAACAGGGGGGATGTTATTTGTATACTTTTGTCATTTTTGTATTTAATAATGTGAAGTTACAGTACGATTCAAACTTAATGACGGCTGTGAAGTGCGCTATTCGCTGCGCACTACCTCACCCTCGCTGACACGTGAATTGGTTACTGCGCGCACAGCAACTCGCCTCATGTTCCGAGCCGCCATTAAGTTTGAATCGTACTATAGGTAAGTGTACTTACAAACGTAATACGTCATTAAAAAAGAAGAATAATCTTTATGCAAAAGGCTAAAGAAACGCAATACGACATTTCATATCCAGCTTACCGTTGTGTTGACTCATTTCGAGAATAATAGCTGATTGGCATATAGCAACTACGAGAACATCGATGGTGACAATGCATTATTTTCCTGTCAAGGAGCACTGCCCTCACGGATGACAGCACGGTCTAAAAGATAACACCCACGCTGTAAATTGTGATCCCATGAGCTTGTCCACTGTGTGATAATCATCTTGTTTTTATGAACGCGTCCTAAGTAAGATATGTATCTTGGAACAGTTATTGTTATTGTTTACTGTTAAACAGCAGTTTAAATAGGTTAGATCTTTTGTATTTCTCTAATAGCTATAGTAAAGACTTAAAAACTGAGTGTTGTGAGTCTGGCTGTAACTTTTTTTGGAACAGACTGGGCATTTAACGAGTACACATGCAGTTCTTACAATAAAGAGTCATCATCTTTCACAGAATGTATTACTATAAAAGATTTTCAACAGCAGCTACTTATCGGTAACTTTTTGATTAACTAACTCCTTGGCAATTGAAACATGTCTAATCAAGCCTACGCCAGTGGCTACACCAAGGCCTACGCCAGTGGCTACGACATCGGCTACCCCAAGGCCTACGCCATCAACTACGCCAGTGACTACGCCAAGGCCTACGACATCAACTTACCAGCGGCTACGCTAAGGCCTACGCCAGCGACTACGCCATCGGCTATGCTAGCGACTACGCCAAGGCCTACGCCATCAACTTTGCCAGCGGCTACGCCAAGGTCTACGCCAGTGACTACGCCATTTGCTTCGCTTGCGACTTAGCCAGCGGCTACACCATTGGCTAAGCTAGTAACTCCGCCAGCGGCTACAACATTGACTACGCTAGCGACTTCGCCAGCGGTTACGCAATTGGCTACGCTAGCGACTTCGCCAGCGGTTACGCGGTTGGCTACGCTAGGGACTTGACTGGCGGCTACGTCTTTAGCTACATTAATGACTTCGCCAGCGGCTACACCATTGGCTATGCTAGCGACTTCGCCAGCGGCTACGCCATTGACAATGCTAGCGACCACGCCAGTGATCCTCTACGCAAAATCAACATTTTCACATTGTAGGTACTCGACGTAAAAGTGTTGTTGTTGCTACGCTACAGAGCAAAGACATTTACTTGTTTTAATAATTTATTTACAGTTCCTTTCTCATAGCTTCGGTAAGTACCGTGAGGTGGTTAAGTACAGTCAGCAACAAAATTCGATTTCGAGTAGACAGTTCAGTTTTTAAATCTTAATATTTGGAAAACTTTCATGAAATATAAAAGTGACTGTTTGGACTGTGTTTGGACTGCTAATTACAATTATTATTATTAAAACAAAACAAAGACACATTTTTTTAAAGTAATGTCGTTTGTTTTGTTTTTTATTTATTGAAGTATTGTATTATCATACAATCCTGACCTTAGATCTAGGAAACGCAAGAAATGATTTTAGTGCTCATACAGTAACTAACCTAGGGAAGTAAAAACTTTATAAATTTTGTAGTAAAACTGTGTATGCGTACGGTCCGCAGGTCCGCTTGATTAGTCCGATTATTTATTCAGTAAAAAGTATCTAATCGTTAAAAACTAGCTCACAATTAACATCAATTTAGTTTACAACATTCTTCTAAAGATATCTTCTAGTTTTATATTAGAAACATAGATTTAGCATAAATTATACTACATGATTACAAAGCAGCAACTAGCGTCACTCGGTGTCAGTTCACGGAACTAGAATGATCGACATGAAACTTGTCCACGACCCGCTATTCACCACGTGACACACTGGAGAATGGAAGTTTAACTGGTAAAACACAGATGGCGCTGCCATCACAAGTTCATCTAGTTTAGTAACCATATTATAGGGTTAGCGTGCTACCAATATAACACAGGGCGCCTCCACCAGATGTCGCCGACCGCGGGAATCTAATGCGCAGCTTGATATCGTACAAAATGCGTGGTATGTATACAAAGTCACGCTTCCGCCTACACGCCGCGAGTGAGTTAGGTATCGGACTGGTATGATACCGGCCGAGGCTCGCTGCGGACGTACTGATCCACACCGACGAGTATCGACGGAATGTGCTCGTTCTGACGACAGACTAATACTTCGTGAATATTTTGAAAGTGAAAAATAAATACTGGACATTTTCTCTGTTACGAATTATGAATTGTATGTGCAAATAGACTGGGAATGTTTGTTAATCACAATCTTGGAGCGGTATCTGGAAACTGGTAAGTGTTCCATTTCTTGTTGTGATAAGTCGTTGGTTATTTATATTTTTAATTATGGCCTTAATTTGCTTATTTGTTAGTGCCAACAGAGGATGTTCTTAAATTAAATATAACAGGTACCCTCCTTAATTTGAGAACTCACGCACCGAGCGTTTAATTTAGGAGTTATATGTACGCATGCTTAATTTGATACAAGATCATAAAAAAATGTATGTAAAATATACTTAGTGGCATATTTTTTTTCATTATATAGTAGCTTAGTTTTCAATGTACCTATGTAGTCTTCTAAAATATTTTACATATAATTACTTTAAAAAATACAGGGATTCATTGAATAAAAACACAGTCCAATTAGACATACACTTTATTATCATAATGATAGGTAGACACCTAAAAGTCTTTTAAACTTAGCACGATACAGTATAGTACCTATTCGTAGGTACTTAATTGCTTAAGTAGCACAGGAAGTGTGCAATATATTAGAAATGTCTGTATGTACCTAGCTAGTTAGTTATATCCTGTAGTGACTAGCATGTTCCTAGAAGTACCTTATCTTGTCCTGATTAAATCATTTTCAAATGAAGACATAGATATTTCACGCACCTTATAGAATGCAGCATTCTCCTAGACTAGCCTTTATTTCGCTATCCAGTCACATTAAACTATTCCGTGGGTGTCTCGTTTATTCAAATGATATTCTTGCAACTCTCTAAGCGTTGGATGCCCGAGGGTGGATACTTGTATTTACTAGTTACAAAATCACTGACGCTAAGAAAGGAGTTTCATTTTCTCAAAAGAGTTTCCGTCAGACCTATTTCAATAAAGCCGTCTGAAACTGCGCTAAAGTCGGTCGACACGGATATAAGAATAAACATTTGGTTGCTTATGAATAAAACAGCTGTTTTAACTAAGATGGCGCAATGTTCTTGCTCAGTTAATGTACCTAGTTAGGCCGCGTGACCAATTGACAAGCACGCCAGATGTACCAAATTATTATAAAACACCCGAACCTTTGTTCAGTAGTACGGTATTTAATGTTACGAAATCGAATAAAATGTTTCCCTGCAGAAACAGTAGTAGGAACTTACTTAAAAACAAAACCGAAAAACACGACGAGTTCACAACTCAATTGACGGTTTATTGGTTAACGTTTCCCGACCTGTGTTGCACTTTTCGCATCTCGTCGGAAAACGGTGGGGAAATGCACAAAATCCAATAAACTGAGCAACGTCGACCCGGAGCATACATCGAGAATATTACCCACGCACGGCACGGATATGGAAAATAAAAAAAGGAGCTGTTCCATTTTATATTTCAGGTGCGAGGCATTTTTGCTAGGTTGTCATTTTTTTATACCTTTGTAGCTAAACTGTATTTCACCACCGGTCATCAGTGTATAGTAGGTAGGTTAAGGAAATTTACCCAGCAGGACATGAGCATTTTATAACAAGCGGTGCACGATTGAGGGATGCCATGATCTTGTCACATTGTTTCATTTAATGAGGCTCATTAGATATTCCCAGACGGCTTTTAGCACAGGAGTTGCTACCGCTTTATCGGCTCTACTGCTGCCTGCTACAAACTATTTACTCTTCGCATTTATGTTTATTGGCTTCGGCTGCAGGCTTGCCTTTGACCTCTATTACTAAATTACATAATCTATAAGTCACTTACTAAACCAGAACGAAGAAGTTAGAAGTTGGAATCATAAAGTCAAGGCTACTTTTAACCATGCTCCGTTAGCAGGTTTAGACCTTGTTAGAACTCACTAAACTCAGTCCACCACAACGCTGCTCAAAGTTACGCTAGTTGATAACGTCAAATGGATAGATAATGGACAATAGAATAGATACGCTAGAATAGAGAGTAGTAGAACCATTTTAACACGTCATCATCATCATCTTCGGCTGATCCTATATTGATTCCAATATATCTCTAGTAACTCTCATCTCAGTATCTTTTTAGCCATCGTCCTACTCACAATAAAATTCATCTATCGTTTGTTTGCTCTTCCTCCACATTTTTTGTAGATCCTCAAAATTCTCCTCATGATCACGACATGTCTCTCACTCATCCCGCATCAAAAACCCATACCATGACAACCGATTTTCAGACAACTTTTATACTTATCCATTATTTTAAAATTTCGCTTTGAAATTTCTCGAACGAAATTAAGTTCATTTCAAAGTCTTACAAACTCGATTTTACGCCAGCGAGATTCAATAGAGCCGCAGACTGGAAGCCTGCCTTCATTGAATTATTAAATATTATTATGGGGATAATAGTGTTCACCAACACTATTATCGGAAAATTGGAAATGCAAGCTGCGGTTTATCCGCTGAATTTTGATAATATTTACTCGTAATGAGGGCTCGAAAAGCTTAATTAACGGTTAAAACCGTTTAAACATCAAAGCTTTAAAAGCAGGGTTGAGATAATTTAAATGAGTGATTAAAATCACGATAAAAATTAAGTGCTTTTTTAAAAAGAATCACTTGTTCAATTATTTTGTGCACCGCAACGAAAACAGAAACCAGACACAAGAATCTGGAAGAAAAACAGTATATGCTGTATTGCATTTCAATGCAAAGTCCATTTGCGGCAAGTTTACCAAAGCAATGTGTAAACTTTGTAATAAAGAATTAAAACAAAAAGCGAGTATGAAAAAAATCCCTTGCAGTCACATTCCAGAATTAGAACTCGACTCTTTGAATAATAAAAAAAGGGTTGAAATTCTTTTTCCCTTCCTCACAAATAGTGATAAAATTTGTCCAAAATGAGTTGTTTCGCGCCCACCGTTAAGTTTTTTATTCAAAGTTACGCTGATTTTCTGGTAATTAGATATCAGGAAATAATTATAAAAATAATTATAGTGTATTTTCTTAAGCTGAACATCTAGAAACTAAATACCTACCAAATTAAAAGCGATTCAATTAATATTAAAATAAAAAAGGGCTGATTTAAATAAAAAAAGTCCAATTTAAATAAATAATTCCGGATTATTTTATTTATTTAAAAATTTCAAGATTTTTATCAACCCTGTTCAAAAGTATTTCCAATTTTCAGCTTGGATAGGTATTACGAATCGTACCTATTGCTTTTAGAAAGCAGTAGGTACCTGCTAGCAAGTTACGACAATGATAATAAGCGGTTACTATTAAAGACCAATATTATTGTAAAACCTACAACTAGGAAGGCTCTCGAATACCTACAAACGTAAACTTCGTTGTAAGAAACATAACATAGTTAGCTATCACAAAATAAACACCCATTGTAATCGTCCCAACTGTCATGTTTGATCAACTACAAAGGAATAGCAAGCATAGCAACTGAGTAATTAATACAAATCTTTAGTTTCTACCTCCCTCACTCATGAAGTTAAAGTAAAAAAAAAAGTTGTTTTTATTCAATAGTAAGTCGCTACTCTTGTTATGTAAGTTGCATCATCGATTATCAACGATTGTCTTGGCTCATCAGTTACGCGTTGTAATTAATAATCGCCATGATTGCCGATACTTTCTGCGATACCGCATTCAAAGGATTAACTGTCTGAGATTTATTATTATTATTTATTATTTATTATTTTTCCTGACAGAGATAAAATAGCTTTTATGTAATTGTGGCCTTAGTTGGTTGTTGCGAGCTCTGCGCTTCCGTCGCATGTTGCGAGCTCTGCGCTTCCGTCGCATGTTGCAAGCTCTGCGCTTCCGTTGCATGTTGCAAGCTCTGCGCTTCCGTCGCATGTTGCAAGCTCTGCGCTTCCGTCGCATGTTCCGAGCTCTGCGCTTCCGTCCAGTTTGAAACTAGTGCAATCTCGATGAAATGCATTTCTATTTGAGAATGCTTTTAGAAATAGACCTCTCCTATCCCGTCATACACCGCCAGTACTGTATTAGTTAATTACTGGTCCCTTTTTCTCACCGGTGATGCGGTTAGGGTAAGTCTAGTACCTATGTCTGATAGCGATCTCCACTGAAACGCTTTTCCCCAGTAAAAGCAATTGGCCTTCTACATCTACAATTAACAGGCTACTCATACAGATAAATAATAAGATTTATAATCACCATGCTTGCTTAGAGCGGCGGGCTGGCGATTTTCGAACATTTTAATTCCAATTTTCGTCACTTTGTTTTGTTTCAACGTCATTCCATATGTTTAAGTATTTGATGAACAGATGATGTCGTGGGAAGACTGTTAACAATCAGCGAAAACACGCAACGGATGTTACAGGGCGTTTAATAATACCTACTCATGATAATACTCCGGATTTTCTTACTTCCCACAAAAATAAGTAACATGGTCTTCTTTCTTTTCTTGAATTTTCAGTCTGTTAAAAACATTAACTACAAGGCCAAATAATACCAGAACATGCACTCATATCTGTATTGTAACCATTGATTGCAACGCGTCAAAATAAGTACATATCGACCATCTGTTTTGAAGTCGATAAAAAGAAGATATTTATGATTATTCCAAAAAACAAGAGTCTTGCTATGTACAAATGTCAGTGAATACGAGTTAAAAACTAGCAAAAGCTGTGGTTATATATTTTTTGTAAAACTACAACATTATACACAAATGTAAACATGTGTTTAACAGCTGTTTGTCGATATTTGCAGGTTTTCATGAAAATTCACGCCACCATTTGGCGCCACTTTGACAAGTCTTCTATTTCGACAATGCATAAAAAATATATGATGCCGTTCATAGTTCGTTTCATCCATTCGTTCATCATTCAGTCACGACTAACGAAAATACGAAAATATAGGCGCTGTCACACTTTTGACGGGTGCCCAGACCTATCGTGCCAGTGCTGCTACCTAGTGAACGTCATTTCAGAAAACCCTCAATGAGGGCTACCGCGCTTGAGTTCGCCGCGAGAGGCGCTAGTATAGAGTAAGGTCTCTGATGTCAAATATACTGAACGTTCACTGTTTGCGGGATTTTTTATCGTGGATTCTAACTAATGATTCATAATCGTTGTAATGGCTGTGCCATTCCTGATTAATTATGGCTTAAGATATTAAGTAAAAAGTTAGGATCTAATTTGGTAGCACTTTAAGGAAGAATAATATTTGTCTGCTTCATGCTTGCCAATTTTAGGAACATAATAATTTGATTTGAAGTTTTAAAATATAATAAAATAAACATATTATAAATTTATGGGAACTTAAACATATCCAAAACATCAAATAAAAGTACTGACAGGACCTTTCTCGCCAGTGGCGCCAACTGGTGAGCACAAAAGCGATAGCCCCCATTGCAGCCTGTCATTGACTTACGAGTATAATAAACAAAAAAAGATTTATTCTTCGTTTGGCCCACTGAGTTTTGTCCTAAATAAAAAGAAAAATCCTGGGTCGTACCAAACAATATGCTTCCTTCGTCCCAAAAATTTATTTTAATTATGTTATTCCCTCTTCGTCCTATTTTATATTCCTTCTACGGCCCATATTTTTTTTTGTATAAGCCAAACTTACTTTTTTGTACAATCGGCAAACACGGGTTACGTATTATTCAATATTTATCATCAATCAACTATTTAAAACAACCACTCCTCTTTATCTTCTCCGCGAGAGAAAATTTACTCGTATTATTTTATAATAACACTCTTTAGTCGCTCTTAGTGAGCAAGTTATACGTATACAGCTGTCGTCACTGGAATCTGTTTAGAAGACCAGATAAAAAATGTCCACCCCCTTTATATTGTGTCCTTTGTTTGTTTGCTTGTATTGACTCATTTGGTCAATAAGGTTTCAATTACTGTTTAAAAAAAATCAAATAAGTAATCTTTTGTTTTTTTGTTGACTGTATTTTAAAGTATTTGTAATTTGGGACGAAGCACAACTTCAATAGTGATATGGGACAAACTAAGATTTTTTTGGAATGTGGGGCAAAACTTTAGGACGAACGAAGAATAAATCCAAGAAAACGGTACCGTCGATCGGCAAATTTGCAATATGTCTTAATTTAATTGTTTCAAATTAGGACTGACCGATCACTTAACCGCGAAGACAAAGAAAACTATTCTCCATGCTACACGGAAATGTAATAGATACAATCTAAACTACGCGTTTCTCTCTAGCAGGACTAACTTTGCGTAACTAAAAGCTGTTGCCCGCGACTTCGTACGCGTGAGGTTCGAGATTCTTCAGAGATAGAGTGCAGAACTCCTTAATATATACAAACATACTTCCTTACAAACTTTCACCCCCTATTTAGGTAACCACATTGGTGGTGGAATTTCCAAAAACGGAAAAATACCTGGATGTTTACTCCTACCCAGAAACCTAAATGTTTCATATTCATGCTCCCAACTCTTAAAATTGACAAATATACATACATACATACAAACTTGTAACCTTGAAATATCCAATAATCCTTTCTTGGCGGGTCTACACCACATAAAGAACTTATTTGCCAAAAGTTTGTAGGTTTCATACCTAAGTGGTTCTTGAGATTTCATGATTAGTCAGTCAGTCAGTGATTGAATGAATGAGGGAGTGGTATTTTGGGTTTTAGGTACCCATACGTATAGTATAGATAGATGGAGCTTAGCCATGCTGAATAATCAACAGTAGAATTCAAAAAACAATGTTGAATAAAAGTATACGAACAATAGGCATTAATACTGGCCTGTAACTGTCTCACTGCAGGGCAAAGGCCTCTGCTCACCCAGATAAGGAATGAGCATTGACCACCACTGGCATGCTTACCGCGTGTTAGGTTTCCTCGGTCCAGGGTCCCTCATAATATTTCCAGTCTTATGCGATCAGAATCAAAACTGGACTTTAAAGGCAATACTCTTGTAGTTTTACATAAACCATTAGTGAAATGAGAAACTAATTAATTCAATTAAGTACCCATCAATTAAAAATAGTATACAGTTGCTGTTAAGTTAATTGCGCCTAACACTCCACATGATTTGCTGTTTCCCATAAACGAATATTAAATTACAAGTCAAAACGTGTCCAATTACCCAATTTTCACATCCACAAAATCATGTTTCTGTATCTGTTATTTCTACTAAGTATAATAAGCCGCAAACCAGTGATATGAACGAGGATAATTAGCAATTAGTACAAGCAGGGCAGTAATATGAAATATTCAATGTAAATAATAACGAGTGTCCGTGAAAAGCCTGCGTTATTCGAACTGCAACTCGATACGCTCGCAGTGCGTCGGCAATGCAGACCACGGCCCCAGCTAGCATTGTTAGTATTTCTTTCTGTACACATAAACAACCTATTTGGTTACTGAGTTATATGTTTTTAATCCATTTCCGGCTCATACTATACTATTGTGGCCATACTTGACTTCTGTCGTGTTTTTAATGTAGGTAGGCAGGTTCAATAAGCGGTATGCATTAGTTTTGCAGTCTGATATAATCCGCTTAAGTAGTTTCCCATAACGTTATAAAAGCAGCTGCTCAAATATTAAGAATTTTACAGGTAAGAAGATGGGTATTAGTTAAAAAACAAAATCGAGAAAAGTTTTCATATACTTTAATGTCAAAACATCGGGAAGGTACGCAAAGCGACGACGCTGATGCTTGACATCAAAGGACAGATTTAATGAGATTTCAAAGCGTTACCATTTAATACAGAAAGAAAATAACATCGTCGACACGACACTGATTCAATTTTGAGTGACACTTTGCAAGAAATTGCCTGCGCTCACGCTGCTGCCTCGCCGTGGAAAAATACCTAGTTACTATGAGCGAAATAAAGTTTGCCCTAACCGGGTCCTTTCAGAAAGTAATTGCTATTAGGTACTCGTATAAACCGTGCAGAAGTTTTGCTTTACAAAGAACCTGGTAATTTGACAGGAAGTTGGTATTATTGGAATGGGTGGTGGGCACAATAGGGCACTAGGATATTACTTGGTTGCATATCTATTAAGAGACGATCTACTTATTAAATTTTATTTAACCGTAATCGATTTTTGCGAAATTTGACAGCTCTAACAATATTCCATGATTTGCGAACCATTGTGATTTTATATTATTTCCCTGAAATAAAATTTAGGTACAGCATGCAGATTTGGGAAATGTGTGTGTCTTTTTACACATATCAGTTTCCAGTTTGACCTTTTTATTTGATTCATTTGTCTACGTTGTTAGACTTTGTAACACTTATTTATAACACTGTGGAAAATATTGTTTTATTATAATAAAATAATATAATAAATAATTTATTTATTTATAATACTGTTTGCAGTAACCGTAATAAATATTCGAGACCCAGTGTTCTTTCAGATACTCGTAGCGTACTTTGAACTCCTGTAGATTCATAAAAACAATGACAGAATGAAGACAAAATATAATGTCTATAAATTTAAAATATTAACTCAAACGTGACGATACAGCGAAACTTATGGTACAGATTGGTGAAACGTAACATGAAATGTAACACAATTTAGCCGCCCTAATTTATGCAATACAACATGAAATGTAACACAACAACTAGGCGAATTTGTTTCAATGTGTGTTTCAGTACATGTTACGTTTCACCAATCTGTAACATAAGTTTCGCTGCATCGTCGTCGAGTTGGAGTTAATATTTTTAATTTATTGACATTATATTTTGTCTACATTAGGTATTCCTTATTAAGTAAATCTGTTAGGTATTACAATAATTTGACTTTCTATTTAGTCTAGTTTTAATTGGTACTTACTTAGTAAAATTTGATTCATGTCTCAAATTTAAGTACTGAAACTATAGTTTTGAATAATTGAAGACTTTTTTTTTCTCAATTTTATAAATTTGAGTACCATAAACAAAAAATGCGTACCGTAACCGTAACTAACTTCCTCCTACACTCGCACCGACTAAGTATTTTCTCGTAAAAGTTGACACAAACATTGATTACAATCAATATGGTCGGGACTCTCAAATCAATAACTTACATAATGAGAACAATAGATTATTTTATCATATAACATCTTGTTGCATTTATACATTTAATAATATTATGCCACATTTACGTTCATTTTAATTAGAAAGGGGCTTTAGGTATGTAAAATAGGGATTGATTGTCAAAATGTGCTCGTACAGCTGACATTTGGATGAGTCACTGCCCTGCCCGCTGCGGGCCGCGACTAGGGAGCGCCCCTGGCCCCCACTCGCCTGCCTCGCTCCGCACTAAGCCGAAAACAAATAACACTTACTATAACGACGACACACTTATTTTAGACTTGAAAAAAACGGTATTTTTTTGCGGAAAACATGAATGCTGCATTATTATCCGCAAACAAAAACAAGGTCTCTATGATAACAGTTAATTTCGCAATTCAGTTATTAGCAAAACTCAGGGATTGGAACAGGCTTAGCTGTTTCCACTAAACAGGATAGACGAATAATTTCGTCCTCGTATTTCAGTCTAATTGTAAGTATCATTGGTAAGGCATACCTAATATACATAATAGAAATCCGCTGTAAGACGTTCATTCACCTCGAGGGAGATGGTCGGGTGCGGCAGGGGGTGCGGCCGCGGGGTGCGCGGGGGGTGGCTCACTCCCAGTATATGGCACCGAACCACGCGACGAGCTTCCGGCGCCCTGCTATGCCTTACGCATTAGATTGGAGTAGATGTATGTCCACAGGAAAAACCAGTAATAAATTATAAGGGATGGCACATGTCATCTAATGAGAGCTATTGAGTTCAACAGCTTAATAGGTTCGAAACCATTTTTTATTAGATAGTGATCAGATTAAAAGCTAAACCGAAAAGCTCAAAAAACTCAGCAGCCAGCGTGTTACAAATAAAATATAGGTACTCTAAAAAAAATTGCCAGCTTTCAGTTTGTTTTGCAACTTTCCATTTTAGTTCCGAGAGTGTAATAGCTTTCAAGCGTAATAGCCTTACATTAGTGATGTGTGTTGACAGCGGCGCCTCGCTTATCGATAGCCGAACAATAAAAGGTCAACCCTTGACCCGAGTGTCGACAATCGGAGCAATGCGTCCGCGCACTCTTCGCCGGAAATGTTCCATTATATGAGACTTAAAACGTCAGCTCGGATGATGGATCACTGAGTTCGCCATCATACCGAGCACAAGCAGTTAATTTCCGATGTCATGTTACCATGCAAATAAATAAACTGTGTATGCCTACATAAGTGTCGTAAGCGACTGCGGTTGTAGTCATGCGACGACTCGACGAGTCATCATCTGTGATTTAGGTAAGCTTGCTCGTTATTCATATTTAAACTATGTATGATTCCGCTTTAATTACAGTAATATACATTTATATTCATCTGAATCACCATACAGGTTTGCATAAATGTCAAACTAATCCGTGTTTCCCAAAAACAAACCAATAAGTAACGTTAAGCAAGAAACCCATTCTATTTTCATTATTTACTAAACATTAGAAGTGTCCTGCGGGGTAATTACGTAACACACTAACAGTAGGAATGGGTTTCATTTTGACAGTTCAACAACATTCATTGCGTTATTAATGTTGTTGAGCAGACAAATTTTTCAAACATATGAAGCAATGGATTAGCAATAGGCTTCAAAATGATTCAGATTGTGATAGATAGTGTGTTACGTAATTAGGGTGCTGGTATTGCAAAAAGTACCGCAGCTAAGTACCTAACTACTTTTAGTTGTCATGAAACTTAGAAAATTATTTCAAAAGCTCAGTATGCAAGGGGTTAGATAAGAAACGTAAGTGTCAAATGATATTGGCGTGGAGTAAAGCCGAAAATTGAGAAATGTCTGCAGTTGTAGAACGTTTCGCCGCTTAATATCAGATTGCAGAGGCCTAGGTAGTGTGATGTATGTCAAACAACGACACAACACGTAGTCTTATCGTCACCGTGGAGCATGTTCGTTCCCGGAAGGGACTTCCGGCGCGCAAACCTCGCGGTGTGACTCACGCGCCACCGTCCGGCCGATCGCTACGCAGCTCATCGATACATTTGTTAGCCGACTTCAAAAAGGAGGAGTTTCTCAATTCGTCTGTATTTTTTTTGTATGTCATGTTACACGATATCTCTGGCAAGTGTGGATCGATTTCGAAAATTATTTTTTAATGGATAGGGTATGCCTTAGGGGTGTTCCCATATGTTAACTTTTTTATGAAATTATATACTTAGCAAGAATAAACAAAAAACATGGAGTAGGTAAATACCTGATGATAATAAATTAAGTCTAACATTTTTAATTCTGAAAGTGGATTATCTTTAGATCAAACATCAGACGATATCGATGTGGAAGCTCCTCTGTCTCACACCCATAAAAAATAAACTAGTTTTATCAGTAAGGACGGATGCACGCAAAAAATTCAATAAACTGTAAGCCCCTTGCTTTATGCGGAAGTTCCCAGAAGATGTTGTATTTTTATAGGGAACTATTTATAGCGCGCGGCTCGCTCTCGCCACTGGCAGCCACTGCGATGGCGCATGCGCCATGCGTCGCGAATGCACCGCGTTCGCTTTGTCACTCACTCGTTTAGTCCTTTCACGATGATGCTTCAAACAAATGGCACTCGGCGCTAAACAAAAAACACGCATTCGTATCAATTTGATTACTGAGTGTCTTTTCGAGGAAGAAAAGGACCAAAAAACAATTATTTTATGATTACAAACAATGATACAATTATGAATATATGTTATTTCATACAAAAGAAAGTTATTGCACTAACAGACAAGTAAAACATGTAAATACCTACAATTACAGCTGTGTTGAATAAAAGGCTAGATATTTTCATTTCCCTTGTTTATTTTCACATAATTTGTAGATTTCCAAGCAATCTATATCAATTATAATAATGAATACATGCGCGCTAGTTCGCGTCCCACGTCGCCCAAGGGCGTCGACCGTAGAACGGGGCTGGCCAGATATTCCTCGTGGAAGATAACACTGTCTATTTGGTGCCTATATTTACCTAAAGTGGCACAACGTTAACAGGACAGATAGTGCCGATAGTAAAGTATCAGCAGAACGTTATTACAATTATTAATTATTGAGAAGTTCGATGAATATAGGTCTCTATACTTAGTAATCTTGCGCACAAACATACCTATAAAAAATATTCTGTATCGTTTTAGTACATAGGTACTACTTTTACAGGTAAACTACCATGCCATAACACACACATTATTGCACCTGTTACCCTCTTCAGGTAAACTGGCTCCTGAAAAGAGGCATAGTGAGTGTCGTGATAATTTAAAAAACAATGGGTCATCGGGTTAGCATCAGGCTCAACTAATATTAATTTTGAATGTGAAAAATTTGATCTTAATTCAAATTTAAGCTCAATATTGAGCTGTTTGTCCACTGCAACGGTCGCTGTTGAAAAGACAGAAGAAATAAATACTTTCAAGAACGAATTATTAATCTTAGTTTGCTCTACTGCCCGAGGATTCGACTGTTTACCACAAATAGTAATAAAAGAAAAAGTGGAGGATTTTCTTTTTATAACTTTTCGCAAAGTCGGCCATATGGCGCGAAGTTTATTATGAACACGAGTTTGGGAGAAAATGTGTCGTAATTAGTCTACAAGGTACGAGCAAACCTGCTACATCTTTATAAATAACAACATTCAAGTTATTTCCTTCCAATCAATGAACTGGCTGTATAGAAACTATTTACGTACCGGATGAAATAGTTTCTCTTTGAAGATACTTAAATATTTATGCAAAATATCCTCTTCGGGAATCTTAGGAATAGTCGAAGGAGGTACAATTTATTTAAGTTCACTTCACTAATTCTCTCTAAGAAAATATCCAGCATGCATTTTGATTTGGTGGCTGGAAAATCGTGACTGCATTACAAAGAATGTTATTGCTTTGTAAAATGCTGTGATGTTCTTTGCTTGTCTAACGAATATCTTGTTACGACAACAGGGTTAATTTTATTAAATTATCCAGTACAAACCCAATGAGATTTCCCGTCGGTAAAAGGACGATCTTCCTTAACAAAACACGTTCCTTTCTTTCATCAAATATTGAACCCGTTTAGGGGATAAATTTTCAAAAATGCTTCATAATACTTACTTTCGCTATTTATGGAACTGTTGTGCAAAATTTCATGTTTCTAGACCCAGCCAGTGGTATATAGGTTGTACTTTGTCTGTGAGTCAATGAATGGATTTGAGATTTTTAGTAGATAATAAGTAGATGACTGAAATCGATTCAGTAGTTGATACCGAACTCTCATAACTTTTATTGTGTTACACCTTGAAGTTTTATGCTAGGCAACACTTTTGTTCAGTTTATCCAGTTTAAGGTTGTATCCGTCTGAAAGAAAACCTCTAAAGTAGCGACATAAAATACGCACATCACTATTTCGCTAATGTAGAAATTGCCTAATTACATTTCCAAAACAGTTTCCACACGGACACGTTATAATTATCCGAAATCCGCAACGAGATGGAAATCGTTATATCATTTGCGAATTTCATTCCCACTTGATATTGGAACTGAAATTTGAAATTATGCGTTAAGTAATTTATCATATCGTTTTAATTTTGATTGAGTTGGTAGTCATATTGTATGTAGCAAGTCGAAACTGGTTGTAGAATGGTAATAAAGGGGGTCGCGTATAGATACTTATTACGTGATTACGTGCAAAGTGAGCGTTCATTTCGCAACACTTTGTAGCAAAATCGGAAGTGTTTTTTATCAGCAATGAGATCTATTAATGAAAGTTAACATATATATTATTTGTTAACAAAATTCATTGTGGATAAACAACGGACTTTAGCAGCTCTCGCAGCTCTTGTGGTTTGGAAACAAATTACGTTTAATACAGATTAAATTAAAACCCTGAAAGCTTAGCTGGTACTGTCGCATCGGCGTGAAACCTACTATTGTAAACATGATCTGAAAATAATGATTTAATAGTCAAACGAACTTACCTGTAAGTGAAGTTCGATGGTAATTATACGAAGTTATTGCCTCGTCCGAAGATGATGATAGAAAACAAGTGTAGTCTCGACTTTATGATCTGTGGCGTCACATAATTTAGAAGAATTAAATAAAAGCAAAAACACATACCTATGCGAGTGTGTGCTGCCATCTGTAACAACCTTTATTAAGTTCATAGCGATTTATTGGTTTTACAACATAGGGTCCATGCTCATACGAGTATATCTATATAGCATGGAATGTTTGGGTCGAGTGGGACTCATCTATCGAACTACATTCACAGGTACATTCGTTTGACTATTCAATTATTCTCGTTATTGCCTCGTCCTCAATGATGATAGAAAACAAGTGTTAGTGTGTTCAAAGATCAGTTTTAAAATCAATATTTTATATTTAAAGAAATAAATATCTAATATATAAAATTCTCGTGTCACAGTTTTCGTTGCCATACTCCTCCGAAACGGCTTAACCGATTTTGATGAAATTTTTTGTGCTTATCCAGTATCTATGAGAATCGGCCAACATCTATTTTTTTTTTTTTTTTTTTTTTTTGGTAGGTAGGGTAGGGAGTTAGGGAGGTACGTAGGTAGGTAGGGTAGGTAGGTAGGGTAGGTAGGTAGGTAGGGTAGGTAGGTAGGTAGGGTAGGTAGGTAGGTAGAGTAGGTAGGTAGGGTAGGTAGGGTAGGTAGGTAGGGTAGGTAGGGTAGGTAGGTAGGTAGGGTAGGTAGGTAGGTAGGGTAGGTAGGTAGGGTAGGTAGGTAGGGTAGGTAGGTAGGGTAGGTAGGTAGGGTAGGTAGGTAGGTAGGTAGGGTAGGTAGGTAGGGTAGGTAGGTAGGGTAGGTAGGTAGGGTAGGTAGGTAGGGTAGGTAGGTAGGGTAGGTAGGTAGGGTAGGTAGGTAGGTAGGGTAGGTAGGTAGGGTAGGTAGGTAGGGTAAGTAGGTAGGGTAGGTAGGTAGGGTAGGTAGGTAGGGTAGGTAGGTAGGGTAGGTAGGTAGGGTAGGTAGGTAGGGTAGGTAGGTAGGTAGGGTAGGTAGGTAGGGTAGGTAGGTAGGGTACGCCGTAGATAAGTACCGCAACCCGTGCGAAGCCGGGGCGGGCAGCTAGTACCTATATATAAATTAACACGAGTTATTTTTAATGTTTCTTAAAAACAGTGACAAAAGCAGAGAATTTGTCATTTTTTATTAATACAATAGGTTTAAGTTGAATTATTTTCGTGAGCACAAAAATGGCTTCAGAAAAGCATCTATTGTTGAATATATGTCTATTATAAAATCTACCAAAAAAAATTTTGACTCCCCAGTCTAACCAGTCGCTCTTCTTTTAAGGGGAGCCTTAAAAGAAGAGAAAACAAACAGGCGCGACGCGACAGTGCAACACAAAGGCACCGCTCGTCGCGCGACACGCAGTGCCTTTGTGTAGCGCTGTCGCGTCGCGCCAGTGTGGACGACCCTTTATCATCAACATTAACCCCCTTATTGTAAAGCTGCTGATGTTGTTGCATGGCGGGTGCTGTTCGTTGAGAATAAGCCAATGTCAATTCCACTCTCTTCCATAGCTTTTTTTTTGTCCAACGTCTGATTGTACTGGAGCTCACGGCTTTACAGAGCTATTTAATTGATATAAACAAATTAGTACAGTCTTGCAGACTTTTCGTTAATTCTAAATAATTAACCACAGCTGTAGGCATACTCCTAGTCTAGTATTAAAGAAGGGAACAGTTAGAAAAGCTTTGCATCTATTTGGTTAATTTTTGGTTAATTTCATCATCTTTTAATTAACTTATCAGTCTTAGTTATCATGCAGTCTTGTTTGATTACTATATTAAGTATTAACATTAATTAATAAGACCGTTTGTGCCCTTTGACCCGTGGCCAAAATTAATAAAGTCACAGTTTTTTTTAAATTTCAATTTGTGTATTAGTTTGGTGAATGTAATTATTATCAATATAATTGAGTAAGCATGATACGTCCCAAGTCCTAGGTCTTATTTTAAAGAAACCTCTGAAGAGTCTTTTGATTTTGTCGTCTGTACCTAAATGTGATCCTATATTAAAAACTCCCTCCTGAAATCTCCAAGTGAGGTATTGAATAACCTCAGTAATGGTGGGCTTGGTAATAATTATATTTTCTGATTTACAGTATTTAGCCCATGCTACAATTGCAGGTCAGTATTGATTTTATGTACTTTTAATATTAAGTTCGTCATAATATCCACCGCATCATCACTAATTCAAAGGTCTATAAATGTCTTCCTGTTAATATTCCTGCCATCAATGTCAATTTCTGGTGAAGGGGGTGTGATAATCTGGAATTATGCAAAGTGAGGAGATCTTTAGAAGGTTTAAATATAACAGGCTACTTTATTAGCAATCTATTAAATATTGGGAACCATGGTTGAGTGATCCACTGGGGAACTACTACAATACCTGTTGCTCTGTCTGTTATTACCTATTCAATGGTTTTAAGAACCATATAGAACGGAGGGAAAGCATAGAATAGATGATATTGAGACCAATGCAATTAAAGGCATCCAATGCTACAGCCCCAGGGTGCCATGATACATAACTATGGAACTTTGTATTGGTCCGTGATGCAGTGCTCACCAAATAAAGAAAAGATCTTTTGATAATTGGTATCACTTCATATATTTAATCGGATGAATTTTGACCTAATAACTAATGTTTTAATTTTAATGTGTAATATATTTTTTTAATATAATTTGTTTTATTTTGAATGCAACATTTTTATATTTTTTATATTTCTATGTAGTTTGTATTTTGTTGTGCTTAATGTGGGAATAATTTCCTGAAAAAAATATTATTATTATTAATTCCCATTCTGTATTGCTTAGTTCTCTTCTAGATTCAAAAACTGCTACACATTATTTTTGGTATTTATGTAGGTAGCAAAAATTCATAAATATCTAGATTCACACCACAGCCAAATATTCTCAGTAATTTTATGTAAGTGGGGATATTGAATTCTTTCTAATCTGTGAATGTATGATACTGCATTCATATTATCAATTCTCAATAAGACTTCTCAATCTCTTAAATGGATGGCAAAACATTTTAACCCAAAGCAAGCAGCATATCATTCTAAAGAATTAATGGGAAGTCAAGCTTCATCCTCAGTAATTCTTTTACTTACTAACTTCAAACAGTTATTTCTTTTTCTTTTAAGTAAGCTGTTACTGGTTTCATTAGTTTTGTAAATGTTAATGGTGCCGTACATAAACCAAAAGGTAAAATATTAAATTCATAGTATATTCCTTGAAAAAAATAATCTTCAGTATTTCTTACTATCCTTGTTTATGTTGATCATGTATTATGCATCTATTAAATCTATTTTACAAAATTCATATTTCTGTGTAAGTTTACATACTGTACGGTAGTCTTCCAACTTGAAATGGTCCGTTTTAACAAAAGCATTCAACTTTAAATGAAACGAAAATTTCCATTGGGCCTTCTAACAAGAAAAACTGGTGAGCAAAACTGAATCTGCAGATTGACAAATTTCTATTGCTTTTAAAAAAGTAAATTATTAATTTCAGATTTTATCTGTAAGGACTTAATTGGAAAATTTGTCATTAACTGGAGTGTAACTCTAGTGTGGCTTGGTATGAAATGGAATTGTATACCCTTCAACCCAATCCAGGATAACAAGATCTGTGGTGATTAGTTTCCAATCACAAAAATTAGGTTTAAGTCTGCCCACCTGCGAGTTTACTTTCGATGCTGATGGTTTCTCCTGTCCTCCCACTTTCTGTCCACTGCTGGTGCTCTGGGTGCTGGCCACCTGTCTTCCTCACATCTGTGCGAGGAGGGCCCCACCAGTTTAAAAATTTGTTATATTTAGAGGTGTTTGGTCTATGGGTGTCACCCATCCATTCTGTCTAGGAGTGAACTTTCTTGTTTCCGCTAACTTCAACTCCTGGCCAGAATATTTCACTGATTTTGCTGTTCTTATTTTCTCAGTGAGGTCTTCACCAAATAAGTATGTTTTTGATTCTGAATGCAGCAAAAATCTCTTTCATATCTTTATTTACGACCGATAATAGGAGGGATCTACGTCCCTTTGAGTCTAGACATATCGAGTTACGTTATTAACCTTGAAGCGTCATTTTGCTTTTTAATTACGATCATCTTTTGTCTTTGAGCATCCTTTAGACGCATTTGAAGGCCCGAGCCCAGACATAACAAGGCTGTGGCAATTTGCTGTTGCCTTTTTGTATAATTTTGTCTCACTTTCTAGACATTTTGTTAATTGCAGCGCTAACATCTGGGTTTAATTTAGGTGGCACCATATATTGTAAATGGTGGATTTTCCATTTCAATCTTGTTTGTGTAGGTGTTCTCCTACTTTCCTCGGCGAAGGATCCACATCTAATATTTCCAAAATCCGATCATCAAATGTCTCTTCCTGAAGCAGTTCTTCTTCAACCATTTCATTTATCAACTCTGTGTTTTCATACTCAACATTTGGTTGAATATCTTCTATCATCTCTGTGGGAACATTTTCTACCAACTCTAGAGGAACATTTTCAACCAACTCCGGGGGGATATTTTCAACCAACTCTGGAGGGATATTTTCATTTTTTTCCTGTATATCAGGTGAATTGTTTACCTGACTTGTTACAGTATCTGGAAAAGTATAATGCATGCTGTAAAGGTAACAAAAATTGCACCAAATAACCATGTGAGTTCTCACAGAACTTCCCATGAAAGTTATAATAAAAAAGTCAACCACTGTGTGTCCTTAAAGAACACCCCACAGGTTGCTTAACTCGCAACATAGCCATTGTAAACCCACGTGCGTCCCCGCAGGACGCCCCAAAAGGTCAGGCAAGTCGCTCACAATATAGCCATTGTAAACCCACTTGCGTGGGGACGCACAAAAACTTGCAAGGACTTGCCTGACCTTTTGGGCGTCCTGCGGGGCGCAGGACGCCCCAAAAGGTCTGGCAAGTCGCTCACAGTAATATAGCCATTATAAACCACGTGCGTTCCCGCAGAGCGGCCCAAAGGTTGGGTAAGTTACCGTGCTCCCAAAGAGCCATTGTAGACCACTTACAGACATTAAATTATTTGACCACGTGCATTCGTAGGTTGCAAATGCATCTAAAGCGTATAACACAAAACAGACGTTTTCTGCGTGGTGGCATCTTTACGCACTGGAGAAAAGTGCCTTAAACACTTTCTTCGAAAGGCATTAAAATACGGAAATTTTCCAACCTTCGTCACTGGAATCAGATTTGAGGTATTTAATCCGTTTTTCGAGTGTCTTTATCTTTTTCAGTAAGTGTGTCCTTTTTGTCTAATTCCCTAACTTCCTTTTACCCATTTTTATGTTAGATGAGTAGTTTTTTTATTTAAATAAAAGAACAAAAAGTTTTAGGGAAAAAAGGGACGCCGTTACTAGACATAAAATACAAGGGCACGCCACAATTGCGGCGGTAAGACCCCTCTTTGAGGAGTGGCTTGAGAGGCGCCACGGCGTCCTCACCTTCCGCCTGACGCAGGTCCTCACCGGACATGGCTGTTTCGGGAGGTTCCTGTTTCGGATAAGGCGGGAGGAAACGCCCGGGTGTCATTGTGTGGATCGACCGGAGGACACGGTGGAGCATACGGTGGAGGTCTGCCCGGCTTGGGCGGAGCACCGCCTTGTCCTCGTGGCGGCGATCGGCGGCGGCGACCTCTCGCGTCCGGCCCTGGTTCAGGCCATGGTACGGAGCGAGAAGGAATGGGAAGCCGTCACCTCCTTCTGCGAAGCAGTAATGCTCGCGAAGGAGGAGGCGGAGCGCGAAAGAGAGAGGCAAACTCTGCGCCCTCGCGCCCCTAGCCGCCGCAGGAGGAGGAGACACCCTGGGCGTCGGGAGACGATTGCCGACTCCCGGCCACCGTAGGCGCGGGCTTGCGGACGGCGAGCAATGGGCAGCTCGCCGACCGGTAAGGACCAGGCCCGGGTCGACGGCGCGTCGTGTTCCACGCGCGCCTCAAAGAGATGTCAGCACCATTGACGGGGTCCGATAGGACCGATGCCTGCCGGGGTCGCGGATTGTTCGAAAGAGTTACCGTGGCCCTGGCGCACAGGCAACTGAAGGAACACGGGTGGGTTTTAGTCAGTAAGAGTCTGACACGCCCTTCCGCTCCGCCCAGAGCGGGAGGGGTCATTTGATCCAAAAAAAGAAAAAAAGGACATAAAATACAAAATAAAGATTGTTACAGATGGCTGCACCCACTCGCATAGGGATGTGTTTCTGCTTTTATTTAATTCTTCTAAATTATGTGACGCCACAAACTATAAAGTCGAGAGTACACTTGTTTTCTATCATCATTGAGGACGAGGCAATAACGAATAAAATTGCGGTTAGTAATAGCAACATAAACACGAGCAAATAACACTTTAATTTATTTAATTTAAATGTATAATTAGTAACAAAATACCTAATTAAACAGCATTAACCACATAAACATGTATACGCTGCAATGCATTGATTAATCATGTACTGGTCAACGCTATGTTGTGGTCTGTTATTGCGAAGTAATAACAATGCGAATTTACAGTACAGGATGAGTTCCGGATAATCGAAATAATAAACTCCAAAACTACCGACATGTTAGGTACATAGGATGTACCCTTGGCCTTATCAGCAAGACAAAGTTAAGTAAGTAAGTAACAATAAGTTAGATAAAGCATTCATTTAGCTTCTAGAGCCAACAATTAACAAATGCACACGTAATTAAAAAATTAACGTTACATAACTGAAGGAAAGAAAACATTCTATAGCATTCTCGATATGGCATTCGAATTGCATTAGCTACTGAATAAACATTTGACGTAATAGCGGCCATTGTTTATTCCTGAACGGTTATTTATCAATTAAAAATGAACAACGACAACGCCTTGTTTGCATTGTATGTGAATTGCACAATCCGACCCAAGAAAAATATTGATCGTCAATAGAATAGAATACTCTTTATAATGTACACTATACATTTTACAATTATAAATTTAGAAATTTTACATAGGATGACACAATGGGCGGTATTAACACTAACGGCGATCAGAACAATCTTAAGTAAAGTTTCCTGCCTACTGGCGCTACACAAAGGCACCGTGTGTCGCGCGACACGTGGTGCCTTCGTGTCGCGTCGCGCTTGTTTGCGGAAGCCTTAATAAGAATGTTTCGCCAACCTCTCCTAATTATTGGTGCACTCAAATATTGTTCCTATTTATCTGTTAAGACTAAGTGTTACCCCTCGATATCGATATCGATATCGATATCGATATCCGTGGTGTTACCGGTATTAATTTGTTACCTTTACAAAAAGAGGCAGCAATAAAAATATGGCATTTGATATCGTAACTCTGTTTTAAAGCTAAAGTTGTTGTTGTTGTGTTGTAGATAGCTTATTGAATTGCAATTAAAACAGCTGGATTTTTACACCCAAACGCTCAAAATGCCGGTAGTATGACGATGTGAAATACACTTTAACACACAAACTAAATGCTTGTTAACATTTTTATTTGTCGGACTGCACAACAGCAACCAGCAGGAAATTTATTAAAGTCGATATTACGTTAAAGTAGCTTGAAGCTATATACAAAGATCCATTGAGTTGTAAATATGTGTTTATGTAAATATTGAGCTAACATTATTACACACCTACAAAACTTTTCTTAGAATACATGATTAGAGCGTTCGTTCATGATATATGAGTGCAGCGGCTAGCGTGCATGTGGGCAGGTAGTTCACCGATCGTGGCGATGGCGTGGGAGGACTCGCTCCTCGCAGGAGGGTGACTGAGGCGCTAGTGGACTTTGACTTAACAGAATGTTAAACGACGACAACAAGCGCCGTTTATCCCGCTAGATCGTCTGAGACGGTCTAGACTTGCACTGCAATCCCACGGCCACGGCGCGGCGCGGCGGCGGCGGTCGCGCGTCGGGGCAAATGCGACTCTATCCAGATTTGCGATACCCGTAGCCACTCTTTTAGAAAATGTCAGTATCTACAATAAAAACGTTCCGCTATCTGCATAACATACTATACATATTCTTCGTCTTTGTTTATCGAATTTAATACATAAGTGTTTTTTTTATAAAGGATTCTGACTACAAGGCTCTTTTGAGTTTCATCCCAATGCATGTATTGTGCCCTTGTTTTTTCTCATTATAAATGAACGAAATCAAAATCGGTTTGCTAACAATAGATAGTAGAAAAAAGGTTATTGGAACACTATAAATATTCATTATTGAAGTTGTTTTTTGCCAAGCGAAGTTGAATTCGATAAAAAGTATCATCAAGGTTACGGAATTCGAAAGTTTGGTCAAACAACACTACCCTGTCATAGTGACTTGCTAAGTTAAGTATACATTGGTCTAGAAACATAAAAGCCTTCACTCTACTAACAATACATGTCTTATACTAGCTTCTGCCCGCGGCTTCGCCCGCGTGGATGTTGGAAAATTATGCCACGAGAACGTGCTACCGGGACATAAAGTAACATTTGTCCTTCTCCAGGTTGCCACCTATCTCCTTGCCAAATTTTATCGAAATCCGTTCAGTGGTTTAGGCGTGAAAAGGTAACATACAGACAGAGTTACTTTCGAATTTATAATATTTGTACGGTTGGATTCGTATGAATTAGGTAGGTTTAGAACCAGCATCAGTGGCGTTGGTTCCATTAAACCTTAATAAATATATTTATATACGCAGCTAAGCTTCTATTGCAACAAAAATTACCTACCTTTTTCAAGTTCTAGGTTTCTTTTCGCTGTGATCAATGTGCTTTTACAACGAGGAAAACATTATTACATGTGATCAATTTGGTATCTGTCCTAATACATATATATCAAACATAATACATTTATATCAAACATTTACAAATGTATATCTCAGTGCAATTTAGGTATTAATCAAACATGTTTGAGGAAACACAATATCGACCATGTAAAGCTGGTTTCAATACCTACTTACCATCTGCATTTATTTTGTAGCTACACAACAACCTACTATTATAATTTAGTCACGTTATAACTCATCTGCATATGTCTACGTGGAACCGAGATAGAGGTACTACACAGTTTGCAAACATGCTTTATCACGATCTAACGTTGTACCGTGTCTCTTACGCGGTGGAAACGTCCCTGGTACTATGTGATTCTTGGATTATGTATGACCCTAGATCGGAGGATTAAGAGGGTAGATATACCTACTAAGGGCGAATTTCACTGATAAAACTAAACGCGATCAGCACATCAAAACCGAGTTCACGAACTGTGAGTGTAAAAATTCCATAACAATAATGACACTGACAGCTAGGTCTTGAACTCGGTTTAGATGTGCTGATCGCGTTCACAGCGGCTGTTTAAAGTTTTTATCTTCACTATGTAGTCGAATACTTACCTAGCTACTACTACGTGCGATATTAACAATTTTTTGTGGATTCAAATCTCGGTCTTCCTCTGCCTAATGATAAAATAATCGATGTCAAAAATTCGTCAAATCCACCATTATTTTAAGCCATTAATTACAAAACTATGTTGCCTTAAGGTGAATCCTCAGTTGTAGCCCGCCAAATTCAAAATTTCTTAAGTTTTTTGCAAATTTCAGCTCCGTTTTACGTTGTATGTTGAACAAAACGCGATTCGCTACTGTAGAAATGATATATTTACTGAATAATAATCATCAATTTCATATCAATCGTCTAACTTTGGAAATTTATTCCACCTAAGAATTTTTCAGAATATATGAACATTCTTAGGTGGAACAAATTTCCAAAGGTTCCGAATTCCAAAAAAAGGTTACAAATTCCAAATTTCCAAATTGGTTAGGTTAGAACTTATTAAACCAACTAGTTAAAATAAATAAATAAAAACTAGTTATAATTCTTAGGTGGATCAAATTTCCAAAATAAATTTGTTCGACCTATTCTGAAAAATTCATAGGTGGAACAAATTTCCAAAGTTAGACGATTGATATGAAATTGATGATTATTATTCAGTAAATATATCATTCCTACAGTAGCGAATCGCGTTTTGATCAACATACAACGTAAAACGGAGCTGCAATTTGCAAAGAACCAAAGAAAATTTGAATTTGGCGGTCTACAGCTGAGGATAGGCCACCTAATACAGTATACTATAACGGGCGTGTATTTAACACAAGCCTTGCTTTACTTAGTCCAGTTTATATCGCTCCAAGCCTAAGTAAATCACATCGGTCCTAATTAAGATCAAACAGCTCAAGTCAACTTAGCTGCTTTTAGCACTAAGTAAGTGCAATCTACTTTTACAACGTGGAGTGATAAGAAGTAAACACTTTTAGATTTCCTTCCGTTACAGGATATTTTTAAGGAAAATGTTACTCTGCAAAAAGTATTCATTCAAAAAAAAAAAACCTACCGGCTGAAAACTTACTGCAGGCAACATTTTCGCTTTTGATCAAATGTTACATAGACATTTAATATTTATTGATCTGACAGTACCCTGGTAGTTAGTACATTCAAGGAAATGAACTGTTACGCAAATTGAAAACCTTCGTCAATTTGTCGTGTTATAGCCATTTCATAAAACTGTCTAGATTGACAGTTATAATAATTTGACGCTGTATTTCATTAAAAAAAATTGTACGTACTTTTCTATTGTGTTTATTCTATATATTTTGATGTTCTGCGCAATTTTGTATTTATAGTTCTGTACTATTGGCTTAAATAGTTTTATTCTATTCTTGATTTATTTTAAATATTTTTCAGTGAATTATGGTTTATAAGTTCTGTTATCTGTTCTGTTTTAATGACTTGTTTTCTTATGGTCTTACTTGATAGGTACAGTTGGTTTGCACAATATAACTTATTGAATTTTCTAAAGTGTTCTAATGTACCTGAATTGATTCGCTATTATCTTTGCTGTTTACGGTGTAAAGTTGAGCATTGAATCTTTCGTGGTCGATTGGATTTAGCTGTTTATTGTTGAAATTCTTCCGGTAATTTGCGGTTGTTTTTTTTTCAAAACTAAAGGTGGCTCTAAATAAACGGTGATCACTAGACTGCTTGAAGTTGCTTAGAACATTTATATTCTCTATGAGTGGTCTGGGAATGTTTGTGGTAAAATAGTCTATTTCATTTTTGGTTGTACCATTTGGCGATTTCCATGTCCATCTTCAAGTCAAGTTGGCGACTTTTTGAATAAAATGTTTATTATCTTCAAATTAAATTGATAGCAGAATTCTAAGAACATTTATCTTTGATTTCTGTTACCATTACCAAATTTACCCATTATAAGGGTTCACCTGGCAGTGGTTTTCCAAGTCTTGCATTTAGGTCATATGGTGATATTCGTATTTTTTTTCCATTACTTGTTTGAGACAATCATAGAATTGTTTTATTTCAGTTTTGTCGGCGCTCTCTGTGGGTGCATATCTTGGATTAATGTATACCTTTTGTCTTGTATTTTATTTATGTGAAGCAACTCTTTCCAATAATTCAAGTCTTGAACAATAATTTCCCCTTTTTTTAACGAGATAGCCCACTCCTTTCACGCCTTTTGACTCACCTTAATAGTAAAACAGATATTTTCCCCGGTCTTTTATGTAGCCTTGACGTCGAACCTCTGAAACACCTAGAATATCCCATTTTACAGTTGATAATGCGTTTTCAAGCTCAATAAATCTAACTTCATTCGGCAGTATTCTTGCAGAAAGAGTAGCGATGTAATATTTAGTTTTTATTTATGTTGGAGGGTTGTAGTCTACTGCCCCCGCGGTGACAAGCCGTTGTGGGGGGCATGGGTGCTAGATTTCATCTGTGGGACGTCAGTAGAGTCTTCTTTGTTGTTGTTTCTGTTTAGGTAGGTGAAAATCGTTTTCTGTGGGTGTATGGCCTTTTCTTTTTCAGTTGTTGTTACAGGACCCGAATATGTAGTTTTGGTTTTATTTTGACAGTTTTGATTTGAATATTCGGAAAATTTAAGTTGGTAATCAATTTAATTAACAATTGATTTCCCTGACTTTACAGTATGGTTCTGTTTATGACAGCCAAGCTTTCGTAAAACTTGAAAAACACCAACTAAAAGTAAGCTCTAAATACGTTATGGTGAAGCTGTTACAATTATTCTCGATGGCGATACAATACCATACTATTTGCTGGATATTCGTGTTCATGAAACACTCACGCGTCGCTCGGCGAGTGGGTTCGCCGAACTGTCAGGCTGCGTGTGGTCGCATCTAATACAATAATTTATCTATGCCACACTACGAGCAGCGGCATGACGACAGAGCGTTGCATTCTGCACATGACACGTCCAAATATTGAAAGAATCTCCTCTTTCGATTCGCACGGCCTCGATTCCCTTACTCGGCCGAGCTTTATGGCGAGTCAGATGAAAACGTTGATATTATCATAACAATAACGCTTGGAATACTCTCCGAGAAGGCAAGGCATATTTTGAATATGTTAGTACCTACTTGCGAATACAGTTGAATACCTACGAGTACGTACATCCTAGCTATATACCTACACTACATGCTACATTCAGTTGGAAGTCTACTGAAGAAAATTGTTATGACGAATATTTAGTGTATGAAAATTATAAAAAGCAGAAATAGTCCTAACTTACCAATTAAAAAATCATACCCTTTGACCCATTCTTCCGCATTCAGACAAATTATTTTCTAAGATACTGTTTCGTTACGATATCTATGGTCTGGTTTAATAAGTTAAGGCAAGTTCATAGACTAAAGATGTCTCGCGATTTGGAGCTCCATTTAGCTTTATCATGGGAACCTAGCACGAAGGCTATTAGTCTAAACATGAGCCCAGCCCATCCAAGTGGAATTCACTAAGGTATGTACCTACAAAAAAACTCAATATTATGAAGCTTCCCATACCTTTGTGTGGGATATAGTACAAACAAATACACCTAAAACGGTTATTAAAACTTAATTATTTTGAATATATGAAGATTTTAATTGCTTAAGTATATCGCTGACTTAAAGAACCTCGACAATTCTCCGGTTTTGTCTGAAATGGTTATGACACTAATCAGTATCACAACACCAGGCAGTAATTAGAACATGGCGAAATAATGAAACCTAAAAAAAAAAATAGGGATTGACTGGTCTCTAAGCCTTAAATTAAACCACATAATATTCATCAATAATAATGATACTTAAGAAACTTATCGATGTTTCACGTACACAATACAAGCTGCAGTCGCAGATTTCTTAAAATCCATTTGATACAGTACCTCCATCTAGGACTCTTTTGAAGTATTTATAAGCCAACTGTCATGTTTATTAACGGTAATTGTTATTTTTTAATTTGTCTGTCTCATTCCATGTTTTTTTAGTTAATAATACTTTATCTGAGACTTGTATAAATCTGCATCATAACGATCAGAACCGACATATTCGAGGTAAGCTCCACAGGTGTTATCGTTAATGAGCCTGATATGATGTCACACAATCCTGTTACTTGACATCGAAGGTATATATATTTGTGGTTATAAGTTAGTGCGGGTCGTATCGAACTGTTATTAATAAAGCTGCGCCGTATGCAGCGCACGCGCCGCCTCCTGGGACATCCTTCCGGCGGTGGTTTCGGCGCCCAACAATCACTCGAGACGTGCTTAGACTGTACGCTACACCGGACTATAATAACATCGTCACATAAATGTCATCGAGTGTTCGAACCTGTCAGGAAGACGAATACAAATACTCACACGTTTGTACAATCCCTTATTTAAACAACGACTAGCCATTGCAATTTAAATCACTTCAATAAGATACTGTCAGTCGCATAACTTCAAGAAATACAAATAAGTGTAAATCAAGAAGTTACTTGTATTACAAATGATGCGCCGGCGCCTGATCTCAGTAGCGACATCAGTTTTTACTTTATGGTGATAATCGCAAGCGCTCGCTCTCAATTGATTCATCGAGCTAGTATTCGTTACAAGGACGACACACACGAAATAGTCGTGTAACAACTTTAATTATGTACTGGGTTCATCTGCACGTCGCGCGTCGCCGGGCTGCCGCCGGGCCTCGGTAATTGTCCTCGGGAAACTATAAGAATGGGTTAGAGTATAGCGCGCATTCAACATACTCATTGCCCAACACAGCTGGCGAACTTGAAGCTAAAATAAGCAATGGAAAAATAAAGGCTCTTAGAAAGTAATCACACAGATTCATGCAACGTGCAGGCATTCACGTACTAGTTTTAGTCATAATCTTGTGTCAGTTGTTACTTTTAAGGCTGCGTCTGCAATCTCTTGTGTCACCCTTAATTTTTTATGTAAGTGAGCAGTAACTTGGCAATTTAAGCGTTGTTTGGGATTCCTCGAGGACATAATGCGTCGAGACGTCATGCCTCGCGCTCCGTGCTCTACGCCACATTTCGACATTCAATGGTCTGCGTGTGCGCCGACTGCCAGTTGCGGTACATTTGTCGCCTAATGAACACAAGTACACACGTTCTTGTATAATTGAAAACGATCACTAGAGCCTAAAAATAAGCCGAAATAAACTTTTTCAACATTCCAGTCATAATTACCTAAAGTTTCATTCGATCAAAATTGCGTTTTGTTGACTCTTATAACCTAGACGTGAAGAATATACGATCTCCATATAACATGGTTCTTCCTTAAAGCATTTATAAAGGACACAATTGAACTGAAAGAACGAACCGACCCTCACCGCAGGGCATTAAAAATAAACAAGCAATTTCGGTTTTAATTCTCTTTTCAATCATTCTTATGTTCTATTGGAACTGGTTAAGAGCTTGTTGATATTGATTCACACAGACAGACGACACGTTCAGTAATGTTATACACGGACAGCCGCAATCCAGTTCGGCATGATGACAAATAAATTGGCTACATTCTCCTTGTCATTCCATTTCAAAACATCGAGATGAAACAGGTAAGATTGAAAACACGCGCGTTACTCAGAGCAAGCCGTGTGAAAACAACGATCACGTCACTATTATTTACACTCAATGCTATCAACATAAACAGAGTAAATGCTGTTATATTTCTTTGAACAATCACTATTATTAGAAGTAACCAAGTAAGCTAGGTTATACAGTTCTTGGTCGGTCGCATGAAGCACAATCGTGTGCTCTCGAAGGTTGCACTCGTTGTATCATTTCTGTCAACTTATATCGTGAGCGAGTTCGCAACAAACAGATCCTTCAAGTGAGCACTTTTAAATTGCATTGCAGAAATGAAGGTTATTTAGACTTGCTAGTCTCTGTACCTGCTTTAATACGTTTTACAAAATGTAGGTTTACAACCACTGCAGCACAAATAAATAATGTATCACCTCTACCACAAATAGGTACCTAGTAAAAACAAATTTTGAATCTGTTGTAGAAATTATGGGGAAAACAATAACGTATATATTATGTTGCTATTATGGAGATTTCCTGTTAACGAGGTACCTACTTTCAGCAGCTACCTCCATGAATAAAACCTTCTTATACTTAAGTAATTTCTTAGTGCAAACATGAAATCAGTTTCGAAGAGCTCTTTGTAAAACCTAGTGGTATTTAGATGAGTTCTTACTTCTTGCTGTATAGTATTTTTATCTCACGAAGCGACGCGCGCTTTACTTGTACTAACCAAGTGTACAAACACGCTATGAATGTGTGCGTGAATACGAGTAGCATCAGCACGTAAAACACACACACACACACAGACACACATTTCCGACTTCGCCATTATCTCGGACGGTACCGAGAGCTCCTGCGCATACACACACATTCACAGCCTGTTTGTACACTTGGCAACCACAAGTAAAGCGCGCGTCGCTTCGTAACATAAAAATACTTGTAGCAGTGTACCTTTGCTGCAGTAGGTAAGGAGTAGGAGCTCTTCATGAAGAAGCTCATCACATCACCCTGCTATAATCCTACTATCCTACTGCTAATAATAATATATATATATATATATATATATATATTATATATATATATATATATTATATATAATATTATAAATGTGAAAGTGTGGATGTTTGTTACTCAATCACGCTAAAACGGCTGAACAGATTTGGATAAAATTTGGCACATGGGTAGACTATGACCTGGATTAGGGCATAGGACACTTTTTATCCCGATATCGAGATTTCTGCGAGTGAAACCGCGGGGTGCAGCTAGTATATTATATATTTTAAATGTTATAATTGTTTTTTATTATATCAGTGTACACAATTATACCCATAACTTTAAAGGACCATGAAAGTAAGCGACTATAGTTGGGTGGTATTTAATTTAACCTTTATGAATATCTCGACTGAAATCAAACTAAGCAAGTCCTAACTTGCTTAGTTTGATTAATAAATATATATTAATATACCCAAAAAAAAAAAGTTCTAACTTGCAAAAAGTAATCTGGCTATGATTTATTGTGAAATATCTACTTGTCCTAAATCTGTAATGACCAATTTAACGACATAGTGTGTCTACCTATGTGTTTTTCTAAGAAATCTCGTCTTAGGAGACATAACATGCAAAAATCAAGTTCAGAGCTTTCAAGGACCAATAATAATTTAGTAAGTACATTTTGTAATGATGTAATTGAGTATTAAAAATTGCATTTTTATTGAAGGGTTCCATCCAAAATGCCTTTTAACCACTGAACCCTAAAAAAGACTTATCAGTTGCGGTATCTGAGTCGTGCCGACTAGCATAGGTAATGCAAATAAAGGTGTGATCAGAATTCATATCGCGCGTTATTTTGCCGCCTTATTATTAGCATTACGCACATAATATACATATATCATAATTATGTATAAACTCTATTACGTAAGCGTTTATCGCAAATTCTAAGTTTATTGACGATTATAATCATGAAGCAGCCTGTTCAGATTTTTATTGAAACTGGGTCATCCAACGGAGTATTTTGTAAATTTTGTTTAAATATAAAAATTCCCTGCGAGTTAACTTGACAGATGTTTGCTTATGCTTGGCTTATATATTCGTCTTTAGTTAACTTGACCCAGTTATGAGTTTGCACGTTTTTTGCTAAATGGCTTGTCGGTTATTTCGTGAAACGTTTTAAAACGTCAAGCAAGGTTCTGAATTTAATAAATAAAGACTCCGCGTCCCTATATTACTTACCAGGATTTAGAAAGAAATGAAAAACGTATTTATAGTATAACTAGCATAATTATTTAAAAATTATTTTTATACTTAGTAAGATCTACATTTTTTACATGCAGAAAACAACATGCAGGTTTTTAGTCCCTACATTCGATATGCTCCTAAAGGATAAAATAGGACTACCGTAGTGCAACTAATTTTATCCAACTGAGATAAACACTACAGTACCTATCGTATTGTGATCCAAAACGGCGATATTATAATATTTAAACCTAAGATTTTAAAAAGAAAGATCACGAATAGACTTTCTTACTGTAAGTACCTATTCAACTTTGCGATACTAACCCCTAAGATAATATTCTTATCACTACCACGAACTCATTACTAATAGCAAACAAGTAATCAGAGCGCTATGAATATTAATTCTAAGTTTAATTTATCTTTGGAGCAGTTATTTCAAAAACAGACAGCATTATTTCGTAAAGGGTGGGCGGAAATATGTTGATAGCCTACGCATTTCCCGATTACGAAGTTAATAAGACATAGTGCCAAAACTATATATGTGTCTTATAACTGTGATGCAAGACTCCTACGTGGAGTGATTAAAGTGTCGATACCCGATAGCACGCTGCCTATCACCCATCGAACACGCTACGTAGATATGCTGCCCTGATTCCTGATGGATTATGTTCACTGGTTCACTAGTAGCAGTGCCGAGCAATTTTTTTAAGGATAGTTCATCAACATTAAATGATAAATGATTTTATTTCTGTAAGTAGATTTGTACAAACACCTTTACACGTCAATCATATTTTTTAAACTAGATGAGGTCGGCGTTTCCTATCTGACTACTCTGAGAAGAAATGCCGAAACAAACACAGAGGTCACAGTCTCTTTTAAAGTCCAGACATAATCTTGGTCAGATCATGTGAAGACCATGTAGATTGGTATCTGAAATGGTCTTTTGAGGAAAGAACCACACAGATTGAGTGGACCTGTCCAGCCAGTGCACGCATTTGTCAGTAATCGTGCAGCTCGACTCAGGAAGTTAGGATTTAAGGAGCTCAATGATTAGACGAACAATACTAAAGAAAGGACATTTGGGTAGGCCGCAAAGATTACTCAAACTGCCAGATCATGATTAAAATTAAATGAGAAAAACAAAAAAAAAGCAATGAGCGACATAGTCCTCACATTCACAATAATAAAAATAACATAATACTTTACATTTGCACATTGCTTTTAAAACACACGGGTACACCTACCTACCATTCTTTTCATGCGTACTCGTATAACGATTTAATTACCTGCTTACTCAAATAGATGAACATTTAAATTCATTTTCGAAGCTATTATCAATTTATTTGATTGCAAAATAAATGCGCCTGTAGTACAGGTAAAAACATAAGCCTTATTAATTAATTAAATCCAGCGTGAGTTCCGGTCGTACGCGTAATTAATTTATTAGTCAGTATCGGTGATGTTGTTTGGCGATAGTCAAATAAAACAGCGTCCGAGCAACTTTGCCACCGGGGGCCGGTGCAGTCCGCTGCAGAATAATTTACTGGAGCACGAAAAGCACTCGCGATTGACTGGCTTCGATTTCGATTAACAAAAGTGCTAGGAAGCTATTGAAAAGGTGCATGTACTCGCAGCCTTTCTCTAAGTATGTACCTACGACATAGAACGTTACTGTCGGTCAGGCATCGTGTATTCCTCGAACCTACATTTTTACGTCGAATCCAAAAATCTCTGTTGTATTTTAATGTGACAGTCCGGGAATCCAATCGTCGCACGGAATATTTAAAACGTAGAAATAAATATTTAAGAGCTATTGACAAAATGCTCACGTTTTTGAACTTTTTAGCCTGAACGATAAAGTGGGTCAAGTGCCATATCATTTATACATAACTAGTTTGTGTTGTGTCTCGTGGGTTCCGTGGAACTGTCCTCAGCGTCCGTGACACACAGCTCTATTGTCTGATATCTCACTAACGACCCACGCTCACGAATATCGTTAACGTAACACAATTTGGTAATACTGTGGGCGCACTCACTCATATATTTGGAAACTCTTAACAATTTCTTTTAATGCTTTCTATAAACTTGGTACTTTAACATGCTGTGCATACATATGAGTTTACGTGGCATGTCTTTATTTAATTAATATTAAAAGTAAAATCTTATCTGATTGAAACGAAGGCAGTGAAAATTTAAGTTGTCGTTAATTTACAAGTCAGCTTAACAAATTAACTCATACTGTTTTGACATTTCGATTACCCATAAGACCGAAACGTGGTTTCGACTTAACAAGGCATGAATTAGTTTCGTTCTGCAAGTTGCGTTATGGCCACGACTGCCCGCGACGGATCCCTAATCGGCCTAGAAAATTTGCTGAATCTTTACGTGAGACTAATTTTAATTATATTGTACGCTTTTACTGAAATAAATTGGGAAGTCAGTTGGTATAAAGAGTTGATGTCTCATGTTCATTGATAGATTTAACATAGAAGAGCGTAGATGTCTCATGTTTATTAATAGATTTATTTTCAAATTGATAACAGATTGATTATTTACAAATCTTGCGTATACTCTTACCTTATACTATTAGGCAGTAATAGTAGGTGGTGAATTTATGTACAATATCTACATATTCGCGGGCGCAGGTTGTGTAGGTCTGGCATTTCCGTTTAGTAAAACGACCTCGGGTCTATTGTGAACCGGCTCTGATAAACAAGACCAGATTATAAAGGATAAAATTAATATTCTCATTTATGTAGATGTTCCTGAGTATGTCACCCTCTGTCTCTCATACTTAATTTAATTTTCAATAAATGTGTCTCCAAGCGGATATCCATATCATATGATAGTTAGCAAAACGGATTGTGCACTGTTTTTCGACCTTCAGGATAAACATGCGCAATGAATAAAATACATATGTCTGCTATAATTTATTATCATAAGTACCTACCTATCCTTGTATAAATGAGTTGGTACATGAAATTTAATATTAACTGAATAATATCGAAATATAAGTAGTCATTGCGTTTGTTTGGACTTAACTCTATTCACAGGGGCCTTATACTTAAGAAATCTTTGAGCGACAACGCTTTGCCGAACAATAACGTAACTCTCCTTCCCAAAACACATTGATACCGTTCACTTTCAAAATTATAATTGGCACCGTCGCGTTTATCTCATGCCAATGAATCGAAATACGAAAAAAGGCAAACCAAAAGGCTGAAGCTGAAACACAGAGAGCTTGTCAAACGCAGGTAAAAGCCATGCTCTTGTAACGAGCCGCATGGGTTCTATAGCGCCTGAAATTCAGGCGCAACACATCTTGTTAAACTGAAAAGTAATCACAACGTGTTTCAAAGCCGCTCAAAGCGTGTTTCAGAGTAGGTACATGAATGAGCAGTTCCTGCCATCATGAAAGTTCTACTTCCTAGTACTATTATTGTGGTAGTTTGTTGTTTGTAAACTCAATCCCCGTTGATTATTAGGTAGGTACCAACTCACCTAAAAATTTATGTATTTTTTATACAAACACCTAAGTTGTTCTAGTAGCAGCCCGGAATCTGGATCGGTACCTGGTTGATGGCAATAGTCTTAACCTGGCCAAGAATGAGTGTACCTTTGTCTAACCCTATGGCTTCGTCCATACTGATCGCTAGTCCCAACTCATCCGCGCCTTGTATACGGACCGGGCGAGTTGGGACTAGGGATCAGTATGGGCGAAGGCATTAGAGGCATGATGTTATGTGTATGAGTAGTTAAAAATGTTCAGTGCAGTCTACCTTAATGTTTCTAGCACTAGATCAAAAACTGGTCGATCGCCGTGGACGTACATACCAGTTCCCTTTATGGCAGTCTTAATTTTTTTTTACAATCACGCCAGCGTGCAAACCACATCCAAACCGAGTTTTTATTCATTTTAGACTTCGCTTTGACCGCGGCATCGCTTTTGTTTCCCACGTTAACTTTTATTTTAAATTCTGTTGTTCAAAACGGCACTGCAATCGAAGCTTTGTCATTCATTTAAAAACTTTGCCGTCACACAGCGCAGGCGGGGCGCAGTTTTCCGGAATATGGCCGTGTTTTTTGACATTATTTTATGTACGAATGAACAAAGGTGAAAGGACAAACTGATGCCACTCTGGCTTTTTAATGGGTGAAAAGTTTTTCCATCCATATTGCACGTATGATTTTGTTTCTGCATTTCTAAAAAAAACTATTTTTGTTTCAGATGTTTCAGACCTTTATTAAAATGCAGCTTCGATAAATCATCAAATAGAAGCGGGTAAGTTCCAAGTTTTTATAAGATTTCATTCGTGCATCATCCTTGGTCTACTACGTAATCCGTCCTCAACAGGTATAGAGCTTTTTTCAACAGTATGAAAAAATAAAATCGACTCCGTAACCATAATTCCTATAAAGAGTCGAAGTTTTCGTATAGCAGGTGCGCTTATAATTACGGTGACAGTACATCGCGTAGCTTGACCCAAAAGGTGAATTAAAATGTAATAAATACAGACGATTGCGAATTCAGGATTTCACCACGTGTTCTCGAATAACGGTAGTATAGACAATTAGGATTCACAAATAAACACGAGAAAGTCCAGTTAATCACACATTAATGGCATTTGAAAGTCCAATTAGGACACGAGCTTGTGTGTGCAATGTGAATCAGGAATGTATACGAACCTATTAGGGTGCATCGAGACGTGGCCGCGCGCCGGGGGACAGCTGGACTCCAACGCATCCTCTCAAAGGGATGTGTTATGGCTCCATAAGCTCCATTTAACTTTAAATGAGCACAGATTTTACGTGTGCTACCGTAAAATATGTTAATGCCCCAGCTGCTTCAATTTTTCTTTCGAATATTTTTTTTTAGCAGCATGCAGGCGTCAAACGTCATTGTCAAACACGTAGAGGATTACGAATGTAAAAATCGAAAAGTAATCTCTTCATAATGCTGCCAGTTACCAGTACTATACCCCTTTTCAATTATTTTTCGGTTTTCCTTTCAAATAATGTGATATTTGAAGCCGGTATAAATAAGTCTACCTAATATTAAATGGTACCTATGTTTTAGAAAGTAAGATTTACCATAATTCATTATTTCATACCTAATATAATTATTGTTTAACTTATTACAAATCAGGAACGTTGTTAGATATAGGTATTGCAAATAAGAATCGTCTTGTATGTAAGTTCTTAACTAATGATGAGACATAAATTATATCCAGCGGCATCTCGTCAACATGGTCAATATAATAAAGGCAATGATGTCAACAGACCTTATAATAAAGCTATGAATACATAAATTCTCCTTGACAGCATACTTACGTATCTACTGGAGGCATTCCCTACTTGAAGGTTATTTAATTTATACTTATAATAAGCAACAATAATGATGATATAGGTGTTAAGAAGTCCCTTAATACCGGAATAAGTATTATAGTATATTTATATCTGGCATTCTTTTTCATCTGTTCAATAAACAATGATGTTCAATTCAATACGACACCATTTCGACATGTGTCTGTTTGACTACGGCTCTGTTTTTTCAAGTATCGTTTAAGCCGACTAACGCGCATGAGCGGCGAAATTAACATAGTCATTACCGTCGAGACATATTTACTTTCTATAACGCGCTGGCCGGTATTAGTGGTGAGAATCGCGTCGATATGTCAAGCGTCGTTGTGTGCTTAACTGTGCAAGCGCAACAGCCGTTTGCATCTTACTGCATTAGTCGACTAACGGTACATTGCCCTTTTTGGGATCGATCGTCCATTTGATTTACTATCTTAGTAAAGTTTACATCCACGACCATATGTGTTGCTAGCATTGTGTCATGACAGTCATGGAGCCCGATCGGCGCTCGTGTATTCCTGATTTAGTAGCTTCGAAGCTCTATTGACCTCCGATGAATACCCCGCTGATGTAACAATCGCGTTTAAATTTGCCTAATAATTATGCAAACGAATCAAGCTCAGCGGCGACCCGCACTCGGTGTCCATCATTGTCGTGCAATAAAAGAGTCAGTCCGTCACACAATTTGGTGCGTTATGCAAACAGAGGGGAGAATCTGTTTCAGTGAGAACTCCGCCATCCGGTCTAAATATAACCGGGCGGAGACAGCTGGCGGGGCGCGGGGGAGGCGGCGCGGGCCGCGGGGTGCAGGACGTCGACCCGATCAACCCAGACCTTGTGCGCATTGCCGGAAGGAACGACGACGCCACAAAATTTGCACCATTGTCCTGCCTTACATTGTGTTTGCCGCCACTCTCAACCTCCGCCGAGAGAAAAAGTTGTTGCACTGGAGTACCTCCTCGGTTCTCAGTCGACTTATACTTGTACTATAGTGGACGCACTTCTTCGACATCTATTTTCTTTAGCGATTGTTACATGAAAATCAATTGACAAGATTTGTTCTGTGACGCAGGATCTAAAATCACTCAACAGCCAGCTGACCAGGATAAAGCAATTTAGAACAATATGCGTAGATACCTCCGAGAGGCGAGGGACTAGAATGTACCGAGGTGTGACACTCATGGCCGGCAAATTATTGTGCACCGGCGTGAGTACACGCCGAAAACGAAGGCACTCGTTATCACTCGATTACGTTCACATGACGTTACAAAACCATTTGCAGGTCAATAGCACCGCTAGTTGAAGGTCTTGGCCGCTACCCCCGCTCTTCCTTCGACAGCCACCCTCCGCCTCGTCGTTGCTACGTGAATAATAAACGTGCAGTCACATTGCGGAATTCTTCGACAAAATTTAAAAGAAAAGTACTCAATTACCGATTTTATATATGGCTTTGCTAAAAAAAAGCGTGAAAAGATTTATAAGGCTTCGATCCCGGAAACATTATACAAAAATAGCTTATTCTAGGCACATTATTGTATTTGAACCGAGTATGGAAGGTGGGGTAACAGGGATCTTTGGTAAATCCTATATTATAAATCCTGTTTCCAGAGAAACATTGGCGATTTTGCAAGAACGTCTGTAGGGCAAAATGGATGTCTCAGATTGTAGTGTCAATAAAAACTTTTTTACAAAAAAACAACCGACTTCCAAACAAAACACTAAAAACGTGAAAAATTACTTTAATTTCGGAAGTCGGTGCCCAAAAATGAAAATACACAACCAAAGACACCGACTTCCGAAATTAAAGTAATTTTTCACGTTTTTAGTGTTTTGTTTGGAAGTCGGTTGTTTTTTTGTAAAAAGGTTTTTATTTTTCACTTTTTAGTTGTGGTACCTACCTCACACACATTCGTATACCACTACTTGATATGTAAATAACCGTGACAGGAAATTATTATAACATCATCAATATAAACTAAATGGAAAAAAACGCATTATTAAAGATAACTCAAAAACTACTGGTCAGTACTTAATCAAATTTAAATGGGACCATATGTGAAGCACCAGCTTTCAAATAAAAAAAGAATCATCCAAATCGGTTCACACAGAACAAAGTTCTGAGCTAAAACACAAAAAAAAAACAGTCCAATTGAGAACCTCCTCCTTTTTTGAAGTCGGTAAAAAGATATAGAAAATCGAAATCGATTTTGAAACCATAGTGTGTGCGGCTCTAGACAGTGGTACCTGGAGAACTATGTCTGTGCCACCAGTTCAGAGGTACGAGGAACAGGGTGGAAACTTCCTCATACCTCTAAACTTGTTCTGTTTTTTCGAACTAGACGAAGAGTGTATCTTCTACTTCTATCAATACAGAATCACACGCTTAAGTGCACTAAGCTCGTCCTAAAATTTTGGTATTGTGTAGGTTGTCATTCTGAATCAGTGAACATAGGCGCATAGAAGAAAACACGTTTCCTTGGAATAAACGGAATAAATATAACATTGTATTATATAACGGCCCACACAATATTGCTGACAGTATTTTTTGACCTGAAAATATACACTTTACACAAATTATTTTTCCAGCGACTTTCGTACATGAATTCTTCATTGTTGCAGGTAAGTATATCTACCTACATAGGTATATGACTACCAAACGACACGGTGAACTACGTAAGTTTAGAAAGCAAAAAAAAGTTTGAAAGTAACACCTAATTTTACTGTTGTACAGATACCTACCGAAGCTTTGTACAACGTACGTAAAGCACTTCTCGCGTTCGTTGATTCATTTCAACCATTTCAGATTGCATCTAGGTGAGATCTGTATTCTAATCTTTTACCATACGTGGAATAATAGTTTTTAAATATGAATGAGCTTAATTCTGGCAGGAGAGATTAAAAATTACGGCTTCTATTTTGTTTTCCATCTATATAAATCCAATGTTCCAGGCCATCCTACTTATTTTTCAATTTACTGACCGTTTTTGTTCTGTAGGTATTGTAATTGTAAATTCATGAGCTCCATTCCCTGCCGTGTGCAACGCACTTCAGTTTAGGGATTATGTATTTTACACAGATTCTCGTATTGTTCGCTCTCTGAAGCCCTTTGTGCCTATAATCATCTGTCGCGTGTGATGGTGCTATCAATGTATTGGGTGCTGTGTTGTGACTATTTACTGCCGTCCTTCCTTTGTCCATCCTAATTGCTCTCTATCTGAGTCGATGTCTGCCGGTCATATCAGCACACACGCGAGATGGGCTTAATCACAATCCCACAACACTTTCAGGTATCATACGTCCGATACTTGATATACAATGTGACCAATTAATGTAATTGGCAAGATATCTACATAATATCATCATAGGTATATACAGTTTTCGCATGATTAATGCATCACGTCGATGTTATGCAGTGTATTATAGCACTAGATAGATATGTCATGCTTATTGAACTGCGGCTTATGTACCACGTGGTGCACGGCACCGATGTTAGTTGCTTTTAGGTATTTTTACTTTTAACTACGTACTTATACGAGTACATAGGGAATGCGCAGCGTTTCCTTTCATCAAACGCGCGTAAATTATCTCAGTACGTATGTTCGCGTTTATGCTGAGCGAATTTTAATCGTTGCGGATAATAATCGCAAAACTGTGAACAATACCAATATATTAGTTCGCGCACTCCGATGAAAAACCGCTTGAGAATTCGCTTGAAAAATTATTTTCGATTGCGATTTTATTTCGCAGTTTAAAAATCGCAACGATATAAATCGTAGTGCGCGCTTAGCCTTACTGTGCTAACATAACTCTGTGAGGAGGGAGGTTGATACTGTTTGTAAATCAAAAGGCTGCCACGTAAAGTAAAAACGTGTTTGGAAAAGATTGCAATCGTGATGCAGCTCAGTTGATGTCGGCAGCGTGTCGCCTACGCAGTACACTAACTCGTTTCTTTGGCTCGAACTTCCAGCTTGTACGGATGTTGGACTACGATGGGCACATACTACATAAATATAAATCTGGGATTGTGTTAATAGATAAAAGTGGTTCTGTTATGCTTTTAGAGCCTCAATATGACACAAATATTCTGAATTGAAATGAAAACATTTTGAATCATACAACAGATTTAAATTGTATTATCTTGTACACAATGGTTTTATTGTCAGATTGAAAAATCAAAACAATCTCTTTGTATTAAAAAACGAATTGAGTTTTCTTGTTGAACTGAAATCAATGGAAAGAAGACGAATCAGAATCCTATCAGCCGCAAGCTAGAGATAATTGAATGGGGAAAAGGAGATAATTTACGCTATAATTGGGCATCGCTGTACCTTGCGTAGTAATCTAAGAAATGGAGTCAGGAGCACGTGGGCGGTATCGGTTTTGTCCGAGCGGTTGTATTGTGAGAAAAGCGAATTTTCCAAGTTGCAGGTGGTGCAGTCGTGTGGGCGATCAATACCGCTCCCTCTGCCGCCCCCGCGCCGGGACCGCCATCGCCGCCAGCGACACACTTGCATGCACCGACCACTCACAATATATCAGCTTTATATTAATTGTTCATATACACAATAACATTATCAATTTAAGTAATGTCTTCTATTATTGTAAGTAATTATTAATACGATTGTGTGTGGGCCATTGTTATACATACATAGAGTTGGTGGTCCCGGCAGTTTGAGTTTTTCAAGGGGGCTACCCAAATTGGCCAGCTTCCCAAATACTCTGCTAATAGTAATGTTTGTCGAGTCGTTGAGCTCCCAAAGATAGGAAGTGCGCTACGCGATGAGTGATTGCAATGTGCCTGCTATCAGGAGAGATCCGCTCAAATATTGGTGCTTTTCTCAATAGGACAACACGACGACCCCTGAGTTGATTTCGGCATTTCTATAAAAAAAAATATCAGGTAGGTCGTACCTATCTAGGAAAATCGAACTCATCAATATAAATTTTCTAAATAATATCATTTATAATTTTTCGGTTGCCGGACATTTAAATGTATTCCACACGTTACCACAAAATAAACATCATTTTGATCAAACAGATACACAGTGGAATCGCCAATTGCTGTCGCTTTATTTTTTTACTTTGGGCTTCAATAAGCACTTAACCATGCATGTTCGACAGTTAATTCATCATCGTCATATTTGTACCGTTATTTTTGTTTGAATTCATTGCAATTCCCCTTTGAACCAAACTGAAATTGTGAAAATACAAAATATACAAATTATGGAGTGCAATTCTTTATGATTCGTTGCTTTTCGAGAATTTTACAGTAAACGGTACTGATAGGTACTGTTTTAATTGAGGACTTTTTGAACGAAATCCAATCATACAATAATTTCTGCTTTAAATTTTATAGTGAGATAAAGTGAGCTGCATACGAGTTATTAATTTCCGCATGAATAATCCTTATTTACATGGTAATAAAGATTAAATCGTGTCTCGAGTTCGAAATACAATATAATTATGATGGAGATCCTCTAAACTGCATGCAATCCGTGATATTACGAAAAAAACGAATATTATTGCTTCATTCGCTCGCTTCAATTCACTGATTCATTAGTAGGCACTTAGTGAAGGAGAAAGAAAGAGTTCGAAATGATCTAAAAAAGTAACTTGCTACTGCAACTCGCTTTGATCAATATTGTCTCCGTCCACTGCACAACGGATCTACTTGTTCATTCAGTAAGTTTGTGAAGTTCACTGCATACATTATAAGCGCAACAGTCTTTGCTAATCTCATTTGACAACATTTGAGTACCTACAACATCAGTCTGGATGGCAAATTGGAAATCTTCCATGGTAGTAAATATTTAATGTGGCGTTTATTTGACAGTTGCTACAGTAACATAGTATGGGGGTAGTTTACAAAGTTATTATTTATTTGCAACCCTTGTAGTGCTAAGCAATTTTAAACCTAGCTAATGTAATAATAAAATACATTCTAGAATGTTACATTATGCAGCTAGGTACACGTGCCGGGGTAAACACTGTGATTTTGCAATCAAGAGGGGGGCTGGTCACGGCTTCCTTACTATACTTATATGAACCTGAAGGCCGGCTGTATATATCGTCTCCGCAGAAATTAATTTAATTGTTGTTGAATAAATGATCGTTTTCCCACGACTGTAGTAATTTAGCAGTACTTTTTATTCTTTTAAATTTCATGTGCTGTCGTCAGCTGTTACGCTCTGAAAAATGCATTGCAACTGCTATTTCTATAATTCTATAGATATGAGTTTATTTTTCTAAAGACTAAATAGTAAATAATAACTAAATAAACAGAAGATTCGTGTATGTTAGATGCGACGTATTGCACTTCATGCAACATGCTGCATGTTGTGGTTGCATGTATGTTCTACCATAAGATTAATTACTTAACATATCATCTCGCTTGTATTTCGGATTCCCCAAATTGTTAGGCAGCGGTATACCTATAGTCCATCCACATTTGGCCAGTTAAGTTTAAGTCCCATTTAATAGGTGGCGAGCCTATTGCCATCCACCGGGCACAAATCTAGACTCCGGGCTGCTACTGAGAAAATCCAGATGAAAAATCCCATTAATACTTTGCCCGACCCGGGAATCAAACCCAGCATCTCATGGTCAGCAGTAGCCTTGCGACTAGTAGATCAACGAGCCATTTAATAAATGTGTTATTTTATATTTAGAACCTTAACCGCAGGTTGTGAATGTTAATTACTGAGTGCCAAGCGGGCCTAGAAAAACGGCATTCGCTTTGAAACGATTCTATTTCTACAATCCCCATCACTTTCGCTAATGTTTCCATCATACGAATCGAAAACTAGCGATAACGCTTGTCAAAAAGTGCCACCTGGCTACGCATCTCTATGGAAGTAATCGTTCGACGCTGTCGATTCGTTTCATAGAATCGAATGATGTTAACATTGTCTAGCTAATTTCTATTCGTTGACCTATGATCACGTGACATTTCGATACCTTATTTTAACCCCATACATTTTTTGGCTTGTCTAGTAGCGTCATCGCTAATTGAATATTACTTTGTCTAGACCTTCTGCAACCCAATTCACGCCAGATATCTCCATTAATTGAAATCGAGCTAGGAACCGCATACGGAAATAGACATTCCGACAGTAAGCCTCAGATTGCAATGGTTCTGGAACGCAGGGACAGGAAGTAATACCGGAACGTCCTAATATCCGAACGTGTGATGGAAATAGCAGCGGTTTTAAGTACCTCGTGAAACTGATACAGATAAACGAGAGTTAAATATTATGGAAACGCGGCCGTTGCTGTTTCAACAATGAATTTCTTTCTTAAACGTTAATAAATGGCTTCCTGATCTTCAGTAAACTTGCTTGCACTCGCGTGTTCGTTCAATTGTTCTCTGCTAATAGCCACAAATGGCTCGTTACGCCGCTACTCGCTCCTCACAGGAATTCATTTTAATTAAGACCCCACTCTCCCGCGTTATGAAATTCTTTGTTATTCAGCACTGGGAACAATAAGGAACTTACCTCCTTTACAATGATATTTATAGTTCCTTGTCCAATAGATAATGTAGACGATGGCGAACTTGTTACACATGTCCATACCATATATGCCTTGCCTGTTTAATAAATAATTTAAAAAAAAGCAATACATTTCCATACCTATCTGATTTCTTAACACCGCACCGGAATGACTAAATGAAAAGCTCGAATAACAACAGAAGTTCCAATTTCGTGTGCAGGTATGTCAGTATGAATTCTGTATTTGTAGTCATCCAGTTGTGTTACATTTTATTAATTATAAACAACACAATATGTAGGTATGTAAGATGCATCTATGAAGAAATAAACGGGAAGGAACCTATCGCTGAAACGTATAATTATAGCGAAATTCATCACACATTTTCATTTGCGAGCGAGCTTTCGACACTTCACTTGGTAGCGTGCCTGCCAAATTTCGAACTTATAACTTATAAGCCTTTCGCTCCAGACATTGGTTTCCGCAATATCAGTGTTCACGTCCGATAAGGCGTATGTTACATACTCCTAGCATGCATTAAGGGCAGAGGCGTTTCTCAAGTGTGTAAAATATGCAGTGTCACGCGGCCGTCGGGCCGGAAAAGCAGCTAACATCTTTCGCACGAACGTATCGCCTATGAAATACGAACACAGGCCCATTGTCTCCCAGCATTAATGTCTACTAAACCGCTTGTTAAATTCAAATAAAATGTTGCGATACTAGATTCTTACAAGTATGCCTTTATTCCGTCAAACATTCAGCGTCTGTGCAGTCAATGCTGGTTATCAGAGAGCGATGCATGGACGCGGCCATTGACGCAGCAAATCTCCTGTTGATCATTTCGCTTTCGACAACACGAGCCAGTGATACTACTCCTGCCTAAGGAGCTGAGTGATGCGTGGAGTCGCATAACTCTTTTGTGAGAATATAATGGTTGCCGGGACATACGGGCTGGGAGTGAGTGCGGGGCAACGTCCGTGCGTTGTCGGCTCCGCGGCGCCTCGACGTTTGATGCGGGCTCGAGTCTGCACGGACCAGAGAGGAGGGGGGCTGATGTTAATAGTCGCCTCAACAGGCTGGAATTTGCTCTATATTTGGGCACGGCGAGCACCGCAAGTACGCGTCATGAACCTCTATGTTTACCTGAGTTGGTGCGGAGTTTACCAACGTTATTTATTTTTGTTGAGTACCTACTCAATTATAGCTCATCAGTTTTGTATGATATAACTGAAATAGTACAGTGGTCAGATGGACAATGGTTTCGCTCCACAAACAATTTTCAATCCCGAAAGCTAAAAGCTTCTCGGGAGACCAGCCAGCACTGATGTTGAAGGTAAAATAAGTGTTCTAATTACAACATTACCCAACGTAACTTCTATGTCATCTAGTTACCTGTATGGTACGGAAACCAGCACACTAAACTATTTTGGAAACACTAAAATGGAATTGCGCGCGCGCATAACGAGGTATGCAGCCATGCGCGCTATTTAGTGTTTACATTCATGCAGTTTACGGGCAAACCGTGGCCAGTTTACGACTTGAAAACATTTTTATCGAAAAAATCTGTTAAACTGCATACAACGTATTTAACCCAGATTTATATTAACTACCAAAGTCTGTAAAGTATTATTGTCCAAGCTGTAAGTATGAACGAAAGCGGACTTTGTTAAAAAGGTCTCGTCTCGGCAGGAAACGTTTCGCTTGACGCCGTCTCACAGACGTCAGATTTACTCAATCCGGTCCTGAGCAAATTACTTCTTGAATTATTGAAGAGGCTATTTCAGAAGACGTCTACGGTTGGTATAAAAATATGATAACCTAAATACGAGGTCCTTAAAAGAACATGATGCTTTTTACTTTTGAAATTGGCAATCAAACCTCTTGAAGGTATACATAAACATCACTTTTTGACTACTATACCATATATGAATATTAGACGAACACACACAATGAATATTATATGAGCATTAAATAAATTAAATATTATTTTACAATAACATGACACACTGAATAGGTGTAGCTAGAATTTCGCAGTAGCTGAAATAAATCTGTGGCATGCAAACTATAAACATTGTTCGAAACATTATACTTTGTATAATATTATATGTAGCAGTATTATTGAACTACCTATGCAATATTATGACTGGCATTTTTGACCTTCAGGGTAACACAAGGTTCTGTTTTGCGGCGTTGCATTACAACACCTCTACTCGTTGGGCAGAGGTGCCTTATTAGAGCATGAACATGAATCATGTCAATAGCACCGTTTACGATATCTCTAGTATAAATATGGGAAGACATTATTTATTTTTACCTTCCAAGTAATACGATGATAGTAACAATCAATTAACAATATTTGTTATCCTTATCGATAAATGCGTATCTAGGGGTCCTTCTTAGCTGTACCTATTGTAGAATATAGGGTGTAAGGGACATCGACGTGGAAACTGTTACCATGAATTCAGAACATGATTCCAGACCCACTGAACGAACACGGGTGTGTTTTAGTCAGTAAAAGTCTGACACGCCCTCCCGCTCCGCCCAGAGCGGGAGAAGTTATTTGACGATTTCAAATCCAAAAAATAAAAGACCAACCGCGGTTGAAATGTTACGTCGGTAATTTTTTTTTAACTGCTGTTTCGCCCGTGTGACGAAATTTTATTACACTGTGGGGTCAAGTGTTGAATTCATGGTAACAGAATTCAGCACATCTACAGTGGAAATATTAAATAACGTAAGGGACAAACCTAAGATTTTCAGGAGTGCCTAAATGAGATTTTGTTTTTAACTTTTATCGTGCTTTCCGCGGCACAGAGGGGTCTCGGTATGAAATGGATGGTCACCCATCCATAAAACGACCACGACAAGCGTAGTTAATCTTGATCTATCGATCCATGCCGCATTTACCTGCTTATTAAAAAAATCGCTAGTCACTTTCACCTATTTTTAGTTTAGTATCTACAGACGAGCTGGTTTCCTCTGCCAAAAACTCTTCAGCAGTAATACAAGTTTTGGGTCTCTGTTAACACTCGAGGATGCATCTCGGTTACATTTGTAAGAAGCACAGCATCGTCGTCACCCACCGTTTACTAGTGGTGATATGTTTTTGATTCATTAATCACGAAAGTAACATTTTGATGCCGTACTTTTTGTTGTGAAACCTACATATCTATTTTTGAACTACTTGCTTAGACCCACTTGCGCGTCCGTGGGATATCCAAAATAACTCGGAGTTAACAGTTAATTTAGGATTGATCAAATAATTGATCTTCCGCCACCAAGGTTTTGAGGTAAACCTACGGGTTAAACTTTAAAATATTAAACCCACCGATGTGGGCGAGTTCAGTCGCTAAACTCTGGGGTAGTGTTAGTAATGTCAAAATAAATTGACGTTATGAGGTACACAGCTGATAACTTATTTTGTATTTAAAATTGTTTGACTTTCTAGTAAGTGAATATTCAGTACTATATCAGCAGGCGATATATGCATGAACTCATATGTAAATAAATACAAATTGTTAAAAAAACTTAAAACATTTTTTTCCATAACTGACGTTTTCGTCAATCAATAAACTAAATCTCCATTGAAACCACATAAAATACGATTGAAATTAAATGTTATGTTATAAAATTCAAAGAAAGACCAAGAAAGTTTTATGAACTAATATTGAGAGTAGTGTAGTGTAAAAGAGACGGGTATTAAAATTTCCGTTCATTGTTCGTTCATTCATTTTTGGTCGGATTACATATCAGGGCACAGACATTGCAATTCTATTTTATGTTTCGTCGATTGTACTGCAATGTTCCCAACTCAAAAAACACGAATGCCTAGTTAACTAACCCGGTGTTACTTTTTAGTTGCGCAACACTTAATAAGAGTTAAAATGTTAATTACTTTACTTCGAGTTTACAAACTCTACATTTATTAATTTAACCCAACTAAACGCGCAAGTGGGACTCAAAACTTTGCTTATGACTCGTGGATCATTACGATACGGTGATATTCTTAATTCGAAGTCAGTGTTTATATCTATGGTGTTTAGGTTAGCAAAGAGGATAATAACGTTCGGGGCTGATTGTCTGAAACTTTTGCGGGGCAGGTTGACTAATACTGACACACCAGTAGATTTTTTAGAAAAAGCTAGCTTCTTGGTTATTTTTGTCAAAAGTAGCGTTATCAAAAATGAAACCAAAATTAAAATATTTTGTTTCACATAAACCTGCATGAGTACGTATGAAACGTCAGAAGCTACGTACACGGTTCCAATGGGTCGTTCCTATGTAGCAGAGCCAGCAAGAAACTCCACGGTTACTCTTTAAAAATAATTGGTTTACAATATTCCTAAATTACAGTGTTTACAGATTGAAACGGCGGTAAAAGCGTTCAACATTAGTTATAAAACTTAAATACATTTTAACTTAAGATACATGTCAAATGAAAAACAAGAAAATGAGTCTAAAAATAAGATTATGAGACTGTCAACTAATAAAGAAGTATTAATTTTGGTGTAGACGTTCTAACGTTAGATTTGGGTTAATTTATTGAGTTTTTTGAAGCTCATTAATAATTATATTTTACTTATCCCTTCTCATGATTTCACACTTCCTTAATAACTTTTAGCTTAATTACCGCACAATAAATGCGTAACACACTATCTATCACCTTCTGAATAATTTTGAAGTCTATTGCTAATCCTTTGCTTCATATGTTCGAAAAATGTATGTTGTTGAACTGTCAAAATGAAAGCTATTCCTACTGTATTACGCAATTACCCCGCTGTATAGGTCAACCTACCCCTGACTTGTGGTCAGTCTACCCCGGACATACGAGTACACAGTGTAGGTTGACTATGAGTTCGTCGAGACGTTCTAAAACGCAAATCCAGTAAATAACCATAACTAGGTACGATCATTTGTAACAATAATTATAGATAACTGATAATTTTAAAAGTTTAATTATTTCAGTATCAAACAATGTCGTTGACGTATGCGATGGTTTCGGTGCCTTAAGTTCATTGTGATGTAAAGCACAGGTACATCATTTCAATGCTGAAAAATTAACGTAAGGGTCAATATGACCCATTGCCCCTTTGTGTCACCCTATGTAAAATTTCTACATTTATATCTGCAATTTTTATGGTGTACATAATAAAGAGTATTCTATTCTATGACTATGATAATTTAAGTCACCATTGTGACTTGCATGTCCCTTACGTTATATATTGTGAGTAATGAATGACTCATTATATAACATAGGGGACATGCAATTTTTACCTGCTTAGAGAACAATAATGTAAGGGACCAAACTAAAGAATACTCAAATTATGGAGACACTTAAGTGACGTGTTGTTAAAATGCACTCGATTGTGTTTGATGTAAATACAAAATAATGTGCGAAAAGAGACTTACATTGGTTTCTATACAAAAATCTAATTGAAATGTCATATACAACAAGTTTTTAACAAAAAAAAATCTAGGCCTATCGAAAACATATGATGTAAAGGACGTTTCTTTTTTAGATATAATTTTTTTAAATATACCAATCGATAGAGCTAGAAATTCTAAGTCAAACGGAATATATAACTCATTTTCGACAAAATGTCCCTACGTAATTTCATATTTCTACTATCGACATGATTTACGCGTCGATTTCCCTGACATAACAAACAAATTATCGCGGTCTCAACCGATGATTGCACTTGAAGGCCTCAGTTCCACGGGTTCAAGGCTTGTGCAAATGCTATGCAATACCGATGCAAGAGGACAAACCCTACTTGTAAAACGGAGTAAGTAATATCAACGACTAAATTCCTTCAACTTCACTAGATGAGCTTGGGATAAAAATCTCCGTTCGAGATCGAAACAAGTCGGGTAAACCTGAAATAACTACGTGAGAAAAAACCGTAAACATAAATAAAAAATCATAATATATTGAAAGTTTTGCTTGCAAAAGATATATACTTTTGCCGAAAAACTAAATTATCTACTTAATAAAACCGTGATTTATACTAATAAAATTCGCAATAGGTCGAAGCTTAAAGGGGGCAAGATTGTTTTCTGCCAGCAAACCTGTCAGGGATAAGGGGATAAAAATATTTATTCACCACTAGTATTGATGCTAATCCTACAAATGTTATTCGTAGAAAAGAACGTAGGAGTATTCCCATTCATCTACAATTCCACGCCGCGTCAACTTACTCATGTCACTAACAACAACCAATCTGCCTAGCCTTTTCTCAACTATATTGGGTCAGCTTCCAGTCTAACCAGATGCAGCTGAATGCCCGCATTTTACACGGAACGACTGCCTATCTAACCTCCACAACCCAGTTACGCGGTAAAACGATATTCGCCTATCCCTTGATAATTTCATTCCACAGGCAACGTAGGCTGGAAAAAATGTCTAATTTTTACCTATTATTTACTCAAACTTGTCAATCTTCTTGCTAGAAGTGGGTTTAGTTTTGTATACGGAAAAATCGAAACTGATAAATGATAAATGATTTTATTTCTGTAAGTAGGTTTGTACAAACACTTTTACACGTCAATCATGTTTTTTAAACTAGATGAGGTCGGCGTTTCCTATCTGACTACTCTGAGAAGAAAGGCCGAAACAAACTCAGAGGTCACAGTCTCTTTTAAAGTCCAGACTTAATATTGGTCAGGTCATGCGAAGACCATGCAGATTGGTATCTGAAATGGTATTTTGAGGAAAGAACCACACAGATTGAGTGGACCTGTCCAGTCAGTGTACGCATTTGTCAGAGACTGAGAACTACTACTGGATGAACTAGAGTACTGGATGTTTTATAAAACCATGAGAAACGAAATAGTTTTCCCTAATCCTACCTCCTGTGCAACGTTCTTCTTACCTAAATGTACACTGAAAATTCACGCTGGTTATTATTGTACCTATTGTCTCAGTCTATCAGGTTCTCACGGCTGTGAAACAATTTTGAAGAAAATCTGTATAGACAATGGAGGTACCACAAACCTGTAGTGGGTTTTTTCTTGTCGTTTGTGTGGTATTCATATAGTTTACCTTATAACGAGTTTCATATTCTATTCTATTATATTATAAGGGAACATACGAAATACACGCGGATGAAGTGCAAAATACAAATAAAATACTTTATTCATCATACGGTAACAAATGAAAACGTTTCACACCTACCACGCTAGGCGTACTTCGGTTATAGTATGTGTAAACCAGTACTTTTTTTTGGCTTTGCAATCCATTTCGGCGCGGGAAACGAGATAACCCCAGAAGGGAGAGCGAAATTACGACTATTAACTGAAAACCGACGGCACGTTTTGCATCACCTTTCCCTATTCACGAACACTGCGTCTGTACTCTGAAGTATTGAAACAGCAATGTATTTAATTAAAACAATTCCATAAAATCATTCCAGTTGAACTTGAATGTTTCGTAATCATTTAATACATTTTCAGAAGAAGCTATTAATTGCTTTGCAATGCAAACCCCAGGGTATAGTTTTAGTTTTATCCTGTTTATAAATCCTATTCAGAAACCATTTCATTCAATAGGTAGAGGTAAATGCTATGATAATTAAATGTAGGTTAATAGTTATATTTAATTTACTGGATAATACTCGTAATACCTATAACATCCATATTCCAGGCACTCGAATCATAATAATAGTTTTCTATAGTCTTTCTGTAATAGCGAATAGGTATTCGTAATTTAGCTAAAATAAAAACTATTCGGCTCGAGTTCGACAAGGACTATTAAATCTACTGTTATCTTGTCTGTTGTATGGACACTATGCCAATTGTATGAGATGTAGAAATAATTACTTGATGGATTAGTATTTACCTGCAGATATAGTTTTTGCTCATACGGTTACTAATACGGAAATCACACTTTAACGAGCTATAATTCTTTAGACAGGTTTGGAAGCGCGTCTCCTAATACCATAGATAGAGATTTCGTAACATTTTTGCTAGTTTTGTTTATGCGGCGATAAAATAATCCGGTTGTACAAACAATGATCGTGATGCGATATGATTCATGCAATGAACCAGCTTCAACGGAAGAACAGTCATCGACTCGCTGCTGATGTAAACAAGGTGAGCCCGTGGGCAGAGATTTTAGCAACACTATAAATAACATTTATAAAATGTTAAGTTTTACAATTTAACCTCAATATTAGGACTATGAATAGTTCATCAGACGACACAATTAATGCTGAAACTAACGTCTGTATATCAAATGGTCGTTAGGTAGATATTGTTCTATGTTACAATCTATCATTGTCCTGCAAGTAAGAACTAGTGAAGAATGTTACCTACTCATTTCTTTCAACATCATTGCTGTAGTAGAACAACGAGCACATTGTATTCATTGCCAGGAATGATAACCGATAAGAGATGTGACCGAGAACTTGTTTCTGCGAACTATTTCTTACTTTTCCCTTGAGCGTGTTTCTGTTTGATATAAATGACGTAACCCACGTTTTTAGTATAATGATCATGGCTCGCGTCACTCACACGACCTCATACTCTAACTCATAGAGTATTCATTCATTTAGTAGTGGTGAACCAGTACGCATGTTCTACCGCAATATCATTTATGTGGCTCGCACTTTGGACTGGTCGCTCGCGAGCGATTGTGAGCGAAACGTATTGCAGCACGGTTCGCGTTTATTGTTGAACATATTATTGTGCAGGCCGGCCGAGCTAAGTGCAGCATTGAAGAAATTGGATTGTATTGTTTGTTCACTTTAAAACTTTCCCGGTTGGTACAGGCGGCGTATCGAGGACTTTCCTGTGCCGTACCGAACCGTGGAACATCGACAAAGGCGTCATTTGAATGCTTCAAGGTAATTTGTTTCGTCTAGCGCAATCTTTATCTATTAGGAGTAGCACAACGATTAATAGGTACCTTTATTAAAAGTTAAATTCCAAGCATTTATTGTTTGGACAACTTTGCTGTTTCTCAGCGATCTTAGGTACCTCTTACATTGATATATTAATTATTTAATTATCCATCATCGTCACTTGCCTACTCACGTGCCTGTTTTAAATCTTCTTCTTCTTTATGGTGCCTCTCCAATATACGAAGGTTTTAAATAGCCATGCGAAATAAACAGCAAATCTTAGATATATTATTATGAAATATGTATATAAGTAGATAGGTATATTAAACGAAGTAGCTATGATATAACACTCATAACTATTTGAATGATATAGTTACATAAGGTCAAGGTAACAGTGATAAGTAATTCTAATATCAAGGGAGTTTCGTGTTTAAATCCTTAGTTATACTAATGGTAACGTACATTTTAATATAACATAACATCACGCTTGGTTTCTCTGAAGGGTTAAGCAGAAGTGAATAGAACACCCCATCTCATTCTAATTTCCTGTCTAATCCCATTCTCCATTTTTACCATTTTAGTACAGTATTTAAGGCTGCCGTAGGACACCGTAAAACGTTTAGTTAAAAAACTTATTTAAAAAAATAAACATAAAATAAAATAGTATCATGATAATTATAAAACCAAAATTTGAAAAAATATTTTTCATTGCATATTTCTCAAAATTTTGAGCGTAAGCTATCATAATTTATGTAACGATAATAAAGGAAACTCAGCCAAATAAAGAAATACATTGCACGTGCGTTTATTTTTTAATTTAATTTAAACTGCAAAATTACTTTTAATTTGGTGGTCATTCGATTTAACTAACATCAAACGCATCGCTGTTTTGTACCTTAATTGTTGCCGCAATTCGCTGGCGAAATGTGGTAGTACTATTATATAAGGTGTACGTCAGCCTAACCCTTATATATGTATATGTTATGTGTTGTTTTTAGTCATCAGGGAGCATTGCGTAATGATGCATTTGTTTGTATATCAACTATAAGTTGTAACTACTAATATTATAAATGTGAAAGTTTGTGAGGATGGATGGATGGATGTTTGTTACTCTTTCACGCAAAAACTACAGAACGGATTTAGATGGAATTTGGAACACATATAGTTTATAACCTGGATTAACACGTAGGATACTTTTTATCCCGGTACTACGTTCCCGTGGGATAATTTCTGACCTCCACGCAGGCGAAGCCGCGGGCAAAAGCTAGTAAGTATATCTGATAATAATAAAGTTTATTAATCAAAGAGTAACAATACAATTAGACAAATTTGGTAAGCCACAAACTAAGTGTCGCTTGCATCTTGTGACACAGTAGTGCAATTAACAAAGATAAGGTTACCTTCCAGTTAGAGGGTATTTTAAAGACAAGAATGAGAAGATTAAACAATAAAAAACATTTGTTAAATTCTAGATACAAATTAAAATAAAATAAAAATAGTTTCCATTTTGTTGGGTTTGTGAGGTGTGAGTGGGTGTGATGGTGTGTGTAACGGTGTTTTATGCACACCACCACATCAACGTCTGTGAACCCAATGAGCCATTTCTGAATGATTCACAGGTAGGGTTGTTGCCAAAAATAATTATAGACCCGTGAAAGTAGGGCCGAGCCGAGAAAAATAATTTGCAGTGTTAGGGGTGACATAGTCGGGGTCGCGGATTGTTCGAAAGAATTACCGCGGCCCTGGCGCACAGGCAACTGAAGGAACACGGTTGGGTTTTAGTCAGTCAGAGTCTGACACGCCCTTCCTCTCCGCACAGAGATATCCCAGCCAAAAAAAAAACAGATGTATTCCCAGCCAAAAAAAAAGGGAAGGGAAGGGAAGTGGAAGGGTTAAAGGTTTTATTTATAGGTAGATGGGTAGATGCACTTATGCATGCGATCAATCCCTGCGTTTTCAAATGCTGTCTTTTTTCCAATAGGGGCTTACCATACACTCTTATAACATTCGAAGTGCCAAGCGATTTTGTACCATGTGGTTTGAAACTATTAACGGACACTTTGTCTTCCCCTACACGTCAATTGCACTGTTATGATTGCAATCGGGTCCTTGCAGTGCTTGGTTAGTTGCAATAAGGAAATTATTCGGTAACCACCTAATACGGTAGTCTGAGGCTTCGAGGGGGGTGTAGACCGTATCACCCACCCCTGTTACCAGCACGTCTGACGGCTCTACCCGGCCCACAAAACAATCTGAGTCACCCCTAACCTCAGCTAGGTACATACCCAAGTTAGCGAAATTAATTGCTTAGTAGATTGTATATTATGTAATACATTCTCATCAATTTGCCGTGTTTATCGCCTATTATGGCGATATGACCATCAGAACAGAATCGCCACAAAATCTCCACAGAATCGCAGAATCTAATTGGTATTCAATTTGCTAAGCAATCATTTTCTCTGACTAAACCCAACTAAAGCAAAAACGTGACTATAAAAACCACAAAAAAAAATGTTTATCTTTTTCGAGAATACAAAAAAAAAACACGATTGTCAAGCTGTTCAGTCCGCGGCCCAACAGGTGGAACTTAACTTGAAGGATGAAAAAAAAACAGTAAAAAGTCGTAACTCGCATCGTAGCAGATGTAATTAAATTCATTCGTGAAACATATAATTATTTACTTACTAGCTTTTGCCCGCGACTTCGTCCGCGTGAAATTTCCTGTTCTCCCGACCCACCCCGTCGCATAGCAACTTACTTATTTTTTTTTTTCGTAAAATCCTTCTACAAAGTATTAGAAAACTTAAAAAAAAAAGATGGATGTAGTCGGTAAAGTCGTTCTCAAGTTATGGCGTGACCAAGGGAAATAGGGATTCATTTTTAGGGTTCCGTACTCAAAGGGTAAAACGGGACCCTATTACTAAGACTCCGCTGTCCATCCGTCTGTCTGTCCGTCTGTCACCAGGCTGTATCTCATGAACCGTGATAGTTAGACAGTTGAAATTTTCATAGGTAATGTATTTCTGTTGTCGCTATAACACAAATACTAAAAAAACAGAGTAAAATAAATATTTAAGGGGGCTCCCATACAACAGACATGTTTTTTTTTGCCGTTTTTATAGATAATGGAGTGGAACCCTTCGTGCGCGAGTCCAACTCGCACTTGGCTGGTTTTTTTATATATATAGATTTCTTATAGAGAAAGAATAGATTTTTTATAGAGAAAAAAAAAGTATCTTTACTGTACAATATTTTTGTCTTTTTGCGCCTGCAGGTTACTGGCAATTTATGTGTGGTGTGGCTTACTTTTTTGGGAATTCTGACGTGATTTTATGTACAAATGTACCAACGCTTATTGAACGTGTGGTTTTAGTATAATATCAGTGTGTTTGACCGACCCGCATCTCTGTTTATTGACGACCACTCACGTCAAATTGACGCATTAATTTATCTTTACAACTGCTACACTTTCCCCTAAGTCACTGCGACTATATATTTAAGGAGAAAGCTCGCTTTATTCATTACGCTAATACTATGACAGCACATAAACTTGTATATGGCTAATACCGAACATGATAACAAATAATTTACAAGTCAATATTTATCATCATCTTAATAGTCTTATTAACTTAGCGGGTTAGCGATTTCAGACTTAATAACTATAAGTCTAGGTTTCCTCATGATGTTTTTTCTTCACCGATATCAGTAATGTCCAAGACAAACACAGAAAGTACAGTATAACTATTTTCTTAATGTCCCTCGGGAATCATCGCATTTCCGAATACAAACGAATGCTAATTTCCATGTCTATCAATTATTAGATTTATCATGCATAATAATTTGAATTCAGAACTAAGTACTTTAATTGTTGTTACGTCAAAACAAAACAACAATACAGCATTCGTTTGTATTCGGAAATGCGATGATTCACGAGGGACATTAAAAATAGTTGTACTGTACTTATGAATTGAAAAACTCATTGGTACTTGCCAGAATTTGGCAAATTTTGAATTGGGTTTAGGCCTCGTCTCTCAAGCGCGAGGTTGTGTACATCAGAAGCGAGACCTAAACCACTAAGCCATCACTACTGATAGATTGGATAGAAAATTATTCAATGGACATACTAACTGTATATCGTTAAAGTACTGCTCACTTACAGTAACAGTAACTCCGATTATGTAAACAACATTATTCGTGTAACTGACAAAATAATATTGATGACGAAGCAACGTGTAATAGCGGTAGGTTCGTTAGTAAATAAACACTCTACCGGTCGACTTTATTGAACAATTTATTCGTGAATTTTGATGCCAGACGATAATTACACCACATTATTAAATCTACACAGTCAGTTTACGGGAAATTGCCATGCTAACAAAGCTAACAAACCCCCCTTCCTCCCATCCCTGAATTTAAATTATTCTGTCGTTAAACGTACGGTACGTTTCATGACAGAATAATTAAATTGAACAAAACGTAAACTATAAATAAACCTTTTGTTTTATTATAACTAAATATAAACAATAATCACAGCGACTGATGCTCCTCATTATAGACTTGAGTTTTCTTTACGAAGTCTTAATTACTTCTTTTTCTATAGATAGATTTTTCGTATATAGAACTAACGTTTGAAGCGGAGGTAACTGTGTAAACATAATTTTTATAGGAACTAATACCGTACTCGTGCTGAACTGCAGTTTTTATCCGTTTCTGTGGGTAGTCGTACGTATCAATCCGTATAATCAAGAACCACGACACCGTCTTGATACTCCATTGTACTGAAGTTACGAAAATATCTCTTTTATGTGTTATTGTTGTAAGTATTATTACGTAAAATGTTACATCAATCCAACTTTCCTTCCCGGTTATGGAAGTTAGGACAACAAAAACATAAAGCGCTAGGGCGAGCCGCGGGCGCCGCCGCCGCGGCCCACGAGCGCTCCACTTACACTATTCTTTATGTTATTCTTGATTCACTTTGTAGATAATAACCTCGTGTTTACTTACCTTAAGTTTAATTTCGTACCGGGACCGTAATACACTAATATAATACAGACCGATACCAAAACCTACAGATACTATTATTTTTATGCATTATTGTCACTAATAAGAAGGATCATCATTAAACTATGGATTGGATAATTCTTTAGTGTCCTTGTTAGTGCCGCTACGTATACGGCCTTCATACCGGGTTCACACGGTTAGATTTTAGTTGAACAACTTTTGTTATTCAACAAAAAAATATTTGAATTTGAAATTCAATTTGATTGAAAATCTGTTCAGACGGTTCAAATTGCTTTCGACTTAGCAGTTAATCCCCTAAAATTACCCGGTACACCGGTATTAGTCGCTGCATCGATTCCGAGTCGATGTGGCGTAGCGCTGCGTAGGACCGCCGTAGAAGTGGCGTAGCGTTGCGTAGATGCCACGTGGGACTCGCGTAGTACTGCGTAGCATCGGCGTAGGAGGCTCGTAGCTCTATGTAAAAACCGCGTAGCAGCCGCGTCGACCGCACGTATTGCTGCGTAGACGCTGTGGTTACGCTGCCGCGCTGTTTAGATACTGCGCAACGCGCAAACGTTGTAATTATTCAATGTCAAAGTACACTAGCTAGCGAAACTCCGCAGAAGAATCGATGCCTAAACATGATAAAACAAAAAAAGAGTATGATTTGTTGATTTTTTTAGGGTCAGCGACCAGAGTTAGTGCAGTTACATGAAATATACAAATCAGCAAACTAGGACAGGTCGCACCGCAACGCAACGTATTACAAAAATCTTGCTTCATTTTGTATTAAGCATCGCACACTACAGGCGGGCCGCATCGCAACACATAACAGCAGCCGCAAAAATACTCCCGGCGATCGATCCGCTAGTACGTTGCGCTGCGGCCCGATGCGGCCCGCTTTGGTACAATTTTAATGTGCTTAGTTTAGGTTTTGATTTACCTATATGTACAGTACAATTTAAATTATTATATTTAAGCACTCAATAATAATTTTGACATATTACCTAACTCTCATTTACTATTCTAAACAATATGTACACATTTTAAAATCGCTTATTACTTAGTATACAAATGAGAATTCAAGAGTGTGCGAACTTTGCTAATGCTTTAAAACAAAGCAGTTACAACTAAGTATTAGCTGCTCTTACTACTTAGCAACTAGCGGTGGCAGACTAACTTTACAAGCTAAACTTTAATCCGCTAACTAATAGCACTTCACACAATAGTAGAACAGGTACAGTTCCGACCATAGATACCCGTGGTTCCGACCAAATGGAGAATAAATGCTCCGGACAATACGAATGGCAGTCGATTGTTTACAATTTACTGATAAATGCCAGTTGGCTTTTGTCTAATCTCCCTAACAGGATAGAAAGTGTAATTCGTTCTGAATTAAAGGGCCTCAGCGCCCCGGGTGAGAATTTAGCTTCGATACAGGTAGACTTTGGTTTGTAGACTTGTATGACGATATTCGAATTTTCAACATGCCCGTATCCTTATTTTTAATTATGATCTTTTATTTTTAAAACACGTAATTTTTTCTAGTGGTAAGACACAACAAAATTGAAAATTATCTTGAAATATTGTGTACTTCAGACAATATTATATTATCAAGTCTTCGCAACTAGCTCGGCAAAATGTCGAACCTAGCTAAGGAAGACATAATTTCTCAGAATATAATATCTTGAAAGGCGGCTGCAACTCGATTCTCGGAGAGTTTTACAAGTTGTTCGCCGTTGTAAGCGGCTTGCGGATGAAATTAATTAAGTACTTTATAGATTCCGAAAGTTAGACTTAAATAAATCTGTGCTAGCCGCTGGCCGTCAGCTAGACACAACAGTCAATAAAGTTTAAAAACAAGATGATAAACATATTTGCTTGTAGTTTTCTTAAAAACAACTTGTGCATATTGTAATTGGTACAAAAAAATCTGAATGAAACTATATAACATAACTTAATATTACTTAGGTATAAGTAGAAATTCAGAATCGGATTTCCGGATCCAGAGCCAAATTCCGGAGTTCTGAATAAAATGTTAAATTCCACAAATCCACAGTGCACATAATTATGGAGAGCTTAGTTTAAGAGTAGGTGATTTTTGTGCTTCATTTATGAATGTTAAAATTAATTGTTTCCAGATGGCGTTGGTAGAGGAACAAGGCGCGGGCGCCGCCGCCGACGACCCCGAAGCCTTGCTCAACGAGTGGCTTGGCGAGCTCACCGTGCTCACTGCGGTAAGCAAATCACACCAACTCCTTTTGTTACATCAGGGAATCGTCGGGATTCCGTACTACTAAAGTTCGTTTTTTAAACCCAGATAGTAATCTGACATTTCAAGTCTTTTTGTGTTTGCTTTTTAGTATAGGAGTTTGAAATTAAATCCGTCATATTACTTTCTGGATTTATAAACCGAACTATAGTAACTTACTCAAAGCGGAGGCTAAACTAACAGTAGAAAGAAACTCCAAGTGTGCCCGTCTATTTCTATTAAGAATTTACATCTTCACGTCCTAACATCGCATCACCAACAGGTACTATAATATTTCACCGGTACTCTTTGAAAAACGCCACGTTGCCTTACTCAACCCAATCGTGCGCCATAAATAGAGGCATCTGGCCTAAACTCGGAATCGTATTTTAGTCGAAAGATAAGTACCTATACCTTCATTAATAATTAAATAAATAAAAACGGAGAGGCTGCTTGAGTTTAAAAGGGATGATTGATACTGGATCACAAGAGCACGTGTGGCTTGCAGCTGGCGTAGGCGCAGCGTGGGACAGGTGCGCGCGCATATGCGCTTTTACCATGATTTTGCATCGCCTCGATGCGACGTTGCGGCTTGCGTTAACATCTCGGCTGCGAACATGCGATAACTTGATTTTCAACAGACCTTTAGCTGTTTCTTTAATAACCTTTTCGTGACATGATTACTGTTTTTTGCATCATATTTGATAAAGCTCCCCCATTGAATAGTGTCACCAATACTTATTAATAATAATTGCAAGTCGTTCCGGCGCAGATTAAGTTGTGAGTCCAACTCTTCGTTAGCAATGCGACAGATGTGCGCCCATTTAGAATGCTTCATTTGGGGTGTCCAGCTGTGAATTTTGTAAAGCTTACTTCATTAACTTTTATTTAATTCACGCTCCTAATTTATATGATGCGTGTTTTGTAAAAAGAAGTAAATAACATTTTGCATATTTCGATAAATATTTTTCGATTTTACACTGAGGTGCCTATGTAATATTGTACACGATAATTTTGATAACCTCTCTTCGCTCTTGAAAACCAGTGTGTTTAGTGTGTGGACTCTAAAAACACGCACAGGCTAATTCGAGCAATATGGAATATAGGCTGAAGTTATTATTCGCATAAGTATTTCTGTGTATAGCAAGTCAGAGATCGATAAAAGTGGATCGTGCACATCTGTCGTGTATCGGCTGAGCACGAGCAGGTGTTTCCAACGCAGCACCTGTTTCCCATTTTTTGTCCATCTTTTTCATACAACTTCTGGTATAGTCCCGTACAATTCACAAAAGTCATTACAACTTCTCCACCTAAAGATAATAATTTTGAAATTTGCTTTAAACGATTACCGAAATTTACATTTTATTTGCGTGGATAATTGTACACAAGTTCAGGTAAGCTGAGTAGTGTGCAACCGCAAACCTTTACCACTCAATTTTAATATTTATGAATACTTATTATTTTGATACCTTTATTTTATATCTTCGAATATTATGTACTTACAGCGTATTTTTGGAAAAAGTTACATTTTATTTAGGTAGTATAATGTGCGAGGTGCGGCCATACTTAAATAAAAGTAAGACAAATAAAACTAGGTCATTCTGCCAATTTCTTCTTTCATTTTCACGTGTCGATTTAAATTGTAATACCTATTCCTATTGAGAAACTGATACAATAATTTACCCAATTATGATTTATAAAATTTACATTTTTATAACTGTAGGATAGGTACATCTACATACATACTTATACAATATTTTTGGGGTCTCATAAAATAAGGAAGAAAACTGAAACAAGTAAGTACCTAGGTACCAATTTTTTTAATTTTTAGTATAATTTTTATTTTGGGGTGACTATCAAAGCCTGATAATTTAGTTTGTAATGCGTGAGTGAGTGTAGGCAGAGCGGCAGTGTGGCATGGCAGCGCATCGAGCCAGCGTGCGACGCGCGAGGGGCGCACGCACACCAGTGCGCCAGGCTCGGCCACTCATTCTGGAATCAAACAACGTAGCGTAGCAGCCCGCGCACACGTGCGCAAGTCACAAAACACGGTTGCCGCTTGTCTACTTGCCTCCCCCCTGCGCTGTGCCTGCCGCGACCGGCCGACTCAGCGAGCGCTCATGCTTCATTTTGTAATACTACTCACTTCACTTTGCTCTACGCTGCCTAGTTGTGGTTTGGGCCCGCGGACGTCGAACGCGTTTTCAGTTCCTCGTTAGTGCTCTTTGTTCTGTGATTTTACCAAACACGTATCATAGCTGGCGCGAAAAGTTTGTTTTCGGCGAAGTGAACGGGCGAGGTCACTACTCTGTGAGCGATATAATACCTAACTGTAGTGCGGTAAAGTTGTGGTGCAGTTCCGCGCAGGCTCAGTGTTCTGTGCCCCGTTGAAATAACAAACTCGTTTCCATACATACCAATCATTATAAGTGCATACTTACATCTGACTTAACTTATTACTTGTACAAAAGTGCAGAATGCCATTAATGGAACTGCGTTTTATTTAAGTCGGTTCCGTCCATAGGCCGTATCCATACGGACGCACTGTAGTTCGGGAGGATGTCCCGCGCGACATAGCGCCGGCTTTTGGCACGCTTTGCTAATAGTGTGAAGTGTTGGTTTGTGAGTCATTGCACGTTGTGATGGAGACGTAATGATGGATGTGCAACTAAACGAATCGAGTAAGTGGCAGCGCGGAGGGTTTCTGTCAACTCTCAACAGAAGTTTCCGATTAGCAAGCGGGAAATCAAGAAGTGTTAACAATTCTCCTACAGAAAATAAAAGCTTTGAACAAAGTTTGGATATGACACCGACGACGACGGTACGTGGTGACTAATGAGTCTGCTGATAACCAAGTCTTCAATTGTTTACTTAAATGTTTATTTTATGACATAAACTTGGTTAAACATAGAATTTAAATAGAGGCATCGTTTTGTTTATGGGCATGATGTTTACCCAATGAATAGGTACCTATGAACTAATTAATACTTAGCTAATGGGACAGCTTTAAATCGTGAACTTGTGCTCCCATCCAACGATATAGGTACCTCCCAAGAGATGACAACTCTGTTGAAATACTCAAACAATATATGAACGTGTAATCTCATATTATATAAATATCACTAGTATCAGTAATAATTAACTGTTGACACAATAGGACAGACATCGAAACTTACCAAGTTCATTGTTTGAAGACAATGCATTCCCAACTATGTTTTGGGATGTCAACTTGTATGTGCGTTGATAATAATTAATTCCTGGACATATAGGGACATGTTCAGGGTCCATCATTTGTATTCATTGCGTCCTGTTGCGGCATTTAAGGTGTGGGATTAGTTACTAACACTATAATAGGTGCTGTAGGAATAATTGCGAATAGTTTTACGAATGACTTAGGTTTGTTGTGTACTAATTGAGTTTCTGTTATTTTAATTGCAGGGCTTGAACTCGTCGAGTGATGGAACCACTGCGTTGAGGCCGCTGGAGATCGTGGCGCCTCGCATCGACACGTACAGGTTTTCGATGGCGAACCTGGAGGAAACGCAGGATGCTGACTTGGACGCCATACTGGGGGAACTTTGTGCCCTAGACTCCGAGTACGATGAAGAGATATCCAGGGTGTCTTCAGGTAAACCAAGTACCCATTATATTTGCATGGAACGTGTAAACTTCTAATTTCATGATGCATGCATTCATTTCATGAAATCAAAATACTTTTGTGACAAGCAAGATTTTAAATAAAAGTAATGTCGCGCAACAAATTTCAAGTGTCGCGACACTAGTTTCACGTCGCATTTGTACATTGGCGAAAGCACATTTGTAAGATAATATTGAACTTTACAAAATAAAGCTTTTGTTGCTGACGGGGCCAGATTTCGGTGAAACTGGATATTTCACGATACGAATTTTACGGAACAAGTTCCACTATTATTGAAACTAGTTTCGTGAACTTAATTTGACCATGCATGCAAAAATTGTAATGTATTCAAATAATTGGCGATACTTCAATAACTTGACGATGCACGTCAAGCGTTACCTATTAATTTCACCCAGAAATCTTCCAATATTTACTAGGGATTATAAAATTATCATAATCATAAAATCCTGTTCATCTTACAGCATTGTCATCGGTATCAAAGTCCAGGGCTGATGGCGCTGCCGAAGGCTCACAGAGGCAAGATAAAGAGTGTGCAGACGGCGCATCCAGCATCGCTCGCACCGACTCCCCCGACAATGACTCGGCCTTTAGCGATACTGTAAGTTACCAACTACCTCTAATAAATTTTTAAATATTTTTTACCAAAAAATAAAGCTAGTCACTTAAGAGGGCGTACAAAGGCACACTAGCGCCACTCCTTTAAAAAAAATTTGGTCTCGTGACTGAGAAGGAATTATGAACAACGGCTCAATAAGGATCTTGTTGTTCTTTGTTAAGCGCGATTGTAAAGGAATCCATTAGGATTCCTTTATCAATCCTCAATCCAAACCAATAACGGGATTTTCGACTTCATCTCTCAAGCTACCAACAGTAAACAAATGTTAAAAAAGAAGGGAACGTACTTGTTTTAATTTACGATTTCAGAGCAGTCACTGATTCCTTTTCTCTGGTATACTACCACAAGCTATACAAGAAAATTAGCTGTAAAAGGTTAGCCAGTTAGCAGACGGTTGCGCGGTTGATTGGTCACGATATGCCAGACGAACGCTTAACATCGTCACAGGTTCATTCAAACTGTTTTATTTTCTAATAGGTATCCATGCTGTCCAGCGAATCTTCTGCGTCCAGTAGCACTAGCACGAAATGTAAATCTTTAAAACTGAATCTCCATCAAACTCAGAAGGTAAATTCTATTCATTAATTGTTTTCAAAACCTTATTTATCAATGTATATTATGTATTGGCAATTTTGGAAGGGGCAATATAGGCTGTGGTAGCTACAGCGAAGCCTTCTGCCCTTACTGCCCTACCTCTTATTACCAGCCTGTATAACTTTTGCTGTGATATTTTAGGACGCAACTTTCCAACTAAAAGCTGATAAAATAAAGTTAGCATTAGAAAGAATGCGCGAAGCAAACATCAAAAAACTCTTCATCAAAGCCTTCTCAATGGATGGATCTTCCAAGAGTCTGCTCGTCGACGAAAAAATGACTTGTGGATACGTGGCCCGACTACTGGCAGACAAGAACCACGTCACCATGGAACCAAAGTGGGCCATTGTTGAACACCTGCCTGACCTCCATATGGGTAAGGACATCGAAATCTTGAAACTTTTTCACACTTATAAAGTTAAACAGTTACCTAATTCAGATTTATCCTTAATTTTAGAACGAGTTTACGAAGACCATGAGATGCTAGTCGACAATTTAATGTTATGGACGAGGGAATCAAAAAACAAAATCCTATTCGCCGAGCGACCTGATAAAATAACTCTGTTCCAAACACCGGAAAAGTTCCTGTTGACAGAAGACGACAGAGGTAAATTCACGATGCGACTGCAACCTGATGTAAGCATACTTATTAAGATTACAATTGAACTATTGCTAATATTTAATTGCAAATGTTAAGGTTGGTCCAGCGAACATGACGAGCATTCGAGACAAGTAATCATAGAAGAGTTTTTCGGACAGAGTGGAGGATCTACGAGCACGATACCGTCCGTGTCAGGCCACCCAGTGCCTCCGATGGAGGGACCACTCTATCTCAAAAACGATTCCAAAAAAGGATGGAAGAAAATATACTGCGTTTTGCGACCGTCCGGTTAGTAATTATTACGACAACCTGCGCTGTGTGGCCACACCCCTTACGTCTTTTTATAAGCAAAGCGAATAAGCCAAAGCGAATCACATGTATTTTTGTATGAAATAATATTCTTCTTTAATTACATTTCATTTTTTTATTATCTAGGACTGTACTACTCGCCAAAAGATAAGGTGAAAACGCTGAAAGAGCTGGTTTGTCTAGCGACGTTTGACAATAACGAAGTTTACATAGGGTTGAACTGGAAGAAGAAGTACAAGTCGCCAACCGACTACTGCTTCGCTATCAAACACCCGAGGCTGCAGCAACCAAAGAGTGTTAAGTTTATAAAGTTCCTGTGCGCTGATGACCAGCGAACTCTCGAGAGATGGGTGACCGCGATGCGCATAGCAAAGGTACGGGCAAGAATACTATCGTTAAATATTGTAAGTAAATTATCTGAACCTACTTCAACCTTTACACTGACGCATGCCAATTTTACAAAATCTGAACATCCAAATCTCAACGAATAAATTATTCAAAAATGATGTATGCATATTACCTGCCAAGTAATATACCGAGAACTTACACAAAACGATAACGACAATAATAGTTATTTAGGCCTAAGTCTTGAACGGTGTAATCCCAAGCTCAATAGTGACCTAAGACAAGATATATGCCTATTATTAATAATAGGTAAAATTAAAAAACCCCCGACACAAAAGTGCTGATGACGTTGAAACGGCTGAACCGATTTTGATAAAACATATCTAAGAAACACCGCTAGAAAACCTGCTTTAAAATTAAAAAAAACCACATCCAAATCGGTTCACCCGTTTAAGAGCTACGGTGCCACAGACAGACACATACATAGCGGTCAAACTTATAACACCCCTCTTTTGCGTCGGGGGTTAAAAAAATGTAAGCACATCTTTTTTCGAGCTTGTTCCTCATAAAACGCCACGTGTACATGACGTAGGTTGAGGTAGACGTAAAAAATTTGGACGTAGCCGCGGTGCCCCATGACTTAATAGTAATTAATAGTACTCAGATTTTGTATGTACGTAAAGGCGCTAGATTGTGACAAACAATAGATAGTTAATGATCGCATCAAACAAATCGATGATCGATCAATTAGATCGATGGCATCAGTCGACTACAATCTATTTGCACTTAATAACATTGCTTATTAGTTATTACTTATAATTTGCTTATTTTGTAGCATGTGTTTATTTACTCGTATTTTTACAGCATGGAAGGCAGTTGCTAGAGAACTATCGTTCATTAGTGGAAGAGCTCACCCAAGAGGATTTAGACCACCTCGCCCATGCCCGATCATGTTCCGTAAGTATCACACATTTAAAAGCCATAATACTAAGTATGGGATTTCTTTTTAAAATGGGCCTCATTTACATTGTTAATTAATAATATGAGTGACAAAATTTCATTGGAAAACTGGCTCATCTTGTGCAAGATTAACGCATTATTTCTTCTATAGATCACTTCTATACCAACAAAGACGAACGGCTTACCGGCATTGGGCATCAATAGCCCAGCACAGTCCACGTCAAGCAATGCCAGCGTGGCCAACTCGGACATCAGTAGTGGCAGGTTGGCATCCTACCCATATCACTAACTGCACAGTAAGCCGTAAATATGGCACATCAAAATAATCAATAGTCCTTTATTAAAATCACCACTTTTTTAACGTCAACATTACATGAGACAGTCCCCAAAACGCCAGCCCCCACGTCTTCCTAGTGCTTTAGCTGCACCAATCCCCAGTGTACAGCAGTCTGTTATTATAGTATTTTTATCTCACGAAGGGGTACGTGCTTTATTTGTGGTTACCAAGTGTACAAACACGCTGTGAATGTGTGTGTAACCGCAGGAGCTCTCCTCGGTACCGTCCGAGACAATGTGCAATGGTGAAGTCGGAAGAATGTGTGTATGTGTTTGCGTGTTTGTATTATGTGCTGACGCTACTTGTCTTCACGCACACATTCTCAGCGGGTTTGTACACTTGGTTACCACAAGTAAAGCGCACACCACGCGCGCGCCAGCCCGCGTTGCTTCGTGAGATAAAATACTGTAGAAGAACTTGCACTTGTACAATATTATCTTTCGTATAAAAGTTCAGCTTTGTAGAACGTCGTCACTGTCACTCAGTTATCCCTACCTGCGTGGCTGTCTCTCTCTAAAGCTGGATGTGCCATATACACGGCCGCGTTCTGTACCTACGCAGATATATGTATAATTGTTTCAGAACAGGGATACGTGAACATTCACATTTTTTTATAATATGTATCGTTTCAAAAGTCTAAGTAAATTATGATAAGTATACGTCTTTTGTGATCACTTCCTGATTCTAAAACCATTTCAAATATGTTGAATAATTGTGACATTTTGTTATTCATGGATATTTTGTTTACCTCTTAAATTTTCTAAGCGATTGTTCTGTGTAAACCTCCCATTTTGTCTCACTGTAATTTCAGATTATTCACAAAATGCTTGCGTTTATGTTATGTTTTCCGCAGGAATAAAATGCGAGTGCCATATTTTGTATTAATTGTATGTTGTTGTTACTATCGCTATTGCTTCTTTAATAAACCAACAAGTTTATGTTATTTTCTCTTTATTTATTAAGTGCCAACGGTTTGTTTGTAAATAAAAATGATTGTAACTATTAATGTGTGCAGACACTCCCGCGCATCGTCGTCCAGTTCGAGCGGATGTCTGTCCGACGGCGGCACCGCTTCCGAAAGTGCTTTCGACTGCGAATTTCCTATGGGTAATTAAACATTATAAAACACCTTCATAGCTCAATATAAGAAAGTTCAATTAAGTATTGTTTAAGTCATGGTTATAGATCGACTTCATTGTATAATTTATCAGTAATTACTTAATAGACTTTACGTCGAAAAAACTTTAGTAAAAATGTTTTTTCAAGTGTTTTGAACACTCCAGGTACAATAAAACGCAAGCCTTCGATGAAGCCCAACATTCCTTTAACCTGGATGACTCGTCAGCTCAAAGAGATGGTGGAGAAGGGCGGCGACTGCGGTGTGGAGGACGAGGGGGGCGGCGATTCGGGCACGCTGACAAGGCGACCTCGCCCCGCGCGCACCGACGACTCCACTCTCAAACGACACCACACCATCGGTAAGTCTTATACAGATCCGACACAACACAAGATAGTCAATGGTGCCGATTCTCTTGTACACCGCACTAAACTAACTAAACTATCACTAAAATTCCGTACTTTTGGCTAAGAAAATCTTAAAGATATTCTGCAATAAAATATCTCTAAATTTAAAAATATTTTTGACGCAACTAAAATTTTATTTGACAATCGCGACTCCACGTGGTACTTGTTTGCCCTACCCCATGAATATTTTTAGAGCCGGGGGCGCGCGCGCATGGCGTGCAGCCTCGATGGCCTATATGGAATTTTTCACTTTTTGTATGGAAAATATGAAAAATTATTACCTACATGCAGAAACTTAGGGGTTTACGAGTTTCATAAAGAGGTTCCAAATATTCATTATTTTTGCGATAAGACACACACCATTTTCGAGATACATATAAGCAAAATAAAAGAAAAATAAGATACAGTACCTACTGTTTTTACACCTGAAGTCGAGGTGTTGTGGTGAATTTTAGTTCATGACAACAATTATATACCACATCTTTTTAATCGCTATTAAAAATAGTCAGATTTAGTTAGACAATCAAAATTTTAGGTGAAAGACGTCAAATTCAGAATAGCAAAATTGGTATTTTCACTAAAATAATAACTCAGTGCCATCTTGGTGCTGTCTAACTAAAATATTGTTAACTTGGGTCAGTTTAGTCTATTTCAAAATGGGAATTCGTCGTTTGACAGGAGTAAACTAAATTTAAACAATAATTGAATAACAAAATTCTCTAAACTAGACTAAAAATCACTAATTATATAGCGAGTGTTTATTTTTTTTATTTTTTGCTGGTTCGGTTCCCGGTTTAGACATGCTCGTCGAGAAATCTGTGAATGCAGTTTTGTTTCTATAAAAAAGTTATGGAATGTTTCCTTTAAGTAAAATAATCTATCTCAAGGATTTAAAGTAGTTTCCCTTCAGGGTCCATTGGTTTTTGTCCAGCCTGTATATATATAATATATAATATAGGTATATACAAATTTAAGGGAAACAGGTAATTTATAAATATTTTTATTCAACAGATACCGCAGAGGCAAGTGTATTTAACTGCACAACAAACAGTCGCCTGAGCAGCACTGGCAGCCCGGTCCACCACGACCCGCCCTCGCCGACCTACGGACACTATGAGAGCATGCCCCGCGACAGCATGTACCGGAACAGCTCCGACAGTGGCTCCGCCTTATACGGATACACCGCCATCTACGACAAAGTACAGAGACCACCAGCTGTCAGTACCGTGGAGGACTTGCCTCCGCCTCCACCTCCAACCGAAGATGTACCGGACGGAATGTTCAGCTCCACCCTGAGTCTCGACTCGCTGCCCCCGCCGCCGCCTCCGCTCGAGCCCATCGAGGACCTGACTGGCTCACAACTCAGCCTGCCTCCGCCTCCTCCAGAACATACAATGGAAGCGCACACTGCTGCGGGACGCGTCCACGACATAGTGAACCAACTCACGGCGCAACAGGTGGAGCAGGCAGCGCGCGCCGGCCAGTCGCGAGCCACTGCGCGAAGTTCCGAACAGAGCCGCACGTTCCCGCGCCAGCCCTCGCTCGACAGCGTTCACTCAGAAGCATCCCGAACATCGTCCCTACATTCGGATAAAAGTATCTATGGTCAGCAAAACGTAGCGTACGGCGCTTGTCTCGCCGAACTTCAGACTAAGAAAATAAGCAATGGCAGTCCCTCCATTCAGAGAAAAGTAACTGCTGAACCTTCCAAGGAACGCACAGGCTCCATGAAAAAAGTGAATTTTGCTGATGACCTACCGACTTGCTCCGATAGTAAAAAGACTAAGAAAATATCATTCAATTTAAAGGAACAACCACCGTTATCACCTCGCAAGCCACCGCCACCGAAACGAAATGAAAGCACGAAGTTATCGTCGCCAAAGAAATTAGCAGATTCAAACAGTAATCCTCCGAAAGAGTTCCTTCGAGACTTGCAAAGGGTTATGAGAAAAAAATGGCAGGTAGCACAAAAATGCAAATTGGAACCTGCAACTACACCACACGAAGTTCTAGGTTTTAGAGAATACCCTTTATCGGAGGACTATAAAGAGACGAGCGTGTCAATGTGGGTTCAGGAGCACTACGGTGGGGGAGTCGAGGATCCTTTCTATGAAAACGTATTCAGTCGGGGGGAGCCCCCGCCGCGGCGGGAGGAGCCGAAGCCCATCAAGAAGCGGCCGCCACCCGCGCCGCCTCGCCGCAGCGAATCTACGCATCTGTCCACGCATCCGGCGGCGCCTGCGCAGCCCGCTATCTGAGCCGCGGCGCCGCGCGCGCTTCCTACGTTGATCATACAGGCGCTTCACATACTTCTCTAATAAATAGAAACATTAAAAACGCCATTTACCTACCGGAATTAGATATTTATTAGTAGATAATTATTATATTTGTACACATTAGGCATTGAATCACTGTAACGAGATCGGTGTCTCATAAATCGCTAAACAGATAACGTAGCGAATAGAATCTAAATGTTATGTAACTTTAAGCCTTTCTAATAATAAAACTAAGCTCTCTGAACTTAGGTAAATGTGACGTATTTAACTTGAAACTTAGTTACAAAATTAAATATTAGAGGCAACGGAAAAAATAAATACATGCAACATTTTTGTAGAGCATGTTTTTTTGTAAAAATGACCAATCGCGATAAATTGTTATCATTTTGAACGCAGTTTAAAAAATATATAGTAATCAGAATGGGGTGCTATTTTGAAAGGTATACTAAGGTATATAGGTTGGCCTTTTGCAAGTTCACTTGCAATGGAGAATAAAAGGAATTTTGTTTTTCGTAAAATTCATAATTTAGGCAAATATTGTTAAAATAAATATTTAATTAGAAGTTAGAAAAAATTAAGTGATACAAACTTTATACATAATGAGCGCGTGCTGTGGCTCGATAGGTATCTAATTATTGCTTGCAGTGAACTTGCAAAATGTATTTATTGCGTGAGTTGGAGTTTTGTCAATTTTATATTATGTTCCTAGTTAATTATTGTATATGTTTTATTATAAACTCGGGCAGTCTATATCTAAGAATAAATAGAATTTTCAACTGCAACAGAATATCGTTGATTTGATACGATATATGACGGTACCTATTTCATTATAAAATAATTATTTAACTTGCTATTCCATACCCGAAGAGCTTCAGTAAATAAATCGATTAATAGTTAAACGTGTATAGGGGTTTGCGATATAAAAGCTTCGAATAGCCATAAGCCACTCAACATAATATTGTAAGTGAGCTAGTAGTGATGTGTGTAGTCGTAATATTCCTCGTGTGTGCCATAAGTTCTGATTTTATTACTTCGATGATTTATAAATGGGATTCGAAATAGTTAGGGGTAGTCATCGTTCTAAACTAGCTTCTACAGTCACGTTCAGACGATGTGCACACTAATACAGGCAGTAATCTCCTAAAGTATCGATTCAAATGAAAAGCAATTGTCATTTTAACATGGTATTTCAACTAAAAATCTAGGAGAAAATTTATTGTTTCTAACTATTAGCTAATAGTATATTTTTTTGCACGTGAATGTAGTAGAAGGCGGCGGCGCGGGCGCAGCAGTGCACAACGTTTGGTTGAACATCTTTTCGAGACGAGAGGCTGCAATCACAACATAGGTATGTGCAGATGCGTCCATTTGCAAGCATTACCTTTAGCACTGTCATGGGTGTTATGTTAAAAAAAAGTGTGGGTAGGGAGGGACAAAATGAAAAATATACAGAACTCCAATGTGTCTGATCTCAGTGTACCATCAGTAAGCGTTATTATTATGTTTGGGCTGTGATTATGTCGTGTCTGATTTATTTTCTGAATACAGTTTAATTATACGACGATGGCGGTAAAGTAATTAAGATTTTTTTATTGCTTTTATGTGGTATGTACCTACCGACTTATAATTAACTGAAAATATTTCATAAGAAGGCAAGATGTTAAGATTAAAGCAATTTAATTATATTTCCGCCGTTGTATGTAAACAGCTGATAAATATTGTGTAAATTGTTTTGTGTCTTTTAACGGAACACTGCAGCACTGGAACTCGGTCCTTGTGTAGCTAATTAGCTAATAAATTAAGCTTTGAATACCTGACTAGATTTAATTATTTAACGATAAATTACGTACGAATGTTTTTATTTTAGTTGGTTGAAACTGTTGAGTGGAGACAGTGTAATATTATTATTTGATTAGCGCTACGAGGCCTTAATAATGTGTATTAATATGTATTAATACACTTAGATATATTCTCTCCTGTTGTTAAATCGTTTGCATTAAGGTAAAAATAATTAAGAGTCTAGTTATAAATACAAAACATGTGTCGACTTCGTATATAGCGCGTCACTAATCATTATTAACAAATCATTATAGAGATTCAGCAAAAAAAACATTAGTTTACTAAAAATAGGTATAACGCATATTGTTCTGTCTTCGCTCACAGTAGACTAAAGCCCACTTGCACCGCCCATCACAAAACACGTTTAGCGCTAAACGAATTTAAAACATAGTTCTGTTTCTGACAAATGTTTAAAGATGACAGAGACAGAATGATGTTTAAAAGTCGTTTTTTGGTTGTTTAGTGATTGGCAGTGCAAGTGGGTCTTAGTTATCATTGATATAAACTGCCTTATTTATAGATGCTGTTTCATTACTAAAATCTTGCATTCCTTTGTTAAGTCCGAAATTTTGTTGTATTATGACAACGATCTGTAGATACATAATTATTTAATAACACGGAAGAGGAAAAGGTGATTGCGTAAACTAAAGAAAAGTGAGTTTTTATAAACAATCGTCGCACTTGTTTTATTAAGCTTAATCACTTTTAAATGGATACGTTACTAGGCCATTTTAACTGTGTACGATATAAACAAGAGACCATGACTGTGTTTTTACTGGATTTTATTTTATACATATGACATCAATGGAAGTCCATCCAATTTCAAATTCGGATTACAAAGACTGAAAATATGAAACAAAAATCCGATATTGACAATAAAATTACGTCCAAAAATATCCGGAGTCCCATAGAAAATTGAAGGGAGACACAGCAAACTGCCTTAATGACTTGTGCTTTAGTGTTTTTCTATACCACTGTTATTATTGTAATCGATTATTATAACTTGTCTCTATGCAGGTTTTATGAAGATGGCATTCTCAATTCTCATAGCAAATGGTGCAAAACGCACGTCCCGAAATACTATTCAGTGTTTCAGACGATGAACGATCGCTTATTCATTTCAAGCCATTTATATTCTGACACGTCCAATGTTCTCTGTTATATCTTGTCGATATTTTAGCGTATATATGAAAATGAAACTTCGTATTTACGAGTACCTATTTATAAGTGGAAGACTGCCGATTAGTATAAAATGGTTAGTAAATATACGAATTTTCTCAAAATATCGATGAGATACAACTTTAACAAAGTCTGTTTGTTTTTCATAATTTTATTAGCAAATATTATGTTGATTAAAGACGAAAATATTAGAAATCGTCTTTTTAGCTATCGATGTTCTTCAAATGAGGGTAGTTTTCATAATTATCGTGCTATAGTAAATTCAACTACATAATATATGTTTGTCTGTAAGTAGTTATCTCTGTTATATTGTAATACAATGTATTGTGATTTTATTTGTATACCTACCTACCAACCGTACACCAACCGAGAACACGATGTGCGACAATGTCAAGCGTACAATGTGGTGGATTTTACTAAGGTAGCTGTTACCTGAAAGTAGCAAGTATATAAGTAAATTCTTACTACTCTGATGTGCCGTAAGTCTCAAACGGGACTTTAAAATATCGAAAATAATCATAAATAAGCACTAACTGTTCTATAATGTTGTATATAATATCTGATATGCTAGTTCTAAATTAAACACTGTTTACAGCTAACTAATAGATAGATACGGGTTGTATTCTCATAATTTCGACGCATACCTAATGATGTATTTGAAAATGGTTTAATAATCACTTTTGTATAACGCATTTATTAGTATTCTTAATTAAATATGTTTAAATTGTACAGAACAAATTAATTATAACATTAATTCTTTGTATATTTTTTCAAATATAACGAAATTCCAAGAGCCATGTATTTTATTAAGGATTTTCCCTTTGTTTGTGTTGTTGTGAAGACATCTTTTCGCCCGGTGTACCTACTGGGTGGTATATTTTCATGTTTCTAACAGAGAAACGTGAGATTTAAATCCCCAATAACTGTGAGTAATGGTTGAGCATGCAAAAGCTGTACCAAATTTGAGGCAGATTTCATTTGGCGCGCGACCCTCATGTCACTCTAGCTTCCGCCCGCGACAACGTTCGCGTGGTCGTAGTCGTAAGACACCATATTAATATTATACTAAAATAACAGCCATGCACACTTCGGCTCTTCTCGGTAATGCTCGGTTCTCGTCGGGCGGCCGCCCTCAACTCCCGAACTACTGCTTCGCATCTTTTGCCCGCTCTGTAACTTCGTTTTCGTTTAACGTTCTTTCTGAATTTTTTCTTATTGCTCGGCTCCTTAGAGTCATAGCGTGATGCTACTGACAGCTCGCTTTTGCAAAATAATAATGGATTCAATATCAGCAGCCCTACCCCACAGTAAAATGTCATATGACATAATGCTGTGGAAGTAGTTAAAATGTTTGTATATTCGGTCCATGGTTAAAATAGAGCAAACGCGCCATTTCTACATCTATTAACTGTCTTATCAGTTTAAGCGGCCGAGCTTAGCCGCCCCGCAAGACATGGGGACATGTGGGACATTGTAATTTTTCGTCTAGCGTGATTCCTAGTAAAACCATCTGATTAATAAATTCTAGTTTTTCTCCATTCAATATGATGTCATATTCGCAACTTCTAACATTAGGTAATATAAATCTAATACATTTGGTTTTATTTTCATTTAGTACCAAATTATTTACCGTAAACCAATCTTGGACCTGAAGAATATAGTCATTCACGTCGGGTCGTCAAGATTTTGTGACCGTTCGCCGTCGGTCTATTTTAAAGATCAATGATGTGTCATCTGCAAATAACACCATCTTCGGTTGATTGTGAAGTAATTGGGGTAAATCATTAATGTAAACTAAAAAGAGAAATGGACCCAATATCGAACCTTGAGGAACGCCCATTGTCATTTCAGACCCTAATGACTTTATGTCATTAACTTTCAGTTATGATTTTAATAAATCAAAAACTGTATACCTAATCCCATAGTGCTATAGTTTCAGCAGAAGTGTCTCTTGGTTTATGCAATCGAACGCCTAAGGTGCAAAAGATTCCAATGTCATCTTGTGATTCTTCCCAAGCGTTAAAAATGTTCTTTATTAGGATGACACCGGCGTCAGTGGTACCTTTTGGTGAAACCGTACTGTTGTTCATGAAAGATGGAAATTTTATTAAAGTGACGTAACATTTGATTAAGCATCAACTTTTCAAACACCTTGCTGAGAACTGGCAGAATTGGCATAGGCTTATAATTGTTGGGTTCTTTACTATCACCAGATTTGAACAATGGAACTGCTTTACTGTGTTTCATACGATCCGGAAAGACTCCTTGGTCTACACTGCACTGGTGTTAAATATGAAAGCTAAATAGGGCGCTATGGTTTCGATGAGAGATCTACAGACTTTTACAGACATTCCCCAGAGATCTTATGTTGATTTAATTTTAAGATCATTATTTTTTTTTATAAATGCTTGCGGGTTTGTAAGCTGAAACCTAAACTCCAAAGGGCAGGGCTTTACATTATTTTTAAGTAAGGCAGCAGAAATCGCGGGTGAGGAATTTAAAGCTTCAGTAGTTTTAAGGGGAATATTAGTAAAAAAGGTTTTCAAATTCCTGAGCTATTTCTACATTTGAGTTGATGGGGCCAAGTGCAGTCTCTAAATTAAATTTAGTATTATGCTGTTTTTTCCTGCCTGTTTATTTATTTATTATTCGCCAGGTCATTTTTATTTTATCATCAGCTGATTTTATTTTATCGCTAATATATAGAGCTTTAGCTATTTTGCTCACACTTTAAAAGTTTTTGAAGATTTTGCGACATACTGATGAAACCTTGTATTATTCATATATTGCTTTAGACCATAAAGCACAGACAAAACAGTTCGATAGCTAAAATAGGTTTATGAAGCGAATAGCTTTATTATGAATATAAGTCTTTAGTGTCTGCAATGGTCTTTTAAAGAAAAAACCATATAGATTCAAGTCGACCTGTCCAGTCGAACTGACGCATTTGTCAGCAGCACAGAGTACATTTTATGTCAGTAGGGAGCTCCTCTCGCTAAGTGAGGTTGTTTACAGCTGTGACCGAACGTTTTCACGAACAGCAGCTACTAAATTTTTTGTTAAAGTTAATTACTTAATATTATATAGGTATACTCAAACGGGAGTAAAGAACAATCAATTTCAGTTCAACGTGACACCAGCAGTAAGATCTGCCTATTATAAGGCTTGGGTATTTTTTTTACTGGTCACTCTATTGGTGCTTGGATCTCAGAGAATGTCACTGCTTGCGCACTGCATCCGATCTGAATCCAATCCGAGGCCGAGAAGTGACGGACCGAACAAAAAGTAAAATAAAAACTTAGAGGGATGAAACAAGTGCGCAAATAAGCATCAAAAAATAAACCCGCCGATTGCTCAACCTCCTCCTTTTTTTGAAGTCGGTTAAATAGTACTACGGATACTTCGGACCGCTATTTTTTGGATTCGAGTGGGATGCATTGGTCGCTTTGAAACAGGGATATGAAAATAAAAATCAATAAAAGTGTGTCGCTGTTATTTTTATGTATTCGTGGATAAAACTTTTTCCGCTACATAGAAGCTTAGAACTTTTTTAAATATCAATGTCTATGTACGACATAATTATGACATTGTCTATGGAAAGTCTAATCTTTCATTATTTACTTTGTAAATAATTATTTATTTCTTATTTTCCTTACATTTTTCTTTTTTTACTCTCATATATGTTTTTTTGATGATGTCTAATATATAAAGCAATTAGCATTATTTTTATTTTATATTTAGCCATACAGCTGCTGCGACTTGAGCTAAAACAATAAAAATAATAGAAATGGAAAAGCAAAGTGAAGGAAATAGAAAGAAGTCGAAAAATACTAATACCGTGAATAAAAATGAAATAACTGAACAGAAACATCAACATACTACAAAAGATGAGGGTAAGAATGTTGTAGTAGACTGTGTAGACCAGCTGTAGAAGTGGGTAGACAAGTAGATAACTAACTTAAAGATGAGTGTAAGACTATTATAGTAAACTGTGTAGACCAACAGTAGAAGTGGGTACACAATTAGGTAACTAACTTAAAGATGAGTGTAAGACTGTTGTAGTAGACTGTGTAGACCAGCGGTAGAAGTGGGTAGACAAGTATATAACTCACTTAAAGATGAGTGTAAGACTGTTGTAGTAGACTGTGTAGACCAGCTGTAGAAGTGGGTAGACAAGTATATAACTCACTTAAAGATGAGTGTAAGACTGTTGTAGTAGACTGTGTAGACCAGCGGTAGAAGTGGGTAGACAAGTAGATAACTAACTTAAAGATGAGTGTAAGACTGTTGTAGTAGACTGTGTAGACCAGCGGTAGAAGTGGGTAGACAAGTAGATAACTAACTTAAAGATGAGTGTAAGACTGTTGTAGTAGACTGTGTAGACCAGCGGTAGAAGTGGGTAGACAAGTAGATAACTAACTTAAAGATGAGTTTAAGACTGTTGTAGTAGACTGTGTAGACCAGCTGTAGAATTGGGTAGACCAGTATATAACTCACTTAAAGATGAGTGTAAGACTGTTGTAGTAGACTGTGTAGACAAGTTGTAGAATTGGGTAGACCAGTATATAACTCACTTAAAGATGAGTGTAAGACTGTTGTAGTAGACTGTGTAGACAAGTTGTAGAAGTGGGTAGACAAGTATGTAAGTAACTTACTTGTTTATAATGACGGGGCCGCAAGCTTAGCTCCACGTGGCACATATCATCCGTTTCCAACACGTTAGATAGGTAAGTGAGTTTGTTATATTTGCATCTTTATATTTATCATCATCATTCAGCCAAAAGCCGTCCACATTGTATACCTGGTGGGACTTTCTATGATTAATTAATTAATTAAATTGTTTATTATACAAAACTACGAACGGTAAAAATCTACTCATTACACCGTAATAGAATATAGGTATGCCAAATGGCAGTAGTTTGTACAGAATATAAATTGTTTTCTAGTTTTCTACTTTTGTCAAAATTTTTATTTTTTTTAAGCCCCATATAAACAGTGCAAGAACAATAAGCGTATGCCATAAACCACGTTTAATTATTGCCATTCATGAATTCCATGCAAGTGTCAATACGCGTGCGATTTCCATAAAATGGCATACAATAATTGAATGCAAGTTTTGCCATTCAATAATTCCATGCGACTTCTGTTTACACCAAAGCAATTACTGCAAGGCGATTACTGCATGCATATTTTCCCTCGTCTAAACACAGAGTACACGTCCTTGTACATTTATTTTGGGATGCTCTTGCTCTTTTGAGGTTCTCATGTTTGAATGGTATAACATTTTCATGCCAGAATTGAATGCGATTTTATTGTACGTGCTGTTTACACCTTTAACAGCTTTGAACGGCAACTAAGGTAGTTGCCGTTCAAAACTGATAATTGTTGCACGCTGATAATTGTTGCAAGTTGCCCGTATCGTGCAACAATGGTACGTGTTGTTATGACGGTGTTAGTCAATTGTTGCTTCAAATTTTATGGTATGCCAAAGGCAATAAACTTGCACCGTGTAAATAGAGCTTAAGGGACGTGGCCACATCGGGATTTAGAAAAAGTTCGGTTTTGTACTTCTCCGTATCTTTCACTAACACCTGTGGGACAATCTCTTCTACTTATACGAGTATTCGCCTCAAACCTGACTCGACCTCACAAAAATGATAGCATGTTTTTTAATACGTGATATTGTTTCTGTACAGTACTTCTACTTATGAACGACCAAATCTCAAAAAAAAGCACACTTGACAAAGTACATAAATCAAAGGCTGTATACAAAATTGAACATTTTACTGTTGATATGTTTCGTTGACCGTGTTACGCCCGAGCCGTAGAGTATGGATACGAGTACCTAAAACAACTACTTATATTTAATTTTAAAATACTGTGGAAATCTTTTGTGGCTTAGCAAGTAAAAATAAACGAATGAAAGTCAAATAAAAGTAAAAAAACAAAACTAAACATTGAAAATGTACTTTGGGCTTGGAAATCCAAGTCACATACACTACTCACAAACAAAATTGATCGATGAAATTAGGGTTTCAAAAACGAGAATTAAGCCAATCAACGCAGACACAAAAATCGCTTTAGGCCGCAAATAATTGCACCGTACCTACTGATTTTTGGGATGTTGTTAGCAATTATACATATCAAATAGTGTAAAAGTACCTTCTTTCAAATTTTCACCGATATAGTGCAAATAGTCTGAGTAAAATGGCTGTGTGACGTCCGGACGGAAGGACAGACGGACGGACATGACAAAATTATAAGGGTTCCGTATTTTTCATTTGGCTACAGAGCCCAAAAAAGTAGCTATGTCCTTTTTCGGGTCCCAGGCTACCTATCTGCCAATTTCATAACGATCTCTTTAGTGGGTTAAGACTCCCTCAAACAGGCGCGACAAGCGACGCGACACAAAGGCACCGCCTGTCGTGCGATGAACGGTACCTTTGAGTTGCATGTAAAATTCGCGTCGCGTGTCGCGCTTGTTTTAAGGCTTCGTCCCTACTCTCACCGATCCCGGCTCTACACGATTCAAAAAGTTCCAACTCTACACGAAACGATAAAAACCTACAGTCAGAATTAGGAGCCTTTATGCGTGAAAAGATAACAGACAGACAGAGTTACTTTCGCATTTAAAATATTAGTATGGATACTTAGGTACCTAATATAATTCCTTTCTGTGCAGCGGATTGCAAGTGCATTAAAATTATTGGTCACTTGGAAAGTGTGAAATGGCAGGACCACCGTGAGTACCGCTCTTATCCGGGTCAACTTGCCCTAGACGACTGGACTCGAAACCCTTTCATTTGGCTACGTTACATTGAAAAATCTGATGGTATACTGACTGAAGATGACGCCCTCTTGTAAGTATTTACCATGCTGAATAAGAACAAAAAAAAACATTAAAAACATTGTACGTTTAATTGATTTTGTATAAGACGTTTTTCTAATTTAAGACCGATTTTTAACCGTCTGATAACTTATAACTGAAGAATAAACAACAAAGGGTTTGACAACTTTTTAACCTACTTCAAAAAAAGGAGGAGGTTCTTAATTCAACATTGTTTTTTTTGTGTGTGTTATCTCAGATCTTTTTTCTAGGTGAACCGATTTGGATGACCTTTTTTTTTTATTTGAAAGCTGGTGCTTCTCATGTGGTCCCCATATAAATTTGATCAAGTTTTGACCAGTAGTTTTTGAGTTATCCTTAACACTGTGTATTTTTTCCACTTAGTTTATATTGATGATGTTTTAATAATTTCCTGTCACTGTTATTTACATATCAAATAGTGGTATACGAATTTGTGTGGGGTAGGTACCATAACTAAAAAGTGAAAAATAAAAATGTTTTTACCAAAAAAAAAACAACCGACGAAATTAAAGTTATTATTTTTCACGTACTTATTAGTACGTTTTTTTTAGAAGTCGGTTGTTTTTTTTTTTTTTTGTATAAAAGATGTTAGTCAAAAGCTGTCAAACCGCATTTTCATTTCTCATATAAAAGTTATCAGAAATTTAATAAAACGGCCCTTCGGATCAAATACTTGCTGAAATGGCTACAGGTCTAAAGAAACTGAATACTGGGAGATTGAAGAGGTGCAGCGTTACTTTACGGGTGACCAACATTGTGAAAAAGTGTTGTTCGTGTACCCCTACCCGTACCCGAGGATGCCTACACCCCTGGGCAACCACTTATGGAGAGCCAACACTGCTCTAAAGTTGCAATCCAGTATTTATCAACACAATTTATACAAGTCCATGGAATTAACTATAAAGGTTGAACACATATTGTTATTTCTTTGGTCATTTTTATGTAAGCTATAGGAACATGAATATGATTCTACGGCTACAGGAATATTGTAGACCACCAGTTAGGTTATAAATATTCAAGTTAATAAATAAATAAATTAATTAATAAATTATAATTGTTAAGGAACTCAAGGGTAGCTCAGATACTACTGAAGCTAATTTCCTTACCAAAATGTAGTAGCAGCGGTAAGGTTTGATGAAAAGTAAGATGATAGATGTTGTGTTGAGTATTTCAGCAAATAAACAGAAATGTGTTAGTTTAAAACGAGCAACGTTGCAATATTCACCATCTTGATTTGTTACAAAGCTCAAGGAGAGGAGGGGTGAGGGAACATATTAACCATGTTTAAATCAAAGCCAATCACGATCGAGAAATAGTTAAGCCGTAGCGTTTAGTTGGTCCTTGTAAACGAAGTAGGAATTCACAACATGCCCCCACCCTTGGTAGCAGTAGCTTTTAATGGTTTTCACTCACAGCATCAGAGTCAATCACGTCTTGTAGTAGAGGACAAACTTCGGCAAAGTCGCGCTTCACCACGCCCGATGACGTCTGTATGTCAGCCGGGATATACTATCCTTTCCTGGGACTATCCCAGGATAGGATGGTATATCCCGGGTGGCTGAAGGCCATGTCCCAAATACCACTTCAAAGGTGAGAGGGTATTATCCTTCATAACCACTAAGGACTTTGGTTTGATCTCGTCCTTATTTGCCGTCCATTTTGCCCGCACCTGCAGCTCGGAGATATACCTATTCTTTCGCCCATCGGTTCCAGAAGTGTTAGCGAAGTTGTTCTACCCTCTGGTACTGCTGGAGACGATTAACAAGAATATCACGAATATCATCGCCGGCTGGCGCAGTCATTGGTCGGCCAATAAGGAAGTGACAGAGAGTGAGCGGGGAAAGTCATGTGGATCGACGGAAACGGGAGACAGTGGTCGAGAATTTAGTATAAAATTAAATACTGTGTTTGTAATTTTCAAACGTGAGGTACGCGTTAACTATCACACGACGAAGTTGGTATTTACTCGACTTGACTCCTGTTTCCCAGTTCCCACAGACCACCAAAATGCGGGGAGGAAGGGGAAATATAATAAATAGAATTTAATATTTTGACTAGATGCGAATTCTAAAATATCACTTCGACCATTTATTTAATATTTTAAAAAATCGTTCATTACATCTACGAACTTATGTATTAAGTAAATACTTACTGTTATATTTGCGCAATAGAAAATGGAAATGGCACGAGTTCAAATGGACCGACTGATAGTTCCGGATTGTATCATCAAGCTTGATCGTCTTGATTATTTCAGAAGGAAAACATTTTTCCGACACCTACACAACGTCCTAAGGTATCATTTAATAAAATATTGATTGCTTTTCAATAGAGACAGGTTTGATATTCCGATAATATCGATTTATCGGTGATTTTACATTGTGAAAACCTCCCAAAAAATGTAAAGAGAAACTAACAATGATTACCTACCAGCTGAGTAATAACATAACGTGATGTACACACGGCTACATATCAAGCTATACATTTCCAGTATAAGCTGATCTCGCATTATATAGGATTTCCGTACAATGAGAGGTCAGCTTATACTGGAAATGTATAGCTTGATATGTAGCCGTGTGTACCTATATTTTTTCAATTTGCAGTACCTTTAACCTGTTAAATAAGGGTCAGAAAATGCTTTCGTTTTAAGTAAAAGAATGTTGAATAAAAATATTCTTTAAGTACGTATTTAATTTGATGACCGTAGTTTTCAGGATCGTCTCCAACTAGTTTCGTTCGAAAACTTGTGCTGCAAAAGAACTGAGGGAGTTAGTCTCCTACAGCATCTAGCTTGTTTCAATGCACAGAGCCTCAAGTACCTGTTCTTGTGGAGATTCGTGTTGCCCAACGAGAATCCTCTTCTTATCAACTACTCGTACATTACTGGTAAGTGTGTTTACTGGTAAGTTTATTAATAATATTATAAATAATTTTAACAAACCGTAACGACTCTCTTGGTGAAACAAGACAAATAAAAAACCTACTTATTTACAACTAGCTTCTGCCCGCGACTTCGTTCGCGTGGAAGTCACAAGAAAAACCATAAAAAGTCATAAATAACCTACTAAAAGTCATAAAAAACGATAAAAAGTCACAAAAAACCTACTTATTTACAACTAGCTTCTGCCCGCGACTTCGTTCGCGTGGAAGTCATCAGAAAAACCATAAAAAGTCATAAAAAAAACCTACTAAAAGTCATAAAAAAACACAATATGACATAAAAAACCTACTTATTTACAACTAGCTTCTGCCCGCGAGTTCGTTCACATTCAAAGTCATAAGACACCACAATATACTAAAATAATGGCCACATTTTATAAAACTTTCCTGTATACTACGTTTGTAGTTTTGGTCTCAGCAGCCAAAATATGAAGATAGTCAGGACTGGGAAGCAGCTCGTCCTGAGGTCGACACCCACAGCCATCAGTAGTAATTTCCCATTGCTTGCAAAGTTTTCGTTTTGAATATATTAATGAATGGCACAACTGATACACTGATTTATGCATTCTTACAGATTGTTCCTGACGAACAGCTATCACTATAATAATATTATAACAGTAGATTGTAAACACACGGGATTTCTCATTAACAGTCACCTAGCCAAACTTATTTATTTTTATTATAACCAAATATGCCTTTTCTGTGTACGTTATATGAACGAAAAATGTAAAAAAGGAAGCAAAAAAGAATACCAATTGTTGGGAATCGAACGTAGGCTTTTCTGAAACTTGACTAAAATAGCCGTTCTACTATATTATGTCATGATTGACTGCATAGCTCCTTATAGGTATGGCGGGATGATAATCATTTAAAAGGTTTAATCTATAACTATCCGCAATATTCGGCTCGTCTTCTTACAATTTGCTGTATACCTACTACAGAAGAATACGAATAAATTGCAATACTGCTCATCCCCGGTAGCAAATAGCGTGATAATTTATAACCTACAGACTGACCAGACTTATAGGGAATATGCAATTTGAACAATGTCTATCCGGTAATTTTTGCTTGATGCTGGAACATACATTCAGACAAACATTCAAAAAATCAACAAAATATATATTTTCGGCATTAGAATCGTTCCCAGATACCCAAAAATTACTTTAAAAAAAACCAATGTACAGTTTTGACTTCGCTACGATTTTATTAAGTATGTTATTAAACAGCATGCTCTACTCTGTATAAGTGTAAATCTAATCTTTTCGATACACGTGCTAATTATATGCTATGCTTATTAGTATTATTTAGTTTACATAGCATGTGAATTCCAGGCTGTATGTCAACTTTCTCGTATCGACATGTGAGTGCAACCGTGCAGACTACGCGTCATCAAGTGTAGCATGTGCATTCGACGCTTTATGCCAACTTTATGGTATCGTCATTGTGTGTAAGGCCTGTACTCTAGACTACCAGCGTTGACCGATTTCGTGGCTGCGTCTGTTTCGCACCGGTGAAGTATGTGTTGCTGGGCGCTAGAAAGGGATATAGTTACGGATCCAGACGGATACGTCTGGTTCACCCGATAATACACGGCTTTTTAAAACAGCGATCGGTGTTGAGTATCATTAGAAATTGAAAGGGCACACTATCACCGATCTCGTCGACACTATCTCATAGTAGCAGTTGCCTTAAAAGAGTCCACCTTTACAGCGACAACTCTACATATGTATCGATTATAATTATTGTATTAATACCTACATCCGAAACCTTAAAGACAGATGCAAGAGTTCAACAGATTGATATACTGTAGTATCTGCCTACCCCCTGTGGTAAAAGGGCGTGAGTTGAAATAAAACATAACAATGTTGTTCATGAAATTGTACTACAATAATTCTTCCAGAAATTGACATAAACGAAAACATTACATAAATCACTCAATAGTAGAAGACTCCGGAGGTTGCGCAGGTTTAGCATGAAATGCATGAGCTTGCGGCATGATCGAGGTGGCCGTGGTGTTGTAAATCTTTTTGTACTGAAAATGCGGTAGATTCTTCTTGGCTGCGTCAACAGTGTCTCTGAGCCGGTTGGCTCCCACAGCCGGCGCCACAAGCCCTTCATCTTTACATTCCTTCACGAGGTCCTGCATCTCTTGTTCAACTAGAGGTACAATCATTTGAGAAGACTTCTCCAGGTGCCGCTTGAGCTCGCTGTCTACCCGAAGTAGCTTCTCTTTGTTAGAATTGGTTCTCCATGGTCTTTTAGGATCTGCACCGGTCATAAGAACATTTTCGGCATTTGCTTTTTTTTCTCTGTAAAACATAAATAGAACAAATGCTTTAGCAAAATTAATGGGTACCTACAACCTAGGTACAAGCAACCTCACTCCAGTTGGCTATATTTAGTTGTTCATGTTCTTTTAATATAGATTCCACGTCGTTATCGTCGTTCTCAAGTCCACTGGGAGATATCTAGTCATAATGATTTATGACTGAATAACTCTTCTCTCAATGTATTCGTGCCTTATCTAATATAATCGTGTGTTACAATGTAGTTGCGCGCATGGGTCTATAGTAACTAGTACGTCGAGAAACTTTCTGCGCAGATACTTTCATGTTGTAAAGCAAAACTAGGGTCTTACACATCAAGTATGTAGTCTATCTATTTATACTTTAAAATGAAAATAAATTATACAAACCGTTTAGTTTCAGCTAATAATGCTCTCAATTTCTTTTTGTTTTCTTCGAGTAAGAGTCGATCAACCTTATAGGGATTCTCACCCAGGTCATCTATGTCTTCCTCCTGGCGACTTTCTGCCTCAACCTCTCCTCCAAATCTCTGGTGAAAATTCTTAACAAGATCAGAACATCGTTCCGTTAACTTTACTTCAGGCACTTCTAATCCTTGCAAGAGTTTTTCAATTTTAGACTTTTCTTCGTCTGTTGCCATTTTCAGGTTTGTCGAACAATAAATGTTTGTTACCGTGGCAACGCAGGCACTTTATAGTTTCCATGAATGGTTGTCTTGGCGACTACAGTAGGTACATAATCTCCTATGATATTTTGTTTAGTTAAAATTTAGTTGTGTTAACTATCGTATTGATTTTAATGTACGCCATATCAGAAAAACGTGAAAATATTCCGCCGAGATAAACTCCCATCATACCCAGTAATGTTGCACATGGTATCAAAAAACAGAACAGTTTGCAACTTGGAAACAGTAAAAGTAATGGCACAAGTTGGAACATATTCCTTTTTCTTTGTGTTTTTCTAGATAATAAACTAAAAGCGATAATTTATAGTATTTTTTCTATTTTTATGCATTTATAAACAACTACTTCTTTTTTCTATAAAAATTGTTTGACATTTTATTGTTTTCCAAGGAAAAGACATTATCCTTCAAACTATTTTTTTTTATTACCTGTGGTCTGACACGATGTAGTTTTCATAAAAGTTTTAGTTCAAATCCGTTTTATTAATTTCACGCGGCTACTTGAAATGCAGTCATTAATACGTAAAATTAAAATGATAGATATTCGTCGTAAAGGCGACTGGGCAAATTAATTAGTCGTTATAGCTACAGCAATAGATCTTGTCATCAATCACATCTTCATCCACACCCTGACTTCCGCCCAGGCCAATGCTCATATTGCCCATAGGCCTCTCTTTGCTAAGCAATAGATCTCCTGGCTAATAATTATACTATGTTTCCTGTATGTACCCTTTTTTTTCTGTGTGGGAAATCATCAAATGACCTCTCCCGCTCTGAGCGGAGCGGAAGGGCGTGTCAGACTCTTACTGACTAAAATCCACCCATGTTCCTTCAGTCGCCTGTGTGCCAGGGCCACGGTAACTCTTTCGAACAATTCGCGACTCCGGCAGGCTTCGGCCCTATCGGACCCCGTCAATAGTGCTGACATCTCTTTGAGATGCGCGTGGAACACGACGCGCCGTCGACCCGGGCCTGATCCTTACCGGACGGCGAGCTACCCATTGCTCGCCGTCGGCAAGCCCGCGCCTACGGTGGCCGGGAATCGGCAATCGACTCCCGACGCTCAGGGTGTCTCCTCCTGCGGCGACTAGGGGCGCGAGCGCGCAGCGATTGCCTCTCCCTCACACGCTCCGCCTCCTCCTTCGCGAGCATTACTGCTTCGCAGAAGGAGGTGACGGCTTCCCATTCCTTCTCGCTCCGTACCATGGCCTGAACCAGGGCCGGACGCGAGAGGTCGCCGCCACCGATCGCCGCCACGAGGACACGGCAGTGCTCCGCCCAAGCCGGGCAGATCTCCACCGTATGCTCCACAGTGTCCTCCGGTCGATCCATGCAATGGTAACACCGGGGCGTTTCTTTCCGCCTTATTCGAAACAGGAACCTCCCGAAACAGTCATGTCCGGTGAGGACCTGAGTCAGGGGGAAGGTGAGGACGCCGTGGCGCCTCTCAAGCGACTCCTTAAAGAGGGGACTTGCCGCCGCAATTGTGACGTGCCCTGCGCTGGGTTGCGACAATCGCACTCTCCATGCCGTCATGAGATCCCGCCGAAGCTCTGTCCGCTGTGCCGCGATTTCTCGCGGCAGCCGAGTTACGCCCCGGCGTTTCGCCTCCTCGCGCCACTCCCAAATGTGCACGAGGACTTTTGCCTCCAAATCCCATGGCGGCTCCAGTAGGTACCCTGCTACTTGAAACGTAAAAAAATTACTACGTAACTTTCTTTTCATCATTTTGATATTTATCAACAACCACAGACAACTTAGCCCCGTTGTCTGTGTCAACAACATAATCGACGAATACAACAAATCACAAATATAACATAGGTAAAGGGCCTATTGGTTCAATGAATTCCTACAAAGAAACGTAAAAATAAATAGTGTAAATAAGAAAAAGGCAATTTTCCCCAAAATTCTTATTGTAATGAAACATTTCTCAATACCGTTAGGTTGGATTCTGTGAACGTAACGAATGATCATCGCGTGAATGTGTTAGTGATTATTGGTACAATGTAATCACACTTAAAACCCACAGAACATTAAACTATGTAACTATAATTAGGTATTTTCTTTGCTAAAACCATATCTGTATCTATTTAGTGTTTTATAGACCGCTTTCAGTGTCCTTGGCATGTACCTAAGTCAAAAACAGTTCGACTGATTTTTACGCCAATGGACTATCAAACCTTACCTTCTTTCAGGAACTGGCCAATATATATTGAGGCCTGATACTGGAAACACCTTTCTTCGAAGTCTTGGAGAGTTAAGGAATCTACGTATTCTTGCTCTAGAATATGCGCACATAGCCGATGGAACTGGACGCGCACTGTTATCTTTGTTACCGGTGATCCAAAGAACACATTTTCGGTTGCAGGTATAGACTTAATATTTTTGTATTTATAACGTTGGTATAGTCAACCGCACTTCTATGGTAAAAATTTGATGTGACAGCGCTTTTATTTTTTGCAGTAGGCGGTGTTTGTAGTTCAAGTGTAACCACTGACAGGTTGACCGTACCTAATACTCGTAGGCCCCGAATCCGGACGCGAAGCCTTTGCGAGTAAGTTCAGCTGACAGATACGAACGAATACGAGTTCGTTGTGCACGTTACGTTTGAAGACAGCAGTCAGTCAGCTAAACAAACCGCTAAATTGACTCCCAAACTGGTGTCGTGGCGGGACCTCATATTGGTTTTTAAGTAAAAATCGTTTTGAGACACTAATAGATACATTTTTTGTCCATAAATGAAACTTATATCTATTGGTAGTATAATTAAAAGTATGCTGGAAAGACAAGTGAAAAAAAAAATTGGACGTCATGTTTTTATGATATGATTATGATTATGTTTTTTTTTTTTTGAATAATTAGGGAACTAACAAAAAAAAATACATAGGTAGATTACTCTTTCTTTTATACTAATTGTAACAGTTTCTCTTAATGTAGCAGTAATCGGCTAACATATTTTTATCTCAATAACCTTGGTATCTCTCTTCATATGACTTTAACTCTTGATGAAAACGTTCACCATGTTCTCTCCATAACATCGGTACTTCAAATTGCAAGTATTTTTTATTTCCTGCAGCCCAATTGGTTAATATACTTCTACAATTCTCACATACTACTCTTGGAAACCATTTTTTATCGAGGTTTGTTATCATTTGAAAATATTGAAAGTGCGCCTGTTTTACTTCTTCTGAGATTGGTCTCTTCACTTTTGTTAATTAGTATACTCGTAATTTTACCACAAACATAGCAAAAGTAGTTTGGATTTAGTTTACATTCTCTTGAAGACATTTTAAAATAAATTAATTATTCAACAAATTAACACAACATTAACGAGTAACAAACTATGTACCTAGATACCTCGAATGCTTTTGCTTCTGAACTTCTTGTGAGTAAATATATTTAAAAAAACTGTTTGATGTGATAAAAATGTGCGTTCAATATTTTCATAATAAGAGGTTAGTCAGAAATCAAATTCGATATAAATTATTGGCAAAACTTTTTTTTTTAATTTGTGTAATTTGGAGAGATAAGTAATAGACGCAATCTTCTGTATTTTGCAGCAAATTATTATTGGTTCAATTTAAAATAGGAAAAAATATATACTTTCTTCGAATTCTAGCTGATATGCAGAGACGACCAGATACCCGGCCGCGCCGACGCTGCCCTCGGTGTTGGAGGATACGATATACCAGACACCGCCTGGCGACGCGTTGCCATAGCCTGTCCCGACATATATCTGCTCTTCGCATTCTGTCAGTTTGATGTTGATACTATGTACATTTTTAAATACTTACTTACCTACTTAACACCGCTAAACTAGGTAGGTACTTAGGTTGTAACCTGAGCTACTGCCGAAGGTTTCAAAGGGTCTGCTTTCGCCTAAAGGGGCATCGTTAATAAGACTGAACGAGTCGTACCAGAAATGTCATAACACGTTACTGAGTTCAGTCCGGCGGCGGCGCCGGTTCTTCAGTAAATTTCGATCTAATAAGTCGTGGCTTCGCTCCCTGTCCTTAAACCGGCACGGCTGTTTTGGCATTAAAGGCTCCTTCAAACTGGCGCGACACGCGATGCGAATCGCACTCGACACAAAGGCACCGCTCGTCGCGCGACTGGCGGTGCCTTTGTGTCGCGTCGCGTGTGGCGCCTGTTTGTAGGAGCATTAACACAACTAGTTTTCCACTCGATAGTAGATTGGTCGTGCTCACCTGTAAACACAAATGGATTCATATCGATACCTTTTTATCTACCGACTGATTGATTAGAGTTAGGTAATGTGGTATCCCTTTGTAGATATAGATAGATCATAATAAATAAAACCTTCGCACTTAATGGTAAACGTCAAAACTTATTTGAAGTTGACGTCATTGCATAAATTCGGCAGTATCTGTTTCGTATCTCTAAAATGTAGGCAGATAATTTTACACTTGCGAGTTTTTATATTACATCAATGAAATTAGAATGTAAGCTATCATGTTTAGGTACACAACTGTACAAAAATGTGTTTCGTTTACCACCGCCTTTAAACAGGGTCAGTTGGTATAGTATTCCGCGTATTTTGGACGTCGATTAAATGAAGGAAGTTCTGAAACGTTTCTTTAGAGGTCTAAATGAAATAAATGCAGGAAGGAGATAATTAGGAGGTCCTAATGATCTCCTTCCTGCATTTATTTAAAATCGATAAAAGTTTATTTTTGTACGGATCGTGGCAGCTAAGATATCGCCACAAAAATAAAAAGTATTTGGTTCATGTGGTCATCAAAATCGATATACTAATCACTTTAATTTTGGTAATAATTGCTATAATCTTAAGTTTCCTCGGCCTTATAACGGGATACCTACCTACCAAGGTATGCACGGAAATACTTATCTTCGCGGTAATTGGTAGACGGGTGAAAGCTATATCGGCCGAAGCACACTATTAGTAGATATACTATATAGTAGTATATGTATAGGTATGTAAGTACAAAGTACGACTTAAGGCTCGTCCAGACAGGCACGACGCGACATCGCTACACAAAGGCGCCGCTCGTCGCGCTACGAGCGGCGCGTTTATGTCGTGCGCGATTCGCGCCGCGTGTCGCGCCTTTTTGTACGAGCCTTTACGAGGTCTCACACCTTTTCGGCTTTCGTTTTAGAGTAAATAGTACATATTTATTATAAGTACTTATTATTTTTAAACAGTTCGTATTCGTGATTACGACAATATAAGACGCTTCCTGACTCCAAGTTTACCTCTACGCGAAGTGCATCTGCAATTCGGTATCGACTTGAAAATGCGACAACGACAGGATTCCGACATAAGCTGCTTCATTCGGCATATAGCATACCGCTACGCCAACACATTAAGTAAGTCCAACAGTTTGATACGAATTTATTCAAAAATGTAGGCTAACATAATAAGTAGGTAGGTAGGTAGGTACGGCAAATCAAATATGAACAGAATAGGTTAGGTGGGTATCTAAGGTAGGGAGGTGTGTCGGCTGCAGGGGGGGGGCATGACATCCCCAAAACCATTCAAGCTGTCGAAAGCCTGCAACATTTACTTGTCTTACTAACTTAAAACTGTACTTGAGCTACGGAGACCCCGATGGGCACATACAAAAACATTAAGAACATGGGGACTGCCGACAGAAGTGAAAACTTAAAACTATAAATTAACGGGTCTTTTTAATTTTTTAAACTAATTGTAGTATTAAAAGTATAAAAACCTAAACTGCTGTAAAACGAGTATAAGCTTTTCGTCATAACTCGACAAAGTTAGTTCTCTTTCTGTGTAATGGTCAATAGAAAACAGAACCTATTCAAGGTTGGGTGCTACAATTTTCAGGCTCGCTTCGCTCACTCTTGCGTTCTTCATTCTCTTGATTTTTGAGTTTTTCTTCATAACTCGACAAAGCAACTAATTCTTAGTTCTTTAGGTATGATCAAAAGAAAAATTAACCTATCCGAGAGTGTGCAAGCTTTTGGAGCTCGCTTCGCTCGCTCGTGCATTCTACATTCTCATAGTTGATTGTTTTTGCCGGCACAAATCGACAATTTAACTCCTATTTCTGTTTGAAATTATAAAACAAAACCTAACCGAACTAAGACGGGTTGTTAACATTTTTGTGCTCGCTACGTTCGCTCTTCTTACCCTACATAATCTACTGTTTTAATACCTGCTATTTATCAAAAAGTGTTGCGACCAATTTGCTATTATTATTCAGTACCCCCCCCCCCCTCCCTGTAAAAGCTGTATCCCTAAATAGCATAAGTAATGTGGAGGTGGAGATGTACATGAACATTAACATAACATCACGCCTTTAATCCCAGAAAGATTAGACAGAGGTGCACCTTCATATAGTACACCCACATTTCGCCAGTTATGTTTAAATCCTATGACTTAGGGTGCGAGCCTACTGCCATCAACCGGGCACAAATCCCGACTCCAGGCTGCTTCGGGGAAATTCCTGATGGAAAAACCCAATAACACTTTACCCTACCTGGGAATCGAACCCAGGACCTCATGCTTAGCAGTAGCGCTTGCGACCACTTTACCAACGAGGTAATGTACCTCCCTAAATATATTCCTACACACCCATGGTGACCACTTGGGCTGCGCCCTCGCCAGCGTGGTACTGGGCAACTGGATTTACCAAATGTTTGTGTAAGTCCCTACGCATTTCTGTCTCCCGTTTCATACGAGGAAAAAGGAACAATTCCATTTTCTGATTAATTTAAATGCGGGATCTAATTCTAAGGCGACTCGCATAAGTCGTATACTCGCCACTGTATAATTCCACACTACTTACTTCGGGTTCATTATGTCAAAGAATCTCACTAGATTCAGTAGGTACTTAATGGACTCGTGTATGTGGAATAAACTGCTGAGTTGGGAAAATACAGTTCTATTTAATGGTAGAAAAATACCACAAATTAAATAATTATGCAGTTTTGCATTACACTATACAATTTGCGTACTTACCCAAGTAGCACTGTCATGTCATAAAAAGGTGTTTTATATGTCTTCGTGTCAATAACTAAATTCTTGGCCATTGTCTTGGTTAAAACCATATCGACCCACAAGATGTCATAAGAATATCCACCAAGAGAGAGTTAGGCAGGTAGTTTGAAGTCTGTCTTTAACCCTTTCACGGACGGTACGTGATTTTACATCATAATAATGTATGATTGAGATATGGCACAACGTACCACGACGTTCAAAAATAAAGGTCATGTGCGGCGGAACCACGTCGGATATCTATGGGCGGAACGTCCATTTACGATGAACTTTCAAATAAAAACAATAATGTGGACCTTGTGTCACAACATATCAAATACTCTGAACTTTACTGTTATGACAGTAAAGTTAGTAGTAAAGTTTTTGGCCATTTCAAAAATGCGTTTTTGGCAATGTGTGGCAACGCTACACACACACGCGCAACGGTTTTATACGTCCCGCACGCCTCCTGCGTTCCTACATTTAGTCCGACTGTGTCACGAGTGCACACGTTGTACTAATTATGACAAAACGACATTTTATAATCTAAGGACAATACGTAAGTAACGATGACGTGATAAAACGATTCTCTCATAAAGTCTTCAAAACATCTAATACACAGCACTACGTATTTAAACGGCAAGTATATGTATATGGAAATTTATTGTGTCATTCTAGAACACAGATTAAACTGGTACCGTCCATGAAAATGTTAACTTATTATGTAAACCTGTACAGAATAAGTTAAGAAAGACTTCAAAGTCTTCAAACTACTTTACATAAAAACTTCAGTACGGTTTACCTAAGTATAACATAACAGCATTGGTGTATTCTTCCTTTTATATTCAAGATATCTCAACGTTATACTTAAGACATAATTTTGGTATGTAAGATATTTACAACACCAAGTTAAGAATTTCAAAAATTACTGTAATGAATTAAACAAGACATAAAAACTAACTTCAAACTTCACACACTAATCTCGGATATACGAGAACCTACTTTAAATAAATTATGATGGTATGATTTTACAACTTAGGCACACTTGCACGTTCAGTCGGGTAAAAATGAATAAATGTAGAGTTTGTAAACTCGGAAATAAGTAATTAACATTTTAACTCTTATTGGGGTTTATTTATAAACGTTGCTTAAAGTTAAGAGACGTTTAAACGTCAAAAATGTATGGTTCAGCAGTCGCTAATCACTACTTACCTTTAAGCAACGTTTATAAATAAAGGGGTAAATGCGTTGCGCCACTAAAAAGTAACACTGGGTTAGTTAACCTGATATTAGTGATTTTTGAGTTGGGAACATTACAGTTCAATTGACGAAACATAAAATAGAATTGCAATGTCTGTGCCCTGTTATGTAATCCGACCAAAAATGAATGAACGAACAATGAACGGAGAATGTTTACTCATCTCTTTGACACTAAATTACGATACGTAGGTAATAGTTGCTTGTCTTTGAATTTTATAACATGATATTTCATTTTAATCGTATCGTATGTGGTTTCCATGGAGGTTTAGTTAATTGATAGACAAAAACGTCAGATAAAGAAAAATATGTTTTAAGTTTTTTTATAATTTGTATATACTGTTATATGAGTTTATGAATACATAGCCTGTTGATATACTCGTAGTACCAAATTTTCACTTACTACAACGTCGAACAATATAAAATACAAAATAAGTTATCAGCGGTACCTCATAACAACAATTTATTTTGACATTAGTAACACTAACCCAGACTTTAACGAATAAACTGTCCCACATCGCGGTGGGTTTAATATTTAAAAGTTTAACTCTAGGTTTACCTCTAATACTTGGTGGCGCAAGATGAATTATTTGATTAACCCTAAGTTAGCTGTTTATTCCGAGTTATTAAGGATAACTCATAAACGCGCAAGCGGACCCTAAAACAGATGCAAAATAAAATGGTTCTGTAATAATTAATGTCTATTTTGTAAATTGTTGTTTTGTCTAATCTTACAGATTAAATTCAAACGCACAGTTTATCGTGTCAAATGAACAAAAATTTTTATAAAAGCTTTAAAAACTACAAAGTATTTATAGATATATTATTAGCACAAAAACCAAAACAAAATGTCGTATTTTAATTCAATAAGCAATACTTATTGTGTTACGTTTCGTGATACGTTGTAAAATTGTGTTAAATAAATAAAAAATACCAAAAATTACGAAAACCTAAATTAATAACTATTAAGTTCATATTTAAACTAGCTCAAAATGGCGTTAAATCCATTTTATCTGAACTAAGTACGAGTAAAGACAATATGCTTTTAGTAAGTCAGAGTTAGGAACGAATTAGTGATTTGGCTTCATATCGCAATTTAAGTAATTCTTCATAATTCAATTAAGTATTAACTATTTCTTTGAAAAACAGGTGTTCAGGAACTATCTGCTTATGTAGGTAGCATTTATCATGGACATACTTAAGACTAAGTTTATACTAAATGGGTTTTGAAATTCTAAGTTAATTTAAGCAGCCCTGAAGACCGCACTTGAAAAACTAATTTAAATTCTAGGACGACTTGTATTTATAAATTATACTTACACTCTTTAGCAAAGTAACTTAGCTAAAGAATGTAAGTATAATTTATTATAGTTTATCTTGGCCAAATTAACGTTAAAATATTTTATAGACATTATTAGATTTAACCATGATCTGTTTGGCTGCTTGGGCACGTACCTACTGCAGCGTAGAGCTGATTGCTAACACGCCGGGGACTCGAACCCCGACGTGAGCTAGCTAAAAAATCAAACTCACGCAGCTGGTACACGTAAAATTTATTATTAAAAAGAACATCCGAAATAAAGAAGAAATAAGTCAAAAAATGTAAATATTTAGTCGTTGGAAATTGTATAAGGCTACAAAAAAAAAAATATATCACAAGAAGATTTTTGGAGAAAAAACTTATGGATGTTTCCAAATTTTTAGGAATTTAAGTATATAGACGAATTTAAATTCGATTGCAATCGTACGAAATTCGTGCCGCTCTATAAATTATTTAACACAAATAAGCTCAAAATAAAGGTTTTTCTTTACATAATTTCGTTAATATAAATTTAATAAGATCTGATATTAAGAATTTAGGAAAGCAACTTAAAATTAAAATGTCACACGACGGTATAACACAGAACACTTCTATTATATGATGGTTGGGCGTTATTGCGCCACACAAATGTCTTATTTAGCACCTGATGTGTCCGTTAGGCACCTGTGTCGTCGACCTTGCTCGGCAACGATCCTGCGCTTCTCTCCGCAAGCTCGCTCGGACTTCTGCGGCCGGCAGACGAAGGAAGAAGACAGGCGAACAATAAATGGCAGGGTAAGGCCAAAAAAAGGTGGCCTTTCAAACAATCTAAGAAAAAGGAAATCTTCTTAGATTAAAGAAGAAGGCACAAGTAACAAGAATACGGAACCTATAAAGGGATTACTCACCAAAGAAAAAAGGGACGAGAAATTCCAGGGAACGTATCCGCTGGCTACTCACATATAGTGGTGGTTAAAATTTGAAACTAACTTTCGAAGAAAGATTAAATATTATTGAATAAAATATCCACACAATAGGAATTCCAACGACAGAATGCGTTGCATTTTTTTCTTCTTGACAATGTACAGAACAATTGTCAATTTTTTGAATATTTAAAAAAAAACGAAAAAGTAAAAAAGCTGACCGAATGACTCGTAAAAAGAATTTAATCGAAATGACAACAAAAAGTATCTACTTGCAGGAATTATACTGCATCACACCCATTCCAGCAAAAAAAAAAAATTTGTCGATAAAGGAACAACAACTCAATATGAGTCGCATCACTAAAATTAGGAACAACACCAAAGGATTGTTATTATGAAAAAAATAGGAATATCACTATAAGAGTGACAATACCATAGAAGAATGTGTACGAAGTATGTGAAAGAGGGAAGATAAGAAAAAGAAAAAAATAAGGAATTAAATATGTCTAGTAGATAAGTTACATAAACCTAATAAGCAGCATCGAAGTGCAGCAGATAAAGAATAAATTTGAAGCGCCTCCAATCTAAACGTTACCAGTGCGAGCTCCTGACGTGTCCTCTTAACCTATGAATAACCTAAAAAACTAACGACTTAGGAACTAAAGGATATAAATTAATCTAGAAGTACCTAACTAGCCTAATTAAATCATAGTATCCCTTAGATAAATTCAAAAACAAAGAATAAAAAACGACCTCAGTCATAATATCCACCAAACACAAATTAACAACATCAGTCAAAGAACTAATAATAAATTGTGAAAAAAAAACTTCTTCAGACGAAATAAGAAAATAACAGGATGATAAAGAGTGTATGATAAGTTTTGATGATAAAAGATGAAAGGTTTAGTAAGAAAACATTTCGTTAAGCAATTTAAAATTATCGACAAAAAATATCGACATTGTCCCAACACTAAACACTTTGTTATAGAAATTCAAATCATCGACAAAAATCTATCGACAGTGTCCCAACACTAAACACTAAAAGTAACGCCTTATGTAGGCGTGGTCAAAATAGTGGCAGTAAACAAGAAGTTGTCAACAAAAAGTTTATTTTAACAACTAGATGTCGCTGTCTATTTTTAGCCTTAAGTTAAAAGTAACGACTTAAGTCAAAGTCACAACTCAAGTTGAAGTGATAACTCCAGTAGAAGATACGGCTTCTGACACAAAAAAGACTGGAAATCAAAGGGTCAAACAAAGGACTTGAGTCAAAGATAGGACTTGAGTCAAAGATAGGACTTCAGTCAAAAATAGGACGTCAGTCAAAAAATAGGACGTCAGTCAAAAATAGGACGTCAGTCAAAAATAGGGACTTCAGTCAAAAACAGGGACTTCAGTCAGACGACTCAAGTCAAAAGAAACTTAGATTGACATAAACCATTATCGAAACCCTAGAGGAAATAAATGTGGGTGGAGCTAAAGAAAACTAGTCAACATACGGTTTTAATAAAGCGAGGAGCCAGTTTGCCAACCAAAAAAATAACCTGTGGCAAAAATCTAGAAAAAAAAAATTACGTCTCCATAGAATACCATTAACCAAGATGTAGAGTGATGGAGAAGAAATAAAAAAAAATCAACGCATGCTGAATCCGACTATAAAAAATTCTTACCAAACATAAGAAAGTTTGGTGTAAAACCAGTGGCAAAGTTAATGCATGAATTGGGATACCAGTAGGTAACAATTTTGACCATTATCCTTTATAGAAAGGATTTACGAAAATGGGCGTTATCCTTTGTAAAAATTTTTGATTACTGTTGGAAGAAAAATATTTACGTAAATAGAAAATGAAAATGAAAATTTTATTTACGTAAGTATTGAGATAATTTTGGTATCCCGGTTTACAATTATACGTAAAACTAATATTCAGATTAAATACGGATAATTAGATAAGTGCAAAATGCATAAAAGGGGATAAAATTAATAGAAGGGAAATTGGTAGGTAAAACAAGGTCAAAATATGCGAACCTCCGTGAAACAATGTGGACAATTATGAAAGGCGTGTTATTTGTTGATACTGAATCAGGCACAGAACAGACGTGGAAAAAAGAGGCAAAAAAAAAGAAGCCATAGTCTGCCCTGCTAGATCACAAAAAGACAACAAACAAAATAGAGCAATCTCCTTGTACGAAGCTGGAAAGTGACCATGTTGAGGTTTATGGCTGATGAAGGAATGTTATGGCCACACAACAACAAAGAAAAAACAGTTGGGCTAGTAATCAAAAGACAAATAGATAATAGCAAACAACCGCCAAAGAAAAAGGTATGCTAGCATCAAAAAATAAATAGACACTAGCAAAAAAGATATCAATGGACAGCTGGACTAGAATCAAAAAATGAAATAGATACAAGCAAACAACCGAGCATAAAAAGCTTACCTTCGGTCACGAGGCCTAAAACATTCACACTTCAGACACACACTACGGGAAACTACAGCTAAGTTACAGGGGAGAAATTAAACTCAGGATAAAAATATATTTGTGGGGAGAGTAATAAATAGTCAGCTATGTGATATAGTTACAGGGTTATTTTATAGAAATAACACTTCAAAAATAAACAGGTAATGCAAACTGGTCGAAGTATTGTCCACAGCACAGCGCAGCGCAAAGTTCACGGAGCATCCACTTTCTGCTGAGCGAATGCAAGGAGTGTGCCGATTCGAACGAAAGAAACAGTATCCAAGCTAGTCGGATTCCAGAATCTGTAAATAACAATGGTGACACGGGGATTAAAATATTTTTTGCTCAGAGGGAGCACCACACACGATATAACGAAAAAAAATATGTAAATAGTACTTACTTTTAAAAATCGGGCGCCATATTGCAGCGTAGAGCTGATTGCTAACACGCCGGGGACTCGAACCCCGACGTGAGCTAGCTAAAAAATCAAACTCACGCAGCTGGTACACGTAAAATTTATTATTAAAAAGAACATCCGAAATAAAGAAGAAATAAGTCAAAAAATGTAAATATTTAGTCGTTGGAAATTGTATAAGGCTACAAAAAAAAAAATATATCACAAGAAGATTTTTGGAGAAAAAACTTATGGATGTTTCCAAATTTTTAGGAATTTAAGTATATAGACGAATTTAAATTCGATTGCAATCGTACGAAATTCGTGCCGCTCTATAAATTATTTAACACAAATAAGCTCAAAATAAAGGTTTTTCTTTACATAATTTCGTTAATATAAATTTAATAAGATCTGATATTAAGAATTTAGGAAAGCAACTTAAAATTAAAATGTCACACGACGGTATAACACAGAACACTTCTATTATATGATGGTTGGGCGTTATTGCGCCACACAAATGTCTTATTTAGCACCTGATGTGTCCGTTAGGCACCTGTGTCGTCGACCTTGCTCGGCAACGATCCTGCGCTTCTCTCCGCAAGCTCGCTCGGACTTCTGCGGCCGGCAGACGAAGGAAGAAGACAGGCGAACAATAAATGGCAGGGTAAGGCCAAAAAAAGGTGGCCTTTCAAACAATCTAAGAAAAAGGAAATCTTCTTAGATTAAAGAAGAAGGCACAAGTAACAAGAATACGGAACCTATAAAGGGATTACTCACCAAAGAAAAAAGGGACGAGAAATTCCAGGGAACGTATCCGCTGGCTACTCACATATAGTGGTGGTTAAAATTTGAAACTAACTTTCGAAGAAAGATTAAATATTATTGAATAAAATATCCACACAATAGGAATTCCAACGACAGAATGCGTTGCATTTTTTTCTTCTTGACAATGTACAGAACAATTGTCAATTTTTTGAATATTTAAAAAAAAACGAAAAAGTAAAAAAGCTGACCGAATGACTCGTAAAAAGAATTTAATCGAAATGACAACAAAAAGTATCTACTTGCAGGAATTATACTGCACTACCTACCTTCAATCGTCTGTTCTGTTTGAGCATAATGTGTGCCATGTTCCTTGGTAAACTTCTGTATTAAGATAAGTCTTCTAAATATGTTCCTCACCTACCTAACTACTTACCTATGTTTTATTTCAGTAACATTGAGCATTCATCAGTGGAGATTCGCTGTATTCCCATTGCGTAGGATCTTGGAGTTAATGCCTAAGCTGGTGCGTCTCTTCTACATCGGCAAAGTTGAAGATGAAGTGGATTTAAAGAGATTATTCATTATGATTGCTAGTGGGGTTTGCAAAAGTTAGTTTTTTATAAGTATATGTAGGTACTTGCCTACGTTCGTAGATACATATTATTTTTCCTTTTAGTGAAACGATCTAGGATTTAGAAGAAAGAAAAACTAATTAAGTAGGTCAGCATTAATTGAGTACCTCGTAAGGTACCTGTAACTTATGTATATAATTGAGTTGATTATTATCAAACATCCCATTTCCGCCGCATTCCAATGCAATGCTTTCTAAATGAACTGACACTGACAATACGACAGTGATCTCATAATCTGTTTTACCACCTCCTAGTCCTAGCCCTAGCTGGTTGCCGAAATACCGACACAAAAAATCAGCGTTTTGCTCTTTTCGCTCGGTGTACTAGTGGTAAGTTCAATATTTCTGACCGACAAAATTATATAAGACTTCAACCACTAATAACTACGAGACTTTTAATGTTAGAGTAATGGTTAAGCATTCAAAAGTTAGGTGAATTCGTGGTTTGTGAAAGCGGTCAAGTTTCCACTTAGACGTGTTTCAACTAGGGGAAAAAGTAGGCAGATTTCGTGGCCGCGCCGTTTGTTTTCGTAAAAACGGTTGGTAACCTAACCTAACCTAGTGACAGGAGTTCCCTGGACAATCCTTAGCGTTGCTAGCATTTTGCCAGCCATATCACGCCAAGCTTGCTCTGTCCCAACTAATAAGAGGTGGTCAACTTCACATCAAGCTAAGCTGGCCTAACGTTGAGATTCCCTAACTCAGCCCAATGCAGCGAGCACAGTGTCGTGACGAGCGAGCGAAGCAAGCTCACCTACGCCACCAGTCAGCTTTCACACATCTCTATAAGGCAAGTGAGTGGAGAAAGACCACTCTCGAGACGAGCGAGTGAAGCGAGCCCACCTACGCCACCAGTCAGCTTTCACACATCTCTATAAGACAAGTGATTGGAGTAAGACTACTCTCGAGAGGAGCGAGTGAAGCAAGCCCACCTAAGCCACGAGTGAGCAAAGCGCGTTTACTGACGAGCGAAGTAAGCTGGCTTATGAGCTTAGTAGGTGGCGCTTACTAGTATCGAAAGCGTGCTCGCTTCGTTCGCTCGTCGTTAAAGTAGGCTCGCCAAACTGACTTTTCTTGTGGGGGGGGGGCTCAGTTCGCTCGCTCTTCACATGTGACAGCATGTTCAACTGGCTCGGCTCGTAAGAAGTAATCACAGTTCTACCCGGGCTGTAATACTCCTCGGATAATCAGGCCAGCTATTCACCAGTTACTGACGCGGTATACCTACTCGATTCGTTCACTCAGATCATGCACGGATGTTACAGTTTCAATCAAATTACTAGACGTTTTCGTATATTGTGTTCCTTATGATGTCAACTTACTACGATTGTCGTTTTACAATTCCGAGCAGATTTACATCCGAAATGAGGCAGTCTCCTAAATAAATATCCTAAATAACACGGAGTTAACAGCTAACTCAGGGTTATTCAAATAAGGCCCACTTGCACGTTTAGCCGGGTTATATTAATAAATATAGAGTTTGTAAACTCGAAGTTAAGTAATTACCCTTTTAACTCTTATTAAGCGTTGCGCCACTTAAAAGTAAGACTCGGTTAGTTACCCCGATTAGTGTTATTTGAGTTGGGAACACTACAGATCAATCGACGAAACCAAATCGAATTGTAATGTCTGTGCCCTGATACGTAATCCGACCACAAATGAACGGATATTGTATACCCATCTCTTTTACACTACATTACGATATGTAATGCTTTCTTGTCTTTGAATTTTATAAAATGACATTTCATTTTAATCATAGTATATGGTTTCCATGGAGATTTAGTTTATTTATTGACGAAATCGTCAGATGAGGAAAAATATGTTTTACTTAAGTTTTTTTATAATTTGTTTTTCTTTTATATGAGTTCATGAATATATTGCCTGCTGGCTGGTGTAGTACCGAATTTTCACTTACTACAACGACGAACAATGTAAAATACAAAATAAGTTATCAGTACCTCGAAGTCATAACGTCAATTTATTTTGACATTACTAATATTAACCCAGAGTTTAGCGACTTAAGGCCCACTTGCGCGTTCATGGGTTATCCTAACATACAATACGATTAAAATAAAATATCATGTTATAAAATTAAAAAGACAAGACAGTATTACGTACCGTAATGTGGTGTAAAAGAGATGGGTACCTACACAATTTCCGTTCATTGTTCGTTCATTAATTTTTCGTCGGATTACATAACAGGGCACAGACATTGCAATTCTATTTTATGTCGCGTCGATTGAACTGTAATGTTCCCAACTCAAAAAGCACTTATATCAGGTTAACTAACCCAGTGTTACTTTTTAGTAGCGCAACGCGTAATAAGAGATGAAACGTTAATTACTTAACTCCGAGATTACAAACTCTCTATTTATTCATTAAACCCGTCTAAACGTGCAAGTGGGTATAAGTATATAAGTCTTTGTAACAAAGGAGAATGGGCACCGAACTATTGGTTTCTGCCATAAAGCCCAATAGCCATAAGATAAACATCAAAGGAATGAACTTTTCAAGCAGAACCTTTGCTACTCACACGACTTTTGCCAATTATTATTAGTCAGTTCGGAGTTAACGACCTAAATAGGTGACAACTTGGGTATCGTAGTTATGGAATTCTTGGCGCCCAATAGCCCTATAATATATACACCATTGGAAAGACCTTTCCAAGGAGAACCCTTGCTACTAACTCAACTTTTGACAGTTGAATTGTTATTGAGATCAGAATTAATGACCTAAATAGATAACTACTTGGGCACCGAAATTTAGGAATGTGCTTGGCACAGCCATAAGTGATATATCAATGGCTAGTGCTTTTTAAGAGAAACATTTGTTATTAAAACGAATTTGTATGGGACGGCATCCGACACGACTCGGAGATCAGGAAAAATTAAATAGGTATAATACAATTACTCACTGCGTTGCAAAAAAATTGGAGCATTTATCTTCTTCGTAAATGGAAAAACATGCATGTTTAAAGTGACCTTATCGATTGAAAATTATGTTGCTGGCATTAGGGTTGGAGCATGGCCTCGGATGAAGGTAGTACATTAGAAATCAATCAATTTTTTTTCAAACGCTGTAGTTATGATGCGTGTGAACTTTTTAGCTAAAGAGGTATTTTTACCTCTGTGGCTGAAATGTAGTTGTACAATTCATGTCTACCTACACTTTAGGGAATTCAGGCGTAATGTTATACGTGTTAATATAATAATGATGATGGTTAAAAGTTACTGTTTATTGATTAATTAACTTATGTTGATGTTAAAGTCACATTTAGGACGATTTAACGCCAAACAAACGAATAATTCAGACATGTCGTAATAGTAACAAACGTTCTTCTAAACGAGATCTTTTCAATGAAATATATCTTTCTATATCTATAGAAACATTATTTCTAAAACGGAATACGAGTATAGGAGGCCATGTTTTAAAGGCTGATAGGCTAAAAGATGATGTTTGCAAGGCACAGAATTATATGAAATTTTATACTTATAAAATTCAATAATACTTAATTTGAGAGCTCTGTAGCTCCTTACGTACTAACAATCAAGAGAAGTCGTCGTTGTAAGAAATATTCTCCTTGATGAAATCTTTCCATTCGTTTATATCTTAACGTTATTAAGCTTCAGTGAAGAATCACCCAATCTCCCTTCTTAAGGTTTCCGATACTGTCGTACCCATTGTATTTGCTCGGCACCGGATTTAGTAGCCTCATTGCATTCCTTATAAGTAAGCTTTCACCGATTGTGATATTTTTCAGATCCGAGCACATTTATGGCCGATATGAGACGACATCTTAAACTTTTTCGCTATTTGCAATAGATTTTCTAACGGTTTCTGATACAGCCGTAGTTATTGTGTTTGCTGGACACTGGAGTTCTTAGGCTCATTGCATTCCTTAGGATGCAAGCGTTCTTCGATTGGGATGTTTTTCATTTCTGACTAGATTTACGGCCAATATGAGACGACATCTGCAATTATTTTGCTATTGCCAGCTTCATCTTTTAACCCTATTTTAGTAAATACTATTGTTCTTTCTCCATAGCTGGGCACCGCTAATCAAATAGTTAACTTCATTAATCGCTTATCCGTTCCTAAAAAAGTTAGCTTCGTCAAACGGTAAAGCGTTACATGTCGAAAGATTTAGATAACTGAAGATAACGTTAATCGTTAACTCGTGATAGAAATTGCATTATAGATGTCGTCGCTTTAATGATTTACTTAAAAAATGTTGTTATGGAAGTTTAGGTAGAACATGAAAAATTAATAAAAAACGGGTTTATCATTAGAGTTTGCAATAATTATTATTTAGAGATCAAATTCAAATCCAAATAGAGTCCAGAACGTGTTTTCGCAGCGCGGCGCGGTCCGCGTGCTGTCCTTTTGCCAAATAGTAGGTAAGACTACATTAACGATTAAAGGCTCGTACACATTGTCGCGACGCGACGCCCGACACAAAGGTACCGCGCGTCGCGCGACGAGCGGCGCCATTGTGTAGCGCTGTCGCGTCGCGCCTGTCTGTGGGAGCCTTAACGGAGTTTTGGAAACAATTTTAAAGTTAAAATCTCGAAGTGTTAACTTCGTTAATTAACGATTAAAACTAATTAACTTTCTTGTGCACAGCTTTTTGTTTCTCTTTAGGTCCAGTTAGTGCTTAATCAACTTCTGACAACGACGTTTTTGCGCTATACGAAAAAGAGAGGGTCGCGCATGTCAGATGGGTTTTAGAAACGGGATGACAACTACTTATATGTATAGGTAATGGTATCCACTTAACTAGTAAGCTTTGAGTATCAGAATGGTTACTAGTTATTTACTGTGCATTAAAGAACCTATGAATATGATGTGTAGGGAAAGGATTTTATGAAGAAAACCACAGAAAGACAAGACTTGGCATTTATTTCAATTTGGCTTGTCAGTTAAATAAGAAGGACCAAGAAACTCCACGGCAGCTTGTTTTAAAGTATTTTATCAACACATTTTGACATCAGCATAAATTATTATTATCACATCACATTAATCTCTTGGACCATTTCCCAAAATTATAGCAACTTATAAACGGAAAGAAACAGAACACGAATACTTATTCCTTAATTCGATTTAACACATAAGATATAGGGGAAGTACGTCCAAAATGACATAAACGGACAAAATGAAACAACGTGCTTTGTGCGGGCTACAATGCTGCATTTGTCATAACATCACCTGATGCCGGCCATGTTGGCATACCTTTTTTTTTTTTTTTTTTGGTGGGAAATCATCAAATGACGTCTCGGGCGGAGCGGAAGGGCGTGTCAGACTCTTACTGACTAAAACCCACCCGTGTTCCTTCAGTTGCCTGTGCGCCAGGGCCACGGTAACTCTTTCGAACAATCCGCAGCCCCGGCAGGCATCGGTCCTATCGGACCCCGTCAATTTTGCTGACATCTCTTTGAGGCGCGCGTGGAACACGACGCGCCGTCGACCCGGGCCTGGTCCTTACCGGACGACGAGCTGCCCATTGCTCGCCGTCCGCAAGCCCGCGCCTACGGTGGCCGGGAGTCGGCAATCGACTCCCGACGCCCAGGGTGTCTCCTCCTCCTGCGGCGGCTAGGGGCGCGAGGGCGCAGTGATTGCCTCTCCCTCTCGCGCTCCGCCTCCTCCTTCGCGAGCATTACTGCTTCGCAGAAGGAGGTGACGGCTTCCCATTCCCTCTCGCTCCGTACCATGGCCTGAACCAGGGCCGGACGCGAGAGGTCGCCGCCGCCGATCGCCGCCACGAGGACACGGCGGTGCTCCGCCCAAGCCGGGCAGACCTCCACCGTATGCTCCACCGTGTCCTCCGGTCGATCCACGCAATGATAACACCCGGGCGTTTCCTCCCGCCTTATACGAAACAGGAACCTCCCGAAACAGCCATGTCCGGTGAGGACCTGCGTCAGGCGGAAGGTGAGGACGCCGTGGCGCCTCTCAAGCCACTCCTCAAAGAGGGGTCTTACCGCCGCAATTGTGGCGTGCCCTGCGCTGGGTTGCAACAGTCGCACTCTCCATGCCGCCATGAGATCCCGCCGGAGCTCTGTCCGCTGTGCCGTGATTTCTCGCGGCAGCGGAGTTACGCCCCGGCGTTTCGCCTCCTCGCGCCACTCACAAACGTGCGCGAATGTTGGCATACCTGTCAGGTTGTAAACGCACGCCGGTATAACTGGTACGAGCGTGTTTTGTGCGCGTAAATGTTTTTGTTTTGATGGATTTAGTCCTGTTTTTGGGGAGTTTCACGTGGTTTTTATTACATATTTTGATGTAAATTGAAGTAGTGTAGCACTATACTGTATTATTTATAAGGATTAATATAAATATCTCGTGTTTTTAGAAATTATGACTTTTTTTGGGTGGGAAATCATCAAATTACTTCTCTCGCTCTGGGCGGAGCGGAAGGGCGTGTCAGACTCTTACTGACTAAAACCCACCAGTGTTCCTTCAGTTGCCTGTGCGCCAGGGCCACGGTAAATCTTTCGAACAATGATGACCCCGACAGGCATCGGCCCTATCGGACCCCGTCAATGTTGCTGACATCTGTTTAAGGCACGCGTGGAACACGACGCGCCGTCGACCCGGGCCTGGTCCTTACCGGACGGGGAGCTGCCCATTGCTCGCCGTCCGCAAGCCCGCGCCTACGGTGGCCGGGAATCGGCTATCGACTCCCGACGCCCAGGGTGTCTCCTCCTGCGGCGATTAAGGGCGTGAGGGCGCAACGATTGCCTCACCCTCAAGCGCTCCACTTCTTCCTTCGCGAGCATTACTGCTTCGCAGAAGGAGGTGACGGCTTCTCATTCCCTCTCGCTCCGTACCATGGCCTGGACCAGGGTCGGACGCGAGAGATCGCCGCCACGAGGACCCGGCGGTGCTCCGCCCAAGCCGGGCAGACTTCCACTATATGCTCCATCCGGTTGATCCACACAATGGTAACACCCGGGCGTTTCCTCCCGCCTTATCCGAAACAGGAACCTCCCGGAACAGCCATGTCCGGTGAGGACCTGCTTCAGGCGGAAGGTGAGAACGACGTGACGCCTCTCAAGCCACTCCTCAAAGAGGGGACTTATTACCGCCGCAATTGTGGCGTGCCCAGCACTGGATTGCGACAGTCGCACTCCCCATGCCGCCCTCAGATCCCGCCGGAGCTCTGTCCGCTGTGCCGCGATTTCTCACGGCAGCGGAGGTACTCCCCGGCGTTTCGCCTCCTCGCGCTACTCCCAAACGTGCGTGAGGACTTTTGCCTCCAGATCCCATGGTGGCAATCCGGCAAGAAGGCTCGCCGCCGCCTCGCAAGAGACCGTGCGGTATCCCCGGACCAGCCGGACGGCCATGACTCTTTGGGACGCGTTACACCGGCGCGGCGGGCTGGTCGACTCCTCAATGAACGATAGAAATTATGACTTAGTTATTATTTTGATAACCTGTGGGGCTAAATTACGTACCTACTTACATTCGGGGCAAAACGACATATCAATGATAGCTCAGACTAAGATAATGATCCCAAAAAGCAGCTAGGAAAAAGAATACAGGTACAGAAGACTCATTACGAATATTACGATGAGGCCTCAGATGTAGAAGATTTTCCAGCTGCGACGGACGATGACGACGATGACTGCGCATGTATTTATTGTAACGACCTCTTTTCCCGTTCCAAGCCCGGTGAGAGCTGGCTACGGTGCAACGTTGTTCACTTTGGGCTCATACATCATGTGGTGATGTACCCAAGAAGACCAAACCTTCGTCCGTAAAATATGTACCTACGAGTATTTCATAATTTTTGTGTATGTAATTTTGTCCGTATTACATGGACAAAATTAATTTCCTTAGAGTTGGTGTTTAATTTAAATTAAAAAAAAATTATGGTTCCCATTTAATTACAAGTTTACGTAGGTTGAAACTAATTAACGAAAGATGATTATTAAAACTGATGACTGATTGTAACTATGTTAATTAAAAATTATATGATTATAAATCAAAACCGCATGTTATTTTGGACGTACTTCCCCTATTATTAGTTTACAGTTACCAGCAGTAATCAAGAAATCTGGCCAATTAACTTACGTGATCATTATAGTTAGTCCAATTTTCACCACAGTTGTATCCAAAAGGTTCCAGGATTGGCGGATAGGTACACGTATTTTAATAGTCTTCCAATATTACTCAATTAAGTACATCCAACAATGCCGCCATATTTAACCAATCAGAGATAGTCATAAATTATTTTTAATTAATTTCTAATTTAGCATTTAGGAAGTTCAATTTTAATACTTAATAAGATAATTTACTATGTACTTATTTGTAATCGAAAATAAAATATGATAAGTTATTAACATCAACTTAAAGTTCTGAAAATCTTTTGAAATTACATGTTACTTGAAAATAGAGATATAAAATCATATTAAACATTGTAAGTACTTATCATACTTATTAATTATAACTTAATCATTTATTGTAATGCTTGTAAATTAATAAACATTTGTTTTGGTTATTCAAAAACCACAAAGGCACAATTAATCATATCTTATGTTTGATTGTTTGGATATACCAAATTTTCGTCTAGAATCGTTGTTTGTGGTAGTAGTCTTTTAAGTCACAACAATAGCCATTGATATAGAACAACTTACAGCCCCGGACCTAGAAGAGGCAAGCCGGGGCCCGTGCCCCGGGCGCCAACTTCAAGAGGCGGCAAGTTCAAGCCACCGCAACTTGACGATAAATGAGATGCGCAGCACATAAAATCCTTCTCTGCGGGTGGCGCGCTGAGAAAATGGCTACGTGATTATCGTAGGCATAGGTCGTCAAACGGTGTGAGCGGGTTGCGTGGTGCGATGTTGAATTTAGCCAGGTACTCTCCGATTTTAAAGCACATGCTCCACTTTTATTCGGCGATATAAAAAAGGCTAGCTTTCTATCTCTTGCAACAGTACTATGCCGCGGTCAAAACTTTAACAAAAGATCCTTTATTTTAGAAATATTACATCGCGTTGCCGCCCTTTCCGACGCCTGTAAGTGCAAAGGCGACATGATTTCGTTGAATTTTTTACTACAGCGCTGGCGCCCCTTTTGGGTTGGAACATTATCTATCGATAAAATTTTACTAATATGTTGCTAGCAAATAATTGGAGCTCGCTTCGCTCGCAATTATAGCCTAGCGACTCTTTAATTCTTAAATTTTTTCCGTATAAGTCGATTAAGCACCTACCTTAAAAATGTAACTTATCTGAGGCAGAGTGCTAAAATTATCGCGCTCGCTTCGCACGCTCGTGCATTCTAGATTGTCTTAATTGGTGTTGAGCTTTTCTGCATCTTAGCAATCGAAAATCTTGACAAGACAATCAGTTTAATTACGACTAGGCCATCAATTTTTTTGCAGAACTAAAGGCTCGATTAGTAAAATTTTAATTCTAATCTATCTATACGTACATATGGGCATGCCAAAAGAATTTAGATATTCTTTACTCATTTGTTTGACACTGATAAGATAAACACCATCTAGGCTAGTTGTTTATTGATATACTTAAGTTGAAAATAGAACACACCAATTCTTTTTTTTTATTTGGATGAGCATTATTTTTCCGAGAATCTGGCGGGAATTCGGTTACAGCAATGGAGCTCAGTCGACGTAAGTTTCGCGCTATAATTTATTATGACTATAAAAAAGGGTTAAAGCCTCAAGAACGTTTTGAACTTTGGCTAATACTTTTGGTGAGTCAGCTTGTTCACGAGCAACAGTATTTAATTGGCTTGCTGAATTAAAAAGAGGACGGGGATGTCTCGAAGATGAAGCAAAGACAGGTCGGCCGCCCACCGCGGTCATAGAAGAAAACATTCCTGCAGTAGAAAAAACTTATTCGCGAATACCGACGAATTACATACATACGTCGAACTGGAGCAAGAACTGTAAATTGCATCAGCAGCAATGGAAACCATAATTCACGACCACTTTTCTCTCCGAGAGAAAGAGCAAATATAGGCTATAGGAAATATAGGAAATAAAACACTAATACTTCGAAATTTATCGACCTACAGGTTTCACAAACCTGTGTCAATTTTAGTGAAATAAGTTCAATACCTACATATCTAATTCCCTTAATAACATGTCACATGGCATGTCGGAAATAAAAACAAAATTCAAGAACAAATAAAACTAATTACCTACTACTAATTTTGTGCGCGCGAAGAAAAAATACACAACCTCGCTTCACAACTTCAAAACAAAATCGCGGAGTGAAACCACGAGCGCAGCCGATTCACCCCGAAGGTAGCCGAACGTCACCTGACATTGCCGAGCTTTACGAAGTAGACCGAATGACGTGTGTCAATTCACGAACTTCTGATTTTCGGCTTGGCTGAAGCTTCGGCTGGGTTATGGCCGATAACGAAAATATGGCCGAATCATAATTTTTAGGCTGAAAATGGCCGAAAACAAAAACGTAGCTTCGGTCGGTCACTGCTATTTATGTTTCAGATTTAAAACAAATAAAAATTCAAATACAAGACGATGAAAAGAAAATGGATTATTGGAGAGATGTTGTAGGATCTGTAACTGAAGAATTTTCAGACATAATGCAGTTGTATGACATCAAATTCTGCATAAGCCTTTACAAAAATTAATAGGTACCTATACCTACTGCAATATTTTTGATTGGGATTAAACTGATATATAAGCAACATCTTCAATTTAAAAGCTACTTTTTATTTTTCTATTTCTGGAGCGTACTAATAAGCTGTAGATAGTCGATCATATAATACGAAATAAAAATAATGTGCCGACATAAATATATAATGTTTGTTTCTTTAAAAGATCTCATACTTACAGTAATTTTAATCTCCACATCACACCAATTTTATTAGGTAAGTTTAAATCATTTTAAATATTAGATTAAGTAAATTTCATTATAAAATCTGGTTATAAATTACAATAGATATTATTTCTAAAGAAATATGTACAATGATCACTACTATGGTACTAAGTAAGGTACATTGTAATTAATGAGTCGGCAGGAGGGCCAGTATCTGCGGCATGTGTTCTGTTTATGTAAAGAAACCATGTAGCACGTCGCTAATCACTACTCGACGAAAGCCGCCAGACATATGAGACAACTGAGCGCGCACATAAGCAGACGACTTGCACAGCAGGGCATGTCGTCGGCTTGTGTGCTGCCAGAGCTTCAGTGTAGACACCTGAGATAAGTACGTTAGGTATATCGCCTGGCAATTCTCGTCTACGAGTTTCGCTTGGACATTCTTCTCGTCTCGAAGGTCAAGAAACTCTCCTCGTGTAAGCGTACAATACGGCCGATGAATCATGCCGGTCTGAACATAGGCTCTCCGAAATTTCTCGAGTGCACACTCACTCACTCTCTCCTCATGTCACTATTTGGTTCAAAATGTAATTGCGCAGCCTTCTGCGCAAAGTTCGGACCGCCCATGATTCCTCGGCCGTATTAGATGATTTTTTTTTAAGTTTAATTTCCTTTGTCCACTTAAATCAACTCTAGGCACACATACGTTATCAACTCAGGATTAAACATTTCCTTATGAACATCCTTTTTTTCTTAATTAGCTACCGATTTAGGTAACTTCTTGCAGACTTTTTCTTTTTAATCGACTTCTTGTGTCAGTGATATTGCAAACAGGGCTTGCAGTCTCTTAATACCTACCTGCGGGGTAATTACGTAACACACTAACAGTAGGAATGGGTTTCATTTTGACAGTTCAACAACATTCATTGCGTTATTTACGTTGTTGAACAGACAAATTTTTCGAACATATGAAGCAATGAATTAGCAATAGGCTTCAAAATGATTCAGATTGTGATAGATAGTGTGTTACGTAATTAGGGTGCTGCTTAAGCTTCATCAAGAGAATGTTAACCCCAGTTTAGTGACATCACCTGCCTAACCTTTTCCCAATGGAGGCGTTAGTTCCGATTTTGGCCACGCGCCAGAAGATCCTTTACTGCAATAATCTGCAATAATTTAGGTGTATAATCTTGGATGTATTTTGTATGAAATTCTCAATAGAGATTGACAGACGACGCACAGCCTAAACCACGGGAGATGAAATTCACCCGGGCGACGCCGGGCACGAACAGCTAGTATTATAATATTATTTTAAAGCAATGTATTTATTACCTACCCATCCTTTCATTGCGACCCTACCAGTACTAGTGCTGTGGGTGCACATTTAGCGCTTTTTTATGAATTCATTTTCATTAGCTGATTCAAAATTTGGGTACAAAAAGAAACATGTTGACGTTTCTGAGAGGTGTGTAGATATATATTATAATTCTGTGAATAGATGCTTGTTACGGTCGCGAATCATATGTTGCTCAACATACCTACCCTGGCGCTTCCCCTTAAAGTCAGGGCCTTTTTACAACAAACTTAAGAGGCTAGCGCAGATTAGGGCGGGCTGCGTCACAACGCAACTCATGGCAAAAAATCTTCCTTCATCACTTTTGTACGTTTTGTATGAACGGTCGCACTGGCTGATCGCTCGTCAGGCATTTTGCGTCTCAAGCCTCAGATACGTTGCGATGCGGCACGCCTGTAGTATGATGGTTCATACAAAATATACGAAGTACCTAATATACGATTTTGTGCAATGCAATATGGCCCCCACCATTGTATGTGCACCTATCCATTGCGCAATTATTGCGTTACGGCCGCCCGGCCCGACGCGACTCCTAACTACTTTGGCGCATTTTTGTAATGCATGGCGCACTGCGGCCTGCCGCATCTGTAATGTGCGCTTATCTTAATAAGTACTTAATGATAACCGCAGGCAAATATAGGTAATGCTGATGCGTAGGATTTGGGCGGATCGCACCGCTTTGCAAAAAATCTTCCTACATCTCTTTCGTACCTACATTGAACAGGCGCGAAGCACTGCACTTTTTCGTATTAAAATGAAATGCGCTGCGTCCCGGCGCACAGTGGAACGAATGTATGGCAGAGGTTGGACATAGGCATTTCCGAGAAAAAAAAGTCTAATTTTGAAAAACTAATAATTTTGCCAATTTTCTTGTACACCGAACTAAACTAAACTACTTATCACTAAAATTTCTTATTTTTGGTTTTGACAATCTTAAAAGCTATTCTGCAGACAAGATTCTCTAAACCTAAAAACAATTTTTGACACAACTATAATCGAGTTTGACAATCGGTAAGTTGCGTAGACCATAGAAATGATGCAAAGTGCAAGAAAACCTGAGTAAAAGCAAATAATTAACTTTAATTGTTTTTAATCATTAATTATATGAAATACAGGGAGCTTAATGACGAAATTAAGATGCAGTAACCTGTATTCGGTAACGTATTCGTAATATCGCTCATTTGGAGAAAGAACGACGTAAATGTAAGTTTTCCCAAATTGAGTTATCAATATATATTATGCTCGAAAAAAATTTCAGAGGAGCAGAGGCGTGAAATATTTAATATGGTTTTAGGATTTATCAACATTTCAGAACGAGACGGTAATGTAACAGATTACAAAAAAAAAACGACTTTAAATCACTCTCCTGTAAAATTTTAAAAGCAGTAGTTACGTTTCTCCAAATGAGCGATACAACTTCTTCGTTATTTTTTCGGTAAGTATTCAATAAGAAAAATAAAAACATTGATTAAAGTCCACAAACTACAGCATTTAAAAGTTGATTCAGGTAGCATGATTATCTTGCTATTTATTTCAGCGTAGGTAATAAACAGTGCCGGATTAACCACGTAGCAAGAGTAGCAATTGCTACGGGCCCCGCGCAAAATGGGGCCCCGCGTATCCAAACCAGCCCATCTCCGCCTGACCGTAATTTTTTTTGCGAAACTTATTAAAACTTGGTATATTGAATTTACTTGATGTCACAACAACGTGAAAAATAACACCTTTTCTGACTAACACGATCCACCATAATCCACGTCACACTATTGGGAACCGATTATATCTTTGGTAAAATCAAAACAGAGAATTTCATACGGTAAACGCACAAGTTCTACAAAAAGCCGCTCTTATAAATGTATAAGTAGAATTTGAATCGGCCCGATAATCGGTTCTACAAAAAGTCAGTTTTAAACTGTTAGTTTCTTATCAAGATAATTCTATACTAGCTGTTGCCCGAGACTTCGTCTGCGATCCAGGATGAAAAGTAGCCTATGTCCTTACCCAAAATCATGGTCTATCTCTGTGTCAAATTTCATCGAAATCCGTTCAGCCGTTTTGACGTGAGAGAGTAACAAACATACAAACTTACTTTTGCATTTATAATATTAGTTGCAAATTGCCTGGGCAATCTTATCTCTGTTCTTTTTGTACATGGCAGAGCCCAATAGGGCCTATAGTAATCTACTGTACTATTAAACACCGACAAAATTGGAACCTATAGATGGCAAATGAACCTATTGAGTATTGTTTTTTTACCACTTTATATTTAAGAACCCGTAGCAGATCAAGGACCCCTCAATAAAATTTGCTACGGGCCCCGCGCTTGCTTAATCCGGCACTGGTAATAAAGCTAATCCTAATTTCCTAATCCTAATCCAATATTATAAATGCGAAAGTAAGTTTGCTTGTTTGTTACCTTTTCACCCCTAAACCACTGAACCGATCATCATAAAATTTTGCATATATTTTCTCAGGGGTACAGAAAAGGACATAGGGTACCTTTCATCCAGAATAAAAATACTGTTCCCGAGGAAAAGAACAACAACTGTCGATGGTCGCAATTGGTTTATGACGCTAGATGGCGCTACATGTCTTTCGAATCATGATTGAATTATAATATTAGAAACTTTATTAGTGTGTTAAGATTGTTTTTTTTTTAATATATGTAATTCATTTTGTGAGTCTAGAGTGAACTCCAACACCGTTGGACCGAACACCATGAAAGTTGGCACATAGGTACCTACGTGTTTTTAATGGAGAATGATTTCCAGGGTTCTTTCGTCCTCCACGAGGGCGAAGCCGCGGGCAAGAGCTAGCTTACTAATAAAAATGTGATCTCGAGAAAAGATAATCCGGTTTTTCGTTCAGTATCTAAGTTGAAAATCTCCGATATTCTCGTCGCCGAATGAAAGCCCTACCAAGGACATCTTGAATTTGTCTGAGTATGTCTGTTATGCCGTGAATCGACAACAGCTGCAATCACATCAGCTTCCATAATGATTTCCAATCTCACAAGCATCCAAACTTTCAAGTACTAGTAAAGAAATATGCTTTGTAAATTTTAGTTCATGACAACTAATTTTAATCCACACCTCTTTATTCGCGATAAAAAATAGTCTGATTTAGTTTGACAATCAAAACTTTAGGTGAAAAACGTCAAATTCAGGATAGGAAAATTGCCATTTTCATATTGAATACCTACCTAACTAAAATGACATTAGTGCTGAGTTAAGTTGTGTCACTTTAGTCAATTTCAGAATGGAAAACGTAGTTTGACAGGAATAAACAAAATTTTGGTGATTTTTTGTCAAGTTTACAGAATTTTGTGACAAGAGAATCGGCACCAATATCATAGTATTTAGTTAGCAAATGCCTTCAAAACTTAGTCTGACAAATTTCTCTTTCTCTCCTATTCCGGGAGATGTTTTTTTTTTAATTTTTGCTATGAAAATGACTGTATCGACCTCTCTGCCGCCTGATTACAACCTCGTTTCGATTTGTGTTCTGTAATATCATAATACGCATAGCAAAAGCTACATTTACTGCTAAGAAACATGTTGCGCCAAACGTGCACCTTCTGATATGTAAGCTGATTTATAACTAATCTAACTACAAAAAAAAAGAATTTTATTTATTTATTAACTTTATGTACACATAGAAATATTATAATAACCACAACCTAAGAACATTTAAAATCAAATTTTAATCATCCTTATCACTATCTTCGTCATCATTATTCTATTCAGATTCGGAATATATATTTGCTAAATCATTGACATCAACAAATTCGATGTCATTCTTTTCGGAATCCGTTAAGTCATAAAATTCCGCAAAAGTAGATTATTTTACGAACTTATTTATTGTTGGACGAATGCTTATAAGCAGTGGATCAAACTATAATAAAAGATTATGCATAATATCTTCATAACATGAGATACCAACTGTTGGATTTTTGAGAATGGCCCCTCTATATTTTCGAAAATCTTTGTTCTAGCCTCAGATGCCTCTTCAGATGAAATCCAATGGGTATAATTGACAAACTCTGTACAATGTCTGGCCCGTGTATAAGAAGTTTATAAAGACAAGAGGATTATCAAAGCAGAAATCTCTGAATTTAATGTCATTTATCTTCGGCCCTGATGAAATATACAGCAACATCACACAGATTTTTCTCAATAGCTCAGCATCTATTCCCGTAACTTCAGATTTAGCGTAGTTTAAAAAAAAACGCTTTGCCGAGTTGCCATTGTTGGTAGATCCACTACCTTATTTCACAACATCGGGAAGCCCGTTTCTCTTCTTACAGCCTCTTGGATCCTTCTTTTCCTCTCATCAACTTCCCTTTTTGCCACATCACCCTTCCCTTGCGATGACTTTGACTATTTTATAGGAAATGTGTAGAAAACCATGGTCTAAAAAAACAAGGTCTGGCACTCCGAGAGTGACACAAGCTTACGTATCCAGTTGCCACTTTATTGCAACAAAACAAGAAGTATGGAAACATTTTCAGTCACCATTATGTTATAAAATATATATCGAGCATTTAAATTGTCTTTTTGTTTTTCTAATCAAACGAAACAATTCAATTTAAACTTATACCGACGTAATTGTTAGAATAATTAGCAGTGGGAAGATTATAGGCTGATTATGTATGTTTTGTGGGGAGTTATTATTATACACTACTGGTAACACAGCGGTGATGACGTAGGCTTGTGTCACCCACGTGACCACTGTGTCTCGGAATGCTATACCTGGCGAAGTAAATTATTATACCATGTAGAAAACATTCCATTGACCGAATCCAAGCGTGAAGAGAGCATAAGCCGTAATTGTACAATTTCGGCTCCCGGTTTCCCTTTTACCAACTCCAAATTATTAATTTATTTAAGACTGGGCTTGCTTAGTCACACACTGAAGGTGCTGTTTCAGATATAATAGAATGACTTCTACCATCAATAATTGTCAACAGCAGCTGGTGTGTAACATTAATTCCATCAGTGATGGTATATTGCATTAAGGCCTTAGGTGCAGCGCAGACGGCACACTTTTTGTGCGATCGAGTCTGCGGCGCACAAAAAGTCTGCATGGCGCGCAAAGTCGGTCGCGGATTTTTCACAGACTCAACGCACACGACGCACATCTTCGATCATTCTGTCGGCAGAGCTGTAGGGACGTAGACGCTATGGAAATCGTGCAGAGATCGCGAAGTATTATTTTGTACATGAAGTACAGAAAGCGGAATAAACATCACAGCACACTTCTTCCCACATTTTTCTTTTTAAATGTCTATCATGATATTCTGCCTTAGAAGTATCATAAATTGCTGGTCTGTTTTGTATTTCTTGAATTAACATCGTTACATCGACCTCTGGCGCCATGATAATAGATCGCGTGCCTTACGTCCACCCCTAGCAAATGCAGATTGCCGACTAAAGTGTGCGCCGTCTGCGATAGCGCGCGTTGAAGCAAACGTTCAATTTTTTTCACACACTTTTTGTGCCGAGCGGCGCGGCGTGGCGCGGTGCGGTCTGCCCGAATTACACGGATTTTTTGTGCGCCGGACTTTTTGCGCGTCGTGTGCGTTACTGCATATAATTGCATAGGTTCTATTTTCACAGACTAAAAAGTGCGTCACGGATAGTCTGTCGTCTGCGCTGCTCCTTAAGGTGCAGCGCAGACGGCACACTTCTTGTGCGATCGAGTCTGCGGCGCACAAAAAGTCTGCATGGCGCGCAAAAAGTCGGTCGCGGATTTTTCACAGACTCAACGCACACGACGCACATCTTCGATCATTCTGTCGGCAGAGCTGTAGGGACGTAGACGCTATGGAAATCGTGCAGAGATCGCGAAGTATTATTTTGTACATGAAGTACAGAAAAAGAAGAAGAAATAGAGAATTTTGGGTACATCCTATACATGTCCAAACAGGAGCGGAATAAACATCACAGCACACTTCTTCCCACATTTTTCTTTTTAAATGTCTATCATGATATTCTGCCTTAGAAGTATCATAAATTGCTGGTCTGTTTTGTATTTCTTGAATTAACATCGTTACATCGACCTCTGGCGCCATGATAATAGATCGCGTGCCTTACGTCCACCCCTAGCAAATGCAGATTGCCGACTAAAGTGTGCGCCGTCTGCGTTAGCGCGCGTTGAAGCAAACGTTCAATTTTTTTCACACACTTTTTGTGCCGAGCGGCGCGGCGCGGTGCGGTCTGCCCGAATGACACGGATTTTTTGTGCGCCGGACTTTTTGCGCGTCGTGTGCGTTACTGCATATAATTGCATAGGTTCTATTTTCACAGACTAAAAAGTGGGTCACGGATAGTCTGTCGTCTGCACTGCACCTAAGCCTACACTGGTGCGACGCGACGCCCGACACAAAAGAACCGCGCGTCGCACGACGAGCGGCTCCTTTGTGTAGCGCTGCGAGTCACGCCTGTCTGTGGGAGCCTTTAATCTCAGCTTCAATCAGCTGTCTGTACATTTTCTTTAGATTCTTTCATAAAAAGACCTATGAAGTTATTAGCCAGATTACTTAGCTCACTTCTTTCTACTCGTCTATATCAACAGACCAGTGCCAGAGCCAGAGCGTTCATCATCAGACAAACGCTTTGGCTGGATGATCCATCAAATCCCCATTTGCTGGTCAAAACGAGCTGTTGATTCGAATCCACACAATTTTTTAATGAACTTAAAGGATGATTTCCACCAAACGGCTCGCATCGCATCGTATCGGAACGGATTTTAAAATCTTTAAATTATATTAAATCGTGTACACAGTATTTAAAGTCTATATTACCAAGCCGCGCACAGCAGCTTGACCGCGGGAGTCTTCCGCGACACGCGATCGTAGCAGAAAGTATGCTGTGACGGGCGATCGGCTCCGTTCGCCTGTCGTCGTATCCGAATTAGAACATGTCAAGACGGTAGGAATTAAACTATTTGACTAGGGCGCAGAAACGGATATGTTCGCAAGCAACGGTACGGAGCCGATCGTATGCGTCGACATCCTGCCGGACGCGATCGGCTGTCGCCGCATCCGTTCGTATCCTTTCCGATCCGCGCAGTTTGGTGGAAATCATCCTTTAGTCTTCTCGTGGTCACGTCAACGAGAGCTTGTTATTTTATTTTTGCAGTTTTCTGCAACTGTCAATCTTCTTTGCCTGGATAACACTTCACTTTTTCTTTAACCAGCATGTAGTACCTACAGTGGGGTATTATTCAACTCCTTCTTGATTGTTAAAATCTCGAAGTATTTTGTAGCGCCATTTTGATAAATTCATCGAGACATAGAGCCAATGCTTTCAAAGGTATATTTTCCCTAACCTGAATTGTATTCCCATAAATAAAGGCTTTAATTTTGGAGGCCTCTTCCGCTTTTTCCATTATGTATTTCATTACACGAGCTGTGTCGATTTCTCCTGCTTTTCCCTAGAAAAGCAGGAGAATACACTCACATACTTATGCCCTTTCAGCCAAAAACAAGATTTCAGCTCTGCTGCTGCTACCACTGCATTTGGATGCAGTGGTAGCAGCAGCAGAGCTGAAATCTTCAGTGCGGCTTCTTTTATGCGTTATCAAGATTCTCAAAGCATTTACAAGTACTAGGATTTGTACAGGTGGAAGCATCCGATTTAGGCGGGGAAATCATGTGCTCGATAACTTCCCTTACATTTTCTGTAGAAGGGTCTACATTTTCGTTTAGTTTCTTTGAAAATACTGGCCGCTGAATTGAACCTTGCAGCCACTCTTCATTATTTCTTACGGAACTTATCCGTGCTTCTGCCAGATTGTGTCACAAACAGATTGGGTAACAAAATCGACGGCACCAGTCTTATAAACTTCATTCTTACATACTTGTACAGAACTAATCTCTTTTAAAACACTGAACAAGTAGTTATAGTAGTTCGCGTAAATCTTTATGTGCGCGTGCACATAACGCAACGTAAAGATTACGATTCGTAGTAAAATTTGGAAAATTAATTTCGAGTTTAGCGTGACGAGGTTTAAATCAATACTGATTTTAAAGCTACATAGGGTGACGTTTTTATTCTATATCCAGGTAGCCTCATTGATTGATTAATATTACACGGTCCTATTTGCTGATGAGGCATGGTAAATTAGTTTATTACAAGTAGTTTGTTAGTACTCATAACGGCATTAGTTATTCTGTGTAAACAATTAAGTAACCATTTCTCTAATCACTTTTCTTAATAATCTATATTTCCTTTCATTGGGTTCTCAGGAAAGTTATATTTTGTATCGATACCTACTCTTAATATCTATTCCTATGTGTGGATCATCCTAACTAATATTATAAATGCGAAAGTAAGTTTGTTTGTTACCTTTTCACGCCTAAACCACTGAACCGATCATCCTGAAATTTTGCATATACGTTGTCAGGTGTACAGAAACGGACATAGGGTACCTTTCATCCCGAAAAAAAGTACTGTTCCCGAGGAAAACAACAATAACGTTCTTATGATAATAGATGGCGCCACGTGTCTTCCGATCATGATTGAATTATAACCCGAATTGATAGTCAGTCTAAATTAACGCGAGCGAAGCCGCAGGCAAAAGCTAGTCCTAACTAATATTATAAATGCGAAAGTAAGTTTGTTTGTTTGTTTGTTACCTTTTCACGCCTAAACCACTAAACCGATCATCCTGAAATTTTGCATATACGTTGTCAGGGGTACAGGAACGGACATAGGGTACCTTTTATCCCGCAAAAAAGTACTGTTCGCGAGGAAAACAACAATAACGTCCTTATGATAATAGATGGCGCCACGTATCTTTCAAACCATGATTGAATTATAACCCGAATTGATAGTCAAGTCTAAATTAACGCGAGCGAAGCCGCGGGCAATAGCTAGTATTATTATAAAATCTAACGTAACTGTAAACGAACTGTATGTCAGAAGGTACACGTTTGGCGCACCATGTGTATTAGAATTATGCAGCTCTTGGTATGTGTGTTATGATATTAAAGACCACAACTTGAAACAGGACCAGATTCAGGATGCAGAGAGCTCGATTAAGTAAAACAATACACTTTCCTAAAAAAGTGCACGTTTGGCGGTCATGTCATAGCAGTATAACTATTGCTATGCTTAATACGACAGTAAAGCCCACAACTTCAAACGAGGCCAGAATCAAACGGCAGAAAGCTCGATATTCATTTTCATAGTAAAATTTCACATTTCCTCAAATTAACTCCCGTAATACGAGATAGAAAAAAAATTGTCAGCACAAGTTTTGAAGGAATTTGATAACCAAATACGATGGCATTATTCGATTTTCAAAATGAGTCATGTCCAGCCTCTTCCATACATTTTGTTCCACTGTGCGGCGAGGCTGTAATGTGCCCTTAGCTTTATATTTATTTATTGCTGTATACAGGTGATTTGTTTCAGCCAGTATGGATAATTCACTACAGGTCATTGATAAAAACGCTGAAAGGAACGCTGAGCTAAATATTAAGTAAAATAAAAGCGACATTAAAACCTATTTAAAGGAAGGTGTATTTTCGAAGATACATCTACATCATATTACTAACGAAATCTTGTAACAATCATAGGTCTAAAGTTGATAGAAGTTATATATATAAATAATTAATTTATATTTAATCATTAACCTCGACCATGACATAATCTGTTCGAGTGGCCACCATTTCGTATTCTGAGCACAGCTGAACTTAAGTAGTCAACAAAAAAACAAAAAAAAACATCAGCGTTTTTCTCTAAGACTAGTTCAGAATCTACCTATAGTGACTTGAAAGAAAATTCAACCAGTATACTATAGCACGTACCTACAAACGGGGTGAATAGGGTTGCAGTGGTGAATCGGAACGAAACCTCCAAAAGGGATATTTTAAAGTTTCGCTCGGATTCCCCCGCCCCCCTCCGTTCTTATTCACCCCGTTTGGCGGTTGGTACTAAAATATTTAAATTATATAAATCAATACATATAAGATACAACTCTGAAGTTGGTGTTCGTTCGAATCGATGTAGTTATATACAGTTAATTCTAGTTACTATGGGTATTACTTGCATAAATCTTTTAACTACAAATTAAAACCACGTTTATTTACAAAAACCTCAAACAGAGATTTATTTTATATTTTTTTTTATAAAATTTATAATATAATAAATAACGTGTTGTTACTAATATTTCTTGTTGAATATACATTTCTATGGAATATAAAAGTACTATTTTTTTCTATTTTTTAGAATCATTTTGAAAGGCTAGGAATTTATCGTTTATTGCTTTAGTATTAGTTTTACATTGTGGTGTTCATTAATAGGAATACTCAGTAAAGATTAGCTTTTTTAAAAAGTTTATTTACATAACATACATAGTAACTGACAAGAGTAGCTAATAAGTAATAAAAACTCAGCAGACAGTAAAGTTAAGAGAAATTAACATGCAAAGGGCGGAGTGCGAAGCGTGCCATCCAAGGCGAAAGCGGTCTACCGCCCTCGCCCGCACTACTCACCGCGCATCTCGCGCCCAACCAACTGAATTCACGAAAGATTTGAGACAGATATCACTGCTTACTGAGTCACAGCTAACTATTCAAATTAAAACTAAATAAAAATATCTATTAAATTAAAAGTCACATAGTACAGGAATATTAATTTAGCTTTTAAAATGATAAAAAAGGATCAATTTAAATGATGAAATTAAAACTTACTGAATATTAAAAATGGAAAATAAAATAATTGAGAGCCTTTTAAATTGGAGCTAATCATCATGTAATTAAACTTTTTTTTAACTATTTTGTATATTATAATATGCAAATGGTGTAAATAGTTATTAATCATTCTACTATTCGGGCGCTTGGTTAAGTATCATTTTTAACAATTTCTGGAATTGGAGTTGTGTTTTATATAAATTCTACTGTTTGCAGTGGCGAATTTTTTAAGACGAATCAAACAACCCAATCGCCATAACATGGTATTCACAAAAATAACGTTCATGATTAACAAGACAACAACAATCTGACGTTTGGGACGCCTAGTAGAAAAATCCGCCACTACATTCAACTCTTTCAACCCCAAAGTTAGCTATTTTATTACCTATAGAATTATATGATTTAAGTAAATAATTAGATTCATATATTAACTATCAGTTTTATGTTCATAAACAAAAACTTGAACAGGAAACATATTTCTCTAAACAGTGACTTCACTAGTAGTAAGACTATTATAAGCTTTAACCCAATGAAAGCATCCAAATGTATCTTTCTATTAGACCAGAATATACAGTTAATTTTTTAAATAATTTTCGCAAAGATGTTCAATGCGACCAAGTTATGCATCAAGAGCTTAAGGTAGGCTAAATCTCGCAAGGAAACTATGTAAAATGTTTAAATTGTCAGAGATTAATTACTTTATCTGCTGACAAGATTGGCATTTTATATAATACATTTAAAAAAATAATCCTCAGCATAGGCAAAACCATTAATTGACTTTTTACATTAAAAAGTCAATTTGTAACCATGTATATTTGTATTTCTAGAATTAACATTATAAACAGTAAAAACATTTAAATAAATATTTATTAAAAACCAATAATAAAGATGTTATTGCGAATCTTGACAACAGAGAATATTGGGTGTATCGTGACAACACTTGCGTAATAATTAACGGTTAAAACATGCATATTTAAATTATTATATTATTGTGGACTTGTATAATGATAAAAACCAGAGTACTTAATTCTGTGATTTCATAATTGATAAAACTATTTTAACCATAAAATAATGATTATATAATCAACCAATGACCATAATTATTATGTCCCTCAGAAATTACACCCATTCAAAACCAATGTGGCGCATTTCATCAATTAGGTACGACACTGAGTCACGCATTAAAATTTTGAAGCAAATTCAATTTAAGATCTTGATAAATAATTATCGCGTTTAAAAATATTATACAACTTTTTTCTAGCTTCTGTTAGGTTAAGCATTATCATAATAATAATAATATAATCTATGAGTTCCATTTAGGATGATTCTAATATATAAAAATATAGAAGACATTGAATGCAGATGTTGCGTCAGGCGTGGCTGCGATCAGCACGGGTGCGATTACCGGCGCGAAGAGCGGCGGCAGCGCGACCGCGTGGCGCGGCGCTCGTCAGTCCTCGCTGCACGAGTCCTCGTTGTCGGCCTCCTTAATGTTCGTAAAGAACGAAACCAACGCCTTTATCATTACACCTGCAACCAGAAAGTCACCAGCATTTAAATTTATCGCCTTTTTTTCTTTTAGTAATAGTTGAACAAACAAAGAAATCAAAATATACCTTTTCCCTCCGGTTCCTTTTCAGACACCTCCCATGCAATAAACCCATCTAATGAAATAATGTATTGTTCATGTAGATATTGGAATATCTCTAAAGTTATGCCTGTAACAAGAAACAATTCAGTTAGTTTCCACCTTAAGTTGTTTAGATTAAAGGCGTTTCTCCATTTACTTTCTTATCAGTCTAGTATAGATAGTTTAGTTTTCGTTGTAGTGGAAAGCGCATAATACGAGGCGTAGTACACTAACTATTTAATGCTACATCGGACCAATAACATAGCTGTTGAATCCGAATAGGGAGAAACGACAAAGAAGAAGCTACAAGACAAACATTCGAGAAAATATGAAGAATTATCGCAGATCAGATCCGATTTTTGTAGGTAATTTGTCAGACTGGTAATAGTCGACTTTGTAATAGCTTTACAGGTAGTAAAGCAATTTAAGTCGGTAGTTATGTAGTAAGTGCAGGTTCGTTCACAAGTTGACGGTTTGACATGGATAGATTATATACTATCGATACGTTATATTGTAAGCCGTATGGTACCTACAGTTCATAATTTATTGATAATTTATAATATCGCGAGATAGATTATAAACTAACGGTGTTCACTATCGTACAGTGACATATATAAGATGGCGGCGTTACTTCAGATTTGGGCCACGCGCCAAGACTACAAGTATGCGTACAAACCCAGAATAAATAAAATAACACCCGCGCAACCCTTACCTACCCCTCTCATAAAACACGACGAAAACAAAACACATTGTGCGATTTTATAATTATTTACGTGAAGATATTATCATGGACGTCCTACTATAGGGGTACACACCTCTACCTAATCCTTAGGGGAATACAGGCGTAATGTTATGTTAATAGTAGTTATTTCTTTACTGCAAATACTGCAATTTTGGCGTATTTTTCGTGTTGTTTACAAACGTTATTAGGTCATCATATGCTTTATACTTTGTGTCAATAATCAGGTATATAGCTAACTTTAGATTTCTTTAAAATTAATTGATTAAAACATATTATAAGCGGCCGGCTTTGTTGCGCCTCACTTATTATACACTCATCTATTTAATTTAATTGATTATTATATTAACCTTGCGGATGTTCCAGCCTAAGTATAAGCTGTTGTATGCCGAACAAACAGCTCGCCTCTCTCGACTGTTTTGTCTCGCCAAAGTCATGTATGAGGCACGCATACTTATTCATGCGGTCTTGGTTGAAGAGTGGTACATCGCGTCCTTCAGGCCCGAAAAGCGCATGTTCGCATATCGCTTGAATTAGTGCTCGCATAAACCAATCCTCATTCATAGAGTTACCAATTTTATCCTGTGGAAAAACATCAACGGGAAATGATTATAAATTCATATTCAAATCAATTTTTACAGTTTATAAAAGAAAATAATTTCTATTGTACAGTCCTCGCATGAAGATATCATCAAGGGTCTTTCTAAGGTTCCACCAGAATTTGTCAAGAGAAACTTGTAATATCGACCATAGTAACACAATAGAAATGAATACCTAATAGGTCATTCCACTCGAAGCTTCAGTGTATCTTACCTGTATCCATCCCTTGATACATTCACAAGTCTCATCAGCATTCATGAGTTGAATTAATTTGTTTTGAGTTTGAGCTGGCGTCAAGATTTTCTTCGTTTCTTCGCTAACCTTAGAGTCTCCTTCCAGAAATTCGAACTTATTATCTTCCAACCATGTTGTCACCTGAAATCAAAATTTTAGTATAGAATAATATACATGCAAGCAAATAAAAATTACGAGGTAGATGTTATATAAAACGAGGGTGCTTACAAGTTTTTCATCCATCCATTGTTTAATTTGAAGACCAGACTCTTGCCATTTGCTTTTTACAAAGGAAGGTCCCATACTTTCTTGTAGGTCTCTAATCACTGCTTTCAAAAACAGATGACCATGTTTCGCAGAAATTATGCTTTCAGAAAGCCTAAATATCTGTACAAACGTGATATGCTGAAAATAAATATAATGATTATTAGATAGATCATATTATTTTGAATATTATTAAACATGTCATATAAAAATTTGCATATTTACCTTCTTTTCGATTTGCGGTGCAATTATCTTTCCTAAATTATCATACAACATAGGAATATCGATGTAATTATCAGGTGCGAATTCTAATATTTCTTTGATGCCAGCTACAAAATTGTCAGGGGAGATGGTATTTGATTCCACTAAACTGAGCAATGCCTTTGAAATGAACGGAATCTCCTTTGCCGACCTAAAAACAAAATTGTGATGTAACTATATCTGTATATTAAATAGCTAAATATACAATGTTTAGTATAATAAAACTGTGCTTACTTTTCTATAGCAATATTAAGTATTTCATTAACCACAGCAGCATGGTACTGGGATGTGTACAGTTGCTTGACTTCAGCTACCATTTCAACATCATCCGAGTTAATTATGCAGAGGTCTATCATAGACTTGATCGACTTCTTCTTAGGCTCCGGGAGTGGTTCCTGAGGAACGGGAGCTGGTACCGAGGCTGGCGCCGGGGCCTCGTTGGCGACCGGCGGCGTGGTCGGAGCCGCGCTCGTGCTGCGCGTACCTGAGTTGGAGCGAGCTACGCCCACCGAACCGGAGCGGCTGCTACTTCCACTTGCTGCTGTAATTGAAATTATAGTACCTGTTGTTTTAGAACTTACTTAAATCATTCTTCTACCGAATGAGTGGTTAACACGTTGAGGGACACTACACCGTACATGAGACACAAAAGAAGTTTTATTGTTATCACGTCTATAATTATGTGTTTAGTACTCCATTAAATGTGATAATAATGTATGACAGTCAAGTCAGCATTTTGACAAATACAATTAAGGGCGAGGTGGGACTATCAGCTGGTCGGAACGTGGCTTGCCGCGTGATTTGCAACTTCGGTATTCTTTTTTTTATATTTGAGATTTACACTCAGAATATTTTCCTGTAATATAATCCACCTTTAACAGGGCAGCTTCCGTAGAATAATTTGAATAACAATTTACTGTGAATGTCAAAAGTAAAACGCAATATCATATAGTAAACTTACTGAAGTCACCTCTGGAGTTGAATGTGGACCTTTCGATAGATGCTCCCTTTGAATAATTAGGGGTCATATCTCTGTTAGCTGAAAAACAAACAATATATTTCAGAAACTTGTTAACACTATATATACTATTAAGTTAAATTATAAATTTAAGCAGTAAGTAATAAATTAAAGAAAAAACCATTTTAGATTTTATTTAGGTTTTAACTTTCATCATTAATGTTACCAGAAATGTAAGAATGAAGAACCCACAACTACTTGCTAAACCAAAAAAGCTACTTGTTTGGTGGCAAGCTCAGAACTACTTACTTCTATTAAAGGTTTGGCAGAAGAAATGAGAATCATGAATGGAAGTATGATCCTGAAATCCTAACAAATCACCCCGTTAAATAATATAATACAATTTATGTTTTTCTGCTGTTTAAGTAACTAAGTAGTGTGTAGTGTTAGCTAGTAAGTACTTGCCTCTTAGCGATGTAGGATCAGTTTGTACATTCTCCAGAACACTGTACATATTTTTGCTGATGCTGATCATGGAATTGCTACTCGCCTGTGCAGTATTCTTTGTACCTGAGCCATGGTTCCAGGCTGAATTATGTGGAGCCAATTTGATATTGTTCAGATTCTAAAACAAGTGAGTTATGGTATCAAAAACATAACGTAAGGCCATTTAAGACGTTACCATGTAATAATGAAATTTACTATATATGACTGTATACGAAGTTAAAACAGACTTTATTAATTGAGAGATTGAGCGTGTAGCTGGACCATGACACGTCATGTTGTTTTTCCCACATTGATGACTGGCAATGTAATTTAAAAAAGCAAGAAAGTGATGTTATAGTTAACCCTAGTAACATGAGTTGTTGCATCTTTACATGCGCAAATTACAATTTGCTTAAGCAAGACAAACCTGTATACGCTTCACATGTTGTTTGCACAAAATGTTTATGCTAACTAATAGCGCATGCAAGTTGCTGCGTGTAACCTTTAGTGAATTATGTTTCTTAGAGACAGAAAAGGGATAGTTACGAGAAAATTTAAATACGAAGGCAGACCGTTAATTAGGTCTGGCTCAGCCCTAACAAAGGAGTTTTTTTCTAAACTATACAAGGCGAACATTGTAAACGACTCTTTGGTTTCACCAGTTAGCCAGAAGATAGATTTTTTACAGAATCTAATAATTTAGATTCAGGAATCATCCAAATCAGACTTTTAAGGATTATTCGTAGCTTCATTTGGTCTTCTTCTTCACTTCGCGCTTGACAGAGCGGTCCTGGTCACGACGAACTGTGTCCAATCGCAAGTGTAGAACTGTAGACGTTGCCTGCCTGGCGATCTCTGTCCATCTGGTTCTGTTCATTAACAGGGCTGCCAACCGCGGATTTAATTTGATCGGTCCACCTCATCGGTGACATCCCGTGTGGCCCTATTACCTTCCAATCTGCCCTGCACTATCAGACGCTCTAAAAAAACTTCAGTGTTAACTGTACTAGTGCTGATAGACGCTCTTTGATGCCGAGTTCTTGTAATATGGAGACGTTTGTGCGGAATTCCGTCTATGATACCCCAGGCATTTTTCTCGAACACCACATTTCTAGAGCATCTACTTTTTTCTTTTCCAGTTCTCATAAAGTCCACGTCTCAACTGCGTACAGACATATGGGGAATACAAGTGTACGGACGAGACTGATCTTAGTAGCCTTAGATATGTTCCAATTCCTCCATACTTTTATTAGTTTGCCCAGTGACCGACTAGTCATAGCCGTTTCAACACATCCACGCAGCTGCCATTGCTCGCGATCATATCACCAAGATATACGTAGAACTGAACTGCATCGTAGTTCGCAATCTGTGTCACGTCTGGCGTGGTGTTGTTCCTACGGACTACGATCATCTTGGTCTTACTTCGATTAATCCTTAATCCAAAAAGTAAGACAAGAAACGGTACAAGAAAACGCGGGTGACAATAAAACGTCACGCGGTCCATCTTAAGGAGTAGTTTCTCATGTGTTCAGCACTAGTCGCAAACAAGGTTGTGTCATCAGCGTAGCTTATAGTTACTTAGGAGTTTAAAGTTATATTTAAATCATTAATAAGCAAATAGGCTAGATTTTAATGAGAATAAAGTTATCACTAACTGTGATACTATAAAGGAGAAAAAAAAAGCGTTGGTTTGCAAGTTTGCAACCACCATCGCAACACCATCAGTCTAGTTGTCGATGGTAATTCGCATAGTGAGCTGTGTGTAGGTGTTGAATTGTAGTGGCGATACAATACATCCCTGGCGGACATCTGCACTGTTATAGAAGCTACCCGAAATGTGGTCGTCTGTTCGTACTGATGCTGTTCCTCCTTCGTAGAGTTCTCAAAGACAAGAAGACAAGGTGTTTTGGTGTGCCAATTTCCACTAGCGTCTTCCACAAGGCTGGTCATTTCACAGAGACAAATGCTTTTGAGAAATCAACAAAGCACAAATGTAGGTCGGGTTGTTGAATTCTCGTACCTTCTCGATTATATGACGAACAATGGGAATCTGTTCACGGGTTCCCTTTCCCTTCTCAAACTCAGCTTGTTGTTCCGCATTCTCTGGTGTCTGGTCTGATTTCAGATGTTCGTTGAAAATGAGTTGCAATATATTGCTTGCGTGGCTGATCAAAGCAATAAAACGGTATTTGCTACACATTTTTCCATTTCATTTGGTATACGTCCACTATTTTTTTACTAATATCTAGTAGGTACTGAAGCTTTCAAAATTCTGAAAACGTATCTGTTACAAGGTACATATGTTACTGTGAATGTCCGAAGCGCAGTGTATCCTAAGATACATGTATGTAACATTCATGAAGCTTGCTGGGGAATGACCGTAATTTATTCTTTTGGTCAGTCACCAGTGAATGTTATCATCAGTGATCGGAATAGGTAGAGCTATTTTGGCCAATGACCTCAAGCCTCCCAGAATTTTCAATTTATCGAGAACTTTATTAAGAAAATCGGATTACCTAAAGCTTGTTAGATATTCAAACAATATTATTACGTACCTAACCTGTTTGGCGTAAGTTTATTTAAGTAAGTAAGTCAGTTTAAGATTTTTATTTATTAGATTTTAGATTTTTAATTCAGTCGTAAGTTTTTTATTTTATCTAATTTTAGGCTTGTAAACCTAGTTTCATCCAAGTTCAGATATTACCCGTAACATAAAAAACACAACTACAGTCAAGACCATAAATATATTACTATGAACTGCTCTGCAATTATATCTGATTGCATGATTCATCCATTAAGTAATTTATGATGGTAAATATATGTGATAATTTCGTGGCATCCAAAAGTGGCAGCACAAATATGTGCCATTGAAGGAACACCAAAACTAATTAAAATTAAATGTGAAAAATGAAACAAATTCTGACTTACACCATCGAAATTGGTGATTGTCGAAATACACCGGTAAATCTTAGCATTCACTAATTTCGGACATTCACATGAACATATACAAGGTGTAAAAAGACCCGTCACATACCCGTCAAATATGCATTCTGTACATCAAACTTTTTTTTTTTGGGTGTGAAATCACCAAATGACCTCTCCCGCTCTGGCCAGAGCAAAAGAAACGTAGCACAAAAATAATTGCTGGGACGCGAATTTTATTTTTGGTGTGAAAATCGCTGTTTACGGTAGTGCGCAACGTAACACACGTAAAACATTGAGCTTATGGATGCATGCAACGGCGGTACGGGGGTCGTGGGGGTATTTAAAGGTGTGTTATATTATAACATTAAAAACTTGTTTTCGTAAAAAACGTCAGTAAAAGTTGGAATCTTGACCTCCAATATCTCTGTAACCAGAAGATTCTCAGGAATAGTCCAGAAAAAAAAAAAAAAATAATTACCATGACGGGGAGTACAAGTGACTCGGCTTCATTAAGTGTTTTTTTGAACCCGTTATAATAAATTACCATACCATTTTTGTTACAGCAAGCACAATATAACTTTTTGTTTCAAATTGTTTATCAGTCATCTTATTGTTCCTATCCAATACCATCTTTCATAAAATCCATGCATCATCATTTAACTAAGAGATATGCGTACCTTTTGCGTTACAGCCTTAAGTTTTAGTGTGTCCACTGGGTAGTTGGCCCGGGAGGTTTTCCAAGTATTGTCAATAAACGAATTGTTTGAATTCTGTCTACGACTGTCGCCTCGCTTACCACGGCCGCCTTCGTCGCGGCGGAATCCCCCACCAATGGGGCTAGCATTCATTAACTAAAAGAGAAAGTAAATTTATTTAGACATGACTTCAAATATTATGTGTGACCCTAGTTATTATTAGGGTTTATGCTTGCTTGACTTATTTATTTAAAGAACATTTCTCTGTAGTTTCTTAACTAAAATTACCTCAATATGACGCTGCTGTTGCTCAGCTTCTTTTTGAATTTGATCCATCATTTTAGGTTGTGAATCAATAACAGTCTTGGCCACCCATTTGCGTTTCCTGAGTTCAATTACATCTTGAAGCATGAACCTGTTCAACAACATTCGCATTTATTTATTGAATAAAAGTATGTACATCTGCATATTCAAAGCTTTTATCTGTTAGTACCATTAATATATTATTTGAATTATTTTTGTAAAAACTAACCTAACTCGGCTGCTTATTTTATTAGACTTGCGATCGACAATATCTTGCATTTTCTTGAAGATGTTATCAAGTTGGCCATGGACTTCATTTTCAACTTGCTCACCAATCGTAGTAAGTAACTTGCAGAGACACTCAAGCTTTTCTTCTTCAACTTTTTCTATCAGATACTTCATGCAATAATCCATGATTTTAGATGTCAACATTTTTAATTTATACAGCTCACCTGCAACAATCATGTATAGAAATGTAATTGCAAGAAAATTACAAAAACGAGTCCCAATTTAGTCTCTTTCAAAAACTAATAACGATCGTAAAAAATAAATTCGCGCTGTGCCAAAAATCTAATTAAAACACAAGATCAACAACAAGTCGCATTAGCAAATACTGTTAGTTATCGTAACAGTCGTAACAGGTATATCGAATGTTTTTCAATAATAGAAGAATTAGCTAAGCTATATTTTCAATAAAATTCAAATCAAATAGAGCCACCACCTGGGTGTACTACTTCAGCCCAATCCATCGGAAAAACAGGTGCAATGTTTATGTTGGAGCAATGGATTAGTTTTATTGCTTATTTATTCATGAAAATTCGCAAATGTGAGGCAAATTAAATAAAGACTTTCGCTGGTGCTGTTGGGCAGAAACTGGGCATTATTATAATTTACAGACAAAATTTTGGTACATTTAGGCTTACTTAGACACAAAAAAATAACATACAACCGAATAAACAATAAAATTAACGTTTATCTTTAATTTAATACAACAATAAGATTATCACATTTCAAACAACAATTCCAAAAACATAGTGGCAGTATGTTTTTAAATCTATTTAAAAAAAAAAATATAATGAATATACAAATTGAAATTGTCTTTTCTTTCAGAAAATCAAACAACTGTTAAAAAAAGTAATGATCAAATCAAACTTACCAATAAATCTCACATTTCCCACAGACCTCATTCTAAGACGTCTATTTTCTTCAACTATCATAAGAGTCAGTTCCTTCTTCCTGGCCTGAAATTGTTTAAGTCAATTAATATGGTTTCATGTTTCAATTCAAGAAATTTATAGAATTGTTGTCATCATAACTCACAGGGTCAGTGCAGGCAGCAAGCTCGCTTTCGTATTTCATTATTTGCGCATCCACTTTATGAGTCTCAAATTGATTTTGGCATTTGTTGATAATAAGCGCTCTAAAATTGACACATTTGTCAGGTGATGTTGGATTGTCAGCAGGTACCTGTGGAATCAAATACATTAATCATATACATTTTTACATGGCCCAAGTAATGTTCGTCTAAAGATCAGTGTCACCAAGTTTTTTTTATAGTACCTTTAGGAAAGACAACTTGTTACACATGGCAGCATAGGCTTCGGAAAAGTTAGGCTCATCAATGGCTTTCTCAAATACTAAATCAATTACACCTTCTAGACGCTTCTGATTGTTGATATCCAAAGTTTTTACTCTGTCCAAAAGAGTTTCGAACTTTTGTGGAGTTAACTTGTTCAAAATACCCCTGAACTTCTTATACAGCTCCTGAAAGAATTAAATTGTAAGCATTAAAAAAGAGAAAAGGCACAATAGATGGCTCCCAGCCCAAGCCAAAGATTTAATAATGGCAAATCCTGAACACAAATTGTATTTGATTTAAAGAATGAACATTACATTTCAATGTAATGCCGGAATTTGTACTATACACACATTGAAACAAATTTGCCTAGTTTTTGTGTTACATTTCGTCAATTTGAACTGCTTATTTGTTTTACATGTTACCGTTCACCAATCTGTACCCCAGCAATAAATTATACGTGTTGACTGACTAATAAAGCGTCATCATCGATTAACCTTATTATTATGGGTTTCGACTGTCTAGGTGGCAGCCAAGCACTACCAGCCTTAGTCTTTAAATTTAAGGTCTCAAGTTATTTTATCGATCTCGTAATTTATTCCACAGCACTGGTCTAAGAAAAGTTTTGAGGTAGCCTATACAAAAGCCACAAAAAGGAAACAATTGCTAAGAATCAGGGGCAGTATCACTGTTTGTATCAAGCACAGAGATTCATTAACCTCTAGCTGCAATAACCTTGAAAAGAAGTGTTATGACGTAAATAATAAGTCGCTCATTAACTCAGTTTATTTTAAATAAGAATTGTTTTCTTAGTTAATCTGCTTTTACCTTGTAAACAATTTTTCATATTTATACTGGCTCGTCAAATTACAAGCCATCTTGAATGTCATGTGACACCACGATTTACCACAGGTACAATACAATTAATGTCTAGGTGTAATATAAAATTAATCTTTCACAACAAACTCTTATTTTGTGACTATTCACTTACTCAGTTGAAGGTGAAATATAAGTTATAACAACCAAACCTGCAATATACTAGACAGTCAGATATTGGTTACATGACCTTGCATCGTGACACTCACTACAAGTTGCAGGAAAATAAAGGGATCAGTGAGAAAAAATCAATCCTTTGACTTTAACAAGTTGATGTACAACAGGAATCATCATTTACTCTTATAATTAAATTAAAATGGGTTTACCATTGTCCTGAATTCTTCTTCATTGATAGAATCTTTACGGAATCTAGTAGGCTTCCATGCAGAATCTACTTCATTAAGTTTGACTTCCTCCCTCAATGACAATGATACATGAATAACTGGTTTATGTGGGCTGTTGCCACTTGGACTTGGGGTCAGTTTGACACTTCCTTTGCCTGTGTAAAAATAATGGTTTTAATAATATATTTCAAAGTCAAATATAGAAATAATGATCACTGAGATACAAAACAAAATATGTTACCAGTTGGTGCTGTATTTCTTGAATCTTTCTTAGTTTCTCGAGGTGTGTTATTCCTGGATCCCATACCAGGACTCTTAGCGAATGGAGGAAATAGAGAATCATTCATAGGCCTCGAAATAGGCGTGAATGGTTGTGGCTCCTGCATCGGAGTGGTCTGGAAAATAAGCAATGTAGAATAAATTACATTCCAACTTTTTATACAAGATGGCACACAACGACACGCAAACTGAAACCACGAATTCAGCAAATGATTCCAGACCCCCTAGTGTAGAAATGATTCAACAGTAATCAAAAAAAAAAAAACTGCTGTTTCACAGAAAAGTGCAATACGTAATGTAATACTGCGGTCAAAATGTAAGACGGAGCAATTTTTTTTTAATTATCTGCGAAAAATATCAACACCGGTGTTTAGAATCATGTACTGAATCCATGGTAACAAGTTGTGCGTCGATGCCCCTGCCTCCCTGTATAATAAATATTAATTATATAACAGAATAATGACAATACCCTAATGACATTGCAATGTTCCAATAAAGGAACATTAGGCTTGTTCTTCGAAAGTGGATCCTCCTTTATTTGCTTGAGCAAATCAATATCATAGCACTTTTTGCCAGCTGTGTTAAGTGGAGACCATTGATCTGAAAATATAAAAATGTACATAAATTAACAAAATGCATGATGTAGATTATCAAGCGCAATAAATTAAAACTTGACAAACCTTCACTATATTTGTATTTGGGCACAAAAATTTGTGGTGTTGTCTGTTGCTCAATCTTTGAAGTTTCCTCTGGCACAGGATCAGGTGTAGTCATTTCATCAGCAGGCTGGGTTTTATCTTGTTCTACATTAACTACTTTATCAGTCTCATTTTTACCATTTTCATATGACTCAGCTTCTTTAACATTTGACTCATTATTAGCCATTTTATTTGCAGATTTTTTATTAGTATTCTTGGTATTCTTTAAAACTTTTTCATTTTTATTGATATCTTCCTTAACAGTGTCAGTTTTAGTTGTGTCAGTAGTGTTTCCATTGGCAGTATCTGGATCTAACACAGGAAAACAAGGAACAATGAGATATTTTTTTAACTCTGAGAATTTTCAACATATTCATGCAAAGTTTTAGAAAACTGTTAAGAAATGTCAGCACTAGAGGCACATGTTTTATCCATTCTTGAAGGTTTATAGGCAACACAAAGACTTGCTATTCAAAAAATAGTCAACTGAAGTGCCGAAATGAAATTAAATGTTTTTATCAGCTAATGCTGACAATTGAAACAGTTTTCGAAGCAGTTTTGTCGTATTACTGTATTTTTATGCCATGGCATGAATAATAATCACAATGTCATGCCATTAGAGATCAAATTCCATTTTACTTGCAAAGAATTTTTTCCATGGTGCAAATGGTATTTGATTAGAAAATAACAAAAAAATAAAAATATCCATACCCTCTGGGCATCATTACATATGTGTAATTGATAACAACCCAAAAGTCAGCAAAGTTGGCACTGTTCTAACACAAAGCCTCTGGATATATTGGTAAAACAAAAAATTAACATGTCAGGTTTAAATAGTCAGTTCCGCTGGCATGGGCAACAGGCAGTGTCAAAATAGTTTTATTTATTCATGAACATTGCATAATGGGATGTCAGTTCGCAAGTTAGTTCAGTGACTGATGCATACACAAAGCCAGTCAGTACTGAACTACAATGGTCACAAAATCACTCTACAGTGTTCCCACTGCTGGGACACGGGTCGTGAGGGAGTGGGCCGTAATACACCATGCGGGCCCAGTGCGGGTTGGCGGATGTCAAATATCTACTATTTTTTGCAAGCAATCGGTCAGAGCGTCATCTTAGATCTCCAATTACACATTTGATAAGTTTAATCAAATGCCAGTGATTGAACTATTAACTGACTGGCAAATTAGCCTCTTGTCTGCCCATAACTCTCAACTGCTTTGTTAACTTGAGACATTTTATTAGTATAATTTTGACATGTTAATAATTAAAATACCTATACAGACACACTCGGACCTAATTAAGCAATGCAAAAAAAGAAGTTGAAAGACATATTCAACATTTTTGCAAGAGCTTCTGGGAAGAAAGGAAAAATGAATCTTGTCAAAGAAAAATATGAAGGGAAATCTTCCAATAAAGCTGAACAATCATCTGTATGTTTTGCCCAGTCTATCCTGCATGTCCTAACCTACCTAAAACCGATACCTTCCCTCTCCCCAAAACTAATGTAGTTGCGGTTGGAAAAAACAGGCCAGAAGTGGGAGTGAGTTGGCAATGTTACTGTTATGCACTTGGACAGAAGGTTTAAACATGGTCACTTACTGGACGTCTGAAGGAAGGCATCGCCGCCAAAGTCAGTCACTAACTGGCCATGTTCGCAGAGCAAAAACTGCTAAGAATGACAGGCTTGGAAGGTGAAAAATTAGGTCATTGTAGGTTCTACAGTGCGACTCAATATATTCAAATTAAAACTCACAACAAAACATTCATGATGCTGTCAGACACAGCACCTCAAATTAATAAATAAAATTTGAAGACAATAGAAATCACAATAAAAAAAATATAAAAATTGCTTGTCAAATTATTTTGTATGGCACCTGATGCAGGTTTTCCATTAACATTTAGTTGGTTTCTCAGAGGTAATTTGTATTACAACACTGAACAAGTTAATATGGACAACTCAAAACCTCTCAAATGTGTAACTGTAGATCTAAGATGAACCTCAGATTGATTCTTTGCAAATAAATAAAATAATTCAATACAAGTGGTATTGTGCTGAATTGTTACTGAGCATTAAAGAACTAGGCCAGAAAATAAATATTACAGAAGCAAGCTAATGAATTGATATTTAAGACCATTCCCAGAAGTTCAGTACTGAGTCTGAATAGCACCAAGTCAAAATCATACAGCACCCTTGCTCCTAACATAGATAGAAAATAATGATGAACACCTAATTTGATATTTGAGTATTATCAGATAAAACTGACAATCATTTATCTCAGTTATCAATACTGTGCTAATGCTAGATAAAAGATCTAAAATTCAAACTGCCACTACTAAAAGATATTGAATGAAATAACATAAAATCAGAATATGATAACAACATCATGATTTTTTGTTCAGTCTCCAAAAAACCAGGATTTATACACAAAAAATAAACTAGATAATCATCTAATATATAAAAAACTAAAATGTGAAGTCAATTACATGAAATAAAGAACAAACCTGTAGTCTTATTATTAAGGTTAATATCTTTCATTTTCAAATCAGATTGATTGGTGCGCAACACACTAGATATACTCTGTGTTAATTTAGCTTGAGCTTCTATCGCACTTGATCCTTCTTTTAGTTCAGGTGCCTTTGAAAGCTGTTCCTTGGCAACTTTTTCAATGCTAGCAGATAACAGTTGTGTGGCAGTGGGAGGAGTTTCAACAACAGGCTCACTCTTGATTACAAGTTCAACATTTGATGCTACAGCAGCAGGGTTTTCAGCCTCTGGGGCTGGTGAAAATTGCTTTAATGGTATTTGTCTCTTTGTTGGCTCCACACATAATCCTTGATTACTTTGACTAGTTGGAAGGATGATAGCTTCTGCCAAGCTATCAACTGAACTAATCACTGTAAAAAATAAAATAGTAAGAATTAATATCAAGTCACAACTATATGTAGCAAGTTAGGTATTCAATTATTCATAAAGTGATTGTCAGTGTGTTGCATGGTTGTAATTATTCGATGAAGAGTTACGGAATTTGGATATTTTAAACATTTTCACGTTACTTTCGAACATGCATGTTTGAAATTCGATGATGAATTACTGAATTTGGATATTTTAAACATTTTCACTTGTTGCTTTCGAACAAGTTACTAAAATCAAGGCCATTACTGAGAAATTGAACACGAGACAACATATTGTCCGATAAAATTAAAGTAGAAGGATGTAACGTACATAACACATAAAATTTGAAGAGACAATCGAATTTGCCTGCGTTACTAAAATGTCGGTGTAGCTTTAATCTGTGTAAGATTTTATAAAGTAATTCAGCACTACAGAGCAAATTACGTATAGAAAATACCTTACTAAATTGATTTTTAATCTATCCTATCACTTTTTATGAACCAAGTTCGTGGTCTATAAATAGAGACGTGAGATATTTCCACGTGGGAGTTCTTGCACAGTACCTGAATATCAGACTTTATGTGGCACTGATACCTAAATTATATCACAGTACAATAATCCGTTAAACTTTCTTGTTAATCTTCACACAAGTAAAATAAGATACGATAATGTAACAATATGGTAAAAGAAAGTCTATTCAAAAGGTCACTCAAGGATCTAGAATATTGTCCGACTTTTAACACACTTTGCACTTGAAACACATTACTTATTGTTAAAACTTAAATAAATATTTAATACTAATTAAAACAAATCATTGAATTCAATTTATTAAAAAGGTTTGAATAAAAAAAGGTTAAAATATTTAAAACGCAGCCATGCTCAAAGTGACTGAAAGGTAAAAGCCGCCATCTTGGATCGTTCCATGCGGACAGGCGGTTCGGAGCAGCTAGTGTTGTGCGCAAGTACACAATTAATCGATTACACGTTATTCGCCACAAATCATATTACGTAAAATATTGCAGACAATGAAAGTAAGAATAACAAAAACAATTTTTCTAACTTAATATAAGGAAAAGAGTACTAAATTGCGAATCAAGTTTCAGTTCTCTTAGTAAAACAATTAACTTGAACACCTACCATCGACGTATGACGTAGAGCCGTATCGTACTCGTTAGGTAATTATGACAAATAACATTTCTAGGTATTAGGAAATTAATGACTTTAAAGAAGTTGATAAAATATTTTTACACGATAAGCCGAGTAGGTAAGTATTCTTTGCTTAAATAAATGCTACGCCGCGCACCCGCGCACCATCGAACTATTAGAATATACTTGTCGTGGGACAGTACAGTGCGCCCAGTATACCTTGTAATGCTAAATTCATGGTAAATTAGACATACTCGCAGTTAATTCTTTGCAAGTAGTGGCTGTATCAACTGCCAAGATAAAAGTCTCAAAGGTACTCGAAATTCTTCGAGAATTTAGGATTCTCGAAGAATTTCCAGTGCCATTGTGACTGACCATACGATTTGTTTAAGCTTTATTTTTCAACATAGCAAAGACCCAAAATTGTAAATCTAAATCAGATAATATCTAAATTTATCCGTCAGTGACAAAATAGGCAACAAGGAGGCAAAATTAACAAAAAAATATTTTTCACATGAAATCTAATCGATTTGATTATCGATTCTTAGAAACACTTACACCACTACAGACTCATTCGGAGTCCGACTCAATTAGCTACTTTTTGGTATGACCTTTGGCCACGACAAAGAAGTCGTACTAATTCCTATACTTAGTATATTCTAGGAGACTAGGATTTGGTAGGAGTTATTAAATGAGTAGTAAATAATGCATGAGGCACGAAGGATCCTATATTACTACTAGGCAGGTACTCGGCCGAATTTTATTTGCATGCCAAGTTAGGTGACAGAAATTATCAAGTTTCTTATTTATGTCACGTCATTCGAGATGACAAAGACTACTTTTTCACCTTTACGACTAGTCACTTTTTTAAAATTTTTACTCAAATGCCCTTCTCACGCGAACATGGGTCTACTTGCACGAAACAAAATAACGAACTGAAATTACTGATTAGCTTTCAGTCAAGGAACATGGAGCTATCCGTTACTAAGGCGTCAGTTGCAAGTTAGTAATTACCTAGTTTCAAAAAGTATTGATTACGCTCGGTTTTTAGGTCCTCAGATCAGCTTGTAATAGCTATTGAAGTCTTCAACACTCAGCGGCAGTAAATGTGACCCCAAACCCTAAACACCAAAATTTGTGAACAAACTAAACCTATTCTATGGATTTTTTAATGAGAATAGGTTAAAATTGATCTGTATAAAAAATATTCCAGAGCTGTTTTTGAAGTTCCCCAGGAATGTTAATTAAAAGGACTATATTTTTGCTGTCATGCTGCATGCATTTCATATTGAGGTAAGGTTATTCCGATCTCAGTAAAACATGGCATATAGCGCTACATAGGTCGCTCGGACCTGCTTGACAATCGTCGAAGAACGAACTGTGTCAGGAGGCAGTGGTGGTCAATGAATCTCGTAAATCATCAAGATAATCGAGACTTTTCTTTATACGCAGCGACCAAAAAGGTAAAAACCCGATTTCTCACCACTATCGAGACCTATCAGGGGGCTCCAAATAGCATGCGGTGGCAATTTTAGCAAGCATCTAGTACCTACGTTGCAGTGGAAAAAATTGCAAGTCGGATTGATTCGACTTACCCTTTCCGCTTTCATTACTTTAATTGGTGGTACGCATACGGAAAACCCTTGTTGCACGAGTTCGACTCGCAAATTGGCTGCTTTTTTTTTCGTATGTATGTTCAGGCTAAGTCAAGGCTGATCTCCAATATAATTTTCCAAGTCTCTAATCAATGGTACAACGAGGGGCCCCGCTGAACATAAACCGAAATTAAATGCCATTTCTGTCTTTGTGGCGAAGGTACATTGAAAATTTTCGTCAGGTTAGACAGGTTGACCTAGGTCTACACTCGTTTCGTTGCTGTGGCTCAGAGGGGCCAGCTAGATAGAAACATATTCTAACCGACAATTATCCCTGAATGCATACGTAAGTAATAAAAAGGGTGCACCCAACGACAGCCCCCAGTTTGTGCACTACTATTGCAGAATATGGAAACCATGGCTATTGGGCTTTGGGTTTCGGGGCTATAGTGGACTGGTTAACTGGGACTACGCCCCTGCCTGACCAATGTCATCATCTTCACATTCTTGTTCTTCTGAAATCTCGTAAATAGATTAAATCAGAAAACCATCGGCCTCCCTTCAATAGTTGGAAATATTAACATAATCAGGTGTTGTTTTTAAACAAGACTCCATTTTGCAATGGCTACAACCCTTAGTATAATAATGAAAATAATGTAGGTAGTTGTTAAAGTGTTTGGAGCGAATAATTAAATTTTGAATTGGCTCCAAGGTGTCACTCTGCATACATCGACAATCTTAAGCCTCATTTACACAAGGCAAGCTTCATGCCTGTGGCATAAAATGACTTGTCTAAACACTGTTTAAAAGGTGCAACTTTTATTGTTTCTTAAACTTTTGGTACTTATGCCACACACTGGCGGACTAAGATGGGGGCGACAGGGGCGGTACGCCCCGGGCTCTCAGTCCTGGGGGGCCCCCAAATCTCGAGAAGTATTTTAATACACACTTTTCTCAGTATGGTCACTTTTTCTTGTGACTAAGAGTGGGTTGTTTCACGTCCACTTAACGCACGCGTATACGTCAAAAATGGCGCTAACCATAGTCAAACTAGAAAAAGCGTTGTTTCAGAAAATTATAGCCTTAACGTCCGTTAAAAAATAACGGTTACAGTAACCGGTGCCATACCCACTGGTTAAAGTCAGTTTATTCTCAAACATCTGCGACAGTAAAACATTATGAACTCTCTTCAGTTGTATTCGTCTTTATTCGACTATAGTTCATCTTCTGATGAAACAAATAGTGTTTAGAAGAAAGAAAAAAGTATTTAAAGCTCGCGTTAATAACCTAAACCTATGGGACGACGGGGACGAGAAGGAATTGATTGCAAGATACCGTGTTTCAAAGAAAGTAGCTCTTAAAATGTCAAATTGAACATTGTACAGAAAAATAAGTGTGTACTCAGTTATCATAAAGGCAGTTAGGTACTTAGGTATATACCTAATACATAATTTTATTCCAAAATAGTTTAAAATTTTCAAAATTTTGGCAGTATAACCCATAGACTAGGAACTTGCAACTCTGCAATATTATGATGCCTCAGGATCTTTCATGAGATGTTTTGGTGACATGTCAGGCTTACATAAATCAATGGTATTCCGTACCTATTATTCATCGAGCGACTAGAGCTATTGCTAAATTACGTCCTCGTTATATAAGCTTGCCAGCTAGATGAGGAGAGATTAGTTGTTGCAATTGACTTTTTATAAAATATCTAGATTTCCGAAAGTTTTGGGTGCAATTGATTCCACTCATATTTAATTTCTTTCTCCAGGTTAGAACCATTCAGTTTATTTAAGTTATAAAGAACATAACATAACAACACGCCTGAAATATCTGAAGGGTTAGGCAGAGGTCTAGTACACCCACATTTCGCCAGTTATGTTTTAGTCCTATGTAATTCTCTTAATCAGAAACTAAAACCGGTCTTTCTCAAGTTTTCTGAAATTTACAGCGCGTTCTCTCTTAAAGAATACCACATGAAGTCCAAACATAATGAGAAACAGGATAATCGCAAAGTTTAACAGATAGACACTTTGATGTAAAGGTATCCACTTTTTTTAAAGTTTTAAGGTTTTCGTGGTTTGTATCACTTCGTTTTGCTTGTTAGTTGTCGCTAAAAAATTTGACGTGTGCTGTGAATTGTTCCCATAATGTAAAAGTCCCCCAACCAATTTTATTGGGAATAAACATTGCTTTTTACTGAAATGCCCGAATAACTTTTAAACAATCGTTTTTTTATGCAGTGAAACAACACTTTGTATTTAACGAACGTTAAACATAAGAAATCGTTAGTATTTGACGTACGTATGTAACGTTAACCAACCGGCCCTAAGCACGGTGAGGGAAAATCTAGCTATTTAAATCTTTGGGCAGCGGGGTTCGAATTAATGTCAAATACTGATGAAATTGACAGATTTTCATGACGGCCGTTATAATATGACGGAACCGCTTTCCTAGGAAACCAAATAAAGCTTTAGTCCGCTAATAATGCCGCTGGCAATTTTCGCTCATTCGTAATTAACATTTTGTTTGTCGAATCTGTGTAGTTATTTCGTCTTTAATAAGGCATGCAAAATATGGGTGGTTTCGAAAAACTGTTTTTTATGATACTAAAGCTACTACGTGAAAGGTGTTGCGTGATGATATTAAAAAGAGGGCGAAATCACGCACCAAAAAGTTGGTGTCACTACTGGTGGTACAGTCGCCAGCAGGTCAAGCTACACAAAACTGTCAAATATTTCCAAACGATTAAACCTTAAAATGTTGTTAGTTAAGTTCAAAATCGAATGAGAAAATCTGACAGTTTGTGGGAACTTGATGTACTGACGAGTGCACAATGGTCTACTACAATTTCGTAAATGTCAAAGAGATTGGGCTTATCTGCCCTGACGCCCAACGCGTTAATATAATATAATACATATATTCCAATGGAAAGGTGTCTTCAAGGAGAACATTTCTTATTAGCACTTCTTCTCTCGATTGTTAGTACGTCAGGAGCTACAGAGCTCTGAATGAGTAATAAGTGTTATTTGAATTAATGCTGGTGTTTCGTCAATTAATTAACTTTCATTAATTCTGCGCTTTGCAAACACATTTTTAAGCCTATAAACGTCCATTTTAAAACATGGTCTGGCCATGGTTTTAGGAACAATGTTTCTAAGAGTCGGTCGGACAGAATGTTAAACCTGCAGAACCTCCCAATACCGTTAAGATATATTTCATTGAAATGATCTCGCTTACAAATGTTCTTCCATTTGTTTCTACTACGACTTGTCTGAATTATAGGTAAACCTATTTGGAGTTAATTCCTAAATGTGACTTTAACATCAAAACTTAATTCTCGTCGTAAGCTAACTAATTAATAAACATCGTCAACATTATATTAACATAACAAAACATCACGCCAAAATTCTCTTAATGTATTGTACAACTACATTTCGGCCTGAGGTTTTTTTATCTTCTACCTATAACAGTGCAAAAAATGCTTAAGTACTTAGGCCGGGCGTCGCGTACGTAGTCCTAAGACCAGTAATTTAAAATCTGTGACTGGCTTCCTGGCTTCAGTCTTGTATAGGCAGGTGTGTCTTCTGTCCACCTTTACGTGTAAGCACTGATAGATTGAAACAGTGTCTTGCAAGTATAATGAGGGTTTGAAGATATGACGAAACGCTTCGAGAAAAGGTAAGTAGTGCCCCCGCTTTTTGTTTTAGGCTCGTATTGGCGGGGGCTCATATTCCCAGATGGAAGTGGCTTTGAAAAAGTCGTTTGTGGTGTGATGACGATATGATGTCTACTAGACAAAACTACTCAACTACTGAGTTATTCTAATTATAAAACTAATTATACTGTAAAGCTATTCGTCTATTCTTTAGAAATGCGCTAAGACATCATAAAAGCCGGCATGATTCTTAATTTTTAGCAATACTTATATGTTTTTCTATAGAAAGAATGGCTAAACAGATTTTTTTTTTTTAGTATGACTCATTTACCTATGAATTAAAAACAACCTCTCCGCGGATGCTACTGTAACAGGAAGTGTCAAAAATATACTACATAATGTTGTAATTTCAGGAACAAAATATTTGTAGAAATTGTAATAGCAAAGTCTTAATGTTCCAAACCGGCACCCTAATTACGTAACACGCTATCTATCACAATCTGAATCATTTTGAAGCCTATTGCTAATCCATTGCTTCATATGTTCGAAAAAATTGTCTGCTCAACAACGTAAATAACGCAATGAATGTTGTTGAACTGTCAAAATGAAACCCATTCCTACTGATAGTGTGTTACATAATTCTAATAATACTCAAAAAAGGCTTTGAAACCACATACAATACGATTAAAATGAAATGACATGTTATAATATTCAAAGACAAGAAAGCATTACGTTTCGTAATGTAATGTAAAAGAGATGAGTATACAATTTACGTTCATTGTTCGTTCATTCATTTTTGGTCGGATTGCATATCAGGGCAGAGACATTGCAATTCTATTTTATGTTTCGTCGATTGAACTGCAATGTTCCCATAACTCAAAAAACAGTGTTCGGTTAACTAATCCGGTGTTACTTTTTAGTGGCGCAATCCGTAATAAAAGTCAAAATGTTAATTACTTAACTTCGAATTTACAAACTCTACGCTTATTAATTTAAGCCGATTAAACGCGCAAGTGGGCCTAAACAAAATAAAAGGTTATAATGCGAATACGTCAAATGGTTTAGTGATGTCCGACCCGAAAGCATTTCGAAATTCAACGAAACGACAGATAGCGATACTCTTCCATCTCGTTCAAGCGCACGCATTTTTTGTTACTGTCTCTATCGTAACCCGTTAGCCATCGGCTATAATTTACTTATAAGCCCTAATATTCCATTAAATTAAATTAAAATTGGTAACATCGTACATGGAAACGAAATTAAAATTGATGAAAAACAGATATAAAATTTATAAGAAACTAAAATTGATTAAATTATGACAATGACGACATTAGTAAATAGATAAAATTAAATAAAAAACATATTGCATTCGTCAATTCATAAATTATTAACAGCTGCAAGTGCATAAATAGAAAATATAAGATTAAAAACGATCGACATAAAATTAAAAATCATTAAATAAAATCGGTAACATTTATAAATAGTTGAACATAAAAGAAAAATAACCGGCTAATTGCGTGTCGGACCACGCACAATGGAGGGTTCCGTAGTTGGGATGAATTTATCCCAAAAACAAACTTAAGTTTATAGTTAACAGACTTAAAATAATATTAATAGTATAAATAAAAATAAAAAAGAAGGAAAAGAATCATAGGGCATCAAAAAATTCTTCCGCATCGCTGTCGACAGGAAAAGTGCCCAAAGGCTGGCAGCATTGCCACATTGTATGGCGAAGCTGATTCTTTGGCCAAAAAATAGGCCAGCGCTCTGGTCACGTGAAGAGTCGACCAACCGCTTGGCGATGTCTCGAAAAACCAAGTGGGCACTCGGACCCCACGGCCCTAGTGTTTCAACCCCAAACGGCTCCAGCATATACGAGGGCTGCACTAAAAGTATCGGGAATGGAATATTTCCACTGTTCCTGTCATATTAAAATCTTTTTAATTGAAAATCCTTGGTTTTAAAAATCGAATACCATTTATTTATTTAAAAAAAGATTCTCGGTCTTGTCACAAGGTTTTGTCAAACTTGTTTAGTCGTTGAGAAAATGGAATTGACTCGAGAAAATTCAAGAGCGATGATTTATTATGACTTTCGAAGTGGTTTAACACAAAAACAGTGTGTTGACCGGATGATTTCTGCATTTGGTGATGAAGCCCCATCCAAAACCACAATTTATCGCTGGTTTGCTGAATTTCAACGTGGACGTGTCAAGCTCAGTGATGATCCCCGCCAAGGTCGTCCAAAAACTGCAGTCACCCAAGAAAACGTTGATGCTGTGCGTAAGCTGATTGAGGAAGATCGACATGTGACATACCGCGAAATTCAGGCAACTTTAGACATTGGCATGAGTCAAATACAAATAATCTTGCATGAACAATTAGGTGTAAAAAAGTTGTTTTCCCGATGGATACCGCATTCGCTCTGTGAAGAGCAAAAGCGGCTCGCGTTACTTGGTGCGTCAGAACTCTCGAAAGATTCCACGCAGGATCCTCAAATGCTCTATACAACGTGGTATCAGGTGACCAATCCTGGATATACGCGTACGAACCCGAAACAAAAAACCAGTCAGAGTTTGGGTGTTCGAAAATGAGTTAAAGCCAACAAAAATTGTTCGTTCACGGAGTGTTGCAAAAAAAAATGGTGGCCACGTTTGTCTCCAAAACCGGCCATGTTACGACTATTCCTCTTGAGGGACAAAGAACGGTTAATGCAGAATGGTATGCTAGCATTTGTTTGCCACAGGTCGTTTCTGAACTCCGTAAAGAGAACTGCAACCGCCGCATCATCCTCCATCACGACAATGCGAGTTCTCACACCGCGCACAGAACAAAAGTTTTTAGCGCAAGAAAACATAGAATTGTTAGACCATCCGCCGCACAGCCCCGACCTAAGCCCTAATGATTTCTATACTTTCCCTAAAATAAAGAATAAATTGCGTGGACAGAGATTTTCATCACCTGAAGAAGCTGTGGACGCCTACAAAACGGCTATTTTGGAGACCCCAACTTCCGAATGGAATGGTTGCTTCAATGATTGGTTCCATCGTATGGAAAAATGTGTCAAATTTCGCGGAGAATACTTGGAAAAGCAATAAATACATTTTTAAATAGTAATGTTGTGTCACTTCCTTGATTCCCGAAATTTTCAGTGCCTCCCTCGTAACTCACAATAAGATTGGTATATTTTCGCCGTTTGAGGTTTTCCGCATCTGCAGCAGCCGTTCCAGCACAGCCCGTGGTGCTAGGAAGATGGGATGGCGCAGGGTTGTCGACACATGTTGCATCCCACACCAAAGGCCTCCTAACTTCCTTAAGCATTATGGTCATTCCATCTGGTCTCTTCCCATCGTCGCGTGCCAAGCCGGTGGGTTCTAAAACAGCGGGCACCCCGGCGGTGACAAGAGCACGGCGGATTATGTCATTAATGCTGGCGTGTCGTGCTATCCAGCCTGCGCTCTTACTGCAAGATAGGCCATGGCATCCGAGGCAGTCGACAGCTTCACCGCACTGGCAGCGATGCGGAGCCCCGCAAGGAGTGCCCAGACGCAGACAAGAGAGTTAAAAAATAAACAGAACGCCACCGCGTTCTGTAGTTTCTGCCTACCCCTTGGGAAGACGGCGCGAGTTTATGTATGTATATGTAATTCATTTAAAAAAAAACGTTATTTTTGTATTTTTTATACATTTTTTTTATTTTTACTTTGTAGTCTAGTATTCTTCATTTAGTTAAGTTTAAAGTAAACAAAGTTATGACTTAAGCGGTTTACTAGGAGCCAATAAAGAGTTCCACTACCCACTTCCTGGCTCCATCATCAGATGAGCTCCAAGATAAAGCTGCGCTGAGCTCCAAATTATAGTATTGTCATCCGAACAAAATTATAATACACACAATGTTACATCAAAACGAACTATATGACCCGAAACTCGGTCTTATTCCAAAACAAGATTTTTCTTTAGACATGGTTTAAATCAACGAGCCTGTTTTGAAATAGAACCTAACCGAAATCGAAATACAGTTCCTTTTACAAAACTGACAACTTAAATTGTGTATTAAGCACTTTACTAAAATCGGCATAAAGTTCGAAATACAAAAACTGGCTCGAAGGTTTAGGCTCGGACTAAAGTTAGATCGTGTTTTGTAATAAGACGGGATCGGTTTACTAGTAGCCACTGAATAATTCTACTATCCACCTCCTGGCTCCATCATCAGATCAGCTTCCAAAATTATTGTATCGTGATTGGTCCTTGATACGTGTGCAAATTTTCAAGTTAATCGGACGTCTTGAAATTGGTGAAAATTACATTGAAAGATCCCGTTACATAGATATATACAGATCAAGCTAATCAAAACGTGTTCAAAAAATGGTTTTGTCATCGATCATGTTTAGGATTTTTTTTAATCGAAGAAATTACAATTTATCGTGTTTTGAACCGTTAATTTCCCCAAAACACGGATGTACCAATGACATATATTTTCTTCGGGACCTAAATACACAATGTTTTTTCTTTTCTATGACTGGTAGTTTCGGAGACCCCCCCCGCTAACTCCGAATTGACTAACAATGACCAAAAGTCGTGTTTTACCAGCAAACGGTCTACTTGAAAAGCTCGTTCCATTGGTGTATTTCTTATGGCTATTGGGTGCCATAAAAATTCCTTAACTTCGGTGCCCAAGTAGTCACTTATTTAGGTAATTAACCCCGAACTGACTAACAATTGGCAAGTTGTGTTATTAGGAAAGGTTCCCCTTGAAAAGCTCTTTCCATTGGTATTATCTTACGGCTATTGGACTTCAGGGCAAAAACCCATAGTGCGGTGCCCATTCTAAAGGAGAATGGGCACCGAACTATGGGTTTTTTACAAAAACATGGAAGTTTCGCTTTATAAACTTGTCGACTGCCACAGATACGTGCGAAACAAACGCGGCACCGCAAGAAAATAGCGGGCTGAGCGCGAAGGTGTAACCGGCTTCCGAGCAAATCAGCGAAATCACGCGGGAAAGAGATAAAATCATAAATAAATCTGTACGTTACAATAGATAGTTTCGTTTCTGTTTCGCTAGTCGTACAACGGACAAGTCATGGCGGAACTACTGCGGTCTCCCGGTGGAGGTGTGCTACCAGCGTTATTGTTTTTTTTATTTTATTGTAATGATGTGCGAAAGCGATTATGCTAAACTTTTATTTTTTAATTTCTGTTGACTCCTTTAATTAGGTAATATGTCGAATATCAGAAATCGATAGGTACTTGAAAATTTAAATAAAATAATTTTTAGCCTTAAATACAATTAACGTTATTTGTAATAATGATTTAAGTTCTTATAGTTTTCTAAAGTAATTATAATCGTTTTTCGGACATTATATTAAAATCGAGTCAAAGGACCTAGGTATGACCAAAGGATACCTCCTAATTTATTGAATTTGGCGCCGTATTGTTTCTATGTATACAGAATTTAAATTCGGAATGCGCTCGCTGTTAAAAATTATTTTAATTTATTGGACAACAGAATGGCCAGTATATAACGTAGGGTTAGAATTTTTTGGTTTGGGAATGATGATAAATTAATTTTATAAATTGGGTATTCCGCAAACACTTTTACATGTCAATATTTTTGTTAGTTGTATGAGCTTGGTAGTTTTTGCTTCTATTAGTTTACTTGACAAACAGAAATATTTTTTTATTTTTTGTAGGTTCTCAACGAAATTTAAAAACTGGCCAAGTGTATGTCGGATCACGCACGTGTGTGTCGAATCGTGGTGGATTCTGTGTGTTCGGATTGGGTTGTGTAGTTACCTACACAACCCAATCCCAACTGGGATGAATATTTACGCATGCACAGCATTAATTTTATCGACCGATTAAGAGATCCAACAATACCCCACAGGCTTATGAGCATAGATGGTTTTTCTTCCCTCGGTTACATGTATGGGGAATGCCACCCCTAATTATGTTTACCGTAATTTCGCTACAGCATTGTTTAACCGTGCAAGGAATACATACTCCTTTCCAATTTTCATCAATATAGTTTGAATAGTCTCAGAGTAAAATGGCTGTATGACATCTGGATGCACGGACAGACGTAGTCACCAAAAGTGATAAGTAACCAGGGTCGTCGACATAGTTGAAGATTAGTAAGAAACCGATGAATGTTTTCGAACAAAAATTAATTTAATTAATAGAAAACAAACAGGTCCTTTATCAAATTCAATTTTATTCGGAAACATCCATCAGTTTCTTACTAAACTTCAACTATATCCGGCGACCCTGGTTACTTGTCTTTTGGTGACTGTACATGACGCAATTATTTTTTGCCATTTGGCTACGGAACCCTAAAAATGCATTTTAGATATCGAGTTTATAATCGGCCTGACACTGCTATCTATAAGAATTGAATTACAATTTTATTATTATTTGGAATAGTCGCCATCTTAAAATCCAGAATGTTCAAATTATTCGGTGTCAGGATTATCTCCCAAAACAATGAAAATTACGATGACAAAAAATTCCCAACTTGCCTAAATCTTGGATTTTGATTTATCAGTAGCTCAAAAAATTGCTTATTAAAAGATACTTATATTAATTATTGTTTAAATAATTAAAAGTACACACAACTAAAAAGCGCTTCACGCTTTTTGAATTAATCATTGGATAAAAAATGTGTCAGAAGTGACAACCTGCATATGTAGTGTACTTATAGGTACTTAACTAATACAAGTCGATTTAATTATATTATCATTTTTAGTGCGTGATAAAAGCGTATTGTTTGTTGTTTTTTAAACTACATGTTTTAATTTTTACTTTTTGCCTAGTATATTCTTCACCTATACATGGTCAAATTAAATTAGCTAGCGAAACTCTATAGACGTTATGGGTATCGATATCTAAACACGATAAGAAAAAGATTTGATGTCTTTTTTAGGGGCATCGACTGCTGGTAGTTTTGTTACTTGAAGTATGAGTTGAGAAAATATTTTATCGTGATTAGATATCGATACCAAACCCTTCTGTGCAGCTTACACAAAAAAAAACTGATTTTTTAAACTGATATTTCAAGTGAATCCACTAAACACGGTCGATTAACCCCACAAAAAAATAAAACATTAAATTAATTTCCTTTATTCTTTTATCATGTTTAGATCATGTCTGTGGACTTTCGCTAGCTAATTTAATTTGACCCTGTATACAAATACTAATAATAAAGCTGAAGAGTTTGTTAGTTTGAACGCGTTAATCTCTGAACTACCAGGCGGATTTGAGAAATTAATTTTGCATTTGTTAGCCGAATTCTTGAAGAAGGCTATAGGCTATGTAACATCACGCTATGACCCTTAGTAGCCGAGCAAAAAGAAAAAGGCAAAGAACGCTAAGCGTTAACGAAGTAATAGCGCGGGCAGGGGATGCGATGCGACGGGGTGGGTCGGGGTAACAAGACATTTCACGCGTACGATGTCGCGAGTAGAAGCTAGTTTAGTTGAATAAGTCTAAAGTCAACGTAGGTATGACTAGAGCAGTTTACTAGGAGCCACTGAAGAGTTCCATTATCCTCCTCCTGGCTCCACCATTACACCCTCGACACCAAGATTGGACTCATCAAAACGAATCATATGCCTCCAAACTCGAGGGGTTTACTAGTAGTCACTGAAGAATTCCAATATCCACCTATAGGCTCCATCATCAGATCAGCTCCAAGATATCAAATTATGGTATTGTATTCGGTCCTTCATACGTGTGCAAATTTTCAAGTTACGTCTTGGAATTGGTGAAAATTACTTTGAAAGATTCCGTTACATAGATAATTATCTATCTGTGCATGTGACTGTATCTACAGGTCGAATAAAAGCATGTTAAAAACCGGACAAGTGCGAGGTGAACTCGCTTCGAGTCTCCATATTTTGTACCAATATTTATCCCAAGATATTAAGAGTTTTTTTTTTTTTTTTTTGATAAACGTGTTCTCCCATACATTCCAACTGCAAATGTAAGTTTGTACGCACTATATTGAAAGATTTAGCATGTTATTTTAAGACTATAGACTTCTTATAGTTTTTCCTGTATTCTATAACGAAAGAACTATTTCAGTTTTATATTTTTATTTTTTGGTCCAGGAGTTTGGTATAAGGGGGGAAATCTATTATTTTATTGTATTTTCTAAATTAATATTATACAGTGAAAAGATTTTACGCTTTCACGCTAAAACGTCTGAATAAAATTGACTGAAATTTGGCACATGGGCAGACCATGACCTGAATAAGACACAGGATACTTTTTATCACGATATTCCCATGGGATCGTGACTTATACGGATGAAACCGCGGGGTGCAGCTAGTCTTTAACAACCTTTAAATATTTATTTTAAAATGATAAAATACTACCTTTTGCCCGCGGCTTTGCCCGCGTGGATGTCGGGAATTATTCCATGGGAGTGTACTACCGAGATAAAAAGTATCCTACATGTTAATCCAGGTTCTAAAGTATCTGTGTTCAAAATTCCATCCAAATCCGTTCAGTAGTTTTTGCGTGAAAGAGTAACAAACAAACATACAAACAAACAAACATCCATCCAATCCATCCATCCATCTATCCATCCTCACAAACTTTCACATTTATAATATTAGTAGGATATAGGGTGCCAGGGACATCAACGCGCAAATTGAAACCATGAATTAAGCACATGATTCTAGACGAAACATTTCTACGCTAGGGGCACGGTAATGTAGGGGACATTACCGTGCCCCTAGCGTAGAAATTTTTCCTCGGTTATCAAAAACAATGTCCGCCGTTTCATAGAAAAATGCAATACCTACGCGGCCAAAATAAATGGCAGAACAATTTTTTTTTTTAATAGACGGCGTGTAATTTTTGCGCAGGGGGGGCTCAGAATCATGTACCGTATCCATGGTAACACGTCGTGCGTCGATGTCCCATGCCACCCCTATTTGAGACCCTCCCAACAAGCCCTTTCATTTGATAAGTATGTCACACGGTACAGCGGGAAATTTTTATTTTATTTTCTACTTTGCCCCCCAGAAGTGACCTCATATTTAAAATTCATTTATTAACGTTACACCTCCGTGTTTGCGTCACAGAAATTCATGTGATAATGCGTACCAAATTTCAACTTATTTATAAAAAATGGTAAAAGTGAAAATGCAGAGAGAATGATAATATATTATTTTTCCCTTTTGCATACTTTCAGCAAAAGAGAAGATTTTTTATGTGCATTGGTTCAGCTAATTTAAGTTGCCAACCTTTTGGGAAGATATAATAATACCTTTTTTAAACAACTTTCGCAGCAGAGTAACGCAGTTTGACCGACCTCAACATATAATTAAAGATATTTGCCAGAAACGTATTGTATAAAATAGTTGCCGTAACATATTTTTCTTAGTCAATTTGAATGCTGAAAGTTGATGTAAATTCCAGAATTTCATGACGTAATTCGCAACATGCTGTCGAGTCATATAATGTCAAAATCTAGTCGAGCAGAGTGGTTAAATGTCTGTTTTATTAGCTTAATCGAGCGGTATTCTGTCGGGAGACAGAAATATGTAACGTTATTTGCTGTGGAAAATAGTGAGACAGATTGGTGACGATTCTCTTCTCACAAAATTCTCTAAACTAGACTAAAAATTACCAAAATTTTGTTTACTCCTGTCAAACAGCGATTTCCAATTCTGAAATAGAGTAAAGTGACACAACTTAACTACATTTTAGTTTGACAGCACTAAGATGGCACTGAGTTAGTAATTTAATGAAAATGGCGATTTTGCTATTCTGAATTTGAAGTTTTTTTACTAAAATTTTGGTTGTCTAACTAAATGTGAATATTTTTAATCGCGATTAAAAAAGTGTGGAATAAATTTAGTTGTTATGAACTAAAATTCACCACAACACCGCGATTTCAGGTGCAAACACAGTACTCTATCTTTTTTTCTTTTATTTTGCTTATATCTCGAAAATTATGTATGTGGTCCTATCGCAAAAATAATGAAAATTTCGACCCCCTTTATAACACCCATAAACCCCTAAAACTCTCCATGTAGATAATCTAATATATAAAAAGTTCGTGTTGTTATCGAACTCGTCTGAAACGGCTTGACCGATTTTTAGACCTGAAACTGCGTTAAGCGGGCGCCCGGAACGGACACCCCTCGCGTGTCTACGCGCGTGGACACACTGGTGGGGTTCGTGGGAAGAATAAAGAAAGACAAGGTGGTGGTAATATTATTATTATTATTAACGCCCCGTGCGTGCCCCAGAAATGGATTTCATCACACGGAGTCGGGCCCTGTTGCGCTGGCGCGGGGCCTACCTCACCGCGACGGACGCGCGCGCGGTTCCCCGCGACTGAGCACTTTTGTATGGAACCGCGCGGGCGTACGCTAACAGTTTCAGGCCTTATGAAGTTTTTGTGTTTATTTGGTAGGTCGTAAAATATAGATATTCCATATCGCTGCGGGTGAAACCGCGGGGCGCAGCTAGTAATTTATAATATTTTCCATACAAAAAGTGAAAAATTCGATATAAAACACGTCGAGACTGCACCCCATGCGTGCCTCTGGCTCTAAAAAAATTCACGGGGTAGGGCAATTAAGTACCACGTGGAGTCGCGATTATCCAATAAAATTTTATTTAAGTCAATTTTTTATTTTTTTCTGAATAGCGTTAAGATTCTCATAGCCAAAAGTAAGGAATTTTAGTGATATTTAGTTAGTTTAGTTCGGTGTACAAGAGAATCGGTACCATTGACTCTTAAAGTTGTTTCTTTTTTCAATCTGTACCAAATAGTATAAAGGCTCGTACACACTGGCGCGACGCGACGCCCGACACAAAGGCACCGCATGTCGCGCGATGAGCGGCGCCTTTGTGTAGCGCTGTCGCGTCGCGCCTGTCTCTGGGAGCCTTAAAACGAAATAATTTTTCGTGTCAGTCTGTTTGTCCAGTTAGTTCTTCTAAACTACACAATAGATAATGATTCATCATTTAAATAATTGATTCTGGAGACTTTGTGTTTACCACATAGGTAGGTATATGTAACTTTGATACAAGTAGCACAGAAATCTTGATGTTTCCCATATGACCACATCAATGGATCGCACCACCGCTGCACCAGTTCGAAGTGCCCGTGTGTGTGCGCCCGTATTGAAAAATGTACAAAGTTCAACAAACGAAAGGAATATAACTGGAATATCTTATATTAAAACATTTTTGGTTAGTGAGCGTTTGAAAATGCTAGTCATTTTTTAATGATAAGTTTGGCGGGTTCCGTACGTCCGAATGAAAAAACGGAACCCTTAGATCACTGGTGTGTCTGTCTGTCCGTCTGTCACAGCCAATTTGCCCCGAATAGAATAAACCGATTAAGTTGTAATGTGGTACTTACCTACATATGATTTTTTTTGACCCAAACACGGACGTGAACTGTAAATTTTTTTTTTTAAATATTGTTCGCTTCTGGGAGACAAATAAGGACAGTACAAAAAAAAGTTTTGCAAACTGTTGGTACCGTGTGACATATCAAATGAAAGGGTTTACTGTGAGAGTCTCAAACATTTTTTCATAATTTTATATTAAATGTTTCAAAATAAATATACTAATAGTATAAAGAGATAAAATTTTTTTGTTTGTCAGTTTGTATGTCCCCCTACTTACGAACTTACAAACAAACAAAATTTAATCTCTGGGACTACCGATAGTATTTGAAAAAAAATATTGCGTTTGTTAGCCCAATTCTTGAGGTAGGCTATAAGCTGTTTATCATCGCTAGGACCCTTACGAGCAGAGCAAAAATAAGAAAGTCGGAAAGAACGCTAAGCGAAAACGAAGTAATAGCACGGGCAGGCGGCGCCATGCAACGGCGTGGGTGGGTCGGGGAACAAGAAATTTCACGCGGTCAAAGTCGCGGGCAGAAGCTAATCATTTATATAGAATTCAATTGATGAAAATTGACCTTCCCCCCTTATCTCCGAAATAACTGGGCCAACATTATTAAAAAAAAGGCAGAAAATTGTTCTATAATTATAGATTACAGGAAATCTTATCAGAAGTCTATGGTCTTAAAATAACATGGTAAACCTCTTAATATTGTGCATACAAAGTTACATTTGCAGTTGGAATATATGGAAGAACATGTTTTTCAACAACAATGTTAAGTTTGTTCTTGGGATAATTTCATCCCAACTACGGAACTCTTCATTGTGCGTGGTCTGACACGCACTTGACCGGTTTTTCAAATACCGGTATTAAGCTTCATCAACGCCCAAACACTTTTAATCTGAAAAGGTAACAGACAGACAGAGCTACTTTCGAATTTATAATATTAGTATGGAATAGCTTCTGCCCGAGACTTCGACTGCGTGGAATAAAATATATCCTACTGCACTCCGCAATAGTGTAGCTCTCTATCAGCGGAGCGGTGGTGGTGGTCACGTTGTACCCCTGCGACATAACGAGTGGGTAGCTCGTAGGTTCGAACCCTGACAGGCACTTTACTTTGTGTAAATTATTTGATCACCTCGTAAAAACATCGTGAAACCGGCATGTCCTAGAATTAAAAATTCGAAAACATGCGACATCTACCAACTCGCACAGGGCCCGAGTGGTAGATTACGGCCCACTCCCTCTCAGGGAGGGGGCTTGTGCCCCATTAGTCGGAACGTTATAGGCTAATTATGCTTATGCTTTATCTGAAACTATGTTGATTTGTGTTTGATTTTTTGTTTGATTTAATTAATAGGTACTTAGATCTTTTAATTCACAAGCACGACGATCACTTCTTGTTTTGAAACTGAGGAAGTGTGACAACGGAAGTGCTAACCAGAAAACCAGCATTATTATAAAATTGTTAAGGCTAAAAATTCTGTACTGGTTTGTACATAGCAAATGTGTTCACGAGAACCGACCACAGATGTAAGATAGAAATAAGTAACAGAACTCAAATCGATAGGTATTCTTCTTTCATGCCTCATCTGTGTCTTATTTTATCGCATGAGAACGGCTGGAAGGAGTTCAATCAAATTGACTGTAGTGTAGCAATTAAACAGTGTATGATAATCGCTGAAGTTACTTGAGCGGTGATTCGGATATCCCTTGCAGAAAGGCTTCTAAATAATTCCCCCTTAATGGAAAATGGTCAGTGTCCTTCACTTACCTTTGATCTAATCAAAAAAATCTCGTATTTTTTGGGAAACAAAGCCAAGTAACATTGTTTTGTGTTATGGAAAGCATGTTGGCGGCAAAATGGAATGTTTCATTGGTGCTGGCAAAAAGAAGCTAAATGTTTCGTATGTATTAATTGTAAAGAATTTTGCGTAACTGTTGTTCAACTTTAGTTTCCAATGAAACTTCCGTACATCTTTGTTTAATTCACTGTCGTATATTAGACATGGCATAAGTATAATATATAAAAATATAAAGGATAAAAAAGTATTCAATAATTATAAATCAGATAAGGAACGTTTTAGAAAGCGTACAGCGAACTTGTTTTTTTTTTCCAAAAGCCCTTATAAATTACTCTAAAGTACAGTCACGAGCATAAATACATGAGGTACTATGAACAGCTCGGCAATAATATCTGATTTCATAATTCATCCATTAATATCTTTCATCAAGACGACGGCAAATATCTGTGATCATTTGATGATCATCTGTGATGATCATCATCATAAATTTGTGCTGCCAATTGTATTTGCCTTCCACATATGATCACATATATTTGCCGTCATCTTGACGACAGATATTAATGGATGAATCATAATATCAAATATTATTGCCGAGCTGTTCATAGAAATATATTTATGCTCGTGACTGACGTCTCAAACCGGTCGACTTTGGATCAGAGATTAATTAAGTCATCTATTTGAACGTACCCCATGTGTAGGTATGCGATAGTAATGAGTGGCTAGTTAAATTCGCGAAGAGGAAGCCATCCCAATTTGTTAAATTACCGCAAACGGAATGTCCCTACTTATCCGTCCGAAGTCTCTAATCGAAAAACGTCTATGGTTAGGTTGGCGAACGTAGCGAAATTATCTCGAAAAGATAAACCTACTTAATTTAGATACCTGATTATCTAAATAAATTAACCGCCTACTAATAACTATACCGCTTTTTAATTTCCATTGCTCAAATAATTAATTAATTAAAAAAAAAAACAAAAAGAAAATTTTGAACGTCTCTTAGACATTACACATAACGCAATTGTCAATCAGTCCAAATAAAAAAGATAGTTTTTCATAATGTGTTGTGCAGTGAGTTTGCGGTTCAACAGGTTGAGGCATCGTCCGGCAATAGGTGTACGAGAGATCCTTCTCGAATATTCAGAAGTCAGATAAAAAAACTGTATCAGACTAGTTCAATTGCATCGTGTTATATTTGCACAGAATGCGTTCACCGCTTTCGCGGTAACACAACCAACAGAAGTTAGTGTGAAAGAGGTAAATGTACGAAACAGACTCGCAATTTCTCAAACATAACCATATCAATCCACGAATAATAATTATAGTTTTTATTGGTGGAACGATACAACTTCACATCGAAAGCCGTAAGTTTATGTGTGCAACTGAACAAAGCAAATGTAACAAACTAATAAATAAGTGTTCTACCGGCGGTGCTGCAGCGATGGATGCAATGATATAAACATTTATTGATAGGTTAAGTTTTACTTACCTACAGGTGTCGGACCATTAGGTTTATTGGATGCCGACACGGATTCTTTTTCTTGTGATTCCCTCTCTTTGTGTTTTTCTTTGTCTTCTGATTTGACTCTTTCTCTGGGTTCTCGTATCCTCTGGGGCTGAGGGGCAGGCGTGGGAACAGGGACAGGTGTTGGAACCGCGGCAGAGAAAGTGGTTTGTGTTGAAGCAGGCACTGGTGTGACGGTAGACGTTATCGCTGTCGATGTCGTAATTGGAGCTACTGTGGCTATAGCTACTTGTGCAACATTTATATTTTCTGGGGGCTTTTCTAATTCTTCGACTTGAGGCACATTTTTGCTTTGTTTAAATTGCTTATTAGGTGGTATATTCTTATTTGTATCTAGGACTAAAGACTGAACTGTCGGTTCACTATTCTTTTGTAGTTGCTTAATATTCATAGGCATTTTAGGCACTATAACAGGACTGTCTGATATTGCTGATACTATTGGTGTTTCGTTTGATTCCACAGCAACATCAGATCCTAAATGTTTACTTTCGTTTACAGTTAATATTTCAGACTTTACTAAATTATTATTTATAGAGCTTATTGCATTTGGTTGAGTTTGGACAGAGCTTGCCGTAGATGCAACGGGTACATCCACGTTCTTTGATACATAATTCGATTTAATAGAGTTATCACAAGAAGGTTGATTGGCGACTTCGTTGACCATTCTATTGAATTCTTCTGCGATACTGTGTGTTGGCTCCTGGATAAAAATAATTTAAAATAGTTTATTAGCTAATAATCTCTATCATTATTTGTATTGGTCAAAATGGTGTCCCTCAAATTCATGTAACCGCCGCCGAAAAATGGTCCAGTCGGTGCCAACAAAATGGTAAGTTTGTCTACCCTTCTAAAGCAATGAATATCTAAAGGCTACATACTTTAATTAGAAAACATTAATTTGCATTGTAACTAACGCCAATTATTAATTTCATCATAGTCATTCGTCTGTAAAACCATGTGGAATGTGCAGTTTTAGACGAATATTTACATATTTATGAAATTACGGAGGTAGGAAATTATAAAAAAATACAGTGTGTTTTTCATCGCTAGAGGAGTAGATAAACTTTCATAGTTTTTAGGCCATCCCACTTCAACCACTAGTGGCCGCCACAAGTCGCAGTAGCAGTTTCTCATGCATCTTGTTTGAAGTTTTTTCGAGACTAACTACATTATATTAACATTTACCTGAAAAAACGATCGACCAAACGCCGCAGGTGGCCGACGGTAACATGACAGAGCAGTGGCCATGTTACGATACTAGTAGCTCCGACTGGTGGCTTATTGTTATATTTTCGAGTTTTATATTTGAATTGATGCAAAATTTACAAGCAGACTTCGCTATTACAACTAATTAATTAGCCGTTCAATGCATTTGTCCCACCGACAATTTAAAGAACTGGTTGAGCTAGAATCTGGGAAAGAGTCGGCAGACGACAAGCAAGGTTTAAGGAAACATCGTGAGGAAACCGGCATGTCCAAGAACCAAAAATTCGAAGACATGTGACATCCGCCAACCCGCACTGGGCCCGCGTTCTGGATTATGGCCCACTCTCTCTCATAGCGAGGAGGCCTGTGTCTCAGCAATGGGAACATTATAGGCCGATTATGTAAGTAGAGCAAGGAACTAGTATCGAGTCAGCGAGTAAACAAGAATATACCTGATTTACTGCCTAAGGACCATCACTGGGGGAAGTTCTTTGATGGCTTAGTTTATCGAAGCGACTAAACTAGAGCTCACAGATATTCTCGCTGATCTACGATTCGTTACTAGTTTCGACCTAGCTCCTTGCTAATAGTCGAAAAGGCATCGATTTTACGTGTCTTGAGCGAAAAGACGGTAATGGCCAGTCACTCCTTCGACGACACGGCGGCGCACAGGGCACAGTATGTTATGACACCCAAAAAAAATTACATCATCGTTTTCAGCTACATACCGACGGTAATTAAGATTAGGAAGAATAAGAGTAGAACTCCCGTGTGCCAGTTCCGTTTGGTTCTTGAGGAAAAAAAAAAGGTAACATATTTTGTTGGTCGAAAATCAGAAAATTATGTCTAGTCAAAAAAATTTTAAAGATCCAGAAGTTTGTACATAATCATTTGATAGCACTGCAAAAGGTTTTTGTTAAAAAGTACCTATTTATTGTTCTTTTTAATTTGACACTTTACTTTTTTTTTTTTCAAAATGCTGCCATATAATTAATTGTCTGATGTTTACATTAATTTTTACTCTTCTGGCTCAAAAAGTCCGTTATTGTAGCGTGCCTACCAGAGCGGGGATAAAATAGCAATTTTTCCTCTAGGGGAAAGCTTTTTTTTTTTGAATATTTGTCGTTTACCAACGAACCTACAAAAACGAAAAAGTCTTTATTTATAAGTCTTTATTCTTTATTTATAATAATCTGACTTATTACTGGTTCATAAAAAAGAACATTTTATTTTTGGAAATGGAACTACATGCGGCGATCTCTTCGGTAGAATGCGTGCATTGCGTTGCGGCTACAGAAGAAATTAAAAAAAGGCATTGGCGCGAAAGCTTTAGAATTTTTCTCTAATTACAAATTGAATAGGTGAACGTAATTTATTATTTAATATCATATTGGATTATTTTATTTTCTCGCAATCGTAGTGAAAAATTTAGTGTAAACACGGCGCTAAAAAGCCATTACAACTCTGTTTCTATTTACTCCCTCCAAAGCTCGGGAGTAACTACCTGGTATATAATGGGTCATTTTAGCCCATTGTAGAACAATCTACTATTAAATCCCTTTTTATGCACTATTCGCACAATAATAATCATGGAATACGGAAATTATTTCATATTTAAAATTTTCGGCCGTTATAAAATTATGTCGCCCAAAATGCTCTTTTTTAATTCGGCCTTCAATTTGTGACGTTTGTTTAAACCTCTTTAGATTTCGTTTATTGTTGCCGTAATCTACGTCTAAAGTAAGTTTTAAGTAAGTCAATCGGTTGCTGCTCTTATATAATGAGTTCGGTGTGGTATATGAGTTATGCAAGACATGAAATTCATATCAAACCACCCAAATAGGGATAAAAAGCGTTATTGTAAGGACTACCGAAATGTAATAACAAATGTGTTAAAAAATAATAACAACATTACCCTCAATCTATTTGTCGTTATTTCCCATAAGAAAACAGTACTTACTTTTTTCTGGCCGGCATTTTAATTTTTGGGTAGGTAAGTATAATATGTTCGACATCTGAATGATGTCCTTTAGGCCTGCATTCCGCCTGCGCTGATGTCGGTCGCGAGCGCCGGTCGCACGTACGAATATACATTCGATTTCTATAGCACCACACTCCGACGCTGACGTCAGCGGCGCGTATGTTGCTACGCGCCGCATAAAGCGCGCGTCGGTCCCGCTCTTTAGCGCCGCGTATGTCGGTTGACTGACGAGCATGGAATTGTGCGAGCACCCTCAATCTGTTACCGACGATCAGCTGAATGCCACGCTAGGCAGACGACTGTACCGTAGAACGATTGGCATAATAGTACGGTATTTTATAATTTATTTCTCGCTAACGTACGCGACCGACATCAGCGTAGGACGAATTCAGGCCTTAGAAAACTATCAATAAATATTTTTTCTTAGTACTAGGGTTACAAAAATTATTGGTGAATGCGCTTTTGTAGCCCTATCAAATGATTTTGTACAAACTTCTGTATCTTTAATACTTTTTGGACTAGAATTATTTTTCTGATTTTCGGCACAAAAAACTGTTAACTTTGTTATTTTCTTTTTCTCAAGAACCAAACAGAACTGGCAAACGGGAGTTCTACTCTTGCATTCCTAATCATAATTACCGTCGCCGGTTTGTGGCTGAAAACGATGATGTCATTGTTTTGAGTGTCATAATATACTGTGCGGCGGTGGGACAAGTGCAATGGGCGGGTTGTCTTTTGCTAAAGAATAGAGAAAATCTGTGGTGGTGATTAATGTCAACCATACTATTTCAGTCATTATTAAAAAATAAATGTTAGTACTACACAATAAACAAAAGAAATGCATATTAGATAAAATATTCCCCTCGTGCAGACAATCTTTAACAGGGGTCATAGCAGCTGCGCTAGCCTTTGAAAAAAAAATCTGTTACACAAAAATCACAACCATAATGACGAAGTCTAATAAAATTATTATTAAATCAAAATCAAGAATTAATAGTTCTCTTAAGAATACTCGGTACACTGAAATAGTATCGTACACCATTTTAGTACCAAAACATAACAAAAAACAAACTTATTCGATGAAATTTATGGTAATCAAATTGCACCATGAATTGTATCAAATTGTAAAGTTATTGTACAAATAATCGCGTCGTTGTCGTCAAGCGAAGGCTGCTTATACTGTAGAAAATTACTCTTCCAACATTTACATGTAGAGTAAAAGAATATATTGTGATACATTCAATATTAACAGTTTTTTTCTGAATCAATCACAATACCAACTAACATCGTTTATTCAATTATAAAACTTTGTGAAAATATATTTCTTAATCTGCGTTTGAACACAAGCAAATGCTGCTTTTTATTTAATAAAGGCGAAATAAATATAAGTACTTACGGGTGGTTGCGGGGTGTGTCGATCGCTAGCTTCGCTGCTTAAAAAATTATTATCGTTGGTATATAAATCTGAGAAAATATCTTGTTCTGAAATAAAATAAAATAAAATCGTAAATAGTAGTTGCTCAAACAACGTATTAATTTTTAATCTCTGTCTGTTCTACTTACGCGTTTTAGGGTCGATGATAGGTACTCTATGACTTCTTTTTGGAGCAGATGGGCGTATACCTAAGAGCAAAATTAATTTAAGACTGTTTTAAGTAATCCTAGTGGTTCTAACAGGTGCAATCTTGAAGAAAAACAACAATAGTCTGTATGAAGTAAGTTAACTAGCTACACGAACAGCACAATTCACTTGTATAATACAAGCTGACAAAATACAATACTAAATAAGAAGAACAAGAATTATTTTTAAATTAAATCTATTAGCTACTAATTCTGGAAACTTTTTATGTATTAGCTAACAAGTTTATTTTAGTAATTTTAATAAGGTGATGCATTTCGTCATTAATCTGTATAAATTAACGCTCAAATCTCAAAACATACACATTTTATTTAATTGAAAGCTATTCATTTTAATTTTACGCGTTTTTAAATTTAGTTACTTCTAAAAAGTTTTTGGGCTTCTAATGATGCATACTTTTTGTTAATAATAATATTGTGCCTCTTTTTAACTTTCTGGCCTTTTCTCACAGATGGTCAGTTTTCGTGCTGAATATGCTTGCCGAAAAACTGAGACCAATCACGCCCGAGCTGAATTGATCGTAATAACTAAGCAAGGGCACCCCGACCAAATGGCTTTGGCTAGATTAGAACAGTGACCAACCGCGTGACTACCTTCAAGTTGGTCGCAGTTACTTGGCCATTTTATATTTTTAGGACTACAGAATTGGAATTATTTGAGATTTACAAAAAGAGGCGCATTCATTATATTAGTGTTCAATATTATTTTAAAGAAAGCAAACTGGGAATTATTTGAGGTTCGATTAAATACATGCCGTTGCATAATAATATTCTGAAACGTCATGGCTAAGGAAGCTCGGTCAAAACCTTGGTCGAAGCTCTGCCCAAGATGCAGATTTGGCCGCGAGGGCGGCCAAGTGCGCGGTGCATATCGGGTTACGATACTTTACTTGGTCTCTGCGGCCACTAACCGTGGCTGCGGCCGCGTTGCCCGTGACTTCTCTAAAAGTCGAAGTGTCCAGATTTAGCCGGTTACAGTTGAAATAAGTGGAACCGGCTTCATCAAACTACAACTACGTCAAACCTTTACGAAAACAAAAGCATTGGTTTGAGCAGACACTGCATAGTTTATGAAAGTAAGGGTATCATTCATCTTGTAACCAAAAAAATAAACACAGAAAATTAAAATATCATGCTATTATAGATAATAACATCCTAAACATGCACTACATTTTTATAACTAGCTGAACCCGCGACTCGGACCACGTGGAAGTCTGAAATCAGCACAAATACCATAATTACCAATATGGGTTCAACCAGACAACTGACCGGGACCGTCGCCTCTATATATGTCTCAAATGTCACAATCGCGTCGATCGACTGCGGTCTGATTGCACCCTAAAGCTGTGGGCCGCGACTCCGTCCATTCGAATATTGAAATACAACATTGGATTAACTGTTATCAATTAAATTATGCACATTGACTACATGATAAATTAACTCAACTACACCTTTTCGACGAAACCTTAACTCGTTTATGACCTCTGTTTTGTATGGGACAAACGCGTTATAGCCAGGTTAAAGAACCCACGCAACCGATTAAAACAAAATGTTTTAAGATGTGCTAGCAGCTATACAACAGTAAGTTTCATTTAAATCTGTCCAGCTTTTCTCGTGATTCTTTAAAAAACAGACACGAGTTCAATTAATTCGCGAAAACAGTTCCAATGTACAACGTACTTTTTATACTGTACGACATTAAAAAATGTATTAATATAGTAAATGGAGGTATCCATTTACTACATTTATAAAAAAATCTGATCGTAGTGCTTTCGAAGTGTACCTACGAACAGAGATCCTTCTATCAGTCGTAACGGTTCTCACGAGCGTACGTTAACGCGCGTTGACGTACGCTTTGAAAATAATCGTATTTCGTTCAAATGCAGGCCGAGCCATCACGTGTTTTTCTGTGAATTGGGTGTATCTATTCTCACATGAAATATCATAGTCCGTACGGGCTCCGAGCTGTCCGGGTTCCATCACGTATAGAAAGGGAAAATGATTGGTAGCAGTGATAAACTTGTTCACACAAGTTCATTGCTCGGGTCCCGAGCCATCCGGGTCAGTTTTCCAGAGCATGCTACACATACGTGGTCACCGAGTTCAACGTAGCTGTGCAAATAAAGCTTATTGTTTTACCGACATGTTATTCTTAATAAATAAATTACTTAACAATATTAAAAGTGCCTGCTGACTGACTCAGTCGACTACCGCGGAAACAATATTAAATCACAATTTAAAATTTTAGCATTCCGTTGCTAACAACTGGAACCCACTTGCACCGCTAATCACTAAACACGTTTAGCGCTAAACGAGTTTTAAACATCATTCTGTCTTTGTCATCTTCAAAAATTTGACAGAAATAGACTCGTTTATCGCTAAACGTGTTTAGTGATTAACGGTCCAAGTGGGAATGAGTCGAGTCTGAGCCTGCGAGTAGGAGTAATGCGGGTGGACGAATTGTTAATCATTTGCCAAAGTTGACAAGATGGCTTGTTTCACACTTGATCCATGTGGTGCTTAGTTTTGCTGTCGGATGGTGCAATTACTACTACCATAAAACAAACAATTCTTGAGTTTCTTAAAATGTCCATGTGGGGGAAGTTGTAAAGGCTGTAAAACTATTTTGTCATGAAACTAACTATTGACGATTTCACCTAAATAAGACATTCCGGCGATGCAACTTTTTACCGCTTCGCTTGTCCGGGATTAAAATATTATGTTGGTGCAAAATCTTATATAATAATCCGCTTTTCCTGAAATGGTTCTTCATTATTGATATAGTTAGTAAACACTGTGACTGCCCCTAATGCACCCCAAAGATATAATGTAAATCGTAGTTTTCTTAAATCAGTGTAGTTAGGTTAGGATCGGCTTCCCCTGCGGGGATGGGGCTGTGCTCCAACCAGTCCGCACAGCTCTGTAGAGCTCAGACTTGGTTACTCTCCCACCGATTGAAAATAACTTCCAATATACAAATGCTTCGCTCCGACATAGTAGATAAATAGTAATCGTTTGTAGACATCCAATGTTCTTGAAAAACAATGAACAAGTGAGTAGATGAATCTCGAAAAAAAATATACAAAAAGCGTGACACAATCGGGCTTTATCAATTAGCTATTTCTGCCAGACCACCTTAGGATTCATATTTTTTAAAACAAAAATTTAAATAAATAAAAAAAATACATTTCTTATTAAATATTGTAGACAATACTGAATGTTACATTTTTACAATACTAAATAATATTGTAAAAATGTTCAGGATGCTATTCCACATAATAATTTAACAAAATGATGATTTTATTTTCTGGTTTCTTACTTTAATTGTTGGGTACAAAATGTATGCAGTCAAAAAGATCACCTTTTGACTCAAGAACGCCTTACTTATTTTGCCTAACTGTTACAACGCAACGAGTTACAGAATAAGCCCAAGATCTAAAACATTAACACAATGTATGTGCAAACGACTTTATCGCAGCTTATTTAAATAATATTCTATAACAAAAAACAAATAAGCTTAGTGTTTGTAAAGAAACTTGTCGCTTAAACCAACTGACATCCATGCTCCATGAAAGAAAGTTATGAGGGATTACAATGATTAAGGAGTTAGTTTTACCTACACTGATATCACCTTAGCAACAGTGGCGCTGCCACTCATTTCACATAATATAACGTGGTGACAGTAATTTACTTCGTCGCCATTATTCACAAAAATTGAGCATAAAATGTAATTATCCTAATAACGTAACATGCATTGTATTTCTTCTTTTTGTCAAATAAATTATTATTTAATTGACCTATGCAAAATTTACTGGGTGAGTTTATTAACGGGCATCATCAAGGCAGCTACGCTAACTGTTAGACTTCCTGGATAAATTGATATGGGTACATTTAGAAGTTTTCTTAAACGAGTGAAACTCCAGACCTCAGCAAGTAAGCTAGCTTTCAAGTAACAAAGGTTTGATAGCTCTGCATTATTCCTAAATGGTCCTTTTCCGTTTTTTATGTGGAAGATTGCCTCAACCGAAAAGCTACATAGTTAAAAAAATATAAAACAAAACAAGAGTGATCATTCTTGTATGGGGTTTTAAAAATGCAATTCGCAACTCCAAAATGCGTTCGTGTTAAATTACGTACGGAAGTGTAAACAGAGATTACTTGCGCGCACACGAATGGCGAGGCGAAATGGTTAGTGAACCGATCACATGCTTGCCTCGCCAATCACACCACCATGTGAATACGCAATAAAAAATACTAACAAAATCTTTCAATAATCATTCTGACAACTATATTTCGTTATTTCAATTTAAAAAACTGCTCTCACATTTCAAAATGGACAACAGAAATAACTTAGCAGCCTTTATTCAGCTGTCATCCATAATTTAGTTAATCGTTGTTCGTTTGTGGTTGGGTTCTATAATATCTCCTGCGCCGATGGCTTGTCTCCGCTGAGATTGGCCGCCATGGCCGAAATTCAGTCTGGAGGACTACTACTTCTATCCATAAGTTATCACACGTAAGAAAAAATATAATTTTTCTTCAATTTGTAGCTACGTTACACAACATCTGTCCATACCACATTTTGTTTGTAACAATCAGCAATTTCCATTTTCACAACTTAGTAAACATCAAACAATTCGTTATCCATATAAATACTATTTTACTGTTCTTGAAAAACTACATGGATTTGTAACATCAAATTTTCCTATTTTTGTTTCTAACTGTTGCTGAGCTGCCAGTGTTTCCTATTAAAAACTCAAACCCGGGAAAAATTGCTTTTATGAGATTAATGTTTAAAAATCAACCCTTAGGTATAATAAAATAGAATGTGTATGTAGGGATAAAAAAAAATTAAGGAATATTGCTTTGTTTGTCTACTGACAAACGGATTAGAAAATAATTCTTGAACTTTGCAGTACTGTGAAGCCAGTATTTTGTGAAAAATTATAAAGGATTGCATTTTTTCGGCTTTGCGTAATCTCTTTGAGCAATCTCACTTCAGCAAAATTGGGTCATTACAGTCAAGACGTCACATATGAAATAAGGCGGGTGGTAAATTATTACATATGACAAAAAGCTGAGTGGTATAGTTAGTGTCATAGATTCAACATTTCAATGTCACCCTGGATTTGTGGTAAAATATCTCATTAATAATAGAAGTAAATGGTTACCAGGCATAGTTTGGTGCATGAGTGTAGAAGCTTGTGGGTGAGGAAGCGTGGCAGTGGGCGCAGTGGGGGTTGCGGGTGTACCCTGTGGCCCCACCAATGTAGTGGAATTACTTCTACCACCTTGGGCGTTGGCTTGCAAGTTTGGCGTTGGCAGCTGGGGACTATTTGAAGTGTAGTAATCTGCAGGATAAAACAAAATCATATAATAAAATGTTTTGAGTCCCCTAATTGAAAAAAGCTACTTAAATTAAATAACAACTACTGTCAGTCTGGTCTCTTAGAAAGTGTTTTAGTTACAATTCATTTTATCGTAGACTAGCGTCTCGCCCCTGATACGCACGGTGTTTATTACTTGACAAACCCATCTAGATTCATTTGTTGTATAAGTTTATTCAATAAATAAATAACATTCTGGACAACATTTTCTAAGTGATGGTGAAATCCGCATCAAAATCCGTTACGTAGTTTAGAAGAACAACGCGAATACATAGACGGACCCGAAAAGCGACTATATAAGTAATATGTTTAGATTTAATTTCTTTTTCCGCCGTATCGGTAAGAACTATACAAAAATTGCTCATGCTGTGGTAAGTATTAGCCAGTCCGCAAGGTGACTGCGCCTGAATTACCGTTTTCGTATCACCACTCATGGCAGCTAATAATTTTGTCCACATTTCTAGCGAATCCCACGGGGTGGGATCGGATTGCAGGATCCAATCGGAATAAGCCAAATTTCTACATTATTTCTGTTATGTTTATGGTGCACATAATTAAGACTATTCTATCTATCTATTTATTTGAATGCAGTCATAGATTTTTATAGTAAGTATACCTTGCCGAGGCGACGCATTCAATATTGCGTTTTTTGTAAATACAAATTAATTCAATTTTTAATATGACCGACTGGCCACTACCTTAGTAAACTATAACAAAAAATAATCGAGGCAGTGAAACAGATGGTATATCTAAAACACTTTCTAGGGTAATGTGGGGTATTTGTGAAAGTAAAGGTATAAATGAGTTTTTAGTGCCAATATTAACTTAAAAATTAAGATTTGCTTTAAATGCAGTTTAAGTTGATGGGAATTCGTTTTAATTAGGCACGTGTTTTCAAACCGGGCTTGAGGAAAAAACAATACGGATGATCCTTGTATACAAGATACGATACAAGGGCCCCGATTTTGTTGAGCACCTAGAAAACAAAACAAAAAATATTTAAAGAAGTGATGTCTTGCTTTCTCTCATACACCAAGAAAGCAAGAAAAGAATCAATCACCATTTTTTTAAATTTACATTTCGTCGCAACTCTAAAATAAGCATGTGGCGCGTATGTCACGACCACGACATATCAACCGAACTTTCCTAATAATATAAAGCTTTATATTCAATGCCTCGGTTTGACTGTTACTAAAATATAACTATATATTCATTAGTATAGTCGGTGCACAGCAGAATCTGCCATTACCTATACCGATACATCTTATTATAAGTCCAGACACGTATAGTACACGTCTTGTGTACATACCGGGAAATCAATTGTTAAGCAAATTGACACCTTTCGTCAATTTACCTTGGTATAGCCATTTCATACAACTGTCAAAGAATGACAGCGTGCTGTGATTTGAAAATACAGACAATTTAAGTTGGTAGTCAAATAGCGTATCAACTAATTTCCCTGAATATACAAAACATACACTACAAAAAATAATATTTTAACTAAACTACATACATGGTGGGGTGTGGCTCGGAGGTGTATTATAACCTATATAATGTCCCATATATGGATAGTACCTGTGAAAGAGACAACATACCATTAATAAAAAGTAAATACAGCCCTGTTTCTGATATAATCAATTCAATCTGCTGGGAAAACTAATTATTATCAAGTTATTTAACTTCTTGCCAAACAGAGACGTTTCTGAGATATTGCTTCAGCTAATATTTCCAAGGCTTTTTACGCTATCTGCCAAGAATTTCAGACAAGTGACATTCTGGTAAATCGAATACTAATTTAACCATGGCAATTATTTGTCGCGATATGAATGAAACTGCTGGAGAGGACGTGACGGTCCGGGCAAGACCGGCGCGTTTAGAAATACGGCCAGCCAAGCCGGAATGCTGATTATTTGGTTTATTTAACGGGAAGCGAGAGCATTATTGTAAAGCCTAAAACTTTCAATATTAACTAAGAGTTCATTATTCCAGTTAAAAATAAGTGAACACTCACCCTGGTGTACTGGAACGAGGCTGCTGGTAAGTTTGCATTCCCATGGGCGAAGGCTGGAACACTAACGTCGGATACATGACAGGTCCGGTAGCAGTGGCAGCAGCACTAGGAATGTACGACTGTTGTTGTCTGCGGAAGTAAATCGTACAACATTTTATTATATTGAAATAGAAAGAAAGATAAGTAGGTCATTTACCATATAACTACATTCATAATAAATATTAGCATAATCCTATTTTTTTTTTATACAAATGCCTTTTATATCCACAAGGAGTGAACACTTGACAGTTGCACATTCGTAACTGTGTCAATTCCATCAAGAATTTCTGAGTAGCAGCACGGAGTTTGCATGTATGTCTATAATGTTCCCCCCACTGATGGGACACAGGCCTCCTCTCTGTGAGAAAGAGTGGGCCTAATTTATCGTAATTAGCAAAAATAAGTAATAGTGGAGTTTCATTCCGGCTCTTCTCTATAGGAAACGACCAATTGGAACCGTGCACCTAGCTTCCGATGTTTCATAAGTGCCCATGTAGGTTTGTATAAAAGAAAATATTTTGATTGATTCCACCAACAACCAACTATCCGAATTGGATTCATCCTCGTTTGATGGCAATAGGTTCGCCCCCTATTACATGGAACATAAACATAACAGGCTAAATGAGGGTGTCCTTTATGCAGTTGTTTATACATTTGGAGAATTCAGACCTGATGTTAAGTTATGCGAAATGTATTATTATCGCATTGGAAATAAGATGTCCTGTTACCTAAATTGGCCTCTTCATGTCATGGCTTTATACCAAAGAAGAAACACCAATCAAATTGCCAAATAGTATTAGTAGTTTTTGAGCTACATTTCAACATACTTACGTGCGTATAATACATACATACATAACACCTAAATACATACATATAAAAGCTTAACTCATCATTACCTTTCCTTTGCTACATATTGTAGTGGGATAAAAAATCATTAACTGTCACACTCACGTGATATTGAACAGTGATATTGTTCAATGTCCGTTCAGTAGTCGGCAATCGAGGGTTTCTAAGGTATTTGAGGAGCACAGTTCGAAAAGCACACCACCCAGAAAAGCGGCTGAATGGGGCACATAAGTACCCACCGTGTTCTATCATCAACATTATCCTACCTAAGCCATACTTTACCCACTGCTGGGCAGAGGCGACTCTTTGTCTTTCCCTCTACTTGTACCATTATTTGCCTATTTCCACTGCTGGGACACCGGCCTGCCCTCTGTGATAGGGAGTGGGCTGTAATGTACCATGTAGGCCCTGTAGGGAGCTAGCTCCGTGTACCATGCAGTGCCATCTACAATTCTTCGGCTTCTACCGGGGTGTGTGGTACTGCCCTGTGCTCCACCAGTTCTGCACAACTCTGTAGAGCTCGTCTCAGACTGGTCACACTTCCTTCGGTTGACATTAATTCCCATAACAGTTTTTTATTGGTCAAACTAAACAAAGCTTTGCGGAATAGAATATCAGTGTACTGTGCATTCTACTGTCAAGTCCAGATTCAATGTTTAAAATCGATGTCTGATGAGATTCTAGGTTGTTTTTATGTATATTAGACTTCTTAGATCACTTTGTAAGAAATAACTTTCGTGACACTAAAAGGTGTAGATTCTTAATGATTTAGTTATCTGCCTAGCCATTCCGCAACAATGGATACCAGTATTTTACATGGACCCACTGACTATTTGACTTCCACAACCCAGGTACTGTGTAGCACAACCCCTTTGGTAAGGCTGATTATAAAGCTTTCGGGTCCTGACCCTAGTAACGGTCAAAGATCTATGAATTACAGCCGGGACCGTCCACGTGCTTTCCGAGGCACAGAAGGAGGGCTCTCGGTATGAAATAGTCACCCATCCACGGACCGACCGCGGCAAGCGTAGCTGAACCTTAATGGATAGACCCGTGCGGCTGTTACTTAGCCACGAGCCCTTCTTAATTATTTGTAAAGTATTAATGGAGTCGTATTAAGTATTAATGGAGTCGTAAGTATTATCAAAGTAATAATCAAGTACCTGGGATGTGTATTGGGTCTCGTTCCGTGCTGCGCCGCTCTGTATTGGTTGTAGTTGGCGAACTGCGTTGAGTGAGGTCGAGGCTGCGGCGTCTGGTTCTGCGATACATAACTATGGCCAGCCTGGAAATAATCACAGATCAAAAATGAAAAAAACAATTTACCAATCACTTACACAATTCAGACAAAAGACCTGGTTTATAATAAAAATACTTTATAAAATAATGTTATATGTAGTTCATACTCTGCTACGTTTATTAAGTAAAAATCAAAATTAATATTGCCGCCATGAGCTAGGTGCAACCTGAGCAGTGAGCCCCGCTACCACCTGACTAATATTTTTAACACTACATAAGCAGGTATTTCGTGACGATATGAGAGCAGGTGAAAATATATAATTTTCAATGGCCGCGTTTTTAGATGACAACGGCGCATGCACCATCACCATGCCTTATGAAGCTATTAAAGCCGTACCGCCATGCCATACCCATAAGCAGATAGTTACATTGTCATTACCATGGTAGTCTTAGACATGTCCTGCTGAGGTGCCGGCGGTGCTGACGGCTGCGGTGTCGGCTGAACTCTCAGCGAAGATTGCGCCGAGGGCTGCGCGCCACCGGCTGTACTCGGCATGTATGCGGCCCCGGCGGCGCCTGAAGGGTGGTAACATTCCACTGGTCCTGTAAACATAATGTACATATATTATAAGCAGTCACAAGATTTAAATTATGGATGCGGCTTGCGCATTGTCCGCTTCGTCTTCTACGAACTCACTGTGTGGTGTTGATGCCCGTGGATAACTGTACTGCGCTAAGGAAATATTTTGGTAATTTTGTAATCATACTATGCCTTAATTGTAAGTTTATCCTAAGGCCCTTTGTACTCACACGTTTTTCTTGCCGTGAAAAACTACGGTTTATTCACCGTGTGTAGGCACGATCAACAGTGTTATAAGGATCACTATGGAAGTTTGTTGATGACGACGATACGGCACGGCGCCGTCGCCGTATTCCCTAGAACCGTGTCATATACAAGGTCACAAGATTTTTATAAGGCGCGGTAACACCGTATAGAAACCGTGCCGTGTACAAAGGACCTTAATGTTCTTATGAAAATTATGGTCGAAAAAAAAATTAGAACATGGGAAAAGCCCAGGTGGCATTCCATGTGTAGCCAATTATTTTAAAAATACAGTAAGCAAGTATATAGCAAAAGTAATGGTTAACGATATAACAATAGCACATAAAATACAATCGATACTTAAGATTAACTAACATAACTAACATTCGTCTCTAAAGAGCAACGAAAAACGAATAAAGCAAATGTTTTCATAAATGCCTGATATTAATGATAGCGTCGTTAGTGCACACTTACTAGTTTGAGTTAATAGTCGGTAATGATGCGAAGGCAGCATGCAATTAGAGTTGGAATACCGAGAAGACGATTGTTCATGTTTCATAGAGTTAGCATTCGTATGCTGCGGTATAAACTGCAGTGAAACATTATTCAGGGGTTGCAAATTGATTTGATTCGCATTGATGTGCTGTGCCACTGCCGATTGTGGTTGTGGCATATTCAATGATGTTTGTAAACTTTGCGCCACATCAATCGCACTCTGTTGTGACTGATTTCCATGGTTGACACACGCATGTGACAAACTATTTAAAGAATTATTTGTTCCTCTTAGCGCTACCATTTTAATTTCATGATATAGATCTTTTAGAAATTGAATAAGCCAAACGTTGAACCATTCCCAAAACAATGGATACACGATCATCGGCATAAGGCAGTATTACAATTTAATGTATCATTTCGTAATATAACGACACAAGATGTGTCAGTTTAAAGTTTTCTTGAATGTATGAGTACCGCTTTCTGTCGGTGTTGTTGTGATTAGTTAAAAGTTACGCCAGCTGTGATCACAATGTAATTAATCGCTGCACCAATTTCCTTACTTGATTTTTAGAAAATATAGGCACAACGCATATCCAAATATTATTTAATGCAGTCCGTATTCACAATTAAAATAGTAATTTAATGCAGCATAGTGAAAATCGATAAGCAAACGGCGCGCTACATGCTACGTCGCTTTACACTCGCACTCAAATATACGACAACGTGATACTTTCACGTTAACTTTAATGATTTTACGAATGTCCGAACGAACAAAACTTTGATATAACTTATTAAAACGTTTCTATTAATATCACTAGTAATCAATGTCTCAAAATCGTATGATGAGGTATCGCACCAAAGAACATTTCTTATGTGAATCACGACATAGCGAAAGAAAGAGACAAGAGTATCTACAACCACTGCTAAAAAATTTGGGGCGTTCCAAGACGCCCCTAGTTACCCTCGTACTATGTTCAGTGTAAGATTAGCGACAAAATGGATCGAACGGCGTCCATTGCAGTTCATATTACTAAACGACGCGACTGTTGTACAGGAACTAAAGCAGTAATGAATGAGAAACTAAAAAGATTCTACGAAACTCGGCAAGTGTTTTTGCTAAGGGCTCGATGGGCTCGTCAGGGTTGCTATTCCAAAATTTACTCGGATCTAGTGTCGTGCCTTTAAGAATCGCCAAACGCTTGAAACGATTAATAAAAAGTATGATCAGTTTCAAAACAGTTCAAAGTCAAAAAAACCGGTCAAGTGCGAGTCGTACTCGCACACGAAGGGTTCCGTTCAACCGTACAATATTTAACACTACTTTTTTTTTAAACACGTTTTTTTAATGGGGCTGACCCCCGTTAATTTTTGAACTTTTTTTTAAATATTATTTTTTTTATAGCGCCAATAGAAATACACACTGAAAATTTCAACAGTCTACCTATTACGGTTCATGAGATACAGCCCGCTAACAGACAGACGAACGGACGGACGGACGGACGGAGAGCTGAGGCTTAGTAATAGGGTTCCGTTGGCACCCTTTGGGTACGGAACCATAAAAAATGTATTACTAACTACACATTGTCAACGGTATTACATATATCTTCTACCTGGCATTGGCATACCGTCAGAGATGGAAATTATTGTTAAAGGCACGTAATTATTTCAAGTAAATATTGGAAGTGTTTTTTAGTTTTTAACCGACTTCAAAAAAAGGGGAAGGTGGGAGGTTATACATTCGGAGTTTTTTTTCTTTTTCATGTAATATTTTGGAAGTTGGTGGCAAAAAAACGAAATACAATACCAAAGACACTTAACTTCCGAAAATGAAGTTGTTTTCCAATCAGTAGTTTTTATTGGTAGTCGGTTCTTTTTTCTTAATGAAGCCACTTTGGTCTACATTGTTATTTAATTTATACAAGCAAAGAGTGTTTTGAATGGGAAAGTAACACAATTATTATTATTTTTTATACCAATATTTTCCATACTGCGCGTAGAATCAATTTGTAAAAAAATCCTGAGGCATACTTTTTAATTATATTGTGTACTTACAAACTTATTGGGTAGGTACGTGGTTTAGATTATTCCAATTGAGATTGAATCAAATAAATACTTAGTGAATACCCTGAAAGTATGTTTAATAGTATTATAAACATTCAGGACCTCACAACAGATGACTTTGCTGTGAAACCCAAGGTAAAGCTAATGCTTTACCTTGTGTTTAACAATATAATGTTAGGGTTGTTTTGTTTTACATAACAAAACCCAATCATCAGTTTATAATTTTTTTGTTCAATTTTACTTTATTTTGTTGTATGTGTGACTAACTTTATACATACTTACAATTATATAATCAGTTCACGCAAATGTGCGAAGGGAAATCAGTTTTACATTTAGTATTTACCAGAATAATACTAATATTGAATTAGAATGATAAACTCTTTGAAAAATGCAATGAAGGTAACATTTCCTTTACACAACAACATAATAATTCAAACTGTGAGTAACTTACGTATTAAGTACAAGTTATCAAATATTTTTGAATCTAATACTGGGTGGGTTCACACGATTCGATTTTAGTTGAACAACTGTGGTTGTTCAATCAAAAATACTTTGAATTTGAAATTCAATTTGATTTAAAGTCTGTTCAAACAGTTCAAATCGCGTTCGACTTAGCAGTTGAATCTTTAAAATCGAACCGTGTGAACCCGGTATTAATTATTTGTGGTTTTCAATATTCAAGGTGTATGATGGTGTATGGTTGGTGGTGTGTGTGTGGTGGGTGTGTAGTGTAACTAAAATATTTATCATTGCATGTAATGTATTTTAAACCGAAGAAAAAAAAGGTTCTCAAGACGACGTAAAAATATTTTTTATGACCAAGTATAACTATGTACAGCATAGACCGATTTTGAATATTCTTGTTTGTCTTGGAAAGGGTGTACAGCATAGACCAATTTTGAATATTCTTGTTTGTCTTGGAAAGGGTGTACAGCATAGACCGATTTTGAATATTCTTGTTTGTCTTGGAAAGGGTGTACAGCATAGACCAATTTTGAATATTCTTGTTTGTCTTGGAAAGGGTGTACAGCATAGACCGATTTTGAATATTCTTGCTTGTCTTGGAAAGGGTGTACAGCATAGACTGATTTTGAATATTCTTGTTTGTCTTGGAAAGGGTAAACCTCGAACATACCATTAAAAAAATTGAAAAATTAAATCCAATCCAGGGTAGAAAAATAGGGGTTGTTTGATTTATCACCTACAAAATTTTCACTTGTTAACCGATTCTGTTAAAACTTGGAACACATATTATATAGTTCTGATGACGCAAACAGAATAGAAACCTGGAGTTGATCTGATGATAGAGACGGAAGACGACTGTGTTCCGTCGAAACCGAAGTCAGTCGAAAGCTTCTCAACCAGCTACATCGTCTTTGGGCTTATTTCCTTCATCTTGACGAAAACTTTAAACCTAGCTGTGGTATATTCAACCGACCGAAGAAAATGATAGATATAAGAGACATGCAAGATAAGTGTAAATCAATGTGACGACGAACGTGAAAGAAGTGTAAATGAGATGGCGCGGTGTATTAGGAGTACAACCAAAGATATTTTGGGAGAGAAGAAAGGAAGGGGCACGATAGACAGAGATACAGGGTGGTGGTCGACAGCAGTTTAGAATGTGTTAAAGGATGAGAAGAGTAAATTCCAGGAATGGCAGTGTTGGATAAGAGAATGTTAGTTTGAGGTGAAAATTCACTAAACCAATTCGGTTTTATGCCTAGTCGGGGAACAATGGGTGCCATTTTCGCTATCCGCCAGCTGTGCGAGAAATACAGAGATGCGAATAAAAACTTGCACATGGTATTCGTTGACCTCGAAAAGGCATACAACCGAGTGCCTCGTGAAGTTTTAAGGACAAAATGTGTTCCTGGGAAGTATCTGCAGTTGATTCTAGCGATGTTGAGTCGATGCAGCAGCTTCAATGTTACTGTCAGCTTACACCAAGGGTCGGCACTTAGCCCTTACCTCTTCTTGGGTATAATGAACGCACTTACGTCGGATACCCAGTAAGTGGCTCTCTGGTGCATGCAGTTCGCCGATGACATTGTGCTGGTAGCTGAGATTGAACCAGAGGTCCAGAGCAGTTTATGGAGGAGGTGTGGGGGGAAGACAGACTTAGACTGAGATTAAGTAGAATCAAAACGGATTCTGGCGGCCTCTCCAGTTCTGCGCCCATATCTTTCGCCAGTAATGCCCTTACCGATCTACTTCGACTTCCATTACCTCGGGTCGTTTGTCCAAGAGGATGGTGAAGTAAACCGAGACGTAACATATCGGATCAACTCAGGATGGATGAAATGTCGTTAGGATGCCCCTCAAGTTAAAGGGGAAATCTACAAGGCCTTTTTTTTTGGGTGGTAAATCATCAAATGACCTCTCCCGCTATGGGCGAAGCGGAAGGGCGTCTCAGACTCTTACTGACTAAAACCCACCCGTGTTCCTTCAGTTGCCTGTGCGCCAGGGCCACGGTAACTCTTTCGAACAATCCGCGACCCCGGCAGGCATCGGCCCTATCGGACCCTGTCAATGGTGCTAACATCTCTTTAAGGCGCGCGTGGAACACGACGCGCCGTCGACCCGGGCCTGGTCCTTACCGGACGGCGAGCTGCCCATTGCTCGCCATCCGCAAGCCCGCGCCTACGGTGGCCGGGAGTCGGCAATCGACTCCCGACGCCCTGGGTGTCTCCTCCTGCGGCGGCTAGGGGCGCGAGGGCACAGCGATTGTCTCACCCTCTCGCGCTCCGCCTCCTCCTTCGCGAGCATTACTGTTTCGCAGGAGGTGACGGCTTCCCATTCCCTCTCGCTCCATACCATGGCCTGAACCAGCGCCGGACGCGAGAGGTCGCCGCCGCCGATCGCCACCACGAGGATACGGCGGTGCTCCGCCCAAGCCGGGCAGACCTCCACCGTATGCTCCACCGTGAAATCTACAAGGCCTGGCGTACTGAATGAATCGGAATGCTGGGCCATAAAGAAGACGGATGAAAAAAGATCGCATGCAGCAGAGGTGAGGATGTGTGGAGTGTCGAGAATGAATAAAATAAGAAATGAGTACATACAGGGTTATTGGTTATATGTCGGCAATCCATTAAGGGGATGTAGTGGAGGTCATCTGCAACAAAATTACCCCTGAAGACCCCTATGCAAATGTCAACCATTTTAGAGTAATTTGATATTTTATATTTTTTTACCAGTACACAACTTTGAAAATGTATTAAAAAAAAACAATACTTGTTATTTTTTTTAAATTGTTTATATGATTCTATTTCAATACATAATAACCAAGCACAAAATGACAATTATATTTAATAGTTTTACAAATTGTTTCAATTTTCTATCATTTTGAGCTGGTTATTTGACAAAAATTGTCGATTTCTGTAAAAAAAAAAACAAGGTAGGACTTTATCGGCAGAACATTCCAAAAACATATACAACTTGCCAGCTATCCAACGAGATACAGTAAGATACCAGATATCTTCGAAAAAATATAAAATGTCAAATTACTCGAAAATGGTTGGCATTTGCATAGGGGTCATCAGGGGTCATTAGGTTGCAAATGAGCTCTCCTACATCCTCTTAACGGATTGCCGATATGTAACCAATAACCCTGTATAATGGGAAGTTTGAAAGTGGCACCAGTGAAATAAAAGTTAAAAGGACTTGGTATGGGCATGTAATGAAGAGGGATTAAATGGATGTGACTACAAGTGACGAGTACAAATGTTGATGGATGGAGGCAGAGGAAAGTCAAAGAAAAGATGGATGGATTGTGTGAGGAATGAAATGAAAAAAAGAGAGTGAATGATAGTGTAACTGTTGAAAGGAGAGAATGGAAGAAGAAAACGTGTTGCGCCGACCCCAAGTAACATGCGACAAGGGCAGGAAGATGATGATACAAACAAAAGCCCTACATTTCACCCTCTTAAAGCGGCCTTTACAATGGAATTACTATATTTGGAAATTCAATAATTTCCAAAACTCCTTCTTAGTCCATGTCTACATTATAAAAGGAACCCTTGTGCAAAATTTCACATTGCTAGTCCGGTCTAAGTAGGTTATATTGCGCGCTGATATGTCAGTCAGTTCAGTTTCTCCTTTATATATACACCTGATTTTATGCTAAAAAGTTGGTCTGGTCTCAATTTTTATAATCCTTATATAAACTAAATGTTTTTAGATTAATTAGAAGCCTAAATTAACATTCAAATGTAATCTTTTTATAACAAAATAAAACAATTTCATTTCTTATAATGAAAAACAAGTAACATAAGACATAATAAACTAGATAACTTATCTTGCAGTGGGATTAATAGCATTTCACAAACCAAAAACACATAACCTGCAATGAAAAATATTTAAGGTACACTAAAACCATAGATACAACCTTGGGTTGAAAACCACAAACAACTAAGAAACAAAAATAAATTGATAACTTGTACTTTTACCCACAATTTGAATTATTACACTGTGTGAAGGAAATGTTACCTTCATTGCATTTTTCAAGATTTTATAATTTTAATTCAATATTTGTATTATTCTGGTAAATTTTAAATGTAAAGCTGATTTCCCTTCGCATATTTGCATGAACTGATAACATAATTGTTTGTATAAAATTAGTCATACAACAACAAAATAAAGCACAAGTGAACAAAAAAATTAACTGTAGATTGGGTTTTGTTATGTAAAACTTAACAACCCTAACACCATATTGTTTATAATGACCCAATATGTTTTTAAGTACACAATATCAATAAAAAGTATGTCTTAGTATTTGTTAGAAATTGATTCTACGCACAGTATGGGAAATATTGGTGTAAAAAGATTAATTGTTACTTTCCCATTTATCAGCACTATTTTCTTTGCTTGTATAAATTAAATTACCATGTAGAGCAAAGTGACTACATTAAATAAAAACTTAAAAACATATTAAGACCTCCCATTTCGCACAAAGATGTAAATAAAGGGACATTCGCTGTGGTCTACAGATAACTTAAGATAACTGATATGGTTTAAGTTGTTTATGATGAATTGCGTTGTTTTTAACATTCAATGTCCACACTTGACTTGTAACTATATTTTGCATGAAATACAGCAGATTGGTACTATTAATAAGAAAATAAGGAATGATGTACTGCTTACAACATCACAATAAAGTATGTAATAATTTAATACTGCAAAAGAATTTAAAAATATTCATGCAGAATTGTCACAAACAATGGTTACTACAAGTCATGTTGCGCAAAACAAATAAAGCCTGCCAGAATGCAATGAAAACTACTTTGTAAGTTGGTCCATAACCAGGTTGGAGCTAACACCAGCCATAGTATTTGTTTTATAACTTACTTACATGAGGGGCAATAATAACAACATTTGTATTTATTCGCAAATGCGGTTCTACCGACTGCTGAAGTGGCATATATTACGTAAATAAAATGATACAAACTTTATTAAACACATATATGAAAAAGGATACGGTCCGGGCCCTCGTTGATTCGGCGCCAACGGCACCTGATTCCCGTTGCTACTCATATTCTTGGCAGCATAGGTATCGGGACACGTACACCACTCAAGGTGGCACGTAAAATCGCCCTAACCGATTGTAGGACACATCCGGCACATAGGTAGATATACCGACGTCAGTTGACAAGTCACACGATTTAATTTTTACCCTTAGAAAGCAAAGTTTCTAGCAAAAACATTGTACACCACTTGTGAAGTCACAATATATATTTCCTGGATAATGCTATATTGGCATCACTAGGATAGAGCCCCAGTCACTAAACAAACGACAGTACAAAATGGCGGATGTTAACCAATAAACAAACGTGACTGTCACTGATAGAGTCAAAAATTATTACTAATCACTTAATTTTAGCGTTGGTGCCGAAGTATTATTCCGTTTAAATAAAGATAAAAAATGTAAAAATATTTATTTGCAATATGAATATTATCACGTATTTTTGAAATCTTAAAACTGTCATTCGATCGTTCACGTCTACTCACGTCACGCATGCAATGCTCCGCTAGCATGTCATTTTTTTTTCTATCTAGTGATAGTAGGCATCAGCATGACATAGTGCTGGGAAAAATGTACGAAATGAAAAAAAATAAAAATTAGTAGAGTAGTCACGATTAAGTATCAGGTTATATATTAATTTGATTCGCGATCGTTTGTATATTTACAGAATTATAATATTTAGAATAATTAATACAACATTCTAAGTTCATAAAACCCTACTAAAACAACCAAAGAGTATTATAATATTATGAGAGGAAACCTATAGGCTCACTGACTACAAAGTAGTCAGTGTCTACAGTAACAATTCTCTAAGCTCTACATAATTTAAAGCTTAAAGAAATGTTTTGAATTGTTACTCGTTAATAGTCAGTGTCAGAATGCATGTGGACTACATACAACCTGACACTGACAGTTTTTTGCAATTGGCATTGCAAAAAACTTAAGAAAAGGACGATATTGATTCCTGTCCAAATCAAGACCAGCCAATGGGGTTAAAAACTGACAGCTAGTCAAAGGTGGCAGTACTGTTCACCGTCTACAAGCCGCCATTGTTTTGTTTATCTTTACTTTTATGTCCATCACAAATTAAACGAAAACTAGGGAACTATTAAAAGACGAACTAAGGAAAAGGGAAGTCTCCTAGCACTGGTAAAAAAGCAGCTGTAGTAGAAATAAAATATGAACATTTTATCTCATTCATTCTTTTTTGTTGGAGACTGGAGGCGTTCGTCAGGAATAACGTGATCGGAGTTGAAAACCAACTCGAGGATGATCTACTTGACTGAAAAACTTCAGAGATGTAAATTCTATCATAAACATACACACAAACCTTTAAATAATTAACATAATATCACACCACAAGTGCCTATATGTGAAAACAGATTTAGTTATCTAAGAGCAACACCTGTACATGAATTTCTCCAATAAAAATCTTCATGTATAAAAAGGATAGCACAGAGCCTCGACGAAATATCCAGCTTCCAATTTTTTTTTCGGAGGATTTTCTCCCACAGTGTTTGTCTTCTAGCATCTTTGGCAAAAACATGGGTCTCCGTATTTTTGCAGTCAACAGCTTCGCAACGGGCATATTAATTCATTACACGTAAAAGAAGTCGTTCTTTACAAAAAAAAATATGGACATTGACAGCTAGCTGTCAAATTCTAAGACGGTGGATAGTAGCGACATCTAAAGTGAGCAAATGGCAGTTTTATCGCCATTTATATTTTTAAGTATCCTACATTCAAACTAGATTTTTAATAATTACTTAGAGTTAATCAAAGAAGCAGTTTATAATTGAATAATAAAAGATAATTTTGTGTAATTCCCGTAGACAGGGTTAATTACTCTGTCTACGGTAATTCCAGTTAATGGCGATGTTAAGTGAAAGAGAGCGAAAGTTTAACATACACACATATGTAATTGTGCTTTATTTCTAGTAACTTAAATATATATACAAACAATAAGGTTCGGGATGAAGATAAAGTTTCATAAATTGTGTACAGAGAATCCCTTTTTCGGTGCGCAGCCCAAGTTCATTCCGTTCATTCGGTCAGTATAATAGTATGAGTGATTGGATTATAGCTTATTTTGGAGGTTGGATAACCAGCATGCGTAGCATGACCACCGAAGAAACAAGACAAAATTACAGATTGTCGAAAGATTTCTAGGGCTGGTTGTCAAAAATGAAGAAATTAAATGTCACTTTGTTTTTAAAACGATGTGTCTATTCTTCATAGAGTACACAGAGGTAGAGTAGAGATAGAAGTGTTCATGCTACGCGTGCACGGGGCCACCATAATAGAAGAGAAGTTTAAGGACAATACTATTGAATTAAAAATGAATTATAACTATTATAAAAGTAAGTACTCGAATGCCTTTTGTATATCATAATTTTTTTTTGTACAATGTCGATTCTTGAAAGGAGTTAAAAAAAACACTGATTTTAGTTGTCACTCGTCACCATAGAACAATGTTTGAACGTTACAACGTAACAGTTAAGAAACCGGTGAATGGACTTAACCGCTGTCCAAATATAGAGCATTTTTGCACACCTTATATCAAATACAGCTGGTATATTCTGTAAAAATCTCACCATGAAAACGTAGGTGGAATGAGCTTGGAGTGAGCTGTCATTCCACCTGATGCTATAGCTTGATGCTTGAGATTGACGCTATTGACAGCTCACATCACTTAAATTTTCATCGTGAGATTTTTACGGAATAGACCGGCTGGTGAAAATTACTGATTCTCGTGACGGCCGTTATAATAAGACGGAACCGCTCTTTTAGGAAACCATAGATTTACGTTCAATCATTGTGCTATGTGCGTGTGTGATTGTTTGTTGAATTTTGCGCTTTTTAGCGCGGTAAACATATTCTTGAAATCGATATCGTATTCACGACTGGCTTTCCTACCGGACTTACGACACTCGTTAGTCTATATGAATTGTAAGGCTAAGTTTAGGCTACGACAATTGCGACACAAATGTCAAACATACATTTTTTTACTGTTCACACTAACAGATTTTTGTGACCCGATAGTGTATGTACACATATAAATGTACGGAACTTGTGTCCGTGATATTCAAACATAAACGAATTTTAAGGAACAGGAAGCAGTGGTCGGTCACCATGAATACGCGTCGCACAGTGAGCTGAATTTCGGCTTTCATAGACATTTTCATTTGATTTTTTAAGTGGGGATTTTTTTATTGGATGTGCTCAATGACTAAGTATATGCTTAAAAATATTGAATATCAGTGCAATCAACTAGCATAGAATTATAAAAAAAAAAATAGGTAAGGAGTTGACATTAAAATCGGCGATATCTCAGCCATTTCACAATTGCCCCTAATTTCCTCATAGGTGATTTTTTAATGATTTATTTAGGATGTTTTGGCATACTACTTAAGAGGGCGCACACCGCTCCACTAGCGCTACTCTTTAAAAAAACTACTATCTCGTGACTGAGAAGGAATTTTGAATAACGGCTCAATCAGCACCCTCGGTAAGTGTGTCTAGTATTTTCTAATACCTTTTATAAACTTTCATATTGAGACACGAAGCAACAAAATACAATCTAGAGGAATGTGGCCGCTTTTCTTGAGATCGAATTTTTATTTTTATTATTAATAATAATAATAACATTTTCTTTATTGGCATAAATAATTTTTAACAAAAATAGTGAGCCCGCGACTCCTGCCCTAGGTATAGCACCTGTATTACAGGAGCCAGTGTCTTCTCTCAATTACATGAGTCGATTTTTATGCAATAAGAATTAATCTAAAACACATACAAATAATAAAAATGGAAATGAAAATGAAAAAATAAAATTATAAACATGTAGATAAAACATTCCTTACGTGGAGTAATTTGTGAGAGTGTTGGGTGTATAATGTGTTATGGTGTGTAGTGTTTGTGGTGTGTGAGTGTGTAATGTAGGTATGTGGTGTGTGATGTTATCGAAACGAGTGCTTGTGTGGGATGTGTGAATTGTTTTATTTGTACCTATTTTAGAAGGAGTTCCGTTTGCTTATAGTCGTAAGTAGCCATGATTTAACCTTACTTTTAGCTTCCTTCATTGTGAGTGGATTTATATTAAGCTCCTTGTTTGGCTTATTGTACAAAACATTGGACAGATACTTATGTTGCTTTCTAGCTGATGCAATTCGACATTTAATCAATGAACAGATGAATCGTACGATGCGTTTAAAAAAATAATACTTTTATTGTATGGCGTAATAAGGTGCTGATTGATGACAATTTTTCTAAAATATACATCTGCCGTACTGTTAATACTTGACATTTCTCATATAAAGTTAAGGTGCCGAACCTGAATGGCCTGAAAGTCATTACTTTAAGGACAGATGTTTGAGCCTTTTCAAGGCGAATCATGTACGATTTACACGCGCCACCCCAAACCCGAATACAGTATGCGAGAACTGATTGTCCTAGTGCGTAATACACCGTGCGTAATAGCTCAAAGTCAGTCACATCACTGAGTTAAAAAAAAAACAAACTAATTTTCTGATACGTGCGGTGGCAAGGTCTATATGCTGGCGCCAGCTTAGTTTTCCGTCCAGACTAACCCCTAAATATTTTATTGTTACCGATTTCCTTATCGCCAGACAATGTAATTTGATGTTTTTTTTTTTGGGATTGATTTTAGAGTAACTGAACTGAATTTGTGTCGATTTCAAAAGATTACCAGTCAAAAGATTGGCTCTAAGCCACTGTTTCACCCTATGCAGTCGCACCTCAGCGTTTTGTCCGACCCACAGACAACTTAGCCCCGTAGACACCGCATAGGAGGGCAACCGCGCTCGCCAAGCATTAGCTCTACGGCCTCATATGTGATGGCCACGCCCCCAACTCGTCTAGGAAGCGCCAGTCAGTCCGTTACTGAATGTTGACGTGTTTTAGTTATTGTTCTGAGGTTTTAAAAATCGAAAAGAATATTCAAAATGCCGTATTTGTGCAGTGAATTGGTGCGGAAAATGTAGCAGAACTTCGAGGTTACACAAAGACGGCATTACATTTCACCGATAGGTTATCTAGAAGCATAAAATAATTTAAAAAAATAATTTAACGACAATATTTGAATACGAAACAAATGCAAAGGTGCAGTAGCGCTCGTTGATGTCTTTTGAAAAATCTCTTTCTTTCACGTTTTAATTTATATATGACTATCTCGCTCTATCATCGGTAACAGTTTACTAGTGATGATGAATCGATAACAAATCTACAAATAAAATATCGATATGTTACCACAAATATAAAATAAATAAATAATCATTATTTTATTTTAAAGGTTTCCTAAATGCCTAGAATTAAAGAAAATCTGTTTAAGTGCTACAAAACGAGATGAAAATTGGTGTCCCACTACAAATAGTGTTATATGTTCCCGTCATTTTACGACGGATTGCTTTGAACTCAAAAAGAAACGACAAATTTTATTTATTACTGCTGTACCAACGCTTTTGTTACCAACTTTGCTGGGTCACTTGTCAATATTGTCAGATATTATCGACTTCTGTTTTCTAATTCCCGAAATATTTTGGCACTAATTAATACACTCAGTGCATGGAATTTGGCGCAAATGTGGCACGTGCTTCTCCAAAACTATTTTCTGTTTGATGCAAAAATATTTCCTGAATTATGTATACCTAGATGTAAGTACTAGGTATAACGAATTACGGTACGGTATACTCTGTGCTATAATGTGAGATTAGTATTTGATCGGTGTACCTTTTTCAATAGATAAATAAATCTAAGTACTTACAAATGTTGCTTATCGATAAAAAATATCGAGTCTCATACCAACCCTAAGCCGTCCTATGAGTCATTTGACGTATGACATGTGACATTGAAATAGCCAATCACAGCTCTCTTTGCACCTCGGCCCCCCCTGACTTTTGACGATAGTATATTCGAACAAAATGTTCTTAATGAGGTGTCTACGGGGCTAAGTTGTCTGTGGTCCGACCTCATCCAAGGTCCCGCCATGAAACACAAGATTTGTATCATCAGCATACGTGAAAATTTTGCCATTAGCAAGCGTTTGCTGACAGTTCATTTATGTAGATCAAGAAGAGACTCGGGCCGAGGATACTTCCTTGTGGTACGCCATACACAACCCGGGCGTCTGAGCTAATGTGTCCCCCAATTTTTACTCTTCACTTCTCTGTGTCCTGTCGTAGAGGAAATCTCTGAATATCCCCAAAGCATTTCCCCGAATGCCAATACGCTCTAGCTTGTCCACAAGAAAAGGAATCGAAACGGTGTCGAAGGCCTTTGAAAAGTCGAGGAAGATGCCGACGCATTTTTGATTAGCAACCACACAAGATGATATATGTTCTACAATTTGGCTGACAGCATCCTCAGTGCTCTTTCCTCGTCTAAAGCCAAATTGAGAATCCGACAGGATCTTATTATGTTCTAACTAGCATATTAGCCTACTGTTCAGAACTTTCTCAAGTATATTTGATATTGTCGGAAGAACCGAGATAGGCCGGTAGTTCTCGACACCGCCCTTAGATTCACCCTTATAGACAGGAGTTATTAGTGACTTTTTGAGGACTCGTGGGAAAACACCCTGCGCATTGCAGATCCCTATTAGCTTTGTTAGTTGAGGAACAATGACATGTCTAGCCATTTTAAGAAGTTTTGCTGGTATGGAATCCCAACCAACAGCACAGTCATTCTTCAGGTTAAGTATTAATGTTTCGATTTCAGCTTCCTCCAGGGAAAGTAATACGATATAATTTAAATTAGTCGAAATGTCAGTTCTGTGAGGAGTAAATTATATTATCTGCCAGATGTTTGCCGATGTTAGAAAAATTGTTATTTATGCCGTTTATAGAATTAGATGTATCTGTATATATAAGGTTATCAGCTACTGTTTTTTGTTTTTTCTGCTGTATTATGGTTTTAACCGCCTTCCATTTATCTTTATTATTATTAGCACTTTGCAGAAGAGATCGTTCATAGTTAATTTTTAATTTTCTCAGCATTGTGTTGCAAAAATTGCAATATCTTTCATACGATGATTCGAGTACATGGTTGTCTGGACTACATGATAACTTTTTACGTAATCTGTCTCTATGGCGAATGCAACGGAGTAATCCTGGGGTCAACCAAGGTTTCAGTAATCTTTTTCGACTAGGATTTTTTTGTTTTGTTGAATTTACTTCTAGAGCTGTGGATATTTTTCAGCAAAACGAGTGGCAGCATCATTTGCATCCGCTTCATCATGAATGAATGAGAAGTCAACTGTCTTTAGATGTTTAATCACAGCGTCATAATTGACTGATGTTAAAAGATTAGGTTTATCACCTCTCCGTCGAGATTGGCAAAGGTTTAGTACTACTGAGGCATGGTCGGTGACTGTGGAATTAATTACAAATACTGTAGCTGGCTGTGCCGTATTTAGTAACATGTGATCCAAATAACTTTGGATTCTTGTTGGATATGTACGTCCAGGCAGTAGGCCCAATTCAGCAGTAACACTTAAATAAGTTTCGCTATTCCTGTCAATGTTGTACGTCTTAATGTCAATGTTGATATCTCCAGTTAGCACAATGTTTTTAGCTTTAACTGATCGTATAATTCTGTCTACCAAGTTCAGAAAGATGTCAGTACAGTATATAGACGGGGACCTATAGACACCCAAAATGCAGCTATCCGGGAAAATATTTAATGACATAAAGTTAGCACCTAAAGGCTCCGGTTCTTCAACAGAACAGTTAAGGTCTCGTTTTGCATATATAACAATGCCATCATTTTGATTTAGCCAGGATTTTGAAGAATACGTTGTGTAACCATCAATTATTGGAAAAGTTTGTCTTGATGGAGCCAGCATTCAGTGAGAATAACGACATCGAAGTCAAATGAAAACCATGCTAATTGTGCTTGAAAACTATCCATGTTCTTATAAACACTGCGGAAATTCTGCGTTTTATTATTTAAAGATGGCGTTGAGTTTTTTATCACTGGTAATGGATACCGTATTAAGTTCACTCATATACAATGTTTTTTAAATTCATTGCTATTTGTTTGTACTGATTTTCAATATTTTTTATATTTTTAAGCATATACTTAGTCATCTAAAGCACATGTAACCAAAAACATCACCATTTAAAAAATCAAATGAAAATGTCTATGAAAGCCGAATTTCAGCCCACTGTGCGTCGTGCGGCCGCTATTACTGCCTATATTAATTACAATTAAACAACGACGTAAACGTAAAATAAGTATTTAGGTTTACCAGTACATTCAAAGACAAGAACTAGGAGTTTACCATAGATTGCTTGATAAGTTGCGCTAAAAAGATCCTAAATCTTATGAAGAATTTTGTGTAATGAAATATGGGGATTTCGATTTTTATTAGAAAAAGTTACGCCTAGGTATAAATTTAAAAAAAGATACGCGAATGAGTTTGTCTATCACTCTAGGTCGGGGGTCGGCATCCTACGGCTCGCGAGCCACATGCGGCTCTTTTGATGTGAAGCTGCGGCTCTTTAGTTCCATACGCAAATATTATTTATTTTTATACCACATATATATTATCTAATTTGTTATGAAAAAACACTACTTATATATGAATAAATAGATTAGTTTTTTTTATCAAAAATCTTTATTTATGCAAGTACTATTTATTGTAGGCAAGAAATTTTTTTGTGGCTCTTTAAAAGCTTTGAAATTATGTAAATTGTAATTTTTTACTCTCCCGACTCAAAAGGTTGGCGACCCCTGCTCTAGGTGAAGGTCTGGTAGTCCTTTTACAATTACTTTACGGGTTTTGGTAGTCTCTTGACTTTCAAAGTGCTTTATAATGGGCTACTTGAAATAAATTATTTGACTTTGGCTTTCCTTGCTCCACGCGAAATTCGTTGGTTTTGAGGTACCTATCTTCTGGAAGTGTATGGAAAAATATCGAACCAGGGCCCCAATTCTGTATGGTAATTATTATTCCCCGTGTAATCTTACCACGTGAATATCGTGTCTTCTAGAAACGGTTTCGTTTATTGTATCATAGAGAATACGTTATTAGCAGATGTCGTGGTTAGATAAGGAATTGGCGTAGTTTCGAAGTAAGAAATCGTTAAGTGGTCATAGTGAATTAGGGCCTTGTTTGAAAACTCGTCAACCACAAGAGACACGGACACAACGTGTTCACAAAGCCGTTGATTCGACACTAATTATCGTGTCACAATAAATGTCACAATTAGAGACTGCTTATGCACACGTGTAGTGCCCTAGTTTAAACCCTGCTTTACTGGATAAGATGTTATGGTGCATCCGGTGCATCAAGTGTGTTAGGCGTGCAACGTAATCTATACTTGGCTGAAAAGTTTGTCTCTGGAATGACCAACCTCTTGAAAAATATTTTTTATTATTGATGTATTCTTGAGGAAGGTAGGCAATTTAACAACACGGTACGACACCCAGAAGCCGAAAAAAACAAAAAACAGAAAAAATGCTAAGTGAAAACGAAGTAACAGCGTGGGCGGGTGATGCATTGCGACACGGTGGGTTGGGGGCCGAAATTTCACGCGGATGAAGTCGCGGGCAGAAGAGATATGCAGTCGGCAAACTATCATTACAACTGCTAAGCATCTTGATCGAGAACAAAACAATATTGCGTTGGTGCATTTGTCAGGATCATTCGGTTCCCCGTCAAGATAGTTGAGATGTTGATCCATGCCTCATGTTCGTCGAATGGGCCGTCAGTTGGGACTAATCGTCTCCTAACTGCCATGGCTTATTCTTATTTGTGTGTAATGTTTTTGAATTTATAGTTTTGTAATAAATGCCCTGAGGTCGAGTAGAATTAGAAAAAAGAAATGGGGTGCGTGGTTTGTGAGAATTTACATTGTTTTCTTTTACTGTGTTTCTGATGTATGACACTACTAGAATTCTCCCTTATGTGCCTTCCCACTCCAGTATGTTTATGACTACCTAGGTACTCCTAATTCTCAATTTTCCTAAGATATACCTATAAAATAGTTTTAACAGATTTTCTGCATTTCAAGCTAGTTCTAGCCACCGCCAACGTCTGTATGACATCAATTGAATTCGATGCTGTCGAAAACCTCAGTCTAATACACTCTCACTCTCCTTTGAGTTTAACGCGAGGACGCGTGATAGCCAGGATGGGCTGTGTGGCGCGAACCACCGCGAACAACCGCGAACCCTGGAGTACATTTTTTAAGCATGATTATTACTCATATGCTATCTTCTTTGTAAAATTCACCAATACTAGATTTAGAGTAAACATTATGTCATCCACGATAAATCTCATAACGTTGTCTTGATTAAGTTTTGTCAATTAGTTAAAATGGTGAAACGATTATTTGTTCGTTTCCCACAGCACTTCATAAACTAGCCATACATTTATTATCTTTTTACCTCTTACGTTGACTTTGTAAACTTTAGTTTTTAGAAATATTTAGACAAACGTTAGAGGCGAGCAGGACTTCTTTTTGCTGCTGAACGTGGTTACGGGGCGATGGGCGGGAAGTACGGCCCTAGGCTCAAAGGCAAAGGGTTTGGATTTTGGACATTCTATTTTTGGCAAGACAACCGTACGGTCGCTAGACGAACAATGTATTAGGTCACACGGATTTGTTTCCCGATTTTCAAGTGTAGGTACTGACAACCTGATCCCTGACAATGGAAACTCGTAGAAAACAAAAACAGTATAAGCCAACTCCCATTACAGGTATCTTCGTGATCGGCCGACAGCTTTGTGCAACCGCAGCGAAAGGAAGAGGTTTCAAAAGTTGCAGAGAATTTCAGTAGGTATGTAAAACAATATTTTCAGTAAATTATACATGTAATTTATTCTCTATACATTGTAATATATTTTCAATGAGTGCAGACATATTTGTTATTATCTTTTCAGTAGATAGGTTATTTAATAAGGTTTCTTTGTTATAAGTAGTGATCGGCAGACGTGGCCCGACGGTGAAATTTCATAACATGCCTTACCTATATATTTACTAATTTATTAGCGTATGACAGTTTTAATGTAAACAGCTTAAATTACAATAAATAAAACTTGGAATCATCAAGCGATTTGCAGTCCTCGTTAAGGTAAAGTTTTTCCGTAGCTAAGCGTTAATCATAGCATTTTGATGAATTCGTAGTCATCGAAAGAAAGAAAAGAAAGATAAATTGTTTATTTTACATACAATCATCGGTAAGGTATGTACTTAAAGTTTTCACAATAGTCCTGAAGGGTAACGCAAGCGATTTCTGACGTCTTATGAAGTCATCAACCGTGTTATTATTTCTGCATCAAGAAAAACTGTTTCTTGCGGTTGATAGCGGTACCAAGATAGCCTCTGTTGGATAATTATGGATCTGCTCTTATGCGTTCCACTACTCGTTAATAGATGGCGCTTATGATAATTTTAGTACAGGTGTTTTATTTTATAGGATAAGATATCCAAAAGTTTTACATTACAATAAGTATATCTTCGAAGTTTATATTAGGTATATATTAGCAACAGACTGGCCTTCCCAGTCTATAAAAACCAGTAATGGTGGATTTTGGGCTCCTCACAATAGTTCAAAACAAGGATGACCGTTATCCAATATGTTTTTTGATTACACTTGTATGGCATCTGTGACGCCTGTATCACAATTTCTTGTGGTTTTCGTTTAGTTTTGCTCACTACAATTTATTTTTCAAACGTTAAACTAGCACAGAGTAGTTGTCAACATGACCACAGTAGTGCCACTCGCGTGTGGAATATTGTTGGATCTCATAATAGATAAAATTAGAAAGATGATGATGTTTTTAAGTGATTTATAAATATACCTAAGTACAATAGCTGTTGAGAGATATTTTCGGTTACAACTGCAGAAATAACTTAATACTTAATGCAAAAGAAACTTTACATGTCGGGACCCATAAAATTTGTTTTTACAATTTGAAACAGTTGTCTGCAAGACTTGACGTGTCGCGCTCCGATTCGCGTTCAATGTCACGTGACCAATGGCTTTATTTTGACGCAGTTATTTCTCATAAATATTAATCAATGTAAATCATTTACAGAATAAAGTTGATTTTTGATATTTTTAGGTCAAGACCATACAAAATTCATAAGGTATTTTTCTTACTGTCAACTAGGCTATTGGTGTAGTTATGAAGTTATACTTATTCGGAACACCAGTCCTTGTTACCTATAGCGGAGGAAGATTAGAATGGCCAAACGAACATTTGGCTTGGAACGATCGCTAATGGTCTAGGTCAAGGGTGCTATTCTCAGAGGAATCCCGGTTCGGCTTCCACGCAGATACTTATACAAAGAATACGTATTTGGCGAACATCTGGACGTGAGAAATGCCTGCGAAATCCCCTGGCAGTCCATTCATATCAAAGTGGAATAATCATGGTATGGGCGGAAATACGTCTAGGCGGGAGAACTGACCTCGTTAGGGTAAAATACCGTGATGAGGTGCTAACTCCTGTAGTTCGAACATACCTGTTGCAAATCAGTCATGATTTTATCGTAGGTAATGCATGATAACGCCCGCCCCTAAGGCTCGAGTGGTAACTCAGTGGTTACAGCAACATAATGTGGCGAGCCTAGACTGCCCTCGCAGTCCCCAGATTTAAATCCGATTGAACATGCGTGGGATATACCTACTGTGAATCTGGTGACAGACAGTGAACTTTTCATTCACCTTCGTCGAACCTGGGACCTTATCGCACAAGGCACAAGGAGATAATGATAAACTCATTTAGAGTAGGAATAAGTAATGGTTGCAGATGTATTAGGTATAGGTTATAATTTATAAACATCTCGGGTGCTCGTACGGATTATTTTAATTTTATTTTGTACAAAATTTAATGTTTCGTTTAATTTAGTCTTTTGTTTATTCACCAAAAACTAAGTCTTTTTTAGCACAATGAGAACATTTTTCTTTTTTTCTCTATAAGCCCTTTTAAAATTCCGTTTTCCTGCAAAGTGTCGCGCATACTGATTTAAAAGGCTGCTCTAAAAAAATCTTGGTAAGTAGTTTCGTTTCAACACATGAATAACTAAAATATCCGTTGATGTGACGTAGGTACGTATTATAATCGTTTTTGTTCGTCCGTCAAACGACAACAGTATTAACACAATATAAATATGGATCCATATTATACTGTGGTATTAATAAGTACAACGTGACAAGGTTATTTTGGCACGTGGCCAAAATCGGAACGATCGCCATCTTGTTTTTCAATAAAATTTCGGTGACACAATTTCACAAATGTTCCCGAACAACGCACCCTAGTCAATGTCATTCAGGTGCAAAAATATCTTTGTAGCACCCTAGGTACCCTATGTAGGTATGTATGTACATACATACCTACATAGGTGCAGTCAGGGTGCAGTATATACCTACGCTAGTTAATTACTCAGTAGGAACCCTGACCCGTAAAAAACGTGAAACGTTAATTTTTGATCTTATACATATGTACACATAGGTTATATCAAGCCTGTATTCTTCGAAAGGTTAGACAGAAGTGTACCTATTTTACGTACCTACAACTGTTGTAAGACAACACTTCGCCAGCGCTTCACTCCGCTTAGGATCTTATTAAGTTTTTAATACATCTATTTATATATATATATATATTATAGTTTATATCAATGCTTCTAATAGTTTTATCGTTAAAACAGATACTTAAAATAACAATATTAATTATGAATCAATTAGTAGTACTTCCACTAAAGGCATTCTTTAGAAATGTAATACCTACCTACTAATCAACTCTCGTGACTACTGTAAAACTCAACTTGTTTGTAACTTACCTCTTTGACAGAAAACAGGATCTCGTGAACATATGTGACAGGTACAGCCTCGTCGATGGTTATCACTTGCACCGCTTGATGATCCGATCCCCAGTAATACATCCAAGTCACCAAGAATTGGAATGGGACTAGAACTATACATACACTGTTCTAAACTTGATACAGAAGATTGTCTACTAAGTGACGAATCATCTAAATCAAATAAGTACATGTTTTCAAGAGATGTAAATCTTTCCATGATGTGATGAATTAAAAAATAAATAATTAATTTAAAAAATAAGTTACTTAATTAATAAAATCTTTCATAAAACTGCACCTATGACTACCACTTTGAGAAGAATCACTAAGTTACACGCACAGTTACACGATAATGAATAAATGAGCAGATGCAAGGTATCCGCGACAAAGGTTTTTTTTTTCAAGTACCTCCCAATGAGTGTTTTTTCTATAGATTTAGTACTTACATTTTTTTCATTTCATATCAGGCACCGGCAGGACACCAGCACCGGTAAGACACCGGTACAGCCTGCGATGCGACCGTTCGGCAAAGATTAGGTACGGCAAAATCTTTAAAATTAGAATGATTTGTAAAATAAGAAAGTCATGTGGACCTGTCTTTACTACCAGAACCCTAATTACGTAACACACTATCTATCACAATCTAAATCATTTTGAAGCCTATTGCTAATCCATTGCTTCTTAAGTTTGAAAATTTCTTATGCTCAATAACGTAAATCACGCAATGAATGTTGTTGAACTGTCAAAATGAAACCCATTCCTACTGTTAGTGTGTTACGTAATTACCCCGCTGGTCCACATGACATTCTTATATAATACCACGGGATTTAAATAATATTAATACTGACATAATATATCGAAAAGGAGAAACTGACTGACATCAATTCAACGCACAGCCGAAACTTCTGGGCTTAGGAACGTGAAATTTTGCACAAGGGCTCCTTATATTTTATAGGTAAGCACTAAGCAGGGGTTTTTGGAAATTCAACCTTTCAGGGGTAAAAGGGGGGATTTTGACTATATATTTTTTTTGCTTTGGTTAAATAAACTTGATGCAAATACTTGCCTGAGTAAGTAAGTAATAAAGTTTGTCACTATAAATTTTTCAAAACTACCCCTCAAAGCGGGTTTTGGGGGTGTTAAAGTTGGTATGGAAGAATTATTACGCGCGGTCCGATTATCTTGAAACTCAGTAGGTATTAATTTTTAATACTTTTTTCAGAAAAGAAAGAATAATAATTCAAGTATAGGGTTTCTCAAAAATCAACCCCTAACAGGGCAAAAATTGATAATTATATTTTTAAGGGGATCATTTTACTAATTGGCATCATTAAGTCCAGTTATGGAGAGAACCCAAACGATTTTTCAAAATGCCACCACTCGTTGCTATGCTACTAATATGTATTCTGTTCTACTGGATGTGGGTGAAAAGAGGAGATACAGTTTATATGAAAAATTGTATTCCTTTGATTTATAAAAATGAAAATCGGCCCTAATACTTATTTATCTTAATAAATGATAAATATCGTATTCATTAATTTTCAAAAACTGACATTTAAGGGGGGGTGTTAAAAATTTAGAGGAAAGTACGATATCCACTCGGATTCTGGTCGCGGGCGAAGTGCTAGTAGGTAATATAAAAAGATTTAAAGAAATTATAAAATTATTGCAATTAAGCATTCTTGATTTGAAATACAAATAAATCATGAATTTATGGAATATTGCTTAAGTTTTTTAAGTTGGTCTTTCACCGGGAGTATTCGCGTGTAATCTAAACAATGCTAGAAACCCCAAACATTCGTAGTACATTGTACATTGTTTTGTACGCATGCGAGGGGGTACGCGTATAAGCAATGTTATTGGCATACTCGTTTGCGAAACCATTTGCGTTTCCTCCTACACTTGTTTACGAATGTCAGTTTTGTTTGCGATTTTGTCAACATTGAACGGTGTTGAAGGTGACTTTAGTAGTGCGGTTGAGTTGGTTATTTTACGTACTTATGTGGAATAACTACATTATCCGCCATTCTGTCCTTATGTTTTTTTTTGTGTAGCCTATTATTTGCTCGCTCTGAAGGAGCTCAATGAACTCTTAACACGTTGGTGTCTACTTCTAGTTTTCTAGCCAAAAACGAAACGTGCGTAACTTTCGCAGTCATGAGTGGAACTGACGAATGAATATGTGTAGAAGTACTGGAGTAGTAGGAGACTACGCGAAGGTTTGAGTTTCGCGTGTTTTTATGAGCATCAAAAAACCGACACAGCTTGGAAAACCGTGAACGTGGTAAAAACTTTGCATAATTATTATTTTCAAATGAGTGATTGGCATTCATTCATGAAAACGCGAATGCTCCCGGTGAGTGACCACCTCAAGGCGAAAGCGCCAGAGAAGCTCGCGAAATGAAAATTGTCTTACGTGTTTTTTTGCAATTTACCAATCAGCGGGGTAATTGCGTAAAATATTTACAGTAGCAATGGCTTTTATTTTGACAGTTCAACAACATTCATTACGTTATTTACGTTGTTGAGCGGACAAATTGTTCGAACATATATTATGAAGCAATGGATTAGAAATATCCTTCAAAATGATTCAGATTATGACTGATAGTGTGTTACGCAATTAGAGTGCTGGCCCTGCAGTCTCGACATAGATAGCGACAAAAATCGGTCGTTAAGTCCAATCGATGTCAAATTTCTTTAATAGATTTTCAACCTTATGCTTTGGAAATAAAGTTGAAAATCTATTAAAGGCATTTGACATCGCTACGACTTAGCGACAGATTTTTGTCTTTATCTAATGTCGAGACTGCCGGCCCTGGGCTGGCAGTCTCGACATAGATACCGACAAAAATCTGTCGTTAGGAGCAATCGATGTCAAAGTTCTTTAATAGATTTTCAACCTTATACTTTGGAAATAAAGTTGAAAATCTATTAAAGGAATTTGACATCGATACGACTTAGCGACAGATTTTTGTCGCTGTCTAATGTTGAGACTGTAGGGGCTGGTGGGAACACAGCTCATAACAAATCTTGCGATCTGTCTTAAAACTTACTCATGTTCCGCGTAGTGCGAACGCAAATTAAACAACAGAATAAGTTATGATATTAATTATTTCATGTGATAAGTTTCGAAACATCTTACATGTTGAATGTTTTCTGGTGCAAACGCTAGTTAGCGGATCCCCCTTAAAACATGAGCGTCGTGATGTAAGTCTGACGCGTAAGAGCACTTTCAACTAGATACTTATTTCTAACATCTCAAAGTTGAACTTTTAGTTGAATTAACTTTTTGATTTGTTTACCTCGTTATTGCGTAAGAGCACTTTCAACTAGATACTTATTTCTAACATCTCAAAGTTGAACTTTTAGTTGAATTAACTTTTTGATTTGTTTACCTCGTTATTGAACGATTGCTGCGTATTGGTACATATTTGTGCGACTTGAGTAGATGACCTCGTTTTGGTCATAGGAATAAGTATAATCAGCCTATAACGTTCCCACTGCTGGGACACAGGCCTCCTCTCTGTTAGAGGGAGTGGACCGTAATCCGCCACGCGGTCCTAGTCCCGATTGGTTGATGTCACATGTCTTTGAATTTGTGGTTCTAGGACATGCCGGTTTCCTTACGATGTTTTCATTCACCAATTTGATAGCAGTGGTGATGAAATAAATTACACAAAGTAAAGCGCCTGCCTGGGTTCGAAACCACGACCTGTAAATCGTAAGTCGGAGTCGTTACCACTGGGCCACCACTGCTCTGGTCATAGGGTGTATAGCTAATTAGGTTTCTGACTTGTGTAGAAGGTTTTGGTACAAGTATACTTACGTATCTTCGATTTTGTAAAATACAATAGATACTATATTTTGTAGCTTTACATAGATATGGATAGGTACAATGCAGTAGACAATAAAATGGTTCCTTGTTCGTGTATACAATTTTTTGAGGCTGACTGCACATACAAATTGAAATAAAGCGAGGGTTAAATTTTTGGGAAAAATAAATAATTATTAGGGTATAACGATAAAAAAACATATTTATGTAGGAAGGTACCATAGTTATTTATCTTGGAAGGTATAATTTAACACATAAGAGGTACTTTAATCTTATTTTTTATTTATTTCTGCCCAGTAAGTTATACTTAATTATAAAATACATAATTTAACTTAAATAAATATATATTATTATTGATCACAGATATTTATTGTTTTATTTCTACACGAGACACGGTCGTGCATCTGTGCAAAGGACAGTACCTAGCGACCAACTCACCTGCCGAAATAACGAATTGCACATTAAAATATGTCCGACCGAAATCGATCATTACGTAGTACCGAAATTACGTCAGAACGATGTATAAGCAGGTACTTTATTTTGACCTCTGGTGTTAGCCTGTAGGTCAGAGTTATTTCGCCATAATGGGCTGCTACGCTAGTACACCATTGTGTTTTCCTTGAAAATTTAAAATCTATGGCAAATAAATAGGTACGACTGATTTTATTGATTTCTCTATTGCATATTCAGAACGCGTAAAAGTGAAGTTTTTAGTACCTACATAGGCTTTGAGTGTCACAAACTGCACTATGTTGTTTTTCGTTGCTGCACGGTATTTGGGCATGGTCGTTCATAACTGGTAACTGCAGTTACAATAATCACTATCGACAGGAAGCTAGTGCAGTTTTGGTAGCATTGTACTTAAACTATAATTTTGAAGTGTCTCCTTCGAATGTAGGATTTGATGTGCCTCTCAGTTCATGCATTCTTGACACATCTCTTTTCGGTTTCTTCTGCAAGTAAAAAATCTACTTAGTTTGTTTATTTTTCCATGCAAGCACAAATTTTTAAGGGGGTTTTACTGAACCAAAGTGAAGCTCGATTCGTTAACTAAATCCCTGTGAAAAATGTTTACGAGGTAAGATTTTCACAGATTTGTATTTTGTTTGTGTTTTCCTGGCCAAATAGGTACTTATGACATGCATCTTTATAGGTACCCAAATCGGTACTTAGATCCACATTCATTACACACATATTTTGTACAATGAACTGAATAGTAGGTACCTACTTATAAGTATTAGGTACTAACCTGAGATTTGTAAACTTGATTTGTAAGTTTTGTTTTTCCAGCATAATGGTTTTCAATATCATTCAATCTTTTGCCTTCGGTCTCAGGTAAAATGAAATAAAATACGATGACACCAACAAAGCTGAAATAAAATAAAAGGTATTTTTTATGAAGAGTTACCATGAATTACTCATTCTTCCCATTAAGAATAGTGCTAAAAACACTCTGACTTTCTATAACTTATACATAAACAAAGATTTGACCTTATGTATAATTATGATCATCAGACTCTTCAACACGTAGGTACCTGTACCTACTGAGCCTGAGGATAGAAAAAGAAAGAAAGAAAGAAAAATAGTTTATTCTCCACAAACAAAACGCACATTACGAATAAATTACATAAAAATACACACATACATATATATTTGATAGTGTTATTGACACGACATCTCTTTTACACCAGCCATGATACGTACACCTACCTACATATGTATATTTTTTAATCTAAGTGTCTGAATTATTCGATCTTTCGTTGTTGCAATATATAATAAAAGAGTAACTAAGTAATAGGTATGGGTGCCTCACCAAACAACGCCGTAGAAGCCATAGGTGCCCCATATTGAGAATGTATCCACCATGCTTATGTACATCTTATTCGACAGGAACCCGAATAAGTAGCCGATTGCACTAGCGACGCCTGCGCCGCCTGAACGGGTCCTCGCACTGAACACCTGAAAGCGAAACCAGGAATAAGTCAAGGAATATAAATAAGTAAATTGTCGTCGAACCCGTCGTTCTACCTCGTCTCCCTTCGATCTTAACATCCTGGTTTGTAGTGTGCTACCGCAAACACAAATAGCTTCTGTAATTTTTTTTTAGGTTACCGGCCTTTACTTACGAGTTGTATTGTTTCGATCCCGAACCCGGCAAGGCACGCACTTTGTGATATTTATTTCGTCACCACTACTCTCAAAATGCTAGAGGAAAACTTTTTGAGGAAACCGGCATGTTCTTGAACCGAGAATTCAAAGACATGATTGTGTCATTCACCAACCTGCACTAGGCCTGCGTGGCTTACTCGACCTCTCATAGAGAAGCCTGTATCCCAGCAGTGCAAACGTTACCTGACTGATTATGCTTTCCTAATTAAATAATATTTTACCTCGCCGATAAGAATCCATGGCAGCAGTCTCAAACCCGTGTGTGCTACAAGAGCTAAAAGCATCAGCAGAGTCATGGGCATCCAGGAGTACGGGTTCCGCTGCAAAAACATTGTTATAAATAAAACAAGCTGCTTAAGTACAAGTGCTGTGCAAGATGCCAAGGGCGCCTCCAATACCTAAATAGATATTTTTTATCTCACGGAGCGACGCGCGCTTTACTTGTGGTTACCAAATGTACAAACACGCCGTGAATGTGTGTGTAAGCGCAGGAGCTCTCAGTGCTGTCCGAGACAATGGCGAAGTTGGAAGTGTGGGTTTGTGTGTTATGTGCTGAGACTACTCTTCAACGCAAACATTCACAGCATGTTTGTACACTTAGTTATCACAAGTAAAGCGCGCGTCTCTTCGTGAGATAAAAAAAACTGTCGATATGTTAAGGTACGGAAAAAGTTTCAGATTTGTAAACATATTTGACAAATAAGTATACCATATTTATATATTTCAATATATTATAGGTATACTCGTATATATTTATACATTATAATGAAGTCCTCAAATGCAGAACCTTACCTTTTCCTCGTGTATGTTAGCGGACGTAGCGTTCATGGCAGTCAAAGTAGCATTCGTTACTTCCATCGTTTCACCGAAACCGTTCTGGAAATATTTATGTTATGTTTAACCATGGACGAACAAAAAAAGTCGGTCGGATCTCCGCTAAGACAAAACTGAGTCCCGTTTATGTGTGAATATTTATGTGTGTTTTGCAGTTTGCGCGCGTAATGGCTGACCGTCGCGTCGTCGGCCGACTAATGTGTGAATGTGTGCGTACAGCGGCCCATACGTACAGCGAGCTGACTGACGCGTCGTCGCGTCGGCCGACTAATGTGTGAATGTGTGCGTACAGCGGCCCATACGTACAGCGAGCTGCCTGACTTGTGACAGTTTTTTGTTAGCGAGAAACTGTCCGACAGTTTTTGTCCGTCTATCTATGGTTTAAAATAAAAATGAAATGCTGTTCGTTGGTAAGCGCATCACTTAAGAACGGCTCGACCGATTTGGCTATTTATTATTTTGTAATAAGTAGTCCGAAAGAGATTTTTATGGACAGAAGAATTGCAAAAGTTGCACCGAAAATTGGAAAGTTCGAGAAAAACTAGCAGTGCTTTTTTATAAGGGATTTTACGTAAGAATTCAGTACCATATTGAAATTTTGACAGGGCAACGTGTGTCGCGTCAGCTAGTTTTACATTATATACGACGTACCTATAAAAAGTACCGAAAAAAACCTGAGTACCGAAAAAAACTAAACCTAAAAATCAACCGTTATGGGTTATACCATTTAGGGGAAAAATATTACTGAAACATCAGGCATTTAAAGGGATTCGTGCCAATTTTATAGTTTATAACTATAAAATTGGCACGAATCCCTTTAAGTACCTTCCTAAATAGATACTAACAATGTTTCTTTGTTGATTGCTTTTTAAACTCAACATCACAAGCGGTCAGACTTCTCAGAGTGGCTGTATTCTTACCATTTTGATATAGATGTCGTAACTCGCGACGAGTATGCAGCAGACTCCAGCCCCCCCCGTGGAGAAGAGAGTCAGGGGTCGCTTGCCTGTGTAATGGACCAGTAGGACGCATGTACCGGCGCCCACTATCTGTAGCACGCCAAGAATCAAGGTTGCGTAGTACTTATCAATAGGCGCCTTCAGCATTTGGAATATAGACACTGCGTAGGTCTGCAATAAAAAAGATCCATAAGTAGGTATGTACTAATATTATAAACGCGAAAGTAACTCAGTCTATCTACACTCTTAAACCACTAAACCGACTGTTATGACAGAAAGGTAGTACCTGCAGGCTTAGCATGAGCACCGTTTTGTCGAAGGAAGTGTAGACAAAAACGACGTTCCGTGTAGAGAGCACGACCGCAGCAAAATAGAAAGAGTCAACTACACTTTTTACGAAATTCACTCTTTTACATATTTTTTTTTTCTTTTATTTTGTTTATATCTCAAAATTGGTGTCTCCTATCGCAAAAATAATGAAAATTTCGACCCAATATAAAATCCTAAGCCCCTAAAACTCAACATGTTTTTAAACTTTGTGGCCGTCGAGTAAAAAGTTTTCTAATTTCTTTAGCATGGCGATTACAAAATCAAATTGTCTTGACTACCTTAGATAACTGTCAGTTGTCAGTGTGATTTTGACAGTTTGGGATAGAAAACTTTTTTTTGATTTCAGAAGACAGTAGACTAAACAGTAGAGTAGACTATTTAGTTTACATATAAAAGTACCTAGACAACGATCAGTAGAAACGAACAACAAAATGACAGATTGAAGAAGGATTTCTACGGTACGATGACAAAAATGGAGAAACGAAATGTCACTTTGTATAGAAATAGAAAGCGCCTTGCTAAGCCTGCTGGAGGACATAGGCTACTTTTCATACTGGATATAACACATAACGTCACGCCTTGTTTCCGGCAGAGTTGTACCTATAGTAGGTACATCCACATTTCGCCAGTATGTTTAAGTCCCATATAAAATCGCGCCTATTGCCAGCAACCGGGCACAAATCTAGACTCCGAGCTAATACTGAGAAATTCCAAATATAATAACCCAATAAAACTTTGCCCGACATGGGAATCGAACCCCGGACCTCGTACTCAGCAGTAGCACTTGCGAAATTGCGACCACTGGTCCAAAGAGACATTCTTGATTTTTTGTTTGTTTGTTTGTACGCGCTAATCTCAGGATCTACCGGTCGAATTTGAAAAATTATTTTAGCATTTGTTAGTCCAATTCTTGAGGAAGATTATAAGCCATTTAACATCACGCTACGATCCTTAATAGCCGAGTAAAAAGAAAACAACAAGGAAAGAACGCTAAGCGTAGCGCGGGCGGGCGATGCGATGCGACGCGGTGGGTCCGGGGGCCGAATGCGGCCGTGGGATTATTTTATAGTAAAACAAGTAATTTCTCGCGGACGAAGTCGCGGGCTGAAGCTAGCAAATGATATAATACAAAATACACGCAAACGAAGTTGCGGGCAACAGCTAGTATTCTATAATTCATAGTCAAAATATTCGGATAGGAAATAGTAACATAACTACACGTTTTTACCTGTAGGGTTGTCATACCACTAAAATTGCCCACGAAAAAACTAAAAGTCACCAGGAAGAATGGCAACATAAAACTTTTTCTCATGTAATACGACATTTTTTCAGACATTGTCTCATCAACGTCAGTTAAATCTGAAACAAAAACCATTACTTTAGACTCATTCCTGTAGACAAATTGAGGAGCGTTTTCACAAAGAGATACATCGATTTTTTTTTTTTTATATAACGGCAATTTCATTTAATGTACTATATCTAAACCCTAATAAATAAATAAATTACATTATTGAAAAATAAATTATTTTACGATGTATCGTTTTGTAAAAACGCTCCTCAATTGTTATAGTACTCGTAGATATGACAGTAAGCGTTATTAAAACCTTTCTTCTCCCTTTTAAATAGAAGTTTTATGTCTCGCAGTTCATGTTCTACAGCGCTAGGGGTTGTCCATCCACGGAGCCATTGCAAGCTCTGAAATTCATAATTAGGTAACCGTCAATTACAGGAATAATTAATTAAGTAGCACAAATGAACAACCGAACAACTGGCCAAGTTATAGTAATGAGTCAGCTTGATCGTACCTACCTTCCTAGCATCATCGAAGCGCTTCTTCGACACCAGCCAATGCGGAGACTCCGGCACGAAGAACAAGGCGATTACTGCTAGTATCTTTAAACAAAAGTTAAGTTCATTGGTTATTTGCCAAGCAGCTACAACTAATCAAGTTACGAAGACTTTGGTACAAACACACGTCAGTTTGTCTATATCAATTTACTACGTCATTACTTATACAATCTATCTATTACCTAAAGCTATACTACCTACTTTTAACACTTACACTGCGCGCGCCCGGGCTAAAAATGCTGAGGGTATACTTCCTAGCCTTTAGCTGCCACGTCAGGCACACACACATTGGATCGACCGGAGGACACGGTGGAGCATGCGGTGGAGATCGGGGCAACGCCGTGTCCTCGTGGCGGCTATCGGTGACAGCGATCTCTCGCATCCGGCCCTGGTCCAGGCCATGGTACGGAGCGAGAGGGCATGGGAAGCCGTCACCTCCTTCTGCGAAGCAGTAATGCTCGCGAAGCAGGTGGAGCCCGTTATGGTGAGGCAATAGTTGCGCCCTCACGCCCCTAGTCTACGCAGGAGGAGACACCTTGGGCGCCGGGAGTCGATAGCCGATTCCCGGCCACCGTAGGCGCGGGCTTGTGGACAGCGAGCAATGGGTAGCTCGCCGTCCGGTAAGGACCAGGCCTGGGTCGACGGCGCGTTGTGTTCCACGCGCGCCTCAAACAGATGCCAGCCACGGGGTCCAATAAGGCCGATGCCTGCCGGGGTCGCGGATTGTTCGAAAGAATTACCGTGGCCCTGGCGCACAGGTAACTGAAGGAACACGAATGGGTTTTAGTCAGTAAAAGTCTGATTCGCCCTCCCGATCGTAGAAGTTATTTGATGATTTACCAATCAAAAAAAAAGAAGGCACACACACACACATGTGTCTGACCGTGTGCCTGACGTGGCAGCAGAAGGGTTACCACAGAATATAATATTTAGGTAGAGGTATTATAGTACTGATTTATATGTTTTTTCCGTCACAGTTTCCCGCTTATTCGTGCATCCACAGCACCATGGACCATTAACATCGGGGTCATGGTTGTGATTCGACCATTCGACTGACACTTCTGTTCATTCAATGACAATCACATGCAATCACGTACCGTTTGGACTTTACTATTACGCATTGAATGACTCAGTTGATAGTCGGTCAATATTAGAGTGTCCCAATGACATTGCTGGACATAAGCCACAAACTACACGCGAAAATAAATAAATACACATAAGTAAAAAATCTGATAAAAAATTATACAATCTTACTTTAATTTAACTAGTTTGGTTATGAGTAAACAGTATTTTTTTTAACATACCGTAAATGCGATGTTGACTAGCGCCACAGTTCTCCAGTACATGAATATTCCTAAAAGGAACTGCGTGAACACTCCAAGTATGATGCAGAGCGAGCTGGTGGCCGTGAGAGCTCCTCGGAGGTGCGGTTGTGTGATTTCTGCCACGTATGTCAGCACCTACAACGATCAGCCTGAACGTCAGTATAAAGGATGATTTCCACCAAACGGCTCGCATCGCATCGGATCGGAAACGATACGAATGGATGCGGCGACAGACGATCCCATCCGGCAGGGTGTCGACGCATACGATCGGCCCCGTACCGTCACTTGCGAACGTATCCGTTTCTGCGCCTAGTCAAATAGTTTAATTCCTAGCGTGTTGACGTGGTCTAATTCGGATGAATGTGTGATCGGATACGACGACAGGCGAACGGAGCCGATTGCTCGTCGCAGCATACTTTCGGCTACGATCGCATATCGTGGAAGACGCCCGCGGTCAAGCTGCTGTGCGCGGCTTGGTAACATAGATTTTAAATACTGTGTACACGATTTAATATCGTTTAAAGATTGTAAAATCCGTTCCGATCCGATGCGATGCGAGCCGTTTGGTGGAAATCATCCATAAGGGTGTATTGTCTTTCAACTGCAGCCACAGACGGCAGCCTATCGCAGCCCACAGCTGTGAACATAAGCCTCTCCCAAGTCGCGCCACAACACCGGGATCTCCGCTTTATCAAAGTTTTGTACAGCATGTAAAGTGATAAGTGCATTACAATTTACACAATGAGTAAAACTCATTAATTTAGTTCACGGACCGTTGGCGATGTTTACTCTCTTTTATGTTGGAAATAAAATAATTATTATTGTATAATATCGGGGCCGAGTTCACGACACTTGAACTTTGAACAACTAACGGGGTCGATCATTTATACAACGACAATAATTTGCAGTCTACAAGAGTTGGTAAAAAAAGCTTGCAGTGGTTAAGGGGGAAGCGCAAGGGTAACCCGCGAAATTCAAATTTTCTTACGTTTTTTGCAATTTGAAGGTCAATGTCAGGTTGTATTTTGATAAAAATATGATTCGCGGTCGTAACAAATATGGCTTTACAGAATTATAATCATTAGAATCAGCAAGACAACTCCATAAGTTAGAATTGGTGTCAAATGTCATGATTTCATGAAATAGTCATTTAATACAGTAATATGAACTCAGAAAGATATATTGCTGATTCTAATTCTAATTCCGTAAAGCCATATTTGTTACGACCGCGAATCATATTTTAATCAAAATACAACCTGACAGTGACCTGCAAATTGCAAAAACCGTAAGTAAATTTGAATTTCGCGGGCTACCCTGAAGGTTCCGCCTTAATTAAACTTTTCTTTAGGAATTTACGAAATAAATTAATCGTTTTACACAGCATCTAGCCTTATGATATGGAATACAATTACGGGAACTACCTTTCACGAAAGCAGGTTTATTAAGTTTATTTTTTGGGATTTGCCTAAGTACACATTGGCCACTTATAACTTTCGGTTACCAAGTATCAAACGACCATTTACACACTTCCTCAGTATTACAGTAACTTCGATGAGCTCTTAGCCTAATTAACGGGAACTCACTTATGCGTCTTACCCAAAAAAAAAACGATCTAAATATTGTCAGCATGATAAAGTAACTTACAGGTGCTTCTAGTAATCCTCCAGCTAATCCCGTTAAGAATAGTGCTCCGTATAAGTGCCCCGTTGTTGTCGAAAAGTGGAAAATCAGCCAGGCTATGAAAAAAGGCACGTTAACCATCTGCATCGCCCTCCGACGGCCTATCGGAGATGTTACTACCCCTGATAGGGCACATCCTACAGGCACTATAATGAGGTTAATAGAACCTGCAAAAAAAAAAACTTTTTAGGCTATGAGAATTTATCTCAAAGACAGCAATGTTGCATACAACATTGAATTATTTGAATTATTCAAACTCAAACTGAAATTAAAAGGATTTATTTTCAAATAAACCAGTTGCAGGCACTTTTTTGTCAAGGGGTCGGTCAGTTAGAAAGATGAAGCCAGTTGCCCATTCCAAAGCGTAGTAGGTACCTATGGAGAAGAACGGGCAAGAAACTCCATGAACACTCTTTTAAATCAAAATATTGTTACAAAATATTAGTTACATCAGTCATGTTGAAATATGCATGTGCGAATGATGCAGAACGTTAAAACCGTCCGTAATAAAAGGATAAGAACAATTCCAATATTAAATTAAATCAGAATAAGCCGTGGTAGCTAAGAGATGACCAGTCCCTACTGACGGCGGGCGCCCGTTCACGAACATGAAGCATGGATAAGCACCATTCAGCTCAACCATTTTAAAGGGAGCTAAATGATCCAACACATGCGCCACCATCAGCGAGACATAATAGTGAGCATGACATACTCTCAGCCGCCAGGGCACATTTAAGCCAATGAAAGACGTACCCAGTAAATAGTAGCTTTATAGTATGTACATAGTACTCACACATGTGCTATGCAATTAATTAACTAAAAGATTTAATTTATATAATTCAAAGATATTTTTTTAAATCTTCAGCAGCTCCAACAGTATTTTCAAACGCTAATCAATTAGTTTATGCGACCTTGTGGAGCAGGACCGGTGAAGTATCTAGTGTGAAATCATTAATGTCTTTTACTCCTGATAGTTTCGTCATTGATAATTTTCCAAACCGTCTTTATGTTATAATCGGCTGATTTGATCTTATTGCTAATGTCCAAAGCTTTAGCTACCTTGCAGGTATTTCCAAAAGTTTTAGAGTAAGTAGCAACGTATTGATTAAAATTTTCAGAGTTAACATTAGGCATAAGGCTTAATTTTTTGCCCCCTACTTTTCCTAATACCCTTAAGGATGCTTTCCACCAAAAAGCTCGCGTCGCATCCGATCCGCAAGGATACGAACGGATGCGGCGACAGCTGATCGCGTCCGGCAGGATGTCGACGCATACGGTCGGCTCCGAACCGTCGCTTGCGAACGTATCCGTTTCTGCGCCTAGTCAAGTAGTTTAATTCGTACCGTGTGGACGTGGTCTAATTCGGATGAATGTGTGATCGGATACGACGACAGACGAACGGACCCGATCGCGCGTCGCAGCATACTTTTGGCTACGATCGCATGTCGCGAAGGACGCCCGCGGTCAAGCTGCGGTGCGTGGCTTGGTAATATAGACTTTAAATAGTGTTTACACGATTTAATATCGTTTAAAAATTGTAAAATCCTTTCCGATCCGATGTGCTGCGAGCCGTTTGGTGGAAAACATCCTTTAGTTGCCCAGTCACTGAACAAAAAAATTAGGCAAATATTTTTTGGTCAAATAAATGAACGTATAGTGAGGTCACTTTCGCTTCTACCTATATTGTTCATGTTTTATGACAGTTCCATTGTTGCATTGTTTCGTACAAAGAAAATCTTGATGTTTTTCGTCTTTCGTCCTGAGTGGATCGAAGGTGTACCGTACTTCTATTCCAATACTCTGTAGCTACTTATTCATCTTACGGGCCTCGTAAGGCCAGCAACTGAGAGGTTCAATAATAACCGTATGAAATCAAATATATTGCCAGCAGGCTAATTGCGTAACACACTATTAATCACAATCTGAATAATTTTGAAGTAGGTATATTGCTAATCTATTGTTTCATATGTTCGAAAAATTTGTCTGCTCAAGAACGTAAATAACGCAATGAGTGTTGTTGAACTGTCATAATGAATGCCATTCCTACTGTTAGTGTGTTACGCAATTACCCCGCGCTGGGTAGAATATGCGGATTAGTTTTTTGACGATATATTTTAGTTTTTTAAAAATAGTTTTAGTTAAGTTAGGATATATTATTGTTATTTAAAATTATTTATTTATTAAGTGTAAGTTTTTATATACGTAGGTTTTATTTTAATTCTGACTGCTCCTACTAGTTACAACAACCGTGGTTAGTTTATTCAGAAAACATGACAAAGACACATACAAGTCCATGCAAGGCATAACAAACTCATTAAAATGCAAAAACTATTGTAATAAAAGAATTATGTCAATGTTCTTGCATACTTTCAGTAGAACTGTGAAAAACCACCTGTGCCAAAACACTTGTGTTTGTGTGAATGTAACTATTACAAAAATATATCAAACTTACTGATCCATGAAATCTCGGACTTGTTCAAATTTAGCACTTCGCCGTCTTTTGGGTTTTGTACAGCTGGCATGAGAATAGTGGAGAACCCAAGTGTCATCCCATATCCTGAAACAATCAGTGAGCTTTGGTAACGTCCCAACTAACAATTTAACGTCGTTCAAAAGTCCAGTAAACGTTATCATAATTGCATTGATCGTAATACCTAAGTCGCACTAACGATATAATAACGTTTACTAAACGCGAAAATGGCCCCAGTTATACAACCAACATTGTCGTATAATGGACATACAAAAGTCACAAGCTGACTTCGTTAACGTCATTTAAAAGTCGTATGAATGTTATGGAATTACCACTTTCGTCGCGCAGAAGTCGCATCATAACTTTACAACGACTCGTTTGTTGTATTGTCGTCATACAGGTGTTTTTGAATGACTAAAACGTTTTATTTGAGTCAAGGAACAACACCTGTAAGACTTATTCATTTTTCTTGTTAGTGACACGTGTTTGTGGTTTTGTTTCGAGATTTGAGTGCAAAATAAATAATTACAAGGAAATAAAAGATGAGTGTTATTTAACTTATATATCTCGCTAATAACTGTACCTATCTGTCTCTCATGCCGTTTAGTTCGACTGGGTATTAAAGTTATATGATAATATACCTATGTGTATTTATTTCAGATTTTCATGCCCCCTCGCAATTTTGTGTTTAAATGATTATATTATTATTAATAAAAATATGTTTATTTCTAAAAATGTAGGACATGTTGCTTTTGTCACACACTTATCTCTATACGACGTTGTAAAGACATAAAGTCGTATTAAGGTTATTTCAAGACTATGCAATACGCCATGACATCAGCTAGCTATTAGGGTTCCTCATAAATTTAAAACCCTTTTCATATTGCAGGTCACAGTAAAAGTGCAGTGCAGATTTCAAAACATTTTAACATTCAAGTAAATTTTATCTGAAAATATGATCATTCAATATTTGGATATAGATAAATTTCTAACGAGAGCAGATTTTAGACTTCTTAATAGATTGATTTGGCCATGGGAAAGCACTCATTTTATACCATCGGAAAAGTGCTATGGTTGCCACAGTATCATTGACTTTCATACACTGCGGCCATTTCATTTCATTATATCAAATAAAAACAAAATTAGAGATTTATTGCATTTTAAGGATTTTTGGTGCCACAACTGCTTAAATTTTACCGTGTACAATAATTTTTTGCAAGATGAATGTGATTATTGTTTCTACTCAGTTCCTGAAGGAATTGAAAAATAGTATTATCATACCTTCAATTTCAAAAGTTCTCACTTAACTTTTTTTTTGCTTACGTACAATCGCATTATGAGTATTTTTTTTTTAAATTAACTTTCCCCAAGAAACATGGGTCGAAATATGAAAAAAAAAAAACATTTTTTTACTGGCTACCATAAGTTTTGCTGGCAATTTTTTTTTACAACCTGTATAGATTAATTATTTTAAAATTTACTGATTAAAAACGAATCAATCAACACAACATTTACTGATAAATAACGAATTCAATATCGGAAGAAATCACACACAATATTTTTATAGAAATAAAATAAATATTGATACTGAACCTTTTTGTTGTTCATGTGTTGTACACTTTTCTTCTTCAACATTTGTTATTAATGCCACGGTTGTTGGCGTTGTACTTTTTAATAAAAGGAAATCTCGATTTACTTTCCTTTTGAAAGTTCCACTACGTTTAAGTCTTCTACACGAATATTTTGCTTCCATTTTTCGTAGTAAATTTAATCAAACGTTCCGTAAATATGGCGGCCTAGACGTTTTAAAGTAATTTACCTGACTTAAATGCGCCTACAAGTCTGATTAAAGTCAGGGCATGACATTAAACGGACATCATGTAATATATAGGTTATATTTGAGTATTAAATAAACAACCAAGTCATTTAAGAGTCTCCAATTGACTGCTGTAAAACAGGATAGTGATTGTTATATAAACGTCACTGTGAAAACGTCTATACAACTGCTATGTTATATAAATGTCATATAAAGGTTTTTCAAAGCCCTGATTTGGTCAGTTCAAAACGTTTAATGGATTCTAACGTTAGTATGACTATTGCGTTGTCGTACAAACGTTTTAGCTAAAACTGTAATATAACGTCGTTTAGTTTAGTCTTACCAACGTTGCTAAGACCAGCTTATTATGACATATTCGTCGCACGACTAATAAGTTAAATTAAAGACGTCTAAACTCAAACTCAAACTCAAAGCATTTATTTCAATTAAACCATTTACAGGCACTTTTGAATTGTCAAAGAGTCGGTCAGTTAGTCAGAAAGTTGAAGCTAGTTGCCCATTCCAAAACGTAGATCTCTATGGAGAAGAACGGGCAAGAAACTCCAAGGACACTCTTTTTAAATCAAGATATTACAAAATCCTGGGTACATTATTCGTGTTGCTTCTATATGCGAGAACAATGAAAAAAAAAATATATAAAAATACCATTCAAAATATAAGATTAATAATAAAAATAAGCCGTGGCAGTTAAGAGATGACCAGTCTCAACTGACGGCGCCCGTTCACGAACATGACGCGTGGATCAGCACCATCCAGCTCAACCATTTTGTAGGGAACCGAATGATCCAACACACGCGCCACCAACAGTGAGACATTTAAGTGAGCATGACATAGTCTCTACTGCCATGCTGTCAAGTCAACATAATTATATAATAAACGAATCCATTGTACTCACATTTACAAAATTGCAATATGCTTCTAAATTATACAAAACTATAGTTTGCTATGTATTTGAGCAATGAATAAAATTTTATAAAAGGACCTAGTAGTCATCTCACTATCATTATAAGACTGCTATCCAACTTTATGTCGTATAAGTCGAGACTTATATGACGTTTTTGTTTGTTGGGGTATTTCGTGGGTAGATTGTTACACCTCTTTCTGGCAATCATCTCCGCATAGCCTTTGATTGCTGATGCTACACTAACAATATCTCTTATATATTTTACGAAATTGAAATTGACACTTTTTCTGTTTATTGCTGACGACATCTTTGAAAGTCATGCTGCTTGCAAGGCTTTTATTATTTTGAGACATTTTCAGAAATTAAACTTTTGGAGACAAAAATAATTTTTACACGGAACTTTCAGTGATCATGCCAAATGCCAATGCCACAGATGAAAAAGAAAGATCCATGTATACCCGGAATAAAAACTGCCTTCAGAAAGAAAATCATAGTTTTGTTAGTCCATATACAGTCTGATTTATTGAGATGGATCAGTGTGGCAAAAACTGGCACCATAAGGCAGCCTCCTGTTTAAGAGCGAATGTCGCGCGATCACGCGATTGTCGCGTTCATATAACCAGCGGGGTAATTACGTAACACACTAACAGTAGGAATGGGTTTTGACAATTCAAAAACATTCAATGCGTTATTTACGTTGTTGAGCACACAAATTTTTCAAACATATGAAGCAATGGATTAGCAATAGGCTTCAAAATGATTCGGATTGTGATAGATAGTGTGTTACGTAACCAAGGTGCAGAACCAGAACGCGTAGTCGCACCGACATAGGGCGCTTTCCGGTTTCCCGAAAAAAAATGTCATATGAACATTTAAATAGGAAACGGGGTAAGGCTGGGACACCCACAATCTCAAGGACCGACTAAAAACGGACCCGGAAAAGCCAAGATTCACCACAGCGATGTAAAAGAACTTACCTAAAAGAAGCAGGTTCTTTGCACTGACAGCCAGAAACTGAGGTAAAGCAGTCCGGAAATCTTTCTTGTATGTATAATCATCACCGTTCTTGTGTTCTCCATCGGAAAATACCATGGCTTTTTCACCCGACATCTGAAGCAAATACAAATAGAACTTAAGATCTTATTATTTGCATGTCAAACTCCAGACAAAAGAAAAGATAAGATGAGAATTAATGTCAATAAAGAGATAAATGAGACTTGTTCTTTGTGGCTTATTACAACAGGGATTGAATCTTCACCTTATTTGCGTTTATGTAAATGATAAAAAAAAACATTATTGTCCCCATAAAACATCATTTTTCTTTTCTGAAAGGCGATTCTCACGCATTCGCTGTCTCTTGGTACACATACACTGTCGACCATAAAATACAGTAAGAACACTTGCTTTGAACGTCTCTAAATTATATAACAGACTTAACATATCGACAGTGGAAAGGTAAAATGGCTAAAGCGCCAAAACCTGAAATATCAAGAATTAATTTTGGTTTTGGCGCTTTAGCCATTTTGCCTTTCTACTGTAGATATTAAGACTTAATTTCCGCGTATCGTTAAAGTGGCAAATCTGTTAGAGTTTCTTTTCATGAAACGCAGTGTATTTCCACCCTTAAGTTGGCATGAATCTTCTTAAAGATTTGGATTTAGGTTTGCTTTGTATGACGACATGAACCGAGCGGTCGATGCAGGGGTACCGATAGTGGACGCAGTGCTACATGAATTCATACAAAGCAAACCAAAATCCGTTGCGTGCCGTGCGTGCATTAAGGCCTCTGCGGACCAGTGGACGTTCGCCTTAAACATTCGTTAAAATCCTAATCGCGCCTTTTGTCTATGATTGGTCGTATCCTGCACGTCACCGCTTCAGTGGAAATATACCCTGAATCGGTTATTTTGAGTGCATTAAAATCGCATGGCCATCTAGATTTTGCAATGGCTCAAAATGTCACAGCCTTATTTAATGGTCGTTGCAATATGTTTATTATCGGTTGTTTATGGAGCAATGCACGGCTTACTTCTCCTTTATCGGCCGATCGACATCAGCAACGAGTGCGCCTTCTCTGGACAACTGCGCTACGACCTATCGTTCGGCATGGGGATGTCAGACACCATCACCATGGTATGTTTGACATAACATATTCAAGGTATTCTTAGTTACTAGTAAATCATGGAACCATGTAGGAACGGGAGTACGTAACTCGTTGAGACAGGAAACTAAAATACTTCTTTCTTGGATTGCCATTTAAAAATGAATTGATATAAAAGACATTCAAGTAAAACGATCGTGAGATAGTTATGGTTTGTTCCAAAAGTATCTTACGTGAATGTAAACAAATGAATCAGAAAACGTACCTGCCATGTATCCACAGGCGACCACAGGTACCTACTTTTTCTGATCCATTTGCTAATTTGAAGTGCCACTTATATTGAGTGCATTGATTTCATTACTTGAATACATAAACCCGAATTTATATTTTTAAATCACCTTAAGGATGTTTTTCATTTGACAATGGAGGTTATTTTATTATAACCTCAATTTTCTTCAATGATTTTTCAATTACAATTTAATAATGTTAAGTATTCAAACAATAATTGTTAGAAAATGTGGTGAAGTTTAAAATTGAAACCTTCTAAATACATATGAATGTGTTCCTAATTCCCTTTAGTTAATGATTGCGCAAGACATTAACCTGAACAGTGTTTGTTTACACTTTCATCAGATACTTTTGGAACAGACTATAAATACGTAAAATTCATTAATTTGCCGCATTATTAATCCTTAATTAATAAGTATTGGTTTTCACTCAAAATATTTGCAATTATGCTGCAGATAAAGGCCAACAAAAATTGTTAATTATTATTTTGATTGTAAACACGGCAACATATTAAGCTTATACATTTCCATTATAAGCTGATCTCGCATTGTATAAGATTTCCGTACAATGAGAGGTGACAGCTTATACTGGAAATATATAGCTTGATATGTAGCCGTGTGTACATGTACATGCAGCATGCAGCGAGGTGTATGTTCTGTATAAGTGAATGACCAAATGTTATGATTGACACCTGTACTAAAGTTGTATTATTCTAGAGTTGCATCCATCACATACCCTACAATGACTACAAAAGACGTAACGACCTGACGACGTACACAGCGACGCTTCACTTCCATTTAGCGTTGTCAGTTAAAATAATTATGATACTTTATGTTGTTGTATAATAATTCATGTCAAGACAAAGTAAATAAGTAAGAAGAAATACCTACACAGAAAACATAAATAATATCTACCTATAGGTAATCGTATGTGTACCTATACCTAAAAATTACCGCAAAACCATCGCTACAAAGCTTTATTTCTGCTTGATAGTACATCATAAATGTAGGAGTTTCTATCGTATAGTTCTCGTGCTATAAAACTGTGGGCTAATTACGTAACACACTAACAGTAGGAATGGGTTTCATTTTGACAGTTCAACAACATTCATTGCATTATTTACGTTGTTGAGCAGACATATTTTGAGAACATATGAAGCAATGGATTAGCAATAGGCTTCAAAATTATTCAGATTGTGATAGATAGTGTGTTACGTAATTAGGGTGCTGTTTCTAATTTTCTACGAAACATAGATGCCAATGATGTAAACTAAACTAAGTATCTATTCTTATTAATATGCAAGATGCCAGTTTTCTAAACTAAACTTTCATATTTTAACAGTTGCACATACACTACGGCGCACGGGTCGGTAATAAAAACCTCAATAACTTCCAATATATTGGAGCTAGCTTTATGACATAAAGACTGTATTATAGACAATTTTATATAATGCTTAAATCAATGTCATAAAGTTCAAAATTTCGAAAAATGTGCTACGGTATCAAATATGCAATTTTTACACATTTTAGTATTTTATATTGCTACCACGAGCTGTTAATACAATTGTCATACGATTTGGCATTCTCTCCACCAGTTTTCTGATCCGATGCTGAGGAATATTCTCCCATTCCTCAGTGCTTCTTTCAGTTCACGTAGCGGGATTGGCGGGGAATTTCGCTGACGTACACGTCGTCCCAGTTCGTCCCAGTCATGTTCGATGGGGTTCAAGTCTGAGCTTCGTGCTGGCCACTCCATGCGTTTGTTAGCGACGTCTAAAACACACACTATCCGAGCTATGGGGTCGAGCGTTATCTTGCATAAAGATGGCGTTCTCGCCCATGTTTACTAAAAATGGGCAAACATACTCATTTAAAATTTCATTCACGTATCTTTCTGCAGTTAAAGTGCCATTTTCTATCACCACTAGGACGTTGCGGCTTTCGGAAGAAATTCCAGCCCACACGTGGATGGAGCCTTCTCCGTATGGCACTTTCTCCTCAATGCAAGCTTGGTTACAGCGCTCTCCTGGTCTTCTGTAGACTCTTGGCCACCCATCGTGCGTGTACACCATGAACCTCGACTCGTTCGAAAACATTACTCTTGACCAGTCATCCAGAGTCCAATTCTTGTGCTCTCTAGCGTATAACTCAGCCTTTAATTTCGATCCTGCCTTTCGAGTTTTGGACCATTTGCAGGTTTAACTGGCTTCTAGTTTGCTTCAGCAAGACGCCGCCTCACTGTACACGTTCTCGGATTGCTCCCTCCAGCACGTAGAAAAGGTGATTTTTGACTTCAACGGCCGTTTGAAATCTATTTTTCTAAATTGTTGACACCATATATCGATTCTCCCGCGCTGTCGTGCACCTTGTTCCAGTGCAATATTGGATCCAGGCTCTTCAAATCGCTGGAGCACTCTTTGAACGGTTGCTAGCGACACACCAACAGTTCTCGCGGTAGAACGCTGGCTGCGCACGTCTTCAAGCATTATCAGAATTTTGGTACACTCTCCAGGGTCTAGTGGCATAATTAATTTCTGTACAAAAGTGCCATATTTATAAACAGAAACAAAAGTAAAACGAATGCTTTCAAAGTAGTTCAAATTTAAAAAATCTTTTAATTAACTTTAATTATTTGTTATTTTAAAAGGATTGCTCAAATATTTTAAAAGAAGTTATCGCATTATTTATAACAGATCCGCTTTCTTTGGCGGCTCAGTGTAGCTATAATTTCACACTACATAATACATAATGTTATTTATTTATTTATATACACTTTATTGTACACCAGAAAATACATAACAAAAAAATACATTTAACACTACAAAACATACACACAACATAAACATACATTTATTTATTTACTTTATCTATAACGGAAATATATAAATCGCAGGGATAGAATGATTCCGTTCTTTTGCAGGTATTTCGTACTTTAAATGAGATAGACTACGCATGCAACATTGAAATAGTCACTCAGCATGAACGCGACATCTTCCTCGTTGTGGTCATAAAGTTTCCTACAAGCATATCCAAGAACTGCCATGCAAATGGAGACGCATTCAACGTGATAAAGAAGAACAGATGCCTACGTCTCTGTGATTTGATAGGATCCAGAGACATGTTATCATCGTATTTCGTCATCACTGTCAAAGGAAAAATTCGATTCAGATTTTTGAGTAATAGCAGCATCAACTCGGATATAGACGTAAGCAAATTCCTTTTGCTGTAGCAAAATTACAATAAATTTACGTAATTTCAAGTTTCATATTCTATCCAAAAACAAGAAGTTGGGTTTATTTTGACCATTATTAATTAATCTACACTGTCAATTAACCTTAAATCGATATATACTCGTATTATACCAATAACAAAGCTGAAGAGTTTGTTTGTTTGTTTGTTTGTTTGAACGTGCTAATCTCTGGAACTACCAGTCTGATTTGTTTTTATTTCGTATTTGTTAGCCCAATTCTTGAGGAAGGCTTATAGACCGACTTCTTTAACATCTCGCTATGACCCTTAAAAGCCGAGCAAAAGAAAAAAAGTCAGAAATAAGCTAAGTGGGTTGGGGCACAAAAACCGGCCAAGTGCGTGTCGGACTCGCGCACGAAGGGTTCCGTACCATTATCTATAAAAATGGCAAAAAAATCATGTCTGTTGTATAGGAGCTCCCTTAAATATTTATTATTATTCTGTTTTTTAGTATTTGTTATTATAGCGGCAACAGAAATACATCATCTGCGAAAATTTCAACAGTCTAACTATCACGGTTCATTAGATACAGCTAGGTGACAGACGGACAGACAGACAGACGGACAGTGGAGTCTTAGTAATAGGGTCCCGTTTTAACCTTTGGGTACGGAACCCTAAAAAAAGTTCACGCGGACTAAGTCGCTGGCCAAATCTAGTTGAAAATAAAAGTGATGACTCGAGAGACATTATCAAATCTCTGTTGTTACTGCGGATAGAATGTGGACATAGTTACATAAAACTGTTTTAAATAGCAGTAAAACTGGTATTTCATATCTCCGTGTTATATAGTTAGTTTAAAATTACATTTCACGCGTATAGTTGTAGCCTTATCGATATGTATACATACGTTGTACAATTTGGAGCTATTCCATGTGGTATCACGAATCACGTACACACTCTATTTTGCTTTTGCAGTTATTTCGTAATCTTTTACGGTTGTACGTAAGTACCTGTTCCTACTACCTGCCGCAAAATGTTCCTCTCACCAAAATGAAATACCGGTTTGTTCTGTAAATAGACATTGTAATGTGTTTTAGGAGGTATATTGCCAGCTACATTGATGCTTTAATTTTAGGGTTTCTTTTTGCCTTTTGTGGAGTACACCCCAATCATTTTGATTCCCAGTCGGTTGTGTGGTTTCTCTAAGCGATAAACATGACATGTTGAGGTATCTCAAAAATATGAAACTGCCAAACTTGGTTGCAGGCGGATTTGTATCAAGTGACTGCAACCACTGCAAGGTTGCAGCCTCAAACTCGTTGCAATTTGCGGAACGAAACACTTTGTGTGATTGATCAACAAAATTTCTGCTTCACCAGTGGCGTTGTGTGCGATGGTATCAAAAACTGCGGTGTCTCCGATTGGTTAGTCAACTTTACTCGATAACTTTAACAGGTAGGTAATATAATAGGCCCGCAGCACGCCGACCTCTCGGACACCGGGTAGCCTGGGAGGTCAGCGTTCTGTGGGCAGAAAAGTATACCTAACAGATATGACATCTGTTTTGCAGAAGAGAATTTATAAATAATAAATCGTCTGGGTAACCTGCTTTGCGTACGTATTTTGATTTAAATCACAGTTCTAAGTAGTACAGTAATACAGTACTTTTCTTAAGAACATGCAGTAGAGGCTGGAAGTTTACAATTGAGAAACTTCCCTGCTAAGCACAATTTTTTTTTGCTTTAGTCACAAAACACTGGAAGCATATAACACTTTTAATACCTTCTCCAACATAATTTAGTCAAGCTCCGTTACTATGCTGCTGCCATGTTTGCATTCAGGTTGAGTACCTACCTATACTGCATGACAATTGGGCTATCATTCAATCATGAGCTGTGCCAAAGCTATTACGTTTGTAGAGCGTGCCGTCTTTTAGGGTCTGACAAAACGCACTTAGCGATGGTTCTTAGGAGAAATTATTGACGCCTGAATAGTAAGACTGAATGCTCAAACTGGAAGTCGTTCGTAATTCCCGTGACAAAAGCAACAATAATCACATGTTGCAAATTCGCAATGTGATCCATTCCGGTCAGAGAGTTTTCACACTTGGCGTTTGTTTAGCGTATAGGCGTAGCGCCAACTGCTACGCCTCATCGTAGCGGACGCTTAGCCGTAGCGACCGCGTAGAAGACAAGTTGGTGTCGCAGCCGCGTTGGCGTAGAAATAGTGGCCAAGTTGGCGTTGCAGCGCAGCGGTTTAGGCGTAGCGACCGCTACGCTTCGGCGTAGCTGTCGCTTTGGCGTAGCAGTCGCGTAAGCGTAGCGAGCCGCGTAGTACGCGTAGGCGCATACCTCGCGGCATCTATACTGCGCATAACGTCGACGAGCGCCTACACGGGGTAGTCTTGTTGAACATATCGATATGTCACGATAAAATATACTTTAATAATTTTTACCTATTACTTATAAGTTATAACTAATATTAGTAGGTAGGTACCTATTACCATAGTGCCCTGGGCCTCGTCTATCTAAACACTTAGGTTTAAGGCTCTTTTCACTCACTTAGTCAAACAAAACAGTATTGTTACCTGCTCTGTTTGTCTGATAAGCTCGCACTCGTTATATGCAGTAAGTACAATCAAATCACACACAAAGTACCGTTCACTTTATTTCCTGATTCAACAGGTCGTATAGACATAGATACATCCGTTGAATAAATCCGTCGTAATGTGTCTTCCGTAAATACAGCCCACTTACAATATTATTATTTTGTCCTCCTTTCACATCCATTAGTTTTGCCAAGTGAAGATAAAGTTTTAAATTTGTTAACCTTTTCCTTTTTTAGGTTTGATGAACGAAAATCAGAGTGTAGTTTACCCATAGAATACCTGGGCTATGCGCCTGTCATAGCTGTGGTAGGAGCGCTTGTGTGCGCCCTACTGGCCGGTGGGCACATCCTCATGCGTTGCCTCCCGCCTTTAGCCAGTTCATTTTTCATATTTAATGCCAATGAGGACAACAGACTGTGCATCGATCCCATGTTCAAATCGCCTGTATATGTACCATTCGAAATGGATAGAGCGAAGAGGAAATCGCTCATTCCGGTTGGTTCATTTTGATCACATCGAGTACAGTCGAACAAAGAGATTGGTAGACAGACACCTACCTTGCAACTACTGTTAACAATGTTTTGATTGTGCTAAATTGGTGATCTTTTACATCATAGATTTCAGTTTGTCTTAAGTTTAAAGAGTTATGAAGCACACAATAAAATTGATCATTGGCAGTGTACTGGAAAGGTTAAAAATTTACCCCTGTGTCTATACCTAACTATTCGTTTGACTGTACATATACAGCATGTATCAGAAGGGTGTGTTCAAACTTAAGGGTGTGGTACAGAAAATAATTAGCTGTCCCATTCAAAACTTCAATAACTTTATTAATTCTTTCCTTGGAAATATCCTCATGGATACCCTCCGTCTGGGAAGAACAGAGGGTTATGTCGGACTCCTACTGATTAAAACCCCACTGTTGCTTTAGTACTATGAGTCGGGGACCCGGGAGATACTTGTACATTCGCTTCAATATCTACTCGACCCAAATGTATGGGACGACTGATAATTTTTTTCGCGATTACGTATTTTGTCCCATGGCAGTTTGATGGCCACAATCTTAAATTTGACCACACCGTTCTGATACATGCTGTATTATGACGACTATCCAGAATTACATGAACATAAGTATTAATCGATTAGTGCCATTGCAGGTCTCCAGTTCATCCTCTAGCGAACAGTTGGAAGCCCTCGAACCCGATGAGGTTGGTCCTGAACCACTTGAACAAGATGTGCCATCATCAAGCCTATCTGCAGACGTGAGTCATATTTTTTTATGTTATGGTATTCATTAGGGTCCCACTGCTGGACTAACGGGCGGTAGACATATCTTACACTAACATAGTAAGAACTCATATTCTTGCTAAGTTCATGTGAACTGTGATTTTCCAAATCCATAACTAGAATTACCTAAGTCATTATAATTATGAATGTAGAAAACCAGTTTCTGGAATCGCGACTTCACTTGAAAACCGAGCACTAACCTCAATACTCCATACCATAGTCAGAAAATGTATTCATAATTTTAATTTACCTAACTTATAGCTGTTTAAATTAAAATGGTTTCAGTTGGATGTTGAGCAAAATAAGTAGAATAAGAAATTTGATTGTAAGGCTTCAAAACGAAAAAGTTAAAAACAGAATGTGCACGTTGGAGCAACTTCGTCCGCTATGAAATTGTTTACATAATTCACTTAATTTTTATTTCGATTGCTCGACATTGCCAGTTCACCGAGGATTAAAATTAAAACAAATATGCACTAGTTAATTCATATTAACTATTTCATGGAGGCTTAAATTCTATCACTCTCTACTAAAAAAAATTATCAACTGTCCCATAGAAAACTTAAGTACCAACTTGACCAAAAAGTTATGGGACGACTAATTATTATTTATTCGCGATTTTGATGTTGATCCCACGGAGAAAGTTCTTCAGTTTGATGGTCTGTACCTCATTCATGATCACACCTTTCCTACACATGCTGTATATTCACAAGATTCATAATAGTAAGTAGGTACATGGTGTTTATATATGGTTTTCTATTATCTGACTTTTTTCCCAAGTATACCTTCGTAACAACTAGTCGCTATGTTTTGGGAAAATTGAGTTACACTCTTATGGGTCATCGATATTAACCGGTAGAAAATCGTTGGCATTAAATAATCCTAATCCTAACTATTTATATACATCCTAACTAGTCCTAACTTCCTAACTAATATTATAAATGCGAAAGTAAGTTTGTTTGTTACACTTTCACGCTAAAATGGCTAAACGGATATGGATGAAATTTGGCACACATCTAGACCATGACCTAAGTAAGGACATAGGCTACTTTTCATCCTGTATCGTAGACGAAGTCGAGGGCAACAGCTATTTTACCCAACTACCATCTAACCCCAGAATTGCGACCCCTTTTGGCAAGTTGCGTAAAGTGCTTTAGCTTATCCCAACTACCCTTTAACCCCGCAATAGCAACCCCTTTAGTGTTGACAATTAAACAATACGTTCATTGCGTCTCTTTTTAACCGACGAAAAAAAAGGAGGACCGACAAAGGTCGACTTGGCAACCGACAAGTCGAGTCGAAGTCGACGAAGTATTTTTTGTATAGAGTAGACAAAGTTATCAAACGTTGTGAAACAATGTTCTTATTTACATAAATTTTATTTTATCTTATTTTCCCCTTTCATGTTGTACCTACGAGTATAACTAACAATATGAAAGGGAAAAGATTTTTCATTGCCTAACGATTGGAGTGCGGGGTTTCAATAATCTTACACAATTGCAAATTGGAAGCTTATCATCACTTTGATTTCAGGACACACAACCAGGTGAGAAACGGAAGTCTACGATGAAATCAATGACTGCGAAACTCCAGCAAAAGATTCGTTCTGTGACTGGACTAGGAAAGACCTTACACGCGTCGTTGACTGCTGGCGATGTTGTTACTGTGGATGTCGAGAATCCATAACTTAATTAAAGATATTCGTCATCATTATTATTCTCCTGCTCTTTCTCTTTTGCCAATTTGATTGGGGTGCCGCAACATGTATTATGCTTCCATACTTAATGGTACCTAATAAAGATATACCACCACATTTGTATAATTGTTTTGGTTATATCTAACTAATTAGGTACTTCATTAACCTATTGCGAATTTATAGAAAACTATAGCAACTTAAAAAAAAAACAAATTCAATATAATTTTACACCTTCAAACGTACTTACAGTACAACTATTTTCTTAATGTCCCTAGTCAAACTTCGTGTTTCGAAGGTCGTCGGATTTCGCAGACCGGACGCTCTCAATCGACTTGGAACTATATTCCAAGTCGATTGAGAGCGTCTGATCTGCACCAAGTACAAGAGCAACTGATAGAAATCCGACGACAGACGGAACACGAAGTTTGCCGAGGGACATTAAGAAAATAGTTGTACTGTACTTACTATTGTTTTAATAGGAATTCACACAACAAAATATCCAACATGAGACCTTTGAACCCGAACCTTTGCAAGTTATTTAACTACCTGCTGCGACTGGGAAAATAATATTCGAACTTCGATAGACTTCCGTTAGACGCTTTTAATGAAATGAGATACCAACCGACGATTATCCCTGTACGCATTATGTAAGTGCACCAAAGGACAACCCCGGTTTGTATAGGACTGTTGCTGGATATGGAAACAAAGATATTGGAATATGCGTTTGGATGGCCACAGCGGACTGGTTCCCTAGAACTTTGGAAGGACTACTGATCATAAAACACAGGGAAGGACAATGTTTTTATTATATACGGAAAAATGGCAGGGGTTGACTAGCACACTCAATAATGTGTCCCTGGAAAATATCGCTAGCACTTAGTGACGTAGTGACAAGGGGGCAACACTTCCTGAGGTGGTAGGTATTCCACGGCTATCAGGACAATCCTACAGCCCGGAAGATGGTCAACATCCCTACCAGCACTTACTGGAATACTTCCTTCCTCCAAGCACGTTTGCTCTTGCGAATCTCCACTAAAGCCGGCCAATAAAGGCAAGAATGAGGTGGGAGTTCTGTTCCTAGTCAGTTTTCACTCCAGCCGGTCAATATAGGCAAGACAGAGATGAGGGACAATATTTCCCCCGCGAGATAGGGTCCGTGGGGTCGCTACTGCCCAACAGCTCGCCACATGCTGCCCTGCGGGTTTATGTATCTCTCTGGTCTGGCTCCTCACCCGGGCTCGTTCTGGCAAAGTAAGCTCTACTGGCACAGACCTAGAGTACGGAGCGCGCTAGCCCCACCACGACGTCAACGTGCAACGTAGAGATACGGCGGTGGGGTTATTATTATTATGTAAACCTAGTGACCTGCATGCTCCTGCTTCTCACGGGTGCAATGGCGACATGTCAAAACATCGAGATCTATGCTATATCAGAGTTAAATATGAATCGATTATACCTACACCTAAACAACATTAAAACATTTATAACATTTTAAAGCCTACACCTAAACCTTCCGGAATAAATGCTCTACATGATGGTGTAACCCGCATCAAAATCCATTGCCATCCTAATTTAGAAGATCTAATATCACACAAACAGACACCAAAACCGACTTTGTTATATACTATGTATAGATATAGATGTAGATGATGACCAATAATAATAACAATCTAATATGTAACGTAAACAACAATAAATAAAATTGCAAATTAATGGAGCAATAAATCAAGCATGACCGCATTCGAAGGAACATTTCTTATATTTTTTATCGTAAAGTATATAGGTATATAGTATATAAGCGCTACAATTTCTTATGTAGTCCTGTTTACAGAAAACAGAAATTGCAATAAACAAACTTTTTGTATATAAAAAATGAATCAATAAAAAGAAACCGGTTGGGATATTTATCTGTCCCTAAACGAATCAACAAGGTAAAACTTTGTAAAGGCATAGATTACAAAGCGTCATAAGGGGTTACATATTGGCAAACAGGCCAACGACAAAGCTTATATATATAGACTAAGAAAGAGGCAACCTCTGCTCTGCTAGCCAGGCGAGTTGGGCAGCACTGCTGGCTTGAAGTAGCAAACAAACCGTCACACACTCCAAAAGTTCAAACCGGAATGTTGCTATTACCTATTACCTAAATCTTGAGAAACGTTATGATACAGATATTTTTGTGGAACTAATAGAAGATCATGTAGCATGAACTAGGTTAACTTTTCAAAATAAAACCACCCATAAATATTTAAAAACCGCTGTTCCAGTACTATATATGGCCGATGTCTTTTGTTTATATTTCACTGTTCGTCTCATTTTTTTTTCACTGTTAATTTTCATTAGCACTATCTATCATATCACCCCTATAATATTTTACACTACTATATACTTTACAGGATAGCATGGACATCGGCGCGCAACCTGTACATGATTCTAAAAACTCCACGTTGAGATATATCGTGGATCATTTTTTTTTTAAATTGCTGTTCCATACACTTTGACCGCGTAGGTATTGCACTTTTCTATGAAACAACAGATTTTTATTTTATAACAGACGACAATTTTCTACGCTATGGTCTAGTCTAGAATAATGTGCTGAATTCAAGGTTGCGCGTCGATGTCCCGTCCACCCTGTACCTATACTGCTGTTTTGGTCACATCCTTGCTTTGCACACCACGACCTTGAATAATATTTACCATGCGGAGACCTATAAACTTCAAGTTGCACGTATTATGGCAAACGAATATAAAACGAAGCTAATTACGATACGCTTGAATGAAAATTACTACCTTCCGATAATGCGGAAAATCGTAACATCACAAAATGCATTTGGATGCCGTTATAAATAATATGTATGGATTTCATTAAATATGTGACAAATCATAGTAGAAAAGAATTTTAGACTTTTTTGCATCCGGATATTTATATAAATTATTTTCGATTACGAGTTACCTATCACAACTAACATTCATTTATGAAAACTGAGCTAAGGATCAGCTCAACGTTTTCTCTCGGTTCATACCTATGTCCAAAATTACAATGAACAAGATACTCCACTAAAAAACACCCTCTACTTAGAAGGTACAATATGTACATATTATGTGTTAAAAACTACCAGAGACCTGTATCAAAAGCCGGTAAAGGTAATAATTTGAATAGCGACAACTAAACATTTTCCATTACTTTATAATCCATTTTTTTTATAAACTTCTGAAATACATACCTACAGGAAACAGAATACCTGAAAATAGGTAGTTTAAGTAAGTTCAGATAAAGAGCAACTAAATAGAAATCTAATAACATAACACACCATCTCGTGTGTAATCCCCGAGGGGTTAGGCAGAGGTGTAAGTAAGGTACCCATAGTACATTGTACACCCACATTTCGCCAGTTATGTTTTTACAGACCCATGTAATCGGGGGCGAGCATATTGCTATCAACCGGGCACAAATCTGATAAATCCTACTAATATTATAAATGTGAAAGTTTGTGAGGATGGATGGATGGATGTTTGTTACTCTTTCACGCAAAATCTACTGAACGGATTTGGATGGAATTTGGAACACAGATAGTTTATAACCTGGACTAACACGTAGGATACTTTTTATCCCGGTAGTACGTTCCCGTGGGATGATTTCAGACCTCCACGCATGCGAAGCCGCGGGTATAAGCTAGTACCTACATAATAAAATGATTGTTTCATTTAGTAATTACTTTTAATTGGTTACTGTATTTCTGTAAATATAATTTCTAGGTTCAAGTATAGTACAAGTATAGTATAGTACAAGTATAGTATTGCGAAAAGTATCTCTTATGTTTTTATAGGACATGAAGCTGAACCTGTCTGAGCATAATTAGATAAATAATATTTAAAATTTTATGTTTTTATGTGTCGAGGGCGGACAATTATAATGTAGTACACAATATTTTTTGTCCTGTATATAGTAAAACGTGATATCCAAATCCGTAATTGGTATAATCAATCGTTAAACATACTTATAAACATTTAAGTAAATGCATTGATTCCATGCGGTTTTTGTAGAAAAACAAGCTACGAAGTATTTACCTACTGCAATTATTTTAGTAAACACAAAATATTAAACTAACCTGTATAGAATAAGGTAGATGTAAATTCGGTTCTGTGAGTACAGCTGTGCATATACTATAAAAATTAAATTATAAACCATGAATTTACGTATCAAATTAAACAACCAACCAAGCATCAAAATAATGATTAGATTACCGACATAATTATTGTTAAAAACACTACATACATTTGTTTCTATTTGGGGGTTTATAGTAACTAAAATATAATCGCAAGTAGGTACGTGTGCGGAGCAGCAATGGCGCAAAGCAGGAAATAATACAAGTTCACTATAACGTAGGTATGTGAAGAAATATAAATTCACTAGACTTACTTGGATGGTATTCACAACCGACGTTTGACGAATATGACGGCTTTTGCAAACGGCAGCGACGTGTGCTGCAACACTCGCTAGTCGACACTACACTGAGTTTGCATCCGCACTCCGCAGTCGTAGCATGAATAACTCGCCAGTTACCACCACTATTGTGTCAAGGCACCGCTCGCTGCTGTCTGGTGAGGTGAGAGGCACCGCTGCGAGCGCTTCGACCCATCTCAGCGACTTTAATGTTGTTATCCTGACCTCAAACACTTATTACGCACACATAAAAAAAATGTTTGTAAAAAATTCCACGCGTTGAAATTATATCCGTGTCCAGAACCTACTGGTTCCGCACACGGATATAATTTAATCGCGTGGAAATTTCTACCATTGAAGGTCGGTCCTTTTCAACAACTCAAACCAGCACCCTAATTGCGTAACACACTATCTGTCACAATCTGAATCATTTTGAAGGATATTTCTAATCCATTGCTTCATATGTTCGAAAAATTTGTCTGCTCCACAACGTAAATAACGCAATGAATGTTCTTGAACTGTCAAAATGAAAGCCATTCCTACTGTTAGTGTGTTACGCAATTACTCCGCAGAACTTAACAATAGTTACAAAAAGATTGAAATGACAAAAAAACACACCTGCGGCTTTCCTCAAATAAGCATAATTTGGGTAAAGCGCAAAGAAAATTGAGAGAGAATACATTTTCTCTATAATCGAAATTAAAGGCCAAAACACGAGCATACAATGCCGCCTGAATCCACTTGACTGTGTGTTCTTGACATTTTGGTGTGACTATGAACATGATCTTGTGAGGGGTCAAGACTTAGGCTCACTTGCACCGCCAATTACTAAACACGATTAGCGGTAAACGAGTTTAAAACATAATTCTGTTTCTGTCAAATGTTTGAAGATAAAAAAGACAGAATTATGTTTAAAACTCGTTTAGCGCTAAACGTGTTTAGTGACTGGCGGTGCAAGTGGGTCTTAATCAACTACACCTACATAAATATACTTACTTAGTTATTTCTATAAATCTGTTACTAGTTGGCCTAGGCTTTAACACTATTGGGATAAGTTGTTACAGTAAAATATCAAGCTATACATCTCCAGTATAAGCTGAACTCTCATTGTAAAGAAATCCTATACAATGCGAGATCAGCAAATACTGGAAATGTATAGCTTGATATGTAGCCATGTGTACATAGGTACATATCTAATAGTAAAAACATGTTTGCTGCATTTTATGTATTTTGCTGTTTTAAGAAATAATATCAAAATACGGTTAGGTTAATCAAAGGGAGCTCTTGATACTAAACTCAATCACATTTCTCTAAGAGATCCTTCTATCGATTTGTAAAAGTGACATCTAGTTGAAATGAGTGTCTTAATCTAATCTAATCTACTTGCCTTCATTTTAATCTATTGATAAACTCTGACTTCTGATCTTTGTAAAGTAGTTTGTACGTATTTTGTTGAATAGGTGCATTTAACTCGTTAGTTACATAACAATAATGTGTGCACAATGGAGTAGATAGGTACCTTTAAGTAATACTTTTCCTATTCTTTACTCATGTGTGTAGGTCCGTACATTTCTACAGATTCTATTTGGTCTAGAACTTGTTTTCAACAGTTCCAACAACTATTTTATCGAGATCGTGTAGTAAAAGGCTAAACATCAGGCGATTCAATCATCATTGTAGATTATTATCTACTAGCTGCGTTCTGCTGTTTCACCCGCATCGGCATAAGTCTCTATCCTGTGGGAATATCGAGATAAAAAGTAACCTATGCCCTTACCCAGGTCGTGGTCTATCTGTGTGCCAAATTTTATCCAAATCCGTTCAGCCGTTTTAGCGTGACAGCGTAACAAACAAACAAACATACTTTCGCATTTATAATATTAGTTAGGACGTAGAAGTATGGGGAATGGCGGTGACCGGTATGCTCATCCCCATAACTTGAAAAAAACTGTTCATAGCAACTTGTTAGACTGTCTGAAGCGCAGGAGAAGACACGCCTGAATTGGCAAAAGAAGCATCAGTCACCTCTCACCATGTGAGGGTAAGTTTGTTTGCGGCCATTTTGGTCTTATTTTTGGCCAGGTGTTTCTGTCGATATGGTCATGCTGAATTTGGGTATTTATTATTATTGGTTTTTCGTTTATTTTTCTTAACACATATTGAATACATTTATAAATATTTTTATAAAAACATTAAAAATATATTTACAAATATAAAAAATAGTAGTCCGCCGCTATCGGGAGCAGGGTCCAAGCTACCGGTGGTTAGGACTCCAGAGACAGGAACCTCCTCACGATGCGAGTTGTATCCAGGAGTACTGCCTTCTGGATCAGGCCCTTGATCCAACCGCCTAACGAGAGCCTCGACAGATGGTGATCGAGGCTTTCTGCCAACAGGCCATTGGCGATACGACAATCGGCACAATAATAGCCGAGGTCACATTCCACATGTCAACAACCTCGTGTGCTAATTCGAGATATTTAATTTGTTTCTCTTTCTCAGCTTTCACAAGGTTCTCGTCATGCGGAATGGTAATATCGATAATCATTGTGCGACGCGTTAATCGATCTATCACCATTATATCAGGCTTATTGGCGACAATAGTCCTATCAGTAATGATAGACAGATCCCAGTACAACGTGATATGGTCATTTTCGAAAACTGGGTCGGGCACATACTTGTAGTACGGTACCTCAGTATCCACTAGTTTATATTTCAAAGCAAGTTGCTGGTGAATAATCCTGGCTACTTGGTTATGCCTGTGCAAGTACTCGCCGTTAGCTAGACGAGAACTACCTGAGATAATATATCTGATGGCGACGATACCCGGACGATGGCATGCCCGACACACGTCAACCGTCACGTCTTTCATAATATATCTCCGGTAGTTATTCGTTAAGATAACTTCGTCCATAATTGTACAGACGAAACCTTCAGTTTCCCCGAAAAGGTCACCAAAACATAGCCAGGATACGGACGCTAAGAAATCTACACCGGGCTCATGAAGAGCCCGATAGAAGCGTCCGTCAAGCTCCTTGCTTTGCCATTCCTTCTTGCGGTCATCGGTAGTAAGTGCCACAGGTTTGCGCTAGTTCTCTTTAGCCATGGAGAGCGGGGTGAGACCCTTGTCCACTGCTACCACATCACGGTGCATTCCCACTTCGGGTTTAAAAAAATATTCCCTGAGACTGCACACTTCGCGGTTGTGGAGGGTCTATGCATTTAAAAAGCCTCGACCCCCACACTGCCGCGGTATGTACAGTCTCATCACCAATGATCGTGAGTGATGTATCCGGTTTGCGGTCAGCAGTGTACGGACCCTCCTATCCAGGGCGTTGAGTTAAGTCTGAGTCCATTTGAGTATGCTGAAAGAGTACATCAAAATCGGCATGACCCAACCGTTGAAAGCGCGCACCTTGTTTCCGCCTGAGAGAAGACTAATTAATACTTTCTTCAGGCAACCAAAGAAGCGCTCCTTCAACGATTGCTTCATGTCAGCAACGTTGATGCCTAACGCTTCCGAAATACCTAAATACTTATAGCTTTCGGATGAGGAGAGGGATCTAAGGTGTATGGAATCCGAAAGTTGAATTCCCTCGGATTCCATAATCTCACCTCGTTTTACATGCATGATTGCACATTTAGCCACACCAAATTCCATCCTGATGGCACTACTGAAAGTTTTAGTTACTTTCAGTAGCTTTTATTATTATTGGTTTCCTTTATTTCATTATGTACATATAAATTATATTTTTAAATATTAGAATATAAAAAATATAAAAACATTTAAAAATATTAAAAATAGTGGCCCACTGGTATCGGGAATAGGGTCCAAGCTATCGGCAGTCAGGGCTCCAGACAGAGGAACCTCCTAACAATGCGGGCCGTGTTCAGAAGTACCGCCTTCTGAATCAAGCCCTTGATCCAGCTGCCCAACGAGAGCCTCCTCAGGTGTTGGTCGAGGCTCTGGGCTATTAAGCCATTGGCTGTCACGATTATCGGTACAATGATCGCTGAGTCCACATCCCACATGTCGACAACCTCGCGAGCCAAGTCAAGATTTTTGATTTGTTTAACTTTCTCGGCTTTCACGAAGTTCTGGACCGTCATGCGGGACCGTTATGTCAACAATCATTGCGCGCCGCTCTAATCGGTCCACCACCACTATATCAGGCTTATTGGCAACAATAGTCCTGTCAGTGTTGATGGATCGATCCCAGTACAATGTGATATTTCCATTTTCGAGAACTGGGTTGGGCACATACCTGTAGTACGGCACTTCCGATTCTACAAGGCTGTATTTGAGAGCAAGTTGCTGATGAATAATCCTGGCTACAAGGTTGTGTCTATGCAAGTATTCTTCATACGCTAGATTAGAACATCACATTCTCATCACCGATGACCGTGGGTGATGCATTCGATTTGCAGTCAGCAGTTTACGGACCTTGCTATCCAGGGCGTCGAATTTGGCCTGAGTCCATTTGAGTATGCCAAAAGAGTACATCAAAACCGGCATGACCCAACCGTTAAAGGCGCGCACCTTGTTTCCGCATGATAGAAGACTATTAAATACTATTTCAGGCGGCCAAAGAAGCGTTCCTTTAACCATTGCTTCATGTCAGTACCATTGATGCCCAATGCTTCCGACATACCCAAATACTTATAGGTTTCGGATGCGGAGAGGGTTCTAAGGTTTATGGAATCCAAGAGTTGGCTTCCGACGGATTCCACAACCTCCCCTTGCTTTACATGCATGACCGCACATTTGTCCACAACAAATTCCATCCTGATGGCGCTACTGAAAATTTCGGTTACTTTCAGTACCTCCATCAGTTGCAAATTGTTGGGGGCGAAGAGTTTTAGGTCATCCATGTAGAGGAGGTGAGATATAACCTGACCACCTCTCCTTAGCCGATAGCCTAGACCTGAATCTTCCAGCAGTGTGCTTAGAGGATTCAAGGCTAAGCAGAACCAAAGCAGACTCAAACTATCACCCTGAAATATGCCTCGCTCGATCCTTATCGGTTCGCTATTGCTCTGGACATTTCGACATCCTGGATAGTGAAGGACTGTTTTCCACTGCCCCATACATGAGATCAGGAAGGTGCGCAGAGTTGCATCTACTTTATATAAATCCAGCACCCTCATGAGCCATGTATGTAGCACCGAGTCATAGGCCTTCTTGTAATCTATCCAACAAGTCGACAGATCCTTTCGGAAACGACGAACTTGTTGGCTAATGGCCATATCAATGAGGAGTAACTCCTTAGTACCACGGGACCCGTTCCTACATCCATTTTGAGAAGGAGACATGATAGAGTTGGTGTCTATATGTTTGTTAATTTTAGCTCTCAAAATGGATGTATGAACTTTATAGACCGTCGGTAAACACGTGATCGGTCTATAATTTTTGGGTTCCGCAGTGCTACCTGATTTATTGAGCAGGTGGGTAACTCCTGTTGTTAGGAACTGGGGTAGCGAACCAGACTCCAAAGCAGTCTGGTACTGAGCCCCCTAGCGAGTGTGCGACCTTTCGAACCATTTGATCCAAAAGTTTTGCAGTCCGTCAGGCCCTGGAGACTTCCAGTTAGGCAGCGGACGAACTGCACGAGTTACATCTTGGGAACAGATGGTAATAGCCCCCATTTCTGGTATTGGATCGCAGGCTCGCTCGACTTTCCGAGCCCAGTCACCTTTGGTGTGACTGACAGGCACCGACCAGATATTGCGCCAGAAAGAACACATGGCATCATCATCTGGTAGGCACGTGTCAGCTACATCTTGATTCGGGCGCTCCTAACCCCTATAAACCGACCTTTGATCGCGTTGGAAGGTGCGATTCTGAGTGTATCGCTCCACTCACCGCTTATATCTACGAATACGGTTCGCCCATGCATACACTTTTTGCTTCAGGAAGTCGATGCGCTCTGTGACACAGGACATATAGTCCTGAGGGCTGATATCAGTTCCTGCGAACGCGCGTCTCACTAAGCGCATCAGTCTAGGGCGAGTATTGCCCTCCCTGAAGCAGATTAGTTTGCCTATGAGCGCTCTGGCCCCACCAATACGGTGTTCAATTCTGCACTGCCAAGCTGGTATGGCTAGTTTCGGTCGTGTAGCTCTAGAATCATAAGCAAATTTGACGTGAGCTACACGACATTCCGCTACAGCCGCGCGGTACAGAATCGAATAAGTATCGGTGAGGTCTACGCAGTCATCAAAATAATTTGACAACTGCGCCACCAGGACCGACAACTGCGCTACCAGGACCGCCACCAGCGCCCTATATTTGTTATGCATGGGTAAACGAGGTAATGAACGGTATATGAACTGATATTCTCGAATCGCATCCTCCAAAGCATTCCTCAATTCCTCATTGCACTGGGTACTTACGTTTGTAGCCCTGTCATCACTCTCCTCGTCTTCTTGACTTGTGTTAGACTGTGGTAGTACTACAGCAGTCTGAGATGGGGGGGGGGGGGGCGATGACATGACTACTCTGCATTTAATTTCGCAGGCGATCAAGTACAGTGTCATCCAACATATGATTACGTTGAATGACCCGCACCTGATCCGACAGTCGTTGTGCTGAAACGTTGACAGCTGACTCAAGCACCTGAAAAAGAGAGAGCATCCGGACACGGTACGCGGTCAGATCGAGCTCTGTAGTCCCATAGTATGAGCGCATGACGTTTACATTAATGGATCGTGTCCATCTCATGCGCTGCACACTTCCACCGGGAGCTGGGACCGGCTGGTATCAGAAGCCAGTGGGGCTCGAGGTCCTAAGCCGTCCGGCAGCCGGGGTCCTTCACGTCGACGAACAGGTGGTGGCGTCATGGGTGGGGAGAAATGCTCGTCGCTCGAGCTCGACGCAACTACCACGGCCGGTGTCGTCACAGGCTCACAGCGCTCACAGTGAGGCTGGGTACCGGCGGCGGCGAGGCGGAGCTGAGCGGGTGACAATTGTCATGTCACCTCCGATTCGGCAGTTTTTGATCAAATCTATTTCATTATGGTGGTTATAGTCTCTTTTTTGGTTTAAAATTGGATTTCAGGTTTACAATGGAAAACTATTGCAAAAATGAGTCAAAATTATTTTCACTGTTTAGATTTACAAAAATTAAAAAACTAGACGTTTTGTTGACACGGTGTATTTATTTATTTATTGGTTTTATTATTCTTGGTATTTAAACATCTTATTTGGCGATAAAGTTAATACATTTGAACAATTGTATTTGTATATACATATTGTTCGCGACGATGTCACCCAAATAGTTCGTAGTCTGCTCAAAGCATGTATTTAACTTAGTTTTATAGTTTCAAATATAATTAGCTACAAGATAGCGTTTTATGTATGTAAAATCTCAGTTAAGTAGGCCATAAATTGAGAAGTATATAGTTTTTTGGTGCGTCCAGGTACACTAGACCGAGACCTAGCCCTGGACGTAACCCCTTTGATCGAAAACCATTAAGAAAGGCCTGCTTAGCTGGGGTAATAGATTATGTTTGTAACCATGTGAAGTCGGTTTAACTGACGCTCGTTCGGAGGCGCTTCACGCCCCGAGGTTTTAACTTATTGTATTTTAAATGCGTAAATGTTAAAGGTAAATAGACCAGCCTTGAAGGCTGCGTAATATGAATGTGATTGTTTTAGTAATTTTGCAGTAATATAGATAATAAGACAATTATTTTGTGATAAATTCTAGTTTTAGCCATTCAAGGCGTTATATCTCCGAACATTTATTTAAATGTTATTGTTATTGTAATTTCAATATATAGGCAGTGCTGTCACCTGCCTAAAAGTACATTAAAATCACCCAACACTTGTAAAATTCCATGTATTTCGACAAATATTGTATCAGGATCTTAGTAAAAATAAACGCTTTCAAAAGTTTTATTGAGGAAGTAAAACAGGGTTCTCGTTAAGGTAAAGATTGGCCGTACCTTAGTAAACAGGGAAAGTCCATCATTTGTAGTCATCGGAAAGCCAAAATAAAGGCTTAAGTAGTTTATAGTAAATAACCTGAACGGACCTGTAAGTACTTCCATAATAACTCTGTGTACTTGTAAACTATCCTATGTTGTATCATTTCGCCAAAAACACCCGCTTCCACATAGACTTCGGGATATAGTCACATACGGAAAATAACTGCAACCTGTCGGTGCAGGACGTCAGCGCGCTGAGACAGTGAGGGGCCTATCTCGATGCTGTATATTCGAGATAGGTACTACGACCTCCTTGAACATATATCGAGTCCAGCGATCACGCCCGTCCGGTACATCTGTTGGTCCTGTCGAACCGGATATTTTCAAGATTCCTGAAGTCTAAAGACCTAAGCCTGAAGAGTTACGCCTGAAGACTTATGCCTGAAGACGTATAGTTGAAGATTCGTTTTAAACATAGAAGATTTATAGTATCGAAATGTATGAAGTCTGAAGACCTGAGCCTGAAGAGTTACGCCTGAAGACTTATGCCTGAAGACTTATAACTGATAGAACTCATCTTAGTGGAAAGTTTACTGTGGAAGATAGAACATTTACTTTAGAAATAGAATCTTTTGGGGACATAGATTTTTTTGGGACCTAGATTTTTTTTGGGACCTAGAACTTTTTGAGACCTAGATTTTTTTGGGACCTAGATTTTTTTTGGGACCTAGATTTTTTTGGGACCTAGATTTTTTTGGGAACTAGATTTTTTTTAGACATAGATTTTTTTGGAACATAGATTTTTTGAAATAGAATTTGGGACATAGAATTTTTTGGGACTCAATCTTAAAATACAACCACTTGAGTTAACATGCCAGTTACAAGATCGCAAGGCAAGGCACCTGAAGCATGGACAGTGAATGTTGAGGTGGGACATACGTCCGCAGCTATCCGTCACCAGTTACCCCCACGTTCGCCATCCACCACTGAAGGGATCGAGCAACCACTGCCACCACGTCCTATCGCTCCAATGGAAGCCGAAGACTTACCTGTACTGGCACAATCCAAAGTAACGAAACAGATAGAACAACCAGCTGTTACTGAGAAGGAAACCACATTGAAGGGAACTTCAGATACGACAATGAAGCCAAGTGATTTCATAGAAAAGTCGTTAAATAAAACGTACAGCCGTACCATGCCGATGACTACCCGGGGTGACACCCGTATCGAACATAGTAGGCCGCCGTCAACTACGATTAGAACGACACGGTCGCAAAGGAAAAAATCGAGAGCACGTGAAGACTTATTGAAAATTAAGTTGGAACTCGCTCAAATAGCACTTCAAAGAGCCGAGGAGGAAGAATCCGACGGTGAATATATGGATGATAGAAACTCAAACAACGAGTACGTGCGTTCCTGGCTTGAAGAGGCCCCAGAGCCTGAACCAGTGAGCGAGGTCAATGCCGCCGAAGGGGACAATAGAACCAGAAGCCGAGAGGCACCGCCCCCCACCGTGGACATCGTTAGTATAGTGGACCCCCAAACGCAAGTACCTTTGTTAAATCCTAAAGTGAATGAAGTGAAAAATAACATAGTGCCATCGAAACACATAGAAGACACCAAGGGGGAAGACTCACTCCGCCCTTTCATAACGGAGTTAACGTCTGCTATAGCGTCGCTCGCCGACAAGAAAACAGAACAGTGGACATCGAACCACCCCTCGGCGTCAAAGGCCATCATGACGCTACCGAACTACAGCGGAGCTCATACCGAATGGCTTTCGTTTCGCGCCATCTACGAAACGACGCGAACCTACTTCAACGATGTTGAAAATACAGCAAGACTTCGAAGAAGTCTACGAGGACGGGCACTCGAGACAGTGAGCTCAGAACTCATCGGACACGCTAAACCGAATGACATCATGAGAGAACTCGAGCTGCAATTTGGCCGTCCAGATTCGATCGCTCAAGCCGAAACCGATAGGCTCCGCGGTCTACCGCGCTGCAGCGAGACACCCAGGGACATCTGCAACTTCGCGAGTCGAGTCAGAAGTGGCGTAGTAACTCTGCGCGCGCTTAAGAAGGATCACTACCTGATCAACGCCGAGCTGATGCGACTACTGACAGAAAAGCTGCCAAACTCCCTGCGTGTACAGTGGTACAGAATATACACAGAAAAGTACCAATCGTTACCGGACCTCTCACTCTTCAGTGACTTCATCACAGAACAAGCCAGCTTCTGCAGCGCCTTCGCTCCACCGGAGAACATCAACCCTGTTGAAGCGACAGCAACAAGACGTGTCACGCAGAGAACCCATACAGCAACAGACAAACCGACGATCAGATGCCGCGTTTGTGATAAAGAAGGACACTACGCTTCCGACTGTACGAAATTCAAAGAGGCGTCCAGTGACAAGAAATGGGAACTCGCGAAGAAAATCGGCTTGTGTTTTCGCTGCTTGCGAATCCGTCGCTTCAGTCACGCTTGCAAGCTGAAGAAGTGTGGGGTCAAGGGGTGCACAGCCACGCACCATCAGCTTCTTCACTATAAGAAGAAGCTCACAGCAGAGGGTATAGAGAAGCCCCCTGCCCAGGAACAGAAGGAGTCTCAGGAAACGGTAGCCAGTTCGCGAACAACATCTAGCCAAGCCTATCTCAAGATAGTACCGGTTCAGGTCATCGGACCGGCGGGAGAAGCATCCACATACGCGCTTCTCGACGATGGATCAACCGTTTCCCTGATCGACGAAGATCTAGCGAAGGAAATCGGGGCAGAGGGCCCTATCGACCCTCTGAAGATCGGTGCGATCGGTAACAACATGATCGACACCCCCCATTCACGAAGAATCACAGTCACTCTTAAGAGCCCAATCAAGAACAAGGTGCCGTTCAGAGCGCGCACCATACCGAGGCTCAACTTAACACCGCAGAAAGTGAACGAGGAGGACATCGCAAATTGCAACCACCTGAATGACCTAAGACAACATCTTATATACAACACTGGCGTACCGAAGATCCTCATCGGCCAGGACAACTGGCATCTTCTACTGGCCAGCGAAATACGAACAGGCCCGAAACACCAGCCCGTCGCTTCACTCACCACATTGGGCTGGACTTTACACGGCGCGCATACTAGAATCCTAGGTCACCAAGTGCACTACGTCAACAGATTAACAGCGAGCGATGAAGACCTCGACGAACAACTTCGTGAATTTTTCGCATTAGAATCACTAATCATTAATCCGCGACGACCAGACTCCGATCCTGAGAAGAAAGCAGAAGATATTCTGAACCGTCACATCCGACAGTTAGAGGATGGACATATAGAAACAGGCATGCTGTGGAAGAACGAACATGTAGATATGCCAGATAGTTACGGGACAGCACTCAAGAGGCTCGTCTCAACAGAAAAGAAGCTCGATAGCAACCCTGCCCTTCGAGATAGATACTCAGAACAGATGGACTCTCTCGTCCAAAAGGGATACGCAGAGAAGGCGCCCAAGACGAACACACCAGGAAAAACGTGGTACTTACCACACTTCGACGTGTTCAACCCCATGAAGCCTGAAAAGCTTCGAATAGTTCATGACGCTGCTGCGAAATCTAGAGGGCTGTCACTAAATGACTTCCTTCTAACTGGACCAGACCTGCTGCAGTCACTACCCGGCGTCATGATGAGATTCCGCCGACACCGCATAGCCATCTCAGGTGACATAGCAGAGATGTTTATGCAGGTAAAGGTGCGAAGCGAAGACAGGGACGCACTCCGATACCTGTGGAGAGGCAATAGAAGAGAAGGAGCGCCTGAAGAATACCGTATGACGTCCATCATATTCGGTGCAGCAAGTTCACCCTGCACAGCCATTTTCGCGAAAAATTGGAACGCGAAAAGGTACATAAAGGAGCATCCAGAGGCAGTCGAAGCCATCATTCACAATCATTACATGGATGACTACCTCGACAGCTACGAAACAGTTGAAGAAACGACGCGCATCGCCACAACTGTAAAAGAAATACACCATCAGGCAAGGCTGGAACTTAGAAAATGGGTATCGAATAGCGCCCAAGTAATAGGAAATCTGGACCCGACGCAGAGTCGAACTGAAGTCGTCAGTATCGGAAACGCTGAAAATTCAGAGAAGATACTCGGCCTAATATGGAGACCGGGCGAAGATACGTTGGGTTTCAACTTGACGCTCGCACGCCTACCTGTAGGCGTTTTAGAAAAGGAAGTGCCAACCAAGAGAGAGGCACTGAAGATCGTCATGTCACTCTATGACCCACTCGGACTCGCCTCACCAGTAACGATTCGAGCCAAGCAGATCCTGCAAGAGGCATGGAGGCGAGGAGTCGATTGGGATCAGTCACTCGATAAAGACCTGGCGACCCAATGGAAATGTTGGGTACAGCACCTGAAACAGCTCAAGTGCATCAGCATACCAAGATGCTATCCAGGATATAGCGAAGCTACAGAAATACAGGTCCACGTGTTCACCGACGCAAGCGAAATGGCGTACGCGACAGCGGTATACTGGCGAACCACATCAGCAGAAGGCGTCCATCGAGTCAGCCTAGTCATGGCAAAGGCGAAAGTAGCACCACTGAAGCTACAATCAATACCACGCCTCGAGCTGCAGGCCGCGGTCATGGGAACCCGCGTGGCCGCAGCTGTAATACGCGAGCACGACGTCAAGCCCGCATCGGTGACATATTGGTCAGACAGTAGAACCGTCCTGACATGGATCAGAAGAGGAGCACGAGTATACAAACCTTTCGTCGCTCATCGCATAGCCGCTATAGAAGAGAACAGCAAAGTTGAAGATTGGCGATGGATACCAACAAAACTGAACATCGCCGATATCGCTACTCGTGACGCACCACACCACTTTGACTCACATCATGAGTGGTTTAGTGGCCCAAACTTTCTCTACGAAGAACCGTCTTCATGGCCAACCGAGAAACCTCCAGTCTCAGCCGAGACGGGGGAAGAAAGGACCCTCACCTCCGTCGAGAAAACCAACATTCGACAACTCACCGAAGTCATACCCGATCCAGCAAGGTTTTCAAGATGGGAACGACTGCTTCGGGCAACGGCAACCGTCCTACGTTTCGTGTCTCTCTGCCGACAACGGACAGAAAAGACGTTCTACAAGAGGACTAGACAGAACGAGGAAAAAGATCCTGACTGGCGAAAGAAGAAGAAAATTGCGCCACCTTCTCGGAAACTGACTACAAAGAAGTCAGAACCCAAAACTCAAACTATAGAAGCCGAGTTTCTCCAAGAAGCAGAGAAGATACTGGTCCAAGTCATCCAAAATCAGTCTTTCGCTCCGGAAATAGCGAAATTGCGAGAACAGAAGATATTGGACAAAGACAGTCGACTACGGCCGCTGCAAATAGAAATGCAAGACAACATCATACGACTGAGAAGCCGTATAGCAGCGACTAACGAAATAGCTGAAGAGGTAAAACGTCCACCGATACTACACGGTGACCATCGCATCACCCAGTTATACATAGACTGGACACATCGCGATCTACAGCACAGTGGGACAGAACTCACTATAAACGAGGTACGACAACACTACTGGGTCGTTAAAATGCGACCAACAACGAAGATGGTGCTGGCACGATGTCTGCAGTGTCGCATTCGTAAGGCACAACCACCCGTGCCTGCGACCGGTGACCACCCCAGAACGCGGCTCGCTCATCACCAGAGGCCGTTCACTTATACCGGTCTGGACTATTTCGGACCACTGTCCGTTACCGTCGGTCGTCAGCACCAGAAAAGGTACGTAGCCCTGTTCACCTGTCTCACATCCAGAGCTGTCCACCTCGAGATCGCCGCTAGCCTCAGCGCAGACTCCGCCATACTGGCGTTGCGCCGGTTCGCTGCCCGTCGAGGCTGCCCAACCGAAATACATTCGGACAACGGCACCAACATGCACGGCGCCGACAAAGAGCTACGGCAAGCCTTCCGAGAGGAGGCCAGTCGCAGAGGCATCGTGTGGCGCTTTATTACGCCATCCGCGCCATTCATGGGAGGCGCTTGGGAGCGTCTCGTTCGCTGCGTAAAGTCCGCGCTATACACTGTGCTCCTCGAAAAACACCCACACGAAGAGGTGTTGTCCACACTGATATGTGAGGCAGAGTACACTGTAAACAGCCGGCCACTGACACATGTTTCCGTAGACAGCGAAGACGACGAGTCGATCACACCGAACCACTTTTTACTCGGTGGGTCGGCCAGACTACCATCACCCGGCGTGTTCACCGAACAAGACATTGACAGCAAAAGACTTTGGCGACGCTCACAAATCCTAGCCGATATGTTTTGGCGTCGCTGGGTCAGAGAATACTTGCCGGAGCTTCAAAACCGGCGGGAGCCGCACAGCCGCGGGCCTGAACTTCAAATCGGTGACCCCATACTCATCGCCGATGGTCAGCTGCCTCGCAATACATGGCCGCGAGGCCGTATAGTCGCCGTGTTCCCCGGAGCCGACGGAGAAGTCCGGACTGCTGAGGTGCGCACTGCTGGCGGCACCTTAAAGCGTCCGGTGAAGAAACTCGTCCCACTTCCTAAGTGACGAGACATCGGGACAACGAGACAACGAGGCGGCGAGCATCGCAGCGGAGAGCGTCGCGACTGCTATCGTCGCTCACCGGTGTCATGCAGCGCCGCACCGACGTCGCTACGAGTCGTCACTGCACTGCACGGCGGGAGAGATGTTCGCGACGATGTCACCCAAATAGTTCGTAGTCTGCTCAAAGCATGTATTTAACTTAGTTTTATAGTTTCAAATATAATTAGCTACAAGATAGCGTTTTATGTATGTAAAATCTCAGTTAAGTAGGCCATAAATTGAGAAGTATATAGTTTTTTGGTGCGTCCAGGTACACTAGACCGAGACCTAGCCCTGGACGTAACCCCTTTGATCGAAAACCATTAAGAAAGGCCTGCTTAGCTGGGGTAATAGATTATGTTTGTAACCATGTGAAGTCGGTTTAACTGACGCTCGTTCGGAGGCGCTTCACGCCCCGAGGTTTTAACTTATTGTATTTTAAATGCGTAAATGTTAAAGGTAAATAGACCAGCCTTGAAGGCTGCGTAATATGAATGTGATTGTTTTAGTAATTTTGCAGTAATATAGATAATAAGACAATTATTTTGTGATAAATTCTAGTTTTAGCCATTCAAGGCGTTATATCTCCGAACATTTATTTAAATGTTATTGTTATTGTAATTTCAATATATAGGCAGTGCTGTCACCTGCCTAAAAGTACATTAAAATCACCCAACACTTGTAAAATTCCATGTATTTCGACAAATATTGTATCAGGATCTTAGTAAAAATAAACGCTTTCAAAAGTTTTATTGAGGAAGTAAAACAGGGTTCTCGTTAAGGTAAAGATTGGCCGTACCTTAGTAAACAGGGAAAGTCCATCATTTGTAGTCATCGGAAAGCCAAAATAAAGGCTTAAGTAGTTTATAGTAAATAACCTGAACGGACCTGTAAGTACTTCCATAATAACTCTGTGTACTTGTAAACTATCCTATGTTGTATCATTTCGCCAAAAACACCCGCTTCCACATAGACTTCGGGATATAGTCACATACGGAAAATAACTGCAACCTGTCGGTGCAGGACGTCAGCGCGCTGAGACAGTGAGGGGCCTATCTCGATGCTGTATATTCGAGATAGGTACTACGACCTCCTTGAACATATATCGAGTCCAGCGATCACGCCCGTCCGGTACACATATATTTACTATATTGCATGTCTAATACAAAACGATCGTTTTGGAGTTATGCTCTTCTCATGGACGCTATTACCCCACAGTAATATTTTACATATAAATAGGGTGGCGATTTAGTCACCTGCATCCGTCGAGGGGGTGATTCTACTCGCCATTTTAAAAAAACAACTTTCGCTACGAAACTCTTATCCGATTCATGAAAAAAAAAACATAATGGTGCTCAAATAATTTTTTTGCGTCTAGTCATTTTCGTGAGTTTTAGTAAAACTAAAACTTATTTCGTTTTGTGTTAAAAAGTTACTGCTTAAATAGTCAAACTATTGTTATTCTTTCGTCAAAGTCAAATAATTTATTTCAAATAGGCTCTTAAAAGGAACTTGGAACGTCAAAATTTACAAGAAAATAGAATTGATTCTAGTTGCCCGTTCCAAAAGTCGGTTGGTCGTATGGAGAAGAATGGCCAAGAAACTCTACCGTTACTCTTATAGTTAAATTTTTTTACAATATTATGTATACATTATCTAATTTAATTATCTTATTATAAACTAAAATATAAAAAGTTACATCGTTTTTTCCCTTAGGGTTTCCCATCGGCATTGCCCACGGTTCCCCTAACTTACCCGTTTTTAGTGTCTACTAATCTCTTACTGTCTGAAGATATGACGACATAGTAAATAAGATTAAACATAAGAAACCAGCGCAAGTACAGTAAAACCAGAAAAGGTATACCCTTCGGTAGTCTTCGTGTTTCCGAATTAGTACGAACGTCGCGCCACAGATCAACCCTCCACAGAGATAATCATCTGTATTTGTATGATTTTTTCTCTCTCTGGGTTACTTACATAATCTGGTCGCGCCATATCGTAAGTCACTCAAAAGATTTTAAAAGTTTTTTGGAAATGCTGAAAGTTGTTTATCGCATTTTGTAACCATGGCAATACAAAATAGGTCATAGTAATTTCATCATCGCGCGTTCCTATTTTCGAAGATAGACAATGATTGCCGAAGCGCATACTTTTGCAATAACGATAGATTTCATTATGGGTTATGGCATAGCAAAAACTTAGTACCGTGTACTATCGGCCCAAGTTAAGCATGCTCACTTAAGAAAATATTCCTGCGAGAGCGCAGCTAGTGACAAACCACACCCCTTCCTAGTTTCCCCCAATTAGAGACAATATGCATTTGTGTGAGTAATGAGCGAGTAACATAAAATAACAAACATTAGCTAGAGCGCGGCAGTGCCAATACAAGGAACAACTGCAAAACATTTGAGATAATCCTAAGGTAATAAAAAAACGTATGGCCCTTGTATTAAGCCGTCCTCTATTGTTTAACCGAATTTCCAGACATTCCCACTAAATAACAATGGGTCTTAGATAATGAACTTATTTTTATTTCAGTTGCAAGAGTTGTGCGGCTTGCGGCCTTGCGTTAGCTACAAACAAAAAGCTCTGATAACATTGTATGAACTGCGCAGAGTATTGGTTCAAATATTACTGTAATTTTCAAGTATTCCCAAATTGCCCAAGTATAAACAAACACATAGAAATTTAGATAGTTATTTACTTTTAATAAAGTCGATTAAACACAAAAAGGTAAACAAACCATAAATGTCCGTTCAATCGATTTTGAATGCTATTGTGTTGGTGGCATGACAAATGGCAGCTGCAGTAAACAGTTGGTATTGTAACCACTTTTTTGCCTTTAATGCCATCCATAAGCCTACGGAATAGAAGTCAAAATCGGTGGAACGGACTGTAATAAAACGGTTCGTTTCAATGTCTCATCTTATTGTGAAGGGAATATGGTGCGGTTGCTGCGGCATGCGGCATCACATAGGATATGGTGAAAATTGGAGAGGCAGTGAAAGTGTTCATAAATAACCTATATCTATAGACCCGATAGAGAGAGGAAAATATTAAAGTGGATTAATACATATAAATTGTAGTTTATTAGTTATTACAAATTATTTTTGTAAATACTGCAATATCAATAATACATTTTCTAAACCAAACAAACAGAAGATATGAGTACTAAAATTAATTCTTGTCCATAATAAAAAAACAATTCAATTCAATAACAAAGAGCTCACGCCGCCGCCGCGCCGCGCTGGCCGTGCCCATTAAAAACTCGTCTCTTAGCAGAAACAAGTGAGCATAGTACTCTCCTAGTGTGAGTGTCACACATTCTATACATGATTATACTAATACGAACACCACTAAAATACGCTTTGTGCATCCTATTGGTCAAAACTCGTGCATTGTGCGATCGAGTCGTGAGCCGTGCTATGCGATTATCGCCTTAGAGGTGAGCATGCAGAAGTTTGGCCGATAGTACATACATTGTGGTATACTTAGGTAGTTAGTACAGCTTCTCTCTAGAGATATCTGCTTGTGAAAATCAGTGGATTGTAGACCAGCCTAATTGCGTAATACACTATCAGTCACAATCTGATACATTTTGAAGCCTATTGCTAACCCATTGCTTCATATGTTCGAAAAAATTGTCTGCTCAGCAACGTAAATAACGCAATGAATGTTGTTGAACTGCCAAAATGAAAGCTATTCCTACTGTTAGTGTTTTACGTGATTACCCCGCTGACCAGTTTTTTTAACTTTATAGGGACTGTGATCTGAAACAAAAACCATCTAAATGAATCCGCTTAGAAAACCCATCCGCTGTGTCAGTTAGGAAATGAATGGGCCTCATCTTATTCAGAAATTTACCCAGATTACGAAATATCATAAGAAAAGTTATCTCTAAAATATCTTGTACAGCTTAGCTAATACAATGGCAGACTGATAGATAAAGTGGCGGATTTAACCAGTAGAAACGACTTTTTAAAGCGATTTATGTTTGTCTAACTACTAGCACATCGCCCGCGACTTCGTCCGCGTTTTCCCCTAAAAAATTGAACACAGAAGGTGTTCAATTTGATTATCTCCTTTCGACCATGTTTGATTATCTTCTTATCTAAAAGTATTCGGGTCAATTTTCAAGTTATTTTGATGGAATATATTTTGCCTATAAACTCAGCTCAACCACTTTTGAGGTGAAAAGGGGTTAATAGGGACCTATTCCCCCTTTTCACGTCAAATGTGGTGAGTTTAAAAAATCGTTTGTGACGTTTCTACTATTTGACCTTTAAGTTATTTGTACCATTTTTTGAGTTAATCAAGCCACGCAATAAAATCCCCGCTAACTCTAACATTTACTTCCCCTTTTCACTCCGTTAGGGGTAGATTTACGATAAGCCTGATATAAGTTATTCTTTATTTCTGGTCTTAAGTATAAATACCGAGTTTCGAGTTAATCGGACCACGCGTTAAAATTCTTCCATACAAACTGTAACAAACCCTACTCCCCCTTTAGAGGGTAAAAAAACAAAAAAAAAACACGTGTGGCACTCGGGGACTGCCGCGGTAAAGCTATTGCATAGCATTTTTTATCAACTTATGCAATTATAATTATTTATTTATTTTTTATTCATGCAGTATTTTTTTTCTTTGATATTAATTCAAATACAGTCGTACCATATACATACACGTTAAGCGAACGCTCGGCCGAGCTACATGGTAGGCGGAGTGGGGGGTTTTAGGTTTTATTTTCGTTACGGAATTTCTTGATTCGATCGCCGCGCTCAAAGCCCGCGATAAAAGCTATGCAATAGCTTAAAATTACTAACATTATTATATATTTAGATAAATATTCGTGCCAAGTTTCAAGTTAATTAACTCAAGGAATAAGATTTTTCACACAAACAAAATCCCCAATTTTCACCCCCTTATAGGTCGAATATACAAAAACACAATCTTAGTGCTCCTCTACATTATAAAAGGAAAAGGAAGCCGTGTCCCAAATTTCACGTTCCTATTCCCAGTAGTGTCAGCTGTGCGTTGATATGTCAGTCAGTTTCTTCTTTTATTTATATAGAAGTTATAGTAGATAACAATTTAATCTTTCTTCAAAGATATTGGAACTCAAACAGTATCGTAAAGTAGTCACCTGTCACTCAAATATGTTAAAATAAGTAGGTAACTATTACATAACAGTACCGGGTTTGACTTACGATAATTATTGATACCTTATCCCATGGTCTAAAAAAACAAGGTCTAGCACTCCGAGAGTGACACTAGCTTACGTCACTATCCAGTTGCCACTTTATTGCAACAAAACAAGAAGTATGGAAACATTTTCAGTCACCATTCTGTTAAAAAATATATATCAAGCATTTAAATTGTCGTTTTGTTTTTCTAATCAAACGAAACAATTCAATTTAAACTTATACCGACGTAATTGTTAGTTAAAACCTCATTGATTTATCGGATTCGCACAGGTAATAAAGGCGGTTGGGGAGTTATTATGACACACTACTGGTAACACAGCAGTGATGACGTAGGCTTGTGTCACCCACGCGACCACTGTGTCTCGGAATGCTATACCTGGCGAAGTATATTATTATACCATGCCTTATCCAACATAGAGGTAGTGGATGGTAGGGGATCCTTAACACGGTAGGGTATTGAGCTCTTTAGTTACAGGAAGTAGCTGAAAACCCGCTACTCTATTGAGTTTGCTTGAAGTTGGTACGTAGATATTATTTTCCTATTTTTTCTATCACGTACCCGTAATTTAAGAAAAAACTGGAAAAACTATGAAATGCGGATGTTCAGATTGTGACCCTAAATAAATTGAGGTAAGGGCAGGTAAATTCTCCAAGTTATATTTGGTCTAGATATTATCATCAATACAACTCTCTCTAGCTTATATTTGGACCATTATTATCACTTACAAAGTTGTATTTACAATTTTAATGATTACTATCCTGTAAATCCGTCATATTCGTCACTTTCGTGAATTATATTTTTATCAACATACCGACAGCCTAATACAGTGATACACTACGTATTGCAAAAAGGGTTCGAAAATTTGAATTTCGCGGGTTACCTTAATAATTTAGGTAAATTAAGTAGGTAACTACGTTTACAGTTATCTTAAGTGAAATCAATTACATATTTATAATAAAATTAAATTGAATAAACTGTCTTAAAAACTATACAGATAATACTTATACTTCTACACATGAATACTCGACTAAAACGATTAGTAGTGTATCTTGTATAGTCTCTGCCATACATTGTTGCCACATGTCTTGCCACCTGTTGCCACAGGTACAGATGGCCTCCTTCCACGCCGTTCCATTCCACGCCGTACAACTTTGAGCATATATTGTCTATGGCAAAAGAAGTGATGTGACCACGACCACTCCATGCATGAAACAATAAAATTGTATAGATATAATAATACAGTCATTAGGCGATTCCAAATCTATTGTTTAAAAAAGTACAATTAATACCTTTAAACTATGGTCTGCTTTACAATCTCGGAGGCTAATTTGACAGGTGTAATGTCAAACTTCTATAATAAAAAACAAAAACACGAAAACTTGAAATGTCAATTTGAAACAGGGGTAAGATTCAATAACAGAGGATGTATACAACCAGGCTTCACCACTATTGGAGCTAGTCACACAAACAGAATAAAAATTAATCTATACAAAGTGGCGATTAGGTTAAGTATCACTTTAAATAGTACAGAGGTTATTACAAGTATTTATCGGTCTGCTAAAATAATAAAATAAACAATTTTACTAAAAATAGAAAACTGAATTTTTCAAAAAATAAATAAATTGGTACGAATTAAAAGACCCTTGATAATAAGGCACTAGACACGCGCGTGGCGATGGTGTAAACAATTCAACACAAACTTTGTTATTGTTACCAAATAATCGCATAATACTGAAACAAAAAAAGGTCTCAGAGCTAAAATGTTATTGTTATTAATTATGTATGTTTAAAATACGTAACCGTAATGTAGAATACGTAGTATCAATTATTGTGATAACCTAATTGCCACAATACCTATATACCTATTTAGTATTCATTCCAATCCCAGATAGCTACCATTTTGATGTTCTCTTTACTTGTGCTGATGGCGCCATCTAGGGACCTCGTTCCCTGTATTATACGTAAGTACATAAAACTATCCTCGCGAAAACGAGATCGGTAGGTACCTACGTCTTAATAAAGCCGGGTAAGTGCGTGTCGGACCACGTACAATGAAGGGTTCCGTAGTTAGGATGAATTTATCCCAAGAACAAGCTTAACATTGTAGTTGAAAAAATACTCTCTCATAAATCGATAAGTGATTAATGTGATTATACTACAAATTAACGATTTTCGGACCTTTCCTTTACTTGTGCTGCTACCTTGCTACTTGCGAAATTTTATGGTTCTAGTTAGGTCAACGGGAAGTACCCTTGAGGTTTTGATTTATGTGCGAATATCAAAATACCTATGTCGCATAAATGACCGTACTTTTTTATTGCGTTGACTTAGAAGCTTGATTTTTTTAGAGCTACAGGTAGGGTTGCCAACCCTACTATATAATATAGTAAAATATTGGTTAACTTTTTTTTTTTTTTTTGGGTGGGAAATCATCAAATGACGTCTCCCGCTCTGGGCGGAGCGGAAGGGCGTGTCAGACTCTTACTGACTAAAACCCACCCGTGTTCCTTCAGTTGCCTGTGCGCCAGGGCCACGGTAACTCTTTCGAACAATCCGCAGCCCCGGCAGGCATCGGTCCTATCGGACCCCGTCAATTTCGCTGACATCTCTTTGAGGCGCGCGTGGAACACGACGCGCCGTCGACCCGGGCCTGGTCTTTACCGGACGGCGAGCTGCCCATTGCTCGCCGTCCGCAAGCCCGCGCCTACGGTGGCCGGGAGTCGGCAATCGACTCCCGACGCCCAGGGTGTCTCCTCCTCCTGCGGCGGCTAGGGGCGCGAGGGCGCAGAGATTGCCTCTCCCTTTCGCGCTCCGCCTCCTCCTTCGCGAGCATTACTGCTTCGCAGAAGGAGGTGACGGCTTCCCATTCCCTCTCGCTCCGTACCATGGCCTGAACCAGGGCCGGACGCGAGAGGTCGCCGCCGCCAATCGCCGCCACGAGGACACGGCGGTGCCCCGCCCAAGAAAAATTGGTTACCTAACTACAATATTTAAAAAAAAAAATAGTAGGTGAAACTACAATATTTTCGATGAAATCTGTATAGATAACATTATTTTATTAAAATAAATGTAAAACGAAACGCAGCCTGAATCTGTTTTTGAAATAAATCAGTTTATTATAATTCTGGCTATTGCTCTTTCTGACCAAAACGTGTTACTGTGTTGTGTACTAAATCTACTGCAGAAAAATGGCATCAAGTGTTGCTCAGTGATTCTGACTTTTCTTATATTTTCAAAATTTTTAATACCTATGTATCGTTTTTTTTCTCTATAGGTATAGTACGATTCAAACACAATGGCGACTTGGAACATGAGGCGAGTCTCTGCGCAGTAACCAATTCACGTGTCAGCGGGGGTGAGGGGTGAGGTACTACGTAGCGAATTAGCGCACTTCACAGCCGCCATTAAATTTGAATCGTATTATACCAGCTACTTCAGCTTTTACTGAACGCATATTTTCAGTTATAAATACAAAATGGCGAGATGAGCGCAATAGCCAGTATTAATTTCGTAAAAGGTGAAATAATAGTATTTTGTGAACATAATTAATTTGAGTTAATAATAGTTACGAGAAACTAAAAAGAAAACCTGGTAATAAATGCTGAAAGTAGCAAAAAATATGCATTTTCTTAAAACTTACCCACTATATTATTTTTTTTGCTCTCTACTATATTTTTACAGGCAATACGCAGCAGGCCAAAATACTTTTGATATAAAAAAGTTGCTAACCCAAGCTCCAAGGGACCGTAGACCTACGTTTTTACAAGCTTTTATTTAATTTGCAATGTATGTATGTCTGTTCGGGACAAAAACTTGCAAGCTGAATTAAAACCACTTCCTCTTATAAGACTTGAAATTTCACACGTTGATTCTGTTACGAACACAATGCATTTTTAAAGTCCACCATGACCTTGCTGCTGCACCCAGGATTGGCTCCAGTCGAAGAAACTCCTCAACGGTCAACAGCAGAGACACAAAATGTTATATATACGCATACAATTATGATAGGTCGTTCTAAAGTTTACCATAACCTGCCTGCTGCAAGCAGGATTGGTTCCATATAAGTGACCTCCTCAGCGATCAACAGCACAGGCACGACATTTTATACAAGTACTCATTAAATTATGATAGCCCTTTCTAAAGTATGGCATGACTTGGATAGTCAAACTCGGTTGCCTTCACACCATGACTTGTGTAAAGGCGTTTTTGGGTTCGTTGGATTTGTCTTCACAAGTACCTTTCAAGAGAAGGTGATAGAACGGATATTTAAAGAAATTCTAATGCTAAAAACTACAAAATATTATTTAAGTAAAAACCTTTTTAAAACAAACTTTTAAATTAACTAAAAAGTAGGTACTAAATAAATCTTACATTAACATAGAACCTTAATATTTTCTTAAAAGGTTGAGGCTTACACTTTAAGATAAGCCACAAACTTCTAAGAAAATATTAAAGTTCTATGTAAGTCTTATTTAGTACTTTTTAGTTAATAATCTAAGTTAAGCTTGTTTTTAAAAAGATTTTTCTGATTTTAGTTTCAACTTGATACCTCCACGCGTTCCTGAGAAAATGGGTATTGACAGACAGGCAGACGGACGGACAACGATGTGATCCTTTATGGGTTCCGTTTTTTCCTTCTGAGGTATGGAACCCTAAACTTGATTCAAAAGAAAATAAATACTTATAATATAAAGCCCCTATAGGTTTCTCATGACTACTTATCACCTGTTAGTCTACTGTTTTTATATTTAGCCGTATAATAATTTGATTATTATTATGATCTTAATTTTATTACCTACCTACCTACGTTCCGCTTCATAGGGTGCAACTTTTGGTTGTCAAGGGTTGGCACTTTTGGTTACAGCGTGACTTTTTTTTTTGCAATAAACAATGGAATATCTTTGTTTTGATTGTTCGACAATATAATTTAAGTAATTAATTTCGTAATTGAGTGTAATTTCGTACTCGTTCAGCTTGCGCGTCATAAGCAAAGTTATTATTCGAACAATAAGTCCACTGATTTTCATGTTTTTAAATAAAAATGAGTGTTATTTTCCATATTTTCCGAAGTGTGAAAATTACAAGTGTCTCATATTGTGGCATGGTAGAGCAGCCCTGATCGTAACCTGCAGTACCCTTTCAGATCTTGGACATAAAGTCATTTTTAAAATAAAACTTGCAAATCATTAAACGGTTGTGTTCGCTTGTTCACACGAGATAACTAAATCGATACTAGTAACGCCATCTTTTGGCAAATTTCATCATCTGCATTATCTGATACTAATTTATAAAATCTAAGAAATGGCGTCTCTGCATGATATTTAACGCGTCAGACCTGACGGTAGTACAAGCCTTCCCAGAGTAACATATCGACAATGATTTGCTTGGAGTAGGTACTTTATTTTCGCCAACGACTAGCTGACAGTTTGTTGTTACGGAACAAAATTTCAACAGCTAAAAGAGATTGCCCAAGCAACAACAGCTCTATGCTAGAAATTATTTCAAGGTGACCGGGGAAGTTCGTCCTGCAGCTGAAATAGCTCGCGATGGTGTTGATCATTTTCCTGCTCAAAATGTGCTGGAACCCGTTATAAATTGCCGTGTTGCAAGGGCAAGTCAACAATCAGATGTATTAGTGTAAAGTGCACTTACATATGCCTTACCAAACACAAGAACTGCTTCCTGGCTTTTCACAACTAATGCTAGAACCCTGGGTGATTTTCTGTGACTTGATAAATAAATATCAGCAGTGTTGCTTTAATAGTAATAGAGAAGTTTTTTATAATTTTATTTAACCAAATGAAGACTACCTAATTAATAAGTTTAAATGAGTCGCATTTTCATAATTTTATAAAAAGAAATTAAACAAACACATTTTTACTTCATACAATCCAACGCCCCTTAGATTACTCATAGTATCAGGTAATGCCGAATGTTCTCATTTGTGCATATAAAGAAAAACAATATTTTCTAGAAAAGTGTAATATTTTTTTTTTTCTTTTCTCTCGTACCTTTTTTCAGCCTACAGTATACTCCCAAAAAATCCGCATAAAGGGTTATGATCTTTAATGACTGACAGCTACATCTAGTCACGAACGAACGAATCAAGAGATAACCGTTGGCAAGGCAGACAAACATTCCCTTTGGTCGAAAGCTATTCAGTTAGCCACATAGATGGCAGCAAACGTCATGAGCAATATCAGCATTGCACAGAATTCGTTTAAGATATAGGTGGCGCTGATTATACGGTAACAAAAACTAATTGATTCAAAAAGCCGGCCAAGACCAATTCGGGCTCGTACAATTAGAGTTCCGTACCAAGCTACACTGAGTAGTTTATAGAACGGTCACTGGTCTGCCGCACCGTAATTACTGTATTGAGCGTAATTAATAAACCTGCGCTAGCTTCTCTCCTGAACCATAGGTACTATATAATGCACACTGCGTCAATTAGACTTCTAAATGACGCAGTTTCAATAAAGTAATTGATTTTCTACACTTTATGATTAACCTAAGTAACTTTTTTTATATTTGTTAAGAGATATGACACTACCTACCTATACTCACCTAAATAGGTCAAAAAGCGTAAATAGGCACCTATTTTAGGTATTTTTACATTTTTTCAGTAATTGTGACAATGTCCCAAACGGCTATAATTTTCCTGTAAAATTGTTGGCTCAATGGCGACTAATTCAATTAATATAAAAACTTTAGAAACCTAGGGGAGTTAGGGGGAACGATATTCTTTGCAATATAAGAGCTACTAGCGACTCGCCCCATAACAAGCTGTTGAGAAACTGCTGTGATTCGCAATTCCGAGCGCTTTTTGTTAACATTTTATGTAGAATTATCCAGTGCAATCTTCAAAGTAGTAGGTACCTAGTTCTATATTAGTTACTGATTGACGCAAGTGGAACTGCGCAGTGCGATTGTGCGCAGTATGCCAGTGCATCCAATTGAATAAATTGATCCACTCTTCGTCGGGATGCCACCAATTTATGTTCTATATTAAGGATGATACGATGAGGACAATTGGAACTACCGTCAAACGGGGTGAATAGGGATGCAGGGGTGAATTGGGACGAAGCTTTAAAATGGATTTTAACATTGAATTATTATACACTGGCCTGCAATAAAATCGACCCACCCCGTGCTCGTCGATTTGAAACAATATAATTCAACAAGGTTTACTAACAATAACCTAATATATTGTATACTAAAACCTTCCTGAAAGTATGTAGATTACGTTAGTTAAAGAATTATCAAAACTGATTTATAAGTTTATGAAAAAATCATGAACTTACAAACATGAGGGTTCGAATAAAAAAATTGTTTTTTTTCAAGGCTGTTAAAAATCAAGTTAAATTTTCATTAAACGAACAGAAATAAACAAAATTATTCTTTTGTCAATTACATTGGCAAAAAGAAATCACGTACTTTATCCGAGCAAAAGTGAGCGATGAGGACATCTGAAGAATTGAGTCGATCTTGTCAAGAATATTGCTTTTATCCAAATAAAGTGTATGTGCAAATAGACTGTACCTTCACACAATATAAATTATATTCATTATGATTTTTGAGATATCGTTTCTCAAATTGAAAGAACGGGGTGGGCCGATTTCTTTGCACGCAAGTGTAGTTTGTTGCCAAAAAGCACTCTAGTGTGTTAACTGTATTATAATTAAAGATTAAGTACCCTGGTTGGCAACAAACTATGTTATTATTTCAATGTTCAAATCCCTTTGAAAGTTTCGTCCCGATTCATTCCTGCATTCCTATTCACCCCGTTTGTACAGTGGTACGTACGTACCAGAAATGTGTTTATTATTATTGACATGAAGACGAGGCATCGCCTGGATGTAAAAATTCTGTCTAACTACGTTCGTTCAGGTGGATTTGACAATGTTTTATGAAAAGTCAGGCATGCCGAAGGATAGCTCGCTGACCGGTAAGGACCAGGCCCGGGTCGACGGCGCGTCGTGTTCCACGCGCGCCTCAAAGAGATGTCAGCACAATTGACGGGGTCTGAAAGGGCCGATGCCTGCCGGGGTCGCGGATTGTTCGAAAGAGTTGCCGTGGCCCTGGCGCACAGGCAACTGAAGGAAAACGGGTGGGTTTTAGTCAGTAAGTCTGACACGCCCTTCCGCTCCGCCCAGAGCGGGAGAGGTCATTTGATGACTTCCCAACTAAAAAAAAAAAAAGTCTTGCCGAAGCATCAGCTCGCCGTCCGGTAAGGACCAGGTTGGGTCGACAGCGCGTCGTGTTCCACGCGCGCCTGAAAGAGATGTCAGCATCATTGACGGGTCTGAAAGGGCCGATGCCTGCCGGGGTCGCGGATTGTTTGAAAGAGTTGCCGTGGCCCTGACGCAAAGGCAACTGAAGGAACACGGGTGGGTTTTAGTCAGAGTCTGACACGCCCTTCCGCTCCGCCCAGAGCGGGAGAGGTATTTGATGATTTCCCACCCAAAAAAGAGGGCTTTAAATTTAATTAGGTAATTTTTTGTGTCTGACTTTTCTAGTAGTAGGTACTCAACCCTCAGTTGGTTCGAAAGATTTTTGGCATCAAAAAGTTTTCGTGAAATTTGCCTATTTCCTTGCTGAAGGATGTTTTTCCGAAGTTCATTCCATTAACATACGGCATAAAATAGCTGCAATTTGCAACCATAATGACGTAAAAAGTTTATAGGTATGTGTATTTATACACTCATTTGATAGCATCTACACTCTTATTAAAAGTAACACACTTTCACGTACGATACTGCAGTGAGATGACCTACCTATATCGCCACACACCTACGAGGTGCATTCAATAAGTACCTAGCCTCATCGCCAGAGGGCGCTGTAGTTTCAAAAGAGTTTTACCACAGTGTAGCACATTCTTTTTTAATTCTTTTTTCAAATTTTCATTCCAATCCCTTCATTTGTTTTAATTTGACAACTTATGGAAGCGAACGTGTCGATCGGTTTTACAAAAATGGAAAAAGAGCAATATCGTTCGGTGATTCGATTCCTATTTTTGGAAGGGAAAACGCGCATCGAAATCAAAGAGCGCTTGGATGCTGTGTACGGTGACTCTTCTCCATCGATGGCCACCGTCAAGAATTGGTTCAACGAGTTTGCACGTGGCCGTACGTCGGTTTTTGATGAACCACGTCCAGGTGCACCGAAAACAGCTGCTACGGAGGAAAACATTAAAAAAATCCATGATCTCGTATTGGCAGATCGCCGATTGAAGGTTCGGGATCTAGCTGAGACTGTAGGCATTTCAGAAGGAACAGTGCATCATATTCTTCACGAGGAACTCGGCATGAGAAAGCTGTCGGCGCGATGGGTGCCGCGTTTACTCACACCAGAAAACAAGCGCAACCGTGAGACCACATCGGAGACGTGTTTGGCGCTGTTTAAGATGAATCCAGCGGAGTTTTTGCGTCGTTTTGTGACCGTCGATGAAACCTGGATCCACTGGTACACACCAGAGACCAAGGAGCAATCAAAACAATGGATCCAGACCGGGGAACGTGCTCCAAAGAAGGCGAAAACTGTAAAATCGGCCGGAAAAGTTATGGCCACCGTTTTCTGGGATTCACAAGGTGTGATCTACATCGATTACCTCGAGAAGGGTAAAACAATTACAGGGCTTTACTATGCCGATTTATTAGGCCGATTCGACGCCGAATTAAAGAAAAAACGACCCCATCTGGCGAAGAAAAAAGTGCTGTTTCACCACGACAACGCACCGGTTCACACGTCTGCCGTTGCCATGGCCAAATTGGTCGAATTACGCTACGAATTGCTGCCCCATCCACCGTATTCTCCAGATTTGGCCCCTTGTGACTTCTTTCTGTTTCCTAATCTGAAAAAATCACTCGCCGGGAATAGATATGGATCGAATGAGGAGGTCATCGCCGCCACGGAGGCCTATTTTGCAGAGTTTGACAAAAACTATTTTTCGGACGGGTTAAAAAAGTTGGAGCATCGCTGGGCTAAGTGTATCGAACTAAAAGGAGACTATGTTGAAAAATAAATTGCCACTTTTCCAAAATTTTCGTTTACTTTTTGTAGGCTAAGTATTTATTGAATGACCCTCGTACGTACGTCATTGTGGGAACGAGAAGTGCACCATCGGCGCAGGTTTCCGCGCAACGAACGAACCATTATTGATGTTTCTTGTATTTTTAGATTAAAGGCTGACGATTCGGGCAGGCGGCCGCACCGCATTGCATAATAAAATCACTTACTTCACTTTCGTACATTTCGTATGAACCATCGCGCAGTCACGATGATTGTTTCAGCTAATTCAGACTGCGCTTTAGTGCGATATGCGTAGCTCATAAAGGTAATTATTTCAATACGCGAGTTAAAATAGGCTTAGCAAGCAGGAATGGTTTGACGAAGAAGGGAAAATACAAGTCAAAAAGGTACAGCCAAAAGCAGTTAGATAACTCATTATCTATACCTAGGTACAGTCACGAGCACTAAATTGTAGTACACTTAGCAACTTAAGGGTAATACAATTATTACAACAAAAGTGATGATTACATACTGTTTTGATTTTGATATTTTTATCTTGGTGCCGAACGATTACGCACATAGTATTTTGGAACCCATATTAACAATAAATAGGTCTTGTCTCGATGAAATAATCTTAATTCCACCAGAAAATTACTTTTGTACTTTACAAAGTGTACCTATACATATTTACGCTCGTCACTGTACATACCTGTCCCCGGTATGGTAGGTACGCCGCGCCGCCGCGGCAGGAGACTTCAAAGGGCAGTACAGTACGCATCTTTTACTATAATCCGACTATAGTACCTTATACCAAAGTATGTCTAAAATGAAACAAAAATATGGTCCGGTGTCAACGTGTGCCTGGCCTAGAATACTGTGCGTATTATCCGAACTAAAGGTAACTTCGGTCACCGCAGTCTTAGGGAACCCTAGCTAAGTAGGCAGTTCAATCTTCATCGTTATCTTCGATTGACGTTGAAAGTTTCACGCTGTGGGTCAGCTGTGAGTACATAATTTTTGGCTATACATTTATAGAAGGACTAGCAAGGATTACAATCATTAAAATAAAATTATTTTCACACAGGTAAAAAGAAGTTTTTATTTCTGAGAGTGTTGTTTACAGAACTAATGATTTTATTACAAATAAGACTTGTTATAACATACATCCATATAAATTTATAATAAAAGAATCATCATTCTTTTAAAATACACAATCAATTGGGGCGTAGGAACCTGCATATCATTTCCATTTTCTAAAACATTAAATTGCACAGTTGTATTAAATCTTGGGATATCCAAATTGTATAAAAATTTAGTTTAAAAAATACAATACACAATCATGTTGTAGGAACAACCAAAAAACTCGTAAAACAATACATTATTTAGAATAATAAAAATATCACATTTTTGATCTATGATACTATGCAGTTCCAATAAAACCTTCCCCTGAACATTACATTCCAATGAAGATGATAAAAGTGCAGACTTTCTTAGATGTAATAGCTTCTGCAACAACAATTAAAACAAAACACTCTTCAGTTGTACAGACAAGACAAAGTTGTGATGGATATGTGGCACAGCTAGAATTAACATGCACTACGTAAGGGTGTGCCACACTGTGCAGTGCCTGGTGTTTAGGCCTGGCTCTCATTGGTAGTGGTCTCGATGGTGGTACCAGCAGGCTTGGTGGTGGGTTTTGGCTTGGCCTGCTGCTGTTGAGTTGGTGAAGCAGCGGCGGCTGGGGCCTCTGCCTCCTGACCATTCTGACGCGGTGCTTGAATAGGCTGCCCGCCAGTTGGGGGTTGGCCCTGACCTGGTGCTTGGCCCTGACCCGGAGCTTGGCCCTGCTGGAAGTTACGTGGGCGCACGCGACGGTAACCCCCGCGGTTCATGGGTCCTGGACCGCTACCACGGCGTCCACCACGGAAATTGCGGCGGAAGTAGCTGAAAATTTTAATAGATCAGCATCTTCCTATATTGGAAGGATTATATACTACTCTCACATCTATGACCCCCCCTACCTGCGCTGTTGAGGTGCTCCGCCTGCCTCCTGACCTTCATCCCCCTGTGCACCCCCCTGGTTGGACGGGGGCCCACGACGTCCCATTCCACCTCTACGTGGAGCGCCCTCCCCGCCACGTCCGCCACCTTGACGGGGATAATACCTGAAATATTTTTTTGTTAAAACTGGAGCAGAAACAACATATATAGCATTTGTGATACAGGGTAACCCTAGTTTGACACTTAAGTGCAGATTACATAAGACCAAGTTGTTTTTAAGGGGTATTCTTCTGGGATTAAAAATATTTTATTTATTTATTAAAAAAGAAAATCCCCCGCTTGAAAGAGTTTCACTTACTGGCGATGGAAGCCGCGGCGTTTATCAGCTGCGTAGGGCGAGCCCTTTACCGGCTCACCGCCGGGACCAGTCACTCCGGCTGCTTCATAGCCTTTCTCCCCGGCAACCACGGCAAACTCCACCGCCTCCCCGTCGCCGACCGAGCGCACAGCCTTGCGAGGGTTGTTCCGGGCGATTGCAGTTTGATGCACAAATACATCCTCCTTGGTGTCATTCCTTTCAGAGACAGAGATAAAATATTACTTAAACTGGTCTGTCTATAAATAGATAATATTATTATGAAATGGTGAAATTAATGCTAAACTTACCTATTGATGAAACCATATCCACTCTTCACATTAAACCATTTGACGGTTCCCGAAACTTTCTCAGCTGAAAAAGAAACAAGCGTTTTAAAGATATAAAAAAAAATAAGATTAACTCTTTGAGACCCGAGATTGCGATATCGGACGAGACACAATAGATAATCATTGTGTCTAATTGCGTGGGATTCAAGAGGTTAAAGAATTATGCTGAATAGTTTCTTATATTCAGCTTCATTCTTCCATTAAAATTCATCAGTTGGAATGAAAGAATCAATTCTCATATGATAAGAGCTGTCAGCGTATACAGCGTATAGATAGATTGTCTTTGACAACCACTTGTAACTGGTACTATCTAATGTAATCAGGTAATACTTTCCAAAGAAACAGTACTGTGACAGCCATTTTGTTGGGCCCCAGTAGTTAGCCAAAAAGGTTGTATATGCTAAGGAGATAGAGAAAACATATTTGTCTTGTTTACTCTTGGATCTATCAAGTTTGTCCTTGTCTCATTATTATTTAACTTTGACTTGTCTATCGTTATACCCTGTCTATGGAAATAGTTGAATCTAATGTAATTATAGTGGCCATCAGAATTTTAGATGATTTTTATAAACACTGGGGATAAGAGACAAAAAATTGCTCCCAAATGAAAATAAAAAAAATAAAGTGTGGAATTTCTTATTATTTCTACCATATTTATGTGTTAAATTCCCGTTTAAAACGAAGTTACTTCAAACCGGCCAAGTGCGTGTCGGACTACGCACATTGAAGGATTGTGATAATTCAATTACTGGTAAAGGGATGAATATTTACACATGGACATTTCAACTGCAAAAATAAGTTCGTATTTCTCAAAAAACTAAAAAGGAATAATTTGGGTACAACAGATTGTTTAAGATACATCAGTGTAGGGTTTCTAGGTGGCAGGTTTATTTTTATTCACTTATATTGTATTTCCCTATCCTGAATGAACTCTCTCTAATACAAGTCACTTGTTTTATGATTGGGGGTACATAATAACAAAAACCTAAGATTTCCTTTTTGCTTTGACACAGTTGAATAAAATGTCTTGAATTTGTGTACATGTTTAGCATCAGTGTCTTGTTACTGACATTTCTTTGTTTTATTTCCATTCTTACTAATATTGTGTGTAATATATATAATATATAATATAATAATAAATAAATATAATATAATAATTCTAATGTAACTGTCTGTCTCGTTACTTTTTCATGCCTAAACCACACATTTCAATATAATTTGGCAAGGAGATAGATGGCACCCTGGGGAAGGACATAGGCTACTTTATGGCTCAAAAATAAAAGGGGCTAGGGGATGAAGGTTTGTATGGGAAACCCAGCATTTCTTAAGTTAGGGGTATTCAAATCCAAATTTATGGTTTTGGTAAGAAATAAAGAATTAAGTATTCCAGAATTTTTGTAAAACTGTGTTCCAGGGGGTAAAATAGGGTATGAATTTAAAATTAACAGGTAATTTTTATTTTTATAAGTGAAACCTTCTTTAGACACATTGAGCAATTTTAGGTAGAGACAACACTTATGGATTTGCAACACCATCATGCTAATGCAAAGTGTTGCACTAGAGTGGCAATGCACAACAGCCTGTGTACATGTTGGGGTTTTTCATCTGTTGTAACGGCCCTATAGCGGGCCACCTCAGACCTGACTGAACTAGTTACGGGATTCTAAATATAGCCATAATCCACATCTTGAAGTCCTTGGTTCTGTTACCTTTTCATGCCATAATGGCTAAACAGATTTTAGTTGAAAGGCATAGATAGGGACAGGCCATGACCTGGGTGGTTAGGACATAGGATACTATGAATACCAGTAGCACGTTCCTGTGGAACAATGTCCGGCCTATACGCGGGCGCAGCAACAGGAAAATGCTACTTAATATCTAAGATTAAGATGGTTGGCATAGAATCATGTAAAAAAAAAGTGTATTATTCAAATCTTAAGTGAATTGCAACTGCTAGGGTGACTAACAAGTTTTGGTATTCCAATACTACCCAATTTCTGATTTAGGAGTTATAATGAGAGTTAGAGCTGCTAAAAATATTTATCCAAATGTTTTTTTTTGGGTTTGGTTATACAAATAATTTAAAATGTCCCCAGCAATTATATTATTATTTACAGGAGCTGCAAATCAACCCATTAATGAATTATTGTAGCTCTTGTTTTGTTTTCATACTGCATGAAGTTTTATTTATTGTTCAGTTGACAAAGAGAGTCATATCTTTATTTACTGCAGTTATAAAGATCATCTATAACAAAAATATACAGCATTCACAATAAAGGACATGTAAGTATATAACCGTATAAAATAAAATTCTGGAATGTTATTATCTGCCAGCAGCCATTTAACCACATTAAAACATACTCTAATATACACAGCTCAACTTAAAAGTCTATTCCACAACAGAACTATTTACGAATTCAAATGTGCGTTATGTTTAGGATGCATGGCGTTCGACGCGGCCATCGATTAATTTAGACGAAGACTTACGAAATTGGTAAATGACACCTACACGCCCTTAAATAAAATGAACAGAGATGATGTCAATATTATTTTTAAAGTTAGGTAGCGCAGGAACATCATAATCATAACGTACATTCGCTAATAAGAAAATAAGAAAAATATTATGGCCAAGCAACAAATTGCACCTACAAATTCCAATACGAAAAGGCGTTGATGATTACGATTGATTTCATACAAAATGGTTGAAGCCCGCTAAAGAACGCCACGCCGTCCTCCATTCCGCCGGCGATATTATTGATTCGTTCGTCGTTCCTCGTAGTTATATAGTTCTACAGTGGGGTCAACACACGATCAATAACGCCGCCGACTAGAACGCCCACTTTAAAAAATCTAATAATTCTAATGGATTATTTAGATTTAAACGTTGCGATCCATTATTTTTATCACATCGCACAGATAATATGCAAAAAAATTATAAGATTCCGCAATTTAATGAACATGTGCTTTTGATAAATTTAATGCCGGGGACACGCAAAACTAAGATGGCGTAGCGACACTTACCAATGACCTGCTTTTGTTTAGCCGCTTTAGCTTGTTGCGGTTGCTGTGGGGGTTGTTGCTCTTGCTGCTGCTGCTGTTGCTGTTGGGGCTGCGGCTGCGGCGCCTTTTCGGTATCAGCCATGGTGTAATTGGCGAACGGCGATGGTGGCTAGATGGTAAATTCCTCCACGACCTCTCCTCGATGTTCACCGGTCTTAGTCGTCGTTACAATTGACTATGCTATGACTATCTGTTGAAGTTATGTTAGAGCTTGGACCCGACTGGATAGGTTATATCGATATAATCGATTTAGTTAAATTGCCTTTGAATTCTCTTTGAACTAGCAAAAGTAATAAAGCGATTTATTTTATCAATCGAAGTTAGCTTATTAAAAAAAAGCAAAACTTTATTTACTTTATAATATTCGGTTTGACTTTTTCTAGTTAGTCGATTGTGTGAACATATTCTAAAATAAAAGCCTTTTTATATAATTTAGTTTTATCTGATTTTGCAATCGTCAGATAACTTTATCTGATTTCTGAGCAATAAATATATTATAGATATTAGATTCACAATTATTTTTCTGGAAATCTTTTTAATCGCCAAAATTTGTCAGAGGGCTTATTTGACTATTGAAAAACCGACCCTTATTGTTATAAATAATTGAATTGCCTTTCAATAATTATTATTTGACGACTATATAAAAAAGTTCTGTTATAAACGACTACATATCAAGCTATACATTTCCAGTAGAAGCTGACTTCCCATTATACGAAAAGCCTATACAATGCGAGGTTAGCTAGAACTGGAATTGTAAAGCTTGATATCTAGCTGTGTGTACGTGTACCTGTAATTTAAAAAAATATATTCTCACGTTATTCGGTTACTTTGCCGACGACTCGGACGTGAGATTTTGAAATCGCCAGCTACTTGCTAGTGACTAAAGTCGTTGCGTGTGTACGTAGCATTACAGTAATCGTTTAATAGGATTAATCGATTTATGATAAAATCTTTTAAATAATTTTATCGATACTATTAATACAACATTGAGTACTCTAGTTTCTAGTTGTAATTATTGCCAGGAGAAAAAAATACCACAGATAAGTAATAATGGCCTGTTAGGGGAAAAACAAATCGTACCACTCTATTTCAATAAGGTAGAAACCCATCGTTCATTGTGGCACGGCAAAGAGGTGTTTCTTTTTTTTGTTCGCTTGCTTATTGCCATAAAGAGTATTTTCTTCAAGGGTAACCCTATGGAAACGGATGTCGCCTAGATGTCACATGCCATAATAAACCTGACAGGTGTGACCAACAAAAAAAATCTGCACTACGAAAAAGCTTCTTAGAGGCGGCGCTGTAGTCGCGCGGCGGAATATTGCTATCCTTTATCGCCGTAATAAATCTTGATAATATAGCTCTGTCCAGTGATGGAATTTGGATCACCACGAACATTCTATCAAGATACTCATAGGTACAGACTCGACTCGATATTCTACTCACTACTGCCATCTACCGACACAACGTTTTGTTTCATTGAAGTTTGTGTTTTTGTTTTATTTGATAAAATCAGATGAACTTTACTCACTACTGCCATCTATTCGGTATTATTTAAATTATGACGCTCATGTTTGTATCACCAGATGTCACTCACTAGACTTATCATAACAAAAATGATCACGACAAGTCTCCGAAGGGGTAGGCAGAGGCGTAGTAACACCCATATTTCCTTATTTATGTTTAGGTCCCATGGAGTAGGAGGTGAATCTACATCTTATTGCTAATTAAGTACCGTGCTCAAATCCAGACTAAGTGCTTTTCCCAAATGGAAAACCCAATAACATTTTGTTGACGCGGGAATCGAAACACAGTTGCACTGAGAGTATAACGAGTAATAACGGGAAGGAAGGTCACGGCTTCCACAGCCAAATTCTCGCTTTCCTTGTATTCATATTCGCAATTCACTCTATAAGTATAATAAAGGTTTCTGAAACTTGGCGTTGGCATCTGAGTTCTTGAAACCTTTTCTATAGAGATTATTTCTAAAATCTGAACCCACGCGAACGAAGTCGTGTGGCACTACAATGAAAGGCTTTAAATAAATTATTTATTTTATTTTACGAATACATTATTATTAGATATAAACTAAATAGGTAGGTATGTAATAGGTAATACAGGCTAGTCTGGTGTCCGCAACTCCAGGTCAAAGCGCGTATTTTGCATAGGTACTAAACTAAATAGATGCGTAGGTGTTGATAGGAATGCTGGGCCGTGAACAATACGTATGAGAAAAGATTGCATGGAGTGGAGATGAGAATGTGGACTGATAAGACGGGATAATGTAAGAAATGATTATTTTGGAGGAAGTTTGAAAGTGGCGCCAGTTACAGAAAATAAGTTAAAAGGGAATCGTTTTTCTTGGTATTATTAGTCATGTGATGGAGTCATGAATGTAAATGTTGATGGAGATTAAAGAAAAGGTGGATGGATTGTGTTGTGTGAAGGATGATATGAAAGAAAACTTTTTTACATAAAAACAACTACCTTCCAAAAAAAAAAACACTACAAAGTGAAAAATTATTTTAATTTCGGAAGTCGGTGTCTCTGGGTCTGTATTTTGGTTTTTTGTCACCGACTTCCGAAATTAAAGTAATTTTTCACTTTGTAGTGTTTGGTTTTTGGAAGACGGTTGTTTTTTTTTTTGTAAAAAAGTTTTTTACTTTTCACTTTTTAGTGGGTTAGTTATTAATTTATCTAAGTTACAATAGCCTAATGTCAACTGATCGTCACCTTTTTCAAAATATCGCTTTTCCCGATGCAGGAACGTTACTTGTTGAGGAGTTCTCTTGGTAAAACCACAAGATTTCACCATATGCATTGTGACGAGCATAAATTGCTTAGCAACCATATTTGAGTAATCGAATCGCAACCCGTGAAATGCTTATTATTCAGTAGTTCCGGAGGCCACCTCTGGTCTTCATCATCAGTTCCACTTCACCAAATGATGCTTTCCGAGAGCAATTGCACGAGTTACTATAAAAAATACCCAAATCTCTATAGGGGTGCCTATAAAATTTGAAGATTTTCCTCGATTTCCATGGGAGCCCCCAATTTAGATTCTGAATCGGTGACAAAGGGACCACCTCGAGAGCATACCCTTTCAAACAAAAAAAAAGATTGTTTTAAAATTGGTCCACATTTGACGGAGTAATCGAGGAACACAAATTAAAAAAAAAACATACATACAGCCGAACATACAACCTCTTCCTTTTTGGAAGTCGGTCAAAAAAGAAGAGAATGGTGTAGTGAAGGATGACAGAATGGAAGAAAAATACATGGTGTACCGACAACAAATAAAATGAGACAAGAGGAGGAAGATGATGAAACTAAATGGATAAGTTACGAGCAAATTGAAAATATTTTTTTAAATAATTTAATGCTAATTAAGCCTTTGTACGTTTAGTACGGGTAAACAGAAACTATGTGCTATTATTACCTGCTTGCTTCATTTATGAATAATAATTATTATTCACAAGGGAAGCAAGCAGATACAAATTATATATAGGCATCGATTAGCAAATCCTAGCTGTTATCGCGAGGTAAAAATAAATTTGCATTAGTAAAATGTTTAGGTGCAATTTTTATGTAAAATACATTTACACAACGAGTTCATAAAGTTTGACGTGTGCTTTTCTTGAATCTCATGGCACATTGAGAAGCCATCGATTGCTATGTCTAATTCCCCATCCGACTGTTGAATAAAACGGGCTGGTATTTTTTTTTCCCCAAACGAAAAGTAAAGGTTACCACGAATATTTACGATATCAGACTGGACAATTTTATCGATATTAGGCTTTAGCAAATCAAGATTAGAGTTTGATTCGTTATCTGATGGCGTTGTTATAATGCTATCATTTATGAAGTCAGAATTAGGAATTTTTTCGTAACCTTCCATTACACTCACGAGGGTGCCATTTGAAAGTTCTTTCGTTAAAATTCGTGGTATTGTCATATCTTTTTCACTAAATAAGGTGCGGTCCGTTTGGATTGTTGTTTCTAGGTCCCCATAATTTGTTGGATCGGTAGAAGCTGACAGATTTATTTTGTCGTGTACTGTCGAGTCTTCATAAAAGGGCGAAGTCGAGGTAATGTCATTGTTCTTCACTAACAAATCATTGTGAAACAAATTATGATTATTAGGTTCTGATTTTTTTTTATGAAATGTTACTTTTTCCGTTTTTTCGGCAACAACGTCAACAGGTTCGGTTGCAGCATTGTAATTATTGTAAACGTCATCTATAGGATGAGTCGTCAGTGCGTTAGGATACATATCACTCGTAGTAGCATTTACATTTCCAAATTCGTTTATGGCATTTTGTACTCCTATCTCTTTGTAAGAATCAGCAGTATAAATTGTCTCTTGCACATCCTGAGTCAACTCAGTAGTTTTATCCTCCCGTGACAAAAATTGTTTTATTTGATAAATGCTTCTTTTTATGATATTATCAGGCTGATCACACTTGCTTTGAATCTCTGTTAGCTGTTGAAAACTTGATAAGTTATCATGATGAACTTTTCGGCCCCAATTCGTATTTGTTTTGTTAATGGTATCAATATATTTTGAAAATATATAAATGTGGAGATTTATGCATTCTGATAAGTTTTTTTCAGCAGCTTTAAAGTTTGCCAAACTCTTTTTTAGCTCTTCAAGTTGTGGCCTATTATTGTTTTCTGAGGTAATGTCTATGTCCAAATATAGGTGAAGTGGTTCCTTTGTTTCATCTACCAGCTGTGGCAAATGAGTGTCTCTTTTATTGTTTTGATTGGAAGACTTGCTATCAGTCTCATCATTGTTATCTTGTTCTTCGAATGATTCACCTGTATTAGTAGTTAATAGATCTTTTTTTGCACCGTTGAATGTATTTTGTCTGGACTTGAAAATTGGATTAATACTTAACATGTGCAAAGTTTGTTCATCAAACGATGTATTCTGGAAATAAAACAGCTTCACCGGATCATAATAAATTCCAGTATTTTTTATCTTTGGAAGTGTTGTGCTGTGTTTTGTCGTCGTTGAACGAGTTTTCCGTAGGTTATAAATAGAACAGTCACATCCAGGCGGGATCAAAGAGTTTTCAGGTGTACTGTAATGAAATATTTTCCGAAATTATTTTTCAAGTAAGACAGGTTCTTTGTTGAATTTGCTGGCTGTGCGCTATGAAACAATTCAAGAGAAATGAAGAAGATAAAGAGCGTTTTAAGTTTACTGGGAGATAATGCAAAATAGAGGCTTTTTTTTTTTTAATCACTGAGCTCTGAGATGGTTATTCCGATATCGATGAAAAAAATCTTAGATAAAATTCTGCGGTCCTTAAATAATAACTGTAAACTCCACTTACAAATTGCAGTAATGAACACAATTTTGTGGTAATCCTAGAGTAGTCTTCATCAGCGTGACAGCGATGATCATGTACATTTCCACTGCGCACATCATTAGAGGAGCGAACTACTTGTATGACGTTCCACAAACTCATTAAGTGGCACTCACCACGGCCGTTGTCGAAGCGTGCCCGTGGCTACGCGATCCGTCACATTAACCAGCCATTAGAACGATAATTTTAATTTACTGCATAAAGCATGCCTCAGCCTTTCGTCGTCAGTTTTGTGTCGCAAGCCGTAACGCTTTACAATTAAGTTCGAAGAACTCATTGTTGCACGTTTGCAATCGAAAACGTATTGTGTTTTAATTTGATTGATTCATACTTAAGAAGGTACTTTTATATACAGGGTGGGTAAAAAACCGTGAATCAAACGAAACAGTAGTTGGGGTTATTTGCAGTAAAATTTATCTCTGTGCCAGAGCCCTAACTTGATCTCCTTAAATCTTATGACTATTTGTCTATTTTAAAAAAATACTTGAATTTGTAATAAATAGGCAATTAAAGTAAAATGTGTACCTATTCTAAAACAATAAATTATGATTACGAGTAGTTGCTTCCAGGAAATGTATGTGCTTTTATGACAGCGGGTACCATGATTTATGAGTATTGGCACTTTTTTCAATATCTTTTAAGTCGCACTAAAAATTATTTGTAACTTTAGAACTTTACTGTAAAAAAAATGTAGTACCAAAAAATTACCCAGCATTAAAAAAACTTGCAATGACGATTAAAACGAGTTTGTAATACATGCATAGCTGTTTGTAGCTAAATTATGTTTTTATGTTAATTTTTTCATAGCAAGGTAGCATTAAAGTAAAGCAGAGGATAGTCAAAACCAGCTATTAGAATCCATACATTTTTATTTAGATTTAACACAATAAATCTAGTTACAATCATTGTTCGAAATGCCTTCTTCTAGCGACAATACACATACGACATCGTCTAATAAAATTACTTCGCAACCGAAATGCGTTTCTGTTGTTTTTATTAACATTTTATTTATTTATTAAAACTTCATGCACAAGTAAAAAAATACTGTACAAAGACGGACTTAATGCCTGAGGCATTTTCTACCAGTCAACCTTAGGGTGATGCAGAGACTAAACATGGCAGGTGCAATATACGGGATAGATAGCACGGAAATAACTATAAAATACAAGAATAAATATTAATACATAAATACTAATACACACATACATACATACATACATATAACAAAATAAACTTTGTCAGGAGAAATAACGATCGGTAGAGGAGAAAAACGAATCCAGCAAATCAACGCTGAGATGTTTCGGCCAACTTCTGACGGATATGCTCACGTTTCCACATAACATAACGTTTTCGGTTTAACATTTTCTTTCGTTATCTCGATTTTATTTCTTAATTCTTGCACTGTGTGGTTCTCTATTTTTTTCATAAACCAACACTTATAAGCCCACAAAAAAAAACGGGTTTAGATGCGGAGATCTCGGTGGCCATTGGATTATTGATTATTGAAAAAGTGCCAAAACTCATAAATCATGGTACTCACTGTCATAAAAGCAGTTTTGTAGTGATGATGATGATACATTTCCTAGAAGCAATTAAACACCATTTTTTTTGTTTTAAACTTGGTACCCATTTTACTCTAATTGGGTACTTATTAAATTTTTTTTTGTTTCTGTTTGGCTTCTCGTTGGTCAACCTAGCAGGTTATCGGCTGCTTAACCGGACATGCCTGTGGTTGCCCTAATAAATTAAGGCCCCCAGACAGGCCTTAAAAAACTTACAAACTAGGCGACAACACGCTAAGGGCACCCCCTGCTGGGTACGAGCGTCGGCTTAGGGCGTCGCTGGGAGTAGGCAGCAAGGGACAGGCTGGATCGGAATTATTATTATTAGGGGACGAATTTAAAGCTATAGGCTCAGCGGCACGGGCTGGCTCGAGCAAGGGTCGGGGCGGAAGTGGATTGGGGCGTCGCGGCGGACCTCGGCGGCGAGGACGGAAGTTTATGTAGCTTTAAGTTACTGGTAGCCTTACTACTCTCGGAGGATGGTAGTGGCGTCGTCGGGGTCGACTAAGGTATGCCTCGGGCGGCGAATCTTACTAATGCGGGAGGGAGTGTAGCAGGCGGCTGCTTTAATCAGTGGGTTAGGGTGTTTTATGCCGCAGTCGAAAAACACTTTGAATGGCGTTTTATGAACTGTTGGATGGTGGGCATTCGAAGATTTATGTGAAGATTCACATTTCGGACATAGAAGGGGGCTCCCGTAACCTTTCTGAGGAAACGGTTCTTTAGGGTCTGCATCTTATGAAGATGACGGGGCTTTGTGTGTGCAAATACAACGCAGGCATAGGTCATGATGGGACGGATGACTGCGGTGTAGATGCGCAATTTGCATTTGAGAGACAATTTACTGCATGCGGTTAATAGGGAGTGAAGTCTACAGAGAGCGAAGGCGGCGCGCGAACGAGCCATCCTTATGTGCTCACTGAAGGTAAGGTGGTGGTCGAGGATCACACCTAGGTATTAGCTCGCTTCTCCCAAGGGATCGGCTTGCCATACATAATGATCGGACTGGTTAAAAAAACACTCAAATGGTCATCAACGGGCCCTTTGAAGGCAGGTGCATAAAAATCTATACGTTAAAATGTCTGACCGAATTATTGAATCATCATTATGGAAGGACTGACGTTTATGGTCGGTATTTCTCAAACGATTCATGTTGGGACAATCTCCTATTTCTAAAGTAGAATTAAGGTATTGTAATACTAAATAGGTAGGATACTCCTCCGAACAGCCTATTCATCTGGTCCATGCATAATTTAATTTGACCCTGTAGGTATAGCTACTAGGTACTTACCTTTAAGGAATTCTTAAAAGCAGCTTGATCGATTCGTAGAACCGGTGACGGTTGGGGAGCAGTATCGTTTGTTCCCACTTGTTCTACTAGACAGTTCTACGTTAGAACTTATAGCCTGATAAAGAGGCCGTGGAACAGAATAGTTAAGATAGGTATTTAAATTCATTCGCGGATTGATCGAAAGAGTTACCGAGGCCCTGGCGCACAGGCCACTGAAGGAACATGGGTGGGTTTTAGTCAGTAAGAGTCTGAGACGACCTTAAGCTCCGCCCAGAGCGGGAGAGGTCATTTGATGATTTCCCACCAAAAAATATAGATGTTATTTAGATTCTTGATAAGTACCTATCTACCTGAGAAATCTTACCACTTTGATAGGTATACTTGAATAAGTTTATTTTAATTATGCTTAGTACTTATTGCTACTACCTAAGTACTTAGGTCATGTAAGTAGGTAATGAATGTGTATGTTTTTATTTTAAGTATTCAAGGATCAACGGGCGGCAATATCCTATTTATCAACATTAACATTTGATTACTAAATCAATATTTCCTAGTTCCTAGTGTTCGTTTTAATTAAGTAATTAGTGTAAAAGTAAAGTAAGTAATAAATATATCTAATTAAATCTGAAAGACGTAACTCTTCAAGGTGATGATTACTTAAAAAATTTATTATCTACTTAGGTACTTAAATATTTTTTTAATATATTTACTAAGATGACGATTCTGAGATTTTATTATTTTTACAATTCATTACCTACTTTTTTAATTCAGCATATAGAATTAATTGATTCTTTATGCATGCAAGTTAGGTAGGCGATTGTTGAATGGTATATATGTTATGGATCAAGTAATAAATAAGTTTTTCACTTCAGTAGCTCAAACATGTAGGTTTTGCTGCCTGAAATCAGTGAGCAAAATGCGATTATGCTCACTGAGTGAGACAAAAATCTTTTTATTTTTAATTTTTCAGAAAGCCGCGAATATCTTTTTCAGCCTTGGGTTAATCATACAATTCGAAACATTCACACTTTATCTCTTTCCCGCCATTAGAAAGAGAGAGAGACAAAGACCAGCCCTTTCGAAGTTCCGATTTTGAATTCGACCTCAAAGACAAACACGTTCGGAATTTCGTACTAACTAAAGAAATTTTGCAAAAAGTCAATTATGTCTTTTAATGTAATTTATCGAATTTTTTACTTATTGTTGTATTTAAACGGAAATAAGTATTTACTGCAAATAAAACTGATATTTAACCTGTAAATATTTATTTCTAGTTTCAATAATGTTAAGTAATATATTTTGAATAATAAAATATCATGGGTGCTATTTCCGAACACACCTTAATTTAAATAAAAGAGCGGGAATAAAATTTCGTGGCTGGCGCAAAGAGTTGAACAAGTTAAAAAATATTAAAATAATCGTAAAATATGAGTGAAACTAGCGACAAGAACAGTATTTTAACACCGGAAGAGTTAAACAACAAGTTATTAATGCAGAATTAAGTTTCCTACCTGAGCAGTCTCGCGAGAAACATCTGAAAGTATACCATGTCTTCAATGAATGGAGACTTACAAAGGGCGCAAGCAGTTTTTCGGAGACGGTGCTGCGGTGATTTTTTGATTTATCACAACGAGGCGATCATCTACAATGTGGAGTATTTACTCAATGTTGAAAGCTACTTTAAAAACAAAACATAACATGCATATTGAAACATACGTAAAACGTATGTAAACGTATCTTTTCTAAAAAGAATGTCAGTTGGGCACAAGGCTAAAAAGTCCAAAATTTTCACGGCCCTTAACATAGAAAAATTTCTTAATGAAGCTCCGGACTGCAATTTTCTTGCCGCTAAAGTAAGCGGTACCTTTTTTTTTTTTTGTTGGAAAATCATCAAGTGACCTCTCCCGCTCTGGGCGGAGCGGAAGGGCGTGTCAGACTCTTACTGACTAAAACCCACCCGTGTTCCTTCAGTTGCCTGTGCGCCAGGGCCACGGTAACTCTTTCGAACAATCCGCAGCCCCGGCAGGCATCGGTCCTATCGGACCCCGTCAATTTTGCTGAAATCTCTTTGAGGCGCGCGTGGAACACGACGCGCCGTCGACCCGGGCCTGGTCCTTACCCGACGGTGAGGTGCCCATTGCTCGCCGTCCGCAAGCCCGCGCCTACGGTGGCCGGGAGTCGGCAATCGACTCCCGACGCCCAGGGTGTCTCCTTCTGCGGCGACTAGGGGCGCGAGGGCGCAGTGATTGCCTCTCCCTCTCGCGCTCCGCCTCCTCCTTCGCGAGCATTACTGCTTCGCAGAAGGAGGTGACGGCTTCCCATTCCCTCTCGCTCCGTACCATGGCCTGAACCAGGGCCGGACGCGAGAGGTCGCCGCCGCCGATCGCCGCCACGAGGACACGGCGGTGCTCCGCCCAAGCCGGGCAGACCTCCACCGTATGCTCCACCGTGTCCTCCGGTCGATCCACACAATGATAACACCCGGGCGTTTCCTCCCGCCTTATCCGAAACAGGAACCTCCCGAAACAGCCATGTCCGGTGAGGACCTGCGTCAGGCGGAAGGTGAGGACGCCGTGGCGCCTCTCAAGCCACTCCTCAAAGAGGGGTCTTACCGCCGCAATTGTGGCGTGCCCTGCGCTGGGTTGCGACAGTCGCCCTCTCCATGCCGCCATGAGATCCCGCCGGAGCTCTGTCCGCTGTGCCGCGATTTCTCGCGGCAGCGGAGGTACGCCCCGGCGTTTCGCCTCCTCGCGTAATATTTTCATTATAGGTTGTACTGATCAAAGGAATTAGTGGAGCGTGTTGAAATAACGAGCTATTACAGCTAACAGTTAATAATATCGAAAAGCATTCAGATAAATTACCCAAGCAGCACACATAGCTGTATAGTCACTGGACAACAGATTTTTTTTAAACTTGAGGCTGTTATCCTTTCTGTACAAGGACTGTATATCCAACTACACAGCTCTTATAATTCTAAATTTGGCCCCAAATTAACCAGCCCCGAGCATTATAGTAGCTTTTTAACAGCTGTCCAGAGCTGTACATGGGCTGTACAATGGCTTAGACAGCAGTCAATAGGCCACTATCCAGCTTCTTTAATTCTCTTACGCAGCCAAAAGATGGTTTATGGCTTAGTAACGGCTATTGTTAAATCTTCAAAGAAATAGCAACAAAAAACTATTTGTGCAGTGCAAGTGTTACGTCAAGGCGATCTAACTATTTCTGTGGACCAATAATAATTTATAATTTAAGCTATGTAATTTTTCACGTTTGTTTTGTATCTCTATCGGTAAATTGTACTGCGAGTGCCACTTTACTGTTAATATATATAGGTGATATTATCAAATATTACACGCGCCATCGAAATAATATAGTTTTAGAAAAAAAAAAAAACAAAATAAATACGGTGTACGAATTATTCATGGATTTTTACTTTTTTTTTTCCAGTTAATGAGTATTAATATCTATTTGTAACAATGAAATAATGTGTTTTTACTTTAATAGCTCTGAAATATCATGAACATTTAACAGATATCAGTGGATTTTTCATATGTAATCGGCTTGTTTACATCAAAATGGCGTTAATTTGTTATCCAGCAATAATTCTAACGAACTTCCCTTGACCCTCTCTTTTCTGTTCAATGGACATATTTAAGTCTATTAATCAACTGAAAGCTGTACGCTAGCTGTACAATGGTTTTCAGTTATTATAGGAACTGGTGAAAGGATTAAAGTGAAAGTATACAACAGCGTCTTAGGGATCTCTGATCTTGATAGAAAACCATTTCGGGCATTTCGTACTGAAGTAGCTTAGGTACTACACTTGATTTTGTGATCCTACTTATTCGGGCCTGTTATGCCAAACTAGCGAACCATTAATTGTCATGTTGCTTAGAAATACGTAGTATATAGTAAAAAGGTATTCCGATTTTTTTAATCTAAAACATCTGCCAAACTAGCTAAATATTCACCTCCGCTCTGTTCAACTTTACGTTCTCCCGGACGTGTGTCTATCTATTGTTACCCTTTACGCGCCACGCACCGCAAGTATTATTATTGTTTCTTTAGTATTTACGAAATATTTTTAATTTTTTAGTCGTCTGGTGGATTGCGAGCGCGTACGACTTCTGCAATTTAATCACGCGAACGAAGTGAATAACTTAGTTTGTTTTATAATTTATCAATTAATAATAATGTACATATTTTTGTGATAGGTGTGAATATTTTAATACTAAAGAGTGTTTTACTTAATGGCACAAATACTAAATCCGCGTATTAATATCTTTTACTTGTGACGTAGTAGGTAAAGATACAAATGTTATTGCTAAGTAGTTATTATTGTTTTCAGAAAATAGAAATGCCGTTCAAAATAGTGAAGACAATAGAAAGAGGGAAATAAAAATTATCTATCATACCAAGTGCTTGGGAAAAGGATGGATGGTTGAGATGGCCTATTAAAAATGTCAGTTCGAAATTGAATAAACTAGAATATTCAAAGCCTCATACAGACTGGAGAAAAATGCAATGCATAGTGAAACGGTCATCCATTGCAACATATAACAATGCAGAAAAAGAATTAAGTGTCATGTTACCCGTCAGATTACCCGGATGATGGGGAAATAAATAAATTAGACAATATCATTGACTACAACGCTATGGCAGCTGGTCTAATGCCCATTCTTTTATATTTTCTTTAAATAAAATGTTTTTCCTCTAAATATTTTCTCCCTCTTCTTCATATGTCTGGTTTGATTCAAAACTTTCACTATTTCTACTTTCAATAATTTCTTTAGAAAGATCACTGACCAAATCCATTAATTGTACGGAACTGCGATCATTGGTGGTAACAAAATCTATGTGTCCGGAACCCTCATTTTTAATCGACACCGGCACTTGGCTGTAGCTAGATAAATGAAGGAGATTTTCACTATCCTTGCTCCTTTGCTTATTGTATTCTTTTGCAAGTTTATTTTTAACTGCACCAGTTCTTTTCCTTTTTTTCCATGGTTTAACCGTATTCATTTTAAATTGTATTTTGTTCTCGCACGATAATTAATTAAGTCGCGTTGCGAGGTTATGACAAAATTGACGTTATCATAGAACTACTAATCTGTTTACTCTTCAATAATTCTAGAGGCTGTAAAATAGCTAATATTTATACTATAAGCTGTGGAATTAAAGTGGAGTAAGGCTACACTAATTTACAGCTCGTGCAGTCTTAAATGCTTTTAATCAGCTACTATTAAGCTCATTGAGGTAGCATTATAATAGAATGAGTGTTCACAATAAAAAAGCCAATGGCAAAATTTGATTCTCTAATACAGCTCACAGCTTAGAAGAGGTGTGACTTTATCGCGTTAAGCAGCCGTTTACACGCTTTAGTCTCCTTAACCAGCTAGCAGCATTATATGTAGCCAAAGGCTGGACAATAGTTCTTTCAAATTCTACTAAAATTCATTATTTTGTTTTTTTCTCCATTATACAGCCGTTAGTCAGCTATGCTGTTTAACAGTGTGGAGATCACCCCTCATACAGTCTCAAGAATCATTTTATCCGTTAGTATAGCTACATAAGCGCCTTTAACTGTAATATAGCTTGTTTATGGATGTAATTTCCGCTAATGTGCTGCTTGGGTACTGTTAGTAAAATTGAAAAATACGAAGACGAACCTTGACAGGTCTTGTGTCGTACGCGAAGAATATGTAACTATTGTAGAAAAATACCAAAATTTACGTCCAGCCAATATAAAAACCGACCGATTTTTCATACAATACCATAATAATAAATGCTCAAGACAGCCTATAAAATAAAATAGGTGCTATACCGCGAGAAAATGCCACTTTCTTAAAACCGGAAGAGCCTCAGCTATACACGGGTCACTGCTTTCGGAGAACTTCGGCAACGCTCTTGGCTGATTCCGGAGCCGATCTCACCACTTTAAAACGTCACGGCGGGTGGAACTCCAATTCGGTTGCAGAAGGCTATATTGAAGACTCAATAGAAAATAAGTCGAAAATCTACGGATACTGCGAACTACGTATAGTGGAAACAATAAGTCTGAATTCGACCTCGGATCCTTGGTCTCACCCACGCCCATCCACTTCCAACGACGCACAATGTACTTATACAGAAAGCCGATCAGAGTCACCAACGTTCACCGTTGTTCCTTCTCAATCCGCCACCGAAACAGAAACCTTAACCCCAGATAATCAAACTCAACTCAATGCAACTATAACGTTACCAAATAAATCTGTTACTTTTAATTTGCAGAATTGCAGTAATTTTAACTTTTAAAATGTTCCATTTTATTGAATTGGTACCTCTACCTACATGTTAATTATTTTGATTCACAATAAATAGTTATTTCAATCTATTCCTGTTTATTATTTTATCTCCTAAGGTGTTCTCGCTGCTGAAGTGAAAAGCTATGTGTGTTACACGAGAGCAAAGTTTTTTGCATCTCGTGCCTTTGAATCCCTCGCCACACTCAGGATTCAAAATCAGCACTCGCAGCAAAAAACGACTTTGCTCTCTTGTTGCACAAATAACTATTTCATAATGCCCGCGCATTATGAATAATGACAAGCTACTTAGGGCGAAATAATTAGTTATAATTTGAACTTCCTTACTTATCACATTGTCTCGTTATTATAAATATTGCCTTGTGGTCTTTGGGCAATCTGATAATACACAGGTATTTTGCACGGGGTGCGAGGAGGAAAACAAACGCGTGTGGCGTACATTAATAATAATTGTATTAACAATAATTGTTTTAAACTTTTAACAACAGTTTAACATTTAATTATGGTAAAGTCATCATAGGTCAGCAGAGTTTGTATGAATGGAAAGATTTTATTTGATTTTAAATATTGATTCTACTTTTGAAATAAAAAGGCTTGTGTTTAAACGCCTACCAGAAAAGTACCTATTTTACTACCAAAAAAATCGAAATACTCACTAAATTGTGTCCACCAGGATAAATAAATGCTCACCAAATTGTGTTTCTTCAAGTGTTGTAGAAATGAACCTATTTTCCTTTTTCATTTATAAAGCGTAGTCGACGGAGCACCACTTGGCCGGGCTTCTACTTCTGGGTGGTTTAAAAAAAATAACCACGAAGGAGACAGCGGGGTCTTTCAGACCGCGCCATCCCCTTCTAACCTAACCTGTCCGAATCGGGGTGCTCCAAGTCCCGAGCTCGCTTCGCTCGCTCTTGCATCCTATCCCACCCTTGCAATTTGAAGCAAACCTAATTTTGGTGAGCAACTTAAACAAGATTTGGTGAGCATTTATCCATTTTGGTAGGCAAAAAGAATATAAATACAACACGTACAATTATTTTGATGAGTGTAAAATTATTTTGGAACTTAAAACGTTGTTCTTCGGGCACCTCGGTATAGAGTGGGTTTGTTTTATTTGAAGTTAACATATTTTACTTGGTAGGTACTTAGTCTTAGGGTCTAAAAAATATTTTGGTGAGCATTTAAATTGTAGCCAAATAAAAATAAGAGTAATAAAACCTGGTTTTAATTGAGCTGCCCATAGGTGACTAGCATTATAAAAAGTGCCCGGTCGATTTGATTATTTCAATAGGTGTTATCACACTGACCTCTCATATTGGGCGTATTTCAAACTGCCCGCGCATTTTTTATAATGTCCTAATAATCACTTGGTCCATAACATATACATACATTACCTCTTGGTTGTTTTGTAGATAATTACCGGGATAAAAAATATCCTATGTGCTAACCCAGGTTCTATGCCGTCCAGCCGGGGGTTGCGGAAGATTCGTACGTTCCCGCGACCTCCGGCGCAGGTGTGAGACGGAACACCGGGGTGGTTTTTAGTCAGTAAGAGTCTGACAGACCCCTCCGCTCCCCAGGGCGGAGGACATCCATGAGGATTTTCCAACCCGGAACAAAAAAACAAAAAAAGAGGTTCTATGCCGTGAAAAGGTAACAGACGTACAGACCGACAAACAGAGAATATTAAGTACTAGCTTCTGCCCGCGGCTTCGCCCGCGTGTAGGTATATCGGAAATTATCCCACGGGAATGTGCTATCAGGAAAAAAGTAGCCTATGCCTAGCTAGCTATGATGGCAGCCTAGTAGCCTAGGATGCCATCTATCTCGTTGCCGAATTTTATCGAAATCCATGGAGTGGTTTAGGCGTTTACGCCTATTAAAATTATGATGGTCACGCTCTTGTCGTACACACTGTACCTACATGTTAGCCCAATTATTTTTATGACTTGAAATTTTAATAACTTTGATTTTAGACCGATACCGATTTTAATGAAATAAAGACTAAATGTTAGCTCAATTTACGGACTTTGACCAATTGCTAATGCCTTAAATCTCTATAAAATAACTCCACAAAATATTAATATTACATGTGTATTTTAAAGTTATCCCCTATTTATTTTGTACCCTTGGGGGATAATTATACAAAAACAGTGCAAGATGGTATTCCTTATTTCGTACCAAAAGAATGACTAACTTAAGAAATGCTGGATTTCCCATACAAACTTTCATCCCCTACATCACCCCATATACGATTATTTTGTAGACAAAAAGTAGCCTATGTCTTTCCCCAGGATGCCATATATCGCCTTGCCATATTTTATTAAAATCCATTCACTAGTTTAGGCGGGAAAAGGTAACATACAGACGGACAAACAGTCAGAGTTACTTTCTAATTTATAATATTATATACTAGCTTTTGCCGGCGGCTTCGCTCGCGTTAATTTAGACTTTGACTATTAATTCGGGTTATAATTCAATCATGATTCGAAAGACACGTGGCGCCATCTATTATCATAAGGACGTTATTGTTGTTTTCCTCGGGAAGAGTAATTTTTTGCGGGATGAAAGGTATCCTATATCCGCTTCTGTACACCTGACAGCGTATATGTAAAAATTCAGGATGATCGGTTCAGTGGTTTAGGCGTAAAAAGGTAACAAACAAACAAACTTACTTTCGCATTTATAATATAAAATAAAAATAAAAGAATATAAAAAATATAATATAATAATAGTAATAATATAATATATATATCTATACTAATAATAAAGCTGAAGAGTTTGTTTGTTTGTTTGTTTGTTTGTTTGCTTGAACGCGCTAATCTCAGGAACTGCTGGTCCGATTTGAAAAATTCTTTCAGTGTTAGATAGCTCATTTATCGAGGAAGGCTATAGGTTATATATCATCACGCTATGACCAATAGGGACGGAGCATCAATGAGCAATGTTTCAAAATCGTAGGTTATTTTTTTCCTTTTGAGAGCTTCCGCTGCGTGCGCTGCGTAAACGGTTAAAGTTTCACAAAAATCATGTATTACAGAATTGTTCCCCTTTAAAAGTCCTAAAAAAAAGTCTGCGACAGCTTATGTCCATCTTTTAAGGTTGGCTCACTATGAACTTTTTTATTCTAACCAAATTTGTTCTAAAATAATGCATTATTTGCGAAGGTGTTTTTATAAACATGATATTAATCCTTATCCAAATAAATAGGTTATTCATCACAAGTATTTAATTTAAAACAAAATTGCCCTTTACATCATTTGATTTCAATGAATATCTTAGGAGATATCGCAGTATTAAAATAACATCGCAGCAAAATAATGGTGCAAGGCCGGCGGCGGGTGGTCATGACGGGGAAGGGCGGTGGCCCCAGTTACCTCTGCGAGATACCAAAAATGACGTTCAGTACCCCAGTAAAAATTGAATCGGTAACCCAGTAAAATTTCTAAAACCTTAAAAAAGAATTGTTCTAGAATTTGTATTGGGTAACCCGGTAAATTTTCTTGGATTTGCACATATTATGGTCCCGCGTTACTGCAGAGCCCCAGTAAAAATTCATAAACTCCCCAGAAATATTTTAAGAAATTATTTCTCCGTGTAAAAGCGTGATGTAGGTACCTAAAACAGCTCCTTAACGTACGTATTATTTTAAAATATTTCCACCCTCTACGTAAACGAAGTCGCGGGTTAAAGTTAGCGTTAGCCCACTATTCCACGCGAAGTCGCGGGCAGAAGCTAGTTACTTATAAAGTTAGACATTTAGAATAAAAAAAACGTGTTCAATAAAAATAAAAAAGATTTTATATATCTGTCCGTCTGTCGTTACCTGTTTCTGTTTCCTGTGTCCTGTTTCTCTGTGCTTTACCTATTCACGCTTTAACGGCTGAATGGAATTGGATAATAGGATCGGTAGCACGTTCCCGTGGGATAATTTATCCCGGTAGCACGTTCCCGTGGGATAATTTATCCCGGTAGCACGTTCCCGTGGGATAATTTATCCCGGTAGCACGTTCCCGTGGGATAATTTATCCCGGTAGCACGTTCCCGTGGGATAATTTATCCCGGTAGCACGTTCCCGTGGGATAATTTATCCCGGTAGCACGTTCCCGTGGGATAATTTATCCCGGTAGCACGTTCCCGTGGGATAATTTATCCCGGTAGCACGTTCCCATGGGATAATTTATCCCGGTAGCACGTTCCCGTGGGATAATTTATCCCGGTAGCACGTTCCCGTGGGATAATTTATCCCGGTAGCACGTTCCCGTGGGATAATTTATCCCGGTAGCACGTTCCCGTGGGATAATTTATCCCGGTAGCACGTTCCCGTGGGATAATTTATCCCGGTAGCACGTTCCCGTGGGATAATTTATCCCGGTAGCACGTTCCCGTGGGATAATTTATCCCGGTAGCACGTTCCCGTGGAATAATTTATCCCGGTAGCACGTTCCCGTGGAATAATTTATCCCGGTAGCACGTTCCCGTGGGAGAATTTATCCCGGTAGCACGTTCCCGTGGGATAATTTCCGACATCCACGCGGGTGAAGCCGCGGGCAGAAGCTAGTAATATAATATATATCTGTAGCCTGGTGCTAAAAGGGCCAAAGTTCGTTTTTGTGAGAAGTGTAATTTTACTGCCAAATTTTTTTTTCCTTTGTGTGATATTATGTGTGCTAAGAAGGCTTAAGTGTAATGAAAATAATTATAAAAAAGGGACTATTTCAAAAAGGCCAATGTAGTAAAACAGTAATAAGTGTAGGAATAATATATTAATAATAATAATATCATAGAAAAACAAAATTTAGGCAGTAAAATCACACTTGTCACAAAAACGGACTTTGGCCCTTCTAGCACCAGGCCACAGAGAGAGAGATATATATATATATATAAGTTAGGATTAAAGCAAAATCGCATCTAAATCCGTCCAGTAAAACGAATGTTCAGAGAACAGACAGGCACCGTCTTCATCTTTAAAACTTCCTAATTAATTAAGTTTATAAAATATGGATTTAATAAAACCTACGATGCAAGAGCGAGCAAAGCGAGCTCCACAATATTAGCACCCCGGTTTAAAAGGTTATCGTGATTTTAAAGAGAGATCGGACAAAGCCGATTGACTGTTCAGTTTTGATGTCTATGCTCATGGGTGCTCCGCCTCCACTATTTACCTATCGTGTGTGGTGGAGCCCCCGAGCACTCACGGAGTCGGCGTCCTTGCTCGCAGCATACTTTCTAATCATAACATGCTGAAGAATCATACTCTTAAATCATAACATGCATGCAGTCAGTGGTACAGTGAATTGTAAAAACATACACTTTGCCTGCGTACTATGAAGGCAAAGTATCATGTTTTTGTCAAAGAGACTGAAGTTCATAGTCATGTGAACTTTGTTATCAGAAAGCTCGGAATCCCTCCTCCGGAATACAACATCTACCATCAGGTAGTACCTACTTTATTACCTATTTAATTAAGCTAAGCGATGACTGTTGAAAACTATTCAGTTCTAAACGGAGCCGTTTTAAATACTCATGATGTAAGCATGAATACCGATGTGAATTCAAAGAGAATAATTTCAATTTAACAATACGAAATTATACTTTCTTGACGCAATGGGTAGGTAGGTAAATATCAAGCGCCGACGATGAGTAGGTAAAAATATTAAAACGTATGCTGTGCCACACAACAACAGAATCAACCTTGTTGAAGGTCATTGCCAATTTACTCATGACGATGTTACATACCTACTTGTTTAAGTGAGGTAACATCAGTGCGATAGTATTGAATACCTATATATTGATAAAAAATAAATACCTACCTAAGTAGCATTCACTATCAATTTGCCTAGCATTTTCCTAACTATGTTGACGTCGGCTTCCAGTCTCCATAATCGCCTATAACTTTTACATTCCAACTGCTGGGACACAAGCCTCCTCTCTGTTAGAGGGAGCGGACCATAATCTACCAAGGGGGTCCAGTGCAGGTTGGGAATGTCACATGTCTTCGAATTTTTGGTTCTAGGTCATGCCGCTTACCTAACGATGTTTTCTTTCACCGTTTTGAGAGCAGTGGTGATGAAATACACAAAGTAATGTGCCTGCTTGGGTTCGAACCCACGACCTACAACACGTAAGTCAGGCCCGTTACCACTGGATCACCATTGCTGCGGCTTCCAGTCTAACTGGATGGAACTGAATACCAGTATTTTACATGGAGCGACTGCCTATCTGACCTCCACAAACTGGGTAACACTATATCCCTTATATCGTGTCTCGTATCTGACAACCTGTCTTAAATGGTTTTCAAGTTTTTGGTCTTCTGACTACCCGTAACGACTGTCAAAGATCTACGAAAGACAGCCGGAGCCAACGGCTTAATGTGCTTTCCGAGGCACGGAGGGGTCTCGATGTCTAATGGATGGATGTCATCCACGAACCTTCTGCGGCAAGCGTAGCTTAAGCTTTGATCGACCTGTGCGGCCGTTATTATTTACCCGCGAGGCCCTTCTACCTCACTTCCTACCTAAATAGCATTCATAACAATGATATTCCACCTACCTACTTGTGTTATCAATCATCCGATTATTTAGTTATCGGCTTTAATGTGTAGTTATCCTACTTGGTACTCAATTCCTCAAACAAAATTTATGTCCAGATTAGGAACAGTATGATCCATTTGTGGCATTCCTTTTAAGTAGGGACTAAGTATTGCGAACTCAAGGCGTCCTTGCTTATGTGCACAACTCCACGTGCGGCATGATGTAAGTCTCCGAAAAAAGTGTTGCAATTATAACATGGTTATAAGTTAAGTGTTCATTATAATGTAATCGGCCCATAAAAAGACCGCAGTTCAATGGTTAAACTAATAAAATTAACTCATATTGTTTCGATAACAATGTCACTGTTAGGTTAAACATTTTGGTCCTTCATAATAACAAATGTTATTGTATACTCATATAATAAATGTAAAACACAGTAATTAAGAGCTATCATTGTGATATTAGGGTAATTAGTCGTATTATCTATATACTAATTATTGTCTTCATGCCACGCGCGAGTAAACGCAATCACACAGTTTTTTTACAATACATTTGCTAGTAATCGGGCTCTTATTGCACCGATTTTAGTTTCACAATGCAGTGTATTGAACACGCGTGCCTTTTACTTTGCATTTCTGCTCTAGAGCTGGAAAGTACCTACGCCGCAGATAACTATAATTTCCTAGTCAGAAATCTGCCTTTTTTAATCTCAGCAAGTATCCTACATCATTTTTAAGCATTAAAAATCCTATAAAAAAATTGTGGTTGTTGGTTGGCATTAAACGTTAATTGTGTAAATAAATAAGATATTATGATCAGTAAACATTGTATTTCATGAAATTATTTACTTTTATACACAGTTTTCTAACTTGTGAAGTCAAGGCGTGCGGAAAAAGTAGCAAATTAAACCATAGATTTTCACAAATAATGAATAGGTAAGTAATTAGATTAGCCATTTTCGAAAAATTATAACTTTTTGTCGAAAATATCGGCCTTACAGAATCATTTTTTTTAGATTCGGCGCCGCAGCTTATTGTAATCTATAATTTTGTAATCGTGGTTATACAAAATAGGCAAGTATGTCAATTCCTGAAAGCTCTACCTATATCGGATAAATGGCTAAAACGTAACCCTTGTAATTTCGTTATGTCTGTCCGTCCGTTTGTCCGTCCGTCAGAATGTTACGCAGCCATTTTAAGTCTCCCACAGACAGACGCGACGGAACAGCGCGACGTGACTTTTGTAGAACAATTTCCATTAAGTTTTAATCGGAATTGTTCTACTATGGTAGAGTCGCGCTGTCGCGTCGCGCTTGTTTATGGGAGCCTTTACTCGGAGACTATTTGCACTATATTAATGAAAATTAGAAAGAATGTGATTCTGTGCATCGCTAAACAATGGTGCAGTGAAATTACAAAAAAGAAATTAGGGGTGGCTCTCCACATCGGAACATATGTAAAAGAGAGATGAAATAAAAAATCTATGCACCATAAGCGTGTGTAATGTGTAATAATAATCCACACCTGGATCCCATGATTAAAAAGTTTATGAAGTACATTAACACTGAAACTTTCAAGAAAATGGTGCTAAATATTACAAAATTTTTAGGAATACCTGCATGATAGCTAAAGTCCTTTACATTAACAACAAGATCAAATCAGCAGAAAATAAAATAAAAACATTTTGGAAGGTTATAAATAACGAAACTAGTATGAAACAATACGAAGCACTTGAGGAGACTTAATTTGTGGTGCCATAAACTCAAACTTAGAAGTAGCTAAAGAATTTGTAAATTTCTTTACTGAGATACCATTTAAATCGATGGAAGCTTTAAATTCCTCACCGGATGTCTCAATTGATTGATTGTCTTTCCAGGCTATCCGGTCGAATTTCAATTTAAACATATAAACCCTATGATAGTTATAAAAGCTATTCGGCAAATAAAATTCAAATTGACCGAAGATCTACGGGGAATATCTATCAAAGTATGAACATCCATAATCGAGACAAAACCACCATACTTAGCTTTAATATTTAATTTGAAAGAAATGAAAGTAATGAATGATGAATTGATGAGTGAATGATTTAATGAAAGTTCATCCATGTTCCATCCATGTTGCCGCTATTTAGCAAGATTTTCGAAAAGGTAATGCTCAATTAAATGCTTAATCATTTTAACACCAACAACATCTTACACGATCAGCAATATGGTTTCACCAAAGGACGTTGTACCACTGACGCCGATGTCACTTTATTAAAACACATATTTACAGCGTCGGAGGAGGCCCAAGATGGCATAGGAATCTTTTGTGACCTCTTCAAGGCATTTGACTGCGTTGATCGCGAAACCTTACTCTTAAAACTTGAGCATTACGGACTTGGTAAACTTGCGCTTAGTTCAGTAAAATCTTATTTAAAGGATAGACAGCAAAATGTCCAAATAAATTATGTCAATTCACTTGATTTAAAAGTACAAATAGATGTTCCTCAAAGTTCGATATTAGGTCCTTTCCTCTTTTTAGTATTTATTAATGATATACCCCATTTATTAAAAAACCATCTACAAATGGTGTTATTTGCTGATGATACTTCCTTAACTTTTAAGATAAATAGACGTGCATCAAATCTTGACGACGTAAATAACGCCATATTGCAGGTACAAAATTGGTTCACTGCTAATAATGGAAAAAACTATTATGCGTAAGATTTGCATTACCGAATGTTAAATGTCAATCACTACTTTTGACATTCGGTAAAGCAAATCTTATGCATTTTGTTTTTTCCCATTGTTACATATTATTGAATCAAGAGAAACAAGAATTCGTCGATAAAACTATTCGCTTGTCTCAAGCCTGCAATGGGGTCCTCATTTCACATCTCTTGCAGGTCGGCTAAGTTCAGCAGCGTATGCTGTAAGACAAATCCGTCAATTTACTAATGTAGATACCGCGAGGCTAGTCTATTTCAGTTACTTTCACAGTATCATATCTTACGGTATTTTACTATGGGGACGGGCTGCAGATATCGAGTCTATTTTTATTCTGCAGAAAAGAGCCATCAGAGCAATATATTGCCATCGCAGGTGCGATTCTCTAAGGGAACTGTTTAAAGATATTAACATCATGACGGTACCTTGTCAATATATCTATGAAAACATCATATATGTAAGGAAAACTTTAAATCTTTTCAGTAAAAGAGGTGAAAGACACAACTATAGGACTAGAAATAGAGGCCAATTAGTTCAACCTGCGGGAAAATTACGTACGAGTAACACACTAACAGTAGGAATGGGTTTCATGTTGACATTTAACAACATTCATTGCGTTATTTACTTTGTTGAGCAGACAAATTTTTCGAAAATATGAAGCAATTGATTAGCAATAGGCTTCAAAATGATTCAGATTGTGATAGATAGTGTGTTACGTAATTAGGGTGCAGGTTTCAGACTGGCTAAAATAGACTCATCCCTTATGGGGTACTGTTTAAAATGTTACTATAAAATACTTCCCCACATATTTTAAATGAATGAAACGAAATTTCAATCTTGTATAAAACGCGCAATATGCAGCCAAGCATATTATAAGTTGGGGGATTACATCGCTGACAAAGAAGCTTGGCTCAGCGCTGGTCCTGCTCCTCAGGGGCGCATAAACTAATTGATTAGCATTCGAAAACATTGTTGGAGCTGCTGAAGATTCTACAAACTATCTTTGCATTGTATAAATTCAATCTCTTAGTATTGTATAGCACATGTGTGAGCACTAGGTATGTACCAGATGGTCCTACTATAAAACTACTGGGTTCGTCTTTCATTAAATTGAATGTGACCTTGACGGCTGAGAGTATGTCAAACTCACTCAAATGTCTCGCTGGGGTGGCGGCGTGTGTGTTGGATCATTAAGTTCCCTTCAAAATGGCTGAGCTGAATTGTGCTGATCCATACGTCATGTTCATGAACAGGCGCCGTCAGTAGCGACTGGTCATCTCTTAGCTGCCACGGCTTATTTTAATTTCTAAACTGTTTTTTTTTTGTATTTATCTTTTTTATTAAGGACGCTTTTTACATGCACGTCTTTCTACATCGTTCTTACATGTATAATTTCAACATGAATGATGTAACCATTTTTTTGTAAGAATATTTTGATTTAAAAGAGTGTCCGTGGAATTTTTTACCCGTGCTTCTCCATAGGTACCTACTACGCTTTGGAATGGGCGACTAGCTTCATCTTTCTGACTTACCGACCCCTTGACAGTTAAAAAGTGCCTGTAATTGGTTTATTTGAAATAAATGCTTTGAGTTTTTTTTTTCATGAGTTTTGATTTATTTCAATGCAAGTGTGAACTGTCACTTTCCTACATAAATATTTGTAAATTAGTGGTTCCAGTTATTACAATTTTAAGCCAAAGCTAACGTATAGGTAAGTGTGTTATTGTTTACAAAATACATAATTGTGAATTCATAATTGTTGCATATATATTTATCACAATGACAAACAGCTCAGATGACATGAACAGTCCAAGAAATTATAATACATTGGAATGGACTAAAACAAAACAGAGTTGGTAAAGCTCCAAATCGCCAACATTTATTTATAGCACCTTACTCCGCCTTGTCATGTTAATAACAAATAAATAATTTAATAATAATAATAATTACTGCTGTTCTTAACAAATATGTAATAAATAGATCAATAGAGAAATGAATCTTTCTTTGTATGATTGTTTTTTTGTTTTCCCTGTCAGCACTAAACTACCACAGAACCTGCCCTGGACAATTTCTGGATACATTGCATAGACAAGTTCATGAGGAGCTCGTGGCTAAATGATAGCAGCCGTACGCGTCGATCGAAGGTTAAGCTACGTCAGCCGCGGTAGGTTCGTGGATGGGTGACCATCCATTACATATCGAGACTCCTCCGTGCCTCGGAAAACATGTTAAGCCGATTGTCCCGGCTGTCATTCGTGGATCTTTGACAGTCGTTACGGCTAGTCAGAATCCCACTAATCCGTCTGGGTTGTGGAGGTCAGAAGGAAGGCAGTCGCTCCATGTAAAATCCTACTACTAAAACTACAGAAGCAAAGTTAATACAATTTATATGGGACCACCCCTGAGGCATATCACATCCATCAAAAAAATAATTTTCGAATTCGATTTTCAATTGTCGGAGATATTGCATAACAAAGATTCCTCCTTTTTAAAGTCGGTTAAAAAGATGGCATATCGAGATGTGAAAAAATAAGATCGTTCACCGGTGAAAGTTGATAACGACAAAACGATTTTGTGGTTTATTTGTCAAACTTGAACAATATTTAATAAAAGTCTGTGTAAATGGAAAATATACCTTTATTTACCAATTAACGAACAGACAAACGAAAAGGGAGCCATATTTCAGGACGTCACCACATGCTCCCTGGCAGAACCATCTTAGCTTAAAAAATATTATCAGATAGGGAAATATCTATAAAATTATAGTAAATACTATTAAAAAAATAACCTATATCAATAGTTTCGTTGTAAACGTTGATGCAAACTGGTTGTGCTGAAGAGCTTTCTCCCCGGCAGAACCACCATGATGTTTCTATTAGTTTATACAAGCCCATTACATTAAATAATTCTTTAACAATTCTTTACTGACATAGCTCCCGCAGTTTTTCATTTTATTTTTAATATTTTTATTTTTATTTTTCAGAGTTAAGTATCATCACGGATATCGAATATCATGCACAACCCAAGTAGCAAAATCGGGTCCTTATAATGGTCTCAAGACTATTTTTTCATGCACTTATAAGATACTTGAAGTATGCTACAAACAAGGATTTGGGCGCAAATATAGGAGCGTATATTTCTGTAACGATCTTATAATGAACTTGGATAAAGTCATTAACTCGTATAATATACTTGACGAAAAACAATAGTTTCTATAACAATCTTAGACTATGCAGTTACAGGCACTAGTGGTTCTATAACGCTTTGACTCCAGTATCTTATGAAACCTATCAATTTTATAATGCGCTTGTAACATACTTGGTTATTTGTTATAAGTACATTATATAGGTGTAAACTGTAACGTGCACGTGTTTTGTATTTGAGAAATTTGTTTCTTTTTATATTCCTTACTAATATAAATAATTCCATTAGTATTCATTCGTTTTTAATATAGCTGGTTACTTTGTGAATATAGTGTGGAAACTGGTGGGGAAGTCAAATTTACTGTGAATATGTACCGCATATTGATTTTTTCTTAACGCCTAGAGCAAAATTGAACATTGTGAAGTTGTTGTTAAAATTTAATTTCAATGATTCTTGTGAACATTCGCCATGTTTTAAAAATGCTCTGCATTGAGTACTTTATAGAATCACTATTAGCAAATTAGTACTTATTACAGTTTTGGTAACTATCACTTCTCCTCCATTTTAAAACAAATTAGGGTTCCTCATGAATTGTTTATCAACCTCACCCGTTAAATCTGACTAAGCTTTGATTATTTTTTCGTCCGTCAACTGTTTAAGCAAGTTTACAAGACTTTTATTTGTTTTTAACAAAGTTCGTGCATCTTTGGGTAGAATGTTTTTAATTCTTTTGTATAATATTATTGATAGTTCATTTGGTGTCAAATGATGGTTCAATTTTATAGCCCAGCTTTGTATATCTTGAAGTAATTCATGATTCTTTTCAGAGTCTGTGCTTTCTTTTATTTCTGAATCATATTCTTCCTCATGGCCTTTTCTTCCTGTTCTTCATGATTAGAATAGCACTCAACAGGTACAGCATCATTTTCGACGGAACCCTCCATTACATAATCTGTTGCACTTGACTATGAGATGACAAACTATAATTTGACAAAATGGCTGACGTTTACTTACAAAGTACTTGGTCAAGTAATTTGTAAGCATGTTTGCTCTCATAGCGTATTCGTAACATGCTAACAATCATATAAGAGACTTCGACAAGACGATAATGCCAATAATTATAAGGATCTCTGATAAGTATGTTAAAAGTAAATGTATCCTATAACTGTCCTATAAGTTAATCTTGTAGTAGCTATAGGACTTAGTTATAGCAACCAATGCTCTTGAGTATATTTAGTCTTGTGAAATGCATTTATAAGTATATGAGTCTTATAACTGTTCTATAAGTTAAACTTGTATTTACTAGAAGACTAAGTTATAGAAGCAAATGCTCCTGAGTAAATTAAGGCTTGTGAAATGCTACTATAAGTAAAATAGTCTACACCAATGCACTTATAAGAATCTTATAAGTGTTAATACACTTATCATATTTTTTTATAAGATTACTTTGCTTGTTGGGAAAACATTTGGTATCGGTGATAGCAACGAATTACAAAATACAGTACAGTATTTATCTGACGGCTTTACATGATATGCAAAGTTAAGTTCGTCAAAATCTATGAACCCAGAAAAAATTATTGGTCATTATTATACACAAACATTTTCCATAATTAAAAACATGTACAGATATCTATCTTCATTTGAATCGTATACAAGAATACATCCTTTGCTGTAACTTATACAACACATCTTAGCCCAAGTCACTTTAATCACGCGATGTAATGTTAAACGACTTTGAATGAACTCAATTTCTGATTCTGATACCTGCGTTGTAGGTCCCAATTTCATATTACTGTAAAGAAAACTTCGATGAAAAAAGTAATTTAATTGCAGTTGGTGTTTGAAGGCCGAAGTTCGTGAGACATTGACATGATTACTAGAAATTTTTCCTACAATTTGAATGTCTGTGTTTAGCTTCGGATCTCATTGAATATAGTAAACAAATAGGGCCATATTTCAAAAGTGCTGAATGATAAATTATCGTATTAAGTATGAAACTTTCATTGCTTAGAATTTTTAATTTCTTTAGAAAAAAAGGGTTTAAACAAAGACATTAAATTATAACTTAACAAGTTGTAAAACACTATCACCCCATGTTGACTGCTAAATTACTCCTAGGGTTACATTCACTTCTATATAAATAACATTTTTGTAAATGTCTTTTGTAAAAGTTTAAAAAATAAAAATATGATCTAGCACATTGATTTTCACAACAAAAGTATTCAACGAATTCATGGTCACTGTTTGATTCCTGAGCATTTTGAAATGTAATCTATGTTTACATAAAAAACAAACAATAATTATGGAACAAACAACCATTATGGAACAGTACCTACTAAGTTACTACAAATTGTATAAACGAAAGACCAGCATGCGTAGCATGACCACTTCTATCTCTACTCTAAAAAGAGAAGACAGACCACTTTCTTATTTTCTTGAATTTTGACATCGCGCCGTAGAAATCTTTCTACAATCTGTCATTTTGTCTTCCGTTTCTTCCGTTTCTATAGTGGCCATGCTACGCATGCAGGCAAAAACTAGACTGCAAATACCATTGTTACAACATACATTTCAAATTAATCAAAGCCTAACTCGCCCAAAGCGTAAGAGCGGATGTGGAGCTACTATCAAATTTATTCTTGAATAAAAAAAACCGCTTTGTGCTTTTAATGCACATCCATGTGCCATGGCACTCAACTGGATGCTGAGCGTTTACAGCCCCTGTTATTTTGAAGCATAAACGTATTGCAGACAGTATGTTACAGACTGCATAAAACACTCCATTAATTACAACAAAATATGTTGTGATATTGTCAAGAGAGTCTCGCAGGTACAATGATTATGAATAGTTGCACAGTTAGCCCGTACTCCTGAAATTTCTTTCGCTTACTTGTAACCGCGCTGTTAATGTTAGAGTAATTTTTAACAACCAGCCGTCGCCTCCGGTTTTGAAGGACGCCAAAATTTTTTCAGCGTATTCTTCAGGCGTAGGTATTCTTCGTTTGTTTCACACATTTTGTCGATTTATGAGAACACTAAGTATGTAACAGTTGAAATATTGCGATTTCAGGATTCGTCCTATAGTAAAAGTTGTTCATAATGATGAGTACAACAACAACATGCCGTAAGGTAGAATGTAGCGGTAACCTTCAGCTATTTGTATCATCTTAAACCTGTACCTACATTGATGGCAAATAAATAAATCTGAATCTGAATCTGAATCTGAACAACCCCTTTACGGTTTTTGCATAAATTAAAAATATTGTTCTATGTAACGTCAATAATTAAACATCAAAAAACCTGGTAATTTTTTTTACACAATAAACTTATATTACATTTTGAAAGATACTGTGTACTCACTAATAAAAAAGTCGACCAAAACATCTGGCAATTATAATTAAGTCTCCAATAATGTAGTGCCGGTCGATGAAACGTTACTATCATTAGAGATAGTATAAGCATCAAATAAGGCTGTGGAAATTACAAGATTTTCAAACAAATACCTAACAAAAGCCACAATTTCTATAGGCAGTAGTGTCTTGAAAAATCAGCCATTCGCTTCATAAACCTATTTTAGCTATCGAACTGTTTTGTCTCGGATATCTATGGTTTTGTCCCTTTCTGTCAAAGTTCATTCTAACTCAGTTAACTAGTTCAGTTAGTTTAACTAACATAATTAAGTTATTTGGACTTACCAGAATATATCCCTTGGGTTTTTTAAGAGTTGGGGATATGAATTGAAATATTGACCAATGGAAAACTCTTTTGACGCAATTGGCCTTGACTATGTGGTCGCTATCCTCTTTTGTTCCACAGCTGTCCAAGGCTCAGAAGAGTTTCTAAGCCACAATAGTTTTTCTTCTGCATCTTCCTTATCAGTAATACCGTACCTGCTAAACGTAAGCATGAAAACCTCACAATCACCTCCGAAATCTTGAAAAGCGCCGGCGCTTCTCCACTGCACCAGAATCCCTGTATTTCCGTTTCAAGCTGTGAATTTGGTCTGGTAATTTACGAGTCAATCTTGTAATAACGCCACGTGTTGATTCAATAATTATATTGTGAAAATATACAGAAGGCTTTTCAAGGGGAAAAATGCTAGTTACCGCTCGCACCCAATCCAAGCGCAAATCCAGACTTAAATGTCATTTTTGACATCATGAAGTAATTATAGTCACAATAATTTATTTATTACTAGCTTTTACCTGTAGCTTCGCCCGCGTGGATGTCGGAAGAATTCCCACGGGAACGTACTACCGGTATTTAATATACCCTAATGTTTTAATCCAGGTTATAAAGCACCTATGTGCCCATCCAATGTTTACGTGGCGCACGCCAGCAAAGCTTTCAATCGACATGATTGTTTCCGACATCTTCACAATCATCGTCATGTTTCAGCCAATTTACACAAAACAAAACCTTGATGGATTATACACCTAAAACCTTCCTCATGAATCACTCCGTAGATTGGTGAAAACCGTAGGGAAATCCGTTCGGTAGTTTTTGAGTTTATCGCGTTCAGACGGAAAGACAGACGCGGCGGTCTTTGTTTTACAATATATAAATGTAGTGATGTAGTGAAATGATAATTATAATGACTAGGTTTTGCCCGCGGCTTCGCCCGCGTGGATGGCGGAAAATATGCCGCGGGGATTAAAGTACACTATGTATTTATCCAGGTTATAAACTATCAGTAACTATTGCTTTTTCTTTTTTTTTCAGTTAGTTTTTAATCATGATCTGGCAGTTTGAGTAATTTATGCGGCCTACCCAAATGTCCTTTCTTTGGTATTGCTCGTCGAATCGTTGAGCTCCTTAAGTTCCGAGTTGAGCTGCACGATTACTGACAAATGCGTGCACTGACTGGACAGGTCCACTCAATCTGTGTGGTTCTTTCTTCACAAGACCATTTCAAACACTAAATGGTCTCCACATGATTTGATCAAGATTATGTCTGGACTTTAAAAGACTGAGTTTGTTTCGGCCTTTCTTAGAGTAGTCAGATAGGAAACGCCAACCTCATCTAGTTTAAAAAATATGATTGACGTGTAAAAGTGTTTGTACAAACCTACTTACAGAAATAAAATCATTTATCATTTAGTGTGCCGAATTGTATCCAAATCCGTTCAGCCGTTTTTGCGTCAATCCGGAACATAAAGATCCAGACAAACATACAAACTGACAAAAATTCTAAAAACTATATTTTGGGCACCAGACTCGTTCCCATACCCCGTCGTAATATTTTTTCGTCTTCGTTACTGTTTTATATGTACATGAGAGCAGGTTTTTTGGGGCAACTTTGAAACTTTGACGTTCATTTGGTACCTGTTTAATTTGAAAAAGATAGCGATGCATTTTGCAAGAACAATTTAATGTTTTCAAAAATATTTGTGTCGTTAAACGATTCTCAACCACTAAGACGCGGGGTTTAAGCCTGTCAAGTAGTTACCAAAGCGACTTATTTACGGTGCTGGAAACTTTGATCAATGCCACAAGCATTGATTTTTTGTATCGGAAGAGGTATAGGCACTGCTGGCAGTAGGACAATAAAATTATAAGCGTCGAGCGTAGCAGCGAGAGTAGCCGCGTGAAGTGTAGCGTCGAGAGTAGCGTCGAGCGTAGGGACGAGCGTAGCGTCGAGCGTAGCGTCGAGCGTAGCGTCGAGCGTAGCGTCGAGCGTAGCGTCGAGCGTGGAGTCGAGCGTAAAGTCGATCGTACCGTCGATAATAGCGTTGAACGTAGCGTCGATTAAAGCGTCGAGCTTGGCGTCGAGCGTAGCGTCGAGCGTGACGTCGAGCGTAGCGTCGATCGTAGCGTTGATAGTAGCGTTGAACGTAGCGTCGACTGAAGCGTAAGCGTCGAGTGTAGCGTTGCTTGTAGCGTCGAGCATAGCCGCGTCAAGCGTAGCGTCGAACGAAGCTCGATTGTAGCGTCAAAAGTAGCGTCGAAGGTTTCGTCGATTTTAGCGTCCAGTGTAGCGTGAAGCCTAGCATCGAACGTCGCGTCGAGTATAGTCTCGAGGATAGCTTCGAGCAGATGATTTGTCTTGACAAGTACCTTACGAATAAAGGTGATAGAACAGATATTTAAACAAATTATAATAATTAGATACTGACTTATCTAAAGCTGCGTTTTCACTTAGCGTTCTGAACAGTTCTGAGCGAGCAAGCGTTTGTTCTCGCGCTAAATGAAAACAGTTGAGCGAGCGAACATGTTTGTTCAGTGATTATCGGTTGGACTCGGCGAATGATTGCTCGCTCGGTCATTCATTCAGTGAAAACAACGTCACCGCCGCCGTGCGAGATTTTGCTCAGTTGGTGTCCGATCTTTCTTTACGAGCTTTTGTTTAGAACAGTTTTCGTTTTCTCGTTGTAGTGAAAACATATGTTTTCTGTTTTGAGCGAACATCGGCAGGACAGCAAACATTTGCACAAAACAAAATGTTTTAGCTTGAACGCGGCTTTAGCTTATCTGACGTTCACGCCTCGTCAATCTTGTAGGAAAATATTACATTTCTATGTTCACGTAAGTTTTATTTAGTAGGTAACGTTTTGTTCATTAAAAGCGTTTTTATTTATGTTTTATTTAATATACTTGTTTTTTTAAACTGATTGATTTCAAGTGACTGCCTACACTAACTGTGGTCCATACACCACAAAAAAAGAAGATCTGATTAATTTCTTTTTTGTTTTATCATGTTTAAATATCGATACCCATCACGTCTGCGGACTTTCGCTAGTTAATATAATTTGACCCTGTCTACATAGAAACTACCAATGTGAAGTTCTACCCACAGGAAGCCACTACATCCTGTGGAAGATACCTACAACAGTTTTTACGGTTATGAAAAAGATATATGTCTCATTGGATTAATTAATATATAGTGTCTCATCATAAAAGAGGAATGTTGTGTGTAGCAGCTGTGGTTAATTACAGTTGCCATTGATAATGAAATAAAACCAAGCAAATCAAGTCATAAGATCGATAATCCATTAACCCTATTTTAATACAAAAGGGCCACCAAAATCGGATCTACATTGCATCAGAATTTTTAATACCTACATTAAAATTGATAAATAAATGCACCGTTTGCCTTGATGCAGGTTAACAGCATTAAACTTAATACATACATACATACATACATATATACATACATACATAAACTCACGCCTTTTTCCCATGGGGGTAGGCAGAAACTACAGAACGCCACCTGCTACGATCCTTACATACACCTTTTGCCTCGTTTAAGTTCATACATCATCGTACACGCACGCCGCGCGCCGGTTGCGAGTACTACGCACCTAACCTTTCTGAAGAACATCACCAATAAGGTCACTATTTATGCCTTCCTAGGACGTCCCTTCCCGGTGTTTCCACTCACATCTGCCATGTAAATACCTTTTGTTAGTCGCCCTTCATTCATCCTCTCAACATGACCAAACCATGTAAGCATACTCTTTTAAATTTTTCTCACTATATCTCCTTTTAAACCGCACCGTTGCCTTATCACATCATTCTTCAGCCTATCATTAATAGTCACACCACACATGCTTCGCAAGGAACGCATTTCCACAGCATTTATTATATTTTCATGCTTCTTTTGCCACAATATACAATATACCATGTACCTATTATGTAGGTATATACTCGTAGTACAACTTATATAATATTACTTCTGACAACTGCGTGAGTAAAAGTGCGAACACCCTTAGGTAAGTAGAGTATCATTTTGGGATTGGGGGACCGAAGATTGCAGCTTATAAATTAGCGAAATTATAGGTAGATAGTGGCGTTGTAGTGCGTCGCGATAATAAGAAAAAGAACCGCCTCCTTAGTTGGCCGGCTACGCGGCTCCACCAACGGTCTCCTGAGCGTGTTCTCAGATCGGCGGGACTCCCCTCTGCTGCGCCACTTGGTAAGAGTCCATACTAGTTGGTATTTAAAGTATTCTCTCATTATTACTCATTATTACTAACACTAGTTATTAAGTTATTTTGTTGATACTAACACTATGAACACATGTCTGACATAAAGAATTTGAATTTGGATTACAGTACCTTGTAGTAAAACATTAATCGTGACGTAAGTCATCTGCGAGCTTAAAGATACGGCAAAACTTGTTTTAAATCCGGTTTACGTTAAATGCAGGTTTTAATAATGAAGTCGACTAAAGTATTTTTTCACAAAATAGAACCGGCACAATCTACCTTTGCGATTCACCAGCGGGGTAATTGCGTAACACACTAACAGTAGGAATAGCTTTCATTTTGACAGTTCAACAACATTCATTGCGTTATTTACGTTGTTGAGCCGACAAATTTTTCAAACATGTGAAGCAATGTATTAGCAATATCCTTTAAAATGATTCAGATTGTGATTGATACTGTGTTGCGCTAATAAGGTTTTGGTATCCATTAATTTTAAAATTAAAAAGGTTCATAATGAATTGCTGCGTTTTCCACGGGGTCGGTCGTTCAAAGAGTTGGAATCATAGTCTTACTATTACTACTATATTACTATTATATAGGTACTTACTATTGAGGTTGAGAAGGATGTCTTATCGTAATGCTGGACGAAGCAATGCCGGGTTTTGATTCCATGCTTACGAACGTCACTACCTACGAGTAAATGCTGGCCTTGTCTATAGGCAGCTACATCTCGTGCTAGATTTGCCGTTATCAATATTTTTTGTCATTTTTGTCCATGTAAAAAAGGTGCCTTTTGACATTTCATTCTAGCTAAAAAGTGCAAACGGTACTGCAGGAGTTAGAACCGTGAGAGTTTTATGTAACTAGAACGTTGCACAAGATTATATTGTACACTCGGCTACATATCAATGTATACATTTCCAGTTCCAGCAGACCTCGCATTGTATTGGCTTTTCGTACAACAAGAAGTTAGCTTATACTGGAAATATATAGCTTGATATTGTAGCCGTGCGTACTTACATACACGAGTCTAGTCATGAACCATTGCCGTACCTAACGATATTAAGGTCAGTGACTTTATTAGAAAAGTAAAGCTGGTTTGTCCACCTATAGCCAACCAAGTTTATGTTAGCATTTATAACAAGGTTTGATAAATGATAAATGATAAGTGAATGTCATATATTGTTGCAATAAGGACACACCTCTTAGGTACTTATGTACTTACCAATTACAAAAAATATGGTAAGGATCATTTGAGACTATAGCTACTATCAATATTTATTCAAATATGTGTGATTATTTAGTGATTCAACCTTTCGTATTGTCGGAACTTGGATCCACGCGAGAGACAATGGCTTTTTAATTGTGTCGGTAATTAGGGCAATCACCCGGTTAAGGATAAAAGACTTAAAATATATGGAAAAAAAAACATAACAAAAAAAAACAGTATAAACATGAGCGAACTGGAAATACCTGTTTAATAATGTTTTTGTGTTTAAAGATTGACAACATTTTGTCATTAAATCGAATACAGAGACAGTATAGCTACACAAACACCATATCTCCCTATTCTAAGTACCTATTAGATATAACGTAAGTTATAGGTACACACGGCTACATATCAAGCTATACAATTCCAGTATAAGCTGATCTCACATTGTGTAAGATTTCCGTACAATGAGAGATCAGCTTGTACTGGAAATGTATAGCTTGATATGTAGCCATCGTACGACATCTTTTCTCATAGAGTCAACGTTATTATGTTGTCTTTGGGGTCTAATCATAATCATAGATGGACAAAAGATTATTCAGAGGAGCCTACCTTCTACTACGTATGTACTTCCCTGGAAAATACGTAATGTAATGTATTTTATAAGATTCTACCGCAACCCAATTAAAGGGAATTACGATACAATACCTACAACCGCGCTTTGCATGCTGATTGGCAGAATTATAAACAATCTGACACCAGAACAGGGGGCACGTAGAGGTCCCCTCGTATAATGAGCCGGCGATACTTGACCGCAGTCCACATACCTAAACTTGACACATTACTTAACCTTGCAAATCGATCAGATTGCAGGGTGGGTGAACCCCACGACAAATGAGACTTCATTGACAATAAATTCAAAGAGGTCATGGTAGGGACGGGTTCAACAAGGAGAAATTGACAACATAATCATTTGAGGGACAAAGTGCATATTGTCGCTGTTTTGTGCAATTATTATAATAATAGTTCTCCAGACCTAATTTCGGCCATGGCGGTCAATCTCAGCGGAGACTAGCCATTCGGCGCGTGAGATACCTATTATAGTACTCACGTGTGTCCGCAAACAAAGGTGCAGAGAGTGCACCTGTGTCTGCGCACACACGTTAATTCTTCTCTCATTATCATAGTCCGACGGGCCGGCAATCCGACACGACTGGAGTGAGATCAGACGCAGGGCTAACGGCTTTCCGAGGCATGCGCGGGGTATCACACCACCTACTTCAAAATCCGGGCTGCTACTGAGAAATTCCTAAAGGAAAAACCTTTGCCCGACCTGGAAATCGAACCGAGGACCCCACGCTCAGCAGTCGCGCTTACGACCACGAGACCAACGGTGCAATTACCTCTAAATGTAGCTGCAGCTTACTTAGCTAACTTTATGGAGAACCATACCTATGTGAAGCTTTACTGAGAAAAACCAATTCCTTAGTTCAATCAATGATTTTATTCTACCTGGAAGCATTAATTAATTGCCGAACTTATTATTATTTTATGGTATGCATGTACCTACCTCACACAGACGATGCGACTTACACAGATGTATCTTAAGGGGTTGCGCTATACATCTCTCAAGCTCAATACATCTCTCTAAGTTCTAAGTTCATATTACTGTATTGAATCACTATTTCATGAAATCATGACATTTGACGCCAATTCTAACTTAAGGAGTTCTATGCTGATTCTAATGATTATAATTCTGTAAAGCCATATTTGTTACGGTCGTGAATCATATTTTAATCAAAATACAACCTGACATTGACCTTCAAATTGCAAATCCTAAGAAAATTTGAATTTCGCGGGCTACCCATGCGCTTCCCCTTTAATGCGGAGCGGGTCACAGTAGCGGTTTCCTAATGGGAACCTATAAACAACAGTAAAATATCGTGGTAGGGTAAAAAATAATTAGAAAGAAAGACATGAGTAATACTTACGTGTTGTGTCGTGTGTTTTCTATTTTCATCTCTTACTAGTTTAGAAGAAGTAGTAGTTTGTGGTGTACTTTCCAACAAAAAAAGCACGCCTAATAAAAACACTGCATTGTGAACCTAAAAGCGGTGCAATAAAAGCCTATTTTGGAGGAAGTATGTTGAAAGGATTGCAATGTACTTAAACTTTATTGCACGATGTGTATTAAATGGTTGTTTGTGTACTGGTTATCTATATAATTATTGTGTTAGTGATGCATCTGTAAATACATAAAGATGAATCATCTTGATCGTCACGTCATTTATGTAAAAGTACAATAAAGTAGGTATTAAAAACGACATACCTATTTTTTTTTAACACTTTCCGGGACAGACCGCCTCTTGACGTTATGTCGGTATATCGTTACGTGACAGTACGGCTAAGGGCGGTGAACTTTATTTCATGTAATTTGGCAAACCGTCGATAGCCGTTGCTTGCCCATAGTATTCCTAAGAAGCACATGATCTAGTGTCACATCACGCGACTTCATTTGTTCGTGGGTGTCACGGCAAACTCTTTTCGAGTCATTTTTCAACACACACATACGCAGTGCTTATGCACCAAAACAACACATGCACACCGCCGACAGGCGTAGACTGAGCCATACAAGTACAATGATGTTGATATTTAGTGTCACGACGTACGCGGCGCCGGCGTGTCGTCGAATCGCTGGGTGTGGTTTTTGATTTTTGACAGCAAAAGCAAGGTAAATAAAGCTTATTTATACATATATTCTAATTAAGTTTGATTATTATGTGTGTTGCGTTATACAGTAGTGCAGTTTTTTTACTAGTAGGGATAAAAACATGATGCAATAGTAAGAAATTACTAAACATAAACGTAGTGTTCTAATGCTATTTACCTACTATTTTAGCTTCTTACCTTCTTAGTTTTTATTGTGAGTATTTACCTATATTGTTTCGCAGATGGCGTCTAAACGGAAGAAACTGGCATCAAGTAACCGTCCAAGTCTGTTTGCTGCTGAAGACGATGCGGAAGAAAGCCACCACGACCCTTACAGTGACGTACATAGATGGTGAGTTCGGCTCTGATACAAATTATGACCCTGATGGTGCTCAGGAAGGCGAAACTAGTGAATCAGATTATGAGATTTTCAGTACGAGAAACGTTAGACTTGTGCATTCCACTAGGATTAGTGAAAGCCCACTTCAATCCAGGGATTCGAGTTCAAGTTCGATATCGGACCAGGAAGTAGATGAAAGGTCTTGCAGTGACCATTCTGTCATAGAAAATAGCGTAGAAGATGGAGTAATGGGCTCTCAGGAACCTGAGTCATCTAGTCATTACCATCAAATTGCACAAATAGATCCAAATCTCACCGATATATTACCAAATCAAACACTAGAGACTATCAATGAGCCTTTGCCAACTACCCCAGCTCCGGATGACGCAGAATGGGTAGATATTGTTGCCGATATTCCTGATTTTAGCTTCGATCAAACATTACCCGGCCCACGCGTGCACATTAATCAACCCGCGACTGAAAAAGATGTTTTCGATTTACTGTTAACGCCAGACCTCGTTGAGTATTTAGTGAATTGCACGACTGCATACGGCAACTCATTAGTAAACCAAAACCGGCCGCACACTAGACACTCAAGACACAGAGTTTTTCATGAGACAAATGTAGAGGAGATGTATAAATTTCTTGGTCTTTCTATGCTTTCCGGACAAATTCATATGCCTGAAAATCGAAAGCTATTTACTCATGCCGACCCATTATATTACCATCCTATTTTCAATTTCGTGATGTCGGGTCGAAGGTACGAGCAAATTTTACGATGCCTATGCGCATCTGAACTCAACGCGAAAGGGCCAGATAAAATAAATGGATTCATAGATCTACTGACTCGCAATTTCCGTCAAGTCTATTATCCTGATAAAGAGTTATCGCTTGATGAATCTATGATGCTCTTTAGAGGTCGATTAATTTTTCGCACATATATGAAGAACAAGAAGACCAAGTACGGAATTAAGTTTTACGTATTAACTTCTCATGACGGATATGTTTTGAACCAAAAAATGTATTCTGGTAAAGCAGACGTTGATGAATACAATACGGGTGGAAAGACCATTGAAAAACTTGTCTTACGTTTAATGAGACCTTACCTGCTTAAGAGATGATTGAAGTTACCAACAGACGTGGGCAAAAGCGCAACAAACCTAAAGAAATAGCACGGTACAACAGCTTCATGTCAGGTATTGATCGTGCTGATCAAATGATCAGTTACTATTCTTGTCCTCGTAAGACGATAAGATGGTACAAAAAAGTAATTTTTCTTGTTCAAAAAATATGTTAAAAAGGACAATGTCAAGAAATACGGATATGTTGAATACAGAGATAAGTTGATAAGAAGTCTTACGAAACTTGGTGATAATGTGGTTGGGAAAGACCTTGTCTCATTTGACGCATGGAGATATCCACCAAAAGCTCCTGAACCAAGCACCTCGATGCCGGGAATAGGCGTTGGTCATTGGCCGATTCGCATTGCTGCGCGTGAGAATTCGAAAAAGAAGTATTCTTTTCTAAACTGCAGAGTTTGCCTAAATCAGGAGCCAAAAAAACGTAGGGAGACAAGTTACCGATGCAGCGGGTGCCCCAAATCTCCTCCACTATGTCCAGAGTGCTTTGAAACCTGGCACAATATTTCTAATACTGAAGTACAATTATGACTGAATTATTTATTTGTTTTCTACAAATTATTTTTGTAATTTTTAATGTTTATTTTATACTTAGCTGCTTAAGTTACTTTACTTACTTTAATATTATAGGATCTCAATTAAAGGAATAAGAAAGACTGATTACTGTCAAAGACAATTAAAGTACAAGTTTGATTTAGCTGTGATTATTATTTTCATACCTGTTTAGTGTAGATAACTTTATAAAAGATCCTCAGTAGATCGAAAGGCAATAACGTCAGGGGCCGTAACCGTCAAAAAACAATTTAAGAAATAACTGTTTCATGACAGACCTCCTCTAGGCGGCACGGCTATTTCAGTATTGTCAATAAGCTTATCAACCGGTCTACACGGAAGGACAAAACGTTTAAAGGCGGTCCCGCCCAACGCCGATATTGCCGTATAATACATTAAAGATTAACATATTATGACAGACCGCCCTTAGGCGCTAGCGCCTTATGGCGTTCCGTCAAAATACACCTTTTCAAATGTATGTAATATGGCAGACCGCCTATAGACGGTACCGCCTGTAGCCGCACTGTCTTATTACATTGCTCATTATTAGTAATGGTATGACGTTCCGCCCATAGGCGTCAACGTCTGTGGCCGTATTTGTCATATCAAAAAATTAAAAATATATGTAATGAGGTAGTACGGCTGTAGACGGTATGACAAAATGTATGGGATTTTGAAGTGTCATATCATTACATTTGCAAATAGTCAAGTGTCCCGGAACGTGTTAATGTAAACTTGCCTATACTTGTTATCTACGAGATTACAGACGCCCAGAGGTACCTACTCACCGCGATTTTTACGACGGTATCGATTGCTTGCATAAATATAAATAAATTAGTAGGTACCTATTCCCTACATTTGTAAGTTTGTAGCTGTAGATAGGTACCTTAATACCTACTTAATATTATTTTGGTGCAAACTTATAGAAATAGGTACCTTTTATCGAGAGTGAGACACATAATATGTGTCTCACTCTCGATAAAAGGTACCTATTTCTATAAGTTTATGTCAGTATTACCTACGCTAGTGAGGTATATTTCACGTCAAATTTTATGGCGGCTCTGCAGTGCGCTAATTGCTGCGCAGTACCTCACCTCTCACCCCCGCTAACTCATGAATTTGTTACTGCGCAGTGACTCGCCCCATGTTCCGAACCGCCATCAAGTTTGAATCGGGCTGTACATGTGTACACTAGTTAGGTAGGTACATAGTTACATACTGTTTGGTAGATTGGCGAGACATATACTTAGATAATAACATAACCCTATTATTATGACCATTATTGTACCATATTTGAATGCAAATTAAAATATTATATTATATGACGGAGAAGGTCCGTCTCTCTCGTTACTATCAGCCATATTTTGACGACTGTGGGCGTACTATGGGTAGTATACATTTTTTTTTTTTGAATGGCAGCTTATAGTTGTGATCACTGAGGTTTGGCTACTCAACCGAACTGTCCTGTGGGTGCCTTAAGATTTTACTCGAAAAGCCTCCAGCCAGGAGCGAAATTGAATACTAAACTTATATTTAAATGACTACACGCTACGGGCACCCCCTGTGGGGTACGGACCTCGGCTTAGGGCGTCACTGAGAGAGGGCAGCAAGTGGGGACAGGCTGGATCGAAATGTTTATATTATGATTATTATTAGGGGAATTTAAGGCTACAGGCTCAGCTATGCCGCGGGCTGGGGACTCATCGGACAAGTCTACTTTTTTCTGGTCAAGCGTTATGTTATAGACTCTGTCGAGCGCCACCTGGCGGCGCTGGCGTCCCTATTAGTCAAAGTCAAACGATTGATTTAACGTATTTCCGACATTATTATACAGGGTGGCAGGGACATCGATGCACAATCTGTTACCATGGATTCAGTACATGATTGTGAAACCCTGCGTTGAAATTTATCGCCGGTGATTAAAGGAAAAAATGCTATTCCTGTGGGTATTGCAGTTTTCTATGAAACAGCAGACTTCTTTTTGATAACCGACGTAAAATTTCTACGCTAGGGTGTCTAGAATCATGTTCTAAATTCATGGTTACAGTTTGCGCGTCGATGTGTCCCTGCCACCTTGTATAGTATAGATCCTTGGCGAAAAATCGAGGATTGTATTCAAACAGACAGTACGTAGTAGATAGGTTGATATCTTTGACGTATCTCGGGACCCTGAAGTCCCGGACTTTTGAAAGGCGTGGGAGGGGCCGAAGTCAACTCGCAGAGTCCCGTTCTACACTCTTTATTAGTATTACGTACTTAGTACTTAATGTTTAGACTGGAAGCCAACCCCAACCTAGTTGGTAAATGGTCTAGGTAGACAGATAGTTAGTTAGTAGATACTTTAATGTTGCTGTGAAAATATGTGATCAAAATAGCCCTAGGATTGACTGTACCGTTTTATTAGGTAGGTACGTGTGAAACTAATTTCTTCGGGCGAGTTGCGTAAATAAGTTAGTTAGCTGCCTACAATTTGTATAACTAAGGGTAGGCTGTGACGGAGCAGCATAATGCTCGTCCAGTTTTTAATTGGTAAATTGATAATGAACAGTCAATGTGTTATTGGGTTTTTCCATTCTCAATAGGTTCGCCCTCTATTACATAGGGCTTAAAAAAAGCATAGACAAATTTACTAAAAAAAAATACCCTGTATTCAACTTAGTTTATGCAATTCTATAACACTTAAGTAAGAGGCTTCGGACGGACAGGTTTCATTCAGGCCTTGAAATACCTATAGAGAGACCTCTTACATAATATAACTCCTCTGCGCGTGCCCCTTCAGAGAATACAGGTATGATGTTAAGTTTTATTATTAGGTGCTGACACATTTATGAGAAATTAGGTACATAATATAATTAGTTTTACAGCATTCAAGGCCAGCCTTATTCTTATTTTGATCGTTTATTACAATGACGCGGCATCTGATTCTTTTGATGAAAAATTGTGGGTATGTAGGTACACAGTCGTTTTTACTATATACTGGGTTATTGATTATATGTCGGCAATCCGTTAAGGGTATGTAGGAGAGGTCATTTTCAACCGAATGACCCCCGATGACCCCTAAGCAAATGTCAACCATTTTCGAATAATTCGACATTTTATATTTTTTTGAAGATATCTGGTATCTTATTGTATCTCGTTGGATAGCTGAGAAGTTGTAGGTACTTACATGTTTTTTGAATGTTCTGCCAATAAGGTACTTCCGTGTTTTTTTGCAGAAATCGACTATTTTGGTCAAATAACCTACTCAAAATTATAGAAAATAAATTGTAACGATTTGTAAAACTACTAAAGATTATTATTAGTCATTTTATGGGTGATTATTATTGTATTGAAGTAGAAGCAGATAATAATAATTAAACAAAAATCATGCATTGTTTTTTTTAAATAAATTTTCAAATGTGTGTACTTACTGGTAAAAAAATATAAAATGCCAATTTACTTGAAAATGGTTGACATTGCATATGGGTCATCAGGGGTAATTTTGTTGCAAATGACCTCTCCTTTATTCCCTTAATGGATTGCAGACATATATGCAATAACCCTGTATATACAAACATAAATATTAGATGCTGCTCCCCCAGCAATTTAAAGCTCCCTACACAGGTTTAATGTCCGTCCAGAAGTGTTCGGATATGACCGGTTTTTAGCCCATGTCCGGACTTTGTCATTTTTCTTTTGGACTTTTCATGGTTTGTTCTACATTTGGCACTACTTTACCCCACCGAAATTGTAGGTAACTGTAGGGTTCGTATCTTACGTAAGTAGTTACCTACGTAAGACTTAAGATACTGCACCCTAATTGGGTAACACACTATCTATCACAATCTGAATCATTTTGAAGCCTATTGCTAATCCATTGCTTCATATGTTCGAAAAATTTGTCTGCTCAACAACGTAAATAACGCAATGAATGTTGTTGAACTGTCAAAGTGAAAGCTATTCCTACTGTTTGTGTGTTACGCTATTACCCCGCTGGTCACATAGATAGAAGAACTCATTCCAACTGAAGCTACCCGTAGAATAAACCCTTTAGTAAGTAGGTAAACGTAAAAGAGATATTTACCATTGCCACTCGAAAAAGGGCATTTTATTCGTAGGGGCATTTGTTTCATCGATAACAAGACAACAGTGAATAAAACTCTCTTTCAGTCCCTGAGTCAATAATAACATTTTGAATTTGGAACAAGCACGAACTATAGGTACATACCAATATAAACAAAAAATAATAAAACGTGCTGAAAGTACCTACTGGCTGGCTAACTGGAGCTATTCTAAAGCCACACAATTAAATTTAAAAAAAGAAATATGCCGCCAATTTTAATTTCGAAAACTGTTCTACTTTTACTACTTATAATTTTATTTTTTAATGTTTTCCTTTGTTTTCTTATTTTGTTACCGATTTTATAATAAAATGTGATAACTATTAATACTATATGTACTACTAACTATTTCTTTTCTCACGGTCAATGGTAAAAAGTAGAGAACACAACTCCTAAAAATACGAATTCATCTCGGTCCTTGTAACTATCCCTCGCTCCGCTCAGGATTCTAATCTAGAATCGTTCGCTGCTCTCGGGACCCAACTTAGTCCCTCAAATTCAAAAAGTCCTTCAAAATTCCCTTTTTTTCACTTGTTGTATAACCTACAATTTTAAACTATCAGAAATGGGCTTTCTTTCTAGCAATATTGTTTTACATAGTACACCCCTGAAGAAGACTTGTCCAGCTATTAAATACCGATTATATTTACATCAGTATCTATATTTCAACTGGCAACAAACAAATTAGAATATTTATTTTAGTTACGCACTGTTAGGAGTCATTATCATATTATATCGACAGATAACGTGTAGAAGTATTTATGTAATTATAATGAGCTAAATATTTAAACATGAAAGGCCAATTACTGCGATGTGACCAGATAATAACTATTTATTCCGTTTGCTTGAATTTCGTTCAATTTCATCATATTTTTTTCTATGGCAGTCTAGCAGATTACGTTCAAGTCTCGAAGTGTTAAACTCACAATTAAATAAAAGTACCGAACTGATTTACACGACATGAAACGGTAGCGTCCTTTTAACATTATTATCACCTCTATGAGTACCTACCTATATATCTAGACGGTTGAGTTGAGCCCCCATCGTCATCAAAATATTAGTTAACATCATTGTGTGTGTGCTTGCGAAATAATTACATAAGTCACGCTAAAAAGAACACACATTTATAACATTCAGTCATAGGGCATGACAGGATGCCCCATCAAAGATGTGATGTGGATCCTAAAAGTTATAATTAAAATACACATTTAAATACACTACATATTACAGTGACATTTGCATTTGACACCTATGTATTTTTAACGATTGTCAGATTCTAAGTACGTATTGGACGATAGCTATAATTGACGTCAGTAATTAAATCAGAGGAAATTAAGCAAAATAACGATAACCCAGATAATACGAAGCACCCATACGATAATAGTAATAGATGCATAAAGTAAATTGGACAAAATCAAACTTGTTTAGTTTTCTATTTGTCACCATGATGACATTGCGAGCTGGTGGATTTAACGGTGTGGGTAATACGGAATACCTCATGGAAAAAGTATGTACTATACAGCGTGTATCAGAAAGGTGTGGTCAAATTTAAGGGTGTGGTACAGACCATCAAACAGATATTTTTTTACGATGGTGGTCCCATGGAGAATATGGTCAGTTTTATGGTCTGTACCACACCTTTCTGGTACATGCTGTACTAGGCATGCACCATGTTGGCCCAGTGACGGCGTCGCTGTCGGTGTTTTTTTTTACACCGTTTGTCACTTTTCATAGTGATTTCGTTAGTTCCGCTCAAGCCATACATATCTCCTAACACAAAGCTGGGTCACACAAGCTAGGACAAGCTTGCTCTCAAAATCTGTCATCATCATATCGAACGGATCGGTCACAGGACTCAGAGAGGATTTTTTCATTATCACCACATCCAATCATCATAATTCTGAAGAATAATAAAAGGTTTTCCATTGCATGAGTCTACAGCTTCGACCAGGTACATGGAAAAAAATAGCGTGTTCACGGTTGTAAGTGGGCGTGGTTACCATAAATAAATAGCTGATGGCAACTCCGTGACTATGATGAAATCTAATGAAACGTTTTTGTATGTCGTGTACCGTGCGCACGGGCACCTAGACCGTGTGCATTGTGCACTAAGTATAATAATTATACTAATTTTGCTTATAGAAATGAATGAAGTCGGAGTCCTTCAAATGTATGAACGTTTTTGTTAAGTCATTGAGTTTTTCTAGTTATCTGAAGACGTAAGAAAACAACACAATTTATATCAGTAGCTTATCTGCACGAGTAAATTCCTTACTTAGCTAAGTAAAGATTAAAAATATTTGTGGTATACACGGCTGCATAACAAGCTATATTTTCCAGTATATGCTGATCTCGCATTGTATTGGATTTCCGTATAACGAGAGGTCAGCTTATACTGGAAAAATATAGCTTGGTATATAGCCGTGTGTACATGGGTATGGCCGTGGCGGGGTTAGAGATAGTCACAATCAGATGATTGTGACTATCCCTCCTCTAGATATCTACATAATAGGACCTGTACCTATATTAGTAGGTACATAATAGGATAACTTTTACCCCAAATATCCCAATGGATAAGGGCAAGAGAATGATGATGATAAATAATAGGTAACTTTTTCCCTGTGCTTGGCTGCTCTCTTTCATCCTCGTGCGTCTACCTGCATAAGGTTCCCGGCCATCCAGTCTGGATTTGCATGAGTCTCACTTACCTTACCACGAATAAGGTATAGATACGGATGGAACACTATTCTATTAAACAAAATCCTTGTGTTCTGTTTAATTATGTAAGTGGTTAGGACTAGTGGCGGCCCAGTGGTTAAAACCCCGACTTACGAGTCGTAGGTCGAGGTTCCGAACTCAGGCAGGTGCACTCTAGTTTGTGCTATTTATTTCATCACCACTGCTCTCAAAACGGTTGAGGAAAACATTGTCAAGAAACCGCCATATCCTAGACTAGCACCAAAAATTTGAAGACTTCGTTAGTTGTATATGTGACATATCTACCAACCCATACTGGGTCCACGTAATGGATTATGGCCCACACGGCAAGCTTCACTCTCTCTCACAAACAGGAGGCATGCGTCCCAGCAGTGGGAACATTATAGACTGATTTTTCTATGTTTCATAAACTAGTTAAGAAAATACAAAAATAGGTAATAAGATAATAATAAATATGTGAAAAAAATTATACCTACTACATAAAGAATGCTGGAAATGCAATTTATTTGTGGTCGGCGCAACATGTCTTTTTCTTCCATATTTCTCTTTCAGTCGTCATCTCGGTAGTCCCTCCCTTTCTAGCTATCTTTCACACAGTCCTTTCATCGTTTCTTTGGTCTTCCCCTACTCTTATAGCCTTATAGTTATTTATTTATCATAGCCTCCATGTCTTACAAGAAACAGAGATTTCGATAATGTTTGTATGTTGTACTTAGGCAGTTAGGGGCAAAATAAAACTGTTTGAACAATTAAATAAAAAAGATTTTAATGAAAAGGCTTAGTTCTTTAAAATACCGTAAGTATTAAAATAAGGCTTTAGTCTCACAAAAAGGCAAATTGGGCTTATATAAAATGACCCAACCAACCCTTTGAATTCGTTCACCGACAGCCCAGTTAAACTCGAAAAAGGAGGGCTAAAAGGCTCGAATCTTTTGAGCCCTAATAGTAATACTGGCTGATAAGCCATAACATACCTGGTCCTGTAATCCCCAAGGACTAGGCTCTATCATTTCGCTAGTTGTGTTTTAGATAGGTAATTATATCACATGTAGTAAGGGGCGATATTCTAAATTTGTACCTACATCGATAAAAAGTAAAAATGGGTCAGGTGGCGATTTTTATGACAGGTCAAGTTCTCTGTTGACCAGGTAAGGAGTAGATTCCAAAAACTGAACGCTTTTTTTTATAAGTACCTATCATAGTTCATAATAATATCTAGTAATATAAACTACTAAAAAGCCATCCTAAAATTGTGCACAAAAGATTGATTTTTGAATTTTATGATCATCTGTGCAAACATGAATGCATTTTAATTTGACTTGTGTCATTCACGTTAACTGTCTGTGACCTGACCTTGACAAACCTTACCAAAAAAAAAATCTGTCATCAAGATGACAGATTTGAAAAACTTTGGAAGGATTCATATTCAAAGTTTTTTACTATGAAAGTCGCCTTATTTATTATTTTTTTACTATTAAGTAACGGTTTTCAGCCGGTAGAGATAGGCAAAAACTGACATCATTATTATTAAAACAGTTTTAGTTTGTGAAAGGGAATTTGAAAAGAAAACTTGCTCCGGAATATTATCATAGTACCAAATGTACTTAGCGTATACCTACAATATTATAACATATCGGTCACCAGTCGCACTTGTTTGGCATGATAGGTGTTTATCGCTGGTAACTCTATATAAGAGGAACGCACGCAGCCCGAGCGGTATTTGTGTTCACGGTACGCGTCCAGTGAGCCGCTCCGTCCCGTTGACAACGAACGCTTGCAATAACCAAACCAAAATGGCTTCAAGGGAACCTGCTACTGACCAGCTTGTTAATTTCAAGAAAAATCTTAAAGTAAGTTCAAGTTTTACTGTTTTAGTGATAATGTAGGCAGTGAACAACATTGTAAAAGTGCTTCGTTTTCGCGGACTGTGTTTACTCTGGGTAACTTGTGAGCTAATTCGACGAAAGTACTTTTAAACTTAGGAATATTAAATGTGACTTTCGCTATTTGCATTTACTTTTTACTGTGTAATGCTGAGCATTGTGTGTATATTAGTGGTACTCATGTCCCACGTCATTAATACATTGATCTTTGTACCTTGACTTGGATTATCAAGAATTTTGTGTAAACATTGTTTTACACTTTGATAAAAATAACAGTAGGTATGATTTGTTTTTCACTTTGATAAATCATACATTTTGGTGTTTATTGAAATATACTGACACATTGTAGTACCTACTTGTAATTAGTGAATGAATTCATGTCAATGACTGCATCTAGAACATGTTTATTTTAACATCAATTAAACAGCTCTTGGCGTTCACCTTGTAATGCATTGCGAATTAACATATTACTTAAAACTGTGAACATGTGTGACAAGTTATCTTACTGAGTTTTTATTTGACAATATTGTCTTTATGATAGTTGTTGATGCTGCTACTTATAGTTTTACAATGTTTTTTATTTATTATGTTTCAGGATTCTCCTGGCTACATCACTACAAAAACTGGAGCACCTGTTGGAGTCAAGACTGCTATTCAAACTGTTGGGAAGAATGGACCAGCTCTATTGCAAGATGTCAACTTCCTCGATGAGATATCTTCATTTGACCGGGAACGTATACCAGAGCGAGTTGTGCATGCCAAGGGTGCTGGAGCATTTGGGCAGTTTGAAGTGACTCATGACATCACAAAGTACTGTGCGGCTAAAATCTTTGAAACAGTTGGAAAAGTAACCCCAATGGCTGTGAGATTCTCCACTGTTGGTGGTGAAAGTGGCTCTGCTGACACAGTCCGTGATCCTAGAGGATTTGCTGTAAAATTCTACACTGATGATGGTAACTGGGACCTTGTTGGTAACAACACACCTGTTTTCTTCATCAGAGATCCCACTTTGTTCCCTAGTTTTATTCATACTCAGAAGAGGAACCCTGCCACTCATCTTAAGGATCCTGATATGTTTTGGGACTTCATCACACTGAGGCCAGAGACAACTCATCAGGTGCTATACTTGTTTGGAGACCGTGGTATTCCTGATGGATACAGGCAAATGAATGGATATGGTTCTCACACTTTCAAACTTATCAATGCTCAAGGAGTGGCACACTGGGTGAAATTCCATTACAAGACCAACCAGGGAATAAAGAACTTATCTGTTGAAAAGGCTGGTGAACTGGCATCTACGGACCCTGACTATTCTATTCGAGACCTTTACAATGCTATTGCCAAGGGTGACTTCCCATCATGGACAATGTACATCCAAGTCATGACAATGGCTCAAGCAGAAAGCTGTAAATTCAATCCATTTGATTTGACCAAGATTTGGCCCCATTCTGATTACCCTCTGATTCAAGTTGGCAAAATGGTCTTAAACAAGAACCCCAAAAACTACTTTGCGGAAGTTGAACAGATTGCATTCAGTCCTGCTAATTTGGTGCCAGGTATTGAGCCATCTCCTGACAAGATGTTGCAGGGTCGTTTATTCTCATACAGCGACACTCACCGTCACCGTCTGGGAGCCAACTATTTGCAAATCCCAGTAAACTGCCCCTACCGCGTCACTGTGGCTAACTACCAGCGTGATGGACCACAAGCTATAAGCAACCAGGAGGGAGTCCCCAACTACTTCCCCAACTCATTTTCGGGCCCTCAAGAGTGCCCGCGAGCGCAGCGCCTGCAGCCCAGGTACAACATCAGCGGTGACGTTGACAGATACGACAGCGGCCAGACCGAGGACAACTTCTCTCAAGCTACAGAACTTTACAAGAAGGTGTTTGATGATGCCGCCAAACAGCGCGCGGTCGAGAACATTGTGGGTCACTTGAAGGATGCCGCAGGCTTTATCCAAGAGAGAGCTATTAAGATCTTCACTCAAGTTCATCCTGATCTAGGTAGCAAGATTGCTTCTGGCTTGGCCCCATTCAAGAAATATCATGCCAATTTGTAATTAAATATAAGGAACGTATGGGTGCTATTTTATGTTAGATACTAAGCAACAAGATATTTTTTTATCATCTTGTGGGTAAACTTGGGTCTTTATGAAATATGAACATTATGGTACATATTATAAACAATTCCATTTTATAACACTTTTAAGGTGATGTACACTTAATATACTACTGCATAATAAAACTGACTGTGTTACTGATTATATTATTTAAAATATACCATTTTGTAAATACAATACCATGTTGTTTTATTGAATTCCAGAATTCACAACACACAAACATAACATTACGCCTGCCTTCCCCGAAGGGTTAGGCAGATTTGTACCTATAGTACATCCACATTTCGTTGTCCAAAATTCATATACCTATCTGTGTGTGACCCTCAATAGTTAATGACAATCTTATCACTGGGTTATCTTTCGAATTTTTCATTAGGAAACTACACGAAGGTACACAAGTTCAGCAATTATGCTTTAAAATCTCACAAATAGAGAAAAGACGATCCCTATCAGAAATACCGTGTGATGGCCCTGAGGTTACGGCTCCCGTTTATGCACTAGGTTGTAGGTTCGAAACCGGACAAATACCAATTCGACTATTTGAAATTCAAATTCATATTATGTATATTTGAAGTTATATCTGGGCATCAACTGACATCGGTGAAGAGAAACATTGTGAGGAAACCCTGGCTCGAGCAAACATAGTTATCAGTGCTTTTGTCTTATTATATTATAATCCCGAGACAGTCGCAAAATAACTGTGCTGCCGAACAAGACGTTTTCTTTTATTTTTGAAGACTATCTAGTAAATTAGTCAATGTTTTCTTTCTATCTGGGAACAGGTACATATTGAGTAAATAAGGTATACTTAAGCCCATAAACATAGTAGCTATGTTAGCGATAAGTAAATATATAAAGTTAATAAATTTTTAATTGGAGCTGATAGAAAACTCTTACTGACAAACAAATAAATATCATGCTGGGACTGCGATCAAAATAGCACTGCAGTGTGTTGTTATCAGCATAACAATGTGAATAGTAAAATATTGCACTGCATATAGCGTGTAGTGTAGGTAATAGGTATTGTTTTTATGATACATGTAAGAATATAGGTAGGTACCTACCTATAGAGAACTCATACAGATTTAGTCAGCAGCACAAGGTCCTTCCTTGGTATAAAATTAAGAATAAGATGAGCTGACACATCAATTATGTGAAAAAAGAACTTTAGTTCTTTTTAACACGGGGTTGGCGGGGTCTTTCAGACCCCGCCATCTCCTTCTAACCTAACCTGTCCGAGTCGGGGTGCCCCAACTACCGAGCTCGCTTCGCTCGCTCTTGTATCCTATCCCACCCTTGCATTTTGAAGCAAACTTAATTTTGGTGAGCAACTTAAACAAGATTTGATGAGCATTTATCCATTTTGGTAGGCAAAAAGAGTAAGTATAAATACAACACGTACAATTATTCTGATGAGTGTATAATTATTTTGGAACTTAAAACGTTGTGCTTTAGGCACCTCGGTATAGAGTGGGTTTATTTTATTGGAAATTAACATATTTTACTTGGTAAGTACTTAGTTTTAGGGTCTAAAAAATATTTTTGTGAGCATTTAAATTGTAGCTAAGTGTCCAATCCAAGTAGCAACATGTACACATGTCATGTAGGTTTATTAGTTTATTCATGAATCGAAAGTTCTGGCAAAGCTATGAAAATTACTTGCCTACCTATATAATTAACATATGTGAGTAGGTTAGAGATAACTAATTAATAATAATAGCTAAGTAGTTTACCATTATTAAGTAAAATTTGCATAGGCACACTATACTAAACTATTGTTTACCTACTGGTTGGGTTTACGTATGTACCTAGATACTTTTGACTAAGAATACCAATCTCTTGTTGAAACACAAAGTTAAAGTTACCTAACAGATAACTTACAAAGATAAGTAGGTACCTAAAATATGTTGGATATGCTTGACCTTCGCTGGTTTTCATTAGGTAGGTACATACCTACTTATTTTTATTGTGTTTCATTATCATTATTGTAGCGATAAAACTAATTGAAGTGAGTGTCAAATTTATTATCTACTAGCTTTTGCCCGCGGCTTCGCCCGCGTGTAGGTCCGGAATTATCCCACGGGAACGTACTACCGGGATAAAAAGTATCCTATGTCTTATCCAGGTTATAAACTATATGTGTGCCAAATTTCATCCAAATCTATTCTGCCGTTTTTGCGTGATTGAGTACCTAACAAACATCCATCCATCCTCACAAAGTTTCACATTTATAACATTAGTAGCAGGATATTAGTAGGATAGTAGGATCAGCCGTCAACATCAAGATTTATAAAACAGAGCCCGTGTTTGTAGGTCTTGATACCTTCTGGGTACTGACCACTCTATCACTATGTTTGCATCAGCAAACGGCATCATCAATCACAGGTCGACTTTTATCCACTGATCTCCATCATACCCTCATAAGCACTCCATACCACCATAGGCGCCTTTGCTTGCGCCAATCTTCACGCTCCTGTGCTAGTGTCATCCAGGCTAATTCCGCCGCTGGACGACCGGCATGCACGACCCGGGACTCGTTTATTTTAGGCTATGTGGAGCTGGCGCTGGTGACCGGGAAGTATACAAATCGTTTGTCATGGTATGGGCACGTGTTGATGAGGAAGGATGCCTTGAGGAAAGATTTGATTATGAACGTGTATGGCTATAATAATAGCTCGAGGAAGACCATCGAAACGGTGGATAGATTGAGTGCGATGGATAGATGACAAGGCCTGAAAGAGGAGATAACGGCTGATAGATATCTATGGTAGGTATCTAATAGGTATGGCAGACGAAGTCATGCTGTACTAACTTCAAATAAATTGGGATAAGTAGGTCCATAAGGACAGGAAGATATGTAGTCAATGTAACTTGCCTGTTATACCACTCACTCATTGGAGGTAGGTACGGTTGATAATGGAATTATAGGTAGGTACTCGTAGGGTTGCACACTTTTTTATATCATAACATAACATCACGCCTGTATTCCCCGAAGGGTTTAGGCAGAGCTGCACTTATAGTACACCCACATTTCGCCAGTTATGTTTAAGTCCCATGTAACAGGGGCCGAGCCTATTGCTATCAACCGGGCAATAGGGCAAATCCAAACTCAGGGCTGCTATTGAGAAATTGCAGATGGAAACCCCCAATAACACTTTGCCCGACCCGGGAATCGAACCCAAGACTTCATGCTCAGCAGTAGCACTAGCGACCTCTAGACTAACGTAACGAGGCAGTTTTTATATCAAATATAGTATTTTCGAAGCCATTGCCTGTAAAAATATAGAAGACTAGCTTTTGCCCGCGGTTTCGCCCGCGTGGATATCGGCAATTATTCCACGGTACGTTGCCGTGGTATAATTTCCTTTAATCCTAATTAATCCTAAGTAATTAAGTTTGTGAGAATGGATGGATGGATGGATGGATGTTTGTTACTCTTTCACGCAAAAACTACTGAACGGATTTGGATGGAATTTGGAACACATATAGTTTATAACCTGGATTAACATGTAGGATACTTTTTATCCCGGTAGTACGTTCCCGTGGGATAATTTCCGACATCCACGCGGGTGAAGCCGCCGGGAGAAGCTAGTTTATAATATTAGTATGATAAGCAGGAAAGCGAAAAAAAATAGTAGATATCTTTAAAAAAGAAATAATTAATTTTGGCTATGTACTTTGAGCCTTTATTAAAATATTTTTTATGTCTCATAACTATTATTAAACTCTAGAAATAAATTATGGTTAAAAAATACCTTTGTTTTAACTTTTACGAGATTAATACTGGCGCTATTGCGCTCATCTCGACATTTTGTATTCATCACTGAAAATATGCGCTCACTAAAAGCTGAATTTGGTATAGAAATACGAAATGATACTATTTTGAAAATATAAGAAAAGTCAGAATCAGTGAGTAACACTTGTTGCCATTTTTCAGCATTCGATTTAGCAACACATTTTTGGTCAGAGAGAACAATAGCCAGAATTTTATTAAATTGATTTATTTCTGAATACAAATTTCTTAGTTTTATACTTATTTTAATTAAATAACGCCATTAAAATTTTCATCGAAAATATAGTAGGTAGTTTCGCCTAATAAAATCCTTTTTTTAATATAGAATGTCGGCCTCTAACATAGTAGTATATAGTAGGGTTGGCAACCCTAGGTAGGTACCTACTTGCTACAATCATGTAAATAAAAAAGTATTGCTTTGGAAAAACTACATTTCATGGACACTGCTTATAGACTATATAGTACACAGTTAAAATAAAAACGTTAGATAAGTAGGTATTGTTCTCACGAACTGTAGGTAATATTACCTACCTCCGGATAAAACTTAATATGACACTGTCGAAGTGCTAGCGTGTTCTACACCAATTAAAATTAGCATAGTTACATACCTCCACTTACCTAATGAGTCCAATTGTGTCGCTTATTTAAAAAAAAAGAAGTAAGTATAATAAGGTACCTGTAGGTACCGGCAGGTACCTGTGTTAACGTTACTCTTTATTTTTTATGGTTACACAATTCATGATAAGGTAAAGTCACAAATTGAACAGTTCATTAATGGCTAGACGCTAATTTTATGAGGCTACGATAATAATTCAATCACAATAATACCACACTTTGCACCGGTAGGTTTGGTAACCTACAAAATGGTGTCGTTAAGGCTCCCACAGACTGGTACGACACGACAGCGCGGCGCAAACTGGCCTAGAAGAACAATTTCAATGAAAACTTCATGGAAATGTTCTACCAGAATCGCGTCGCACCGTCGCGTCGCGCCTCTTTGTGGCAGCCTTTATGCTACCCATTACCTACTAACGTAAACTAGAATTTTCAATCTAATGATAATTGAATGACTTTATTATCTACCTACTAGTAGATACTTAAGGGGATGCGATAAAGTAGCCCAAGAAATACATTTTTTCTTATGTACCTACGTTGTTTGCAATTTGTAAGTCAGTGTCAGGTTGTTTATTTAACCATGGTCTAAAAAAACAAGGTCTGGCACTCCGACAGTGACACAAGCTTACGTCACTACCCAGTTGCCACTTTATTGCAACAAAACAAGAAGTATGGAAACATTTTCAGTCACCATTCTGTTAAAAAATATATATCAAGCATTTAAATTGTCGTTTTGTTTTTCTAATCAAACGAAACAATTCAATTTAAACTTATACCGACGTAATTGTTAGTTAAAACCTTATTGATTTATTGGATTCGCACAGGTAATAAAGGCGGTTGGGGAGTTATTATGACACACTACTGGTAACACAGCGGTGTTGACGTAGGCTTGTGTCACCCACGTGACCACTGTGTCTCGGAATGCTATACCTGGCGAAGTATATTATTATACCATGTATTTAACAAACTAATTATGATCATTAAAATCATATAACATCTCTCTAAGTTAGACTTGACCTAAAATGACACGATTTTGTGCAATAGTCATTCAAAAGGATAATTTAAACTTAGAGAGTTGCATTGATGATTTTAATGATTATAATTCTGTAAATACATACTGTCAAACGGGGTGAATAGAGATGCAGGGGTGAATCGGAACGAAACTTTAAAAGGGATTTTAACATTTAAATAATATAGTTTGTTACCAACAAGGATAGGTACTTAATCGTTAATTATAATACAGGAAACACATTAGAGTACACATATTTAGATGTTAAAATCCCTTTTAAAGTTTCGTTCCGATTCACCCCTGCATCCCTATTCACCCCGTCTGTTGGTATATGTTACGGTCGCAAATAGTATTTTAATCAACATACATCCGGATACTCACTTGCAATAGGCAACAAATTTAAGAAAATTCTAATTTCGCGGGTTTCCTAGGCGCTTTCGTTAGGTACAGTGCATTATGAGAAGCGCAGACAGGTCACATATGCAGAACATTAGGTTGGTAGGTACAGTTAGCAACGAAATTCGATTTACACTACACTGGACCAACGTTTTTTGGTAGATTGATAGAAAGGCAAACCATTTATTTAATAAGAAATCATCATCATTCAGCTGAAAAACGTCCACTGGTCCATGTCCACTGTCCACAGGCAAAGTTATACAATCATAGAACTGTGCAGAACTCATTCTTTGTGCTCGTAGAATTAATGGGTGATGGGAAATTCTGGGAAGGCACGCACGAATTAATCGATTTTCGTCGCTGACACTACATGGAATGCCTACATACTTAGATCTTATCTAAATAGCCGTATCATCTGGTAGATAAGGGTAGGTATCAACGTTTGTTGATTAGCTGAGTGGGTAATTAGTGTAGTTTAATTATTTATTATAAATGTTTTGTAGCTTGCTAGCGCAAAACAGTTTTTTCCTTTTTTTATTTTGGCCGGATTTTAAGTATTAATAATCTTGCATAGTATCACGTGAGTTTGTTAAGCGTGTTGTTCTCCAATAATTCTAAAAACAACAAGTTCAGCTCACAATTTAATAAAAATAAAGAAGGAAAATACTTTTATTTGCGGTAAACCATAACGCAAAGAAAAGACACACACACAAAAAATAACAAGTTTGGGGATAATTGAATCAGATCCACGCCAAACGGGCATGCTGCAGCTGTGACCCTATGCGAGACAGAGCCACAGCGCTGGTTCTCAGCGATAGTCAGAGTTGACGTGATGACGTCAACAGTTGCAGCATAAAGTGAGATACAAAATAAGAAAAAAATTATTAAATAAATAAATACTTACACAATACAAGTTCCAAACCAATACCTTCTGGGATGGAATTTGGCCACTTGCTACTCCAATACCTATTGGCTGCTGAGAAGCTGTACAGCTGAAAGCATGATAGTAGGAAGGTGTCTGCAGTCCACTGCAGCTGAACATAATTATGTAGGCCTCTCCAATCGCACACCATTCATCTCGATTTTCGATAAAGAAAGAAGATTTTTTTTTATAGAAACGCCTTATAAATTGTTTGTAGCAATGACTGACTAGACAAAGGAATTCAATGCAGTTAATAAAATTATGATTGATAGTCGATAGTCACCTTCATTACTTAGATTATATTATTTGAAATTTTAGAGACGACAGGTGCCACAGCGTAGGTAGTTTCAATGGCTTACTGAACAGATAAACCAAATTTATTAATAACAAGCTTATGTCTGTCCGTGGCTTCGCTCGCGTGGATGGAAGTGAGAATACTATTGCGGGTGTGCACACAACACCTTACCTAAGTTTCACCGCAATCGAATGAATTCCTCGTATGGGAACCGAGAAGGAACCATTGCAAATAAAGAAAGATTTCAATTTAAACGACTTCAAAACAGGAGATTAAGCATTTTGCACAAAAAACAGTATTTGGGTAGGTAGGTATACCGATTTCTCCGTGATTACTGGGCCGATTTACACGATTCTTTTTCATTTGGCAGAAGAACCCCGCGTGGTGGTCCCTTAAAATTATAAACTTTGCTTAGTTTATAAGTTAGCTTCACTAATATGTTTTTAATCCTCGTCATCTATGTCGATCATATTAAAATATTGACAAAGCGAGTACCTACACGAATTTCTACCACAAGTAAAAAGTAAAAAAGTGGTAAAGGGTATTTTATTTATTTATGTACGCAGATAGAAGATTGTTGCTGGCCAAGTGCTCTACTAATATTACATCTTGTTGGGAGTTCGAAAGTATCACCAGTTAGTGTCTGAAAAGTTGAGGATGACTGTTGTGCGCGACATGTGATGCGGAAGAAAAGGAGCATCGGATCAGAATGGGATGGTTGTTCAAAAAGGGACAGACCAAAGTTAAGAAGGATGGATTGTCTTGTGTCATCATTTGTGAAAGGTGATAAATTATAATTATTATCTATGGTATCTCTCACTTCCTTCCTGGAAGTGAAGTAAATTCTGCAATGACGGCTAATAGAGTTCAAGAGATGTATTGTACATAATAGGTAAAATTAAAAACCCCCGACACAAAAGAGAACTGATGACCTTGAAACGGCTGAACCGATTTTGATAAAACATGTCTAAGAACCACCGCTAGAAAACCTGCTTTCAAATAAAAAAAACCGTATTCAAATCGGTTCACTCGCTTAAGAACTACGGTGCCACAGACAGACACACACACACAGCGGTCAAACTTATAACACTCCTCTTTTTGCGTCGGGGGTTAAAAAAGATATGCTGCGCTGATCCACCCAGATAAATTAGCATGAGGGCAAGAGCATGATACAGGTAGTTGTTTCTGGTAATTTACATTTTACAAAAGGGGAATTTAGATCTTAGGCAAAATTCTACAAATAGATTTCCGGATTAGGTCAAAAGTATATTCGCTTTATCTATGAGTAAGATAAATCTTGTTCTACTCTATTGTATCTCTGTTTTTTTTTAAATATATGACATGTGACATAAGTATACGTTGTTTTTACATATTTATTTACAATGTTTTGAGATATTTTTGTTGATTCTTATTTATTTTTATTTTATTTTATAATGCTCTACAATTTGTGCTTTTTACAAATTGTTTTTATGTATGCTTTGGAACAAGTTATAGGAAACTGAAGCAAATGTGATTTGTAACAAAATTGAACTTCTTATTCAGTAAATTGCAATTTTGCAACTCGAAGGTCTTCAATATTGGCTCCGTGGTCTCTAATACGCCCACGAACATTGAGCAAAGGTATGTCATCATCATTATTTCTGTTGTCACCAAATTCTACATTCAAGTTATCATAGAATACCGCGTGACAATCGATAGACACCAATTATACAGGGTGGAAAAAATCAATGGGCCCTGAAGGGAAACTACTTTCAATCCTTTAGGTAGATTCTTTTACTTAAAGGAAACATTCCTTTATTTTTAAAAAGAAACAAAACTGCTTTCACAAATTTCTCGACAAGTTTACCTAAACCGGGAATCGAACCAGCTAAAAATCCAAAAAATAAACATTCGCTATTTTACTTCACTAGTCGATAAAGCCAACGTTAAAGATAAAATTTCTCCAAGAAACATTAGCTCTTACACTCGTCTGGACTATTTTTTATGCGGCCATGTAAATAATGTTATTTACAAAAAGTCTTATGAGACTGTAGAAGAGCTGCTGAGCTGCTAGGCGTTGAGGTAGAAAATTTTATTAGGAGCGTACCTACACTAAGTCCCGTATTACAGAACGTCACTCAATACTCAAGCATTACATAAAATTAGATTCAAGCTATTTGATTGGTTGAAACTAGTTTTAAGTAATGCTTGAGTATTGAGTGACGTTCTGTAATACGGGCCTAAGTGAATTTCAAAAAAGACTAAATGTGTGTATCCGTAACGAGGGGTTTCATTTCGAACAACTTATCAGTAAAATTATTAAAGTGCACCAAATTGTAATTTTAAATATGTAGTTCAAGTAAGTATCAAAGTCTTGCTAGGTAAGTATCCTTCATATTAGAATTGATCATAAAATAAAAATAATGTTAGATTTCATGATCTTTTTTATTTCTAAGACCAAATGTGTATTAGAGATTTTATCCTGAACAATAATCCTATCGATTAGTAGAATAAAATAGCGAGTGTTTATTTTTTGAATGTCGATCGTCGTAGCTGGTCGATTCCCGGTTTAGGTAAGCTTGTCGAGAAATCGAGAAAGCAGTTTTGTTTCTTTTTTTAAATAAAGGAATGTTTCCTTTAAGTAAAATAGTCTATCTTAAAGATTTAAAGTGATTTCTCTTCAGGGCCCATTGATTTTTTCCACCCTGTATATACATGTCTTTGATAGATACCTACTTAATTGACAACAAATCGGAAACCATTAGGGTAGGACATTCACGAATCACTTTAAGCAATTAGTAAAGCTAGAGCTTCCTAAGATTGCGGTGGCCGCCACATAGCGTCCTGTGGACGTATTTTTACCATCGAATGACGTCACTGAAACGTTATTTATGAAAGTAAGTTGGTGTGTTTTCCTAGAGAGCGTTTTTGGACATCGTAAAGTGAAACCCCGGTACCATCATTTTGTGACGACAGCCGCTCTTTTAGGACACCCTAACTTAAGTCATTGCAATGTAACTCTTAAGGTAAGAAGTATGGAAGAGAATACATGTTGCACCGATCCCAAATAAATTGGTATAAGGGCAGGAGAATGATGATTGTGTCATATGCACCTCCTGAAAACTGGGTATCTAAGGCTACTAGATGTCATACGCGGCATCATCGTTAGTTGTCAACGGATTGAATTGGCAGACGAATTAGTGATCCAAATAAGTTGTTAATACATTGTCTGACTAGAGGCCATCGATGCCCATCTTCCCTGAGCCACCATTTATGACATATCATGGGGCGCATTTTTTTATGGACAGACACAGGACATGCAATAGTACGAGTACATGAATCATTATAGGTAGGTACCTACCTATGCCGCTCAGTTAAATTAAGATATTCAATTATCATTTCAGGATGATATGTAAACGTTGTCAGCGGTCACTTAGAAGTGGTGAAGGTCTCAAATGTGGAATATGTGAGTCCTGTTTCCATATGAGATGTATCAATGATTCTGTGAAGGACCACCGCGATGGCGGTGACAGAGGTTATCAATGGAAATGTTCTCTCTGTCAGAACTATGTCAGTACACACGCTAGTGGTTCAGACTTAAGTAAAGAAAAATACAAGGAAAAAAGTAGCCTAATGCAGGCCGTTAATGCAATAAGCGAAAAGTTTGAACTTGTAAATAAAATTCAATTACCGAAATTGAACAGCGATCTGGCGCAGATAAAAACTGTGGCAGATCGCATTGTCCAACAGAATAATGATATATTGCGGAAAATAGATGAAATTGAAGAGAAAAGAAAGAACGATAAACAATGGCTTATTTCAACCTGTAGGTACCGAAGGAGGAACCTAAGCCTAATCCCTAAATCAACGAATACGCCAGAAAAAGAGGCAGAGCCACCTATTTCGCTGAATGAAAAAAATGTAAGATATAGGACACGAAGACGGTCATATGTTTTGCACAGAATATTTAACATTTTAAACAGAAAAATGAAGAGAACTCATTCTCCGAAATAATAACAGTTGAAGTGAGCGTTCTAATAAAAAATATTTACCTAATTAACTTTCTTTTGGTGCCAGCACTACCACCACGTCATATTTACCACTCAGCGGCATTCAGCGGTTCTTGACATTCAAAAACCCTCATTCGCTTCGTTCGTTCGTTAACACTTCCGTCAAATCAGACATGTATTTTATGTATAATATAAGGAGAGCGTTCTATATCAGGAAGGAATTCGAAAGCTTCACTAATTGTAATATATACAGATACTAGCTGCCCGCCCCGGCTTCGCACGGGTTGCGGTACTTATCTACGGCGTACCCTACCTACCCTACCTACCTACCCTACCTACCTACCTACCCTACCTACCTACCTACCCTACCTACCTACCCTACCTACCTACCCTACCTACCTACCCTACCTACCTACCTACCCTACCTACCTACCCTACCTACCCTACCTACCTACCTACCCTACCTACCTACCTACCCTACCTACCTACCTACCTACCTACCTCCCTAACTCCCTACCCTAACTACCTACCTCCCTAACTCCCTACCCTAACCACCAAAAAAAAAAAAAAAAAAATTGATGTTGGCCGATTCTCATAGATACCGGATAAGCACAAAAAATTTCATCAAAATCGGTTAAGCCGTTTCGGAGGAGTATGGCAACGAAAACTGTGACACGAGAATTTTATATATTAGATATCTATTATAATTTCCTCTCTGCGATCAACTGTCCAGCCTTCCTCCTATCCTTCTAACAATGTGCTAAGATAAGAATGTTTTATGCCCGAGAGGACTGAAATAGTAGTCCCTTTGAATTTGCTGTTATCCTGGATAGCGACGAAATGGCTTCCATTGCTCCATACGTAACATAAAAGTGTGTGAACCACTTCAGCAACCTCATGGGTCATGACAAGTCGTGTCTGAATGTGGTGCCGTGTGATGGACCTTCTTGTATTGATGTCTACAGTAACAATATCAGTCTGAGTTTTAACAGTACCATAACAAGCAGTACATATTCATAATGTAGGAAGGCATTATTTACTAGTACGATGTAATAATACTCGTACAATTGTATGCATATAAGATGTAGCACCGGGTACTTATATATTTTAAAATGTTATAATACGTTGACGAATTAATATGTCGAACATGTAATATGGCCTCATAATATAATCGCTTAGTCGTCACACAACCACCTCAGCATACACAAACAAACATAAAATTGTTTTATGTTACCATACAAAAGATAAGGTTGGGATTTCTGGATATCCATACATTCTGATTGTGTCGAACTGTCGTCGATTATTTTGTCCTTAGAAGACTGTCGTTGCTACTTAGTTCACAGTGTGAGTGACTCGTGATGACCGAAAAATATAGGAAAAGCTTGTGCGGGTCGAGTCTTGAGATGAAGCACTGCGATATTTCGGGATTGGGGCGTGAAACTATAAGTTACCGGCTTTTGTCCGCGACTTCTTCCGCGTGCTGCAAAATTTGCCCTTAATCTGATCCATCAGTGGAAAAATTGGAAACAATTTAGAAATCTCCAAATTGGAATTTGGGGATCAGATTAGAAATTGTACGCAATTTATTATTTTTTTTTTTTAATTTTGGTTATCGAATGTTATCCAGCCGAGTTGGATTCGACGATTGATTTCGTATAGGTACTCGAAGTTGGACATACCATAATAGAGGGTTTACCCTGACATTGAAGTACTGCCCCTTTTATTCGTAATTTCTACACACTTGGATGTCGTCATGGTAAACCATTTACTGCAGATGTTCGAGGTTGTGAGACGGTTGAACGAACAGACCGACAGACATGTAGTGTACTGTACAACGAAAGTCGAAGGGTTCCTTGTCAGTCTACGGAGCCCTAAAAATAACAACGCACAGAAAATTTATTGCTCTGTTCAAATATTCAACTCACGACTCTTTGACCAGGACAAGTATCTGTCGTCACAGTTTTAGGTGGTCTGTGACCACTTCTTAAAATGTCCTATACGATGCAGTGAGACCGTGCCTAAGCGTTTGCGCAAAAAAATACTGATGCAAATTTTATATATGAATTCCTTACGTTTCATACCAATACCCATACTAATCCACGTGGATAAGCCGAGAGTAAAATAGCAAAAACCAAACCGATGCTAATATAGGCATTCAATTGAAACCCTAGTATTGTGCTCGATTGTTATATCCGATACAGGCTCCGATAATAACGCTTATGTACTTAATTTCGTATCATTATTTTATTTAGTTACCTGTGCAAGTACTACGTTACGGTGACTGGGTAATCTTTGGCTTGAATTTAATTCTAGGCGATTCTGCTTTTCGATCTAAACTAATTGAAATCCAGTACTAAGCTAAGTGCTGGGTATTTTTGGTGTAGTTTGCAACCTCCATGCCACTTTCTTTTGCCATCTGCTAGACCTTTGCCTTTCCTTTAGTTGGTCTATGTACTATCTTCTCAATCTTCCTCTCTGAACCCTCCTCGGATTGGATATCATAAGGAAGATCTTCGAAAATATTTAATTTTGTCGAAACAATAGCTGTGGACAGTTCATATGAGGAGCTCTAAAACTAGGCAAATATATCCCATTCCCAATCATTGGTTGTTGCTTAATAAGTGGTCACATTATTCACAAATCCAACTCACGTCAGTCTGATCTCTTGAATGACAATGATATTATGAATTTTACAATCCTACACTATGCGCTCGGTTTAGACACTGGCCTAAATCGAGCTCATAGAGTAGCTAAATCGGAGTAGTTCAATTTTTTGCGACCTAACATGATGTTTGTTGTACGGTGACTGCACCGACACATAAATCACGTTAGGTCGCGAAAAAGTGCACTGCACTGATTTATTGGGATGTTGTCACGACAGACACCCATGTTTGCAGCTTCGAAAGACCTGTGCTTCTGCGTGGTGCTCGAAAAGCCTCGATATTTTCGGATTTCTTTCAGTTTTGACTTATAACTTCTAAAAGGTACATGCTATGCATAAGTCACCCTTTTAAAGTATACAAAATTTGCTACAATTTGAGCGCAGCCGTAGCTCTGAAGGACCCGAGATACAGTACTTCACACATAGGCAATTTTTTTGATAAAGTTCAAAATTTTAGTTTTAGCCGTCTTGGTCTTCCGAGCAGGATATCGGTTAAAATACTCATTTACCGCCTGATTACTTCTCCCTTAGCCATGGCTGAGTCAGATGAAGAAGACGATTTCGCCGACTTTTTATTTATTTTATATAAACAGGATGGTCCAAATAGTGACGTCATAAAAAATAATTAAATTCCTCATGCCCAGGGCTATTCGCCGAAAATACCCCATGTATGTTCCGCGATTCTTGATAAACGAGATACAATTTTTTTTTCTTAAAGGTTTTTGGGGATCGCTTAAAAAAATCTATCTTTATTTTTACACGGCATTTTCACATTAATTTTTTGCACTTTTCATTGTAATGGAATATTTTTTCAGACATAAAATAATCATCTTAATCGAGTGATACAGAGTCGAAAAACTGGTTATGTTATGATGGTTACCTGGGACGGGCGTTGTTGGTTTAAGACATTAGTATTTTTTATTTTTAAGAGTTTAAATAATTTGATGAACTTATCTAACATTTCCCTCAATCGTCCTGTTTTAATGATGATTCCTCTTGATGAGAAAGATGATTATTTTATGTCTGAAAGAATATTCCATAACTACGAAAATTGCAAAAAAAAATATGTGAAAAAGCCGTGTAAAAATAGAGATCGAATATTTTCAAAAATTTTAAAAAATAATTATAGCTCTTAACATAACTATCAAGAATCGCGGAACATACATGACGTATTTTCGGATACCCCTGCGCATGAGGAAACAAATTTTTATTTTATTACGTCACTGGTTGGACCAACCTGTATAAGGTATACTTTATGTGTACACCTAAAAATACATTAGAAAAAATATTATATACATTTAACACTAATATACTACTTTACCACTAGACCGGACAACAAAGGTGCCTTCGGAACCCCAAGAAGAGCCATCTGACGAACTTGGGCCTTCCAAAAGAACACGACTGTCTCTCTAAGTGCGTAAAGGTATTATTGGATGGCTTTTTTTTTTTATTCTAATAAAAATTAGAAATGTAGAGAGAGACTTATGCGTAGCATGCACCTTTTAGAAGTTATATTATCAGCCAAAATCTATAAGAATTTACAAAATTTCGAGGTTTTTCGAGCACCAAGCAGTTAGCGCAGGTCTTTCGAAGCTCGGCCGGGGGTTGCGGAAGATTTTTACGTTCCCGCGACCCCCGGCGTAGGTGTGGGACGGAACACCGGGGTGGTTTTTAGTCAGTAAGAGTCTGACAGACCCCTCCGCCCCCCAGGGCGGGGGACATCCATGAGGATTTTCCACCCCGGAACAAAAAAAAAAAAAAAAAAAGGTCTTTCGAAGCTGCAAACTTGGTTTTAAATTATTGCTATCTATCGTAACAGCAAAACAAAAAAAAAATTGCGACCAACCTACTATATTTTAAATCACTTGTCTAATTTGGGCCAGTGATAACAGCCGCACGAGTCGATCGAAGGGTTAACTACGCTTGCCGCGGTTGGTTGGTGGATGGGTGACCATCCATTACATATCGAGAATAATGATGGGTCGAAAGAAAATTCTCTCACGAAGAATGTTCTCCGATCACGAATATTCTACAATATTCTTTTCGACCGAGAATATTCTCGGAACATGGAGAATTTAAAATTGAAATAATTTAAAAGTAGTTAGTAGTTAATTATGATGGGCAGGAAATAAATGTATCTGTAAATACCAAGTAATGACCAAAACGTTTAAATGACAAAATCAAAGGCTGTTCCAAAGAAATCGTTATTGTTCGAAACTATTATGTACCTACTCTAACTAGATCGTATTTTGTTGCTTCGTCTCTCAATATGAAAGTTTATAAAAGGTATTAGAAAATTCTAGACACACTTCCGAGGGTGCTGAACTGTTCTTTTCGCGAATGGGTGTCATCGCGTAACAAAAGTTCGCGCAACAAATGTTTACAAATAGTGGTGCGAATGCTCGCGGAAGTAAATCGATACAATAGACATCCAATTTTTTATTTGACTCTTACAAAACAATATTCTTGAGAACTTAACAGCAAAGTTCTCTCTAGGTGAATATTCTCGGTAATTTACCTAAGTCGTTGGTACCGGCCATTGATTTTGATTAGTATATCAGTAGTCCCGGCTGTCATTCGTAGATCTTTGACAGTCGTTACTGGTAGTCACAAGCCCAACAAGTCTGACAACCAGTCTTACCAAGGGGTACCGTGTTACCCAGAAACTGGGTTGTGGTGGTCAGATAGGCAGTGGCTACATGTAAAATACTGGTATTCAGCTGCATCCGGTTAGACTGGAAGTCGACCCCCAACGTAGTTGGGAAAAGTTAGACAGATTGATTGGTCTAATTCGGGAAAAACGTAAATGTTATTGTGTGACAAACAAACCGACAGTGTCCGATATTAAGAGGTCACCGCCTCCTATGGACATCAACACCAGAGCTCGCAAAAAACACTTTAACTCATTGACATCCCGTACTCGACGGCGAGTACCTCCGCGTAGAGTAATACGACGCTCCCCCCGTCCTTTGATCCCGTCCGCCCGCGCGGAGCAAGTAAACCAAAATAATGTCCCCAATAATAATATCACTCAGATGCAACAAGCCCCCGCTTGCTCAGTAATCGGTAGCGCCCTAAGCCTAGGTTCGAGTCCCACTATGGGACGCCCTTAGCTGTGCTACCTAAAATTATTTTATTATCTCGGTGAGAGGTCCTTCTGGCCCCACCAAAGCCCGGTGAAGCAGTAAAGGTCCCCCGCAGGACCAACTGCAAAAAAGCCAGAACCAAAAAAAAAAAACCAGATGCATCGCGGATGCGTTCCCAAGAAACAATGCAATCGGTGTATTCTGTAAAAATTTCACCGTGAAAACTTAAGTGAAGTGAACTTGAAGTGAGTTATCATTCCAACTGACGCTATGGTCCGCTAGGATACCTCAAGTGCTCAAGTGTCTACAAATACACCGGACACATACCCGTCATATCGGAACAAAGCAACGCTGCTCCACGGCAGTAATAGGTAGTAGGATAGGTAGTAGGTACTGCTCTACTACAAGACCACTACTAAAAACACATAGTAGAAGATTAATAGGTAATTTTAATAACAGCCAGCCCAGCACTGACCACGTGTGCCAATACCATCGTTAGCCATCGTGATTTATCGCTGTTCCGACTAACGTACCGGTTATTATGGGAATATCCCTCGTAACCACTCTATTAGTCTCTACGTGATTTCAACTCATTTAATTATAGTGGTCTTGCTTAATACAAAATAATATTTTAAGATCATAGGGTTTTCAAATGTTTTTACGATGATTGTTTATTAGAATCGGCAGGAAAATATACATTAGGTACATTTGCGTTTTCCTTCACATCAGAATGTGTAGGAAAAGCCACAGGCCACCACGTAACGTGCTACAATGGTGTAAGTTAGTTCATTAGCTACGGATCGCTATATAATAAAAACCAGAGACACACCGGCGTCTGTTATCATTTCGTGTTTGCTTTCGAAGCGGCACGACGATCTGGATGCGATCATACCAAACAAGTTTTATTTATTTGACGACTTAAGTAAAATGTGGAAATTCACGGTGACGTTAGTAACTTTAAGTTTACTTTTAACGTTGTATGCTCGTGATGTGAACAGCGAGAAACAGCCTGTGGTGCAGACCCCGCTTGGTGAAGTAGCAGGTTACTATATGCAAACCAGGGGAGGACGCCAAATATCCGCATTCACCGCCATTCCGTTCGCGGTCCCGCCACTTGGAGATCTACGTTTTAAGGTATGTGAAAATAATTCCCGCACAGCGAAATGAGATAACGAATCATTCATATTTTTATTCCCAATCATATTATAAGATTAATTACTACGTTATTGGTTGGTACCACCCGTAACGGTGATAAACAATGTTTTCTTATTACTGCCGCTCATTTAGTTGCATATTATTATGGCAGTTGTGAAATATTGGTACCTACTTACACGTAATAGTTGTGTTTGATGAATAGCATATTTTCTTTTGTTTTGATTTTATGTGCATATTATATACAATGTACAGCTCAGTCACAGTTTCCAATCTCAATTTCTCGATTGATTTAATATAAATTTAAACAAACCTAATGTAAAATGATAATAGTTGTACAATGTCAACCTGTTATTATTAGAAAACCACAGATGAAAACACGTCATCAACAGATTCGGGTATATTTATGTAGAGAACTATGTTTTTAATTTTTTACACACCAACCTCATGTAGATTTTACCATCAACATACTTAACTACTTTAGCAATAATTTGCAATAACAAATTACAACATTACAAATGCGAAAGTGTATGTCTGTGTGTTTGTTACGTTTTATGGCTAAACCGCTCAACCGATGTTGGTGAAATTCATGGAGGTTTATGGATAGTTAATGGAACCCAGAGGAAAGACATAATTATGAATAAGTACACTTATATAAAAAAAAAGAAAATGGGAATAGTTGGTGCGGACAAAGCTGAAATCAACTCGGGAAATATCGCGGGCATATACCTATAGCGCTATACTAAAGCTTATAAGTTGGTGTAACTTTAGTGGCAAAGTAAATTTAAATTAGGTGTATGATGTTGAAAAAAATATTTTGATAGTAGTTGCCTACGTCAAATGCAACCTCACCGTGCGTTCATGAATAATTTATAAGTATCTACCTATGATGTGCGTTTAAGTTCACGGTTATTTAAAAAATGACCAATGCTGCTTCGCTTTGGACGACTTATAAAATAAAGTATATGATAATAGACAAAATGTTTGACAGGCTCCTGTTCCAATAGAACCATGGCAAGAAACATTGGATGCGACCACTGTAAGTCCTGTATGTGTCCAGAAAAACCCATACGTTCGCCAAAAGGACATCGTGGGACAAGAAGACTGTTTGTACCTCAACGTTTACACACCAGTTACAAGTAATGTGCGTATTTAAATTAATTACAATGTTCTTAAACTTTCGGTTTGTTTACAAAATAAGGATTTTCTTTTGACACTTTTTATACTCAGTTTTGGGAATGAAGTTCTTTATCGCACGTTATACTCTGCATACTTGGCGAAGAAGAGCTAGCCCGTACAAAGTGTAACCTTTTGATCGTCACGACACTTAAGTAAGTAAGTGTTTGTGTTTACAATCGTATGTCTATGTATATATAAATTAGTGTAGTATAGACAAGCGGGAAGCGCGTCCGAAGATTTTTTTTTTTTTTTCATTTAGTTGATCTCAATCTTTGTTAGTTTATTTAATTGTGCCTGATATTGAATACATAATATAATTATACATACAGCATAAAGAACTTTGTTTCAACACCTTGTAATATTTGACTTTTCTCTATAAACTGAACTGACAATTTAGTCTGGTACGAAGTTGTCAGTTTTGTGTTAAGAGTTATGAACTTTACTGTAGTCGGAAAAAAGTTAGAAATTTGAAAATGGCGCCGTGATTTAAACCGGGGTCTAAGACGGTAAAAGGCTATACCAAACGACGGAAGGAGGAAGCCCACGAAGTATAACGGAACGTAATTAAAAGGCCGTTTATTTAGGTTTTTTTTTAACACTGATCGCTCAGATTCTGGTTATGCGAGTTCAAAGTTGTACTCAAACATGAATTCAAATAATTGAATAATCCGGCTCGGTTTGTAATAGAGACCCCCATTCATACACAATATTTAGTCAACTTTATTTGTAATTATAAATTTCGCAGGATGTCGAAAAGAAACCTTTACCGGTCATGGTTTTCTGGCACGGTGGCGGATGGATGTGTGGAGACGCCACCACCCAGATGTATGGACCACAGTTTCTTCTGGATAGAGATGTTGTATTAGTAACAACGAACTACAGATTAGGTTAGTAACTAAATAGCGAATGTTATGTAAAACAAGTTTATAAGATGTTTAAGTTTCCTTAAGAATACCAAAATAGTTCACTCGAACCTTTTAAAAATATTCGAAGCTTCAAAGATATTGCCTTCAATTTACTAACAACTACATTTTGTTAAAATTGCAGGTCCATTAGGCTTTCTATCTACTCAAGATGAACACTGTCCTGGTAACAACGGTCTGAAGGACCAACAGGAGGCTTTACGGTTCATACAGAAGAACATAGAGAGTTTTGGTGGAGATAAGAACTCCGTCACAATGTTCGGAGAAAGCGCTGGTGGCGCTAGTGTGCACTATCACATGATATCGGAAACTAGTGCCGGTAAACCAATGTTCTTTTTTAAATCATTAGCTTGTTAACGAATACCGCTGACGACGGCTCTAATACCTGAAACGACCGATCTTAAAATAAAAAGCAAGCTGTTTAAGCAGATACATACATATAGATTGTTCTTTTGAATATTCTAACAGAGTGTATGCACAATCCACCGTCCTTACTTGGAAAGAATAATCTGGAGAACCTGCGCATGGATAGGTCTTGTCAGATGCGTGCACCATATAAGTACTTAGCAATCTTATGACTGGTATTCGGAGTCCGGGCATCGTAGGCATGTAGATCTATCGTAGGCGTCCCTTGAGATCCTAATATTGTAACACGCGGAACTAACTTTGATGATGTCAGATTAATCTGAATCCTTAAGTAATATGATATTATGTAGATAACACAAGAGAGGGTAGTCTCTTAGTAACCGGAAAAGTTTGGGAACTATGGTTAGCCCAAATAGCTACAACGATGTTGAATCCACCTAGCCACAGTAACATTTTCTAAGTTATATGGATTAATTTTGAAGTTGGAGCAACGTAGTTATAAGCCGGTATTGCATGGCATGATTTGTTTAGCAGGTGCTACGTATATTTATTATGCGTCCGGATTGATGCTATTGAGAGAGTTCAAAGAACTTCTAACTATTGTGGTTGAGTGGAAAGTGTGAAAGTGTTAGCTATAGAGGGGACAAAGTTCTACTCTTGCAGCAGTATCTTATGTACGCTTATTACTAAGAACTAAATGAAATTCGTTTGGTACATATTACACTGTTTTTTTATTGATCTACCTTTAGTAAATGGGTGTGCATGATTCACTTAAAGTCATAAGTTTACAACTTATGAAATACTAGCTTCTGCTCACGGCTGCATCTGCATGGATTTCGGAAATTATCCCACGGGAACGTGGTACTGGGACAAAAAGTATCCTATGTCCTTTACCAGGATGACATCTATCTCCTTGCCAAATTTCATCGAAATCTGTTCAGTAGTTTAGGCGTGAAAAGGTAACATACAGACAGAGTTACTTTCGAATTTATACTATTTGTATGAATATGGTAAATTAGGTGTGAATTAGGTCAGTCCTATTTCCGCAATGACTGAGCGATTAGCTTATGCACAAGAACTGAAATTTTGATTTCCATATTGTCTATGGAACAAAGATTAGTCTTTACCTAAGTAAAGACTAATCTTTCATCATCATTCTTTTGATATACTAATATATCAAAATCACAGGGTGTATGCATCTGACATAGAGCACAATTATTGTGCTAACTCAGAAGAGCTGGAACATCGGAAGATATTCCAGCTTGAAATCAAAAAACATTATACCAGTTTGGGAAAACGCATAAATGACAACTTACAGTAACGAATTTATAAATGATTTAAAATGATTTCAGGACTTTTTCACAAAGGAATATCGGAATCGGGTACTGCTCTAGTGCCATGGGCTGAGGCGCCACCTGGTGAAGCTCTAAGGAACGCGTTTCGCCTGGCTAAGTTTTTGGATTGCCCTCAGTCGCCTTCAGAAAAAATGATTAACTGTCTTCGCACCAAGGACAGCTACGATATCATCAACACTGAGTTTCGTTTTTATGTAAGTCCACTTTGCTTCGTTACACAAAAATATGCTTACAATACCTACTTATTTTTCTTCATCTGTCATTATTTAATCTTGAATCGAATTTTTGTCCCGTCAAGTCATAAATATGTGAAAATTAACATGTGACCTTTGCTTCTTGTTCTTCTCCGAATATTTAGGTTCATGATATATTAATGGAATTTAACCACAAAACTAAGTTAGTAGCTTAATTTTTATCTTTATATTTCATGATCTAATTGGAATGTAATTTTATTTTATCATTATCAGTGATATACCTCTTTTTGGTTTCAATTAATATTAGTATATTTAAAGAAATGTAGACAACGTGTGTAAGAGTAGAAGAGAAATAAAAATACATAAAATCGAAAACAATTTTCCAATCTAAATATAAATATACAATATGAGAATATATTTACATACATACATACTTCTAAAATAAATATCACAAAAATTATATCAAAATATAATGTAATTTAAATAATAAATCCATATGCAATTATGTATATTAAATCAATTACTTTTTAGGAATGGGACTATGAGCCAATGACCCCATTCAAAGCGGTTGTGGAGCCAAACCTCCCCGGGGCATTCTTGAAGAGGAGTCCGCGTAAAATTCCCGACGTACCAGCAGTGCCCTGGATGACAGGCCTCACTAAAGATGAAGGGTGTTTGAAATCAGTTTGTAAGATTACTAATTCTTAATGTTGATAAAGCAAACACGGTTATGCAACCTGCTCGATTATTTTCGCCTTAAATTATTATAAGTGGTTTTGATATTGCTGTTTTTCAGTTTATAGGAACAAATCCAAGATTCAGATCAAAATTAAACTTAATTTACTTAATTATATAGTCCATGTTCCGTGGTCTCAACATAAAAAGTACGCAATGCAGTTCGGGCATTACATCATATGTTGTGAGAGGTCATGGAAAAAAAATGTTTTTAACTGGCTTAAGTAACTGTTTTTGCATTCTATATACTTGAACCGCTGTTACGTAACAGTTACAATAAAGATACCTACTGGTTTAGAGATACCAAATAATATTTATTTTATTTTAAAGGGATCACAGCATATACGCCCAGATATGAAGAATTTATGTCAGCATTTGATACTATCGCGCCAGTAACATTCTACTATGAGAATTCACCGTATATTGATGAAATTACTAAAAACATACGTCAAAAATACCTGAAAGAAAACGACCCAAAGGCAACACAGCAAGGAATCCTCGATGTAAGATATTTAGACTTTGTCGCACACACGAGTGAACCTGATAGAAGCTTGATTGTTCCCACAGCTGTAGCTGTTCAGTGTTAAAAGTACCTATTAGACAAGTTCAAATTAAATTAGCTGACGAAACTTCACAGACGTGATGGAAATCGGTATCTAACTAATGAAGATACAACAAAAAAAATTATATCTACAGCCGCCGCGGGTAGTGTAGTTACTTACTTGAAAATATGAGAAGAGATAACCTTTTTTTTGTTGTATCTTCATTAGCGATACCCATAATTTTTGTGAAGAAGAAGCTAATTTGACTCTTTATACATATAAATTTATATAGAGTCCTAGATGATCGTGAAACGGTAGGTAATCTTTAACTCGCCTATTATTATTAGCTATATTTATTAGTATAATGTAGACTTACGTGGTATGTAGCTCGTATCTCTATGTTAATTATCCTTAATCCAACTTTGACATAAACTAATAAAGACTCCTTTTATTTACTCGGGGTTTTACGTCAACATTATTATCAAGTCGGGGTATGAGCATGTATGAGTCAGGGCGGTTTGCCTTATCCTGATCACGACTCATGACGTAGTACTGAGTTTTATGGACATTGGTACTCCCTAATAGTACCAGTGCCCAGGTAAAATCACGTAAAACGTCTCAATATGCACGGAGGAGGGATTTCAAATTTAAAGTTCCTTAGAATTTAGACTTGAAAATCAGGTTGAATTAAATAAGTTTGTAGGATTTATAGGCATTTATCGAGATTAAGTCATGGTCTGTGGTCGTCTAGCAATACTAATTATGAATTATTATTATTGTTTTTTGATTACAGATGTATACAGACTCATATTTCGCATACCCTGCCATAGATGCTGTCGAGCTGGTGTTTAATTACACGAAAAATCCAGTTTACTTGTATGAATTGACTTATAGAGCCACAAACAGCTTTTCACAAATATTCGGTGATCCAGAAGGAAATTACGGTGAGTTATTTATAGTTATGATACTCTGCAAGCATAAAATGATTGTTCTAGAACATATGACTCTAAATGCGTTTGTTTTTCCACGTTTTTAGTATATGTGTATAGAATCACACTGATTACAGAAACGGTGTACGATTTTATAGGGTCCTGGGCAAAAATAAGCCTGATTATTAATGGTATCAAGCGATCAAAGACGTTCAAAGGATAACTTACATTTCTTTGTAAATAACCTAATACTCGTACGCTTAGTAGGTACCTATTGTGTTTCACCTTTTCCGAATGAATACGTCAATCTTCACCAGTCTAACCCGTGGGCTTTAGACTTACTGTGAGAATTGAATGTAAAAATAAATGCAGTTTGTCCATTTCAGGTGTATGTCACGCCGATGACCTGATGCATCTTTTTCCGATCGAGTTCCTTGCAAATCCAATTTCCCCTGAAGATCTCAAGATGAGTGAAACTATTGTAACGCTATTTACTAACTTTGCTACAACAGGGTAAGTTTTTAAGAAATCTCTAATTTGTTGGTTACACATTATTATTTATCTTTTTGTCAAGTTTAGTTTAGTAAGAATTTTACCCGGGGGCTTAAGAAAATTTACCCATTTATTTTCACTCACTTTATTAACCATCCATCACAAACTCAAGCGATGGGCACTTAAAGATGTAGCAATTTCCATCCTACTTTATCCAACACAATTTTTTTATGTGCCTTGATAGGTATTCTTTTCCTTTAATTGTTCCATGTTACTTTTGGAAGGGGCAACTAGAATCAATTCTATTTTCATGTAAATTTTGACGTTCAAAAGTGCCTTTTATGTGCTTATTTGAAATAAATGATTTGACTTTGTTGTACCTACTTTTACTCGGCCTTTTGCTTTTTGTATCTACTTATAGTGTCTGACCATGCTTTCTCGCTTTTCCTCCATGTGCTCCAAAATAAAGTTAGTTATTTTTTGTAATTTTGTACTCTAATAAGTACTACTTTAATAAGTACTGGTTCGAGATGGCGTGGGAAATGAGTTCCTGGAAGGACTTGTGGGTAGCCTTTGTCCAGTAGTGGGACAGTATAGGCTAAACAAAAATAACAAAAAAAAAATGCGTGAGTGTCGTGGAAATCTCGGTTGGAACGAATCTCCTTTCGTAGTATGTTTAGAACATCCATAGAACTTTGATTACCATAAAAAGGGTTATATAGAGTCAACCTTAAAAGATATGCTGTCGCGGACTTTTTTTAGAACTTTTAAAGGAGAAAAATTCCGTCATACATGATTTTTGAGTAACTTTAACCGTTTACGCAGCGCACGCATCGGAAGCTCTCAAAAGGAATCATCTTTTCCCCATTGCACCGTTTTTCATTTATGCTCCGCTCCTTTTGGTCGTAGCGTGATGTGCCCTAAAGCCTTCCTTGATAAATAGACTATCCATCACAAAAAATATTGTTTCAATTCCAACCAGAAATTCCTGAGATTTGCACGTTCAACTAAACAAACAAATAAATAAAGGGTCGTGACGGAAACTGTTGACGGAAAATTCTTACAGTTCTTTTTGCCTAGCCCCCATCCGTCCAAGTCCGTACCGTGCGATAAGGAACTTCGTTCCAAAAAAGTACTAGTTAAAGTAATATCTGCAATTATAATCCTAATCGAATGGTCCCGGAAGTCTTGCAAAAGTGCTTCGTCAGTTGGTAACTGACGAAGCACTTTTTCAAGACTGAATTGACCGACCCACACTGAACGACCCAGGACTGAACTACTCGTATACAGCGTGACAGAGTCATTGATCCAGTTACCATGGATTTGTACATGATTCTGAACCCGCTTGCGCAGTTTTCTATTTTTTTATTTTATTTGCTGTTCCTTTCATTTTGACCGCATATGTATTGTTTTTTTCTTTTTTTTTTGGATGGGAAATCATCAAATGACGTCTCCCGCCCTGGGCGGAGCGGAAGGGCGTGTCAGACTCTTACTGACTAAAACCCACCCGTGTTCCCTTCAGTTGTCTGTGCGCCAGGGCCACGGTAACTCTTTCGAACAATCCGCGACCCCGGCAGCATCGATGGCCCTGCCACCCTATATTTGTAGGTACCTCATTATTCATTATGCTTTCAGAAACCCCAATAAACCCGTGCACGTGCCACTAAAATGGGAGCCAGCGACATCGGGACGCAATATGGAGTACCTAGAAATAGCAAGTCAATCGAAGATGAAGAAAGACCTTGCGTCGCGATCACGATACTGGGGTACCCTGCCTTTGTGGCATAATGTGCGCAATCGCAGGTTTACCGACGAGCTATAGATAATTTAACTTGTGAATAAAAAAATTTAATTAAACGTAACGTAATAAATACGTATTACGAAGCAACTTAGTTTTATTTATTTAAATACCTATCTTAAGAGTAACAATACAAATGGTTTTATTACCTAAGTCACACGGAATCCCATTCAAGAGATTATTTTCACCATGGGTTCCAAAAACACCAAAATTACCATTCACCAAAATCTGACAATAAGTATTACAACTATCTATGTTGAATCAAAAAGTTAGCGTTGACAATACGCTGCCTGGGCCGATAGATTTTTTCTAGCAATGACCTTAATAAAGATATCGCTGCCAGAAAATTAAATATTTAGAGAGAGGTAATGGTTTCCAAATAAATGAATGTGATGGGAATGATATCATGAATAATCGTAGCTGGGCATCGTTCGCATAGGTACCTATTGTTAGTTAGTTTTATTGTTGTCTACTATTTGTTGGCACACATTCCGGCAGGTGTCCACCAAGAACTGAAGTTCTTATAAATAGTTTGTTCTGCCATCAGAACTTCATCATTCGCCATGGCACAGAACTTGCAGTATTCATCAGTTTCCGGGCTTGTATGCCTCCGGCGAAGTGTATAGTACTTTCGCCATCTAAAATATCGATAATATAGTTCACGGTTTTCCATGATCTCGTATATCTCCTTGGCCAAATTTTTTGCTCCTAATTTTTTGGCATTTAGGTACGAACCAGGTGGCAAATATCTAAAATTAACATATTATATTAATTATATACTATGTTTTACAAAAATAATACCTTTTATACACAGGTATTGTATAGGTAGGTACTTGCCTTGAATAATCAGCTCCACCGTAGACTACGGGTACGGTAAAATGATCCAGGGCGTACAAAATCTTTTCCGTAACATAATCCTCGCTTATAGCATTTTCAAAAGCAAAATAAAAAAAATAGTCTTTTTCCAACATGTCGAGGCACCGACGCATTATAGATTTCGGACATTGAAAAGTACCACATGAGCCGTACACGTCAATTTTTAAATTATAATCACTTATGTACGTTTGAAGTTCATTAACGAATTCCTCTCTTTTACTTAATGTGTTACAATTAGAAACGAACCAAGCTCCCGCTTTGGTTTTGGACGCCAGTTTTTGTTTAAAATCTTTGTCAATAGGGGTCATATCGTCCATGCTCATCCAGTCCATAGCCGTGCTGGGCCCAATGACGTGATTACTTGAGTTCCTTATAACGATGTATCCCCAGATGGCATCAGAATTCAGTTTATACGTCCATGTCCAGTTAAAAAAATTATCCCAGGTATCTTTGCAAATGGGATAGTTAGCTGCTGCTTCAACATTTGCGTACACATATTTTTGACGAAAAGTTCGCATTCTTGGACGGTCGTCACTGCTGACTATTTCTACAAGTTGAGGCCCGTTAAATGCAATAATGTCGTATTCCGTGTAGTCTCTTAAAAGTTGTCTGTTACTAGTAACATAACAATTGATATATTCACATTTCTTCTTTTTGAAAACACTATTGCCTTCTCCGAAGTAAACAAATGGATATGAATTAGGGTTAGTCCAAAGCAAGATATATTTGGTTTTAGATCTTGGTCTGACGTATTCTATAACTTCAGTAGTTGTTTTATGGAAAGGCCTGTTTGTAGGACGCGAAATTTCAACTTCAGTTTTCTTTAAATAACTAGTGTTATTTAAATATAATATCACGAAAATTAATGTCACAGTTACAAAACAGTAGACTGATTTAATTTTAATACTCTTAAAATTGACTTGCATCATGCAAGCTTGTGCAAACATTATGCGTGTCTTTCAACATCAATCGTTTACACATCGATTTTGTTTACAGACTGTAGTCGTATCTGTGTTTCACAGGAATTGCTGGAAACACAATATGCCACATTCCTTAACATGAAATCATATCTTCATTATTACTCAGGCAGGAGTTTATTTTATTGCCACATTGCCTGAAACTTACTTAGTAGATTTCGGACAGCAAGCGAAAACGACGTAGATAATAATATGGTACGAGAAGTTGTATTTAAAGAGAAACATTACATGGGTCTTTGCATATTTGCGTTGTTTACGCGACAGAAGGAAGCCTCACTTTGCTATAGAGAATTTTTAAGTGACGCAATTAATGCTTTTTTTCTGTCTACAGTAGACTCTACAGTAGTGTACCTAAATTGCAATAAAATATTGAAAGTGTTGAGAAAAGTGGAAGGACGCAACTAAGACTAATAACAAATAATATGTATTTTTTTCTGTTTGACCTCCGAACAAGGGTAATGTCTTTTTGTAGGGCACATCACCCATGAATAAGCGATGGCGACTGAAGGTGGTAACTACGCATTATAAATTAATTGGATTCAAATACCGTTGCGCAATACAATCTACTGCTCAAGTTGTGCTGGCGGCAATGTATCCTTGGAAAAAAATATTTAGAGACCATCAAAGTGTGCTTTCAATTTTCATCACGTAGTTTATATAATGCCTCAATGTCATGTGTGTATTATTGAGATATCTTTGGTTACCTTTACAGAGAGTTAGATTTATCTACGTAATAAAACAAACAAACAACCTAAGTACTTACTCATTAGTCGTCGTGCTCTTGTCACCGTCGTGGTGCCAGCTGTTTTAGATCTCAACGGCTTGGCACGCGACGATGGGCAGACCAGACGGAATGACCATAGTGCCCTGGAAGCTAAGTCGGCCTTTGGTGGGGGATGCAACATGTGTCGACACCCTTGCACCATCCCATCTTCCAAGCACGGCCCGCTGCGCTGGGGCGCCTGCTGCACGTGTGGAAAACCTCAAATGGCGAAAATATTCCAGTCTTATTGGGCAATTTATAATTATGTTCAAGTCGCTTGGGGTTGAAACACAACAGCCATGGGTCCTGAGTGCTCACTTGGTTTTTCAAGATATAGCCAAGCGGTCGACTCTTCACGTGACAAGAGGGCTGGCCTAGTTTTGGCTACAACATAGCAAATCTGCTAGCCTTTGGGCACTATTCCTGTTGACAGCGATGCCGACGAATTTTTTAATGTTGATTCTTTGCCCTCCTTTTCTATATACATAGTACATATTATTATATTAAGTCTGTTAACGTAGGTATGTATTATTTAAATATGATATTTTATGAATATAAAAATTGTCATCAATACAGTTTAGTAAGTAGGTAACAACAACAGCTTGTTTTAAAGCCGAAGCCAATTTAATAAGAGATTACTGTTACAGTGATTGTTAGTGTCATGGTTCTATCACAGAAACACCGTTTTCTATTGCTTTAAAATGCTTGAAAGTAGGTCATTGAGTCAATGATCGATTATTGTATCTATCAGCGTCTCGTTCTGTTTTCTCTACAAGAACATATTAAGACGCTACCCCGGGAAAAACCTTGAGATAGTGCGTTATTCAGAGGCTATTAATTCATTAATTATGACAAATAAACTACATCTAAAAACACCTTATTAATGTGCGTTAACCTATCATCACATTGTACGTTCCTATTTGTTTTTATGTGTTATAAATACGTTTAAAATCTCCTCGTAAAAAATGACAAAAATTATTGATCTCGTACAGTTTCTGCTAAAGGTGACGTTCTATTAATTTGGGGATTAAACTAATGGATAGATAATCAAAAAATCTAAATAATTCACGTTTTATTTTAGTTCAAAAGATCGCTTTTAATTTTTTATTTATATAATTCCAAAAATGTGTGAATTCTATGATGAAGGCTTGTGCGGAGGGAGTGGGACAGAGCGGGTCAGAGCGCAGAAGAGAAGGACCAAACGCTCAAGGACGTTCGCTCGGGGAAGAGCCTTAACTTAATGTAGTAGTGGAAGTACCATATTTGGTCTTTGCTAGATGGTAAATAAGAAGACAGGTAAAAACTTTGTATCAGGCGTGATTATGCTCATAACACTCTAATGTTCTAATAATCAAGGAGAGATTAAAAGGATGTATTGCAAATAAATTCTCATACAATTATCTCATATTATCGCTGTTTTCTCAACTCTATATAAACAGAGTGGTAAAGAAAGTTACTTTGTAAGGGGCAATTAAGTGATTAAATTTCTGACTTAATCTCATTACAGTATTTTATGACATATACACGTAGGAGGCTGCTCCTATCTACTAGTAGTTTTAGATGATTTTACTTGTATCACCAAACATCTTGCCAAAACCGGTGTTAAATACTATTGAAACTTCTTAATAAATATAATAATCTTATGTCATTAAAACGTCTACGAAAAATTTACTAGTTTAAAGAAACCTTAGATTTTATAAATAGACTTGTTTTATTTTGAGAGTAGTCAAGGTCGGCCATCATTAAGCACGTCATTATAGTTATAATATATTATCATATACGCATGATTAGCTACTATAATTCATTCTACTCTGAGTCGTGATGCAACTGACAAATATTAAATTAATTATTGGTTATTTTGGGTAACGAAAATATGAGTACCTACCTACCCTACTTACGCCATTACGTATTTCTGAGACTGGCTTTCAATGGTCAAGGCCAATTAATGCCAAATCATATACTTACTGGTCAAAGCCACAAAAAATGTTTTTGTAATACATATTTAATTAAGCTTCTTATTTCTGTATAATATAACTTTATTCTGCTTGCAAATTGCATGCATTACATTTTTGCAGATTGGTCAATAAACTTATCAAGCTAATATTTTTAGGAAGAAATCAGCGATGATAACTCGATAAGTACTGTTAAGGATGATTTCCACCAAACGGCTCGCATCGCATCAGATCGGGAAGGATACGAACGGATGCGGCAACAGACGATCGCGTCCGGCAGGATGTCGACGCATACGATCGGCTCGTACCGTCGCTTGCGAACGTATCCGTTTCTGCGCCTAGTCAAATAGTTTCATTCCTACCGTGTTGACGTGTTCTAATTCGGATGAATGTGTGATTGGGTACGACGACAGGCGAACAGAGCCGATCGCGCGTCGCAGCATACTTTCGGCTACGATCGTGTGTCGCGGAACACGCGCGCGGTCAAGCTGCTGTGCGCGGCTTGGTAATATAGACTTTAAATACTGTATACACAATTTAAAATCGTTTAAAGATTGTAAAATCCGTTCCGATCCGATGCGATGCGAGCCGTTTGGTGGAAATCATCCTTTATTGTTCAGTTGGCAAAGCAGTTGAACAGTCAATATCATAGATATATATTTCTATGGTCAATATGTATAGACTCTATACATATTGACTGTTCAACTGCTTATACACAAACGTAATTCGATGGCGAGAGTTTTGTTAAATTGTCTACATGCAGTACTTAGGCAAGTCTACCATCAAATAACCATGCTACTGGTATATGACGGTAACATATAAGATAACTATCGTTATAATTTAATTATGACCTTTTAATGTGATTTCAATAAAATAAAACAAAGTGTTATTATAATAAAGTTTTAATCAACAGGAAGTGGCAGCATATTCAATAGGATATAAATGCTAAAACAAGATGAAATGATTCTAATATTCAAAAAGTAAGTTTTTGGAGATGGTAGGAATTTTTGGTCGGATTCTAGCCCCAGACCCTGACGCTGTTGTCCCAGGAGCAACTAGCCAATGCAACGCCATTGGGAGACATGGAGATGGAAGTCACGCGGTTCTCGTGACCATGAAGAGTACCTGAAATTGACACATTATTATAAATAGTCATTACGATAGATCTATACATTTTTCTATGAGTATCTTGACTGTTTTTGGGTACAAGAACATCTTTAAGATTGCATAATCTTCCTGTTCCCGTTCGTATCTTCAACACCCACAATATAAGTAGGTATTTAGATCGAACCTTTTCGCAATGAGGTTCAGGGCCGGCAGTCTCGAATAGATAGCGACGCTGTCGTAAACTAGGTACCGATCGCTAAATATTAAGGTGAATCTTGTAGGTCGTCGGTGTAGCCTGCAAAATTCAAATTTTCTTTAAGTTTTTGCAAATTGCGGCTCTGTTTTATGTTGTATGCTGATCAAAGTGCGATTCTCGACTGTGGGAATTCTATATTTATCGAATAATAATTATCAATTTCATATCAATCGTCAAATTCAAAGAAAATTTAAATTTGGCGGGCTACAACCGAGGTGTCACCTTTATATTTAGCGATTGTTAGTTTGCAACAGCGTCGCTATCTATGTCGAGACTGCAGGCCCTGGGCCTGCAGTCTCGACATGAATAGCGACAAAAATCTGTCGCTAAGTCGTATCGATGTCAAATTCCTTTAATAGATGTTCAATTTTATTTGCAAAACATAAGGTTGAAAATCTATTAAAGAAATTTGACATCGATTGGACTTAACGACAGATTTTTGTCGGTATCTATGTCGAGACTGCAGGGCCTGGCCCTGCAGTCTCGACATGAATAGCGACAAAAATCTGTCGCTAAGTCGTATCGTTGTCAAATTCCTTTAATATATTTTCAACTTTATTTCCAAAGGTAATAAAGGCATAAGGTTGAAAATCTATTAAAGAAATTTGACAACGATACGACTTAGCGACAGATTTTTGTCGCTATCTAATGTCGAGACTGCAGGCCCAGGTGGTTTCCTCGTCTACCGAGATGCGCCTGCATCAGTAATTTGCCTGCACGACTCCATTAAACTATTTTTGCAGAACTAACAAAGCATAGGCTCGTCTTTTCTGAAGAAGGTCAGAAGCTCGAAAAAAAAAAACAATCACTGAAATTGTTTCGTGGTGGTTTCGTATAGGTCATTGGTCTCTTGGTTTCTTTGTTTGTTTTTATTATTTCTTTAGCCATAAGGCGACTCAAAGACTTAGGTAAGTTAATTTTATTGCTAGTAATTTCGCTGTGAATTGAAAAATAGTTTTTTTTTTTAACTGGCATTATGCATTAAATCCCTTTCTTTGCTCTTGACATAATATTCGGGAGACCTTAAGTTCGGACATTTCCTCTATAAGTACATAGATACCTATGGAGGTAATTTCTGCCGATTAATGACGGCCATATGATTCTGGTTATGATGAAATGATCGCTCGTTGTAAAGTATAGTCGTAGGCCTTGTCTTTGAGAGAGTATACCTACTGTAGGTATTAAGCATAATTATTAGCATTTCCAGTTTGGTATTGTCTCAGGCGAGTTGTGATGAAAACAAAAACATTTTTTATTTTTATTAAATAATTGTTTTACCAGTGTGGCTGACTTTGAGGGTGTCCCAGGAATGAACGTAGTTGTCGTCTGACCCGGCGAGCAAATATCTTCCGCTGAGCGATAGTCCTTAACAAAATAATGAATTTTCCATAAATTATTCCCATTTCTGGAAAAGTGATATTGGATTTTTCTCATCAGGAATTTCTCAGTAGCAGCCCGGAAATTGGATTTGTGCCGGGTACATGGCAATAGGCTTTCCCCCTTTTACATGGGACTTAAACATAACAGGCGAAATTTGGTATACATGTCTATAGATACACCTCTGCCTAACCCTTCCGGGAAAACAGGCGTTATGTTATGTTGTATGCCCACAACTTGGATGATTTCGATCAGTATAAAGGCACCCACAAACAGGCGCGACGCGATAGCACGACACAAAGGCACCGCTCGTCGCGCGACCCGCGGTGCCTTTGTGTCGCGCTGTCGCGTCGCGCCAGTTTGTGGGAGCCTTTATACTGATCGAAATCATCCAAGTATAAAGTATACCTATCGATATTTAAATACTGAAATTCGAGGCTAGTCTATTCTCCATGACTCATATTAATTTACTGGCCTTCAGGGTACATTCATATCTAAATTAGATGAAAACTTAAAAGTTATAAAAACTAAGTATGTACCTACTTACTCCACTAAAGATATTTAATACAAAAATATCGGCTTCGGGTAAGTTAAATCCTAATAATATCTATGTAATATTTTCAGAGTGTCAAATTCTGTTTCCTAGCTACGCCTGGTAAAAATAACTGGCAACGTACCGCAGCTGGTAAATCCGCTGGCACCCGGCGGGGTGTAGTGTCCAAGCTGCTGGTCACTGCGTATGTCGAACAGTCGTGCCGTCTTGTCCTCAGACGCCGTGGCGAAAGCTTGACCACTGTTATGGTACTGTGAACATTTGGACGAATTAATAATTCGGATGACGTGTCATTTTTAGCAAATAGTAGGTAGGCTAAATCATCCATGTTCGCAAGTGCTAGTGCAAAAGGGCAGATACCTTGGAAAACTTAGCACGCGAAATTGCATAAAAAGATTTCACCAACGGCCCGTTGTTTGATCAGTAGTCAAACATACTAATAGTTAAAATGCGTTAGTTAAACTAACAATTTGTTAAAAATAACATAAGTATGTTGTCTGACAAATGGTTAAGCTAACTAAAGTTAAAAAAAAAAAAACAATTTGCTATAAAAGTTGACCACGCGCAGACAGAGTAGTTAAACTTTGATAGCTATTGATTACTGTCAAGTGACTAATTGTAAAATTGACTAATGGTCATGTTTAACTATGTATCAAACAACGTGCCCTAAGACTAATAGTAAGTCTATAGGAAGCACCAGTTAGTTTAGTCCCGTAACTACACCATATGTGTTGTATTGTAACGTCCGTATTCTGACTGCACCAGCCTAAGGATACCTAGATTCGTTTTGCGCAAAAGGATCCTGTACAATATTTTTGATTATAGCGATTACGAAATTGATTTATAAACGCTCTGATATGATACGAGAGTGGTCATAAATCCAGGTCTTCGCAGTTTGGTTATCATCCTGCCGTTGATTAATAACATGGAACTTACACAAACGCTGTTGACGTCGGCGTCGTGGCCAAAGAAAGTTTGCTTCGCTTTCTCATCCCGAATGTCCCACAGCTTGCAGGTCTTGTCCACCGAGCCAGTCACGTACGTCTTCATGTCTGATATACATGAATATTATTACAAGTTTAGCATAGTCAGCCTATTATGTTCCTACTGCTGACAGTCTCCTATCTTGTCTTTGCTCTCCTCTCTGTGCCGTGATTACCATCCCTCCGAATTTGGCCCCCCCTACGGACTTTGCCCTGGTGCGAAGTTTGTTGCGCCACTTCTTCCCAGCACCCTAGGAAATAGTGAAGGGCAAGCGTTTTGGGAGACTATCTTATGTAATTTTGACGTTCAAAATGTGCTAATTATCAGCCTAGTTTGTATTGTTTTTTGTATATTTTATGTTTTGAGAATATAAAATTAGTTTAGAATATAATCCCATAACTGGACGCATTTGCATGTTTCCATGTTGTTTGGTTGAAGTGATGAAATTACTAATTTACTAACGATTGCCGAAGGTAAGTTTTGCTGCTACTGAAATGTTACTTGCACACTGCACAGCCTAACTTAAAAGCTTAAAGCTTGTTATTGCTCACACAAATCACAACAGTTTTCATCTACTAGAGATGACTACAATTTTGAAATAACATAATTATAAATAACGTGCTATTTACCTGGCCCCAGCGAAATAGTGACGACATCACCAGCGTGAGCATCAAACTCCATCTCCCGTTTGCCTACTTCCAAGTCCCAAACGCATCTGCGACGAAAACTAGATTATAGGTTATCTATACGTATTATATATATATACTAGCTGCGCCCAGCGGTTTCACCCGCAGCGGTAGGAAATAAACTTTACGACCTATTCTCAGACCTATCAAATATACACAAAAAAATTCATAAAAATCGGTCAAACCGTTTCGGAGGAGTTCGATAACAAACACTGACACGAGATTTTTATATATTAGATATATATACCAATATAATACGTATATGTTTACCGGGTGATCCGTTGAGATGGGTCAGTCAGTATGGACGAATCTGATACTAATAGTGGGACAGAATTTCGTTCTAAGGAACCATGTCGTAAATTTTAGAGCTTATAAAAACTGAGGCAAAGATTTTCCGACTTGATATAGTTTAGTTGGAAGGTTAATGATGAGACAGGGTCATGTCAGAATTTATCGTGGTGATCACCCACATCTTCATGTCACCGGAGCCTGTGAGAATGTGGGTATCGTCGAGGAACCGGCAGCTGCTGAGGAAGCCCTCGTAGCCAGCCAGCTCGCGGACCATCTTGGCAGCGCCGGTGGAGTCGCGGTTGTTCACGTCATACACAGTACACATGTTGTCCATCCCGCCACACGCTTCAAACATACAAAATCATAATAAGAAATGCCAAAATTTGAGGCACGTCCTGGGAATTCCATCCAAAATAAATAATAACATCCGTAAGTGTTGTAGGCAGCCGACGACTTGTCGAGGAGCAAATACCTAGGTATAGGTCAAGATTCAATATTTAAATGTCTTTGTTGGTACGTACATACACCAGGACTATATGGCAACAGCCGTTGAGTAATTTTGTAAATAACAACAAAGTATATCAAGGGCGGATGCCATAGTTTAGTACAATACCTACTTTTTACTGTCATCCTAAAACAAGACGTGTGGAGTGGAGTCTGAAACTGAAATAAACATCTAGGTACATAATATTTGATGCACGCGTTTCTGCGATGTACCTAAATGAAAGCAGGAACTGTGGGTGGGATAGAATAACTATGGAAGGCGGAAGATCAAGTTTTGTATCGCTATTCGTATGAATGGAGTTAATAGTAAGTTCATCCAATGTTTGACTCCGATTCCTCATGACGTGTTGTGACGTGACGTGTTGATAGGTGGTGGTCCCTCCACCTATCAACACTCATAAAAACCATGTTAAAAAAAAGTTTGTGTTTTACCAACAAAATTTCCGGATGGGGCAAATGCGACGCTCATGACCCAGGCCGAGCGCAGCGGTATCACTTGTACCTTGTTTCCGCTCCAGGTGTCCCAAATGATCAGTTTCCCGTCCAACGAGCCCGTGACGCAGTGCCTGTACATGACAGCTTTCTTTATTCAGTACCCACGCAAACTTACAATTTTACAAAAAAAATATGTAAGTACAAATTCTTATCGTAAATAATGATAATGACTCTTTTTGAAATAAGAACCTAACAGGAATCGAAATAGAGTTCCTTTTACAAAACTGACAACTTAGTCCGGTCTTTCAGGTTGTCAATTTTGTATTAAGAACTAAAGTTCGAAATACAAAAACTGGCTCACAGGTTTAGGTTCGGGCTAAAGTTAGATCGTGTTTTGTAATAAGACGGGTAATGTTGATATTTCGGAAGTTTAAGTACTTATTAACATAATACATTTTTTTAGTGTTGAAACTAAATCAAAACCGTGTTCTGGATCTGGACCATGGAATATATAAAGGTAGGTTTGTTTGATGTTTCTGTATTGTAACACTCGTAATACTTATCTAATTAGGTACAGTCCTAACAGAGGACTGTCTCAAACATAGAAAGTTTTTTTTTTCATGGCGTCACGTCAAGTAGCTTGGTGGACCGACCATAACTTTATTTAAAAACTCCGTATAGGTAACTATGATAGTCAAATATAACATGTTGCGCCTACCCCGATGTTGGGATATGAGCAAGAGAGTGATGATATAATATAATAATATTTTTGGTAATAAAATAAAACGCTTATATGCACTTGTGACTTGTATCTAAAACTAATTGGATTTGTTTAGTAGGTAAACCCAGAGTTTTAAATTAAATCCGTTAGGAGGCTTTGAACATATTACTTACTTAATATGTGTACAATACATAGGTATCGCATCCCCGGTTCAAAAATGAGCTAAGTAGGTATGTAATAAGTTGCCTAAAGTACCTCTGCACTTGGTGCGATAGTGTTGCCGATTCTCTCGTAAACCGAACTAAACTATCACTAAAATTCCTTACTTTTGGCTATGAGAATCTTAAAGCTATTCTGCAAAAAATATCTCTAAATTTAAAAATAATTATGTCGCAACTAAAATTTTATTTGACAATCGCGACTCTACGTGATACTTGTTTGGTTTGCCCTACCCCGTGATGTTTTTTAGAACCGGAGGCGCGCGCTTGAGGGGCAGCCTCAACGTGTTTTATATGGAATTTTTCACTTTTTGTATGGAAAATATAAAAAAGATATTACCTACATGTAGACATTTAAGGGTTTACGGCTTCCACAAACAGGGTCCAAATTTTCATTATTTTTAGGATAGGACACACCATTTTCGAGATATAATCAAAATAAAAGAAAAAAAGATACAGTACTGTTTTTGCACCTGACGTCGACGACGTGTTGTGGTGAATTTTTAGTTCATGACAACTAATTTAATTCCACACCTTTTTAATCGCGATTAAAAATAGTCACATTTAGTTAAACAACCAGAATTTTAGGTGAAAAACTCAGAATAGCAAAATTGCCATTTTCACTAAATTACTAACTCAGTGCCATCTTAGTGCCGTCAAACTAAAATATAATTAAGTTGTGTCACTTTAGTCTATATCAGAATGGGAAATCGTCGTTTGACAGGAATAAACTAAATTTTAGTGATTTTTAGTCTAGTTTAGAGAATTTTGTCACAAGAGAATCGGCATCAATGTCACTAGTTTGCTACTTATAGTTTCTGTATGAGGGCGTAAGTGTCGTTGTGGTTTTGGCGCGATATATACCTACGATACTAAAGTTTAAAACACTTCTCCTGAAAAAATTACGTTTTGCATAAGTGACGGTGTTGCCCCGAGGGTGCGATTTGCGCGGGCTTGCGGACGGCGAACAATGGGCAGCTCGCCGTCCGATAAGGACCAGGCCCAGGTCGACGGCGCGTTGTGTTTCACGCGCGCCTCAAAGAGATGTCAACACCATTGACGGGGTCCGATAGGGCCGATGCCTGCCGGGGTCGCCGATTGTTCGAAAGAGTTACCGTGCCCTGGCGCACAGGCAACTGAAGGAACACGGGTGGGTTTTTGGGCGTGCGATATGTAAGTACTAAATACTAGTTTTGCCTTTCCTTTCCGGGTATTAAGGCGTGCAGTAATTAGGTATCTGCCGGCCTATTCTGTAATAATCTCACCGTGAAAACTTAGGTGAAGTGAGCTCGAAGTGAGCTGTCAATAGTGTTATCCCGAGCAGCAGGCGAAGTAGACCGGCTGATAGTTTAGGTAATCTTTGCATTTGCAGAATGAGTACGGGAAGGAAAATATTCAAAACGCAACAGAAAACACGCACGCTCACTAATTAAACGTGGAGTCACTAAGGTATGTGTTCTGGGAATAACTATTAAAAGCAAATATGTGTCAAACCAAAAGCTTAATAGCAAGCCACATGGTACCATCGCAATTAGGTATACTTTAAATATCTTCGCACAGCTCTAGAATGAGACAAATCTTCATGAACATCGTGAAAGTTGTCTATGACACATTTTAAATCTCGCCGTAATAGATAAAATACAGGATGCAGTGGAGGATTTAAACCAAACATTTGATAGAGACAGTGTTTTTTGCATAAAATTCAAAGTCACTTTTAAGAGCCGACCCGAAGCAGATGCCAAATTTTATAAAGCCCGTAAGTATATTATGTTGGAACTCACCTGGAGTCTCCGCTATAATGCACAGAATTGACCTTATTGATATGTCCTTTCAAAGTCTTCTTCGTCACCAATCTTATCTTGGTCACGTCTCCTAAATCCCCACATTTTTCAGCTAGCTTCGCGTCAGCTAACTTTTCTTGATCAGCCTGTTGAAGGGCGTATTACTATTACGTAATATTTCCAAACAATACCCAACCATAAATTGCGTAGTGAAAAATATTATAATAGCTTTGTCTTGGATATTTAGCAGATACCTTAACTTTGGCGATCAAGTCAGTTAGCTCTTTTTTGAGGGCCGTGGTCTCCGGGTCTTCCTTCGGCATGTTTCTCACTGTCCACTACGCAGGAATAGTTTTACGACTTACTCCCACGACTGGTATGAGCCACTAACAGTACCGAGCTCCTGTCTTTAATCTCATTTGCGTAAATTGGATTTCAATTTACTGCTCAACCGAAGCTTTATATGTGCCAACTAATGTGCTGGTAACCACAATTTATTATGTTAGTGGTTGAAGTAATAGAGTGAGAAAATTATCTAGGAATTTGATCACTATACGTTTAGCTGGAAAAGGAGCCAACGTGCCAAGGAATGTGGTATTGGAAAAATGGTCTCATACAATCAAATCGATTGGTTTGTTTTCGTCTTTATAAAAGGTGGTACCTACTTAGGTACCAAAAACCAGTCTCCGATCAACTTAACCTCGTAGTCAAAACTAACTCTAGGGCAAAATTAGATGAAATAGATCCAGGTACGGATCTGTGCTTATTGGAAATGTTAGTTTGATCTTTACTTTAGAATTTTTGAGAGTTAAAACGTTTTGGTTTTACTCAATAGGAATTTTATAATTCTTATATTATGTATGTAAGAAAAAATCTACATCTTTTTAATAAAATAAGTGATAGACATAATTTTAATACTAGAAATAAAGATAAAATAGATCAACCATTTTTTAGATTATCTAAAGTACATACATCTTTTATGGGGTACTGTGTTAAATGTTTACAACAAAATACCTTGTGACATATTGCAATTAAATGAAAGAAAATTTAAAACTCATATAAAAAGTACACTTTGTAAACAAGCATATTACAAATTAGAGGATTATATCCTAGATAAGAATGCTTGGAAACATGCTGGTCCTGCTCCATAGGACAATCTACGAGTCTAGACAAAATCAAACTGGTTGCTAATTTAATTGTATAATTTTTATGTCATTGATTGTTACATTATGTACTTAACTACTTTAACTCACACACTAAATTATTACTTGTTAAAATTTTGGAAACATCATCTACTTTTCAATATTTGTAAATATGTGAGCACCATGTATCTATCACATAATTAATTTACCTGCCTTTGCATTATATTTAATTATTTTTACCTATTGTGGTATAGTAATTTTATTCTAGGTGCATCGTCTTCACGTATGATTACATAATTAATGTGAATTTACATAATATTGTAAAATATTTTAAAAGAGTAACGGTGGAGTTTCTTGCCCATTCTTCTCCTTACGAAACTACCTTTTGGAAGGGGCAACTAGAATCAATTCTATTTTTTTGTAAATTTTGACGTTCAAAAGTGCCTTTTATGTGCCTATTTGAAATAAATGATTTGACTTTGACTTTACTCAATAGGTATTTCAGTGCACTACGGAGCGATATTTCATAATTTCATTTAGTACCTGCAATTGATAAATGAAAATATCTGGCAGTTTATTTAGAATTAAAATGATTATATAGGTACCTACATAAATAACTAATTGTTAAAAATATAATATAATAATTAAGTAATTAATAAAAATAACAATATAATATCCTAACTTAACTAAAACTATTAACAAACTATTAAAATATCGTTATTCATCCGCATCGCGGTCGACTGGTAATGTACCCAAGAGACTGGCGGTATTGCCACGTTGAATGCTTAGCTTCTGGCCAAGGTAAAAGCCAGCCGTTGGGTCACGGGAAGTGTCAACCAGCCGTTTCGAGATTTCCTTGAAGAGACCATGAGCAATCGGACCCCGAGGCACGTGGGTTTCAACACTTTCAACCCCAAATCATTATTCATGAATTAATCAAAACATTAAAACATATTACACCTATTTGCAACGTTACCGGAATACACCCTATTTAAAATAATTGTAACGTTATCAGTGGAAACTTGTAAATCTTCAATTTCATATTTTTTAAGAACACTGTATATGCTGGCTGTAAGTATCCCGAATAGAATAAAATAAAATAAAAATAAATAAAAAATAATAAATAGCTTATTTTGAATTTTCCTACTACAGTCCGGCCGTCGAGAGAAAGCGGTCTTGACATCCTGTCAGTTTCATACAAACGAAGACGAGTTTGTCGAATTAGATCTTTATTAGTTTCTAAAATTATGGCACTGATTCATTCGCGCTATATAAACTATCGCGGATACGAAGTACTAATGCCCTATTAACTGCCTATTACGGCATAGCAGAGCCCATTATCAGATACGGCATTATTTTTTAGGGACTCTATACGGATAGAGATATTGCATTTAAAGCCCAAAAAAAATGCATTAGATCCATATTTAAATTAAAAATGACTGATAGCTGCAAGCCGTTTTTCATAAGCATCTTGACTTTACCATCAATTAATATTTTTGAAATCGTGATATTTGTTAAAAAAAATCCTAATCTATTTCTCCGCATGGCAGATCTGTTTCCTAGAAATAGACGTGATAACAGTCAACTCTGTCAACATAGGTCTCGGACTGCACGTATGCGCAAGAGTGTTTTTTGTATGGCTCCCATTATTTACAATAAGCTTCCCAATAGCTGGAAAGAGCTAAGCGTAGAAGCATTTAAAAGAAAAATAAAATCTTTTTTAGCTAGTAAAGCATATTATGATGTGTATGATATTTTTAATGGAATCATTTTAAATTGACATGCTCTTTTATAAATTAATTTAATCTGAATTATATGTAATGCAATAATGATTTTGATAACGATTTTTTATTGAATTTTTGGACCTACGTTGACATTAGATTATTATATTTTTATTATAAATAATTTAATATTTGACAATTTTATATGTAACTCCTATCTATTTCTATATGAATTATGGAATCAACCAATGTAATTTTATTTATTTATATGTCAGCATTGTCAAGGTTAATGAATGTAGTTATTATTATTTTCTAAATTGTAAACAAATATTAATATTTGCACACCATGACAGTATGGTAAACATGTTAGCACAACTCCATGTACTTATAACACCTTGCATGCATTTTTTCTTTATAATTGTATGTACACACACGTTTGAGCAAATAAAGGTATCTGAATCTGAAATCTATCTGAATCTGACCGGTATCAGCAACGCATTTTCTTGACGGCCGGACCGTATTTGCTATATATAAAAACAAACGTGAGTCCTATAGTTTCTTGCCTCCCCAAGGAGCTAACTTTATACATATATTGTGGGAAGAGGATGGTTAGATTTATAAAACTAGATAGACCCTCGCACTGGAGATGGAGACACGATCACACGATTGACGACACATTTGCACAGGTGTGGTCGTGTGGAAGCAAGCAACGCTTTGCTTGTGTCTCTCGTTGAACGTAGTATTTGCTAAACCAGAAAATAAGGCGCAATCAAACTGCCTAGGTTTTTCAAACTACACTCGAGAGCAATGAATCCGGGTCACTTAAAGAATCCTAAAAATCTCGGAAGATAAAAATGCTAGGTTAATGCAATAAATTGTATTTAATAGACAATGTAATACTCCTTAAATGAAGGTTTTAAAACTTCTTAGTTATTGTAAAGTTATATCATAAAAAAATCAAATTTGAAAAAGGGCCACTTTCGAAGATGGAACTACGAAATTACAGCATTTGGTTTTGCTTTTGTTTGTAATCTGTCATTTATGTGGGTACATAAAACATGTTGATAGTCAATTGATAGTGCTCTATATTCATTATTCAAGCTGAAATTATGTCGCTTACGCCTGAAGAATGCACCAGAATACTTACAATGCTGGAAACCGGCCGGAGTCAGCGCGATACAGCCAGGACTGTCGGTGTGTCGCTGTCAACAGTACAAAGAGTTCTCCGACGTTACGAAGAAACTGGTTCTAACCTACGCAGACCAGGAACGGGCAGAACCAGGTGTACCACAGCACGAGAAGACCGATACTTGGTGAACACCATGCTTCGAAATCGCTTTCTCACAGGAACTGAACTCACAAATCAGTTTCGACGCCTCGGAGGAAGTAACCCAAGTGCATAGACAGTAAGACGTCGGCTTGCTGAATCTAACTTAAAACCCCTTAGACCTGCAAACGGCCCTAAACTGGAGCGTGGGCATCGTATTTCAAGACTAAGATATGCCCAGAGCCACGTAAATTGGAGTATTGAAGATTGGTCAAAAGTTATGTTCTCCGACGAATCAAAATTTATGCTCTACAAGCACGATGGAAGACACAGAGTGTATCGAAGACCAGGGGAAAGATTCAAGCAAGCATGCATCGAAGAAAAAGTAGCCTACGGTGGTGGGTCTGTACTTGTGTGGGCCGGAATTTCTTCTGAAAGTCGCACAGAGCTGGTGATCATAGAAAACGGCTCTTTAACTAGCGTAAGATATGTGGAAGAAATCCTCAATGATCACGTTGGTCCATTTATGGTCAATTTAGGTGAGGATGCTATATTTATGCATGACAATGCCCGACCTCATACAGGTAGGATTGTGAATGACTACCTTCAAGAGATGAACATTACTCGTATGGAGTGGCCAGCGCGCAGCCCGGATATCAACCCGATCGAGCATGCTTGGGACGAGCTAGGCAGATGCGTAAAACAACGAAACCCTCCCCCAATCACGCTTCGTGAGCTCAAAATTGCTCTCACAGAGGAATGGGAGAATATTCCCCAAAATCGTATAAGGAACTTGGTGTACAGCATGCCAAACCGCGTAAACGCAGTAATGGAAGCACGAGGAGGCAATACGAAGTATTAAAATTCAAGAAAATCGTAATAAAGTTCAAAAATTTCATGTTTCCTATTTTTGTTTTAAGGAGAGATCAGCAGTTTTTTTCTTTATGTAATTTTGTGTTAATAAAATGTATGGTGACTCATATTTTTTTTACTTTCATTAAAGGAGTATTACATTGTCTATTAAATACAATTTATTGCATTAACCTATCATTTTTAGTTTCCGAGATTTTTAACATTCTTTAAGTGACCCGGATTCATTGCTCTCGAGTGTATATTGCGGTCGACTTCCAGTAGAATCGGATGCAGCTGAATATCTAATATACAGCGTGTATCAGAAAGGTGTGGACAAATTTAAGGGTGTGGTACAGACCATCAAGCTGAACAACTTCCTTCATGGGACCAACATCGTAATCCCGAAAAAATTATCAACTGTCTCATACAAAAATTCAACACCTACTCGACCCAAATGTATAGAATGGCTGATACGGCTTCTCCGAGCCACAGTGAGCACCTTAAGCCGTTGGTCCTGACCATTTTTCTGTTCCGTGGCTCCGACTGTCATTCGTGGATCTTTGGCAGTCGTTACCGGTCGTCAGAAGCCCGAAAGTCTGACAACCAGTCTTACCAAGGGGTATCGTATTACCCAGTAACTGGGTTGTGGAAGTTGTGGAAGCAGTCGCTTTATGTAAAACACTGGTATTTAGCTGCAAAGTCATAGTCAAGTCAAAGCATTTATTTCAAATAGGCACTTAAAAGGCACTTTAGAACGTCAAAGAATTGATTCTAGTCGCCCCTTCCAAACGGTAGTTTTGTATGGAGAAGAATGGGCAAGAAACTCCACCGTTACTCTTTTAAAATGTTTTACAATATTTTGTATCCATTAATTATATATTTATATGTGAACACGATGCACCTAGAATAAAATTACTATACCACAATAGGTAAAAAAAAAACAAGGAAGCAATGACAGATAAATTAATTATGTGATAGATACACGGTGCTCACATAATTACAAACATTGTAATAAGTATACGATTTACTTAATTTTTTTTACAAGTATAAAGTTAGTACTTATCTGAGTGAAAGTAATCACAGAATGTAAATCAATGTTATAAAAATAAAAAACACGTGTGGCACTCGGAGACTGCCGCGGTAAAGCTATTGCATAGCATTTTTTATCGACTTATGCAATTATAATTATTTATTATTTTTTTATTTATGCAGTATTGTTTTTTCTTTGATATTAATTCAAGTACAGTCGTACCATATACATACACGTTAAGCGAACGCTCGGCCGAGCTACATGGTAGGCGGAGTGGGGGGTGTTAGGTTTTATTTTCGTTACGGAATTTCTTGATTCTGTCGCCGCGCTCAAAGCCCGCGATAAAAGCTATGCAATAGCTTAATAAATTATACAATTAAATTAGCCATTATACATTATACATTAATTTACCAGAATGATTTTGTCTAGACTCTAGATTGTCCTATGGAACTGGACCAGCATGTTTCCAAGCATTCTTATCTTGGATATTTATAAACCTCTAATTTGTAATATGCTGCATCCGGTGAGACTGGAAACTGACCCCAAAATAGTTAGGAAAAGGCTAGGCAGATAATGAGGCATGTTGATTTAAAAGAGTGTCCATGGAATTTCTTGCCAGATCTTCACCACAGGAATCTACTAGGCTTTGTTATGGGGAACCAGCATCATCTTTCTGAATGACTGACTCCTTGACAATTCAAAAGTGTCTGTATTAATAGGTTTAATTGAAAAAATGCTTTAAGTTTGAACCGCCCAACACGGACCATCTTCAGCAATAAATAATACCTATAATGTAATAAGGCTATTAGGTGCTTATAAAAATCAATAAAAAATTTCAATATTATTTTTCATCTTCAGGTTGTGTAGTTAGGTAGGTGTGACCAACAACTCCCATAAGTTTATGAAACTAATCGTGATTATTAAAGTTTGTAGTGAAAAATAAGTGCCTAATTACCTAACTACCTGCCTATATATAAGGTTCATGCATTTATTTATGCATGGTTCGAAGGCGGAATCCTACTGTATAGTATAGTATCCTACTATATTAGAGGCCTAAATACTTTATTTCAAAATAAAATATATAGGTAGGACGAAACTACTATATTTTCATTATAATACAATAATCGCAATAGGGCCAGTATTAATCTCATAAAAGCTGAATTAATGGTATTTTGTAACCTGAATTACAGTGTAACAATAAAAGTTGTCTTAAAAAAAAAGAGGGGGAAAAAAAAACGGTGTGTAAAAAAATGCGTATTTTCTCCTTTTTTCAGCCTCTAATAACAGGTTTATTTTTATTTTACAGGCAATGGCTTCGGAAATACTATATTTTTTCATGAAAAATGTTGGTAACACTAAGCACATGAGACATATTTTTAGCTTTGTCTCTGGGATTGATGACAAGCGGCAACGCGTCTGCGATGCTTCTAGTATTGCAGATGTCCATGCAGCGGCGGTAACCACGAAACCATCAGCCGAACTATTCTGTAAAAATCACACCGTGAAAACATAGGTGAAGTGAGCTTAAAGTAAGCTGTCAATACTGATCATCCCTAGCATCCGGTGGAATGGCAGGTCACTTCACCGAAGTTTTCACGGTGAGATTTTTACAGAATAGACCGACAGGTGGGTCGCCGGTGGGCATGTTTACCAAAAAACAAAAAAATGCGCTCCAGAAAATATAAGAATTTATTATAAAAATCTCAGTTTTAATCTGTAATGATTCAAGTGAAGCGCGACATCGGTGTCCCAGAAACGTTCACTTTCACTCGTTTCACTTCTTTTTGATCAATTTTAACTGTCTGCAACAGTCACTGATAAAAACCGTGACTTCGGCACGAATCGAACATGTATTTAGGTACAGTAACTGTATTATGTGGCAAATTTTACTGCTTACAAAGCATTATCCACAAGCACGAATTTGCCCGGCTAACGGTGCTGGTGGTTGAAAACATATTGAGAGCAAAGATACGCCTAGATCATATCTACCCATACACTAACATACATGCACACGTTGCTAATGTTGCTATGTAGTTTTGCAATCATAGCATTTTATTAAAAGGTACCTGATTATTAGGTTTTAAAATAATATAATAAATAGTTAAATTGTCTTAGCTAATCATTGCGTCATTTTATGTATTATACTGGCAACACTGGTATAGAAAGAATGACATTTCTGACATGACGGTTGAGAAAGTGCGGGGTCCAGGGTGCACTGCACTCAGCCTATTCATCGAATGCGAACGTGTTACGAGTGGTCATAAATATACCCTTCAATAATTTGTGTAAGTTTTCTTATACTATAATAGAATAATATTAAAATAATATGTATATTATGAAATATAAATGAATGATAAAATATCTTAGAGTTACATATTATTTTCCTTATCCTAAAATATCGTAAATAGTTATAAAAGCCAGATTATAGTTTGTGATTTTCTAGTAACGACGTTAAGATCCATTTGGGGATTAGTATCTATTTTGGGATTAATTATATTCGGAATTAAATTAGTTGTTTTAGAGCAAGGGTAATTTTATTATACGATACTACTTGCTGGTATCGGGATAAAATAATCACACTCTTTTCTCGTTTTATCCTTACAACTTACTCTAAAACAAAAGTCTCTCTGGTGGTTAGTATGTATTTGTATTTATTTGTTTAATCAATAATAAATTCTGTCTTCCGGGCTCTGGGATTGTCCGTGGAATTGATCTCCACTCCTCAAGCACCTCAGGACATGTTGCCCCACGTTGTTGCCGTTACGTCACTATGTGCTAGCTACAGTTTCCGGGGCCCATTATTGAGTGTGCAAGTCAGCCCTTGCCATTTTATCCGTGTATACTATATAACATTGATCAGGCAGGGGACATAGTTCTTCCATAGTTCATGATAACCAATCCACTTTAGCCACTCAAACCCATAGCCTAATACGTTTTGCACCAACTGGGGGTTGTCCTTGGGTGCACTTGCATAGTGCATACAGGGATATTCGTTGGTTGGTGCTTCAATCCACTTAAAATTGTGTAAGGGGCCTCTGCGAATTGGGTTCGGCCCCTCGTACGCCTTCCAAAGGACCGTGACCCGTCCGTGACCGTGGTCCCGAACAATGTTATCATATAAAAATTCAATGAAAAATACTTACCTACCCATTATCTCGTACCTACCTACATAGCATTTATTGATCGAGAATTCGAGACTATTCAAATCTGTGGCTACGTAAGTTACTGTTACAGTTACTTAAGTTTTCTTTTTAACGTCCGTCGTCCGCCGCTTTCATTTCACGGTATAATAAGTTTTTCTGAAAGCAATAAAAATAGAGAACAACTCTCACCTTCCCGTTGTAATCAATTTGATAGATTCTGTTGGCGGTCTGATTGCAGTCGTTCGTCGGGAGCTTTGAGGAAAACATGGTTCTTAAGCGTCGGAGTTTCCCGTTTAAATGTTGCTGGCTGTTGGCGATATTTATTGCCCTAAGACAGGGCACATTATCTCAAGAATACTGCGAAAAAAATGGTGAAGAGGATAAAATCTGCGAGAAAAATGACAAACAACACTTCCTGTATTCCAAAGGTAAATAGTTTCTTTTTTAATATTTTGATTCTGCATAGCGATGCGAAGTTGTGCCAATTCATTTGTTTACAGATTAAGCATACAGTTAGTTATATTATTATTTAACCTTAATGAACCATATCGCTTTATAACGGATGCGATAATGTTATTAAATTAGGTAGGTACTTATTATTTATTCATTTAGTTGAATAATAGGTAAGTATTTTTTGAAGTGAAAGGCATGAGGTTACGCCATGTTTTTTATGTTATTTATATATACCTAACTCCATATTGCCTTTAAATCTGAATTGATTCCGATGATTTTTTTTATTGGAAAAAGAAAGCCCGCGAAATGACCCCACTTATATATTTTTTTGTTGTAATCTGATGAAGAATTTCGGAAGATGTAATTCTTCATTTTTCATGGCATTCTGGATCGCAGTAAATCACCCGCGAATGTTGCAGAATTTTAATAATTAACCCTGTGTTGTTCCACTGCAGGACTGCAGGGTAGATAAAAGGCCTCCCTTCCCGTATTAAATGGCACTCAAAAAGAAAAACGTATTAACGTGGGTACAGTTAATTTAATGAAATTATAAATCATAATTTACACCTACTTCTAAAATAACTAAATAGGTATATTACACGTAGCTATTTGTTATTTCGGAAGGAAGTGCAACCTAATACTTTATTTTACTTACTTACCTAATTATTCACATTCTCTATCTTACCCCATTACGCGCAAATTCTTGTTTATTTTTTAATGTATGGCTGTTGCTATAAAATATGATAGGTACTAAAGTCCCCGCCACGAGAAGCTATAAATTTTGTAAACACACATTCAGGGATTCGCAACCTTTAGATCAAATGAAAAAAAAAACACGTGTGGCACTCGGGGACTGCTGCGGTAAAGCTATTGCATAGCATTTTTTATCAACTTATGCAATTATAATAATTTATTAATTTTTTATTTTAGCAGTATTTTTTTTTTCTTTGATATTAATTCAAGTACAGTCGTACCATATACATACACGTTAAGCGAACGCTCAGCCGAGCTACATGGTAGGCGGAGTGGGGGGGTGTTAGGTTTTATTTTCGTTACGGAATTTCTTGATTCGGTCGCCGCGCTCAAAGCCCGCGATAAAAGCTATGCAATAGCTTAAAAGAAACAGTTTTGTAATAATTTTTATTTTTATATAGGGATATAAGTATTATAACAAACAATATAACCCTAAATGGCGAAAACAACACAAACAAACTGAGACGCATTCGAAACTCGAATGACAGCATTGACAGCGTCAGCGTGAACTTACTTCAAAATGGCGGCCCAAATGTTTACGTTCCATGAGTCAGACGCGTTCCAGCACCACAAAACATTAGACGACAGCGCTTTATATCGCTAAAATATAACCCGACCAAGTGAAATTGCTTGTTAGTTTCGTATTACACGTATGTTACTTTGAGTTAATTGAATTTGGGATTATTTGTTGTTGATTGAATTGTCGCTACGTAACTTAGTAGAAGTTTTTTATTTACAAAATTTATAGCTTCTCGTGGCGGGGACTTTAGTTACCCGTCAATCTAGTCGTTTAAAATTAGGTACTTACACACTTTTTATTTTATTTTATTTATTTAGTTATTAACTCATTTTTTATTCTATTTTCTTAATTTAGGTAATTACCTACTCACTTTTTATTTTATTTACTTTATTTAGGTTATTACCTACTCACTTTTTATTTTATTTTCTATATTTAGGTACTTACTCACTTTTTATTTTATTTTTTTTATTTAGGCAACCAACAGCGATATATACCTATAGTATGTTACAGACTGATGTGTATTACAGTATTTTATGGCTAATGATCGGTTTGCCTGTATAAGTAGGATAAATACTTATAAAACATGCGAACGAACTACTAAGAAATATTTAAATTCAAAAGGTGTAATTTTTGAGAAGGTACACTCGCTGAAAATGGATACGGGTCAGTACGAACAATTTAAATTACTCTTAAAATAATAGAGCTAGCGAGCGGCATGAATGAAACTATTAGATAATTAACCAGTTAATAAAATAACACCAAATGTTGGAAACATTATTAGTTTAATTGTGAAAATAGCTTTTGATAATTTAGACCTATATTATTTGACCGCGAGTGTATATTATTTATAGATAAGTTTAAAATTTTAAAGAAAACAAGTACAGTTATTAAGAAAAAGTAGACCTAGGTACATAATCTACAAACTTTATTTTTGCTAGTCTTTATCACATGCATGACGATTCCTATGAATAAATGCATATCGAAGAAGTATATTTAGATTTAAGGACACTGAGTAGTAAGATATTGGTTAAGATGACTAAGCGAAAGGTTTATCCCCTCATACCGGTTTTGAAAATCGCTGGTAAAGCAATAATACATTATAATTATTGAACTGGAAATAGGTACTTTCCCTGCAGTGATCGACCCCTGCCTAACCTTGATGAATAAATACCTATGCACTGACATTAACAATATCAGTTTATTACTGTACATACCCCGTAGTTGGTTTGCTAGCGATTAGCTGATGCCAATACATTATCGCTATCAAAAATTACAACAATTTACCAATGTTTTACGTTTTTACCCAACTGCGCGACGCAAAGGAGGGTAATATTTTTATCAGCCTATGTATGTATCATGTATGTATGTTCATTTGTGGCGTTCTAGAGACCAAACGCGTGGGCCGATTTTGAAGATTCTTACGTCAATCGATTTGTCTTAATCTTGTGTCACTAAACACCATATGTTGTGGTAGAATTTATAGAACCTAAAAGAATATTAACACCATACTATGTAAAACTACATTCTTACAAATAAATAAAATTCTAAATTCTAAAGACATGACATTAATCAAAATTTAATATGGCGACAACCAGACGCTATATTGTGAAAACGATAAACAAAATAAGTCGCCGAATTTTGTCAAGTGGGGTATCGCTGAACACGTCTTTGAAAATAATTTTTAGTTTTTTTTACTAATTTTTCCTTTTGAATGACCATTTAAGATCTCGATTTAAAGTAGGTTAGCAACCATTCTCACTTACATTTTTAAACTTATAATAAAGCTGTGATAAAGTTCTTAAATGATCATATCATAGTCATAGGTCTTATTAACGTGAAAATGTATAATAATTACCTATAATGTAATTCTTAGAATCGAGTGACAAACCCAGAATGTTACTGCTTTGAAAGATAATTTAAACGACCGTTACTTAATACTTACAGTCAGAAAAAAAATCCTAACTAAAGAGTGCAAAATAAAATAAAAGTTAATCTAAAAAATTAAAAACCCGACTACGTAAAAAGAGAACATCCTCCAGGCCCTGGCCCTGCAGTCTCGACATAGATAGCGACAAAAATCGGTCGTTAAGTCTAATCGGTGTCAAATTTCTTTAATAGATTTTCAACCTTATGTTTTGGAAATAAAGTTGAAAATCTATTAAAGGAATTTGACATCGATACGACTTAGCGACAGATTTTTGTCGCTATCTAATGTCGAGACTGCAGGGCCAGCAGTCTCGACATGAATAGCGACAAAAATCTGTCGCTAAGTCGTATCGATGTCAAATTTCTTTAATAGATTTTCAATCTTATGCTTTGGAAATAAAGTTGAAAATCTATTAAAGAAATTTGAAATCGATTGGACTTAACGACCGATTTATGTCGGTATCTATGTCGAGACTGCCGGCCCTGCGCTGATGTCGGTCGCGTTCGTCGGTCGCGCGTAAGCATTTACATTGTTTTTGATATAGCATCACACTGCGACGCTGACGTCAGCGGCGCATACGTTGCTACGACTGGTACGCGACCGACCTTACGCGACAGACGTAGGAGGAATTCAGGTCTAAAAAAGATGGAAACAAGATGAAATATTTTTGTCTCCAATTCCACACCCAATCTCATGCAGAAGGAGGCATCTTCTTTTCAACAATAAAGACTTATTGCCTCGACTGCATGAGATTAGATGTGGGATTGGAGACAAAATATGTCATCTTGTTTCCATCTTTTTTAAAGTTCACTATTTACGCAGGCGGGATTTTTGTTATTTTTTTGTTAATAATAAATACTAGCTGACCCAAAAGAGGTGGTCCTGCACCCTAATTGAGTAACACACTATTAATCAGAATCTGAAACATTTTGAAGGATATTGCTAATCCATTGCTTCATATGTTCGAAAAACTTGTCTGCTCAACAACGTAAATAACGCAATGAATGTGTTTGAACTGTCAAAATGAAACCCATTCCTCCTATTCGTGTTACGCAATTACCCCGCTGTTCAAACAATAGTTCATACTTACAAAAAACCTACGGTAAAAGAACTTTCAGTTTTCCCATTTTTCCAATTTTCCGGTAAACTTTTCCAATTTGTTTTTCCCTAAAAACCTTATTCGGACTATTACGAACATTTTAAAGCAAAATAACATGCTAATTCGGTCCATCCGTTCTCAATTGATGCGCTTACCAACGAACAGCATTTCATTTTTATGGGTCCGGAACTGAAAACGAAAAAAACGGAACCCTTATAGGATCGCTTCGTCGTCCGTCTGTCTGTCTGTCAAGACCCTCTTCGCAGGAACGCGTGGAGGTATCAAATTAAAATTATTATCAAATACATAGGTCTACGAACCGTGGGTGCTCTAAAAAAGTCAAGCTTCTAAGTCAACGCAATAAAAAATACGGCCATTTATGAGACGTATTTTGATACGCGCAAATAAATCAAAACCAAACAACGGGTACTTCCCGTTGACCTAGAATCATGAAATTTGGCAAGAACCAATGTCTCACAGAACAAGTAAAGGAAAATGTCCGAAAATCATTAATTACTAGAGATATCACAAGAAAAAAAAAATTGCTGTTGCAAACTTAAATTTGCAGTTGGAGAATTGACCGTGACGTACATCGATCTATGGGTGATTTTTTCTTTCAACTACGAGGTTATGTTTGTTCTTGGGATATATTCATCCCTACTACGGAACTCTTCATTTAACATGTTTTTATTTATATAAATGTGATAACCTTCATGTTAGGATATTTATTTAGTTGTTACTTAGATTGTTCAAACGTGTTTCAACGTCCGGATAAACCTATTTAAAATTAATTAATTAAAAAAAAAAAAATATTAATAAAAAAATAAAAAGAGGCTTTATTAATTCATACTAATATTATAAATTCGAACGTAACTCTGTCTGTCTGTACGTTACCTTTCCACGCCTAAACCACTGAACGGATTTGGATAAAACTTGGCGAGGAGATAGATGGCATCCTGGGAAGGACAGAGGCTACTTTTGGTCTCAAAAATACTCCTAGAGGGAATGATATAGGGGATGAAAGTTTTAATGGGAAACCCAGAAGTTCTTAAGTTAGTAAAATTCAAATTTATACTATTGGTAGGAAATAAAGAATTATGTGTTTCAGCGTTTTTGTAAAAACATCCCCCAAGGGGATAAAATAGGGAGTAATTTTAAAATTAACGGTATGTATTATTGAATTTTTGTGTACTTATTTTTCTTGGAGTAAAATTTTAGTAAAATGGGCCGATTTTAATTAAATAAAGACTAAAATGTTACTCGGTCAAAAGTTAATACAATTTAAAGTGTAATTTTTTAATTTAATGTGTTTATTTTATGTATATGTATAACTTTTCTAACATGTGGGTATTACGTACGAGTATTCAATGGCGGCACTAGACTACCTAGGTATTAAAACTGATTTATTGGTTATGATAACAAAATGAATAATTATTATTTTAAGACATTTAGAATCATAAAACCCTGTTAATTGAATTGGACAAGTGTTAGTAGGACTCGCGGCCTGACTGTGGGCCGTATTACAGAACCTTACTCAAGACTCAAGCATTACTTAAAACTAGTTTCAACCAATCAAATGGCTTTAAACGAGTTTTAAGTAATGCTTGAGTTTTGAGTGAGTGAGGTTCTGTAATACGGGCCTGAGAGTTCCGTGTCAAAGCTGTGCTCTCTCGGCTCCCCGAATTTCCAATTCCGTATTGGAAACTTAATTTTTCAGTTGAAATAAGAACTTTTAATAGAGTGGAGTGGACCGAATTGAATGAAATATAGACTAAATGTTACTTCTTGTTCAAGACAGATGGAGGCCAAAGTTAATTTTACATTGATATCTTTATATATATAAAAATTACGTGTCACGTTGTTTGTCCGCGATGGACTCCTAAACTACTAAACTGATTTTAAATTTGATTTGCACACCGTGTGCAATTTGATCCAACTTGAAAGATAGAATAGCTTACATCTCAATTTATAGTCGCAATATTATTTTATTGCAAATTATTTGTCTTTTATTTCACCGTCACAATTATCTGTTAGCTCCAAACGATTATAACAGATGGCGATATCTGTTGACTGGATTGTGTAAGTATTCAATAGATGGCGATATGTTAAAAATACAAACGTTTCATATAAGCTACAATTTAATAGCATAACCACCACGTGTTACTGAGGCTAAGGTATAACCTAAATTTATTTTGTAATAAACGAAATACAGTGAAATAACATTATAAAGAGAAAATATATGATTGTTTGTTTGTATTGAATAGGCTCCGAAACTACTGAACCGATTTGAAAAATTCTTTCACTGTTGGGAAGCTACACTATCTCCGGGCGACATAGGCTATATTATATTATGCTTTGCTACCCGGGCGAAGCCGGGCCGGGTCGCTAGTATAACTATAAATTACCAACTTTAGGATTTTTATCTTTACTCGAACTGTAAGACCTTACTTCTCGCAAAACTTCATGCTGCTAGTTCATCGGGAAGTACCATATAGGCTTTGGTTTATTTGCGAGTGTCAACAGCAGGCATTCAGTATTCGAATTCTCTCACTGAAATGTGTATTTTGTTTAAGGTGCACATTTCAGTTAGAGAATTTGAATACGCCCCGCGGCGAGTTGACGCAATTCAGTTGAGTGCTCGAGAGGCCGCGGCAGGGCCGCGGGCCGGTGCGGCGAGGCGGGAGATACTCCCGGCGACTGTCCACGCGTACCGCTGCGCTATGCCTCGCGGTGTCTCGTTGCGCCGCGATGCATCGTTGCACAATGAGGCGCAGCGCTGCCAGCAAATTTCACGCGGTGTCGCGATGCGTTCCGCGGCGCCGCCCGCGCTCCGCAGCGCAATACAACTGGCCTCTTGGGGCCTATTCACACGTACCGCGGTTTGGTTGCATTGTCGGTAGTAGTTGCGATGTGGTTACGTTGTCGCTAGTGTTTGCAGACAAATAGATCGTTGTGTTTACGATTTGGCCAGCCGCTAGTGCGCGATCTCGTTGGTGGTTGCGATGTGGCTGCGACGCGCGACGTGGCATTGATGTGGTCGGTACACGGTTGTAGGTACACGATTGATTTTGACGGTCAAATCTGGTCCGTGTGAATAGACTATTCATTTTCATTTTCGTGTTGTCGTTATGGTTGTGGTACGTGTGATCGGGCCCTAAAGCATCGTTATATGATAGTTCGTATAACGTACACAGAAAAATATGAAGTTTACTTAGAGCATTTAACCTAGTTTAGGCTTGTTCTGTCATCTATGGTTATAATAAAATAAAATAAATTGTTAGGTTGGTTTGGTTGGTTGATTGGTATAATGAGAAATCCCGTGTGTTTACTATCTACTATTAGAACATAAATAATTTTAGTGCTAGCCGTTCGTCAGGAATTATCTACATATAAGCATGCATCAGTCAGTATATTGGTGTTGAGCCAGTGGGTAGTATATGCAGGAACGCAGGAGTTCATTAATTCACTTAAAACGAGAAACTTTGCTAGCAATGGGAAATTGCTACTGAAAGCTGCGGATGTCGACCTTAGGACGAGTTGCTTCTCACACGGATATCTATAATTAAGTTGCTAACTCACTCGTCACCAATCCTGACGCTTTGTATATTTTCGCTACTGAGACCAAAACAACAAACGAAACAAGGGAAATTTTATAAAAATGTGACTGTTATTTTAGTTTCTTGTGGTGTCTTACAACTTCCATGCGAAAACAGTCGCGGGCAGAAGCTAGTATCCTACTAATATTACAAATGTGAAAGTTTGTGAGGATGGATGTTTGTTACTCTTTCACGCAAAAACTACTGATCGGATTTGGATGGAATTTGGCACACATATAGTTTATAACCAGGATTAGCACATAGGATACTTTTTATCCCGGTAGTACGTTCCCGTGGGATAATTTCCAACGTCCACGCGGGCGAGGCCCAGGGCAAAAGCTAGTTCAATATAAGTCTGAAACCGCCAACTCGTCTTGAGCAAGCGTGGCGATCAATACTCGTGTCTTCTCTGTATGAGAAGAAGCCTTTGTCCTACAATGGAACAATAATACGCTCGTACGGATTATCATTAATATTAAATATAAACATCATTAATTGTTCATTGTGAGTAGGTGCCGATTCTCTTGTCACAAAATTCTCTAAACTAGACTAAAAATCACCAACATTTAGTTTATTCCTGTCATACTACGTTTCCTACTCTGAAATTGACTAAAGTGACACAACTTAACTACTTATAAAGTGCGTTTCATCAAATAGTTCCTATCCCGTAATGTTGGCTGCACTGTTAAACTTTATCAACGGACCTAGCATATTTCCAACATACGCGACCTAGTAGCGTATTCGTGTTCGTCCTACAACAGTGCAGCCAACATTACGGGATAGGAACTATTTGATGAAACGCACTGTAGTATAGTTTGACAGCACTAATGTCATTTTAGTTATTCAAATAAGCGAAAATGGCAATTTTGCTATTTTGAATTTGACGTTTTTCACCAAAAATTTTGATTAAGCAGAGTATTTTGAATAGCGATTAAAAAGTTGTGGAATAAAATTTGTTGTCACGAACTAAAATTTACAAAGCACATTTCTCTACTAGGTAGTTCTTGTAAGTTTGGATGCTTGTGTGTTTGGAAATCATTATGGAAGCTTACGTGATTGCAGCTGTTGTCAAACAGACAGACAAATTCGAGATGTCCTTGATAGTAGGGCTTTCCTAAGGCGACGATAATACCGAAGATTTTCAACTTGGTACTGAACGAGAAACCGGATTATCTTTTCTCGAGATCTCATTTTTATTAGTAAACTAGTTTCAACACGCGGCTTCGCCCGCGTGGATGTCGAAAAAATCCTGTAAATCCTTCTCCATTAAAAATTCATGTATTTACTTACCTAAGTGCTAACTTTCATGGTGTTCGGTCAAACGGTGTTGGAGTTCACTCTAGACTAGGGTTGCCACCCGTACTTTATAATAAAGTATTGTACTTTATTTTGGGCCAACGTTCTTTATACTTTATGAAGGCAATAAAGTACGTTAAAATACTTTATTTTGTACATATACTTTTAAAGATTTTTTTAAATTGTTTACTTAAAGAACTACAATTAAAGTTTAGGCTATTTTTCGCGTGTAACGGACGATACAATATTGTTAAATTTGAAAGCTATCAGAACTTAATTATTTTGTGAGCCTAGAAGAAGACTGCCCAATGATATTAAAAAAATAATTATTGCTGAAAAACAGTGATATATAATTATGACATGATAGATGATTACTTTAATTTTTATAGTCACATGCTGAATGTATTTAATAAAACTTAAGTTCGAAGAAGAGAATAACATTAAAATTTTGGACGAATACAATATTATGCACATTCTAAGGAAATAATTAATGACAAGAAAAGAAAATCTCTTCTTTGGATATGAAACTAGAAAAAAGATAAAAGAAATTGAGATGTCTTCACCTAAAGTTGGTCAAAAAATTCAAAAGTTTCATATTGTTCAATGACAAAGCTTTAGGGTATCTGGATAAGTGGTTCGATTTTAGTCACACAAATTGGTTCTTTTCACTGTTCAACATAAATTTCAAAAGTAATGTTGAATATAAGCATTTTGTTCACATAGTTGAAACTTTAAAACCACTAAAACGTAATATTAATATGTATAATTTCTATGAAGAAATTACCTTATTGAAGGCGTTATACGTACAAGTTAATCATTCTAAAGATTTTTCGGGATTATCCACATTACAGAAGAGTCAATTATTTTTTTCAAAATAAAATGTTTTTGTTAATAGGTATATACAAAATTATGTCATTTCTGCCATCCATTCCCGCCACTTCAGCATTTATACAGAGTTTTTTTGTCTGATGAACGAAATAGACTGTCCCTATACCTAATAGAAAATAAACTATTTGTATACTTGAATTAAGACAGTCTGTAAATATGCTGTTAAGATATTCACTAGTAACAAATATTTTATAGGTATAGCTAGAGCCAACGAGAAATATGTATGGAACAAAATTGTAGGGCAAATAATTACTTAATACTTTATTTTCAGGTGTTGTACTTTATTTTTACCTTATAAAAGTAAATATACTCTATTTGCTTAAAAAAAGGGTGGCAACCCTACTCTAGACTCACAAAATGTATCTATATATATAAAACTCAAAGTCCTGACTGATATATCAACGCACAGCCTAAACCGCTGGTCCTAGAGACATGAAATTTGGAGGGTGTGTTCCTTATGAAGAGTAAGTATCCACTAAGAAAGGGTTTTTTGAAATTCCAGCCCTAATAGGGTGTAATGGGGGGTTGAATAATCAATAAATAAAAAATATTCGCTGTGTCGATTGTCTCGAAAATTGGTAAACATATACTCTCCAATTAAAATTATGAGACCCGTTTATCACAGTTTTTCCAAAATCATCCCCCAACAGAGTCAAATAGGATTTGTCTGAGGTAGAGGTGTATCTGTAATATGTGACATCCCGATTTTTGCTTTGACTCGTGATATGCGACATTGATAATGCCAGTACACTTATGTCTATAAATAGATTTCATGAATCATTGTCGTCACCGGTGTCCAATCTCAACCAAGGTATCAAGATGTATCAAATATGTAACTGATATTACTATGAACTAATATTTCTATTTATAAGTAAGTAGCGGTCATAAGCGCTACTGCTAAGCATGAGGTCCTGGGTTTGATTACCAGGTCGGGCAAAGTATTCTTAAAGTATTCTTAGTAGCAGCCCGGAATCTGGAATTGTGCCCGGTTGATGGCAATGTGCTCGCCCCCTTTTACATAGGACTTATAACATAACTGGCGAAATGTGGGGTAAGTACTACAGCTGCACCTCTGCCCAACCTTTCGGGGAAACAAGGCGTGATGTTATGTTATGAGTAAGTACATGTGAGGAGCTCGTGGCTAAGTAATATATTACAGCCGCATGGGTCGATCCATCAGGTTAAGTTACGCTTGCCAAGGCTGGTCTGTGGGTGAGTGACCATCTTTTCATACCGCGACTCCTCCGTGCCTCGGAAAGCACGTTAAGCCGTTGGTCCCGGCTGTCATTCGTGGATCTTTGAGAGTCTTTACGGGTCAACAGAAGCTCGAAAGTCTGACAACCAGTCTTACCAAGGGGTATCGTATTACCCAGTTACTGGGTTGTGGAGGTCAGATAGGCAGTCGCTCCTTGTAAAATACTGGTATTCAGCTGCATCCGGTTAGACTGGAAGCCGTCCCCAACATAGTTGGGACAAGGCTAGGCAGATAGATTGGATATGAAAATTGAAATTTATGCTTTTATTAAGAAACAAAAATTTACGTGTTTCAGCGTTTGGTAAAATAGGGGACGATTTTAAAATTCACACGATTATTGAAATTTTTATTTACCACTTTTATAAGATTTGTGGCGGCAACTACAACGCCACATGCGAACTACGCATCAAAGACCTGACGTCACATAAATCCTGCATCGCGCAAACAGAGTTTACCGCGCGATCAACATATATTATACAAGTTATTATTAATTATAACTTCCCGACATCAATCGTCGGGCAGTTGCCCACCAGACACAACACCCGTCTGGTCGGAGGGTCCTCCCTTTTCAATGGTGTACTTTAATAAGTGAACTTTACACCCTGTTCCTCATGCCTCTAAAGATTTAAGGAATTGGAATTTAGTCAGTCGGTATCATGAGGTAATATTTAGGAAGCGTTTATTATCTGCAGGTCAACGTATATGCAAAATTTCAAGATGATCGGTTCAGTGATGGCGTGAAAATGTAACAAACAAACAAACTTACTTTCGCATTTATAATATTAGTTAGGATTCTGGATTAGGATCAGGAAGTTAGGATTAGCTATAGTACGCTGAAATAAATAGCAAAATAATCATGCTACCTGAGTCAAATTTTAAATGCTGTAGTTTGTGGATTTTAATCAAATTAAAGGTTTTTTTTCTTATTGACAACCGAAAAAATATCGCCGAAGTTACGTACGTAAAAATGCTTTAAATTGAGTTAAATACTGCCCTCGGGCCTGTTACAACTATTGCAACTTACAACGGGTCTTTAATTTTACAACCATATTCTAAGTCAAAACTTAATGATTTTCTTGACTTGACTCAACCTCACTTATGTGGTTTGATATTCATAGTTGCAATTTTACTCAACAATTTCCGCAGTCGAGGTGAATTATAATGTAGGAACCAACTGTCAAGTACCTATAAGCTGTATAAGGTAGAAACGTCGGCGTTCTATCTTGAGGCTTCCTTGAGGTACAAGGAACTTTTAACCAAAACACGTATTTATCGGTTATATTATTTATCGGGTATTTTATTTTATTGTTTGTCACAGTCATTAGGAGTCACCGTATATTACTGGAAGATTAGAATATGAATTAATTTTAATGTCATGTGTTAGATAGGTACCTATACTTAGTTAAAATTAAACATTTTTCAATTAGGTACCTACATACCTATGACTTTTGGGTTTTGTTTGAGTCATAGTCATAATTAATAATTGTACATTTGATATAGTAGATAAGTTGATTATGATGCGGCTTTACCCTGTATTCTGGAAAATGATACGGCATAAACGGCTCGGGCGGTGTGCCACTGTACAATACAAGTGAATACTGGCGCCACGCAGCGACCGATATTGGGTACTTTTTGGATTGTTTATAAGAGTTCAACTATCAACCGCTAGATGGCGACGGAGTTATCATTGAAAATTACATTATGTCCCGCGTTGACTGATTGTGCATTTATTCCCACGAATCTTCCACCATTCTTAACCTTATCAGCAAACTTGCCACTGCAGCAGCAGAAAGTGTCGCATTAACAGGACTCATGACGTCATCACGCTAGATGCCAAGTGCAGGCAAGCGCCGAGCGACTAACGAGGGAAGTTTTACATCATAAAGTTCTATTTTTACCGGTAATGCGTTACTGCAAGTAACGGCATGGCGCGGCGGCGTAATATCTGATATTCGGCGAGCCGCCTAAAGCTACCTACGCATAAATTCGGAACTGGGCATAATTTAATTCTTATTATTTGGGAAATCTTATTATGTGGGTAATCCAATTTATGTAGGTACTTAAGTACTCGTACTTCATTCTTATTATAATTATATTTTACACTACATTCTTGCTGCAGTATAAATCCTTCCAATCGAAATATATACTATTGAATATTTCCGAATTATCTCGAAGTTGGAAAATAGAAAAACAAAACTGAAATGTGCATGGTACACTAGCAGCAACTATCCACCGCCACCGGTGACTCGCTGGCGGTTTATATTTTTCAAATTCTCACGTCCTCACATATTTTTACAGCAGATTTTGCTCGCCAGTGCTTTCAATCTGTGTGTGGAACTGTGGACTGTGCCAACGTGGCATTTTGAAACCGCTGCCGATTAAAGTCGCTGCGTGTGCAGCTAGCATAAGATAGGCAAAGAAGATGCTTCAATATTCTTAATACCTATTTAAATAAAAAATTGGCGGTCATGGGGAATGACGTCAGACGAGAAAACTTAAAACACTTAAAAACTATGAAATAACAGTGGTCACCTAACCCATAAAGCTACAAATATACTAACTGCATATCTGAAACTACCTCTACCGTTAGCATGTCGGTGACACTCGGTGTTGCGAACCCCTATGATTTTCCCGAAAGTTTTCACTTCAAAAAACTTTAAGAAAAATAAAAGAAGTGTGTCAGTCACAGTGTTGCCAATCGTAGGATTTAATCGTAATCATACGTTTTTAAGCGAAGCAGGACGATGTAATAACATGATTCAGAAATTGCAATGTGATAAAAACTGCCACTTGCTCAGTTCAGATGTCGCTACTACCCAGCGTCTAAGAATTTGACAGCTAGCTGTCACTACCCATACAGTTTTTTTTTGTAAACAAGAGACTTCTTTTACGCATAATTAATGAATATGCCCCGTTGCGCAGCTGTTGACTGCAAAAATACGGGGACCTATGTATTTGTCAAAGACCTTAAAAGACAAAAGCGGTGGCAGAAAGCTCTCCAAAAATATTGGGATCTCGATATTTCGTTGAGCATAATAATTGTGCTATCCTTTTTAAACCTGAAGACTTTTAAGGGAGTAATTCGTATACAGGTGACGCTCTCAAGAGAACTAATTCTGTTTTCATTACCTTCAGGCACTTGTGTGTGATATTATGTAAATTGTAGTAGGGAAGTGTGTGTGTTTATATTATCATATTAGATCAATGCTAGAATTAACGTCTCTGAAATTTATCAATCAGGAAGTTCATCCTCGAGTTGGTTTTCAACTCCGATCAGGTTATTCTTGTCGTACGCCTCCAGGTCTTCAACAAAAAAGGACTTAAAGTCAACAAACATAAAATAACGTATAAATTACAACTAGCTTTTGCCCGCGGCTTCGCTCGCGTTAATTTAGACTTTGACTATCAATTCGGGTTATAATTCAGTCATGATTCAAAAGACACGTGGCGCCATCTATTATCATAAGAACGTCATTGTTGTTTTCCTCGGGAACAGTACTTTTTTGCGGGATGAAAGGTACCCTATGTCCGTTTCTGTACCCCTGACAACGTATATGCAAAATTTCAAGATGATCGGTTCAGTGGTTTAGGCGTGAAAAAGTAACAAACAAACAAACAAACTTACTTTCGCATTTATAATATTAAAGTTAGGATTAGGATTAGGAAGTTAGGATAAAATGAACATATTTTCTTTACTTTTCCACTACAGCTGCTTTTTTATCAGTGGTCTACATTCCAAGTCGCGTACATATTAATCTAGTTTTCGTTAATTTTGTGATCGGCATAAAAGTAAAGTGCAAGACAGGCCTTGGTGTCCGAGGCTGTTGACAACTTCGCCGGAGTGACAGCGATGAGGAGAACAATAAGGACCTCCTAGTCGTAGGGAAGCAGCGAGGCGGAAAGTAGTGTCGTCGAACAAAGTGCCTATGTTCGACGAAGGTAGTGCATGAAGCGAAAGTCCCGACTACCTCCTGACTTATCCACAGTCAGCAGGCGCGCACGCTCCGCTGTAGTAGTAGACGTGTGTCAAGTAAATTGTCCGATATTACTCTGCAGAGCAACTCATCCCATTGTCACTTGAAAGATGGATTGTCGGGTGGATCTGAATTCGGGCAAGCGAGTCTCCAAGCATCCATAGCCTCAATGAAGCACGGCACATTGGAATTAATCAGTGTGGACACTTAGGCTTTTTTCAATAATTTTGAGTTCTGGAGTTATTGCGTTAAATTTTGAAAGTATCAGATGTCTGTCAGTATTGTCCGCTAAGTATAGTTCATATTTCAAAAGGTTTAGATCAATGCCCATGGAATGAAGTAAATTTTTTAAGAATTGAAGGTCATTTAAAACATTTTCTACATCGCCTCCCAAGGTTCCATCATCACTGCCGGGGTCGCGGATTGTTCGAAAGAGTTACCGTGGCCCTGGCGCACAGGCAACTGAAGGAACACGGGTGGGTTTTAGTCAGTAAGAGTCTGACACGCCCTTCCGCTCCGCCCAGAGCGGGAGAGGTCATTTGATGATTTCCCACCCAAAAAAAAAAAAAAAAAAAGGTTCCATCATCAAGATACCTAACGTTAAATTTGGAATTTAGCTGTCGAATAATTGGGTCAGTGGCTAAACTAAAAATTCACTGGCCTGAGAGGGTCACCTTGTTGACAGGCGATGACGAAGAACGTCGATGACGGCCTCGTTCACCTTGCTGGAGAGCATAAGGTAGGAGCCCTAAGCTCCTTCAAAAGCAACTCATCAGCTGCCCCGGCGCCTGAACAGATAAGGTCCTTAAGGTGCTGAGGACTCAGGCCGTCGAGGCCGCCAGCGGAGCCGCTCCGAAAGAAGCAAACGGCTGTGACCAACTCTCAACCTGTAATGGTGAGGGAGTGGTTATTTCCTAATAACCAAAAAGCAAAGAAAGATCTACCCGCTGGGGCAGGGTGTTTGCTCTACAGCGCTGCGAGTGTTTCTGGTGAACAAGATGCCATCACCTCAATACTAAAAATATTCCTGGCTGCTCCGCTAATGTCAGCTTCCCCTAACTTAGATTCTACCAGTCTACTACATAGTTTGTGCAGTTAATGTCTTGTTGGTTGGTAAATTCTTTTGTGCAGTCGCCAGCAGGTCAAGCTACACGAAACTATCAAATTTATCCAAACGAACCTTAAAATGTTGAAGGTTAAGTTCAATATCGAATGAGAAAATCTGACAGTTTGTGGTAACTTGATGTGCTAGCGACTGTACATGTAGAATTCTGTAAGATAAAGTAGGCAGTTGTTCCCAAGCACTTAGCGAGTTCTCCCGGGTGGCAAGACGAACGCAACCTGCTAGGTGTTGTGACACTAGAGGTCTAGCACCACGGGGAACTCGATTCAAAACATGAACAGAACTTTCTAATTTTTATAGGGTTTTCCAAAACGGGTCAAAAGTGTATGTAGCTGGTGTTTTAAGTGTAGCTGTTGAGACAGGGTTTGAGGTGAGTGCGTGGTCTGTGCACCTTTGCAATGTACATATTCGGACCCCGCTTACTTTGTAACAGTTTGGTATACAAATCTGTTTGAAATAAGCATGAGCTTTTTAACCTTTTGGTATTATTTAAACATGGTTATTGTTAAGCCGGTAAATATTTAAAAAGCCGAAAAACTTTTCAGCTAGCTTCTGTCTGTTTATTTTGTTTACGTTGTTTTTAGCTAGCATCATCTGCTGTCTCAGCTTTGCGTAAGATTCCTTATTATTCCTAATAGCCGAGAAGTCCCATTCCTGCCAAATTTCATGTCAGAAACCGTTGATATTTTGCAGTTTGTTAGCTAATTGCCCATTTAACTATTCTCTATCTACACCTTGTATAGTTGTTGATATTTTTGTTTTTAGTTGTTGTTTTTTTATGTTGTTCGTCATTGTGTAAACTAGAAAAGGTAACCCACCCACTTTATACTTTTAATCAGTTGTTTTTATTGTTTTGTTACATACTTTAATTTTTTGAATAATTTCGGGATATTTACTAAGTTGGCAGCAATGGCAACACTGGTCAGTTAGTGAAGTAACGAGGTGATCAAGTTCCTTCAATTCAAGGAACATTGTGGGAACATTTTACCAAAGCAAAGATATTCAACGTACGGCTATGACAAGAGAGTAGTATATTCTTTGGGCTACGGCTACGGCGAGGTGAAGTCGGCTCTCGCAACTCGCACAGAACACTGTAACACTGTTTATAAAAGTAGTCTGTGACACTATTACTCCTAGCGGAGGGCAGGGCACTCGGCTCTCGTCTGTGCATGTGTGTGTATGGACGGTTTCGTTAAACTCATAAATGGTTTAATGCTTTAATGTGGGTGTACTATAGAATATGTGATATACATAAACTTCATAAAATGATAGCATCGCTGAAATATAAAACCATTTGCTCGGCTCAAATGATCTCATACGAAAACGCGGCGTCGTGAGCTCGAGTCGGCCGGACCCGGTGCTTATTATTATTTTCTGAGTTTTAAATGTTGAATGGTATTTGAATACCTACCTATTGAAGCTTATCGCTTCGGAAGCGGGAACGCGTATCTGGAACAAGAGGAACGTTGAACAAGTGTTTATTTAACCGAGTTTAGTTTAACGACTACTATTTTATGTGTATGTCGACGGAAGTCCAGTGAACCCAGTTGTCATGCACCGAACTGGGAAGCCAGCAATGTTCTTGCAAGCTTTAGGTTGCCTTTTATTGCTAGATGGTCTGATTGAGGCAAAACGTGAGTAGTTAACAATTTATTTAATTAATGCTAGCGAATAAGAAGCTGAGCTGATCTTAAAATTCTAACATTTGTGCCCTTTGTGCAGGTCACTTAAATTATCGTTCTAAATTGTGTTCTAGTTTTACATGTTTTAGTCATTAAGCTCTGCGTTTGTTTCTACCCATTAATGTCTGTCTGTTAAACTAATACAGACCATTATGGAACATGCCGAGTTACTACACCAATCTTGCTTAGATTTATAGTAAATTGATGATGAATGACTTCAACTTCTCGGATCATTGTTATGTTTGTGTATTATTGGATCAGACATAAAGATCTTGTGTGTTAATCTTAATCTTCTTCTTCCTCATATAGAGGATACCCTTTTATTAATTTTAAATAAGCTTCAACCAGCCCTATTCATTACTTTGTTCTTTCACAGATGTTTTTTATTTTTTATTTTACTATTGCAATTACCTAAACAATATTTTTAAGGATTGCTAATATGACCCTCTGACCTTTAACTAATTATCTGTTTGTTGCAGATGACATAAAAGTACTTACTGTTGCAACTGATGACAATCATGGCTTGGAGAGGTTCTTAAGATCAGCCAAAATTTATGGAATAGATGTTGAGGTGCTGGGCAAAGGAACAAAATGGACTGGAGGTGACATGAACCTTCCTGGTGGAGGGCAAAAAATTAACTTGCTCAAACAGAAGTTAAATGAAATGATAAAGATGAAAAACAAAGAGCAAATTATATTATTCACTGATAGGTTTGTACGCCTTATAAATGTATAAAATAGTTCTCATCATATAATGTATACCTGTAAAAAAATTGTCCTAATCTTATGTTTATGTTTTAGCTATGATGTTATGTTCTTGTCAAATCTAGAAGATATATTGAAGAAGTTCTGGTCGTTCCCTGACACTCGAGTGTTATTTGCTGCAGAACAATTTTGTTGGCCGGATACCAAACTGGCATCAAACTATCCAAAGACTGAGGTTGCTAACCCCTACCTAAACTCTGGTGGTTTTATAGGTAACTAACTGACTGTATTATTTAAAGCATCTGGATGGACACTAACAGATAAATAAAAAATATGTATAACTTAGGTCAACCAGAACTTATTTAGTTTTAAGGTAAGCATTTACTGGTCATAGAACATTGAGCCTCCCTAATGAGTCACCCTTTCATGAAACTGAACATGGTGGACACTGCTAGATGTCTTATCTATATACAAAATAAATATCAATTGCTGCATGTATGAAATATCATCACTTGAAAAGGGCTTGATTGATTATCAGGACAAGGTTTGTTTGAAAGCAAATTTTTGGAAAATCTCCCGGTTCACTCGGGTGACGCCAGCCACGAACATCTGATTTAAAATATATAACTTAAGAGTTCCTGTTTTGGATTTGTGTAACATTTCATTTTCAAGCAAACCAAGCGCGGTAAAAAGTATGATGCCGAATGGATTGCAAAAAAAGATTGGGAATGTTACAAATGCACCAGAGCAGTTCCTCAAACACACTGCAGAAAATTCACAAGAATGTCACATTTCATGGAAACACTCTTTCTAATTGAGCTTTTGCTTAAATTGTACATATAATTCAAAGAATTTAACATAACATGTATATGCTCTAGTGTGGACTCATCTTCAGGTGATGAAACAGGCCTCAAAGTTGTTGGTTCAGTCAAAGTCTCAATAACAAACATTATGATTTAAAGTTTTTAGTTTGGACTATACATGTTGATTAGCAACAATCATTGTTTTATTATGTCATAAGTGAATACTTAACACAATGCTCTTCTCATAATAATAAGTGCTTGTGTACAAATCACAGTCAAAATATTTACATACAATTTTAATTCTCTCTGCAGGTTACTTGCCTGAGATATATGAAATAGTTAATGTTAAACCAGTCAGTGATAAAGATGATGACCAGCTGTATTACACCAAAATCTACTTAGAAAAAAAATTAAGGGAATCTCTTAAAATAAGTTTGGACCATAATTCTGCTATATTCCAAAATCTTAATGGTGCTTTATGTGAGTATGGTTTTACTAGAATATGAATATCTTCCCTTAAACAAGATTCAATTACATACTTACTTTAAATGTTTTTCACAGCTGATGTTCAATTAAGGTCCAACTCGACTACAGAAACTTGGCCATATATAGAGAATGTAGTTACTAAAGAACGACCTCTTATTGTTCACGGAAATGGGCCTTCAAAGATGACATTAAACTACTTCAGCAATTATTTAGCTAAAGCATGGTCAGTCTCCGAGGGCTGTACCTTGTGTGCAGAAAAGAGAATTGAACTTAAGGTAAATCTAAATATGTCATAAATGTAACATCAAATAGAAAGTATTATTTAAGTATGAATATATAATTAAATAAATCTGGTATGCTAAAATGCACAATGAATGTGTTTTAGGCTGATCATCTGCCTACTGTGATGGTGGCAGTATTTATAGAACAAGCTACACCATTCCTTGAAGATTTTTTGGATCAAGTTCTAACAACTGATTACCCAAAAGAGAAGATTCATTTGTTGTTGCGGAATAATGTGGAATACCATGAAACTGAAGTTGATGATTTTTTCCAAGATCATGCCAAGAAGTATGCTACTGCAAAGCGTATTAAACCCAGTGATTTTATCTCAGAATCTGAAGCTAGGAATATTGCCAAGTGAGTAAAGTTTTATTAGTTCTATTCTAATTATTTTATTAGTAAGAAATAACGCTCTGTGGGCCGGCACTGACAGAGCAGCGGCTGCTCGAGCCAAGCTCGACCAAAATCCGCAGCGTGAACTCGGCCGACGCAGCGGATGTTCAAGCACCCGCGCTCGCGTTTGTGCATTCTCGCGATTAATTATTAGTAGAGGAAGAGAAGCAAGAAGAACACATTAATAAAATTTAAAAAAAACAGACAGAACATTTGATGAAGAGTAGGTATACATTGGTAGAAAGCAGGCTGGCAAGAAAGATGACTATTTGGGGTAAACGATAACCTGTGCTAAGATTTAAAGTTCTATATGTACCTACTGGTTATAAAATTGATTATGAACAATTTGATAACCTTTGTGGGGTATTTACTTGCGGCGGCGATTGATCACATGCTCGCGGCGGCCCGCGTGGCTGAGAGGACCATACGCGAAAGCATGTCGCACGGAATTTTATCTTGCACGCTATTTTCATCACTATTTAAGTTGAAACTGTGAAAACTGCTCGAGCAATTTGCTGCTCTGACTGCGCTGAAACGCAGCGCGGGCGCCGGTTGTTCTTGAGTTTTATTTATTGTGAATCCTATTCCTCAATTGATTTTCTTACCACTTTCGACTTTGCTGTATCGCTGACCACTCGCTGACTTAGCCAGCGTGTAAAGCCGACGCGAATTACGCGACGCGCGATGTTAACTGTTGTTTTCTTAAGTTTATGCAGATCATAGATACATATCATAGAGACACATATCGTACATATCTAGATCATAGATTACATATGCAGATCTCGTTTGTATAAAAATATCATGCCATAATACCTACAAGCTCAGTTCAAAAAACGAAAAAGAAATGAATTTCGCTGGCGTCCTTAGGCCTCATTCACACGCACCACTATAGAACAACAAAGAACAAGTAGCGTGTGGGGAGTAGCAGAATTGCTGGAATAGGTTATTTTTACAATTTAGTTTTAATTTAATACCATATAGTGCATAGTTTAGTTCGTTAAATGTTTGTTTATATTTACAGGGATCGCTGCATAAACAGTGCATGCGACTATTTATTTTCTATAGACAGCTTGGCCCGTCTTGAAGCAAACACGCTGCGTCATTTATTATCTTCGGGTTATGACGTCATCGCTCCAATGCTGGTGCGGCCAGGTCACGCTTGGTCCAACTTTTGGGGTGCCATCAACACAGCTGGCTTTTATGCTAGATCATCAGACTACATGGAAATAGTCTATCAAAACGTCAAGTAAGTATCTATAATATAGTTATACAATAGGTTTGACTGGTTGAACGACGGACTTATCGAAGGACACATTGTTTAAACTCACATGAAACGAATAAAAATGAATTTAATTTTTGCGCAGTGTCACAACACTAGCACGTGTGACTGCACTGTACTTGAATGAATGCTTTTGATATGGCAGAGATATTTGATCCGTACTTTGAACTGGGTTTAGAAAAGGGAAAATGCGCATGTCCACAACTGATGTATGTTTTGGAAAATTTTAATAAAGTGATTGTTTTGTTGGGAGTAGCTCCTTCAATATGTCTAACGTTTAACAAGTCAGTCTGTGTATGTATAAATTCAATGAATTTCATGATAGAAAAAATAAATAACATAAGTAGTCAAATTATTTATTAGACAAATCATAAATAGTAATATAATACTGTATTATTTGCTTATTCTTAAATCTAATGTTGGCTGTAGGACAATTCAAAATTATTTAAATTCTATCAGACAAAAGCTTGTCTGTACTGCATGAATACTTCGCGAACAAAGCAAGACTTGACGTCACCATTAATAACAATGCAATGTGGCAACGCATTCACTCAATAATCTCCTAAACAATGATACCTACATCTACTAACACGTGGTTTAGTTTACTACATCTAACTTGACAAAATAGGTTAAAGTCAATCCCTGTTGGAATTTAAAATGCCCAGCAAGTAGAATAGTTATTATTAGTTCAGTCGAAGGCAATGGAAAAGTCGGTCTTGAAAGAGCGTCGATCAATGGAATACATGTTGTCTGCTGTGCACTCATACACACCGGCGTCCATCTGAGTCGCTGGGTCGATCTCAATCTTCGACTTCACACGATCGTCGCCGATCGGCCACTCGTGGATCTAAACAAATACACACTCGTTAATTCAGTGATGCAAAAAACTATAGCTAAATGCACTTTTTTGCTGCTGCGGCAAAGCCCAATGAGGGTTAGGGTTTTATTAGGATATGTATGTATGTACATCTGTTGAACTCCTAAACTATTCGTCGTATTTTGACAAACGAGGTATCGTTGGAAGCGTCATGTTTTTACGCGGTTTCTATATTACGTTACGTAAAATCCAATATGGGGCTTATAGCGGATTAATAATAGGCCTTTGCGAGTTGGCTTCGGCCCCGCGTACGCCTTTTAAAGGTCCCCGACCAGGTATGTCAAAGACACTACAATAAATAATGATTAAAGGTCTTCCGGAGTACTTTCGGTAAATTCGGTTATCTATAATAACATAAACCCCAAAATAATTGAAATAAAAATAAAGTTAACATCTAAGAAGAGTACGACAAAAACGCCAACTAAAAAGGTATAAACAAGACATCACAGACAGACAAATTGACAATAACATCGGCTTTCTTATAACCGGAGTCACACGTCATTACAAATTATGTCATGTAAAGCTTAAATCGTACAGATTACGTGTGACTTCGGTTATACGAATATCTATGTAATGTATGATCATTTATCCAGCTGATACTGTATGCCAAACCATGAAGTTCATCGTTTAGCGTAAAGTTTAGGAAATCAATTTATATTGACTTCTATTTCTGATGACGCACAATCATGATATGTGTTTTTTTAAGTACAAACAATAAAAAATTCTACTGAGTACTCTCGAGTTATCTGTTCATGATGAAACTGAACTTTGGGCGACCTATTCAACGAATCCATTACATTCTCCAATTGAAATTTTTGCCTCGTGGCTCAAATAAATTTTAATGATGTAAATAGGACAGTGACCAGTTTATGATATTTAATGAATACAAAGTACGGACCATTGGCAGTGCATCTATTATAGGAATTATAAATTATTGTCATGAAAGGCCTTAATAAAATATCTATGCGGAAAAAAACAAGTAAGCCGGTACTGATAAAGTTTTATCTAAATAGGTACATTGCGCCTTTGTTTTTTTTTTTGTTTTGTCGAGCACACAATAATTTATTATGAATAGGAATACGTTTTTTGTAAATTATGTTTACACATAAAGTACCAGGCCATGTACAGTATGAACACGTGGTTGAGATGGCACCAATGAGATCAGTTTGTATAGAGGAATAAAGATGTTTTAGTATATTTGAATGGGATTAATTTTATCTCTAGATTTGAATGAACTTCTGAGCAAAAGGCATACTCCCTGAAGGATTCATATTCACGTGTATGTGTGCTGTTTACATACAATTCACTGTAAGATCGCTATGCAGCTTAGACATAAATGTGGGGTACTCACATGCAGGTAATGATGAGCAAATATTTCAACTCCATCTTTAAACCATGTAATATGCGGTCTTGGTGAACCTTTGGCGATGCACAGAAAAGCAATCTTGTGTCCCAAAACGTACTCAAGGTCAAAGTGCGAAGCAAGTAAAATTTTAGCTCCCTGAAAAAAAAAAAACCTGTTGTATCTGTACGTAACAAAATGTACGTATGAAACTGCAATAAAAGCTTTCGCTTGTTATGCGTTGAAACTCACGTCATTATTGTTATAATACTGATCAGATTCAGGATCTCTGTACTTCCCGGTGATGGGTAATCCAATTTGTACCTGGAAATATGTTAAATATAACGGAATAACTTTCATAAATATTTTTGCACTAGGCAGGTACCCACTACTTTCGTCGAATGTATACAAGTATGTAGTAGGTCGACGCAAAACGAAAGTCCAACGACTTAAACTGATAAATTATAGTTGGAGCACTTCATCATCATCTGCTGGACATGGCCAAGCGACGCCATAAACATCGGCACATAAACAATATTAGTTAATATTGATCTGATAAGTGCTAACACGAAGTTTGTTCTTTTAACTAAATACTTAAAAATGTGATTACCTACCTTGGATTTAGTCCTACTTCTGGTGCGTCCGCGCCTTGCGTCGGTTAAACCGAGCAAAGACGAGTACATTAAAAGCAAACACAAAAATACGTTAGCTTTCATGACCAACATTTGCGTGGTGAAGTGTAACGGTGTAAATGGCACAGTTATAGTAATTCCATACAAAAGATTGACGCGTGCTTGTTAGGACTATGCTGGTATGTTCTTGCGCGGTGCTCTGAGTGCAACTGGTGGTGTCGGCGATTCCTGTTGCGCCAATCTCTCAATTGGCTAATGACGAGGTGCTAGCAGGAGGGCCCTTGTCTCCCCTACGTGACATACGGCACTCGTCATTTCCTTTCGCATTTCATACGACGACGGTACTTTAAATGTGATATGAATAAATTTAAACATGGGTCAATGGATCACGATAACGTGTGACCTCAAAATTTCATTTACAATTTAATTTTTCTTATCAATTCACCAATACTTTAAGATTACGGAAAATAAATAAAAACTGTAGGTAATTCTTTTAAATATTTGTGATCGTGGGTTATCAAAACGACTACACCACTAAACAAATTATTATTAAAAATGTTTCAGTTGTATTTTGTTATGTAAAAAGAAGCAAATTTTAAAATGTTAACTTCATCAAGTGCATGTATATATTTTCAGAGGAGTGTGGAACGTGCCGTTCATCACGAACTGCTACCTAGCTAAGATGTCCGTGTTCAGGACACCGGCTGCTAAGTCCGTGACTTACACTCGAGACGGCATCGACCCGGACATGGCTTTCTGTGCTAGTCTAAGAGATGTTGTAAGTCATTGTAAAACCAAACAAAAATCTTTAAACACTCCTAAGTTTTTATTCAAGCAACTTACTAGATACGTTTTTTTTTTCAGGGTGTATACATGTATGTTAGCAACGAAATGGACTTTGGTCATTTGGTGAATCCAGAGTCATATGATATCAGTCGCACGAATCCCGACATGTATCAGCTTTTTGATAACAGAATGGAATGGACTACACGCTATTTGCATGAAGAATATCATCTTGCTTTCGAAGAGGATAAAAAGCCTTTGATGGTCTGTACATTTGTATATTCATTAGTTTAGTTCGATCAATAATGAAAGTAGTGTAAAATATGCTAATTCTTATCGTTACAGCCCTGTCCTGACGTCTACTGGTTTCCGCTGATGTCCCAAAGATTTTGTACCGAATGGATTCAAATTATGGAGGCATTTGGACAATGGAGCGACGGAACCAATAATGTAAAAATAACTTATTTTTCGTATGTAATAGTTAGCCTTTTGATTATAATAATGACTTCTCTTCATACGTCGGGGGTTAATAAAAACATGTTAATTAGTTACTGGCTAGGTCTAACTTCTGTGTCTTAATAGTAGTTTAAGAAATGGTTGCACAACGAGTGTAGTGTTTTAATACCTAGTTATGTCCAGCTTCATACACTACTTTATCTACTCTCATACCTTGATTGAACCTACTAAATAAAAGATCTAAGTTTCCCACGACATTCAGTACAACAAAACGTATGAATGACGCCAAAACCTAGCACATCCCCGCGCATGCTCTAAAGCGGGCCCTGCCACAGACAAGTAAAAATTGGAATCAAACATTTTTTGTAATGCTATTAAAATGGTGCACACCGCATATGCGTTCCATTACAAAAAAATAAATTATGGAACCTCCTTGGTGATATTAACTTATGGATTTGTCCTGTATCGTACTGGTAAAAAAAAAATGTTTTATAACATTATTTTGTAAGAAAAAAGGTATTAATTTCGGTATTGTGTTTATAAAGTATGTGAATACCATAATATAAATAAACTCGTTTTGAAGTTTATTATTCGAATTCTAGGATATGAAAGTAGATAAAAACATTTTATAAACTAGAAAATTATACAAGGTGTACTTAATTCAAATAACTGAAAACCTAAAATAGGGAATTTTGCTATAGGACCGCCAACAAAATCGCAAAAAGAAACCAGCCGTTTCCTGAATTTTTTCGAGTTATGCGAACATAATTATGTCGTGATAGACTAGTGGTAAAGGCCTTGCTTCTCATGCGTGTGGGTTCAAACACGGACAAGTAGGTACAGTACAACTATTTTCTTAATGTTCCTTGGGAATCATCGCATTTCCGAATACAAACGAATGCTAATTTCCATGTCCATCAATTATTAGATTTATCGTGTATAATAATTTGAATTCAGAACTAAATACTTTATTGTCTTGTTACATCAAAAAAAAAAAAACAATAAAGTACTTAGTTCTGAATTCAAGTTTGTATTCGGAAATGCGATGATTCCCGTGCGACATTAAGAAAAGGGTTGTACTATACCAATGTGACTTTTTCATACATATGTACTTTCTAAGTTTATTTTGGACATTACTGCCATCGGTGAGAGAAAAACATCGTGAGGAAACTTGGACTTATCCTACTTCCTACTAATATTATAAATGTGAAAGTGTGGATGTTTGTTACTCAATCACGCAAAAACTGCTGAACGGATTTGGATGAAATTTGGCACATAGGTAGACCATGACTTGGATTAAAACATAGGATACTTACTATCCCGATATTTTATCGGGATCGAGACTTATGCGGGTGAAACCGCGGGGCGCAGCTAGTTGTTAATATATACGAACGTCTAATATCGCCAACCCATCTTAAGCAAGCGTGACAAGGGTTTTGGCCTGCAATGGTACAGTAATAGGCTGGTATTATTACTATGTGAACATTAAATGTATAGAGCAGCTAAAATGACTAGTTAGCGTCGATGCAAATGTCTCCATTTATGTTGCAGGATGAGTGCTTATTTTACAACACATATTGTTTTGTGTATTGTGCATATTAGACAAAAATAGTAAAACAATCATTTTTCTAATATTAATTATATATTTTGCAAGTAAACTGAATCCAAGTGGACCCAGTTTATTTAAAAAAAAAAAAACTTATTATACCCCCAGACTTGGTCTAGGCATGTATAGCATCTGATCAGTAAACGGGCAACTGTTTTCACGTTGTAAGCCATTAACCAACCACAACTCTTACATTCCACTAAAAGTGTATTCAGTACAATATTAGTTATTAATGCAGGTTAATAAAATTAGAATCTAATCTAATAATCTCTGAATCTAAAGCATTATTTAACAAATTATGAACATAACATGATAGTGCATGTTCAGAGAGCAGTTTACTGTTATTTAAAAACATCGGTAAAAAAAACAGATTTTCATGACAGCTGCAATTTATCAGCCGTTACATGACGGCACCACTTTCTTCAAATAGGCAAGCTTTACAGTAATGTCTCTCTGTATATTTGATTGTCTCATGCTGGTTTTTAATCTATGCAGGATAAACGTCTCGAGAGTGGATATGAAGCAGTCCCCACACGTGATATTCACATGACTCAAGTTGGCTTGGATCGACACTGGCTGCATATATTGAAGGACTTTGTGCGCCCATTACAAGAGATGGTCTTCACTGGTTACTATCACAACGTACGTTTTTTTTTTCAGTTATTTCATACTTGAATGACTAAGAACCGAAAACATACTTTTATGTTGGCGGAAAAGTTTGTTCTCAAGGCAGACTGAATGCTTAATTAAACAAGGTTTTCACTGCCAGTCTATCTTCTGGTTAAAAGGATTGTCATGTGACAGGTTATTTTTTTTTTGTGTAAGTCAGTTATTTCAATCTCCTTTAATTTGACTGAGGATTATTTCTATTTAGGTAGGTACAGTAAGTCTGGCACTCCACCGAGGCGGAGCAGAGGACAATTAACCAGTACCTCTTGGCCAATTTTCCTCAATCATAGTGGAGTGTCTGCCTTTGTACCATACCTACTAAAAATAAGTACATTTGAGAAACCTGGTTTATGTAAGGTTTTACAGAAACACATCATAAGTGGAATGGAATTCATGGATGAATTATGTTAATAATGTTTTTTTCGACAGCCGCCGGTGTCGGTCATGAACTTTGTGGTACGATACAGACCCGATGAACAGCCGTCCCTTCGTCCGCATCATGACTCCTCCACATATACCATCAATTTGGCACTTAATACACCCAGTAAGTTCTGCAATATTAATAAATATTACGACACAACAATAAGTAGAGGGACAGTGGACACTTTGCTTGTGTATTTATTGAAATTAGACTAATAGCGCTATTTTATGGGGACGAGAAGAAACACACCACTACTTCAAGCCTTTTTTTCTTCCCAGAAGATGTCACTCGCACAGAATTAAAAAACAAAAAACGATTGTACGCTGACACTCCACATTATTGTGCATATTGAATACAAAATCAGATTTCTTAATTATGTAACACTTTCAGATGTGGACTTTGAAGGCGGTGGGTGTCGTTTCATTCGGTACAACTGCTCCGTGCGCGACACTAAGCCTGGGTGGCTGCTGATGCATCCTGGCCGACTGACGCACTACCACGAGGGCTTGCTCGTCACTAAGGGCACAAGATACATCATGATCTCTTTTGTGGATCCGTGAACTACACTGTAACATACTCATCGAAAACATTCAAAATAAGCAATCAAATATAAGTTTTAAAGTTCAAAGAAGTATCAGGATAAGTTTTAAGCAACATATTGATGTTCTTTTTTAGGTTATAAGCAACATAACTTTGAATTTTTCAATCTTTTTGTACAAATACATTGCAGTAATTTTAAATACGTTAAAATAAACATAGATTCTCTTATTACGTAGGCGCCAGATAGATAAATTCTTTTCTTGTAACTTACGCATAAACCAGGTGGTGATTGTTAAAATTTTGTTGAACTGATAATCATTATGTTATTTACTCATTTTATGTTGTATTTGTTTGTGGCAATTGCCATCTGGTTCTAATATTATTACTATTAATATAATAACGAATAATTTAAACCAAAGATTCATTGTGTTAGTGCTAATAAAAATGTAATACTATGAATGATAAAAATGCAAGTAAAGTTATATCTCAATTTATTCGATTTTATTTTACGCTGTCGCTATCTGTATAATGCATTGTTCTCTGCCTCTGTTTGAACTACGCATAACTTGCTGAATCCGGGTCCAAGTTTGAGTGTGGTTAGGTGTTGTTGCACTTACTTGGCTCTGGTGCCAACAGACAACATTCGTTTTATGAAAATAAAATATTGCAGCATTATTCGCGTCACAGAGAACGTTCAAACGTTCTCATTTTGAAATAAAAAAACGGTAGGTTAATGACAGTCCACGTCACGTGTAATTAAAAAGTGGTGAAATTTGTCGAGTTTTTGATAAAATACAACAGGTGTACGGGTTGTACTATAGGTATTCACACCTCCGTCCAAATCTTCGGGGAAAACAGACGTGACCTTATTTGTTTAGCTAATGTCTTTGAATTTATGAAATTGCATTTATATTAAAATACTCGTGTGATACTATTACATAACCTCACACTAGTGTATTAATAACCGCATAAGTAACAGTTAAAATACAAAATACTATTAGTTTCGAAAGTCGGTATCTTTGTCTTAGTAGGTCTTTGTGTATTTTTTATCAAAGCAATCAGTTTTTATAAATCAACGTAATTGTTAGTTAAAACCTCATTGTTTTATCGGATTCGCTCAGGTAATAAAGGCGGTTGGGGAGTTATTATTACACACTACTGGTAACACAGCGGTGATGACATAGGCTTGTGTCACCCACGTGACGACTGTGTCTCGGAATGCTATACCTGGTGAAGTATAATAGTATACCATGTACCCACCTACAACGGTCTGGTTGCGCCAGACTGGCGACCGACTCGCCGTGGTGAGTATAATAAGTTCCTTGCTGGTGACGCGCAGCGGCTTGTATACATTTTGGGTTTTTCACTTCTGTCGGCAGTCCCCATAACAGCAAATTTTTTTTTGCTGTCTTTCTGGGGAATGTAACGATGTGGTACGTTTTACAAAACCAGCTAAAAACATTTTTGCAACAACTTACAAAACAACCACAACACGTAGCTACCATAAACAATCACCATTACCTTATTGGTAATATCGGACAGAATGACGGAAATTGGATATTACGCCATGCCTGTGAAAATAACATTGACAAATAAAAAATGATGACAATTGAAATTTCAATCTATGATGTCGTTGAAAACTTGAAACAGCACGGGATTTGGTTTTCTTATTTATGTTTTAAAGCCTGCTGCTGGGGTTTCATTTATTTACATTGTATTGTGGTACATCTGTAATCTGAGGGCCTTTACTCCGAAGCTCAGACCAAGAAAAAATGGTTTTGTAATAGAAAAGTGCTGCTATGACCTGCCATGTTCAATCAAAGACATTTTAATATGCTTTCTTGTTACCGTATTTGTTGCTATATTTTGGTCTTTGTCCTTGGTCCTTGGTAAATCAAAAGAAACTCGTTCCCTATTCTTACTTAGTTCGTTTAAAAATTTACCTAAAAATATCAATAACATCATTGGGTTATTTAATTGTAAGCTAATATTTTGCGCTTCCATTTTGTTTATCATCGAATTACTTTCAGCTGTTCCGTTTGAATCGTACAGTAAGAACTCATAACCTTATCGCAATGGTTGCTCCAGATTTTTAACCCCCGACGACGTATAAAGACGGATAAGTTTGACGGTTGTGTAGTTCTGTGTAATGTGTGTCTCTCTGGCATCGTGGTTCCCAAACGGGTGGTCCGATTTGAATTAGGTTTTTTAAAATTAAAAGTCTGGTTTAGTCGATGTGGTTCTTAGCTATGTTTCATCAAAATCGGTCTTTTCTGTTTGATGCAGGAATCGCTCAACACAATGGTAATTTATTTCACTTTAACTCGTCCGATCGACTTGAGATTTGGTATACTTAAATGATTTGTTAACACTGCAAATAAGTGGTAACCTCGATCTGATGCTGCAGATAAAAAAGTCTGCGGAATAACCAACTTCTCAACAACCTACAGTAGATATAATATCGTGTTTGTGCTCATTCAATTGGTCTCGATGCGTAGTTGACTTAAAAATTGTGAACATAGTCTGATGTTGGAGCAGGAAAAGAAGGTGATCACTGAAACTCGGCCTTATCCTTGACCAACCGAGTTTGGACCCGTTGGATTGGTCTAGATGATTAGTTGGTAGACACGTGTATCCCCATTCGTCCCACTGCTGTCGTCCCACGGGAATAATTAGTATTTTATTTTTAAATCCTATTGGTCCCACTAAATAATTTGAGTCTTGGTTGTGGTTGTTCAATGGTAAAAAAATGCTTATTTATCCTAACTAATAATATTATAAATGCGAAAGTGAGTTTTTTTATTTGTTACGGTTTCACGGTAAAACGGCTGAACGCATTTGCATGAAATTTGGCCCTGGGTTAGGACATAGGGTACTTTTCATCTCGGTTGTACGTTGCATGTATACAAGACGGTACCTATTCTGTTCACAACACGTTCTGCACAATATCTGAGTAGTAACCTAACCAAAAGTACTAAGCTTGAATGACTTCCGCAGCGGCGAAACCGCTTGTTTCGTCGCTGCGGCAGCGCTGCGCGGAAGGCTGTATCGAAAAGCTAGACCATCGAGTCATAACAACATTACTTAGTGCATTTAAAGGTTGTATCGATTACTTGATTATTTCATCGAAACTAAAACAATTTAGGCAAAATATTGGCAAATCATCACCCCCCGTCGTAATAAAAGCTTCAGTCTTTATAAGTTTGTAGCGTTTGTCGTTTCTGTCTGCCTGTGTGGTGTCTCTGTTTATGGTACCATGGCTCTCAAAAGTTTGGTCCGATTACAATGCGTCAAAAAAAATATCGTTTGATCGGAGGGGGGTTTAAAATGTTTTATGAAAATCTGTTCAGCCAATTTGAAGATAATGGGCTCTTTTCTGATTGGGGTAGAGATTATTTCACTTTCTCTCGTTCGATCGACTTGAAATTTGGTACAAAATTTATATAATTTTGTTTACACTGTAATATTGGGGTAATTTTGACCTGATGCTGCAGCCAGGAAAGTTAACGTTCTCTTCGTGGGGTATCGCTGCTACTTGGTGTTCTCGATAGCGGCATACGTCAGCGGCTTGTGGTCAGTGAATATAGAGAGATCGTTACCCTCGATCAGCCGGCGTAGGTTCTGAATAGCTGTGTACATAGCTAATGATTCGCGATCGTACACGCTGTAACACCGTTGCGTGTGACCATGTGCGCACGGTCTTGGAGACGAAAGCAAGAGGTTTCCAAACGTTGTTGACCGTTTGTTGAAAAACGGCGTCGATGCTGGTGTCGGACGCATCGGTAAGCATGCATAGCGGAACGTTATGTAGCGGATGTGTTAACGTAGTTGCCTTGAGAATGCTTTGATGGGAATGCTCGAATGCTTGCCATTTTTCATGCTATTGTGAAGGTATATATTTAAAAAATGTTTTTGTTTGGCCTGACGGGGTAGGCAGCTGCCGTAGAAGTTAATCATGTCCAAAAATCTTCTTAATTATCTGACCGTCGTCGTTGGCTTCAGAAATTCTATGATGGCTTGAACACGATCTTGAGGGGGTCAGATTCCTTCAGGGGTAACGTCAACATTTTGTATTTTTCCTTGCCGAGTTTGCACTATCCGACATTTAGAATGACACTGTAGTTTTTCTGTCGCTCGACTACTTGGTGTAAATAACGCTTGTGTTCTTCCTCGTTGGTTGAGTGGATGAGCAAATAATCGACGAAACAAAATACCACGTCGTCTAACCCATGTAGAATCTATGCATAAATCTGAAATGTTTGGCCGGAGTTGCGTAGGTCAAAAGTTATACAGTTAAATTCATAAAGGCCGAAAGGGGTTATAATGGCTGTCTTTGCAGCGTCTTCTTTCTCCATTGGAATTCCAAAGTATGCCATTTTCATGTCCAGTTTTGAAAAGATTTTCTTCCCATGTAATTGGTACGTCAAATCTTGAATACGTGGAATGGGGTAGCAGCCAGGTTGCGAACAGTCACGGCGTTGAGTCGACGATAATCACTGCGTACACGTGGAGTGACCCATTCTTTTTCCTCACTACGTGCAGTGGGCTGGCCCATGGGCTTTTTGAAGGTTTGTAGATTCCCAATTCCATAATCCGCTCGAATTCTTCTTTAGTCGCTTTGTATTTATCTGGTGGGAGAGGTCGTGGCCGCGAGTAGATCGGCTGGCCTGTTGTTTCGATGCGATGAGTTAGGTACGACGTGTTTTGCAGGCATTTTGAGAGACATGGGTCGCACGTCTGGGGATTTCTTCAAAATGTCGTGATAAGCGTGTTTACGGTCAACCATGTAGACGGCTTGATCGGTTCTATTTATCTACATAGTATTCACGCTGAGGGCGGTAACTCGCTCGATTAGTTATCTGTGGTGTAAGTTGACTAGTCATTTGTGGTTTACTAAGAAGGGTGCACCCAAAATTGATGTCTTTACGTCGGCGACGACGAAAGTCCACTTGAAGCTTCTACATAGACCTAAGTTGCGCTCGAGTGTACGCTTTCCGTAGGTACATATTTCTGAGCCGTTCGCAGCGAAAAGTTTGTAGATGTTCTCTGACGTCTTCAGATGTATTTTATTTCTTGCCGCTAATACAGATATGTCGGCTCCCTTGTCGACAAGAAACCTCTTTCAGTTGTTGATGTCAATAACACAGAGGCGGTGGCCTTTCTGACTAACAGCGACGTTCGCCAAAGTCGATGTATCTCTTAGTTTTCCCACTTCTGTTTGGAACATGGCGATTCACATTTGCGCGCGTCTTCGCCGTACCGGTGGTAGTACCAACACAGATTCTTCCATTTGAACAGGAACGACTGCGGTGGCGCGAAGGGAGATGAGAACGGTGGTATGAGTGTTGATATTTTGGCAGTTCGGCAATTTCATGCGATAACTTCTCTGTTTGTATGGAAAGCAGATCGACTAAGCTTGCGACTCGCGTTTAGAAACTTGATGAGCTTGATGCGATGGGTGCGGACATCGCTGACGTGACTGCTGCGACTGTTGCTGTCTTGAAGAGCTCCATTATCTTATCGGCCATGGCTGCTAGTATTTCCAGTGTTAATTCCGTATTCACGGATAGTACGGCGTGAACCTGCGTTGGTAGCTGATATAGCCAGACCTTCAGAACTTTATATGGGTGAGAAGTTTGCCGGTCAGGTCGTGCATCTTTCGTAGGAGCTGGCTAGGTTTGCGGTCGCCGAGTTCTAGGCCAGCAGCTTTTGTAACTGGCGATGATCGGACTCTTGGAACGTTGAAATCAGACTGTTCTTAAGAGCTTGGTACTTGTTGGAGTCCGGTGGATTGAGGATGATATCGCTGATCTGTTCAAGGTCGCTGCAGCCGAGCAAGGAACGACAAGGTTGAGCTTTGATCTTGCCCGATTTTGATGGCGGCGACGGCATCTTCGAATATCTCAAACCACAGCCTCGGTCGTTTGCCGCAGCCTTTGTCGCAAAAACGGTGGAAGTCGTGCCGGCAGCGATATGGTAGGCACGTCCATCTTGACGGTGCTAGCTTGATCATTGCAGAAATCTTCCGCTTCTCTCGACATGTTTATTTATTTTTTCGGTATTCACCATCGAGGACCCCAATTAGACAGCTGTAGTGCGCGGCAGAAATTTCGACTAAAATCAGTTTTAAATATTGTAACTGAAAAATAATCAAACTGACGGAAAGCCACAAGTTAATTCTTCTATTCCAAGTTTACAAGTACCTTATATGATTAAGTTGCCTTGGTTTTGTTGTTAGGTCACTATACAAAGATATCGGTCAGTGGCGACCTTAGTCTAACTTAAACAAGAAAGTTAAATTGTCATTCAATGTGTCAGTGTGAAGTTGGATACAAACGAGTTCAAGTTTGTCCAGCTGTGGGAAAAGCGTCAGGCGCTAGTTTGTGAAGGCTGAAATTAATAGTTGTTTTTATTATGCCAAATGAATTTTAAAAAACTAGCTCTAATTAGAAACAAAGTAATCAAAGGTATTTTCCGCAAATGGGGAAAACTTCTTCCTTGCAATCTGCATACTCAAAGTGAGAAACGTAGTTAGTTGTTTCGTTATTTTCTGTTTTTTTGTTGATCAAGTTCAAGTCGTTTTCTTTAATGTTTTACTGGTGCAGAAGATGTTTTAACCTAATGCTCTTTCTTTGTATGATTTTCATTTACATTGTAAGATTGATGAATTGTTTGTTGACGAAGGAACTTCGCCGGTAGGTATCTAAAATAAAATCAAAATAAAAAAAACCCTGACACAAAAACGACTGAATTGATTTTGATAAAACATGTCTAAGAATTTTTAAATAAAAAAGACTGCATCCAAATCGGTTCACCCGTTTAAGAGCTACGGTGCCGCTGACAGAAAAACACACACATAGCGATCAAACTTTTTAACACCCCTCTTTTCGCGTCGGGGTTAAAAATACGTTAATAACATTACAATATTTACAATTAATAAAATTTATGCGATGTACTAATATGTAACGGAAAAGGTTTGTTGCTGCATCCTCTAGGTCTGTTTTCTGTATCTACTAAAACTTCCCATAAATTACTTTATAAATAGCTGAAAAGTAACACATGAAATAAGATGTATAATCGAGCATAGCTGTAGGTACCTTGTAGGTAGGTACCTTGCTTCATTTGTATTTCTTAGTGTAGATGTATATCTTTTCTTTTAACACAACCTTTTCGACCCATTCTAGAAATAAACAACAGGTATAGATTCGTATTAAAAAAATTACGAGTCAACAACATACACACATCAAAAGTGTTTAGACATCAAGGTATTAAAAACATATATTTTATTACCCTATTGAAATTAAATAAAACATGTCTATTTAGATTGATTAAATAAAGTGTTTTCGTATGTGTAGATCGAAGAAGTACTCTCTGCTTTTGCAATAATAAAGACTTTTGTTTATGCTGGATTTTTCACCTGACATTAAAATGTGATGAAAAAAAAGAAGTTTTTAAAGGTTTTTATTGCGTAAAATAAACAATTAGTAGGCATACTCAATATGGGTTCATCCGAATCACGTTGCGGAATGGCGACTCACGTCCGTTGTAACAGGCGAAAAAGATTTTCTGGTATGTGTATGGCATCCATATTTGGCAGAGCTCTTCTTTGAAGCATATCCCATGCGTGCTCAGTGGGATTCAAGTCAGGCGATTGAGCAGGCCATGGTAGGACGTTGATATTAGCTGCGGCCAGAGTGTTTGCAACGACTCTGGCAGTGTGTGGACGTGCATTATCACGCATAAGCAGAAATGAAGCACTAAATTGGGTCCGTAAAGGAATGACAACATCTGATACAATCGTTTCAGCGTAAATCTGTGTATTGAGCTTGCGTGTGATCCTAATCGGTTCTTCAGCCGATCTAAATACCCGCTCATATCATGATTGTTCCACCACTGTAGGCATGGATTGCCTGTCATGATTTTAAAAGTTATTGTCGTCCAGGGGTCCTCCATTACCGTCTAATTCTAGTGTCTGGCCTCATACCAAAGCTAGATTCGTCAGAAAAAACACACAAAACGCCTCTCTTCTTCTGCCCAATTTCTGTGTTCATGTGCCCATTGCAAACGGGCTCTGCGTTTGCGGGGCTCAATAGGTGGTACACGTAGTGGCCGTCGGGAACGGAGATTAACTTCATGCAAGCGATTTCTTATGATTTGATCGTTTATTAACATCCTTGAAGAGCTATGAAGCCTCGTAACCAACATCATCGCGGTCATTGTACGATTTCGTCGAGCAGTAATTTGTAAGTATGTAACGATCTTCTCTGCGTGTGATAATGACAGGTCGTCCCTCATGTCGCTCTGCCACGCTGCCAGTGATGCGGTAACGCGTCCAAAGTCGACTTATTTTGCCCAGAGCGATTACCACAGCACGTTGCCGAGAACCAGGTTCCAACATTCCCACGGCTCTGATCATTTCTTCTCGGCTCAAATGACTTCTTCTCTGCATAATAACGTTCTATTGTATTGATTCCACTCGGAAGTATGGCAGAAATTTTACTGATTTGTCCTCAAACCCGTTGCAGGATAATATAGGAATACGACTTGGCAGAAGATTTTCGTCTTTTGACCGAAATTCAAAAACTATTCCCTCTTCAACTGACGAAATTTACAAAAAATTATAATTTACAAACCAGATTTTTGTAACTAGCAAAAACTAGCTAAAATAACTGTTCGATATAATAAGAGTTACTAAGATTATCAAAATAGGTAGTTCCACTACTATAAGGTCTCAGGCTTTTTTTATATATACATTTTATCTATATCATTTATATAGTATATAGGTGAATGCCTCAAGGTGCCTGTTTCCCAATGGACGGCTGTAACTCGGAAACATCGACAAATGGCTTCAATTAGTGGTATTACTGGACCTACCGTAACATCACTAAAGGCAGTTGAACCACGTAAATATTTGCATCTGTGGAACATGGAATCGGGTGCTGATGAGATACGCAACTACCTGCAGCAGCTGTGTCCAGCGAGTACAGGTGCATGCTCGGTTGAAATGTTAACGTCAAAGGGGGACTACAAATCTTATAAGGTAGGAGTACCAGTTGCCAGTTTCGAAATGTTTCACTCAGCTGATGTCTGGCCGGTCTACGCAAAGATTAGGCCCTGGGTGAACTATAAAATATCAGCCGGTCTACATAACCTGAACGGAAAACAACCCCAGCCTAGCCCACCAGCCAACAATCAGCCCTTTCGTAGCACATAAACTTTCGAACTTACATTGTTTTTACCAGAACGTGAGAGGTTTAAAAACCAAACTATGTATGTGGCGAAATAATTTACTGTTGATGGAGCATAATCTCGTTGCAATAACAGAAACATTTCTTGATGAGTCGGTTGAAGACGCGGAACTATCACCAGGAGACTGGAAACTTCTACGTCGTGACAGAGGCACGCCGTGTGGGGGGGTTCTACTTGCCGCCCGGTCGCCTGTTGTGTTGCGACGGCGCCGCGAATTTGAAACAGACTGTGGAGAAGATCTGTGGGCAAGTTTTGCGTGGTGTGGTCGTACTATTTACGTGTGTGCGGTTTACATTAAACCAAGCGCTAAAGACGCGGACTATATGCGTTGGTTTTGTAAAGTCGAAAGTTTTGCATCTAACTTAAAAGGATCTGTTTTAATTTTAGGGGACCTAAATTTGAATAGTCCTTCTCTATCTATTGTTAACTATTATTCTTACTTTTTATCTTTTTGTTGCCTGAATGAGAAGAATGTGGTGAGTAATTCGGATGGAGGTATGCTAGATGTGGTGTTGGTCCAAGAGAACGCTGGCACGATTAATACTTCTGTCGCTAACACGGATGGCATAGTTAAACCTGACAATTACCACCCACCATTAGATATCGACATTAAAATTAAATCTACACGTACTTCTGATGTCATTGAACCAAGTAACATTGATACCAATAAAGACTGGAATTTCAAAAAATGTAACCGAGATAAGCTTTTTGATTTACTTTCAAAAATTTCATGGGAGAAGGTTGTACAGACTGACGATGTATATTTAGCTACAGAGTACTTTTATGAGTCAATTTATTCCATCTTTGATGCTTGTGTACCAAAGAAAAGACGCCCTAAAACCACAAGTAGGCGTTATCCGGTGTGGTTCACAAAAGACATAATTCAGGACACTAGACTTAAGCTCAAGTGGCATACTGCTTGGAAGCGCACTAAATGTACAGTAGCCAGTATGAATTTTTCAGACTTGAGAGCTAGCCTTAAAACACGGGTGGCACTTGCTTATGCATCATATACCAAAATGATTGAAAATAATCTAAGAGCCAATCCACGTGATTTCTGGCAACATATAGCCAGTTTACGCTCAAAAGGTGGTTTTGAGCCGAGTGTTACCTACAACGGCGAAACATTTGCAGGTGTTCATGCGGCTGATGCCTTCGCTGATTTCTTTGCTAGCGTTTATCTTCCCGATGTTCCGCAACTTGATGTTGAAAAGGCTTCCCATTGTGATACTAATGTTAGCAGTAATTATGTAAATATATTTAAATTCACTCCTCAGGATGTCATGTCAGGAATAGGTAAACTCAAAGTTAGTAGTTCAGTAGGGCCGGACAGCATTCCTCCAGAAATTTTGAAAACTTGTAAAAAACACTTTTGTTTGCCTCTATTTCATATTTTTAATCTATCATTAAAAACCGGAATATACCCACCGCAATGGAAGATTTCAAGGGTCACTCCTATTCCCAAGAGTTTGAATAAAACATTAGTAGAAGAATTCCGTCCCATTGCCATTTTGTCATCACCAGCTAAAGTTTTTGAACACATACTACATAACTATATTTATTTCCAAGTTGAAAAGTATCTGTGTAATGAACAACATGGTTTCAGAGCAAAAAGATCAGTAAATACTAACCTTCTTACCCTAGTAGATTACATATCTAAACGATTAGACCGTGGGGGTCAGGTCGATGTCTTATACTTTGACTTCCGGAAAGCGTTTGATAGGGTCAATAATGATATTCTGCTGGCAAAGCTATGTGCCATCGGATTTCCCCCAGGGCTGTTACAGCTCCTCACTGACTATCTTCGCGATCGTCAGCAGTTTGTCAGGCTGGGCCTTTATGAATCCCAGCCCTATCATACGCGTTCCGGAGTCAGTCAAGGATCAATTCTGGGACCGCTTCTCTTCTTGATAATGATTAATGATCTTCCTTCAGTTATTCATCACGCCAGAAGTTTATTATACGCAGATGATTTAAAACTCTATTCCGAAATTAATTCTGAAGTCGATAGTCTGGCACTGCAGCGTGATATTGAGGCGATATTGGAGTGGGGTGTGAAGAACAAAATGGAATTTAATTCTTCCAAATGCTTCGTCATGAGTTTTACTCGAGCACGAAACCCTATCACCTTTACTTATAAAATGAATGGTAGCGCTATTAATAGAACATCTGGAATGAAGGATCTAGGTGTCACATTTGACAACAAGCTAACGTTTCATGATCACATGGCAACGGTAGCAAAAGATTCATTTAGGCGATTAGGTTTCATTCTGCGCAATGCTAAAGATTTTAGCAACACCAGCGCTATTAAATCTATTTTTAATGTACTGGTTCGTACCAAACTGGAATCCAGTGCATGCGTCTGGAACCCGCATGAAAAGAAGTACACTTTACTCTTAGAAAAGGTACAAAAGGCTTATCTTAGGTATCTATATAAACGTTTGAATGGATATTATCCTTTTATGTATCCTTCGAACTTTCTTTTAGGCTGTTTAGGTTATAACTCTCTCGAGGTTAGAAGAAAAAATGACCAAATTATTAATATGTGTAAGATCCTTCAAGGAAAAACAGATGCTCCTGAATTGCATGACGAACTGTCCCATCTTTTTGCTCCGATGAACTATAACCGTAGCAGGAGGCACAGATTGTTCGCCGTGCCTTGGAGTCGAACCGTCGCTCGAGCCCAGTCTCCTGTCCCTCGCACGCTCTCTGCGCTCAACGCTCTCTTGGACGCTAAGCCTCACTGTGATGTGTTCGCGGATGAATGGAAGAAGATCTTGTCAACATGTCTGGAGTATTGTGAGATGAGCGTATGACTGTCGAGTAGCTGTATTTTTTTTACTAATATAGTGTGTTGTGTCTTTAACTAATGTAATTGGCCTTGGCCGTTTTATGTTAAAGTAAAATAAATAAATAAATAAATAAATAAATAAATAAATAGTAATGTTAGTAAATATTCAAAAATTTTATGGTCCATGCGCAGGAAGTTGGCGTACTCTTCTGGTTCTGTGCGTAACATTTTCCGTAGAAAATTTTCGCGGGTATATTTTTCTCTTAATTTCAACCATTCTCTACTCCATCGACTTCTTTTAGTGCTAGAGTCAGCACCAAAAATGTGTCATCTGTATTACTCATTGTAAAGCGCTCGGCACAACGTCACGTCACGACAAGGAGAAAACCGAATCTAGGGGCAAGTTAACAAATTTGTTTGATCGTTTAAGCTATTGTTTGATGAAAACGTGAAGTTTGACTAACAAATTTGTCAAGCTTTGATCGTTTACAAAGCGCTTAGAGCGACGTGGTCAATTTGCGATCCAGTCATTCTGATACCAAACCCCATCCATGTCTTTGTTCAGCGATTATTTATAGTTTAGGAGCTAGACGGCTTTTAATATTTTTTGAGGAAATTCTCACTTAACTTCAGACTTTTTTTATTAGTTTCATTTTGTGATGCATTTTTGAAAATGTGGATTTTATTATAAAGCTTTAAATTGTGGTCTGCGTTAAATAAAAAATACTATCTGTCTAAACATCACCCAAAATGACTAAAACTAAGCTCAAAAGAAAGATTTTTGCTCAGAAAGAGTCGAGATAGAGACTCACCTTTTGAAATTTTTCTTTGCCCTTCATTTGGGCCGCCCTGTATCTGTTTATTTTGTGTTTGGATTTATGCCTTTTATTGGAGTAAGACAATAATAGCAGTCTTAAACGATCTGTAGAATTAGTCCAAATCAACGGTTTATGATGACGTAATTAATCCTTTTTTACAATCATTTTTTTTCACACATGTTATGCAACAAATATGTCGAAAATTGTACCTCTAGAATACGCGCCGCCCATCGAAGTCACGGCGGACATTTGGCAGATATCATATTCCATAGATAATGTAATTTAGCACTATTAAATAAATAAAAAAACAATTTAATGATATCTGATACACAACTTGCTTTATTTACATTTAGTTCGAGCGTCCTTAATGATGGAATACCTATACTAGGACACGGCCCGTGTCTCTAGTTTAGGATATGGAAAAAAAACCATTACAACCAATGCAAGGTTCGATGCAGTCGCTTGGTTTTCTAAATGTTTGTTTATGAGCTCGTCAATATTAAATTATAGAAAGTTCAGAAACCTCATGTGGGTTCTCTATAGTTTCGGTGGTCTCTAGTGATTTAAATTTATTAAAAACTTTCGTCGGATAACGGTAATGTTTACCGAAAGCCGGTTCAGCATATTTTTTGAATCTTTGGAATTCTAACAATTCTTTAGCCCATTCTTCTTTTTTCACATAAAAAAGAGCAGATTGTAACCAAGCTGGCATAAACTCATCCATGTAATAGTATCGCCTTTTCCAAACTCTGTGGGTGTCACAGTAGTTGCCGCCATTACCTCCGATCCAAAATGGTATACTGCGGAATAAAAAATATTTCATTTAAATAGTTAATGAAAATACCCCAATAAATATAGGGGTAATCTACCTACAGCCTACACAAATAGTCCGGAAGGTAGCGCTGCATCATTATGAGTTATTTCATACCGGCTGAAATTCATAAAATAGTAGATTTTTTACCAAGGGGATAAAACAATGTCTTCATTGTCGTCATATTGAACCCCGATCGTAAGGCTAGAATCCTGAGTACAGCTAGTGATTCAAGGTCTTCCAAGACGAATACACCTTTATACCCGATGAAAATACTCTACTCTTCACACCTGTATGACAATAAAAACCGGCCAAGAGAGAGACGTGCTCGCAAAATTTGGATTCTGACTTAACCAAATTACACTGAGCAGTCTATAGAACAAGTAAGCAGTACTGTTTCACGCGTTATTAATAAACATGCGCTAGCTCCTAGACTGAACATCTACTGCCCGTTTTCACTAAGCGACACCTAAATGAATGCCTAAATAAAAGCAAACTGTTGAATTTTCAACGCTCGCCTTAGCGCCGAAAGCTGAAAATCCAATGGCCTAGGTTAGTGTAAATAGCATAATGTTATGGAAAAAAATGATCAGCACTGTATGAGCTAACTAATGTTTTTTATTTGACCAGGAGTCCATTGAATCATGTTACCGGTTCGTCACTTTAGACAAAGACCTACGTAAAGTCTTTCCATTTGAAAAAGGTGATGATCATGATGAATGAAGGAAATGGACCTCCATTTGCATGCTTTGATCATCACCTTATTTGAACGGTCGGTCGAAAGGAAAATCTCTCATTATCTAGTATTTATTTGATTATTGTCACAATGACACCATTCATATACCTAGCATAATAGACTAGTCATTAATCAGCCTATACTTTACTATTAGTCATACTTTGAGCACTTGTCAAACAGGCAAAATAACTAAATTCTTCTGTTAAATAATTACCACTACAATTAGTAATAGTACTAATGTCAAGGCGGCGGTTAGCTCAACTTAAACTAATTTGTAAGACAACAGAAGGTACAAATAACAGTACAGCTCCACTTAATAACAAAAAGGTATTTTCTAGCATTATAGACAATGATATATATAAATGACTAAAGAGTAAACTGTAGAAAAGGGGTTAAACAGAAATCCTTGAAATTATCCCATCAAAATATTCAAGGTTTTTCTTCCAAACAATTGGAAATTGGATTGTTTTTAGAGAAAACAATGTTCAACAGTATTTTAATAACCGAGTATTGGTTGAAAGATTCTAATTTCTACTGTAATTACTATCTATCTGTAATTAATTTTATTAAACTATCTGTGATTTTTTATGGTGTACATAATAAAGAGTATCCTAATTAACTATGAGAATTACAGTATGGTCAGTTATTTTAACAGAAAATCAATGCTGTGTGGTTCACTAATCCCAATTAAAAGTTGTATTAGATCAAAAACACGTAAAGACATGGTTGAACTATCGGTTGAACATTGGCCTGTCTTGTGTTGACCAAGATGAGTTTGTTTACAGACCCCCAAATTATCATAACTACTCTATATTTGACTCAGTAATGGAAGATGTTTTAGCAAAACTTGCCACTGGTAATAAAACAGTAATTATTATCTGTGGTGACTTTAACATTAATATTTTAGAAAATAATTCAAATACAAGTCGTTTTATTTAAACATTTTATTTGTCAAATGTGTTTGTAGAACCAACACGAACAACTACGACTACTGCTACATGTATTGTTAATGTTTTTTTTTTCTGCGACTATTTAGATAAAGCCATCGTTAATTATCTTCCTTCTGATCACAGCGGTCAAAACATAACTTTGGAGTCCAACATACCAATACAAAAAGTGCAGATACAATCCAGACCAATGACAACAGACAAAATTTCCGGAAAGAAATTATACGACTTTGGTATGCCTACACCACAGCGTAGAGGAGGGCTGTCAAATGAATTGATCAGAGAGCTAAGTAAGCTTAACATCATATATTATATGCTCACGTCTGCGAAACTGAGCCACGTCTCCTACCAGAACAAAAAGATATTTACCACAAAATATTATGAGTTGAGAATGGTGGTGTTCTTTTTTTCCTTGATGTCCCGGGCGGTACGGGTAAAATTTTTTTTGTTTAATTTGCTTCTAGCAGAAATTCACAGGGACCATAATGTTGCATTAGCTGTGGCTTCCTCTGGAATCGCTGCAATATTGCTGAGCGGTGAGTGGGCGGCACACTCGGTTTTGAAATTACCTCTTAATCTTGCGAGCGAAGAAACCCCAACGTGCAACATTAGTAAAAGCAGTACCCGCGGCGTCCTGTGCAACAGTGTAAGCTGATTGTGTGGGATGAGTGCACTATGTCACACGAACGCGCCATGTAAGCGCTTGATCGATGTCTACAAGACATACACAACAATCGAAAGTTAATGGGTGGTGTTGTGGTTACTGACAGGGGATTTTAGGCAGACTTTGCCTGTTATCGAGAGAGGCATTGCAGCAAACGAAATCAAAGCATGTCTGATAGCATCATATGTGTGGGCCAAAGTCGAAAAGCTGCATCTCACTACTAACATGCGAGTTCAGTTATTCAGCGATGTAGAGTCAGGTGCGTACGCTCAAAAACTGCTGGAAATAGGTGAAGGTCGACTAGAAACGGACGAGGAAGGTATGGTTCTATTCACAAACCCATTTTGTCATGTTGAGGATTCCGAAGACGAGCTTATTGCACAAGCTTTTCCAAATTTGCAACAAAACATTCGGGATGAAAATTGGTTGTGTGAAAGAACCATACTGGCACCAAAAATGAGACTGTTACGAAAATCACTAAAAAGATATTGGACGAAATAAATAGTGAAACATCAGTGTACAACTCCATCGACATTGTCATGTCATCCGATGACACTACGAGCTACCCCATAGAGTTTCTAAATCCTTTGGAGCTATCCGGGGTGCCATCCCATAGCTGGAATTAAAGGTAGGGGTATCCGTTTTGTTTATACGCAACCTGGACGCACTGAAAATATGCAACGGGACTAGATTGCGAGTCATTGAACTAGGAAAGCATATTGTGAAAGTCACAATTTTAACCGGAGAAGCTAAGGGAGACGATGTGCTTATACCTACCACGCATCCCAATTATACCCAATAACTTACCATTTAATTTTAAACGTCTGCGATTCCCATTGAAAGTTGCATTTTCAATGACTATTAATAAATCACAGGGTAGCCGGAATACATTTGGGCACGGCATGTTTTTCCCACGGTCAGCTCTACGTGGCTTGCTCACGTGTTTCTAAGTCGCAAAATCGGCATGTTTTCGCTGAGCGAAATAAATCTTTCAATTTCGTTTTATAGGAGTACATGTAAGTAGAAAAGGTTAAAAACAGATAATAATCAAAGTCTGCACGGACGAAGTCGCGGGTAGAAGTTATATTATAAATTCGAAAGTAACTCTGTCTGTATGTAACCTTTTCACGCGTAAACCACTGAACGGATTTCGATAAAATTTGGCAAGGAGATAGACGGCATCCTGGGGAAGAGCATAGGCTACATTTTGTCTCAAAAATAGTCCTAATAAAAAGGGGTGATATAGGGGATGAAAGTTTGTATAGGAAACTTACCAATTCTTAAGTTAGGGATAAGAACATTTTAATTTATGCTATTGGTAAGAAATAATAAAAAAATGTTTCAGCGTTTTTGGAAAATTAGTCCCCAAGGGATAAATTTAAAATTCACATGATTACATATTACAATTTTTGTGTACTTCTGTTTTAGAGATTTAAGGAATTGGAAATATAGTCAGAAGTTGTATCTTGAGGTATTATTTATTTTAGTATTTATTTCATGGAAGTCGGTCCACCCACTTAAAAGTTATTCTTATTACAATTTGAAGCTATAAAATAATTTAGCTAACATGTAGGTAATACGTGTAATATAAGTCTAATAATAGTAGATTTTATTATGCACTAAGGGGATACAGCAGTGTCTCAATGTCGCGGGCGCTATTATTTTGAATCCTGAACGCAACGAAGTATTCTATCTAGGACTCCCGAGCGCAGCGAAGGAAGCTCTAAGTTAAGACTAGAATACTGAGTGCAGCGAGGGATTCAAGCCGCCCAAGACGAAGACACCGTTATCCCTGAGGAGAATATTCTACTTTTCGCGCCTACAGCGAGGTAATAAAAACCAGTTCGATTTACGAATTAAGTAGTTTATGAAATTGTTAAATAACCGGGGACTACCTAGTTACGTCCAGTTTCATACGCTATTTACCTGAATACGTTACAGCAAAACAGGGTTATGTTTTTCATGCGTACGTATCTATGTATTTCATGGCATTCTTTATACCGTCGAAGCATCCTATAACGGCTGCATAGATTTGAATATGAGGTGTCTGTATATCGACTCGACGGGGTCGCGCGGAGGCTATAAGTTAGCAGGTGGTGTGAAACATACTATTCACACCAGCTGCTCGACAATGTCAAATTATATGCCGGGCATTAATATTGTTCTGAATTTCATTATGACCTGCTGGTCATTCATTTGATTTGAATTTGATTTGAGCTGTAAATAATTTTAATTTGTTTGGTCGGTGACCAACCGATTCCCGAGTTACTTGCCAAAATTTTTGTGTTTTGCTTGTGTTACCTTAAGGGTAGGAAAACATGAAAGTTGCCTGTCTCATAATACCTCATATTAATTTTGGATTCATCTTCAAAAGGTAATATAATGATGTTTTCATTCTTCGAAGTATTTAACTATGATTCCTGATCTTCTGGATTATACTTAATTATTATCCTTTTTTTTTGTGGAAAGTCGTCAAATAACTTCTCCCGCGCTGGGCGAAGCGGGAGGGCGTGTTAGACTTTTACTGACTAAAACCCACGCGTATTCCTTCAGTTGCCTATGTGCTACGGTAACCCTTTCGGGGAAACCGGCGAACCTGGCAGACATAGGCCAAAAAAAAGAATATATTTTACTGAGTTATCAATTCCGGCGAAATGTGGGTGTGCACCTCTGTCTAACCCTACGGGGAAAACAGGCGTGATGTTATGAAGATGAGTACCTAAGTGATTCCATCCTACTAATATTTTAAATGTTTTCCACCTTTTGCAATTCCTACTTTTTAGGGTACCGTACCAAAAGGGTGCCATCGGGACCCTATTACTAAGGCTGCGCTGTCTCTCCGTCCGTCTGTCACAGGACTGTATCTTGTGTACCGCAACAGGTAGACACTTGTAATTTTCACCGAGTGAATACAAATATGGCCGCTATAAAAATAAAAACGAAATAAAAAAACAAAATGAAGTAAAAAATTTGAGAGAAATGTTTTTTCGGCGTTTTTACTCGTATTTGGCCGCTTTTTATTACCTATAAATGTGAAAATGTCGTAGTCTATATTAAGCATTCGTTCCTTCACTATTTAAAAGGTAGTTTAAAATCAGCCCTTCGCCAATTAAATGTTTGTATCATTCTTCATACATTTTTATTAAATACGAAATATGGAGGTATTCCATGAAGCACACCCAAACGAAGCACACCCAGACGAAGCACACCTAAAGTATTCCACTTAGCACACCCGTAAGTGGGCTTCAAATAAAAATTTAAAATAAATAATTTCCTATTCCACGAAGCACACCTACGAATATCACTCGCATAGTGCGGGGACTAAGAAATAAAAATGTCGATAGGAGAAAATATTTATTATTTAGAAGACTTAAATTTCTAACATCATTCAGTTTCATTATAATAATGTGACACAATATTTGTCATTTTTGTAATCTTACTATTTCAAATCACAGATTGTTTCATAATTATCTTTCCAAAAAAAAAAAATATTTTTTATTTTTTAACTATTTTTCTATTATGTCCCTTTTTTGTGTTCTTAATAAAATCACAGATTGTTTCATAATCATGCAATAAAAACTTGGACAAATATCAAAAATATTGTAAATATAGTTTTCCATAGAGATCTATGTTGAAGTTTTCTTATACCTGTTGAGTGGATAATAAAAATACTCTACTTTAATATAAACAATCACAGATTCTTTCATAATTACAATAAAAAATTGGACAAATATCAAAAACATTGTAAATATAGTTTTCTATAGAGATCTATACATAATTAATAGATGGGTTAAAATTTCTACTACTTGGACCTGCCATCGGCTCCATTATTTTGTTTGAATAAATTGCACGAAAAACAGAAAAAATAACAATAACAAGACCGGCGCACAATTGCATACACTCAGCCCGTGATGTCGCGATAGTGTAATGAGAACTAAGCATGTAATCAAGTTCCGGAAACGCTCGGCTAAATTCGGGTTGGCTCGGGAATTCAGTGGCGGGCGCACGCGTTGACTATTAGCCACAGACAACTTAGCCCCGTAGACACCGCATAGGAGGGCAACCGCGCTCGCCAAGCATTAGCTCTACGGCCTCATATGTGATGGCCACGCCCCCAACTCGTCTAGGAAGCGCCAGTCAGTCCGTTACTGAATGTTGACGTGTTTTAGTTATTGTTCTGAGGTTTTAAAAATCGAAAAGAATATTCAAAATGCCGTATTGTGCAGTGAAATGGTGCGGAAAATGTAGCAAAACTTCGAGGTTACACAAAGACGGCATTACATTTCACCGATAAGTTATTTCAAAGCATAAAATAATTTCAAAATTTAATTTAACGACATTATTTGAATACGAAACAAATGCAAAGGTACTGTAGCGCTCGTTGATGTCTTTTGGAAAATCTCTTTCTTTCACGTTTTAATTTATGTATGACTATCTCGCTCTATCATCGGTAACAGTTTACTAGTGATGTTGAATCGATAACAAATCTACAAATCAAATATCGATATGTTACCACAAACATAAAACAAATAAATAATCATAATTTTATTTTAAAGGTTTCCAAAATGCCTAGACTTAAAGAAAATTTGTATAAGCGCTACAAAACGAGAAGAAAATTGTTGTCCCACTACAAAATAATAGTGTTATATGTTCCCGTCATTTTACTACGGATTGCTTTGAACTCAAAAAGAAACGACGAATTTTATTTATTACTGCTGTACCAAGTTTAGTGGGTCACTTTTCAATATTGTCAGATATTATCGACTTTAGTTACCTTATTCCCGAAATATTTTGGCGCTAAAATATTTCCTGAATTAAGTATACCTAGATATAAGTACTAGGTATAACGAATTATTATACGTAGTATCTCTGTGCTATAATGTGAGATTTTATTTGATCGGTGTACCTTTTTCAATAGATAAATAAATCTAAGTACTTACAAATGTTGCTTATCGATAAAAATATCGAGTCTCATACCAACCCTAAGCCGTCCTATGAGTCATGTGACGTGTGACATGTGACATTAAAAATAGCCAATCACAGCTCTCTTTGCACCTCGGCCCCCCCTGACTTTTGGCGATAGTATATTCGAACAAAATGTTCTTAATGAGGTGTCTACGGAGCTAAGTTGTCTGTGCTATTAGCCCATCATGTATACGTCTTATCTATGGGATTTATATATGAACACTATGAAAATGACAAGTATTGTATCACATTATTATAATGAAACTGAAAGATGTTAGACATTTAAGTTAGTCTTTTAAATAATAAATATTTTCTCCTATCGACATTTTTATTTCTTAGTCCCCGCACTATGCGAGTGATATTCGTAGGTGTGCTTCGTGGAATAGGAAATTAATTATTTTAAATTTTTATTTGAAGCCCACCTACGGGTGTGCTAAGTGGAATACTTTAGGTGTGCTTCGTCTGGGTGTGCTTCGTTTGGGTGTGCTTCATGGAATACCTCGAAATATGTAAAAACACCTGCAGCAAAAAGGAAAGAACACAAACCTTTGTGTTAATTTCACCATAATTATGTGCAATGTATTAGAGTTTGGAATTGTCTATTTTTTAGGCTTTGTTATTGATAGTGTAGGTGAGACAGAGACGGAAAGATATTGGCCTCCGTATTTATAATTTGCACTTTTCACTGTTTAATAGCCATAAGAAGTAAAATTGCTTTGCGTAAAATTTTGTGAATCATTAATTTTTAATGCACATTTCCTGCAGTCCACCTTTTATCAACCTAAATGCTACGTATACTATGTAAAGTTGATTGAAGGGATATAAGAGAAAAAAGCACCTTTTACAATAACCTATATTTAAACTTAGACAATGATTACGATCTTAGAGGCGCGATCGCGGAAACGGACTCATAACATTCACGAATGACTTAAAGATAGGTGGCACTGCTCACGCCCTTCGTGATACAACATTAATATCAGACGCTTCACTTTTTGTTCATTTGTGTCTTTCATTCGGCATCTTTCAAAATGATTCCGACTCGCGCACCGAAGGATCTGTACAATGGTAGGAAATAGTACATTTTGATGCAAGTGTGCAATGACTTGAATGCTCACGGGTATCAATTGACGGTTATGAACACACTAGGACATAAGAAATTTATAACTCTTAACAGCGGTTAGCAATCGATTTTTTTATACAGTTGTTATGATAAAGTAGTCAGCGCGGGCGCAGGTGCACCATACATGTCCTACCAATTCATCCATTGCTTTCCACCAGGTGAGATTAAGGTTAAGAGGCAGGCCCATTCCGAATAAAAGGAAATACCAAAAAACAACTTTATTTAATACAGCCGACTTCGCAATTGTAAAATAACTTTGATTCCGGAAGTAGGTGGCAAGAAATCAAACAAAGCCAGAGGCACATATCAGTGTTTTTTGGAAGTCGGTTTATTTCATTTTCCATTATAATTATGTATATTGAATTTCGTAGGCCCATCAGTGATTGTAACTAACCAGCGGTATATTTTTTATTAATTTAGTCTCTGGTTATTTTTAGTAGTCTTGTTGCTTATCAACCTTAATGACGACAAGATAATTTTTAAAAAATCGCATGATTTATTTAAATGAACGAATGAGTATTCCAAATTTGCGATAACTTAGCTACCCAACTTGAAAATTTCAACTCCTCAAGTCGGCTCCAGTTCCAATTAAACTAAAAATTTCTTTTTTAATTAATTGACTTGTAATATAGATGGACAAGCATTATTCATTACAAAGGATAATCGCAAAATCTATGGAAGCTGGTCTAAGCACCAATAACAACCACACATATGTCATCAGACACATCTATGAGGGGTTTACTAGTGGCTATTCAAGAGTTTCGTTATCTAGCGTCTAGGTCAGTCAACAGGTCATCGTCATCAGATAAAATTAACAGTACTCGTTGAGAAACATCTAATGAGCCTACACTCGATGGGGGGATTACTAGTAGTTATTCAAGAGTTCTGCTATCTGGCGTCCAGGTCTATCATCTAACCAGCTCGATGGTTCCATATCATTTTGTTATCATCGGAATGCATATATTTGCGAATATTGAAACTAAGACCACTAGTAGTGATTAACTATTCGAGTATTCCGTTGTCTACCGTCCAGTTACGTCCTACGAAACATCGCCATATCTTTTGTCACACAGCGATTTGAAATGAACCGCCCTAGCAGTGATTTTATATTAAAATGCATGTCTAATGACATATGTTTGGTTGTTATTGGTCGTGCGGACCATTTTGTCCAGTTCTCCTCCTCCAAGTCGGTAGTTCCCGAAATAAGCAAATGTCACAAACAGATAGACGAAGTCGCACCATAAGGGAGGGATCCTTTTTTACCATTTTGGTAGGGGATCCAAAAAAATTATTCATCAGTGAACCAATATCGCTGGATTATGGCATTAGCATCTTTCACTCGCGATTTGAATGATCGAAAAATGAATTCTAAGGAGCAGATGAATAGTCATTTTTATGTCATTTTGTCGGGAGTCGTATGAACGTGAATGAAACTAATGTGAATATTCACTTGAGAGAATGTGCACTCGAGTGAAGCGTCTGATATCAGCTTAAATACAACTATTACATAAAACTTACAGGCTGATATATCTTAGCGACCATCTGTACAAATTTGTGTAGAAATAAGCTGACATCGGATCCAAATGCGGATAAGTAGATGCACTGGATAAGCCAGCAGCAACAGCTATGACAGACATACCGGTTTTAAACCCATCGACCAGTACACATATACCTGCCATAATATTTTCTCTATTACGCATAGAAACTCTGACATTGAGCTCTGAAAAAAAAATAACACTTATTTTATCATCGTGGGACAACAATTTAAACAAACTGATTTCAAAAGAGACATTATTAGAAAAAAAATAATCATCACAATCTGACACTTTGTAAAAGGTTAGGCGGTCATACAAAATATATGTATATATACGCGTCGACTTGAGAACCTCCTCCTTTTTTCGTCGGTTAAAAAACAAAGTCTTATCTTTACACTTATGAACATAAACTTCTTACCGGTAGTAGGAATAGCTAAATCGAGACCCAAGCGAGGCTTCCAAAAATATGTGCCTGGTACTGAACCCTGAAAACAATCATGTCCGTTTTAATAGACAGCAAAGCTTGAGCCAAACTAACACGTCCAATCGGCGTGCACGCAGGCCGCGGCCTCGATCAACTGGCGTGCATAAGAAATTCACACACGAAGGTGGCGCATACCTAGTGCATGTAGTGTAGTCACTTTAGCTCTTAAAGTACAAAAACCTCGGAATTAGATGAGGGAATGTACTCTCACCGGCAGTAAATGTGGCTCAAACGCTAAACGTAAAGTACGTGCATAAAGTCTAGGTCAAACCTAACGACATGTAAATCATTAAAATGCTACGAGAGAATAAAGAAGCCTACGTACATAGAGCATAACTATGTACCATACAAAGACATGCGCCAAAAACATAATCCTTCTTCTCAGTCGGGTAATAAGCTTTGATGATTTCTGTTTTATTTATAACTCTGTGGTGCCGCGTGTGACAGCATCATGAATGTTTTGTTGTGATTTCTTGTGATTTGTTCAAAAATGTCATTTGCTGTTTCAATGTTTCTGGTTATCATTTTTGCATTTCTGAGTGACTTCGCCTTTTTTGGATTATGGATCTTCACATGGCAGTTTACCTCGGCTACAATAAGAATACCTATACATCTCGTCCCACTCTGATTTTGCCTCGTTTCCCATGGAGATCCAACGTTCTATAAATTGGGGCATAGCAAATGAATCATTTGTGATACAGTCGTTAGTTTTGAGTGAAATTGTATCTGTTGGAAGACAGTGCATTACTGCGCGATCTACAGGTTTTTTTTTGGACGTGTTCGTAGTTATCAGATTTGGGAAGGGTCTTATGGCCCTTCACAAAGTTTTACGACGAACAAAAATATACAGGGCTTCGAGATACTATTATTGCTTCATAATACATTTTGTTTTATTTGTGTCCATTTCTGGGCCAAGCTTGTATGGGACCGTTATCCATCTGCTCTGTGAAAAACTAAAAGTATTTTTTGGATTTTTTTACCAGGTGCTTAACAAAATAGAAAATGGTCTACAAATCTACAGTCTACAAGTAGGCCTACAACGTTCTCACATTCACAAACAATAAAATAAACTATATAAAGTCTGAATTAATGTCCTATCTATAAAGGCCATTAGTAAAGACTTGAAATTAGAATTGTAGAATACATATTATAATGTAAAATAATGATAAGCTTATGTAAAAAAAAACAACATCGCAATTTGGGAGCAGTTAATAGAAATTTACATAGTGGTACTAGGAAAGTCATATGTGCAGAAGGAATTATTGCCAAACTTCTTTGTCTTCGATGTAGGTGGAGCTGTTTTTCTGTTCATTTGAAATGCTTTTCTTGAAGCCTTGTGTATTGAGTTTGGAGATAAATATTAACTACCTTGGTTTCAATGTTACGAACAGGCATTTAAAAGTTTTTCAGACCTACCCGTACTCACGAATACTTACGTCTATACTAGTAGTCTGTATAAAATAGAATGTAATTTATTCTTAAAGCTCGAATTTATGTGCAGTGGATTGAGCTTAGATTTGCTTTATTTTGATTAACGATAGCCTATATTTTTGTTCGGGTTTGTCGCGCATTTTTTACACGCTTTTTAATTAACCATTTATTTGTAGATATCGTGTTCTACAGTGTGTGAACTTAACATTTATCACCAGAATGTGCGGGGACTGTGGACGAAGCCAATTAACTTTTACACGAATTTAGCTAAATGTAATTATGATATACCGTACACTTTAACGGATACCTGGCTCGCTGATGGGATTTTGGATAGTGAACTTTTTGACGATAGGTACCTAGTGTGGCGGCACGACTGCGACTTCGCGGCCACAGTGCAGTAGCGTGGTGGCGGCGCGGCGTGCTGGTGGCGGTCCGCCGTGAACTTGCTGTAGTTGAGAATGTTGACTGACAATCTAGTGTGGAAGACTTGGATTCCGATTCAATTAAAAATCAGCTGTGATAAACGTAGCTACCGACTTAACATAATATGTACTCTGTATCTGTGTGAACAGAATTCAGGCATTAGCTTTGCTAGTCAGTTACATGCTTATTTAGACAATCTTTCGAACTTAATAAGTAACCACCCCACAGATAAGTTTTTTATTCTCGGAGACTTTAATATGAGCTCCGTAACTTGGAGGAATTTATATGATGGAATTAGACCTATCGCGCCTCAAACTAGCATGTTTAATCATTTTGTTGACACCATTGGTTTTTGTAGTTTACAGCAATTTAATCTGATTAATAACAGACATGGCAAAATTGTTGCTACTGTACAACTTCGGTCACTTAACGCCTGTGCACGCGTGGCGTATCAATATAACAAAGGCAACTATGAACGCATTCAATCTGACTTGCGAGGCACTAACTGGGACGACATAATATTGAAAGGTATTATTAAATAAGCTGTCGGGAACTTTTATTCAATGTTGTTCGAGGTCTGAGATAAACACGTCCCTCAGCGTCTGTGTAAACTCTTTAAATATCCATCTTGGTATAACTCGGCGCTCATTAAGATACTTAAAGAAAAATTCAAATATTATAGGAAATTTAAATTCTACGGTAATATTTCTGATCGCTTATCATATCAATTACTTCGCGACAGAGCCAATGATATTGAACAACTTTTTTATAAGGCCTACATGACTAAAATCAATTATTCAATAGGTACTAATCCCAAACTATTCTGGTCGTATGTGAAAAGTAATGAACAGTACAGAACAGTAATTTCTCATCGAGTATGTCGTATGGTGATAACAGAAGTGATTCAGGGAGAGGAATTTGTGAGTTTTTTGCTAATTACTTTCGCATAATGTTTCTAGATACTTCCTCCGCAAGTCACAGCTGTAGTTCGACCGGCTTTATTTCCAACTGTGATTTACGTACAATTGAAATTGACATTGCGATCGTTCATAGACATTTAAAATCCCTTGTCTTAAGCAAATCTGCCGGTCCCGATGCCCTACATGCTGTGTTCATGGTTAAGCGCGCTGACGAACTAGCTTCTCATGTATCTCTTTTATTTGAAAGGTCAATATCTGAGGGAATTGTGCCGTCTCTATGCAAATTTGCTTTTATATCATCCATCCATAAGAAGGGTGCTAAAGAAAAAATTTAAAATTATAGACCAATTTCAAAACTCTGTCTGCTAGCTAAAGTATTGGAACGCATAGCTTATAATCAGTTGTACAGCAGTGTCGTTTCTACCTTGAGTCCTCAACAACACGGGTTTCTGAAAGAAAAGTCTACAGTTTCTAACCTGGTTCTGTTCACGGATTATATTACTGAGCATATGGATAATGGATCCCAGGTTGACGCAATCTATACTGATTATAGCAAGGCGTTCGATAGGATCGATCATGACATTCTACTTAGGAAGCTTTTCGACTTGGGCATTAGGGGAAACCTATACAGATGGTTTTCGTCTTATGTACAGAATAGGAGGTAAGCAGAAGTCCTCAGTGGCTTTATATCCTCCCGGGCAACCATCCCCTCTGGAGTACCGCAAGGCTCCCTACTGTGTCCGTTAATATTTGTGCTTTTCATTAATGATATCGGCGAGTATTTCAAACATTCTAAATATCTAATGTTTGCGGATGACATAAAGATCTAGATCAATCAGTTGAGAGTTTAAATGACGCTAGACTTTTGCAGGCAGACGTATCCAGATTAGTGAGCTATTGTAGAATAAATATATTAGATCTTAACATATCGAAATGCTTAGTTATCACCTTCACCCGAAAGAACCTATCAGTCATATTTAACTACTCAATTGCAAATCAGCCTTTATCTCGAATTCATGTCACCAGAGATCTTGGTATTCTTCTGGACAGTAAGCTCACCTTTGAATGTCATGTCGACCATATCGCCAAAAAAGCATCCAAAGCCCTGGCAATCATTATCCGTAATGCCCGTTCATTCAATAAAATTAAAACATTGAAAGTTCTGTATTGTGCTTACGTCCGCAGTCATCTCGAATATGGTAATCAAATTTCGAATCCGAATTATGTAATGCATTTAGACTGATTGGAACGAATACAAAGGAAGTTCACGAGATACCTAAGTTACAAATTTAAAATGTCTTATCTGAGTTACAATGAACGATACGCTCGATTCCATTTACTTCCACTTGTAACTCGGAGAAATATATCTGACATACGGTTCCTAGTGAAGATAGCACAATCAAGGATTGAATGTCCTGAACTTCTTTATAAGCTGTCACTGAATGTTTCACCTCAGCATTCTCGTTTGAGAAATATTCTTCACGCTCTTCACGCTCGCACAGTTTACCGTAGTAATTCTTATATGATTCGCTCAGTCATAGCATTTAACCAAATTGTTAAGATTGAATACCCCTTAATCGTTTTTAATTATAATTTAATAAAATATCAAAAATAGTGGTCCGCCGGTATCGGGAGCAAGGTTCAAGCTACCGGTGATTAGGGCTCCAGCAACAACCACCTCACGATGCGAGCCGTATTGAGGAGTATTCCCTTCTGAATCAGGCCCTTGATTCAACCATCTTACGAGAGCCTCGAGAGATGTTGATCGATACTTTCGGCCATCATGCCATTGGCCGATATGACAATCGGCACAATGACAGCCGAGCGCACATTCCACATGTCAACCAACCTGGTCTACTAATTCGAGATATTTACTATGTTTCTCTTTCTCAGCTTTCACGAGGTTCTCGTCATGTGGAATGGTAATATCAACAATCATTGTGCGGCGCGCTAATCGATCTATCACCACTAAAACAGGCTAATTGGCGACAATAGTCCCGTCAGTAAAGATAGATCGATCCCAGTACAACGTGATATGGTCATTTTCGAGAACTGGGTCGGGCACATACTTGTAATACGGTACCTCGGAATCCACTAGTTTATATTTCAAAGCAAGTTGCTGGTGAATAATCCTGGCTACTTGGTTATATCTGTGTAAGTACTCGCCGTTAGCCAGACGAGAACAACCAGAGATAATATGTCTGATGGTCTCACCCAGACGATGGCATGCCCGACACATGTCAACCGTCCCGTCTTTCATAATATGTCTCCGGTAGTTATTCGTCAAGATAACTTCGTCCATAATTGCACGGACTTTCACGCATGGTAAGTACTCGCCGTTAGCCAGACGAGAACAACCAGAGATAATATGTCTGATGGACTCACCTGGACGATGGCAAGCCCGACACACGTCAACCGTCCCGTCTTTCATAATATGTCTCCGGTAGTTATTCGTCAAGATAACTTCGTCCATAATTGCACGGATTTTCAGTTTCCCCGAAAAGGTCACAAAAACGTAGCCAGTATACTGACGCTAAGAAATCTAAACCGGGCTCGTGAAGAGCCCGATAGAAGCGCCCATGAAGCTCCTTGCTTTGCCATACCTCCTTGCGATCATCGGTAGTAAGTACCACAGGTTTGCGCCAGTTTTCTTTACCCATGGAGAGCGGAGTGAGTCCCTTGTCCACTGATATCACATCACGGTGCATACCCACTTCGGCTTTTAAAAAATATTCCCTGAGACTGCACACTTCGCGGTTGTGGAGGGTCTTCGCATTTGAAAAGCCGACCCCCGCTCTTCCGCGGTATGTACAGTCTCATCACCGATGATCGTGGGTGATGCATCCGGTATGCGGTTAGCAGTAAACGGGCCCTCCTATCCAGGGCGTCGAGTTCGGTCTGAGTCCATTTGAGTATGCCGAAAGAGTACATCAAAACCGGCATGACCCAACCGTTAAAGCGCGCTCCTTGTTTCTGCCTGAAAGAATACTAATTAATACCTTCTTCAGGCGTCCAAAGAAGCGCTCAGTCAACGATTGCTTTATTACAGCAACGTTGATGCCTAACGCTTCCGACGTACCCAAATACCTGTAGCTTTCGGATGAGGAGAGGAATCTAAGGTATATGGAATCCGAAAGTTGAATTCCCTCGGATTCCATAATCTCACCTCACTTTACATGCATGTTGTTGCGTGTTAGTCCATACCAAATTCCATCCTGATGGCGCTACTGAAAGTTTCAGTTATCTTCAGTTGTTCCATCAGTTGCAAATTTATTTGTTGGGGGCAAAGAGTTTCAAGTCATCCATGTAGAGGAGGTGAGATATGACCTGACCACCTCTCCTCAACCGATAGCTTAGACCTGAATCCTCCAGTAGCGTTCTTAGAGGATTCACGGCTAAGCAAAACCAAAGTGGACTCGAACTGTCGCCCTGGAATATTCCTCGTTTAATCTATATAGGCTTATCATTCCCCTGGATCTGTCGACACCCTGGATAGTGAAGAATCGTCCTCCATTGCCCCATACACGACTTAAGGAAGGTGCGTAGAGTTGTATCTATCCTGTACAACTCCAGCACCCTCATGTGCCATGTTTGTGGTACCGAGTCGTAGGCCTTCTTATAATCTATCCAGCATATCGACAGATCCTTGCGGAATCGACGAACCTGTTGGCTAATGGCCATGTCGATGAGGAGCAACTCCTTAGTACCGCGGGACCCGTTCCTACATCAATTTTGAAAGGCTGACATAATCGAGTTACTATTAATGTGCGTATTAATTTTCGCTCTCAAAATGGATGTAAGAAGTATATAGACCGTCGACAAACATGTGATCGGTCTATTATTCTTGGGATCCGTGGGACTTATAGAGCAAGTGAGTAACGCCTGTTATTAGAAACTGCGGAAGCGACCTAAGGATAGATACCTTCTCTAAGGATGACTGGAACTGAGATGCCAGACAGGTGTGTGAACTTATTAGCTATTTCAACCAAAAGTTGTGCAATCCGTCCGGTCCCGGTGATCTCCAGTTCGGTAACGGACGGACTGCTCTGGCGACGTCTAATGGCGTAATTACGACTGCTTCCACTTTTGGTACAGTTTCACACACTCGCCCGGCGGCACTCGTCTGTCACATTTCGTCCAGATAGCTCCCAAGCTCTTTATACCCATCTCTCATCGCTCTGATTGATTGATGAGATTCTGCGTGTATCGATCAACCCGCCGCTTATACCACCAAATACGGCTCGCCCTTGCCTTGTCTGCTTCAGGAAGTCGATGCGGTCTGTGACACGGGACATGTATTGTTGAGGACTGATTCCAGTCCCCAAGAAAGCCCGCCTTACAAAGCGTATCACTCGTGGTCGTGTATTGCCCTCCCTGAAGCAGTATAATTTGCGAGGAGTACCCTAACCCCATCGATACGACGCTCTATGCTGCGGTGCCAGGCTGGTACGGCTGGTTTTGGTCGAGTAGCCCCGTCACAGATTGGAAACTTGAAGTTAGCTAAACGACATGCCGCAACAGCCGCGCAATACAGGATCAACGAGATCCTCGCTGCTCTTGAACACATCCTTAAGCTGCAAGTCCAGGGCACCCACCAGTGCCCTATTTTTTTCTGCAAAGGTCGGCGTGGGAATGAGGGTCTAAGTTCGGTCGGAGTGGATCTGTACTCACAAAATGCATCTTCCAGTGCGTTCCTCAATCGGGCGTTGCACTGTATACTTACTGAAGCAACCCTATCATCTTCCACTTTTACACCATGATTAGACCGCGGCGGTATTTCATCAAGGGTTGATGCTTGTACCGCCACCGCCGCCGCCGGTCTCGAGACGATACTCGTATTATTATTATGGTGATTTTTTTATCCTATTAAAATTTGTTCGCGACGATAAGAGTATCACCCAATTGTTTGTAGTTTGCACAAAATATGTAATAACTTAGAATCTTATAATTTTAAATGTAATTAGCTTCCAATTAGTATCTAAGTATCGTAAAATCTCAGTTAAGTAGGTTATACAGTTAGAAGCATATAGTTTTTTGGTGCATCCAGGTACACTAGACCGAGACCTAGCCCTGGACGTAACTTTTTTGGTCATAATCTTTAGAACAAGCCTGCTTAGCTGGGATAACAGATTATGTAAATAACCGTGTGAAATTGGTCTAACAGACACTCGTTCGGAGGCGTTTCACGCCCTGAGGTCATATCTCAGATCGTTTATTTAAATGTTATACTTATTATAGTTTTAATAGATAAGCAGTACTGTGACTTGCCTAAAAGTACTTAAAAATCACCCAACTACGAGTATTGCATATTTCGATGTATTTTGACACATATTGTACTGTAAACTTAATGAAAATAAACGTTGATAAAAGTTTAAAATAAGGAAGCAAAACAGGGTCCTCGTTACGGTAAAGGCTGGCCGTACATTAGTAAACAAGGAAATTAGAATTTTTGTAGTCATCAGCAAGTTAAAATAAAGGCTTAAATAGTATCTAGTAAACAACCTGAACAAACACGTAAATGCTTCCTTAATAACTCTGTGTACTTGTAAACTATCCTATGTTGTATTATTTCGTCAAAAACACCCGCATCCACATAGACTTCAGGATATAGTTACATTCGGAAAATATCTGCAACCTGTCGGGTCAGGACGTCAGTGCGCTGAGACAGTGAGGGGCCTATCCTGATGCTGTATATTCTAAATAGGTGCTACGACCTCCTGAATACATATCGAGTCCAGCGATCACGCCCGTCCGGTACAAAATTAAAGAAAAGTATCTAAGAACATTATACGAAAACCGATGTTATTTTTAATTTGTCTATCGGTGATGTCTTGTCCTTGTCTGACCTTTTTAATCGGCGTTTATGTCGTTTATTAGTTTGGAGTCTTGTATTATTGAGGTTACGTACCACTTCTTTGGTTTGGGAAAACTAACGATTTTTTTTTATGAACCGATCATAATGTAATCTTCTGAGAGCTCCTAGTTCTGTTAGAGGTGTATATTTTGTTTATATTTTATAGTAGCTGACCCGACAGACGTTGTCCTGTCAAAATTTCAATAATTCATACTAAATTCCCATAGAAAATGCAGTTTTAGATTCCCCGAATTATCCAATTTTCCCGGCATCTGTACTTTTTCTTGCGCTTATGACGCACGTTTTTGCGCTGCACATGCAAATAGCTCCGCTTTTTCAAGGCAGAAAATGCGCCATAGACACACAGGCGACGCGCGTTGCATTGATCGCGCGTATAATATCGCCGTGTGCACAATAGGCCCTAAAGCATGCCGTGCCCGCAAGGTACAGATTAATAACTACATCGTAAATGTCCGTATTATTCAAAGTCCACTTACCTTTGCCTTTGGAATAAAATATATGAGCACAACGTAAATAAACATTATCATTTTGTTAATCTTAAAACAAGAACAATACATCTTTACTAAACGAGATATCACACGGTTCTGACTATTTGCGCTATGAAAATGTTTGACTAAATTTTGTTATGATGACAATAAATTCCTACCGATCGATGGAAGTTGCTTGCAAACACTGTCCCTGTTTCTGTTTTGGTTAATCGTGCTAATGCAAATGCGCTGAATATTCGGTATTTTGGGGTTCCCTAGTGAAAGTTAACCTACGTATATAATTATTGGTAGGCGAGCCCAGAGGGTTTCCAGCAAAAATATTCAGGGTGAAAATTTTGATGATAGGAGCCACCCTGCGCCAGGAGCCGGTACAGTTTTTTTTTTGAAAATCCTCTCTAGCTGGGTGAAAAGGGTGAGTAATCAAGTTTTTAGTGGTGAATTTTACTGCTTACTTCGATTAAATCGAAAATTGGTATAATAATCTTAGGGTCAAACTATGAAAACGTCCTAAACGATTTATGTATACGGATTGATTTTATAAAAATCAATTGTCTTATCTTACTAACAGCATAAGCGGCCAAGCTTAATCGCCCCGCAAGGGACGTTATATGGGTTCCCCATTGTAATTTCTCGTCTTGCGTGATTCCTAGGAAAACCGTGTGATTAATAAATTCTAGTTTTTCTCCATTCATTATGATGTCACATTCGCAACTTCTAACAGTAGGTAATTATAATCTAATCCATTTAGTTTTCTTTTTCATTTAGTACCAAATTATTTACTGAAAACCAATCTTGGGCCTGAAGAATAGTCTTATTCACGTCGCCGTCGTCTAGATTTTGTGACAGTCGGTCTATTTTAAATATCAATGTTAAGTCATCTGCAAATTACACTATCTTCGGTTGACTCTCAAGTAATTGGGGTGAATCATTAATGTAAACTAAAAAGAGGACTGGACCCAATATCGAACCTCGAGGAACGCCTGTTGTCACTACAGACCCTAATGAGTTTATACCGTTTACTTGAACTTCTATCTTTCAGGTATGATCTAAGTAAATCAAGAACTTTATTCCTAATCCCATAGTGCTAGTTTCAGTAGAAGTGTCCCATGGTATAAGCAATCGAACGCCTTAGAGAGGTCGCAAAAGATTCCAATGGCATCTTGTGCTTCTTCGCAGGCGTTAAAAATGTTCTTTATTAGGGTAACACCGGCGTCCGTGGTACAATGCCCTGTGGTGAAACCGTACTGTTGTTCATGAAAGATGGATTTTTTATTAAAGTGACGTAACATTTGATTGACCATCAACTTTAAAAACACTACTAAGAACTGGCAGAATTGATACAGGCCTAAATTATTGGGTTCTTTACTATCACCGGATTTGAACAATGGAACTACATAACTGTGTTTCATAAGATCCGGAAAGACTCCTTGGTCTACACTGCACTGGTGTTAAATATGAAAGGTAAATAGGGCGCAATGGTTTCGATGAGAGATCTATAGACTTTTGCAGACGTTCCCCAGAGATCTACTGTTGATTTAATTTTAAGATCTTTAAAAGATTTTATAACAGCTTGGGGGTTTGTATGCTGAAACTTAAACTCCAAAGGGCATGACTTTACATTCTTTTTAAGTAAGGAATCAGAAAGCGCGGGTGAAGAATTTAAAGCTTCAGTAGTTTTAAGGGGAATATTAGCAGAAAAGTTAAATCACTATAAATGGATTTTTTTTAATGTTTTGTTAAGGATCAGTTTTTCTTCTACGACAAAATTTGCAGTAAAGGCTCACTCACTAGTTGGGAATTTTCTTATGCGTCCCGTCTTAATTTTCATACACCTCGTAACATTTCCGCGTTTTCGTGTACAGAAGGCGACAGATTATCTCGGTCTTTAAAATGAAGCAGAATTATGATATCACAAAATGAAGTTAAGTTAAAATTAATATGCTAGTTTGTCCACTTAAGGCCAAACTTTTCCTCAAAGGAAAGCCACAGTAGCAGAACGTTTTGCATCATTGACGTCAAACGATTGCGTCTGGCCCTTTTCCATCGCACGATCTGGCAAGTCCAAAGCATGTCTCAGCTGAGTGACCCAAGAATCAACAGCACCGTTGTCAAGGTGAACGTCGACAACGTCCGCAGGCATGCGTCTGGTCTTGCCAAAAGGGGCGGCGGTACTAATGGCCAAGAATGCAGCTCTGATCCTGTCTCTACTGGCTGTAACGTTAAATTAAATAAAGCGATGGGTAGTGAAAAAATCTAAAAGATCCTCATAACCAACGTAACGTTGTTTATTTAAGAGGATCTCGATCATGGGGTATAAGTTAATGATCTTTTCTTACCCCTAATCGAGACCAGGTGTTGTAGTCTCACGATTAATGGAATCTACATAAATCAGGAACACTTATGGAATGAGATACCTCTCGTTCTTTAGAATGCTGTGCGTGTGGTCTTCCTCACTTACGATACAAGACTTGTATTCGCCAGCTCGGTTTTGGTAATGCCAAGTCCGATTCAAAATCAAGACTTTGAAAACGGACAAAGTTAAAACCTGAAATCGAGGCTTTCTGGGATTGGGAGCTCTATACCGATGGACTAACCAACGTGTCACCAGGAGAGATGAAACTAACACTAAAATGAACTTTACCACCAAGTTCAACCACCCTAGCAACACCGGAAACTTATAACGACCACGCGGGGTTTACCTCCAACAACTCTTTCACAGTTCTTGAAAGTCTCCAATTCCAATGTATTTCGTCGTAATAGAGTTATTTGAGTTTAAACTCCAAGACGTCAGTCAGACCTGCAAAGTTACGTATATATGGGAGGTTTCTTGAGCAGACAAAAGACAAATTATTTTGAGCATTTATTTGCCATGTAACCGCAAGGTAGGTAACTCATTCGTTTAGCTTGAGACCGACTTTGCTGAGGTAAAAAGTATAATCACGGAATTAAAACACAACTATGCTGTTGGCTGCGATGGTATACCTGCTTCAATTATTAAATCAGCTAGGCACGTTCTCATCTCCTGAATCATTTATGTATGCAATCAGTGCTTGTCAAAGAGCATCTTCCCAATCGCCTTCAAAAGGCATTAGTTTCATATTTAAAGGCGGGGATGGAGACCGTGTAGAGATAGAGTAACAATAATGATATACACTTCTCATCAAAAAATTCGAAATACCTCTGAAGTTTGGTTTATATGATTTGTATGTATTATTTTAACATTTAACAAAAAAATGTATGCCAGCTACTTGCAGATATTATAAGGTATCGCTTAACGAATATTAATATTTCAAATTAAAATTGAATTTCTTTCTATCGTGTTTTGTTCAACAGGTATGTTTTTACCCTTTAAGAAGAATTAATAAAATGTTAGAAACAAAGACGTAAAACAAAAAAAAAAATATTTTTATTTTTTATTCCTTATCTCGAATTTCCTTCCCAGGGTCTAATGACTGCTTCCATGCGGTTCCTCGTGGAACGGTTGAGAGTCAAAATCTTGAATTGTGGGATGTTATCCCACACTTCTTGTCCAGCTGTTTTAAGCTGGTCGTGCGTCTCTGAAGCAGGATCTGTCGCTCTGACTCGTCTCTTCAACTCAATCCATAGGTGTTCTATGGGATTCACATCCGGGCTTCTTGCTGGCTAGCCCATAACCGTAATACCGACTTCGCTCAGGTATTCATTTACAATGCCTGCAGTATGAGCTCTGGCATTGTCCTGCATAAAAATGAACTCTTCTACAGTAAAACGTGCGTAGGGTACCACATGAGGCTTCAGACACTCTTCGATGCAATTTGCCCCACTTAATGATGATGGTAAGCGAGGTCCATATACAAAAGCAATTTCGGTTTTTCCATTGGCGCTTATGCCTCCCTAAACCGTCCATGAACCGCCACCGTAACTGACTATTTCTTCAATGCAGCACTGTGCAAAACGCTGTCCCTCTCTTCGTTACGCCTTCTTTCTTCCGTCGTTACCATACAGCATGATCTTATTCTCGTCATAAAAGAGTACTTTGCTCCATTGACGGTATGACAAATTTAAGTGCTCACGTGCAAAGGTAAGGTGCGCTCTTCGTCTACCGTAAATTTTAGGGCATTAGCTGGTTTGCAAGGTTTCAGGCCACGCCCCGCCAATCTTCTTCTAATGAATGGTAGAATCGCTCACAGTCAATCTTCGAACCTCACGGAGCCGCTACTGCAGTTGGATAGAGTTAAAGTGACGATTTCTTAGAGAAACTGACACAATATACCGGTCATCTTGCTCAGACGTGACTCGATATTTACCAGATCCTGGACGACGAGTAAACATACCAGTCTCCCGATAACGCTGATACACTCTATTGACAGCAGAGAGGCAAAGATGCATTAGTGCAGCCACAACATGCTGACTATGCCCTGAATCCAGGAAACCACGACATGGGCTGCTTCCGTGGGCGAAGTATCCATATTTGTTAGGAAAAAATCTCTTTGGTAGGATGCCACAGAGCTTAGTTAACAATCACTATTAAAAAGATGATTTTTTTGCAAATAAATTGTGATCAAAATGCATAACTTCCGACGGAATACACATTGTACACAAAACAATCTCTACATTCATTTATTGTATGAAAATTCGAAAATATAAATTCAAACTTGGAATTGTGGTACACCACTGTATAGACTAGAGTGCCAGCTATTTATTGGCGTATTTTTTTAATGCTATCAGTCCTCCTTTTTATTTAAATGCCCTTCTAAATAGTACTTGTAGTGCTGTTTCGATTTTTTTGATGCGAAGTGTATATTTTAAGAATTTTCTTGAAAGCAGTTGACATCCGTCAAAACTAAAAACTAAAAGAAAACAAAAATCAACAACTTCTTTTGATATAAAATGAGGTTGAAGTTGCTACAGCAATATTCTAAAACAATCAAAACATGCTATAGAACTACTTATTCAGTCACTCCGGTCCCAACGAGATATGGAGGTCGGAAAGGATACGATGTTCTTGTATTAACACAACCATTACCGTCTTTTACGTCGTAAGATCTAAAACCATGATTACTAACAATTTTTCCTCTCATCCATTTATTTATGGATCTTTCTAAAACCAAATGCTTTGGTAAAATTCAGAATTGTTTTTGTTCTAGTTGTCCTGCTCTATATAATTCCTTTCATTTGTAAATCTACTTTTCTCAAAGTCAGATTCGTTTCGGTATTGGAGATGTTTTACTAGGAGGTGTTATGTGAACGATTGTTTTAGAACTTTGTAAAAAAGAGTACTAAAGTTTTTCTGATTAGTTAGATAGATAACAAAAGCTTGGGATTGAGCTGCTCGCTCTGCTTTAAGCCTTTTGATAAATCCATAAAACTTGACATTGTAATTATCATGCAAAATCGTCATTAGACACCAATTTATATACACATGAATATTGTATACAAAATGACATAAATATTTACTATGTAAAATATTATTTCTACTTTAATTATTGTGAATGTTAGGACTATGTGGGTCATTTTTGTTCTCTCCGCTAGTTTTAATGTTGGTCTGTCATACGCGGCCTGCCCCAAATGTCCTTTGTCCTTCCATATTATTTCAATATAAAAGCTGCATCTTTAACTTTGAGTAGTAATATAGCTTCGACCTCTGAATTAATTACTTCTACTAAAAACCGATTAAAAACCTTAAAAGATCCATGGATCAGAGTAAATCTTCAAGTAGTGACAGTATGTCAGGCTCAAGTGAAGCTATTATAAACGTATAAGTTGCATTAGGTCTGCTAAAGCCATTGATAAAACAAATTCAATTAATAAAGAGAAACGTTGCCACATTTGTAACACGTTAGGACATTAAAAAATACTTGTTTTTTTATAAATCTAAGACAATTATGTGAAAGACTCAGAAGTATGTTCTTATTTAAAAAAAGGGTCATATAATAGATAATTGTTGACACAAACAAAACATATAAAAGAAATACTACAGTAAATTAGGTCGATTGTTCAGATTCTTTTGTGATTCTAATTTCCGTTAATGATATTGCAGTGAAAGCTTTTATAGATACTATGGTGCTAACTGTAGTATCATCAAAGAATCCATCGCAAGGCGTTTTGGGTGTCGATTAAACCCATTCTTGGTAACACTTGATGGTGTTGGACCTAGATTGTAGTCTCCGTTAAATTTGATGATGTATGTTTAGAATTGAAAATACATATAGCAAGGTAAAACGATTTTCATTATGATTGTATTATCGAAAGTAACGCGGTACAATTCCCTGACATAAAAATAATTACCGATTTAGCCGGAAGTAAATTAACTCGCATACCTTTCTCGCAGGAAAATAGGTTTTGTATTAGTGACAACCCTTTTCAAACACCCCATGAGCTTACTTTTGACCGACTTTACTGAGGTAAAATGTATAATCACGGAATGAAAACATAATTGTGCTATTGGCTACGATGGTATAGGTACGCTTCAGTTATTAAATCGGCTAGGCATGTTCTCATCTCCTCAATTACTCATGTATGCAATTGAATGACCTACCCTCTTTGATAGGATAGGTCATTTAGATCAGAACTTACAAATGAACAAAAAAAGACATTTAAAAAAGAAAGATGTGTCTGTATTACCATCCCCTAATTCAATAAGTACTGTACAGACTGGTGAGCTAGCTGGTGGTGGTGGTGCTGGTGCTGGTGACTGGTGACTGGTGAATTAGACTTAAAACCGATCAAATCGTTTATTATCGTCCATACCGCCTCGCCCCGATGGCAAGAGAATGTTAAAGAGATTGTTAAAGAACTTTTAAATTAAATAATACGCGAAAGTGATTCATTTTTTGCAAGCCCAATAATATTGGTAAAAAGTAAGATGGCGCTAATAGAATGTGTATCGACTTTATGGCTTTAAATAAAATAACTGAAAAATATCTATACCCTCTCTCGCTCATTGAGGATCAAATTGACTTTAGGCAAAGCTACTTACTTGATTTCTATTGATATGAAAAATGGATTTAATCAAATACCAGTATCAAAGTACTCCATTGGCTTCACGGCTTTCATAACTCCAGATGGGCATCATAAGTTTTTGAAAATGCCCTTTGGTGTATGCAATGGCCCGGCAATTATTTAAATAGCAATTAATAAAGCAGTTTAGCATTTGAAATACCTATTAGTCAACATAGATAACCTCTTGACTCCGTGTTCAAGTATCTCTGAAGGTCTAGAATACTTGCAGTCTACACTAGCTACTACTACACTCTTAGTAAAGCGGGTTCCACGGTAAAACAATATATATATTATGATACAACTATTGAATACTTGCGAACTAATATTTCAAAAGAAGATGTTAGTCCAAGTGGCGTTCTGTAGTTTCTGCCTACTCCCATGGGAAGAAGGCGTGAGTTTATTTATGTATGTTTTAGTCCAAGTGACAGTAAAGTTTCAGCATTGATTAAGTTACCCTACCTTAGTTAGCTAGTTATTTCCGAAAATACATACCAGACTTCACGTCGCGTAAGTACTACTTGCATAACAAAACTAACAAAAAAATATCAAAAATAGGAATGATGATGACCTGGACAGAATACTGCACGACAATATCTACCATCTTGCTTCCAAACATTTGCTAACATTACTTGACCCTACATTAAAAACAGAGTTACATAGCCAGCGCGATTGGTTACGATGCTATTTTGATGCAAAAATTTAATAATACAAATAGAGTCGTTGCTTATTTTAGCTCTAGTACTACACCAGCTGAATCAAACTCCCATTCTTACGAACTAGAAACTAGCCTTTATAATGCCTTAAAACATTTTCGCGTTTATCTATTAAGTATAAACTTAAAAATATTCACCGTTTGTAATGCAATTAAGTCTACAGTAAACAAAAAGGACTTAACGCCTAAAGTTGCCCGCTTGTGGACCTATTTGCAGGATTATAAAAAGGGAAAATATGTTAGTCACGTTGACAATTTAAGTCGGAATTCCGAATCGTTCAGTAACTATTATGGTTACAGTTGGAAAAGAGTGTGGAATTAATAAACGTTAGAAGATTTAAATAAGAATATAATTGATTTGGTTAGACATATTCTTGCACACATTTTGACATAATCACTTTTTGATTATCCAGCACAAATACATCTCTATGGTTAAGGTAGACGTGTAAGGGATGTTCATCTTCATTTAACATAGCAGTCGAGAGAGCTCCTCAACAATTTACAGCAGCTACATCTCGTGTTTGGGCGTTTTCATTCATCTTTTGGGAACTTAAGACCTAGCTGGGTATGGCTGTCAATAAGGAGTCTGGTGATGGAGACGGAAGGCTGTCAAGGGAAGTTTTATTTAAAAATGGACCTGGAAAGAGAAAAATAAATAAAAAATAAACTAAAATTTCACCGTCAAAATTAGTTACTTAAATAAATTTAGGAGCTCAGTTTGTCTAAACGTTGTTTTTATTTTCCGCTTTTTAGTTTCTGTTTACGTCGGTTTCATTTTTTTACTGTGTTATTTCTCAAATTTGTCCTTATGTTTCCATCACCGCCATCTGCCGTAAAATATTAGAATTACTGTTTAAAGTCACGTGATGTGAAACCACGCAGCAAATAGTTGCTTTATGTGGCTTAAAGGTGGCGCCTAAGCAATATGTGGCGACTAGGAACTCTTTGTTCATAAGTTTATAGTTTGAAAGGATTATTTTTATAATTTTAACCGTAGGTATAGTTCGGAAGCGCCCCCGAAAGGACCCGAACAAACGAACCTCCGCCAACTCGGTAGCGGGTCCCAGTGGACTCGAGAAGTACGACTTACGTCATCCTAATTTAATAATGAACGTATTATTAACCAAACGAGCAAAAAAGTTATTGCTGGGAATGAGAAACAAACAACTTTTATTTTTGGGTATTCGAATCCGCTGTTAACTGTAATTCGATGTAAACTGTCCTAACCGAAAGCGATCGTCGTGCGAGTACGTGATCGTCGCGCTCGTTTCTACGAACATGACGTACTCGCGCGATCAGTCAAGTCTCATTTGTACGTCATAATTAAACCCCACGTCCTAACCAAAGCAATCGGTCGCGCGAATACAGGACTAGTCAACTGCCGCAATCGAAAACGTCACTTTAAATAACGCGCGTTAATGATTGATTGAATGACGGCTCTGAGATATAATTAAAAGCATCTATTCAGTAAAGTGCAAATCCTTGAATATTTTTAAGATACAAATTGACGTCTTCTATCTGTCCCCTTGGATATTTTTCTCTCAAGCTGCTATAGAAGCGTTAACTCGATGATGTACAAACATGGACAGAGCGTAATATAAGAAGCCAATACGCTGAAATCTTGTGACATTACTTAGTTTAATATAGAGCAGTAACCCAGCCATGCGATCATGCATGCGATGATACTTTTATGCAGGATTATGAAACTTAGTTCTAACAATCGCATGCGTTTTTATTTTATCTTAATTCACCTGCGTTCCCACTGTCTCATTTGCCCTTGACCCGTTTATTTGTTACTAGCTGTGCTCCGCGGTTTGACCAGCATAAATCTCGATCCAGTTGGAATACCGGGACAAAAAGTATCCTATGTCCTAATCCAGGTCATGGTCTACCCATGTGCCAAATTTCATCCCAATCCGTTCAGCCGTTTTAGCGTCAAAGCGTAACATACAAACATACAACAAATCAAATCTTATCTCTTCATAATATTAGTTTATACTTAATATTGTAATGTATGTACTAATAAACTTAACAACTCGTGTAACAAGTGAATATGTAAATAATTCGTATCGATTGGGAAACGGTCACCTTTCAACAGCATTGGTATTTATTATTCATATCAACATCACCCTGGTCGCATTTGTAATGGTTAGTTTACCTGTGTTTGCTAGGTTTGCAGTCGTGAAAAATTCAATCATACCACGAAGGTTGATTAGTAGACTGGTTCCATTTTTTTGCAAAACTATTTTATTAATATTGTATGTAAGATTTATGTGGGAATCAAGTTCTTAGGTGTCAACCTACCTCTAAAATATTTACGATGGTTTCATAAATTAAACTTCACAAAAGATAATCCATTTCCGACACACCACTTCAATGTATGTCGCAAAACAAAATCATCATTGGCGAAATAGGTTTCTATATTTATTTAATTTACGAATATACGTCTCGTCGACGTGTTGATGAAAGACAATCATCGACATTTAGTAACTTTGCTTTCGACAGTCATTTCCAAAAATTCTATGTGTACAGCTATTTAAGATACGCAGGTACGTAATTCATTTGTATAATTATCAATTAATTAATTACTACTTTGTAATTTCTGACGATATCTGTCCTTTTATTGAGACAGATATTTCTGAATCTTCTGTAATTTTAGGTCCTTCTGTCTCTTCAGCGTTGTTTGGTGATTTTCTCTTCTATCTTTTTTCATATAAGGATTTTTTGTTTCTTCTGTCACTTCATTCTTCATGTACGAGTATTTATAGGTGAAACATATTTAAAGATTTCGTATATTTGTGCTATTTGCTGTTTTTAACCGACTTCAAAAAAGGAAGAGGTTCTCAATTCGACTGTATTTTTTTTTTGTTTGTTAGCTCAGCAATATTTTCTGGGTGAACCGATTTAGATGATTCTTTTTTTATTTGAAAGCTGGTGCTTCACACGTGGTCCCATTTAAATTTGATCAAGTACTGACCAGTAGTTTTTGAGTTATCGCTAATAATGCGTATTTTTTCCACTTGGTTTATATTGATGATGTTATAATAATTTCCTGTCAAGGTTATGTACATATTAAGTAGTGGTATACGAATTTATGTGGGGTAGGTACCACAACTAAAAAGTGAAAAATTAAATCTTTTTTACAAAAAAACAACCGACTTCCAAAAAAAAAAACACTAAAACACGTGAAAAATAAGTTTAATTTTGGAAGGCGGTGTCTTTGGTTGTGTATTTTCGTTTTTGGCCACCGACTTCCCGTTTTTTTTGGAAGTCGGTTGTTTTTTTGTAAAACTGTTTTTTTTGGCATTACATTTTGAACTGTTTGGATTTCTTAAAATCTTCTTCTATCCTATCATATCTTTTTCGTTTTCCGTTTTACTTTTGGCATTATAATCTAGCAAATAGAACAAATTGGAACAAAGTTTTTGATTAATTGTTTCCGATAGCAAATAGTTGTCGGTAAGAAAACATTGACGTCTTGTTGATTAGATCTGATTTGTGAATAGACTTCTTTTTTATCATTCAGGTTTTATTGAATTTGATTAAAGAACCATTTCCAATATTTGTGAATTGCCTTGCAGCTCGTGTCACATCTGTGAGGTTTGACTGGCACAGTATTAAAGCTGGCACCTGGGTTCTGTATCTGGCCAGACCTCGTTTTTTTTTTTTTGCCGCGTATTACCGCGGTACCGTGGTACCGCGATAATACGTAGGTTATAACAGAAGCATGGTACTACTTTTAATATTATAAAAGGAAATATACAATCGAGTTTGAGTACTAGAAACTTTCATTAAACAAACCCAGTTAAGCAATATTCATGATAAATACATAGTAAGTTATTTTTAAGGAAATACGTGTTTATTGTGACATTTAGCAAAAAATCGTGTTGACGGGCAACAGCCGGTTTAAGACAATAATAATGTAATAGCTATTATTATTTATGAGCAGGAACACAATAGCGCTGCGGCGGCGGCGGGTCGTACTACAACAGGGCGGCGTGGTTGCGGCATCGATCCGCCCCGCCCGGCTGCCTCTACTCTGCTCGGCGCACTTCACTCCAATACTTCCATACCTTGCTCACTTCACGACAACCACCTTGTGTATGAAACGTACTATCTATACGCTTTATTGTTTAGCCACCCCCATTAACAAAACCTGATATCTAGCGCTTGGCGGCATAAAGGTCACTAGTCGAAGAGCGTAGTGGCCGTTGGATTCAGGCCCTGGTATAGTTGACGTTTGACGTTTTTCATTTCATCTTCCCGAATTATTAAGCCTAGTGTTACATACGGTTTAAATCTCAAGAAACGCGGTACGACACATTATAAGATAAGTGAGAACTGTGGACGTTTGTTGTGATCGACTGGTTGGTTGCGGTAAATTTAAAATCGCACCTGTATTATTATTATTAACGATTTACGACGTTCTTACTTAATTTTTCGTACAAATTAACAGAGCGCGAATTCCTAGTTGGGTGAAAAAAGTGGAATGAAATATATTAGTGCAAGACATATCAGAAATATATAAAAATATCTTAGTGACTTAAAGCTAAATAAAACGTTTGTGTGTTATTGTTATTTATTTAATAGACGGAATAAAGCTTCACCACGTTTCGTCACAGCAAATTACGTTATTCAAACCATTTTCCTTCGCGTGGTTCGCCATTAAATATACGAGGACAATCAGTAAAAGCGGCGTCATTGAGTCGAATCGAAGCTTCGCCGAGGCTGGCTGCAGGACCGGAATGTGTCCGCAACGTGGGCGGCGCAGCCGGCGGCGCCGCCGGTGGCGTCCGCCCTGGCTACGGGTATGAGGCGCTCTCGGCGGCGAGCGACGGCAGTGAAGGAGAGCCCGACGAAGCACCCGAGTACGCCGCTTTTGAAATGGAACTCTCAGGAGGTGGCGAATCCGTAGAAGGGCCTTCTTCACGCGGCTCAACTAAAGTAAATTTTCCACCTGAAGTTGAGTTGGAGCGGCGACCTACAGTCTCCGCAGTGGCCACCGCAGCCTACCATAAGGGCCGAGGAAGATCCATGAGTGCCTGGAGCGACATTAGCCGATCCAGTATACGCTTCGAAGAAAGGTCAGTGTTAAAAGTCAATGTAATACTATGTTGCTAAATTTTATAATATCATTTTGAGATAAATTTTAGATTAGGTATAGATCAGTTTAACTATCAGTGTCTTAAATCAAGAGTAGTTGGTTTGACCATTATCTATAAATAGTATATCATGCGACAGAGGGAAGTGCGGAAATTCTGAAGTGCTATACAGGGACAACGAAATCATGCTATTAACAAAATTCAGTCATCTGGAAAGAAGGACTTTATCATAAAACCATCGGAACAGGGAACTCTACATCGACTCACCAATTTTTACATTTAAAACAAAATCAACGAGCACCCTTAGCATCATGCTTGGCGCATTCTGGTGTCGGGCTCGTTTTGACATGCGCGAAGCAGGCCGAACGACTAACTTCAATTTCAGGTCGAAAAGGGCTTTTGTGCAACGTGATGGATTTTTGAATTTGATACCAGTTCTATGTATAACAAATTGTACGTACGTTATTTTTTTATGAAATTTAAATTAAATTTTTGACTAAAAACAGGAAATCTGATCCGAGTCTAAATAGGTTGGTACGTACTTACTCAAACAAAATCTTTAAAGTATTTTTATTTAATTAACTGACAGCGCGTAAAGGCACATAATATTGTGGAATAATAAAAAATAAAAAATTATGTACCTAATAATAATATCGCAATTTATTAGTAAAGCCATTGCGGTTATTTAATTTAAAAAATCGCGAATATTATTTCATACCGCATTTCGGACCTTTATGGAAACTTGTTTTACTATCTTTGTATTAGAGATTCTTTAAGTTGTACTGTAGTCTATTCACATAGCCCCAGTTTTGGTTTTTAGTAGAAATTGATAAAATAAATAATTAAATATAGATCCTCGGCCTCCTTTATAAGGAGAAAGCCCGCGGACCCTAGTCGCTATGGCCCAGAAGTGGACTATTAAATACTAGCTTTTGCCCGCTGCTTCGCTCGCGTTAATTTAGACTTTGACTATCAATTCGGGTTATAATTCAATCATGATTGAAAGACACGTGGCGCCATCTATTATCATAAGAACGTTATTGTTTTTTTCCTCGGGAACAGTACTTTTTTGCGGGATGAAAGGTACCCTATGTCCGTTTCTGTACACCTGACAACGTATATGCAAAATTTCAGGATGATCGGTTCAGTGGTTTAGGCGTGTAAAGGTAACAAACAAAGAAACTTACTTTCGCATTTTTTATATTAGTTAGGAAGTTAGGATTATAAATGTCTTGTTTTAGGTTTCTGAAGGTGTAATTCATGACTGAGAACAAACAAAAAATTTACATATAAATTGTAATAAAAATATGCTTTTTTATTGTTTGTGTGTGGCTTTTGATACATACTTGCAAAGAGAACTTAGTTATTTGATACCTGAATCGAATATATAATGTGGAAATTAACATAACAAAAACAGATGTACTTTAAAAACCAAATCCGACTAACTAGGTATAAAAGTTAATAATTATGTATAACTTACCATTTTTGAATATTTAAATAGCTCGAAAATCTTTTTTTCTTAATTTGAATATATGATTATTTCAGAAAAGTCTTATTGTGTTACTCACAAGTTGGGCCAAAAATGGTCTTTCTCCAAAACTGCGCGACCTTCTTTTCTTTATTTTCTTGCCATTCATGCCATACCTATTAACACTGTAATTTGAAAACGTTGTAAAATCCACTTATTTTTAAAAGAGTAACCATGGAGTTTCTTGCCGGCTCTTCTCCGTAGGAATCGACCAACTGGAATCGTGCACCTAGCTTCTGACGTTTCATGAGTGCTCATGTAGGTTTATGTGAAATAAAATATTTTGATTTTAATCCCGAACTTGATCTTAATTTTCCTATTTTTGTCATATTTATCGTGTAAAGTAACTCTTGCATTGAGAAATTCGACGAACTGCCGTGAGACATTGGGGTCTATTCTGTTATTGTGGGCGGCTACTGGGGAACTTACGATATCTATATGAGGTATCTTTCTTACCAGGGTTTCAATCGACTGAACAGGTCCTCCTGCAGTTGTTCGAGCTGTTTCTGTGTATTTTTAAAAATATTTTTGTAATTCTAATCGAACGTCGAGACTATGGAGACTAAGTGCAGAAGCAAACAAAATGGGGCCAAGGTTAGCGACGGCAATTCTCATCGACAATTTTGGGAGGACGCGCAATAAAATCTCGGTTTAGTGTACTACGTAAAGATACGAAATAGTAAAGATGTATTAGTTAAGGGGATATAGGTCGATCTTCTACAAAATTCTTTATATAACACATACGTGGCGATTTTCGTTGAAGCTATTCTGAACACTGCCCAACATTTTCTGAAAACAGCTTGTTCTGCCACAGTGCAAATGTTCATACCCTCTTGAGAGTTTCAAATATTACTTAGAAGCTAGGGGGAACAGTATTTTTTTGCAAAGAACATTGCTCTAATCAATCTAAAACTCAACACGTATGAAATTTGTACGATAATTCCTAATTTATTTTATGCTTTACATACACACTTAAATACTCGTAAACATTTTAAAGAGTGATATCACGATTTTATTCTTGGCTTAATTTTCGGGGCCATATTTGGATGAAACAAAGAATGATTACAAAAATAAATAAACTCAGCACTTACAGCGCTTCTTTTATGACTTAGATTTATTGTTGCAAACAGACGCGTGTTGTCCAAAGTAAAGGGTAAAAAGAGTGTAAAGGGCTCGAAAGCGCTCAGCGATGTTATTACGAGGGACGCTATCTGGCATCAACTGTCAAGCTTTACAGCCTGACCATGACCTTGCCGCTATGAACGAAATCTAATGACCTTGAAAACACGTGGTTTCAATAAGATGAAGCCAGCAACCATACAGCACAAAACATAATCGAAACTTTTTGAGGCATGTTTACAAACCAATAAATTCCAAGTAATGTTGACATTAATTGACCCCCAAATTGACCAGATTTGACAGGTCCTGACTTTTTTCTGCGGGGTTATACACATATACCAAATGTCCTTTCTTTGGTATTGTTCCTCGAATCATTGAGCTCCTTAAGTTCTGAGTTGAGCTGCACGATTACTGACAAATGCGTGCACTGACTGGACAGGTCTACTCAATCTGTGTGGTTTTTCCTCAAAACACCATTTCAGACATACATCTACATGGTCTTTACATGATCTGACCAAGATTATGTCTGGACTTTAAAAGAGACTGTGACCTCTGAGTATGTTTCGACCTTTCTTCTCAGAATAGTCAGATAGGAAACGCCAACCTCATCTAGTTTTAAAAATATGATTGACGTGTAAAAGTGTTTGTACAAACCTACTTACAGAAATAATAGTAGAATGTTATACAAGGGGCAAAAATGACCCATTATATACGAGGTAGTTTTACTCCCGAGCTAGCGAGGGAGTAAATCGAAACAGAGTTATAGTGTGTTTTTAGCGCCGCGTGTAACACTCTACTTTGCACTACGCTTGCGAGAAAATAAAATGATCCAATAAATATTAAATAGTTTATTAAAAATTAAATGTACAATTTGTAGAATTCTGGATATTTAACGAGATGTTTTTTACCGGCAAGTTAATTTCAGTCCTCTGTGAAGATGAATATTGAGTTGTCTGTGGGGTAAACGTGGGTGATGCACGTACTTCCAGGTTTGAGGGTCCCTCGTTCGAATGCTCTGAATAGAGTATCAGCTGAGTTGAATCATCCCTTGATGTCGATGGTCGTGGGCTAGTTGGGAGAATATTGATGCGTTCTGTGATACGTTGGGTGATATCAAATTTGTTTTGAATGGAGATCTCTATATAACCTTCCGCCACTTGATTGGAACTCCATCCACCGTGGCGTTTTAGCATTGTTATATTTGCACCAGAATCCGCTAAGAGAGTGGCGGATGTTCTTCGGAAACAATGGCTAGTGTACTGTTCTGGATTAGGCATGTTGCTTAATTTATTTTTGCCTATAACTTTCATTGTGTATTTTCCGTTTTGATAGTTGAAAAAAAATCTAGGCATGCCTACTCCACTCGGCCGTAAATCTTGGTAGGCTTTGACAATTGTTTTAAATTCTCCACTTATAACGAATATCCTTTCCTTATTTGTCTTTGTATTGGCCAGATTTATGGCTTGAAGATGGGTATCAGTTTCGACATCTTCCACTGTAATATTAATCAGTTCTATCCTTCTGCAGGCACCGCTGATCCCAAAAATTAAAGCAAGCTGTAAAACAAAAAATAAGTGTGTTATAAGTATAACTCTATTTTGGTTGGTACCTATCAATTTAGTTTGATGAAAATAATAGAAAAACGTTAAAAAAATGTAAGTAGGTACCTTTATTGCCAAGTATTTTTTTTATTTGGAGCCTTATTTACGAAATTCTCGAATTATCTTTCCTAGTGAAAACTTTGCATTTCTTGGCCTTGTAGCCGGTGGATAATTTCTTTAGAAAAGCCGTCATTTTTACCTATTTCTTTATATTGACATTATGACTTACCTGTATAGTTGTTGTTCGTAACATTGAATATGTGCTCCAAAGGGTTGAACTTTGATATTTTTTGGAAAGTTCATCAAAATACGTAAGAAAAACTCCTTCCGTAAGGGAATCCACTCGTTTTTCTGTTCTCCACTTCATAAACTGTTCGTAAATATTTAATTAAATGCTTTGTGACCTTGACGGCAATTGATTGAAAATTATTTATTTTCCTTTCTCTTTCGTCTGCAAATTAAGGTCTTCATTCTCACTAGATGATGACATTTTCACTGTTGTAAAATAAATGATTACGGTCACCAATTTAATTTGTAATTATAGAAAATTTCTAAAGATTTCGCGCCAATGCCTTTTTTTATTTCATCTGTAGCCGCAACGCAATGCACGCATTCTACCGATAAGATCGCCGCTTTTAGTTTAATTTTCAAAAATAAAATGTTCTTCTTTTTCATGAAACAGTAATAAGTCGAGTCATTATTCATGATTATTCTACGTATGAATAAAGACTTTTTCGTTTTTGTAGGCTCGTTGGTAACAGACAAAAAAAAAACAAAAGTGTCTAGGGATCAAGGACGTTTTTAATAGTTACTAAAAATCAGTTTTTAAATTATATTTTTTGAAACTCTTATGGATAACTTTTTTTAGTAAATTTCGTCATTTGAAAAGGGAACAGTTTTTGAATTTCGGTTAAAAGATGAAAGTCTTCAGTCAAGTTGTATTGTTATATAAACCCTGCAACGGGTTTGAAGCCAAATGAGTTTTTCTGCCATTGTTCTGAGTAGAATTAATACAAAAGAATGTTATTATAAGACGTCATTTGAGCCGAAAACAAATGATCAAAGCTGTGGGAATGTTGGAATCTGGTTCTCGGCAACGTGTTGTGGAGATCGCTCTGGGCACTACGCAGAGTGTTATAAGTCGACTTTGGACGCGGTACCGCATCACTGGCAATGTCGCAGAGCGACATGGAAGACGAGCTCGCATCACCACACGCAGACAAGATCGTACATACAATGACCCCGATGATGTTGGTTACGAGGCTTCATAACTCTTCATGGATGTTAATAAGCGATCAAATCATAAGAAATCGCTGGCATGAAGTCGATCTCCATTCCCGAAGACCGCTACGTGTACCACCTATTGAGCCCGGGATCACAGAGCCCGTTTACAACGGGCTAGTGAACACAGAATTTGGGCATCGATTTACTGACGAATCTCACTTTGGTATAATAATAATACCATTTATTACCCATTTAGGCCTATACAAAAATACCTTAATTTAAACACACATATTTTCATATATAGTAGACCTTGACCTTGAGTGACCTTATATGATGTCAGATACTAGACGTACACGGTATTGAAGGACCCCTGGACGCCAAGAAAGTTTAAAATCATGCTAGGAAGTCCATGATACAGTGGTGGAACAATCATGATATGGGCGGGGCTATTTGGATCGGCAGAAGAACCGAACTGATTTGGATCAGAGGCAATCTCAATGTACAGATTTACGCTAAAACGATGGTATCAGATGTGGTCATTTCTTTGCGGACCCAATTTGGTGCTTAATTTCTGCTTATGCATGATAATGCACGACCACATATTGCCAGAGTCGTTACAAACACACTTGCCGTAGTTAATATCAACGTCCTACCATGGGCTGCTCAATCGCCAGACTTAAATCCCATTGAGCACGCATGGGATATGCTTCAAAGAAGAGCTCTGCCATATATGGATGCACACACCAGAAAACTTTTAAAAACTTTTATATTTATCTTTTTATCACATTTTAATGTCAGGATTAACTAAGTTGAAAAAGTCAACATAAGCAAAAATCGCGAAGTCTTTATTAATGCAAAAGCAGAGAGTAATTCGTCGATCTACACAAACGAAAATATTTTATTTATTCAATCTAAATAGACATTTTTATTAAATTTCAATAGGGCTATAATTTATTTTTCAAATCCCTGGACTCTTTTGATATGTGTATATAGGGATGTGTCGCGCCCAATTTTTAACACTAAAAGCAGAATATTTGAAATTAGAAAAGCGACCGCATTTTAGACCATAAAAAGGGGGAGATTTAGCGGATGTTATTTTCCGTACGAAATTGCCAAGCCTATATTATATAATTAGAAAAAAAAATACAAAAATATCTGGTAACCTTCGTTTGTAATAAAAAAAAACTTAATTTAAACTGGTATATTTTGAAAGAAATAAAAAGAATTAATAAGATTAAAATCTTATTGACTTCTGACTGCTAAGACTGGTTTTACCTAAGAGAAATGCTTTAGGTCGGTACATTAAATTGGGGCGAAGTACAATAAGTAAACTGAAATTGGCAGATCCCCAATTTGACATACCAAATAAAATCGATATTCTATTAGGACTAGAAACATTACCGTTTCTAAAACGGGCAACTGGCCATTTGAATTTAAATAGTGGACACATGTTTCCTCAAAATTCAAGAAAAGTCGCCTGAGACACAGGCCCGAGAAGAAGAATTGCGCAAGTACTGCGGACAGCGGCGCCCCGAAATTAGGCAGTTATAGAACACCGTGTGGTTTTAGTCAACAATAGTTTGACAGAACCCTCCGTCTGCCTCTGAGCGGAGGACATCTTTATGGATTTCCTCAAGCAGAAAAGGGTGTCAAATCGTAAATGTAGTACAGAAATATTGACGTTTTGTAAAGTCGTAAAAAATACGTTTTTTTGAGCGCATGTGATGGCTTGCCCTGACTGAACCGTAAGAGATACATAAAATAAATGTTCTACAGTGTTGTACCTACATCTTAAAAAAATCAACAGGAAAGTCCGCGTTAGCATATAATAGGTCTTTACCTATGAAATTGCCGTTTTGTATGAACAAATTTAAACGAATTTTTTTCATGAATTTTTTATTTGTATTAATCGAAGTAATCACCCATGCAATCAATGCATCTTTGCCATCGCAGTGGCAGTTTATTGATGCCCTTCTTAAAGAAATCAGCTGGACGGGAGGCAACAAATTCTTCAAAGGCATTTTGTACTGCCTCTCGGGTATTAAATTTTTTTCCCGCCAAGAAGTTATCCAAATTCTGGAAAAAGTAGTAGTCTGTAGGCGCAAGGTCTGGTGAGTAGGGCGGATGACGGAGAGCTTCCAACCCCAGTTCTTGCAACTTGGAGACCGTCTGCTGTGCAGTATGAGGTCGCGCGTTGTCGTGCAGGAGCAGCGGAGACGAGCGATTGACCAATGCTGGTTGGAGATGCGCCAGCTTCTCCATCATTGTGTTCAGTTCTTCACAGTACACATCTGCAGTAATGCTCACCCCGTTTGGTAAGAAGCTGTGATGAATCACACCGGCGCTAGACCACCAAACAGTGACCATCACTTTTCTAGGGGTAAGTTTTCGTTTAGGGCATTGTTTAGGTGCTGAACCAGGATCCAACCAACTTGCTGAGCGCTTACGGTTATCAAACAGAATCCATTTTTCATCGCAGGTAACAATGCGGTTCAAAATTCCTTCATTTGTGTGTCTGTTGAGCAGTGCAAGGCACGTCTCGACGCGTACTTCGCGCTGGCGATCATTGAGTTCGTGGGGCACCCATTTGTCAAGCTTTTTTACCTTGCCAATTTGACGCAAATGGACCAATATTGTTTTGACGCTAACGTCGAAAGCTGCTGCTAATTCAGCCGTAGATTGTGTATCATCAGCTTCCACAATCGCCTTTAATTCGTCATTGTCGACCAAAGTCTTCGGACGACCGCGAGGTTCATTTTTCAGGTCGAAATTTCCAGAACGGAAGCGAGCAAACCAATAACAGGTGGTGCGTTGGTTTGTAGAGTTAGCTCCGTAAACGTCGTTGATGTTGCGTGCCGCTTGTGCCGCGTTGCTGCCACGACGGTACTCATATTCCATAATTACTCGAATTTTTTACGTATCCATGATGACGAAAAAGATTGAAATGCGATGAAAATGTAACACTAATCAATAAAGAAATGACTACTTTTAGAAAAAAAAATCCATGTTTTTAAAATAAAATTAATTTGAAATTAGAATTCATAGCCAAACAAAAATTATTTTGATTTGAAATGGCCAGTACTGCAGAACGGCAATTTCATAGGTAAAGACCTAATATTATGTCTATTTTCTAAAGATGACCCACAGTACATTTTTATCTTTTTAATTTGATTAAAAATTATTTGTTATTTGCGAAGCTATTTGGAACGGAATATTGTGTATCCTTATCCAATAAAATGTATTATGTAAATTGGGAATTTCATTATGATTCAAATATGACATTCATTTAAATAAATACTTTCAAATATATCGCACATTTAAAATTACGTGTTAATTACATTAATAAATAAGGTTGACGGCGCGGCGCGGCGCAAGAATGGATAGAAGTCATGATCCTTCTTCGGCTATTAGGTTTCAGCGATCATCGCCGATTGAAGACGGTCTGTGGAGGTTGAGACTCAAAATATTAATAATGAAGTATTTGGACTTCCAAACTCCACTAATGGAGAAGAACTCATACCTAATTTATGTTCATTTATCCAGTTCAACATGTATTATTAATGGGACCATAGACAACAGATCTCTTTTGTTTTTTGTTGTTGTAAGGCCCGATCACAGTACGATATTTTACTGTATAATTTGGGATCTTGGGGCAGTTTCATACGTATGAACAGTGGGATGTTGACTTGTGATCCCAACTTTTTACCTTAAATTACCGTAATGACAGCGCCGTGTTAATGGCCGCTAATGATGTGCGAAAGCGTCGCGACAATCGTTTTTTCTTCGTAATTTAGAAAGTCGATCGAAGTTCAGTGTTACAGTTACTTTGTTTTAATAATCAAAGTATTAAAATTTTGCAACAAATTTAATAATTATTGTGTTTTTTAATATTTTCTGAAGATATGAACAAAATACCCAGTATATCTTCGATAGGCGTAGCAAGAATTAGTTTGGGGGATTGAATGCTATGTAACTTATAATGACGTGTCAAAAATCTATCGTTATTATACATGTACAGAATAAAAAAAAAACATTATTTATCATTCAATGCCCCAAACTAATTCTTACTAGCTACGCCTACTTACGATATAGTAAGCAGTCTGAATCACACCTTTGGAAAACATTAAAAATTTAAATTACAATATTTATTTTCTTGCAAAATATTTTTTTAATACCTAAATAATAACCGTAAAAGGTATATGAAGCCTATTCCCATATGCAAGAGGGAGAAAAAAAACCGGGTGTGTTTGGGTTTTCTTTTGGCAACAAAATATATAACGCTCGCGAAATTAAAAATATCTTATGTTTTTTAATCATTCTAATTCTGAAAACATTCGTTGTGGACGCCGATCATATTTTGCGGGCATCGCGGGTGCGATATTTTGCTCAACACTCGACCTGATACTGACTTGCAAATAGCAAAAAACGTAAGAAAATTTAGCGCATCCAACATAAAGCAAAAAAAACGAATCCCACGAAAACAGCGCTGCCAGATATAAGTACCTATTTATAGATTTATACAGATTTTTAAATTCGTTATATTTTTTTAAAGATTTTATGTTAGCATGGTAACATTAGGTAAAGCAACAGAACACTAAGTATTTCCGAATCGCTAGAACTTGTCTAGAAAACTGTACAATGTTTCGGAACGCGCCTCGCGCACACGCCTTGAGCCTACTAATCAGCGGCGTTACACGCGATAAAATAATAACGGCCAATCACAGACGGTGTACAACGCGGCGCGCCGTACCGCCACAGTATCATAAAGTAAGCAGTATTACGTCTCGGCAGTGTCCTTGAAATAATTATCTACGGCTGCTCGGTACATAAACACGCATTAGGATTTCCACGCACTGTCTGTGCCTCTTGAGTTATAACTGTACTTTGTAAATCCGGAAAATTTTATGTAGGGAGAGAATATATGAATATAAAAAAAGCAAATGTGTTAAGCTCACGTTAGACAGGCGAAAACGAATGCATTGATGACGGGCGAAGAATTGTATCCTGAAGATAGCACAGTAATCTTGGGCTTAACTTTGAATGCTAAGCTTCAGTGGGGCCCACAAATAGATAAATTGTCAAAAAACTAAGTGCGGAGCTTAGTTTTTTGACGATTTATACGCTGTTAGAAAAATTCATAATTTAACTGACATATAGATAGCCCGTTTAGTTTACTTTAGCTATTTTCATAGTGTAATGTCGTACGGTATTCTGTTGTGGGGAAATGCCGCCGACATTCTGAATATCTTAGTTTTCCAGAAAAAAGCTGTCTGATAAATTTCTCAGAGAGAAATTTAAGGAGGTTAATGTAATGACTGTGCCTTCACAGCATATTTTTGAAAATCTTTTGCAAGCCCAAAAAAAAGTTGTCTAAAAAAAATACAGTGATATCTATAATATAAATACTAGGAACAAACACAAATTTGTTGTACTTACAGCAAGGCTCAAGAAAATAGGCAGCTCGTTCAAATGTCAATCTATACGCTTTTATAATAAACTTCCAAGCCACATTCAAGATCTAAAATTCAAATCATTCATTAAACTTAAGTTGTGCCAGAAAGCCTTTTATACTGTTACAAGATTCCCCACGGCCCCACGTTGGGCGCAAATGTGACGGAAGGGGTCTACGTGGTCTATATTAAAATGAAATCACGTATTCTGGTCAACATGAAAAATATATTAATAAAAAATAAATTGAGAAAAGGGGGTAGGTAAGTCTATGGTCACAAGTTTCCCTAACTTCCCTTGGGAGTAGCACAGTACTCTCCTGGTTCAGCCTGGTGTGATGCAACCCGCAGCGGTGTGCACGCTGCAGACGCCAGGGAAGGTGATGGTCGGCAGATGGTCTTGCCAGACCCTCGGAGCGTGCTCGACGCGTCCACGCGGGTAATTAGGTACCCGGCGCGGAGCTCGTTCTTGCGCAGGTACGCCGGAAGGTGGTAGCCCGGCGCTTGGCGCCCGGATTCCTCCGATATAACCGGATGAAAGTTACTGGTGTTAGCCGGAACTTGGGACCCTGGAATTAACGTCCAGCGTGTCACAAAGATGGCCAATGGGTCATCTCCGCTGATTGTGACATCAAGGTATAAGCAAATCGAGATGTACGATGCGCTAATGAAGGTGGTGTGTGGTTGTCACAATCAGTACGGAGTTTACAAATATAGGTGAGAAGCACATGATGACTTGCACATTTTTCAAAGTATGGAACATTCCATAAAATGCACAACGATCAAGACAAATAGGTTGTTAAGCAAATATTTAAGCGGAAGGCATACCAATTAATAACAAAAGAGGTTATGAGCAAAAAGGCACACGCCATATGATGACATAGATAGGTAGGTACACAAAATATAAAAGCGACATTGTTCAACACTTACCCAATATGGGGTTTAAACTGAGTTTAATATACTCATAATTGTATAAAAAAACAAACGGCAACCACCGTGGCTGTTTCGGAGGGCACACGTATGAAGGTTGTGTTGCTGAGAATGAGCGACGCGAACGCGTGCCCCCGAAGCCAGCATATGACGGTCTGACGACTCGGCGCGCACAATTGACGGCCGGCCTGCCAGGTCTGCCGGGGCGGTGACGAGGAGAGGGAACAGGGGACCGCTATCCGAACACGATCTCCTGTGGCGACCCCAAGGTCCCGCGCATTGCGTTGCACACAGACGTTGGCAATTTGGTTTTTTTATAAAAAGTAAACAAATGCTTAAAAGAAGCCTATTTTAACGGTTTTAATCGTTAATCGATGTCATTTATAATTTATAAAAGAAACGGAAAGTTAACAACATTACAATATTGAGGACAAAAAAGCTTGGAATTCGGTTGCTCCAATTTTTGCATACTGAATGTTTTTTCTTTTTGCTATTTTTTATTTTTATTTAACATACACTTTGACATTTGGTGATTATTATATATACAATGAAATAAAAATGTTCTTTGTGAAGTATTATGATTATTATTATTTAATTATTGTAAATGTGTGGACCATGTGGGTCACTTTTTCATTTTTCACTTTCTCAGTTAATTTTAATAATAATCTGGCAGTTTGAGTACTTTATGCGGCCTACCCAAATGTCCCTTCTTTGGTATTGTTCGTCGAGTGGTTGAGCTTCTTAAGTTCTGAGTTGAGCTTCACGATTACTGACAAATGCGTGCACTGACTGGACAGGTACACTCAATCTGTGTGGTTTTTCCTCAAAAGACCATTTCAGACACAAATCTACATGGTCTTCACATGATCTGACCAAGATTATGTCTGGACTTCAAAAGAGACTGTGGCCTCTGAGTTTGTTTCGGCGTTTCTTCTCAGAGTAGTCAGATAGGAAACGCCAATCTCATCTAGTTTTTAAAATATGATAGACGTGTAAAAGTGTTTGTACAAACCTACTTACAGAAATAAAATCATTTATCATTTATGTATTTGTTGCGCAATTTCATTGTTGATCCCATAGTAAAAGTTGTTCATAAGGATGAGTAAACTGAACCCTTTTTGGGTTAAGAGTATACAAATTTTAAGGCAGGTGAAATTTTAGGAAAAACTTGACTTCTTAGAGCGCGTCTCTGTCTCTCCTTGTGACAGTTTCTGTCTAAAGAAAGGTACTCAACAGAAGCATTTGCATTACTTTGGTTTGCGAGCTGCGAGCATTCGTAGCGCGAGCGGCTGTTAAGCTGCGTCCTATTAAAAAGCGATAATCGCGCTCTTTTTAACTACTGGCTAATAATACTAGTTTCATCCCGTGACTTCGTCCGCGTGTTTTGTTTTTGTTGTAACATAAAATATATCCTATGACACTCGGCAATATTGTAGCATCCTATTAGTGAAAGTCTTTCTCGAACCGAACAGTTTGGTAACAGCGCGAATCCAAACCCTAGGCGTGCGCTTTGCGTTTTTCGTTCGTTGCCCGAAATTCGGGCGCTGACTGACGTGATGACGCATCCAGAGCGCAGGACATAAAGGCCAACGTAAAAGAGGGGTCCATGTTCATAAAATGAAGTGTCACTGCTCACCTCACCTGCTCTGTGATTGCTTTAATTTATGTCCTGTTTTCAGACAAATGGCCCAATCGAAGTAATTTGCTCTACCACCATACATTGTCATCCACAGACAGCGACTGCCACGTAAAATTACTCTTTGTATTCTAAATTATGACTACATTCTACTGAAATTTAAGTAACGAAACCGTAAATAAAACCGGACATGTGCGAGTTGAACTCGCATGGTGAGGGTTCTGTTCGATGAATATAAGGTGTATCTATTCAACACGAAATATTCCTATAGCTGGTACAGAACCTGTAGACACGTTTTTTTTTTTACCTTCGTGTTTTTATTTTGCGTAATTATTATAATGTTAAAACTGCTTGAGACATTTTGTATAAAACCTTTACTCCCTATTCTATGAATGATCCACCCGACGCGGCGAGTGGCGTCGCGGGCGCGAGGCCCGCGCAGTGCGTCTGGTATATTCTGTGTCGAGTGTCGAGCAGCGTGTTGGTGTGGTTGTGGTCGCATGCATGTCTCTGTACGACTGCGTAAGCATGGTAGTTATTTCGCGACCTGACGGTTACCGCACTCCACAGTTTGTGTGCTGCGGGACGCAAACACGGTAGGTTTCTCACCTCCTTTTAGATGGGGCCTAATATTATCACTGGTGAACTGTAGTGGACGTACGAAAATACACCTCTGTCTATCTCTACGGAGAATGGATGCGTGATGATTTTAAAAATAAACCAACGTAACTTCGTAACTCGATCTAATCTTATTTTAATAGCTTATCGCTTCCAATAACAATAAATATGAATTAAAAATACAAAACCACCTAAACCTAGGTAGGTATATTATTAGATTCCCTCCTTAAACTTTACGAAAAGGAACCTGGATGCGATGAAAACAATTTTTAATCCTAATCTACAGTACCTACACATCTATAAACTAGGTAAATACTTATAAACAGCCGATAGGTACAACTCGAATTCACATTAGTTAATGACCTCTGTGAGGTTACGAGTGCGTCCGCGTAGTCGTACCTGTCAGCTGATTCAAAAATCAAAAATCTTACCATAGATATGCAGTCGTGGACATACCTACTATTGTAGGTACACGCTGTTTTTGAGAATTTTCTTACCTACAGAAAACTCAATGTCGTTGCCCAACCGAATCGGCGAAATCACATCACGATCGGCACTCGCGAGGAAGGTACTTACTGCCTCCCTATGATACGAGTACTTGTTATTGTTGCACACCACTGTGTTCTAGTACTCCTGGTTGGTTTACTTATAGTTAGGCATTGTTGCCCGAAGCCCGACGCGTGTTAGGAATCGGCGCGTGCGGTGCAATACGTGGGTCCTGCGGTACGACTACCGAACGACATGGCGCGCATGAGGCAGGGAGTTGCGCTCGCGTTCTACCCTTTGATAATTCAAAAAACCGCGCACTATTTTATGCCGCTACCCGATTCAATGACAGTAAATACAACGTAAAAACTAGCGTAGTGGATGGATAAAATAAGAAGGAGCCAGTATTTATTATGTGTGTCAAGTAATTTTTTAAATAACTCCTTCCTTCCTTTTCATACTTAGATAAAATAAAATAAATTGTTTCTATGGCTTCTGTACCAGCTATAGGTGTACCTCTTAAAATATTTCGTGTATGAATAGGTACACCTTATATATTATCCACCAAAAATATTTCATGTAAAGTAGGTTGTTAAGAGTTACACAACGCATTCACTTGTAAAAAGTGATCAGATGTAATCTAGTGCCGGGCCCCCTAACTCTACAAGGCTTAACTCTACAAAACCTTACATCTTGGTCAAAATGTACGAATTGGCCGTTCCTTTGAACTATTTTATGACACAACATTAGGTCGGAGGGTAAAAGTCACAAATTTCATTGTTTTTGTTGTTTGTGTGCGTATCCTAGCCTGCATACCAAATTTCAGCTTTCTATGACCTTCAGAAAGTGCCCTAGAGGTTTTCATGAGCGAGTGGGTGAGTCAGCCAGGGACGAAATCGACGCATTTTAGGTATTAATAAAATCCAAAGTATAAAAGCTAGACACATGAAACTTAGTGTGTTCTGTAATTCTGCCAACTTCATTTTATCCTGAGAATTTGAGCTCTCTAGAATTATCTAGGCCGAAACTGTGAGGGTATGAAAATACGACGAAACGCTTCGAGAAAAGTATTTAGTGCCCCTGCATTTTGTTTTTGGCTCGTCTTGGCCCCACCGTGCCTCCAGATCTCAAGAATAAACTTGACATTGTAGTTGAAAAACATGTTCTACCATACATTCCAACTGCATTTGTATGTTTGTGCGCACAATATTGAAAGATTTGCCATGTTATTTTGAGACCATAGGTTTCTTTAAAGGTTTTCCTGTAATTTAGGGTCAGTAGTTTCGGAGATAGAGGGGGAAAATATCCAAAACGAGACCCTCAGAACAAGCCCTTTTATTCGATATGTCACACGATACAGTTTGCAAAACTTTTACTTTTAATTTTCTAGTTCGCCCCCCTAAAGTGACCCCCTTATTCAAAATTCATTTATTTACGTTACACGTTCGTGTTTGGGTCACTGGGTCACAAAAATTCATATGTGTATCAAGTTTCAACTTAAGCAGTCCAGTAGGTTCGGAGAAAAGTGGCTATGACAGAAAGACAGACAGACACACGAGTGATCCTATAAGGGTTCCGTTTTTTGATTAGGACGTCCGGGAACCCTAATTATGAGAATTATCTATTACGCAACGACGCCCAGTAGTCTGAATAGTATAGATAATTAATCGTCTCATTCACAAATATATAAGATCACAAGAAAACAACAACAAAGTAAATACATACGTGAGCGAGCGAGTTGTCACACAAAATGTCATCCGTCACCGTCATCCGTCATTGTTATGTCCGACACTACGGTTACCAGCATCAACTGACAAGCTAGTGTAACTAGCCAGTAATAACGTCGCACAGCGTTTTTCTTTATTACTTTTTTAAAATATTTTTTTATTTATTTATGTCAATCAACTTTGGATCATATAATTATACTAAATTAAAAATTATTAATCAATTACATTACATAAAATATACATTACTATAAACAAAATTAAAATAATATCTTAACTTTACTCGGTACGTGAACCATGCAGCAGTGGTTCACGTACTGACAGTCAAAATGTTCAGCAAAAGCGCCATAGCGCAACATGCATTTGTGCAACCAAAAATAACTCGACTGCAAAAACACAATACCTAACGGAAAAGAGACAAACAAGCATTATCATCTATTGAACTTTGTTTTGTGCAAGTTTATCGCAGGCGAGACAAACAAAAGTTACACCATATTTCAGGTTATTGGTTTACCCCGCCTGCAATAAACTTAAAAGTCCGTGACAGCATATGTCTATCTTTTAAGGTTGACTCAATATAACCCTTTTTATGGTAATCAAATATGTTCTATGGATGTTCTAACGAAATGAACTTCATTCCAACCGAGTGTTTTATGACACTCACGCATTTTCTAGTTTTTAAATATTCCTGATAGTCCGAATTACGTTTTTATGGCAAGAAATATAGGAAAAGGTTCAAATTCGGGAAAAATTGCAAGTCCTTTTTCTATGGGATTTTTGTATGAACTATTGGAATTTCGACAGGACGACGTCTGTCGGGGTAGCTAGTAAATAAGTAAATAGGTTTCAGTGTCTAGATTTGTGCCCGGTGAATTTGCAATAGGCTTGTCCCCATAGGATTTAAAAATGAGTACACTATACTCCTCTTTCTACGCCTTCGGGAAATACAGGTGATGTGTTTTTTTATGTCCATGTAGGTATGTGTTTTACAACACAAGCATTGAAAGTTACTTTACCGAAACTCAAAGGATCAATTACTTTTTCTATTCCAGTATCCAATTTCCGCCTACTATAAAGATCGCTATCGAGTGCTTGGGATTGACGTAAAAGCCATTTGGTCTGTCTGTGGCGTTACAAATCGGTCACCCGAAATTGCCGTGTAAACTTCGTGTTCTTTAATTACAGGCTGTCGTTAGTTCGTTAATTAAAGGAATAAAACTGGACAAAGTATAACTACTTTACTGTTGTCCTATGTTGGGGTAGGTTATACACATATTGGTATTAATAAAAACGCTGTTTTTTAAATCAGTTCTGTCAATATCTTGCCTGAACTGATCACAAAGCCAGGCTACAAAGGAAGCATTGATATACTTATTAGTGTGTAAAGGATTAAAGAGGAGTAGAGTACGTATAGGTTAGGTCGCGACGGATGCGGGGGTGCGCGTAGAGCGCCGCGGGAGGCAGTCGTACAGAGGGCGGCCGGCTGGCGGCGGGCAGTATCTCGCCGGCGACGCCGAATCAAATCACATAGTGTTACAGGCGGAGTGATACGCACGGCGCACACGTCAAGTCCGCGTGCTCGCGACGTGTCGCGGTCTCATGTAAACACTGCGCGCGTTCCGCGTTACCTTGAACCAAATGTGAATAGGCCGAGTTCTAAAAAATGTTTTTGATTTATTATAAAAATGCTACAATAAAAATATCCAAATTTTGTCTAGAAAAGCCTTATCCATGTGCTATTTGATTTGTTATCGCCTCTAGCTATATCTCTTATCTACTTTAAGACAATTTCCCAAATACTTCTCTCTTACATTCTCGCGCTAACTTGTTTTAATTAGTTGGATGGAGAGTAGCGGTTATGGAATTAGGAGACGATCTATTATTCATGTATGGACACAGCGGGTTTGTATTTATTATTTCGCCACGTAAATAGGTACCTAACACAAAATAAGGAACAAACGTTAAAAAGGTGTAGTGACAAGAAGAAAAGGGGCAGGTACGTTTAACAAAAATACCCCATGTAATTGGACAACAAAATTAGTTAATAAATAGATCATGAGAAAGATGGAAAGACTCGTAACTCATGTTTCTTATAACGACGTAAATCTGGATGACTTACGACTTGGCTGCAAAGTATCTCCTTTTGAGGTCAACTAGAACGAAAATCAGCTCGCAGGCGGCGAAAATAGACAATTGTGAAACGAGACAGCACTAGACGCTAGCACTCAACTTCCTTTCGCTTCCACTTCTTGTCGCTCCGCAATACAAGATGTACCTAACTGTACATACACTATAACATACCGTAAATATACAGTAGTGTGCAATGTATATAGTTTGAGCACATATATTCGATACGTGCTTACGTACCGAATGACGTCGTTTGTTGAGACTTTTTAAATTTAAGTAGATACGTAAACGCTTCACGATACTTCTTGTTTACCGCTAAGTATCAAAAATCGTCATCAGCTAAAACAAAGCTCTAAGAAAGTGGAACGGACTTGTAAAGTACAATCAACACTATTATAAGTTTTAAATTAGTTATCACGTAAAAAATTTAGTTAGATTAAAATTGCTTATTAGTCTTATAGGCTTGATTGTAATTAATGATTAAGAACCTGGTTCTTTTTGATAAAGGATAAAAAAAGGGTTTTTAAACCGCAGCACCGAAAATTTTAATATAATTTGGATATATGTATACGTTATAATAATAATGGATTTTCCCATGTTGCATACCACTGGCGTGTCAAAACCCATGGCGGTGGGGGTCAATCGGGTTGAAAATTACTTTCCGTAATAAAACACTTACATGAAAAAGAATACTCTACCGCAGCAATTTAAGAATAATGGATTAATTTGTAGTCAAAATGTTTTAGGATGTACTCAGTATTAACGATCCTATTATATACGTAATGATAATTAAAATCGAGCATTTTAAAACCTAACATTTTACTGAAAATAACAAAATATTACTAGAAAAAATAATTTATGAAAACAGTTTACTTAATACTAAGTGGGCCATTTATGTTAATCAACAGTTAGGTCATTATTAAAATTAGCCGTATGATAGAAAACAATAATATTCTTAGACGTTCAGCATTTTTATTTAAATTGCTTTTATTTTCACATGCTCTTCAACATCAGACTTTAATAATATTTTATCTGTAGCACAAAATAGCACTCTGATTGGTAAAGGTAAAACTTTAAACCAATTTCCGATTATTTACACAACGCAACTATAGTACATACGCAGAGATGGCCTAACCTGCTACTTCATTACCAGTAGGCCTAGACAAAAACTTTTCTGATAGCGTTAACGCCAGACGCTAACGTCAAAATATATGGCAATGACATTACCTGCGGAAAAGTAATGTCACGTGGTAAGCAAATGTCAACTCCAACCAATTTGAATTTCCGTTGGCGTTAACGCTTACAAAAAAGGGATTTTGTCTAGGCCCCCAGATGACGGTAAATATGTTTATTTTTCCTCTTTTTTTTTGGGGTTTTTATCTAAACACCTACGCCAACCCCATCGTGCCTTTTAAATTTACATAACATTAACACATATAAACACCCAACATATTGTGTAAATATGTATTAGCTATGAATCTTGTAACGCCATTTGAACTATTTATGCGATAAATCATAGTTAGGCCATTTTTGTATTGAAATATAATTATCATCAGGGAAATCAGTTTAGGTACCAAGGTCCGACCTGATCAAAAAAAATTATCCAAAAAACAATGTAATTTATGGTGTCACTGATTTCGAGTTTTGTAACAATACTTTATTAAAACGGCCGACATAGACTTTATAGGCACAAATACCACTTGATCTAATGATCTTAATATCTTCTAGAACTACACATAAAACTTAAATACCTATATTTATTAAATACCGGCGCCGCCGCCGTGGCTCAACTTCTATCTTACTTATAGAAAAATAAGGATTGATGACAGTTTTTTCGAAGTTTCTTACTCATTCCGAGCCGAGAGTATTTTGGATAAAGACGGAGTGATTAGGTACTTTCATTCTAACAAATGAAGCGGCGTTTGCGGCGCCACTAGCGGCGTGAAATGCAACTACTTTGCGATATGCCCAGTGGTCAGTTGGGAATATCGATAAATAGGTTGCTTTCGTCGATCGGCCCGCCCGACTATCGATTAGGCGCATCGTGATATAACCGGCTAAACCATGAAATGGCGGAGTATCGTGAAATGGACAGGCAGATCACGGTTTGGCCATTTCTATGATCGGATCACGACATAATATAAGACACTATATTAATCATAATCATAATAAAAACATTGCTTCGCAAAATTATAACAAAACTCCAGAATCAACACAAGTAAAAAAAAAAAAAGATTTAGAAGTAAAACATAAAGACTTGTCATGTAATACCTAAATGTTATTATAATTAAAATATAATTAAAACGACTATTTGAATGATACTTTGACATCCTAATTGAATTGTAATCTTATTAAAAATATCTACACATATCTTACTCTTTGATGCTCCGACCTTAAATGATACTATGACATCCTAAATAAATTGTGTGTTGTGATATTATTTTTAACTGACAAACGTCAAAATGTAATTTTAATTCGTAATTATGCAATCAATAATGTTAATACTGACATATTAATCTGTGTCTTGTAATATATGTATGTAGGTACCTAATATTATCACGCCACACTTGACAGAATGTGATGATACTATTGACTAATTTTAAGACCATTATAATGTACCATATTCTGACAAATAAATGATTATGATTATAATTTAAATAAATTACTATGTTCGCTTTCTGACTTCGTTAGGTTCTCCTTAACTGTAATTCAATCGGAGGTAAATAAAGCACAGTATTCAAGGACTTTCTCTCCACTAACTGTCTGCTTTTCACTCTGTATAAATCTAAGTTATTCATTATGAAAATATTACTCGGGAAATAATTCAATGCTATCAGAAGGCATTTGAATTACGTGTAGGGATCCGTTCCATTGTTTTAATGAACAATATAAAATCATGCATTATTAATGATTTTTCTAATAGACTAAGGTTTGTTGGATGTGAAAATAAAGGTACCTATTAAATGTAAAAAGTTCGTACATTCAACCAACATCTGATGTCCATTTATAAATCACACTGAAAATAACGTGCTAAAAGTACAATCTTAAATACTTAATATAATTTTCTATGCGTGCGGTCTTAGCGTAGTAGTCCGTAGTTCAATCACACACAGTTATTTGATAATTTTAAACTGGGTTAAAAGGTTACATTCTTAATATGTAACTCATTTATCTGTATTTCGAAGGTTTCAGATTTATGATTCACCAGTTTTTCGAAACAATTATTGTTTGAATAATATTATCGTATTATATTATTGGAAAATCATCAACAAAATATAAAAATAACCTCAATTCTCAAATGAAGAGCATCTTTAATGTGATTTAACATTAAAATTTATGGTTTAAGCATTCAAATTACTCAATTTATAATTGGCTCTACAGTTTGCCATTCACAGTTACATTTTCTGACCCATTTATTTACATTTTAATGTTTTTTTTAGATCAGAGTATAATAGGTATCAATATCTAAGCTAAGCTGGTTGGGAAGATAGACCTAGCGTAGCTAGTCACTAGCTAGGTCTATCCAAGATTGGCATAACCTAAACATCCATAAAAAAAAATCGTACAGAAGAAAATTTTAATGCGAGAAACTGAAAAATAAAACCTATAACCCTGACGTTCAAAATTTGCCAAAGATGTAAACAACAATGGCCGCTCGAAATTGTCTATGGTTTAGTATGCGGTAGTGTAAATTTTAATTTTTGGTGCTGCTATTAATGTTACGATTTTAGTAGTCTTTCATCAGTATTTTTTATATTGAGTACTATTTTACTTTCGAATCATAAGCAATATTTATTCCAATTCCATTGAGAGAATTATATTCAATGTTAAATCGTGCATATGAACATGATCATATTTGCACTGCTTGCAAAACCCGTTGAAACAGACTGTCATCGAAATAAATTGATAGATACTGAAAACTTAAAAATATTGGCGCACACTGGACCATAAGTTACCTAAGTACGTTTGGCATGTCAAACATTACAAAAAGATCGCTAATGCTAACCAAATACCTGAAATATAATAAAAGACGAGCTTATAGATGTAGCTCATATTCTTTGCTCGTACTTCTTCCTTCGGACATTTGTGCAAAAAAAATATTTTTTGCCTACCAAGTATTCGCCGTGAGTAAAATGCGAGCGGAGTTAATGTGACGTACAGATTACCCTGGTCGGGTGCTCGGTGCCTGTATGCCTCAGATGTCAACCAAACCGTCCTTCACAATATATTGCCGGTTATTCGTCGTGAGTAAAACTATAACAGCGGAGTTAATGTGGCGTACAGATTGCCCTGATCGGGTGGTCGATGCCTGCATGCCTCAGATGTCAACCAAACGGTCCTTCACAATATATTGCCGGTTATCCATAATATCTTGGTCGCTAATTGCGTATATAGGTACATAATCTTCTGTTTTCCCGAAGAAGTTCCCAAATCTATAATTTTCTTCTTAGAATCATCATCGTGACTGACACTTACGCTTGAACCGCCGCTACTGTCTTCACCAACGTGAATTATAAATGGAGTTGTATCAGTGGTATTTTTGAGGATTATATCTTTTTTTTTTAATTCCATTCTTGACTTTTAATATGTTATGCTTTACGGATTCCGACCACTATTCGGCTCCAATTCGCGCCATACTTTCTAGTAGTAGTTATATTTGTTACTTCAGGCATTTTAAATATTTGGTTATGCCTCCCAACATAGCCCTGTATTTGTGCCCATATCAATTTTATAAGGTTTAAGTTGCAATGCTAAGGAGGAAGGCGAAGTACGGTATGTCCTTTTTGTTCTGTCAACTGGTCCACATGTTTAACGATAAATTGGCTTTTATCAAACTTTGCCAAGAGCTGCGCTTTTATTTCATATTCCTTGTAAGGATTTGCTTTTCGCGCAGCCCGGCTTGAATTTCGGCCTTCCTACAACCCATATTGGACACTTAGTGTACAAGGCGTGAATGTTACGGAGCGTTGTCTTTGTCCATGACAGTAATGGACCCAGGTTGCAGCTTCTTTAAATTATTTTTGAACCACTTCACTATATTGTGAGCGTCCATTTCGCCTTGGTACCCTCCGTCACACTTCTTTCTTTCAAAAACTAACTCCCCTCCTACAAAGCCATTTTCGTGTCCAATATGAGTATGGGTATGGGTATAAGGCATCTTTGTTATTTGGGTTTTTAAGCCCCGTCGACAGACCTCTTAAAAATACATCTTTGGAGCTTTTAATCTCTCCAGACGTAGTTACTTGTGTGACCTTCGTTGACCCAAGTCTCGTCTAAATAATAAATTGTTGTTTTTTCGGTTGACTGCAATCTACATAAGATATTTCTTTCGCCATTTATTGATGAATATAATAGTTATAACATTATTATCACGACTGTATTCCCAGAGGGTTTGGCAGAGGTGCACCCCTAGTACACCCACATTTCGCCAGTTATGCTTAAGTCCCATGCTATAGGGGCGAGTCTATGCCATCAACCAAGCACAAATCCGGACTTCGGGCTGCTCCTGAGAAATTCCAGATGGTAAACCCAATAACACTTTGCCCGACCCGGGAATCAAACCCAGGACCTCATGCGCAGCACTAGTGCTTGCGACCACTACCCCAATGAGGCAGTCTATGTCCGTGCAGAATATAATAGTATAAGTATTTAAAAGCTTAGATACACAACAGGATGAAAAAGTGAGTGTGTATCCCATTTAGTTCGTCTTTAATCAGTAACACGCGGATAGCGCGTTCAATTCCCAGGCTATTGTTATTGCTTTTGTTCGTGGCCATTACATTACATACGACAGTACGTGGTGCATTCCTGGGGAACTTTGAAAACAGCTATGGCATAATTGTTTACTCAAGTCAATTTTAAACTAACCCAATGTGAAATTGCTCACTTAAACCGTCTATTGTCATTAAAAAAATCCCAAAGAATAGGTTTAGTTTGTTCACAAATTCGCGTTTAGGGCTTGGGCGACCTTTACTGCCGGTGAGTATATATCAGATATAAATGTACGGTCTAAGAACACAAAAACTTGTGTCAAATCGTCAGCACTAGGTACATAATTAAGTAGTTTATAAAATCATAATCATATTTATAATCAGCCTTTAATGTTCCCACTGCTGGGACACAGGCCTCCTCTCTTCAAGAGGGAGTGGGCTGTAATCTACCACGCGAGCCCAGTGAGGGTTGGTAGGTTTATAAAATAGTTTTCAATAATACACGGCTAAGTAGATCTGAAAACACACATTATACAAATAAAATGATTGTACCTACACCCAGTGCAATAGAAAAATACATAAAGATGCAGAACGTGGCGAGACTTGACGCTAATGAGAGATAAGGTTGAGTGCTGTCCTCCACTGTCATGCTGGAGAATGCAGACGCGTGTAGGGCTGTGACAACATAGTTATATTATAATAGACTACCTTCATAATACATGTCAATGATAAAACTTATATAAGCGTATCTACTCGACAAATTTACCTAGTAAAAAAGTCAATAATTCTTATTTAATAATAACAATTTATTATTCAATAATATTTCCAATATTCAACTATCGTTTTTACAACCACTCTGTTATTAAATTACTGTTTCATCGGGAAAAATACTTGAATGTTATTCATACACAAGTGAATTTCAAGTGGCTAAAACGTAAATAATCTCTGATTGGAATGCTGGGTGATATAATATCAACAGAAGCCAATAGGTTTATTTTTAATATGACTTAATTGCCTGTTTTTCGGAAATACAATATATGAACTGAGTATTTATCGGAATCTTCAAAATAATGGTACATTTTGATGCAAGTGCGGAAAGTTTGTAATTGTTCTTGACTCTATTTTTGCCATTTTAGTATAGTATAGTATATATTTAGCAACTAAATTAATTGATAAAATACAAAAAAGAAGAAAAATCAAATACCTACAGTTCTGTCACTTCTCACACACTCTGTCTTTGTAAATACTTACCCATTTTCAAAATATTAGCTATTTTAACTAACAATCTACATACAACAAATCTTCAAATATCTCTCCACAAAACCCAAAGTTCTAAGGTCTTCTCAGATAAGGATCACAACATAACGGCACATAGTTCTAAAGTTCTCAATAAAAGATGTGTTTCCATAACTGCAACCAAGTTAAATTATCGGTTTAAGAAGTGTATTCCGAAGGTTATAGGCCAATCTGGGCCAATCTTTTATTACATCATGTCTATCATCATCAAACCTGAAATAAAACAAAAGTGACGACATCCGGCTCGAAGGACGATATGTTGAAATAGGGTCTTGACCTAATAAAGTGTCAGACATAAGATCCATTTGCTCTAGAGTTTTTCTGATGCCTTGATTATTTAAGGGTTTGATCTGCTCTTCATGCAAAGACATGATTGGTAGAAGAGGACTCCAAGACTTATTATTTGAGTGAATTTCGTCTTGAAGTAGAGGAGGATCTTTCTCAGTATAGGTAAGGGTGGAGGGATTTCTGATTTTTAGAAGTGCTAGGATGTGATTGAGAAGAGTGAGGAAAATGCATTTAGTATTTTTTTAATAAAGTATATAAGAGATATATATGTTGACACTGGCTAATAAGGCATAAATATGGTTTGGTTAAAGGGTTTTGTTAGCTTTTTGACTTATGTGCGGAGATAATGGTTATGGGCCACATAGGTGATGTTATGTCGGTCATAGGATCTGAGACTGGAAGACCATTGATCAGACTTGGACGGGATGTTTGTTTTGACATCATCTATTAATACTCTCGTTGTTTTTGTCCATTTTAGGATAGACAGACAAATCATTTATTTTGGTTAGTATGCAGGACGCTTAGTCCATCAAGTCCTTATTAAGTATTAACTCTAAGGCCCGTTGTACACGGCACGTTTTTTTTACGGCACCGTAGAATACTCGAAGTGATGTGACGTCGATCTTAGGATCTGAGACTGAAAGACCATGGAAGTTGCTTCCATAAGTTCTTCAGCTCACCTAAAATGAGTGACGAGTCGGTGAGTTCTTAAATTGATGGAGAGGCCAAGGTATGAAGCCGCCGAACTACCTAATACATTATTTTTTTATCAGAATATTTTTGTATTTAGAACACTAATTAAAATTAGTTTGTTAAAAAAATATGTTTATGTATCATTTTTCATTTAGTTCCACAGTTTACATTTACAAATATTTTAGGCATAAAAAGGCATGTAGGCTGTTTGCTGAGATTTAAAAAAAACGTACATCAGACAAGCATATACTTTGTTATCTGTGGCGCACTTTCCCGCCCTAGAGCCGGAATGCAGTGCAAATGCAATGCAGAAGTTAAAGGCCCGCGTACTCGTATTTAAGGCGCGGTAAGAAGCAAACTTTTAGGTAATTGACAATAGCGCATCGCGGCAACAAATAAGGGTCAAACCAGCGCTGTGTTTAATGTTAGTTGAATCGAATGACCACCAAAACAAAAGTAATTTTCCAGTTTTAATTAAACTAAAATATAAATGCACGGCTCAGTGGAATAATTTTTAGGTATTTCTTTAGTTGATTGAATTCCCGTTATTATCACTACATTAGTTTACGCTCAACATTTTGAGAATAAATTATGCGACGAAAAATATTTTTTGAGCTCTGTTTTACGATTTGTTTTATCAAGATACTATTTTATTTTTATGAAATAATTATGAATAAATCTTTTCTTTGAACATTTGACAATACACTAAATAAATTTCTGGCTTGTAATATGTACCAATACCTAACCGTGCGACAAAAAACTGAGCGTTTTCTGTGTAATACGTCTGGGCAGCGTCTTAATACCCGGCATTGTGAAGCTAAAAACTGGGCAATAAAGCCAGTTTTCCAGCAATTGAGTAAAATATAATTCTACTTTCAAATAAAATATCTGCCTTTTTAGTAACGTGTTTCGATTTGCACAGAGTAGGTTGTCGGATAACAGTTATATGTGGTATAATCTACATGGTAAACTCCATTAATGCTATTGAAATTGTTGTTATCTAAACACAAGCGATTATTATCAAAGGACAGGTTGGCGTCTCAGAATAGATCAGGATCATAAATTATGTACCTACGAGCTGCCGCTCCCGAATGAAATGTAGGTCATGAACGCAGGAAAAGGCTCAATATCATACACTCACCATATCAACCAAGAGCTATACTCATTTCTTTACTTATCAAATATTTTACATTATTTATATACATATATATATGTAAATTTTACAGTATTGTTATAATTTAATTCTTTATAATCATGTATTTTATAACATTGAGAGATGATAATTTGACAATTCCAACTACGAACATGAATGTTATATCGAGAAATTTTGAAGTTTGAAGCGTAAAAAGTGTACAAGTGAACGTTTATAAGTAAAGTCAGCAGTGATTTACATACGGTGTAGAGACTGGAAGTAGAGAGACATATGCACAAGTGCACCAAACTGAAATATAATGTCGATTTTCTTCTTCCGATTCCACAATCTACAACGCGCCGAGGGAAAACGAAAGAAGCACAACAGAAACACGAATACTAGACGAAATATGAACTCAGACGTGCTTACAGCGCCGTCTCGACTGCTCGAGCGACCGCTCAGCGAACCGATCGACAGCCTCGATGAAATCGCCCTACAGATACCCAGGTTTATTAGAATTGTTATCATTTCGCTTTAGCTTTGTTTGATAACTGGGCCCCGCGTGCTTGCCTCTCTCTTTGTGCTAACTGCCCCAATTTCCAACGCTTGATTCCAAATGAACATCTATTAACGATGTGTTTCAACTGTACCGATGTAAATACATAATATAACTAAGTTCTTACGGAATTTTGAAAGTGCCATCTTTTACTGCTCGATTTAATTTACTTAAAAGGATCCTCAACGAAGAACTTTAAAACGGTAAATAGTCTATGGTACTATCATTATTTAGATTGTTTCAGGGATCCAATTTGTTTCGTAAGTAAGTGAGTTTTCAATAATCAGATACGAATAAACGATCAATATTCAATATCGGTCCTGAGCCTTTGTCCGTAGTTACCGTATTGCAAAAGATTTTCAATTGAATATTACTTTTTCATGGGGATTGGATTCTGAAACTCTTCTCTATTGATTCATGTTTTGAATGTTTATCATGATTGTTCATTTTTGTGTTAGCTTATATGTGCATATAATTATAATATACATATATTTTACTGTAATGAATTATTGAAAAACAATATTATTATTGAACGCTGCGTAATTTCTTGTTTCCTTTCTTGATTTCCTATATGTTCATGTATACGTGTGCATTGGACGTGTAGCCTGTATTCCATTATTAATGTAACTTAACATTATATTTAAATAATTATGTTGATAAGCAGCACGTAGTCAAGTAAGCGCATGTTGCACCTAGCGAGCCAATTAAACTACAAATTAATGTATACATAGTAACACTTACAATTGAAAACTAGAATCAAAGAAGTGGAGACGTTGTCCTATTGGACTGCAAAACAAATCTACCCCCAGCTTGCGTAGACTACATATTATGGTTAAGGGGACTACAGGATCTAAACGTAAGTTTTATAATGCCTAAAAGTATATGATCCACTGCAGTAAACAAAATCAGAAAAATATATGTTATTCTCCAGGATATTTGCTAATTAGATAGTGTGTTGAAAACATAATACAACTTATTTGATACGATAGAAAAAAAATCACGAAGATACCTCTAAAAAATTCTTTTAACGATTAAAAACCATACTACTATGCATTAAATCATTCTGATTTTTTGTCAGATTATTCTACAAACAACATACTAACGTAATAGTGTTTTAATTTTTTAATTAAATCAATAGATTTTTTGTAAACAGATAATTGCTTCGTATTTTGAAATAAATTACCAGCGTTGTGTCATCGCGCTTCTCTTTCTTTTCTATGCAGACCGACAGTGACAGCGCTTTAGCTGTTGTAAGCCTCTTAAGGCAACGGATTCTAGCTGTAGACCACAACACTTAATTTAATATCCAACTCACGTTTGTGATGTGACACTTACAAGGCAACTGAGTGAGCTGAATATTCCTCATCATAAATGCTTCTGTTCCCTAAGAGCACGTTTACAATATCCCAACCCTAAATACAACGAATATATTTAATCAAATTTTCGTAAAAGATGTGGCATAAAGGAATACTACTGAAAGAGCAATATATAGGGTGCGTAACACACTATCTATCACAATCTGAATCATTTTGAAGCCTATTGCTAGTCCATTGCTTCATATGTTCGAAAAATTTGTCTGCTCAACAACGTATATAACGCAATTAATATTGTTGAACTGTCAAAATGAAAGCTATTCCTACTGTTAGTGTGTTACGCAATTACCCCGCTGATAGTATGACCTATTTGCAACAATTAAGCACCCCATAAAGACTAGGGAAACAATTCATGGAATTCGAGAAAACCCAATATTCATGTATTGTTGAAAATTTCCCAGAATTCGTCACTAAATATCACTTTTCTCTAAACTCTCAAATTGAATGGCATTCATTGCTATTCCATTAGATACCTCTTACTTTAACACACCTTTCGAAGTAACCAAATTTCCTAAAACATTAAAAAAAATAACTAACGATGGGTAATTTTGTATGGACCCCGTACCTACCCTTGTAGCATTATAGTCTAGGTATCATTTAGAAGAGGTTTATGTGAATAATTCAAAAATTAATGAATTAGAGACATAAGTTATGGCAGAAGTTGTACTTCTTTTTTGCATCAAAATCTGTTCTAATAATCCAATAGGGTAATAAACAATAGACCAAATAATAACCAACTGTTATTTCATTCGTTCATTCTGTTAAGAGGGAGACCTACTTAGGTATCCACCTACCTACAATGTTGTAGCATCATAATGTAATTGTTTTACTAATATTAAAGTAGCGACTAGTGAAAAGCTCATGGGAAAGAATGATAGTATAAAATACTTTTGCAGAATCTATTTCTAATAAAATATGAATATGGTTTAGTGGCTAATATAAATGTTGATAAATTATTGACTAAATAAAATCATTCATTCATTCACTCAGACGAGATTTAGGTACCTACGGCTCGTATCTGCTTCGGAAAATAATCATTAGAACACCATTAATTTAAATACACTAGTTTAATTACAAAGCAAAGTAATATCACATTATAAGTATCTTTTCTAAATTATGTTATTGCTCTCAATGATTATTTCATCCCATGCACTTGCTGGATTAATAAGATTGGATCGTTAGGCAAAACGCAATCAGCTCGCCGTCCGGTAAGAACCAGGCCCGGGTCGACGGCGCGTCGTGTTCCACGCGCGCCTCAAAGAGATGTCAGCACCATTGACAGGGTCCGATAGGGCCGATGCCTGCCGGGGTCGCGGATTGTTCGAAAGAGTTACCGTGGCCTGGCGCACAGGCAACTGAAGGAACACGGGTGGGTTTTAGTCAGTAAGAGTCTGACACGCCCTTCCGCTCCGCCCAGAGCGGGAGAGGAAATTTGAGGATTTCCCACCCAAAAAAAAGGGGCAAAACGCAATCCAATGTGAAGTCCAAAATCTTAAGAAATAATAAACAAAATCCGTTATGAAGGCCGAGGTTGTAGAATGAATAAACGAAGATGACAAAAATGCACACGTGCGCTCAGAGTTCCGAACAACATGCGTAGAATTACCACCGTTGAAACGGAAAAAACAAAAGACAAAATTACAGATTGTAAAAAGATTTATACACCGGTCGCACTAGTTTCGGGAACAAGGTCAAAGCTGGGAGAGAGTAACCTCTTAACAATATTGCAATGTAATTATTATCATTAAAAACCTGTATTTTACCCTCTTGTAATTTTTTTTTTAATATTGGCAAGATAAACATCCTTATAATTCCGAACCAGTCGAAAGCAGACTTCCTAATGATTTATATAATCATTAGGAAGTCTGCTTTCGACTGGTTCAAAATCGTCACGCAACGGACGCTAATAAGCATTGACTTTTAGTTGTTTTTGGGATACATATAAGGTAACAGTTTACCTATGATTTCAATAAGTACTAGTAAGCAAGGAAAAAAAATAAAAAAATTAGGTAATGGGGAATTAAAAACTAACTTAGAGCTCAAGAAATTTTAATTTAACAATCGATTTTATCCAGAATTTTGATTTTGAAAATGACAATTTATAATGTTGATGTAATATTTACTGAACCTCCTATTTCGAGTAGGCGCAAGTTTTTAATTTTATCCTGTATATTGTATAGAGGCTTTTGTCTGATAACCAATAGATTCGACCTACCATTTTTATTCAAGACCACACGTGGATCCAGAAAACATTATGAATTATATACAGGCTGGGAGGTTTTGACCGCGTAGGTATTGCACCATGATACAGCTGATTTTGTTTTTGATAACCGACGAAATATTTCTACGCTAGGGGTCTAAAATCATGTGCTGAATTAATGTTTTCAGTCCGTATCTCTAAAGACAACCGCATCAAATATTCTTTACTTAGTTACTATTTCGAATGATCGCCACATTGCCACGATACATTTTTCAAGGCACGGTTTCAAAGCGTTGAACATCGACGCAGTGATGCAAGCCTATCGGTTTTGCACCGGGTGCATATCGGGGAGTGCGCGTTGAAATTTCACAATTTAATTCCCCAAAGCCTATTTATCATCCGGTAAGCAGACGGACGCCGATGTTCCGTAATTATGTGGGATACTGCACCAAGCTACTACTACTACACTCATGAAGCCGTTTCGTTAACACATTTATAGTGTAGGCCGGTCAGTGTTCCCCAAACTTCAATTTACACTGAAAAAATAATGAAGTTAGCAAGTATGTTAGATATACCTTAACTAAAGTAAATATTTCTGTGCTCAATCCATTGTTATACGCAAGGCTTAGGGTGTTTGTCCACCGCAGTCGTCACCGAGAACGACATGACGGCGCCGAAGTAGCGATACATACATAGATTAATTATGGCCTCGCGCCCACCGCATGTCCGTTATTCCAGCCGGCGAAGTTTTGGGTAGTTCGGCGCGCCCGCTAGAACTCAACCCGAAATTCTGACAGGCCGATGTGCCGGTAATACAAAACACGTTTAGTCTTGTCCACACACTGCCGTCGCACGGCGCCTTTGCCCGGTTTTTGTTTTGTCTATTATAACATACTGAACCATCGAGTTCCGTCGCGGTGCAGACTCGATCGCCGTCACCGGGACGTCACGTTCAGTTCGAATAATCTTGTTTAACGGTGATGTCCCGGTGACGATGGCGGTGGCAAAATGCCCTTATAATAGAATAGAATACTCTTTATTATCTATCTTTAGTATGTTTGTGTATTGTATGTTTGTTGTGTGTGCCCTTACTTTATGCATATAAAATAAGTGAACGTCAAAGTAAAGCTTTTCAAAAAAAAAGTATACATAACTGTAACTATTCCTTAAAAAAATCCTATCCCTCACGATTTTCAAACTACATACAAACAAAAGATGATGAAACAGTCGAAACGTATACCCCACTTGAACTTTATGTGCCAGTCAAAAGTTAAAATCCTTTTTCCAAATCACTGCCTACAAATACAAGTATGAGAGGCAGGCGTTTTATTATGCACGAGTTGTGGGAGCTTTGCGCCCGAAAACGAGATAAGCCTCTCACAATAATAAGCCTCTCAAAATAATAAGCCTCTCAAAATAATAAGCCTCTCATATGTATAATATAATCTCATACATCATAATCCCTGCAGAAAGTGCTTCTTGTTAATGTACGAGTAGGTATATAATGGAGGATTTTTTTTCCGTCGCGAGTTACATCATCAGGGGAATTAGTCTATGTTGCAATCATATTTCATAGTTTTGCTAATTCATTTCATTGTGGTACCCGCCTGTAGTCTGAGTTGCCTTCTATATCAGTAAAGGTATAAAGGCGCTTGTACCACCAACATGAACTTTAATAAATCTTGGGCCCTCTGAAACATTTTGGTTTACTGCCGTTACACTTCCGTCAGCCCAAATACGTTCTTTGTTAAGCGTTGTGTGTACATAATACATCTCATCGCTATAATATAGGTACAATAGGTCGGCCTTCATGTGTGTAACTTTTTATCTTCCGCCTGAAGTATTTGATTATGTGTAGTCTTCATGTTTTCAGCAAATAATTTGCGGTTTCTTTCAGTTTTCTTTAAATTAAAACCTATTTCCTTTTAAACCCTACGTAGAGTTTTCCTGATGCCAGTAAAATCTATATTAGTCCTAATTTTTACTAAGTATACTTTATAGTGACCAACTGACCACTTGTTTTTCCTGGAGATATATCTTGAAACCTGAAGTCTTATTATTCTAGTTCTAGTTATTTCACAAAAGCAATTTAATTTAATTCACAATATATTTTAGAATTGGTGACCACCTACTGATACGTTACGTACACCTTTTCTTTTATAAAATTTCGCTGTAATCTCCTAAATGTACTTGAATTTTCAGCAAATAATTATGCACTCCCGGACACCTAAATCGAGTCACCCTGCACTTTTTATATAGAATCCTATAACTTTTTGAATGCTTGTGAATTCAAATTCGGAACAATGACGAAACCTAAATGTTGGCCGGTATATCTTCAAAACTGCTTATAAACTTGGTCTTTGACTCATAATTATTTTGATGTTTTAGGCGTTTATATACCTCACATGGTGGTTCGATTTAGGAGTCCGGAAGTGTATTTTCCGCTTCTCTTAGCCCACGTTCGTACGGACGTCAAAATATCGCAGCGGGATTTTATTGCGCACTGGATTTTCAACTCTCGATCTTGAGCTGAGAGTTGATAATAATCTAACAGAGTGCATCCCAGCGCGTCGAAAAAAACACACTGTTGGATTTTCAACTTTCGGCGCTAAGCAGAGCGTTGAAAATCCAGTGTGCGATACCTCGGTGGATATTCTTGATCTAAACTATGTTTCAGTGATATAATTCCTTCTTCATCATTCTGGGGGTACTAATACGTAGCACATATGTCATACTATCTTCAAGACATAAAATTACAAGTTACTCTGAAATAAAATCCGATAGTATCTAAAACTACGCTTCAAATGTCAGTGCATTATGTGTCTGTAAAACAACGGTGGATCATTAAGGCGTTGTCACGCGCCGAACAAAGTATGCCCGGAAGCCTCGCCGAGCGAAGCTGATATCCAGTTGACCAGTTTTTTGTATCATACCAGTGTAAGCAAATATTCGTAAACCTAAAACGAATATTGCATTTACTTTAAAATACTTTATAGGGGTTTAACCTAGTTTGATCAAAAAAAATTATCACTTCCTAAAAAAAAATCCGCATAATTTCATTGAGCCAAATTATTACTTAGCAAATTACCTCTTCACAAATAAATGTAACGTAAACTTAATGTTTGGCAAGTGAACGCTTAAACAATAACTTGCTTACCAACTAGTACTTTTACCAATTTTAATGTAGTCAAATATTTCAGTTGGTATAACATATTGTACGCAAAATAAAATAAGCCAAATATTTAGTATCGTCAACTTTCAATTTACCATTTCTATTATTAAGCGTAATTGACGGAGGCCCGCTTTGCGGGGCTTCTTCTACTTCTGGATGGTTTAAAAAAAATTACCACGAAGGAACTAACCTTCCTTTCTTCCTCCCTTACTGCATTCTAACCTAACCTGTCCGAGTCGAGGTGCCCCAAGTCCCGGAGCTGGCTTCGCTCGCTCTTGCATCCTATCCCATCCTTGCATTTTGAAGCAATCTTATTTTTATCTTTATATTTTTCATCATAATAAATCATTTGATTCCAGACCAAATGCCTTAATGATATTATCCTTGGTAATATTATGCCGAGTAGAAATTTAACCAAATGAAAATGTGCGTACTAAAATCATTCCAAATATTGCATTGGTATAAAAACGGTTGCTAAAATTTGTTTGAATAATGAAATTTTGTCAAAATAATCTTGGCAAAACGGAAGGATCCCACCTTATAGATACTTATGTAGTTAATTCAAAGCTTCATCATAATCCTGTGTAATCAGATGGTCATAAATTTATTCATGTGTATTATTCAATTCAGGTCTAACTGATTGTAAATGTCAAGCATATCAGAAGAGTGGGTTGGCTGAACAAGGAAATTAATGCGGAAGATAACATTTGTACCGGACAGCATTTAGAGATATCACTGAACTATAACGGCTAAATAAAAAATCACTTACGGCCAGCGTATGCCATTCAGCACACATACATAAAAATATATTTTCAAGACAGTAATGAAACTTCTACTAAAAAACATTTAAATCTCATTATGCTTTGTTTGTTAAATTTCCCAAGGTACAAGGCGAATAAGCTACTTAGAGTGATAGAAGGCAAGACCTTTGTAGCATCATAAACTACTTTCCTTTTTAGAACACTATCTTTGCAGAGGTACAGTTCTGCTGCTCTAATTCATTTTATAATATGTTATTTTACACACTTTACGTAATTTACCGTAAGTCACCTGCCAAAAGTAACGAAACTTGTTAAAAATAAAAGTATAAATATTTTAACGCGTGGCCGTAGGTCGCACACGCACCGGTCGATCCCGTCTACATTTTAATACAAAGCCAAACTAAATACACGTACGCAGCTTAACCGTGGCCTGCTGTGGAGCAGCGCCTTTATCCACAGACAAGCAAAGACATTACCGTCATAAAAAAATAAACGGAAATGGTTCAGAAACTCGAAGAACAAATACTGAAGTGGCAAGCAAGATAGAAATATTAGAAGCTACATTAAGAAATCCAAACCCATGAGAGAAAACTAAACCATTAAAAAAAATCCTTAATAGGTAAATAACTATAAGAAACCTGTTGTTTCCAAAGTAAAACACTTTTCATGTTTTGACTAAAACCAGTCACAACTGGTTTTGACTGTATGTTATGTGTACAAAGAGTTATCAACGTAACTTAAAATGTTTCTTCATACTTACATGTTTACCCCTTTAGGAATGCAATTTTAAAAATCCATTCTTAATGCACTGCTAAGAAGAAGAAAAGACACCCGTATGGTGGGTTCCCAAGGAATATCTTCTTTAAATCGCTAGGTATACCGGATTAAACTGGGTACCCAAGGAATATCTTCTATATATCTCTAGGTATACCGGATTAAACTGGGTACCCAAGGAAAATCTTCTTAAATCTCTAGGTATACCGGATTTAATTGTGCGCTGTCTGTCAGTCAGTAATTAAGTCAGTCTCGTTATCAGTTTTCACACCTTTATAAGCTTGGCAAAAACCCTTGATCTTGTACTACTACATTGATGTCAGTAAAGGACATGAGCACATCTTAGAAGGCATAATATAGCTGATTAAAAAAAAAAACTAAATAGTTTTCCTTTGACTATCTGAATCCCGATATTATTATTTCAATAGCAGGTCGCCAAGATGAAACCAACGAATTAAATGGCTTAATAAATCCTTCTCCAGGATGCCATCTATCTCCTTGCCAAATTTTATCTAAATCCGTTCACTGATTTAGGCGTGAAAAGGTAACATACAGACTGAGTTACTTTCGAATTTATAATATTAGTACGGAGTTTTCTCTTCCATGGTGTGTAACATGAAAGTGATTTTTTAGTTTGAGTATCATCATTCGCTGAACAAGTATTGTTGTGCTTTGGTTTGAATTCATTTAACGTGGGAGCTTCAGTTAGCGTTTGTACATACTTTTTTGTTTCGGTAGACGAAAGGATGACATTGTAATTGTTTTTAGCTCCTTGCGTTGTGGTCTTGGTAGAATTAGCTGAAACGAAATGGTATTCACCAACGGCTATACCTTTCGCTGGCTTGTTTACTAAATCTTGACCTGGTATTAAGTGACATTACACGTAAGTCTGCAAAAATAAAATTTTGATATGTGCTGTCATTTTAATCAGAGCTAGTAATAATAGTAAAATCAGTAATGATGCCCAACATTAAAAGTGCAAAATATTTTAAGAGGTGAAAACTTTAATGAATAATATGATAATTTTTTACTATAAGACCAACTCAATATTTCCAAGTTGGTCTCATAGTGAAAGGAAGGAAAGAATAACATTTATTTGGCAACAGTTCAAAAATATAAATAAAAAAGTTTAATGGTCTGAAAATTATTCACATTCATGAGTAGGTACGGTCGGTGCTCTGCAGTACCTAACCCCTCTTACAAAGAATAAGAGGGAAGAGAGGTATTATTTAAATCACTTCACACTATTATTGCTACACTTATTAATGCACAATAACGTCGGTAGTGATAAGTGAGTAGTTTATTACTATGAAGTATATCCCAGATATTGATTTTTAAAGCAATCATTGCAGGAATTTAAAAAACAAAATAGTGGCGACTTTTCCCAATATTGAAAACAGATTCGTATTTGGAATACGCGTGGTTACTCAGAAAATGCTTTAGAAACCGGCCAGCAAACAAAAAAAATGGTGGCTATTTTTGGCAATTAATTCTGTCAAAGGATTCGTATTTGAAAAACACAGTGTCATCGTTTTGAAACTATTGAGTTTAAACAGCTGTTAATAGCGCAATAAATTCGAGGACGGATCACAGTTAATATAACCCGCATATAGCGTAACCACTTATCTCGATCCGACAGCCCGGACTAACTGCATACTTAGATTTCGAGTAAACGCGTGTGCTTGTGTGAGCGCGCGGATTCGACCATTTGCTCCTAAGTAGTTGAAATACTGTACGTTAGTATAAATGTTTACTAATGTGCAACGCTTCGTCGTACAACACTTTAGGCTACGTCGTAGCAGCCAACGAACTACGTCGTAGCACACAGCGATCTACGTCGTAGCACATTGCGAGCTTTGGCGTAGCACAGCGCGAATTTTATACATTCGTGGCACAGAGCGAGCTAAAGGTAAGCAAACACGAGCCAACGCGGCCGGCCACAACCACTGATAGCTGTTGCCTCTTGCTGCGGTGTAGAGTACTGCTGTAGTGGTTGGCCACCACCAGCTACACGTGTGCGATGAATCCATACAAAACGTATGAAAAAGCATATGAACTGTTTGTCGCTGGGCTACCGGTGGCTGTGGCCGGTGGCTCGTCTTCGCCTAGCCTTAGTCGTACTTCTGCGTTCAACTGCTTATACATATTAAGTGAACATGACTTCGATGAAGTTAAAGAACTTATTATGGTTTCGAAAAGACGGGTTGAACCCCATGCACCTTTACTTGGCGTACCGAAGTTCTTAAATGTATTTCATTACTAACTTTTACTCGCGGCTTCCCTCGCGTGTAGGATAGTTATACCAGCTCGCGAAGGTTTACGAATTCTTACTTTTTTTTTTACTTTTGTAGGTTGTGGGATATATAAGGACGTATAAGGGACATTCCAGTGTAACGGGATGCGACTGCCTATCTGACGTCCACAACCCACTTACTGATGGGTAACACGGTACCCCTTGGTAAGACTGGTTGTCAGACTTTTGGGCTTCTGACTTCCCGTAACGATTGTCAAAGATCTACGTATGACAGCCGGGACCAACGGCATATCGTGCTTTCCGAGGCACGGAGGGGTCTCAATAAGTAATGGATGGTTACCCATCCACGAACCGACCGTGGCAAGCGTAGCTTTACCTTCGATCTACCGGTGCGGCTATTATTATTTCGTTACGAGTCCCTCTCTCTAAATAATTAAATATGATTTGAAATTAATATACTTCGTTGACCTCGTTCTAGAGATTCCCAAAATTATATCTGGACGGATTTCGCCCATTTCCATTTAATTGTGCTTTAGGTATGACGGACGGCGCACATCGCAAGGACCAAGTTAACGCCAGTCGACATTATTTTACTCATATAACATTAATTTAAAAAAACAACTGGTTACTGTTACCTAGAACCTTTCAAGTCAACGTGTCTCTGTTTCTAATTGTTTTTTATCTAAGTATGGTTAAAAGTAACCAGAAAATTATTTAACGCAAGCAATATAAAAATAAAACACATTCTATAGTAGTACACATCGGTAATAAATCTAGAATTAAACGTTGCTAAAGAGGACAGTGGAACATGAGGCAAAATGGGTGGCCTAGATTTAGCAATTAACTAGTTTTAGCCGAAACATTAATGCCTTTTTAGTGAGTCCCGTTGACTACTGGAGTAGCATCCGACTATTCGGAGACATATTTTCATAGAACCATTTTATTAATGCAATGTTCTGATGTGAGAACTATTGTACTGTTTTTGCACTACCAACATTTAAAACATTTAGTTTAATAGATCAAATTTAGCTATACCTTGATCGTAGCTAACTAGGTATGACCCCGAGTCCTAACAAAAAGCGACTGCGCGACCATCGCAACTTCGCGCGAACATTCTTCGTACGAACTAGCGATCAAACGTACTGGAGTCTCAATTGATATTCGCGGGGTGTATTCGCGCGGATAAAATGTGTGATTATAAATTCGCGCGAGCTTAATTCGTACGAATGCGCGATTAAACATACTGATACCAAACAGGTGGCCTAACTGATATTCACGCGAACGTTATCGCCTCGCACCGTAAGCGATTGGGGGAGGGGAAAGCTGTGCTCCTTTCTCGTCTTTGTGTTTCGCTATCTATGTAATTCAGCAAGGTAAATAATATTGCCCGATACAAAAAAGTGCGCGTTTCTGACGTCCATTGTGAAATGTGATTTATTGACGCAAATAGACGATGCAACCATCATCCTCGTCGATTGCTTATTTTAAGACACACATTTTGTCATCGAGCGAATACTCGATCTCAATCGCGCGACGATCGCGTACCCGCACGACGGTGAGTTTTAGTTAGGACGCGGCTTGAGTGTGGGCGTATGTGATTTTAGACCGCTAGTTATAAATGTGGGTTTATAGACTGAAAATCAATCAATCAGTGTTGTTCCTTTCAGGACCATTCCTTTCGTACATCTATTGTTAATGTAAAATAAACTTTATGTAGGACTCATAAAGTTTGTTTTTACAATTTGCAACACAGTCGTCGGCAAGAATTGACGAGTCGAGTTCTGTTTTGCGTCAATTGTCACGTGACCTTTGGCTTTATTTTCACACATATTTCTCAAAAATATGAATAAATCTAAAATCATTTACAAAATTAAGTTGATTTTTTGATATTTTTATCTCACAACCATTATACAATACAAAATTCATAAGATATTTTTCTTACTGTCAACTAGCCTATTATAATCAGATTAAAGCCATAGGTAAGTTTTCCAATTCATTGTTTTATAGGAAACAAACCATGTGCTACCTTCGATATAAAAACTCTTGCGTAAAATGTCATGCTTCTAGAACCAGCGGTTTCGGTTGTGCATTGTCTACTTGTGTCAGAATTTAAGATTTTTATTAAGTACGTAGATGTTCCATTAGTGTTTTAATAAAACCATAGTAGTGGTTAAACCCCCGTGATAGCAGCATGGTAGTGGTTAATGCAAATTATAAAAGATTCCCCAGGTTTAAAGTGTGTAATTATAGCTTAATATAACTTTAATTACCATCTATCTACATTATAAGTGCGACGAGCTTTTAGCTATATCAGTTTAATTGCTCTAATGCATCCCATAGACGTGCGGTGTCATAAGGTTCCTGTGAGACCGCTAATATTTAAGGCTCGCAGGTTTATTCTGACTGAAACGTAATTATATGTTTACTTAAGTTTTAGGACTAAAGAGGTACAAGCATGAATGCACAAAAAAATGCGTAATCCATGGTTTACTTAAACGTAACGAACGAAACCATTCTCAACCACAGCGAGCTGACGTGTTGGTAGGTAGTAGGATTATTTACAATTTAGTAACGCTACGCTGAACTCCGAAATCCACATGTCAAACAAACTACGTCAATACGCAAATGGAGGATGGATTCTGGGGAACAAAACAAATTTGATAAGCATCACAATGCGGAATTCCGCCTCGAGGTCGACGTCGGACCTGTTTCCGAACATTTCACATCAGTATGTTTGACTGAATGCTAAATTAATTTGAAAAATTAGTTAATCGTAGTAACTCTGGTTATGATATTCGATCGGTTACGTTAGTTTAGAACAGGGCTTTCAAGTTGAGGAAAGTTGTACAATGTTTAGTTATAATGTTCAGCGTTGACATTCAAACTTAACCAATATCTAGAATTAAATTTAAAAAGTTTACTGCTTCTTAACAAAATAAAACTGGCGTACTATGTATGTATGATGATGTTTTATTTTTATTATAGTAGATTATGCACTAAGGGGATAAAACAGTGTCTTAATGTCGCAGGCGCTATTTTGAATCCTGAACGCAACGACGGATTCTAGTTAAGTCAAGCTAACTCAAGCTCGCCCAAGACGAAGACACCTTTATCCCTGAGGAGAATACTCTACTTTTCGCACCTACTGCAAGGTAATAAAAACCAATTCGAATATCGAATTTGTGGTTTATGAAACTGTTAAATAACCGATAAATACCTAGTTAAGTGCTGTTTCATTAAGTGCTATTTACCCGACTACGTGATAGCAAAGACAGAGTTATGTTATTCTTGCGTACGTATTTATGTATCTTTGTATGTGGAATTCTTTTTAGCCTTGAAGCATCCTAACGGCCGGATGGATTTGAATACATGAGGTGTCTATCAACTCGTCTGGGTCACGCGAAGGTTATAGACTAGGTTTTGTTTTTATAAAATCAAAATGGCGGATTTGAGACTCACTATGGTCTTGAAACAAAATTGTACCATGACTACATGTGGGGTATCAAAATGAAGGGCTTGATGACACGATTCCAAAATTATAGCACACTAAAAGTAAAAAACATTAAAAAAAAAAATTGAAATAAGAAAATCCGACTGCAACTAAGATTCAAAACAAGCTCACTTTTCAAGCAGTCTGATGCAGTTGGTGGCATCAAATCTAAGATTGAACTAAAACAACTTACTGTCTGTCGGGATTTTGATTTTTAAAATTTAAACTCATGCAATTTCATCAAAAACACAATAAATAATATCGTCAGCCAAAATTCAACATTCGAATGCTTGGGTACGCCCCACAGCCACCGATCATTTTGTTCGTCGACGGCAACTAAAACCTATGAAGTAAGAACTCTTTGGTCGAGCTGTACATTAATAGAAAAACAGTTTTATTTTTGTTAAAGTATCCCTCCTTTTTTTCTGTTGACGTTCCAAATTCAAATCATGTAATGACCAGCGGGTCATAATGAAATTCAGTACTATATTAACGCCCGGCTAGAGCCTAGGGCTTAAATGGCTTGCTTTAGGTTAGGTTTGCATATCATATAATTAAACGTTGGCGAGCAAGTGGTGTGAAATAATGAAAATGTTATTTTAAGATACATTTAAAGGATTGTAAAATAAGAAAACAAAATAGGCACAGCAACAACCTTTCCAAATTACACTAAAATATATTATTATTCTATGATAACGATAACCATTAGAAACATTTATAATGCAGCATATTTTAAATTCTCTAGCAAAGTTTCAATCGTAATTATCTCCACACACCCATATGAGCAATGTGCTTAATTGCTTATCGATAAATAGTAAAAAATAAAATCGCTTTTCGTGTCTCTGTGATCGCGTGGTTTATTTAAACTACACAATGGATTTTTATGAAGAACCGTGCGAAGCACGGGCGCTTCGCTAGTAGAGACGGAGGCGAGTAGGTAAAAATGGGTAGGTAGGAATTAATCCTTTTCAATCAATTCGTAGATAAGATAACAATTTAGAAAAATAGTCATCTTTGCCGTACTTTCGCGTGGAAATTGTAAGACACCACAACATCTGTATAGATATTGTATATTACTATTAATATAATAAAGCGACTTAGCTGCGCGGGATGATACCTCGTTGACATAGGCATGCACAGTTCAGCTCTTCTCAGTTAGGCTTTGTTCTCGTCGGGCAGCCGCCCTCGGTCCCCGTCCCACCGCGTCGCATTGCATCGCCCGCCCGCGCTATTAACTACTTAATTTTCGCTCAGCGTTCTTTCTGACTTTTTTAATATATGATTAACCTAACAAACGTTTTATAATGATTTATAGTACACACATCAAAAGTGTCTAGGGATCAATCACGTCTTTGCTACATTTGAAAAGGGAGTTTTTGAATTTCGGTCAAAAGATATAAATCTTCTGTCAAGTCTTATTCCTATATAATCCAGCAACTGGTTTAAGGCCAAATAAGTAAATTTCCGCCATACTTCTGAGTAAAATCTATAGAAAAAAATATTATTATGGACAGAAGACGTCATTTGAGCCAAGAAGAAATGATCAGAGCCCTGGGAATGTTGGAAGCTGGTTCTCGACAACGTGCTGTGGCAATCGCTCTGGGCACTATGCAGTGTTATAAGTCGACTTTGGAGACTTTACCGCATCACTGGCAGTGTGGCAGAGCGACATGGAAGACGAGCTCGCATCACCACACGCAGACAAGATCATTACATACAAATTACTGCTCGACGAAATCGTACAATGACCGCGATGATGTTGGGTACGAGGCTTCATTGCTCTTCAGGGATTTTAATAAGCAATCAAACCATAAAAAAATCGCTTGCATGAAGTCTATCACCATTTTCGAAGGCCACGTGTACCACCTATTTTGCCTTGCAATCGCAGAGCCCGTTTACAATGGGCTCGTGAACACAGACATTGGGTAGAAGAAGAGTGGCGTTTTGTGTGTTTTTCTGATGTATCTCGCTTTGGTATGAGGCCAGATACTAGACGTACAATGTATTGGAGAACCCCTGGACGCCAAGAACGTTTTAAATCAAGCCAGGAAGTCCATGCATACAGTGGTAGAACAATCATTATATGGGCGGGTATCTGGATCGGCGGAAGAACCGAATTGATTTGGATCAGAGGCAATCTCAATGCACAGATTTACTCTGGAGAAACGTTACGATATTTGGTGGTCCTCATAGTATCCGAAATTTGTCGGGTTAAATCTGTTAGATTTTTCGTGAGCGCTGCTCCATATTCACGCAATATATTTTGTTTGCGATTGATGCTGTTCCAATTGTGATTTGCACGGCGGCAGATTACAGGAATATTTGGAATACTTAAAAAAAAAAAATTGCCGATTCGACATCATTGTTTTTTGTGTAATGTGCACGTGATTGCTTCTCAACGTTAAGTTCATTCCTGGTACCAGAGGGCCAGCCACCACCGGAAAGACATCAAGCTATACGTCTTGTTTAGCCTCATCTCTCTCCCACACTGAAGTAAGATTAACATAATACTTTTATAAGAGGTAAGCTCCTAGAAGCATGTCTGCCTAAAACTGTGACAGCTTTTGGGTAGCATGTAGAATTTTTCAGAATTATTGTCAATCTTCAGTAGTGGTCTGTGGTAGGCTGCGTTAACTGAATGATAGAACGCGGGGTTGTAATCGCAGCCGGTCATAGTAAAAGGTCTTATATCTAATCGCGCACTGCAGCAACAGTATGTAAATACGTGGACGCATCAGGAACATGTCGAAAGCACATAATATTATTAAACTTACCACTAAATACAAGTGGGTACGTACTTTTTGACGATTTCACAATTCCCTGAGTGTAGAATACAAATAAACGTGGGATCAACGCCGCCGCCGCGGTCTGGTTGAGCGAATACGACACACGACAATTTTGAAAACAAATACCACGAACTTTGTTCTAGCAAATATACCCCAAACGTTGAACAAATAAAAAGGTACGTAACGGTAAAATATAGAATCACCTCGGTGTGCGTTTACTACATAGTAAAGGCACATACGTAGATCTACGCGTTTATTTATAAACGCTGCTTAAACTTCACTAATGATTAACGTTTGTTTAACCATACATTTCTCAAAGTTTAAACATCTTTAAGTATAAGCAACATTAATTAATAAACCCTATAGTATCTGTGTCTTACATTGTTTTATAATAAAATAGCGCCTAAGGGTCAACGAAAGCTGCGGATTGTTCGAAAGAGTTACCGTGGCCCTGGCGCACAGGCAACTGAAGGAACACGGGTGGGTTTTAGTCAGTAAGAGTCTGACACGCCCTTTCGCTCCGCCCAGAGCGGGAGACGTCATTTGATGATTTCCCACCCAAAAAAAAAAAAAAAGGGTCAACGAAAGGGCACGCCACAATTGCGGCGGTAAGACCCCTCTTTGAGGAGTGGCTTGAGAGGCGCCACGGCGTCCTCACCTTCCGCCTGACGCAGGTCCTCACCGGACATGGCTGTTTCGGGAGGTTCCTGTTTCGAATAAGGCGGGAGGAAACGCCCGGGTGTTACCATTGTGTGGATCGACCGGAGGACACGGTGGAGCATACGGTGGAGGTCTGCCCGGCTTGGGCGGAGCACCGCCGTGTCCTCGTGGCGGCGATCGGCGGCGGCGACCTCTCGCGTCCGGCCCTGGTTCAGGCCATGGTACGGAGCGAGAGGGAATGGGAAGCCGTCACCTCCTTCTTCGAAGCAGTAATGCTCGCGAAGGAGGAGGCGGAGCGCGAAAGGGAGAGGCAATCTCTGCGCCCTCGCGACCCTAGCCGCCGCAGGAGGAGGAGACACCCTGGGCGTCGGGAGTCGATTGCCGACTCCCGGCCACCGTAGGCGCGGGCTTGCGGACGGCGAGCAATGGGCAGCTCGCCGTCCGGTAAGGACCAGGCCCGGGTCGACGGCGCGTCGTGTTCCACGCGCGCCTCAAAGAGATGTCAGCAAAATTGACGGGGTCCGATAGGACCGATGCCTGCCGGGGCTGCGGATTGTTCAAAAGAGTTACCATGGCCCTGGCGCACAGGCAACTGAAGGAACACGGGTGGGTTTTAGTCAGTAAGAGTCTGACACGCCCTTCCGCTCCGCCCAGAGCGGGAGACGTCATTTGATGATTTCCCACACAAAAAAAAAAAAAAAAAGGTTCAACGAAGACAAAGCGGCAACTATGCGAGCAATCAGCGTTGCCAACCGTACTATTTTACTAGTATTCATAAGATTATTTTAATAGTATTCATAAGATTTTTTGAGCGCTGGTACCTCAGTGCACTGAATTGCCGCGCCGATTAAAAAAAGGCTGCAAACCACTGGTATTTCCGCAGAAATATTTACAACCGCTAACTGTAGTTGAACAACTAATGTTGTTTGCGATGTCGGAAAAACGTTGACAACTACTTGTTTATCCAAAAAAACGTTGAGAGTCGCTGGTGTTGATAAGAAATGGTCGAAAATCACTAATAAGTCTGGAAAAAGGAATAAAATCGCAAGCGCAAGATTTTAAGTCAACGTCAGAATGGACGGTTACCACTCATAAAATACTTCGAAATAGTTCTTAAAAACACGTGGGCGCACTTTATTGGCAGAACATTCCAAATACATCTACGGTCACCAAAGTTGATAAGTAACCAGGGTAGTCGGATATAGTTGAAGTTTAGTAAGAAACCGGTGGACGTTTTCGAATAAAATTTATTTTAATTAATAGAAAACAAACAGTTAATTTATCAAATAAAATTTAATTGGAAAACATCCATCGGTTTCTTACTAAACTTCAACTATATCCGACGACCCTGGTTACTTATCTCTTTTGGTTACTGTACAACTTCTCAGCTATCCGACGAGATACAATAAATACCAGATATCTACAAAAAAATATAAAATGTCAAATTACTCGAAAGTGGTTGACATTTGCATATGGGTCGTAAGGGGTAATTTGGTTGCAAATTACCTCCCCTACCTCCCCTTAATGGATAACCGACATATTACTAATAACACTGTATAATAGAAAGAGAGTAAGAGAGAGAGAGAGAGAGAGAGATAGTTTTCATGGTTTTCGAGGGTGCTGAAGCCAATAGTGAGGTCAAAATGGAAATCTAAGACGGTGGCTGCCATTTTTTTTTAATTTTTAAAAAAATCTCCATATTAAATTACATTATAATTCGAAGAAAAAGCGTAAGAACCTTCGTTCCTGACGGGGCGGAGGTCCCCCGTCTCCACCGGTTTTTTTAAAATTATATTAACGTATATTTCCGAGTGTAACGAACTCCCATTACCAAGTGATCCGTCATTTAGTGAAATCAAAAGTGCAGTATCGTGTAATATTTCCGAAAAAGCAATTTATTGTTTTTATCAGTCACGAATTTAAGCTCTGAGTCTATTAATTTTGAATTTATGATAGATTAATATCAATGGGAAAAGATTCACCCATTATGCATGCCTTATTATAGTTACTCAAAATTCAATGGCTGTTATAATAATACATTAAAATACAAGTGTGTAATGATCAATGCACACGCGTTGCATACGACATTTTTCAACACACTTGCGAAGAAAAAAACAGACTTGTATTGTTATTAACTTTTAAATATTGAAACAATTTATGAAATAATAATTCTCAAAATAATACCGAATAGTTTTTGTTAGCATTGTGACAGTTTTTGTTATGGTATTGGTATTATTAATAATTTCGTTATTGTCATTTTCGGTAAATAAAACCGGTTTTTGGTAAATGTCGGCGTTAATGAAATATTTTACGTGAAGTCGAAATTTTTGATAATAATTAACGACACAACGAAAACGTTACTAAATATTTATGGAAAATGGCGCGCTGGTTTTGTTTTTTCCGCGCGCGGCCTAGCGATGCGCGTGCAGGTGTAAATAAAGGCACTGGCAAAACCGCTAAACAGCCCATATTAAAAATATAATAAACACAAAATAATGTTTGAAATGCGCAAATTGAGGTTAATAAGTAGTGAAAAATATATAATTTAATGAAATGATGATTATGTTGATATGTAGCCTAAATAGTTTATTTATTCACAAAAATATTCATTGTTGTATTTGTGTTGTATTCATTATTGTATATAAAAACTCTTTGCGGGGTTTGATAATAGAAAATGTAAAGTAAAAAACATTAGTGTGGCAATGTACAATAAAAAACGCTAGTGTGGCAATGTAAAATCAAAAACACGAGTGTATAATAAGCTGAATTATGAACCTAAATGCGTTGCCATAAGAGTCACATTATAGGCAAGTGTGTTGAAAAAAGAAATCGTTTGCCTAAACATATGTGGGCTTACATACTACGAGAAGAAATTTGAAAAGCGGTGAAAAGGCCATGTTCCGGATTTTCAAACACTATTCTATTAAGAATAAAGTCCAAAATACTTGTAAAGGTTTTTGCAAACAATGCAAAGCATTAATTAAAGTTGTAATTACCTGGCACAAAAAGCACACAAAAATTTAAACAGTCACCAGTGAAACGAATCGAAGTACCAGCAGAACTTAAAATGAATCTGCTATTAAATATCGCAATACTGTAGCTGATGAAATAATGAGTAATGGTGACAATGAACCACACCATACGCCGACAGTTGGTTGCTTAAGGCAAATTAAACATGAAGAAAAACAATCTTCGTATTACGACACAAATCAGATAATTAATCATTGTGGATAATTAACACCGTTTCTCCCTATAAGGAAGCTATTCGCTATATTTCTTTATATCCCTTTTACAAAAAAAAGAAAAAGTCAAAGATTAGTTCTCTGTGGATGCCACTGGCAGTTTTTTTAAACCATTGAAGGAACCTGAACAAGACAATAGAAGTTTTATTGTTATTACGTCTGGGAGCGTTTAGTGTCCCGCAAAGTGTTAAAGAACGTGGTCCAAAAAAAATATGTTTTTGGATATGTGAAAAAAATCACGGCAGTAGTATATATAACGAAGTTAAAAGAAAAACTATCACAGCTAAGTAGGCTTTACAAGTTAACGAGTAATATTCGACCAACTTATATTTGCTCTTGGAATGTATCGGAGAACATGTTTTTCAACTACAATGTTAAGTTTGTTCTCGAGATAATTTCATCCCAACTACGTAACCCTTCATTGTGCGTACTCCGACGCGCAGTTGACCGGTTTTTTTAATCAATCGAGCTGTTTACGCAAAACATTTGAATAATTAATAATTTTCGTTCAACTATAACTTTTTACTGAGATTTTTTTATAGGTGTCTTAACAAAATTAATCCTTATTTAATAGACTATTCAGTTACATAGGTTTCGTTAGTGGTAGATATTTGGACAACTTTTGCCCATTAGTTAATAGTCACGCAACGTAGCACCAACCGTGAGTGTTTGACTGACTGAAACTACTATATGTAACTGTTAATTGTGAGATGGATAGCGGTCTTATACAAGCTTGGCCCAGAAATGATCACACAAAAACCGAAATGTTTTATATTTCCATGGAAAGTCAAAAGAAAAATGTCCGAATTTTTACATTTGACCTGTCAATACGTCTCCAAATGACAATAACAATAATATTGTATTATATCTATATCTTCACACCAAATCCCTTGCGGGTAGGCAGAGAGAACCGAGCGCCACATGACACGGTCCTTCCCCTTAATCACCTCTTTCGCTTTTATAACATTCATAGCCCTTTTCCTGCACGCTGTTTTTATGACTCAGAAACAGACAGTATATCTAATCGACTTCCTTTAGCACATCACTAAAAATTTTAGTAGTCCTATGCGGTTACCGGATATTATCAACCTGGCAGTTTTGGCATTATTTTTAACATAAAGAATTAACGGATTTATCTACGACAGCAGAGTTTAGACAAGCAACTAATGTAGATTATATTCATATATATTTATTTCCAATTGGACGTTATTTCAGTGACATATCGAACTTTAAAATTTTGTAAAATCCAAGCTTTAGAGCGCTGGTACGCACCGTGACAAAGGTAGAAACTGGGTCGATACAATCTGGTAACACACATATTGAAAGTTTGCTGTGGAGCTTCCCGCTGTGAACGTGTTAATTCAAACCTGTCGATCGCGGAGTAATCCACTGTCTTCCAACAGATTGAATTTCACTAAAATGTAACGACTGTATCCCAAATGATTCATTTGCTATGCCCCAGTTTATAGAACGTTGGATTGCCGTTGGAAACCGGGCAAACTCAGAGTGGTCCGAGATGCGAGTTATAGGTAAACTGCAATGCGAAGATCCATAGCCCAAGAAAAGCGAAGTCTTCATGCAAGAACACAGAAATGCAAAAAATAATATCAAATAAATATCAAGGCAATGACATGTTTGAACAAAACACACGAAATCACAACAAAACATTAATGTCACAGAGTTATAGATAAAATAGAAATCGTCAAAGCTTACTATCCGACTGACAAGAAGTTTTTGGCGCGTGTCTTTGTATGGCACATAGTTATGCCCTATGTATGTAGGATTCTTTATTCTCTCTTAGCATCCAGACGTCTGTCTGGCTGCATTTTAATGATTCAGTAGTCGTTAGATTTTTGTTGACCGCCCAGCGTAACGCATTTCACTATCAATCGCAATCCACAGCATTTTGAAAGAAATTCCTTATACAATAACTGAAAGGTGACGTTTCACAAAATCAACATTTACTTTAGAACCCAAAAGGTAAAGTCGTGAAAAAGTTTTTTGTGCGTCAAAATAAAGGGCGACGAGGAGACGATTGCAAAAATATGACTTATGTGTGACTCTGGAGTCTCCAGGGTATTTATTTATTTTTATTGGCTCAGCAACAATTGTTTACACTGGTTTTATGCTAATTGTCTCATATAAAAGTGTGTTTGAAACAGTGCAACAATCACTTACGGTCGTAAGTAAATTTTTTGAAATCGTAGTGTCTTCGTCAAAACATAACAACGGCGTATATTTTATGTACTAAGGCGTACTCTTTCTAACACACAGGATGTTTCGTATATTAAAAAGAAAAATAAAATATTGCGTTGCATTGTTTATCTTTTAATGCCTCCCTCCTCGGACCAATCAAATTATCCTACCTGTGGACGGAGCATTAGATAATCTTAGTGTCATTTTTTGCTAGTGTGCGGATCTAGGTTTGTACTAAGTGTGCGTAACTAGGGTCGACGCTTCTAAGCATGTCGATAAAATTACGGTAATGGGTGAAATATACAGGATATAATTTAAATAAATACACACGCAATTTATTTTTGTTTATTGTAGGAAAAAAATATTAGTTACAGGTTTTTTTTTTGCTAATTACCTTTAAATAAAATCAGTTTGTTGTATACATTTGTAACACTGTTTTCGATTACAGTGTTTTTCATTATAAAATGTTTTCTAAGTTGTAAATACTTCTCGCCTATAGATTTTATTATAAAAAGATATTTTTGATCCTCCATAAAACCAAACTCTAGAGTACGAAATATATTTTTGTAACTAGAAGAAGGAGTCACTATAACATCGCGGATCATAGTATGTACAACTTTGCTGTTAATTTTGCTATGATGGGTGGATATCAAATATTTCCGCAAAACTTTTTCATTGATTCTTCTGACGAGCTTCTGACGACCCCTAACGACTGACAAAGATCCAGGAATGACAGCCGGGACCAACGGCTTAACGTGCTTTCCGAGGCATGGACGAGTCTCGGTATGTAAATATGGTCACCCATCCACGGACCAACCGCGGCAAACGTAGCTTAACCTGCTCGATCGACCCGTGTGGCTGTTATTGCTTAACCACAAGCCACCTTAATTAAAATGTAGTACATTAAATTCCAGCCTGTCGTTGAAGTGTACCGATTTTACATTTTAGGCAAATAAGTAGAATACGTAACAGAGTCGTGGTACTTTGCGCTGCGTGGCAACGTCGCTTTTAATGTTCAAGAATTAAAACTCTGCTTTTTGACCTAATTACTGGACCGATTTCGTTAATTTCTTGTGTATCGTCAGCAAAGGCGATAACAAGAATGTGGTTTGGTTTATTGCAATGTGTACTGTAGATAATCCAGGCTTATAGCAAGACTTCTCAAAGTATTTGGAACAAAGCCTTGGATTTGGTTTGAATGTTTTTGGTTCCCAGTTCTCACATCTTACAAGTTTAATCCACTCACTTCTTATTTCAAGTCATTTTGGAAACCCGTAAAGTAAGCAAATACTATGTATTACAAAATTATTAATAGTTTTAGTCAGGTTAGGTTTATTATATTTTAATTGTATACATTGTAATTTCGTATTTATAAATACGAATAAAAAGTTATTACTATCTAAATGTCTTATATAAAGATACAACAAAGTGTTTCCGAAATAACACAAAGCCTGAAAATTATAAAACTTTTAGAACTCAGATCCAACCAACATATTATTCTTGCGTCATCAGCGATCACGTGACTTAAACAACCATGAAAAATAACCTAGATTTTTTTTCTTATATAAATAATATAATATAATAATCTTTTATTACAGAAGAAAGTGGTTACAATCTTTAATAATTGACTGATTGATTGATTATATTTATCGATAAATTTTGTAGTATTTTGTTATTACATCACTATAAATAACGCCAAAAACAATGCATAGATGAATACTAATCAATGCAATGAAACATGGCTTTTTATCAATGTTGAGTAAGAAAATCTTACTCGTAATATGTAAATCTTTATGATTGTCGATTTTATGGATAAGAATCTAATTATTTAGACTATAAAACTGATTACAAAGACTGAAATAATAATTCTGAGACATTTACACCTCCTTTTGTTATTCTCGATGGACAAAACACAGCTACACAGGACCTAGTTTCACGTTTTTAGTAAATTTTTAGTCAAATCACTGAGATATTTTTATATTTCGCAAAAATACTACACCGAAACGCAATTTTTTGACAAGCTAGGATGTCAGCTAGTGACACGATTCACACAGCCAGTGTGATGTTGAAAGTCTTACACCATCTAACTCTTTTACTCGTACTTATGCTGAGTGAAATATGCAGAGAAAACAATAACTTATTAAACAAGCAAGCAGTAAGCTAGGACTCCGTCCTTATGATAATTGGTCCGAGCCGCCCTCTATGTTAGTTAAAATTCTGTGCAAACCATAAAAGACACATGACAAATGCAAGACAATAACGGGCAGTAAGGATGATTATGAAAGATAAAGAAGGTGTTGCCATTCCATAGTTTTAAGACTGGACTAGTCTATTGATTTAAAATTGAAATTGATATATTAATCAATTATTAAATTGAGTTAATTACAGTCTAGTTATTAATCAATACGCTTTAAATACAGTTATAATATTTTATTTTCAAAAAATTCTCGTGTATTCCTATGTCCTAATTACCATCTTATTTCCAAAACTGGCAACATACATATCTCCCGGAATACTTGAATCAAAATAATTATATTTTAAATTGAAATATCTCCTGCAAAGTTTTGCCAATTAACGAAAGCTGTGGTGGGATTTTAAATATTATCACTTATTTTTTAAATATACCTAATTATCTCTTGCCAAACTTCTAGTTCTTATATTGTTGATTGAAGGCTAAATTGAGGCTAACGTAAGCTTTACATTGTAGTTGTGAGTAGCTAAGGGATTTGGGGCAGAGCTTTACTGTTTCGATGAACAAATAGGCCTAGCAAGCAGTTTATTTTGCAATCAAACATAAAGTTATATTGTTGACTTAAGACTAAATTGAGGCTAAAGTAAGCTTATCACGGCTTTACGTTGCAGTTGTGCCCAGCTGAGGGATTTTGGGCAGAGCTGTACTGTTTCGATGAACAATCAGGCCAAGCCAACAGTTTCTGTTGCAAACAAACAGATTTTTATAAGTAGGGAAATTAATTGGATTGGCTGAAAGTTAATTAAACATTTACACTTATACATTTATATGTTACTGTGAATGTGTATGTTAACATTCACCAAGCTAGCTGGTGAGTGAACGTAATTTATTATTTTCGTAACGATTTCTATCATTCGGTCACCACGAAGACTTGGTGAATCTTCGTTATAAGCGAAATTAAGATGGCTAATCACGATTTAGAAAGAAAAATCCATAAAAAGAAGTCACAAATTGTTACTATCGGCTTTTAGCCATAATCAGATGTTTTCTGAGATTAATTTGGATTGGGTGCGCTTATATAATATTAAATGACACCGTAAGAGTTAGTAGACACTAAATAGTTCGGATCTCTGGTCTATGTCTAGTATTTGCCATCTTTTTAGGCGAGTTACATCTTCCTGTCGATTTATTAGGTTCTTAGCCAATTCGTTTGTGTGATTATTGAGTCTCTCTTTATATCTCTAGCTTATTTTACAGGCTTTAAGGTCGGTATCTCCAAGTATTCATGTATTTCCGTGTTCCTCACGAAAGAGTGTGCACTTGAAATAGTTTTTAGAGCAGTGTTTTGAAATCTTTGGAGGATCTCGATATTAGAGTTGCTAGCACAGCCCTGGAACCTACCCCGTAGGTCCAGATTTGCTTTATAAATAGCCTTGTAGACAAATAGTTTGTTACTGAGGGACAGCCGGGATTGACACCCTAGTAACCAAGATAGACCTATGAATTGTAAGGTGGCTTCTGTTTTCTTGGATTAAATGTGGTTAGCCCAGGTAAGTCTTCTATCCAGGTGTAGACAGAGATATTTCACACTGTTATTGCTTGGTAAAGGTTTGTCTTCCATAGGCACAGGTGGACCTTCGCCTTTCGGGCGTGTGAATGTTACTTGTGTCGATTTAGTTACGCTAGGTTTAATTCTCCACTTCTGAAGCCACACGATAACTTTACTGAGCTGTTCCTGTAGTTTCAACGATGCGTTGTTCGGGTTACTATCACTTGGGGTATGTTGCTGTTACAACATTTTCTGTTTCAGACAAGTCTGCCGTATATATTGAGTAAAGGACTGGGCCAAGCACTGATCCTTGTGGAACTGAGGCGGTAATGTAGTATAACTTTGATAGTTCTTCCTCGTATTTTACTTGGAATCTTTTTTGATCCAAGTAAGATTTTGGGATCATGTAGAATGAGTTTGGTAGGAGGGTTTTAGCTTGTACAGTAGTCCTTTGTCCGAAACTCTATCGAACGTCTGTTGGATGTCAATGAATACTGCAGAACAATACTCATTTTTCTCTAGAGATTGTCTTATTTTGTGAACAACTCGATGTACTTGCTCTAAAGTAGAATGTGTTTCCCGAAATCCTAATCGGTGATCAGGTATAATCTTATTCACGTCCAGGACTGGTTGCAGTCAGCCTGTATGAGCTAGGTTCTGTTGGTGGTTTCACTGGATTTTCAAGCATACAGATTTGTGATATTTTCCATAACTTTGGATAGTACTGTGTTCTAAAAATGCCATTGAATAGCATTGTTAAAAATACTTTTGGTTTTCTAGGTAGTTGCTTAATGACTTTACCCGTTATTAGGTCGAAACCAGGAGCTTTTTTGATTTCCAAGTAATGAATTGTTCGTGCTAGTTCCCTTGAAGTGACAAGTTTGAGCGTGGTGATAACTGCCGGTCACTATTGATCATTCGGTCCACTTCTTCAAATTCGGTCCACCACTAGTTTGGAGTGAAAACTTTGCTTAGGTGTTTAGCAAAAAGTTCAGCTTTTTGGCTTCCACTTCTAGCCCACGGATCGTTGGAAGACATCCTTAAAGGTAGAACTAGGTAACCTAGGAACTAGGAAGAAGGTCAAATGTGTTCTCTGTGACTCATGATCTATCTGATTTTTTGTATTTGTTCTCTGTAACTTTGTGTGGTAAACTTTGTCTTTCTGTGTTCTCTGTGATTCCGTGCGGTCAGTGTTATCTCTCGGGTATGCTTTGTGTGTTTCTGTAAGGTCTACTACCGATATATTAGGTGTTTTGACAGCTTCACTGTACAGTCCCAAGCTTTCTATTACGCTTGGTTGATAACTTTTTGGTTGGGTAGCCCTGGGGTTTTTTGCAGGTTCGATGATTATCGTGTCTGTGACAGTTTGGAGCTCATTACTTGCAGTGTTTTTTTACGGTACTTTCAGAGTGGGTCTCGTTTTTGGATGTGGTTGATATTTGATACCAGTATGCTTTCTTGCTACAATTTCCTTATATACCTGACATCCTTTGTAGCTAGCAGGATGACTTCCTGAGCACAGCGCGCATGCCACTGGGGTGTTTTCATCTATTGAGCACATCGTGGTTTTGTGTGCCCCGGCACACTTCACGCATCTGTACGGCCTCATACAGTTACTTTTGCTGTGCCCATATTGCTGGCACCTCTTACATTGTACCACTGTCGTTTTTCTTATTGGGTCTTCTATTGTAAATATTTGGTTGTTTATGACCTTACTTTCCTTGACAAGTCTGTCATTTTCATTTCTACATTGACAAATAATGTATGGGCTCTTTGGTTCCTTGTTTCCGAGCATTGACTATTTCCCATTGTAGCCTGTTTCCAGTTATCTCTATTGCTTCTATGATAGCATCTTTTGGTGTGCTGACGTGAAGGTGTTTAATAACAATCCTTGCGTGCGTGTAAAAGTGTGATCTATTAGTTCTTTGCTTCTTGTATGCTCTATCAGGGTTTTAAATTTGTCGACCGTATGGGAAGAGATGATGAGCAGATTTTTTGATACTATTTTGTAAGTGTAATCATCCTTTTCCACAACTTCTTCGATGAGTTGGGTGAGTTTCGCAAGGTCGTCAACGCCATACAGCATTATTGATAGTAGTTTAGGTGTTATTTTGGCTGGAGCATCTCCCACTTCCACATCTAACAATTCAAAGCTGTTACTTGTTCCTATTTCTAAGGAGATACTCTGTTCAGGATTATTTATTCCTTAGAGATAGTTGATAATTCCGTCGCTGTTTTCTTTTGGATTGATGAATTCTTGCCTCTTTTTCATCAGGAGAGCGCGTTAATGTTGTACAGTCTGCTTTGTTCATTTTCTTTTAATTGTAGGTTATCAATTCGTTTTTTCTGGCTCATTCCGCTAAGTGATGCTGATCGTTAGCAATGGAGTAAGCCTAGATGGGATATTTGTTGAGCCAACGTTTTCTTTGGTTATTCCGGTAAAGTTTCACTGGGTAGCAATCCTTTGCGCCCCCCTCCCCTTAGAATACGTCAGGTAGCCCGACCTATGCTCAGGGAGGGATTAGCGGGCTCCACCGGTACGCGCCTGGGGTAGTTTATCTTTAAGTCTTGCTTCTTCCATAGTTAGTGTATTTTTTTCCATTTGGGTTGTCTTGTCTTCGCTTTGCCAGGTAATTCGGTTATGGCGCCGAATATTCGCCTTCATCTTTCATACGCAGCTGCAGTGATCACGAGGTAGGTCATAGGTACGGGGCTCGTTATAGACCGCAGCATTGCCCGGAGGAGACGACTCACAAAGATGAAAGTATATGGGCCGATTGCTTGACCGCGTCGGCAGTTTAGAGATGTTGGGAACGTGTACGAAGAACTTGTAGAAATAAAACATAAATTGATAAAAATTGTTTATGGGGGAAATATTTCATTGATGATTGCCTTTTTAAATGAATGAGCCTGTTTTAACTTTCTGTTTTTTTTTTTCAATGTTGATCGCAGTAGCTATGCTAGGCACCCCGACCAAAACGGTTAAGTTAGAACTGGTCGCAGTTAGTTACTTGGCTAAGGCACGTCACAAAAAGACGAAGTAGTATACGGGGTGTAAAAAGACGCATCACATAGCCGTCAACTGCCACAGTGCGCAATGTAACTCACGCAACACATTGTGCTTATGGGTGCATGCACCGGTACACGTGTCGTGGAGGTATTTAAAGTTATGTTATATAACATTACGTTTGGAACTACGTTTTGGAATGGGCAACTAGCTTCAACTTTCTGACTAACTGACCGAATCTTTGACAATTCAAAAGTGCTTGTAAAAGGTTTAACTGAAATAAATGCTTTGAGTTTGAGTTAAAAACTTGTTTTAGTAAAAATACTTCAGTAAAAGTTGGAATTTTGAACTTCTATCTCCGTAATCAAAAGGTTCCCAGGTATGGACCAGTACAAAAAATTATTACAATGACGGGGAGTACAAATGACTCTCGGCTTCGTTAAGTGTCTTTTGACACCCGTTATTAGTGTATCGATTAGTAGTTTTAGGAAAACAAAATGGGAATTATTTGGTAATTAATTAAATATATATGCCATTGTTTATCAGAAATACAATCAGTATAACATGACTTTCTCGCTTTTTGAACAAACACTGGCGTGTTCACATTCACGTACTTTGTAAATCGCTGCTCATTCATAATTAATGAATGAATGAAACAATTTCTAATTTACATTCCATCAAAATTGATGATCGAAATACACCGGTGCATCTTAACATTCACAAATTTCGGACATTCACAGTAAGGGGCCATCTTGTCATCACGTGAGGGTTTTTAGGCCACTTTTATACCCCCTTCCCCTCTTAGTGAAACGTCGTTAGGTTTTAAGGCTACCCTTACCCACCCTCTCTCAGTATCAAGTATATTATTATAATTGAAAAGATCAGATATTTTTAGACTTTATAAATTCATTGTTGGTATAAAATATTTTTACCATTACCATACCTCATTAAATTACATTATATCGTTTACCGAAAAAAAAACATGACTGTCACTGTATCCCATCGTGATAAAGCGTGTTTTTTTTTCTGAAACCCTTTCCCCCTTTTCAAATTTCTCTTGTTTAAAGGACGACCCCTAACATATTATATAATAATAATCCCGATTCTGATGTCTGTGCACTGTCTAAATAAAACGAGAAAGACCCAAGAGTAGTAACTGTCAAATTTGGTTGAACTTAAATTCTATACCGGACTACACGCCAGTACATGTGGCCAGGAGGGTCGTGCAAATTTTGCAGTAAAGCTGCTACCCGCGTCTTGCACGAACACGCTTAATAGCAGATTTACTAAAACCGCTGAAATATCTAGGTACATAATTATATTATATATTTTGACATGTCGCCACATCAGTAGATTGCACTCATGCAAAGTTTGGGCGACTAGTAATAATACATAAATTAATGATGATTTCCCATGTAAACTTTCATTTTTCCCGTTTATAAACATATATACATCAACACCATTTTTTCTTAATGTTATACAGAAGAGCCAATAACCAATTTTCATGGAATTCATTTTTGGTACCAACTTCCAACCTTTTTTATCCCGTTTAAGGAGACGCTATGCGATACGTGTCGCCTTGTGCGTCGTATAGTGCGGTCAATTTGAACGTACATTCATCATATTCAAAATGTGTTCGTCACTTTAAAGGCTACTTTTTTTTGCTCATTGCACGATAGAATCTACTTTACCGACTCAGCATTATACACTCTTGGACGAATTTAGAAGAAAGCAAAAAAAGTGTGCATCTATAAAACAAAATTTTATGGATATATTTTGTGACAATTAAGTTTATTAATTTGGATTCTGCTTATTGTTCGTTAATTTAAAATTGCAAACGTTTGAAAAACAAACGATCAAATGAAAAAAAATAACAAGGAACTTTACAGAAAAGAAACATTTTTGTACTTAACATTATATTAATTTTCATAATAAATGCTTAAGAAAGGCTATGACGTGGGCTATAATCAGTACTTAGTGTTACTCCCTCTAGTTCTACGAACTACTTCCAGTCTATTTGGCATACTCCTAATAAAGTTATAAATAAAATCTTGAGAGATTGCGTTCCATTCTTCCTGTAATGCGTTTCTAAGATGTTTTAAATTAGCAGGGGTAGGATTTATTTCCTTATTTTGTCTTCCAAGCTTATACCATACATGCTCTATGGGGTTTAAGTCGGACGAGCGCGCTTGCCACCACATAGCATTGATTTCAACGTCTCGAAGGTATTTGACAACTACGGCCGCAGTATGAGGGCGTGCACGGTAATGCATAAAAACAAATCTATCTCTTAGAAAAGAGGCAAATTGAACTACAATTTCTTCCAAAATCTCAGTTACATATCGTGCCACTGTTAGTGACTTATTTTCAATGACGCGGAGTTCCGTTCCATAAAAATATCTCCCCATACTATAACTGACCCTCACTATATGTATCCCTAAAAAATTCAGTTAGTAATAAAAAAAAATTTTTCGTCAAATCAACATATTTCATCCCTATTATCTTAGTCATAAACCGCAATCGAGAATTTTCGTATAAGAATTATTTGGGCGTCTCATTAAAACGAAGCTATTCTTGAACATTCAGCTTGATAGTAATTACTTTCACATTAAGTATTAGTACCACAACTTTTGAGCGTAGGACCAAGATGACATACCATGCAATTTGTAGGACAATGTGGGTGGTAAACTATGCAAATGTAAGCTAAACTATAAAAAAAATCAGCTGGTTAGTAATTATTTTTCATGACCTTGTTTATGATACATGTTGGAGAGGGCGGACTCCCTAACAAAACCTTATATTTTGTAGGACAAATATTTTTTCATGTTATTTAGATAATTATCTCGATAATTAAGAAAGAAAGATTCGGTTAGTAATAAATTTTTAAAATTCGTCGAAATCAACATATTTTATCCTTGCTACCCGTATTAAGCTACCATTTACCAATGTTACTGTAAGGAAAAAAGTTGGGCGTCTAGTCAAAAGGAAGCTACTCACGAAAAATCAGCTTGTTAGTAATAAATGATGAAAAGTGTTCCAGGGATCCTGTACTATATACACTCTTGGACGAATTTAGAAGAAAGCAAAAATAGTGTGCATCTATGAAACAAAATTTCAGGGATATATTTTGTGACAATTAAGTTTATTAATTTGGATTCTGCTTATCGTTCGTTAATTTGAAATTGGAAACGTTTGAAAAACAAACGATCAAATGAAAAAAAAAATTACCAGATTAGAAAAAATTAACAACTTTACAGAAAATAAACATTTTTGTACTTAACATTATATTAATTTTCATAATAAATGCTTAAGAAAGGTGAGGACGTGGGCTATAATTAGTACTTAGTGTTACTCCCTCTAGTTCTACGAACTACTTCCAGTCTATTTGGCATACTCCTAATAAAGTTATAAATAAAATCTTGAGAGATTGCGTTCCATTCTTCCTGTAATGCGTTTCTAAGATGTCTTAAATTAGCAGGGGTAGGATTTATTTTCTTATTTTGTCTTCCAAGCTTATACCATACATGCTCTATGGGGTTTAAGTCGGGCGAGCGCGCTTGCCACCCCATAGCATTGATTTCAACGTCTCGAAGGTATTTGACAACTACGGCCGTAGTATGAGGGCGTGCACGGTAATGCATAAAAACAAATCTATCTCTTAGAAAAGAGGCAAATTGAAATACAATTTCTTCCAAAATCTCAGTTACATATCGTGCCACTGTTAGTGACTCATTTTCAATGACGTGGAGTTCCGTTCCATAAAAATATCTCCCCATACCATAACTGACCCTCACTATATGCCTCTTTTCCAATGATGTTGCACTAAGCGTACCTCTATCCCGGGCGTCTCCACACTTTAATCCCTCCATCATCTGGCTTCAGGCAAAATCTGGGTTCATCTGTGAATAAAACTTGACTCCATGCTTCAACATATTCCAATTTTTGTGATTACGAGCAAAATTAACTCGAGCTACTCGATGGCATGTGGCAAGAAGGTGGCCTCTGGCAGGCAAGTGTGAATTTATTCCGGCCGATTTCAGTCTTCTTCTCACAGTTTTTGTGCTTACTGTTACGCCTCGAACTTCTCGGAGCTTCGTTCGTGTTCCGTTTACGTCCCTGTCCTGCGAGTCTCATATACTGTCTGGTCTGCCGATACCTCTTGACAACTCGGCGTACCACAGATTTTGATGCTCGTAATGTTTGGGCCACATGTTTGCCAGTGTGCCCAGTTTCAATTAAAGTAACAGCTCTAGGATCTTGAGTGGCGTTCAGATCTGGCATTCTCAGTTTACTTGCAGTAACAATTCACACTTAAAACGATAAACAGGGCAGTCAAGGCAAACATTTTCACAAAACTTAAAAAACCCAAACTCAAAAGTTGGCAAAAAGTATGAAAAAACGCAATATTACGCAATAATTACATAAAAACTAATTAAATTTGAAAAAAGACATTACCAAACTTTTTTTGAATAGCATTATTTTACTGGCTATTTACAAACATTTTGTAGCCAGTACGCACAATAATTACAAAGGGAGAATTAAACCTTTTTTGCGTTCCTCTTAATTTGTCCTTGAGTGTAAATTGCGTCGTCACGTCAATACCGCAGAATCAAATCAAAACAAATTTTTTTATTGGAACAAAAACCAGCTTCAAAATGTTTTAATGTTCGTTAGGTAACAGCTACATTAATTAAAAAACTGTGTTGCAGCCATTAGCGCCCACCTTCGAGAGGGGAAACGTCGGTGTTCCAACATTTATTATATTAAAGCGGTAAATCAAAATAGTTATAATAGAACCTAAAGTATAAGTAGGTATATAAACTATTTACCTAAAATATTACATATTAATTATTTATTACATTTAATTCCTATTACTTTTAATTATCAAAACCTTAAAAATAAATTAGGTTTAGATGTTTCACTTGTCTAATGTGAATATGAGAGTGTGTATGTATGTATGTGTGTAGGGTGTATCTGGATGTGCCTGTGTTTGATTGTATACTCAGGTAGATTATTACGAAAGGAATATGAATACCAGGATATATGTATTTAAATCAATTAATTAAATTCAGCCATGTTCTTTACATGTCAAACCGAATTAAAATGCGACACTAACAATTAAATAAAAATGATATCAACTCGACGTTGGTCAACGGTGTATGCTATTTTGATCGTTTTTTATCAAGTAATTAAATATTGTTTTCTATGCAATATTTGGCTCAGTGCCGTTGCTGCAAAATGTATTACGTGTCCTAACTTGATAAAAGAAAGAATTTGAAAAACTGACGCAGGTATAAAAGACTGCAGGCTTAGCATGACGCTTTCTATTTCTACAAAGAATCTACATAGCTGTTTCTACACAAAGTAACATTTCGTTTCTCCATTTTTGACATCGCACCGTAGAAATCCCTCTACAATCTATCACTTTGTCTTTCGTTTCTAACGATCTTTCTCTAGGTTCTTTTTTATGTAGACTATTACAGAAGAAAGTTTTCTATCCCAAACTGACAAAATCACTCTGACAACTGACATTTGTCTAAGGTAATGAAGACAATTTGATTTTGTAATCGCCATGCTAAAGACATGTAGAAAACGTTCTACTTTCCACACTTTCATCTTTCTACACGGAACGTCATTTTTGTCTACTCTTCCGTCGACAAAACGGTGCTAAGCCTGCTGGACTGAACATGGCGATGTTCTAATAGAATATAATCTGAGTTTATATGTACATTACTATTATACATACTGACAGGGCTAATAGTAGAGGAGCTAGCGACATCGGATTAGTGATTCTGAACAGTTGTTTAGCGATTTAGGTTTCGCACACCTCTAGTTTTTCAACTAGTTCATCCTAGCCCGACGCGTCGGGACCGCTATTTACGTGGATTTTCCAAACCAACTCCCGATGAACCTATTGCTTATTATTATTATGAACATAAGCTACAGACGATATTATTAATTAAGTCAATTTTTTTTACCAAATTTGTACAATTCGATACAGGGAAAGTAATATTGGAATTCTAACCGAAAATCGTTATTTGAGGTGCACCTCAAATAAAATTGTCAGACTAAAAGCTTTTTATGCGCATTAAGCCGTGGTTCGCCAATAACTGTAAGATAACTTCTTTTCTGCGGTAGACATAAAAATTAAGTAACATTCAATAATTAAAATAACGCTTGGTGTAATTTTGCTAAGAATTGTAAAGGTCAGGCAGGCTTTACTAAGTAAAAAGTATGTACTATGTATTTAGTCATTACTAAATGAAGAGTCCCGCCAATTCCTTTACACAAATAGACGACCCCGACACATTAGGCCGGCAATCGGGAAAATCGATATGTCACATTTATCGGTGGAAAATTCATGAATTGTACTGTCATTTGGTTATCATTTTTTATACCGTGAGTACTTTTCGAAGCATGTGTTGTTTTATTTAATGTTTGAAGCGAATTATGGTTAGTACCCCTACGTTTCGCTTCGTATGTACGTACGAGTAGTTATAATGTATTGCAAAACGACAATAAGACAGGAAAATGTTTTTGTTTATTAGTAGCCGGTAGGTGGGTTATGTTATAGTGGAGAGCAAGTGGGTGCAGTGGTCGGGCGCGAGCGTGGGAGCGGGCACGGGCAGCGGCGCGGCGCGGGTAGCGGTCGGCGGCCCGGCGCGCCGCCGCGCCCGCAGTCGGTCGAGCACGGTCGCGCGTCGTGGTGCTCCCTGCCGCTAAACATAATACCAACACACACATTTACTCTACCCAAACAGAAAGTAAACTTGCACGCATTTACGCTCATATTATAACATTAATCATCACCGATATATATATTAGATAAAAACACACGTAGGTATATAATATGTCGATCAAGATATTATAAAATAGGTACACTATTATTTTACGAACATTTAAACAAATATTACTTTAAAACTGTGTGATATTTTAGGGAGTGTTTTTAGCAACGTATCAAAGTTTAATCAAGTATATTATTTCAGTATTTTAATAATGTTTTGACTATTAAACCAACGTTTTTCAAACAATCATTCAGTCCAGAAATAATATTACTTGTGTACTTGAAATAATATTATGTAGTATTTTCTTTAGATAACGTGATTGTTTAAAGTGGTGCCGAACCTTTAAAGGTACAGCGAAAGCTTTATTTTGTTATGTAGAAAACAATTGTAATCACAATATTGAGTATGTAATAGCATTAAGTATGTCTTATTTATTTTACCTCGAGGTGTCGCATACATTTACTTTGAACCTTTTAAGCAAATTAGCATCTAATTGAATATAACGAAATTACCGCGTCGCGATACATGCGATCAAATGTGGGTTAATTTCATATTTTTTTGTATTCTCACCATTGGTCAAGGATTTGGAAAGTATTATTGCTGAAAATGGTTAATATTCATCAACATGGAAAATCGCTGTAACAATGTTTTCCCAGGCATGCTTTTCCATTAAAATTAAAAACTTTGTATGTAGAACGAAGTACCTACAGGCAATCTGGGTAACTTAAACCTTCAATATAAAGTTTGCCGAAAATTCTATTTACAAAATTTTAATAGTCATAGTCATAGTCATTTATTCATGAACAATTATTTGTATCTGAATTTACACATTTTAAATAATAATAATAATCATAAGTACAGATGCAAAAATTAAAAATAAAATTATAAATTCATTAAACAAGGTAAATAAAAATAAAAAATTACAAAAAGAATCAATAATTCAAAAAACGCTAAATTGAGTGCAAAAAAGATATCATTAATAATAAAATAGATTCAAAATAATTAATTACACGTCATAGAATTTAAAATAATTAAAACACATACAATGACAATAAATACAAATTACATTAAAGATGTCATGAAATAATAAATTAATAACAAAAGAATAAATTACACGTCTTAGAATTAAAAATAAATAACACAAAATACATGTCTTTATACCTATAAAAATTACCATTACGATGTCAATATTACAAACTTTGTAAAGAATATGTAGAAGGGTCCTTCTAACCTTCTTGATATTGTTTACAAAGTTTGTTGCAAATAAACTAGGCTAAATAAACTGTAAATAAAAAATGGCTCGAATGGAATTTTAGGCTAATGTTATATTGAAGGTTGAAGTTTCCCAGATTGACTGTACATCTTGAAGTTACAAAAGGAATTATGTAGAGCTATTTAGACTAGGTAAATACATATTTTCAACAAACTGTCGCAAAATATTTTTAGTTCTACGAGTTACGAAAGAATTTGTGAAAATCCGTGACTTGAGACCGTGTCCAGTGGACTGGTTTTTTTAAAGAAAACATTTCATAGTGTAACGATACCAAACATATATTATATTTTTAATTATTTATACCTGTAACAGAACTTATATACAATTATATTCAAGATATAAGCTAAATGAACCTTAATTCAAAATTTGATTTGAAGGATATTTCGACACTAAGTTGTTCTAGAAATAGTTATGAAGCAATTAAGAAGAAAATATGGTTTAACCCGGCGCAGTGTTACAGTTTCGATACTAAAAGTACCTATATTGTCAGTGCTCGAAGAAATTAGTGTCTGATTGTTGGATTCAACGACAGATTCGTTACTAAAAGTATATTGTCAGTGCTAGAAGAAATTTGTGTCTGATTAGTGAATTCAGCGACAAACGCGGCATTGATGGTGAACTAACTAGTAATATTTGTCAGGATACTTTTCATTCTGGAAATGGGGCACATCAGGAAACTGTATTTTGGGGTGTTTAAAGAACGATAAAATTAAGATTTTACATTTTTATCAAAATATAAAGATATAAATAGTCCGGACCGCTAGAATAGGTAACATTCTTTCGTTTCTGGTATAAGAACTCAGTCGTGAATAAAGTTTTATGCAAGAAAATTGCCTGGGGCAACGATTTTCTAAGTTGGTTAGAATAAAATTGTCCAATTTTTTTTTTATTGTAGCGATCCTCAACATATTATATCATCCATTAACAATACTACACACAAAATGTAATTACACATATATATAGTAATAACAACTTTTACTTTGTATCTCTTTGTGTTTCTGTGTTAGAAAAATTTAAACTATAAATATGATTTTGACTCTCCGTGCTATGTTTGTCATGTGTGTACTGAAAATACATATACATGGTGCCTTCCTTCTGATATTTTTCTTTTCTTCTATTACCTAAGTATATTTGAATAATTGAATTTGATCTTGTGGATTACCGCTAGTATACAGTATTACCTCCGCCAAATGTCTATTAAAGGCAGCCATTAGAACCTGTGGCTGAACTTTTAACCCTGGGAGTGGGGCCAGGTATTGTCTTGATGCAGTGGTGGCAGAGAAAACGAATTTATGTGATTCAGATATGGCGGGTCTCCCGTGTTTTGATAAGAATTGAGCGTTGTATACATAATGAGAGATATCATCCCCAGACACATGTGTGGACATTGGCAGTCAACAGATGCAGAGCTGTATGATTTTACATACCCTGAATTCCTTTGTTATGCTACTCACTGTTGTATTACTGATGCACAAACACGGAAACACCAGAAGGAAGGCACAATTATATTTTCATCGCACAAATGGTAACAAAGCACGAAGGGTCAAAGTCATACTTATAATTTTAATTGTTCTAAAATAGAAACACAAAGGGATCCAAACTAATAATTTATTATTATTATGTACCTACATAATATTAAAATTAGATAGACGTATATATTATTATGTGTAACTGTATTTAGTGTTGTTAGTGGATGATATCTGTTAAGGTACGCCACGGTAAGGACGCAAAAGGTTCCATGCATACATACATACATAAACTCACGCCTTCTTCCCATGGGGGGTAGGCAGAAACTACAGAACGCCACCTGCTACGATTATTACATACTCCTTTTGCCTCGTTTACGTTCATACATCTGGTCATACGAGTACACGGACGCCGGTTGCGAGTACTACGCACCTGACCTTTCTGAAGAACATATATATATATATATAAATATACATATATTGCATTGAACCTATATATATATATATAGGTTCAATGTAATTAGGTTTTAAAAAAATCCGTCCATTCGAGCGCCACGTTTTAACACCCGTGCGTCCATCATTTCGGATTAAGTTCAATAGAATTTGTCTGTATCACTCTAGTACTGAACTTCAGCTGCAGTCCTGACCGAAAAAGCCGAGTTTTCTATGACGACCGAAAATCATTAAACTGCTATATTTTTAAACCACTGTGACCCAGTTTACCATATTTTTGACTACATTGTGAGGACATATAAGATGGCAGCTGTTAGCAGATATAGCTCTTACAATTGCTTGACAGGCTGGGATAGCTATGACAAGATACCGAGGTAAATATTAAACAGTAATGTATACAGGGTGGCACGACATCGTCGCGCAAACTGAAACCATGAATTCAGCACATGATTTTAGACCCCCTAGTGTCGAAATTTTTAATCGGGTATCAAAAAAAAAAACAACTGTTTCCCGGAAAGATCAAAACCAAAATCAAAATCAAAAAAATTTTGTTTTAATACACATTGAATTTGTTTTTAGTAACCGACGACAAAATTTCAACGCAGTGAAGTTCAGAATCATGTACCTACTGAATCCATGGTAACAGGTCGATGTCCCTGCCAACCTGTATACCTACTCAGGTTTTTAATTTTCAGATCTAATTATAGCTTCACAAGTGAATAGGTACATGACTAATAAAACAATGATTAACTGCGTGTAACAAAAATGTGTAGCATAACCAGCCTATAATGTTCTCACGGCTGGGACACAGGCCTCCTCTCCATGAGAGGGAGCGGGCCGTAATCCACCATGCGAGCCCAGTGCGGGTTGGTATATGTCACATGTCTTCGAATTTTTGGTTCTAGGACATGTTGGTTTCCTCACGATATTTTCCTTCACCGTTTTGAGAGCAGTGGCGATGAAATAATTTACACAAAGTAAAGCGCCTGTCTGTCAACAGACACAGAACAACAAAAATGTGTACAGCACATTATCTACAGATATTCATCGTGTACTTTGGTACTTGTGCACATAGCAGTGTCTTTGCATGGCAATGGGCCAACAAGAATTTTAATCAAACATAATACCATGCAGAATAAACTCGTGACAATGATCTGTAACTGAAACTGGTCTGGTGTAGATAAGTATTTGAGGCGGGCTCATTCTGTAATAGCACTGCAAAATGCAGGCAACAGCAACGCAAAAGGCTCATGATGAAAAAAGAAAAACTAATTATTAAAAATGTACATTATACATAATTGATGGCTATTAAAGATTCTTCTTAAAAAGGTAACCACTTCACTTCATAACCACTTCTTAACCAACGCAACAAGTGAAGGCGGCGGACTTCAGCCGGTTCAGGCAGCCCGCGGGCAGTCTGATAGTGAATTCCCTCCTTATCGATATTTGTCTACTATAGTGGGGTGCGTCGTTAATTGATAATTTATCTTAAACTGAATGAATGTGCACCTTTTTATTATTAGTGGATAACTGGTAGCGTACACTAAACTTCAAAGTTAATTTTAGCGGCATAAGTTGTGAAACCACAAAGGAAACTTCTTCGTTAACTTCAAAACCGCAGGCAGGATGAATTTCTTCAGAAACATGTGACAGGAGGCCAGAGCAGCAAATAATGACATACTATCATATGAACCTTTATTTTTGATGACAAAGAAGGGCCCCACTGGCGTAAGGTTTGCTTAGAGTTAGCTAAACTCCTACTCTTTGAAGCATAAATATCAAAAGTAAACTTATTTAGAAGGCACAAAATGGGCGCCAGGTCAAGGGTCCTTCTAGATGTTCAGAGTGGCCCTCCAAAAGTTAGTTCAAATTTTTCCAGTTCAGCTATAACAACAACATTATGATTTAAAATTTTAGTTTCAAATGTTTGAACTATAACGTTTTTATAGACTAATTCAACTACGTATGATAAGGGAGTACCTGTTAAAAAAAAAACACGTGTGGCACTCGGGGACTGCCGCGATAAAGCTATTGCATAACATTTTCTATCAACTTATGCAATTATAATTATTTATTCATTTTTTATTTATGCAGTATGTTTTTTCTTTGATATTAATTCAAGTACAGTCGTACCATATATTAGGTCTTTACCTATGAAATTGCCGTTCTGCAGTACTGGCCATTTCAAATCAAAATAATTTTTGTTTGGCTATGAATTCTAATTTCAAATTAATTTTATTTTAAAAACATGGATTTTTTTTTCTAAAAGTAGTCATTTCTTTATTGATTAGTGTTACATTTTCATCGCATTTCAATCTTTTTCGTCATCATGGATACGTTAAAAATTCGAGTAATTATGGAATATGAGTACCGTCGTGGCAGCAACGCGGCACAAGCGGCACGCAACATCAACGACGTTTACGGAGCTAACTCTACAAACCAACGCACCACCTGTTATTGGTTTGCTCGCTTCCGTTCTGGAAATTTCGACCTGAAAAATGAACCTCGCGGTCGTCCGAAGACTTTGGTCGACAATGACGAATTAAAGGCGATTGTGGAAGCTGATGATACACAATCTACGGCTGAATTAGCAGCAGCTTTCGACGTTAGCGTCAAAACAATATTGGTCCATTTGCGTCAAATTGGCAAGGTAAAAAAGCTTGACAAATGGGTGCCCCACGAACTCAATGATCGCCAGCGCGAAGTACGCGTCGAGACGTGCCTTGCACTGCTCAACAGACACACAAATGAAGAAATTTTGAACCGCATTGTTACCTGCGATGAAAAATGGATTCTGTTTGATAACCGTAAGCGCTCAGCAAGTTGGTTGGATCCTGGTTCAGCACCTAAACAATGCCCTAAACGAAAACTTACCCCTAGAAAAGTGATGGTCACTGTTTGGTGGTCTAGCGCCGGTGTGATTCATCACAGCTTCTTACCAAACGGGGTGAGCATTACTGCAGATGTGTACTGTGAAGAACTGAACACAATGATGGAGAAGCTGGCGCATCTCCAACCAGCATTGGTCAATCGCTCGTCTCCGCTGCTCCTGCACGACAACGCGCGACCTCATACTGCACAGCAGACGGTCTCCAAGTTGCAAGAACTGGGGTTGGAAGCTCTCCGTCATCCGCCCTACTCACCAGACCTTGCGCCTACAGACTACTACTTTTTCCAGAATTTGGATAACTTCTTGGCGGGAAAAAAATTTAATACCCGAGAGGCAGTACAAAATGCCTTTGAAGAATTTGTTGCCTCCCGTCCAGCTGATTTCTTTAAGAAGGGCATCAATAAACTGCCACTGCGATGGCAAAGATGCATTGATTGCATGGGTGATTACTTCGATTAATACAAATAAAAAATTCATGAAAAAAATTCGTTTAAATTTTTTCATACAAAACGGCAATTTCATAGGTAAAGACCTATTACATACACGTTACGCGAACGCTCGGCCGAGCTACATGGTAGGCGGAGTGGGGGGTGTTAGGTTTTATTTTCGTTACGGAATTTCTTGATTCGGTCGCCGCGCTCAAAGCCCGCGATAAAAGCTATGCAATAGCTTAAAAAAAAAACTATCGTGTGTTTAGTTATCAAATACTTGAATTCCAGCCGCCAAAAGTTAGTTTAAGTTTTTAATTTGCAAACTGTATGGCGCCCTAGATGCTGGAACTCTTACAATGACAATTACATTTTAGCAAAATCAAATTTGTGCCTCTGACGGACCGATGATTACAAATGCTTTTATTTCTAGCGACGCGCGACATGACTTCGTTAGTATCGTGCAGGCGTCGTCTGATGGTTCTTTAGGGAATAGAAGTTCTCGCTTCTTGTAAGACTTCTCTAATCCCTCTTACAACCCTTTACATTTGATTGATATTTTGAACGTTTTTGTGATATAAATCGAATCATAAATTATTTTATTTCTGTAAGTAGGTTTGTACAAACACTTTTACACGCCAATCATATTTTAAAAACTAGATGTGGTCATCGTTTCATAACTGACTACTCTGAGAAGAAAGGCCGAAACAAACTCAGAGGTCACAGTCTCTTTTGAAGTCCAGACATAATCTTGGTCAGATCATTTAAAGACCATGTTGATTTGTGTCTGAGATGGTCTTTTGAGGAAAAACCACCCAGATTGAGTGGATCTGTCCAGTCAGTGCACGCATTTGTCAGTAAACGTGCAGCTCAACTCCGAACTTAAGGCTGTGCTTTTTCCACTTTCCAATTAGCTTAAAATTTTCTTAAAAAAGGCGCTCAATGATTCGACGCACAATACCAAAGAAAGGACACTTGGGTAGGCCGCATAAATTACTCAAACTGCAAGACCATGATTAAAACTAAGAAGAAAAAACAACAATAGCTCACATAGTCTTTACATTCACAATATTAAAATAATACAATATTTTACAAAGTAAATATTCATGTCAATGTATACAGGATTATTGGTTATACTCGTATGTCGGCAATCCATTGAGGAGATGTAAGAGAGGGTATTTGCAACAAAATTACCCCTGAGGACCCTTACGCAAATGTCAACCATTTTCGAGTAATTTGACATTTTATATGTTTTTAGCGGCACAACTTTAAAAATATATTTAAAAATAATCAATGCATGTATTTTTTTGAAACTATTATTTTCTGCTTCTACTTCAATACAATAATAATCAACCATATAATGACAATTATCTTTAATAGTCTTACAAGTCGTTACAATATTCTATCATTTTGAGCAGGTTATTTGACTAAAATAGTCGATTTCTGCAAAAAAACACGGAAGTACTTTATCGGCAGAACATTTCAAAAACATGTACATTAAGAAAGAGTTTCAGAGAAAAACGGGGTTTTGCCTTCTATTGCCGGCGAGTTTCGAGGAGTGAGCTAGGCGGGAAATGGGAGGAGTCAGATGACCGAGTTGTTTGCCTTCCATTGTCAGCGGCCATGAGCGAGGAGGCGCAGACTGCGCGCACTGCTTCAATCAACAGCTCCATGTCGACACGTTTCACAATCGCAAGCGTACTGAACTGACTGCACAGAATATATATACCCCTATACCGTTTTCAAATTTAAAACGTATGTAGTAGGTATCTACATACAGTTTCCTACACTAAACTATAGAAATGAATTATATTTTGTTTTTTGACTGACTGACAAAGGACGAAAGCGGGCGAGGAAAGGGGCAGAGACGGCGAAGGGGGCGGAGGTAGAAGCAGAGTCCGTGCAAAACTAGTGGGCGACACAATGACACAGCGGACTCATTTTACTCGTTCAGTCCGCTTCGCCTACTCGTTCACAGTGGAAGCATTTCTATGAAATTTTGCGTTACGAGTCGAGCGGAGTCATTACGGAGTCCGTTAGAAATCCGCTCAATTCTTAACTGTTTATACTCTTTTGCTCCGCTCCGTTCGCTCATTTACAGTGGAAGCACTTCTATGAAGATTGCCGTTGCGAGTTAAACAGACTTCGTACGAAGCCCACTCCGCTCGCAGTGGAAAGCGGGCATAATGGATGGTGAAGACTATTTACTCCTTTCCACTCAGCTATTTCCCACTCATTGTCCTGTCGCAGTGGAAGGCGGGCATAATCGTGTAGCTCAACTCAGAACTAAGGAGCTCAATCACTCGACGAACAATACCAAAGAAAGGACATTGGGTAGGCTGCATAAAATACTCAAAACCGCCACACGGTTATTAAGTTATGTATTCAATCTAGCGTGCAAACTACTCACAGTTACAGTCAGGTTTCTCTTTAAATGTCATCAAAAATATCATAAATTATGTCAGGTAAATCAATAAAAATAATAACGACATTGTTAATTATAAACCACTTAGTCTAAAATGGTTTGTTGCTTGGGGGTACATTGAAGTAGCTTAATTAATCCCAAGCCTTTTTGCCATCCAAGTAACTTTTAACTTTATAGAAACCTTTTTCAGAGTTTCGGTTTAATAAATGATTTAAATTTATTGAGGCTCAGTTCTTTAACATGACTTTGGAGTCTGTTGTAAAAACGTCTACTTTGGCACTTAAAAGAATTACTAATTTTTTGGAGCTTAGTCGTGGGCACAATAAGTAAATCTTTGTTTCTAGTATTTATGTTATGAATGTCGCTGTGTTTAAAATATAGATTAATATTCTTTTTTGCATAAATCAGGTTCTCATATACATATTGAGATGCGACTGTCATTATGTTTATTTCCTTAAAATCCCTCAGTGAATGCCTACAACTAATGTTATAAATTGCTCGAACGGCTCGTTTCTGAAGCAGAAATATAGTGCGTGACATTATATCCAACAGTAATGTGATTTTATATCCACCGGTCGAGAATAAAGAAGAGTTTGGGTTGAAACAGCCTGGCAAGAAAGAAGTGCATTTGGGGAATACCATTCCATTTATGAAATTATTAATTTTGTAAGATCTAACATTACTTTCTTTGAAAAATATAAAACTAAACGACATATTAGTAAAAAAAATTGTTCTAATAATAAAACAACTCTTTTAAATAATAGTATATTTTGCATGGCTCCCCATATTTACAATCACCTACATAATATTTAATAAAGGCATCATCAACTAATATGTTTTTTTTATTTAATATTATTATTAATAAACCATATCTCATTGTATCTGCTTAATTGCAGGATAAACTATAGGATTTATTTTTATAATTTATTTTTAAACTTGTTTTATTGATCTCATTCTTAATTTTATTTTGTTTAGTTTTAATTTTTTGGTGTTTTCTCATGCCGAAAGGTAAAATATGGTGTTACCAAGACTGTGATATACAAATATTACATGAATAATAATAAATCAATTCTTTATTCACCAATAAAATGTCAACACATTGCAATTTGATTCAAAGACTAAGAGCTTATAAAGCTTATAACTAGGTCACAATAATTTTAATATTCTGACTCCTAAACTAGTGTATGTGCCTGTGTCTTAGGAGTCAATATGATTCTCCGTAACAAAACAAAGCCATATTGTAAAATATAAAAATTCTGCATTTTATTTACCCATATGTGCAAATAAATGATTTTGAAATTGAATGTGCTACGATCATTGTTCAACGGACAGTGAAATTAATTTCACGATTAGTTAATTATTGGTTATAAACTGGATTAGGTACAATTTGAAAAACTTCCTTAGAGGCTTTGTCTTGTTCGGGTATTTAATCATGTGTGGCGCTAGCGACTGTTGTTGGTATGTTCGCCAGTGCAATTACTCATTCTGAATACCTGAATTATAAGCTTAGCATCAATTTATATGCCTAGGTTATCATAATGGACAAAGTAATGACAATTTTATGTAAATTTGCTGTCCGTATTACCAGGTAATCTCGTTCGTAGGATTACCGTATACATTTATATTGTTAAATATAACATGGCAAATTTTGATATTCGTATAAATAATTCCTCAAAAAAGGTGTTAGAAAACAACTGCAAAACATAACCGATTCGATTTGAAAGGAGTATCCCGGCGCGAGGCCATAGATTCCGCACCAACCCTCAACAGTGTTTCGATACGACCTATGTATGTATTTCATATGAAAGCTCTAAGGATTACTTTATTTGATTCTACGACAGCCAAGTTCTAATCAAGCGTGAAAATGGTATTTTGGCACACGTTCACGCTTTAAGTGAATTTTTCAGGAATATCTTCTCTAATATATAAAAATCTGGTGTCACAGTGTTTGTTATCGAACTCCTCCAAAACGGCTTGACCGACTTTTTTGTATATATTTGATAGGTCTGAGAATAGGTCGTAAAGTATATTTCATACCGCTGCGGGTGATACCGCGGGGCGCAGCTAGTTTTTCTATAAGGACAAACAATCCAACAGAGATCAGGCCTACATTATCAGAAAGCTTATGTTGTGATGAATTAAATTAAAAACACCCCATAAGACTTAATATTATAATAGGCTTTATTACTGCAGGCGTATTCGTTATATTTTCTTGATTTAAAATTAGCTGTCGTAGAATGAAATAAAGAACACTCCAGCTTTCATATGAAATAGGTTTTACATAGTTGTTGGAATTTTTGTTACATGCAAAAATGCACATATAATACCTTACTTTACATAAAAAGGCGAAGAAACATCATTTTAACGCTTTATTTGAACTTAACTGTTACAGAATGAACGAAGAGCGTTTTAAATGCTTCCGTAAATAACGATACAAGCTTTATCTCTGTTGGACTGTTTGTTATTAGAATATTTCTATAAGTCGGATATTGGCGATTAAGATCTCTTTGCTCCAATGTTTCCCAAAAATGGACCCCTTTTACTACGGCATCTATGGACTATGATTAAAGCGACTTTATTGCGCGCCATCTGTGCGAACAATGGCACTCTGCTTCCTGGGTGGAGTCGGGGAAGCGGTTCCGTCGTGGTGGCTACGGTTTGGATAGAACAGTCGGACATTCGCTGTTGGAGAATGCCATGTTTGTTTTGTTTGTTAATTTAATATTGTGAAAACCCAATCGAAGTAAAGCTACCTATTGTAATCCAATACCATCTTTAGCCTGTCCCAAAGACTAAGGAAACGCCCACGATTCCAAATTCTAGATAGGAAAAGGTCGTAAAAATATGTTATTTAAAATGCACCAAATGACTATTCATTGATTGAAATGGAAAGCACATGATAGATAATAAGCTATCATATGACATAGATCTCGTTCTCGGCGGTTTTTAGGTTGTTCCAAAATATCAATGGTCCTTTAGCATGATTAACAACTGAAAGTTATACTGTCTGTTGAATAACAAAGTGACCGTAAACCAAGCAGAAACAGATTACTGTAGTGTGATGTTTGATGTGAGAAGCACACAAAACGTGATATCATGAGGATTAGAGCAGTTAGTCGACGTTTACTAACAGGCAGGTGCTGTGAACTAACGACCAGTTACTATCCTACCGTTCCATACACAACTTCTAATCACTCAATATGTCTAGTCCTTTCCTCAAAAGACCATTTCAGCTACCAGTCTACATGGTCTTCACATGATCTGACCAAGATTTTGTCTGGACTTTAAAAGAGACCGTGACCTCTGATTTTCTTTCGAACTTTTTTCTCAGAGTAGTCTGATAGGAAACGCCGACCTCATCTAGTGTAAAAAATATGATTGACGTGTAAAAGTGTTTGTACAAACTACTTACAGAAATAAATCATTTATCATTTAATAACTAGAAAACCTCATTCACCAAAATTATAATCGATGCCAAATAATTCAAGCCCAAGTTGTAAGTACTTCCAAACAGCAAATAGAGTACTGGTTTAAATGAAATCTTATTGCTTTGTTGTAAGGCTGTTTTTAGGGTTCCGTAACCAAATGGCAAATACGAAACCCTCATAATTTCGTCATGTCTGTCTGTTTGTCTGTGTGTCCGTACGTCTGTCCTTCCGTCCGGAAGTCAAACAGCCATTTTACTCGGAGACTATTGCCACTAAAAATTTAAAGCAGTTATTTCAATTAAACCAATTAAAGGCACTTTTGAATTGATAATGAGTCGATCAGTCAAAAAATTAACCTAATTGCCCATCCCAAAGCGTAGTAGCTTCCTATGGAGAAGAACGGGCAAGAAACTCCATGGACACTATATCGATGAAGTTGGAAAAAAGGTGTATTCTGTGCACCGCAAAACAATGGTGTAGTGAATTACGATTAAAAGAATTAGATTTAGCTCTCCCCATACATGTAACCGAGGGATAAACAAATAAAATTCAATTCAAGATTAAAAATATTTTCGAGTGACTTTTTTTATTTAATTCAATAGTTTGTGAGATATGGGATGACAACCCAAGAAATAACTTTGCTTTACATAGTTTTTTCGACAAATACTATGAATTTCAAACTTATTTTTGCAGTCCGCTAAATCAATATTGTGCGTGCATAAATATTCATACTTACTACGGCACCCTTCACTGTGCGTTGTCCGACACGCACTTGAACGGTTAATTTGTTTTTAAAAACAAAAGAGAATTTTAGAAACATCCCCATCTACATATATTCAGCGATTATGTATCTAGTTTAGGAGCTACACAATGTTTTTCTTTTTTGTGTAATATATACCTGACTTCAGATTTTATATGTTCACTCTTTGTATCGAGTTTTTAAAAGATATTTGTTTAAGTATATTAAATTCTTAAACGATCTAATCATCACCCAAAGTCACTAAAACTTGGTTAACAAAAGAAGAAGGCTGGTTCCTTCTTTTTTTTAATGACTAAATTTCTTTTTTTCCCGAACAATGACAAAGACCCCAAAGTAGTTTTAAAAATTCCAGAGCAATGCAAATATCACAAAAAAAAAACATTTTCACTTCAGTAGCTCAAACATGTAGGTTTTGCTGCCTGAAATCAGTGAGCAAAATGCGATTTTGCTCACTGAGTGAGACCAAGTTACTTTTTTTTTTTTTATAAATCCGCGAATATCTTATTCAGCCTTGGGTTAGTCATACAATTCGAAACATTCACACTCTATCTCTATCCCGTCATTAGAAAGAGAGAGAGAGAAAGACCAGCCCTTTCGAAGTTCCGATTTTGAATTTGACCTCAAAGACAAACACGTTCGGAATTTCGTAGTAACTAAAGAAATTTTGCAAAAAGATAATTATGTCTTTTAATGTAATTTATTGAATGTTTAACTTATTGTTGTATTTAAACGAAAATAAGTATTTCCTGCAAATAAAACTGATATTTAACCCGTAAATATTTATTTCTAGTTTCAATAATGTTACGTAATATATTTTGAATAATAAAATATCATGGGTGCTATTTCCGAACACGCCTTAATTTAAATAAAAGAGCGGGTTACTTTTAATTTGCAGAATTGCAGTAATTTTGCTTTTAACTTTTAAAATGTTCCATTTTATTGAATTGGTACCTCTACCTACAATGTTAATAATTTTGATTCACAATAAATAGTTATTTCAATCTATTCCTGTTTATTATTTTATCTCCTAAAGTGTTCTCGCTGCTGAAGTGAAAAGTTATGTGTGTTACACGAGAGCAAAGTTTTTTGCATCTCGTGCCTTTGAATCCCTCGCCACACTCAGGATTCAACTTTAGAATCACTCGCTACGCTCGTGATTCAATCGTTGAATCCTTCGCTTGCTCAGGATTCAAAATCAGCACTCGCAGCAAAAAACGACTTTGCTCTCTTGTTGCACAAATAACTATTATATCACTTTTCCGGACATATTAGGTGCAATCGGAGTTCGAACATGACAGGTACGGCGAAAAACACAATATTTCATACTTGGTTTGGTGGTGCGTTGTAATACTTACGTTAAACGCTAAACGTGTAAACATAGGTCTGTTTCTGTTAATCGGTTAAAGATGATAGAGACAACAAGATGTTAATCAGTGTGTAAGTTAATTTACTTACAGAATGTAGAATGACTGGCATAAAAATAATAAATTATGTTAAATTAGCAACCACTTTGAAATTGTCTAGATACCGAATATGTGCTGATAAATCCTGTTACATAATTTCAGTATTTTTTTTTTTATGTCTGCATTTAAAAACCTCAATATTGGTTTTCAATCTCGAAGATTAAATTGAAATGTCCAGGGTTACCTGTTTTTGGCAGTTTTTATATAGTGATGTACCACAATCTGAATTTTTCAGTAACAATTTTTCATATATATGGTAAAATATGTAGAAATGAAATCTGGTGGGTATTGCGTTTATAAAAAAAATATATATATATATATATTTATTTAGAATAACCGCACCAACAGCACAGTCACTTAAAATTCAAATTAAATAACATCTAAAATTGGCATTTCAGTAACCATGCAAATAACAGGTATGCATGACATTGACATATGAATATTAGAGACAAAGGAAACAAAAATAAAGTGTGTTTAGAAGACATAACATTAGAACACTACAAAACTTACCAATTTAAGCTACATAGACGTGCATTGGTCGAACTGTTTAAATATTGAAACTTTGTACAATTTGTACAAAGCGAAACTCATGGAGAAATATCAAGGTAATCTGTCAAGTTTGACCTATCATTATATTGCCTTGCCATTCGTGTTAGGGGGCTATTAAATGTGGTATTTAAGGTGGATGTAGGCAATTGTAACATACGATGATGACGCTTACTACGTTGGCTACACCTAAAGTTAAAATTGTTTACCAATAGTGCATTTGTGGAACCGTTTATAATTTTATGAAGTATTAGTAAGTCAGAATGGTTACGTCTTTCCTTTAAGCTAATCATTTTAAAGTGCTTTCATCTGTCATTATAATCAGATAGCTTTTCGGATCCCATTCTTCATACATAAATACTTAACAAAACGTGCCTGAACAGATTCAACATTATTAGTAAAGTTGAATAATAGGGAGACCAAATAGTGGAACAATACTCCAAGGAGCTCCTTACTAGTGCGTTGTAAAGTAAAATAATACTACTATAATTACGGATTGCGGATTATAAAGCCAAGCATTCTTATAGCCTTAGTCATTATGCTATCTATATGATTGCGGAAAGCTCGGGATGTATCGAAGAGGACCCCTAGGTCACGGATCACCGATGCTCTGCTCAGTACTGATCCATCAATATGATAATCAAATTTAATGTAGTTAACTTTATTCGTGAATGTAATAGTCTGGCATTTTTTACATTCTGTTGTTCAAGAACCATTGTTGAAGGACATCAAGATCTCTTTGAATCATCATACAATCACTCAGGTCCGATATCCTACAGTACATTTTATATCATCAACGTAGACTAAACTATCGCAATTTATTAAATCTAAAAGATCATTCAAAAATATCAAAAAAAGCAAAGGGCCCAGTTGAGAGCCCTCTGGAACGCCAGAGCCATAAGAAAAAGGTACAACCCGCCAAAGCAACTATTTGAGAACATTTAATTAAATAACTCTCAAACTACCGCAACAGAGAGTCATGAATACCAGCGCAATTCAATTTCATAGAAAGAATACAGTGATCGACGCGATCGAATGCTTTTGCAAAATCTGTGTAAACAGCGTCAGCCTGACCCCCAGCTTCAAAAGTGTTACCAATGAAAGTAGTGTAAATAAGTTAGACACAGAAGAACGGTTAGACAAAACCATGTTGTTTCAGATTAACTATATAACGGAGGTGCGAATAAACTACATTATATATAAGACCCTCAAAAATCTTTGCAAATTGTGATATAATAGAGATTGGTCTATAGTTAGTTACGTCATTCATACTACCAGACTTATGTATGGGGATAATGTGTGAGATTTTCCATAAATCAGGAGATGTACCTTCCTTGGGATTTCTTGTATGTTATCTGCAGTGGTATAATAAGAGCATCAATGCAGAGACGAATAAAAATAGGAGGAAGCCCATTCGGACCAGCTCCTTTATTAAGATCTTAATTTTTTATGCTATCTGTAACGTCATTTTCAGTAATGCCAATGGAAGACATACTGTAATTACACGAGGAGTATCCTGGAGACAAGTTACTAGGCTGTTGATTAACACCGTACACAGACGCAAAATAGTCTGAAAATAGTTTAGCCACACTACTACTACCCTCACCAATACGATCACCCCACGAAAATTTGGTTAGGGACACCTCAGTTTTTTTTTTTTTTTGACTTAGTATAGCGCCAAAAAGCTTTTACATTAGTTTTTAATTTACTCTCAATTCTTTCTAAACTTTAAAGTAGTTTTCCATAGCTTTCCCAGCACGCATCCGTAGGGAAACAAAAGCATCGTAGTCCCGAGGGTTTTTGTGCCGTTTGAACCAAGTCCTGTATAAATGCTTTTCTTTAAGAAGTTTAATCAGCGAAGCTGAGAACCAAACTGGATAACATTATTTTTCTTAGGTTTACCCTTAAAAGTGTATTTATTTACCCATATTTTTCCTTATTGTATTATAAATGTCAGAACATAATCGTTACAACTCAAATCACAATAATCTTCCCAATTTACTTTACGTAGATCACGAACACATGCCTCATAGTCCGTTTTAATGAGAATATATTTAGACTGTAAAATATTATAATTCAAATCAGAAAATGTAGTTTTAGTAAGGGCTAATTCCAGTGACGGATGATGTAAATCTGGTTTACTGATGGGGGTGCGGAAAACACAAAAAGACAGGAGTTCTCATCCAACAAGATGAGGTCTAGGAATATTTTCATTGCAGACGTTATTAATTTGAACAAAGCCGGTGATGTTTAAGAAGTTCCTAAACGCTAAAGACTAGGGGTACTTATTAGACTGAAGCCATTTTACATTAGTAAGATTAAAATTACCAATATTCAAGGTGATGCAATTCGGGCTTGCGGACGGCGAGCAATGGGCAGCTCGCCGTCCGGTAAGGACCAGGCCCGGGTCGACGGCGCGTCGTGTTCCACGCGCGCCTCAAAGAGATGTCAGCAAAATTGACGGGGTCCGATAGGACCGATGCCTGCCGGGGCTGCGGATTGTTCGAAAGAGTTACCGTGGCCCTGGCGCACAGGCAACTGAAGGAACACGGGTGGGTTTTAGTCAGTAAGAGTCTGACACGCCCTTCCGCTCCGCCCAGAGCGGGAGACGTCATTTGATGATTTCCCACCCAAAAAAAAAAAAAAAAAAAAAAAGGTGATGCAATTCATATAACGCAAGCAAAATTCTTCAGCCCTGGCAAAGAATTGAACAAAGATATGGCAAGGTATCTAAGACGGTAAATAAATAACAAAAACATTCATACAGACGCTACCAGCACTTATACATAACCACATATCCTCAACGGAGGTTTGCCACTCAGTTTTATTAACAAAATTATGTTTAATACCAATAGCTACCAGTATCCCACCACCATAACTTTTAGAGTACAAATCTTTAAACTATGCACTACGGTCACAGCGTACAACAGTATATCTTTGATCAAAGAATTCAGAGGATATGATCGAGTCATCTAACCAAGTTTCTGTCGGACATATTATGTCATAGTTAGAATTTAAAATTGAAATTAGAATTTCATGTGACTTCGTTTTAATGCCCCTCACATTCTGATAAAAAATCTAAATACTATCCATTAGACTAAAAAAAAAAAAAAAAGTAATCATGACCATTAGGAACTAAATTACAATTCAAATAATTAAAAAAAAACCCTGCTCATCCTTAAATAGAGTAAGTACCCAAATTTTCACTTTTGCATATAAAAATGTTACCATAGCGAACCCAGACACACTTATAGTATTTTTCTTTGGCCTTAAGACGTGCAGTAGCATGTAAACATTTATATGTCGGAGAAAGATGTTCGGATAGATAAACTGGCTCCTTGCTACCGCCATAACCCAAAAGACCTGTGTTCAATTTATCATCAGTGTGATATTTATTGTATCTAGTTATTGCAGAATACAATTCGCCGCGATATCTAGGACTACGCAGCTTCACTATTACAGAGCGCGTGCGAGACTTGTTGTTTTTCATACTGGCCACTCTAACGCACTTCATAATATCGTAGTCTAAAATAACAATATTCTGGATATATTTCTATTACATTATCATTAAACACTACTATTACTTATTAAATACTTTATTATCTGAATAAAATATTCTTTATGAAATAAAGTTATTATTATTATTTATTGCACAAAAAGAAATTACATTGTACACGGAACTAAAAAATGTGAGTACAACAGAGCGGTCTTATCGCTAAAAGTGTTGTATCTTTTAGACGACCCGCAGATAAAGAAGGTAAACAGGATAGTTTTATGAAGTATACAGGAAAACATATTCTAATAATTATTATTCTTAATCTGACTCAGACGATGATTCTGATTCATCAAAATTGCCACCAACTTCTATAACAAACCTTTCGGTAATGTTGTCTACTATATGACCAAGATGGCACATTTTGTCTTCTATCTTAATTACGAGTAATTGTGCTACGTGGTTACTCCATCGCTACGGGGTTACTTGCCGAAGTCCTTCTTCAAAGAGCTTTCGTAATTCGTCCAATTTAAATGTTTTGTTGTTTTTAGTGACGTGTCCTTTTACCTGCGCCCAGACCAACTCAATTGGATACTCAACACCATTGTTAAGCGGTGCAAAAATACACCTTTCCACTTTTCATTGATATAGTGCCAATAGTCTCACAGTAAAAGGCTGTTTCATCCATACGGACGGACAGACAGACATAACGAAATTATAAGAGTTCCCTTTTTACCATTTGGGTAGAGAGCCCTAAATAGGTAGATAGGAGGTAGTATATAAAAAACGCGCAGATAAATCCTCATTTAAAGTGCTTTGGTCACAGTCTCGTACCGTCAGTTTGTCAAATTAAAGAGGCTTTACAAGTTTAGCTCTTGTTCGGAGGTCAGTCGCTACCCAGCCAACCGTTTTTTTTTTTAGGGTACCTCTCCTACTTGAAACTCGCGGATAGAGCAACCTCTTTTGTCAAAGTTTACTGCGAAATCCTTCTTTTCTAGATTGCTAACTGAAATTAAATTCACAGAAAATCCAGGAACGCTGATACACATTCGTTAATAGGAGTTCAGTGTTATTATTTATTTTCCGGATAGCATCCCTGCTTCCTAACCTTAATTTATCCCCGCTTGCAACTTTTATCTCAAGGTTTGCTTTTTGTAATTCAACAATTTTCCGGCATCGTTCGTCATGTGGTTCCAGCAGCCACTATCTAGGTACCATTCGTCTTTTTTCACTGTGTTCGCCATGCACGAGCATGGATTCGCTCTCTTAGTGACTTTTCATTCAGATGCTTTATGGTCTTCTTAGTGGTATTTAAAGCACTTGAATATTAATCGCTTTTTCTTGTCAAACTTTTTTTTTATTTTGCGCCATTGTAACTAGGGCTTGCTCTCCATTCTGACCATTTCAATCTGTCGGCTTGCTTCTTGCATCAACTTTGATTTAAACTGCTCCAGTTTGCTTCTTGCATCAACTTTTATTTAAACTGCTCCAGTTTAATATCTTTTCCGTCGTTGTCTATCGCCGTAATAAATGTGTTGTAATCTGACGATAAACCGCTTAAAAATATCGATATTATCCATTCGTCAGAGATTTTTGCATCAATGTCTACAATCTATTGTGCCAAACAAATTATTTTGGAAATATATTTTTTCATGGTTTCCCAGTTTTCTAGTCGGCATTGCCATAACTCTTGTTGCAATCTGATTTGTCTGCCCCAGCCCTTGTCTTCGTAAGCCTCGCTGAGACTCACCCAAAATGCAGGTGCTGTCTTCGCACTATAAACATGTGCGAAACATGCGGGCTCAAGCAGCAGACATAACGTCGTTCGTGCCTTCCTATCAGTATCTTTTAATTCAGCTGTTATTTCCGTAGCTTCAATTGCTTGAACCAGGTTTTGGACTCTAAGTAATTACAATTGGCGAAGTCTTCAGCACCATTCAATTTTTTTATTCCACAAATTGAACCTGTATGACGAAAAATTTTACAAATTTATTGACACCTTTTTTATTACACTCGTATTAATTGTGTTCTAGTTACTAGGCGCTTTTGGACCGTGGGGCTGGGCCCATAACCAATGAGGGCTACCGCGCTTGAGTTCGCCGCTAGAGGCGCTAGTGTAGAGTAAGGTCTCTAGATGTCAAAATATCTACTGAACGTTCACTGTTTGCGGGATGTTGTAATGGTTGTGCCATTCCTGATTAATTATGGCTTAAGATTTTAAGTAAAAAGTTAGGATGTAATTTTGCAGCACTTGAAGGAAGAATAAGATTTGTCAGCTTCATGCTTGCCAATTTTAGGAACATTATAATCTAAATATTTATTTGAAGTTTTAAAAAGTAATAAAATAAACATACACATACATAACACATATCCAAAACATCAAATAAAAGTACAGCAATAGGACCTTACTCGCCAGTGGCGCCAACTTGTGAACACAAAAACTATAGCCTCCATTGAAATCAAGAGGCTATTTGGATAGAACACATTAACACCCAATCACAACTTGTTGATGGAACAGTTTACAGTTGACAGATTCTAAACAGCTTTACTCGAATCTTAAAACATTGTCATGTAGGTATACAACTTCCACCATCTTCTCTAGGCACAATAGGTGTATCATTATATTAAATCTGGAAAGTTTTTCCTCCTGAAGATGTACTTGCTTGTGGTGACGGAGGTCTTTCCATAGGCACATTGATTTCTGGGAGCTTACGTTTGGAGTTAGTAAAATTGAAATGTTTGCAAAATCTGAGTCAGTGAAAACATTAGAATTTAATGGGCAAATTCCGGTTTTAGTTTGATTTTCCACTCACTCTTATTTCCTTGACGCGATCTTCTAAAGAAGTCTTGTGTACATTATATGTATCGCATCGCATTCTGCCTTCCATCACTGAATTTAATATCAAAAGCATGGCTGCTGCGACCATTGCAGCCTATTTGGCTTTTTGACGAATATCCGTGGCATATTGACGTCCTATAAATAGGTTTAAAAAAAAAAAAAAAATTATAAAACAATTACATAAAACGAAACTAAAAACAGAAGACCTATAAATCGATTTGGGAGAAAACGGATACCCGATATCACCCCGTTCGATTAATGCAGTTTTATTTACTTAAATATCCATCTATACTATAATAATAATTAGTAATAATAAAACATGACGAGAATCTCGTGAAAGCTAAGAAAGAAAAACAAATTAAATATCGCGGCTTACCACAGGAGGTTGTTGACATGTGGAATGTGAGCTCGGCTGTCATTGTGCCGATTGTCGTATCGGCTAATGGACTGATGGCCGAAAGCCTTGATCAACATCTCTTGAGGCTCTCGTTAGGCGGTTGGATCAAGGGCCTGATTCAGAAGGCCGAGGTCGATACGGCTGGCATCGTGAGGAAGTTCCTGTCTCTGGAGCCCTAACCACCGGTAGGTTAGACCTTGCTTCCGATACCAGCGGACCACATTTTTTTATGTGATAATAAAAATATTTAAAAATGTATTTAATTTGTACGAAAATAAATAAATGAAATAATAATATTATAAAGACGTAAAATTAGTTTGTTTGTAAGTTTGCATGTAGAGGATAATCTCTGGAACTACCGATCGCCTTTGAAAAATTATTTTTGCAATTGTTAGCCCAATTCTTGAGGGAGGCTATAGGGTATTTAACACCACGCTATGACCCTAAAGAGCTGGTCAAAAAGAAAAAAAGTCAGAAAGAACGCTAAGTGAAAATGAAGTTATAGCGCGGGCAAGTGGGTCGGGGGAACAAGAAACTTCGCGCGGACAAAGTCGCGGGCAGAAGCTAGTGGTTTTATAAAAACAATATATTATTATGATAACAAATGCCTAAAACCAAAGAATATAGTTATTTGTTATTCAAGGCTGCAAAGTTGTTTTCTGGCGCGAGTAGTTGTTTTGAAACCTGAGCAACTGAAGGATTCTAGGATTGCACCAAGAGCGAAGCGATGGCTTCTAATATAGAATCCTGAGGGTAGCGAGGGTTTCAAAGGTACGAGACGCAGAATAACTTCCTGTCGAGCGAAATACACAACTTTTCACCTCACTACAGCGAGGAAAATGCTAGGTGGAAGAAAATCAGCTTAAATAATATATTAAATTAGTGTTAATTTATTTAAAAAATTAAAAGTAAAATTACTACAATTGGTAACATTGTTTTTTTTTTTTGGCATTCATAATATTGTGTTTGTCACTTGTGTACTATTACTAGGTAAATTCTTTGGCGAATTTGCGGAACTTTGCTCAATTTCATTGGATTCCATTGTGATTAAAACGATTTTCTATCGCTGTCTTTGGAAGTTGAAGGACGAGGCTGAGGATCTGGGCAAGACTGTTTTAAAGTTATATCTCCAACGATACCCTTGCATATTTTTGACTTGTTTTCTATAGAGTCCGCTATGTATACTTCTGCCACGGTACTGGACTAGCAGCCGCCGTGACGCTTAAGCGTGGTCAGATCAGCGCCAGAGTCAGCCACAAGTGTGGCCGACGTCGTCGTCCTAAAACAATGCCTGGTGTATTGCTCTGGTTTCTCTAGTCCAAGGAAAGTGGCAATTTCTAGTGGCAAACCACCAATTTTAGTACTTCCCATAGGCTGTCTAACACATTATCCTTTGCGATATTGCAAAAAAAAACGATCGATTGGTGTATTAGCAGGACGCAAGCCTTGATATTTATCTACAATTTTGACATATTTGTCACTAATTACGAAGTTCCTATCAATATTGGTCTTCGTGTTTGATAAGTTAACCAACACCAACTTTTTCTGAATGCTTCTCAATGTTTTTCGTTGTAAGATAAGTGAGTTCATTAGTCCGGCACGCCCCACTAATGCCAATAATGAGGACAACCTGTAACGCAAAGGAAGAAAATTAGTTTTACAGCAGATACTACATAAAAGTACCTACCTACTTTGAATAAAGCTATTATATTAAAAAAGCGAAATACTTACTTTTGGACCAAGAAATTCGGAGGCGGGCGCTTCGTTGAGAAACTGCTCAATGTTAGAAGTGGTGAAAATCTTAGATTTTTCGTTTTGTGACCGTATGACTTTTTCTTTAAAACCGCTAATGGTTTGAAGTATTTTTCTATGTGTATATAATTTTTTTGTTTTGGTCGTGGTTTTTAGCATTGAGTATATGTTTCAAAGTGTGCTTAATTTCCTTGTTTTAGATAGTTCAATGAAGTAAATGATGATTTTATTTCTGTAAGTAGGTTTGTATAGACACTTTTATATGTCAATCATATTTTAAAAACTGGATGAGGACGGCGTTTCCTATTTGACTGACTACTCTGAGAAGAAAGGCCGAAACAAACTCAGAGGTCACAGTCTCTGTTAAATTCCAGACATAACCTTCGTCTGATCAGTATGATAGCATTATAGTGTCCGAAAACGTTGTCGCGCCTTTAGTATCCATGTATTGAACAAATTGTACGCTTTCATGTACTTTTCCGGAAGAAAACTCAATTCGGCATTATGAACCGCTTACACTAACACTGCAAGTGTTAAATTTATATCTTCGTCGCTGCTGGACTTACTCATATTTTATGATTTTTATCCAATTTCATAAAAAAACAAACCGAAATGATGGAAAGTGAATTTAATAGAGAAGACAATTTTATGTTTTTTTTTTTAGCAGTGTTCGTGCTGGACCCTGCGATTATTCTAAAAATGTGGTTGACGCACTGACATGAAATAAGTGTTAATGCATTTTTAGTGGACTGGCGGTATATAAATTACTGATTAGAAAGGTTCTAATTTAAAAAAATCTTTATTAAATGCACTTTTGCACTCAGATTTCGAATGCTAAACAGAATCTTTCCGAGTTTGTGAGGTGAAAAATACGTTAAAATGACAAAATATTGGACACTTAAAAATAATCAATTATTTACTTTATTATTTAAGTTTATGAATGTGAAGTACTGTCCAGCATATCTTAGCACATGTCAACATTACTCTCCTTCAGGAGCAGACGGGTAAAAATAAGAGACCTATATCAAAGAGTTAATAAATACAACATGCCAATTCCATCAATGATCAAAAAGGTCGCTACCTTAAGAAATTCCACTGACCCATTTGCTTATAACTAATTGGCCAACCTTTACGGACGAGTGACTCGCGACATATAATAGACAATAATGGCACTTGAAAGAACAGGATTAGATTGTTATTGAAAGGCAAAATTGCTTTAAGTGCTTCTCGATTATTTATTTATCCAGTTACTGAAAACGTAAACTTCCGGTATGCTGTGTTTATATGGACGATATTAAATAAAAGCCCCAGTTCTATGCAACAAACAGTTTCCTTGTATTATGTCAAACTACCTCACAACTGTGCACAGCATTCAAAAATAGCTACTTTGCAGACATATGAGAGGAGATTTGGAGATTTTACATGAAATTTTCGTAAAGTTTTGTTTTACTCGGTTTTTGACGATCGTCCTACAATCTCAGGACAAACACAACGTTGAAACACTTTTATATGAAACGAGCTGCGTCCCGCGTTTTCACCATCGCATAAATCTCGATCCCGTGGGAATATCGGGAAAAAAAGTATCCCATGTCCGAATCCAGGTCATGGTCTACCCATGTGCCAAATTTCATCCAAATCCGTTGAGCCGTTTTAGCGTGAAAGCGTAAGAAAACAAACATATAAAAAAATCAAACATTTTCTCTTTGTAATATTAGGTCTTTACCTATGAAATTGCCGTTCTGCAGTACTGGCCATTTCAAATCAAAATAATTTTTGTTTGGCTATGAATTCTAATTTCAAATTAATTTTATTTTAAAAACATGGATTTTTTTTTCTAAACGTAGTCATTTCTTTATTGATTAGTGTTACATTTTCATCGCATTTCAATCTTTTTCGTCACCATGGATACGTTAAAAATTCGAGTAATTATGGAATATGAGTACCGTCGTGGCAGCAACGCGGCACAAGCGGCACGCAACATCAACGACGTTTACGGAGCTAACTCTACAAACCAACGCACCACCTGTTATTGGTTTGCTCGCTTCCGTTCTGGAAATTTCGACCTGAAAAATGAACCTCGCGGTCGTCCGAAGACTTTGGTCGACAATGACGAATTAAAGGCGATTGTGGAAGCTGATGATACACAATCTACGGCTGAATTAGCAGCAGCTTTCGACGTTAGCGTCAAAACAATATCGGTCCATTTGCGTCAAATTGGCAAGGTAAAAAAGCTTGACAAATGGGTGCCCCACGAACTCAATGATCGCCAGCGCGAAGTACGCGTCGAGACGTGCCTTGCACTGCTCAACAGACACACAAATGAAGGAATTTTGAACCGCATTGTTACCTGCGATGAAAAATGGATTCTGTTTGATAACCGTAAGCGCTCAGCAAGTTGGTTGGATCCTGGTTCAGCACCTAAACAATGCCCTAAACGAAAACTTACCCCTAGAAAAGTGATGGTCACTGTTTGGTGGTCTAGCGCCGGTGTGATTCATCACAGCTTCTTACCAAACGGGGTGAGCATTACTGCAGATGTGTACTGTGAAGAACTGAACACAATGATGGAGAAGCTGGCGCATCTCCAACCAGCATTGGTCAATCGCTCGTCTCCGCTGCTCCTGCACGACAACGCGCGACCTCATACTGCACAGCAGACGGTCTCCAAGTTGCAAGAACTGGGGTTGGAAGCTCTCCGTCATCCGCCCTACTCACCAGACCTTGCGCCTACAGACTACTACTTTTTCCAGAATTTGGATAACTTCTTGGCGGGAAAAAAATTTAATACCCGAGAGGCAGTACAAAATGCCTTAGAAGAATTTGTTGCCTCCCGTCCAGCTGATTTCTTTAAGAAGGGCATCAATAAACTGCCACTGCGATGGCAAAGATGCATTGATTGCATGGGTGATTACTTCGATTAATACAAATAAAAAATTCATGAAAAAAATTCGTTTAAATTTTTTCATACAAAACGGCAATTTCATAGGTAAAGACCTATTATTAGTTTAGATTAATAAGAACATGCGACCACTCGCCGCATTGATATAACTGAAGATACAAAATTACGAAAATTATAACATTCAAGATTTATTTTTTCAAGGTACAGTTAGAGGTACACCGTAAAAGTAATTTGCGAATCACTCTCCCCGAGTAGATCTAACGAGACGTTGAAGCTTGTGTGACGTCGCCGCACCGCAGCGAGACTTCGCGGTCGCTAAAAGCTGCTAGGTATATGAAATTCACCAACCTACGCGTACCGCAAAAAAAACTTACTCTATGAATTGTAAAAAATATATTTTATTGTTAACTGTTTTATTGGTACCACGTGTTTTTTAAGCCTATAACTGATTGATATGATAAAATAAAAAACTCAACACGGTAGCGATCACTAGTCACAGCAAGAGAATCGTGCAATTACTTCACCTAACCAGTCAGTTGAAGAGAATTTAGGGGTCCTGCGTGGGACAACAAAGGTTACTCTTCACCACAACAGGAGATTTTTTTTTTAAATCATTATATTTAGAAATACTCCGTCATCAAAATGAGATCTTCAAAATACAGTTATTATTACTAAAGTGAATGCGGTGGTCATGGTCTTATAAAGGGTCCATAACGAATTTGCCGCAAACTAAATAGTGAATTTGAAACAACCGCGGCGCCAAAGCAAAATAGTGGCCAAAAAAGTTCTATAAATCCGAGTTGGCCACCCTGTATAAACCTTGCCTGCGGCTTGGTTTATAAACTCACACTCGTTTTTTAATAACCCCTGATATGTAACAGTTTCATAAACTAGTACCTATTAACAAATAAAAATCGTCAGTTAGCTAAATCGTATAGTGCAGATCATTCTTGTCCTTGACACTATGCCATTTAGATGTATAAGTTAGGAGCTAGCGCAGGTTTATTATTTACGCGCAATACAGTAATTATAACGGTAGGCCCGAGACGGTTCCACAGACTGCTCAGCGTAATTTGGTTCTGAACCTTAATTGTGTGAGCCCGACTCACTCTTGGTCGATTTTGTTTTTCAATAATTCTAAAAAATAAAAACGTTCGTCCCTTACAGTAGTCTCCGATGATGTGTAAAATCTGACATCGCACCTTGGAAATCAACATTAACATTATAAACTGAAAAACATTATTATGGTATAATTTGAAATGATTTTTCGTAACGAAAAATATATATTTTTAATGAAAATTGTATTTTATTTAATTAACACTAGGAGTAAAGCAATTTTTTTATTGAGACGGTTATTTTTATTCAATTTGGGGAACAGCAGAGACAATAGATATGATAACTAAAAAAAAATACTGCAAAATTTGAAAAAGATAAATACTGAAATATTTATTCGAATAATTATTCATTATTTCTCTCTTGCATTTTTTATTAATGGTCTGCACATTTTTAGACACTTATGATCAACAGTTATCAACATTTATTAATATAGTTTACACATATAAATTAGTTCATATAACAGCACACTTTATACACAACGCGCACAGCTGTTGCGTTCTCCTTCTCTGTTGCCCTTTTCCTTTCTCGTCACACACACGCACACACTGTTGGCTGACAGTACCAACCTCTCGGAAAATGCGTTGGTACCATCTGACGGCCAACTCTACCACCGCGCGCGCTCATTGGTCGAATCAAATAGCGTGCGCTTCTCCGGCTTCCTGTTACACACTTCCGTCCCTTTTCTCGAAATCACTCCCACAGATTGCAGGAAAACGAGAGGAAAAATGTTACGTCTTTTGGGGGTATAAAGCCACATAGTCATGCAGGTGTTGTCGCTATAAAATAACACGGAGACATATTCTATGGCGCCTAGGTCGCTATATTTTTTGTTCGAATAACTCATATCCGTTAAAAATTATAAACCGTCTCTGGTTCCTTTTCTAGGCGGACATGATGCCTTATTGATGATGCATTTCGATACAATTATTATATATCAACATAATTGCTATGTACACTTTGATGTATTGACGATCACTTAATCAATATGCTGGTAAATGATTGATATCACCGCCTTGAACTGTGAACATAATTTTCACAACAAAAAAACAAATAACATAAACCCGAAGGGCAGCATGTGGCGAGCTGTTGGATAGTAGCGAACACTTTGATGTATTGATGATTTATTAATGAATACGCTGGACAATGATTGATATCACCGCCTTGAACTGTGAACATAAGTTTGACGACAAACAATAATAAGAACATGAACCCGCAGGGCTGCATGTGACGAGCTGGGTAGTAGCGAACACTTTGATGCATTGACGACTTATTAATGAATACGCTGGACAATGATTGATATCACCGCCTTGAACTGTGAACATAATTTTGACGAAAAACAATAATAATAACATAAACCCGCAGGGCAGCATGTGGCGAGCTGGTGGGCAGTAGCGACCCCACGGACCCTATGTCCCAGGAGAAGTCTTGTTCCTTACCTCTGGCTTGCCTTTATTGGCCGGCTGGAGTGAACACTGACGAGGAACTCCACTCAAGCCGACCAATACAGACAAAAAAGCTTGTCTTTATTAGCCGGCTGGAGTGGAAACTCGCAAGAGCAAACCTGTTCGGAAAAAGGCAGTATTCCAGTAAGATGTCGATAGGGATCTTGACCGTACTTCCTGGATTGTCCTGATAGTCGTGGAATACCGCTCCACTCCTCATAAGCAACTCAAAACATGTTGCCTCTTTGTCACTACGACACTATGTGCTAGCGACCGTTTTCGGGGGCCCATTGTTGAGTGTGCAAGGCACCCCCGCCATTTTAACCGTATATTGTGTAGTCTACTATAGCCACCCAAACCCATAATCCAATATCTTTGTTTCCATATCTTGCAATAGTCCTACATCAACAGGGGTGTGGTCCTTGCGTACACTTTCATAATGCAACCAGGGATCATTGTTGGTTGGTACATAGTTTAATAAAAAACGTCTAACGGGCCTCTGCGAGTTGACGTCGGCCCCTCGCCTACGCCTTCCAAGAATCCTGGACCCCAGGGTCCCAAGAAATGTCAAGAGACGTAAAAATACATACATAATAAAGTTCTGCAATATTTTAACCGGGTATCGATACTGTATTTATATGTTAATCGTTACGATTTATACGTAAGGTACGGTAATATACGTTTGGTTCTATGTTAGTATCATGTAACGATCTTTAAGTATCTACAGGTATTGCATGCGTAAGAGTAGTTAGTTTAATACAAAACAAAGACGATGATAGTGGACACATAAAACTATTATTATTTGTTTAATTCGATTTATTTTTTAAGATCTTATGATATATTTTTTTGTTTCAGAGTCCGCGTGGAGTATTACGTAAACGAGAACACTTTCAAAGAAAGACTGCAACTGTATTTTATTAAAAATCAACGATCGAGTAAGTATGTCAAGGTTTAGAAATTAATAACACGATATCGACGTAGTGCGGTTTCTTGGAAATAACGACTAAGGCCACATTCTATTAATTCCTCGTATGCATATAGAAAAAATCAATAGGCCCTGAAGAGAAACCACATTCAATCCTTAAGATAAATTATTTTACTTAAAGGAAACATTACTTTATTTTTTTAAAGAAACAATACTACATTCACAGATTTCTCGACAAGCTTACCTAAACTGGGAATCGAACCAGCTAAAATTATTAAAAATAAACACTTGCTATTTTATTTCACTAGTCGATACAGTCAATGTTAAAGATAAAATTTCTTCAAGAAACATTAGGTCTTACACTCGTCTGTCGTATAAGATATCCATGAAATCTAATATTTAGTACCCAAGGACTTTAATCAACATGACTTCGACTGGAACTGTTCACTTTCAACAAGTGAAAGACACGTTATATTTTTTTTGTAATATCCAAAGAAATTCTATGAAGTACAAGCTTGTTAATTTATCTTTAAGTATCTTTTTGAAGACTTAGATAAGAAAATCGTTTAATAGGTAATAATAATTCTATGCATATTTTCTTCTTAGACGAGGCGTTCTGACGAAAAGTTTAAAAATAAAACGTTAAACTTTGTTTGCGGTGCGGAACTGCAATTTTGAAATTTGAACGAACATTTTGGAGATTTTTATCGTTTTGGTTTTATTTAGTTTCCATTTCGTAATTGTGTAATAATGGCATATCAAGAACAATTCGATTTATTGGAAGCTTACATTGAACAAGACAAGAATTGCGATTTAGCTCTACAGTGGTATGGTGAGGAGTACTCAGACAGACAAATACCGTCTAGAAAAATTTGGTGCGAATGGTGAAAAATTTGGTGAATATTTGAAGTTTCAAAAAACGTTTAACTTTTTCGATTATGATCTAAACATTTTGACACACTTTGAGTGTTACCCGAAAGCTTCTAGTAGGGAAGCAGCTCAAGAGATAGGCACCAGCCATACTCGTGTACTTAGTATTTTGAAAAAGTACAAATACAAATGTGGATGTAGATGGACGATTGGTGTAAAAAACTACATCCCGGAGATCGTCAAAGAAGTTTAGAGTTCTGTCTGAATATTCAAAGAGAAATAGCCCGCAACCCAAATTTCTTAGACTTCATTATATGGTCTGATGAAACAAATTTCATTAATAATGGAATGTATAATAGGCGTAACAATCATTCTTGGTCCCGCCCAAATCTCCTAAACAATCAGGTCAGATTGTCCTTTAATGTTTGGTGCGGAATCAAAAGCAATATGGTTGCTTTGGTGCTCGTTTTGGACATCTGAATACGGCAAAATACATTGAAATATTAGATATTTTTAACCGACTTCAAAAAAATGAGGAAGTTCTCAATTCGACTGTATTTTTTTAATTATTATTTTTTATTTTTGTTAGCACAAATTTTTTTTCTAGGTGAACCGATTTGGATGATTATTTTTTTATTTGAAAGCTGGTGCTTCCAAATATAAAAAACTGTGGATGTGGTGTTTTTTGAATGTTAAGTCTCATCTAAGTCTCTTAGTCGACTTTTACGATACGTCGAGAAGAAGGCGTTGGTGCTGTTCGTAACCCGCACTAGCTTAAATAAATAAATACATATATATACACGATATAAATACATCATCATTTCTACATTTATATTTGTAAATTTTATGGTATAGATAATAAAGAGTATTCTATTCTATTCTATTATTCAATAGTGTTATTACACTTCCATGGTCATTAGGTAAAGAATAAAGTAACAATACTGAAAAACAACGTAATCATTGCATGTAAAAAAAACACAAACACTCTTACTAAATACACCTACTATGAATTTAAAAAATAAACATATTACATTTATTTATTTCTTATGAAGACTATTGACTTTTAAACATAATAGAGACAACAGAATTCTTGCAGACTGCAATGACCCAGCGGTCATATAGTAGTTGGCCAACTGCAAATGTTTGTTTGATGGATCTGTCTATTGTTTTTCAATATTTTCACTTTAAACTTCTACGAGTACTAACCGTGCAAAAATAGTCCTGGTAATATCCTTCAGGCATTAGTAAAAACCGAATCAAAATTGGTCCAGGCGTTCTCAAGTGATGCGCTTACAAACGAGCGGCGTTTAATTTTTATTTATATAGTTTTTTTTTATGTTTAAAATGGGTCAATTGTTAATTGTGGTCGTGAAAATGTAATAACACTATTGAAAAATATTTTTTTTTTTCAAATAAGTTACAGATGTAAATACATGTTATTATGTAGTTGTTATGGTTAAAATTTGATAAAAGATGGATTACAAACTGGTTGGTGTACGAGTAAAGACAGGATTTATATAATTATGCTGTAACTATAAGGTCTGTACGTAAATGGGTGAGCCCTGCCTCTTTAACTAGGGTGATCAGTATCTTAAGAGACAGTGACCAGTAATAAGATAGCTTATAAAATAAACAAAAATTTGTGAAGTGTGTCAGTTGCCATATATGTGTTGTTTTTGTGTTACTGTATCTTGCCTTTTTATGTATCTTGCTTATGTATGGTATGTATTTTCCTAAACATATTTGTGGTAAATGAAAAAGGAGGAGAGCGGAGTGCAACTCAAGAATGTAGGAGAGTGTGTGTGAGTGTAATTATGAGTGTGCAGCGAGGAATAGTTATTATTATTAAGCAATGTATGTTAGTAGGGACTCGGTTTGTAAATAGTTTTGTTGAAGTAGCCATTCTGTCACCTTAGACTTTGCTTGATATCTATAGAGGTCGCTGATGTTGAAGTCTTTGTGAGTTTTTTTTAAATATATGCGCTAATTGTGTGGTATTGGTGGCTGGCGAACGATGTTTTATGCTGTGTGCCTGGGGGAATTGTGGTACATTTTTAGGATCGGAAAGAGGGACGCAAGCGTGTCTTTTAAGTACCAATCGAAGCACAAAGAGCTGACGGACAGTAAGCACCTTACGTTCCGAGTACAATTGTGTTGTAGGATAGCGGTAAGGCTTACGGAGTATTACTTTTAATATAGCTCTCTGTGCTCTTTAAACTTTGATTAAGCTGGTTTTAGTTGCGCCACCTAATACTGTAATGCAATACCTAGGTAGGTAGGTATATATATATATATATGTGTGTATTTATTTATTTAAGCCTTGTGGTGTCGGTTACGAATAGCACCAACGCCTTCTTCTCGACGAGTCATAAAAGTCAACTAGGAGACAGATAAGACTTAACATTCGAAAGACGGTGACAGAGTTCGCCACTCATCACGCTGAGTCTCACAGGAAAACGGCGAAAATTCCGACAATGCGACCAAAATTTAGACAATATGCAGTCTCTGCCTACTCCTATGGGATCATGGGCGTGAGTATGTATGTATGTACTTATATCGTCGGGTAAACCCAAATCGAAGATATATTAAAGAAAAAATATCGTCCCTGATGACCTGATGAAAAACAAATAGCACAATACCACACATTTAGCCATCGAATCTTATAGTGAAATATTTACATAATGATATCATTAAATATCACTTAAATTCAGAGCTACATCCTGTATCTGTTCGCTCTGGGTTTTTTTTTGAGAATTCTCCTTATTAAAGTGTAACAAAATTGTAATTTTAAATAGTTGAAGTATCAATGGTACCGAATCTTGTGTCACAAATGCCTCTAAACTAGACTTAAAATCACCAAAAAGTTTATTCCTGTCTAATGACGATTTCCCATTCTGCAATAGACTAAAGTGGCACAACTTAACGATATTTTAGTTTGACAGCATTAAGCTGGCACTGAGTTATTAATAGTGAAAATGGCTATTATGGTATTCTGAATTTGACGTTTTTCACCTAAAATTTTGATTGTCTAACTAAATCTGACTATTTTTTATCGCGACTTAAAAGGTGTGGAATAAAATTAGTTGTCATGAACTAAACTCACACCATCACCTCGACTTCAGGTGCAAAAATAGTACTGTACCTTTTTCTGCTTTTATTTTGCTTATATCTCGAAAATGGTGTCCTATCGCAAAAATAATGAAAACTTCGACCCACTTTATAAAACCCTTAAATACCTAAAACTCAACAATAAGTAATCATTTTTCATAAAAAAAGTAAAAAATTCCTTAGAAAACACGTCGAGGCTGCACCCCGAGCGCGCCTCCGGTTCTAAAAAATATTCACGGGGTAGGGCAAACAAGTAGGTACCAGTGTACCACGTAGAGTCACGATTGTCAAGTTCGATTTTTGTTGTTGTCAAAATTATTTTTACGAGTATATCTAGAGTTTTTTTCTGCAGAATAGCTTTAAGATTCTCATAACCAAAAGTAGGGAATTTTAGAGATAGTTCAGTTAGTTTAGATAAGAGTACAAGAGAATCGGCACCAATGTCTTGCTAGGTAATCATTTTCTTTCATGTTTACGTGTCCTTCATACTAGAATTGATGATAAAATAAAATTAATGTTAATGTTATTTTTTTTCTAAGACCAAATGTTTATTAGAGAGATTTTATCCTGAACAATAATCTTATCGATTAGTAGAATAAATTAGCGAGAGTTTTTATTTTTATTTTTAGGTAGTTCGATTCCCGGTTTAGGTAAGCTTGTCGAGAAATCGACGAATACTGTTTTGAATCTTTAAAAAAATAAAGGAATGTTTTCTTTAAGTAAAATAATTTATCTAATGGATTTAAAGTGGTTTCCCTTCAGGGCCCATTGATTTTTTCCAGCCTGAATATACGCGGAATTAGTTGGCGACACAGATACAGACTCTCAGTTCATCCAGGCGTGCATGACGCGCAATTTCTTGCATACCTACTTACATATTTTGTTTAAGAATAGACAGCCCAAAATCAATAACGTAGACATTCTGGAGGAATGATAACTACGAATTATACTACAAAAAAGTGCATCTTACTGTGTTTGCTGTTGATTATTGTAATTTTCGATCATCAAAATTTATCTTGTAATTAGTTCGTTTATAAGCGCCGAAACCCATCCAGAAGTCTCTTGCTCTGCCAAACAAACAGCCCATAATTCCGCGACATATTCCGAGAGTCCACTAAAACTCAAACAATACCCGATTCCTCAAAAACGCTAATGTTACAAACATTAAACGTCATGATGTTTAGCTTGTCCGCTTTATGACCTGAAAGAGCCGCATAGGCTCCGCGACTTCATGAACGAAGCCTAAAGATTTTTAATTAACGTAGTACGGCTTACCTACGTGAAATGTCACTGGTAAATCAATCAATTTTTATTAGATACGCCTCGCAGTACCTATAAAAACGTATCTAATTTCCTATTTCCTTCCTATTCTTGGTGATTCTTTTGGAAACTTAATTTTAATTTAATACTATTGATGGATAAGACCGTTTATTTGTTAAATGTAATCTCTGAAAGTACTGATCCGATCACGAAAATTCACTGATACAAAGCTACACTGTTGCTGAGTGCCATAAGATAATTATATTGTAATTCATTCATTCTTTCTCTGACAGACAAGGCACAGCTTAAACACCTGGGTCTAGAAACATGAAATTTTGCACAAGATTTAATATACATATAACGCCAGGAGCTTTCTGATGAAGATTATACATGTTCAATCCTCTTGTAAAGTATGGATGTCACTGAGATGAGTCTGTAATTGGCTTACTCTGCCCGGCTCCCCTTTTTGGGCACGGGTTGCAAGTGAGCTTATTGCGGCTCTTTTCCAGACTGAAACAAAAGGCGAAATGGTCATGTCCAAACTGGACATGGTTCAGGCGTCGTTCATATTCGGGGTCACCAGTATGGAGGTATAAGGAACAGGGTGTAAAGCTCACTCATACCTCCATAGAAAAGGGAGGATCCTCCGACCAGGCGGGTGTCGTGTCTGGTGGGCAACTGCCCAACCGTTGAGGTCGGGACGTTGTATATATGCTAGTTGCGCGGTAAACTCTGCTTGCGTGATGCAGGATTTTGCGTGACGTCGGTGTGACGCGTAGCTCGCATGTGGCGTTGTAAATGCCGCTACAGGCGCACCAGTTCTAAGAACGAAGAAAAGGTGTCGTTTCATTATTATTTTGTTCTTCATACATTCAGTCTCGTTTCGTAAACCTTTGAGAATTAGTGTATCCTAAATATTATTTGAATCATGTCGGAAATCATTCCCATTTGGTAAACCTTCTTTCTGTTTGGCATGTACTTTCTAGAGAAAAAAAAAGAAATACCACTGTTAATATTGCATACTTATTTATTTTTACTGTTGACATGTTAGATATGTTGGGTCGGATTGATAACAATAACTAAACCTATTTAAAACAAAAACTTAACATATACATACATACAAATAGTTTATTTCGATAAAATTGAAACAACTGGAGTATCTTATATCAACCTAGTTAAACTACAGCTCAGTAAATTATTTAATAGAACAAGTCATTTAAAAAAATAGGTTTTAAAATCTTCATATCTTGTTGTACAGATTTCCATTGCGTAACAATAAAAAAAAAAAGTTGATATGCATTATTTAATGCGAAACATGTTCTTTTTATTAATTGACTTTCTATTATCACACCGCGGACAACTAGAGTCATCGTTAACTTTATTAAGCGTAATTGCATTTCGGCACCTCGTTTATTGCAAACAATAAGCAAGTTTCATCCGTCGCTATACCTATGGTCCCGCCAATCCCAGAATTGCAGTGACCCTGCACTTTTGTTTAGATTAGTAATTTACTCCATACCCAGTTGGAATTATAATAAAACACCTTTGCACAACAGCCCAGGAAAATAAGATTTTGCCTGCGAAAACAATCCGAGTAAAGATTTCTCACCGGGATTATCTTATATGTATAACATGCATAAGAAATATTGTGTGGAAAGTCCATTGTGATACCAAGTGTGAAAAAATTTAACCGTCTAAAGTCTCGAAAATCTGTTTTTTGCTAATATTTCATAAAGTATTTCTTTTCATGAATTTATTACTACAAGTTTATTCGTTACCTAATTTTGCACAAAATGTTTATTTACAAGATTTACGTAGGACCAATAACTCTCGAGATTTTACAAGATTTATGTAGGACTAATAATTCTCGAGATATACGACAGAAAAGTTTGAGATAACGATGCCTTTGTTTCTGTAACACTTATTAAAAATAGAGAAAAAGGCATATTTTTCTTTGCTTGATATCTTATCGTAGGCCTAACACATGGATTGAATTCTTACACAGAAACCAGTCGTGTCGTTGTTGCGATTGGGCGACGTTATCGCTTGCGGATTGCGGTTGCGGTCGCCTTAACCCAAAATTGAATTCTCTCGCAACAAATCTTCCGAGTGATAGAGAAACACAAAGAGGGGATTAACGATAAGAAGCTTTCTCGTATTTTTTTAGAGTTGACTTTACCGTACAAAAACTGCGTCCAATGAATTGTTTACGAAACGAGACTGAATGTATAAAGATCAAAATAGTTATCCGACAAAACTTTTGCTTAGGTTTAATTATAGCGGCGAAATGAGAGGTGGGCAAAAAGGAAGTAGCCGCGACACTTTAGCGAACCACATAGCTGTTTTTTTTTAGTTTGTTCGAGTGTCCTCTACCCCTATATAACAGTTTCTACTTTCCCCTAAACGCAGAAAATTAAAAACGGCAAAGGGGGTGACTTTGCTAGCTTCCACTGAGAAAAAATCAAACCTCTTGATGATAAAAAAGGAGATTAGGCAAACGTTATTTCCATTCAAAATTGCCGAGCGAGAAAATATCTGGTAATATTCGTTTATAATAAAAAATAATTTTAATTTAAAGTAAATACCTCTTAGTGGCCCAACCTGTATTTTATAGATAGGTTCAAAGAGACTGGACCATTAGAATGTAATGCTACATTATTTGGTTTATTTTTTGGAAAATGTTTTAATAAAGCTGGGTATGTAATAAAAGTAACTGTATACTACGTATTAATTCTTTATAACGGTCAATTTTTACTATCAAGTTTCCGACCTTCAAAGAAAAACGACCTTTATAACATAACTTTTTGCCCGTCTGCCACAGAGGTTTTTCTCGAGATCTATGCAACGTAGCAATTTGAATTTTAACATAATGTTTAAGACTCAGTGACGCGCACGCAGATCGCCAGGCAAGACCGAACAAAAATAGTTTTAGTTTTATTTGGAAGGTAGCCGATCTTAAAAAAAAGCTTTATTTAACATATTGGGTATCGTTTAAAAGAGATTAATTTAAGAATTATAAAATTATACTGTAATGAATGTTTGGTTTATCGGCCTACAAAGGCCAAAATTAAAAAAATACCTTTCCCCCTTTTTCTCCAAGGTTTATACCTAAACCTATTTTTTTTATTTCAATAGAGTAATTATATATTGATCCATATTCTAATGGAAAATATAGCGGTCTGCGACACTGTAACAAATTCTAATAAAAAAAACCCAAAAATAGGTACCTACTTAATAAGTTGCCCTATGTAATGTTAATATTTATCAAATTTCGGCACGCCAGCGTCCGTTCCACAGACTGTTCAGTGTAGCTTTGTTTGGTACCTTAATTATGTGTGCCCGACTCGCTTTTGGCCGGTTTTTATTATGTGTTTTTCTTTGTTTCAGGTTTACGCATTAGAATAGCTAACTTATTTTTCAAACTTTTGACCTGTGTGTTGTATATATGCCGAGTTTGCGCTGATGGCGATCCCATTACCGCTTCCTGGTAAGTCAACTTTTATAAGAACAATAATAATGGTATGTTCCTACACTGGCCGTTACACATTTTTTTTAAACATAGTAGGTATTTATGATACTAGTGCGGTAAGTTGGGTTTTACAAACGAGTAGACGAATGTAAGCCTGAGACGAAGTCGAGGGTTAGAGTTAACATAGTCACGAGTTTGTAAATACCAATTTCCGCACGTGTATCATACAACGTTTTTCAACACATTTGCGAGAAAACAGTACAATATTAATATCGGATTACTCGCTAGAACTCATTTATTATTACTTTGTTTATAAATATCAGTCGAAAAGTCGCAACAATCTTTAACGTTTCTAATACGAAAATGGCGCGAATTGCAAATAGCGCCACGTGCGCGTGGTGAAAATTAGAACTACATCTTTCATCTCATTTTCTCTTTAGTATTAAAGTGAGACAAACGTATTGAGTAAATGCGCTTCCAAGGAGGTTCGATTATTCAGCTTATTTATTATCGTAATGGTGGTGATCTCCTTGGTGGAATACATAAATATTTTTTTATGGAAATTAAAAATAAACCGTAAAGGATACGCACGGCGATATACAACGGAGTAGGTATGCGGTAAAACAGGTACTTAGGTGTGAGTACCTATTTAACCGCACGTCCGTTGTATGGTGCGTAATTTTTAACTTTCGAACAATGTATACATGCATCGTAAATGCATTTTTTTAGCAAACGTGTTGAAAAATCTATTTATTCTATCAGGGTTTTTCTTGTGCGTTTTGTTCGGGTCTCTTATTAACATGGCTACACATTTACATATGCTATTCCTAGAATGGCTCATGTTTCTGACGTGACTTAATTAAAGTAATGAAATACACAGGGTGTCACAAACGTAGTGGTCTAAAGGCAAATTGGGTAAAGCGGAGGTGGCCACCTATAATTTAAAAATTTAGAATTTTGTTTATTCTCAACAGTTCTTTTTTTATCTTTTTTCAGGGCTTAGTAAGTTTCGAATAAGTTTAGAAAAGTTAGTAAAGACAAATAAAAAAAATCTGAAGCGTTGCCGAGCCACACTGGACGTAAATGAGTACATAAGTCAACTTGTACCAAAAAAAAGATTTTCAATAGAGAAAACGCCGTTTAACTTAATAAGGGTTTAGCCAGAACCAGTCAAAGAAGTTTTCACTGTAACATCATTTAAGTATCTTGATTGGTAGTTTATAAAGTTGTTCTTGGCCAACTACGTACCTCTACCTACCATAGCGATCAGTGCAGTTACTGAAGAAAAAGTATCTCAGTAACTAAATATTTGTGAACAAATAACTTATAACGACAGAGTTTAAATAAAAAGCCTGACTGAACTAATGAAACTGTTCCCGTGTAGGTACAAGTTTCTAAAATGTTCAAGAGCAACTATCGGATGCCATAAAGCACATTCAGTTATTGCCATGCACGAATCGCACGCAAGAGTTTACACGCGTGCGATGTCCATAAAATGGCATACAATAATTGAACGCAAGTTTTTGACATTCAATAATTGAATGTGGCTTCACCAAGGCAATTATTGCAAGGCGAATATTGCGTTCAATTTTGTCTCGCCTAAACACAGAGTTGTAAAGTACCTACTAGTGTCCTTAATTAGTTGGCGACATGTGAAATACAGCTTTCATTAGTTTTTGGGGTGGGTTTTTCAGTTCTGGTACTAATATAAGTGAAAAGCGTAGAGTTAGCTTTTTGTGGTATTTTTATTTCTGATATTTCTGCCAAGAAAGTGATCTTTAATCTCTTGTACTTGACTTACTTATTATAAAGGCAACAAAAATAATTTTGTTTTGCTCCTTTACAGCTACGGCTGCAGGCCTGGGAATAAGACTGAATTCGAATATTCGGCTAACTTGACGGAAGAGGAATTTCAGGAGCGCCCGATTATTAATTGGGACGGAATAATATGGGTCAATAGGCCCCTATATTTGTGGGTTGTGCAAGTCATATTAGCTATGATATCTTTTACCGAAGCCATTCTACTCGCCTATTTAGGCTACAAGGTAAATTAATTATGTCATCAACTAAATTGAAAATACCGTAAGGGACTATTATTAATTACGTCACACTTTTAGGGTGTATTTTATAGGCTGATAGGAAGATGCGGGTGGCCAGCCTAATTAAAATATATATAAATACATTGTCTTTACTTATAATCTAAAAGGAACATAAAGGCTCTTTCAAATAGGCGCGACACGCGATGCGAATCGCACGCGACACAAAGGCACCGCTCTTCGCGCGATATGTGGTGCTTTTGTGTCGCGCCTGTTTCAAGGAGCCTTTAAGGTATGAAAAATAATTTACATGGTTTACTTAGAGCTTTTCTGGGTGGGATATTATTGTGATGATAACGAATATTTATTTATTCCTGAACCCGATTGAAAGTTAGTTTTTTCAGTAATAATAGGATAAATGCAAACCCGGTGATGTAAACTCAGTGATAAAAATGCTTATGACTGAGTAAAAAGATTCATTCAAAGGAATGATTTTTTTTCATGTTTCCGTCTTATATATTTTTTGCCAAGACAGCAATTATTTTTAATTATAATAAATTATCTGACAAACTCATCATATGTTTCAGGGCAATATATGGCAACAAGTTTTATCGTTTCACTTCATCTTAGAGATGGTGAACACCATACCTTTTGCATTGACGGTAAGTTTTTATTGAACACAACATTAAAATGAAGATCAAAAAAAAAAGCAACGCATAGATTTACCCACTGTATTTATCATTTTATTGGATTTCACTCTGAAGTCACATCTCAAAAAATAAGTCTAGTATCTATCTACGCTTTACATTAAAATATGATTCTTATTATTCTTATAAAATCTCAAAAGCACAATATAGCCCAGGAAAATAAATTAAATGAAAGGCAAATCTGCGAAACACATCCTTGTTAAGATTTATCACCGGCACCCTAATTGCGTTACACACTATCAATCACAATCTGAATCATTTTGAAGCCTATTGCTAATCCATTGCTGTAATTGTCGAAAAAGTGGTCTGTTTAGCAACGTAAATAACGCAATGAATGTTGTTGAACTGTCAAAATGAAAGCCATTCTTACTGTTAGTGTGTTACGCAATTACCCCACTGGATTATCTTTATTAAGGCATTAGAAATAAAAAAATCGACTGTTAAAAGGCCCGAAAGTCAGTTCTTTGCGAATACTTTTTTCTTCCTTACTTAATTTACTTACAGTATCATGCTACCCAGTAACTGGGTCGTGGAGGCCCGATAGGCAGTTGCGCCATGTAAAATACTGGTATTCAGCTACATCCGGTTAGACTGGAAGCCAACCCCAACATAGTTATGAAAAGGCTAGGCGGATGACACACCCATATTTTTTTCCAAGTCAGGCATATTTTATGACTAATATTGAACACTTACAATAAATGAGAACCGGAAAAAACTATACCGAATTAGACCATATAACTGGGTTTTCTACCGATATTACTAGAGATAAAACCGGTTTGATATGTAAAAAAATAAGTTAAGAAAAAGACTAGACGGAGGAAGATTAAGAAGAAACAACATATTACGAGTATTAACAAAATGCTGACGTAAGTAATTCACAATTTATGGGTTAGGTTTACGATATCCTAACTACTATATTATATATATATCCTATCCTAACTAATATTATAAATGCGAAAGTAAGTTTGTTACCTTTTTACGCCTAAACCACTGAACCGATCATCCTGAAATATTGCATATACGTTGTCAGGTGCACAGAAACGGACATAGGGTACCTTGCATCCCGAAAAAAAGTACTGTTCCCGAGGAAAACAATAATAACGTTCTTACGATCATAGATGGCGCCACGTGTCTTTCGAATCATGATTGAATTATAACCCGAATGGATAGTCAAAGTCTAAATAAACGCGAGCGAAGCCGCGGGCAAAAGCTAGTCAAGTAAATAAAAAGGAGCCTTGCACAAAATGCATTGTTAACCCAACATTTCGAAGCTGTAAATTCTCGAAAACTTACCGCGGGGTAATTACGTAACACACTAACAGTACGAATGGCATTCATTTTGACAGTTCAACATCATTCATTACGCTATTTACGTTGTTGAGCAGACAAATTTTTCGAACATATGAAGCAATGGATTAGCAATAGGTTTTAAAATGATTCAGATTGTGATTGTGTGAGATGTGTGTTACGCAATTATGGTTCTGGTCCTTGATGAATCGTGTTTGTATTTTTGGTGCAGAATATTATGAAGGAATAAACTCATGGTAGCATAAGCTGACGTAAAACGATTTTTGTAAAAAACTGGCTTTCGGCGCCTTTGACAGTATTTGTTTTTTTTTCGCCTATATTATCGGGATGATTAATTAAATAATAATAATAATTAATTAGCACACATATTTCTTATGAGTACATAAAGGTAATCACGGTGAGAATTCTCCACTTTTAGCAGAAAATATATTATTTTCCTGGGCTAATTGCTTAAGTTTTTAATACAAGCTTTTATTCAATTTCAATAGTGGGTCTTATTTTACAAGGAATTGTTAAAAAAGCATGCTGTTCCGAAAGAATTTACATATTTTAATTATTAGAAGTTCTAAACAGGCAAATTCTGATTTCAGTTGCCGTTTCCACCACTCAGAAACCTCTTCATACCAGTGTTTCTAAACTGTTGGCTGGCGAAGAGGTCACTCGAGAACATGTTTGTAAGTAATAATAATTTTAACTCCTACGTAGACTTCATATAAAATACCACAACATAAGTATTTTCCACTACACTTGGCCGAAAAGTGGCTCTTATTGCAGTGCTTTTAGGTTCACAATGCAGTGTGTTTAACACGTGAGGTTTTTATTTTGCATTTACGCTACAGATAACTATACAGGGTGATTTGTAATTTGAACAATACAACGCACACACACACACACACACACACACACATTTGAACATAACTAGCGAAATGTGGGTATACAATAGGATGGAACTCTGCCTAACCCGTCGGGGATTACATTCGTGATGTTATGTTATGTTATGTGTGTGTGTTGTAATTTGACATATTCCTTCCAGAAAGTGCTAGTGTGAGCAATTTGCAACAATTAAGCACCGCATAAAGCTTAAGTGAAACAGTCGGTGATAATGCTGGTAAAGGTCGAATTTGCAAATATAAAAAATTGTGTGATAATCGAATAAATTAACTGGTATGCCATCCTACTACTTCCTAACCTCCCAACAATTCATCACACGTTAGGCACCCAAGTCGTCATGACCAGGTCGCAAGTCGCGGAGCAGCTTTTATGTTTTACATTGCACGCGGTCTACTCGCTGGTCCCCGTTCACTTGTCGCTTAGTTTCTGCGAGGCCACTTGACTTTACTCCCCTAGATTATTATGTTTGGAGTCATATGAACAGCCTTATATACGCGATATCGGTGTCTTCTGTAAAAGTACTAAGGCAAAGCATAATACATGCAGCGGAACACATAAGAACTAATTAAAATAATCTCCGATTTTTCTCTCATTATGTCGTCCTCAGTTATGACGACGAGAAGAGTAGACAAAATGATGATGCAATAAAATTAAAATAAAACTGAAAAATAACATGGCAGTTTTATAATTTTACTTATTTTAGTCATAGTTGTATTTTATAATATATTACACACATCCAAAGTGTCTAGGGATCGAGGTAATATTAAATAAAAATGTCTATTTAGATTGATTAAATAAAATGTTTTCGTATGTGTATATCGACGAAGTACTCTATGCTTTTGTATTAATAAAGACTTTATAAAGATTTTAAAAATACCGGTCACGTTGGTTTAAGCTGTCATAGCGTATTGAAATAGCAGATATTGTGAAAACGTTTTAACTCTTCCAAACGGATTAAAAGGGTTGACCAATTGAAAAATAAACTTTAATAGAAATATATTTGTTGGGCAATCGACATTGTTGTCGATAGCCTACGTTAGTAGATCTGCACAAGCACATCACTAATTCGCCGCAAGATGCAGCGGCCGCACCACGCGATGCATCCGCGTGAATGAAGTATCGTTTAGTGATTTTTACATTGCTTGTCAATTAGCGACATACGTAGCTAGTGGTTATGGAGCAATGTATTTGCTCCAAAAATAGTATAGTCGCTGCGATATTTGAAAACAAAAATAACGTAGTAAAAGCAAGAAATCTTTTACGATTTGTTGTTTTTCATGATTTTAAAGACAAATATAGTAAAATACTTGTACTTAATTATGGTAAGTGATTCCATGATTGACAAAGATTTTCTTTTGGCTTCCGTTGTTACAAGAAACCACTGAATAACATTGCATTCTTATATTTTGTTACGATCACGGTCAAAAGTGCACTAGTCCGCGGAGACGGCCATTTGCCGGTGACATGAGCAGTTTGAACATTACGGGTGGATACAGACATGCCCCCTTGCCACTTCTTCTATTTTTTATATTTCTTTGCTTATTAACATCCTTGAAGAGCTATGAGGCTTCGTAACCAACATCATCGCGGTCATTGTACGATTTGGTCGAGCAATAATTTGTATGTAACGATCTTGTCTGCGTGTGGTGATGCAAGCTCGTCCTCCATGTCGCTCTGCCACGCTGCCAGTGCCACTCTGCGTAGTGCCCAGAGCGATTGCCATAGCACGTTGTTGTACATCGCGTGCCTACCTAGATTATAAGTGAATTATGTGGTCTCCTATAATTGGAAGCGCACACTTGTATTTGTCCATGTTTATTATCATATACGTAATTGTGTAGCCTCTGTTGGATAGCCAATCAATAAATAAATAAAATTGTCGTTTGATACGCGTGAGCATTTGTCATTGCACTCTCGGCTACATAACGCCAACTTCAGGCAATCCCGTTTCGAGTAAAATAGGAAACTTAGCACACTTGCATCAAAATTTTGCATACTATATTGTAACTTAGTAATATTAATCTATTTTACACACAACACATTACATTCGCTTCATATACTACATGCAGTATTATTTTTTTCAAACAATTTCTTCCTATTTTCGATACTTTTGTACGGGAAAACTGGATTAAAGTGGACCGATTTTCTAATTCTAGAGTAGACCCCACTAATAGATGAACACGGCACGGTTGGCGCAGTGGTTAAGCGATTGACTGCTGCGCTGCGTGTCGCGGGTTCGATTCCCGCACGGAACAAATATTTGTATGACCTACAAGTAGTTGTTCCGGATCGGGTTGTTTGTGTATGTGAGCCTGAATGTTTGTAAACGCACCCACAATACAGGAGAAATTCCTAGTGTGGGGCAAAGCTTAAATAAAATAAAATAAAACAGATATAACAGCAGGACATTTCTCGACGTACTCTGCACTGACGTATACGCTCTATATTCCAACCTTTAAATTTGGTATTTGGTTGATTTCAGAACGATCTTCACAGGGCTATGCAAAAGTCCCAATCAGCACTGTCACAACAATTGATGATATTGTGTGTCACCCTACTGTGCCTGGTGTTTACAAGGTAAATAACATGTGTTTTATAAAAATCATTTTTAACAAGTCTAAATTTTTTATAGGAATGTTGTAAAAGTCTATGTGGAATTATTTGTATATGTTTTTACATTTTGCTAGCTTTTGCCTGCGACTCCGCCCGCGGGGTTCGAAAATAATCCCACAGGAACTTATGGGGCCTTTTTACCTCGTACAGGACTTTCTGTTGTAACTTTCATTTTATTTTTTGTTTTTTAGAGTGTGTTTAGTTTAATTTGTGTTAATCCAGTGCGAGTCCCAATAAGTACTTTTTCTGTCTTTCTTTTTTTAATACCGCAATAAAATGTATCATATGTCCTAACCCGGGTCATGGTCTACCCGTGTGCCAATTTTTATCTAAATCCGTTAAGCTTCAGCCGTTAAGGCCGTGAAAAGGTAAAGACAGACAAATACAGTTTCTTTTGCATTTATAGTATTAGTATGGATGGATAAGGTTGACTTGCGAGTCCTTTTTTTATTAACTAATTTCTAACGGTTACATTTAAAAACTGCGTGTTTAGGCACACAACAGGTTAGAGTTACCGTGGTCCTGGCGCACAGGCAACTGAAGGAACACGGGTGGGTTTTAGTCAGTAAGAGTCTGACACGCCATTCCGCTCCGCCCAGAGCGGGAGAGGTCATTTGATGATTTCCCACCAAAATAGAAAAAAAAAACTGGTGCGCTTTGGCTCATCTACATACCATTACCGCATCTACCTAAGTTGTACCTACATCAGCCCATCAGGCTTCGTAGTCGGTGTTGGTGGCCCACTTAGAGCTCTTCAACAAGCTCTACATAGTCAGCTGGAGGGCAATGTTTGTGATGCCACTATTATATTCGCGCCGCACTACAGCTGCAAATATTTAGTGGGTTAATCGACTCAAGTCGGCAGAATGAAGAGCTGCAACAGATTACTCAAGTAATCTGTTGCAGCTTTTCTACCCCTAGGCTTATTTACATTGTAGAATGGATGTCGTTTGTCTGTCTCCCATTTTGTTAGGTATGCCTCATCGTTTTTTTTTTCAATCCGTTCAGACTTTTAGGACGTTCTATAAAGATTTATAATTCAGTAAATTGACAGTGGCCAGCACCCTAATTGTGTAACACTTTCAATCACAATCTAAATCATTTTGAAGGATATTGCTAAACCATTGCTTCGTATGTTCGAAAAATTTGTCTGCTGAACAAAGTAAATAACGCAATGAAAGTTGTTGAATTGTAAAATTGAAGGCCATTGGTACTGTTAGTGTGTTAAGCAATTACTCCGCGGGGAAAAACGAATACACGAAATCGAATGAACTTATTGATGTAGTCATACTTTAACTTTAAAATACATAGGTAATGTAAATAGTAACGACCGAAAACAACACCGGGAATTAATAATAATCAATAATGGATCACGTTGACGTTTAGATTGCCATTTTCACCGCATTAAATAGGTGAATTTTTCAAAAATTATTAAATGTAATGAGTTTCCCATCTTTGACAGAGCGATTAACAAGCATCAATCAAAGAATAAGACCGGGATCAAGATCAGGATTGAGATTCATGTTTAATTTTATGACGTCATAACGAAATCTAGTTTAGTATTTTACTTGATGCTCTAGTTCTAGGCTACTACAGAACTAAAATATTATGTAAACATTTAATGTCGTTTAATAGTAAAAAGAACATTATAATAATTAGAACTCATTTGTTACAGGCTACACAGGCCCATAAATAAAGCCTTGACCTAAACATACATAATTTATTTTAAAACTGTTGTACTAGAAATTAATAGGTACTTTGTATTTATTACATTTTTTAATTAACAAGGTGACTTAAAAGCAAATTTTACCTTTTCAGTGTCTGTGGCATCCAGCACTTTCAACGGGCAGGGCATCGCCACCTCAACTTGTTCCAAGCTACCTACTTCGTGGTGGTTACTTTCTCTACAGTGGGCTACGGCGACTTTGTACCTGATATCTGGCCATCACAACTCTTTATGGTTATCATGATCGGGGTGGCGCTGGTTGTCTTACCTACGCAGGTAATACATGATTAAAATCAATTAGAAACTTGAACCGAACTACTACAAGACATTACTTCATCGAGATACGGATGCGTAATTTTCGTATTTACTGAATAGATACACTAAGAGACCGTTACCGCATGTACGGTAACCAAAAGCGATAAAAAACCAGGGTCATCGCATATAGTTGAAGTTTAGTAAGAAACCAATGGATATGTTCAAATCAAATTTAATATTATAATAGAAAACAAACAGTTAATTTATCAAATTAAATTGCATCCGAAAACATTGATCGGTTTCTCACTAAACTTGAACTTTATCCGATAACTACGATACGATTACTTGTTCCGTTTGGTGACTGTACATAGGGAAAATTTCAAATCTCATATTCTCGTGCTCATCATGATCATCCTATAATATTGTCACAAATAAAATGTCAAAGAACCATGGGCAATTTTGTATGGACCCCGTCCCGACCTTCCAACAAGGATATTTGTTAATATATTTCTAAGAATCCAGAAAAAGTCTTATCTTTTTCAATTGCAAAATCGATGGGATTTTCATGTAATAAAAAAGCTTTTCGGCAAAAATGTGTTTATTTTTTGACAAAAACCATTTTACTCATACAAAAGCATATTTTACATTAAAAAATAATGATACTATACTAACACCAAAAACTCGACTTTCGAACCGAAAAATCGTTGAGTGACAATAATAATGTTCAACTTAATATCCATTATACCTGCAACAGATTTTTATTCAACTGATCTTGAGTTTTGAAGAAAGCCAATCCTCCACTCCAAGTCCGGTCAATCTCCTCAATGATGCAGTATTTGCATATTCTGGTGATTGGGTAATAGTGAAAGAGATCGAAGCCAACAGCTAATAACCTAACAGTGATAAAGTGATCTTGGATTTTGAAGGTCACATGGAACTCCTCAATGATAAACAGCTTTTGCGTATTCTTGTAATTGCTACAAAAGATTAAAAGAAAATGGCTGGTTAGGTGTGGCTAACATAACCTAACAAAGGTATTAGCAAAAAAAACATATTTATGGTCGCTTGTAAAAGAAAGGTAATGCTACTTTTGAATAAAAAAATAATATTTCAGGTATACCCCACATAATACGAAGAAGGTCGCCATAGTAAAAAAATATCTAACCTACCAGACCCTCCGAATGACAGTTGTTTCAAATTTGTTGGAGGGTGGGGACGTTTTTCCCGTTTTTTTATTCGTTTACATTGCAAGTATTTAATGACTATATATTGGACTAGCTTCTGCCCGCGACTTCGTCCATGTGAAATATCGGCCCGACCTACCGCGTCGCATCGCATAGCCCGCCCGCGCTGTTACTTCATTCTCGCTTAGCGTTCTTTCTGACTTGTTTCATTCTACTCGGCTCCTAAGGGTCCTAGCCTTCCTCAAGAATTGGGCTATCAAATGCAAATAAGAAAACAAATCTGACCGATAGTTCCAGAGACTACCCCCTGCATACAAACTTATAAACAAACAAATTTTACCTCTTTATAATATGATTATTATTATAGATAAAATCAAAATACCCTGCCTAGAGTAGACTTACGTATGTAGCTTTAGGAATGATAAATGCAGGTTAAACATTCCATGTTACTTTTACTTCTAGATCATCAAACACGTGGGGATGACAATGAGGGCTATCGCGCTTGAGTTCGCCGCTAGAGGCGCTAGTGTAGAGTAAGGTCTCTAGATGTCAAAAGATGTACTGAACGTCCACTGTTTGCGGGATTTTTATCACGGATTTTAACGAATGATTCATAATAGCTGTAATGTTTGTGCCATTTTTGATTAATTATGGCTTAAGATTTAAGTAAAAAGTTAGGATCTAATTTGGTAGCACTTGAAGGAAGAATAAGATTTGTCTGCTTCATGCTTGCCAATTTTAGTAACATTATAATCTAAATATTCATTTGAAGTTTTAAAATGTAATAAAATAAACATACTATGAATATAAGGGTACTTAAACATATCCAAAACATCAAATAAAAGGACTGCAACAGGACCTTACTCGACAGTGGCGCCAACTAGTGAGCACAAAAACGATAGCCCCCATTGTTTTAACCTTTATGTGAGACACGTGGATCGTACTGCGCTTACATCACGTACGTGTAAGGCTACCTACCTTTACCTTAGATAATATCCAGACATATGGCGTTCAAAACAATGTAGTCATTTTACCAATAACTTGGTTCCAAAAATACATTGAAAGGCCTACATGTGGGGACCGTCGTAACATGTTTAAAATTAGACTCATTTGTTAGGAAAACATGTACATCTGTTTAAATTTTCTTCTATAACAACGGAACAACTTCACTTCCAGGTAGAATATTACGTATCTTTCACGACGACTTACCTAAATTTCTAAAGGTCTATTCAGACGGATCACATCACAAACACATCACAGCGCGCGGTAAAAAATCGCTTGGTAGTGGTTAGCGGTGCAGTTGCCTGTAGTGACGTTGTCGCATGCACACATCGCTCATTTAGAGAAACATTGACGTAACTACTGCTTTTAAAATTTTACAGGAGGTCAATTTAAAGTCGTTTTTTTTTGTTATCTCTTACCGTCTCGTTCTGAAATGTTGATAAATCCCAAAACCATATTACATATTTCACGCTAAATATTTTACGCCTCTGCTCCTCTGAAAATTATTTAGAGCACAATATATATCCACAACTCAATTTGGGAAAAAATACGTTTACGTCGTTGTTTCTCTAAATGAGCGACATTATGTGTGGTTGCGATTTAGTTGCGATAACCCAGCAGCAAGTCAGTTTAAAATTCAGTTAGAGTCGATTCACTTTATAATAACAAAAGCGTATTTCAATGTGGTCCGCCTGTTGCGTGCAAGTGCCGCGAGTTTCTGGCCGCGACGTCGGCGTCGTCACGTTCGCGATGGTTGTTAAATACGACTACAAATTGTACGTGCGAAAGGAACACTAAGTACAATATTTATTTTGAAAAAGTTTTTACCCGACGATATTTTCGCCGTCATGGGCTCGACTGAAAAGACTCTAATGAATGACGAAAGAAATGCATAAAATGAAAAATGTAATATCATTTTTTTATATAAAATTTACGATGTACCGCAGCAAAGTTTCTATTTCATACATACGAAAATTACGTGTCTTATTAAAATTACTTATTTAATACTTGAAGGTATTATAGCTATTTAGCGATAACCGCGCGATACTCGTAGTCAAAACCAGCCAGTAGGAAAGTCCTTAATATTTTCCAGAATTAAAGTTTGGACAAGTTCAATTATTTTATTATAGATAGAACTACTTAGTAAGAATTACTTCATTGTCATTCTCACTAGTTTGATCATCAGACTAGTGGGAATATTTTTGTCCTACTAGTTCAACAGTCGAACTTTTGATCGTACTACTGGGAGTGAACCTAAATTAAATGTACACGTTCACAAATAATATGTTCTTGATTTGCTATTAAAGAACCTACAATACATTTGTATTGTACCTTCTTTAATAGCTAGCTACAATACATTTGTCTGGACAAGAACCAGCGAAGCGGGCCCTCTCACAAGAAAAGTGAATGTAGCGAGCCCAATTTTGTAACGAGCTAGCGAACTGAGCTCAATGACGCCACGACAGCAAAGCGCGCTTTCTCAAGCAATGAGCGAGCGAAGCAAGCTCCCCACAAGTCTAGCACGTGAGGCAAGCCCACTATCCAAACTAGCGTGCAAAACGAGCTCATCTACCCAACGAGTGAGTGAAGCGCGCTTTCGCATGTGAAAACTGAGCGTAGCAAGCCCCTCCTCCGAAGCAAGTTTAGCAAACCTACTTTAATGACGATCAATCAAAGCGAGCACACTTTTGTCACTAGTGAGCGCCACCTACTACTCCGCTCGTTAGTAATCACGCTCCGCTCACTCGTGGAGTAGGTGGGCTCTCTTCACTCGTTCATCTGAAGGAGGTTTTCCTACACTCACTTGTCTTGTGGAGAAGGCTCGCTTCTGTCGTGTGAAAGCCGCTTCGTGACGTAGATGGGCTCGCTTCGCTTGCTCGTTTTAAGAATTTTGAGGCTCGCTTCGCTCGCTCATTACTTGAATAAGCGCGCTCTGCTCAGTCGTGTCGTCTTTGGCCTCGGTTTGCTCGCTCGTCACGAAACTGTACTCGCTACACTGGCATGGACTGAGTTAGAGAATTCCATCGTTAAGTCAGCTTAGCTTGATGAGAATGTTACCACCTCACATTAGTTGGGATAAAGCAAGCTTGGCGGTAGTGGTTGGCAAAAGTACCAGCACTAAGGATTGTTCATGAAACTCCTCTCATTAGGTTAGGTTACAGCTGTGATCAACGTTTTCACGAAAACAAACGGCGCGATCTCGAAGTGTGTCTTATTATTTTTTTACGAACGGATTTAACTTTTCAGTTCGAGCAACTTGCATTTACATGGATGGAGCGACAAAAACTTGGAGGTTCATACTCGTCGCACCGAGCGCAGTCCGAGAAACACGTCGTCGTGTGCTCAACGACTCTACACGCTGATACTATTATGGACTTCCTAAACGAATTCTACGCACATCCTCTGCTACAAGACTACTATGTAGTGTTACTGTCTCCTATGGAACTAGACACCACTATGAGAATGATATTACAGGTAACTTTCATTAAATGATTTCCTTCAGGGTTAATCTTATTAAAAAGAGGTAAGGCTGCACCACGAAAACGTTTGTAAATAAAAGAGCGCGGCCAGAAGTTGGTTGTTATGTTTGTAAAGATAGTCTCTGGAAATACTGATCTTGATCTGCCGGACTAGTACGAGATTTAGATTACTTAGGTTTATTTTTGGTTTTAAATTACACTAGCTAATGAGTCCGGCTCAAAATTGAGGTTTGCAACACTCTTCCTAGCTTTCTTGTCTACCTCAATTTAATTGATGAGACATTACTGTCTTTCGCTGTTTTTTGTCACATGGTCGACTAATTATATTTAAAAAAAAACAAAGGTACTTATATTTTTTTTTAAAACAAAGGTATTTCACTGTTAACCGTCCTACGTATGTGTACATTTTTAATATTTCAGGTTCCCATTTGGGCACAAAGAGTGATTTATATCCAAGGATCCTGCTTAAAAGATACCGACTTAATAAGAGCACGAATGAACGAAGCTGAAGCGTGTTTTATTCTGGCTGCTAGGAACTATGCAGACAAAACGGCAGCGGATGAACATACCATATTGAGGTAAAAGCTTAGCGTTTATTTTTTCAGTATAATCATTTGGTCATGAATTATGACCTCTAAGTCGATTCCCAATACGACGATCCTCAAAAAAAAAATACTTGTTTTAAAAAAAGCACGCTCAAGTACACTTTATGATTTTACAGCATATTAGTGATCGATGTTTTACACTAAGTATTAGGTACCTTAATATTCTAAGTGAAGAAAAAAAAATTGCTACCTAAGCTATGTTCCAAGATAATAAATTACTATAACCCATGGTTTAAAAAAACAAGGTCTGGCATTGCGGGAGTGACACGTGCTTACGTCACTATCCAGTTGCCACTTTATTGCATCACACCACGAATTATGGAAACATTTTCAGTGACCATTCTGTTAAAAAATATATATAAAGCATTTAAATTATCGTTTCGTTTTTCTAATCAAACGAAACAATTCAATTTAAACATATACCAACGTAATTGTTAGTTAAAACCTCATTATTTTATTGGATTCGCACAGGTAATAAAGGCGGTTGGGGAGTTATTATTACACACTATTGGTAACACAGCGGTGATGACATAGGCGTGTGTCACCCAGGTGACCACTGTGTCTCGGAATGCCATACCTGGCGAAGTATATTATTATACCATGCTAAAACCGTATTTTTTGTGAATAACCCATATTTATGGGAAGCGCGATTCAGCAGTCGCGCGCCGTTTAGTAGTAGTGACAAGTTTTTTGATTTATTATACTAGAAAGTAAAATTTTACGATCGTATAAATTTTGTTGTAAACCCTGTACATTTTGTTATTTTTTAAATAACACTGATTTATTGTGAACTACTTTACTAGTAATTCTGAAGCTTAAAGTTCAACCGGAAAGATTATTGGGTAACCATGGTAGCCCAGCGTGTAAGTGAATGACTCTTTGACCACATACAAGTGTTATTTTCAAATCGAAGTCAGTGTTTAGGTTTTCCAGATAATCAAAGAGAAAAATGGCGCTTGGGGCTGGTTGAATTAAAAATACTGATACACAAAGAGATGTTATAGAAAAAGCTTGTCACTTCGTAATTTTTCAAAAAGGAAGCGTTAAAACGGTCGCTTAAGCGTTTGACATTCATTAAATAATAGATATGTAAACGTACGTACGAGACGAAATAAAAAAAGAAAATGAATATGACGACCAATGAATAAAGACATTTTTTTTTGTGACCTTTCTAACTTTAGAATCCACTATAATTGTTTTGTTTCTTGAGGCTTATTGATTAGAAATAATGTTTTATAAGTAATCCCTTCTCATGATTCCACATTTAATTAATGACTGTCTCAAACCTACCCCAAGCTTGTGGTCAATCTATCCCAATCCTGTAGTAGGTTGACAAAGATTTCATGTTCTGGAAAAAATAAATAACAATAACTTGTAACTATTAGACTATTTCAATGTTATTTTAGTTAATTATATTTAGATCAGTGTAATAATTGATTTTCATTTCTTTAATAGCCTCTTCGTATATTGTAGTAAACTAGATCAACAAAGCACGAAACTATATAATTTCTCCGTATTTTCAGATCGTGGGCTGTAAAAGACTTTGCACCAGCAGTGCCACAATATGTGCAGATTTTTCGACCTGAAAATAAATTGCACGTTAAATTTGCTGAATTTGTAGTTTGTGAAGATGAATTCAAGTATGCCCTTTTAGCAAACAACTGCACCTGTCCAGGTGCTTCTACACTTGTAACTCTTCTTCTCCATACCAGCCGGGGCCAGTAAGTTGAACTAAATTTATAAAAACAACGATTTAAGGTTAGTCCTGAGTGAAATTGTTCGGAATCAAATGTTCCACGGACTTCAGGCGTTTACCTACAGGTTGTAAAAAGACCCATAACATAGCCTTCAACTACGCTTTCTGTTCATCAAACTAAGTAACATTGCACAAAAATAATTGCTGGGAAACGATTTTTATTTTTGGTGTGAAAAATCGCTGTTTACGGTAGTGCACAACGTAACGCACACAAATCATTGTGCTTATGGGTTATGGGTGAATGCAACGGTACAGGGGTCGTGGGGGTATTTACAGTTGTGTTATAACATTAAAAACTTGTTATCGTAAAAATAAACGTCAGTAAAAGTTGGAATTTTGACCTTCAATATATCCGTAACCACGAGGTTCCCAGGTATGGCCCAGAACAAAAAAAAATATACGTGTGGCACTCGGGGACTGCCGCGGTAAAGCTATTGCATAGCATTTTTTATCAACTTATGCAATTATAATTATTTATTTATTTTTGATTTATGCAGTATTTTTTTTTCTTTGATATTAATTCAAGTACAGTCGTACCATATACATACACGTTAAGCGAACGCTCGGCCGAGCTACATGGTAGGCGGAGTGGGGGGTGTTAGGTTTTATTTTCGTTACGGAATTTCTTGATTCGGTCGCCGCGCTCAAAGCCCGCGATAAAAGCTATGCAATAGCTTAAAAAAATTACAATGACGGGGAGTACAAATGACTTTCGGCTTCATTGTCGTTTTACACCCATTATACTATTACTACAATAGAAGCTCCTAACTATACTTAAAGAATGGTGCCAAACTTGGGTTCAAACTCAAAGCATGTATAACAATTAAACCAATTACAGGCATTTTTGATTTGTAAAGGAGTCGGCCAGTGAGAAATATGAAGCTAGTAGACCATTCCAAAGGGTAGTAGGTACCCATAAAGAAGAATGGGCAACAAACTCCATGGAGTCTTTTAAATCAAAATTATTCTTAAAAAATATTGGTTACATTATCCATCTTGAAATTATACATATAGACAGGTATGTGAGAACGATGTAGAAAGACGTGCACTTTAAGAGCGTCCAGAGCAAAATGTAGACAAACTAAAACAATTCAAAACTAAAATACGTAATTAAAATAAGCCGTGGCAGCTTATCGATGCCCAGTTTGAACTGACGGCACCCGTTCACGAACATGACGGATCAGCACCGTTCAGCTCAACCATTTTGAAAGGAACCGAATGGTCCAACACATGCGCCACCATTAGCGTGAGATTTGAGTGAGCATGACATACTCTCAACTGCCAGGGCACATTCTAGTAATTAAAAGACGTACCCAGTAAATGGTAACTCTATAATTGTAATAAGATAAACCTTTAAAATCACGGTTTTAATCAACAATATAGACGAAACGAAATTTAATAAAAATGAGTTATGACATAACTGACGTTACAATACAAAGATGCCATATGATGCCAAGATGCCAAAGATGCCATGCCAAAAATACAAATATCCGTATTGTATATTTCGATGCGATGTGCGTGCGACAGCCCTAGCACCGCTCGACATTTCACGCTGTCTCCAAAACATAAGAAAGATAGAACATTGGTCGCCTCCATAAAAAAAATTGTACGTAACTCACATAACATCACCCCTGTATTCCCCGAAGGGTTAGGCAGAGGTGCACCTATGGTACACCCACATTTCGCCAGTTATGTTTAAGTCCCATGTAATAGGGGGCGAGCATATTGCCATCAACCGGGCACAAATCAAACCTCCGGTCTGCTACTGAGAAATTCCAGATGGAAAAACCTAATAACACTTTGCCCGCCCCGGGAATCGAACCCAGGACCTCATGCTCAGCAGTAGCGCTAGCGACCACTAGAGCAACGAGGCAGTTAAAAAACCTAACTACCTTCTGTAAATTGTTTGTATTAGGCGTAAAATTGTTGAAAATTTATTTAGTTCAAAATTTTTTACAGGGAAGGCCAGCAATCACCTGAAGAATGGCATCGATTATATGGTAAATGTTCGGGAAATGAAATTTACCACATTGTTTTAGGAGACAGTCGATTTTTTGGCGAGTATGAAGGAAAAAGTTTCACCTACGCTAGTTTTCATTCGCACAGGAAGTAAGTCTAATCTAGTTTTTGTAAACATTGTATTACGAATGTGACTGGTATTAGTAACGTGATTTTTGTCAAGGTATGGCGTTGCTTTAGTTGGAGTACGCCCAGCTGAGCTGCCTGAGTTCTATGAAGAAACCATTCTATTAAATCCTGGCCCTCGTCATATTATGAAAAGTAGTGACACCTGCTATTATATGAGCATTACAAAGGAAGAGAATTCTGCTTTTGTTGTGGCTGAAAAAATAACAGAACAGAAACCGACAATACCAAAAGACCAAACTGCATGTAGTCTACTTTCTAATGAGAAGAAACCAGGTGACGCAGAGGAGGTTTCTGACCAGCCGAAGAAACCTGACGGTAGTAGCGTCGCTCAATACGACCTTCCACAAGTGATTCTCCAAGCTCCCGCGAGTTCCACACCAAAAGCATCGCCATCACGCATCAACCAAGCTAATACTGTATCATCCGCTATTTTTACTGTCGCTAGCTGTGAGTGTCACAGTTGGTAAAAAACAAAAGTAGATCGAATGCATATTCAAATAATAAGGAGGGAAAATTACCTCTTTATTATTTGTTACAACGTGCATTCGGCCCACTTTCCTTTTTGGTTTGCTTATTGCTCGTTGTCTTTATTGGCTTAAATATAACTCATAAAGCTGATGAGTCTGATTATTACGTTAAAGGCAAATAGCAACTCACTCATTTCAAAAACAAAAGTACTATGATAACGAGGCAAATAAGCAATTAAAGTATTATTAGTAACTTCAACACAGTACACTTACAAAAAGATGTTTACAGTTTAAAAGTTGTTATTATACCTTCCTTGTTATCGTGTACCTCTTCATAATCTGTATAATTCAGGGATCCACAAACCGGTCAGTGGCTTGGGTGTGCTTCGTGTCAAGTAAAATCATCTCAATATATCTTCAAATACAAATCATACCCCTTGAATTGAGTTTCACCAAAATGTAATGATTTTTGCATGTCCCGTTTGTATGATAATATTGCATTTAGTTACATGCGTTAAAGAGTATGGATTGATTTCAAAATTGACCATGCCACATTATCACCAGATGCATCTTTGTTTATAATACATAACGTTTATATACTTTTTTTATACGCATGTGCCCGCGGCAATCTTGTTTTGACGTCATGTTCTGTTATCGTCACTGCTTATTCCTTTTGTCACCTATCGAAATATTTCCTTAAACGTTGCCAAAGAGAGGGACGTTACGTTTTATAATAATATTTAAGATTGGAATATGTGTGCTCTGCCACGAGTTCATTGGAACTGAAGGGCGTGCGTTGGTGATAAGGCTAAAATTGGCTACATTGTTAACATTTTTCTCTGTAAGTTTGATGGACAAAGTCCCGATATAATAATAATTTACATTATACAGGTGACTTGTAATTCGACGTATTTCTACCAAGGCGTAATACTGTGACCCCTTTGCAACATTTAAGTAACCCATATAGCCTAGGCAAAAATCCATGGGACTCGAGAAAAGCAAAGATTTATGTGTTTCTGAAAATATCCTAAATATTCATAAATAAATATATTTTTTCTCTAAACTCTCAAAAATGGCAACTTAGACTGATCTGATAATAAACAGAACTGTACCTGAACTGTGTCTGTATTAGAAAAACAGAGCTCAGAAGACCCTTCTAGTTATTTTTTTTACAAATATTGTCACTAATATATATAATAAATAAAAAATATACAATAATATATAAAAAATAAATAGTCACCGTTGGTATGAGCAGGCAGCAATACTATTCTGTTTCTTAAGGCCAAATAAAGTGCCTCCTTTCACCACTGCTTTAAGTTACCCTTAATTTAAAAAAAAAACACATATTTGTATACGACCTCGATATCTGTTATTATGAAGTATCATCAAACATTCATGCATCTGGTTTTTTAAATTTTCTTATCGATGTTTTCATGTTTATTAATTTTAATTATTATACTAGATAATTCTTGTGTGCAGATTTTATATCGGACTGTTTATATAATTTTGTAGGTTTACGCAAAAAATATGTATCACAGAAATGTGTTTATTAACTTCTAAACTTTGGTACACTTTTATAAAAATTCATGAATTTGATACATTTTGTTTTAAAATACAATTTTTTTTTAATGTTCTTTATCTACACAGCTAAGTATGGTGAGGGCACATCGGCTTCAGATTCTAGAACCTGTTTAAAAGATTCTCCAGGTACAGACAGTGCTACCGATAGTCATCTGTTATTACCTAAGCCCGATACCAACTTTCTAAGCCCTGACGCTTTAAATTACCGCCGAGGTAAGAAAATATAAGTAAATATTTCTTCAAAAATATTCTGCAGACAAAAATGATTATGCCTAATCTGAAAATTGTTGCAATTCAGGCAGCCGAAGACCATCTATTCTTCCCGTCCCTGATATGGTAACGAGCAGTTTAAACATTGCGTCTGACAATCAGGACGAAGAGGCCGAAGTAGATGAGAGCGAGGATGAGTTGGAGGACGATGTTCCATGGAGGTCGCCATCGGAAAAAATCGCGTAAGAACAGTTCTGTATTGATCGCTTTCAATGCATCCACATGCACGCAACATTTAAAGTTATATTAAGTTTAAAATTTTCAGTAATGTAAAACAAATTATGAAGATTATTACTTTTTACATGTTTCGTACTTAGAACCACTAAGAAAGGATTCCGTTTTTTTTCCTTTTTTAATTTAAAGACTTGAATGTTTTATTTTTTTTTATTTTACGTCGTTAACTAAATTATTTGGAACTGTTGACGGCAGTGTATTATATTTTTTCACTGTTTTAGCGTATATTCACTCCTGTAGATAGCCGACCAGGATCACACAAGCTGCATGAATACCGCACAGTACGTATTTCATAGTCTCATATACATACACGTCTGCTTCGGTATTTAATGTTTTTACCTTTTTTGGACTTGCTACAATAATTCAAAGCTATTTTGTAAGCAACATCACTATTGCCAATATAGCAATGATGCAGATGAACGGACATACATTAAGAAGATATAAAAAATATTTAAAAAGATGTGCAACATAGTTCAACTCACCGTGCAACTTACATTCATTGACTTGTATCTTTTTTTTATCTTTATCCTAAAGAGAAATAATAAATATAGAAACTGATGTAAGATCATGAAAAAATGATGATGAAAAAATACATAAGAACGGTCCGTTACATATTGATGTACAACAATCCAAAGAATCAAGAGAGATGTTGAATGCAAACTGGCAAACTATTATGTGATTGTAACAATATATTGAAGAGTAGAGAGTGCTTCAAAGACATTATTATTATTCAAAGACGTCATTAGGATAATATAATAATGCAAGTGTGGCGGCATCTACATCGCCACATGCAAACTACGCATCACGCTGACGCCACACAAAATCCTGCATCGCGAAAGCAGAGTTTACCGCGCGGCTAGTATATACACTTATAATTTGACTAAATCCTTTCAGAACGTGATAGTGTTACCCATTTGCAACAATTAAGCACCCCATAAATCCTAGGCGAAAATTCTTAGGATTCGCTAAAATCCAATTTTTATGTATTTTTGAAAAGTGATATTTAGTGAAGAATTCTGGGAAATTATCAAAAATACATAAAAGATGGATTTTATCGCTTCCCATGCATTTTCGCCTAGGCTTTACGAGGTGCATAATTGTTGCAAATGGGTTACACTATCACGTCCTGGAAGGAATACGACAAATTACAAGTTACCCTGTATACATACAACAGCATCAATCATAGTGCCCACCAGACACAACACCCGTCCGGTCAGAGGATCCTCCCTATTCTATGGAGGATGAGTGAACTCTACACCCTGTTCCTCATAGCTCTATACAAGAATCATTATATATAATAATAATTATTATTATTATTATTTCTGGTTGTTCTCGTCTGGCTAACGCTACGGCTACTTGCACAGGCATAACCACGTGGCCAGGATTATTCACCAGCAACTTGCTCGAAAATGACCATGTCATGTTCGGTCTATCATTACTGACAAGACTATTGACGCCAATAAGCCTGATACAGTGGTGATAGATCGATTAGTCTGCAACGCAATGATTGTCGATCTTACTATTCCGCACGACGAGAACTTTGTGAAGCTGGTAAAGAAAAACATATCAAATATCTCCACACAGCACTCGAGTCATTGTGCCGATTGTTGTAATGGCCAAGGGCGTCATGGCCGAAAGCTTCGACCAATATCTCTCGAGGCTCTCGTTAGGCCGTTGGATCAAGGACCTGATTCAGAAGGCTGTACTCCTCGATACGGCTCCAATCGTGAGGAGGATCCTGTCTCTGAATCCCTAACCACTGGTAGCTTGGAACCTGGTCCCGACAACGGCGGACCACATTTTTTGTATTTTAAATTCGTTGTATATGAAATATTTAAAATTGTATTTAGTATCGAAAATAAAATCTTAATCGGAGTAATTGTTATAATCTACAAATTATATTCTATAATAAGAATTCTGATAAACAATACTACTTATTGATAATAATTTTGATTAATTGAAAACAAATTATTTATGCGTTCTTAATCGTAGCTATGTTGAAGTAATAATCGCGGCGCCGGCAAAGTCCCGCCGAGGTGGCTCCGTGCTTTGTGGTAGAAATCATAGTCCGTAAAACTGTGCTTATGACATGGAACTTTCTTCGTATCTTCATGCCACAAAGTCCTCATCACATAATCGTTCTGTCAAGTTATCGTTATTTGAACCACCAGATCTTTCGCACTAAAATTATATTTTTCAAAAGCAAAATGTTGTTTTTTCAACTGCATCATCGTTTGTATGAATTAGCTAACACCATTTTTTACTTTCTTTATTATCTGCTGCAACCACAAGCACCACCAGCATTTCGTAAAACATAATGATAAAAATAAAATAAATTTTAAAACTTTTCTTATTGCAATTGTGTGCATTGTGTATCTGTATAATCCCCTGAGCGTAAACCCCCAACCACACGGCCCGTACCCCTGCCTCCAGTGATGACGTGACCACCAGCAGCTTCTCATCGCTGGCAGCCAGTGACAACGGGCACAGCGCCTGGCGAAATGATTATATGAGGTAAGCTATCATAAGAAATTACAAACCACTCACATCGACCTTACACTTTACTGCATAATTTTGGGAAAAGCGGCGACGGGAATATTTTGGCACACTGCGTGTACTAATCAACCAAGAATTGTAAAAACGCCAATATAAACTAACGGACGCATCATGTTCGTGTACGGGCACCGCCAGTTGAGACTAGTCATCTCTTTACCGCCATGACTTATCTATAATCATATATAATCTTATAAAGAATAATACAACCAAGATATTATAATAACTTGATTTTTAAAAGATGCTGATGATGTTGGATGCAGTTTCTTGCCCGTTCTTTTCCATAAAGATTACGTTTTGGACGGGTAACTAGCTTCAACTTTCTGACAAACTGACCGACTCCTTGACAATTCAAAAGTGCCTATAAAATGATTGAATAACGAATAAATAATGGTTTGACACAGACTATTCGTCCTGGAAAATGAAGCACGACTTTGTTGGAAATACTGTTATTTTAAAACTGCACCCAACAATATGACCTGACGTAAACAGTAGGCATATTGTTATGAAGGATCTGAAGAACCGGATGCATCTGAATGCCAGTATTTTATATCTGACCCATACAACCCAGTTACTATTTTGCATATAATATGAAGAAATATCTACACATTTTTTGTTTTTTATCAGAATATCTCAAATCATGAAGGGCCTAGAGGGCCTAGACAAGTGGCAATAAGGTGTCAAAGCGTTTTGTATTTCTACAATGACTTTCAACAGGATATTCATAAGGTTTTCGGTAGCTTATTTCAATCCAACACATTTTTGACTTTTCCATCATCGTTTTCTCTAATATAAAGTCATATTGTAGCTTAGGAAAATAAGTTAAATTAAAGGCTAGTCTGCGAAATAAATCCTAGTTAAGATTTATCACCGGGATTATATTCATTATAAGCATTAGAAATACTGAGTGAAAAATACTTTTCTTGTACGAAAAAATAAAATCGACTGTGAAAGGTCCCAAAAGTCAGTTTTACGCGAATATTTCGATAATATTAGTTTTATGACGATTTGTATTATTAAAAATTGCTTCTTTACTAGTATTACAAGTTTCTCGTAGGACCAATGGTTTCCTAAATATACGGCTCAGAAAATGTCAAGTAAAGCACAAACTACACTTCTAAATGTGTTGTGTTTTACCGATAAATGCCATATCTATATTACTCATCATATAATATTATTGATATTATTATTATTTATTATCATCTTTTTTTTTGTTAGTTTAGGCCAAGTCAGGCATGTTTTAAATACCCTACTACAAATATTGAACACTTACAATAAATGAGAACTAAAAAAATAATTTTAAAAATATACCATCTAAGAGGCTTTTCTACGGACTATACTCTTCATCATCATTATTCTCCCAATTAATCCCAATTAATTTGAGGTTGGCGCAACATTTCTTTTTCTTCCATAGTTCTCTATTAACGGAAATTACTACATAGATGCAGCAGGAGAGCAGTGGTGGCCCAGTGGTAATAGCCGTGACTTACGAGTTGCAGGTCGTAGTTTCGATCCCAAATAATTTACCCAAAGTAAAGTGCTTGTCCTGTCTGGGACAAGCACTTCACTTTGGGTAAATATATTTCATCACCACTGCTCGCAAAACGGTGAAGGAAAACATCGTGAGGAAACCGGCATATCCTAGAACCAAAAATCCGAAGACATGTGACATCCACCAACCCGCATTGGACCTGTGTGGTAGATTACAGCCCACGCCCTCTCTCCGAGAGGAGGCCTGTGTCCCAGCAGTGGGAAAATTATATGCTGATTATGCTACTATAGCGATAATATCGTTTTGATACTGATGAAACCGAATAAGTTGTAATAAGAGAAGCAGAAGATAAGAACAAGGAAAAGGAAGAAGAAAACGACTTGTTATTAATAAAATGCTGTCTTAATTCACAATTAATGAGGTAGACCTGTGCGTCTTGATAACGTAATATTATCAAGTAAAGTAAAACGCACCTTTTATCTACCTTACAGGTGGTGCGGAAACACAATGCATCGTTAACCCAACATTTCGAAGCTGTGTATCTCAAGAACGGCTGGTCCTATATGAACCTTGTTTATACCTTTTTCGTGTAAAATTTGATAAGGAATAAACTGGTGATAGCTTAAATTGACGTATACGTACACTTTACGAAATTTTTGCAAAAACTGATTTTCGGGAAATTTCGCATGTTATCGCAAATATATTTTACACAAGGTATTTCTAATGTTAACATAAAGGTTTTCACGGTCAGACTCCTTCGCTAGGATTATTTCGCAGAAAATGTTTTATTTTCCTGCGCTATTTGACTACCCTAAATATGTTTTTTAATTTTTGTATTCTTTATATAGCTGATTAAATGAAGATTTCTTCCCCGTAATTTTGAACCCTTAATTCCATAGTAAAATTTTGAGATAACTGGTTTATATCCGTAGATGATTTTTGAAAATGGTTACTAAACTTCTTCCTTTAACTTTAACTGTTTGATGTTTTAGAAAATTTGGTTACATCAAAAGGTGTGTTAAAGTATGAGATACCCAATGTAATAGCGATATGCCTACGCTTTACGGGGTGCTTAATTGTTACAAATGCAGACTATCATATCCTGGAAGGAATACGTCAAATTACAAGTCATCCTGTATATTCAATGTTGATCCCTTGCTCTTTTAGTGACTGCCGTATAGTGTGATGAAAGTAATATATATAAATGTTTGTCGGACTCTATGTAGTTTTCAATAGTGTGGATATGATCGACTGTCGAGTAGTTTCTACGGAAACCGGCCTGTTAGACTGGTTATCGTTCGGCTATCACCTTCGTTATTCTTCGGAGCAGGATCGATGTGATAACTGTGATGTATAAACAAGACATTAAGCTTATAAGTCTATAGTTCGGTATCAATTTTGGGTCTCCTTTTTTCTACAAAATGACTATTTCCGAACACTGCCACTGTACGGCTATTTCTTTTTTAATTATGATCAATTGGAATAGTTTTTTGAGTTGTTTTTCTATTCCTGCTAAGATCACCTCATTAGTCATTCCGTCTGGTGCGATACTCTTCTCGTTCTTTAACATTCTGATTGATAGTTCGACCTCGCTTTCTAAGAAAGGTAGAACCGGGTCGCTGTCCCCTGTCCAGGTAATAATATTCATCTGTTTGTCCCGTTTATAAGTCTCTCTGTAGAGTTACCGATCAAATTTCGTAGCTACTTCCATTACGTCATTCCTATTTGTTACCGTTGAACCTGCATCATATTCATTTTATAAGTGCGTCAACATTTTTTTGTGGTGTTTAATTTTTTGTACGCTTTCTTGATGCCTCCTGATTACGTCAGAAAGGAATAGAATACTTCACTCCTATAGCTTTTTACATTAGTTTTTATATTGTTTATTAACTTCTCTATACAGTCTACTGGGTCTTAATTTCTCTGGTTTTGTTTTCTTGGTTTTTCAGTTCTTGTCTTTCGTTTTATAGTTTTATAACTTCCTGAGTTATAATATTGATTCTAATTTAGTGTTTCTTTTTGACGTATTTGAGTTTATACAACATTTCTCTAAGGTCGTTCCTAATCTATCGTAAAATGTTTGTACCGTTTCATCTTTAGGTTTACTGTGCTTTGATATTTCCATTTCGAATTTGATGTAGTCTTAGAGCTTTGTGTGCATATTTTCTGTATTGTGATCGTGTTTTCTTTCTGTTTTGTAAGGTAAACGTTATCGTAATCATGTCCATCTTAATTTTTCTGACTTTTTAAATAAGGTGTTACTTACCTTGAGTTTGTGCTGGTGGCAAAAATTTATAAACATTTGTCCTCTACTGTTTCTCTTTCCGTAACCATAGCTTCGCTATGCCTAAGTCTAGGTCTAAGTAGAATTTTTGGACTTCAGATCCATCCGCTTTTTTCGTAGTATGTAGACTTGTAGTATTGACTACATCGTATCTTGGATTTCCACTTGTAGAGTAACCAATATTTCCGATGTAGGGACAAAATCTTGTACTTGAATGTTTTTCTGTATTTTTACCAGGAAGCCCACACCACTTGCTCCTTTCGTTTGCCCATAATAGTATAGAAGGTAGCCGCCTCGGTCTTCTATTGCAAGTCCTTCTCTTCTTACTTAAGAGATTCTTATGATATTACAGTTTATAAGAAATATTGTATATTGCAGCTCTATAATTTTTGTTTCGCTCGGATTACCGAGCGAAACAAAAATTATAGAGCTACTAAAAAAAAAAACGAAATAGAAACTAAAAATACTATTTATGTAGTTACAACGTTCGATCATTAGATCGAACGTTGTAACTACATAAATAGTATTTTCTGTATTCCGTAGGTTGAGATTCAAAAGTTTTCTTACTATGCTTTGGAGGGTTTGGTCTACTTTCCCCACGGTGACCAGCCGTTCTGGGGGAGGTTCTATTAGTTTTTTTTTTCATTACTGATGATTTTAGTAGTTTTATGTATGTGGTACATTTGACGGGCGTTGCTTGTTGCTACTCTGATTCAACTGAAGTAAGAGCCATAGCGTATCTCGGTGAGACTTGACTCTGTACATTATGTAAGAAGGATGTCATGCAACTTCAATTTTTTTTCGTTGATCTTATTTACTTTGGTTCGTTTGGTGACTTGAAACTTAAGTTATCGAGCTTTGCTTGAGTATGATAAATTAATTTATTTCTGTAAGTAGGTACTCGTATGTACAAACACTTACACGTCACGTCACGTTTCCTATCTGACTACTCTGAGAAGACAGGCCGCAATAAACTTAGAGGTAATAGTCTCTTTAAATTCCAGACATAATCTTGGTCAGATCATGTGACGACCACGTAGATTGGTGTCTGAAATGGTCTTTTCAGGAAAGAATTACACCTGTCCAGTTAGTGCACGCATTTGTCAGTAACCGTGCAGCTCAACTCAGAACTTAAGGAGCTCAACCATTCGACGAACAATACCAAAGAAAGGACATTTGGCATAAACTACTTATAAGGCCAAACCATGATTAAAACAAAAAAAATGACCCACATATGAATTCACTGTTTGGGTTGCACGCCTTTTCGACACGGGCAAGGCATTCCATAACCGTACTGCTTCAACTGTAAAAGGCTTGTCATAAAAACTGGTGGAATGCACCGGCATCTGTAGTCTTAAGTTTTCCGATGACCTCAGATATCTATTATGTGTGTCATGAAGGAACTTGAAACGTTAATTAAGATAAGAGGGGGTAATCCCCTTTGTCATTATACTGATTTTTTTTTCTTGTTTTTCAGTACAGATAGTTTTTTACCGTACGTAGTGAAGGTTACAGTATTGATGGATTTTATTTTATTTTCTGTCTTTTTACCCATTCTTCTGACTATTTCTAATTTATTTGGTGCACATATTTTTTTAAATCTTCTATTATGATGTTTATAGTCTCCAGCTTGGTTAATGTTTCTTCAGAGTCCTTTTTTATATCCACTCTCACTTAGTAATTGTTCGAGAATTGAAGAGCTTGATCATGTAAAACGTCGTACTGTTAGTTGACAACTGATGTCACTAGTGTCTGCTTTGTTGAAGTAGACTACACGCTGCGTACAGATGACACTGTGTCTCTTTGTTAAGGTAGTATCAAGCGTTGCGTACAAATGGCGCTGTTTTTGAGAGGAGAATGTTTTGCACTTTTGTATGTTGTGCTATGATATTATTATTCTAATATTGTAATTCAAACACTTAGTTATGTAGTACACACACTAAAGTTAATGCCACTGTCACTAATTAATCATTACTCGTATTTTTGTTTACTGTTTGTTTTGCATTAAACTGTAAATTGATTTATAGGTAGGTGTAACACAAAAGTTATTGTTTCTTTTAGTCTTATTTCACTGTTTATAGAATATAATTATGATCACTTATTCACTTCACTTAATAGATTTATAATCACTATACTTTATCTATGTACCTAGCTACTTTTTACTCGCGAAACACTCGTAATTTATTTAATAAGGTTTACCTAATACTATTTCGCGAGTATGGAGTGTTATACATATATATATGTATAGAGATTTTATTTATTTATTTATTTGTGCACAATTTATTACCTTAATTATACTGTTGAGCTAAATATAAAGTTTAATTAGAATTGATAACAATTATAATGTTTCGCTGATTTTTTCGGTTGGCTTAAGATTGGGCTCACGTATTTGACTTAGGCGCTTAAAACTTCCTTTTTCGCATTTGCATCCCGTTGTCAAATAGCCCGGTCAAGTTAGCCCAAAAAATAGTGGTAAGGTTAAATTAATTCCCCTACCGCTGAATCTTGGTTTGATTGCTTATATCATCAATATAAAAGAAATGTCAAAAGTCCCCATCGATTCCGCATGTGCAAAAAAAGTTATTCAAGGTCAAAACATATGTTTTTTTTTTTGCATTTTTCAGCTAAACGGTAAGTTTTATCATAAAAATATATTACGTTTCAGAAAGCTTCCATTATCTCCAATAGTTCAATTTGTTAAACATTTTGTAGAAACAATTTATTTGAATACATAATATAGCTACATTTTTGTTATAGTCATTATTTTTGATTTCCAATATTCTTCCTCCAAAGATATGGACCGTGTCATTATTTGCTCATGCCACTCTCATTCCTCATCTCTTTCACATAGCATGGTCTCCTCCCTCGCCGTCTTTGTTAGGGTTGAGTAGTATTAGTGTCTGTATTATATATCGGTTGGTACTTCTACGGATCTCTTAATTTCTCATTCGCTCAGAAGTTGTGTAGTTAAGAGTTTCTTTGTGACGGCAGTTCCTTCCGGATTACAACAAACGAAGGCCGCTTTGATGGCGCCATCGTCCTGTTTGTTGCCTTCGGTGTAGATGTTGTGCTGCGGTTGGGGTAACAATTAGTTTGCTTCGCGTCTGTGAGTTTAGGTACTGGTGCCAGATTTTGTAATAATTTTGGCTGGATGCTCGCGTATGGGTGTGTAGTGTTCAGGAATAATAATCGCTGGCTTAAGGTAAGTAGTGCCTGTGAGGCTGATAGATTCTATATGCTGGAATTCCTGTATCTTATGGTCGAGGGGTGTGAGCTCTGCGGGTGCCAGAGGGGCAGTTGTGGAGACGGTATGAAAGGCACAGATGGCCTTCAGTGCGAATCCCTTCTTGTTTACTATGTCCCCATATACCAACGGCGTACTTGATAATTGGTTTTATTACATGTAGATAAATTGTACGAGCTTTTCCGGATACTCACCCCAAGTAGGTCTTGTGTACTTGCAAAGTTTGGTAAATATGCGAATGGATTTGTCCAGCACATATTTTAAGTGGCTGTTAAATCGCAGCTTCTCATCTAAGGAGTCATCTTAGATGATAAGCTACGATTATCTCGGCCACAAATGTTAGGTTGATGCTATCCATTTAAAGCCGCGTGGCCTTCACTTTGGGCGTGAAGGCTATGACTTGCGTCTTAGCCGGGCTAAAGGTCAGTTTCACTCGTTTAGCTCATTCGCTGATGTTAGCAAGAATGCTGTTGGCTAGTTGTTCCACAGTTTCGGGCGTATCCGCCGTAACTACTAGTAGGACGTCATCGGAGAAGGCTTGCACGTGGCAGTCTGATGGCAGCTGTATATCCAGGAGCTTGTCATGGATCAGGTTCCGAAAACGAATTGGACCACACGCAGAACTTTGAATTTTGCGCAACCCTTTGTTAGAATTTTGCGCACTCGGGACTCCCGCGTGGTCCAACGTGGCAGTTCTGTCCTGTACATAATTTTTAATTAGCCCGTTAATATTTTGCGGCGTTGCAAGACGGTGGAAGCCCTCTTCCACCGTCTTAGTAATCTCACTTCCGTCTCCGTTGCCCTCAACGGGGACGGAAGTGAGATTGCTATGGCGACCAAACGGGTTAGGTTAGGTTAGAACTGAGACCAACCACGCGCGAGTAGAGCTGGTCGCAGTAACTAAGCTAGGGCACCCCGACCACATGGATTAGGTTAGGTTAGAATTAAGACAAACCCCGCGCGAGCTGAGCGAGCGATGCCGCGGCAGCGACTGGTGACCGCTACACTGAAGTTGGTCGCAGTTACTTGGAAATATAGTATTTTTAGGAATAGGAATTATTTGAGGTTCGAGTAAATACATGCCGTTTGACAATATGCACTGGCAATTGAATGCACATATCAACACGGACGGAAAGGCAGGCAATAATTATGAATAAAATGAACTACAAAATTAAACATAACACTAATATACCATATATTCTTAAGTCTCACTCTTTCTAGAATGGTGGTCGGCTAAAGGTAGGTAACAATATTAGAGATGTTTCGATTGCACATGTCACGATAAAGCCAATGATAATTTTTATTGTTCCTTAAATACATTTAAATGAAAGTAACTAACCCAATATTCAAACAAATAAAATTTAAAAAGCAATAATTAATAGTATGTTTTAACTCCTTAGCGACTTACTCAACGCATTGGCATATCTAAACAAAATCGACATATGTCTAATAAATTCATAGTTCATAAGGATTCTAGGAATTGTTTAGTTAACTTAATGTTGTTTGTTCTTACAATATCACATAATTACCGTGTTTTATTAAGAGTACCTCCGATTCAGCGTTACTCTTTAAACCAAATCTTGGAACAGTCACTTATTTAAGTCATCTATTTATCGAGCTTATTCGAAGTGCATCGTACGAACGTTTGTTTAATAAATGGCAACATCGATATTACGGGTGTTGAAACGAATAATGCTACAAGTCTGGCACTGCCTACAGGCCAGTATGCGAACCAACACTCTATACCTTTTAAACCAACAGAGAAAAGCTTCAAACAAACGCGCAATGATAGAAGCACTACGACAAAGAAACTTATAAGCTTTGCATCTGTGGGACTCACTGTGTGGCGCATGTTCGTACTAATTCGGAAACACGGAAATTACCGAAGCGCATACTTTTTCTGTTTCACCACCTGTATTTGGGTATTCTGGTATTCAAAGAAAAAATATACTATGCTAAAAGAATAATAGGTGATATTATACGAACAACATAAAATTAGTTTATTATCACATTTGCGTTTTAGCAAGACCACGCTTCTCGACGACAGGATTGCTCCTGCTCCTGCGTATTCAAACAACTTCCATGATAAGAAATTGGAAAATAAAATATTATACACTTTATTAGCAAGATATCAAACGAACTCAAAATATGAATTTATCGGTATTCAGTATTTCAATATCAAGAAATATACAACACAGAATGAATTTATCAATGTTTGTATTCCGTTTCGTTTTTGCTGAACCCGTGACACGTGTGATTGACACCGCTGCGCATGCTAAACGCAAGAGTGATAGCGGATCTAAAAACCTTCAAATACTTTAGCTACTAAGGATTAGTTTACTTTTGCACATGTCCCTATGCGATTCCGTGCATGATAATTTCGTGAATTTGATGTTTAATGTTATACCTACTTTAAATACCACATATTATAGAACTAAACACAGTCCAATTATTCATGTTTTCTTTATATTAGATGTGATATAAAACCTTAACCTTTTCTTGTAAGTATGCCAAGACTTTCAGTAACACTTTTCGTCTCTTTTAATATTAAAAATATTTTTATTAAAAGCTTTGCTTCGCCTAATTGTATGACGAAAATTAATAATTATTTCTACATTTTAAAATATCTGTTAATATAACCACAAATAACTACAATGAAATGAGAAATTTCAGGATCGTGAAAGGATTCCCACCGGTGTCACCATTCATTGGAGTGAGTCCAACTCTCTGTTATTTACTAAAAGAAAAGAAGCCGCTATGCTGCTTGCAGTTGGCACAAGTTTGCGAACATTGTGCTTATAGAAACGCTAAAGAATACCAATGGCAAAACAAAACTATAATCCTTGCTGCTGATTATGCATCGAATGGAATATATAATTTCATCATACCTCTGCGAGCCCATTTTAGATCAAAGACCTCGTTGAACCCTATCATTCTACTTTTGGAACGTAGACCAGACATAGCATTTTTAGATGCAATATCATACTTTCCTTTAGTGTACTGGATGCTAGGTAGCATCGATTGGTAAGTACCAAGTGCCAATTCACCAATATATCTAGTTAACATAGAAATAAAATTGAAGTAATAATTTACTTTTCATTTTAGCTTAGACGACCTGTTGCGTGCTGGAATTACATTGGCCGAAAACGTGGTTGTTGTTAACAAAGAATTATCTAATTCGGCTGAAGAAGACAGTTTAGCTGATTGCAATACAATAGTCGCTGTACAAACTATGTTCAAGTAATGGTTTTTAATAATTTAACGGCGCTGCGCCATGGCGAATTAAGATTTTTAAAGACTTTCTGTATTTAGTGAATTTAAAATCACTAGTTATACATAGTCCAATTTTTGCGCAGCGAACATGAACACCGACTTTAATGGTACTTACACGGTGCGTCACTCACTGGACCCACACACATTTCGACGCCCTCGTTTACACGATGAGGGTAACCTGCGCAAGTGCCTCAACATGCGCATGATACCCGCGCCGTGTAGAAGTACCATTAGTGTTATACAAGTGCGTATTTAATATCAATCCAAAATATTTTTTTGTTTTCAGATTTTTTCCATCAATTAAGTCAATAACAGAACTATCACAATCATCAAATATGCGTTTCATGCAATTTCGTGCTCATGACAAGTATGCCTTGCACCTCTCAAAAATGGAAAAGGTATCTATTATTTCTAATTATAATTTTTGATAAAGAATGTTTCCATTATTATGAAACAGTTTTTGCTTCCATAATACTTTTGTTTTTTTATATTTTTTTTAGCGGGAGAAGGAACGTGGCTCACACATTTCTTACATGTTTCGTCTACCGTTTGCTGCGGGGTCTGTATTCTCAGCTTCAATGCTTGACACATTACTGTATCAAGCATTTGTTAAGGATTATGTTATAACCTTTGTGCGACTATTACTGGGTGTTGATCAAGCTCCAGGATCAGGATTTCTCACATCAGTAAGTTTATAAGTATTCATACATTCCAATTTGGCTGTGCAACATATTTCTAAATTCTTGCGAATTTTTTCTTGAAGTACAATTACATTTGATGACATTATTTCATGCGTAGTCTTTTTATAAGCGAAATATTGCGAAGGATTATAGCCATTTTAATGAAGCTGTGATTTTAATCAAACATAAACAGGCTTTTTTATATTCAAATTGGACTTCTAACAGATGAAAATCTCAAAAGAAGATATGTGGATACGAACATACGGTCGATTGTACCAAAAGTTATGTTCAACTACATGCGAAATTCCGATCGGAATTTATCGCACACAGGATACGACATTAGCCGATGCATCTCACCACGTGAGTATGTCGCCAAGGACACCATCAAAGTGGTTTTGGTCACGCCTCGCGAGAATGCGACCATCGCGTGCATCGGTGAGTCGGTTAACTCCCTACTCTCAAATATTTATCTCCTTAAATACAGTCCTTTACTGCAGTTTACGCCTGAACGCTATTGATCCATCACACACCATTTCAATACTTCTAAATTCCAAATTAAATTAGTACATCACAAAGTTGCATCTCAGTAGTCCGAGTCTTTGGACTGTATTTCGGGTACATTTTTTTCAATCTTATTTTTATTTTTCTCGCGTCAACGCTACACTTTTTCCATTATTGTAACCTATCTACATACATTCTGAGCCTTACACTTGTGGAGTGTTTGTAATTAGTACCTAGCAATTTTTATATAACTTTCTACCTCTCACGCGATACTGTCTTATGGACTACACGTGCTTCAATTTTATGATTTATACGCAAACTGCTACGGCCGGATGGGTTAGGTAATGCATTAATTCAAAAGCTGAAGTGTCAAATGTTAAGAGCTAACCTGAAAGGTATTAGCTGACCTGGACCACTATAAAATATCGCAATTGAACTCGATGATCGCAATCCCGCCTATGTGTTATATTTGTAGTTTGTGTTTTGCATGATACTATAGAAACTAAATTAATAATGAAAATTAGCTGGATTATAACAAGGGTGGTACTATAACTTTATAAAATAGTATTCTATGGAAACAAAAGGGTGATCGTTGCATGTGCAAATTTTAAGTCACCTGTGCCAACAGGTTCAAATAAATCACACCTTTCCATAGCAGAGACAGAGGACAATAAAACACTTAACGTAGCGCAACTGCTTTAGCTTTATGCATGCTTATAGCAAGAAAGAGTAGAATTCATAAAAAAATACTCATCTATCATGATTTAAACGATAGTTAGGACACTGAAATAAGTCCAATTACAATGTTCAGTACCCTGATATTTAATAAATAAAACGCTATCGAATGTTTTATCTTCCAAGATCCTATAGGACTTAAAAATATATAAAAAAATATTTAATTCTCGAAACAACCAATTTATGGCCGATGTGTTGTATAGTTAGGAAAAGTATTGGAAAACTGTGACACGATAGTTGCAGCAGGAGGAGGGCGAAGGCGGAGGATTTTCGACTTGCGGGCGCCGGGAGGCGGCTGGCTGCCTCAGTGGCTGCTACGGAGAACGCACGCCGGCGGTAAGGTCACTACCAGGGACCTTTCACATGGACCTTTTAAAATAATTATGGTGATAAAGGGGGCCGGTCGCTAGTTCAGCGATGTTTAAAATCCGATGGTCCTTACGTAACATTGTGGCTGCGCTATAACGACATAATATTATGTAGGTTCAATTTTTGTTTTTGTATGAAGAAAGCGATCTATTGCTGCAGATGGATTTCCTTTCGGATCCAATGTAATTTTTACCTACTGTGTCAATAATTAGGTACTTCGTTTTCTTTAAAGTTTTATTTTTGCAAAATTAATATAAGTATGTAAAGAATTCCTGATAATAGGTCGTTCACCATCTTCTTTTACAAACGAGGTTACGCTTTGTCTCTGGACTACGGATAGAACTACAGCTGGGAGGCGAAATGTTTCGTAACATCGAGTGCCGCGAGTCCGCGCATGGTGACGGCGTTGCATTGATCAAGTTGGGCAGTCTAGCCAACGTGTGCTGCGCCTTGTCGTCCGACCTTTTTCCACAGTGGTGCAAATCGGCTTTTGATTATTCAACTTACCACCGTCAACTGGAATTTGAGAGCGCTATGCTGTATCTTCAATCTCTCTATATCTCTTAGTCTGGCGTTCCTCACCGTAATCGACAAAGCTGGGACATCCATTAAAAATGACAGAACTAGGGCGTGACCGTAATTACAGCCATGATTTCATCCACTTGGTCAGAATTCTACAGTTTTTCAGCTCCATAATCATTATTCGTAAATACTTTATCAGGTTTTAAGCAGCGAAAGTTTTCTCCGATATGCAAGACGTTTTTCAAAAAATAGCTTCAGGCGTGAACGACGAGTAAAAAGACAGAAATTTTGTTTTATTTAACTTCACGCCGCTTTTCAGTCATTTTTATTATGAAATAAGAGCACGCCTTTTGTAAGAGCAAAGAGCATTGAACTAAAGCTTCTTATTATTATTAATGTATTTATTTATGTAAGACCAAAAATACAGTATCTGAGGTGGAATAGAAAGTAATGGAAAATTCAAAATTTTATCGGTCGTTACTCGATTCGCAATACAGGGTATGTCTCTTCACAGCCATTTTACAAATAATATTATAGTTATTATTCTATGTGAAAGGACTCTGTTTGGAATTGATGTCTAATTATACATGTTCATTGGTTGAAATTATGTTGTCTCGTAGTCAAGACGGCTGGTTGCCTACTACACTCACAATTGAAATGTTGAAATGAAAACAAAGGCATTATTCTTAATTGTTCGGGTGGGACGAACATGAACTCGAGTTTCTTTATCCTTAACCAATCCGGTTTCTTCAAATTTTCTAGTTCGGTTTGGTGCACTTTGATGACCACATATTGTACGCACTTCACCGATTTGTCTCCGCACAATTTTCACCATATTTGCAGTGAATTTTTACAATATTATCTCGTTGTTTCGTCTTGTGTTGTCCCATAAATAACTATCACAAATAACAACAAATTACAAATACCTACTTGTCAAAAATTTATTCCCGACAGTTAGAAGACTGCATATTCAAAATACTCTAGTTTCGGAAGCTGGTGGCTTTAGTTTTGTTTGTGTTTTCGACTGATTTCCGAAACTTTTATAATTTGTAGTTGTAGTTTGTTGTTTTTTTGTAGAAAGTTTGCACACAAAGCTTTTCCGTGCGCAATTTTAGACCAAGTTAGAAAGTTAATAAAACTAGGAAGTTTTTCCTGAAAGTGTCAAATGACATATTTATTTTGAGTGATCTGCTTCAAAAAGGTACCTAGAAGTTTCAAGAAATTTTCATAACATGAACTTTACAACGCTTTTTCCCACAGTTTTGAGTATTTTTTGATGAATCGATTTTTGGAAGATTCATTCGTTCAAGACTGTTTCTGGTCGAGCGGTGGATAATTTCCAAAAAAAAATAAGAGTTCGATAACTCCAAAACAACAAATTCGGTTTATTTTCCAAACATTAAGTATTAGGATTATGAGATAGTGTTACGAGTAGAAGTTGAATTCGGTTAGCAACCATTTTTTTTTTGTCATGTCGTTTTTGGGAATCTTTTATTTAGATAGAACATATAGATGAGTCGCCTTCGTTCACTTCATTTCCTACTACCATAGGTATAGCCACTTAGAACTCTAGTAACAGTGCAATGTCTAAACGAATGCCACCCTCCATGTAGTTGGAGATCAATTATAGTAGGTACCTATGTAAAAATGAAGTTGGTATGCACTAAATCGATTTTAACCGTAATATTATCGCATTATCCGTGTATCGTTTCACTCATAAAGCGTACAAATCAATAAAGCAGATCATGCATGATTGTCGTTACGCACAGGTACCAACAATAATTTGTATGTTAGTGTACATAAAAATGAATGAAATTTCTCACTTAACTTTCATAATGTATAAAATTCTATTCATGTCATAATTATTATTGTTGATGACCATAATTTTCTGCCACTAACAGGACCAAGCGGTATATCGTTTTAATTACTTGTAAAATTCACAGTATTCTACAAGCCTGGCGGATGAAGCCCGGGACAACCATGCTCAACAAATTGAAAGAGCTGAAATAGCCAATCTAGTACGATCTAGAATGGAATCGTTAAACCTCACTGGAATTGACTATGATGATGTAAGCGAGAAAAGAAACAGTCTTTCGTATGTCATCATAAATCCGAGCTGTGACCTAAACTTGCAAGAGGGCGACATAATGTAAGTACACGAAAGTTCGTTCGGTAATGTGTTAGGTAAAGCTGATGCAAAATAATGTCTCATAATATATTCATTACATTTCAGATACTTAGTTCGACCTTCACCATTTTCGGCGCAGAAAACGTTTGAACGCCATAACAGTCGCCGTAAATCAAACATAAGTTTTTGTTCACAAGCGTTAATTCAAGCTCAGGGAGTTTCGAGCAGAAGAGGATCCACCATCGGCGCAAGTTACGCTCCACCTCGTGCGCCTCCCCTCTCTACTACTAAAGCTAACTCTTTATCGCTGCCTGATAGTCCTACTATCATCACAGATTTCAGAGGCAGGTCAAATTCACTTCGGGTTGTCGACGATATATTATTAAGACGATCCAATTCTCTACGTCAAGGACTAAGTGGTGTTGGATCTCGTCGCCGCAAGAGCAGTCTCGAAGAAATTGGTATATCTCACTTCAATTCATTACTACAACATCAACAACAACAACAGCAGCAGAATGCCTTTAAAATAGCTTTGAATGGAAGTATTGGCTTGGAAGTAACCCCGCCGGAAGAACATCCGTTGGACCGTCTGCCTGGACCGAGCATACCACTCGGCGGATACCAAGAACTCGCGGTTGCTTTGCCGTGTTCATCCCTAGGTCCCACGCTCCCAACTGTCACCTCATCTCCAGATCCCCAACATTTGCAAGGGACTATTGTATGATACCACCTTATGTGGGGACGACGACTGAGTTCCGTAATTAGAAACAAGTGGACGTAGAAATTAGTCCGGTAAAAATATAATCGAGCTATTTCTCCTGTAGTTACCGGGTTAATGTTTACTTGAACGCGGAACTATACTCATTTCGTAGCGTCTCTACTATCCACGTAGTGTCACCTATGTACATGTTTAAGTACAGATTTAGTGATTTAGATTGGTGGTTAAAGAGCTGTGTAATGTAAGCGGGATCAATTAGTTACTAGGTAATGGGGATTTATAAGTCAGCACATCGCTGTCGGTGTATATCAGAATTTTACGTGATTTTATTTCAAATTGTAAATTAATCGTAAATAAACTTTACAAAATGTGAATTATTGTAAATATATTTACATAGAAAAAACTATTTAACTTAAAAAGTAATTAATCACTTAGGACTCATTTTTCTAGATTTACTGACCAAAATTAAATAAACTTGGATTTGAAAATAGATTCCGTACTTTATCTATGCAGATTTAGATTTACCTAACACTAGATTTGAAACATCACCTAACTAGTTCAGATAATGTAATAAAGAACATGTATGTATTCACACAGAAATTGTTTTTTTTTTTCATTAACAGCCCTTAACCTTGAAGGTCAAATCACACGTACAAGCACAGCACGGGATCGGCATCCCCTGACCTCATCGGCACGTCGTCAACCTAACGTAAGCACCCAACCAGATCGACCTCGATTTCCGAGGCTTCACTGCGGCATCAGTCCGCTTACGACGAGCCTTCGCCCTGTGCAGTGCTTATACTTGTGCATTGTCCTTTACAATCAACTACCTCGTCTCAACATAAGCTGCTAGCTGCTACGTAAGTTTGCTGGGTAATGAGAAATGCAACCCGCTAGATACTACACCTAATCTCCTTGCTAGATCATTATTTTCATCAGTATAGATTTAGAATAATGATAATGAATCGCAAGTATCGTAATCGTCTGTTTTGAAGTCGTTAAATTTGTGCTATAATTAATCTCTTTTCAGGGTTCCGTAGTCAACAAGGAACCCTTATAGTTTCGCCATGTCCGTCTGCGTTAAATTAAGCTTGCCATGACCAATTGTGAGGTCTACAGGTTCATGACGCGTATTATGGTCTTCCGTATTTTGTATATTCCCCGAGAGAAACGATTGTTGTACGCTTTTCTAAGCTTCTAAACAACTAGAATATCGTATTCTCTACTCCCCCTCCGGGCGAAGAATTGCATACGCCTTAAAATGAAATACGCAATCCATGCGTCTACTTACCAGATTACTTCTGTTGGTCCGAGGTACTTCGTGAGTTTTATCAGGTATTTTTTTTCGAGAAGAATGGTGGTAAACAACTTTTTTTGATGGGCACTGCGAATACTTGTTGAATTTTGTTTCTTTATTATCCAATTACTTCTTCGTCGTCTCTGAGAAGCTCGTTGAAATTGATAAATTTTTCACTATAACTGTATCTGCGATCTACATAGTTTGCACTGAAAATACAAGCCTTGAGGGGGTGTAGGTACAGAATACGGTATTCCAGTTGTTCAGTTGTTGTTGTCATTAACAATACGTACGCTCGTGACATAGGGTAAACTTGAGTAGGTTAGCCCTAGCCGCTGGCGCGTCTAACAAAGCGTGGCGGCGCGGCGGCGTGCACCTACGCATCCAGCTGGCGTACGCAGCCGCAGCGCTGCCAACACCTCCGGGTGGTGCAGGAACCCTATCAGTACGCTCGCCACGTACTTGACCAGCGTGACGACGGGTATCGTACTGTCAGCCTGGTGTACCCGACCATGACCAACAGGACGAACAGACTCGAGTAATCTAGCAAAGTTATTTTGATTTTTTTTTCAACATGTATTTCCCTTCATGAGGACTCCAAATGCTAGCACTTGTTTCGAGATAACTCCTCACCAGTGCATTATACAAAACTTTAACAACTGCAGCATCGGTAAAATTCTTACACTGTCTCAAGATGAAACCGAGATTTCTGAAAGCCCTGCCGCATTTCTCAACAGACTTTGTGTTCGCGAAACGTCAGCTCAGATACCATATGTACGCCCATCTTGTACTGATGCTGTAATGAAGCACGCGCGCGGCTGTAGCTCATCACACAACACTTCGTAATATTAAAATGCAGCTTTTCGGATTTACTTCATTGGACTACTTTATCAATGTCAGACTAAAGCCGATTACAGTCCACAGTGTCCTTAACATTTAGGAATAACTTAAAGTCATCAGTAACTTAAAGTCTGGCAAACAATAGACGATCGGACAATCCGCCTCTTTCACGACTGTTGGCAGATCATTAATTATTCAAATCAATTCTAAAGATCCAATATTACCTTCACTAACCCCGGAGAACGTGTAATAAGGTCTGGATTCATATCCCGAAAACTCGACGTGCAGTCACGAGCATAAATATATTACTATGGACAGCGGGCACTAGCACATGTATTTGTCGTCATCTTGACGACAGATATTAATGGATGAATCATGAAAGCAGATATTATTGCCGAGCTGTTTTCTTTGTTACATATTTATGCTCGTGACTGTACTGTCGGCGCTCGCCAAGATCACTAGCAAAAAACTTAAGCGGTGTGAATCCCATAACAGAGAATTTGCACAAAAATACATCGTTATCCACGGTGTCAGAAGCTTTCCGGATGTCGAAATACGCAACATCAACCAGCCTTCAGGCGTGAATGAAGGGCGACGGGTAGTAGTTGGACTTTTATTATGCTATACTGTATATTTTTTGCTGTATTTTGTAATTAAGGAAATCTTATAGTTATGATCAGGACCAGGTCCATCAGGACCATTGCTCTATCCAAATTAGAAAGGGATCATGTGCGGTCTCATCAACCGTACAGTTACTTCGCGAACCCAGCAACCTACTTGTGCATCACAAATATTATGCTATAATGATAACGTTTTAAATGCACATCGAGTCAGACAATAACTATGAAACTAAACTGGTCAAGAGAAAGAACAGCTACCATTTTAACTTGTTAACTTTCTACATTGTAATATAAATTTAAACTCAACTTGTGGTTATTTCTGTGTACTCCATAACTAAACCAACATTAACAAAGTGGTAATGTACGGTGGGTACAACCATTGGCTCCTACAGAACAAATACATCCATTAAATAATTTAAAACTGACAATGTTTTATTTAAAGCTGGTTATATAAGAAATAGTTTTTATAATTTAAAAAACATGATAAATGAGGATCATAGCAAAAATTCCCAGGCCAAGATTTATACTTTTGACAAGATTCAGGCTACCTAAAGAACCATGTAAAAGCTTGGGAATAAAAGTCTGCAAACCTGTTTCTGTTTCATACTGAAGATAATAACAGGAAGTCTAATACTGAGAATATTTTATATTTAGAACAATTCTATTTTGAGATAAGTAGCTTTAGTTAATTAATGCAAATTTATATGAAACCCATAATATTAACCTATGCGGCTAAGATTATGATATTATAATCAAATAGCAAGGGTGAATGTGTGAGGAGATAAACTAAACGCGAAATACACCGAGTAACAATAATGGTTTATTTATAAAATTAAACTGATTCTAACTACAATAAAAAATATCCTAAGCGAAAGCCATAGCGTCGTATATTATGAGCCGATTGTGCGGTTTCGCTAACGAAGTCAACACAATGAACAAATAATATACGCTGCTTAGCCGGTATCCAGTAAGATACGGGGAAGGTCACCGACCTAAGTCGATGCGGAATAGTGTCCCCGAACCGTACCGAACGCAGACTGATTGAATTCTGTTGGGTAGTCGCTACGTCCACGTTAGGCGGCGCGGCAGGCGAGTTACGGGTTTGGCCCTTAAAGCGCCGCGGTGTGATATCGTGCCCGTCAACACGGGCCCGTTCCTTGGGTGGCCATGTAGGCCTAGCCTGAGGCAAGTGCGGCGGTAGCGCAACTTGCCTATGTGTCTAGATGCATTGGTATTCAGCAGGAGCGCCACGGCACTGATTCCCAGTACCGCTTTATTCACGCCACTCCGGCTGTCTGTCTCCGCCAAGTGAGACCGCCGGTTCCCCGAAGGAGGCCCGGCGGGAGACGACCAGCTACAGAGGTACCGGCTTAAGGTGCTATTCTGAGGACGTAGACCACCGTGTGTAGTCGCCTCCAGGTCGAGCCGGTCACACTCCAGACTAAGGAGCCGTTGCGTGTGTGAGCGACATTGTGTTGTGTTACACTGTTCATGTCAGCGATTGAATTGCGAACCCGCGCCGCACATAAACGCATGAGTTTATGCGCTTGTGGAGTTGCGTGTGTATGGTTCGGTTCGGTGCAAGTCATGCCTATATTAACGTAGCACATGACACACGTCAAGTGCATGTGATGTGTGTGGAGCATCATTGTATAAGCCGCGTTTAATAAGTAGGGCGGCTTACTCAAGCGTCAGTCCGGTGGGTTGAGGTCGTCAGCGACCGGAAATAGGTCGCGAGCTAGGCGCCTCCTATCAGTTAGGCGCGCATGCCAGGGTGCTATGGCCTTGACGTGAGGCCAAACAGATGCGTCGGTACGTGCGAACATAGTTGACGCGAGGCGCCTGTTGTGGTCGTCCATCTAGATCCTTAAGATCCTGCTGGATTACATTGTTTCTCACGTAACGAGAGGCAGCGGTGATTTTCCGCAGCGTCAAGCTCTGCTGCGCGCGGAGTAACTTCTTGTTGGTCTCGCTAATGAGGGCAAGCCAAGCTGGGGCGGCGTACGTGAGCAGCGGACGGATGTACGTTTTGTACACACCCAGCTTGGTACGCAGCGGGAGGCGGGATGAGAGCACCGGGTGGAGCAGTGCACAGGCTGTTCTGCCAGTCGCAGCGATCTTGCGGACGTGACATCTCATGGTGAGCCAACAATCGATGGTGACCCCTAGGTACTTGCCCTGTGGTGACCGTGCGATGTCGACTTCTTGCAGCTGTAAGGGAGGTAGGCTCCTCCAGCAAGCAGCGCCAGTATCTTACCCACGTTAACCGACAACCGCCATTTCGACACTGATTTTACTTTTTGGAAGTCGTACCCCGTAAGGGGGCGTGGGGAGCGGTACCGGGGCTTTGGCCCCCGGCCGCGGTTTGTTATATTGTGGCCCCTAAAACGAGCCCCTCATAGTGTTTGCCTTCTCCTGGCACTGATTGAACTGGCTGGTGCTTGAGCTTTTATAGGCGCCGAGGGACTCAGCGGCGCGTCGGCGAGGCAGAGAGGTTGTGCAGTAGTCGTATTGATGCGACCCTGTTGTTGTGGTGTTACACTATTGTTTACACTCCGATATTTCTAAAAAGTAAAACGGAAGTAATGATAATTATGATAAGAAAGGGCGCGTCGCGTACGTGGCACTCATGGCGGGAGAAGTATACGTTTCTGAAAATCTACTGTAAGAACGGACTCTGTTGTCACGAAGCGTGCATATGTGTATCAAAGCAGTAGTACTGTCATAGGCAAAGTATCCCTCAATTTGCTACAATCATTTTCGATGTAATAGTTGTAAATTAAAATTATACCGGACACTCTTGTCATACGTACTATAATTTACTATTGTGTTTTTTCTTAGACGAGGTCGAAGACGATGATGACTTGTCATATTATTATATACACATATCAAATGAATGTTGAAATGCAGCCCAAGTGACCACTTAAAGGGCGATGAAAAAGACTATTGTTTACAAAAACGGAAAGTTCTATAGCAAATAAAATCAATTCCAGTTACAATTACATAGTCATTCGTTTCAGTCAGATAAGCAACTGACACGTCATTATTCATTACCATGCATGGCAGCTAGTTTAATTTAATGGGTTTTCACCTCAAAACAAGTTATTGGTCTGAGGTTTTCGCAATCAGAACCTGTAACAGATCAAAATAAAAACTTGCTGTTGAAAATGTATTGTTATATCTATCTTGTATGTTTACTTCAATATTTCTGTAAGGTAGGTATAATAATGCAATCAAATTTAGAATGGCGAAGGTCGGGCAAAGCTAATTGTAGATGGCGTGATCATAGCTAGGGCCTATAATAAATTTGACATTTCGTTCATTCGTTCTATTTCGTGTTCATTCATAAGTTTGGTTTAAATTCAATATTTCGTTATGTTCGGTGATTTAAATATTTTAAATCTAGTTTTTGACAAGGAAAGTGTCAGAATTTGAAACCTTAAATTTTTCCTCGTAATCACTTTCATCAAAATAATTCAGACAGAATCTCGAACTCTGTTTAATGTAAAAAAAATCTCTACGAATAGTTTTAAGCCAAAATCTTCTAATTTTAGGAAAAAGTGGACTCCAATTTCGGAGTACTTAGGAACACAACAACGCGTAATTTTTGCAAAAATATATAATAAAACCACCTCACGCCTCTTAATAATAGCTTGTGTTGGGAACTATCTACGACAGCGCCATTTTGACAGTTGCCTTTCCCGTTATTTCTTTATTAAAAAAATAATAAGTTTATTCATTTCATTGTAGATGCCTGCGCATGCTGGACAAATTAGTGTTCTCGATGGAATGGCACTTCGAGTAAGTTCTATGCAAAAATCGAGTGGTTAATAATGATCGTAGTATGACCTCATCGTTGGGTAATCGTGAGGAGGTGCTAAATATGTGCCGTGAAAAAAGAGCGGTCTTTGACTTCAATTCTATTATCGAAGTTTTTCAAAAAACCGCTTTATTTAGTTTAAGCACAATGGAATTGGACCACACACAAAAGGTCATGGCCGTCAAACTAATAACACCCCTCTTTAAACTTCGGGGGTTAAGAATGTGAGAAACAGTTAAAGAAAGAGAGTTAGATTTTAGTTTTATGAAATAAATATTTGCAATGTTGTGCTTTAGTAATATGTTTTATAATTTCGTTGAAAAAAATACCGCTTAAAATCTGAAACCGCCAGATCATAGCAATAGTTTTGAGAATAATAATAATAAAGCCTTTATTTCCGAAATATTTGCATTTTTACACTTTGGGTCTTAAATGGAATTTAAGATAAAAATAAAACTCTATAAAAGTAATTTAAAAGAAGAAAATTTAATCATTGTAAATACTAAAACTGCACTTATATTATAAAATATCTCTTAATTGTGTTTGCCTTACGGCAAAGGCCTCCTCCAATTCTCTCCATTGTTTTCTGTCTGCCGCTACTCTCATCCAAAGTGGACCTGACTTCATTTTTAGGTCATCCTCCCATCTTATTGCTTTACGACCTCGGCTCCTTGTGTTGCCCCTTGGGTACCATACTGTCACCAGTTTACTCCACTTTTCTTTCTTGCAACGGAGCATATGACCAGTCCACCGCCATTTAAGCTGGTCCATGCGTGACAATATGTGTGTTAATTTAGTTTTGCGCCTGATGTCTTTACTTGTAACTTTGTCTATTAGTTTTAAACCTAGCATGCTTCTTTCCATGCTTCTCTGGCATCTTGCTAGTTTGTCCCTATGGTGTTATGACAGTGCCCAGGTTTCACAGCCGTATTTAATGCATGGTAGAACACAGGTATCAAACGTCTTTTTCTTTATCTTCATGCTCAGTTCCTTGCTTTTCATGATTTCTTTCAATGCCCAATACTTCTTCCACCCAGTCGCCATTTTTTTGCCTACTTCTTTGGACATTTGGTCAATTGGCATTTAAAACTGACCTAGGTACACATATTCTTCTACATATTCAGGTTTCAGACCGTTTATGGTTATGTCTATATTATCTATTCTCTCTATAGTTTTGAGAACAGATATGTTATTTGGCATTCTTGCTAGCTTGAATGCTGTGCCCTTATACAGGTATCAGGTAGGTACCAAAGGTAAGTATATAACAACCACGCCTACATTTTTGATAGCTGGTTTTTACAGGATATTGTCAAAAACCAACATTTATTATTGCTAAACACATTAGGTTGCTCATATTTTGACCTTGAAAGCTGGCAGAAGTTATAGCCCACTAACTTCTAACTAACAGCTTCTTTCACTAACTGTCAACTATCGGTATCCCAGCTGTAAGTTTTTTTAAGTAATAAAATAAAATACTGACAAAAGAAAATGTAAAAAATGTAAGAAAATTTCGCGGGCTACCTTGGCGCTTTCGCCTTAAAGCATCGAAACTATGAAAAACAACTTTTGAAGTTGTCGAATTATCGCCTATTGGTCATCACTGAAACCAGCGCTATTTATGCTACCCTTTTTATTATATTATATATTGACTATACATTATATATTGAATATTAAAATTCTAACTTGAAATTGTTTTAATACCAGTCAAGGATTTTTTATTCGTGAACTTATTTATTAGCATCCTAGTTTTTGGTCCGGATAAGTAGCTCGGCCAAGTCGAAGTTAAAGGCCACAATGTTTTTAAAATAAACCATATAATACAAAACCCGTTAACCTTCCAGCAATCGGTAATCAACTGCACGGCAAAGGTATTATCTTCCATAATTTAGAAATTACTTTTACAAGGTAATAATACTATTCACTAATACGTTTTCCCTGTTCTAGTGCAAAGGATCGGATTGCCATTCAAATGTGAGATTTTAATATAATTCTTCACTTATATCTACTTTGTGAAGTAAAAGGTTGTGAGAAGAATACACCAGAGCGACATTTCCCTTATTTTAAAGAACGTTTGCATTCTGATCTCAGTCTAATTCTGTCAAAAATATCTCTAATTTACCCACATATTTGACAAGTTTTTGGCATTAATTGTCGCTGAGATGAGATTGCAACTAGATTTTTAACATTTTTAATTAGGGAAATTAGCCTTCAAGGGGCCTAAACATGTGGCAATCGCTTTCAAAGTGTTTCGTATTTCTACAGCACTTTTCAACGGGATTGACATAAGCTTTTCGGTAGCTTACGTCACGTCACGCTGATTAGCGTCACGTTTTTTCTCTATGCGGTATCTCCACGTTTGTTTCCTGTCGAGATGTACGCCGAAGTACTTAGCTGTTGTCCTGTGTGGAAGTGTGTCATCTCCGAGATTAACAGGTGGACAGTCATCTTTTCTGAAAGTAAATGCGTTGACTTGTTGGCTTTAGCTTTTATTTTCCATTCTCTCAGACTGTGTCGAGGTGATATTATAGCATGAGTGAGGCCATCTGAGGATTTTTGTTACTGCACAAAGTAGGCGTATCATCAGCAAGGGGGCAAAGAGATCTTCTTCTGACGTTGTTAAGTCGGCCGTGTATACAAGGTAGAGGGTTGGACCTAATACGGAGCCTTGGGGTACCAGTCTGTATGTTGTAAAATTTCGAGTTCGAGTCCTTAATTTTTACCCGGAAAAATCTGACTAGGAGGTTCAGGAAGGTGCCTGCGTAATAGGTACAGGTTAAGTAGCGGTGGTTTTTTTATCTTAAATAACTATCCCTGGTGCCAGATCTTGTCGAACGCTTGCTGTACGTCCAGGAATACAGCCGAGCTGTTCTCCTTTCGTTCCAGCCCCTCTCTTATCTTATTCACCACTATATGCACGTACTCCACGGTTGAGTGCCCTATTCTGAATCCGAACTGATGTTGTGGGTTGATGTTGCCGTGTTTAAGTATTTCATTAAGCCTACGAGCAGCACTTTCACAAATTGTTTAGACATACAAAGTTAGTATGTAGTTTAAGCCCTAGAGCTTAAAGCGCATAACCGCGCGGCAAGAGATGTATTAAATGAGGTCCCCATAATTTCTCGCCTAGCGTGATTCCTAGGACAACCATCTGATGAATAAATTCCAGTTTTTCTCCATTCTGTATAATGCCACATTCGCTACTTGCCAGTCTTGGACCTAAAGAATAAGGCTTTTCACGTCGTTAAAATGAAGTGACCGTCGGTCTATTTTAAAAATCTATAATTAATAAATAAATGATAAATGATGTATCATCTGCAAATAACACCTTGTGTTGATTTTGAAGTAATTGTGGCAAAACATTAATGTAAACTAAAAAGAGGAATGGACCCAATATCAAACCTTAAGACATAAGCCTAAGACATAAGACTTAAGCCGTTTCCCTGAACTTTAACCTGTCTATCTTGAATCCCTCACTGCACTCACAGGAGATAACTCAGGGCTCATTCATTCTAGGGCTCCCTCGCTGCGCTTGGGAGCCTTAGAATCCTTCGTTACGTTTGGGATTCATAAAACCGCCCGTGACCAAAGACACTGTTTTATTCCCTCTGTGAATAATATATTATTATTTATTTTATTACATTAAAATACATATAAATTACATATTTAAATATTTGCACTCTTTTTTGTTTGCCCTACAGTGCACGGGTATGATGTCATCGGCATCGGTAAGAATAATTCCAAAAAGTTTATTATTAAAGAATACGAACACGTATTTGACTGCGTCGCATGGGTGAACATGTGTAAACCAAATAGGGATATAAAAAACTGTCTAAAAGACCAATTTTACAATAGTTTAGCCATAAAATCTCAACCCGTTTTTTTTTTCAATATGTAAACTATTTGTAATTACCTCAGTCAATTCTTCCTCCATGTTACAGACACTCTTGCCACTACTACTCGATAAACGTGTCTGAGCTATCAAGGGCCACTTGCACAACTCGTGCCTTTACGTTCATATACATAGATACTGGCCTACGTCGACACGTGAGAGCAAATGGGGAGTTCGGTACTACGCCATTGACTTTAAACGCTCTTAGACGCACATGGTTGATGATGTCTATTTACCAGTGTGCGGCAGGCGTATAATGAATGCTCGCAATAAAAAATTGGAACACTGCCACGTGAACGCTTCGCAGTCAGAAAACCAAAAATACAATAAGTAATGAAAAGGAATTAAATTATTTTATTTTATTAATGTACATTTCAGGCTGTGGGTTTCAATGCGACTGCATTAGTAAGTACAAAAATAAATTAAGTAACGATCAAATCCATTGAATCTAGTAACGATGTATCGGGATGGCCGAATACTCGTACGCGTTTTGACGTGGAGTTAAAACCAAACCTATTACCTTCAAAGATGGAAACTTACTCAAAACATGGTTCACTTCATCTGATGTAAATGGTCTGACGAGTTCTCGGTGAACTTAAAGATCGCAGTGGACTAAGAAACGATCTGATGATATTCTTTTAATCAAAGAGGATCAAATGTCACCTGCTAAATGGTTCCAACCAAAGTTTAAAACATGTATTGTATGCCTACAGTTTTCGTTCATTGTTTACACCTAACACAAATTGAAATGAATAGATATTTTTTCGATATGCAACAACCTTCCTAATACCTAAGTGTCTAGATATAAGAATGTGTGAACTTAGATGTTCAATTAAAGTGATGATTGTGATAAGGAGATTTAATTAAGTTGAGAAAATGATTTGCGGTATGTTCTTTATCCATATATACGAAGATCCTCTCCCTTCTAATGCGGTGAATATCGGCGATCCTTGTTCGCACATAGTATGTCTGGAACCTGCAGGTGAAGGTAAAAGCCTCATCGGTACAGACACACCTTCGAGTACGCCGATTCGGCACAATTTTTGTTTATAATCATCTGAAAACACCACAAAATTGTAGCTTGCGATACTACCGATTCACTTCGTGGCCTAACAAAAATGGCCGTAAAATATATTCGTAAACATAACGAAAATAAAGTTTGCGACAATATTCGGTAACATTATACCAGTGACAATCAATAACTTGTGTAACTTGGGAGTGTCGAGACTACCAAATATCGTTACATCCGGATCATTAGGACTTTGCGACAGAATTCGGGAGTAAAACAATCGCTATGTATGTCGAGCCTGCAGCCCCAGGAAAGTAAGAGCGCCATGGGCCCAATGCGACACTGCAGCCATTCCAGTCAGACACCCAACGCTACTCCTTTCTATTTCTTTGTTCGTTGCTGACGTTACTGGTGTTTTAGAGATTAGTTGATCAGTAGTCAAGTCGATCACCCAAATAAGAAAAATGCTTGAAATATATCAAGGAACGAATGCAGAACGTAATAAACATTATTTACATTATTGCAGACCATTGGCGATCTTTCTACAGTCGAGGTAAGCCATACTGATAATAAATCTTTGAATATCAATTGAAAAAACATCCAAGCGACAACTCAAGCTATATGGACATTTCGCGGCACTTTATATGATGTTTCTCCACAAACAATAAGGAATAAGTTACAGCACTTTACTGAATTACAGACATTATGCTAAAATGTAGTCCGCATGTTTCGGTAAATCCGGCACTCAAACTTGCGAGATTAAAATTTACAAAGCACTTGTGAAAATTATCAACATGGGACATGGGCAACTCCTAGGGTTAGGGTAGAAAAAATTCTGTTCCAAACAATAATGTTCCAGTGGAACCAGCTCTCACGGAACAGCCAGGGAAACTGCCAGATGTAAAGGTTCAACATAAGATCGTTCAGAACCGAAAACGGCGCTTACTCTTTATTGCGTTTACTCGAGCACTCAGTAATAAAACCAGGGTTTGCTTTTTTTCAAAATGAGAAATCTCAAGAATATATACGGAATAAATACTCTTTCAATATCACTGAACAATTCAAACAGCCAGCTACTGATTTAGCGACAATATCGATAAAGCTGCACACTGGAGGGTCAGACCAAAGATTGTGAGGTCTAGTGGAAATGTACCGAAAAAAAGTTATTTAAACAAAACAACAATAACAGATTAGTCCCATATCTCAAAAAGATTCCGTCGCACGATGCCTACTTTCGCACTTCATTGACTTTTTATATTTCCAAGCAATAAAAAAAAAACATATGGCTGTACCAGTTAACGTCTTGCGTGTCGCATGATACCGCATAGGTTCATAAGAGAAAGCGCTTGAAATGTTAACTGAACCTCATGGGTTCATAACTTCCATTGTCCATTCCATTGTTCCAATTGTCCTCCAGATTACGTCAACAATTAGCGCAAGCTAGGTAAACGGAGGTCCGGCAGACCAGAGATTAATAATAATTAAGTTATTCCACTTATTAATGACGTTAGTAGTACCTAATATATGGTATTTTTTTTAAATTTCATTATTGATTAGAAAAAAAGACGTCGACCTTGTGGTAGACGTCTTTATTTTTTATATTAAATAACAGGGTTCCTGGTCAGTGTGGCGTAACGGACATACACTCCAAAAAGTTATGAAAAGTCACTTTATTATTTGGTGTTTTACTATCAGACAATGCTTAGGATCTCTTACTTAGCAGGAAAAAAAGGAACTAGAGAGAGTAATCATACCGGATGATCAGATTTTACTGCAATTACCTTGCAAAAATTAAGACGGAATTAAAGCAAGCCGTTCTTAATAATCTTGGTCCTATGCCCCAAATACATCAAAGCGTTATGTCAAATTATAAAACATACGCATGAGTGACAGATTCTGATATTTGGCGACTGATTCCGACTAATTAGCGACTAAATTTGAGAGACAACAGATCTTCGCTAGGTGCCCTAGCTTTTCAGATTCAAATGGGCCAAGCTGGGGTACGCGCCCTCCAGATCGGCCACCTAGAAACTCTTATAACTTTTGAACCAGTGACCGACTAATTCTGATATCTGACGATTTTTTTTTCTGTTATCAAAATTAAAATCCCTGATGGTGACCATGCCAGTGTCAGTCACACGTATTTATCACATATTATATTTTCTTTTAAATACAGGTATAACTCGGTTCATGCTCAATAAACACTCCGTAAACATTGTTAGCTAACTCCGTTTTTGTTTTAGTCAATAGTAGTAGTTGTGTTAGTAGTATTAGTTTGGGTAGATGACGAGCTGAGCTTTGAAAACTTTGGTTTCATTTTCGAATAGATTTACTGCCATAGAATCCCACCTTTGACTATTTTCTCTTATATGAATAAATGGCTCTTGGCTATCACATTGAGTCATATGATCGTCTATTGTCTCCAGCACATAGTTGTTGTTGTTGTTTTTTTTCAAGAAAGTTATTTCTTGAAAAAAAACAACAAAACAAGCTTTACCATTTGATAAAAATACACAAAAAATTTATAACATACACAACATACTCCTATTGTACTTACTTTTTAATGCCATAACGGTATTTTCAATATTCACAGTCAAAGGAGATGGATAGCGGTCTCATACAAGCTCGGCCCAGAAATGAATATAAATAAAACAAAACATATTATGAACCTATAATAGTGATTCATAACCCTACATATTTTTGTTCGCCATAAAACTTTGTGAAGGGACATAAAACCCTTCCCAAATATGATGACTTCAAAAAATAAATTGTAACCTGTCGATCGCGGAGAAATCCAATGCTGTCTTCCAGCAGATTCAGTTTCACTCAAATCTATCGACTGTATCCCAAATGATTCATTTGCTATGCCCCAGTTTATAGAACGTTGGATCACCGTTGGAAACGAGACAAAATCAGAGTGGTTCGAGATGCGAGTTACCATTATGCCCGAAGTAAACTGTAATGCGAAGATCCCTAGTCCAAGAAAGGCGAAGTCACTGACAAATGCAAAACAGATAACAGAAACACAGCCAACTAAATTTTCTAACGAATCACAAGAAATCACAACAAAACATTTATGATGCTGTCACACGCAGCACTACAGAGTTATAAATAAAATAGAAATCGTTAGAGCATTTTTCGCTCATTTGGAGAAACAACGACGTAACTACTGTTTTTAAAATTTTACAGGAGAGTGATTTAAAGACGTTTATTTTTTATTTTGGAATCAGTTACCGTCTCGTTCTGAAAAGTTGATAAATCCGAAAACCATATTAAATATTTTACGCTAAATATTACACGCCTCTGCACCTCTGAAATTTTTTTCGAGCCCAATATATATCGACAACTCATTTTGGGAAAAATTACATTTACGTCGTTGTTTCTCCAAATGAGCGATTTATTACGCGACTAGAAGGGTTTATAATTTTGGCGATGTCTTTGTATGAAAAAAACCGTGCTTTCACTTGCGGTACCTTCTCCATACACGTCATTAATATTGCGTGCTATCTGTGTTGCGTTGGTGCCACGACGGAACTCGCATTCGAGAATAGCGCGCAGTTTAGATTTTTTTTAATGGTTACAAAAACAGCGACATCAAAGAGAAATCAAACGGTAGGAAAACAAATGAACATCTGAATTTGAAAAAAAAAGTCATGCTATATTATAAAATAAATTTGAATTTGTAATTCTAAATATATATATCGTATAATAATATAATATCTCCACACTAGCTAGTGTCAAAAATCGGTAATTTCATAGGTAAGAACCTAATATATATAAAAAGTCAATTAAATGTGAAAGTGTAAAAAAAAGGTATCGTAGGACGAAATCCTCAAAAACTATGCGTCATCTACTGTTTATAAAGGAATAAAAAGTGTACCTACCAGAAGTTCGTTTCATGGCAATATTTTGTGACTTTTTTAACAACATACTGTATTTTTATTGCAATCATAAATTTGATTTCTCTGTTCACAGTGCTATGGTCCATTGTGCAAAGCTGCAGTACGTATTACTTCATAATTATTATTTACCTACATAATTATTAGTTATTTTGATTAATTGGGGTTACTGGTAAATTTTGCGACTTAATTCGAGGGGTGATAGCTTGGGTCTTTACACCTCAATACAATGATAGTATAATTAAGTTCCACTAAAATGTACGTTTCCTTATCATCAAAATATCGTGAAACTTTATCTTGCATTTGATTATTCACCACCTCGATATGAAAAATTCCTCTTCTAGTAAGATCAAACTCAAACTCAAAGCATTTATTTCAATAAAACCATTTAGTTAGAAAGACGAAACTAGTTCCCCTTTCCAAAGCGAATCCTATGGAGAAGAATGACCCATTTTTTGAAAGGAAGTCGTTCCTGTAATTTGAACGACAAGCGCCAAACCTACATTTATTTTGAGTTAACTGTCATGAAAAGCAATAGAAAAAATTAATTTAAAAATATAAACTTTACGACGCTCAATTTTTAAAGGTAAGTATGGGTATTTTTTTGATAAATGCTTTTCGAAGGATTCATTCCTTTAACGTCCAAAGCGGAGCAGATTTATCAAAATTCGGTATTTAAAGTAAAAATTAACCTATAGATTCCAAAACCATTTCGAGATTTTGGGTTTCTAAGTCTTATTTTTCTATTTCCAGGTCTTAAAATATCAAGATCGTGTCTTTTTTTCACAAAAATACTTAAAATCATTTGACTTTTTTTTACCTCTAATTGACGTCATAGAGTAACCTGAATAGGAACCTTTCGGTGCCTCTTGTAATAAAACAATTAAGTTGTTTCGTACAAGTCAAGTGTCAATGTAAACGTCAAGTTTACTTAAAACTTTCAAATTAGAGGTGGCTCATACTAGAAAAGTAGGTAATAATATTAATATTTGTGACAAAGTACTGGGTAAAATATAGCCAAAATAGTATCTGCACTTTTCAAAACTTCAATACTTTTTAACAAACTTCAAAAAGGAGGAGGTTGTAGATTCGACAGTTTTTTTTAAAATATGTATTGATACGCTCAATACATACAAAAAAACTATATCTTCGCCAACTTTTTACGGATTGTTATGATTATTTTGTATTAGTTATGTAGAAGGAATCGAAGTGTGTAGCCTTACTGTACGGAATTGTAATTGGCTTAGAACTGCCAGTTTAAAATATGAAGTAAATAGAGACATTTTAGCTCAAGGAATTACTTGTTCTTTGTAAGGCGAGAGTAGAGCACTACCTCACGCGCTTCGCTTATGAGGCGTGCTAAACAATGAATACAAAACTACATAATACAATAATTATTGTATTAGGTACAAACAAACCACATGTAGGAAAAGTTGACTATCAAGTTCAATAAAGTTAACAAGATTATAAATAACACTAGCTGATAATATATGTATGATATAGATAGCTTATTACAGGTTTGAAAGTCACCAGAATGTCACCTCAGGCAGTCAAGCTTTGATTTTCTAAAGCCAAAATTGCATTACGAAATTAGTGACATAAAATTATAGGGTGACGTTTTCGTACAAGTGTGCGGGCGGCGGGACCGCCTAGCGGGAGCGTCAGTCACTTCGCCCGCATAAACCATGGACTGTCACCAACGAAAAAGTCGGAACCGCTTTCCTAGGAAACCAAAAAATTCCTAAATAACCCGCTGTATGTATATCCTCCATTTGGTAAAGTTTAGTTTTCACATAATCCATAGTTATAATCTCAATATTTGAATTTTCAATGGCTCATCTCATAGCTTGAAAATTATCTGTTAATCCTTGAAGCATTAGGGCAGCCAATAATTCTTCATCTATTTCCATTCGTAGATCACACAGTTTTTGTGCAGTCGTCATCAATGCCGAAATATAATCTCTGATAGTCGTGAACTGCTCCACTTTAAGACTAAACCCGATCGGATAATTATTCCTTCACCATTACCGGTCGAGAGTTGGTCACAGCCATTTACACCTTCCGGAGCGGCTCCGTTGGTGGTCTCGACGGCCTGAGTCCTCAGCACTTTCAGGATTTATCTGTTCAAGCGCCGGGGATGCTGGAGAGTTGCTCTTGATGGAGACTCCGACATTGATTAATCTTATGGTCTCCGGCAAGCTGAACGAGGCCGTCATCAGATCGACGTTCTGTACGGGGCCAATCTATGTGCCCTACGTAAGAGGGATTACGGCATTCGTTCCATTGCCGTGGGAAGTACTAACCGTTGACCGGATGGCAGCCAAGATTTGCTTTAAATTCTACGGTGAGGTTGTTTCGGAAAAAAATCAGCCCCTGCAGCTAGATTACAGCTCTTAATGGGATGCGATGCTGCCGTACATGCCTTGTCGACTTGTGACATCGAAGGAACACCAAAACTATCTGACGACAAGCGACGGCAAAATATAGGATGGCTCCACGAGCTCAGGAATAGAGAAAGACGCCTATAGTAGGGGATTTCAAGTTAGAGCCAATTTAATAAATAGATTGTTTAAAAAAATCTCATAGTATTTCATTTAAATACCTTATCTCTATAGTTGCAACCCAGCAGCAATTTGTTGCAGGGCAGCTGCGATACTGTGCATTCTAGTTGCCACGTGTTCAAGTGCTGCTGCTTGCCGGCCGAGGATGCCGTGTAATGGATCAGCACGATTTGTTGAATGCTGGGGTACAGGGGGTATTTCTTTGCCGTCCGTACTATCTGCCATCTGTTCTGACGTGGGGAGAGCTTCAGACACCTAATAAATTTGATAATTATATGAATATATGTACGTGTTTTGAAATGTAAAGCATGACAATACTTTGAATATCAAAGTGTTTGGTAACCTACAGTGGATCTGCCACTCCCTGCAGCCCTTTCATCATCTCCACTCCAAAATTTTGGATGAGATTCTCATCCAAAGGAGATAGTAGAGCCAGACAAGGTCCGCCACCAGTGCCAGCCTTATATGCACTTTATGAAATCATTTATGTAGATACCACTTTAAAGGATGATACTTATTTTGGTAACCCCCTCTCCAATAGCCATGATAGCTCTTTTTAAACTGAATAGAATTGAATACGGCGCCTAGTTCTAAATCCTTATCTGTTCAGAGTTATGTAACACTCAAATAAGGTTTCTTTTTTAATAGGTAGTTATTTGCTGGCCTTTCGAGTAGCATTCATAAGGAATGAGTCGACGTCACACGCTACCCTGTAAATGATCATGGGTTCACTCCTTCCAGCCCCTTTAATAAGTCGGTATTCACTGCCCTTTTGAGTAGCATTCAAAAGGAATGAGTCGACGTCACACGCTACCCTGTAAATGATCATGGGTTCACTCCTTCCAGCCCCCCCCCCCCCATTCCTTCTAGCGGTATAACTATTGTTTCTATCGATTTCTACCGATAGAAAACCCCAGTTTTACCATTTAAGCTTTACTTGCTTATATGAAATTGGACAAGATCATTTGCTTATGCGTTGTATCAATGAAGCGGGTACGAGTACTAGCCTCTAACGTTGCATTTTCTTGCAACATCCATTGTGATAAATAGTCCAATCAATAAACATTTCAATAATCCAAAGTTCAAGCCGAAGTCATATGATAGAAACAGGTAACAAAGTTCAAAAGATACCCGAGGTCAACTAGAAAAACGGTTATCGGAATTAATAGAGTGCCAAGTCGAATTCATAGTCGCAGAAAAGTAATAAACAGGGCGCAGTCACATGTTAAGTGATCAACTGTCTTTTTCCGTCATTTAATATTTTTTGACTCCATAATATCATAGCACCGATATGTAAATGGAGGATTTACAGTACAGTCGGTGTTTTGCGGGCATTAAGGTCATCGCACAGATTTCAGCCCAGCATCGGATCAGGTCCGCCTTACCGCATCAACACGCCATCAACCAGGCAGTGTGAATGAAGTTTCCTTCACCCGGAGCATACGCGCGTAAAGAGTCGCAAAAGCTTCTTGCGAAAAACGACCTCTTTGAAAGACAGGGCTGTAGACGAGAGAAGTGAACTTTAGAATATCACACTGGGAAGTGTGTGTGTGGACTGCCGGAGTTATGTGTGGAGGGGTGGGGACCCCTCCACACATAACTCCGGCAGAACATTTGCCCCTGGACATGAACTGTGGTGGACATCTCTTAACCGATTGCGGGCTTAAGTTGGCCGCTGTAGAAACAATCAGGCCGAGTAGGTTCTCATCGACCCTTCCCGGACACAGTGCCATTGTAGAGTCCCATCACAAGACATGCCTCGCCTTCTTCCCCGACCATCACGCACAACCATCTGCACATTCCCGGATTTGAACGAAGCGAATGACAGAGCTGTCCTGGTAGGTTCTTACTGGTGGGACAAAATTTGAGTAGTAGTCAATGGACACGAAAATAAGAAACTATATTTTGCATTAGAAAAGTATTGGTATCTTCACTATTGTTCACTATCAATGTTAAAGATCTTTACTTTTTTATACAAATATTTGTATGTCACTTACTGTGGCAGGTCAGAGAGATACCCATATAAAAATTGTGTACCACCTACCTTGTATACACGGCTACGTATCAAGCTATGCATTTCCAGTATAAGCTGATCTCGCATTGCATAGGATTATCGTACAATGAGAGATCAGCTTGTACTGGAAATGTATAGCTTCACATGTAGCCGTGTGTACGTGTGTGCAAAAATATACGAATTTGACTTGATTGATTTAATTAGGTCTTGTCGCAGAATATTACTGTGATCTATTTGTTATTATTGTACTTTAGTAGATTTTTACCCAAGTTATCACCCTCAGCAATAAATCGCACTGTTTACTGGAGTTTGTTAAAATTAAACGGTTATTTTTATATTTTAGTGCGACGGAATGTTGAACGTCTGCATGGCAAAAGTAAGTGACTTTTCTAAATCTGAGTTTACCCTTAATGATACTGGCAGTTACTTATTTCTTCTTATCATATATCATATACGATGATTTTTAGTACTGGGCCTGACCTGGGAACCGCATGTTTACAAGGGTGTAATCTGAGACTTATTCCCCTAATAATAGTCTCATAAATAAAATATGTTGAGCAGTTATGTTTAAGTCTGTTGTAATAGGGGAAGGGGACTTGTTGCTGTCAACCGTGCAAGAATATAGACTCCGAGTCCTGACTGTAAAAAATCTCATTAATTTAAATTAATTTCAGTGCATTGGGCGTGGGTGTGAAGCACTGGTAAGGTTTTGTTTTACTATTCTCCATCTTAGTAATTATTTTTAAACTGCGATCATTTTAATATTGTAATTATATTCATGTACAGTGTCGTGCATCTTCCTGCCTAACATTTGTAAGTATAAGCTGCATCATATAATTTCTAACTTTAAATTATTAACCATTTCATTTAAAATGCCAATACAGTATAAAATCAATATAATATGTTATTTCATAATATTGTTATCTCATACCGTGTAATGTTATTAAAGTACAATTAACATCTTTAACAGTTAATTCTGACTTTCAAAATTGTTTATTAGTTAGTTAAAAATCATAATTTACTAAAGACCCGCTCCTACTTCGCACGCGAGCAATGTACTGATGTGGCGTCACGCCTATCTTAACCACATTTAAAAACAAACAAACAAACAAATTCTAATCCAATTTTACGAAACTGTCTCATAGCAATGCTTCTGATTTTCGGCATGTAAAATACAAGGTGGCATGCTACATCGACGGGCAAACAGTAACCATGAATTCAGCACATGATTCTAGACGGGACAGAGTAGAAATTTTAAATCGCTTATAAAAAAAAAAACACGTGTGGCACTCGGGGACTGCCGCGGTAAAGCTATTGCATAGCATTTTTTTATCAACTTATGCAATTATAATTATTTATTTATTTTTTATTTATGCAGTTTTTTTTTTCTTTGATATTAATTCAAGTACAGTCCATACCATATACATACACGTTAAGCGAACGCTCGGCCGAGCTACATGGTAGGCGGAGTGGGGGGTGTTAGGTTTTATTTTCGTTACGGAATTTCTTGATTCGGTCGCCGCACTCAAAGCCCGCGATAAAAGCTATGCAATAGCTTAACAACTTCTGATTCAAAGAAAAGTGCAATACCTACGTGGTCAAAATGTACAGACGATAAATTTCAACGCAGGAGGCGTTCAGAATAATGTGCTGGATCCATGGTAACAGGTTGCGCGTCGAAGTCCCTGCCACCCTGTGTAACAAAATCACGCTACACCCTAAATTGATCGCCCCCCTCCTCCCACGAGTTGTGAGGTTTTTAACCGTTCCTAGGCTAGGTGAGCACTTAGACTTAGCCGTGTTCAGCATCTTCTAATCTAACGATATACACGATTTTGTGAACGTACCTACCTATAGCTATGATGCATGGTTTTGGTCGTGGGCTCTCAGGATACAAGTCAGTAAAAAGTGATTAAAATAAAGCAGATTTTTTTGGACGAACACAGAAAGACGCACAGCAATTTTATTAGCGTATCGATTAGTATTAATAAGAAATCAAACTGAGAGTTGTTTTGGGGATCGATTAAAAATGTGCCTTTCATTCGGTCGGGTAGTAGTAGTTTATGAAACTGTTGCGTATCAAGGGTTATTAAAAACACTAGTAGGTTTTTTATACATATCTTTCTTTCTTTTTTTTTAAAACGTTGCCCCACACTAGGAATTTCTCCTGTATTGTGGGTGCGTTTACAAACATTCAAACTCACATATACAAACAGCCAGACCCGGAACAACTACTTGTAGGTCATACAAATATTTGTTCCGTGCGAGAATCGAACCCGCGACACGCAGCGCAGCAGTCAATCGCTTAACCACTGCGCCAACCGTGCCGTCAATATACTAGTTGACTGTACGGGAAAAAAAACTAGAAGACAGGGAAATAAAAACGAACTTCCAATTATGTTAAACTATAATCTATCCATATTCTGATGTTTAGATGATTAAATTATTAATAAGATAACTGACATATATTTTCAGAGAAAGAAGTGTTAATTTTAGCAAGGTAGAAGTTACTAGATTATAAATCCTTCCAGAAAAACACATTTTTGATATGCAAAAAATTCAGACCGGACTAGCACAAAACAAAAAAAAAACAAGCATGGGACAAAGAAATGATAACACAAACCGTAACTATAGCCCTTAACCACCGAAGTTGAGCGGTTAATGTTATCGTTATTTATGACTTAATTTTAACATTGTCAAAATGATGCAACCCGTATTACGCTTAACCGGAGATTGAACAGCTGACAAAGCATTGGTTATCGTTACAGTTACTTGGTGCAACTCACACTAACAGTTTATATCGTCATCATGGCCCATTTAATTGAAAGATACCAATCAAATGAAAAATTAAGAAAAATTTAAGCAATTTTTTTTTATTTTTTTTATTTGGCAGATTAGAACGGCACAAGTTACTGGCGGTGTGCTAACCGGGACCTATGCAGCGCCATCACTCTCAGAAAAAACTGTAGTTTTGATCATTAAATTCAAATAATTTATTTTCTCTTCACAAACAATGACATGATAAATTATTTAAAACAACAACAGTTTATGACAAAGTTTGTTAGTGTGTCTGCACTAGGAATACCTGTATAACAGATCAGCAGGGTGGGTCCCACCACACGGGCGGAATGTAAACATAATTAGTTATACAATAAATGTGAAGGAGTTAAGCATAACATAAAATCAATGATATATCCAAATGAAAGTAAAAAAAAAAACAAATCAAAAAGAAGTGGAAAAATGCGTGAAATATTTTTGGGGAAGTTAGCGGGACGGACTATTTTGGATGAGTAAGTAATTCCTCAGTGGCTTTATAATATAAGTTATGGCGTCTGTTATAGAGGCATTCAACTTAAATTAAATCACACTCATGTAGGGTAAATTTTGTTAAAAATTAAATTGACAGTTTTATGGAAGAGTGCAGTCTGCAAGAAAAAAACGCCTTCCTTTAATCTTCGGAGATAGAGAATGGAACAATATTGATTTAATTATATAAAGCTTACCAACTAAACACATATCTACACAAAAAAGCAAATAAGCAGCGATTGCTCGTAGGAATGTTATTTTCTTCAGCAATTAAAATCCTTCTGGTAAAGTCGGAAATGAAACGTTGGAGATGGTTGACCAGTATGTATACCTTGGCCATATTCTTTCATTTGGCAAAGAGCATCAACAAACAGACATATCGAGAAGAATACAGCTTGAGTAGGCCGCATTTAGCAAATTAGACGACATTCTGAAATCAGACAAAATTTCACAATGTCGAAAGTCCCGCCTCTATGTTGCCAGTTACCAGTATGTTTTGCCCACCATGACGTACAGTGCTGAGACGTGGACGCATACGCAGGAGGCTGTGTACAGGGTGAGACTTGCACAGAGAGCCATGGACCGTTCCATGCTTGGCATAAAGGTTATAGACGGAGTTCCAAACATCGAGATCCGAAGACGTACGAAAGTTTTTGATATCGGGAAACGAGTTATGGAACTCAAATGGAGTTGGGCAGAACACGTGGTAAAGCGCAGTGACGGCAGGTGGAGTAAGGCAGTGACCGAGTGGCGTACTAGAACTGGAAAACGAAATGTCGGTCATCCGGCGCGCGATGGGTGGACGATGTTGTTGCCATCGCGGGTAGTCCCTGGATGAGGTTGGCACAGGAGCGTGGGGACGGGCACAGGAGCGTGGGGACGGGCACATGAAAAGAGAGGCCTATGCTCAGCAGTGGGGGAAGTCGGGTTGAGGCTGATGATGATAAAGATGATGTTATTTATGCCTTACATATATGTATATTGCGAGTGTACCTGTGTAAGTATCGGTATCCATTTTATGAACTGAATATAACAAAAGATTTTTTTTTATTTCGGTGTTTACTTTTTAAAGTTTATTTTATTTTTAAGTTTATTGTTTCGAACAGAATTATGGTACCTACGTAAAGTTTATTCCTTAAAAATCTCATATTTATGTGTAATATGGCTATATTTCCATTCTTTTGTTTTTAGGACCATTTGCTTTTACGACTTCTTGATACGGAGGAATCCAACAGCTTTTTGCCTTGTGATGAGCGGTTTCTTTTTCTCTTTAGTCGCGCGTGCTGCAGAACATCAGAGACGCGGGCTGAGGAAAACAAAACTCCTGAAATCACACATTAAACGTGCTATTTCTCTATCTTACCCACTTTCTTATATCTTACCTTACCCATGATGATTTTAAGATGAACAACTTTATTATAGGTGAAAGTAGAACTGACCAAAACCTGATCGTTTTTAACAGATATAGGTATATACATTGAGTCGTCATGATTTCCATGAAGTTGAACACAAAACTAATAAATACCAGAGAGTCATGGAATGGCAGGGTCATAAACCCAATATTTGGTTTAAAACCAGGTTTCTAAACCAAATGGCGTGATCTGGTACTTGTGGTGGTATCTGGATGCATAAATCAAGTTATACCATCTTTCATCCGACGGTTTGCTCGCTAAAATTGTCACATTATTCCATTGGTCACCGATGTTCGCTCGTTGGTATTAGATAATGTTTTGCTTAAATACCCGTTATAAAGTTATTTGTTGTTTCTTTCTTTACTACGTACCTTCTTAGGTGGTTTTGATGCTCTAAATTATGTAGTCGATGACTTTGATGCACGGTAAAACTCTAATGAGTTTATGTTGGCACCAACTTAAATATATAATATGTATGTGTACTACTGAATAAATCAATAAAAAATTAAAAAATCCTCTGAACTCTGAATATCACTGAAAAATTGTTTTTTTGAAACCATCCTTATTATATTGTGGTCGTCGCGTTGCACCATATTCTACGAATTTTTGATCGCCACGTATAAAGATGAGTGTCGTGATTCATTTTCATATGAGTGAAATACCTCTAGTTCTTGTGTTCAGGACGACCCCTATTTTTCCTATGACCAACTTAACATGTCAATATATAATAATAATAATAATATGTCTATTGTCTAATCGTTAAACAGTTGTTCCATGAAAATCTAACTTTCGTATTTTTCTCTAAATCAGATTGACTTAATTTATCAATGTGTGCTCCGGCTGCCCCATCTCACATTACCATCCATTCTCCATTTGCAAAATAAACCTACTTTGCATTGATATGCAAAGTAGGTTTATTTTGCAAATGGAGTTACTTTTGCTAATAGGTATTACAAAACTAACTAACGATACTCTCAAAACTAGTTTTGTCAGGTTGTGCACTTCATACCGGCCTAAATATTACACTTTAGGTACTTTCATACCTACATATTCATACCCACGTGGAAAGTCAAAAAACTCTGCCAACATTGGCGTGTGGCGTAAGAAATAAGCTTGTTACTTTTTCACCTTCAATATGTACTTTATAAGCTCGTTATATTTCAGAGCACGGGTGTTGTTTCTACTGCGAGTGTAAGTCTAAAATTACTATCAAATCTTGTATCTAACCATAACCAATTTTTCGCTATCATGTAAACACCGAATTGTCACCAATACGAATATTGTGATCACACGTGGGGGTGGAAAATTTAAAAAAATATATAATTTAATGGAATATAGTTGAGACATGGAGCGTATGAGCATATGATCATACGCTCCGTGTCTCAACATTCAATTCTTATTTCAAAACTACAAAACTAAAAATCAAAGGTCTGTGTTTTTGCATTCCCATTATTTATGAATAAATTCATAATTACTGTTCATTGCAGTGTTTAGGACATAAATGTTTTGCGAATGTAAGTATTCGAACAATTTTTGTATAGTTGTGATTTTGTCGATTCTACGGCCCACTCAGCAATATGATTTTATAGCGGCTAATCGCTAATGGCTATAATATACAGGATAAGAAGGTTTACAAAAAAGAAAAGTAGATTAAATGTTCATGTTAGCAAGTTGCTTGTAATAATAATACCAGCCTATTACCGTACCACTGTAAGGCAAACGCCTCTTCTCATACACAGAAGGCATTGATCCCCATAATAATGGCGATTTCAGACTTATATTAATAATTATAAGTCTAGGATTCGTCGCGATGTTTTCCTTCACCGATGTCCAAGATAAACTTAGAAAGTACATAATTATGAAATTAAACAGTCACATTGGACTTTTAAAGTTTTCGCACCCGATTTCGCAATGGAGTTTTCACCGAGTATTGTTAATGCATATGTAATACTTAATTATAGTCCCGGTGAGACGACCCGGACGGTCCCGGTCACTCGCCGGGATTTTTTTCGCAGTCTTATTTTCCTGGGCCATTATTTTGTAACTTGGGTATGCATTTAGTAATTTGCAGGTATCTTTGCCCCACTGAATTATCTTTGGCCAAGTTCATTATGACGTCGAAAATTCGAAATGATATTCGACCAAAAATAATTCAGTCATAATTATGGTTCAAGACCGTTTTTCAGTGCACGGGTGATGGGTGTATATCATTGGTAATTATTATATTAAAGATAAACAGGTTTCGAACACTATGGACAATAATTGAAGAACATTCGTTATGTAATTCAACAAAAAAGGCCGGATTATTGATCTTAAATATCTTAAGTAAATAAATTAAATTATATATTATTATATTAAAATTAAATTAGTTAAATATCTTATCAAATAAATATGACGGTTTGACATATTTTTAATACAAAGGCTGTCAAAGCGTCATATATTCCCTGCCTGCCTTATGAGTTATGACGTCCAATAACTAGGCAGTTTTAAAGAAAAATGTTAGCTGTGTTAACACGCCGGAATATTTTTTTGAACTATCTTTTTTTTCAACAGTGCGAAGGAACAGATTGTGATTCCGAGGTAAATAATAGTTGTACTTAGACAGTTCAAAACACTTTGCTACGAAAAAGTTACAAAAACCCAATGATATTAGCATCAAATACGGTGAAGGGTGCCGTAGTCTGGAGTCCGGACGGAAGCAAAATAAGTGTGTACTGTGTATTTCACATAGTCCACTAGCTTTTGCCCGCGGCATCGCCCGCGTGGATGTCGTACCGGGATGAAAGGTATCCTACGTGTTAATCCAGGTTATAAACTATCTCTGTTCCAAATTCCATCCAAATCCGTTCAGTAGTTTTTGCGTGACAGAGTAACAAACATTCATCCATCCATCCGTCCTCACAAACTTTCACATGTATAATATTATAGTAGGATATTATACTGGGTGGCGGTTTGCTGTAGTCTAGATCGTTTCAAGAAGCCTCTCGCCAAGGGCTTTTCAAGACTGTACGTCTGAACTTCGAAGTTTAAAATATCGATGTATTGAATTGAGAATGTTCATAATCGCGATGTACGGAACTTCGAAAGAATGTCTATTCAAACTTCGAAGTTCAGCATGACATTCTTTCGAAGTTCCGTACATCGCGGTTATGAACATTCTCAATTCAATACATCGATATTTTAAACTTCGAGGTTTAGTAATACAGACGCTTTTCAATTACCCCATGTATGTTCAGCGATTATTTATAGTTTAGGAAAAAACTAAGCTCAAAAGGAAACATTTTGTCTGACTAAATACGTTTCAGACTAGCAATCCCTAATAATTTAATAAAGAGAGTATGGCAAAGACTGCCCCGTAGCTTTAAAACTCTTACGGACCGTTGGCTTGCCAAGCCCACCAAAATAGCGGTTTGGTATCCATGTCCCTTTCCGAAACGATTTACTAAAGGAAAACGAATCCCAAACTCATAGAGGCAAAATGGAACAGACACTACCAGATCACTCTGAATGATAAAAAACATTTTTACAAAAAAGCAACCGACTTCCAAAAAAAACACTAAAAATCGTGAAAAATAACTTTAATTTCAGAAGTCGGTGTCCAAAAACAAAAATACACAACCAAAGACACCGACTTCTGAAATTAAAGTTATTTTTCACTTTTTAGTTGTGGGTCCTACCCCACACACATTCGTATACAACTACTTGATATGTAAATAACCGTGACAGTAAATTATTAAACATCATCCATATAAAAAAGTGGAAAAATACGCAGTATTAAGGATAACTCAAAAATGACTAGACACAGCTTGATAAAATTTATATTGGACCACATGAGAAGCACCAGCTTTCAAATAAAAAAATAATCATCCAAATCGGTTCACCTAGAAAAAAAAATCTGTGCTAAAAAACATAAAAAATAATAATTAAAAAATACAGTCGAATTGAGAATCTCCTCCTTTTTTTGAAGTCATTTAAAAACAGTTGAAAATGTCATAAATAACCTTTTTATTTATTTTCAGACCTTAAAATTTAATTTAGTCATCTTTTATCATCATTTTAAATGTACCTAACAAAACAGAATCTTATTACAGTTTGTTACAAATTGTTTTAATAATCAGTTAGATTTTTTTTTATTCTTACAATAAAACACAAATTATTAATATACTCTGTTAACATAACCTTATTAAAATATTAAACCTTACAAAATTCAATTAAATTTTTAAACAAAAATCTTAAAAAGTTCTGAAAGTACTGTATTCAGTCTTACAATTTTTGAGGTAACTGTTTTAACTCAATAATAATTATCTACATTACATTTTTAAACCCGGACTACAAATGACAGATACATGCTGAATTTTAAACAGCCATCTTGTAAAAACGGTGCTTAGTTTAAATAAAATTAATTTATTTAAATGAAAGAAGACTTTCATATATATTGCTCTTAGATAACTGTCAACACTTGGCGGCGTCCGCTCCGGGCCGCCGAGTGATGGCAGCTGATTCTATTCGCGGTGTAGCGCTCTGAGTTCGCGAGACGGGCCACCTTACGCATGCGCCGACTCACGAAATAGCTAGGGGATGAGGCTCATCATATTATATTTTTTATGTTACACTCCCTTCCTTGTTACATGCAAAGATCATCTTTAGCAAACTACAAATGAAGCCTATAGTCCTAGTGACCATTGAACGAGTATAAACAAACCTGTTATTATTGTAAGATTGCCAATCAATACAATTATAAAATATGTATTACTAGCTGACCCGACAGACGTTGTCCTGTCCAATTCTCAATAATTCTTACAAAAATCTCATATAAAAAAACCTTTTTACAAAAAAACAACTGACTTCCAAAAAAAGCACTAAAAAACGTGAAAAATTACTTTAATTTCGGTAGTCGGTGTCTTTGGTTGTGTATTTTCGTTTTTGGCCACCAACTTCCGAAATTAAAGTTATTTTTCACGTTTTTTAGTGTATTTTTTTGAAGTCGTTTTTTTGGTTGTTAAACTGTTTTTATTTTTCACCTTTTAGTTGTGTTACCTACCCCACACACATTCGTATACCACTACTTGATATGTAAATATCCGTGACAGGAAATTATTATAACATCATCAATATAAACTAAGTGGAAAAAATACGCATTATTAAGGATAACTCATAAACTAACGGTCAGTACTTGATCAAATTTAAATGGGACCACATGTAAAGTACCAGCTTTCAAATAAAAAAAGAATCATCCTAATCGGTTCACCCAGAAAAAAGTTCTGAGTTAACACATTAAAAAAAATACAGTCGAATTGAGAACCTCCTCCTTTTTTTTAAGTCGGTTAAAAAGAACAATGCAGTCTATTCATTGCGTATTAACAGCTATGAAAATGGTGTATTTTGCTGCATTAAATAAATGTTTCATATTTCTATCTCATTATAAAATGGAGGAAGCATTTTGGGACCACTGGTTGGATGGACTTACTCAAGCATCATCTATTTTGTACCTATCATTCCAAATATAAATTTTAGCTAAATTGAATTTTTTTTTTTTATTAAAGTGTCACGCAAAAGGTTGCCAATCACATGTGAGTATAATATCTCCAAGCTTTTATCATATAAATAATACTATCAAGATGTTATGTTAGAGATTTTAGTAAGATGGTTACCGACACAAAATCCCATCCTGTAAAACTTAGCACAAACATCGCAGGAATGTATGATGTAAATTTGGTTCCTCTGTGCCTTAAGGGAGAAGTGCCAGGTTGCCCGCGATATTCATATTTTCTTACGTTTTTTTGCATTTTCCAGGTCACTGTCAGGTTGTACGTTGAACAAAATATGATTCGCGACCATAACAAGTATGTATTTATAGAATTCAAATCATCAATACAACCGTCATCAATACAACCGTCTATGTTCTTACAATCCTGTTGATTGATATTTTATGAATTTGTCATTCAATAGGATTATATGAACCTAGAGGATTATATTGATGATTTTAATTCTGTAAATACCTACATAATTAGTACGGTCGGAAATCATAATTTGTTCAACATACAACCTGACACTAACCTGCAAATTGCAAACACGTAAGAGAATTTGAATTTCGCGGGCAACCTGGCGCTTCCCCCTTAACTCCTTCTTTCTCCTTCCTTTCCACTTTGATTACAAGTACTGAGTTGGTAAAACAGTGTTCTCGGCCGATTGCTCGGTAAATGTAATTCTATTGACCTAAGCTGAGTGCCCCCCCCCCCCCCCGCGCTTCACCTTACAGACACGCTAGCCCACTCGGCAGGACTAAACACGTACTCGCAGTGCGTACCTACTCACCACTGGCCACTGCAGTTTTTTACTCGTTTTTTTTTCCTTTATTCGAAACAGCTGTTTAGTGACTATGTCTGCAACTGATATCAAGTGAAATCCAGGATTTCGTCTAGGCTTAAGGAAATTTTTGGTCTGAAAAGGAAAGCCTGTAATGAAACTAATGAAAAATTATAGCCCGAGACAAGAACAAGGTAAACTCTTGTAGCTCGATGCGTATTCTGCGCGATCGCGACGCGTGTTTGACGCGTTTGCTATTCGGGCGCTGAGCGTACGCGACGTAAAGAGAGATCCTCAGAGACTCAAGCGTTACTTAAAACTAGTTTAAAGCTATTTGATTGATTAAAACTAAGTAGTGATGGATTTTCGAGTGAGGTTCTGTAATACGGGCCTAAATTCATACTTTATACGGAGCGACTATCGCGGGGTGTCGCGCCGTAAAAAATCGATCTCGTGAGTAGGCGACCTAAAGCTATGGCCTTCTAAAAGTGTCTGGCAATAATCTATCTATGTAACTGTCTATCAATTTAGCCCGTAATGTCCCACTGCTGGGCAAAGGCCTCCGTTACCCTTTTAGACACACATCCACTGCTATTGCGGGCCAGTCATTTTTGTATGAATCCAGTTCGTCCCACCATCTTCGTCTTGGCCTGCCACGATGTCGTCTAACTTTAAATGGGCGGTCTAGCAATAACGAATTTTGTTTTTTATTTTTTTTATTTCCTGTAATACATACGCAATGTTGAGACGACGATAAACGAAAACACTGTACACGAGTAAATGAAAACACTGGCAATACCAGCAAACAACATGTTGAAACCAAATAAATCGTAACAACGAAATTAAATATTAATATTATTAATAATATTATTATTATTATTTTACATTTTGATGCAAGTATGCAAAAGAGAAACAAAAATGGGCCATGATTGGACCGTTGAGAACCCCCATTCTTACTACAGATGCGGGTGATCTTTTTCCGTTAACATCAACTCTCTGAATCCTATCACTTAATTATGAAATAAGAAGATCTAGAGCGGGTAATGAATTTAGTAGGGGTGCAGTTTCCTGATAAATGTTACATGAAGAAGGCTCAAGAAGTGGTCACAAACTGTGTTGCCATCATAGTCAGAGTCAAAAACACCAGTTCTTTCTCTCAACCAGAATCAGACACACAATACCAGTTTAACAACTGTACTAAACTTTTGAAAAACCACGTAAAGTGGTTTGACAAATATTCCCTCAATGTAGTAACGACAAGATAATCGAAAAAACAAAAGTCATTTTGTACTAGGCTGAATCAGCACTTTTTGAAAAACAAAATTACATGAGACAATCCCCCAAAACGCTCGCCCTTCACCACTTCCTATTGCTTTAGCTGGAAAGAAGTGGTGCTACAAACTCCACAGTACAATAAATAGTATCTCCTCAAAAGATGTAAATTGTTAATTTTTATTAAATACAAAACGCTGCCTTGATTAACTTAAAAAATAAACATTGTTACTGATTCTGACTGCATTTTCTGTTTAATGGCGACTATAGATGAAAGATTCAGTTCATTCTGTTTATTCGGTCAATGTGATCAGATGAGTGGTAAGAATATACCTTACTTTTGAGGTAGAGGAGATTACCAGGGAGACCGCCACTATATATATATATTTTTTTAATAAAAAGATAATACTTTTGAATGTAACTGAATGAATGAATATTGAATTTTATCTCGATTGTAGTTGTAAAATGGTCATTCAGGCATTCACGTTTTTGTGAGAGGGAGTGGGCCGTGCAGCAAGCGGGCCCAGTACGGGTTAGTAGATGTCACATGTCTTCGAATTTTTGGTTCTAGTATATGCCGATTTCCTCACGATGTTTTCCTTCACCATTTTGAGAGCAGAGAGGTGACGAAATAAATTACACTAAGTAAAGCGGATCGAACCAACGACCTACAAGTCGGGGCTGCTACCACTAGGCCACCACTGCTCGCTCGTTTTTTGGTTTATTAATTACTAGCTTTTGCCCGCGGCTTCGCCCGCGTGGATGTCGGAAATTATCCCACGGGAACGTACTACCGGAATAAAAAGTATCCCTTGCGTTAATCCAGGTTATAAACTATCTGTGTTTCAAATTCCATCCAAATCCGTTCAGCAGTTTTTGCGTGAAATAGTAACAAACATCCATCCATCTAACCATCCATCCTCACAAACTTTCACAATTTATAATATTAGTAGGATTTCTAGGATTTATTATTAATATCACGTACCCGTACCTGTTTTGCACATTTTAGCTCGCTGTACATATTCTTGAAAGCGATTTCTTCTTGTCAATGTTGGACTTACTTTATATATGTCAGTTTATAGGTGAATATCGATGCTGCGGTGCTGAGACGATTGAAATCATACATCAATGTTGCAGAGCATGAACTGTGTCTTACGTTTGCAACATATTTCGATGCAGTCAGCGAACTACACATGCAAAGAATCTTGATGAAAAACAAAACAAAGTGACGTGTTGGATCCGTCGGTTCCAATGAAAGTTCACTTCTCGTGAACTGGCGCCATCCGCCTTCAGTTATTATTATATTACATTATTAAGCTATTGCATAGCTTTTATCGCGGGCTTTGAGCGCGGCGACCAAATCAAGAAATTCCGTAATGAAAATAAAACCTAACACCCCCCACTCCGCCTACCATGTAGCTCGGCCGAGCGTTCGCTTAACGTGTATGTATATGGTACGACTGTACTTGAATTAAAATTAAAGAAAAAAAATATTGCATAAATAAAAAATAAATAAATAATTATAATTGCATTAGTTGATAAAAAATGCTATGCAATAGCTTTACCGCGGCAGTCCCCGAGTGCCACACGTGTTTTTTTTTTAATTTCATGTTTGAATGTGTAAATTCACATTCAAATTCAAACATTTTAAACTGAGAACATTGTCGGGTTCCATAACGGTTGAAAATTTTAAAATTTTACTACTAATTAATTGTTAGTTATGAATTGCTCTCAAGCTCACGCTCTCAATTTGACCGCACCATTAATTTATTGTCGTCTACACATTGTATAAAAACCCAGCCATCATACTTTAACGAAGGTGGGTAAGGTTTTTATGTACTCACTTTTAAGCTAGCTACTGATTACACCAAAGATTCTCAAAATTTCAGCTTTGCTTTAATTACTTATTGGTCTGGCGGCTCTGGGATCTTGGACTAATAGATAAAATATATTTTTTCTATTGAGATAAAACAATGAACAGCACCTTACTTAACACAAATATCATTTCATTTTAAGTGCGCAGGCGTCGGTTGTAATGCTGTGGTAAGATTTCTTTTTTAATAATTTCCATCCTACAACATTCCTACTTAAAATCTTTTAATTTATATGTTGCTGAGTACCGGAAGGCGCAGTGTTAGTAGGCCTCCCAAAAGGCGAACCAAAGTTTTAAATATTTCAACAATTTGCAAATTCGACCTTTGCCAGTATTAGCGACTATTTCATTGGCACCTCTAAATATTTTTTTAACATTTGTGATTCGTTGGATAGCTGAGTCTTCCTCGTAATTTGTACACATAATGCATTAGTAAAATGTTAAGATAACTGGTGTCAAAGTTCATCTACGTAGGTATGTATATGATTTTTGAAAAAAGTTAATAATTTTCTTCCTTCAACTTTGTAACTGTTTGATGTTTTAGAAAATTTGGTTACATCGAAAGGTTTGTTAAATTATTAGGTACCTAAAGGAATAGCAAAGAAGGCCATTAAATTTGAGAGTTTAGAGAAAAATGATATTTAGTCTAGAATACATGTAAATTTACAAAAATACATAAAAATTGGGTTTTCTCGAATCCCATGAATTTTTACCTAGGCTATATGGGATGCATAATTGTTGAAAATGGGTCACACTTTCACATCCAGGAAGGAATACTTACGTCTAATTACAAGTCAAACCTGTATATCAAAAAATCTTTTTACAAAAAAAAAACAACCAACTTCAAAAAAAGACACTACATAGTGAAAAAATAACTTTAATATCGGAAGTCGGTGTCCTTGGATCTGATTTTTAGTTTTTTTGCCACCGACTTCCGAAATTAAAGTTATTTTTTCACTATGTAGTGTCTTTTTTTGAAGTTGGTTGATTTTTTTTTGTAAAAAGATTTTTATTTTTCACTTTTTAGTGATTCAGTTATAAATTTATCTAAATTACAATAGCCTAATGTCAACTGCTCATCACCTTTTACAAAAGGCTTGTGTTTAAACGCCTACCAGAATAGTACCTATTTTACTACCAAAAAATTCGAAATACTCACCAAATTGTGTCCACCAGAATGGATAAATGCTCACCAAATTGTGTTTCATAAAGTATTCTAGAAATTAACCTTTTTTCTTTTTTATTTATAAGGCGTAGTCGACGGAGCCCCACTCGGCAGGGCTCCTACTTCTGGGTAGTTTAAAAAAAATTACCACGAAGGGGATGGCGGGGTATTTCAGACCCCGCCATCCCCTTCTAACCTAACCTGTCCGAGTCGGGGTGCTCCAAGTCCCGAGCTCGCTTCGCTCGCTCTTGCATCCTATCCCACCCTTACATTTTGAAGCAAACTTATTTTTGGTGAGCAACTTAAACAAGATTTGGTGAGCATTCATCCATTTTGATAGGCAAAAGGAATATAAATACAACACCTACAATTATTCTGATGTTTGTATAATTATTTTGGAACTTAAAACGTTGTTCTTTAGGCACCTCGGTATAGAGTGGGTTTATTTTATTTGAAGGTAACATATTTTACTTGGTACTTAGTCTTGGGTCTACAAAATATTTTGGTGAGCATTTAAATTGTTGCCTTTACAAAATATTCCTTTTTCCGATGCGTTAATAATTGAGGAGTTCTCCTGAAAAATAACTGAGCTGATGGTGAAGCCACCATCAACTCTATTTCACCATATGCATTGTCACGAGCAAAAATGGCTTAGCAATCATATTAAAGTAATCGAATCGCAACCCGTGAAATACTTATTATTGAGTAGTTCCGGTGGCCACCTCTGGTCTTCATCATCAGTTCCACTTCGCGGAATGGTGCTTTCTGAGAGCAAATGCACGAGGAACTATAAAAAATACCCAAATCGCTATTGGTGTGCCTATAAAATTTGAGGATTTCCCTCGATTTCCATGGGATCTCTTCATCGGATTCAGACTTGGTAACAATGGGACCACCTCGAAAGTATACCCTTTCAAACAAAAAAAGATTTTTGCAAATCCGTCTATATATGACGGAGTTATGCCCGAACATACATAAAAAAAATATATAAACATCCGAATTGATAACCTCCTCCTTTTTGAAGTCGGTTAAAAAGGTACTGTTTAAAATGCTTCAATAAAATACCTCGCCACATACTTAAGCTGAATGAAATGAAATTTAAATCTTGTATTAAACGTAGGACACTAGCAGGCAAGCATATTATAAGCTTCGGGGAGATTATATTGCTGATCAAACTCCTTGGCTCAATAAACTAAGCGATCGGCATTTGAAAATACTGTTGGAGCTGCTGAAGATTATAAGGCTACCCTAGCATTGTATAGATTCAATCTCTTAGTATTATATAATTGTTGCATTGCACATATGTGAGTACTATGTACTATAAAGCTACCATTTACTGGGTACGTCTTATATTGACTTGAATGTGCCCTGGCAGTTGAGAGTATGTCATGCTCATTCCAATCTCTCGCTGATGCGCATGAGGTGGATCATTCGGTTCCCTTCAAAATGGTTGAGCTGAACGGTGACTACATATGCGTCAAGTTCGTGAACTGGCGCTGTCTCCGTAACCGCTTATTTAATTACGTTTTTTTCTATTGTCTGCTTTTTGCTCTGGATCTGGACGCTTATAAAGAGCACGTCTTTCTACATCGTCGTTCTCTCATACCTATCTATATGTATAATTTCAACTTGGAGGATGTAACCAATATTTAGTAGCAAAAATTTTCGGTCAAGTATAAGTTGTCCATAAAATGAGAAAAATTGACAAAAAAAAATGCTTTACGACTCATTTTCATTTAATTGTATCGGAAAAATAATCGGACAGAAAAAGTGGGACTAATAAAAAAACACAACTACGTTTCCTCCCACTTGTGGTGAGCCAATGCCGCACCTCGCTTACGTAGGGTCGTTGCCATCTACATCCAGCCATAAGCGGGGCGTAGCGCGTCGGGTCGGCCAGCACTAAGTGCGGCGATTTCTCTGAGGTCGCCGGTCCAGTTACGTGCTTGCGTTGGGTTGATGAGGTGAGGTGATGCCGAGCCGGTGCAGTGCGATGACCGTAATATATCATGTCACCATTAGATAGTATGACACTAGAGAAGGCGTGCTTATCTGTAAGTGGCCAACACCTACAGTAAAACACCAGTTGCTAAGTGGCTTTTTTTTAATATTTTCAGTGTTACGGGCGGCTTTGTAAACGTTCTATGGCGTGATTTCAACTTACCAAGAATGGCGACTACCGGCGACAGAAGAAAACATATGTAAATTAACAACTTTATTTAAACGTTTTTCGAGATGAGCAACATGGGTTTATCGGTAAATGTGACCCACGACCTAAACTCAAATTTGCAAACAAACTAAGAGCGCCGCTTAGTGTATTGAACATGAAGATAATAAATATTTAAATAAAGTACCTACTGTTATTGCAACAAACATAATCACAATTCCTTATAGAATTCATATGTGATAAGTTTAATTTGTTATAAAAACAATATTATTATAATTTCAGACTGTCGAACAGTGCATTTTTTTTTAATCATTCGACCATATCCTAGCAGGTTCTCGGTCCATGCTACATAACCGGAAAATATTCAGTTTTGTTTAATCTGTACGGACTAAAATATCTCAGTTTTTAGTTATCCCACAAAAAGCTTTCCGTTCGATTACTCGTACAGGAATACTTTTGAATCTTTGTAATGACACTAATTTCACTACTGGCTGCCAATAGACAAAAAAGCCCATTCTTATTTACGGATGATTCAAGTTGACTCCATTGGCATCATCAAAGCTTTGTCCGAAATCTTATCCTACTTCCTACTTATATATATATATATATAATATATATATATATATATTATATAAGACTTTATCAGCCGTCGCTCTTCTTACTACAAGACTAAGCTATGTGTTCACAACTGGTGTATTTATGACGTGAAAATTAGCGATGGGTATTGCTTTCTATGGAATGAGGCTGAAGGTGGGATGAATTCTGATAAGCTTGCAACGATTTGAACTAATTTCTTTATGGATAAAGTAATCCCAAAAAATGGAAGATGACAACAGATACATAAACTTGTACACGAATGGGTGTACGTATCAAAACAGAAACGTTACTCTCCTCAATATAGCCATGCTGCGTAATATAAAAGTTGAACAAAAATATTTGGATGTAGGCCATACCCAAATGGAGGTCGACATTAAGCAAGCAATGATTAAAAATAAAAGAAATACAGAAAATGATTAATGTTCCAGCCGAGTACATTACTATTTGCAAGAATGCAAAAAAATCTTTAACTTATAGGTACCTACAGTATAACAGTATCAGTATAACCAGGGCCGTATTTAAGCGTGTGGAGGCCCTGGGCAACCAAAAAGTGTAGGCCCTGACAATTCTGTGCAACGGGCAAAAAAATGTTTTTCACAGTGAAATCATTTTTACACGAAGCAACAAAATTCGATCTAAAGAAAAGCGGCCACATTCCTCTAGATTGTATTTTGTTGCTTCGTGTCTCAATATGAAAATTTATAAAAGGTATTAGAAAATTTTAGACACACTTACCGAGGTTGCTTATTGAGCCGTCATTCAAAATTACTTCTCAGTCATGAGATAATTTTTTTTAAAGGAGTGGCGCTAGTGGACCGGTGTGCGCCCTTAACTATGAACCGTCTGGAGATTTTTTAAAAAAACTTATAAATAAGCAAAGAATATAAATTGCTCAACCAACGCAGGAATACCCCAATTAACAACATTCCTAATTATATCTTACCTATACCGAAAGCAGGAAAAACACAAACAAGAGAAGTACTTGTATTTGCAGCAACTAAAGAACTCTATGCCCAGAGATTAACAAAATGATTATGACAACCTTCCTCATGAAGCCTGAAATAGTATACCTACCTATCTTTAAAATTCTTTGTATTATTAAAATAGTGTATCTTTTAATTAAAGCTTTTGAACTCCTACATCACAAACTTTTACAGGAAAGGAAAATCGAATAACTCCTAAAAACGCTGTAGCATTGTAATGAAAAGATTTAAAATCTTACAGCTTACGATATTATCTACCAATGGTATTTTAGATATTATCATAAGTACTGTACAATATTTTTTATAAAGTTTAAGTGTCTCCTGACAAATTTGCTCATATGGAGTTAGCTGGTTTGCCAATTAAGGATTCGATATATTTATCGAGCTCTTCATTATTTCTGAATGTCAGCCTAAACATGGTCAGTGGCTCTTTATTTTTCCAACTCTTTTTGTTTGCTGCATCTTCAAACTGGGAACCTTTATTTCCTCCTAATTAATAAGTATAATAACTTTATTAAGGAAGTCCTTATTAAATCCTTAATAATTCTGTCAGGCTATATATATTTTATAAAATATTTTTCGCTGTCTCAATACACCAGCGGCAATACAATCGACACCTCATTTGTCAAAATAAATCTGTAGTTTTTGTGCTACGATCGAACTGCCACGCATAGGTATAACCTAATTTCCACCACTTACTGACACAATTCCACCAGACCCGACTAATACATACATAAGCTGTTTGATTACTTACTCTTTTTGCCGCACTATAGTCGGGTAAAAATAAAACGTTATGGGTTTTTTTTTTCCAAAAAGGATTCCAATATAGTAACAAGTAAAAACCCCCGATCAACACAAATGCAATTTTGCCATGAAATCCTCTGACCAAACACCTTCTCTACATCATCAGATCATTTTCACCGTCTGTGAACTACTCATATAGATCAATTCCACGAATCCAAACTAGGTGGTCTACGATTTTTAAAGCCGAGATCCTGTGCCCACCTTCCTGCCCCATCATCAGACTTCACTTTTTACCATTTTTAACACAATGGTCTGCTGTAAATTGTTGAAGAGTTGGTTATTCTGCAGACTTTCTCGGCTGCAGCTTCAGGTCAAGGTTACCACATAATTGCAGTGTTGGTGTTGTATTATACCAAATTTAAATTAAGTAAATTTAGAATTTTTATTTAAATTTAGTATACCAAATTTTATGACGATCGAACGAGTTAGAGAGAAATAAATTACCATTGGTGCCGATTATTTCGTACACCGAACTAACTAAACTATCACTAAAATTCCTTACTTTTGGCTATGAGAACCATAAAGATATTCTGCAAAACAATATCTCTAAATTTAAAAATAATTTTGACGCAACTAAAATCGAATTTGATAATCGCGACTCCACGTGGTACTTGTTTACCCTAACCCGTGATTTTTTTTTAGAGCCGTTTTCGCGCAGGGTTCAGCCTTGACGTGTTTTATATGGAATTTTTCACTTTTTGTATGGAAAATATGAAAAATGATTACTACATGTTGAGTTTAAGGGGTTATGTGCTCCATATAAAGGTGGTCGAAATTTTCATTATTTTTGCGATAGGGCACACCATTTTCTACATATACTCTAAATAAAAATAAAAAAGATACAGTACTGCTTTTGAACCTGAAGTCGAGGTGTTGGTGTGAATTTTAGATCATCACAACTAATTTTATTCCACACCTTTTTAATCGCGATTAAAAATAGTCAGATTTAGGACAATCAAAATTTTTGGTGAAAAACGTCAAATTCAAAATAGCAAAATTGCCATTTTCACTAAATTAATGACTCAGTGCCATCTTAGTCCTGTCAAAATAAAATATAGTTAAGTTGTGTCACTATAATCGTCGTTTGACAAGAATAAACGAAATGTTGGTGATTTTTATTCTAGTTTAGAGGCATTTGTGACAAGAGAATCGGCATCATTGTGTGTCTAATATCCCTACACCGATTAGAAAAAAACAGATTATCTTCAAAACTGCTTATCAGATTTTCATGAAACAGGTTAGAACCACATCGATAAAACCAGCCTTCTAATAAAAAAAACGCTATGAAATCGGACCACCCGTTTTGGTAGCTAAGATGCCACAGACAGACCCACAGAACACACAGAACGAAATAGCCGTCATACTTATAACACCCCTCTTTATACGTCAGGGGTTAAAAATAAATACACTTTATAATATAGTGATAAAAATTCCTCTTTTTTTTTTTACCCGAGCTGCAGTATAGTAATTAAGAAACTTAAAACACGAAGTGTTCGCGACGATGTGTCACCAAACATTAAATTTATAAAAAATGTTTATTTCAATTACAAAGGGCATTTCGATACATGAGTGGAGACAACCTTTAGAAAAAAAAAATAGTTATCGAATAGTAGTAATGGAATAGTATCTAGCATTGTATAACAACTTAAAAACCTAAGAACACATTAGTTCAGGTTCTGTAGTCTCTGCCTACCCCCATGGAAAGGTGTGAAAAATAAAACTGACGAAGATATAAAAGACTTGACTGTACAAGAGTCATGTGTATCATACTGATTAGTTAATGTAAATAATTAGTATCAGAATCGTACCGAAATAGTAATTTCACGAAATAATAGTAAAGTTCAATACTGTAAATCTCAAATAGTGGGCTTTAATGGGTGTAAAAAGACACTTAACGAAGCCAACAGCCACTTGTACTCGCTGTCATTGTAATTTTTTGTTTTTGTACTGGATGTTATGGAAGTATGAAGGTCAAATTTGCAACTTCTACTGACGTTTTTTTAGGAAAACAAGTTTTTAATGTTATAACACAACTTGAAATACCCCCACGACCCCTGTACCGTTGCATACATCCATATGCACAATGTTTTGCGTGCGTTACGTTGCGCACTACCGTAAACAGCGTTTTTTCACACCAAAAATTAAATTCGTTTCGCAGCAATTATTTGTGTGCTGTTACTTAGTTTGATGTACAGAATGCGTAGTTGACGGCTATGTGATGGGTCTTTTTACACACTGTCTGGTAGAAATGAACAGCTTTTTAGTGCGTCCAGGTACCCTAGATAGACCGAGACCTAGCCCTTGAGCTAACATTCAGACACTTAGTCCATGATAAAAGCCTACTTAATTGAGTTAACAAGTTGTAACAATAATAATCTATGAATGATGTAAAATTGGTGTAACCAACATACGTTCAGAGGCGCTTCACACCCTAATAAAATCCTAGTGTTTTAATTAAATATTAGATTTCTGTAGGTCAGTGGACCAGCCTGAGGGCTATGCATGTAACTTTGTAATCAGTTTTATACTTTTCACGTAATTTAGCATAGCAATTTTCTGTTAAAAAAGTTAAGTTTTTTGTAATATCTTTTTAGTGAAAATATATACAGTAATAACTTCAGTAGATTGATAATATAGTAAGGAATCCGAAAGTACATTAAAATGGCATATAACTTATATGTTTTAATGTGTTTAGCTGTAAAATATCATGTAACTGTAGTGAAAATAAGAATGAATAAAGTTTAGAAAAGGGAAGCAAATCGGGGTCCTCGCTAAGGTAAAGATTGTCTGTATTTAAGCAAGCAAGCAATCTTTAGTAACTAGTATACCAGAAGAACTCCTGAATAGACCCGTAAGTGCACCTGAAATTACTTGTAAAAATTAATGTTATTATTTCTTCAACGACATACCCGTGCCCGTTTAGACTTTAGGATATAGTTACCACCTCAGAAGATATCTGGAACCTATTAGTATAGGACGTCAGAGCGCCGCTAGGACAGTGAGAGGCCTATCCTAACGCCGTAATAATCTGGATAGGTATACAACCTCCTAACACACTTCGCGTCCAGCGATCACGCCCGTCCGGTACACGAAGGACTTTTTAGTAGCAATAAGGTCCAAATAAATAAAAATAATAACAAAATAATATTTACAACAACCTATTTCTTAAATGATTACAACATTTGAGTAAGATTACAAACAAACAAAAACTGTCATGGTGAAGAAACCAATTGAAAAAGTTATAGTATCTTACGTCCGTGGTGGTATTGAATATAGAAAAAGTATTACACCATTGCAGACTATCAAATAAAACCATGCATTTTTGTTAAGTCCTACTTCGAGTAAGTTTAAGCAATTTTTTATTATTGTTACCATTTGAATCCATTTAGTTTATTTTATGTAATATAATTATGAGCCATAACGGGAATTAAACTTCATACAGAGTATCTTTAGAGTAACAAGTATAATATTAGCTCATGTTTAAAGGGCGAGTTTGGTTTAGGGCACCCCATGTGTCTGTGAGGGTGAGGGCGTGTGAATCTGCTGGCACTTTGCCTTGGCAATCGTTAATACGCAGACGCTAAAAAAACACTAAAATGATATTTAAGATGACGGATTTATTAAATTTAAAATCTTACAACTTGTATATACATTCTTTTAAATAATACAGTGCGTATTAATCGATGATGTAAGATGTTATATAAATAAATAAATAGCAGAAAGCGTCTTATACGCTTTAAGTCATCCATGAGATTTGTAGTCGGATAAATCATTGACCGTACATATAAATTCAACAAAATAATGCACAGTAATAATAAATAAGTTTAAATAAATTATAAAGATCAATGAGTTTCATGTCATACATAATAAAATTATAAAGATAACATAATTGAATAGCTATCTACCACGAATTATCAGTAAGTTGTATATAACATCATTGGCATGTAATGAAAGATTATAATTATATTTAGCATCATAGGAAACTTTAGTGACTATTATTATGGCTTATACTCTGGACAGTAAAAGTAAGTGCTTGTACCTCGGAAGGCGCTTCTGCGGGAGGAGCAGGAAAGTGTCCATGAGCTCTTCTGTGATTCTGTAGCGCGGTACCCTGAAATAAAAAAGTATAAGCTGTCAAAAATGTAAATGTCTATATTTGGCCTCACTATACATAGGTGGTGCGAAAAATACTAAGAAGAGTTATCTCATACATCCCAAAATGAATTATGTGGCGACAAAAACTTATTTCACTATGCGTCATGTGTGAAGGAAAGTGGGGTAACGAAGTAAGCTACGTACAGTCAACGAGCGAAAATGTTAAGCAATTTCAAACAAATTAACGAAACGCTTGGCTTTTACATTAAAATTGATCCAGTGGTTGTTGCGTGATGTGGTAAGAGACAGACCGTTAACATTATTCAATCATTATCAGTTTTTTGCGATCAATCCCTGGACTATGGGCATATTTGTTGTTGGATTTGATAGTGCAGAATGGTTTCTCCAGCGAAATTTCCCTCTTTATAATCATGGCAGCATGTCTTAGTTGGCATTAGCAAGGTCCATTACAGCTAACCTTTTCAGCCGCCTTTTATAATCCGGCTTTGTAAGCGCCTTCGCCAAAGGATTTGGATGATTCTGAAGGCGTGTCTGTAGCGTTCTGCCCAGTTTTTCGCTTCCTGATGCACTGTTTTGGTTAAGGTATTCATGAACCTCGCAGTTTCTTGTAAGCCATGGTGCGTTTGTGATATTCTAAGGATGACATTTTGAAATCTTTGGAGCATCTTGATATTAGAGATACTAGCAGTTCCACATAGTTGAATGCTATAAATATGTCCAAATTGGCTTTAAGATGGTGTTGTACACCAGTAGTTTATTGTCTATCGACAGGAAGAATTTCTTCCAAGAAGCCAGTACAGGTTCCTGTGTTTAATATTGAGCAGATTTATATTGATTTGGATATGTCCGCTATGTAAGCCTGCGGTCAAAGTGTATGCCCTTGCATGGTGCAAGTACTTTACAGTCATTATGTGGAAGTTCGTGATCGCCTAGTCTCACCGGTGGACACATACCCTGTCTCAGACTGAAAGTAACCTGGGCAGACTTAGCTGTACTTGCTTTCATTCGCCACCCCTTTAACCATTTGTTTATGTCGTCTAGACTACTCTGAAGCATTTTAGATGCAATTTCGGGTTCTTTGTGGCTGGCCAAAACAGCTGTGTCATCTGCGTAAGTTGCTGTCGTAGTAACCGGAGTACATGGCAGATCTGCTGTATATATGGTGTACAACACCGGTCCCAGTACAGAGCTCTGGGGTACTCCCGCAGTTATCTTGTGGAAAGATGAGGTAACATCTCTTTCCTTAACTTGAAAAGGTCTATCGGCGAGACAAGATTCAAGCAGTTCGTAGTAAGTCTGGGGTAAGGATATTTTGGTCTTACCGAGTGACCCGCGGTGCCATACCCTATCGAAGGCCTGCTGAATATTCAAAAATGCAGCCGAACAATATTCCTATTTTTTATGTCCTGTGTGTATTCAATTTGTTTTAACTAGTACAGGATACAGGTGATCTTTTCCACTAAAGTACTGTATTGTATTGCATAGATTTTCCTTATCAATAACTGGTGGAAAAAATATCTGTAACACTGTATTTTTTGGTAAAATACAAAATTATTATATATTTTTATTATTTCATTATATATGACATACAAATTATATTTTTAAATATTAGAAAATAAAAACATTTACAAATATACAAATTATTTGCCCACCGATATCGGGAACAGGGTCCAAGCTACCGGCGGTCAGAGCTCCAGAGAGAGGAACCTCCTAACAATGCGAGCTGTGTCCAGAAGTACCGCTTTCTGAATCAAGCCCTAGATCGAGCTGCCCAACGAGAGCCTCCTCAGGTGGTGGTCGAGGCTCTTGGCTATTAACCATTGGCTGTCACGACTATCGGCACAATGATCGCCGAGTCAACATTCGACACGTCGACAACCTCGCGAGCCAAGTCATCTATACTTAATTATCTTTCTCGGCTTTCACGAGGTTCCCGTCATGTGGGACCGTTATGTCAATGATCATTGCGCACCGCTCTAATCGATCCACCACCACTATATCAGGCTTATTAGCAACAATAGTCCTGTCAGTGATGATGGATCGATCCCAGTACAATGTGATATTTCTATTTTCGAGAACTGGGTCGGGCACATACCTGTAGTACGGCACTTCCGATTCTACAAGGTTGTATTTCAGAGCAAGTTGTTGATCGATAATCCTGGCTACAAGGTTGTGTCTCTGCAAGTACTCTTCGTTTGCTAAACGAGATCACCCGGAGATAATGTGTCTGATTGATTCGGATGGTGCCATGCCCGCCAGATGTTAACCGTGCCGTCTTTCACAATAAATCTCCGGTAATTGTTTGTCATCATAACTTCTTCATAAATGCTCAGACGAGTCTTCAATTTCTCCAAAGAGGTTCCGAAACGCAGCCTGGCTACGGACGCTAGTTGACCTACATCGGGTCCATATAGGGCCCGGAAAAAACGTCTGTGAAGCTCCTTACTCTGCCATACTTCCATGCGATAATTAGTGTTAAGCACTACTGGCTTCCGCCAGTTCTCTTCAGCCAAGGAGAACGGAGTGGGCCCTTGTTCACCTCGACCACATCTCTATGCATCCCCCGTCGGCTTCTAAGAAATATTCCCAGAGACTGCATATTTCACGATTGTGGAGGGTCTTAGCATTTAAAACGCGTCGACCTCCACACTTTCGCGGGATATACAGCCTCATTACCGATGACCGTGTGTGATGCATTCGATTTGCAGTTAGCAGCGTACGGACCCTCCTATTCAGGGCGTCGAGTTCGGTCTGAGTCCATTGGAGTATGCCAGAAGAGTACATCAAAACCGGCATGACCCAACCGTTAAAGGCACGCACCTTGTGTCCGCCTCATAGAAGACAATTAAATACTTTCTTCAGGCGGCCAAAGAAGCACTCCTTTAATGATTACTTCATGTCAGTACCATTGATTTCGGATGCGGAGAAGGGCCTAAGGTTTATGGAAACCGAGAGTTGGGTTCCCACTGATTCCACAATTTCCCCTCGCGTTAGATGCATGACCGAACATTTGTCCACACCAAATTCCACCCCTTGGCGCTACTGAAAGTTTCAGTTACTTTTAGTAGCTGCCCATCAGTTGCATATTGTTGGGGGCAAAGAGTTTTAGGCAATCCATGTAGAGGAAGTGAAATATAACCTGACTACCTCTCCTCAGCCGATAGCCTAGACCTGAATCATCTAGCAGTGTGCTTAGAGGATTCAAGGCTAAGCAGAACCAAAGCGCCTCAAACTATCACCGTGAAATATGCCTCGCTCGATCCTTATCGGCTCGCTATTCCTGTGGATATTTCGACATCCTGGATAGCGAAGGACCGTCCTCCATTGCCCCATACATTACATCAGGAAGGGTTGCAGAGTTGCATCTACTTTAAACAACTCCAGCACCCTCATGAGCCATGTGGCAGCGAGTCACAGGCCTTCTTGTAATCTATCCAACATGTCGACAGATCCTTTCGAGAACGACGACCCACCCTTTTAGCTAATGGCCATATCAATGAGGAGTAGCTCTTTAGTACCGCGGGACCCGTTCCTACATCCATTTTGAGAGGCAAATATGAAGGAGTTGGTGCCTATGTTTGTTCATTTTAGCTCTCAAAATGGATGTAAGAACTTTATAGGCCGTCGGTAAACACGTGATCGGCCTATCATTTTTGGAATCCGCGGTCCTACCTGATTTATGGAACAGGTAGGTAACTCCTGTGGTTAGGAACTGGGGTAAAGAACCAGACTCCAAAGCAGTCTGGTACTGAGCCGCCAAGCGAGCGTGCGACCTTTAAAAATATTATTATTATTATTCCTTATCTTCCAGAGTTTCTTATTTTGTAGTAGATCCTGTGGAATTGATCCGTCGTAGCGTGTTTCTACCGAAAACTAAATTGATGGTCAGGTATTATAAACCTATGAAGGAATTATGGTAACATTCTGTTCAGCAACAGTTTTTCGAATAGTTTAGGATATTACAGGCAGTAAACTAATGGGTCTATATGAGGTTACCTCATGCTCTGGTTTACCTTCTTTATGAATCATCACTATTTGGGAGACTTTCCATAGTGCTAGAAAGTGTTTTGTTCTTATTATACCATTGTAGAGTGCCGCCAGGAATAGAATTTCTTTCTTTGGTAGTTATTTTAGGACTTCCTTAGTGGTAAGATCGAAACCTGCTGCTTTTTTACTATCTAGCTGTATTATCTACCGAACAATTTCTTTGGGAGTTATAGGTCGAATGGGAAGATCAAGTTGGTACGGCTGATTTAATGGCGCTTCAATATCAGAGTCGTCAGAACCAGGCACTGCCTCGTTTGGTGTGAACACTTTCTCCAAGTGCGTTGCAAATGCATCAGCTTTCTGCTCGCAAGTTCTCGCCCATCGTCCATCCTCCAATTTATTTGGTGGTTTTGAACATTGTGGTCAGTTTATGAGCAGTCTTGTCTTTTCTGGCTCCGGACTTATGCCAAGCTCGTCGCAAACGTCACTTTTCCTTGATTTTTATTCTGATTTGTCCGGGGATAGTAGGTTGAGAATATGAGTTCAAGATTTTTGAAGTTGATTGCCAGCACGCAGTCTGTATTGTGTTTGTCAGGTATTTAGCTGCAGATTCGATTTCATCTATTGTTTTAAAGCTTATTTAGATCTAATTTGTCTTCAATTAGTTCTCTAAAAGAGTCCCAATTAATTAACTTGTACAATTTCAGGTTGGTTTCGTAATGGAGTATAGTGGTACTTATAGCCAGTAGTACCGAGAAGTGATTCGAGGAGCCATCTAAGCAGGAATCTACCTTGAAATACAAACTAGAGAGTTCTCCTGTTTTAAAGTCTATTAGGTATGAAAGACTATTCGGATCACTTGGCCAATGTGTTGGAACCAACAAACTCCCTTCGCACCTTGTCTACACCTTGTCCGAGTGTTTGTCAATACACAATTTAAGCTCTCTTCCTCTTGTGGTAACCAATCTGGAGCACCTAAATGTGTGCTTAGCATTTCAATCGCCTCTAGCTATAAATCTTTTTCCAAGCATAGCAATGTAATGTGAGAATTGATGTTCTTTGATCTTATGCTTTGGCGGGCAGTAAATTGACGAGATGGTCAATTCTGTCACTTGTATATGCTCTGTTCGATAGCAGGAAAGCTGGTGGTGTTTCACTGAGTACTTAATGACAACAACAGTACCTCCGTGAGCAGTGCCGTCAGGATGGTCAGTTGAATAGATATTATATCCAGGTATTGTGACTGCACTTCTGCTGGTAAAGTGGGTTTCTGATATTAATAGTATGTCGATGTTGTGGCATTTCAGGAGTAATTCCACTTCGGATTTGTTGGGCGCAAGACGGTTAATGTTCCACGTCCTTATACGTAGGTTAGTCATCTTAAGTTTTTCTATAAGCTTTGTCATAAGTCCCATAAGGGTGCTTATTTGTTGTACTAGCATGTCAATTTTTCCGAGTTTTTATAAGTAGTTCCTGAACTACTTAAGTTGGCTCCACCTTTGATGTGCGGGTTTCATTATTTAAAACCTCCCTGTAAGTCTTTTTGTTGGCTGTTACATTCTTTATATTATACGAGCCCCGATGCAAAATAGTTCGTCCAGTGTGAAATTTTCTCTGTGAGATTTTTTCTAACTTCATTATTTTTGTATATCTATATAAAATATTAAGCTGTTCTACTATCACATGTCGCGTTACTTATGCCATTTTTTAATTATGAACCAATAAACTATTTTAGCTTTTTAAATTTATGCATATCCTGTTTTAAATTCGAAGAAGTTATAAGCAAAATAGTTCGTCTAATTGTTAATCGATGCAAAAGACTTCGTCTATCGGTGAGTTAAATAAGATTATTCCTTCTTTGTACAATTATATTGCATAATTTAAATTTGTAAAAGTAATTCTGTGTCATTGGTCAAGTGAGACAGTATAAATTCTGAAAATTTCAGTTTTTTTCATTAGTTTTCAAATAAAAATGGGTCGTGGCAAACCCGTGTGTGAAGAGCTTCGAAAGCGAATAGTTTGTGGGGTCGATGCTGGCAAATCAAGTTACCAAATATCTAAAGACTTAATACTTCCCAGGTCTACAGTCCAATCTATCATTCAGCACTATAAAAAGAATAGAACGACTTCTTGTTTGAAGAAAACTGGTCGACCACGCATCACAAGTGCAGTAGAAAACAGAATCCTGAAGAAAATTATCAAAACTAATCGTCGTGCTCGAGCTGGAGACCTCACGGTGAAATGGAAGGACATGATTCACAAAGACGTCTCAGTTGATACTTGCAAAAGAGTCCTAAAAAGAAAGGGTTACGGATTTTACACCGCTAAGGAGAAACCACTGTTGACTGCTGTACAAAAGAAAAAGAGGTGGAAGTTTGCTCGTGATCATTTAAATTGGACTTCCGATCAGTGGCGTAGTATCATTTGGAGTGACGAGCCCAAATTTGAATTGACAGTCGACGATGAAAGGAAAAGAGTGATTCAGAACAAAAATGAGGCATTTCATACTGATTGTCTCAAACGCAAAGTTAAGTTTCCGGCGTCTCTTATGATATGGGGCTGCATGTCAGCACAAGGTGTTGGTGGTATGCAGTTTGTGGATGGTTCTATCAATGCTGCAAGGTATCAAAACCTTTTGGAAGAGTATTTACTGCCCTCTATTCCGTCACTTAAGCATCAAGATTCCTTCATTTTTATACAGGATGGTGCTTCCTGCCGCACTGCAAGGACAACAAAGACGTGGCTACTGGCGAAAAGTATCCCTACAATCGAATGGCCATCTAACAGCCCGGACTTGTCGCCGATCAAAACCCTATGGTGGAAAATGAATAAAGTTCTCCGTAAAAATCCATCAAGATCGAAGAGCGACTTAAAGGCTAAACTTTTGGCTGTCTGGGAGTCAATTACGCCTGAGGAGTGTGCAGCGTTGTTTGCAACCATGCCTCTTCGCATTAAAGCTGTCATTGAGAGCAAAGGCGACACAACTAAGTGGTAGACGAACTATTTTGCGTGAGTGACAAGGGTAGACGAATACTTTTGCGTTATGTTTTTTAGAATATTTTTTTTATTTTTTTATGTTGTGTAAAGTCATGAAAGAATTTCAGTTATGTTAAAATAAACTTTAAAATGTTCCTCAAATTCTGGTTTACTTTTTATTAAACGTTCTTAATTATTTTACCAATATTTACTTTCTATATTTTACGCTTTTCACTACTTTCCATACTAGACGAACTATTTTGCATCGGGGCTCGTAGTCATGTAACTTGTATTGTATTTCCATTCGTTGAATAGTAATCCGTGCTTCTCGCCTTGTGGTCTGTTTTCGAGCTAGGATTTCTCTGTACACTCCACATCCCTTACAATTTGTAGGATGGCTTCCCAGACAGAGTGCACATTTTGCTGGGGTATTTCGGTCTTCTTTCGGGCAATCAGCTGTTTTTTAGCTTTGAGCACATTTGACGCAACTAAATGGCCTCATGCAGTTATTCTTCGAATGCCCATATTTTTGGCATCTTTGGCACGGGATAATAACCTTAGATTTTCGTGGATCTTCTATTTTAACATGTTGGTGGTATATACACTTAATTTCTTTCGCTGCTTTATTATTTGGCCCGGGTTCAATATTAATAAAGAATGTCGATGTAGGTTTCTTCTCGGGCCCTCGGGCATTGACAATTTCGCCTCTCACTTGCCTGTGGCTTCTATTTCATCAACGATTGCGCTATGGTCGTATAGTTGAGATTTTTAACGACAATCCTATAGCTTTTTGGTGTTCTTTGGGATAAAGGTTTGGCCAATGAGGCCTTTTGCTCTTATTAATCCTATGACGTTCTTGTATTTTTCCGGGCAACTTACGAGAATACGTAATTTTTATTTACAATTTTAAGCTTAAAATTGCTTTTGTCCGTCAGTGTCAGTAGGAGTGTTGTGAGTTTATTGACATCTTCAATGCCATACAGCGGCCTTACTATGACGTGTTAAAGCCATCATTGTTCCAGCGTGAAAGAGAGACGGAGCTATATATTTATTTACCGATAGCACTATCCCTTTTTCGCAATGAGACCATGATGGTATTAGCTCGTCATGTACGGCTACAGGACTATTGGTGGTGGTTTTGACAGCTTAGGTTTGGAAACTGTAGCATAGTCCTCTTCTGCATCTAGTGATAGATCACTAAACCTGTTTGCAGTAGGGGTGATCACTCTAAGTGGGGAATCCGTAATTCGCTTGCGCTTTGGTTGTGGCACTCGATGCCAGGAAGGTTGCACTAGCATAGGATCATAGGCAGTAGACATTTGGCTTGAATGGCATAGTTGAGATTCAGTGGAAACATTTTCGGGGCATCTTCGCTTTCTAACTGTCGATGTTAAAATCGGACAGAGATGACGATCTGGGTCTGTTAACAGACCAGGATAAAATATTTGTCGAGTAAGAACTTTATTGGGTGCGTTCGAATTCATGATAGTAGTAATTATTGATTAATTATGGCAACACTACTTTTCCAAACGTCAGATGACATTTTTACATTGACGTCATGAAATAAAAAATAGGGGGTTGATTGAAAGTTTGGAAATTAGATTGTCACTTAAATGTTTCAATCACTGTTTCTGATAGGATCACTTATTTTGTTTAAGCTACAAACAATTGTTCACAGTTAATAGTTTACTTTCACAGTGGCATAGACATTAGGCAGAAACTCGCCGTTCTTACATACGAAAGTCGCTTATTTCTCCAACAGCGCGCCTACGCGTGTTGACAGTTGACGAACGAAGAAAAGATAAAAAATATTATTATTCTAAATTTCAAAAAACATAATGTGAGCATCACCTGTATGAATCTGTCGCCGCATACTTCGCAGATGTAGGGCCGGTCGCCAGTGTGTCGGCGTATGTGCAGGTTGAGGTCGTTGCTCTGCGAGAACGCCTTCTCGCAGTAGGTGCATTTGTACGGCCGCTGGCCAGTGTGTACGCGCATGTGGCGGGACAACTTATTGCTGCGCGAAAAACCTAAAAATATCACTGTTCTATTAAAATTACTTTGACAACATCGTTATCTTAGTCTCACTCTGAAGAACACAGTTACATAACACATAACATCACGCCTGTATTCCCCGAAGCTAAGGGTTAGGCAGAGGTGTACTTATAGAACACCCACATTTTGCCAATTATGTTCAAGTCGCAGGTAACAGGGGGGCGAGCCTATTGCCATCAACCGGGCAAAAATCCAGACTCCGGGCTGCTACTTAGAAATTAATCAAATAAAAACCCAATAACACTTTGGCCGTCCCGGGAATTGAATCCAGGACCTCATGCTCAGCAGAAGCGCTCGCAATTCGTTTAGTGCCGTTATTTACCGCGTTAATGGACATTAAACATGGATAAGCAATTATTTTAGGAAACACAACCGTACTGCGAAATTAATACACTCAAGTTGAAAATCGCTTTCATTTTGATGGTTCAATTTGGTTCATTACTTTAGAAAAGAGAAATTTGCAAACACTCGATTTAATCTTATTGTTATATTATCAAATTCAAGACACGCATTAAAGACGCAGGTCAATCACGAGCTACTGTTTAATAAAAAGAAAAACATATTTACCTTTACCACAGACACGGCATATACAAGGTTTCTCTCCGGTGTGAGATCTTCTGTGACACTGAAGATCGGAAGATCGTGGAAAACCTGTAAGGTAATGAGATAAGGATAAAAACTCACTTTTATTACAAGTCGGGTATTCAGCTAAAGGCTAACCTTTGCCACAAAAATCACATTTGTAGGGCTTCTCTCCGGTGTGGCGCCGCATGTGTACGATTAAGTTCGACGAGTTAGAGAAACTGCGGCCACAGTAAAGGCATAAGCAATTACTAGATGAACTCTTTTCGCGCTGCGGCTGATGAACTCGTTTGTGAGAGCTGAAAATATTACCACACATTGTATTTTTCTATATTACTGTTAATTTAGTGCATCATAAAAACAGACTAACCGAAGATTGTCACTCCTGTGAAACTTCTTTTCACAAACATCACATTGGAAGAAGTTTTCTATTGGCATGTGTATTTTAGTATGTTTAACTAGCAAGTCTCTCCTGGAAACAACAAACATTAAAACTATACTAACATTTCCAAACAGCGTTACGATATACGATAGGTATAGTTGCCGTTTATTTATTTTCCAGCTTCGGATTATAAATTAGATTTCACAAAACCCCGCATACTTACTTGTAGAAACTTCTATTGCAAGTATCACACTGAAACTGTCTCTCTTCTCGTTTGTTTTTAGAATCAATAAATTTAACTGACACGCTTTGTCCCTCATGATATCTTAAAATATGCTTATTCAAAGATATTTCATAAGCGAATTTTAGTCCACACGTGCTGCATTTATATTTTCTTTCAATTTGCTTACAAATGCTTCTGTGGCGAGCCGCTGATCGCAAAGAAGCAAACACCTAAAAAGATAAAAGACAGCTGCTAAAAAAATATTATAATAAAGACTCAACTTGCATAAAATTTTATATTCGCACGTCTATAGAAATACGATAGCTTCCGACCAGGCCACAGACAAATAAGGCGTAGAAATTAATATTTACTGCACATGAGTCTAAAGAGATTTATCAACAATTAGCTATGTTGATCTGTGCTGGAGAATTTTTATACAATTCGCCGTGCATAATAGTTCAATATACTCGTACATAGCATATAACAAAGTAGCTTTTCGTAATGTTGTCTTTAATGTTACCGCTTAAATCTTCTAAACTACAAAATGGAATTTGATGCGGTTTTCACCATAATTCAGAGCATTTATTCCGGGAGGTTGCGTGTGGGCATTGCTTCCGTGCGAAGCAAGGGCGAGTGGCTAACGAAACGTGCTGAACTGCATTTTGTGTGGCTATGCTTTTGTTTAGGATCAAGCGATACGCGCAGCTGGCTTGCACACGCGCCCACCCCGCTCGGATTTCCGTCTATCTCTGTCGCACTTAGCTCTTACCCGTATGCATGTCAAATAATATCACATTCTTGTTTGCAATTATTGTAACACTACACATGAGTTAATAATAATCAGAACTAATCCAGTCGCACTAGTCGCACAGCTTACCGCGCAACTCAAAGTTATTTGTAGAAAAACCTTGAAGAGGAAGTTAACTTGGCTAAGCACAGCACAGCACAGGGTAGCATAGCTTATTGCTGTTTAGTCAAAAACTTGAAACAATGCAACGTGCTTCTAAGAAGCACGACTATGCACGCATATGACAAAGCAACGCCTTGCGCTATTAGGCAACATGCTGCATGCATAAAAAGCAAAGATTTGATACTATTGCGTTGGTAGGGACTATAGAATAAAATATCGTCGACAAAAAAAAAAAAAAATAATTACCTTAGTGCAGAGGTTGCACCGGTGAGACAACTCCGGGTGTTCAGCATCGCGATGGTTAATGAGATCCGATTCTGATTGCAATATGCAGCTGCACGCACTACATACTATAAGCAAGTTGATGTTCTCCTGAAACATAAGACGACATCATTTTACTCAATTTTCAACAGTTATTGGCACACCTTTTCTTTTTATGTGAGCCGAGAAAGTGCTATGGTAACTGTAATAGGTATGTTCTAAGCTCTTCGCTAAGAGCGTTGCTTAGGCTTCCCCAGGGTTCAGAGCATAGATGCAGAAAAGTGTTGAATGCTGAACTAGGTGCTGAAATGATACCTCTCTATTATTATCAGTATTGTTTTTATTAATATTATTATTCTCTTGACCGAATTTCGATTACTGCGACCAATCGCACAAAGGAGATTAGTCAAGTACGCAGGACATTATAATTGTATATCAAATTGATACCACACCACAATGTGCCATGTGCCATTTCATACACCCTACTGTCAAAGAATGACAGTAATGATTTCAATATACGGACAAATTAAGTTGGCAATCAATCTACTAAATCATTTATTTCCCTGACTTTACATATATACATACCATATCCATGTTCGGTTCTAGAAATTCTCGCAGTGTAATTTCTGACAGAAAATTTTGTGCCTTTTTTTCATTGATTTCTGCTTTAGCCGAATCCTGAAAGGGAAGATAAATATTTTCGACATTAGTAACAAGGAGACAATTAGAGTCAGTTCGCAGCAAACACGGCTATTGCTTGGAAATATATATATAGAGAACTATACTACGATACTATATAAAGATACTACGATTAATGTTTACTCACCGCTACTAACGCTACTGAATTTACACTCTTAGAACATGATTGTTTTCATTGCGAAAAATAATTAACTGAAGAGACTCCTTCCGTGTCTCGTAATTGACGACATTACAAAGAAATATTTTACGTTAAAGATTTCTTAGCAATAGCAGGACTGATAGATTTTATTCTTAGATATAGTACTCACATTTTCTACATTGTTTACATCAGCTTTTTCTTCAATACAGCCATGATGATCAAGCTTTTTCCTATCGAGGTATATTTTCTTGCAAAGGCCACAACGCAGTACTTTCATATCTGAAAAAATAATGACACGTTGACTTCACCTGTTGGAGACCATCAGAGCCCCAGAGGGTATTGTTATGCAAATGTGGTTTTGAGTTCAAAACTTATTGATATAAGGGAGCAACCAGACCTAGGCCAATCGACGTCGATCATCGCCTCAAAATATGTCATCACATATAATTATCATGTTATGTTATGTTTGACTTACCTTTTTAACTTTCAGTTGAGTTGTTATTTTTTTTTTTTTTGTTGTTTTAAATAATATTTTATTTTATTTATTTTGATAAGTTATCATCAAATAGAACTAACCTTTATGGGTTATAGAGTGTGATCCTAATTCTTCTTTGGTTTCGAAATGTTGCTTGCAAAATGCGCACTCAATCTTTTTAGCTGGCATTGATGTTATGCAAAATCCATTTTCTGACAACTTGTTAAGAATGGTCTGAAATGTTCCAGTTTCAACATAAATACACAAAGCATTACAATAACGGTCAAATGCACGTTGTTACAATTCAAAACTGCGGCTACTGAGGAGTACTTTCTCGTGCATAACTGGCATCACCAACATTTTCTAAATTCCAGGCTTTTATTGGAAAATTCCTAATAGGTAAAACCCAATAACACTGCCCGACCAGGGGATCGAGCCAAGGACCTCAGCAGGCGTGCTTGTGAAAAGGGGATGCAAGCTCGAGTCGAGATTGGTAACTTGGGATCTCGCATGTTAAGTCTGGGGGGTCGAAATTGTTTCTAAGCTGCTTCAGAGTCGTCCTAATCGCGTATTTTCGCCATAATATTTTATTAAATCCAACAGTGGCAGCCTTAGTAAGAAAAAGTTATCTCACGAGTTTATGTGAGTGTAATTTGCCACACCAAAATCAACTAGTGGCACACAGTGGACGACAAAATTGTGAACATTCCACTTTGTCCTATTGGTGGGACAGATGGGGGGAGGGACAAAGTTGAATAATCCTCGGTGTTGCTAGCAGCCTACTGAACGTATTAGGTATGAGATTGACTGTACATAGCACGAATTAAATCTAGATACTTCCCGGGAAAACCTTTTTCTTTCAAGGCCCACCACAACACACCAACGAACTCCGGGCAGACGGTAGTCGCTGGCAAAGTGCTAGTTAAGAACATGTCTTTCCTTCTGTTAAGATCAGGAAGTTAACCAGTAGTCACAAAAATGCCCGTAAGTACTCTTATCACAGACAGATCTATGAGCAGAGACCTAGCTCTTTGAATCTCAATGGTTAATACCTGGAGTCATGAAGAATTCTTTAATATTAATACCAAACATAAGCGCTCACTGCCAACTACCAATAATTATTGTTTTATTGGTAGTTGGCAGTGAGCGCTTATGTTTGGTATTAATATTAAAGAATTCTTCATGACTCCAGGTATTAACCATTGAACTACGCTGATTTTTATAAATAGCAAAATCAATCTCGCGACATCAAATAATCAGTAAGCAATGAACTTAATGTAAACATTACACTAAACTTATTAGACTCACACTAGTTAACATCTTCTTAGGTCTGCCTCTCTTTTTTGGGCCCATAAGGTCTGCATGATTTTCCCACATATGTTTCGTTAAATTTTCTGCACCATTGTAGCAAGTACCGCAAAGTGGGCAATAAGTACGGTTGGTTTCATCACACTCAACTAAAATAAGTAACACCACATTTTTTTTTTAATTTTTGACTTTTTAAGTACATATCATTATATTCAGTATCTGATTAATGGTGTAAGGCTTACACAACCCATCAGATACCGCAACAAAACCCCATGCAGTATTTTAAATGAAAATAGTCTGGTAAGATTTCCAAGTAATGCAAGCGTTTCTTTTTTCTTAATCTTTAAATGTAATATGTCTACTTTATAATCAATGAACAACGAAGTTCCAACAAACCACTACTTTAATGGTTTCAGATTTTGAAATTGTGTTTAAAGCTTGACAGCAGCACAAAAGTAGATAAATATTGAAATTATGTAAGTAAACAGCAAACAATGTAACTTCTTATATTATATTACTATACCTTTTATGCATATCTTCTGGTGTTCTTGTAATTTATAATGTGTATCGAAAACGACTAAGCAGCTTTTGCACACAAAGCATGACTTGCGTTCTAGGGTCTCATGCTCAATTTTAACAGCTTCTGAAAATAATAACGTTTACTGTCACTATGTATAATAACCTCACTGTGTTCTGTGGAAAATAACAGTTTGCATTATGAGTGAGGTATGTGGTACTTAACGACCTTTTTTTAACCGAGTCCAAAAAAAGGAGGAGGTTCTCAGCTCGGAACGTTTTTCTGTGTGATGATACTTTTTTTATTTGAAAGCTGGTGCTTCTAAATGTGGTCCCATAAAAATCTGATAAAGATCTGACCAGCAGTTTTTTAGTCATCCTTAATAATACGTATTTTTTCAAGTTAGTATAATTATATTGATGATGTTTTAATAATTCACTGTCACTGTTATTTACATATCAAGAAGTGGTATACGAATTTGTGTGGGGTAGGTACTACAACTAAAAAAACAACCGGCTTCCAAAAGAAACACTAAAAACTGAAAAATAACTTTAATTTTGAAAGTTGGTGGCAAAAAAAGAAAATACAAAACTAAAAACACCGACTTCCGAAATTAAAGTTATTTTACACATTTTAGTTTTTTTTTTTGTAGTCGGTTGTTTTTTTGTATTTTAAAAATGGTTTTTTTATAGGCATTCTTAGTGGCAGCAAAATGTCTCACATTCGTCGCCCCCCCCCCCCCCCCTAAATGATTCTTTATTTATATATTTGAATGATATTGACTTCTTCAGTAAAACAAACTAATTAAATAAATTAAAGGTGGGTTGGTGGTGGGTGTACTATGACTTTGGCCGACTTTGCTCTTGGTGGAATTTAGGTTCGGTTCAACTGTTATTCTAAAATAAGTAGTAAACAATAGATTATTTTAGTTTTTTGTTTAAATTATGTTGGTCAAGATTTAAGTTCAAGACTACCAAAGGAAGAGTTCTTATTTCTAAGTTATATTATAAACTGAAAGGGTGATTCAAGAATAAAATTATGTCTTTTTAAGCATGGAAATATGAAGTAACTGGCCGACTAGCCGGCGCTTTTTGCCGACAAGTTGCCGACTAGTCGCCGGCTACATATCACTAAAATAAATCATACCTTGTTCATGTAAATCTGGCCCACTACTTAGGGAAACATTGAAATCACTATCGGCATACGCGTCATTGTCATGTGATGACAAATCTTCGGTCTTCACATCTGATGTATTAGTCTGGAATCAAAAGATATATTTTTTTATTAAATTCCTTCAAACCTAGTTAGTACCATTAAAATAATTATTAACTGACTTATTGGTGAGACTGGACTTATGTAAGACGGCTACACAATGTAAATACAAGGTTGATACGCTTGCATGCAAAATACCGTTTGCATATTCAGACACAAACTCCCAGAGTCCAGCATCCTAGAATAATCTCAGTTCACGCCTAAACAATTTTGTATTTGAACCTTTGAAACACATCCGACGAGTTTTCTCTCATTTGTAAAACAAAATCGTTTCAAAATTATGAACTAAAAATAATTACCCAGTTTAACCGAAAGCGATCATCGCGCGAATACGCAATTGTTTACCTAAATAATGACGTACATACGGGACTTGCTTGCTGGCGCAAATATGTCGATATTCTTCAAAAAGAGCGCGACGACTCGCGCGACGATCGCTTTCAAGCTTTTGTGTAGGCCTTGAGACCGAATTTGCTAATACTAAAAAATTGCAGATTGTTATACTACAAGTGGCTAAAATGACCCATTATGTACGAGGTAGTTTTAATCCCAAGACTTAGCGAGAGAGTAAATACAAACTGAGTTATAATGGGTTTTTAGCGCCGTGTGTTACACTCTACTTTTCACTACGATTGCGAATTATTTGCGAGAAATTAAATAATTAAATAAGTACAATATTCAATAGTTTCCTATTCTTTTTAATTTCTTCTGTAGCCTCAGGGCAATGCACGCATTCTACCGAAGAGATCGCCGCTTTTAGTTCCATTTTCGAAAATAAAATGTTATTTTTTTATAGAAAAGTAACAAGTAGTCTTTATTCATGATTATTCTCCTTATGCCTAGAGGTTTTCCCGTTTTTGTACGCTCGTTGATAAAAAACAAAAAAAAAAAACTTTTCTCCTAGAGAAAAATATGCTATTTTATCCCCGCTCTAGTACACTACAATGACGGACTTTTTGAGCAAGAGAAGTGAAAAACTAATTATAATATAATTATAGGAGGGAAATCCGCATTATATAATTAACAGCCTTGGGTAGTGTTAGAACCAAACTTACTTGACTTATAATTTTAGTTGATGTTGAGCATTCTTTCTGTTCTTTTTTTAAAATCCCTCTAAGGTACATATTAGCTTCTTCCGATTTTTTCTTAAATTCAAATGCCTTCGATGCTTTTTCTTTACACTCGCAGCAAATTGTTGAAGGCAAACCATCATTTTTGCTGATCTAGTTACAATAAAAAATAATGAAGCTATTAGAAAAATGGCATAGCTTTGTGATTCATAGTGTTATAATATAACTAAACAGGTCACAAATTACAATACAAATTAACAAAAAAAAACAATAGCATATTGCAATTAAACTATATTTGAGTACCTTTGGCTAAGTAGGGAATCAAAGGACTTCAATTCTGGCCTGAGATGACGACGTAAAGAGAAGCATTTCTTATCTTAGAATAAAAGATAATGTTTACCAGAATGTTCAAGAATCAATTTTAGAAAACAATTTTTTCTTTTAATTTTGGGTACCGTCAAAAGGGGTGAATAAGGACGCAGGGGTGAATCGGAACAAAACTTTAAAAGGGATTTTAACATTGGAATAATATAATTGGTTGCCAACATGGGCACATATTCATTAATTCTAACACAGCTAACACATTACAGTCCTTTTTGGCAACAAACTATATTATTTCAATGTTAAAAATCCATTTAAAGTGTCGTTCCGATTCACCTCTACGTTCCTATTCACCCCGTTTGATGGTATGTATTTTGATAACTGAAAGATTATTGAGGGTTTGTTATGGGAAAGCTATATTTATCAATGCACTTTTGCTTTTTATAGAAGATCATTGATGCCTGTATGCTATAGAAATCCTGACAACATGAATCAATGAACTCTTCAAAACTTTTTCACTGCCTCATAGGCAAAGATATTTTTTAATATATTCACTGGGAATCAAAAACTAAGAAAGGAAGCAATGTTGCTCAGCTTTTGTTTTCTATTTAATTTTCCCAGCAATACAAAAACATAATGCTGAAACAGTGTAGCAAAACTTCATTTACCAGTGAATATGGGAAACGAGTGGGAGGCGCAAGCTTTATGGCAATTTCTTGATTCTCTGCTAGCTTATTATATTTGCTACGCAAGCACACTAAGGAAACATAATATAATAAGTGTCAGTATGGAATTCATAAACACAAGATCACCACAAAATCGCATTTTGTTTTATGGAGTTGGCAAATATTTATAAATAAAGAAGGCCTCCAGCAAAAAGTTAAGAATGGTAAATAAACATGTCACCCTTGTGATCATCGTTATTTCATCTATAATAATTTAATTGTTTTGTATTAACACAAACACTTTAGTTTTTGTTTGAAGAATTTGTACAAGCGACTCAGACCAACTTCACGAATGTGATTTATATGACTGTAAAGATGGTATTATGTGCACAACACGTTGTGCACAAGTTCAGAGCAGTAGCCTAACAAAAAGTACTAGAGTTCCATGAATTCAAGATAGTATTTCAGTAGTAATATACTTCTTTTAACATATTACATGGCCTTATGTCCATCTAGAATAAAGTATGTTTCTAATGATGACAGAAAAATTTCAAATAAAAGCTGCGTTTCCAGAGATTACCCTCCACACACAAAATTCGCTATCTGTCTCTTTATAATATTAGTATAGATTATATTAATATGATCTATTTAATCAATGAATATTTAAATTACTTCACCTAAATAAATGAAACTGTTTGCCTTTCTTGGGAAGACACTGGGCCCCACGACAAATAGAAACGTATGGTGCCCAAGGCATTAGTAAAAAAAAAAAACTAGCACCTTAGGCACCTATGTAATCTCCTGTGTAATATGTAATCTGTTAATAGTTGTTTTTTTATTTTATATTGTGTTGTTTTTTCTGAACTGAATAAAGTTTTTATTTATTTATTTATAAAAAATAGATTGCCGTGCGTTAGGCTCGCAATAACTCGAAAATGGCTCAACCGATTGTGATGATATTTTGGTCGCCGAGAAGGTTCCTAACAAAAAAAAAATGTTTACTGATGCCATAAAAATGTTTCAGTTATGTTTGGTTTGGGAGACCATGATTGGCTGTCCAAAAGAAAGTTTTTTTTTTTTTTTTGATTAGCTAATTTAACTGCAGTTAATACTGTTACAATCTCACTTATTACCTTAAATACATTACAGGCAAGCACGGAAACCCCATAAAATTCGGATTTTACGTTACGATACTTAAAATGTTGTTTTGTTTGTTTCCGGATACAATACAAACAGCGAAAGTTATGTGAAATTTGAATAGAAATAAGTAACATTTCGCATTTTGCAGAGTCAACATTCAAATAAAAATATGTACATAAAAACAATATTTTTACCTTTATCCCAGTAGTTGATGTTACTATGTAATCTAACGTGATTGTTGAACTTAGAAGAATATCAAATAACGAGTATAATTCATTATCCTTAGACAAACACGTTCTACACAATTCTTCAATTTTTATTTCGGAATCCTGAATAGAGGCCATTTTCTTTCTGTTAAATTTTTCTCTTGTTGTTAATCCGCCCGGGCCGCTCGCCGCAGCGCAACCACAGAATATTAATACTAAGAGTATATATATTCTGTGATTAATACCACAGAACACTATTACTCCTAGCGGCGGCGCTCAGTCAGTGGCCAGTGTTGCCAACTCATGATCGAATTTCCAAGACGAAATTAACATACGGCAACATATCAAGCTATAAGTACCAGTTTTAGCTGACTTCGCATTGTATAGGCATTTCGTAAAATGAGTAGTCAGCTTATACTGGAAAGTTATAGCTAGATATGTAGTCGTGCGTACAATCTCATAATATAAAAAGCTCTATAATATAGGCATTCATTTGTTTGGTCTTTTTCTTTTAATTTGTCTAACCTTGCTTTGGTCTTGAATAAATAACAGTATCAGATTAATAATAAATGACAGCACCAAATACAGCCAATACTAATGGCGCTAACAGCACAAACCGTAAACAATGTTTTCTTTTAAATTTGGGTACTGAACATTTTGTTATGTTTGAACGACTACCGTTTCTATATAACTTTTGTCACTGTTTCGTGACGAAAATAAACACTACGAAAATAACCACTGACCACCATGGAATTAGTATGTACTATAATACTGACCACGTATGAATCCTCAGCTGTAGACCAACAAATTCAAATTTTCTTTAGATTTTTGCAAATAGCAGCTCTGTTTTACGTGGTATGTTGATCAAAATGAGATTTGCGACTGTAGGAATGATATATTTACCGAATAATAATCAATGTCATATCAACTCTCAACTTTGGAAATTGTTCCACCTAAGGATTTTTCAGAATATTTCATATGAAAATAAAACAATAAAAAGGTATATAAGCAGTCTATAGTCTCTCCCCCTGCTGGGCCCAGTGCGGGTTGGTAGATGTCACGTCTTTGCAATTTTTGGTTCTAGGACATACCGCATTCCTTACGATGTTTTCCTTCTCCGTTTTAACTTCAGAGCAGTGGTGATGAAATTATTTACACAAAGTCTTTACTTTGTGTAAATAATTGCCTGCTTGGGATTTGAACCCATGACCTACAACTTTCTAATCGGGGCCGCTACCACACTGGGCCACCACGTTCAATAAATGTACTGAATAAAAACATAACTTTGTCTTTCCACAACTGATCTAATGTTCAAACATTACCTTTAACTATTGTTTTAAGTAGGTATTTTTTTTTAATATTTGTTCAGTTCGGACAACAACATGGTCCAAATTGTTAGTAAATAAAATACCTTATCACTAGTGTTAGTAGTACACAAAACAAGGATAAGAGTAGCTAGTGACTGCGGCCGGATGTGCAGAGAACGACAAAGCAAGGAATATGCTACCTGAACATTCACCCCACATAGTGCCTCAGAAAAGGGGAGTAAGGACTCTCCACCACTGTTTTCAGGATGCGATTGTCACTGACCTGCGTTCTACGCATCAGTGATGCGACTTTTTTGCGAATCACTGCATGGAAGCCGTCAGTTCGGTTCTGAGCAAACATCTCCGATGCGCTACAGAAACGGGGCAGTTTCAACAGCATCCTAAAATCGTTATTGTATTGAACGCGTAAGACATCTAGCGATCTTTTGGTGTAGCTGGCCCATAGATGTTAAGCTTTATTTATGTAAAGCTTATAATTGTTAAGTGGCTGTAGATGCAGAATTAAACATTATAATAAAACTTTGTTTTATTGTGTAGAAGGAAAACATATTTTTAAGATTGACAAGACAGAAGTAACTAGAAAAACATTGCTAAGCAACAACCATCGACACAATATTAAGGCTGTATATCTTCACATCCACGATACTTTTTTTTAGAGCTTGGACAAATCTTGAAGTCCAATTCTACAGCTTAGCATGTTCAGTCTTGGTCCAAACAATGGCTTCGTAAACATGTCCGCCAACTGCAATTCTGTAGCGACTTGTTTGACGGCGAAGTCTTCATTCTGAATACACTCTCGAATGAAGAAATGTTTTATCTGATATGTTTTGTTCTCCTATGAAACTCATAAGGTGGGTTCTCAGACAACCTTATAGCAGACTCATTGTCAACGTAAATTGTCGGTTTTTCATTCAGGTCTGTTATATCCATTAATTCCTCCAGGAGTTCTTTTAGCCATAAGGCTTCTCTCGCAGTTTCTGTCATGGCTACAAGTTCGGCCTCCGTTGAGGAGATAGCTACTCAAGCTTGTTTTTGGCTGTTCCACATGATGGGACCGGAGAATAGGAAAATCATCCCTGACGTCGAATGACAAGTCGTTGTGTCACCACCAAAATCAGCGTCACTGAAACATATCAGCCTCTTCTCCCGGCTTTTCGTGAAGACAAGTCCTTTATCTATAGTACCCTTAACCCTTAAGTGCATAGTTTATCAAAAATGATAACTGACTTTTTCATACGCATAACTTCCGAATAAAATATATTTAAGTAACGAAACGTTTCTGGACGACTGTTTACGTGTCATTCTTATAATCTGTCAACATGACAAAATACGATCTGGGCTGTGATTGGTTGAATTTGACATTACAAGCTGCAAGGTCGTAATACTTACACGGGTACGAATTTGAATATTTATATCGGTTCATATCTAGACTAAAATAACGGTTATTAACAAAAAAAAAAAATACTTTCTGAAAGGTAAGAATCTATATTTTGTTTTGATATGTTTATTTTACAACTGAATACTGTGGCATGGTACTAAATTTGCTTTGGAATATTGTTATCAAAAATGATAATCTATGCATCGTATGATGAAAATGTTTGATGGGGTTGAATTTTCGGCCACTAGCTGGAAGGATAATAAACAGGTTTTACTGCTCTCCACGTATGTGGGTTCAGAACCTGTAAACACGGTAAAAAGATATGACAAAAAGCAGAAGAAAAGCATTGCCATATCCTGCCCAAATGCTATCCGCGAATATAACGCGAGTATGGGCGGTGTCGACACTATAGATAGCTATTTGGGTCGATACAGAATTAGAATGAAATCCAAAAAATGGACAAATAGACTCTTTTATCACCTACTAGACATGTCTGTGATAAATAGTTGGATTCTGTATAAAAAAGTTTTGTTGAAGAAGGGTGCGAATCCTAAGAATATTTTAAAACTTGCTGACTTCAGGACCGAACTAGCGGAAACTTTGTGTAAATATGGCAGCACATCGGAAAATAAAAGAGGTCGCCCAAGTTTGAATACTGCTGCAGGCCCTGTAAACAAGCAAAAGAGACCAAAGATAGGTGCTCAAACATTACCTCCTGATGACGTACGTTTTGACGGTGTCGGGCATGAAAAATCTTATGGTTCCAAAAGGAACCAGTGTAAATATGCCCAATGTAAAAAACTTACGTCAGTAATGTGTGAGAAATGTCATGTGTCACTCTGTGACAATAGAAATAATAACTGTTTCAGGGTTTTCCACACTAATTAATATTTGTTTTTTTTTATGACCTTGCTGCATAATTTATCAAAAATGATAACACATGTTTTTTAATAAATAATAAACTTTAAATATTGAAATGATTTTTTTTATTATTTTTCCTGTTTTGTAGGGACCTCATTTCGTAATATGTGTACTTTTTCACGAAAATATAAAAAATCATGCATCTAAGGGTTAAGGTATCTAAAAATTATCTTGACTCTCATCACATCAAACTTAGTAGGACTTTCTAAATGCCTTGACGCAACACTCACAGCGTAGCTTATATCTGGCCTTGTAGCGACCATGAGCTAAGCTAGGGCTCCCACAGCTTGACGATAGGGAAATGATGAATTTGATTCATCATCTTCTTCTTCATCAATGCTAGTTTTTATTGCCGGCGTTGCAGCGACTTTGCAGTTACTCATTCCAAACTTTTCCAGTATCTTCTTAGAATAAGACCTTTGGTTTAAGGTAATAAAACCATCTTTGGTTTTATTAATTTCAAGTCCAAGGAAATAAGCCGCCGGTTTTGTGGTTATTTTAAACCTATTTTTCAGCTCTTCAATAAATTTCCTTCCAGTAGTTTCACTAGTTGAAGCCACCAAACCGTCATCTACGTAAAGCGCAATTAACACTTGTTCACTTAAGTAAAGGCAAGGATCTTTTGAGCTTTGCTTGAATCCTGAATTTATAAGATACTCTGATATGCAGACATTCCAGCATAGAGGAGCTTGTTTCAGCCCGTAGAGGCTGCGTTTAAGTTTGCACACTTTCTTAGTGCCATCATTGAATCCCTCTGGCTGCTTCATAAAGATTTCCTCTTTTACAGCTCCGTTTAGAAACGCAGTCGATACATCAAACTGTTGAAGTACCAAGTTTTCTCGAGCAGCTATTCCTAACACAGCTCTTATAGTACTGAGGCGGGCTACCGGACAGAAAGTCTTCTGATAATCAACGCCAGGTTTTTGTGAAAAACCTTTTACTACCAATCTGGTCTTATGTCGTTTAGTTGTACCATCTGGATTGTTCTCAATTTTGTAAACCCATTTACATGGCAATGGTTTACGATTTTTCGGAGGGTCGACTAATTCCCAAGACTTCATTTCTTTCAATGATTCCATTTCATTTTTCATAGCCTCTAATCATTTGACCTTATCCTTGCTATTCATAGCATCTTTAAACGTTTGAGGTTCTGTTTCATTATCCATATCCATGGCTGCCATAATATAATCCTCAAATATTTTAAGTCTGTCAATCTGTGATCTATCACGAAGATTGTATGACCTCCGTTCTACTGGGACAAGAACGGAAGCATCGACATCTATGTCGTTTGCATTTAGTTGATCAGCAGTTTCACTGCCATCATCAATCCCGAGACTGTCATAAAACAACTCGTTATTTTCATTTTGTATAGGTTCCTCGTTAGAGCTTGTAATAACATCATCTTGTATTGCTTGCTGTCTACTAGCTATTTCTTTTGTAGTACCTTTTAAATATATTTCTGTTTCATCCAGTTCACTGTCAGTCTCGTTTGATCGCTTGTGATTATTTAATTCTTGAAAAAGAACAGAAATCACATTTTTACCATCTTCGTAGAACTTTTTCTTTAAAATTCTGACATTCTTGGAAATAAGAATGCGTTTCTTCGATGGAACGTATATTCTAAACGCTTTTGAAACTTCCGAGTAACCAGCGAACATACCAGTTGCCTTTGAAGCAAATTTGTGTTCATGTTTTCCTTTCTTTAGGATGAACGTTTTAGCACCAAATACATATATTTAGATGATTAACGCAGGGTTTTCTACCCATCTTTCGAATGGTGTTTGGTTTTCAATACTCTGGTTAACGCTTCGGTTTGACAAGTAATTTGCAGTACAAACCGTTTCTGCCCATAAACACATAAGCGCTTTTGATTCCAACATCATGCATCTAGCTTTTCTATACGGGTTCTATTTTTCCTTTCAGCGATTCCATATTGATGTGGAGTGTGGTGCTGTCAATCTTCTTGCTATTTCATTTCTCTTCAGAATTGAGTGAAACTTCAAATTTCGGTATTCCGTACCGTTATCAGTCTGTAGGCATTTAATTTTGTTTCCTGTAAAGTTCTCTGATTCTACCTTGTAGTCTATGAATTTTTGTAATACTTCGTTTTTATTTTTAATAAAGTATACTCGGCAGTATCTACTGTAGTCACCAATGAAACTTACAAAATATCTGTTGCTATTAAGGTTGTTTAAGTGGTCCACAGACGTCACTATGTACGATCTCAAGACGCTGACTCGTACGTGAATTATTTTTGTCACTCTTCTTGCTAGGCACTCTGCTCAATTTCCCTTCTATGCATATTTCGCATTCACCTAAAGAACTATTGCGGTTGAAGTCTAATCCAATCAGGCTTTCATTATTTAAGGCGAGCTTCAAGTCCCTTTCGCTCATGTGTCCCATTTTACAGTGCCAATGTTTAATAGCATCTGACTCCACTTCTTTTGCTACGTCATTACTACATTCTGTAGCATTGGCTCTATGTCTGTCAACATTATAATTTTTGGTTTGGAGATAATATACACCATCGTCTTCTCTCACTGCTTGCATTTGTACTCCTTGCTTGTGATCATTAATTATTGCCTTCTTCTTAGTGAATAGAATAGTGTGTCCTACATCAGTCATTTTCCCAACAGATAGTAGATTAGCACACAGGCTTGGTACATAAAGTGCATCAGTTATTCCAACTTTTCCTTCTTCAATTTCTATTTCTGCAGGCCCTGACCCTTTTATCTCTGCAGTTTTGTCCTTTGAAGCGAGTTTAAGCGTTTTTAAAATTTTCTTCAGCTCAATAAAAGGCTTATCCGATAATGTCATATGTGACGTACATCCACTGTTAAGTTTCCAGCATTTTTGGGCTTTGTTATTTACGAAGTAGCTACTGAAGAGGTTTGTTTCTTTATCGTCCTTTTTGGTATAGCTGTTCTTAGGCTTCTTATAATTTTTCTTTCCTGTGTTCTTATTTTTAGACCAGTATTTGGACGTGTCATGGCCTTTCTTTTTACAAATCTTGCAAAAGGTGTAGAAACTTTCTTCAGCGTCATTCGTTACGCTAGTACTAGAGATGTCACGACGACGTGCATCACTTTCTTCTATAATTTTGATCTTTAGCTTTTCAGGGTCTGGATGCGAGTCTTGAGATTCAATTGCAGTCCTGAAATTTTCGTATTCCGAAGAAAGGCTATAGAGCATCTTGATTGACAATAGATCACTGTTGATATCAATATCCATATCTTTTAATTTATCAACTGTATCCATGAATTTCTTTAAATGCTCGCGTGTATCTGTACCTTCTTCTAGTTTTGCTAATAATAGGTCTTTACCTATGAAATTGCCGTTTTGTATGAAAAAATTTAAACGAATTTTTTTCATGAATTTTTTATTTGTATTAATCGAAGTAATCACCCATGCAATCAATGCATCTTTGCCATCGCAGTGGCAGTTTATTGATGCCCTTCTTAAAGAAATCAGCTGGACGGGAGGCAACAAATTCTTCAAAGGCATTTTGTACTGCCTCTCGGGTATTAAATTTTTTTCCCGCCAAGAAGTTATCCAAATTCTGGAAAAAGTAGTAGTCTGTAGGCGCAAGGTCTGGTGAGTAGGGCGGATGAGGGAGAGCTTCCAACCCCAGTTCTTGCAACTTGGAGACCGTCTGCTGTACAGTATGAGGTCGCGCGTTGTCGTGCAGGAGCAGCGGAGACGAGCGATTGACCAATGCTGGTTGGAGATGCGCCAGCTTCTCCATCATTGTGTTCAGTTCTTCACAGTACACATCTGCAGTAATGCTCACCCCGTTTGGTAAGAAGCTGTGATGAATCACACCGGCGCTAGACCACCAAACAGTGACCATCACTTTTCTAGGGGTAAGTTTTCGTTTAGGGCATTGTTTAGGTGCTGAACCAGGATCCAACCAACTTGCTGAGCGCTTACGGTTATCAAACAGAATCCATTTTTCATCGCAGGTAACAATGCGGTTCAAAATTCCTTCATTTGTGTGTCTGTTGAGCAGTGCAAGGCACGTCTCGACGCGTACTTCGCGCTGGCGATCATTGAGTTCGTGGGGCACCCATTTGTCAAGCTTTTTTACCTTGCCAATTTGACGCAAATGGACCAATATTGTTTTGACGCTAACGTCGAAAGCTGCTGCTAATTCAGCCGTAGATTGTGTATCATCAGCTTCCACAATCGCCTTTAATTCGTCATTGTCGACCAAAGTCTTCGGACGACCGCGAGGTTCATTTTTCAGGTCGAAATTTCCAGAACGGAAGCGAGCAAACCAATAACAGGTGGTGCGTTGGTTTGTAGAGTTAGCTCCGTAAACGTCGTTGATGTTGCGTGCCGCTTGTGCCGCGTTGCTGCCACGACGGTACTCATATTCCATAATTACTCGAATTTTTAACGTATCCATGATGACGAAAAAGATTGAAATGCGATGAAAATGTAACACTAATCAATAAAGAAATGACTACTTTTAGAAAAAAAAATCCATGTTTTTAAAATAAAATTAATTTGAAATTAGAATTCATAGCCAAACAAAAATTATTTTGATTTGAAATGGCCAGTACTGCAGAACGGCAATTTCATAGGTAAAGACCTAATATAAGTTGCTTTAGTAGGGTAGCTGTAGTATACCAACTAAACTCTTAAGAGATGTAATCTTATGGCATCTTTGTATTGTTGTCACTTATGTCATATCATAATTTATCAAATTGCGTATCGTCCATTTTGTTGATTAAAACCGTTATTCTAAAGGTTTATCTTTTTACAAATTTATCAACAAAATGTTTTAATTTTCTTTGCCACCATGGAACAATACTTAAAACCTGAACGTTTGGATATTGATCCCGTTGATTGTTCCGCATCAAGCAAATGGGAACATTGGAAGAAAACATTTGAAAGCTTTCTTAAGGCTGCGGAAGGCGTCTCGATAGGAGAAAAGGTACAAGTCTTCCCAACTTCCTAGAAACTAAATCTTCTCATAAATCACGTTTCGTCAAACGTTTTCATGTATATCAGCGAGTGTACCACTTTTCCATCCGCAATCGATACTTTGGAAAAATTATTCACAAAACCTAAAAATATAATTTATGCCCGGCATGCACTTACATCTAGGAAACAACTGGGTGATGAAACAATAGATAGATATCTACTTACAAACATTAAAATAGTTAGCCAAAGACTGTGAATTCAAAACTGTACATGCTGAAACAAATAAGAACGACAATATACGCAACGCGTTTATCTCTGGAATAAAATCTAGTACGATAAGACAAAGGTTACTAGAAAATCTGTCACTAACACTAGAAGAAACACACAATCAAGCACTGTCACTAGAAATGGCTGAAGATAATGCAGCTAATTTTCACTCTTCAAATGCAAATACTGCTGCTGCCATCGCTACTACTTCCAAACAAAAGGAATCTGGAAAATCTGTTATACTTAAACAATCACACGAGCCTAATAGTACAATAGCATCTTTTGTGGTGGGTATGTCCATCCACGTAAAAACTGTCCCGCTGTAGACTCAATCTGTCAATTTTGTAAAAAGAAGGGTCACTATGCTGTCGTATGTCGAAGCAAATCCCATATCAATGCCGCTATTCTCGAAGGAAATGATAGCATTTGTGGTTGTATTGTAGCTGCATCGCCAATTTCATTGAAGAAACCTACAGTTCCAGCTTACATAAAAGGGATAAAAGCTGAAGCGTTAATCGATACTGGTAGCTCTATAAGCTTCATCAATGAGCAATTTTTTCAATTATGCCAATTAAAGAAAAGACCCTGTAACCAAACTATATCAATGACTTCAACCAGTCATACGTCACAAGTCGAAGGTCAAACATGTATGGCAGTTCGTATCGGAGACCATGATTATAGAAACGTGAATTTACTCATTGTGAAAAACCTCTGTACTGACTTGATAATCGGTCACGGCATATTAGACGAGCATTCCTTTCTCGAATTTTCATTCGGTGGACCTAAAGAACCACTAAAAGTAGGTATGTAACGTTGTTGAAGCGTCTGTCCCTGCTGTTCCACTTTTTACGAATATCAGTCCAAATTGCAAGCCTATTGCTATTAAATATCGCCGCCACAGTGAAGACGATAAAAAGTTTATTGAAGGAGAGATCACAAAATTCCTAGCTGATGGCATTATCGAAGAAAGCGCGTCCCCCTGGCGAGCTCAGGTACTAATTACAAAGAACGCTAATCACAAGAAGCGCCTTGTCATTGATTATTCACTTACGATAAACAGGTATACACAGCTTGACGCTTATCCACTTCCTAATATAGAGGACCAAGTTTCCAATATTTCGAAGTATTCTATCTTCAGCGCGATCGACTTACAGAGTGCTTACCATGAGGTACCAACCCTACAAGAAGAAAAACCATATACTGCTTTCGAAGCTGCTGGAAATCTGTACCAGTTTCGTCGCATTCCATTTGGCGTAACGAACGGAGTGTCAAGTTTTCAAAGAACCATTGACTGGGTTATTCGAAAAGAAAAGTTAGAAGGTACTGTCGCATATCTCGATGACATAACAGTTTGTGGGCGATCTCAATCTGAACACGATGCAAATTTGCAGAATTTTTTAGCAGCCGCACAAAAATATGGTCTTGCTCTCAATAAAGAGAAAAGTAAATACTCGCAGAATAGCATCGATATTTTAGGCTATACCATCAAAGACCATATCATAAAGTCAGATGCTGAACGGCTGCGCCCACTTCTGAATCTTCCACCGCCAAATGACACACAGTCACTACAAAGAGTTGTAGGAATGTTTGCACATTATAGCAAATGGATTCCAAACTTCTCGGAAAGAATCCACGCTTTAGCAAATACAAGAATATTCCCACTAAATAAAAAGCTTGTCGAAAATTTCAAAGCATTGAAAGCCGATATAGTAAAATCTACTGTTCACGCTATCAAGAACGACATAACTTTTCTCGTTGAAACGGATGCATCTGAACATTCAATCGCTGCAAACTTATCGCAAACTAATCGACCCGTAGTATTTTTCTCTCGAACCCTAAATCAAAGTGAACAAAACCACTCCGCTGTTGAAAAAGAAGCGTACGCCATAGTCGAATCGTTAAAGAAATGGCGACGCTTTCTTATCGGAAAACAATTTCGTTTAATTACAGACCAAAGATCGGTAGGTAGCCTTTATGTTCAATAACAAAATAAATAGCAAAATCAAAAACGAGAAAAACAAAGATGGCGTTTATAACTACCTCCATTTAAATATGACATCGTTTACCGTCCAGGTAAAGAGAATAATGTTGCTGACACATTGTCGCGTGTATGCGCTGCTATCGAATCTCGTTCAACAAAGCTTGTTTCTCTTCATGAGATCCTTTGTCACCCCGGCGTAACAAGAATGGTACACTGGACGAGATCTAAGAATCTACCCTATTCTATTGAAGAAATCAGAACTATGACAAACTCTTGTCGTATTTGCTCGGATATGAAGCCTAGATATTACAAACCAACCGAACCTGGTCCCAATCTAATTAAGGCGACATCTCCACTTGAAAGACTAAGTATCGATTTTAAAGGTCCTATACCTAGTAACACAAAGAATAAATACATCCTGACGGTGATCGACGAATACTCTCGCTTTCCCTTTGCATTTCCATGCAACATGACATGAGCTCGACAACGGTCATCAAGAATCTCAATGAATTGTTTATGCTATTCGGAATGCCTGCATTCCTGCATTCTGATCGTGGGTCATCGTTCTTATCATCTGAAGTCAAGCAGTTTCTACACTCTCGCAGTATTGCAACAAGTCGAACAACGCCGTATAATCCTCAGGGGAACGGACAAGTAGAGCGCCTTAACTCCACCCTTTGGAAAACTATCCAATTGGCCTTACAATCCAAAAACCTATCTATAGAGGATTGGGAAAGGGTTTTGAACCAGGCTCTACATTATATTCGCTCCCTACTCTGCACAGCCACTAACTGTAAGCCGCACGAGAGGATGTTTACACACACGAGAAGATCACCAAATGGTGACTCTATACCTACGTGGTTAACAAACGCAGACCAAGTCCTGATGCGGAGATTCGATCGCACTAATAAATATCAACCAATAGTAGAACAAGTTGATCTAATTCAAATTAATCCGGATTATTCATATGTACGTTTACCGAATGGTCGTGAAACGGCCGTATCAAATCGTTATTTAGCACCATTAGGTCAAGACGGAGAAATAATCGAAACCGAAACAGCTGATGGTGAATTAACTGATTCCATCCCACAAAACGAGCCTCCTGTCCAAGATATCGAGGTGCCACCCATAACTGTAGTGCTATCACAAGGACAGGACGAGGACCATGCACAGAATAATATGCCACACTCAGAGCCCCGGCGTTCAACAAAAGAACGCAGACCGCCTGTTCGTTTTAGAGATTACATTGTTTCTTAAGAAGGTTGGAAGAATGTAGTATACCAACTAAAATCTTTAGAGATGTAATCTTATGGCATCTTTGTATTGTTGTCACTTATGTCATATCATAATTTATCAAATTGCGTATCGTCTATTTTGTTGATTAAAACCGTTATTCTAAAGGTTTATCTTATTACAGTAGCCTTTCTGGCTGGACCCTTACTAGCATAGATTGATTCAAGAGTCGTCCACACATCTCTGGCAAATTTACAGTTTTTTACCTGTTTCAGTTCTGAAGGCGCTATCAACAACATCAGCTCCGATTTCGCCATTTCGTCATCGTCAAGAACATTGTGTGACGCATCTATCTTTGGATTTTCTTTTACACATGCCCATAGTTTATTTTTTATTAAGTATGCTTTTGCATGTATACACCACGTATCGTAGTTTTCCTTTTCTAAAGGTTGGATTTTTATAATTGACATTTCGAATTTTTTCCTTTTCGTTTTTATTCCAGTAACTTATATTTTTCGCTCTGCTACCATGTTAAGCTTTATTTATGTAAAGCTTAAAATTGTTAAGTGGCTGTAGATGCAGAATTAAACGTTATAATAAAACATTGTTTTATTGTGTAGAAGGAAAATATATTTTTAAGATTGACAAGTCAGAAGTAACTAGAAAAACATTGCTAAGCAATAACCATCGACACATTATTAAGGTTGTATATCTTCACAATATGCCCCACGCATACAGACCTTGACAAAACGCCTTGAACAGGGTGATTTTGACTTGGTCCGCACAGGCCAACATATTCCCTCGGACCGCCAGTGCCCTACGCTCCCTTTCGATGTCTGCATTATCTTTCAAGTCGTCGGTAAGCACGTGCCCCAAGTTCTTAAATTGGTAGACTTTATTTAAGCTCATACCATTCAGAGAAAAACTAGGTTCATGATTAAGGCACCTACCGGCTGCCTTAAAGACCATGTATTCACATTTACGGACATTTTACTCAAGGCCGTGCAAGGCAGCATGCTCCTCACAGACCAACAATTCTCTGATAGATTCCTCAGTCGGGCCCAGCAATACCATGTCATCCGCGTAGCTGATGCTGTTAATAGTAACACCACCAACCCGGCAACCGACACTCATACTACTGAGCGCGACTATGAGTTCATTAATATAAAGGTTGAAAAGCCGTGGAGACGTCAACCCCCCTGTCTCACACCGCACTCCAATCGATACGACTCAGAGATCGTTCCGGCCCACTTTACATACACTCGAGAGCAATGAATCCGGGTCACTTAAAGAATCCTAAAAATCTCGGAAGCTAAAAATGCTAGGTTAATGCAATAAATTGTATTTAATAGACAATGTAATACTCCTTAAATGAAGGTATTAAAACTTCTTAGTTATTGTAAAGTTATATCATAAAAAAATCAAATTTGAAAAAGGGCCACTTTCGAAGATGGAACTACGAAATTACAGCATTTGGTTTTGCTTTTGTTTGTAATCTGTCATTTATGTGGGTACATAAACCATGTTGATAGTGCTCTATATTCATTATTCAAGCTGAAATTATGTCGCTTACGCCTGAAGAATGCACCAGAATACTTACAATGCTGGAAACCGGCCGGAGTCAGCGCGATACAGCCAGGACTGTCGGTGTGTCGCTGTCAACAGTACAAAGAGTTCTCCGACGTTACGAAGAAACTGGTTCTAACCTACGCAGACCAGGAACGGGCAGAACCAGGTGTACCACAGCACGAGAAGACCGATACTTGGTGAACACCATGCTTCGAAATCGCTTTCTCACAGGAACTGAACTCACAAATCAGTTTCGACGCCTCGGAGGAAGTAACCCAAGTGCATGGACAGTAAGACGTCGGCTTGCTGAATCTAACTTAAAACCCCTTAGACCTGCAAACGGCCCTAAACTGGAGCGTGGGCATCGTATTTCAAGACTAAGATATGCCCAGAGCCACGTAAATTGGAGTATTGAAGATTGGTCAAAAGTTATGTTCTCCGACGAATCAAAATTTATGCTCTACAAGCACGATGGAAGACACAGAGTGTATCGAAGACCAGGGGAAAGATTCAAGCAAGCATGCATCGAAGAAAAAGTAGCCTACGGTGGTGGGTCTGTACTTGTGTGGGCCGGAATTTCTTCTGAAAGTCGCACAGAGCTGGTGATCATAGAAAACGGCTCTTTAACTAGCGTAAGATATGTGGAAGAAATCCTCAATGATCACGTTGGTCCATTTATGGTCAATTTGGGTGAGGATGCTATATTTATGCATGACAATGCCCGACCTCATACAGGTAGGATTGTGAATGACTACCTTCAAGAGATGAACATTACTCGTATGGAGTGGCCAGCGCGCAGCCCGGATATCAACCCGATCGAGCATGCTTGGGACGAGCTAGGCAGATGCGTAAAACAACGAAACCCTCCCCCAATCACGCTTCGTGAGCTCAAAATTGCTCTCACAGAGGAATGGGAGAATATTCCCCAAAATCGTATAAGGAACTTGGTGTACAGCATGCCAAACCGCGTAAACGCAGTAATGGAAGCACGAGGAGGCAATACGAAGTATTAAAATTCAAGAAAATCGTAATAAAGTTCAAAAATTTCATGTTTCCTATTTTTGTTTTAAGGAGAGATCAGCAGTTTTTTTCTTTATGTAATTTTGTGTTAATAAAATGTATGGTGACTCATATTTTTTTTACTTTCATTTAAGGAGTATTACATTGTCTATTAAATACAATTTATTGCATTAACCTATCATTTTTAGTTTCCGAGATTTTTAACATTCTTTAAGTGACCCGGATTCATTGCTCTCGAGTGTAGTTCTTTTTGTTCGTATACCAATACTGCATGAGCTTAAGCACTGATGCCGGTACAGTCCTGTGACCCATCTTTCTCCAAAGCACATCATATGACACCAGGTCGAAGGCTGTGGAGAGATCAAAGAAGCAGGCATATGCCGGCGTTTTTCGGTCTGTGTAATATTGGACAATATTCTTCAAACTTAGCAAAGCACTTTCGGCTGAAAACTCAGGTTGAAAACCAAACTGTACATCATGCAAACACAAATACTTTTTCAGACACGAATCCAGCATTCTGCCCAATAATAGATACTCCGATTCTAGTACCTACTATTGCTTTTTATTGTCTTGGAGATGGTGTGAAAAGTAGAGCATCACCCTCGGGGATAAACATGCCTACGTCTTGGGCGAGCTTGAATCCCTCGCTGCACTCAGGATTCTTGTCTTGTGTAATAATGTACTATCTGGCATATTTATGTCAGATGGTCAAATTACAAATTGTTGCGTAGTTTTTATTGCGTGGCGATAGGTACCAAGTTGCGTTTTCCAAATCAGTTGCGACCAAAAACCGCCAGTACGTGTGATTACATTGATTTCTTCCAAGAAAAAATATTCCTACGTCACATCATGTGGCTAAAAACCGCGTCCGGTCTATGTAGGTAGACGGGACCACAGGTTACTAATAATTACGTAGCAAGCTACCGGACTGCGGTACCGCAACGCAGCCTAGCCGTAGGCGTAGGCGACCTAGCCGGCTGGCGAATTAATGTCCATTCTGTCCACAGAATATATATACCCTGCTAAAGTCACACTCGCTGCGTGTGTATTTAGTTAGTTAGTTGGTTTAGGTAATTGGTTGGTATGGTTGGTAACTATCGGTTGGTGGAATTTTTTATTATTATCTATGCCTTGCCTACTAGTAGGACCGCCACTTGTACGATTTAAGTCGTATTTGTACAGTTTGTACTCTTGTTTGGCAATTATACGTGAGTATGACCTAAGCATCGAAATCGTATGGAAAACATACGATTTATTGACTATTTACTGATACAAGCTATAGATTATGAATGGCGCAGTTTCCTTAACATCATCGAAAAACTTGACGCTAAATGCAGACGAGTTTTGGAGGTATTCAAACAACGGTTGGACGAATACAAGACACTTAGCGCAGTTTTCGCTCCATTTATTATGTTTACCACACTCGAGTGCTTATTGGTATTGCGAAAGGGCATACAGTCAAGTTAATTTAATTACTTAAAACGAAACTAAGAAATAGTTTGTAAAATGAATCCGTGAATGGGGCCTTAGTTACAAAACAATTTATTAACACCAGCGCGGCGGCAGAAACTGCTCAAATTGTAAGCCTAAGGCGATATGATTCGATTTATGAATACAGAAATTTGTACAAAGAAATAGTAAAATACTTTAAGTTTTGAGTATATACCTTCTACATTTTAATAATAAAAGGAAGATTTAATTATTGTACGACTTTTTTTAATTTTTTGCTCTGGCCTAGGACTTTTTTAAGACTGGTGACGATTGCTACATTTTTTTACCTGGCAGCCCTGCCTACTACATGCAGGTAGACAAAAAATCTGTGGGTTTTTTTAGCACTAAGTGTCACTGAGTATCTGGAGTGTAGACGCACAGTATTGTATTGTATACAAATAAACGGTTTTTAGAACATTTTGTGTGATTCACATACATTTATTGAATGAACAATACATTAGTAAATACTTAATGTATACATTCATTTCTGTGTGTCGTTAATGTTCTGCTTTGTGCCAATAATAGTAACATAGATTGGAAAATGTAAGTATAGTAGATTTTGCGAATTATATTTTACAAATAAAATTATGGATTTTCTGCAGCGAATAATTTAGGTATAACGTTACTTACTAACTCAAATCATGTTCATTTATCACCTGTGTATTTACTTTTATCCTCTCATTTTGTAATTACATAAATTGATTGAGGCCTTCCACTATTAAAATAATTTGCTCATTTCTGTTAAATGCGAGTGTAATATATTTTAAGTGGCGATTTTTTTGACGTGATATTTTAGCATATTTTATATTGTCATGCATTTTGTACTCATGACTTAAACTTGATGTTTATTCCATATATGTAATACTAGCTTTTGCCCGCGACTTCGCCCTTTGGAGGTCGGAAATTATCCCACGGGAACGTACTACCGGGATAAAAAGTATGCTATATGTTAATCCAGATTATAACCTATCTGTGTTCCAAATTCCATCCAAATCCATTCTGTAGTTTTTGCATGAAAGAGTAACAAACATCCATCCATCCATCTATCCATCCTCACAAACTTTTACATTTATAATATTATAGTAGGAGTAGCTGTTGCTGAATGAAAGGGATGTATATAAATGTGACTAAGTCGAAGGTGTTTGAATGAACAGAGGATGTGATGATGTGTGATGTGAAAATAAATGATAAAATTGTGGAGCAAGTGAATGTGTTTGTAAATTTGGGGAGTCTGTTAGGAATGATGTGATAAGACATTGTATAAAAGAAGATGTATTGACAAAAATTTAAAAGTGTATGCTTAGATGGTTTGGTCATGTTGAGAGGATGAATGAAAGGTAACAAGAAAGGAAAAGTATTTACAAGCTAGATGTAAATGGAAATACCGGGAGAGACGGATACCCTGGAAGGACAAAATTATACTGACAATATTGGTGACATTCTTCAGAAAGGTCGGGTGCGTAGTGCTCGCAAACTATGTACATGTATGACCAGATGTGTGAACTTAAATAAAGCAAAAGGACTATGTAAGGATCTTAGCAGGACGTGTTCTGGAGTTTCTGCCTACCCCTATGGCAAAAAGGCGTGAGTGTAGCGTGGATATGTAGCTGTTTCCTGCGATTTTGTCTGTGTGTATTTTGTAATTCATAATTTTTATACAAATATCCAGAATGACAATAAGAATAGAATAGAATAGAATACGCTTTATTATGTACACCATAAAAATTACAGATATAAATGTAGACGTAGGGTAGGCTATATCTCTCTCCAGGTCCCAATCTATCTGTTAAATTCATAACAATAGGTTCAGGTGTTTAGATGTAAAAAAAGGTATCAATAAAAAAGCATCTGTATGCTTTTGCATTATTTTATAATAAAATGTATTATTGATAATGTACTGACACCTATTCAGAGCTTCTTGAGCTGTTGTTTAAGGCTCTTGGCTGTTCTTCTTCTTCGCTTCCCTTTTGACAGAGCCGTTGTGGTCATGATGAGTTGTGTCCGACTGCAGGTGTAGTCATTGCTTGCCTCACAATCTCTCCCCATCTGATTCTGTTAGATGACAGTCTTGGCTGTTAGACCATTAGTAATAATAGCTAACATCGCAAAATCCTATACAAAAACTCAATAATAAACATGTCAAGTCAACCAACATACCAAAAACACATTTAAAATTGCAGAATTATAAGTGTTAAATCTGCCCTCCCAATGGACTTCACCCATTACATGACCTATTTTATTGATCCATTAGCTTCTGCCAATAACTTCGGTCGCGTGAAATTTCTTGTTCCCCCCCGACATACCCCGTCAAATCGCATCGCCTGCCCGCTCTGTTAGCTAGCGTTCTTTCTGACCTTTTTATTTTTGCTCGGCTCCTAAGGGTCCTAGCGTGATGTTAAATAGCCTATAGTTTTCCTCAAGAATTGAGTTACCAAAAGCAAAAATATTTTTTCAAACCCGAACGGTACTTCTAGAGATTCCCCCAACATACCATACAACCTCTATAATATTATATTATAGTACGTATAGATTTTTACTTGAAATTCTTTTAACATGAACCAATTTTATTAACACAATCATATCTTGATTTAAAAGAGTTTCCTTGGAGTTTCTTGCCTGTTCTTCTCCATTGAGATCTATGCTTTGAATGGGCAACTAGCTTCAACTTTCCGACTAACTGACTGACTCTTTAACAATTCAAAAGCGCCTTATTTTGTCATTCTTTAAGGCTGGTACTAAAAGAAATGTAAGCATTTTTACTTTTGCTAGACTAACTATAGGGTGCAACATGACATGATGTTTGTTGATCTAGTTTGTATGTGACATATAGTAACCACTAACTTACCTATATTGGAATGCACTCCAAATTCTACACTCTCAATCTCACTCTATTACAGTATTTTATAGAATATTTCAGTAGCATCTTGCAGTCCGGATTTTTGCGCGATTAACAGGCTCGTCTCCCATTATGTGGGACTTACACATAACTGGTGTAATGTCCATGTTTGTTACTTACTATACACCTCTACTTGCCGAAGAATAAAGACGAAGCTTTGACAGAATCAGCCTAGGAGTAGGATGAATAAATATTGTTATCACTTACATTAATTAATAATACGTTACTGCATCAAATAAAAATAGTCGTGCTTGGCCTACGGTATTTCATAAACGTGTGCATTTATTATACAATAAGGCATTTTTTAAGTTATTTTATGCTTCTGCTACACCTGTATCGTTCGTTGCGCGTAAATTAACAGATTAAATAAGACCTTACGCAGATGTGGCCAATATTTAATACGTAAATTGAGCTGTGTCATTGTTAATGACGGTGGCGGCTCTTTCGGCACATCAAAGGGTTTTAGCACGGTGATTATCGCATTAAACCGCGTAGGCCACATTAGTGCAGTTGTCCGATTCTATGCGCCGCACGCGCAGAGTAAAGGCTTCTTCAAACAGACGCGACACCTAAGCACCGCTTGTCGCGCGACGAGAGGTGCCTTTGTGTCGCGGGCAATCCACGTCGCTTGTCGCGCCTGTTTTGTAGGAGCCTGAAAGCTTTGGTTTCCTATGAAAGTGGTGAACGGCCACAATAACGGCTGGCCAAATGCAGAGCGTTTTTGTTGACACGTCGTGTCAAATACTGGTGAAAATTAGAGATTTTCATGACGGTTACGACGACAATTAAAAGTTACCGGTTCCGGAATTCCGGAATCAGATCTCCGGTATTGGAATTTAGTTCCGAAATTGAGAACCTTCCGATATTGCACGCCCTGATTTGAATGAACTCATATTGAGTATGCCGAATCGCTGCGATTGTGTTAAACGCCGTATACGCGTTAACGGTTGAATTACAGATTGCTATTTGTTTATTTTACGCAATGAAAACCTTTAAATATTTTATCACATTTTAATGTCAGGATTAACTAAGGTGAAAAATCCATCATAACCAAAAATCCCGAAGTCTTTATTAATTCAAAATCAGAGAGTACTTCGTCGATCTACACATACCAAAACATTTTATTTTATTTATCTAAATAGACATTTATTTTTATTTTTTAGTTCCTTTAACCTTAGAGACTGATGGTTCTTGTTGATCTTTTTAACGTATCACTGCGGGCAAAAAGAGGATAATTAACTACTATTGTCTAGCTCTCCTCACATGGGGAAAAAAATTGTGACACCACGTTGGTGTTACTTGGTGTCTTAAATTGTTCCGCTTCGATGCCGCTATTGGCCGCTACCTATTGGGCTCAACTCATTTAACATAATAAAATATTTGTACTTTTGCCATCGACTTGAAAAGACGATGAATTGTTCCGCTCCATGATTAGTTTTATTTTTTGTCGTGGTCTTGTTTTTCTTTTTCTTTTACGGACCTTATGCCCGATTCTTCAGTCCTAACGTTAACCACTAGCCGTGACCTTAGACATTTGGGTAAAGAACTTGTTGTTTCATTCTGATCTTTATTGAGACCTTACTCAGATAGCTGACGCAAGGGGTTGTATTTGGGCCCTTCTTCAGCACACATGTGCACTTGTGCGAGTACTATGTACATACTATAAAAAATATAAAAATACCATTTACTGGGTACGTCTTCCATTGACTTGAATGTGCCCTGGCGGCTGAGAGTAAGTCATGCTCACTCTAATGTCTCGCTGATGGTGGCGCATGTGTTGGATCATTTATCTCCCTTCAAAATGGTTGAGATGAATGGTGCTAATCCATGCGTCATAATCGTGAACGGGCACCGTCAGTAAGAGCTGCAGCCTAATTACGTAACACACTATCTATCACAATCTGAATCATTTTGAAGCCTATTGCTAATCCATTGCTTCATATGTTCGAAAAATGTGTCTGCTCGACAACGTACATAACGCAATGTATGTTGTTGAACTGTCAGAATGAAACCCATTCCTACTGTTAGCGTGTTACGTAATTACCCCGCTGATCATCTCTTAGCTGCCACGGCTTATTTCAATTGAATTTAATATTTCAATTTGATTGTTTTTATCTTTATATTACGGTAACTATATTTTGATTAAAAAAAGTGTCCGTGGAGTTTCTTGCCCGTTCTTCTCCATAGGTACCTACTACACTTTGGAATGGGCAACTAGATTCGTCTTTCTGACCGATCGACCCCTTGACAATTCAAAAATGCCCGTAATTGGTTAATTTGAAATACATAAATGCTTTGATGTTTTTAGTTTTCTTCTACTCGTATCGGCACGAGTTATAATGAGAATAGCTCACTCCGCCAGCCAGATAGCAAGGCGATACCGTGATAAAGTGGAAAGACAAACAAAGTTACGAGTATTATCATTTCTGTTTTATTTTTTCTGTATATAGGCACTTCACAATTGTGCATTCTCCTTCGAGTTTCTAAGTAGCGATTATAAAAATTATAGGTAGATACTAGAATCCTCTTGAACGTAGTATTATCTCTAGAGTAGAACTAGCAACGACTAATAGTTAGGAAAATTTGCCTCGAAAGCAATTAAGCAATTGATAAATGGCTTTGAAACGTGTTATTATTCTGCTTAAGGGCCAAAAAGCACACCGGTGGAAAGGGCATCGGTAATAGAACAATTTTGTTTTTTTTACGGATGTTCAATGTTGCGATGCTATTGAATTTAACCTGGCATATTTTGTTACATGTAGCAGAAGCAGCTAGATGTAGAACTAGCACAATTCGTATACAATACCCTTTTTATTCAGCATTGGTCTTCTTCTTTTCTTTTCAACGGTACATCTGTTACTTATATTGTTTGGGCCCAGTAGATGGCCACGGTTGTATGAAAGAATTATTATAATTTAGGAAGATTAGCTTAATTTCCGATTTCAATTCTTTTTGCTCAATGTTTATTGCCCGGCAATGCATAACGAAAATCCAACAAATCGCATAACGAAAAAACAAAAATCCATAACGTTATGGCCGGTAGTATTTGCGCTTACAAGGGCAAGAATGGCTGAGTTGCACGAAATCTTGCCGGAGTTCTCGGTGACGGCTGCGGTGGACAAACGCACATACGCTGGCAATGTGATGCAGTCACATATTGCCGGGAAGTAAGGCCCGTTTAAGAGCAGCTTAAGGGAAACAGCAATAGTATAGCCCGGAAATATGTTCAATGTATTCGATAGCGGAGCGAATACACATAAAACGTGTTGCAGCAATACTGGCAATAGTTGGCGGAGTAACTGATCCACAATATTTTATGTTTTTCCGGGCCACACTTAAAACATTGCCGGTATTGTACCTAATGCAGCCACTCAGTGCGCGGGGAAAGTATGGCGCGTTTAGGAGCGCCTTCTAGGATACTTTTTATGAGATACAAATAATTTAAAAGCGATTTGTATCATAAATGATACTCATCATCTGCCTAGCTTTTAATTTTAACCAGTATAACATGGAGCAACTGCCTATCTGCCTTTCACAACCATGTTAGTGGTTAACGCGATACCCCTGGTAAGACTGTTTATCAGACGTTCGGGCTTCTGAGACTGACTACCTGTAACGACAGTAAAAGATCTGCAAATGACAGCCGGGCCTAACGGCTTAACGTGCTTTCCGAGGCACGCAGGGTTCTCGATATCCATACTAATATTATAAATTCGAAAGTAACTCGTATGTTACCTTTTCACGCCTAAACCACTGAACGGATTTCGATAAAATTTGGCAAGGAGATAGATGGCATCCTGGGGAAGGACATAGGCTACTTTTTCTCCTGGTACCACGTTCCCGTGGGATAATTTCCGACATTCACGCGGATGAAGCCGCAGGCAGAAGCTAGTGTAACATAAATTATACTATAATATTAAATAGTTGTGCGAACGTATTATCACATGTATAAAGTCCCAGAGCAACTGCGAACTTTACAATCCAAGCTGTATTAAACATATATTATTATAGGTCTACAATATGTATATTTTTTTACAAATGAAAAAGAAAAAAAGAACAGTTAATTTCGATTTCTGCTATTCTGAAGATTAATTATTTGTGGGAGAGGTACTTCAATAAAACACTTATGTAGATATATATAGCGTAATTATTGGGATAAAATAAATTTATATTATTTAAAAAATTTCATGTTTTTTTTATTGAAGAAAATATCAAAACCACTGCAAGAGAAAATTTTATTCTGCATAATAATTCTTTGCCGAAGTGCATAATATTTAAACTAATTAGATAACGTGCACAACGACGTAGCTAATGATTTTAATATCTAAAACGGCCCTCTCATCTCGTGCATATAGCCGACTTGAGTTACTGAGACAGTAAAGAGTGAAAGTGAGGTAGACACCAGTTGCTGACAACTTTCACTAAAAGTTTACACCAATGAATATAAACATATTCGTATGCCAGAATACATACGCGCTCAATGTTTTTAGATGTAGAACACGTGTTTTAATCTCCAAATTATTTCGTTGTTCGTCTGTTTGAACTTGAAGGCGGTACACCGCTAGCATATTTCTACAGCTACTAACTACAGCTACTAATCGGTAACAAGTTCCTTTTGTTGTCTGTATAGATCACGGAATAACTGGGAAATCTGTTATTTTTTGGCAAAAATAATCGTTTAAATTTAGCGATTGGCCGTGGCTATACCCGCTTCGGCCGCATCTAAGGGTTTCTTCTTCATGTACCCGAATACAAAGTATTCTCCGTGTGATTCTATGTATCAAATCCGCTCAGCGGTTTGTGATTATCAAAAGCAATAAGTAATTTTTTACTGACCCAATGTTATCAGAGAGATTTGTTCTTTACGATTGATCCAATCGATTTTTTAAATGTTATTAATAGGTACGCATCTAACGTGTCGGTTCGATAAACGGCAGTATCAAGCTACTTTTAAAAATCTTGGAAAGGAGATAGGTGAACTTTACTACTACTACTACTACTTATTTGTAGTTATTTAAACAAGTATTTAATAAAGCCCTTTGAGTGCTTAGTTATCAGTATTTAAGGTACCTACTTTCCTTCCACTGACTGTCATTTTAGAATTCCCAGGGCTTTTTTTCAACAACCGTCTAGGTCTTAGACGGTTGCCTCGTTTCTAATAAAACGTATTTACGGAAGGCTAAGGACGAAGGGGGGTTCTACGACACCGTTGCTTAGGAACTAAGAACCCTCCTACGTACTCAACCTTCCTTAAATCCTTGTTTTGTGTATTCCTATTTTTAGCCTTTTACGCAACGTTTTGTTGCTTTATTCGGAGCCACGAAGACGTGCAACGAGTGCATGTTAATTGTAATAATAATAATTTTACTAGGTACTGATTAGCCGACTACAAAAACAAGGGATTATGCATACGACGAAATAAAAAATAGTATGTACACCTATTTCTTTACTGAATACTGAGTTAATTTACGTGATTATTTTTTCATTTGGTAGAAGACCGCGTGGTGGTCCTATATCAATTTTATTAACTTTGCCTTAAAGGAAAAAAGAAAGAAAATACATTTATTTAGCACAGACTACAAAGCACACAACACAACATATACAAGTAAAAAAGAAAAATAAAACAAATAAAAAGTGTAAAGTGCGTAGTGAGAAATTAGCAGGAAAGTGTGCATTGCGGTTGCGCCAAATAGGTCCAGTTAAGCAAAAAATTTAAGTTTAAATGTTTTTGAGTTTAAGTATAATAATAGGTTTTTAATCCCATTCGTCTATGTTTATGACGTTGTTATCTTGACATAGTAAATATTGGTACCTACATGAATTTTTGCGGTGCCAGTTTTATTTTTTTTTGTATATTTAAAACAAAAAATAAAATTAAAACCAGCGACTTCGGAAACTAATGAGTACCTAATGAGTTTATAGGCGCTCATTTTAAGTTGGCTGTATTTTTTGTTCTTAAATGTTATTTTTTAAATTGAAACGATGCTTGCGACATTTTTGACGTTTTTAAGCTTATAAAATAATAAAGGCATTCATGTTTTGTTCATTTCAGTCTTAAAGTCCAATGGCCAATAATTTGGCGGGACATTAGTATTTTGAAACCGTCATTTCACAAGGAATTTTCACCATATAATACATTTTGTTACGTTTTTTGCAATATGCAGGTCAGTGTCAGGTTGTATGTTGGTTAAAATATGATTCGAAACCGCAACAAATATGGCTTTACAGAATTATAATAATTAGAAGAATGTAATTAAGATCAATGTAAAACCTGATACTGACCTGCGGTGCTATTCTCTAAGGATACAGCCTTGCGCACAGCGCTGCCGCAGCGACGAAACAAGTTGTATCGCCGCTGTGGCATCGCTGTTCGCAAGGCTGGATCCAGCAAATTGCAAAAAACGTAAGAAAAATTGAATTTCGCGGGCTATCGTGACGCGTAAGCTTTAAATGGCTACAGCGAGTTTAAATTAAAGCGAGTAATTCCGTAAAATGTTGTGCCGTCGTGAAATAATGAATTGTTTTTGCACATTGCTATAGATTTTGGAAATGGCGTTACGGCAAGAGACCGCTCCAGCGCTGACTCCGCTGCACGATCCATACCACGTCGAGGGCGCTCCTCTCGCTGACGAACATTTTGAAGTGAGTTTACATCTAGGACCTATAGACATTATTTTATACAATAGCTTTCTTTTGTATTTAAGTAAGTCAAATGAATTACCATGTAGTCAAGTATGATACTAACCCATATTGACAGTTGGACCCTTTCATATGCAGGGTCAAGTTAAATTTAAGGAAATCATATGATTAATGTTTTTTTAACCGACTTCAAAAAAAGGAGGAGCTTCTCAATTCGATACTATTTTTTTTATGTTACCTCAGAACTTTTTCTTGTTGAACCGATTTTGATGATTCTGTTTTTATTTGAAAGCTGGTGCTTCTCATGTAAATATAAATTTGATAACGATCAGACCAGTAGTTTTTTAGTTAACCTTAGTAATGCGTATTTTTTTAACTTAGTACCTATATTATTATTTTTTTTTTTTTTTTATTTAAATAAACGTTATATTGATGATGTTTTAATAATTTCCTGCCACTGTTATTTATATATCAAGTAGTGGTATACAAATTTGTGTGGGGTAGGTACCACAACTAAAAACAACCGACTTCCAAAAAGAAAACACTAAAAAGGGAAAAATAACTTTAATTTCGGAGTTCGGTTGCAAAAAACGAAAATACAATACCAAAGACACCGACTCCCGAAATTATAGTTATTTTTCACTTTTTAGTGGTTTTTTTGGAAGTTGGTTGTTTTTTTTAAGTTTCTTTTGGGGTAATTTTGCTACTCGAAGTTTGATTTCAGAAAATCTGACAGAAACTGATACTTCGTATGACTAAACTAACTGCGGTCCACCCCACAAAAAAAAACATTATATATTTTTTTTGTTTTATTATTTGTAGGTATCGATACCCATCACGTCTGCGTAGTTACGCTAGCTAATTTAATTTGACCCTGTATATGACTAAAACTATATAACGAGTATAATATAGTAGCTGTGTAACGAGTTATTTTCAATAAAATTATCTGAAACTAAACCTATTTCAATCTGTTATGCATGTAAAAATCTTATATTTTATCATTGTTGCAGGATGAGTTTGAAGATGCCACAGATGAGCATCCAACGTAAGTAATAAGTGCGCTTTTGCTTTTATTTTTAATCGACTTCAAAAATAAGAGGAGGTTATGCATTCGGCGAGTATCTATTTATTTTCATGTAAGTATGTATAACGATTTCTCCGTGATTACTGAGCCGATTTCCGTGATTATTGCTTCATTTGGTAGAGGAAGCTTGCGCGGTGGTCCCATAGAAATTGTATTAACTTTGCTTTAGCAGTTTTCGATTTAGCTTCAATAATACCTATTTAATCCACTTTGTGTATGACGATGTTATAGCTTACTAATATAATGGTTTGTGTGTACTTAATACGAATTTATGTTGGGTACCTACCCCACACAAATTCGTAGGTAAGTATCTCAACTTATAAAAAGAAAAATAAACTACTTTGAATAAAAAAAACAACCGACGTCCGTAATTGAAGATATTTTTTACTATGTACTTAGTGTTTTTTTTTTAGGAAATCGTTTTTTATCATAAAACCTTATTGTTTTAGGAACACAATGGATTTACAAACTGCTTTCGATGACTGTGAAGTGGCCATAAGAAAATTCTTTAACAACGATTTGTTTGGTGCCACTAACATGATGAAACCATGGTGAGACGAGTTTCGTTTACTCTAAAAATATGCATAAATAAAAATAGGTGTTTGTTATTCTCGTAGACCTTTAGTAAGGATACCCTTTGCCTGGCTTGAAATTGTGGGTATCAGAGTGCCATTATGTACTTACTTTTGTCTACACAACGGTTCTTTGTTTTAAAATTATCCTAAAACTAAACGTACCTATATATTTATCTTATATTCTAAACTAATTTGTTTATTAACCCACGAAAGAAAATGGGGGGTTATACACTGTGAAAAGAACATTGTCACACAAAAAATTACCGTTGATTCAGTGTATGATTCTGGACACTTAAATGTTAAAATTCGTTTTTTTTTCTTGAGACTGGCTATTTAAAATCTTTATTAATCCATACTAATATTATAAATTTGAAAGTAACTCTGTCTGTATGTCTGTATGTTAACGTTTTCACGCCTAAACCACTGAACGGATTTCGATAAAATTTGGCAAGGAGATAGATGGCATCCTGGGGAAGGACATAGGCTACTTTTGTCTCAACAATAATCCTAAAAGGGGGTGATATTGGGGATGAAAGAATGGGAAACTTAGCATTTCTTAAGTTAGATATATGAACATTTATATTTATGCTTTTGGTAAGAAATAAAAGATATTTGTTTCAGCGTTTTTGTATAATTATCCCCCGAGGGGGTATAATAAGGGATTTAATTTAATATTCACATGATTATTGAAATTTTGGTGTACCTGTTTTTAAGAGATATAAGGAATTGGAAATATATTCAGAACCCGTATCTTGAGGTATTATTTATTTTAGTATATGTTTCGTTTAAATCGGTTCACTCGCTTAAAGTTATTACAAATTAAAGCTATAAAATAACTTAGCTACTTATATGTAGGTAATACGTGGTCAATGGCGGCGCTAGAGTATTTCAATTAATGATGACACTATTACAATTAATTATTATTAATTTTAAGTTAGACATTTAAAGGTCCCGCATACAGGCGCGACGCGACAGAGCGATGTGACTTTTAACCGACTTCAAAAAAGGAGGAGGTTCTCAAACCGACTGTATTTTTTTATGTGTGTTCAAAACCTCAGAAACTCAGTTTTTTTTTTCTAGGTGAACCGATTTGGATGATTCTTTTTTATTTGAAAACTGGTGCTTCTCATGTAATGTGGTCCCATATAAATTTGATCAAGATCTGACCTGTAGCTTTTGAGTTATCTTTAATAATGCGTATTTTTTCCATTTAGTACTTATAGGTATATTGGTGATGTTTTAATAATTTCCTGTCACTGCTAATAGGTCTTTACCTATGAAATTGCCGTTTTGTATGAAAAAATTTAAACGAATTTTTTTCATGAATTTTTTATTTGTATTAATCGAAGTAATCACCCATGCAATCAATGCATCTTTGCCATCGCAGTGGCAGTTTATTGATGCCCTTCTTAAAGAAATCAGCTGGACGGGAGGCAACAAATTCTTCAAAGGCATTTTGTACTGCCTCTCGGGTATTAAATTTTTTTCCCGCCAAGAAGTTATCCAAATTCTGGAAAAAGTAGTAGTCTGTAGGCGCAAGGTCTGGTGAGTAGGGCGGATGACGGAGAGCTTCCAACCCCAGTTCTTGCAACTTGGAGACCGTCTGCTGTGCAGTATGAGGTCGCGCGTTGTCGTGCAGGAGCAGCGGAGACGAGCGATTGACCAATGCTGGTTGGAGATGCGCCAGCTTCTCCATCATTGTGTTCAGTTCTTCACAGTACACATCTGCAGTAATGCTCACCCCGTTTGGTAAGAAGCTGTGATGAATCACACCGGCGCTAGACCACCAAACAGTGACCATCACTTTTCTAGGGGTAAGTTTTCGTTTAGGGCATTGTTTAGGTGCTGAACCAGGATCCAACCAACTTGCTGAGCGCTTACGGTTATCAAACAGAATCCATTTTTCATCGCAGGTAACAATGCGGTTCAAAATTCCTTCATTTGTGTGTCTGTTGAGCAGTGCAAGGCACGTCTCGACGCGTACTTCGCGCTGGCGATCATTGAGTTCGTGGGGCACCCATTTGTCAAGCTTTTTTACCTTGCCAATTTGACGCAAATGGACCAATATTGTTTTGACGCTAACGTCGAAAGCTGCTGCTAATTCAGCCGTAGATTGTGTATCATCAGCTTCCACAATCGCCTTTAATTCGTCATTGTCGACCAAAGTCTTCGGACGACCGCGAGGTTCATTTTTCAGGTCGAAATTTCCAGAACGGAAGCGAGCAAACCAATAACAGGTGGTGCGTTGGTTTGTAGAGTTAGCTCCGTAAACGTCGTTGATGTTGCGTGCCGCTTGTGCCGCGTTGCTGCCACGACGGTACTCATATTCCATAATTACTCGAATTTTTAACGTATCCATGATGACGAAAAAGATTGAAATGCGATGAAAATGTAACACTAATCAATAAAGAAATGACTACTTTTAGAAAAAAAAATCCATGTTTTTAAAATAAAATTATTGAAATTAGAATTCATAGCCAAACAAAAATTATTTTGATTTGAAATGGCCAGTACTGCAGAACGGCAATTTCATAGGTAAAGACCTAATATTTACATATCAAGTAGTGGTAAATGAATTTGTGTGGCGTAGGTACCACAACCAAAAAGTGAAAAATAAAAAAGATTTTACAAAAAAAAAAAAACAACTGACTTCCAAAAAAACACTAAAAAGTGAAAAATTACTTTAATTTCGGAAGTCAGTGGCAAAAAACGAAAATACACTACCAAAGACACCGACTTCCGAAATTAAAGTTAATTTTCACTTCTTAGTGTTATTTTTTTTTAGAAGCTGGTTGTATTCTTTGTAAAAAAAAAAAATGTAGAACAATTTCCATGAAGTTTTAATAGAAATTGTTCTACTAGAGACGCGTCGTGCTATCGCGTCGCGTCGTTTACGGGAGCCTATAGAATCATAAAAAGATATTAAATAAAAATAAAAAGTATGTGCATTTATTGTCCGTCTGTCTTTTCTCGCTTTTACGCCTGAATGAATTTGGATGACAGGATACTATTTATCCCGGTAACACGTTCCCATGGGATAATAACTGACATCCACGCGGGTGAAACCGCGAGCAGAAGCTAAGAAGAAGTTATACATGAACGTAATTACAAAAAAAAATATATAACTTTAATGCAACATCTGATTAATCAAACAAGTATGTATCTTGACAAAATGCTTAGGGAACAGCTATCAAACAACACGTATACTTTAGCTTGGAGTAGGTATATTCTAAGGCCGCCACAGAAAAACTATAGAAATTACAAGCGGTTTATTAGATTCCTAAAGCCAGTTACTCAGATTTTCAAGGTTTTTAAAACACGTTTTGTAGACAAGACATTTTTGCGACTTGGGTTTCTTATGCATACTATTTCGCGCAGCCCGACTATTTTTAATACATGATCGATTACCCAGCAACGACACACGATGCCGAATGTAGGAACTTAGTGTTTATCGCATTTTTGTGCCCCGTGTATACTTATATAACATAGCATTTTTTTTTGTCTAGGGAACGCACGTCTCTTTACCACAGTCTTGGCACTTCCATGTTCGAGTTTATACCAGCAATGCTGACTTTCGACCATGCACAGATCAATCGGACCCTGGCTGCACTCAAAGTATCCATCTCTATTTGTAACCAACACAGGAAAAATTACACTTTCGTAGAGAGCATCGGCACAATTATCAAAAAGGTAGATTCTATTCATTTTATTTTGTGTATTAGATCGCGTCAAATGGCAGGGTAAGCTGTTGGACATCATAATAAGTATTTATATTTGTCTCCGTCTAGAATATCTATGTATAAGGTGATTAAAAAAAATAAAATAAAATACAAGTGTGAATAAGTTCTGTTTAAAACAACAAAAACTTTTTAATTTAGATTATAATGCATACAGATAAACTAGAAAAGGTATGGTTCTTAATACAAAAACTGTCTTTAGAACCGGCGGGGTAATTACGTAACACACTAACAGTAGGAATGGGTTTCATTTTGACAGTTCAACAACATTCATTGCGTTATTTACGTTGTTGAACAGACAAATTTTTTGAACATATGAAGCAATGGTTTAGCAATAGGCTTCAAAATGATTCAGATTGTGGTAGATAGTGTGCTACGTAATTAGGGTGCGGGTCTAAATTCCCAGTTTTGTATTAAGAACTTCACGTAAGTCGGAATAAAGTTCAAAATTAAATAACTAACACGACGGTTTAAGCTTGAACTAAAGTTAGAACTTATTTTGTAATGCGACGGCTATCTTATAACAAAACTAAGTTTTTTTAACATAGTTTAAACCATGGAGCCAGTATTTGTAAAAATAACATAATAGTGATTGAAATACAATAATACAATAGTAGATTATTGCAAAAGCCGGGAAATAGGCAATTGCAGGTCGAGTATGAGTTTGAAGGCCGAGCCGTAGACGAGGACTTCACTAATACGAGACAGGAAATTGCCATTTCCGCTGAGGCATATATAGTGCTTTTCTCAAAAGAATGCAGGGAAATAAAACATACTTTTTATATTATACATTTAATTTTCAATTTTCATTGCCAATTTTGCCAATTGGTTATCCATTGCCAATTTGGCTTCTGTTCTTAAATCTGGTGGAGTACAATCAATCTCCATTTCACTCTCTGAACCGTTGGAACTCATTTTAATTATTAAATTTATATATATTAAGTATGTAAATAACAAATCAAGATGAAGTTTCAGCTTTGCCGCCAATTTTTTATTCATCACCTGTGTCGCAAGGCAAACGCATTAATCTATACAGCCACGGGAACGCAATTTGTACTAAGCAAAGAGACTTACTTTGGTATGCCAAGAATGATAAAAGAGATCCAACCAAAGAGTATTTAATAACCCTAGCACGCCGATTCATACAACATTGCTGGAGCGTGGTAATGTTCGAAATTCAAAAAACGCTCCAGCAATGGATTTGATTTTCTTTGTCCGTAAATTCGATACATCGCGTGTTCTTTTTCGAAAATAATGACAATATATCCATGCATGTTTGAGAAAAAATAATTATGTAGTCCGGTGCTTACTGTAGTCAGAATAAAGTTCGTAATTCAAAAATGGCTCCATGGTTCAAACATTACCCTGGGTTTGGGTCTGAAAATAAACCTTATTTTGTAATAAGGCCGTACCGTACTATATGGAAAGGTTCTTAATGAAATAAACTAATAAAACTATTCATTTTACAAAATGTCGTGCAAGCGGTCTTTAATTAAGCCCACTACGCACGGACGCGAATTTTATCGCGCTCTGGATTTTCAACTCTCGGTGTTGACCCGAGCGTTGAGAATCTAACAGAGTGCATCCCAGCGCGTCGAAGAAACGCATTGTTGGGTTTTCAACCCTCGGCGCTAAGCAGAGCGTTGAAAATCGAATTTTTACGTCCGTGCCTACGTGGGCAAATGGGGATTTAATTTGAAGCTAATGATTTTTTAATGTGATAGTATATTTTATATAATACAACAAAATCTCTACCTATTTTTTATGCCCAAGGAAAACTAATTAGATGACCCAAATACTTTTTATGCTTACCCACATTCCTTTAAGGCTCCCCGCAAACAGGCGCGACGCGACAGCGCAACACAAAAGCACCGCTCTCGTCGCGCGACACGCGGTGCCTTTGAGTCGCGCTGTCGCGTCGCGCCAATGTGTACGGATCTTTAAAACTAGACTAAAGGCCCATTTACACGGTGCAAGTTTCTGGAACGTTCAAGAGCAATAATCGCATGCTATAAAGCACTTTAAATTATTGCCACTAAAGAATTGCATGCAAGTGCATACACGCGTGCAATTTTCATAAAATGGCATACAATAATTGAATGCAAGTTTTGCCACTAAATTGCATGCAGCTTCTGTTTTACATAAAGGCAATTATTGCATGCAAGTTTTGCCCTGTCTAAACTCAGAGTTGCACGTCCTTGTACGCACGATTACATACCAAACTGATAATTCCCAGTATAAGCTGACTTCTCATTGTACGAAGATCCTATACAATGCGAGGTCAGCTAAAACTGGAAATGTAGAGCTTGATATGTAGCCGTGTGTACAATTGATTCAGGTATTGCCCACATTTGCACTGCCAAATGTATCATTCGATTTTATTGAACGTCTCAATATATTTTTTAAAGGCTCGTACACATTGGCGCGACGCGACGCCCGACACAAAGGCACCGCGTGTAGCGCGACGAGCGGCGCCTTTGTGTAACGCTGTCACGTCGCGCCTGTCTGCGGGAGCCTTAATTGTTTCGTTCGCACATGTTTGAATGATAGAACAATTTCATGCCAGAATTGAATGCGATTTTATTGTACGTGCAATTTTATTGTTTATTTTCTGGGTCCGGTGCGCGATGTTTACATAAAGAACCAAAAAAGATCAATAATTTTATCACAAGTATTTTGTTTGTGATACAATTAAGAATAAGCAAAGCCCACTTAATTAGATTTAATTAGTTACATATTTATGTTATATCAGTATCTACTAGGAATACTCATCTAAAGTAAACATTCGTTTTTCTTGCAGCCAAATTATGCCACATATACAGATTTGGAAGCTCATGCTGAACTATGTTACGCAGAAGCCCTTATGCTTCAGGCAGCTATGACTATTATGGACGGAGAAGACCTCACTGGGCTTATCAAGGGCACTATCAAGGTCAAAAATTGCTACAACAGTTACAAGTAATTATTATTTTATTGTATTTTAGCTTTAGGCCGCGGCATTGCATGAATTTCAGAATAATCGAACAATTTCGGATCAAGAGAAAGAGTGCATGAGTTTGTACATTTGGGGAGTCTTTTTACAAGAGATGGAAAGATTGATGAAGATTGGAAAAGATAGTGAATGCAGGGCCGGCAGTCTCGACATAGATAGCGACAAAAATCGGTCGTTAAGTCTAATCGATGTCAAATTTCTTTAATAGGTTTTCAACCTTATGCTTTGGAAATAAAGTTGAAAATCTATTAAATGAAGAAACTGGAGGATAAACCCCGGTCGATGTCCATAAACGCTCGACTGGCTGTTCACAACGGTGTGCTGGTGACTACGCTTATGTATGGAAGTAATAATAATAATATAAAACGTTTATTTTCTCTACACAAGTTATGTACTTACAGCTAATATTCGAAAATAGTGCACGAACAAGGAGCTAACTTTGTGAGAGACTGGTGCCTAAAGTAGGTTTTTATAAAAACCTGTATTACAGGTCATCAGGGCCCTCCGGCGGCTAGATGCCTGTGATTTGGTCCATCATAGCAATGCAGTATACTTAGCATAATCAGCCTATAATGTTCCCACTGCTGGGACACAAGCCTCCTCTCTGTGAGAGGGAGTAGCAGTATACTTAACTAAGGTTGAATTAAGAAACTAACAACAAAAAATTAGTGGTAATACCAGACTGTGTGTTAGTAACTAGAGAAAGTGTATAAGAGAGATGTGAGAGGTTGCTTGAGTGAGTGTGGTGCGAGTATGGTTGATGGTATGTAGAAGCAGGAAAGGGGATGAGTAGTAGGTAGAGATAGTCTATCTGAGTAAATGTTGTGTGTGGCAAACGGAAGTGAATGTTGGGTGTGGCAAAAGAGGCATGAAAGTAGATTCAATGATGTGGAAATGCGTTCCTTGCGAAACATGAGAGGCTGAAGAATGATGTGGTAAGGCGATGTTGCTGTCTAAAAGAAAATGTAGTGACAAACATTTAAAGAGTAGGTGTGCTAAGTTGGAAACGCGACTAACAGAAGGTATGTGACCCAAGACAGACCCAAGATAAGGTGTATATGACCAAGATAGATGACACAAGAGGTGGTGCCCATGAACCAAAACCAATAACGTTCAACGTGCCTAGGAATAGAACGCGATACCTGCGCGTCGCTGATTAATAACGCGCCTAATTAGTACACACACATTATCACTATCGCTTTTTATCCTGTGGATCACCTGAAAACGATTAAATATACCAAACTATATTATATTTATTAATAATAGCGAAAATCTGGCGTTCTGTAGTTTCTGTCTGCTCCATGGGAAAAACCTGTGTTTATAATTAATCATCTAACTTTAAAATACATTAATTTCCAAAGCATGGAAGTTTGTAGGTACCTATCACTTGCATCCAATTACTGCTCTATTTTATCTAAATATTCCAGACTAATTTCCGTTGTATTTAAACAGGGAATGCTCAAAAATACTAGAAAAGAAGCAATGGGAGTCGGAGCTATCCAGGATACACTTCCAAAGCGGAGTACGCCTGGGCGTCGCTACCTTCAACGTGATGATATCCCTGCTTCCGCCGAAGATTATAAGCGTATTAGAGTTCGTTGGCTTTTCTGGGAGCAAGGTAAGATTACATATAAGTTTTTCTTTTTTTTACACATTTTTTAACCTGTCTTATGATTGTTTGACTCCTGTAAAACAACCAGACTTAAGCCCGTATTACAAAACGTCACTCAATACTCAAGCATTACTTAAAACTAGATTCAAGCCATTGGATTGCTTGAATCTAATTTTAAGTAATGCTTGAGTATTGAGTGACCTTCTGTAATACGGGACTTAGTTAGTTAGAATATGAACATGTTTCCTCATAACATCATTCAAGTTAAAAATAAAAACAGGTATCTGCCACTCGCTAAGTTATCTCGACCAACAAAAACAGCGCTGCAATGCGATTCCCAGCCTTCTTATTATTATTACATTTAGCCTTACCAAAAGCGCAATTAATGGGGAAGCGCCAGGTTACCCGCGAAAATCATTGTTTTGCATTGTGCAGGTCAGAGTCAGATTGTATGTTGAACAAAATATGATTCGCGACCGTAACAAGTATGTATTTAAAGAATTAAAATCATCAATACAAGACCTCTAAGGTCATATAATCCTATTGAATAACAATTTCATAAAATATCATTCAATAGGATTATATCAACATACAACCTGACACTAACCTGCAAATTGCGAAAAACGTTAGAAAAATTGTATTTCGCGGGCAACCTGGCGCTTGGCCCTTAAGGGGGAAGCACAAGGGTAGCCCGCGAAATTCAAATTTTCTTACGTTTTTTGCAATTTGAAGGTCAATGTCAGGTTGTATTTTGATTAAAATATGATTCACGACTGTAACAAATATGGGTTTACAGAATTATAATCATTAGAATAAGCAATACAACTCCTTAAGTTAGAATTGGCTACAAATGTCATGATTTCATGAAATAGTCATTCAATACAGTAATATGAACTTAGAGATATGTATTGGTGATTCCAATGATTATAATTCCGTAAAGCCATATTCGTTACGGTCGCGAATCATATTTTAATCAAAATACAACCTGACAGTGACCTGCAAATTGCAAAAAACGTCAGAAAATTTTAATTTCGCGAGCTACCCTGAAGGTTCCGCCTTAAAGCCAGCGATTATATATAAAGTACCTATAAGAAACTAGCAATAACGTATTTGGTACGTAGGACGAGGCACTGCTGAAAATTTGAGGTTAGTATCATCATAATAATGGCAAGATTAAGTAATTTTAACCACAGGACGGCACTACGGGTTATCATAGTAGGACGTGAAACGAATTTAGAAGACAAAATAAATGGTTTTAAATATTTTGCTAAATAGTATACACTATTCGGATTTCATAATGTTACACCATAATAAATTATAACCGCATGTCCTTGTCTCGAGCTTTTTTTCCAGGCATAGGAAGGAGGTGTAGATACTGTTACTTTTAAACAAGTAGAGACGCAATATGTGTGACGAATTATTCTGTTTTATCAATGTACAGGAAACTTCGATGGAATAATATTTATTACGTAAGAATTGCAGACTATTATAGACTGAAATGATGATTTATTCACAGTCTTGTTATTTATTTTATCAAAATATCTATGTATGTAATTATGTTACATGAGATGCCTTTCACTAGCATTCTTCTTACATCATGTGACCGTTAAAATAAAATCTCCAATCGCAGAGGCAAAATTACTTAGATCCGGAACAACATTAGCAATAATGTAGGCCAAGCAAATATTTGTTAATTTCCGTGCAGGAATCAAATTCAAATATTATATCAACATTACGACCCGCGTAGCAATGATAAAACAGCAGAATTATTGACCATAAGATCTTTGTTTGGTGCGTACAATTTTCTTATAAAACGAGGGGGGCATAATTATGTTACCCAATGAGGCACAAACATTTAGCCAAAGCACATATCAACTAGGTAGTATCTATCTTTAACTTATAAAAAAACAATTGCTGGCATTTAAGCAAGTATATTCAAGGATGATTCACTATAATGACCATCTGTAGTATATTTCTATTGAATATTAAAAAGATTAAAACAACACATGTCATCATTATTAAAAGTCAAAATAAAAAAAATATGAAAGTATGTCGAAATACTTAGAATAGGTACCACAATATTTTCACAATTACTGTTCACAATATTAATGGTATTATAACAAAAATTAGCGAAATTTCATAATAATATGTATGCGATAATTCTAAGAAAGGTCAAACAGTTTTTTTTTTCTGGTTTGATTTGACTACGGCAGGCCACGTGACTCGTGAGTGGCAGGCTGCGAGGTCGGCAACAGATGTTTTAAGGCGACGTGTTTTGTGACACCTGGCCGTATTATAATACTAGTTTTTTAAATTAAATTGACATAGCTTTTACAAGAAGAATTTATTATTATTTTGATGACGCAAATAGTAAACAATTATTTATAACGTCCCCGTCACCACAGCCCGTCACACATCTCCCCGTCATAATTATTTTTTAATCTTTGTAGTTTTCTTCTGGTATTCTTTTTAGTATTTATATGGAACCGTATGAAATCAACTATACATAAAATACAACTCGCTTCTCGTGTCTGCATCTATGTAACCACGTTGTTTTTTTTTAAACTGCGTGACGCAATTGATGCCGGTTTTTACACCATCATTTAGAGAATTTATTTCGGAAGGTTTTTGTGTATTATACATTAATATTAAATACACATAAAAAACGGTGTTTTGTCAAGTCGTAAAAACCGTGAGAAGAAGGAGCGAAGTTAGTAGCAGTAGTACTTCTACTAACTATAGCAACCCGCCCACGCCCCTTCTAGTAATACGAGGGGCATGCCAAAAGAAATCAGATACTTACTCCAAAATTATAAAAAATATTCTTTATTAAAAGGTTCGATCTTTTTAAAGTATTCACCCTGAGCACGTATACCGTTTTCCATACGTCTCAACCAATTGTAAAATACCTCTGACCCCTCTTCTTTAGACACCTCAGATATCTCGAAATTATAGGCAGCCAGTGAGTGCATCTTCTTTGCTTTCCAACCTTTTCCCCTTTAGTTCTTCTTTGATTTTTGGAAACAGGTAAAAATCACAAGGCGCTAGGTCAGGGGAATATGGCGGGTGAGGCAGGATAGACACGTTTTTTGAGTTAAAATAGTCGGGTGTTCTGGCAGACGTGTGCTGCGCCGCATTGTCGTCGTGCCAGAGAAGGATTCCTGACTGCGGTCGCTTGTCACACTAAGCTGATATTACCACTGTTGGAGCACAAACTGTCACATACCATTCGGAGTTCACCGTTCTTTGATCCTCTAGCACTACAGTAGCAATATGACCCGTTTCGCAGAAAAACGAGGTGGCCATTTGTTTCTGTGTGCTTCGTGCACGACATTTCGTTGGAGTTGGCTCATCTTCAAAGCACCACACAGTCGACTGTTGCTTTGTTTCGGGATCATAGTTATATAGCCATTTTTCGTCACCAGTCAGTATATCATACACGTTTTTATTCTTGCCGGCGTCGAATAATCCATCATGAAAAGGCACCAATCCACCCAACGGTCTTTTTGCTCATCGGTAAGTTTGTGCGGCACAAATCTCGAATAACGCTTACGGAGAGAACGGTGGTAGTGAATTATAGTTTGCAATGCTGCTGATCCAATTTTCAGTTCTCGCTTCGCTCTCGCTTTTCTTGAGTGACCGCGGTTGGCGGCCGACCTGTCTTCGCTTCATCTTCGAGACATCGCTGTCCTCTTTTAAATTCAGCAAACCAATTAAATACTGTTGCTCGTGAACAAGCAGGCTCACCAAAAGTAAGTAGTCAAAGTTCAAAACATTCTTGAGGCTTTAACCTTTTTTATAGTCGTAATAAATCATAGCGCGAAAATCACGTCGACTGAGCTCCATTGCTGCAATCGAATTCCCGCCAGAGTTTCGGAAAAATAATTCTCATCCAAATAAAGAAAAAGAAATGATGTATGTTCTATTTTCAAAATTATATTAATAAACAACCAGCCTTTAAGATGGTGTATAACTTGCCAGAAACAAATGAGTAAAGAATATCTAACTTCTTTTGGAATGCCCCTGATAGTGCCGCCGCCGCACAGTGGTCTGAAAATCAAGCTCCATACTCATAGAAACCTAATGTCAGAAATTAATAATTAAAAATATGTTTTGAGTTTAGTATACCTCCCTTTGTTTAACTAATATAGTATGAAGGGTATGAGTAGCTCCATGCGTGAGAAAAAAAATATTTAATTTTTTTTTGTATGGAGTAAAACACTTAAAGTGCTTTTTTTCAAAACTGAATAGAACTGAAGGGCTGGTACTCACATGAGCTATTGCACCATACACAGCGATCAAGATGACATACAATTCTTTTGCCTTTCGGTGCCGCTTTGCATGTAGCCAGGCTTTGGAAATTTTGAATTTTCGGTAGGTGATCTTTCAAATCTTTGACATAATTTAATGAAGTAATCAACCACATAACTGATATTGTCGTTAGTTAATAACCTGCTAATGACTTTTGTAATGAAAATATTAGAAAACGATATAGATTATTTACATTTTACTACAAAATTCATTTCACGTAGTAACTCATTTGTTAATCACCGTCATTATTGTTGAGTTTTAATATAATAAAATAACATGAGCATTAATGGGATAGCGAGCGTTAATGAGGGTAGTTGTAATATAAATAGGACGTTTAAGCTAACTTTAAGTTTAAGTCCGTAACACAAGTATTTTGTGCCTTTTTCGGTGGTTATTTGATTAACACTTCCTGTTCATGAGAAAATAAATAAATAATCATTATTATATTATAACCCGCTAACGTCGTCGATATGGCCTTTAGTTCTATGTTTATGCAAGGTTTAATATGTACTTTTTAGTTCAATAGTTATATATAAATACTGTAGCAAACTTTTTTAAATTCACTAAATAGATTCCGCTACTCGACAGATGGCGCTGTCGCGTGACGTAATTTTTCTGAATCGCGGTGTTAAGATTATCTGCGGGTTAATGACCTCCTCTAGAATATTCGTGTTTTGTCCCCGTCCGATCACCATGTTCGGCAAGCCTATCCCTTGGGACAAGCGAGCCAAATATTTGGGTGCCATCCTTGACGCTTTCGCTCTCGGTAGACTCCATTCCGTCCTGAATGCACGTAGCAAATTGTCACTCAAGTGCAATTTGCGCATTACGCAGCGTGCATTCGACCGATCATGACCTATGCGAGTGTAGTCTTCGCACAAGCGAAACCCCACCACATCCATGGCATCCGGGCACGCCACAATTGCGGCGGTAAGACCCCTCTTTGAGGAGTGGCTTGAGAGGCGCCACGGCGTCCTCACCTTCCGCCTGACGCAGGTCCTCACCGGACATGGCTGTTTCTGGAGGTTCCTGTTTCGGATAAGGCGGAAACGCCCGGGTGTTATCATTGTGTGGATCGACCGGAGGACACGGTGGAGCATACGGTGGAGGTCTGCCCGGCTTGGGCGGAGCACCGCCGTGTCCTTGTGGCGGCGATCGGCGGCGGCGACCACTCGCATCCGGCCCTGGTTCGGGCCGTGATACGGAGCGAGAGGAAATGGGAAGCCGTCACCTCCTTCTGCGAAGCAGTAATGCTCGCGAAGGAGGAGGCGGAGCGCGAGAGGGAGAGGCAATCACTTCTCCCTCGCGCCCCTAGTCGCCGCAGGAGGAGACACCCTGGGCGTCGGGAGTTGATTGCCGACTCCCGGCCACCGTAGGCGCGGGCTTGCGGACGGCGAGCAATGGGCAGCTCGCCGTCCGGTAAGGACCAGGCCCGGGTCGACGGCGCGTCGTGTTCCACGCGCGCCTTAAAGAGATGTCAGCAAAATTGACGGGGTCCGATAGGACCGATGCCTGCCGGGGCTGCGGATTGTTCGAAAGAGTTACCGTGGCCCTGGCGCACAGGCAACTGACGGAACACGGGTGGGTTTTAGTCAGTAAGAGTCTGACACGCCCTTCCGAAGAGGTCATTTGATGATTTCCCATAAAAAAAAAATAAAAAAATACCAAATCCGTATCATTAGTCATGGGTCGGATTAGGTAAAAATGATACCTAATCCACCTAATCCTAGTATTTAAAAACACATAATCCGAATACTTATTCAATATAGTCGCTGGCCTGTTACCGATATTAATTATCGTATGTGGAATATTCGGCATGGAGTATGGACGTTCCGTTTCTCATATATTGTGGAACGGTGGATTATATTCGTTTTTAAAGGTAAACGGTACTTAAAGTCAACGTGAATACTTTTGTTTTTAACGTCTAAATTGATGATCAAAATTACCCTTCATACTTATAGAGTGCGCTTGCACAATGTGTTAATGATGGTGCAGCGCCGAATCTTAAAATGTCTATTAGACATTCTCACAGGCTTAGGACTTTCATCTTGTGTAGATTCACACAAAAGGCGTATTTAATGATTTTGATCAACTTTGTACAATTATCAACTTTTTACACATATTTTCAATAAAAGACGTGAAAGTTTAGTTATTTTTCTTCGAGTATCATCTTAAAATAACGCTACCCAACGACGACGAATATTCGTTACGACATACATCGCTAGAGCACTAACTAGTCCAGTGGTATTTATTCTACATAGATGGCGCTGGCGGCAGTGCTAATTAAACTGGAAACTTAACCCTTACATTTTAAGGTACGGAATATCTTCTGTGTAGACTGTGTACGAATATTTTGTGCCATACCTAATACTCAACGCTATGGATTAGGTACGGACTGGCATCGAAAAATACCCCATCAACATACCTAATCCAATATGTATGCCTCCCGTCTACATAGGATGCAGACCCTCCAAAACCGGTCCCTCCGTAGGGCGACCGATTCCCCTTGGTTCGTTCGGAACGAAAACCTCCACCTAGACCTTAAAATCCCGACCATCAATCAATTCATGAATCGCATTTCCAAGCGTTTCTTCTATTCCGTCACACATCACAACCCTCTGGTTGTCGAGGCCGCCCGTTATGCCCCCTCCCGTCTGAGTCGTACCCGCCGTCCAAGGCATGTCCTAGCCGACCCCGATGACCCCATAACCCTTCTCCAGGAGAGCAGCAGGGCCACCAGTACAGTGCACAAACACAGACCGCCATCGTTCCGACCTCGCCGCCGAGGTTCCACGCGACGCCCCCGACCCTTGCTCGACGAAGCGCCAGCCCGCGCCGTAGCTGAGCGTGTAGCTTTAAATTCCCCAGTTAATAATAATTCTGTTGTTATAAATAATTCGATCCAGCCTGTCCCACCTTGCTGTGTCCCCCTCAGTGACGCCCTAAGCCGAGGTCCGCACCCCACAGGGAGTGCGCTTAGCTTGCGGTCACTTAATAATTTAAGAAATTCGCCCCTGGCTGGAGGCTTTGAGTAAACCTTAAGGCACCCACAGGATAGTCCGGTTCAGTAGCCACGACCTCAGACGTCACAACTACGAGTTGCAGATCATAAAAAAAATACGTGTTATGTGAGACTGAACCAGTGGTGCAATCGTGAACTACATCTTACTTGATCTCCGCTACTAAGTCGGAACTTATACCTAAGACTTATTGTAATTTTTTTTTGTTTAGAGGGCCCCAGTTCCCCTCTTTCGTCCCTTCTAGGACATGGTTGCGTGAACTTCTCCTATATTGTTGTTAGTTGGAAGAAGTAAATACTTGTCAGATAACTGGACTTAGAATTGTGCCGGAAACGGTGACGACATCACTACAAAGCTTAATTAACGTAATATAATCTTGTGTGATAGAACATTCAGTACTTCTATTGTCATAGCAGAACAAGAGGTCGACTCTCGAGCCATGCGGCGGTAAAGCCTTATTAAAATAGTTTAATATGAATGAATTCAGTGTCATCTTCAAACATTGTTACACAACCAGAATTATATTTTAAACTCTTTTAGCGCTAAATGTATTTAGTAATTGGCCGTGCAAGTGCGGCAGTAATAATGCACATAACAATTCTTCTACACGTTATTCAAATTTGAATACTAAATATCACCCAAACTTGTTATTTGACATTATAATTTGCAAAAAACTAAATCATTAGAAATATGTATTAGAAATATTACGCGGTAATGGCATTCATTTATGACGCTTTGGCAATATATGGCTTAATAATTGTAAAAAAAAACAGAAAAGTATAGATAAATGCCATTTTTTTTTTTTTTGAGTTTTTCGTCTGTCTGTCTGTCAGTCTGTCAGAACCCTTTTTCTCAGGAACGCGTGGAGGTATCAAGTTGAAATTATTATCAAATACGTAGGTCTACGGTCCCTTGGAGCTCTAAAAATTCAAGCTTCTAAGTCAAGGCAATAAAAAATATGGCCATTTAAACGAGATATTTTGAATTTGATACTCGCAAATAAATCAAAACCTATAGGTACTACTTCCCGTTGCCCTAAATCAAGAAATTTTGCACGACGCAAGGTCTCACAGCACAAGTACAGGAAAATTCCGAAATTCGTTAATATGTAATTTTATCACATTAAAGAATTGACATGATGTACGTCACGGTCAATTCATAATTCGCAAAAAAAAATAAACGATATATGGGAGAACATGTTTTTAAACAATGTTAAGTTTGTTATGGGGATAACTTCATCCCAACTACGGAAGCCTTCATTGGGCGATTGCTTAAAATATACCGGGCGAACGCTTAGTACAATAATAATATGTGTCTGAATAAACGTGTGTTTGAAATGTTTCAGACGCTTGGTCTAGCGGAGTTGGAGGCTGGTTCGCTCGCGCCCGGCATGCGTTCCGTGCTGTGCGACCTGACGCTGTTGAGCTACCACTTGGTCATGTGCCAGTTCATCGGCGCTCCCATAGACCTGGCAGTTTGCGAGAGGATATTAGAAAAGGAGCTGAAGGTTGGCACAGCGTTTCGATGTTTAATTATATTTACAGTATTACACAACGAGCTTTTGGAAAACTTTTCTTTTAAATACATACCCATGTGATTGTGGGGTATGAATGGGGAAGGTCGGGCAAAGCTAATTTTAAATGTCATCACCATAGCTAGGTCCCTACGGTCTACAATAAATTTGACATTTCGTTCATTCGTTCCATTTTGTAATCATTAATTCATGATCATGAGTTTAAGTTTGATTTAATTATTTCGTTATTTTCGGTGATTTCAATATGATAAATCAAGTATTTGACATGGAAAGTGTCAGAATTGTAAACCTTAAATATTTCCTCGTAATCAGTTTCTTCAAAATGATTCCGACAGAACCTCTAACTCTGTTTAGTTAAAAAAAAACTCTACGAATAGCTTTAAGCCACAGTCTTCTAATTTTAGGGTCTTTCGGGAAAAGGTAGACTCCAATTTCAGAGTACTTAGGAACACAACAACGCGTCATTTTCGCAAAAATAAAATAAAACCACCTCACGCTTTATATTATTAGCTCGTCTTGGGAACTAGCTACGACAGTACCATTTTGAGAGTTGCCTCCTGTATTATAAGTAGATGCATTAATCTTGATTTAAAACTAGATTTGAGGGTTCAATTCCAGAGAAATATTATTCAATAAATAATCTGTGGTCAAAGAAACGAAGCCAAACTTTTTTTTAAACTTGATGTGCCAAATAAATGTCCAGGTACTATACCTATTTCATAATCTGCAGATAGCCTTTGCCGGGTGTTAGAAGTTGAATTGCATAAGGTATACACAGGGTGACCAATTATGCCTGCCGGGGCTGCGGATTGTTCGAAAGAGTTACCGTGGCCCAGGCGCACAGGCAACTGAAGGAACACGGGTGGGTTTTAGTCAGTAAGAGTCTGACACGCCCTTCCGCTCCGCCCAGAGCGGGAGAGGTGATTTGATGATTTCCCACCCAAAAACAAAAAAAAAAAAATGGGTGACCAATTATATATAGTGCTTATCAGTGCCAGTCAGCTTGGAATCCAGTACAATTTATACAAGTTGACAAGAACTATAAGTTCTTATTACACTTTCAGACCCGTTTTTTTCAACCCTTAATCCTTACTAATATTATAAATTCGAAAGTAACTCTGTCTGTATGTTACCTTTTTACGCCTAAACCACTTAACGGATTTCTATAACAAATTGACCAGGAGATAGATGGCATCCTGGGAAAGGACATAGGCTACTCTTTGTCCCCGTAGCACATTCCCGTAGAATAACTTCCGCCACCAATGCGAGCAGAAGCTAGTGTAACATAATTATCTACATGTCTTTATGCACACGAACCCTTGCAATTTACAGGTGTACCCGGAAAGCGTTTGGTTTTTAATGTTCAAAGGCCGCATCGAGCTTCTGCGGGGGCAGTTCGACACCGCCATCCAGACGTACAATCGCGCCGTCAACAGTCAGAAACAATGGCAACAGTTCCACCACGTGTGCTTCTGGGAGATCATGTGGGCAAACGGGTGAGATAATACAGGGTCAAAATAAATAAGCTAGCAAAACTCCGCAGACGTCATGGATATCCATATCTTAACACGATTAAACAACATGCTTTATAGTTGTGTGTACGTTAATGAATTTAAACAAAGTGGTCCACGCTTTTTGATTTAATCATTAAATATAAAATAATACAAGTTAATTTAATTGTTTTCTAATTTTTTGTGTACCTAAACCTACTACCTGTTTTAACCCATTCTCTGTCCCAGGAAACACATTATGGTTCAGTCTGGTTATTTAAATATTGTGTCTACTTTTTGGATGGTGAAAGTTTAATGTTCAAGAAAGAAAATTACATCAGTTCAAGAAAAATAAACGTTAACACCTTGAACTTTCTTACGATTAATACCGAATTAACGTGTCCAAAAGAAAATAACAAACACAATTTAAAACTAATAGTTTAATCAACCGCACGAGGCCAAAAAATCCGCTATCTCAACATACATCGTTTGTTTCATTGGTTTCAGTTTAAAGATGGACTGGCGCGGATCAGCTTTGTACGCAAGTAAACTGATCGATGAGAGCTCGTGGTCAAGGACTATCTATTCATACTCGCGAGCGGCCATGTTGCTGGAACTCGATGACATCACGCCTTCGGAGAAACAGGAGTGCACCGATCTAATGAGGTGGGCAACGTAATTTTTAAATGTTCAATGAGTAATCTGTATAAATTACAATTAAGTTTTTTTTCTATGGGAAATTATCAAATGACTTCTCCCGCTCTGGGCGGAGCGGGAGGGCGTCAGACTTTTACTGACTAAAACCCACCCGTGTTCCTTAAATTGCCTGTGCGCCAGGGCCACGGTAACTCTTTCGAACAATCCGCGACCCCGGCAGGCATCGGCCTTATCGGTCCCCGAATGGCTCTCGTAGCCTTAGGACGGATACGGAGCCTGCGGTGCCTGGGGTCCAGACGTCGCGCGGCAACGCACGCCTCGCGCAGAGACGTTAGCTCCGGCGACCACCGGTACACCTGGCGCCAGGCGCGTCCGGGCTGGACCCAGGGCATTGCCACGTCACATATTACTACCTAACCTGATATTGGCAAAAATCAAAAAAAAAAAAATGGTACGGCTCCCTGGCGGGCCCCCGCCTGGTCGGACTACTTGAGTTTCATCCGATTTTTCAGCAATTTTACTAAGAAACCCATATTAATTAAAACTGTGACTGTTTCGTAATCTGTACAATATTTCCTTTTCTTTCGTATGACTTTCATGGTATTTCGTATGACTTTCATGGTTTATTTTTAATCAAGACTATAGAAATCGGAATTCTGCAAATTTTTATATTATAAAATCATTTTTTACGAATCAAACATAAAGTAGTTCGCCTCGGATACGAGTAAAATATCGCCAGCAGGTTTATGTTACCCACTGAAATGCAGGAACGCGTCGTACTACAAGCAGCGTATTGCGGGCAAGTCGCTGCCGATGGAGAAGTTCGTGATCAAGCGATGCGCGCGCTACCAGGTGCAGGGGCGCCGCCTTCTGCTGCCCACCATCGAGCTACTGTGCCTGTGGAACATGTTCCACATCCTCGCCAAGAATGAACGGGGCATACAGAAAGTACTCAAGGTAACTTGCCTTCGTATAACCGAGTGATTACGTGACTAGCGGCCTGCTCCTACTTCCCACTGTTTTTATTACTGGACATAACATCGTGAATTCTTTATTATACTTTGTTTACCACTGCTCTCAAAACGGTGAAGGAAAATATCTTGAGAAAACCGGCATGTCCTAAAACCAAAAAAATCAAAGACATGTGACATCCACCAACCCGCACTGAGCCCACGCGGTGGACTACAGCCCACTCCCTCCCATTGATTGGAGGCCTGTGTCCCAGCAGTGGGAACATTATTGGCTGATTATAGTGTATGTACCCAGAAACCTTCGCGAAGAAATTCTGTAAGTGATGAGGAAAACCGCATCAAAATCTGTTGCGTAGTTTAGAAGAACAACGCGGGCACACAGACACGCGAAAAGCGACTTTAATTTATATTTATTTATCTATAGTTAATTAAAACGGTACAACACCAATTACATTAATTAACATAGAAACAATTATAACGTGGACAGTAATAAGTTGTATATAATTTAATTTAAAATTAACATGAAACAGTGTACTCCCTTGCATACTTTCTCTCACAGAACACCAAACAAATACTCATAATTATATTCCATTCATCCGCAAACACATCGCATTCAGGGTTGGCAGTCGGAAGGGCATTTAGCACCTTCAGAGTACGACAGAATAGGTATTCGGCTCTGGCTACAGTTTTGGATGGCAGTTGCGCAAACAGATTGTGCCGGCGGTTCTGGGCACAAATAATCGGCAGAAAAGGCCATGGACCTCCGGGCAGTCGATACGTCCCCGTAAGGTTTTACAGGATACCGTGAACTGATCAAGGCCTCTTCTCACCGCCAACGAGTTAAAGCGCAACGTCCCTAAAAGATAGTAGGTAGGGTACATGTACGGAAAGAAAAGGTATAACCTTTGGAAGCATCTTAGGAAACTTTTCTCTACCTTTTCTATACCAGAACGGTTTACCACAGCCTGATAACATTAGGACTGCGAAAGTCACGAGCATTTAGCAAAACAAATTCCAAACGCCTGAAAATTCCTTCGCAAGGGTAGATCTCTAAAAATCAGACAGCGGTCGAAAATTACTCCCAAATCTTTTATGTTGGTGACACGAGTAATTATTTCACCACCCAGACATAGTCATAATGAATTGGTCGCAAACTTCTACCATATGTCATGACTTAGCACTTGTTTCTATTAAAAAATAGTTTGTTCACAATGCTCCACTCATAGATGGCATCGATATCCCTTTGTAGGAGTTTGCAATGTTCGTCCGTTCGGATTTGTGCGACTAGCTTAAGGTTGTCGTCGTTGGCATATATAACAGGCATTTGGCAAACTTAACATTAGTTATGAGGTCACTTATCACGATCACTAATGATCAGGAACAGAGGCGGCCCTAACACGAATCCTTGGCTTACGCCCGAGCGTGTATTATAAGGCTTGGACTCGAAGCAGCCATGTCTTACAAACTGCTTGCGATCGCGCAGATAGTCTGAAAAGAAGTTAAGAAAACCGAACGAGAAACCGAAGGCCCCTAGCTTTGTCAATAGCACATCGTTGTCAACTCCGTCGAATGCTTTCCGGAAATCGAAATACAGTGCGTCGACCTGTATATCTATGTATATACCGGAATATGTATAGATGTAGACTTATCATTATGCCGGTATTCCTCAGAGGATTACCTACTTTTCACAAGTTAGAATAGAATACTCTTTATTATGTTCACCATAAAAATTACAGATATAAATATGTGTATATATATGTGTGTGATGTAACGTGTGTATGTATGTTGAAATGGAGACCCGTGTAATAGGGGTAAGCCTATTGCGGTGTATTTATTCACCAACACAAACTATAATTACAAGATAGAATAAAAAAGTATCTGTATTATTAATTTTTTATCAAATTGCGAACTCTAGTGTATCCTTATTACAAAACATTTGTGTGAAATAGTTAATAGAAGCAACGAGCGACCGCGTCGAGAGCGAAAATCGCGACTGGATGGGTGTGCACCAGGGAGACAACCGAGCGTTAGTGCGGTTTCTGAAGGGGTGCTGCCTGGCCGCCATGAACCTGCCGCGTTTAGCACTCGACACATTCGACTCCGTGCTGCAGTAAGTACATAACATCATGCTTGTATTCCCCGAAAGGTTAGGCAGAGATGCATAAGTACACCCACCCAGGTTTCGCAGACCTATAATATTGCGATATAATCAGGGGCTGGGCTACCACCAACCAGGCACAAATCCAGAGTTCCACATACCGCCCTGCTACTGCGCGGCTTAGGAATCGCACACAAGACCCCATTCTCAGCAGTATTTGGTTTGCGTCATGCAGATCATTATAGAACGAATAGAGATAATTGATCTTATTTTTTATTTTCGGTCACAAGAACATGTTGTCTCTAAAAGAAAACTAAATTACTAGGATATAAAAAAGTAAGAACGATAATTACCTACCTAATCTATAATAAGAATGTTTTTTTATTTACAGACTAAAGAATAATATAAAGGAAGATACATTCTTACTTCCTTACACCGTTGCTGAGATGGCGATGTGTCACTACCAGCTTGGTGATAAGGATCGCGCTCTGCAAATGCTGCAGGATGCCAGGTTCGTTTCCTACATATCAATCATTTTGGGTACTGTTTAAATAAACTGAACCTTGGAAATCCAAGTTTCAAAACTTCAGTGTGTACTGTTATACCTTTCTTAATATATGAAAGTGGGGGCGTAACAGAAAGGAAACTATATTTAACGTTTAACTAGATTATTATATTTTATCAAGGAATTTTCCTAAATACACCGGCAGGCCCTAGCATTGCCTATCTATCTCTCTAAACAAACTACCGTCACTTTTCCTTCCAAAGCGTATTTCAAACTTGCTTGACTGTTCGAGAGTAACCATCGATAATATATTACCAGCCAGTCAACGTAAGTTTGACACATGCAGATAACCTCTACAGTACTATACGTTATACTAACGGTCTGTGTGAGTATACTAAATAGCCATACTCAGCATACTGAACTTTAGAAAGAAACTGACACACATAGAGTGACAGGAACGAGTGCCGTACCTTTTCTAAAAATGTATCGGAATGTACTTCCCTCACGCGACCGTCTTTCTTTGAAAACCTTTTTGCTAAATAATAAATTAGCTAATAGAAGTAAATGAAATAACTAATTATATTGTTACAGCTACAATGTCACTGAACTGAATATTTTTTTACAGGAAAAAATATTCGGGATATTCGTTGGAGTCACGATTACATTTCCGCCTGCACTCAAAGCTAGAAGTTGTCAAGAATGGCAGCCCCAGTGCGAGTCCAAGCCAACGTGCAAGTACCTCTTAAAGCGACACCACATTGACACATGGTACGCACGGCGAAATATCAAGCTATACATTTCCAGTATAAGCTGACTTCTCGTTGTACGGAAAGCCTATAAAATGCGAGGTCGGCTAAAACTGAAAATGTATAGCTTGATATAGTCGTCGTGTGTACTAATTATGTCTAATAATATCATTTCTACGCTCTCTTATGAAACTGTTAAGAATATTCCGTGCTTAAATAATAATATTATAATCGACAAAAATGTATTAAATTGGTATTTCTTGTGGATAGACAAGAAATTATTTATGAGATAATTATGAAGTATATGCAAAAAAAATGCAATTTATGGTACTGGGTGGATTTTTGAGACGGGGCAGTGAGGGTTGGTACCTTAACCGTTGTAGTTACAGAAAAACGGTCTATGGAGATCGGCCTTATTTTTTTCAGAAATTTTCTTCTCCTTTCACAGATTTGAAAAAAAATTGGTACTGATAGCAAGAAAATGGGCCTTTTTCATAAAAACTATTTTTGATGCTAACCGATCCCGTTTCTTATAAAAAAACCTATCGGACCAACTGAGGTTTGAGTACTAGAAAAGTCAGAAATCGCATAAAACTGTTTCCATACATTTCGTAAGAAATGAGACTTCCAACTTAGTTTTCTATGATGATTAGACTGACCGCTACAAAAGTCGGAAATCGCAAAAAAACTTTTCGAATACAAGTCTAAACGTTCTAAACTATTGAAGGACATTTTACTCAAAACTAAATAAATCACAAGCAACAAATTATCTATATTCTTTTCTCAAAGTAAATAAAATTATAACGCGTTTTCGTTCGAAATCGGAAGATATTTTTTTTATTTTTTACACTTATGTCCAGTTTCCATTGTAGCGGCCAGTCTATCCTTAATAACAAAGTAAGTTGGGACTGTTGGGAGTCTCACTTCCTACGAAATGTATGTGCTATTTTCCTTGCGATTTCTTACTTTTCTAGTATTCAAACCTCAGTTAGTCCGATAGTTTTTTGATCCTTACAGGATCGACTAGCATCAAAAAAGTTTTTGTGAAAATGGCTCATTTTCTTGCTGACTGTAATATTTTTTTAATCTGTGATTGTAGATCAAAATTTCTCAATAAAATAAGTATGGTCTCCTAAGACCATTTTCCTGTAGCTACAACGGTTAACGTACCTGCCCTTACTGCCAGTGTTGCCAGATGACCGCCTCGCGTTCTCCCCAAATATTCCCCGAAATCCCCCCAAAATTCAGGTTTTGAAGGAAAAATCCCCCACAAATGGCAAAATATTTATTAATTAATGAAATACAATTTTATGCTATTTCAGCAATAGCTTTCACTACTGTATATTTTTATTAAAGCTTTCGGAATATTTATTTATTCAATTGGATGCCTGAAGATTGTAATAACTTGTGCTGGGAATATTTTCTTTCGTGAAAACGTCATTGATAACGCTGCGCAAAATGTATTTTGGAACTATTGATATAATCATCATTTTCCCGGATTACAGTTTTGATAATAAAAATCCCCCAATTCCCTAAAAACCCAGCTTTTTCCCTCCAAATATCCCCCAAAAAATATTGTCCCGCATAACAATAAAAAAAACAAATTTGGGGGGATTCGCCCCAGTCTGACATCACTGCTTACTGCCCCATTTCAAAAATCCATCCTGTATTGTGTAATGTGTAAATTAAATCTTATGTCTTCAATTATGTTTATTCGAAATAAGTATGTATATAATGAAATTTTACAATCATGTATAATTATATTTTCGTATTGTAGGATATAATCTCTCAAACATACATGAAGAGCATTTTAGGTATACTTACATCATAATCGGTAGTAGATAATTACTTCCATTAAGGCTCGTACACACTGGCGCGGCGCGACGCCTAACACAAAGGCACCACGTGTCACGCGACGAGCGGCGCCTTTGTGTAGCGCTGTCGCATCGCGCCTTTCTGTGGGAGCCTTTGCCTCAAAGTACAACACTGTCGCAATTACCTAGAAACTTTTCGCATATCACTACACTCAACAACCACTTACAAGCGATATGCCACATATTTTGTATAAGCTACAGCGTGTATCAGAAAGGTGTGGTCATATTTAAGGGTGAGGTACATACAGAGCGTCAAAATAAACACTTCTCCGTGGGATCAACATTGTAATCGCGAAAACATAATCAGCCGTATACATTTAGGTCGAATAGGTATTGAAGTTTTGTGTGGGACAGTTGGTCCCACGGAGAGAGTTTTTCAGTTTATGGTCTGGACCACACCTGTCTGATACATGCTGTATCATTTTTATTAATCATTGTTACGTCTATTTTTAATGTCTAATCTAATGTATTGCTTTTGCGAACTTGTTGAATCGGTCCTGAACCTTCCGCAATTTCTCACAATTCCTTTCTCTTCGTGTTATTTATTTTTAAATAATTATCTATATTCAGAATAATGCATAATTATAATATAAGCTAAACATACATTACTAATTAATTATATAAAACTTAGTTCAATTTAAATAATTATACATTCAGTACAAGACCTTGTGATGATAGAGGATCTGAATTTTATTTTCGTACTTTTAGTTGTAACATAGTATCTATTCGTGTAATATTTTCGAGTGTTTATATATTTTTGTATTTAATGATTCTGTATCGCGTCCATTACTTAATTAGGTAGATCACAAATAAGCTGCGCTTCCGGAGAATTTCTCCGAGCTTATAATTATTATGTATATAACTGATTTAAAATATCTCACCTTTTTTAGGGTACTTACTAACATATTAGTGTCAAAAAATTATATATATTATGGGGTAGTTACCACAAGCATAGAGGATGGGAGAGAAATATATATTAGTAATTCTTTCTCATTGGATTTCCGAGTAGACAAACAATATTTAAGAAATCACGAGTCTATTTTGTAGTGAAATGTCACAAATACATTTTATATGGTCAAAGTATATTGACCTTTATCGGCAGCCTACATGTATATTCAATATAAAATACTATTTTCATAATAATGTATAAACGTCTAATAGAAAATATATAGAACAAATCTCAAATTATTGAAATCTCGGTGTTGCAGTATATTATTTATTTGGTACAAAGGTTGTAACTTTTGGCAGTTAGATTATAGTTCAGCCTCAGGCTTTTATAGGATAAGTAATATTTTTTTAATAAGTAATTATTTTTTTCCCAAATAAAAAGGATGGAATATTTAATATTTATTATCGTTATCTAGCTTGTTTTGAGGTGATGCTAGGAAATAAGATTAAAAGACATGGATGATCCCGTCGAGTTTTCTTTAACAACATACAATATCGATGTGAACAGTTCTGATTACAAAACTATAAAGTATGTCGCCTTAGATTAATTTCACGTAAAGCTACTCGAGAGATGTCTACCTTTTGAACAAAACCACGAGATCAAGGTTTTTTCTAGTATATAATATTGCAACATTCCACGGTGAAACATCTTAGTTAGATAGAATCTGCAGCAACTTGACAATAAATCAAACCCATTTATTCAAAACCTTTCCGTACTGAACATGAAAGTAAAATAACAGGGCTGTGAATGACATCAAATAGGTTCAAACTAGCATAGAACAAAATTTCCACTCTACTACGAGATCACAAAGTAAAGAGTGTTTATTATTTCCGTAAGCTAAGTTTTTATTTTGTTGAATTAATCATTAGTGTGATATGGGGTGATAGTAAATAAGTAATTCAATTAAAATATGTATATAGTTAAAATATGTATATGTGCTTATAATTTATTTATTCCAATAAATGTATTCGTTTACAACTCGAGATTTACGCAAAATCTTGTTGGGCAACGTTAAAAATGTAGTTATTTGCGCTAAATACATATTGCATTGCCATTTCTTAAGTTATAAACTTATAAGTGTTAAAACTATGAAAGTCATAAATGACTAAACACTTTGGCTGGCAACTTAAGATATTTTATATTTACAAATCAAATACCTACTTGAGTACACTAGAGCAACGTTTTTTTTTTTTAATAATTAATACGTGATATTTACACAACAATGTGTATTAGTCGCAAATAACGTCTCAGACATAAAAAAAAAACATATTTCTGCTGTCTTAATCACTGTGTTATCTGCACGCGTAGCATGACCACCATAGAAACGGGTTTTGTCGACAGAAGAATAGACAAAATAGGAGACTGTAGAAAAAAATCTTTAGAAATCTGTTAACAATCTATCATTTTGTCTATTCTTCCGTCGACGAAACGCGTTTCTAATTCTATGGTGCTTATGCTACGCGTGCTGGAGAGCAAGAGGTATATATTACTCAAAATCAGCTCTACTGGCATTGAACCTAAATTAATTTGCATAATTACTCAAGCGAAATGCGATGTTACAATGTATCTTGTTGTTGTGTTTTATATTACTTGTCAAATATAAAACAATTAATTATAATATTTTTATTGTTGTCACTTTTAATTAAAGATAAGGCTATAACGTAAACACGATGACCGTGTAAACAATATATTCAATCAAGCCAACTAGTCCAACTACATAATAACTTATTTGAAAGGAAGCTGATGCCCTTATCTGCGAGACAGTGACAGTTATGTAAAGGATGTATTTAGCATACAGGTTAACTAATAAAATGTATACATTTTATTCGTAAAGACAACAACAAACGTGGGTTATCAAATATTATATTTTTGTAACGAAAAAGGTGTACTTTGTCTTAGATAAATAATTAATTATTGTGTAGAACTTTTGTTGCTGATTGTACCTTAGCACCACAGAATGTGATGTTTATCATCTCTTTAATAAACATAATATTAATACTATATAAAGAAACGGTTAAAAAAGAAATCACAGCATTTACTTTATTATCGTGAATTTGAGAATCGACACCTGATCATCTCCTGTAACGCGGCGGGTACTCTTCGCTTTCTGGCGGCAAATTACTTATTAAAATATTTTGGTATGCAAAATTATAACTAAAATGTTGATATTTATAGATTGGATGAAAATAAAGATTTTTATTTTATAGGTGTCTTATTTTTAACCAACTTCAAAAAAGGGGGTTCTTTGAATGGCAATGGGGTTCTTTGGTGACTTAGCCTAGCCTAGGGTTCTAAGCCCTTTGCAAAATATAGGTCCTTAAACTACTTACATATATTCACGCCTTTTTAGGTGTTCTTCCATAGGTGCACAGTTTACCTCTTCCGCTTCGATCACGTACAAACATCAATAAGACCTCTAGGTCCAGTTTAAACTAAAATTATATATCAAAGACATGAGCTTAAATAATAGGTTAACCGATAGACCTAGACACATGATGAAACAAATTCCAGGACGGCAATTTGTTAGATTAGAACCATTATTTGCCATTCTTGCTTATTTATTATAAATGTATTACCTACGCACCCTTACATTTATCATAATCCACATAACGGTATTGCACGAATAATGCGCAATCCCTTCCCATCTGATGGTGTGACTGACACTGGCATGGCCACCATCAGGGATTTTAATGTTGATAACACAAAAAACAATTCGAAATTAGTCGCCAAATATCAGAATTAGTCGGTCACTAGTTCAACAGTTATAAGAGCTTATAGGTGGCCGATCTGGGGAGCGCCTACCCCAGCTTGGCCTATTTTAATCTCAAAAGCTAGAGCACCTAGCGAAGATGTGTTTCCTTCCAAATTTAGTCGGAATTAGTCGCCAAATATCAGAATCTCTCGGTCACCGGTTCAAAGGTTATAAGCGTTTCTACGAGTAGCTTTAAATTCCCCAGTTAATGATAATTCTGTTGTTATAAATAATTCGATCCAGCCTGTCTCACCTTGCTGTCCTCCCCTCATTGACGCCCTAAGCCGAGGTCCGCACCCCACAGGGGGTGCCCTTAGCGTGCGGTCACTTAATAATTTAAGAAATTCGGCCCTGGCTGGAGGCCAGTAAACTTTAAGGCACCCACAGGATAGTCCGGTTAAGTAACCACGACATCAGAGGTCACAACCACGAGTTGCAAAACATTAAAAAAAAAACGTGTTTTGTGAGACTGAACCAGTGGTGCAAACGTGAACTACATCTTACTTGATTTCCGCTACTAAGTCGGAACTTATATCTAAGACATATTTTTTTTTTGTTTAGATGGCCCCGGTTCCCCTCTTTCCCCTCCATTTTTCGTAAACTCTTCGATCTAGCTCTTGGCCTATACCTTAATAATTGAACTCATTATATCTTCTAAACTAAGACCCGACTAAATCTGTGACTTGGTGAAAAATTGCGACAAATTAGCGACTACATTTGGGAGAAAACAGATCTTCGCTAGGTTCCCTGGTTTTAGAGATATAAATGTGTCCAAGCTAGGGTAGGCGCTCCCCAGATCGACCATCCTATAAGCCCTTATAACTTTTGAACAAGTGACCAACTAATTCAGATATTTGGCGACTAATTAGCGACAATTTTTTTGTGTTATCAGAATGAATATCCCTGATGGTAGCCGGGCCAGTGTCAATCACGCCATCTGATGTTAGATAGGCGAACTTACATGAGCCGTGTGACGTGTCTTAATATAAGAGCTCGTTGTGCGATTACGCTATCGTCGCTCGCGTTGTGTTTATTAGCTCAAAAACTAGATGACTAGAGTTTTAACTTATATAAACTTAAAAGGCGAAGATACGTTACTTGATCACAGCGCGCGGTCCTACTAATCTAAGTCCAATGGACGCAGTGGCACTCACGTCAGTCACTCACACGCTGACCATCGTCTGAACAACGCATGTCGATACAGGTCAATAATTTCCGTTTATACAGATAAATACGCATCAAAATTCCTTCTTCTGTTTTTAATAAGTATTCTAATCACTCAAGAAAGAATAAAATAAGACACACGGGCTTACTTAACACGCGTAAGTACCTACAGTCAAAAATGTTAATTCGTTGAAAATAATTATTTATTGTTGGCTTTGCCATGTTTGCGAGAGCGACACAGATTATACAAAAGAGATGTGGGTGACACGATGCGATGCATCGCTAACTTAGATACCTCAATATCATTCATAAACGTAAACATTCGTCGGCTAACGCGTTTGCGCATGCACGACTGTGTCGGGTCCTATCTCTGTCCTTGTCTATCGGTAACTGTAAGTATGCAACTGCGATCACAGATGTGTGAGTTTCGTTGCATGTAGTTGTGCACCGAGCTTAGTGATTTCGCATATCACGTTAGAGCGTAACGTATGAAATAGAATAGAATACTACCTACGTAAAGTACCGGTGTATCGTTTCCTTTTAAGTTTATCTAAGAACTCAAAGCATTTATTTAAAAAAAAACAATTAATTATAGGCACTTTTGAATTGTCAAGGCGTTAGTCAGTCAGGAAGATGAAGCTAGTTAGTTGCCCATTCCAAAGCGTAGTAGGTTATTATCGAGAAGAACGGGCAAGAAAGCCCACAATAATATAGTCGTTACATCATTCATTTTGAAATTATACATATTGTGAGAACGATGTAGAAATATGTGCACGGTAAAAGCGTTCTTAATAAAAATATAAATTAAAAAAAAAACTTCATAAATTAAAATAAGCCGTGGCAGCTATGAGATGATCAGCTCCTACTGACGGCGGCCGTTCACGAACATGACGCATGGATCAACATCATTCAGCTCAACCATGTTGAAGGGAGCTAAATGATCCAACACATGCGCCACCATCAGCGAGACATTTGAGTGAGCATGCCATACTCTCAGCCGCGGCACATTCAGACGTACCCAATATATTAGTCTATGGTACCCAGTAAATGGTAGCTTTAAAATAGGTACCTAGCTCGCACACATGCCATGTGCTACGCAATTATACAATACTAAGAGATTTAATTTATTCAATGCAAATTTTACAATCTTCAGTAGCTCCAACAATAGGTATTTTCGAATGCTAATTAGTTATGCGCCCTTGTGGAGCAGCACCCTAATTACGTAACACACTATCTATCACAATCTGAGTCATTTGGAAGCCTATTGCTAATCCATTGCTTCATATATTCGAAAAATGTGTCTGCTCAACAACGTAAATAACGCAATGAATGCTGTTGAACTGTCAAAATTAAACCCATTCCTACTGTTAGTGTGTTACGTAATTACCCCACAGGACCAGCTTTGAGCCAAGCTATTTTGTCAGCGACGTAATCGCCCAACTTATGTTGGCTGCATAGTGTGCGTTTTACACAAGATTTAAATTTCGTTTCATTCAGTTGGATTATGTGACATTTAACATTTTGTAATAGTACCCCATGAAGGATGACTCTACTTTAGCCAATATTACCACGTTATCACATATCACAAAATCCTACTATTAGTTTATGTGTCCATCTGTAACAATGTACACACGGCTACATATCAAGCTATACATATCCAGTTTTAGCTGACATCGCATTGTATAGGCTCTTCATACAAAGAGATGTCAGTCTATACTGGAAATGTATAGCTTGATATGTAGTCGTGCGTACCTACAATGAGAAGTCAGCATAGACCTACTGGAAATGTATAGCTTGATAATAGTGTAGTCGTGCGTACAAAAAAGGACTTCCATAAAATAAGTATATTATTTTAATCTATTATTGAAATAAACATACATCTCAATCTATTTGCTTAGCCTTTTTCCAACTATGCTGGGGTCGGCTTCCAGTCTAACCGGATGCAGCTGAATACCAGTATTTTACATGGAGCGACTGCTTATCTGACCTCTACAACCCAGTAACTGGGTAACACGATACCCATTAGTAAGACTGGTCGTCAGACTTATGGACTTCTAACTACCCGTAACGACTGTCAAAGATCTGCACCCGGGACCAACGGCTTAACGTTGCTTTCCGAGGCGCGGAGGGGTCTCGAGATGTAAGGAATACAAACCGACCTTGGCAAGCGTAGCTTGACCTTCGATCGACCTATTAATTTTAGAATGTATGTCTTGTGGCAGGAAACAGGGATCATGCATGATTATCATCGTGGTTTAAAGTAGAATTAATTACTTACGTTACTAGACCATAGTTATTATTATGTTAGACACAGAAAAAGATACTTCGATAAGAAATAAGATATCAACCAATAAAATTATTATATAAACGTCTAGCTCCTTAACTATAAATAATAGCTGAAAATACACGAGGACAGTGTTTCGGGATGTCCTTGAAAAGGACGTCAATTATTTTTGTGCCTCTATTCTTGTGCCATCGTATATTTGTGTTTACCAAAGGACTAATAGATGGCGCTCGGGTTGACAATACGTCTTTCTAGTTTTCTGTATTCGAATAAATTAAATCATGATTTTTACTTTCGCTGCACTTAACGTGTAGGTAGTGGAATTAAAATCGTAGATAATTTTTCGAAAACGGTCGCTACTCGTTAGCAAATAGTGTCGTACCGACAAGAGGGCAACATGTCCTGAGGCGTTTATGAAGAGTGGAGATGTATTCCACGGCTATCAGGACAATCCCGAAGTATGGTCAAGATCCCTACCAGCATCTTACTGGAATACTTTCTTCCTCCGAGCATGTTTGCTCTTGCGAATCTCCACTCCAGCCGGCCAATAAAGGCAAGCCAAAGGTGAGTAACAATACTTCTTCCGGAAGATAAGTCCGTGGGGTCGCTACTGCCCAACAGCTCGTCACATGCTGCCCTGCGGATTTCTGTACCTCTCTTAGTCCGTGTCCTCACTGTAGACCTGTTTCGGCAAAGTAAACTATCGCGGAACAGACCTAGGAGTCCAGGAGCGCGCAAGCCTCACCACGACGTCAACGTAGAGATACGGCGGTGGGGTTATTATTTTTATTAGTACAAGCTTTTATTTAGTTTCACCTGTCCCGGTGTATGTCTGTAGTCAAATCTTGAAAGTTAAATTTGACCTTCTTCCTGGTTTCCGATTGAGCTAAAATTTTGCACGCATATGTAAATCGGATGACAATGCAATATTATTGTGACACGGAGCTGATCTGGTGATGGAGCCGGAAGGTGGCCATGGGAACTATGTAATAAAACGACGCAACCCCATCGGGTTTGGGCTCGTTTGATTCGTCTTGACAAGTTATCTGGTTCTAAATAATAAATATAACCGAATTGAGAACCTCCTTCTTTTTTAAGTCGGTTAATAATAAAAATAAATAGACCAGATAAGTATAACACTTCAAGATAAAGTTACTAAAGTCACATATTTCATATATTGCAGTCCCTCACATAATTTACAAAAAACAATAGGTAACAAAATCAGTAGATATACTGAACTGAAAGAAGAAGTGACCAGAAAGAATTAGAAGGCAGGAAAATGTCTACGTAATACCCATTGTTGTCTCCACGACGAGTGTTATACCCAATCACCACCACCACAGCCTTAAAGTAATGGACCTGAAAGACTCAATTTACATAACACTCCAAAAAAGCCGCAATTTTAAACACCTGCTGAATAGTTAGAGAGTTCATGCAAATTGAGGAAAATGAAAATTACTCCTCATAACATTACAACTACGTAATTAAAAAAATCACCACACACGCGCTACATTGACTTGGCTTGGGCCCGTTAATGTAGCTTATATTAGCCAAAGAGCTTAGAAACAAAATTTGTTCACAATAATAATAAAAAAAAAAAATATACTGAACTACTTAGTTATTTAACATCATAAATAATAAAAAATACACCAGTTTCTTTTTAATCTTGCTTTTATTCGTTGTTAATAAAAAAGAACTAACAAGTTAAAAATCATTTTATTCCGATTGGACACAAGTTATTTTGTACTGCTTAACTTTTAACTTTAAACGATAATGAAGCTCCTTTATCCTTGCTCTCCTGTATTCTTGTGCTCCTTGTTACCTTTAGTCTAGGTGGCAGCAACACCACTGGCATGCAAGCAAGTGTCGCGTAGATATTATGCAATGGTCCTTCTTTGAGACTTCATGGCCTCATCTTTTTAAGAAGAGCGAATATTTAGAAAGCTGCGGTACACATTACAGTGATTAACACATTAGCTAATTCAGTGAATTAGGTACCAAATCAGTTACTGAAACCGTCTGCACATTAAAATGCGACAAAGATGGACGTTTGGCGACCTGTCTTCTTTCTAATTTGACTACTTTATAGGAGGCAAACATGCTGGTTGCGATAACACGTGTCTGAATTCAATAAATAGTGTCCGACCGAAACACGATTTTCTGCCGAAACCGAAATCGTAACAGAACCTTATGAAGAAAAAGTGAGTTAGATTGACGTTATTTTCTGAAGTTTTGGGCAAAACCGAAATCGAAACCGTACCTTCGGTTGGACACTATCAGTAACTGAGCCATTTAGAAGACTAAATTCAGCAAAGTGGAATAGCCCATTTACTAGCGGAAGAATAGAATAACGGAGTACTAGGAAGCTTTAGTCTAGGTAGGGAGGGGTCGTTAAGCCAGGAAACGTTAGAGAACTGTGACCATCACACACGTGACATGAGTGTTGTGCCGACTGCTGTGCCAGCTTGCCATGCTAAGTGCAGCGGCGGCGGCGGGCGTATTGGTAAGTATTGCTCGGTTGCGGAACCCCCCCGGTTAGGTTAGAAGTTAAGAACCGTGACCACACTCAGTCCACGCACAAGCCGAGGAAGCGTGTCATGTCGGGACGAGTTTGATGCGCTAGGGAGAGCCACAAAAATCACAGAATGGTTTTATCTATTCCGTGATAAAACCGTCTAGAGGTATTTGCTTTTAAGGCTCATTTTGTGAACCCCGTTTTTTTTTTTGATAGGCCAGTTAATTTACTAGTGTGAACTCTATTACCTAAGGAGGCAACAATATTTAAGATCATCTGTTATAAATCGCGCGGTCACTATGCGGCCAAAAGCAGCCACCGGTGTCCGCGCGCACGCACTGTGTTCAAATCTCAAAAACATATACTATAATTTAAGCTATGATTCTATTTTTCTCTCGTTTTATTTCTAAGGGATAAATAAACCAATTGAGATAAAAAAAAAGATGAACTTTCAAAAAAGTTTTGTCGGTTACATCGTATAGCTACGGTAAGAACCGGATGAGGGACGCACGGAACCGGGAAGTATGCAAGAAAAAGGGGAGGCCTATACCCAGCAGTGGGTGATTCCGAGCTGAAAATGATGATGATGAAAATGACGAAACGCGCGGCTCCCCGGAATAAAATTACGAAAATCATTCCGCATGGACCGTGGCAGCTATCGGTGTCTGCTAGTAAATATCTGCCTTACTATGTGTATTTTCGATCAAAATATATTAAATATATACAGGGTGGCCCACGAAACGACATCCAAAGGAAAATTTTAAAAGCCTCTCTCCAAGAGCTTCTCGAAGCACCCCCATGTATGTTAAGCGACTATTAATAGTTTAGGAGCTAGTCGGCGTTTAGTAATATTTAGGAAATTCTCACTTGACTTCATTGTTTTTTTTATTTTTCGTTACTTGTGTCGCTATTTTTGGAAATATCTTATTCTTCTATAATTCCACTACAATAGGTACTAATATGACCTACTTTTCGGGACATCAGAGTTCGAACATGGTAGGTAAGGCGAAAAGCAATATGTTCATACTTAGTAGTACTAAAGTATCGTATTTGTTCAAGTTTAGTTGAGGAGTTCCTAGGGCCACTGTCCGGCTGCACCATCAGACCAACTCTATTGTGCCATATTATTGCATTGTCACCAAAGTTACATAAGTATACCAAAGAAGAATGGCAGGACTCCATGAAATTTGGGTGTTGCACTTAGACTTCGCGTACATTCGTACAAATACTTACAAAAGATAAATCTCGGTCAAATTAAGATAAAAGGCATATCCATAAGGATAATCACAGTATATTTTTTTAATATTGGGTTTCGCCAGAAAAACGTTTGAAGAGCAGGTGGCTCCGTATAAACAGACCCCTTGACAGTAAACCAAAGAGCACATGCGGTAAACAGTATATGAATGTAAGATGGCGGAAATGAATAGTTCTTGGTTCTAGATAGGCCAATGAAGAGAAAAGTGGCATTTTCTAGCTGTAGCTGACTTTTGTATATTAAACGCTCTACACATTGGACCACTAGAAGAGCGTCGTGTCCTTTTCAATTCCATATACTTTCATGCAGACATACTTTCCTAATTACCTTATGATCAGACATCGGATATTCGGATGCATATTTACCTAAAGTTAATTTTTAGCTGTGAAAGTATGGAAGTGGCTTCTCAAAATATATTGTTTTGTAAAAAATCTGATGCATATTTATTTCAAATTAATGTTTAACCCCCGATGCAAAGATTTTTTTATTTAGATGCGATTTATTTTCTTTATGCAGCTTACTTAATAAAAAATCTAATGCGTACAAAGTAAAGTCTAGTAACTGTTACATATAAGTTATGTACATACTCTCATTCAACGAACGCTTCTGAAATTAACCGACACCAAAGCTGCCATTCTTCTAGCAAGTGCATGAACAATGAATTACTGACTCCAACTGGAAACACCTGCAATACTTAAGCAAGTAAGTATGAAAATATGTATTGTGTTTTTCGCTTACCCACCACGATCGAACTCCGATTTCAGCAAAAAGTGTCCCGAAAGTACCAGTTATACTTGTATTGTTTTTGAAAGCTGAAGATCCGTGAAAGTTTTCAAAACTTTGTGGGGTCAATGCCATCTTTTTTGAATGCCTTAAATTCTGAAATGAATTTTGTCGAGCAAAAAGTTTCCCTTTGGGCTAAGTTTTGTCACTGGGTGATGTTTAGACAGACAATATTTTTATTGATTGTAGATCATATCTTTTTTTAATGATAAAAATATCCCAAAAATTATTAAAAGCCGTCTAGCTCCTGAGCTATAAATAATCACTGAACATAACATGGCGATGCTTCGAGAAGCTCTTAGGGAGAGGCTTTAAACATTTTCCTTTGGATGTCGTTTCCTGAGCATTAGATTATTGAGAATAGATATTAAAACACAACAGTAAATTACCGTTTTTCCATCTTCAGTGCGGCTCAAGCAACAAATGCATTGGCACCCACTGAGGCTGCCACGGGGTTCAACGCGAATACCATGTTTCAAAATACATTTTGGAAGTAGACTTATCTACGAATATTATTAATTATTCATCCCACTTTCTTTCACGACAACAATCAAGAAAATTATACACTATCTATTACAAATAACAAAAAAAGGGGGAACAATAAGCTGTAAGCAACAATGTAAGCTAGGCAACTTCTTGTTTCTTTAATTATTCATGTTCATGGCATTTAACATAATAAGTTTAATTTATTAAAACTTTATGCAAGAACCTCTTTTCTGTTAAAATCAAATAAGCATGGCCGTCGCGTTAAAAAACTAAATGATTTTAGTTCGATTTTTAGATTGACGTCAGTCAGATTTATTCAATACAATTGAAGACAAAAGAAAACCGACTGGCCGCTGGTGTTGGACGTGACTGTCGTTATTTTGCGACTTTGTTATCGGATTCGTAAATATATTCCCTGAAATACCTATTACTACTAAAATGAGTGAGCCAATGAAGTCTGTTTCTGCCATGAACAAATTGTACATAGGCAACTTGCCCGTTGAAGCCGACGAAGTAGCAGTGAGACAGCTATTTGCTGAACAGAATTTGACTGTTGCTGATATATCTGTAAAGAGAGGTGGTTACGCTTTTGTCGATTTTCCTGATCAATCAGCTGCAGATCGGGCCATAGATAAACTGCATGGTAAGTAAAATATGTCCCTCTAAAGATATCGTTGCGTAGAGATTAGTAAGAATGTGATTTTGCCTTTACCAGTCTTTACCAATTTATTAACGAGATTTTAGGAATAGTGCGTTTTGGACCACAATTAATGTAGTCGTAGCACAATGCTTGTACGGAAAAGATGACAAAAACTTGTCAAATCTATTTAGGTACATTTCATGTTATTTCTCTATAATGCGCAAGTTGTATCGTGTTATGTGCTGATTTGCGGCGATTCCTAGGGAAGGCCTATGTCGGCAGATGTGCAACTGGCTGAACCGACCACCTAGTTTTTAGTGGGGTGAAGTGTATCAATCGAATCCTACTCTTCTTCACAAGCATATGTACGTACCTACTTCATATTGTACGTCTTTAATAAAGCTTCATATGTTTTTCAGGTTATTCGTATTGTGGCCTGCCCCTGATTGTTGAGCCTTCGGTTGCTAACAAGAAAATGTAAGTACATGACGAGCTAGTTGCGCTATTACATAGATACATCAAGCAAATGGAATCGATTGGAAAGAAGTATCTCGAACGATCTTTTCCCTGAAACTTTCCAGAGAAGGACGCCTACCTTTGTTTACGTGGTTTTGGATTACACCCCATTGTTCACACTGAACAATGGAATAAGAATACACGACGCAAATAGAAGCACCTATACTAGTAATAAATAACTAAACTCTCCTCATATTTTCCGTTTTTCCGATTTGTCTAGGATTAAATATTTCGGTATCAACTGACTTGTAACAATAACAAGCGTTCTATAATAGGTATATTTCTATCGATCTTCGCTCATTTGGAGAAACATCGACGTAAATGTAATATTTTCCAAAAATGAGTTGTCGATATAAATATATTGTGCTCGAAAAAAAATTGAGGACCAGAGGCGTGAAATATATATTTTGGGATTTATCAACATTTCAGAGCGAGACGGTAACAGATTACAAAAAAAAAATTACTTTAAATCACTCTCCTGTAAAATTTTAAAAGCAGCTGTTACGTCGATGTTTCTCCAAATGAGCGCTATGTCTTAATGCATGTCATTGGTTTGGCAGATTTGCTCATTCTGCTTTGTAATTTTTTCAGAGTCAACGCACCTAATCTTCAAAGCGCAAGTACCACTCAGCTGAAGGAGGGCAATAATGACTCTCTCCCAGGAGGTTGGCGGTAAGTGAGCTTTTATGTACCCAAATCCTGCTAAATTTAAGTTGAAGAAAAATAACTGCTATTATTTCTACTGTTAAAAAACAGAGGGGTAGCTCGGGATACCGGTTTGCGACAAGCGAGTAAACTGCTGGGCGTACTTTACCAGTTATGATTGTGTACAACAGTTTTTCGGCAACCGTATTTACTTAACTAAAACCACTGTTTGAACTGAACCTATGAATATTTTTTGTACTTCTTAACCACACTGAATTCCTATACTTAACTCTGGTTGGTATCTATAGCTACTTAATCAAAAAAAATACAATTAATTCACTGGCAGACGATATCTACTTATTAAAAAGATACAATTAATTCACTGACAGACGACGCTCGAAGATGAAAATGAATTTCAAGCATGAAATTTTGCACTCCTTCAACTTGCAGTTCCTTAGATAAAGTAAAGTCTAAAGTCAGTAATGAAGGATATTTGAATAGTCTACTCCAAAATGAAAGGGGGATTTCGTTTGTATGAAAATACTTATTCCTTGGGTTTATAAACTTGAAACTTGGTACTAATACGTACTTAAATATGCTATAAGATTTGACATTATTAGTTTTTAAGACTTTAGGTGTTAAAGTTTGAATAGAAGAATCTTAACGCGCAGTCCGATTAATTTGAAACTTGGTATTTATGTTCTTGATTATCTATGTATACCTATCTTTTGCTTGCAATATATTATGGCATAATATGAAAACTTTAAAGACCTGTTTAATCCACATTCATACAAACAACTACGTTGAGCTATTGATACAATAAGATTATTATGGTATCTACTGGTACGTTATGGCGCCAACAAAGTATTTTGTTGACGCCAGATGGGCAAAGTGGAAAGCTGGGCCATAATAAATAATAGAGCAATTAATGAGAAGTAAATGTCAAATGGCTTAGAAATTACTTCTTATTTACCTTGACATGCACAGTAATTTCTTAAAGACCAAATATTACCTCGGCAAGTTGTTTTGTTGAAATAGGGGTTTGTACTTCATATTTTTTTTTTTTTATACTTAAATGGTCATTCAGTTTTTCGCCAGTTTACATTCTCGCCAGATTTATTAAAGACTCGGTGTTTGCAATCATCTTGACCCTTATACGTATAGATAAAAAAAAACCTTCATTTTCACACCAACTCCAACACACCATGTACCAGGTACGAAACGTGGGTAAGTATTTGATATAAATATCTTTGTAAATACTTAATCAAAAAAGGTAAAATTAAGTATTAAAAAACAATACTTATAATCAGCTATGAAAATGGAAAAATTGACTTGTTGTTACTAGAGTTGAATGTTGACTGGAACTTTAGAACATACATTTCCTCGCCATGTAATGAAGTAACCAAGGTACACTTACAAAACAAACAATACCATTCTAGGCATTTTCTTACTAGCGTTTGTATAAGTATCGAAGTCCGAGTTTAGACTGAAATGCTGTACCCCCCATATTGTTCAAGTGAGTACTTATAAGTAAACACTGCTACTCACCCGTTTTTCAATAGTGTAATTGATGCTGGTGTGAGAAGATCACTCAAAAGAGAGAGCAGTGGTTTATCGTTTTGTTAATACTAATATTCAATCGAGTAGGTACCTACAGACAGGTTTTTGCCGTATTTGGTAGGTGGAAAACATATTTTGGCAATTTATTATGTTGTGAACCTCGGTAAGTACCTTAGGCTTAACGAAACATCCAAGTTTGCGAGTTTGAACACCTGGATTTTTCGACAGTACCGAGGTACACACCAAATTTATAGAACATAATTATTTTATTATCCGAAAATTGTACCTCACCTTTTGTATGGCTAAAACCCTTTACTGACTAACAAATGAGTTCAACTTGCATGCAATGTGTTAGTTATTCTTGTATAAAGAGTGGTAATTTGAGATGGGGGGCAGTATGGGTGCGGGGTGCCCGTCTTAACTAACCATTGATGCAACATCAAAACGTTCTGACGAGAATTTTGGCGGTGTTTATTAAATGTGCATGAGTATACCGTACAGATACGGGTTTTGAGGTACGCGTACGGTTAACTGGAAACAATTCTCACGTTTTATTTTATGATTCTGTTTTGTATTAGGATCTCAACACCCGGTCCGAATTGAGAATTTAAAGTTGACAACTCGTCAAACTCTACTTTAATCATTACTTAAGGGGAAAGCTTGCGAAATTCAAAATTTATTTCCAAAACACGTAAGAAATTTTGAATTTTGGGGGCTACATTGAAGGAATCACCTTAAGTAATGCTAAAGTAGGGTTTGACAAGTTCTCAACTTCAAATTCTCAATTCAGAAACCGAGTGAAAGACTATCAGACCATAAGAGGTTAGCACAGCTTTTTTAACCTACCTATGTAGATAGTAGGGTGGGTAAGTTATTTATAAAAGTTGCTTAAAATTAAGATAACTTTAAACGTCAAAGTGTAGGTACGGTAAATCAGACGTTTAATCAATTCCTACAAAGTTTATATAATACTAGGCCCACGGCTTCGCCCGCGTGGAGGTCGGACATTATCCCACGGGAACGTACTACCGGGATAAAAAGTATCCTGCATGTTAATCCGGGTTATAATCTATGTGTTCCAAATTCCATCCAAATCCGTTCAGTAGTTTTTGCGTGAAAGAGTAACGAACACCCATCCATCAATCCATCCTCACAAACTTTCGCATTTATAATATTATTAGTAGGATTAGTAGGATAGATTAGTAGGAAACCCTAGTGTGTGCTAGAAGTAGGGTACCGTCCATCATCGAGCGATATTTTCCCGCACCTACACTGTATTTATTACCCCAACACATTGACAATTTATACGTATGGGAGTTTTGGGACATGTTCTATGTATTTAACCAGCTGCAGCTACCCTCAATTAAGAACAGTTCGATAACGAACTGGATCGATTGCGACCACTTGTTTTATTTCATAGATACCGTAGGAACTCAGCTTTTACATTGGCACTTGTAATTCATAGGGGACATGGCGATGGCGTCAAGTTTTATTCGACACAAAATGTCCACTAACTAGACAGTTAGACAATCTACTTACATAACTATTGTGGATAAATAAAAGTTGGGAGGTTCGAATCACACGTTACATGCCAAATTAGATTATTCTTAAAAAGTCAAAATCTGACTCTAAAAAGAATAACATCTAAGATTAAGTTTGATTCAATGTTCATTTTTAATTTTGCTTGGGCGAAAATCGGGATATCTTTTAACTACTTAGACCACGCAATCGAAACAATGAGAGGTAAGTTACAGACTTACATCCAGCAGCCCACCCTAGGCCCGCGTGGTGGATTACCTCCCTAGAGGCTGGCCCTCGAGGCCTGCACCTGAATCCCGGCTTCCAGCAGGGGGAAAATGAAGTACTACAGTTTTAGGGACTATAGGGGGTAGCCATAAGATCGGTTTCGATCCCTGGTCCAATAAAATTCTTCTAAAGTGGATCTCATTATGCCTTTCTTTTCTTATTGAAAGCAAGAAAGAAAAATATTTTATTTGGGACACGCAAAGGAAATCCAAACAAAAAAAAAAGAATAAAAAAGGGAGTATTTAAAACTAACATAAAAACAACAATAAACAAGTAAAATTAAAGACCTGTGCGAGGCCAATAAGGCTCCTATCTCAGCATAATGCTGCGATATTTAAAAAATGAAATACCGCAGCAAAAAAAAAAAAATCTGATAGGGCCCGATAGTTTCAGATTTGTTCCATCTCAAAAATTCACCCTGTATAAAACAGGCCAGGAAAAGAGCCCCATAAATGTATGTAGTTTTACATAGGTACCTAGTTATATAGAATTTTGTTTTCAAGATCTTAATAGGGGTTATTACTTTCTCACAGAATCGCATTCTCAAATATCTGTACCTAAGTATAAATTATATTCAGTTTGTCAACTCACAAGTACCAAATTCTAAGCAAATGCGCGGCTCACCCCTTATTCACCTCTTCTCAGCACTCCCCTATAAAACTTCAAGAACAACCAGTTTCTTACGAACGTTAGCGTTATGTAATATCCTATCATAATAAATATAATTCTATTGGAGGGAGCTAAGGCGTTTAATCTCTGAACCGGTCAAAACTCGACGAATTTAAATGATTTGTTTTTTTGCTGAGTCCTTAGTTAGGTTGAAGGTCATAAACCGTCATTCTTTTAAATCATACTCTTGCTTTTATTTCGGTGGAAGCCGTAGCCGTTACTCCGTTTTGCTAAACAAAGGATGGAATCCTCCGTACTAAATTTAAACTAGAAATTCTCTTGAGGGTGGGTGTTGCTGTTAAATTTAGTTCTAGGTATCACGGACTATGTTTTGAAACACCCACGCTCAGCTGTTTCCAGAAATTTTATATTGGTTTTCCTTCCGCCGTCGTCGTTTGTTTGATTTATACCCGGTGTCTGTTAATTTGTACTTTATATTGAATAAAAAATAACAACTACCTGCCTATTAAGATATTTTTTTTATATTACCGGTATCTGTTAATTTCTACTTTAGTATCAATCACTACATTATTATAAAGGCCCCCCGCCGCGTCTATCTGTCTGACCGCGATAAACTCAAAAACTACCTAACGGATTTTCATAGGGTTTTCACCAATGGACGGAGTGATTCATGAGGCAGGTTTAGGTGTTGTAATTCATTAAGGTTTTGTGTAAATTGGCTGAAATATGCCGATGCTTGTTAAAGAAAGTCGGAAAAAAACATGCCGACTTCAGCTTTACTGGATTGCGCCGCGTAAACCAACAGATTCAGAACTAAGTACTTTATTGTCATTTTAATCAAAACAAAACAACAATAAAGTACCTAGTTCTGAATTCAAATTATTATACACGTTAAATCTAATAAATGATGGACATGGAAATTAGCTTTCTTTTGTATTCGGAAATCCGATGATTCCGATGATTCCCGAGGGATATTAAGAAAATAGTTATACTGTACCTACCTATTAGGTACGGAATTTCTTAAAAAGGACAGTGGAAAGTTTCTTTCTTAAATTTCCCTGGCATAATTTCCGACTTCCACGTGTGCGAAGCCGCGAGCAAAAGCTGGTGGAATATAAAAATAACAGCTAGTTACCGATTAAGATCAATAACTTGTAGATTCGTAAAACGCATCGCCTCGCCTGGCACAGATTTAGCAAAATGTGGCATTCTGCCTTGTGTAGGTACAAAGCAACGTCAGTACAAGGTCACTCTCACCGAATCGGGCTTCAATTCAACAAGTCAGCTTCCGGTCTATTTCCCGCCGTAATATTGAATACTTAGTAATCGACATACCTACATTTTATCACAAAATATAGGTAGGTCCGTAAAATTATGACTGGGGAAACCATACAAGTGCTGCTGCCTACATTAAAATTACTACTTTGCGAAAAATTTATTGGATCAAAAAAACTGCGGTAAAATCCTTGAAAACTTAGCATATTTACCTACATTAAAGTTATTGCGAAAAACTTATTGGAACAAGAAAAATTGCGATAAAATCAGTGAAAACTGCGCACACCGGCTTGTGTAGTTAGGTAGGGTACGTTTTCTTTTGACTCAGTACATTTATCATGTAAATAGCAAAGGACATTTGTACAAAAACATCTTTCATTTTCAAACTCTGATAATTCGAGGAAAGTCTTTGGAAAAAGGATTTAATGTTTATCACTTAAGTAGCAAAGGACAGTTTACCTAGAAAAACATATTTCATGTTCAAATAGACTCGGGAAATTCGAGGAAATTCTTTGGAAAAAGGATTTAATGTTTAAATCCTTCAGAATTCAACTCAATCTGTGGAAGTAGCTGGAATTGAATGGAAACTAGAGCTGAAAGGAGGTGGAAAAAGGATTAAGTGTTTCTATGTACTGTCCCTTTGCTCCTATAGCGCCTTGTGCTCTGCGTCCAGTTACAGTAACACTATTTTGGGTAAAATAGAGTAAACAAAACAGCCATACATTCACCACCCGGTACCCGGCAGCCCCCCGCAGCCCGAGCTTTTGAAGGGCTTCAACGTTAAAAACATCATTATTCCTGTTCAGTGTTAAATTTAGTACCTACCAGCTCGTAGATGTGTGGTTGTCATGTTACCGGTATGATCACCGCTCTGCGTAGGGGCGACACTAAAAGAAACCGTAATCAAACCGCCATGATGCATCATGATCATATTAATTAGTAACAAATAATTAGTGAAAAGTGTTAAATTATAATAGTTTTATTATTCTTCATGTAATAAAAAACCTGTACTTTGATATTATGGCATTCTACGCACATTTAGGTCATGTAATGCTTCGAAGGACTTGTCAAAAAACTGTTTACGGTTTGTGCTAGTGCTGCACTCTGGCGGCAGGACATTGCAGTAATACTCCCCTATTGTTGCCTTATTACTAATTAAGTAATCCTAATCATACTAGCAATCAAAAATCATTTTCAGTAAGTAGCAAGTACCTACTTAATATTTAGGCGAGCCGTGTACCATTTAGTTACAAATAAACATGGACGCGGACGGTTCAACTCAAAGTTTAAAATAAGAAGCGGGCGGCCCTGTGTCGGCAACTCGACACGCATAGGAGGGGTGGGTAGTCAGAATTGTGGCCCTTATCTTACTACGTGATCGGCGATCTCGGTACAAGTGGGCTTTTATTGCACGCTGTTGAATCAAATGATATACCTAAGTACATACATGTATGAATTTAAGAGGTAGGCAGGCGGCACAAAAAACCAGAGTACCTACATATTTTGAATCCAGCTTATCACGTGGTTGATAAATAAGGTTCTGTGCAAGATTATGACTGTTTACTCGTAACTCGTACATAATTATGCCAAACCAAATAATGTTTGAATCAAAAGGATCCCTACATCTACATAATTAAAGTCTTAAATTCACTGACCGACAACGCATGTCCTATACCGCTGGGGATATTTGCACAATATTTTTAGTTTCATAATTAACGAAAGTGAGATCACTAAGGATTTTTTAAAATGCATCCCCCTAAAGTAGGGGATGAAAATTTTTATGAAACTTATGGAAGTACGTCATTTTGCCGATGGGAAATTCCATCGGGCACGCCGCTTGTAGGTACCTACGGACATACTTAACTATTAAACATATTTAATTTGCTCTTTTTGCAGCTTATTTATTTCTAAGAAACTTTATGTACCTTAAGCGTGTGTGAAGACAACTTTTTGCATAAAATTCGGCGCAATGCCATTATACGACCTACTGCCCGCATTGTCTCACACAGCGAATGTCCTGTTAATAAAAACCACTATGGATACCCATCCATACATTGGAGATGTGCCTACCTACATTCAACAAGTAGTGTCGTATAGGTGGGTACCTATTGTACACATTGTGTTTGTGATGATCATCCTAGACCAACATTCCACATAATATGCCTAACCCCTAGCCAAATCACAAGTAGGTATGTAAGATTAATTATATCATTTTCGGATGTAATTAAGCTTGAAGTGGGAAAAATGGAAACGAAAACAATGAAAGTGACACTAGTGGAGGACGTAGCGCGGAAAAAGTGTAGGTGTAGAACGTAGGTAGACTGGCGCGCCGCGACACGTGTCGGCCGGGTGTGCCCGAGGCACATGAATAAAAAACCGAGCAGAAGGAAAGCTTCCTACTAAGGCCGCGCGCCGTGCGCGGGTGGGTACACTACTACACGCACTGCTATGTGTGCGTGACCTGTCACCGACAAGGCGCGCGAGGCGTGCATCAGTGCCCGCGCGGGTACAAACCAGTTTGACCCAGCTCAGCAAGCGGAGAAAGTTAAGGGGTGTCACTGGCAGCAATACGACGCAGACGTTTTGTTTTAATAATTTTAAATTGTTTTCAAAGATGCCAGACTGTGTGGCACTGTGTGTACAAATAATGATAGGAAAACCAATGAGATTTATTTTTTTGTATATCCAAAGGATCTTGTCAGGTAATTATCTATATCTAACCTATATCTTCACATGTTTAAAGCTTATTAGGTACTGAAAGAAGTATTTAGTTACGAGGTAGGTAATTTAACTAAGATGGCGATTGGTAAAGTTTTCCCATATGAATTAATATTTATTATTCTTATGGTTTACCTGCCACCATTTTTTTTTTTTTTTTGTTGGGATATCATCAAATGACCTCTCCTGCTCTGGGCGGAGCGGAAGGGCGTGTCAGACTCTTACTAAAACCCACTCGTGTTCCTTCAGTTGCCTGTGCGCCAGGGCCACGGTAACTCTTTCGAACAATCCGCAACCCCGGCAGGCATCAGTCCTATCGGACCCCGTCAATTGTGCTGACATCTCTTTGAGGCGCGCGTGGAACACGACGCGCCGTCGACCCGGGCCTGGTCCTTACCGGACGGCGAGCTGCCCACTGCTCGCCGTCCGCAAGTCCGCGCCTACGGTGGCCGAGAGTCGGCAATAGACTCCCGACGCCCAGGGTGTCTCCTCCTGCGGCGACTAGGGGCGCGAGGGCGCAGTGATTGCCTTTCCCTCTCGCGCTCTGCCTCCTCCTTCGCGAGCATTACTGCTTCGCAGAAGGAAGTGACGGCTTCCCATTCCCTCTCGCTCCGTACCATGGCCTGAACCAGGGCCGGACGCGAGAATTTTCCTGCCGCCTGTAGCCGCCTGTATTAATGTTCGTCTCCCTTATTTGTTTCGTACTTTTAGTAGGTTTGTAGGTACCAAAGTGTTTTTGTTAGCCGTCTTAGCAACATTCCGTTTGACCTTTTCTTCTATTAGATACTTAACTTACGTTCGTCAAATAGTAAAACAAGGAAGGAAACATTATAATTTCGCCATGTCCGTTTGTCCGTCCATCTGTAACGCATAGAAATTGGCTTTTTGTCGAACTGGCCACTTTGATCCCAAATATCTGGGCGTTTGGTGAGGAATAAAATGTACCTACTTTACTAACTTTGGTTTCTTTGTACGTACTTAATTTTAAACAAACTGTTAAACATTATAAACAAATTCTTTCAAAGCTACACTATTTTTAAGGTTCCTTACCAAAATTGGAAAACGGATATCTTATGGGATCACCTCAGTCACAGTGCCTGTCCGTCGGTCCCGTCGTCTGTCGGTCTTTCCAACCGTCTATCCGACCGTCCGTCCGTGTTCATAGCCGAATCCCGACTTGCACTTGCCCGGTTTCTTTTTAATTTTCAATAACCGAGTGATGACGCTATGAAAGTAGGTAAGAATTTTGAGCTCTGTTAAGCTTTCCTTCTGCTCGGTTTTTATTCATGTGCCCGAGGAGCGCCCACGTGCCTCCACGCCGATCGATACACATTCGCGCACGCGCCGACTCTCCCGCCATTCAGCCGCCAACCGGCCAGGACCTACCGAAACGTCCCCTGAAAATACAGCCTCCTACATAAATTTTGTGACGCACATCTCTCTAGACCAAGAGTTCAGAACCTCACATGTCCAATGTGATTATATATACTTACTTATATAGTACGTTAGGAACTGTTGTGTGGGCTCTTTGTGTCGAACAATCCAAGCGAAGAGAAGCTCGCATGACGGCACGAGTCGCATAGCAACAGTACCTCCGACTGAAATTACATAAGCAATAGTAGATATACCCATATAGTATATATATACTAGATAAATATAGAAAGTACACCAAAATACTACCAAAATTAATATTTTTATTACTTCTAAAAGACTGAGTAAACAGAAAAATAAGAAAAAGGAAAATCTTTGCGATAACACAAATCTAATAATAGACCGCAGACGGCCGCCAATTAGCGCGACTACATTTTGTATCACGTTAGCTTCCCAAGAAAATATGTCAGTGGAAATGTTAGCAATTACTGTGTTATTCAATTGACTTTTAATTCCCCATCCTGTCTCTTAATGACGCATTTTCAATATGTACTTACTACGTATCATCTAATTTGTCTTCGCTAAGTATAAGCCCGCTTAAAACGGTTTTTGTTTTTCCTTAGAAAAATTTAATAATAAAATATAATGGTTTGGGTGTGGTACTATAGACCGGTGTACCTCTGCGCAAACCTTCGAGGAATAGAGGAGAGGCATGATGTAATGTGTTGTGTATTAAATAATATGTATTCTGCTTTAACTTTTGAAAACTGGAGGTGCATTTATTTGTGCGTATTGGACAGCTATTGGTTTTACAACAAACATCACACCAAATTTTAAAAAAGAGCTGACTTTCCCCCAAATACCTATGTGCGAGAAAGTGGAGCGGCGGCTTTATGTAGCGGACTAGCGGAGCTGTGAAATCCAGCTTTGCATCCTTCGCTCACATAACATTCCTCGCTTACATTAGGTACTCGTCGTCGCAAACATAGATATAATATTTCTATGGTCGCAAACATCTCTCGCTCGCGTTTTATGCAAAACCTTTTTAACCAGCGATGCTCCAAGCGAGGTCGCCATGGCTTGAAAAAAATTGAGCTGTTAATAAAACAGTTATTATGTTATGAAAAACATAGCGTGTGATAACGTAATATCCATACTTCATACGTAGTCCAGTTCTCACTTCAAAAATTCAATGGTTAAAACTTATATTTTGCCATTTTACTACCAAAACACGAATAAGTTAAAATAAACCGCGACATCAGAAGGAAAACCAAAATAATATAAGTTTGCTTTTCCTAAGGCTAGTTTTTTTTAGCATTCATTCTGTGAGTTTATAAAGAGAATATTTTCAAACTTTTTTTTTAACTCCCTATAAAAGTACCGTTAAGATATTTAAATGAAAAGATTTCGTTTAGAAGAACTTTTGTTACTACTACGACTTGTCTGAATTATTGGTTTGTTCAGCGTTAAGTCGTCCTAAATGTGACGTTAACATCAACACATTAAGTGTTGATGCTCGTCATAGAGTATCTAATTAATTAACATTAAAGGCTCCTACAAACAGGCGCATCAAACGTTGCGACACAAAGGCACCGCCTGTCGCGCGTCGGGCGGTGCCTTTGTTTCGCGTGCGATTCGCGTCGCGTGTCGCGCCTGTTTTGAGCCTTAACTTGTAAACATCATCATTAATTTATTAACATAAAAGCATCATGCCTGAATTCTCTAAAGGGATGTAGGCAGATAGATATGTATTTAATTGTTCAGCACATTTCAGCAACGAGGTAAAAATATCTCTTCAGCCAAAATGTTCTCTTCTATCTACAAGTATAAAACAGGCATATTTCGTGTCTCTTTTGTGTGTGTTCGCTTAATTCTTCTAAACAATTCCTAGTGTACTCTAGTTCTTCACCATCATTTAGAGAACTTATTCCCGAAGGTTTATGTTTATAATACATAGGTACATACATACACACCCCGGCACATCACATATATACACTTAAATATAGCACAGAAATGTCGATGTTTTGACATCAGTACTGATTTTTGATGATTTTAGTGAGATTTTGTCGCCACAGCAGTACTAGATTATCGCGCCAACACAACGAAAGCTGCTCATTTACTTGACATACTTAATCAACTTGTTAAAGGCTCCTACGAACAGGCGCGACACTCGACGCGAATCGCGCGCGACGCAAAGGCACTGCTCGTCGCGCGACAAGCGGCGCCTTTGTGTCGCGCCGTCGCATCGCGCCTCTCTCTCTAGGAGCCTTAAATAGGGATTATAAAGCAGCGGGTTAATTGTGTAACACACTCGGCAATTACAATGCCATTAATTTTGTGCCCGTAGCAAATTTTTTAAATTTTTGGCTATTGTAATACAAACTCGTATCAGAACTGATAAATAAAATAAATAAATAATAATAATAACAATCGATAAATAATTTCAAATAGTATTTATTCCAAAACTACATGCACTACGTAGCAAATAGTACGAGTATGAGTCTTCCCATAACCATAAGCGTATAAGCACGCAACATAATAACACCATAGTCTTATCTTTGTATACTGTGATACAACATTGACTACAGTGTTTGAAAAAAGTTAAATTGATTGATTTGTCACCTCTTTAGGTCATTATTTCCGTACCGACTAACAATTGGCGAAAGTCGCCTTTGTAGCAAAGGGTCTCATTGAAAAGCTCTTTCCATTGGTATATAATTTTCTTATTGCGCTTCAGGGCAGAAGCTCCGTAATAAATAGGGTGTCCATTCTCCGTTTAAAAATTTTCGCAGCTGCCGTCTTGGATTTTCATCTTGACCCTCTCTCTCGCTTTAGTACTCTTAAAAATCATGAAATCTAACTCCCTCTCTCGAGAGAGAGAGACAAAGTCGCATGAAGGAGGCATAACGCTTTTTCGTTCTGTGACGATTTCTACCAGTTTACTCCTACCGCAAGCGGCGTTATATACAACTTCGTTCAAAAATGCTGTTTTAGCACCCCAGCTCGGATAGGATGGATACAAAAATAAGGAAAAACTTTGTTGTAAAGTTGTAAAGTTTTAGAATTAAAAGAACCTGGGAACAAGAGCGAGCGAAGCGAGCTCAATAAATTTAGCACCCCCACATCGAATTGGTTTGTTTTCATTTGACCATTCAGTCTTAGCTAAAAAAATTTCATGAGTTGAGGAAAGCTGTATAAACTTTGGACGCGCGAGGCCTCTCAGACAGCGCTATCTTTTTAGCATTAGGTATATGTTATCCTCCTGAAATCCTCTGTTGGCATAGCAGACCTCTGTGTCCAAGTACGAACTGATTGCACCCTTTGAAACTTAATATGTAGTTACGCCACTGCTGCTGAAGATATAGTAGGTATTACTTCAGTGTTCCTCATTGAAGCAATGTCTTGATGGATATGCATGCAACAAACTTCTAAAAAATCGACTACTATAATCTACAGTTTTATGGTGGGTATCTCATTTGGGTGACAGTTTGGTCTCGCAGCCAACCATAATTTTGTTGGCAGCACAACCTGACTACGCCGACATGGCGTGCCTGTATGGCTGGCTTTCCTTATGGTTACATTGCAGCCATAGTCATACTAGTAGTAGACCAGACTTCTTGGAGTGTCAGAAATCCAACTCCTGCCCATCATGCATGAAACCAGCAGAGAAAGTATCCAATCCTTACCAAAAGGCGTAAGTTGAATGAGACGGCCCGAGAGGCGTTGCGAAAAAAATATCCCTGCAATATCAATAGTAGGGCGTTTTCAGACTTTTTTTACTTTGCTACGCTCTACATTTCGCGCTTCAACAAACAAAACCTGCGAGCACGCGCCTATTATCCGATTATGACGTGTTTTCACGAACCAGTTTGTCAGTCAGCAGTACCTAGTCGTGTAATAATATTCTGGGGTTTTTTTTTTCTAGCCAGTATGAGTTAGTTCTACAAGTAGTTAATGCATATGTGTTGTAAAGGCAGAATATTGAAAAGTTATTCTTTTTAAGTTTAATTTCTAACCTAACTTCAAAAATACATACACCTTTTAAAAATACATTGTAACGTCCAAGATGATTGAGCTCATGGTTCCTGTCAGCGTTTTTCCAGGGCCCCCTACCCACACTGGCTTTTATAAAAAACAAGCGACCCGCCCCAACTTAGCTCGGATTTCACGACTAGACAAAACATCGAGATTGTTTTCATGTCTAGACAAAACATCGAGATTTCTTTAATATTGATATTTATGTATTATACACATAAACCTACAGGAATAAATTCTCTAAATGATGGGGAAAGCCGCATAAAAATCCGGTGCGTAGTTAAAAGAAAAACAACGCGGTCACAGAAATGGACACGAAAAGTAACTTTAATTTATAATTATGTAGTACAGATGTCCATTTCCGCGACCACATAAATATTGAAGCAAAGTTCGGTAAATTCGAAGATCATAACAACCGTAAATTCGAACTAATTATTATCAAAGTTTACGTAAGATTTTACCCTAAGGCTGCGTTTTAATGAAGTAGAGATTCATATTACTTGTTATGACTTCATTGGTGGTTCTAATGATTACTGTTATACAGCATGTATCAGAAAGGTGTGTTCATATTTAAGGGTGTGGTAAAGACTATTATCAATTGTCTCAAACAAAACATCAATACCTTCTCGACCCAAATTAATGGGGACGGCTAATTATTTTTTCGTGATTATGTAGGTGGTCCCAATGGAGAAAGTTGTTCAGTTTTCTGCGAATTCATGGTATTTATACCTAAGTACCTGTTCCATAAATATAAATATTTTAACATATTTACACAGTTACAGCCAAGGAGCGAAAATGTTAAGGAATTTTCAAATAGCCTTCCCCCATAGTCGTAACGGGCGCATGATTTTTGGTATGTTGATGCGTCTCCGACGCCGCCGCCGCATCGGCTTCTCCCTAGTTTTCTTCTCTCGTACAAGAATAGCGTTTTGGAAACGAGCGCGTTTCGTACTAACATACACATAGGTACAAACATAATCTCACGCTTCTTTCCCACAGGGGGGGGTAGCTAAAAACTGCAAATACGCGGAAAATAGTTTACGGAAGAAAACAATTTCCGTACAATTCTTTAGTGTATACTTATGTTCCGGGTACGCCTTGTAAATCGTGGTGGAGCGGCCGCATCACCAACTCAATTTTATAGGGCACGAAAGAGTACAAATTTCGCAAACACTTTTTTGGTGTTTACTATACAGAATGTCCCGTAAATAATGGATCAAACGTAAGGGTAGGCAACTCAAGTGATTTCCAACAACAAATTTGCAAAGTTCTTTTTTTTTCAATTTTGTTCTTTTCAAGGAAAACCTTTAAATTCGAGATTTTTTTCTCTAAGGCAAATAAAACGTTATTTACAAAAATGGTATCTTATTACATTAATAAGCTATTCAGAAATGTTTAACAAAAATCATACCTAAAAATGTAATCATTTGCAGCGACGGCATTAAAAAAACTGAATTCTGGTAGAGAAAATGGTGAAATTCTAGAAAAATTGTTTTCAATAAAAAAATTATACCGTAGCGGTTTTTTTTAACTATTCAAATTAGTTGTTCAAAAACAAGTGAGCTACCTACCCTTTCCGTTTGATCCATTATTTACGGGGCACCCTGTATAGAGGCATGAGGAACAGAGTGTAAAGTTCACTCATCCTCTATGGAAAAGGGAGGCTCCTCCAACCAGACGGGTGTCGTGTCTGGTGGGCAACTGCCCGACGATTGATGTCGGGGCGTTGTGTATATACCTATATATATATGCTAGTTGCGCGGGGTAACCTCTGCTTGCGCGATGCAGTATGTTGCGTAATTATCATGTGGTGATATATAGAATAAAAAATCAACCTTCAATGTTTTTTGAGGTTGAATTAAATGGTACACCATATTTGTCATCGCTGCTCACTAATCTATTCAAGAATTGCCTTGTCAAACGTCCAGGGTCAGTTATCTGGTCCTCGTCATCAGGTAAAATGAACAGGACTCGTTGAGACACATCTAATGAATCCAGAATCGAGGGGTTTACTAGTAGCTATTCAAGAGTTCCGTTATCTAGCACCCAGGTCCTTAATCAGGCCAGCTCTATGGTACCATGTTATTGTATTATCATCGGAATGCATGCATTTGCGAATCATCATACTAAGACCACTTGAAGTGATTAACTATGCAAGGGTTCCGTTATGTAGCGTCCAGATCCGTCCTACGAAACATCGCCATAACTTTTTCCAGCTACAGGAAAATGGTCTTAGGAGCCTATCCTTAACTTTTTGAGATATTTTGATCAGAATTTAGTTTTTTTTTGTACACAAAGCAAGAAAATGGGCAATTTTGACAAATGATTTTTTGTTGCCCATCGAATCTGATTCTTCTAAGGATCAATAAACTATCGGACCAATTAATGAATTAATAAAATGCACCAACCCCAGCGTCGTTTTTGACCAGACTCGATCAATAGAATGAACCCCAAGATTTGGACTAGCCCCTGATGAAGGCTCATGGTTCATGGTGCTACAGAGACCATTGCATATCAAGGAGTAGACCGGGAGCGCCGTAATGGTAGGAAACTACATGAGCTTAGGATAGGGTAGGATTTGTGAGCCTTACCGCATATGCATCCAAGAGTAGGCAATGGACTAGTGGCGAGATGGGTGATATTTATCTATGGGTGGGGGCATCTAACGACTTTGCCGCCAGGTTAGTTCAGATTGAGCTTCACCGGTGAATCTTTTAGCGGGATTCAACTGCTTTCTCGGCTCTTTGCTACGTCATTGCTCTGCTGTGTTAAATGTTGTTACTTTCAACGTCTTCGTCTGAGGTCTCGCTACTATCCTATCCGGTTTTTTGTAAATCTAATTAGCAGCTTTCTTGATCTTATTTTTCAGTCTTGCGCCGTGTCCATCCAAAATTTGATTCCCTTGTCAAAGTATTTCATGTCCTAATTTTAGGTTGTCGTTCCATGTGTAAATAGGTCGGCCGACCTTCTTGGATTTGGCCTTGTACTGCATGGCTGCATGCAACAGGTGTGGTTCGCGGCGCCTGTAAACATGTGCGAGGTAGCACATCCTGTGGTTCTTGATGCGCGTTTGGTTACGGTTTTTCGGGCTAAGATTTCATACATTTTCTTTTGTCTTAGTTTATTTCTAGCCTTGTCAAACAAGTCTTTCATGATAACTGGCTCATCAAGTCTTGACCTGTTAGATTTAGTGACTGCCGATACTTTCAAACCATATATCATACACAGTACGATCACCATTTGATACATGGCTGATTTCAAGTCCATCTTGTAAGTTTTTTATGAATATTATTTGTGTAGTAGATAGTACCTAATGATTAGCATCTTTAGTACGTAATGATTATGCATCTTATCGCATCATTTTTTAATTGTGCTTAATCTGCTTATTGCACGAGATTATTGCAGATATTATGTATGTTCCTAGGTATTTCATTTCATCAAATGACGGTATAATTATTTCACTAACGCGGTCACGTTGGTCGTTCTCTGTGAAGCTATGGGGTCCCTAATTAGTATTTTTGTTTAGTTTATTTGGAGGCCTCCACTATCTAGTAGGGGTTTAATATGGTATAAGATACCTTCTAACCATTCTAGGTCATCTGTAATGAAGATTAGGTAAGGTCGTTCGCAATGATAGGACCAGGGGGACTGAGATCTCACGATCCTGGTCTAGTTTGGTTAATTGGGTTTCCTCGTCAAGGGTTCAAAGGACTTCATCGATGCCGACTGAAAAAAGGCGAGGGCACAGAGTGCAACCTTGTTGCCTTGCCTCTTTTCCTTTGATAATCCAACTGCATTTGCTGGCCATACCACTTGATGCATGTTCGTTCATTCATATGCATACCTTGATTATCCTGTTGATTAGCGATTTGTTAGTTTCGTTGTATTAATTAGGATATCTCGTAGTGCATTGAGGTCAATATTGTCAAAGGCTTATTCTATGTCGAGAGACCCGTTAACCGTAAAGATGTGGTCGCCTGCTGATCTATTGTTTAAAAAGGCAAGTTGGTGGTTGCTTAATTGCGTTATATCATATAGTTTATAGTATATTATATTTCTATTTTTTTATCATATAGTTACTCGTATATAGTATTTTTTTTCAAAATCAGTGATTGGGCATCAAAATATCTCAAAAAAAGAAACTAACTATATCGTTAACGTAACCCTATCTAGCCGCCTACCCTTACTGCACCGTCATATCCTATTTTTTTATAGAGAAGTGTCGAAAATTCTGCACGTTAATTCTGTACTGCGGATGTTGCGGTGCTGCCTCAGCATCCACATCTGCTTTGTGGAACTTTTTTTATAAGACTTGCTCAGCCTAGATAGGTTCCGTGACTTGTTTCCATAATCGTCGTACACACGAGGACATATCGAGCTATAGGTGCATTTGTCGAGTATAAACTGACCTTGCAATTGGATATCGCTTTTCCGTACTATGATTTAAGTCAGCTAAATTCTAGAAATATATCTTGATATTATGTCGTCGTGCGCAACTTCTAAAGCTAGGCTTTAAAGGTAAAATAGAGAGACGATACTTATTCTATGTAAAAACAGCCCACGTTTGCACGGACGTAAAAATATCGCGGCGGGGTTTTACCGCGCACTGAATTCTGAACTTTCGGTGTTAAGTCGAGCGTTGAGAATCTAACAGAGTGCACCCCAGCGCGTCGAAAAAACACACTGTTGGATTTCCAAATCTCGGCGCTAGGTAGAGCGTTGAAAATCCAGTGTGCGATAAAATCCCGCCGCGATATATTTACGTGCATGCGACGTAGGCTTAGCGTAAGTTTACCTTTCGGAGCTTAAAGTTTACGCTTAGTTTTGTCTCTGCATCTTACCCAAAGTGTAGCGACACACCTTCCGAAAATTACGAAACTTAACCAAACCGCGGGAAGCCGTGATATTCTGCCGTGGAGAGGCTTTGTCACGCCGCGTAATACAAACAAATATAAATGCTTTGCCGCTGGTGAGTGAGCGCCTCTATTTGACGTTAAGGCTTCTTGAAACAGGCGCGACACGCGACGCGAATCGCACGCGACACAAAGGCACCGCCTGTCGCGCGACGAGTGATGCCTTAGTGTCGCGTGTCGCGCCTGTTTGTAGGAAGGAACTCTTATTCGGTTGCATCACGTCGTCGTGTCATTTGTTATCCAACAGACTTATAATGTACGTGTGTCCATAACATGCCCAAAATGCAAAGAAAGCGTTGTTGCCGATGCTCCGCCCGTCAGATCCTTACTTAGTTGCGACAATCGCAACTTAAAGGCTAACGCAGACAGGCGCGACGCGACAGCGCGACACAAATCCGCTGATCGTCGCGCGACGAGTGGTGCCTTTGAGGCGCGCGCGATTTGCATCGGGTGCGCGCGCCTGTTTTTGTAGAAGCCTTTACGGAACATAACTTCGGCCTGTTGTAAAATTAAATGAAATTGTTTATTCAGTAAATAACGATAGGTATCGGAATCATTTTTACAAGTCTAAAGCTAGATGGAGTCAATATTTCCTATATATGACCCCTGAGAAGAAATGGCGAAACAAACTCGGGGTCAGTCTGTTTTAAAGTCAAGACATTAAATATTAAAATTATCGTGTAGCAAAATCCAGGGTGGCCAATCCGGATTGGCCTTTAAGGAAAACACCAGAAATTGTTTGAGTAAACCTATCCTAACAGACAGCCGCATGCATCAGACATCGTGGGTGGGCTCAACCTTATATTAGGGAACTTGACGAGTGATATGTTGCTGCCTTCCTGGTAATTAAAAAGGATTGCAGGTGTAACTAGGCAAGTTCCAGTGCAAGCTAACTGCGATTAACTTCGAGCCAGTCGCTCGTGTTGCTCATCTTGTGAGTGAAAATAGAGCCTTTAGTTGCACTTGCATCTTTGTGTTCATCATGCGAAGGCGGAGGCGCAGAGTTCGCGCTCACAGCAAGACTGACACTAACCTGTCGCATGCGACTGTCGACGGGTGTGCGCGTGCACCGTGCGTCTAGTCGCTGCGACAAAAACGAAAGCGTGCGACTCCGCTAGCCTGTCGTTGTGACTCTGAAACTCGACGCCAGGTGTGCGGAGATTTGAACAAAATATACTAATATATTATATAAAAAATACAAAATATACTGTCCGAGCTGTCGGACACGCATGTCACATAGTGTTCGCTTTGTCTTAACACAAGCGTGCAGCAAGCTATTAATTATAATAATGTCGAATGAAATTAATATCTGTAGGATGGAGGGAAACAAATTATTAAATTACTTCGTAGGTAAAAGGGTGAAGCTAGTCTTGAAAAGGTAAACATCTGAGAGCGATAAAAGGGCGTTTCTCAGCAGAACTAGGTAACCTAGATACGGTACGTAGAGGTTTCTGACTTCCTGTACTAGTTATAGGTACTGAGTAATACCATAAGATTATTTACTAAAGGAGTAGAAGCGACATTTTCCTGTTGGTTGTTATTGCATCGATGCCGCCTAGATAAGATCTTAGGTAATAGAAGCTGGTACCTTTTACCGCGCCCACGTTCTTTAAACTAAAAGCATGTTGACAACTGAGATGCATTATCTAAATTCCTATACTCTTACCCACCGTAATGTGCATAGTGCTAACTTTATCTAATTCTTTAGGTAATCAAAAGAAACTTATTAGAAGAAGTTTATTTACATACTTAAATTCTTGTAATTTAGTATGAAGGCTCCCACAGACAGGCTACGCGACAGCGCTACACAAAGGCGCCACTCGTCGCGCGACACGCGGTACCTTTGTGTCGGACGTCGCGTCGCGCCAGTGTGTACGAGCCTTTACCCTTAATATTTGAGCTGTTAAGCTTATGTTTATAACAACAGGTAAATCTCACAAAAACATCGGAATACGATACACGACACTCGCCAAGTCGCCACGTAACGCGCCACCCGTACAAGCGTAAAATTAACGGCCTTGATCTGACCGCAAACAACGTCTTGAAGGACAAGTGTCCCTTCTACCTATTATTAGGTTGGTAAGTACTTATTTTATGGCAGTACCAACAATCAATACCCAATCAAGATTGTTTACAACAGAGCGAACAGTTCCAGGAATAACAAGGCTTCTTGTTGAGCTGAGGCGAGGGCGCTCTGCGGACGGAGCACTCCCCTCCTACCTCAACTCCAACAGCCATATTGATTTATTGCTAGTCGTGATGTCTAATCTTATTAAAATATATTTGGTGCTTATTATTATTAAACTAGTGCTAGGGGAAAGATTTGAATGCCCTACAGTTGCTTTGGATTTCATCGGCAAAATTTGATTTGGGCGTACTTAACACAAACAAAATCATCTGCTAATGCTAGTTTACTTTAATTAATCTCGTCGTGAAACTAGAACTAGGTACATAAACAATGTATCGGCTTTCTGTCTAACTTACAATGTTTAGTAACAAATTCGAGGAAAATAAGCGAAATTCAATTAGGAATATAAATCATTAAACGCAATAGAATTTCAGTAAACGTCTGCGCCTTTCGAGTGTTTTGTTTTTCTCCCGTTAATTTAGGTATTTGGCGACCAACCAAAAAATCCTTTGTCATGTTATTTTCCCAAACACCTCGTCTGATACTTGCAGACCCCCACCAACTGTATCAGACAGACTGCTTAAAGGCGAAAATAGGTGCGACGAGCGCGAATCTTGTAGAACAATTTCCATGACGTTACACATGTCTGTATTCGCTATAACTCGTAATAATGTCCATATTAATTATCGTGTAATCAGTGTAATGTGATAGCCGTAACAGGTAACATAATTTATCCCATGTTGATTCGTTTAGGACTGCGGGAATAGCCATGCATAGGGCTGAATGGATGTTTGATTTGGATAAGCTGTAATTTCGGCTTATTCAGGTGTCGACCTGTCGACACACTGTTCCGTGGTTTTCGCTTTGAGCATAGCGTATGAGAGTCATTTGGCACTTGCTATGAGCTTTTCGCCACGCCTATATAGGTACATTTCGTACCGTCGTTGTACTTGCTGAGGTTTCTATTAATTACCTACCTCGCAAGTCGCATTGTTATTGTTACCGATTTAACTCTAAAGTGGAGGAATCCTTTTAACTTTTTGAAGTGAAAACTCCTCTGGGCGCGTTGAGCGATATTTCTTAGGGGAAAATCGTATGGGTTCACGTCACCATGCTGTAATAGCAGTATGTTTGTAGCTGTGCCTGTGTGATGCAACGTGCAACATACTACGAGTAGCTGTGTAAATGTATACGCATAATTGTTGATCGGAGTAGTCGAGTGCCGATAGATGTGAAAACCAGACTTAATGTTAATCATTTTAATTTAGAAATAATGAAATTTGAATTTTTGATAGGTACTTTTTTTATCACTATTATACATTTGAAAATTTTAAAAAAGACCTTATAATTCATAAAGTTTTCACTTCTGTCGGCCATGCGGCAGTCCCCATGACTGACGCCTGATGACTGTATTTTTTTATCCTTTTGTTTTTTTAGACTGTCATGCTCACTCGTCTCGCTGATTGATGGTGATGATCTCGTCAGTGTCTCGCTGATGGTGGCGCGTGAGTTGTATCATTTAGTTCCCTTCAAAATGGTTGAGCTGAATGGGCGCCGTCAGTTGGAACTGGTCATGTCTTAGTGCCTGTAAATGGTTTTATTGAAACAAATGCTTTGAGTTTCTTAGTTTTATGTTTCCAATAAGTCAAGTTCAGCAGCGCCTAGTTAGGTAATGTCTAACGTAAGCACATCCCTAAGCAAAATCACTCCTGTTTCACCATTGCGTTTCTCAGCAGGGAACTCGTAAGCTTCGAAATCTACATACATGTATGACACTTTTTGACCTCAATTTTTTTTTTAATCTCTTGCTAGACAACCCGTTAGTTTTTTAAGCATTAGGTACGCATCGGCCAGCATCGGCAAATCGGTTTCGTAACTTTAGTGGTCGCCCAGTCGCTAGTGAAACGTTATTTTGTGCTAAGTAACTGCTTATCTCATTACATTTCAAATTAAAAATCAAAATATTTTCTCACATATATATACTTGCATGGGCACTTATGAAATATCAGAAGCTAGGTGCACGGGTCCAATGTTGATCGTTTCCTATGGAGAAGAGCTTGCAAGAAACTCGGTTACTCTTTTCAAAATACTTGGCTTTTACAATAACTATTAGTGTCCAATTTAGATGTCGCTTAGTGTTACTGAGAAAAGGGGGGGGGGGGGGGCAGGGCGTGAGTGTTTTCCGGTATTCAGTACCTTAAGTACAGTATACACAGTACAGTCCTTAAGATGCTGACAACAGCTAAAGGCTCCCACTGACAGGCGCGACGCGACACCCGACACAAAGGCGCCACTCGTCGCGCGACACGCGGTGCCTTTGTGTCGGGTGTCGCGTCGCGCCAGTGTGTGCGAGCCTTAAAGCGCGGTCACTGTCGGACTGCATAGAAAAGAAAGAGAAGCGCGATGACACAACGCTGGTAATTTATTGCAAAATATGTAGCAATTATCTATTTACACAAAATCTATCGATTAGAATAAAAAAATAAAAAACTAATGTTTAGTATGTTACTTGTAGAATAATCTGACATAAAATCAGAATGATTGCATGAATATTAGTATGGTTTTTAATCGTTAAAATATTTTTTTAGAGGTATCCTCGTGATTTTTTTTCTATCGTTTCAGATTAATTGTGTTAAGTTTTCAACACAATATCTAACTAGCATATATCCAAAAGAATATCATATTTTTTTCTGATTTTGCTTCCTGCAGTGGATCATATACTTTTAGGCATTATAAAACTTGCATTTAGGTCCTGTAGTCCTCTTAAGTAACGGTGCTAGAGGAAGTAATTAATTGCGTTCCTTTACATATTATAGTATTTATGAAGTGCACGATGAAGTGCCCTGTCGCATAAGTATGTCTTTGTGTTTTTACTTGTAACTAAGAGCCTTCTCTATAAATTTAATTTAATTAATAAGCCTATACAGGCCACCGCACATTGGTGGGGGCACTGTTTGAGCTGGCCTGCCGTAGTGCGGAGTTTGAATAGAATAAGAGGTCAGCAAAATTAGTTTACTGAGCCGGGATGGCCCAGTGGTAGCGGGCTCCAGTGTCGTAGGTCGTATGTTTGAATTCGAACCCAGTTCCGGCGCTTTACTTTGTGTAGTTTATTTCATCACCGCTGCTCTCAAAATGGTGAAGGAAAACATCGTGAGGAAACCGGCATGTCCTAAAACCAAAAAATGTGACATCCACCAACAGGCACTGGGGCCGCCTGGTGGATTATTATGGCCCAGTCCCTCTCACATAGACGCGACTTGTGTCCCAGCAGTGGGAACGTTGTGTAGGCTGATTATACTTATATAGGTAGTAGGGACTGGTTTTGTTACCACTGAGAGGCACTAACGAGCGGTTTTACCTACGTTAGAGAGAAATAGCTACGTTATCTAATCAAATCAGGAGACACTACTTTAGCGACGGCGATGCGTGCTTACTCTGACAGACCCATAAGAAAGCGCCCATCTAAGTATTTAACATCCGTAAGTGTGTCTAAATAAAGTGTCTAAATAGGTAGGTTAGGTATCTAAACTCAAGTTTTGTCTAATTCTTTGTGTTACATTCTCTAAGGTTTAATTTGATTAACGTTATCTGAGTTTACTAGATAGGTAGGTACTAGGTATAGGATTATAGTAGATTATGCACCAAGGGGATAAAGCAGTGTTATGTCACGTGTTAACTCTTTTATTCTAGTTTTAACTCCCGCGCGGAGCGAGTGAGCGTAACGAAGGATTCTAGTGTTAATTCCCGAACGGAGCGTGTGAGCGTAAAGGCTCGTACACACAGGCGCGACGCGACGCCGGACACAAAGGCACCGCGCGTCGCGCGACGAGCGGCGCCTTTGTGTAGCGCTGTCGCGTCGCGCCTGTCTTTGGGAGCCTTAACGATTATAGTGGTAACTCCCGAGCGGAGCGAGGGAGCGTAACGAAGGATTCTAGTGTTGACTCCCGAGCGGAGCGAGCGAGTTTTGAGTTAACTCCCGAGCAAAGCGAGGGAGTTAAGAGACGAGTCCTGAGTGCAGCGAGGGATTCAAGCTAGCCCAAGACGAAGACACGTTTATCCCCGAGGAGGATACTCTATTTATCACACCATCTTCGAGACAATAAAAAGCAATAAGTAGGTACTAGAATTGAAGAATTTATTAAAATTACGATTAGTTAGTAGACCTATTTAAAACAATTAAATAGAGTCAATAGCGAATAGAGTAGCCGATGTTCTCTTGAAACAATGATCTGTGTAGTGCTCGGCATTGGTCAATTTCAGGTAATTCGCAATTTCTTTCGGCATGGTGCTGATCTTATTTCTGCCAATGACCATCCTGGTGCACTTGCTATTATTATTATAAGCTACGAAAAATCTGTTAGTGTTTATATTACAGGGTCGTAGGTAGAGCTTGGTATTTTTTTACAATTCTTACGTATTCTCCAGGACTATTAATGACCGTTCTTCCTTTGTTTTTGTATCTGGAAAATTTACCAGCAACAAATCTGAATGTTTTTCTATATCTTGGATTTTAATTTCACTCCAAAAATCAAGGCCACCTGTAACAAAAAAACTTTTTTACAAACAAAACAACCGACTTCCAAAAAAAAAAACAAAGAAAGTGAAAAATAACTAATATCGGAAGTGGGTGTCGTTAGTTTTTTGCCATCAACTTCCGAAATTAGTTATTATTCACTTTTTGTTTTTGTTTTGGAAGTCGGTTGTTTTTCTTTTTTGGAAAAAGTTTTTGTTTTTCACTTTTTAGTTTTGATACACCTACCCCACACAACGTCTATACCACTACTTGATATGTAAATAACAGTGACAGTTAGTTATTAAAACCTCATTATATAATATGCTTAGTGCAAAAAATACGTATTGTTAAGGATAAAGGCTCGTACACACTGGCGCGACGCGACAGCGCTACACAAAGGCGCCGCCGCGCCGAGCCGCTCGCTGCGCGACGCGCGGGTTTGCCTTTGAGTCGGGCGTCGCGTCGCGCCAGTGTGTACGAATAACTCAAAAAATACTGGTCATATCTTGATCATATTTATATGGGACCACATGAGAAGCACCAGCTTTCAAATAAAAAAAGAATCATCAAAATCGGTTAACCTAGAAAGTTCTGAGCTATCACACAAAAAATATCGTCGAATTGAGAACCTCCTCCTTTTTTTGAAATTTGTTGAAAATAGACAGGTAGGTTAGTAAGAGTAGGAAGGTAAGTTCCGTACTTTAATATAATTATATTAATTGTTATGTATTACAAATTATACACTTTCTCGATTTAATTGACACGCAACGCTTCAGTAGATCGCACACAAATGATCGATGCATGAGCGGGGGTCGCTAGTAAGTATAAGTATGAATGAAGCTATATTAGTTACAAAAAATTCAATAGGTACTTTTGTGGCAAGAAAGCTGTGGTCAGGGGCTTCATTTAGATTCGTTTCCACATTTTGAGCTTTGTAAACTTTTGTTTTCTTAGCACGATGTCCTTCCAATTGATTTCCTTTTTAAACGTGCCAGTCATTTGGTGTACTTATATATTATTTTGAATATTATGGTTGACCTGAGCATCGAATAGATGCACCATAGCATACTTGACTTGTTTGTACTTACATGATAAATGCTGGAAGTAGACTTAAAACACTGATTCAGATACAGACTGGGCGCCTTTTACAGCTTTCCATTCGTAAAAATCGTCGTAGGCTTTCATGTACGATTCCTTGGACTGTTCTGGGAGTAAATTGTTGGCTATGCACATGGTTTCGGATATAATGTACTCCGGAGTCAAATCACTATCGTCACTCGACATTTTTGTGAGAATTTGCAGTTTAATTTGTTGTTTAACAAGCAAAGCGTTTTGCAGTATTCGCGCGGCTTTTTTTTTTTCTTCTTTTTGTGTTTTATTTTTTTAATATTTGTATTCTACTATCGGTGGCCAGTTCAATTTCCGAATAATTTATTTTTTAGTGCAGCACCCTAATTGCGTAACACACTATCAATCACAATCTCAATCATTTTGAAGCCTATTGCTAATCCATTGCTTCATATGTTCGAAAAATTTGTCTGCTCAACAACATAGAAAACTCAATGAATGTTGTTGGAACTGTCATAATGAAAGCCATTCCTTTTTAATGTGTTTCGCAATTACCCAGCAGGCCTCAATGGTAAATGAATGGGATTACTATGGAAAATGTTTGTATGCAGTTTGTACTTGAGGTTCCAATGTTCCAAATTCAAATCACATTAATGACCAGCGGGGCAATTGCGAAACACTAATAGTAGGAATGGCTTTCATTTTGACAGTTCAGCAACATTCATTACTTAATTTATTTACGTTGTTGAGCAGACAAATTTTTCGAACTTATGAAACAATGGTTTAGCAATATCCTTCAAAATGATTTAGATTGTGATTGATAGTGTATTACGGAATCAGGGTGCCGGCTAGACCCCTGGGCTTTAATGATAACTTACTTTAGGTTAGGTATGCATGATAATTATTTGCATTTATTTGACATGATCGTTTTACAAACACCTCGCCTCCAGGTACCTGTGTCCCGCAGCTCATAGAATGCAGTCAACTTTGTATTGATAGGTAGGTAAAAAGCATTCTATTAAATTAAGGTACTTACTTTGTTGAGGGCGGCTATTAAACATTTTAAAAGACAGTCTCTCGGTTCCGTCTCCCTTGGTCCCCGGGCTATACGCCGCCATCGCCAGGTCGGGGCCGGGTTGCTACTCAAATGATAATAAATGGGTTAAAGTATGGAACGCATGATGGCGGTACCCACGTCCAAACAGCAACCACGTGCGCCTTGGCGGCAACAGCGTTGCCGTGGAGACGCGCGGGCGGAGCGCGGGCGGCGCGGGGCCCCCTGTCGCCGCCCGCTCGGTCCCCGCGCCGTACCGCGCCCGCTCCGCTCGCCCGCCCGCCGACCGCGCCGACCGGCGACCGACCGAACGAACGGAACTACTCCGCTCAGTACTCGCTACACGCGCGCACCGGTTTATTCCGTGTGCCCATTTTTCATACCGTAAACTAAACGCCGCTCGAGGCCCGAGTTCCCGTCACCGATACTGAACTACTTAACATCGCAGCATGGACGGTGACCTGTCTCAGGGTGCTTCCGGCGACGCCTCTCCCGTTTACGAAGATAGGTAAGAATTTTGTTCTTTAAGACGGGATTCTTATTGGCGCGATGTAGGTTATGTGCATTTCGGTTCTAATAATTTAACATCAACAGGTAGATGTCTCTACCTATCGTAACTTGTTACCACAAACCAAATTGTGGCTACGAAATGGTTATGTAAGAACAATTAATGATATTATTACTATATTTTAAAGTTATATGTAGGGTAAGTATTCATTTATTTTTCGACAACTGTGGGATGTGAATGTGAGTAAGACTAAAGTCTTACTCACATTCACATGCTTACCTACCTATATTTTGCAATAAGTTACGACCATAGTGAACCTACCTGTCTTAAAAGATATAATTGCTTTTTTCTTATTGATTAATTAGGCATGTACCTACCTACCTTTATATAGGTATGCGATAAAAGGTAGTTACTTAACCTATTATTGTATACATCATACCTATAACCAGTCGTGTCTGACAGATGGTCCTTGTTCCATACGTGCTGCCCATATTTTGTACCTACAAAATTCACATAAGAACGTACCCAGTGTACCTACATTGATATATTTAATAATTGTAGGTGCACTTACTGGTTTAGTTCAAACTCCTTACCGTAAATAAGTTGAAAAGTGCGACTGACCGCGTAAATCCATAGTGCAGTCAGTCAGACCCGAATGAGGAAAACTGTTGATATTTTAAGTAGGTACCTACATAACTTTGGTTATGGGTCATGACCTGGGTCGAAACTAAATAGGGAGGGTAGGTATGAACAATCCAAATCCGTAAGAGGTATCCAATAATCTTATGAGGGGTTCTAGTAAGTACCTACTTCGTCTGTTTGAGGTCCTCGAAATCCGAGAAATGAAGGAAAGGGCTAGAAATAGAATAGAATAGCATATTTTTATTTGCATTAAAACATGTTAAGTACAATAATGGTCTTAACAATAGGGTTATGAATGATCTACATGGCTCGCCATGAACTGGCATATAAATATTTTAAACATTCATAAGATTCTACCGATAATGCTAGCCTATCACAAACACGGAAGCCTCAATAACTGATGCACAATATATTTATTTGCACCAGTTGTCTATCTGTTCCTTTAGTATACTAAAGGAACAGCCACACAGCTCAATTAATTAAATAGGATGAGCGCGAGCCTAACGGCTCATACCTCAATTTCATATTTTGATAGGTAGTATGTAGGATCTTCAGTTCTGGTTGACGACGACTACCTACCTACCTACCTACCTACACTGATTCTGATTAGTCAGCTAGTCAGCTGGTTGTCAGAGGTTAAGTACTCGCTACTTATCCGATGTGAATCATATAGGTATGCATGAAGGCTCCTACAAACAGGCGCGACACGCGACGAGAATCGCGCGCGACATAAAGGCACCGCTCGTTGCGCGACGAGCGGCTTCTTAGTGTCGCTCTGTCGCGTCGCGCCTGTCTGCGGGGGGGAGCCTTGAGCGCGACACCAGTGGGTTACTAAATAATCTTATTTCGGTATTCTGCAGCATGTAGGTAACTATGTACCCTAAGTACCTACTATTTACTGTTTTGTTAGTAGGTACCTAATAATACTAGTCAGATGTAATTATGTACTATACAGGTAGGTATTATTACCTATCTATTTTGTCTACCGAATAGGTACTTGTTGATTGGAGTAGAATTAAACTATTGGGTTCCAAATCTTTAATCTTGATTCTTATCTATTTAGTGCTAGATCTGATTGTTCTACTAACAACAAGAACCTACCTACTTAATTATCGAGTTAAGGCTCGTTCACATTGGCGCGACGCGACGCCCGACACAAAGGCACCGCGTGTCGCGCGACGAGCGGCGCCTTTGTGTAGCGCTGTCGCGTCGCGCCTGTTTGTGGGGGAGCCTTTAGTCATGGGTCTCGGGATGCAAATTTTTCAAAAATATATTGCAAATATGGGATTTGGGAATGGGATATAAGGGCGAAAACTAAAACCATAAGAATAAAATAGTCAAAAGTGGATGAAGAAATTCTAGCTTTGTGAAAGAAAAGTACTACAAATTTTTCTAGGGTAGCTTGAGTAGAGAACTCTAAGAGAAACCTGGCTTAACCAGGAATTGAACGCGATATTTGTGGCACAAAATATATTATGGCAACTGAGCGTTGCTGCATAAAAATTATTCGCGAAATCAAATGAAATTGCAAATATGACCAAGTATTTAGGGTGCCCGCATAGTCAAATGGTAAAAACGGAAAAAAATCGTCCCGTCCGCCTGACTAATTATAGCGCAATTAAGGGTCAGCGCAAACGCAGCAGCAAAATTAAATTCTCTAACATAATACTTACTGATCAATGATCATTCAATGATCATTCATCATAAACTGAGGGAATCAGACCTTTTTTTTGGTAGCGTACACTAAACTTATTTTAGTGACATAAAGGAGATGTTAACATTTTTAAATTTTAACCCAGTAATGGATACGAACAACGCGTAGTTTTCAATTAGTCAATGGTATTATTAGAGTTTTGAGAATTTTTATAAAAACTTCATACCACAAAGTACTTCTTTCAATGAAAGGTTTTGAAAAAATTAAGATTACAATTATTATAGTATCGCACACATTGATATGATTGCACATTAGGATTTTTCATAAAAATTTCACATAGCTCCTATCCCTCAATGATTCGGAGGTTACTACCTCGGTAGGATTATTCCTCACTTAACAATGAATCCATTGGTTTGGTATGCAGCTTCTTCGTATCAATAAAACTGGGTTTTTGGTTCAAACATAAAGGACATTTTAGTTCATTGTGAAAGGCCCGCTGAAAGTTCAAGAACTTCTAAACCAAAAGAGTCAGAAAAAATCTTTTCAGATAAAATAATGTGACAGGATTCCAGAGCACTACTTGCGGTAGTATTGCTTATATTTAGCTTAAGTCCCTACATCTTTGAAGGACAAAATCAAAACCAAGCTTATTTAGAAGGCACAATATGAGCACCACACCATGACGTCTGCTAAGCCGCTAAGCTCTATTTTCAAGGGTCCCATAAATACGAAGAACACGGATGAAATAAGATTGCATGCAGCGGAGACAAGAATAGCATGTTGAGATGGATGTGCTGGAGTGACGAGAATGAAATTCGAAAGTAAGAAATGAGCAAGTGGAAGTTTGAAAATGGCGCCAAAGACAGAAAAGCTGAAAGGGAATACCTAGTTCGTATTGGCATGGTCATGTGATGTGGACGGATAATAAACGTGATGAATATGAGGATGGATGAGGACTGAGAGAAAGGCCAAAAATATATAGATTAATTGTATGAGGTATGATATAAAAGAAAAGGGAGTGAGAAGGATAGCGTAACGGTTGATGAGAGAATGGAAGAAGAAAACGTACTGCGCCGAACCCAAGTAACAATTGCGAAAAGAGCAGGAAAGTGACGATGATTCCAGTGTGGAAACCGTGGAACCTATGCCGAAGAAATGAAAATACTAGAATATGAATTTACAAAAAATAGTGGTAAATAGCTGTCGGGCTCGAAACGCACTAACGGACAGTCAGTCAAAAATACATACTTTTGTAATGTGTAAGGGTGAGGATAACGATTATTTATTTTCATTTGACGACTCAAGTAACATCAGCCATCAGTGAAGCCAGCTTTTCAGGTATATTCTTGAGTGTGTCACCATAGCGAGACCGTTCTATTTGCGATAGCGCAGCGTACTTAATAATGCATGGTGAGGAAAGGCCCCATGGTGACCCAGTTAGTTATTAATGGGGTTACAAATCGATAATGTCGCTGGATTGATAGTTTTTTATAGATAGGTATTACTTTACGTTTGATTTTGTATTTTGTCGTTACTATGGCGATTGCACTACAATTCTTCTTGCCCTGGAAGGTCTAATGTTTATTCGAATTCTAATATAGGTACAGTGTGTTTTTGAACCAGACTCGTGCACCGACATTTTTATTGAATGTCTTTTACCAAATACCCCTTGGTTGGTTTGGTGGTACACACGGCTACATATCGAGCTATACATTTCTAGTTTTAGCTGACCTCGCATTGTTTAGACTTTTCGTACAATGAGAAGTCAGCATATACTGGAAATGTATAGCTTGATATGGTAGTCGTACGTACAGTCAACCAACCCCCGAAGGTAGGGTTACTTGTTAAAAAAAAGAAAATACCGGATGTATAGTAACAGCAACCGCACATCAGTGCTAACACTTGAACTACGAAAACCGCTCTTACCACTACGGAGTAAAGGCGCGAATGTCATATTGTTACCACCGATGTCGTGCGGCTATAATAAAAAATAAAATATTATGCTATTTAATTTAGAAATGATTTTCATATTTATAGTCCGCCATATTTAGTTCTTAGATAAAGGATATCTGACAGCTTTTATCTGACTATTGAGAAACCAGCCCTTGGCATAAATGCGTTTGCATAGTCCGTAAGCGTAGTGGTTTAATTATCTAATTAACGGCACATAACTTTAATAACATAGTTTCATGTTCATTTTTTAATAATTGTTCGAGCACAATATTATTATTATGGTGTTTTGCCAAGTGATTCGTAACTTCGTATGTGATGTAAAGACCTAGTAAATATTCGATTAACTATACAGTGAATGAATTTCGGCAAAACTTAAAACCGAGTTTTATATAATAGCTATTAAGTCTTTATTTTTTGTCTTTTTTTTTGGGTGGGATATAGTCAAATAACTTCTCTCACTCTGGGCGGAGCGGGCGGGCGTGTCAGACTTTTACTGACTAAAACCCACCCGTGTTTCTTCAGTTGCCTGTGCGCCAGGGCCACGCTAACTCTTTCGAACAATCCGCGACCCCGGCAGGCATCGGCCCTAACGGACCCCGTCAATGGTGCTGACATCTCTTTGAGGCGCGCGTGGAACACAACGCGCCGTCAACCCGGGCCTGGTCCTTACCGGACGGCAAGCTATCCAGTGCTCGCCGTCCAGAAGCCCGCGCCCTACGGTGGCCGGGATTCGGCTATCGACTCCTGACGCCCAGGGTATCTCCTCCTGCGGCAACTAGGGGTGTGAGGGCGCAACGATTGCCTCACCCTCACGCGCTCCGCCTCCTCCTTCGCGAGCATTACTGCTTCGCAGAAGGAGGTGACGGCTTCCCTTCTCCTTCTCGCTCGCCTGGACCAGGGCATATTTGCGAAGTTATTTTATAGCTTCAAATTGTAATAACTTTTAAGCGTATGGATCGATTTAAATTAAATAAATAATGTATATCTGTTACTTTGAACGGATTTCGATGAAAGGCATACGGATAGGCCATGACCTGGGTTAGGTCATAGGATACTTTATTATCCCGGTAATACGTTCCCATGGGATAATATCCGACAGCCACGCGGGCGAAGCCACGGTCAAAAGCTTGTCTGTGATTAAAACATACTTTGCAATGTCCATTTAGCATGATACGATGTTAAGGAAATCTTCAAAACCAGGGTTTGGCGAATTTATTTGTACATAGTTGAACCTTCTCGTTGCTTAAGAAATGAACCACTTCGGAATCGCAGATTTTTAGGGTTCCGTACCCAAAGGGTGAAACGGGACCCAATTACTAAGACTCCGCTGTCCGCCCGCCCGCCCGTCTGTCTGTCCGTCTGTCACCAGGCTGTATCTCATGAACCGTGATAGTTAGACAGTTGAAATTTTCACAGTTGATGTATTCCTGTCGCCGCTATAACAAAAAATACAAAAAATCTAAAATAAATATTTAAAGCGGCTCCCATACAACAGATTTTTTTGCCGTTTTTATAGATAATGAATGGTAACGGCACCCTTCGTGCGCGAGTCCGACTCGCACTTGGACGATTTTTTGTTTCTAATGTTTCAGCCTCTTGTAAGTTGTAGCGCACATAATCGGTAAAATACACACAACGAGTACACGTGACACGACGACATCAAGCTATTCATTTCCAGTAAAAACTAAAGCTCGCATTGTATTGTATAGGCTTTCTTCGGTACAATGAGAGAGGTCAGCTAATCTGCTTATAGTGGATATGTACTCGTATAGCTTGAATTATGTCGTCGTGTCACTTTACCAGAATAAATTTTAATCTCAATAAATTTTTTTCCTCGCTATCTTTATTAAAAAATAAACTAGCTGCGCCCCGCGGTTTCACCCGCAGAAATCTCGATCCCGTGGGAATATCGGGATAAAAAGTATCTTATGTCCTAATCCAGGTCATAGTCTACCCGTGTGCCAAATTTTATCCAAATCCGTTCAGCCGTTTTAGCGTGATTGAGTAACAAACATCCAAACATCCACACTTTCACATTTATAATATTATAGTAGGAAGTAGGATTATAAGTAGGATTAGTAGGATTGTAATTAAATTATTAAAATGCTTATTTTGTGTTAGTTTTTTGTTATTTTGTTTATTTAGTTCCCGACCCGTCTTGCTAGTTTACAGTGTTAAGAAGCAATCTACTATTGAGTAAGCTAAATGGTATTTCCAATCATAGTCTGACTGTGCTGAACGCCCCGCGCGTACATTGAACTCGACTACTTATCGCGATCACGTCAATACGTGGTCGATTCATAAATAAATTGATGCAATTTCCCTTTGCGTTATGCGAGTTAAGGCGAATTTCACCAAACTTTTAAATCATATCCTCAGAATAAATTATGAATTTTTGAGTTTGTCCATACTAGAACTGTCAGATGTCAATTTTATTCCACGGATAAAGTATATCTGACTTATATATCTCGTAAAATCAGCCCTTAAAGAACTTTACCTCAGAATTAATTAATTAAAAATCGTACAAAGACAAATGAAGCACTTCAGTCGACAGATGCTATGACCTGTTGCGTTTCTACTACTTCACCAGCCTTTTGGTCATCTAAATGAAACTTGATTGCTTTTTGCCCTGGCTATGATTTCGCTCGTGTTTCTTCCCGTATCTAATTCATGTAGACAAAATAATTTGTCAGGCTTTCGCAAATGTCACCAAAACGAACAACGCAGGTTTCTCTTTAATTGGGTTCTGCCATTCCAACGTTGCGCTCGCTAGAATTCATCAGCGGTAGCTAAATGAATTAGGGCGCATTGCCACTAACGCGGAGACGAGCAAAGCGGAGCAGAGCCGTGCAGGAATCAACTAATCACAGACGAGACGTGATGTGGATTTCATCCTATGTGATTGGTCCTGCACATCTCCTCTTCGCTCCGCTCGTCTCCGCCTCAGTGGAAACGCACCCTTAAGGTGGAACCCCTGATACGTATAGGTGACAGATAGCTGGCAACCCGGACGTGTCCTAACGAAACTTAATTAGGCCTTTCCCGTCAAAGCTGTAGAATCTGTGCCAGTGGAACAGAAGGTTCGCTAACTTATATTTGGAGCAATAGTGCCTGCTGCTTAGCGTTCTTAAATGGCTTGTATCTCATATCTCAATCCTAATCAGTACGGGCGGTGGCGTTCGTTTGAAAGTTTTATACCGGCTGAAAATCATACCAAAAATAGCTGCTATTTTATAAGAGGAATCGGGTTCAATTCCTGGCTGAGGCAGAAGCTTTTTCAAAAAACAAAAAATGTGGTTTTATTTTCCTTCAAAATTGATATCATGGTTTCTTTGACCACTTTGCCCTATAACCATAGTTTCGAATTTAGCCTGATTTGCCATTGCAACAATTATGTTAATTTACGCGACTGACATTATATTCCCCCCACTGCCATGCAGCAGACAATTTTTATTTGGGTAGAAGATAATCCCAAAAATCGTCTCATAAGGTTTTGGCGTGGTATGAAAAAGTTTTTACAACTTTATGCTGTAAACTTTAGACCCCCTCGCGTGCGGCGGCTAACTGTCACATTCATGATTAGTGAATATTAAACAACTATTAAGAATTAAATTTATCGATCTTCTTTATATTTATATAAATAAAAATCAATGTTTGTTTGTCCTCTATGGACTCCGAAAGGGCTGGACGGACTTTGACGAAACTTTCGACGAACGAATTTTTCTGCATACGTCTGCTAAGGTTTAGGGGTAGGCTAGGGTAGGGGTAGGACACCATGCGAACGGTCGCGCCGGGCAGCTGGTTCGGTATAAAATTAGTTACAAAAATTTACCTGTACCACCTCCCCTACTACTATATCGTATTTCCACTTCTGCGCAGATGAAGTCTCGGTTTTATCTTGTTATCGTAGTGCTGGAAATTAAATCACATGATCCGTGTAGCTTCCCCAAGTATTCCTTTTCCTCCGCTGGGCTTTGCCGACGTTGTTTTAAAACAGGATCTGGTTTTTCTTTCCTGTGATTGAAATATGATCTGTATAATTCTCTTTGTACTACCCAGTAGCTGCAAAATGCCTTTATTCAAATGCTTTGTGTTTCGAGTTAGCTATTCTAAACGAACAGGATTTATATTGCTTTACTTAAGACATCATGTCTTTTTTTTTTGTAGCTACCCGTAAACAAACCGTAGGATTTGCAATCGTATATATAGCAGGGCGATAATTTATACCATAAGGAAGGAATTGTGAACAGTGATCATCATCAGATCCAGATCTTGGAGCCTTTTGGCAACTCAGGGGTTCTCATAGGTATTCAAAATATTCTATTTAGCAAATGTAGTTTTTGTGTATAGCACGTTGCGTCGATTGACATCTACTAGATAGATCTGCCTACATTTTTAGGAAAGTTTGCAGCTCGGCCATGAATTATTGTCAGTTGCAGATGCAAGAGCAAAACAGAATTGACTGCTAGATAACTGATAACTAGAGTACAATAGTGTACATGTGCATATCCTCGGGGAGAGGGGCTCCGTTAACAAGCAGGATAGGGTTCGACAAATCAAGAATATTGTTTGATTGCCTCATGACTAGGTCGCAGGGCTGAACTGCGAACTGATATTATATTAGAAATGACAACAAATTTCATACTTTTTACTACCTTAAGTACCAATATATTAATTAAAGAAGATTTGCAAGCTCTCGCACGCCTAATCAAATAAGGGAAAAAGTGATGAGTGATTTATTACTTGCTACTTTACTGCCAATAAGAAATCAGTCCAACTAGTTTATCTTATAATTAGATAGACCAAGATTCAGATGACATAAAGCACTGCTACAAGCGCCTTCAGTAAATCCTGAAAAATCAATCCAAATGTGTCTTGCTTAGGCGCCTACCTCGCGTCCACACCGACGTAATACATTTTTAGGACATCTTACGTCACACGGATAGAACTCAATAAAAAAGTTGTCATCGCTGCATTCGTATTTTTCATAAAGTACACAGATCCGTTCTATTTCCGCTTCTACGCTTTTCATCTCCGTTTGGATTCGGACCGACCAGACCGAAGACGAGGCTGGCTTGTATTTCGGTAGAATCAAGTAGAATCAAAGAAATAGCAGTAGGACGTGCTAAGACTAAATATAGCTAAATATAAATATAAATAGCTTAGCTAAATATCTGCCAAGAATTTGTATTCTTAAACGGCAGTCTTAGCTAAGTTTACACTCTGCTATCGATGGCTTCTCACATCTCCTATGATGTCAGTCCTAAAATGTAGGGACTAGAGATATTAGATTATTTTCCTCGTATTTTAATATTTTCGATTTCATCGCTTTTTTTTTAAGGTTATATTTTGCATAATGGAAATGCCAAAAAAAGTCACAACATTAAATCGTAAGTAGTGTCAAATCTCGTGGCATTTCGATAGCAAATATAATGCTTATTGGGCGTTAATAATGGCAATGGGCGATGACTCCTACTGTGTGTGAAGGGTGACACCCCTGATGCTTTGCAACTGTTGCTCTCAGTTAAAGGTCGTTGATTTATGCCCCGCCACTAGCTCGGTACTCAATTCATAATTATAAGTACTAGATGAGGTGCTTGAAGAATTTAAAGTAAAACCAATATGTTCGAGCGGTGATTAAAGTTACAAAATTTGATACTGCTTGCTTTTGTATTAGTAATGTAACAATAGGTACCTACTTAATATTATAATATGAGCTTCTGAGCTCTCATTGTGACAGCATTGTGTTTCCGTCCCAGTGCTGGGACGGAATCACTGGGCTTCCCTTCATTCTCTCACTTTTCACGCCTAGGTTGTGTGCTGTTGTGGTACAATATGACAAAACGTAGGAATTGTAGTTTTCAAAATTTTGGCACCTTCACCTTGACTCTCGTTTTTTCACTTTTAGCAACTAATATTTTAAATGCAAAAGTACTTCACGAGTGTACTGTTATTTTCTGTGTCTGTATTTGTTTTTATCGTGAATACTTATTTGTATAGACGATAGTTATCTGATAGTATATAAATTTTGCCCAGCGAACATGTGGCGCATTCGAGTTATTGCTAGGCCCGATATGAGCGGATAGTTAGTGTACGGAGTCAAATCGCAAAGGGATTGAAGTTCTCACTTACTGTCTGTTGGGAGCTCTCTGGCCATCACATGCATGTCTTGGGAATGTGTCGCACGGTCTCCTATGATGGAAATCGAAGCGGATCGGATTCCGACCTTTATTCAATGCGCTTTATGACATATGCAATAAAAGAAAAACTTGTTTTTGTTTTTGGTTCACGAATCAGTAAACTATAATAAGGATGAAGCTGTACAAAAATAAAACTATTACAATAATTTAATTATTAAAATAAACAATAATCAATGTGTGTTTCATAGCAGAATCACAATCGGTACTATTACAATTTTTTTTTTCTTTTGACTTGGTTTATAAACCATAGAGCTTGAAAAAAACAAAAAATACCATTGTTTTTTAAAAAACAACCTAACCACCGATCGAAATACAGTTCCTTTTACAAAACGGACGACTTATTCCGGTCTTAGGTTGTTAATTTTGTATTATGAACTACTAAAGTCGGCATAAAGTTTGAAATACAAAAACTGGGTCAAAAGTTAAGGGTCGGGCATAAGTTAGATCGTGTTTTGTAATAAGACGGAATAAGTTTATAAAGGGATAATTTCTTCCATCGAATTAAAGTAAGTAACTCTTAAAGTACATTAATGTTGCTATCGTGGTTGCTATGTCATTTTTCCATCAGGGAAAGTGAAAAAGTAAGGAAAGAGTAGGTAAAAATTATACCTATACTTAGTGATGCAACGGATATCCGGCCAGATACGTAGTCAAAAATGAGCTCATGGAGGTGAGGCACGAGTCCGGGAGATTCGTGTGGTTTCGGGCATCGTCGTGGTCATTCATGAGTAAAGGCTCCCACAGACAGGCGCGACGCGACAGCGCTACACAAAGGCGCCGCTCGTCGCGCGTTCGCGGTGCCTTTGTGTCGGGCGTCGCGTCGCGCCAGTGTGTACGACCCTTAAAGCGAGCAAATAACAATATTCATTGAATGGTCAATGATGGATTATTATTGATTCGTTGCATATTGCATTAAGTTTTTCACGTAGCTTTAATGTTATGGATGTATGACAAAATTAAAGTGCACTTTTCGAATTTCTCGGAATTTGTTGAAAATCTGGTATCCGGCCGAATAGCAGAATAAGGCGCGCCACCCTGATTGCGTAACGCACAATCACAATCTGAATCATTATGAAGGATATTGTTAATCCATTACTTCAAATGTTATAAAAAAATCGTCTGCTCAGCAACGTAAATAACGCAATGAATGTTGTTGAACTGTCAAAATGAAACCAATTGCTACTGATAGTGTGTTACGCAATTACCCCGCTGATATCGGATAGTACCAATCACAATCCCAATCAAGGGATAAACTAATACAAATTTTAATCACGAATGAATCCAACATACCTATTTATTTTTTAATTATTGTGTAAGTAGGTACTTACAATATTCTTCTATGGAAAGAAAGAAAAACACTTGGAGATTGAACCCTACCATAATCATTTGCAGGCAGTTGATGTGCAGGGCAAGTCAAGGTGACACAGTGACAGTTGTGCCGCATATGGTTCATAATTGCTTGACACTCGCATGACAACTCACTTTTCGTGTAACATTGACCTTCTGTAAGAGTGTATGGTATAATAACCCCAATGAATATCTTTAAATTTTAATTCACATAAATATTTAAAAAAATACCTGTTTTATCTACTGTGCAAAATTTGTGTTCTATTAAATTCCGTTTCCGATACCTATTTACGTGATTCAGTGCTGGCCTCGTGTATGACACGTGCATTGAACAACTAAAAAGCTGTAAGTTTTTATGCATTATGCAGTTCTCATAATTCACTCACAAATAAAGGGTTCAACGTGTTTACAAGATGCATCGCCGAGAAAGTTTTAGTTGGCTTTCAGAAAGTCGCCCGCAGTAAGGGAAGGGGGTGAGAGTGGCCATCGGCACGTGTTCGGCGCGTGGACTTGCTCAACTAATGAATCTACGGAGCACCTGTCCTGCCATGTCTCTCTAATGATCACTTACTTTTCTTTGTTATTTTATTACCAAAGCCGCGTAATCTAATCGTACCGAGAGTTGTAAAATTCTAAAATTTCAATAACTCAACAGCTTCACCTAAAACAGAGCCAAGCGCAAAGTATCTATTTACTCAAACACATTCAAGGTCTTCTTAAGACCTTGATTTAATCCGGAATGAAGATGTAATAATAATATTGTTCTCGTAGGCTTGCAGAAACGCGGCACATAGTCGCTATTTTTTAAGTACTGAATTCCCCAAAACCAGTTGCCATATTTTGTCTCAAGTGGGTCTACTTATTTTAAACCGATTAAAATAACGGTGAATCTTTTATTTCCCCGTACTTATGTAAGCTGGGTACAAACGGTACAAAAAAATACTGGTCATTAATTTTATTTCTATTTAGTCTACTAGTATGGCTCAGTGTGGTATGGTATGGTATGTATGGGTAGGACAAACTTATAGAAAAGTCATAGGCATATTAATTTCATATTAATAAAACCCACCTTATTATTTCCAATAAAATTGTTCATAATTCATTAAATGTAAACACCAATAACGCAAATTCCGATGGTCTTCCATTCCCATGTTGGTTTGGTACTTATTATTATTTTAAACAAAATTTGAATAGGGGCTATGTCGGGATTTTGATAAAATAATACAGGTAGGTATTAAATCTTTGAAGAGACGCAACAAAATGACTTAAATATACAATTACTTAAATATTTTACAATTAAACCAGCTTTGCAACATGTGTTATGTTGGATTGAAAGTATTATCTTGCCGAAGTCAATGGAACCCTTCCTCTCAGTTTGTCATTCACATGGGACCCCTGCTTAGTTGTAGAATCGGAAGGGCTTTGTCAAAACGAATGACAGCTAATGCGAGATTACCGCGAACATGTCATTTGTACGTATTAACAATAATGAAAGCGTTCAAGAAGACTGAAATATTTGTCTGCGCCGAATTTGTCAGTGATTCTGAACGTGCAGAGTCACAGAATAAGCTAAACTTAACTTCTATTTAAATCTGTTACTTGAATATAAAACCAAGTAAAACAAAAGCTACTAAATAAAACCACATCGAATCCACTCGATAAACTATAATATAGTTTCAATAAAGTACATAGTTCAAAATCGCAAAGCCGTCATTGTCTCTCTGTAACTCTGCCTGCTAACAAACAATAGAAATAACTCAGTACGCATCAGAATCTGCGGTGGTAGCACCTAGGGTTGCCAGCACAACTTATAATATATTTCAAAATAAAGGCGAAACTACTATATTTTCATTTCAATACAAAATGGCAATATAAGCGCAATAAACAGTATCCTATCCTACTAATCATATCATCATACTAATATTCTAAATGTGAAAATTTGTGAGGATGGATGGATGGATGTTTGTTTGTTACTCTTTCACGCAAAAGCTACTGAACGGATTTGGATAGAATTTGGAACACAGTTTATAAACTGGATTAACACGTAGGATACTTTTTATCCCGATAGTATATTTTTGTATTATCGAAAACTTCGAAAATCGCGGTCTAATTCAATGTATGTAGTTTAATTGTAATTAGTAATATAATCTTTTATAGAATTGAATGACATTATGAGGCGTGCACTTTTGGAATTTCCAATTCTTTTCTAGAAAAGCCCCCTTCGTACTGTATTTTTGCAGGCAATGGCTTCGAAAATCCTATGCCTAACTAATATTATAAAATGCGAAAGTAAGTTTGTTTGTTACCTTTTCACGCCTAAACTACTGAACCGATCATCCTGAAATTTTGCATATACGTTGTCAGGTCTACAGAAACGGACATAGGGTACCTTTTATCCCGAAAGAAAGTAATGTTCCCGAGAAAACGCCACATGTCTTTCGAATCATGATTGAATTATTTATTATAGAAACTTTAGTAGTATGTTAAGAGCTTTTTATTTAAATACCTCATTCATTTTGTGAGTGTCGATAGAGCGGGTTTTCATCCTCCTAACTAACAACAACAACAACAACAACCGAATTGATAGTCAAATTCTAAATTAACGCGAGCGAAGCCGCGGGCAAAAGCTAGTACTATATCATTAAAAGAAGTTGGCAACCCTAGTAGCACCTATCTGCTTATTTGTTTATAATTATGGATTATGCAGAAGCTACTTAAATACGCCCAACAATGATAATGAAGTGCACGATATGGTATTTAAAACGGGGCGCCTGTCGCGCTAGCCACAACTTGGTTCGTGTGCGGGCGCGCCGTCTCAGGTGTCTGCAAGCGTTCGCGCTCATGATCTGCTTGTGTTACCAAATAAATTATCCGTACTATGCTTCCTAAAACTAATTCGCCATCATCATTGAAGGGCTTCCAGGTACTCAACCAAGTTTAGTAGCACTCAATAGCCTATTTTGATTTATTTTGAGACTAGCTTACTGTCCGCGACTTTGTTCGCATAGAAGTCGTAAGACACCACACACAATATACTAAAATAAGAGGCACATAATTATAAAACTTTTCTACGTTTGTAGTTTTGGTCTGGGCAGCCAAAATGTGAAGAGTCAGGACAATTGTACGTCGCTTGATCCCGCGTCACCACGCTGAGCAAGCGAATAATCATGTGCTGAATTCATGGTTAGTTCGCGCGTCGATGTCCATACCAGTCTGTATTATTATGTCATGATTGACTGACTTGACTAGCGAACTTAAAAATAAATAGCGGGATGATAATCAATTTAAAAGGCAAAATCTGTAACATCTGCTATATTTTTATTCGTCTTTTCACAATTTGCGGTAAACTATAGAAGAATACGAATATATTGCAATATTGCTCATCCCCCGGCAAATAGTGTTATATTTTATAGCCTACAGACTGACCAGACTTATAGGGAATATCTATGCAAAATTTGAATAAAATCTATCCGGTAGTTACTGATAAATAGACAAAAATTCTAAAACTTATATTTTCGGCATTAGAATCGTTTACAGACATCGCAAAAATTACTTAAAAAGAAAAGGAATGTACAGTTTTAACTTCGCTACGATTTTATTATATGTACAGATTACACGTCTCTATATAAGTGATTTTTGTGACCTTTTGTAATGCCTAAATAAAGATAATGCGAGGATTTTTTTTCCTAGTATGTTTTTCGCAGAAAATATCATATTTTCCTGAGATTATTATTATTAAACTGGTCTTTCTCTTTATTACTTAATTGTTTACATCCTACGCTCCATATGCTGGCACGGACTTCTCTAATTATAATTGACATAACTAAATGAACGACGCTCTTACTTAGCGGTTCTAGAATAGTACATCGCAAGGCAGTTAGTTGGTAAATGGATTGGGTGATGAAGAGTAGTTGGCTTATAAATGCCGTTTTATTAATATTAGTATGGGTAATAATGTGGTTTAAGTAGAACTTTTACGAGCTATTTATAAATTTTATTTACGAAAATTTAACTTTTTTTTCTGCTTGACTAAATATTGTCTACCGGATAACTCTTCGTAGGTACTGTGCAGCTAGACCAAAAAATTCAAAAGGCTGAAGTTGGGTTATTATTTCAGACAATTTTTATTGTGTTTCCTAGAAAGTAGAAGTTAACAATGCAATTGTTTTTTTTCTTAAATATTGCATGGTTGTAATCTGTACCTACAGTGACTCATTGGTAGGTAGGAGATCTGTTGTTTGACGTTAACTTTTTGTTATTATACTGACAGCAATAACACGTTAACACACGTTATCGCTTTTTATATTCATAGGTCATAATTTATGGCTGATTGATAAAATAATTATAAATATTATTTATTTGTTTTTATATTATTTGTTTTATAAATATTTTCTACGCTTTAAGACCTGCACCCTAATTGCGTAACACAACTCAACCACAATGTGAACCATCATTTTGAAGCAGATTGCTAACCCATTGCTTCATATGTTCGAAAAATTTGTCTGCTCAGCAACGTAAATAACGCAATGAATGTTCCTAAACTGTCAAAATGAAAGCTATGCCTACTGTTAGTGTGTTACGCAATTACCCCGCTGTTTCGGGATAAGCATAATTGGTTAATAATTAAAAAAGAAAACACAATTCTTCATGTAAAGGTAAATAAGGTAATAAATAAAGGGAGCTACTGCTCGATTTTTGCGACCGATTTTATAACGCATACATTTCATTTCTAGTCGTTGTTTAATACTTACTCAATAATCATGAATGTGATAGTCAGCCGCCGCACCCAAGGGGGAATCCAAAGTTGTAAAAAAAGCATGTCAAAATTGGAAAGAAATTACTTATAATGAAGTTACATTCGTTATTTTTTCCAATTTGGACATGCTTTTTACAAAGTGTTTTATAAAATGACTATTCTGGACGTTTCCTTTGACTATACTGAGCGTTTGGGCACGAAATCCGATCGAAGTCTGAGAAACTACGGTCCGAAGGTAGCCTTAGTACAATTTGTGTGAGGGGTTGTGCGCTAGATCCGAATTTCAGCCGACCAAATTTAGATCTTTTTGTGACGTTTATGGATTGTTCAGGCCGTCATTTCTCGGTATCGGATCAGATGCACTGCGCAAACGCTCGTAGTCTGATGTTCTTTTTTCAAACACATGCAACGCCTCTGTGTACAGCTTCTCTCAGGTTCCATAACAAGCGTGGTAGTATGACGTTACGATATAACTGATCTTTAAATTAATTGAAGTACGTAGTCTAGACATTCATTTCCTTTTCGCGTTCGTTGACTCTGTAAGAAGTTGTATGTATCGTAGCTAATAGTAGAATTTACGAGATCGTATTGGTTTTTTGTTTTGGATTTGGATTTTCTATCCTGCTGATGACTACAGTAGGCCGTCGAAAATAGATGACTTTGAATGAATTCGTGGAAAACCTGGATTGTGTTAGTAACATGAAATACTAATATGTTTACCAATTATTTATTTCCGCTTCTTTTGGTTAGTTTTCCATTGCTTCAAGTAGGTATTTTACTATTGTAAGCAATGTATTTTTGAAAAATATTGTTAGTAAAATAGAAATTCAGTAACAATGTACATTATTTTTAATTCCCTTTATAAATTATCACGGTTAGTGTTACTTTATTCACATTACAATCTAGCGTATTCGTTAATAAGTAGTTTAAATATAATTTAAACTGCTAAGTAACTACAAAATTAGGAAATTGTTCAATAATGTCTTTTTTATTCACTTTATGATAAGAGGAATACACTTAATTCACGTGTTCTTTAGTCAGCACTTGCAAACTAACTCCAAAGTATTTACCCTTTTTAGTCTTCGTACTAATTCAGTGATGTCAAGGAGTTGGATCGCCTCGACATTCACGATGAAGTCTATGTTCATGAGCTTCTGCATATTTTTTTATTATACTATGTTTGCGACATCCATCTTGAGATCCCGGTGGAAGTCGCTGTTTCTTATGTAGCAGGGCGCGTTGACTATGTCCCTAAGCACGCTTTGTTTGGGAATTATTTTGTATGTTTTGACACGATTACTTTGGCTGGTGCAGCCCCCCACAGCTGAATCGGATCGGAACGGATGTTACAATCTTTAAACTATATTAAATCGTGTACACAGTATTTAAAGTCTATGTATATTACCAAGCCGCACACAGCAGCTGGACCGCGGGCGTCTTTCGCGACACGCGATCGTAGCCGAAAGTATGCTGCGACGCGCAATCGGCTCCGTTCGCCTGTCGTCGTATCCGATCACACATTCATCCGAATTAGACCACGTCAACACGGTAGGAATGAATAGACTAGGCGCAAGGAAACTTTTGCAAGCGACGGTACGGAGCCGATCGTATGCGTCGGCACCCTGCCGGACACGATCGGCTGTCGTCGCATCCGTCCGTATCCTTTGCGATCCGATGCAATGCACATTGAAATCATCCTTAAATCCATACAGGCTTTAAAACGTGTTTGTATAACAATTTTTTAGATTATGGACAATGGTGACTGTCTACCAAGTAGCCAATACATTTTATTGTATCTAATATCTAATTCGGCTCTTTTCTTTATGACATGCTCTTTCAATCGAAGTTTTGCATCTAGGCTCATGCCGAGGTACTTAGCAGTATTCGCGTATGGTATTGGCTGATTATTCATGATCACTAGGAAATATTGTGATCTTTTATTGGTAAAGTCAATGTGGATAGACTTGTTTTCATTGCGTTTGATACGCCATGTTGCAGTCAACTCATAAACATGGTTTATGGACTCTTGAACCTTTTCTACGGCTTGCTTGTTGACTAGATATTTCCAACAGCCATGATAGCTGTATCGTCAGCAAAGGTTGCAATGAAATTATTTTCTAGCTCGGTAATATCGCAGGTGTATATAGGTATAGTAGGTGCAGGACCGGACCAAGTAAATAACACACCCTTGTGATACTCCAGATGTATCTGCCTAAGGTAAGCAAAGCATATAAGCATTTCTTTGTCTTATCCTAAACAATCTGTTTGATATTATAGGAATCTATGATGCCTGAATATTGTTGAGGCAGCATTGTTCTTAGTTTATAAATGAGGCCACCATGCCATACTTTATCGAAAGCCTGTGTAACATCAAGGAAAACCGTGGAGCACACCTTCTCAACATGACAATGAACATAAGAACCAACCGGGGGTTGTCTTTGGGTGCACGTGCATAGTGCGTACAGGGATAATCGTCAGTTGGTGCCGCATTTCACTAAAAGCGTCTCGTCTAGTCTCTCGTCTTCTCGCCCCTCGTACGCCTTCCAAAGGTACAGGATCCCATAGTCCCGAGATAAGTTAACATAAAAATAAAATATGAACACATTATAACACCGTGTATGGTACCTTCCTTCAAGTTCTTATTGTGTAATAAGTGCAACATCCCACTTTATTTTATTCATTGACAATAACTACGCTGGTTCAGTAACCAGCGTAGTTATTGCCGATCCAGTGATCGGGAGACATAACAAAAAGCGCACAGGGGTTATTGCTCTTCAACGGTCCTTATCTACTTACGTCAACTCCGACTTCCGCGCCACGGTGCGTCGTGGTCGTCCGTCACCGTTGCTTTTCAAGCCCGAACGCTTATTTATTTATGCCGGGAATAAATCCTATTCGAATCGGGTTTTCTTATAAACCGTAGGAGTTGATAAAACAAAAAAATCTACGTTATAGTTCAGGTTGTGAGAACTGTATTAAAAGGACATGTTTTGTTAAATTTAAAAAATATACAGTTCAATTAGTGGTCATGTAGGTACAAAAGTATGATATTTCAAAAAAACATTCTAACAATTTTATTTAATAATTAAAAAAAACTAAATTAATTAAAAAAGGACAAAATATATAATAAAAAATAAAAAAAACTAAATTAATTAATTAAAACTAATTGTTAATTCTTCGCCTTTGCCTTTTTGACTAAAGTAAAAACTACTTAGAAATACCCTTTATAAAAAGAAGATGCGCACTCTAACCACACGACCCGAGGTCTCAATTACTATTGAAACGGATAGTTTCTTGAAAGGCTATGTAGGCTATGTTCAGCCGGATGTCCGGATTATAAGCCGGACATCCGGCTGGACATAACCTAATCTGAGCGAACCCACGGAATAGCGATTGGCTAACAATGTGGTGGATTCGGGTATCTTTGATTTCTTGGGAACTGCGATCACTGTACTTTTTTAACTTTTTATTAATGTAACTTTTTAAATAGGTAATTTAATTTGTAATTTGCAAGATAAATTGTAGAAAATATCTTTGGTAAATAAATCGCCAATTTAGGTTTTGTATTTTGTTATCTGAAAAAGTGAGTTACAGAATAGAAGCTGAATTTAAATTTAAAAAAAACTCGCCTCTAAAACCAGTACGGTAGCCGTTTTAATGCCTTTGAAAAACTTGACGTAGGCGCTGGTATTCATATTAACAAATCTGTTTCTCAGATCACGGTAATCCCTAAAAAAAACCCAAGATCATCCAGTTTAAAGTTCATACAATACAAAGATAATAATATCGATATAATATAATAATAATATACAAGTTCAACAATACAAAGATTGGCGATTGTAATAACCCCAGGTGATTTGCTCATCAATAAATAACAATAAGTTAATAATTGAAAACTCATAATCTCCATTTTATTTTATTTTTTTTGGATGGGAAATCATCAAATGACCTCTCCCGCTCTGGGCGGAGCGGAAGGGCGTGTCACTCTTACTGACAAAACCCAACCGTGTTCCTTCATTTGCCTGTGCGCCAGGGCCACGGTAACTCTTTCGAACAATCCGCGACCCCGGCAGGCATCGGCCCTATAGGACCCCGCCAATAGTGCTGACATTTCTTTGAGGCGCGCGTTGAACACGACGCGCCGTCGACCCGGGCTTGGTCCTTACCGGACGGCGAGCTGCCCATTACTCGCCGTCCGCAAGCCCGCTTCTATGGTGGCCGGGAGTCGGCAATCGACTCCCGACGCCCAGGGTGTCTCCTCCTGCGGCGACTAGGGGCGCGAGGGCACAGCGATTGCCTCTCCCTCTCGCGCTCCGCCTCCTCCTTCGCGAGCATTACTGCTTCGCAGAAGGAGGTGACGGCTTCCCATTACCTCTCTCTCCGTACCATGGCCTGAACCAGAGCCGGACGCGAGAGGTCGCCGCCGCCGATCGCCGCCACGAGGACACGGCGGGGCTCCGCCCAAGCCGGGCAGACCTCCACCGTATGCTCCACCGTGTCCTCCGGTCGATCATCATAATCTCCCTAATCTGCGCTCACCAGCACATTATGATATACCATTCGAAAGGCAGTCGTGTCGAAAATTACACATTTTCGGTTACTTGATTTGCCTTGCCCCCCAACGACAGATAGATGGCCGGTGACAACATTTTCGGATTTCGGATTAGTGAACTACGTTTAGGACTCTTTCCACATAACATTGATTGTTGTTGACTTCGGCAGCGTCGGAAGCATTTCAAATGGCTGTGAATAGATATGAAGGCCTTCCTCCCTTGAACAAATCAAATTATTAAATGCAACCAACTAGATATTATTATTTACTTTGTAACAAGAAAACATCATAAAAATATACGGAAATACGGAATTACGGAGTAGCAACCAGAAAGGAAAACACGCATTTAAAATAAAATCCTCATCCCGCGCTATTCCTTTAGTTACTGGAAGTAGGATACAAGAGCAGAATAAAAAGTATTATACTTTTACGTATTATATAATTAGTTTCTAGATATGAAATGAAATATCAAAGGAATACGCGATGTATATCAAGTTTCCACGAAATAAGCTGACTAGCCTGCAGCGGATAAACCAGTTCTAGGAAATGAGTATTTTATAATTTTCTTGCTTTCGAAGAATTTTTTGTTGGATGCTAGTAGGTAGGGAACGGCTTTATGAACGACATTTTGTAATAAATCCTTTCCTACTAATATCGTAACTAATAATAAATGTGAAAGTAAGTTTGTTTTTTTGTTTGTTACGCTTTCACGCTAAACCGGCTAAACGGATTTGGATAAAATTTGGCACATGGGTAGATCATGGGCTGGAGAAGGACATATGATACTTTTTATCCTGGACACTGGTAATTAAAAATGATGAAATATAAAGTACATGCAAATGAAGTCGCGGGCAACAACTAGTTGTATATAAAATAACCATAGATTTGAAAAGACTGCACTCGCATGTTAATTTGACAATATGTACTAAAAGGAACACGCTTTGTATAATCTCGAACGAAATGATTACGGATTAGAGCTTGGGTGATGATTGATTGCCATATTAGCTTATCTTTTTTTCTTTAGTCCTCTGCCCAATTTAGAGGTCCCGTTAGTCTTTAGTGTACTGCATTTTTTTTTAAAGTAAGCCCTAACCGCCTTTGTTTACGCAGATGATTATTGTATAAGCACTTAGAAGATGAAAAATAAGAAGAGCATTTTTATTTGAATTATTTTCATTTCACTACTGCACAGTATACCTCCCTAGGTGCAAATAAAAAGAAACAGACAATTCCGACAGTCAGAAAAAAAGGAGGTATGAATGAATTTAATGAATGCAATTCACTAGACAACATTTGGCAGGCATGGTGTTGAGCGAGTCGTTTCACGTTTATCAATTTGACACTTATGTGATATTATGGATTAGCAAAGTCAAACATAATCGACCTAAACTAAAGGTGCGCTTACGCGGGCAATTTTTACAGGATTCAATGCCGGCAAAAGTTGCCGGAGGTGGTAGTAGTGGCGGAGCACATTAATTAATATCACTAGCAACAATTACTATAAGTTGGTATCACAGTTCACGGTAAATTCATATTGACCAATAGTGCCCGGAATTGAGCCACTTCTTTTAGACATACCACAACCACACCACATTGCAGCGACAAAATGTGGGCAAGCAGTGGTTACGTGTGAATAGTGTCGCTGGCAGCTTCTTGAAGTTGCGTTGTTGCTAGTAGTTGCAATGTGGTTACATCGTAGCTAGTTTTTGCAGACAGATCGTTGTATTTGCAATATGGCCGGCCGCCAGTGCGCAGTCTTACTTGTGGTCGCGTTGTGGCTGCGACGTAGCATTGATGTGGTCGGTATCGCCCACACGGTTAATTTTGACGGCCAAATGTGTGGTCCGTGTGAATAAACTATTTTCATATAAATTAGAACGCCCGTCCACGTGTTGTCGTTGAGGTGTTGCAAAAAAATAAACTTCGAGCTTGCTTCGCTCGCTCACATATCCTACGTTTTCTTAGTTCTTAAAAATTTCTGCATATGTCGACACAGTAACTCCTATTTCTGTATGAGTGGTCAAAAGAAATCCTAACCCATCCGAAGCAGTGTCCTAAAATGATCGAACTTGCTTCTTCTTATTTCTTGCATGCTACATTATTTTATGTCTTTTCTCTGCGTAAGTCGATAAAGTAAACTCCTATTGCTGTATCAATGTTCAAATTAAAACTAACCTATCAGGGCCTTCTATAGGTTAAATACGGCCTTGGTATGATACCCCAACCAGTAAGGGCAGTCGCCCACAGCGACTTTTTGCAACGATTCAGTAGCGCGTTTCGTTGGTGCGCGTCTGTCTGCATCGGTTCTTTTGGCCATTTGTCGCAATTTGGAGCTCATGACAGAAGCGATTCAGTAGCGATACAATGGCATTGTATCGATTCAGCATCGCTTCTGCATCGATGCAAACGCGCGACTGTATTGATTCAGCATCGCTACTAACGCGCGACTATATTGATTTTTCTAATGGGGCCACCATGTAATCTTTCTTTATTAAATAGGTGCACCCAATATTTACCGATATCGATCTTGCCAGTACACCGTCGACAGGCATTCCCAAGTAGTCACTACACCGTACAACTGTATCGATACTGCATCGGTTCTGCATCGCTACTGAATCACTGCGAAGTCTCCGAGGGCGGCCGCCCAGATTGAGTATTTTTTATTTGTTGGATATTACTTTAAATAGTTCTATATACTCCTGAATGATAGCAATCCATTGTAGTATTTGTAGTAACTAGTAATAACTTAAGGTACAAAGAGGCGGGGTGGGGGGTGCACATGCAGTGTTAGTGTTGGGGCGAGGGGTGTGGCCGGCGTGCCATTGGCCCGGCTCGCTGATTCTTGCATAACGTGCAAGGGTTGTTACCGCTATAGATAAGTGATGATAACAGCGATCATCGCGCTCGAGATTAGCGGAGCGTTGAATGACCAAATCCAACCAACAATTATTTTTGAAATATGCCCTAAAATATTTTTAATTTCGGTACCTACCTTAAAAATACATCTGAAAGAGCGAGAATGGTAGGATTTCAGGAGCCACAAAATAATAAAAAAATGCATATTTTCTTTGAGGTCAAACTTTCTATAACTCCCCGTTTTCTGAAATGAGAACTTGTCAAACTCTAGCACTACTTAAGGTGATTCCTTCAATGCAGCCCGCTCACAATTTCTTTGCAAAAACCACAAGAATTTTAATTACGCAACTTGAAATTCTCATTTCAGAAACCAGATGAGTATTTTATATTTGTAACTGGAGCACACTACCGATATAGGGATGCCGTAGGAAGGAAGTCTGCCTCCTTGATTCCATTTATTGACTTCCGTCGCCCGGAAAAGTATATTTCTAGTTATATCGGTATCTTAGATAAATCAAAGACCTTCCACTTTACCGATATAAGGATGCTGTTGGAAGCAAGTCTTCCTCCTGGATTCAGTTATTTTTACTGTCATCTGTGGCCTGGAACGATCTATTTTAAGATACATACCGGTATCGTAGATAGATCAAGGATGTTTCACTTTTTTATGCCTATAATTATTACTTCGTATTCGTAAAAATGTACCTACCCGAGCCCTCATGACAAGTACCAAACAGCCGTTTTAAAAAGTACATCGGCGAGGCATATTATGACGTGTCCCTTCACTCCAGTGATCTGCCCGTCCTGCGTTACCTGATGGTATTAAACGTCCTCGTTTTTTAAACAGGTACCTTCAAAAGCTGCTTGGATGTAGGTAATTGTAATAAAAGGAAACATAAACTTCGCGTGGATTTTGTACTTTACCCCTACGAAATTCAACACCCCCCTCCCCCCACCCTCTTTAACGGTTTACTTTTGGAAAATTAATTATTGTCGTTATTATTTACCACAACAAGTAATTGTGCCAATTTTCAAGTCCTAATTCGAAAGGATTCTTACAAACTGTTTTCCCACTTTTCGCCCCGGCAAGTGGTTGATTTTTTAAACAGTTTGGTGCGTTTCCACTATTTGACTTATTATTATGACCAATTTTCAACATTATTATTAATACCAAATTAATAGCACCACGCCTGAAGATTCTTCCTTACAAACTTACTACAAACACCCCCTAAGCCTAAAGGGGGTGTTAAAGTTTGGAAGACAATAGAGGCAGAGGCCCTTTTGAGGGCAGTTTGAAGGATACGTATTCGTGCACAGTTTCAACTTCATAAACCAAAGAATAAGATTTTTCATATGAATCAATTTCCTGTTTTTTACCCCCTTACAGCGTACTAACTGCGTACTAAATCAACTTTTGATCCTCGCTAAATCCTGCACGCAGTTTCGTTTTAAGCTACACCTACTGTCCAAAATTCAAGTTACTACTATCTTTAGCCCTTTGAGCTGTGTGAGCGACAAGAGTTCTACCCTGTTTTTTTTTAATTATAGATAAATTATAATTGCAATGGGGGGCTGGGCTTCATTTTTCAAACTACATTTCAGAATTTGAAAGAGCTGCAAACTCGTCGTGTCTTTTCAAATATATTCATATATATTATATATTTCATATTATATTATATTTTTACTACTAGGATTCTTCCAATCCCATCCTATTAAACTCCAAAAATAAGTTCACGCAATAGTGCAACGTGCGGGATTTGAACTCGTCTTCGCGACCTCAGCAGACCTTGCGCAATCTATTGGGCTGTTTTTGCTTCTCCTATGTGTTTTGAGATGTTTGAAGACTCGGAGAATTATAAAGAGAACAGGTTTTAAAACGATTTCAAAAGGACTTGGGGTCGACAAAAACTTAAATCTAAAGTAGGCGGTTTCTGACGCATCGCCCTTGAAGGCACATTCGCAGCTTCACTCCATGAACATCCTATCAAAAATTTGTAGTCAATTCACTAGTGCACCAAACGAATGTTGTGTTGTTTTTATGTAAGAGTACGAAATCAACAGGTTGAATGGCTCTCAAACATTGCCGAGTTCTGAGTTGTGTAACTCTTTTAAGGCTTGTGCACAATGGCGCGACGCGACAACGCGACACAAAGCACCACGTATCGCGCGACGAGCGGTGCCTGTGTGCCGCGCTGTCGCGTCGCGCCTGTTCGCGGGAGCTTTTATGCCGGGATAACTAAAGAAGGTACGTATAATAAATAACCCGGCCGAAAAATAGATGAAAAGGCGGGAGGATGTCCTTGGGCGCAAGGTCGGATAGTTCGTTTCGAATGTTGTGAATTTAGGGGTTCTTCTGAACAGCTCGCCGTCCGGTAAGGACCAGGCCCGGGTCGACGGCGCGTCGTGTTCCACGCGCGCCTCGAGATGTCAGCAAATTTGACGGGGTCCGATAGGACCGATGCCTGCCGGGGCTGCGGATTGTTCGAAAGAGTTACCGTGGCCCTGGCGCACAGGCAACTGAAGGAACACGGGTGGGTTTTAGTCAGTAAGAGTCTGACACGCCCTTCCGCTCCGCCCAGAGCGGGAGACGTCATTTGATGATTTACCACCCAAAAAAAAAAAAAAAAAAAAGGCGTTCTTCTGAAAATTTCAAGTTTTTGACCTTGACTCTTGCTGAAGTGAGTGGGCTGAGTGAGTGAGTGGCCACAATCTTGAATAGTATCGCTCACTTCCCACATTAACTTTCCTTTCCACATCTGCGTCAATTTATAACCACCTCTTCTAAACAAACTCTCCAATACTAGGGTTATTACCCTTCTTTGCAGTCAGGTTTACCCGACTGCAAAGAAGGAAGAAGGAAGAATATAGAGGTAGATTTTAATCTACCTCTATATTAGGTAGAGAGACGTTTTGCTTTTGAGAAAACTTCGTTCTTGCTTTTGAACTACACGAGGATAGTTGGTCGACCGCGATAAGTCGTAAAAACCACATGGAAATGCAGATAGTTTTATCATCTTCCAATGGACCTGGGCTATTTTTGAAAAACTCAGTAGTAGGTATTAATAAAAACACATTTTAGCCATCTTCAACCCACGATGGGGCAGCGGAGCGAGAGGAATAAAAAAAAAGAAACAACAAAAATAAAACCAACCAACCAACCTTAGCCGTCGGAATGTTCATAGAAAGATGTCACGTACTCATGTATCACAAATTTAACAATTGGATTTTTAGGGAGGGTAAATAAAACAGCCGTTAGGGTTAGTATCCAAATATTGCAAACATTTGCGACCTGAGATTTAAATTAACCGTTCTCGATGGAATAATAACAATGTCGGACAAAAAGTTTTCTCCTCTTGAAACCTGAACGTCAATTAATTCATTTTTCGGAGGGGTTGGCACTGGAAGCGGATGCCATCTAACTAACGTTCGTAACGATCACGCGGTATTATTATTAGCGTTATTTTATTTTCTTTTATAACTTGCACTGTCTTTTAACGGATGTTAAAAATAAATCGTGATTTAACATGTATTCAAATATAGTCCGTATATTCAAATTACAACTCTCATTCTTTGACAGTTTCATGAATGAAATGGCTACTTATATCTCGGCAAATTGACGTGTCAATTTTCGTAACTTTAATTTCCCAGACTGTACCCACCGGAAATGGATCTAACTATGATCAAATCTAACGTTTTAATAGCATGGTGTGCCACAAGAAAATCAAAAGTAAGATAAGAAAAAAAGAAGGTAGAACGCGACTGTCGGGGAGTCAATAAAATCCACACTCGCCGTCTGGAGCTACTAATTTTATCAAATCGAATGAAATATGGAACACCATAGCTAAATGTTGTTTTGATGTCAGTTCGGGGCATCGAACCATTGCATGATGTTGATGAGAATGAGAATTTCTTTATAAATGCAAATTATTGCGAGTTTCCAAATTATTATCATAGCTTGCTATACCCGTACAGTTATTATTGTGCAGGCCGCCCTCTTGATATGGTAGGTTACTGGGACGACCCGTAATAGGTACAAAATCTGATCGTTTTTCATAGAGTAAGTAATTCATTTCACCAAATATCATTTAATATCATTTTCCGTTGGCCCAATTCATTCGGTAATTGAAGCCTAGGTAGGTATATGAATGTGAACGATGGACCTGTATTGATTTGAATTGTTATGTTTGTTTTCATTTCATTTTTAAACAGGTGACTACACAGAAGCTACATAGTGATCATATCTAAGAAAAAAAATTATAGCAAAGCTCAACACAAACTGAAATGCTTTGTTTTAGACAAATTCCTTTCTCCAATGCAAACATTTTTTCTTCAATCTGTCAAATTTTAATGTTTTTTTTTTAACAAAGGCTACCCAATATCTGACTAGTTATGGTATGCTGGCCAGTTTTGAACTAAAATTTTCACACTTATACAAGATAGCGCGATTAATATCAAATACATTTGACCACAAAATTCCGCGTATCGTCGATAATATGCACGTTTTCGGGCTTCTAGATATCCGAGAGGTTGAATACGAATATTATTGATTCGAATCGAACGATGCTACAAATGTATTTATTGGTTGTTTTTGCTTGTGTCAGGTTAATAAATGAAAAGGCACTTATTATGGTTTTCAATTTTTAGGTTTGGTTGATCGTGTCATTTCCCTTCTATTGATATAATTTAATATGCGTGAACCCTTTAATGCAAGGTTTATTCCGGATAAACTAAATAAAATCGTAATTACCTTATTAGGCAATGCTCGTAAGATTTCTGGGTATTAATGGACCTACCTACCTATAAGCAAATACGTGACTGTTGGGAACTTGGAGGTCAAATTAACGCCCGCAGCCTAAGCAGCTGGTGTAGTCTCGACACAATGGGAACGTCGAGAATATATTGTAATGTGTATTTTGGACATGAGGGGTTGTCTCCCCAAACCGACGCGACGCCGGTGCACAGCTGCCGTCGACGTTAGAACAGCGTTAGATCCCCATTGACAACACGCTCTATATGAAAGGTATATAATATACAGAGTGATTGGAAGATGGGTGCAAAGCTTTAAGGCGAAGATAGTACAGACAATTTAGAACCATTTATAACCATTTATAACCATTTATAACCATTTAGCCATGGTTGTCTTAGACGAAGTCTTACCAATTTTTATTTACCTAATATTTTTCTTTTTTGAAAATTTTAAGTAAACTGCTTATTTATGTACAACTTGAATGCTAAATGAATTCATTTTTATTTTATTTCATTAATTTATAATTAATCTAGGAAAACATGTTTGAGGCCTCTGTGTCATTAGACATTTTTTTACAGACATTTATAGTTCATAAATATTAAAAGAAAAATATAATAGTATTTTTTTAAACCTTATTAAAAAAAACGAGGGTTTCTTTTTTTGATCAAACCTTTTTGAAAACATGCTTGATAATCAATCGCTCCTTCTTTTGAAGTATCATTTACTCGGATATCTTACAAATTATTGAAATTAAGACCTACAAAACAATTTGAGGGAGAAATTGTGAATTCTAATTGACCAATAATTAAAACAACATTTTTGCTTAAAAAAAATATTTGTGTTCGAAGTGACTAGTACCCGTTCCATGGCAGGGGTATGTCAAGGTCTGGAAGAGCTAGATCCCCAAAGAAGAATACAGCTCTGCCGTTTCCTCCGCAACAGAGAGGTTGCAGATGTGTGGTTTCTGAAATCAGTCTTGTGGACGGATGAAAGCAAATTTTCTAGGGAGGGTATTACAAACTTTCACAACCTCCATGAATGGGCCGAAAAAGACAACAATCCACATTTTAAGAAGCAGGTGTCGTTTCAGAGGAAATTCTGTCAATGTATGGGTTGGAGTAAACTTACCGGATCTTTAGAATGGCGAAAATTATTTGCAGTTTCTACAAAACGGTTTACCAGTGCTGGTAGAGCAGGAGGTAGAGCTGGTAGAATATTTTAGCAAGACGGCTGTCCAGCGCATTGGACGTTAAATGTAAGGGAACACTTAAACAATTGCTTTACTGGCAGCGGGATCGGCAGAGATGGACCCATCCCTTGGCCCGGTCGCTCACCAGATTTGACCCCACTGGACTTTTTCGTGTGAGGCCGGGCCAAGGAACTGGTGTATACGAATGTAGATATAAACACGAGAGAAGAAATTTATAGGTAGAAATCATTCAGCGTTTGAAACCATGAAGCTGGAGATGATGTTAAAAATAACAACAACAGAAGTGAGAAGGAGCCGTGCTTGTATTAGGAATCACGGCACTTCACGGCAGTCATTTTGAACATGAATAATAAATAATTTAAATTCAAATGTTGTTTTAATTAGTCTTAAAATTTAAAATTTCCCCCTCAAATTGGTTTGTAGGTCCTAATTTCAATAATTTGTAAGATATCCGTGTAAATATACCTCAAAAAAAAAGAGCGACTATCAAGCATGTTTTCAAAAAGGTTGGAACAAAAAAAACACCCACCGTTTTCTTTTTTAAATAAGATTATAAATAGTATTATATCCTTTTTTTATTTATATGAACTTAAAATGGCTGTAAAAAAAACCTAATGACACAGAGGCCTAAAACATGTTTTGCTAGATTGCTTTTCATTCAATTTGGCTATAAATAGTTTTCTAAAAGAGAATAAAAAAATAGAAACATTTTGTTTACAAAAATTGGTAAGACTTCGTCTAAGAGGTGGCATGGCTTAAATGGTTCTAAATTATCTATACTTCGCTTTGCACTCATCTTCCAATCATCCTGTATATAATAGGTCTTTACCTATGAAATTGCCGTTTTGTATGAAAAAATTTAAACGAATTTTTTTCATGAATTTTTTATTTGTATTAATCGAAGTAATCACCCATGCAATCAATGCATCTTTGCCATCGCAGTGGCAGTCTATTGATGCCCTTCTTAAAGAAATCAGCTGGACGGGAGGCAACAAATTCTTCAAAGGCATTTTGTACTGCCTCTCGGGTATTAAATTTTTTTCCCGCCAAGAAGTTATCCAAATTCTGGAAAAAGTAGTAGTCTGTAGGCGCAAGGTCTGGTGAGTAGGGCGGATGACGGAGAGCTTCCAACCCCAGTTCTTGCAACTTGGAGACCGTCTGCTGTGCAGTATGAGGTCGCGCGTTGTCGTGCAGGAGCAGCGGAGACGAGCGATTGACCAATGCTGGTTGGAGATGCGCCAGCTTCTCCATCATTGTGTTCAGTTCTTCACAGTACACATCTGCAGTAATGCTCACCCCGTTTGGTAAGAAGCTGTGATGAATCACACCGGCGCAGACCACCAAACAGTGACCATCACTTTTCTAGGGGTAAGTTTTCGTTTAGGGCATTGTTTAGGTGCTGAACCAGGATCCAACCAACTTGCTGAGCGCTTACGGTTATCAAACAGAATCCATTTTTCATCGCAGGTAACAATGCGGTTCAAAATTCCTTCATTTGTGTGTCTGTTGAGCAGTGCAAGGCACGTCTCGACGCGTACTTCGCGCTGGCGATCATTGAGTTCGTGGGGCACCCATTTGTCAAGCTTTTTTACCTTGCCAATTTGACGCAAATGGACCAATATTGTTTTGACGCTAACGTCGAAAGCTGCTGCTAATTCAGCCGTAGATTGTGTATCATCAGCTTCCACAATCGCCTTTAATTCGTCATTGTCGACCAAAGTCTTCGGACGACCGCGAGGTTCATTTTTCAGGTCGAAATTTCCAGAACGGAAGCGAGCAAACCAATAACAGGTGGTGCGTTGGTTTGTAGAGTTAGCTCCGTAAACGTCGTTGATGTTGCGTGCCGCTTGTGCCGCGTTGCTGCCACGACGGTACTCATATTCCATAATTACTCGAATTTTTAACGTATCCATGATGACGAAAAAGATTGAAATGCGATGAAAATGTAACACTAATCAATAAAGAAATGACTACTTTTAGAAAAAAAAATCCATGTTTTTAAAATAAAATTAATTTGAAATTAGAATTCATAGCCAAACAAAAATTATTTTGATTTGAAATGGCCAGTACTGCAGAACGGCAATTTCATAGGTAAAGACCTAATATATAAGTCCATATATATGTACTCTAATTTTACAAGGACGCCTTGGGCGCCATTTCGACGTCGTCAGTAGCGAAGCCTAACAAAACAACAATAGGTATACAAAATCGTGGTATAACAAGGAAAATGGCTGCCGGCTGCTGATGCTAAAAAAAAGAGTTTCCATAACTTCTTTTTGTTTTCTTTTTTATATTTAGAATCTTCGGTTGCGTTGTTTGAAGGTCGCCGGTCGCGGTCACGGCCGGCATCGCGGAGAGATTTAAAAATGGAAGTAATTATTAGAAAAAATTGCCCTCATTTTCTTTTGCTACTGAGAGATGATGCATAAATAAATACCTATCTACTTAGTTTAGGTTAGGAAAAATAAATAATTATGGAAACAATTTTTTTTGTTGGTATTTAGGGGTGTTCCCACCAGGAAATTTTGCAATTTTTTTTTTTCAAGGAATTTTTGCCAATTGATAAAGGTTATACCTACCTAACAATTTCCCGCACAGCCACTCTATGGGTAGTCTACGCAGTCATCTTTTTCGCCGCTTTCTAGCACCTAGTGCACGGGATTTATTTTCATCCAAATAATCAAAATGCAATTTTAAGTAAGTATATCTTTTTATTTAGATGTGCCCGAAAATTTTAAAAAAAACTTCGAATGAAAAATACGAAATACCTAGGTAGATAGGTAATTATGGTTTTCGCCCTGCACAGGCAGCACATTACCTACACGGCACATAATCAGGTATTATTTTCATATAAAGCTATGTAGTAGCGCCAAATAGTTACCTATTCAAGTATTTGGAAGTCTATTTATTTATGTGAAAGGCCGTAATCATTAATTTAGTTAGGTAGGTAGCTAGATCCAGATATTTGTACCTAGGTTAATTGTTAATAATAATGTTATTAATAATGATAGGAAATTCCTTATTACAATGAACTACGGTGCGTTACTCCGTTAGGCGTCTGTATAAGGTACGTCTGTAAGTAAAATAATGATTCATACAATGACGTAGGTATATGTATGTAGAGGTAGGTATAGCGTCGGTTTAGTGCAAGCGTTCTGGATTGAGCTCGTTGTGTTGTGTTTAGTGGGCTCGTTCTCGTCGCTCGTACGCACGCATCGAGTATGCGACGTCCCACCTAAAAAAATCGGTCGATACTTTGTAAATATTTCAAAAATGCTTTTCCTTTAAAACATTTTTATTTTTCATATATTTGTTCTAAAGACAGCCCGGGCGTTAATTTGCTTTTATTGGATTACCTAATTAATATAAGAGCTGCTGAACGTTTGTTGATTTGATTCGCGTAGTGGAACATCAGCATCAGTTGCGTTGTGGCCCAGGCCTTCTGATTTTAGTAACTTTGTGCCTTACCCTCGTGTAAGGGCAGGATAAGCTATTTGAAGGGCGTTTTCTCCTTGGAGCTACGTCTCGTCTACTTGTAATTTTAAGGTGAAGCGGGACACGAGGCGGGCGACGCCTGTACCAGACGAAGTAGGCGGTGTCGGGCGACCGCCCTCCGCGGGCCCCGGCCGAGCGCTGTGGAAAACGCATGGGCGCGGGGCGCCGTCACACGGACCCAGTAACAAATATACTTCACGAACCTGTTATCGCTCTTAGTGATTGACCATCAGTTCCATTTTGTCGATATTAGTTATAATCAAATTAATTAGAAATGTTTAAATTCACAAAATGCCCTTTGAAAACTACCCCATTGCCCTCGTGCGTGCCATAACAATGTAAGAAAAGATAACACGTTGTTGTGAGCATAAAAGTATTTAATGTTGCAACAACTTGCTTAGAAATTGTATCGCAGATAGTATGAATAACTACTATGACTCCTTCCAAATTATACTTTTAAAACCAAAATACAAATGTCTTCCCGGAGCGCAGAAGCGCTTCGCTGCATGTATCGTATGTATATGTATCGGCGAGTGCTAATTCAACGCATAACGTACCACTGTAAACACTAGCGCTACAAGATATGAGATATTCTTTTTATTACTGGTTTGTTGCAATTCGTAATCTGGACTAACAACAATTCCGGAAAATGTGCATCACGGGTCGCTACTTGAATATTTCTTCAGTTTACAGTTGCATATAAGTCCGGCTATTTTGGCACAAAGTTGGGCAGTTTGTGCGTCTCAAAATACGTAGTCATAGTGAGGTGCTGAACAGTGCAACAAAATATAATTTTTTATTGAGGTTAATACACCGGAATTATGAGCTAAGTAGTAGGGACACGTCACAGTACACTGTTCGGAACAAGTAATTATATTAAGAAATGGAAGAAGCACAAGCTTCTTCGCAGCACTATTGGATGGGTCTTAGGGCGAAGGCGCTAGGGTAGCCCGCGAAATTCCATTTTTTTTTTGCAATTTGCTGCTCGATATCAGGTTGAGTGGTAATAACAAAGTTAGACGCGCCATCAAGAAGTTAGTCGCGGGTTACAGAAATATCCTGCTATGTTTTTTTCAGGCTCTATTTCCGCAATCTCTTTTGATATAACGCAAGAAAGGTACCGATAGGTAGTCAAGAAATTAAAATGCTTAAAACAACAATAACATTAGGGCGAGCAATTAGGGCAATACGGGTGGCGTCGTACACAGCGCGAGCAAAAGATATTTAAATATGTTTGATTGTTCATCGAGACAAAAATAATGGTAGGTATATTATTACATTTTAATACCGCGAAAAAATATCTAAGGACGAAAGTAAAATTAATAAATCCCAAGCAACACTGGCCGGTTGCTACACTCGATATAACTTTAAGATCGATACTTGCGCTTCACTAAGGTGTGGCGTTCTCTCCCCGCGGGCCCCGGCTCAGCCACGCCCAGCGCGCGCATTCTCAAACAAAATCCGCAGAAAATGTTGTGCGAAGAATCGAGTAGAGTCTGCGTCGTTCGTTTCGTTCAGTCACGCACGTCACATCAGTCAGGCAGCTCAGTTGAGTAGTGATCTCGATAGCCGACGAACCGTACGCACGGCGCACACGTGCCACTCGCGCCCATCCCTTCTCCGCCGCACTCCCGAGCGATTTCGCCGCTCGCTCGGTGACGCCACCGTCCGTCGCTACTCCGCCGACGCCGCTTGTGCTCGGTGTCGTTCCGTACGGAGCTTTGCTACATCATACTATATTATGTAATACGAAAATAAACAGCTCAAAGCAACCACGTGTGCGCGCCGGCCGGCTTACACATAAATTCGTAATAATTTTGATCATCCAATCCGCTCCGAAACATCAGTTAATATCAAAGAGTGAGTGTTAGGTGAAACAAATAAAAATAACATTCCAATCTTATAATCAGTATTTAAAAAACCTAAATATTATTATCGTGGCTTAAGATAATCGAATATAAACAAGTGAAAATGTCTAATTCTGTGGAACAACAATTTAGCGAGCTTAGTTTGTCACAAGAGGACCATGATCAATATGAACCAGAGGATCATCAAGACCAAAGGTTAGTAAAAACGTGAACCAAACGTGCTAGACATTTTAATAACGTTACAAAGAATTTACCTAAGTACCTATTGGACCTTATAGAGCTAGCCTTTTAATTTAATTTACAAAATTTTTAAAAATGCATAAAATTGCGCGAGAATTCTCGACTAGATTTTTTTATGATGATTCATTTATGATTATTGATTTATTCTACCTACAGAGTACCTAAGCCGTGACGTTTTTGTTTATCCATTCCTTTTTTAACTAGCAACTATTAATGAGTACACTTGGAAAACGAGTTTCCGCTTTGAGACTAGCCGGTCTGTTCTGTAAAACTCTCACCGTGAAAATTTAAATGACCTATTACTGAAATTACTATCATTTCATCTGATTGGATTGCCACTATTGACAGCTCGCTTCACATAAGTTATCACGTTGGGATATTTACAGAATAGCTCTGCTGATCCACTGGTACCTTTAATGTTAGTTTTTTTTTTGTATGATATTCTATTTAAAAATTATTAATTCAAAACGATAAGTGATAGTCCGACTCAGCACATACATACGTAAGTTAATTTTCAAGAGGTTACAGCGCCACCTACATCTTACTGGTTTATCTCCTATATTTCTCAAAATATATTTATATCAACTAAAGTCGGATGTGTCGGATGTCTGAGTGTAACTATGAGCGTGAGCATCCACTGACTCAATTTAATTATATAGGTAAATAGCCACGAAAAAACAGAACGATTTTATGAAGAATCAATTAGTACCTACATTGTAGTAATTGCTTCGGGTCGGCTTTGTTTTGTTCAACAAAACTAACAATACCTACTGCCGAATCGCATGTGTCGACCCCGAACAAGTGTGTAGCAACTCTTGGGTTACCTACATAGCGTGTTAAAGCTCCCATAGACAGGCGCGACGCGACAGCGCGACAAAGGCGCCGCTCGTCGCGCGCGATTCGCATGTATGTCGCGCCTGTTTGGAGAAGCCTTTATAGCTTACCTACCTACTTATATGACATAGGTAGGTACTTTTTCTTCAGCGGAATGGACTTTAAAATAAAAACGTTCGTAATGATAATTGCATTAATAGGTACCATACATACCTACAATAAGAGTAGTCAATGTTACAAACTTTGAAACTGAATAAAAATTTAAACAATATAAGAACCCCCCGCCCCCACCCGTCTGCGAAATAAGACACGAAGAGAGAAAATATGTTTATGGTACCATAAAATGATACCTACATACACATAAACTCACGCCTTCTTCCCATGGGGGTATGCAGAAACTACAGAACGCCACCTGCTACGTTCCTTACATACGCCTTATGCCATAAAATGATCTTGAATTTAAAAATGTAAAAGGCATAGGTACTAACAAAACATACACACTTGAAAGTTGAACAGGAGTCCACATTAGCAAACGTCAAAAAACGAGTGCAGGCGCTTACGGGTCTTGAAGCGCACCTACCGTAGGTACCGACTCTCAGACAATTAGAATAATTATTTATATGCTTAAATCTATATTATATATTATTCTAAACACACCTCCAAAGCACGGCGTCGCCGCCGCGGGCGCCACTAGGGCGCCCGGCCGCCGCGCGCCGGGTACCCGGCAGCCTGATTTAAAAGACGTGGCAAATATATTATATGCTACAATAGTAATACCTGCACAGTTTGGTGTCCTCCCTAAGGCTAAGCATGCACTACGAATTAACGAAGGTACGAGTTAGTAGCCGACTGCAGACAGCAGCAGCAGACGACGTGTCGGTAACTACGAAAGGTATTTCATAGAAGTTAGAAACCAGTAGTGTCGTGGCGAACGTAGCCTGCTGCTGCTGCTGCCTGCAGTCGGCTACGAACTTGTACCTTAATCGTTGCGATTAGGTGTACCTTAATCGTTGCGATTAGGGATGCAATCCCGGTATTTACGGGACTGACCTTAATCCCGCGGGATCCAGGTATTTGCGGGATCCCGCAGGGTGGATGTGTTCTCAAATTAATCATAATTAAGACCTCATTGTAGGGATTTTAACTTAAAATAAACAAGCTTTTTGGTACATATTAAACTCTACTTTTCGACATTAAGACATAGTAACAAACATCCCAAAAAAACGTTTATTATTTACATTAATTATTATTTTGAAAATAACTGCACAAAAAGTTAGTCGCCGTCGGCTTACGGGTCTCCAACCTTACAGACTAGGTAGCCAACATCAGAACTGGCTCGTTCTGCTTCTACGCTAGTAGGAACAATCGTCATTAATGAATTAAAGGTGAATTGGAGGTAGGTATGTGCCTTTTAATCCACCCGACTCAAAATAATTAATCTCCTTCTTTATCAGAACTTAAAGATTGCGATTGCCGGATTAGGTTGGTGTTGTTCCAGGGATCCAGAACTTTTCATACTGATTAAGGTCAGTTCGAGTTCTTGTCTTGTCTTCTTCGAGTCTTGAAGCGCTGATTAACACTATAAACTTCGTTTCTCCGTAGTCCCCCGCGGGATCCCGCTCAATTTTCTATCGGGATCCCGCATAATGCACGTGGGATCCCGGTATTTCGGGATTTCCGGTATTGCATTCTAAATAATCGCCTATCTGTGAACAATACCAATCTAGTCCACGCACTGCGGTAAAAAATTGGTTGAGAATTCGCTTGAAAATTTATTAGCTTTTGCAATTTTATTTCATATGAACCTGCGCTTAAGCCTAAGCTTTTTGTTACCAAGGGCACATTTCACCAAACCTCTATACCTAGGGATCACGGACGGACAAAAAAAGTAGACAGATTCAACTGTGTCACTCAAGTCGGCCAGCTCGCTGTACGTACATGGCCGGCACGCACACTTAGCTACACATTAGTCCGTCGGCCATGAAAGGCTCGTACACAATGGCGCGACGCGACGCCCGACACAAAGGCACCGGGAATCGCGCGACGAGCGGCGCCTTTGTGTAGCGCTGTCGGGTCGCGCCTGTCTGTGGGAGCCTTAAGGCTCCTACAAACAGGCCGCTCGTCGTGCGACGAGCAGCGCCTTGTGTCGTCGTGTCGCGCTGTCGCGTGTTTCGGTACCCGAGCCTTATCCTGAGAATACATTTTGAATTTTTGACAGTTTTTCATACTAGAACTGTCAGGCGTCAATTTTATTCCACAGATAAAAGATTTGACTTTAGTAAAATCAGCCCTAAACGGACAGAGCTTGGTTGTTTTAAAGGAGCACAAACAGGGCAGGGCTTTATGTACGCGTACCCATATAACATGCGATAAGACTGCAAAAACAAAGTTGTGAGGGACACACCGAGGCGGGACGAGAGCGCTCATCTTACATTCTCGCACTCTGCCTGTCTCAGTGTGAGTGTTGAGCCGACGGAATACAATCGTCAAGAAGACGACGGAGGCGGCGCGCGGCGGATAAGGAGGAAGAAGGACTACTATCTAGCCTAACCCGCAGCAGACGCACTAAAAAAGGGATGAGTTAGAGGCAATTGCATGTAGCTGAGATAAGAATGAGGTGGTTGACCAGTATAATTATCTATCTTGGCCACATTCTTTCAGTGTGTGAAGTCGGGCAGTGGATGATAATGATGATATGAGAATGCTAAGAGGAATAATGGAATGTGTATGCGTTACGCGAATGGATTGCATAAATGAGTATGTTAAGGAAACTTTGAAACTGGCGCCCGCCGCCGGTGACTAAAGTTATGTGTAATCTCGTGAGCAAGTTTTGATTATGAATGTGGATGGATACAAAAGTAGAGGAAGAACAAAGAAACGATGGATGCATTGCGCGTAAGGGGTATATTTTATTTATTCTAGTTTTACATAACCTTTACTTATACTTGTAACTTTTCTTGAACAGCAGCAGTGTGCCAAGTCGGTACGAAATGGTAGGCATTTGCACGGCCTTGCTAGCGCTCACAGCGCCAGTTCTACAACTTTATTATTATTTATTAAAACTGCCCGTGCAACTTTTTTGTACCTAGGTACATTTATTTTCGTCTATTCATATTATAACATATTATTCTAGCATATTAAATGAATCCTTGTCAAATTAATGTACCAACCAACGTAGGTTTGGTATTTAAAATTTTACATTATTCCTCTTCTTAAAACAAAGTTAGTCGTTAATAATGGACGCCACTGATAATGCTAACTCGTAGCTAAGTTCTGAGCGTACACAATTGATCGGCACGTTATATGACCGTAACCTACATAATTAAGGTTATTTTTATCAATAAAGTAATTTAAACAAAAGAGACGGCGGCGTTAACCTAGTAATGAAATCACTTCCCCGACACTTGAAGCGAAGTGATTTACAGCGTTATCTTACAGCAGTTTTTTCTGCGCGTTTTTGCTCTTTTGTACGCTCATAAACGCGCGCTTTTGCCACACGTTCCTCCTATACGTACGTATAGGAGGAACGTGTGGCAAAAGCGCACGTTTACGAGCGTACGAACGAGTACGAGCGTAGATTGCACGCGTTTATTTCCTCAAATCGAGTTCATAATCATTGTTACTGACAGATCTACTAGTTAGTGCAAACACGAACCGAAATGTAGCGCGCTTTTAAGCGTTTATGCATAACAGGACTATCAAACACAAAAAGCGTAGGTCAGTAACCTAACCGCCCGTAATTACCTACTACTACTACTACCACCACCGAAGCACCGTCCTGTCCGCACACACCCGCACACAAACGCGCGCGCGCGCGCGTGTGTATGCGTGTGTGTGTGGGTAATTCATTAATATGTCAGCGCTGAGGAGTTATATAACCCTTTACAGAAACCCTTTGAACGGGTGACCGAAATGGTGTCCCTGGTTGTGTGTCACGCAATTAGGCTGCTGCTTCTCATTTTTTGCCTTGATAGAAGCTATAGTAACACATTCAGTGAAGAGAATAAAGGCTCCCACAGACAGGCGCGACGCGACAGCGCACACTGGTCCCGAATGATAAAAAGTGGACATTAAGAAATTTTTGACAGAAGGTCAACGGATTCGGCTGATTTTTTTTTTTGTAGACAGCTGATGCAATTACAAATCACTTTTATAGATTGAGTTTTTGCCAAATAAGCCGTATTTTCAGAGAAAAAAAATATTGAAATATTTTTTGTATGAAAGAAATCCTAATTTTGTCTTTATCTTCCAAGATTCAAACGTATTCAAAATAAAACTTAGCGCAGCTTGTAGAGGGGCTAATTTCTCACTACTTTGTCATAGACACTCAACTGCGATTTTGTGCTCCTTTTGAGTTACATGCACTTTAAATATTTTTTGTATGAAAAAATCCTAATTTTGTCTTTATCTTCCAAGATTCAAACGTATTCAAAATAAAACTTAGCGCAGCTTGTAGAGGGGTTAATTGTTAACTGCGTTAAGCAATGACTCATTACCAAAAAATGCTTATAATCTGAATATGAGTCACACAATAAATTACCTGTACCTGAACATGTCTGTACACGTTTTGAGATATCCAAGTTGTTTATTTGATATATTTAAAATAAGACTTTTTTTAATAGAAAGACATTTATAAGAGTTACTTATTAATGAAGAAAATGTTATTACATCTTAGTCTATCTTTAACAAGATTATTTCTAATCCGCCTGAATTAATTTTTTAACTCTGAAAATACGGCTTATTTAACAAAAAATACATATTTAAAAGTTACTTGTAATTGTATCAGCTGTCTACAAAAAACTAGTAAAGCTCATCCGACAACGAAAAATTTAAAGTGCCTGTAACTGAAAAGGAGCACAAAATCGCAATTGAGTGTCTATGGCAAAGTGATGAACAATTAACCCCTCTACAAGCTGCGCTAAGTTTTATTTTGAATACGTTTGAATCTTGGAAGATAAAGACAAAATTAGGATTTTTTCATACAAAAAATATTTAAAGTGCATGTAACTCAAAAGGAGCACAAAATCGCAGTTGAGTGTCTATGACAAAGTAGTGAGAAATTAGCCCCTCTACAAGCTGCGCTAAGTTTTATTTTGAATACGTTTGAATCTTGGAAGATAAAGACAAAATTAGGATTTTTTCATACAAAAAATATTTAAAGTGCATGTAACTCAAAAGGAGCACAAAATCGCAGTTGAGTGTCTATGACAAAGTAGTGAGAAATTAGCCCCTCTACAAGCTGCGCTAAGTTTTATTTTGAATACGTTTGAATCTTGGAAGATAAAGACAAAATTAGGATTTTTTCATACAAAAAATATTTAAAGTGCATGTAACTCAAAAGGAGCACAAAATCGCAGTTGAGTGTCTATGACAAAGTAGTGAGAAATTAGCCCCTCTACAAGCTGCGCTAAGTTTTATTTTGAATACGTTTGAATCTTGGAAGATAAAGACAAAATTAGGATTTTTTCATACAAAAAATATTTAAAGTGCATGTAACTCAAAAGGAGCACAAAATCGCAGAAGAGTGTCTATGACAAAGTAGTGAGCAATTAGCATCTCTACAAGCTGCTTTAAGTTTTATTTTGAATACGTTTGAATCTTGGAAGATAAAGACAAAATTAGGATTTCTTTCATACAAAAAATATTTCAATATTTTTTTTCTCTGAAAATACGGCTTATTTGGCAAAAACTCAATCTATAAAAGTGATTTGTAATTGCATCAGCTGTCTACAAAAAAAAAATCAGCCGAATCCGTTGACCTTCTGTCAAAAATTTCTTAATGTCCACTTTTTTATCATTCGGGACCAGTGTGCAGCGCTACACAAAGGCGCCGCTCGTCGCGCGACACGCGGTGCCTTTGTGTCGGGCGTCGCGTCGCGCTAGTGTGTACGAGCCTTAATGCAACTTTTTCTTATAAGCGTGGTCCAAAAACCCAAACATGTTGCTCAAAGATGCGGTCAATTCTAATGTAGGTATTGTCGCTGCCACGACAGTGAATTAGATTTGGTTGCATTAACATTAAACCACGGACTAGAAAAAAAAAAAAAGGACTCCGCGCCACGCATATCGAAAGCGAAGCAACGTACGTAAGTACGTACGTGCGTGATTTGAGGGATACCAGATACATGTTATACCTTGACACTTATTCTGGGATGTAGAATTTCACAAGAAGGCATTATTTTATTTTATTACTTGACGTAATCGTTAAACAGTACCTACAATGACGCCGCGCCCGTAGTGCCGCGTAATGGCGGCCGGTCGGCGGCACCTTATGATGTAAATGTGTGCGTGAGACATGTTTGTACAAACGGTCCTTATAGTGCTTCACTTTTGATACGCGTGGCGCGGAGTCCTTTTTTTCTAGTCCGTGAATTAAACATGGAAAGTTGAACTCTGCGGGAAGATGCTCGTTTGGTGGTAGAGTTATAGGTATTGAGCGGGTGGAGGGTGACTTTTACTAAGGTCGGTGTAGGGAAACACCGTAAGGAAAACGGCATGTCCTAGAACCAAAAATTCGAAGATATGTGACATAGGACATAGAACCCGCACAAGGTCTGCATGATTGATTATAAGCCCGCTCCCTCTCACAGAGAGGAGGCCTGTGTCCCAGCAGTGGGAATATTATAAGCTGATTATGCTAAGCTCATGACCAAAAAATCTGGCACAGCAAAAAAAATACTAATAATAAAATAAAATGTCATAATTTTGTTTTTCTAAAGCGTGTAAAATAAATATTGAATTTTTGAACACTACTTCTGTGAGTTTTTCAGAGGCGTTTTCCTCTAAGGCTTGGCGATAAATATATTGAAGAAAATTATTTATCCAAACTAATATTATAAATTCGAAAGTAAAGGCTCGTACACACTAGCGCGACGCGACGCCCGACACAAAGGCACCGCGTGTCGCGCGACGAGCGGCGCCTTTGTGTAGCGCTGTCGCGTCGCGCCTGTCTGCGGGACCCTTAACTCGTGTCTGTATGGGACCTTTTCACGCCTAAACCTCTGAGCAGATGTCAGATAAAATTTGGCAAGGAGGGTGGCATCCTGGGAAAGAGAGGCTGTAAAATCATCCCTCAAGGGATAAATAGTGGACGAATTTAATATTCACCTGATTATTTAAAAATGTTTGTGTAGGTAGCTCTTTTTAAGAGATAAATAGAATTGGAAATATAGTCATAACCCGTATCTTGAGGTATTATTTATTTTAGTATTTATTTCATTTTAATTGGTCCATCTGCCTGTAAGTTAAAATTTGAACTTCGATAATATCGAGGTAATACGTGGTTAATCGCGGCGCTAGTGTTTCAAATATGAATGTTGATTATATTTAAATTACTTAATTGTTATTATTTTTAAGTCGCGACATTTAGAATCATAAAAACCTGTTGATTTGGATGGTAGGATACTAGTTATCCCGGTAGCACGTTCCCGTGTGATATTTCCGACACATAATTTCCCACGCGGGCTGAAGGCTAGTAAATAAATAATAAAAATAATAAAAAAAAAAAAACAACTTTTGATTTTCTAAGGTTTTACGAAAAATATTTTTAGTACAATGTATAAAATATTGTTTTTCTTTTTACAGCAATTTTTATATTTTTTGAAGGAGGCGATTTTCTGTGTCATGTTGTCTGTTAGTTAATTAAATAAAAGGTTGGTTTGTTTACTAACTTATCTACCTCCCCCGGTTACGTCACGGTCACATAGAATTTGTACGGTCTACCGCACGTCGGTAGTAACATTTGAACTACAGAAACCGCCCTTACTGCTAAGTACTGTCTTAAAATTGTTTGCAACGACCGAACGAGCTTCCTTCATACAGTACCCATCATGGATCTTTGTTTGTAAATTTATCTGCCGGACGGATTTTCTCAATTAATACGGATTTAATAAAGTGAGGTTTTTGTGCATTCGATTCGACAAGTCCTTTTTCCGGCCACCTTCGATATCCTTTAAACTTTCAAAGAAAAGAAAATACAAAAAAATACTGCGGCTACCTTCATAGATCAAAGAAAATCCGTGGGCGCCACCTTACAATATTGTGCATGCTGATGTCTAGAAATGAAACCAAGGGCTACAGACAGGTATGAAGTCTGAACTTAACTGATATCAATCCACGACGTCGAAACGCCAAAAATAACTTGGAAAAGGTCAAGGAAAAGGTCCATTGTTGACTACTCCAGAGCAGAGCATAATTTTGTGCGATACGATCGCTTTAAAAGAGTTTTCTTCAGCCAGCTTAAAATAATGTATGCCGTTTGCATAATATGTGCATCACGGGGCAGTTGTTGCGGCTGACGTTGCACCTGCCGGCAGGTGGTTCGGGCCTGTCCAGCGCACGTGCCGTTGCCGCACTCTTCAGATTACCACCAACTGTTCGTTTTTTGTTGCTAAATTGATATTCAAATAAATTATTACTGCACAATAACAGTAGTTAACAATGACTTATCGGCAAAGTACGTGTCGGACCACGCAAAGTGAAGGTTCCATAGTCGGGATGAATATTTCCGCATGCACAGCAGTGGATCCCAAATAGCAGGAAACGACTACGCGGCAAGCCCAGAAAGAGATGGCAGGATGAGCTGGACTCCTTAAAGGATTGGCCGCAATCGCAGTAGACCGTGAAAAGAGGAAGGAGGGAAAGGAGGCCTTTGCCCTGCAGTGGGACATCACTGGCTCTTAATAAAATAATAATAGTAGTATTGATTTTATCGGCAGCAAATTTTATTTTATAATATTTGCAAAGCGCAGTGTTACTGTTGATTTCCATCTGGAATTTCTCAGTCAGCCTGGAGTCTGGATTTGTTTGATGGCAGGCAAAAGGCTCACCCATGGGATTATGGGACATAACTGGCGAAATGTGGGTGTACTAAAGCTATACCTCTGCACTTCGGAGAATATAGGCGTGATGTTATGTTTGTTCATTCGTAATATTTCTCGAAAACTATAAGAAATAAGTTGTTTCTACGGGTTGCATCCGAAAATATCCCGATATCGCAAAAACCTATTGACTTAAATAGAAGTGAAGAAGTCAGTCACACACGCGGTTTCTGTATTGAGTTTTTAAGTTAAGGCGCTTCCCTGAGCATAATAACCTTGAGCATTCGTTCCCTCTCTGTCGCACCGGGACTTATACGATACTTCGTAAAACACTACTAGCGCCATCTGGCGAACAACTTACAATACACGTAAAAATCACAGACTTTAGAATTCACAGACACGGCATTCAATAAAATAAAATAAGAAACTTATTGGTGCAACAAAAAAAAAAAACAATGAAAATGTGCATAAAACAATTTGGTAATGAATTCAGCGAATAGTTACGTCCATGAATACTTTAAACTTAAAAAATAAATATATTAAAAAAAAAAAAACTTAATACAAGTTTAGTATTAATTTTACTCTATAATAAACATTGTGCGGTGTTTATTTTTTAGATTAAAGGTAAGTTACCTGTTATTCAGTGATAAAAGTAGTAAAATAAAATTTTCTTATCATTTATTATTTTAAAGCAGGTACAAATTATTATTAATTTGACTATTTTCAAAAATTGTTTTGTAACTCAATAAACTCGCAAAAATACTTCTCTAAAATTATGTCGCAGTCAATTGGTGACGTAACAAGTTCGCGTTAACAACCACAACTAACAAAAAACTACTTGAAATGTAAACAAAACTATTACTAAGTAGCTACTTAAAATAAAATACGCTATAATGTGTATTTGTATAGAAGTAAGGATGAAAGGCGTGAACTAGTCTAAAAAAAGTTTATGCTAAAGTGACGAATAAGCATGTTTTTCGATAGCTGTAAGCCAGCTTTTTTGATGACCCGATCGACTCGCACGTGTCCGAGGTGGGTAAAATCCACATTCTTCCCATTTGGGTTAAAATGGGTTATTTGAGTTTTAACCCAAGTTTTGGCATTTTACTAAGTGAAATTGGGTATTGTAATTATTTGATAGTGGGAAGTAGAGTTCACTACTAGCTTGTCAGAAATAAAAGCCTGAACATTAAATCTGATTTATTATGTAGGTATTTGAAAAATTACAATAAATTAGTAGGCAGTTTAATCATCATCATCATCAGTTGCATCGGACACATGGTCGCATTAAAAAAATAAAAATTGTGAATGCCGGACGTAGATGGTTCAGGGTTTTTTGTACGTGGCGGAGTGGTTTTCACATAATATATATTTTTTTATATTATTATTATTATCTTCGGGATTCCATATGTATTGGTGGTGAATCAGGCACGCAGTACTCAGTGTATCACTTAATCATCCACGTGCTTGTGCAACATCCAATATGTTAAGTTTTGTTGCCCTTCTTTTTTATTCGTTATTTATTATTCGTTAGTTATTTCTTTTTTTACTATGTATGTTACTATGAGCACTAAAGGACCGCTCTACAGCAGCAGAAGTGCATGTGCTCTATAAGATGCCAAGTTTGTCATGAGTGACATTTAAACCGATACTTTGTCCTATTTCGGATATGAAAACTCCATAGCGTCGACTTCTTGACTTTCGTCAAGTTCAGATCTTTGGTCTGTCCGGGGTCTAAGTGCAAAGTGAACCGGTTTCAAACACATTTTGATTCTTTCGTCGACATTGATTAATATTTCGTCTTGTTTGTTGTTTTCTATTATAGTGACATCCGGTAAACTAAAGAGAAATTTCGATTTCATATTTTGTAATGTCAAAAATACCTTATTAATATTTTGTAATTTCCTTAATGGACCCCCGGACACGGAGACTGAATAATTATAATTAACAAGACACAAAAAATATAAACAGCCTTTTTAGTGTTAATTTAGGTGGTACTTTCTAGTATAGGCAATTAAATACTCGCTGATATTCGAAGGAAATTGTAGGCCGTTGTACGCCAGGTGTTTTATTCCCATTGTTAATACAGCTCGCGCATCGCGTAGTATTTATTATAAATAATGAAGCCGCTGAAAATTTTTAAACCATCTGGCAAAAACAAATTGTTTTCATTATTAATATAATCACATTGTTATGGGTATTAATATTTATCAGCTTTTCTGTATCTATTAATTGGATGTTTAAGGCTCCTTCAAACAGGCGCGACACGCGAAAATAAAAATATCTACAGTAAAAATACTGATGTTCAAAATACCGAACGGTTATGGCTGCAGTTTAAATTTCAAAAGTATAGGTATACGTTTTCGTAGTTTCAAAAGTATATAAAAACGATGTCCACTGCTGGATATAGGCCTCCCCTAAGCACCGCCACTTCAACTGGTTCTGTGCTACCCGCATCCAGCGGATTCTTGCGCCCTTCACAAGGTCATTGGTCTACATTGTGGGATGCCTTCCAACGCAACGTCTTCCGGTACGCGGTCGCCGCTCCAGAACCTTTGGGTCTTATCAGCCATCTGCTCTGCGAGCAATGTACCCTGCCCACTGCCACTTTAGTTTGGGATAAAAGAGGTCAGTCATCGAATCCGACTCAGCTGGGCAGTGTTCGGGAAGCTACGCAATATCTTACAATATATCCCATATAATATCTTACAATATATCAATATATCCCACATACCGCAGTGTCTCAAGACGGAAGTCTTTGACCAGCGATGACCTACGGCACTGAAACGTGGTCTCGACGATGGGCCTCGAAGGCTGATAGTCTACAGGGCTATGCTTGGAATTGCCCTGCGTGATCAAATCAGAAATGAAGAGATCCTCAGGAGAACCAGGGTAACCGACATAGCCAGTAGAATTGCCAAACTTAAGTGGCACTTGGCATGACATTGCTCGCGAGGCCCAAAGGTTCTGAAGTGGCGACCGCGTATTGACAGGCGTATCATTGGAAGGTTCTATAAGTGAAAATATTCGGATCTATATATTTTTGCTAACTTTTGCCCGCGGCTGCGCCCACGTGGATGTCGGAAAATATCCCACAGGAACATATTACCGGGATTCAAAGTACCCTATGTGTTAATCCAAGTATTAATGAATACATAATCTGTTTGCCAAATGTAATCCCAATTCGCTCAGCGTTTTTGTGCCAATCCGGAACATCTAGACAAACGGACAAAAATTCAGCAATTACTTTTTTCTAACATATTCAATATACAGTTTTGACTTCCATTACTATTTTATTATAATTATATAAGTATAGATATTAGGCTGTTGGGCGACAAGAGTCAAGACCTCTTCCTTAAAAATGCGATGGAAAGGCGCACGAAAAGAAAATCCGGGAACAATTTACCTTTTTTTTTTGCGACGCGTATCGCGCGCTGCTCAAGGGCTCCGTTCGTCGCGGGACGAACGGCGCCTTTGTGTCGCGCTGTCGCGTCGCGCCTGTCTGAGGGAGCCTTAGTGAGTATTTACCATTGTACTCTTGGTTCCATTAACTTCCTTCGGCTCGGGCTGCAATGCCGTCTCGAGAGCAACGACAAACTTTGCATACTTGCATCTAAATGTACTAGACTACCTACCTGTATTGCACTTATTTTGATTGCAGTTTGTATGAATTGATAACTATGTTGGTACCTTAGTTCATAAAATTATCTATTTAATAGGCTATTTTTAACCGATTTCAAAAAGGAGGAGGTTATCAATTCGGATGTTTATATATATATTTTTTATGTATGTTCGGGCATAATAAATTTTAATTTTCTGTTTTAAATTTTAAATTTCTATTTTAAATTTTAAATTTCTGTTTTAAATTTTACATTTCTATTTTAAATTTTAAATTTCTATTTTAAATTCATAAAGTTAGTGAACCTTTTGTTTATTAAGTTTATAACTTTAAAATTAAACCAGTCTCCTATTGATATCGGATTAGTGAATGGCATGGCTTGTTGTTTTTATCAGTATCATGCGCGCGGGAGAGGGTGGGTGGAGGGCGGCGCGGCATTGTCGTTTTGCATTGCAAGTTCGTTCTGAACCCGCGTCGCGTCCGCTATACACAGCCGGTACTCAACTCTGTTCGAGTCGGTTCACTCATTCTTCAGTCACACGGCAACACTCGCAGTTGCGCCACAGCTCGTGTACGAATGGGCTAGGTTCATCACTCCTTCCGGTCGTTTTATTCATTTAATAAACCATTGCATGTACCAGAGATCGTAATACGCTTGATGTTTCTAATAATTCAATTGCAATCGTGGTGGACATTTCTGTTGAAGTGGTGAAATTTAAAGCGTCGGTGTGCATCCACATCAGGCGCGTGCTGTGTTACAAGTTTTACAACTTGTTTATGACTTACAGAATGGCGAAATACCGCAGGTATGAATAGTTTACTAGGCTATCCTATACACACGAATACGCCCACATTCCTAAACCATCGTTACAGCTGTTACCTACAGAACGATTGTAGTTTGACAACCGTAAATAGGTGCCTACCTACATAATATTTGACATTTCATCTATGTTTGCTGACATCATTTGTGAAATGCAGTAAAACCTTTATAATTCAACAATAATTTCGATGCACATGAACACGTGGTGCGTAAAGAAAATGGCGGCGCGCAGAGAGCTGCCGCCCGCCGGTACGGCGCGCGGCGGGCCGTCGCGCCGCGGTCATGAATCACTGATACCGAACGCGCCGGCCGGCATCGCCGCCATCGCCAGCTGCCAGTATGCTATGGATATATTGATAACAACTTTTCACATGTTTTCGCAAGGTTTAAAAAATGTGCCCCCTCCTGATACGACCTACTGACCTATTAATTCGTTAGTATACCTCGATAACTAGGGCGATTTTCGTAGTGGTTTTACCACTGATGCTGTACCAGTAATATTTTATTTGTAAATAAATAATAATACGTAATAATAATAAGTACGTTATCTAATCTAATGCATACCTATTAGATTTCACAACTGTTTACCGCTTATACCGAAGTAGGTAGGTAAGAAATATTCTTGAACTCTCAAGAGACCAGGGTTTTCAAGACTTGCATATTGGTTTGGTATTTAAACATAACTACATGCACTACATACCTTTGATATTTTTGTTAATTACAACAGCAACTAAAACAGATACCCCTTTATTTATAAACGTTGCTTAAAGTTAAGTAATGATTAGAGACTGTTTAACCATACATTTTGACGTTTAAACGTCTCGTAACTTGAATCATCGTTTATAATATCGCACCTTTAAAGACAAACCTTTACTAAACGAAAATATAAAATTTTACACAGGAGCTTAAATAAAAACAAATGCACGACTTTTTTGCAATAGAACTTATGTTATAATGTTTAAATACCCATCATTATGACCTCAAAAGATGGCTCAAAGCACTATAATCCTAATTCTATTGCAAAAAAGCCGTGTATTTCTTTTTATTTAAGCTCCTGTGTAAAATTTTGTATTTTCGTTTAGTAACGGTTTGTCTTTAAAGGAGCGATATGTAAACCCCAAAAAAATGTTCAGGATTGTACACACGGCTACATAACAAGCTATACTTTGCAAGTATAAGCTGATCTCGCATTGTATAGGATTTCCGTACAATGCGAGATCAGCTTATACTGGAAATGTATAGCTTGATATGTAGTCGTGTGTACCTACCAATACTCCTTTTATTATTTATTGGACAAATAACGGCAAAATAATTTATAACGACAGTTATTATGTAATATTGTTAACATTACTGCACTAAAAAAAAAGTAAATGGTAAATAGTTTTTTTTTTTTGTATTTATCGTGAAATAACGGAGTTTATTATACGTTTATATCGAAATAACGAAAGGGTGACCACCGTTATTTTTATAATGTTATAAATGGAGTACCGCTAGTGCGCGACAAAAAATGTATTCCTTTCTACTAAATAACAAAAAAATCAAATTTAGCTGTCAAGAGAAGTAACTAAAATGATATAGGTACATATTTTGGTTTGTACCTTTGTACCTACCTTCAAACAGGTTTAGACGACACCCCACTTCACCCCAGAATATGCCGCCTTTTTTGGCGAACTGCAAAGAACATAAGAACGAGTTTGACAACTCTGAAATTCTTGACTTGTTCTTGTTTTGCACGCATCGATCACTAATAAAGAACTTGCACGTTAAAAATATAGCAATATTTTTAGGTTAGTCGGTGGCCCATACACGTACGTGAAGACAGAGCTTAGCTATAGCCCTATATACTTTTAACTCTGCAGCAAACTTTATTGCTCTATTAAGGCTCCTTCAAACAGGCGCGACACGCGACGCGACACAAAAGCACCGCCTGTCGAGCGATTCGCGTCGCGTGTCGCGCCTGTTTATAGGAGCCTTTAGTGACCGCGAATTTAAAACGAAATTTGGTCTGGCGAGTCATATTTAGGGCACACGTTAAGAAATCATTTCAAAGGGTCGACGTTATCGAAATCGATTATCGAGGCCGTTATTTTATAGTGGGACAGGACACCATGGTCCCGCTGTCAATAAAATGTATGGAGTTGTTGGCGCCAGGCACAGATGGGATACCGGGTCTTAAAAAACCTGCCAAGTGCAAGTCGAGCTCGCAAAAATGTAAGCTCTTTTTTATATGTTGCTTAAGACCTCGGACATAAAAAAAAAAATAGTTTTTGTTTGGAGACCTAACATTATACCATAAATTAAAATTCCTACGTAGATCTCGAGAAAAACCTCCGCCGACGGACACAAAAATGTGATTCTATAAAGGCTCCCACAGACAGGCGCGACGCGACAGCGCCGCTCGTCGTGCCCGTGCGACACGCGGTGCCTTTGTGCCGGGCGTCGCGTCGCGCCAGTGTGCACGAGCCTTAAAGGTTGTTTTCCTTTTAAGGTCGGAACCCCAAAAACTATCTAATACTTTCTAATACCGCATTTACTGAATTTGAATCATTTTATTAGGCTACCAATTTGAATACCCGGCGGCTACTTATACAAAAACACAAAATAAAAAAATACAGTCTCTCTTCACGTAATAAAATAAATAAGAATTACCCTAACATCAAATATTGATAGACGATTAAATAAAATTGTACAAGTATCTGTTATTGTAGGTGATGTTCATTTAAGTTTATTAATAAATAACAGTAGCTCCGTGTAGGTACTCTTGTTATTAGTTTATCGACCCCTGTATGGTATGACGCACTTATTTAGTTCAGTAGGTAGTGTTTATTATAATTGTTTAAACTACGTGTATGTTCAAAAGTACATACATAATAGATTTTGGTAATAACCGAGCTACAATTAGCAAGTGGAACAAAGTCTATAGTGGTCTGCTTTTCATGGGACTTTATGGAGCGGGGCACAAAGTTAAAAAAAATTGATGCCGACAATTTTTTTTTTAATTTTGCTCTTTTGTTTTCTGAGTAACTTAAAATTCGAGGAATTCAAGATTATCATGGCCTAATAGTGTGACCATCCACCACCTTCGGTGACTAAATTGTACATCATTTTCGTTTTTTTTTTTAGCAGCTGACGTCGTGTCGCCGCGACAGTACTGGTTTCTATGTATTTCCATGAAATACCTTTCGTCGCTAGCGATAGCGACTCGGCGTCTTCATAGAAACTAGTAGTGTCGCAGCGACACGTCGTCTGCAGGCTGTGGCTGCCTGCAGTCGGCTAAGAACTTGTACCTATATGTGAACAAAAATTATTTCGATATTATGTATTAAGTATCTGGAAATCGAAATGTAAATAAAGGCCATTTTTTCTCAAAATATTTTGACATCAACGTAAGGATTATCCTAAAAACTTCCTCATTTTATATCCGACGAAAAACAGGGTAGGAAAAAAGAGGTTATAGTCTCTTTTTTTCACTATCCAACTAGGCATGTACAACAATATTCAAATATACTATTGAAATGTTAATTATTGCTCACAAAAGTGCAACGGTACAAAAAGGATCAATGACTGAGGATAGGATAGGGTATCTGACTGCAGTTTTTTAAATATCCAAAAAAATAAATGTCACCCTTTCAAAGTCTATGCTAGACAGAGACAGCACTGCTGCGATCTCCAACGCCACATGTTCACAACACAGGAACACCATAGGCCATAGTACCTAACTTCACGTCATTCAGTACAATAATCGTTTTGCGTGACAAGGACAGAAGAACAATTTTAAAAGCATGGAACTATATATTACAGCCGATTTTTTTTTTCACGAGTCTTCTTTCTTTTGTAACACTTAAAAATTCGGAACGGTTTTGATATAGTAATTGGGGCGCAGTAGCGCCTAAGGCTTGCAACTCATCCTAAATAGAAGGCGAAACAAAAGTTTGCGTCATAAATTGGAACATTTATTTTTGTAATGTTAAAACAGCGGCGATGGCGGCCCCTTTCTTCTGTAAGGACATAACGGGAAATTTGGAGTGCCAGAGATATCCTGATTTTTCATACCTGCTCCATACATTTATTTCGCAAAAAAAATATAAGCCCTCAGGGGGCCTAGACAAAGTCCCTTTCCTGTAAGTGTTTAACGCCAATGGAAAATCAAATTGTATGGAGTTGACATTTGCTTACCACGTGACATTACGTATCTTTTCCGCAGGTAATGTCATTGCCATACAGTTTTACGTTAGCGTCTGGCGTTAACGCTATCAGAAAAGTATTTGTCTAGGCCTACAGTTCAGCCAAATTCCAAATTCCACCTTTGTCGTGGGCGCCGAATTAACAAAAAAAAACTATCTCCTCACCTCAAAAATATAACCGCCGACCACTAATTGCCCTCGACTCTCGTCGACTCTAAACTTATAAATTCGTTTTTCTGACAAGGCAATTTAGAAGTTAGTAGTTATGTCGACTAGTGTCTAAAATCACAATAAACTCTGGCGTAGTAATGTATCTATCTTGTTTGTTATCTACTACGAAGAAATCGATGCCCGGAGATATTGATTCACTAGAGTGGAACGACCCTAGAAAAAGAGGTTACGTGCTCGGTGGCAAAATTATTAATGTTACCTACCTACTACGGATATTTTATCTACCAAGTTTAGACTATAAATATGAAATCTTGCTATGACAATATGATTTAACAGCTATAAAAATACTTGGGAAATAAATAAAAATACGAGATGGGGAAAACAAAAAACTGGTTGCTTTAAAAACCGATTCTCGAGACATCGTTTTAGATTAAACAGTTAACAATTTTTAAAGGAGATCATTAATTTTTGGCTAAAGTATGAAAGTGCCGGCCAAATAAAATAAATGTTATATTCCGTTAGAATATGTTACACAACTGACCGGGAAAGTAAAATTTAGTTTTATGGAATTCTTTCATTATGGGACCAAATCTGTAGGTCTTTCCCTGCGCTGACGAGTTTGAAAAATACTTATTTTAATGTTTTTACTTAAATGAATAACAGTAATCTAATTATAGTAATAGTTTTAAAATTGGGTGGTGGGTGCATAGTGCCTAGATAGCAGTGTTGGGCACAATTGAATTAATTGTTTAATTGTAAAGGCAAACAATTACAATTTTTATTTCAACTAAATTAATTGCAATTAAATTAATTCAATTATTTTTTAATTGTGAAATGCAATTAAAATCAATTGCAATTAAATCTGTTAATTGTGGTTTACAATTAATTCAATTGCAATTAAAATTTTAATTGCAATTAAATTAATTGTTTTAAACAATTAATATTTAATTTAACTACGTAAGTATTTGACGAATGTAAATTTTTTTTTTTTTTTTTTGGGTGGGAAATCATCAAATGACCTCTCCCGCTCTGGGCGGAGCGGAAGGGCGTGTCAGACTCTTACTGACTAAAACCCACCCGTGTTCCTTCAGTTGCCTGTGCACCAGGGCCACGGTAACTCTTTCGAACAATCCGCGACCCCGGCAGGCATCGGTCCTATCGGACCCCGTCAATGGTGCTGACATCTCTTTGAGGCGCGCGTGGAACACGACGCGCCGTCGACCCGGGCCTGGTCCTTACCGGACGGCGAGCTGCCCATTGCTCGCCGTCCGCAAGCCCGCGCCTACGGTGTCCCCTGTATATGGCACCTGTGCTACACTTTTACGTAGTAATGTTCTGGCTTAAATCCAGGCTTTACATACCTTTGAGAATATTAAGGAGAATGCTCTTGTATTGTTTGCATTATGTTTTTTAGTTACTGACATTTATTAATTGTTAATTGTAATTGTAAACGTGTATCAAACAATTAACAATTAATCAATTGTAATTGCAAATTTTTACAAGCACAATTAATTTAATTGTAATTGCAAAGTTTTACAAGCACAATTAATTAATTGTTAATTGCGATACGTTACAATTACAATTAATTATTTTAGTTGTTAGTTGCAACTAAATTTGGCAATTTAATTGTTAGTTGTTAATTGTTTTCACAATTAGTTTTTGCCCCACTCTGCTAGATAGTGCCTACAGGGATGGATGGATAATATGGATGGATAATGGATAATATGGATGGATGGATAATCGTCGGTTGGTGCCTCTTCGTTCAAAATTGTCTAAAGAGCCTCTGCGAGTTACCTTCGGCCCCTCGTACGCTCGTTTCGAATGAGGAGATGATTGATTATGATAAGATATAAAATAATAAATCATTTATTTGCATAAAACATGGTATACAATGGTGTTAAATATAATTATGCCAGTAAACATGTATATTTTTTTAAAGGTGATGCTCCTTAGCTTCACCTAAGCTATGTGGAGAATAACCCTAGAGCCTTCTCTAGGGTTATTCTCCACATAGCTACAGTATTAGAAGCATTGTGGCTAAGTAACAACAGCCACACGGGTCGATCGATCAGTTTAAGCTGCGCTTGCCGCGGTAGGTCCGTCGATGGGTGACCACAACTGAAGTGTCTATTTATAATGACAAAATAACAGCTTTAGCTAAATGCATGAAAGCATACTTATCACAAATATACGGCGATTACAACGAAAATATTTTTTTGACTGTCTGTTCCGGCTAATCTCGGAAACGGCTTGACCTATTTTCACGGGCCTTTCATTGGCATATAGCTGATGTTATAAGGAGTAACTAAGGCTACTTTTATTTTAGAAAAATAATTAGGGTTCTGCGCAAAAAATCAAAAACTGAAATAAAAAATCTTACTTTTCAATGGAGGAGTGGTGGTACTGTGGGTGGTACACACGATGACATATCAAGCTATACATTTCCAGGTTTAACTGACCGCGCATTGTATAGGCTTTTCGTACAATGAGAAGTCAGCTTATACTGGAAATGTAGAGCTTGATTATGTCGTACCTTCTCTAAGCATCACATTATTAATACCTGACATCCACGCGAACGAAGTTGCGGGCACAGCTAGTTAACAAATAATAAATTCACTAATTTTGTAACATTTTCACTGGACCAGAAAAATTTATCATTGAACTGTCTTCGTCGGTAACCCTTATTATAAATTAATTTTCAATCATATTGTCAAAACGTACTACGTCTCTTTTAAAGTCTTCCCGTTATAATTTTCTTTGTCCTTTTTCAAATGAAGTTGTAGTATGATTGAGTGAATGTATCGATTTATTTATTCATTGATTTTATCCGGTAAAAAAAACGGCTTATGTAGGTCAGAACACTACGACAACGAACCCAAAGACACGACATTGTAATAACGTCCTGTCGGAATGATTAAAGGCTCCTACAAACAGGCGCGACACACGCGAATCGCGCGCGACACAAAGTCACCGCTCGTCGCGCGACGAGCGGCGCCTTTGTGTAGCGCTGTCGCGTCGCGCTAGTCTGTGGGAGCCTGTCTGCGGGAGCTTTTAATTCGTGTTTTTGAGTGCATTTTTCCAATATAAAGTGAAACTTGGTAGTTACGAATGATACCTACTAATTGTTATAGTGTATGGATAACATGTAACTATTTTTCGATTTCTTACGTAGACGGTCATACAAACTTATCGGGGCATTTATAATGAGAAATATCAAATCCGACTTCTTAGATTGTCATAGATATAATAGATGCCATAATGTGATTCTTATAAAATATTTAAATATGTAGTTACTTGATAGATATTGTAAGAACTCAAGATTCTATTTATAGGTACCAAATAAACGCAGGTAGTAGATAGATAGATAGACATACCCAACCCACTAAACGAAAACGAAGTAAAACGTACCATTCGATTGTTGGTTGTATCCTGCGGTCGCTTTGTGTTGATATCTAGGTATATAATTATGTGTAGAGTGAGATAGTGAGTAGGTAGGTACATTCACTACGAGGGGTCATGCATCGAGCGAGTGCAATGGAACGAAGTTGTGAATGGCGTGCGAGTAGTGGGGAGAGCCGGGGCGGGGGAGAGGCAGGTCGCGCGGAGCGTCTGCCGGCGTCGTCGGGCCGCTGCGCCGCGCACCGCGGGCGTAGTGACGAGGGAGCGGATGATGTCATCTCCGGAGCTCCGCCATTTTGTAGCCAATGATGTCCGAATAACGCAACATAGATAGAAATATATAGACTAGATAGAAAAATAAATATTATATTTTATATATAAATGCTTATTAGTGACTGGATAGATAAAAGAATAAATAAAAGTAATAAGTGGGTTTTAATTTGGTTACTTCTGAGTAGCGTCACGTGGAGTACTTTTTAGAATTTTCATAAATCTTAATGGCGCTATCATACTGCGTTCGACCGATGACATCGTCGATCGTTCAGGCCGATCCCTAATGTGTGGTGCATAGCAGTTGAATTACTGTCGATCGACGTCATGTTTTCAGCCGACGTCGATCGATTATCGATAAAAAATCCGTAGCCTCTATTTTGTGTAGGAAAGTTCGTCCGTATTGGATGGGATTTGCGTTACAATTCGCGCAAAGCTTTCAGCCCTGTGAACGTAGGCCCAAGAACGAAACCGCGCATGGTACAGTTGAGTGAGAGTGAGAGAGTCCCTTTGGACACCTATATTATGCATACTGCGCAGCCACTCGGTGCAACTTCCGAGAGCTCATAAAGTTTTGCGCGAACTATACTTAGGCATTTTTCCACCGACCGGCTCGGTACCGTCTTGGCGAAGGCCTCGGAGCCGATGAATGCCAAAATATATTATGGCGCGTCTTTTCTCTTGCGACAGCTCCAAGTCATTACATATTGCGTAACAGGTCTCCGTACTTGCATTATACACGAAGCCGCTTTAGCGTGTCAATAACGGTCATTGCTCTTTCCCTAATACATAAATATCTCAGTAGGAAGTCAAACAATAAACTATGCATGGTTTGCTTCGTTATTGGAACATGTGATCACGTTGGACTGACATGTGATGGATGGATTGATTCAGGACGTTAACGGACTTCATTTGTTTTTTAAATGAAGAATGGTACAAAATGTAGGAGGGTCACTGACCGCTATTGTTTTGTTGTTGAAAGGAAATTGTTGTAATAATTGTTCAGTCTGATGGTCTGTATCACATCCTTAAAGGAGATGGGCGATTCTGCCCTGAATGAAGCCCAATAACGTTGAGATATATATATATACCAATGGAAAGATCTCATCAAGGAGAATATTTCTTATTTGGACGACTTCTTTTGATAGTTAGTACGTAAGGAGCTAGAGCTCTGTGTGTGTGTGTATTATTGAAATTCTGGTATTTTAAATCTTTTAGCCTATCAATTCAGCGTTTAAAACATGGCCTCCTATACTCGTATGCCGTTTTAGGAACAATGTTTCTAAGAGTCGGTCGGACATAAAGTTAAACCTGCCGAAACTTCCAATACCGTCAAGATATATTTCATTGAAAAGATCTCTGTTAGAAGAACGTTTGTTACTACTACGACTTGTCTGAATGAACTATTCGTTTGGTCGGCGTTAAATCGTCCTAAATGAGACATCAACAGTCAACACATAATTCTCGTCAAGTTAACTAATTAATAAACAGTAACTTGTAAACATCATCATTATTATATTAACACATAAAACTGAATTCCCAAGGTCAACTACATTTCGGCTACAGAGGTAAAAATACCTCTAGCCAAAATGTTCCCATGCATCATACATAATACAACATTGACTACAGCGTTTGAAAAAAGTTGAATTGATTGATTTGTAATGCACGACCTCCATCCGAGGCCATGCTCGTTTTTTTTAAACCAACCGTTTTTCCATTTATGAAGATTTAAATGCACATTTTTTTAGCAACGCTGTTTATAATTGTATTATATTTTATATTTTCTGATCTCGCAAGTCTTGTCGGATTGCCGTCCCATCCAAATTCGTTTTAGTAATAAATGTTTCTCATCCAAAGCACTATCCATTCATTGATTTATCACTTATGGCTATTGGGTGCCAATAACGTTCCTTTACTTTGCCCAAATAGTCACCTATTTAGGTCATTAACTCGGAACTGCCTGACAAACAATTGGCGAAAGTCGTGTTTGCAGTTTTTTTTCACCCGTAGTGCAGTGCCCATTCTCCTTTGGCAAGTCTTTGGACACTAACCCTGTATTACTGTAATACATATTTGTATAGTATATTTATAAATTTGTGCTCATGGAACTATCGGTTACTAACACGATTTACACTGTTCATAACTAGTTTCAAGTGACATGGAGTCTGGTCAACGAGCTACAACTCGAAAAAATAATTTATCTACCAACTTAAAAGTAAAAACGATAAGTAGGGAATAAATAAATAATAATATAAATACCCGACGGGTCGCCAATAGTAAATAGGTAAATAAAAAGGAGCGATAAACCAGTGAGGTGATTTTTTTATGTATGTTTGATAACACTGATTACGTATTCTAATTGGTTGTAAAAACTGCATTCGCATTATCTGAGATGAGACGAATAGGTATATTAAAGTTCTTTGGGGCGCTGTAAGAATAAAGTAGTAATCTAAAGGTTGCGACTATACTATGTGAATATACTCTTACTATACTGGTAAATTACTAGGTACTAGTTTATGATAGGTAGATAAGGAGTTAATAGCAAATTGTTGTAAACAAGTGGTTATGTCGCTTCTCGCAGCCGGTCATCAAAAGTACTCATCAGTGGGCTACCCCTGCATGTTCGCTTCGACAACATCGAGCCCCTGCTCTCACAGTATGGCAACGTACAACATTGCGACAAAGCGAACTCGCGCGATGCCAACACCCAGGCGGTGTTCATCACGTTTGAGACTCCGGAGCAGGCGCAGCAGTGAGTATTCTTGTCTGTTTGAGGGTTCTCTCTGGGATGTGCTGCCTAGTTCACACCGTCTGCTTCGGTTCCAGCTTTCCTCTATCTCTCGTATCTGTATTGTGTGTAGGTTCGCATGATGACTTTTATGATCTGTTTGGCTTTACTACTATTTTGCTTTATTGCTTTCCAGGTTGCACAGAAGGTATCAAGTCACAAAATCACATAATTAAATGAATTTGTATCTACATAATTAAATAAAACACTAAATACCTCTGTGTTCATTGGTTTATTGCGTTTTAAGGTTTTATAGAAGTGCATTACGAGTTCATTTTAATTTATCAACTCTTTTCTTCACATATTTTTCTGTTTTTCTTTCTTCTGCGGTTTTCACTGAATTTCATTGATACTAAAATCTCTGCTTTTCCTATACTTGCAAGTCATAGAATACGCATGGGTGGTGCTGTTTTGCTTGCTGTTAGCGTTATTTGTATTTTACACGAGCTCAACTTGTTACAGAGCCATCAACGGGCTAAACGGATGCGAACTGGAGGGAAGTCGGATGAAGGTTGAAGCGGCGGAGCAGAACACCCGTGGCGGCAGGCGCGGACGCCCTGGCGGCGGCCGTGGCGGCGGCGGTGCCACCGGCGGCGGCTCGCGACCCACCGACTTCCCGCTGCGGCTGCTCGTGCAGAGCGACATGGTCGGCGCCATCATTGGCCGCCAGGGCAGCACCATCCGCCTCATCACACAGCAGAGCCGCGCTCGCGTCGATGTCCACCGCAAGGACAACGTTGGCTCTCTCGAGAAGGCCATCACCATATATGGCAATCCCGAGAACTGCACCAATGCATGCAAAAGAATATTGGAAGTCATGCAACAGGAGGCCAACAACACCAATAAGGGGTAAAATCTTAGTGTTTGTTTTTAATAAAATAAGACATTTGTTGTAATAATACTTATGTATGTCTTCTAACATTGCTTTATTATTGTTTCCAGTGAGATCTGCCTCAAAATTTTGGCTCACAACAATCTAATCGGCCGTATAATTGGTAAAGGCGGTAACACAATCAAGAGGATCATGCAAGAAACCGATACAAAGATTACCGTCTCCTCTATCAATGATATCAACAGCTTCAACCTGGAGCGGATCATCACCGTCAAAGGCACCATTGAAAACATGGCTAAAGCGGAGTCACAAATTTCAGCCAAATTACGCCAGAGCTATGAAAGCGATTTGCAGGTAATTTATCGCTACTATACAATAATTCTACAAGTTACATAAAAAAAGCATATTTGCTTAATGTTTTTGTTATTGGTGTTATAGATGCTGGCGCCGCAAAGCATTATGTTCCCGGGGTTGCATCCTATGGCTATGATGTCCACTGGTCGTGGATTTTGCGGTGCTCCCCCACCGTTCCCGCCGCCTATATATGCTCCTCTGCCGGGCCAGGGTGGCGCTCAGCAGGGAGCCGGTGACTCACAGGTACTACCTGCAATTTCCAGACAAGTCTTACACCATTTCTGACGCCCATTTATTTCATTATGTCCGCGTTCGTGCATAGTCTGTCATTACTGCTTCTTTGTAGCTGGGGTCGGAACACAAAAGATAGAAGAAGAAGAAAGAGGTCCTTCGCCTCAGTGTTGCCATGTTCACTTTCGGGTGGCGAAAATAGCTCCTTTCGATTCAATGCTCCCAAACTATGACTCCCAAAGACTATTTATTGACAATGACTATTTATTATTATATATTGAACTGAACTTCTTAAATGTTGACTAACACAATTCTTTTTGTGCAATAGGAAACTACATACTTATACATCCCAAATAATGCTGTGGGCGCGATTATTGGCACCAAGGGCTTGCACATTCGCAACATTATTCGATTCAGCAACGCCTCTGTGAAGATCGCTCCATTGGAGCAAGATAAACAGGGCGAGAACCAAAGCAATCCGCAACAGGAGCGTAAGGTCACCATAGTCGGCAGCCCTGAGGCTCAGTGGAAGGTATGTACCGATTATATTTTGATGCTTAAACATTAAAATGTTTTGAACATGCTGGACAATGTTTTAATTTCTTGTACTTGACATTTACAGGCTCAATATCTCATTTTCGAGAAGATGCGAGAAGAAGGATTCATGTCTGGCTCGGATGACGTGCGGCTGACCGTGGAGATAGTGGTTGCTTCGTCGCAGGTCGGCCGCATTATCGGCAAGGGAGGTCAGAACGTGCGAGAGCTGCAGCGTGTCACCGGCTCGCTCATCAAGCTGCCCGAGCAGCCACAGCAGCAGCAGGGCGGCGGACAGGCGCAGGATCACGACACAACTGTGCACATCGTCGGCCCCTTCTACAGCGTTCAGGTATGAATACGTGAAAATACTTGCGGCTATTTTTTTTCGAGACAGGTGATGTTTCCGAAATCATCCCATTAGTTTGTTAGCTGAAATACATAACATAACACTGTAAATAAAGAGAAATAATAAAATTGCAGCACTTTAGTTAGTACTGAACTAATATTTGTAAATGGGGGTTGTCTGGATTTTATTTTTCTATGTTTAGAGTGTGTGTATGGTGTATTTGATACAAAATAAACTGCCAAGCGAAATTTTCTAGAACGGTACTGTGCTGTGTAAAATGTATACATGTAGTTACGAGTCCAAATTTAATTACCTTATAAGCGTATATACTTTAAGAGGATAATATGGTGACGCGACATACCTTCAAAATGTCAAAAAGATAAGTATAATTATGGTTTTACTAATAGCTGGCGCAATGCGATGCAATAGTTATTTCGATTTTAATTACACGACTCACTGTGGCATAATAAGATATTTACGTTTTGTAGCGGTCGCCTGACGCGGGATGAAACATTATCGAGACACTGCCTGTGTAAGGATACAATCCTCAGTGTGAGCCAATGAAATGGCACCACACCATGGCCATGCAAAGTTATTTTATGCCTTTGATGCTAAACAATAGGTGAGTTATCCCAGTATTAACGTAAATAATCAATTATATAAATCATTATGGCGAATGTTAAGATTGTCAATAAAATATATTCTCTATGAAACATCTTTAATTTATAAGCTACGCCTTTTAATTGTTATTGGACTATGTAACTACATGTATATGTATTGTACAGAACTAACGTTTAAGTGAGATTTTATATTTGATATAATAATTTAATTGTCAGCAGGATGATACCAAGATAATAATTTTTATGGATACAATTTTCAACGTTCATGCAAGTTGTATCTAGAATATTGGTCAGTGTGATAAAGGTTATTAATTAAATACGTACGGCAATTCATATTGGGGTGTACGAATTTTATTATTTTTTAATAAGTAACGCAAAGCGATTTTTTCTTATCATGTACTTATAATGTGTAATAATAATGCAATGCTAAATAATATTTGCAATGGAATAAGTTTTTCGCTGTATGAAGTACATCTGTACATGTCAACCGGCAAAAAGTCTTATAACCCATTGTTTATTAAAATGTGTATACCTGTCTTGTGCGAATTTGAACATCGTTTAGTAGTTGTACGCTTAACACTTGGTTGTGTATGTTATCAGTCGGCGCAGCGACGCATTCGTGCGATGGTCGCGCAGGCGAGCGCGCCGGGCCGCCGCCGCGCCGCCGCGCCCCCGCCGCCCGTGCAGCAGTAAACTGCCTCCGCACCTCCACGATCCCCGCGCGCCCTCAAGCACCCTCACCCTCGAGCCCTCGCAACACCCGCCGGCTCGCCAGCCTAGCCGCGACCGGGCGCGGCGTCGACACGGTTTCCGTCACCACATGCCAGTGACCATCACTAGACTATAGCTTCACTTGCACACTTGCCTTGCACAAAAGGTAAGACCGTGTCGTAACGCTTCGCCCGAATATTGCGCAGGCTGTCGAGTTGACTATTTGTGTCCAAATGTTGTTGTTGACATAATTATTCTATTATTGTAGTGAATTGTAATTAAATCTATTGATAAATCCATATTTTATCCCGTGAATTATCTATGTTGATGATTAATATTTGAATATATATAATACATATATATAATATTATTCATATACACTATTTTTTTAATAATAACGTGATTGTTAAGTTGTTTTCATACCGTGTTATTCTGCTACAATGTAAAGAGTTGTCATAGATTGCAATAGTTAATGATTATGTTCTGTATACTGTTTACAAATGTTGATAGCAGTTTCTATAGTATCGCGCCGTTTCTATATACAAACAATAAGTGCAAAATATGTTTTTTTGTTATAAAGTAATAGTTTAATCTGTTAAACTCACTGCACCGTACTGTTAATGTAATTTTTTGAAGGGTGTGTGGGATTCAACTACTAGGAACGGAAAATACACGACGTTGCTTTAACGAGGAGGCTCATTGGACAAACAAACGGCTTTGCAAAGTATGTTGTAAGAATATTTCTTTAAACGATACTCGGGAGTTTCTGCATGCATGCTGCTGAGAATGTGTCGTACAATGGTTTCTATTGAACTGATGTGTGTGTTGGGTGATAAGTAACTAATCCAAAGAGTGAACGCCGATCGTGTGTCGAATCGGCCTGACGTAGTGACGAGCCTTGACTTGACTAAGCGCGGCGCTGCCGGGTACCTGCGCCCGCGCCAAGCGCCTGCGCAACGCTCCTATCAACGATATGGAGACGATGATCTACCTAATTATGATGGACAAATATTTTTGATATAATAGTAATTGTTGGAGAGTAAGGAGTAAACTTATGAGTTTTAATTTGTAAGTAACATTTGTTGATCGTTTTCTTTGTAATTTTGTCTTTGTTAGCTTTATAATGTTTTCTTGTATTGAAAATGTAATACAAAAGTTTCGTCATTGAACGATACCGTAGCGTTTAATGGTGCGAGTGTAAATGTCGCGTCGGTCGTATTGTTCGGTTCTATCGTGATATGTTTTATTATTCAATTGTACGATTTGCGTTATCATTGTGCCAAGTGAGATAATTTTAACTATGAGAGTTTAAGATTAAGTGAATAATATCAAAATTAATGAAAAGCTTAGATATTTATATGTATAATGTGATAATATATGGAAGTTTTGGCAAAAATGTTACTAAGAATGTTTTACATTCTTATTTCCATTTTCTCATTTTTTAGGTTAGATTATAATAAAATTATAAATTGTAAGTCGTGAGGCGGTGGCGATGGCGCGGCGGCGCACGGTAGACGCGTGCACGGCCCGCCTGCGCGTGCGCCTCACCAGCTGATGTCCCGATACTTCAACACTTGTCTCTTAACATCTGGTCACGTCTATTCCGTGTCCCAAATGCATCAAAATAATTTTCAATTCATTACGGTTACATGGCGTAATCTTCTCAGTTGCACAATGTTTTAGTGCTGAATGTAAAGGGTACAACATGCATGCTTACTTATGTTACTTAAGAGAGATTACCTAATAACTCTTCAACAAGTCCCAAAGTTCTGAAAGACCGCTACGCTGCGTTTTGACCGCGTTTAGTTCCTGTGACGGTCTCTCATCGAGCTGGATTTACGCCGTCACACTCAACTCATAGCGAAGCCGTTGCGTTTATATACGGGTCCACTATGATTTCAGCCTCGGGACTTTGCTTTGTTACACTGTTATTAGGTAATAGAACTAGTAACATTTTGCATTTATATTATTCAGAAAGAATAAACATGTTTTAGATCTTCCGATAGAAGTCCAATCTCCAATTCCCCCACTACCCAGCTGGCGCTACCATAACTCGACGTCCAGCCATCACTTCTTTCCTTTCATAAGATGCGCATATTGTTGCCTCCGAGCTTATCCATTCCTCAATACCAATACATTCGAGGAAAGTTTATGTTGTCTTAAACTTGTCATTGACAACTATCCGATCAGTTATATTTCTTTATCCTTTAACAGAAGCGCAGATTTTTTTTTAAATTACTGTCAGTTTACTATCGGAAGATACCTCTCGAGCCATATTCTCTTCGTACCAATAACATGGATCTGTGCCGATAGATCATTATATGGTTGTAATACTACGGTATCTTTGCAAATTGGTGCGACCTTGCTTTATTGTAATAATTTATTTGTTACTTCTAATTTATTTGTTCTATGCTTTATTTTAAATTTAATTTTTTGTGATGAATTAAAATTTTCTGAAGATAAGTACTTCTCATTGTGTGATAGTATTTTTTTTTTGCAATTTTGTATTGCTTCCACATATTATTCAAAATAATCTCACATTTGGCAAATAACTCCATAAAGTCAGTCGGAAAACAACGTGCTGTAGGTGCTTTATATTCAACGATAAACTAAGAAACCACTTAAAGAACAAGCCGTGAATGAATACAATTATGTCGCCGTTATAATTTTATGATTTAAATACTTCATAATTTAATAGTTTCATGACTACAATTTTATTCTATTAAAATATATACTGCCATGTTAAATACTATTAATAAGTCTCTCTTAAATTAGTTACTGTTAATTATTAAACCAGAGATATCGTTGTTATATTACACAAATACATAATAATATTTATATTTACAATATAAAGTAAACTAATCGTAAACTTATAACGGCTTAATTTTAATGCGACAAATCCGTCTATTATAATTAACGGTACATTTATGTAGTACGAGAATAGTATTCACAAGTTTTATGTACGTGAGTTCCTTTACACGCTACGGATAGTAATGTGTGCTTCTCTATAGAGAACACGCACGAAGCCATTGATATGTAAATAACGTATGACATTTTAGAAAACGGACTTCATTTTTACAAACATATCAGGAAGAATAAACGTCTAAACTGTCTATTATATCAGAGCAGTGAGAGTCCACTTATTGACACGCGCCACGCCTGTGGTGTTGTGTACAGACGCCACACAATGCGAACACATTAATGATTGGGCCAGGATCAGTTTTTACAAAATGAGTGTTTAGTGATTAGAATATCGTGCGATAGAACGCACTCGTCGCTAACTTTGTTACTCTCCACAATAGCTGTATCACTTAGAACTGATAAGCCAGAAAGTAGTGTATAAAGTCCCAATAACTATATCTACGTTCTACAATACACATTGAGTTTACTATAAGGGCTCTGATTTTATTAATAAACTGAATATGAATGTTTGATGCTAGGAGAAGCGTAATGGTTTATGCGCATATTAGCGTATATAATATTGTCAGGATGCTGAGATGAGTCCTATGATATCGGCAAATAATTTTACATTCCATATTTCACGAAAAACACCTATTGCTGAAAGACCGACCACCTGCAATTGAGTATTTTAGAAAATTACTAAATTATAATATAATTTCGCATTCAATGTTATTACTTATTATACGGTACGAGTGAAAAATATATGTGTAGATGTATTATGCAAGCTAATTATTGTTTCGCTAAAAGAAAATTGTATGCATTATCGATATTTGAATGTCTTGAATTAATGTTAGAATTCATATTGGTGTAACATTTCCACTCGTTAGTAGAATAAATAATATTGTCTGGAAAAGAGTAATATTGGCTTGTATTGTGTTCAATATCGGTCGACTACAGCTGGAGCTAGTTGGCCGATTATTGTTCGACACACAGACAGCCAGATTCCGCTTGCATCGGCTATCAGAATGGAATATAATTAACGGTTACTTTCACTGCGACATGAAGTGTACATATAGGCATGTTGTTTATTCCTTCCAAATGTTAGCAAGAGAGGGTTCATTATAATTTGTAATGTTAGGATGCAGAAATAGATTTAGTTGATTATTATTGTATCGTTGCGAAGTAGTTTAAGTTGATGTAGGCGCGGGCGGCGCGCGGCCACGAGACTGAACTACACCCCTGCCGCCGCGCCGTCGCGCCCATTACTTACATATTGTCATTGTCGCTATTATCATTCTTGTTTGATGGTTCTACTGTTATTTACATTACATTATAATTCTTTCTCGTGTGTGTAACCACTATTTTGTGTATTTACGTGTGAAAGGATCGATTTCATTTTAATGTGCATGAATGATGAAAAACCTCGAGCGCACATTGCATTTTATTTTCTTCAATTACTTGTTAATTTTATTTAGTGGGGAAATGGAGCACTCATTCTGTTGTTCGTATGTTACAGTCCCCTCCAGTGTATGCTATTGAAGTTTACCGAGTCTATAGTAATAGAATAGTGTTTATGTATGTCGTATGTATTTATGTACCTTGCTGGAGCATGTATATCAGTGTGTAGCGTGGTCGCGTGGCGGCCGGGCGGGTGTAGGAGCACGTCGCACCGGGCTGGTGACGCCACCGCCCGGCCAGACTCGTTTCGTGTCGTCGCGTCTCGTCCCGCCCGCCATGTGATAAATATATTATAAAATAACGGGCGTACATACGCGATCTCATGAGGCGGGACCCACAGTATGCGTTATTTTTGTTTAGATATAGAGAAGCTGTTGTTGTTGCTTCTCAAATGAATGTATCAAGGTCCAATATTCATTGATATATTGTTTTTGTTTTCACGATTCTTGCAAGACAATTGACATACATAGTTCACCGCATTTCAATTTTCGCTGTTATTTTTGGAACCATTTTATAATTGGTATAAGTTCTGAAACTAATAACTACCTCAATATTTCTAAATGAATATGATAATTATCTTTGTGCATGTTTTTTGGGAACTGAATTTAAAAGAATACAAAAATTCATTATAGTATAAGATTGCTATTTTAAACATAGTAACAGAAAGTTGTCAAAATTAGGTTTCTTAACGTAATAAAACTGGTGAAATTTGAGTTTGTTTTTAATTTCTCGCACCATCTTACATCCGAACAAAATTCACGACAAAATGCGTCACGACACAGAAATAACGGAGCGTGCCCGGAGCACAACACTCACGATACGCCACACTGCTGTTTTTCTACGTCACTACAGAAATACGCCAGAGGTGCCCCCCCCCCCCCACACGCTAGTGTGCATACTTGGCAAACTCGCTGTCACGACAGAACGTCAAGATACTTCACACCACACTGATGTTTCTGTCACACTACTGAAAAGGAAATAAACGGTTATTCCGTTGATGGTGTATAAACGGAATAACCGGTTAAGGATCGTAAAATTAAATTTGCGGTCACAGCCTATGATTTTGGGTGGCCGTCAAGGTGGAGGGACCAAGTCTTGGATTTCAAATCGGCCTACTGTAAAAGTTTAATACTGTACTATTTGCTACCTCATTATACTGATTTGCAAACAAGGTGGAATTGAAATATTTGTAACCCAAAAGGATAACTCATATTTATGAACAACTTTCACAATGGAACGAAACCGAAAATCGTGAAAAAAATATCAGCTGTTCCAAACATTTTGTCCATGCCATGTCAAAATAAATGTATGGAACCGCAGACTTTGTTTCTTAATTTTATTCGCACTACAGGTACACCATGTGTTTCCCTAAGGTTGCCTGAAATAAATTGCTGCTCAACAGTTAATTGATGCTGTTACTATTAGCCTGCTTCATCCCACTGCTGGGCAAAGACCACGTTCCCATGACTTCCAGCTCTTTAGCAGTTAGCTATTTGGCTGGAACACATTTATTAACACCACCATTATTGTTACTTATTTTTTATTCTATTCTTAACACTGCTCAATTAGAAAAATACTGAACACAAACAAAATAAGATTATTTATGTATTACAAAACATAACGACTCAAAATAAAATCACACCAAAAACAATATTAATTAGACATATTAATTACATCACACATAGAACATTTTTCAAAAAATTGCTCCAGTTTTGGGCCTGGTAAAGATTTTGTTAACATATGTTACCATTTCTTGTGAAGGCATATATTTCAAAATACTAATATTATGTCCTAGTAGAAAAATTAAACCTGTACAAGATTTTCTATCATAAGATCCACCCCAATCCGCGTCATTATTTAATTCTAGATTATCCGTTTTCTTAAACGTTTGTCCAAAGTTCGACGTCCCCTTTAAATACTTAAGCACCCCTTTAGCACATTTAAAATGTAATTCATTGTAACATGCGAGCGAGTAGCGGTTCAGAAATGGAGGTGGACAGGACACTTGGGTGGACATGGTGATGGCAGGTGGAGCAGAGTAATAACCGAATGGTTGCCGAGAAACTGTAAAAGGAGCGTTGGCAGACCAATGGCCAGGTGGGTGGACGACCTACTGAAGATCGCAGGGAAGACCTGGATGAGGTTCGCACAGACCAGGGAAGCATTTTACAAAAGGGAGGAGGCCTATACTCAGCAGTGGGTCGAACAAGACTGTCAATGATGATTAGGGAAAATTTAACAAAATTATTATGGAAGAGCGTAAATTAAACAATGAGGTACAAGAAACGTTTGGCTTTTGGTGACCCCAGTATTCATGTCATCATAACGGCTCCATATCCCCAAAACTCTCGAACAATTTTCCCTGTAATGGCCAACACTTCCACATAGGTGGGACAAAATCGATCACAGAAAGAATTTTGCAATATTTTTCTCCTAGTGTTATTATTATTTATTTATTGTTATTATTATTTTGTATGTGTGTAGGGATTGGTTTCATTGTGAAAGTTTTTCATAATTATGAGTTAAATTGTCCTTTTGGGTTACAGACATTTCAATTACACCTTGTACGCAAAAAAGTATACAAAATAATATTTTTTTAGTTAAACTTTGCATAATCTAAAGGTAGAACATAGGTACTAAATATGATGACACCCGACAACAAAAAAAAAAAAAAAAATCTATTATCATGTGCGACAAATTGCTGAATCATCATTATAGAGGGAAAAACGTTTATGGTCGATATTTCTTTAACGATTCATGTTAGGGACAATCAAATTTCATATTTCTAAAGTAGAACTATGGTATTGTTACACGATACAGGGTGGCAGGGCAGGGACATCGACACAGCCTGTTACCATAGATTCAGTACATGATTCTGAACACCACTGCGTTGAAATATTTCGTAGATATTTAAAAAAATAAAAAAGTTGTTCAATAAAGCTTAAACCGCTGGGTCGTAGCATGAAATGTTGCACAAGAGTTCCATAGACAACGAAGGTGAGTCTCTTTTATCTATTCGGCGCTTATGACCAACACCTAGAGAAGATATTGCTAAACAGCAGGGTTAGGACTCAGATTCGACGCGCATCGCGAGAAGATTCCTCACTTTGGATATCTCATCCCCCCCCCATCCTCTGTATACAGCGTAGATTATACTCCAACCTACAGTAGCGTTTCAAACAAAAATGAACCTTGTTCCTATGTAGTTATTGTAATATATAACTACATATATTCACATTCGCTCATAGGAACATAATAATTATATGTATTCCTTTAAGCGTATCACACACTATTAATATAATGTAAAATTATATTATTACCTATCTTGCACATATCGGTCACCGTACAATTTAATGGACCACCAAACTGAAAAATAATTATATATTTCATAATACCTCATCTAGTTTATAAAATATGATTGACGTGTAAAAGTGTTTGTTCAAACCTACTTACAGAAATAAAATCATTTAATAGGTTACTTATGTTAATATGCTAGCTGATATGCGAGTCATGCGAGTGCCTTTGGGTCGCGTGCAATTCGCGTCGCGAGTCGCGCCTGTTTGACGACGGAGCCTTTATACATAGCTGATCTCAGAGCAAGATTCACTGATTGCGCTTTGACTTTACTAAGTAAGCGTTCCATACGAATATGAATCTCATCATCATCTGCCTAGCCAACTATGTTGGGGTCGGCTTGCAGTCTAACCGGATGCAGCTGAATACCATTATTTTACATGAAGCGACTGCCCATCTGACCTCCACAACCCAGTTACTGGGTAAAGGCTCCTACAAACTAGGATGAAAAATAAAAAAAGTTTAAAAAATACATGGAAAAAAACTGTTATTTTTTCTGGAGTAGGATTTTTTCAAAAGTAAGGTGGTAATCGTTAAATATGAGTTGACATTTTTTTTTTGTTTATTTAGTTAATACCATTTGTTACAGTCGTTGATTCAAAATCAGATAAAACCGAACATGTCAATTAGGTATTCCGATGTCGATAGAACAAGCGTAGAACTACAGACGATTGTAACACTGATAAATATTTTAGTATTTTTTAAGTTCATAGTAATAATAGCTGTAGGTAGGTATCTGTATAATTTCTAATTTCATTGATTTAAACATAAGCTGACTTTAATTAAAAATAAAACAATCACATTTTAATCCATTTTAGTTATTGGAATAAGGTTTCCTAAAAAAAGAAATATTACGTAAAAAACGACGGTGCCAAGTACTTTTATCATGTTATTTTTCAAGATTGTGAAATAGAACATTTAGAGCTTTTTCAGTTTACATCTCTAAGTGGGGTACAATGAAACAGTAAAAGCATTTTCATTTACTTAGTAAAAAAATCTATGTTAATTAACTCAACGTAATTTACGATCATAAGATTGACAATACCTGGGAATTTGGACGAAATAATATTGTTTTTTTAATCTGTGAGGGAAATGTGTAAATATCAGCTTGTCGTTTAGTCTTCCCGGAGACCCAGAAGAACATGGTGAGGGTAAAACAAATTGTTAAATTAACTATTAAAAAAAAAAAAAACTATAATTTTATTTTACTGTTTCATCCAATCCCGTTTCATAGTGCCTCGAGTAGACAAAAAAAAACCAAAGCAAACTATCAAGATTGTTACTTTGATGTTATACTATGTTGCAAAATATATTAATAAAAGCCCCAATACGCAATTTACGGATGAACAAAATATCACAGTTTGAATATCGCTGTGGATGATCACATCAAGTTGAATGTCTCGTCTGGGTCTTAAAAGAGTAATACCTACACCCAATGCACTAGCAATACTAGGTGGCACACGATTAAAATAAATGATGTATTATTTTAGACTTTTTATAATTAATTACATACAAAAAAAAAAACTGTAACAATATGCTCAGAAATGAAATAAAAACCATTAAATTGAATCTGCTTTTAATCGATTTATCATCTGTATATTCGGTTAAAAGACCCAAATTCTGTTAAGTTTTAAGATCTTTTGGTACACCCTTTGTTGGTGCATCAGTTTGCACCACATAGGGTATTTTCAGGATGGAAATGACAAAAGCCGTTGTTTTCCGGAAATGGTATAGGAATTCTGGAACTGCCCTGTAAAAATACTTTCATAGTTGTAGTTGTTCTTGTAGTAGTTGTTGTTGTTGTCTTACTATGTTTCTTCAACTTCTGATGCGTGCCATGTTTATAACTTGCGTGTACATCCTCTGTGTTAGTGCCCTCCAACTCTTTTTTCAATTCTGAAGCGATTTGAGACATCTCAACATCATCTTTATTCCAATTTTCGGTTGTTTTTTCATGGTGAGCGCGATGACGCAGATGGTGACGGCTGACATTGAGATGGTTCTCGTAGCGAGTAGAAATTACTGTAGTCATTGCTATCGAAGAGAAACGAAAAGAAAATGTTACGTTTCAAGTTAATAGATACAGTCAGCGTCAAAAATATTTTAGGAGCGAACTTTTCGAAATGATCACGCGTCAGGACAGCTAAGAAAATGAAGCTTTGAACCCTCAGGGGGACCATACTTGCTACAATAATAATTCAAAATCGACGATGAAATATAATCACCTTTTGGAACAGGCACTCGCGTTCTATGTCCAACCCTTTTTCGGTGTTTGGTTCTCAGGGTTGACAATAAGATTTTCGGTAGGTTGGGCTCTTCAGTTGTCGCTAGGATAGACTGTTTTGTAGATGTGGCTGATAATAGGATAGATTTTGTGATTGTCGGTAAGATTGTCTGCTTGGAAGGATCGGCTGGGATAGACTGTTTGGCAGAGTCGGCTGTCGTTAGGATGGTATGGTTGGCAGAAATGGTTGTCTGTGTGATAGGCTGGTCGGTTGTCGGTAGGGTTGACGTAGACGGTTGTGCCAGCGTTGTTGGTAAAGAGGTTGTTGAGGCCATTGTCTCTTCCACGTGTAAAGTTGTCGCTTCGCTCGTTGCTGATGTTAGGCTAGATGTGGTTTGCGCTTGTGAAGTAGCTGAAACCACATGTTATCGCAACTCGTCACAATTATTAATAGGAAAGTTTTGTAGATCTTAGCTAGTTATTATTACTGAGCGGCAATACATACGAATTGTACTGTCTGAAAATATCTGAAGCTGAAATTCAGGATAAGCAAGTAAATATTGGGTAATTCATGGTTAGTTGTGATTTGCACAACTTGTGAAGTAGCTGAAACCACATGTTGTCGCAAATCTAAATTATTTAGTTGAATTTTATTGTAGAACTTAACGAGTTATTTGCTGTAGGATGATAAAGTTGAATGAAAAATCTTTAAGGGTAGGTAATCCTTGGGATTTTTTGCATTCCTTGGTCTTACAACCTCGGGATATTTCTTCCATCATGCTTCCCAGAAGGGATAGGGAAGGGATATACCTATATAGTACACCTACATTTCGCCATTTAAGTCCAAGGGGGCGAGCCTATTGCCATCAACCGGACACAAATCCAGATTACGGGCTGCTACTGAGAATTTCCAGATGGAAAAACCCAATAATACATTGCCCGACCAGTTAGTCGAAACCAGGACCTGAAGTTCAGCAATAGCACTTGCGATCACTAGACCAATGAGGCAGTTACTTATTTCTTTAATTGTAGGAATTCGTAGATTTTGATGGAAGCGTTGTTTTCAATCAAACTTTGCTTGATTGAAAACGGTGATTTTCAACACACTTGCAAAGGACATATGAATCATTTTTCATAAATTTTGTATTTTGTACAATTATTTTCACGTTTAAATAATGGTCTATTTATACTTGAAACTGAACTGTCAATGAATAACTAAGTTTGCGCAACTAGTTTCATAATGTATAAATTCGGCTTATACCACGATGTTACGCTTCAAAACAGGAATTGCGGATGTGGCAAGAAGAAGACTGGAAAGCTTTGGAGGAGACGTTTGCCCGGCAGTGGGACAATATAGGATTTAAAAATCAAAATCTGTGACAGATATCGGGTGAGCTCGCGGTTTTTTTTCGAACCTGACTCGTTGCTGCCAAACAACCTACCTAATACTAACACAAAAAATAAGAATTTTAATTTATAGAACACTAATAATTAATTAATGTTAATTTGTTGACAAAAATTAATAATTTGATGAAATATAATGATTATTTATCATATTTTATTTATTTACAGAGGTAATTTATGTGTGCCATAGTCATAAAATGTTTAGGCATAAAAAGGTGAGGTTCATAGCTGGGATAAGAAAATCGTCACTCACTAGAATATACTGTGGCCTACCTACTTTCCTGTACCAGTTCGGGAATGCCTGTGGAGAATGCGAAGTAAAAGCACGTGTGTTCATTACACAGTACACTGCATCGTAAACCTAAGGGCCGGCGCACATCTGGCGAGGCACAGCGCAGCGCATTCGTCACTGCCAAACAAATATTGACCTTGCAGTAGTTGAAATAAAGTCGAAAATGCATAAATTTCCATTAGCTCGAGAGCGCGTCTAGGTGGAAAGAGGCGCGCATCTCAGGTTATTCTTTCTTAACTTTATTTTTAGTTACACAACGTTGATATTTGTTTGGCAGTGAAGCGCGGGCGCGCACCTCTCCAGGTGCGCGCCCGGCCCGAGCTGTGCAATACGAGCCGCTTTTCGAGCAAGTGTGTTGAAAATCTATTTTTGTCCGTTTGTTCGTATGGATTAGGTAGGTACTGGCCCATACTGGGTTATTGGTCCGTACATGCCATGTTGGACCGTCTGTAAAAATGAGCTGCCAACATTATTTACTTAATAGTTTCAAAGTTTGCCATAAAATAATGTAAATAAAATTGAACTTGTAGATACTTAATTGATATAAAACTATATAGAAATGTCGTGCTTGTAATAGTTTCCAACGATTATTTTACGTTTTTTTTACCTATCACTACAAGCACAACGAACAATTGGGCGGGCCGCGCTTTGTTAAAATCTTCCTGCATCACTTTCGTATATTTTATAAACTATCGCACACTACAGGCGGGCCGCAACGCACTTTTTTGTACTGAAATGCGTTGCGCTGCGGCCCAGTGCGGTTGTAATGTGCGCCAGACAACCCCGCAGCCTTTTCCAATGCGGTAATAACATCAGTAGATACGATTATCCCCTTTTCCAATATATTCTTACTTCAGGACTGTTTGTACACGTATTTCGTTTTTTATTAGGCGACAAACCGTGTGCCCGATGGTACCCATTTCCGATCGGCAAATATTACGACCTTCCATACTAACTTTCATATTTTTCTATTAGTAATATTTAACCCCAAAAATCCTTAAAAATCCTTAGTGCTCACTTTCGTTAAACTTATAGAACTTTAGTTCTAAATTTCATGGTTCTAGACCCAACGGTCCAGAGTTGTGCGTAGTTTTTCAGTGAATGAGTTTAATCTTTTTATTAATTAGGTAAGTAGAAGAAGATTTTTATTACAAAGTGTGTGGGTTTCTTTATCTCTGGGAACTTAAGGAGATGGAAATTGACTAATAATATAATACCAGAAAATGTTAATCTGTCAGGTTTTATTTTTCAGCTAATTTATAACGTGCTAAATAATATGCTGTTTTTATAACGTGCTAAATAATATTCTGTTATTTCGAAGCAGTCGTTTTGCTTGGATGCTGCTTACCTGGGGTGTTACCAAGATCATCAGTTGGGTCATTGCCAAATCTTCGAAAATTTCCTTAAAAATAAAATTATGTATTAAAATTGTAATATTAGATGTTGATAGATTCATGTACCTACTTACTTAGTCAAGATACTTAGTTGTAAAGATAGGAACTTTTTTAAGTTTTAAGTACTTTAAAAGGTCAGTGATCAAAGTGAACTCAACTTGAAACTCGTAATCTTACTTAATATTATAAATGTGAAAGTTTGTGAGGATGATCCGTCCATCCAGCCATCCATCATGGCTGGATGGACGGATGTTTGTTACTCTTTCACGCAAAAACTACTGAACGGATTTGGATGGAATTTGGATCATAGATAGTTTATAACCCGGATCAATATGTAAGATACTGTCTATTCCGGTAGTACCATCCGTGGGATAATTTCCGACATCCACGCGGGCGAATCCGCGGGCAAAAGCTAGTTAAATAAAAGGTCAAAACCTCAGGAGCTTTTGTTGTCCATAATTAAAAAAATTATCAGACGTCCCATACATTTGTGTCGAGTAGATACTGAAGTTTTGTATGAGATAGTTGACAGCGATTACGATTACTGAAGGAAGTGATGATGACGTCACGCTGATGTACTTGCACGAAGGCTGCGCTGACGTTCATTTTCGGGGTCACCAGTATAGAGGTATGAGGAACAGTGTATAAAGTTCACTCATACTCTATAGAAAAGGGAGGATCCTCCTACCAGACGGATGTTGTGTCTGGAGGGCAACTGCCCGACGATCGATGTCGGGACGTTGTATATATGCTAGTTGCGCGGTAAACTCTGCTTGCGCGATGCAGGATTTTGCGTGACGTCAGTCTGACGCGTAACTAGCATGTGGCGTTGTAGATGCTACATTCCCATGGGTAAAGTTGTTCAGTTTGATGGTCTGTGCCACACTGTTAAATATGACCACACCTTTCTGATATATCATCGTACTCCCGAATGTATGACTAGTAGAGTGTTTGAACGCATTCGAAGCGTATGATACGGTCAACCTTAGGGCGTAGCGTAATGACTCTATTTTGAACACGTTCCGTAGGGACTATTGCTTTAGACTAAGTTATTATTTCGTCCTTTTCCATTCTTTTGAAATTACGTCATACAAATGAACATTTTCCCCTTTAGCTTCTGTTCGAACTAATTTATTAACTGCTCTGCTGCAAGGATGGGTAGTGGTAGTAGTGGGTAGTGGTATAGGTAGTGTAATAAAGCCACTATTTATTACGGCGAACAAGGTACAAACCTACCTAGGTAGGTACTATCCATTATTGATTATCATAATTATGTAGGTATAACTAGCTGCGCCACGCGGTTTCATCCGCATAAGTCTCGATCCCGTGGGAATGTCTGGATAAAAAGTATTGTATATCTTAACCCAGGTCATGGTCTACCCATGTGCCGGATTTCATCCAAATCCGTTCTGCCGTTTTAGCGTAACAAACAAACAAACAAACTTACTTTCGCATTTATAATATTAGTTAGGATTATGAGTGTTTTTTTGCAGTATTCATCGGTAGTGTAGAAAAAGGAAATCTATTACATACACTCATAGAGTTTCTGATTGCATTTATAATATATTACCTACATGATTCCTACCTACTTACTTATTTTCAGAAGTAACTCAGAACTCGTAATTCGTATTAGCTACAATAAGTTCCTCGAATGCATCCTCGATATCATGTTACTGACAGTAAAATGATATTCAACTACGGATGCATTCCGACAACCAGACTCGTAATCACGGATGTTGTTTATGAAACGTTAGAAATGTTTGCAATGGACGAAATGCATTTTTATCGTGACTTAATAATTGATGTGCTGAACTCTTAGTAGGTATTACTACACATTTCAAAGCGAATGCGAATGCTCATAATATGTTAATTAATGTTGTTAATCAGGCTGTATAGAGGGTGTCAGACTTACCACGACTTTTAGCAGGAGAATCTGGAAAGTACGTAAAGTTGTAATTTATTGTTTATTTTTTCTAACAATTATTTACCCACAGAGCAGCAGTGGTGGTCCAGTGGTAAAACAGCTCTGACCAACACAGGCAGGAGCTCCTAATCAGACTCATCAAGGCTCGTACACACTGGCGCGATGCGACGCCCGACACAAAGGCACCGCGTGTCGCGCGACGAGCGGTGCCTTTGTGTAGCGCTGTCGCGTCGCGCCTGTCTGTGGGAGCCTTCAAACGGCGCAAGTATAGGTACATCGTGTGGCAGTATGAATGTATAAATGTGTGTAGGTAGTTATTACTGGATAAAAAAATTAAATACTGGAAACCGGGATGTTTGGAACCAAACAAAAACTGAAGACATGAATGACTTCCACCAACCCGAACTGCGGCTACTAGGCTGCCAGCAATGAGCAGTAGTGCTATTCTCTAAGGATACAGCCTAGCGCGCAGCGCTGCCGCAGCGACGAAACATGTTATTTTGCCGCTGTTTCGTCGCTGTGACAGCGCTGTTCGCAAGGCTGTATCCTTAGAGAATAGCACCGCTGGTGCACGATGCGAAAGCACGATGAAACTCTCGAGGCAAACGCCGCCGCCATCATTGTCGGGACGCAACTAACGCAGGGTACGATGGTCTAGCTGTAGGTATTGGCTATGCGCAACTTGAGTTGCGCCGGTCAATCATAGCTAAGGCTTATCTAAGTTCAGTTACCTACTAAGTAGGTATAAAGTTAATGTCCACTTACCAAAATAGTAATAATCGGGAATCATTCGTCGACGGTTGAGTCCTAAAAAAATTATCGATATTTCGTAAACTTACAACTTACAACTACACTCGCGGTCAAATAATACGGGTCGGTGACGAATATCCCTGTAACTTGCAAATTAATCATGGAACATGCATGAAACTAACTTTATATTAAAGAGAATTTTAATATCGTATGAAATAAAACCTTAAATGATTTACAACGTATGTAATTAAAAAAGTTAAAATTTTAAAAAAGCTTCGAATTTGGAAATAAATTCAATTTGTGGATGTTTTACTTTTGCTTGTTTTTCACTTTTTTTTCCATCTGTCAAATCAAAATGATAAAAGGCGGTTAATGCCGTCTTTCACCATCATAATGGAATTACTATCATGTCGCTAACACTATGTTAGAAGAAGGCAGAAGTCAGCGAAGTACAGCAAGACCAATAGGCGTGTCACTTTCTACAGTGCAGCGAGTCGTCCAAAGTTTCCGGAAAACTGGGCAGAACATAAGAAGACCAGGAACCGGCAGACAGAGATGTACTACAGCTCAAGAGGATCGATTTATTGTTACGACCGTGCTCCGAAATCGGCACCTCAAGGCAGTTGAAGTAACAAATCAACTTCGGGAGACCCGTAGAGACGACGTAAGCGACCGGACTTTAGGGCGGCGGCTCCTTGAAGATAATTTGACCCCACATATACCCCGGAAATGGTCCAAGAAAGGAAACATCGGGTAGCAAGAATACGTTACGCCCGTGAAATGGCACAGTGCAAGTGCGGTGACGAAGAATGGGCAAAAGTAATGTTTTCTGATGAATCCAGATTTATGCTGTATGCACTTGATGGGCGGCGAAGAGTCTACCGACGGCCAGGGAACGTTTTATTCCAGCTTGTTTTGAGGAAAAAATGCCTTACGGCGGTGGATCTGTTATGGTTAGGGCTGGAATCTCTTCAGAGTCGCACGGAGTTAGTGCTGATAGAAAATGGTACGCTAGCTAGTGCAAGATATATGGAAGAAATTCTTAATGAGCATGTCCGCCCATATTTAATTAATATGGGTGAAAATTCAATATTCATGCATGGCAACGCCAGGCCACATACAGCTCAAATTGTTAATGGTTATTTTCAGGACGTTGGCATCAATCACATGGTCTGGCCTGCGAGAAGCCCGGACCTGAATCCAATTGAACACGCTTGGGACGAGCTTTGGAGGTGTGTAAGAAATCGCAACCCCGCCCCAGCTACACTTCGAGACCTGAAACATACATGCGTTAGTGGAAGAATGGAGGAATATCCCGCAACATCGGTTAAGTCAATCGACTGGCAGCTGTGAAAAGAGCCCGTGGAGGCAACACAAAGTATTCATTTTGTTTTAAAGTTCGTTTTTGTTGTACCAACCATTACTTTTTCAACGTAAAAATTATTGATATTTTGTTTTTTTATGTAATTTTGACAATTAAACTAGTAATGTTTTCAACATTTGGTGTTGTTTTATTAACTGGTAAATTATCTACAACATACAGTTTCATTAATGCTGCTAGCTCTATTATTTTAAGAGTAATTTTAGTTTTTCGTACTGACCCGTATTATTTGTCCGCGAGTGTAGTTAAGTTTACCAAGCAAACGATTTAAAATAGTAAGTAATAATAGTAATAATAAATACAGCTGAATAGCGGAAGTTTAATATGATTCATCATGACTGACGTGGCGTAATAATATAATTTGAGTCGAATCTGATATGCCATGTTTCTGGCGTTGGTCCAGCGTAGGACATAATAAATGTAGGTAGGTACGCACTGTGCGAAGATTACAGAACGAGAACTTAGGCCCGCTTGCGCTAGAAGTCACAAATTGCGCATGTCTCGACAGCTATGTGTTTCGATTTTCGGTGGTCTTGACCACCGCGTAACTTTAAATCAGAATAACAGCCCCGTCAGAAGTTAACGGCGAGTAGCGACTTATGTACCTATAAGATTACTATCTTACTGTACGGGAATCTATAATTTTCATCCGGAAAGTTTTGTCGGCCTGGTCCGGAAGGTGGGGGGTAGCCCATAGCCATAGGGGGCCAGCTCGCATATGGCATCATCATGGGCGCCACAGGTGACATGACGTTCGGCGGCGCAGACGACGCATCCGGTCTCGAAGGGGGTGGTGTTGCTGGCGACGGAGTCACTTGACTCTCTGTCAGATAAAATTTATGGAAAAATTAATACTACCTAAGTACTTATATACTTGCGTTCTGAGTAACTAAAGGAGCACCTATGGATTATCGGTAGGTACCTACTTAAACAACTGAAGCAGTCTTGAGAGGTACTGAATTGCAAAATCTGATGTAAAAAAAAATCCGATTTGACTACCACCTTACTACCTCAGAAATGAGACATTCGAAAGGAACACCTTTAATAAAAACTTACCCGTTACTTCTGCCACGTTCATTGCCATCGTTGAGTTGAATTCCTCTGAAGGCAGCGAGCATGTGCTGTTTTCTTCCTCAGTAGAATTTGCCATAACATCATCGTTTGACCGCAAAATTTGTGCAAAGTCTTTCAAGAGGAAATCCATAACAATTATTTACCATAAAATTATAAAGGAAATTTTATTTAACACTAAGTACTACTATTTGAATAATATATTCTTACCTGATTTCAGCAACTTAACCAAAAATATAGCTTGTTTCAGAGTGTCATCGAGATCATCGACTGCTACAGCCACCTCAAGGCTGATACTTCCTATGGCTAAAATCCCTAATAAATTCAGTAGCTTCGTACTTAAAATCATAATATTATGAACATTTCTTGCCTTGCCCAAAAATAAAATTACTATTTCAACATTTTATGCCAATAGAATTCGATGTAAGCAATAAAATTTTGCGTTATACGTTTCTAGTTAAGCTAAGAGCATTTCAATTTTGCAAGTAAAGGTGTAGGTAGGTATGTGAAAAGTAGTTTTAAAATAAATTACTGTAACAAAGCACATAAAAAACATTTTATTTTCTGTTACATAATACGAATAGGTAGGTACTGTTACAAAACATTGGATGGACGAAATGGCGGCAGGTCACGGGAACAATCTGCGACGATCGAATTCCCCTTAAACGTAAGGGGAAGATAATATATAACACAATGGTTAGACCTGTTGTCTTGTATGGATCAGACTGTTGGGCCACAACAGGGATGAATGAAAGGCAATTGCATGCAGCTGAGATGAGAATGCAGAGGGGTGTGTGGTGCTTACACGAATGGATAGAATAAGAAATCCTACTAATATTATAAATATGAAAGTTTGTGAGGATGGATGGATGGATGGATGGATGGATGTTTGTTACTCTTTCACGCAAAAACTACTTAACGGATTTGGATGGAATTTGGAACAAAGATAGTTTATAACCTGGATTAACATGTAGGGTACTTTTTATCACCGTAGTACGTTCCAGTGGGATAATTTCCGACCTCCACGCGGGCGAAGCCGCGGGCAAAAGCTAGTGAGTACATAAGAGGAAGTCTCAAAATGGCACCGCTAACTGAAAAGTAGTGTGGATATCGGTTGTCATGGTAGAGGCATGTAATACGGATGAATGAGAAAAATGTGAGGAAAGTTTTGAGTATGAATGTCGAAGGCTATAAGAGTAGGGGAAGACCAAAGAAACGATGAATGGACTGTGTGAATGATGATATGGGTAGAAAAGGGGTGACTACCGACATGACGATTAATAGAGAAAGAAGTGTTGAAGAAAAAGACATGTTGCGCGGACCACAAATAAATTGGGATGAGGGCAGGAGAATGATGATGATGAATACGAGCGTAACCTATGTACAAAATAAAAAGTAAAAAATTTACAATAAAACTGAAAAAGGCTAGATCTACCCATTGAAATCGCTCTATTCCCATCCAATACCAAGAGCTAATACCATTTGGTATTAGTTTATTTCCGAATTTATTTTCTATTCCCAACGAGTACCACATTTTAAAACCAATACCAAAACAAGTTTGAAGAAATCAGATACAGTCAGGTTCAGTAAAATTAAAATGATTTGAGTGACGAACTAAGTTTCCGAAAACATAATAAATGTTCCCGAAAATCCTAACCCTAGACGGTCGACGTCAGTGGCATCCCGAGGTTCGGTTGGTTAGGTTCCTTTAAACCCTTTAGACAGAAATAGGAGCCCCGCAAAGCGGGGCTCCGTCGACCAGCTTATTAACCCTAACCCTATATTTAGATTACCCTAGATTTCGGTAAAACGCAATTTAAATAAAACTTTGTGTAGCTGAGTGTACAAAAAGTCACGCTTTGGTATTCGTTAGTACCTAATAGATTTTTTATTTAAAAAAATTTGGTACTCGGTGGGAATAGAAAATAAATTCGGAAATAAACTAATTCCAAATGGTATTAGCTCTTGGTATTGGATGGGAATAGATCTTAAGATCAGACGCAGGCAGGAGTAGATTAGGTACAGTCCGTTCCCAATTATTTTGGCTTCGCCCGTACTGATCCCTAGTCCCAACTCGCCCGGGCCTTGTAGCTATCCATATATTGGGATCGGGCGAGTTGGGACTAGGATCAGTATGGACAAAGCCATAATGTTTACCTCTGATTTTGCATCACTGTCCAAATAACAGTGATCTTTATTCTCATTTGGTAATAAGGTTGCTGTTGGGTTACTGCCACTGACAAGTATCAAAATTATTGTGATTTTTATTTTCATTACAATAAGGTTGCTGTTAGTTTGCTACTGTCAGGGTATAATAAATGTGAACGGACTGTAATATTGAGTTATAATGTAAGTACTACGTACCCTTATAAAGGCTCCCACAAACAGGCGCGACGCGACAGCGCTATACAAAGGAGCCGCTTGTCGCACGTCACGCGGTGCCTTGTGTCGGACGTCGCGTCGCGCCAGTGTGTACGAGCCTTAACTCAATGTTAGATACTACTTAGTAGGTACCTACTATGACAATGTTCACTTTTGAGTAAAACACGGTACCTATTGTTTATCAGGGAGATTGAAGGCTCCCACAGACAGGCGCGACGCGACAGCGCTACATAAAGGCGCCGCTCGTCGCGCGACACGGCGTGCCTATGTGTCGGGCGTCGCGTCGTGCCAGTGTGCACGAGTCTTGACGCAACACTCGACAATAGGAATTTAATTAAGTAACTTAAGTATTTTCAAATAGCACTGCTTCTTATATAACTAGATACCTACATATAGTTCAACTTAATAACTTCACTTCCTTTTTATGCTTCCATTTCCTCATTTTGCCAGAAATTGCTGACTTCGTTGAAAGGTGACTGTTGTTCTGCCACTTCACTAGTTCCTGAGACCTTCTGAAGAAACAATAATAAGTAGGTTTTAAATATTAGTTAAATGTACGTTTCTGATGGAGGAACAAGGTGTGGCCAAGCTCAAATTTTGGGCCTTCAATGATGTCAAGATGATGTGATATAGGTACGCAGATACTATTCTACGGTTTCCGGCGAATATGCAAATGAGGCCAAATTGCGTTTTCGTTTTCGACCGAAAAAATAATCCATATTTGGTTTGTTTCTAGTTCTGGCTTAATATTTAATTTCCCACTGCAGGCAACGGGCTTGAAATAGGTAATGATGAAAAAGGACAGCATTTTCGACATTATGTCGTCCCCCACCCTCAGTCACAGTGGTGGTGACTATGGTGCCTCATCAGCACCACGGTCAACCATCAAAGAATCACTCAATGGGCGACAGATTCGGCATTATTTTACTTAAAACAGGTTATTTAGGAAGTACAGAAGAATCCGCTCATATTGACATCGAAAGGAAGTGACAACACGTCATATACTAAGCGTACGTCACACAAAGCATAGTCCAAAGCTCCAGTTTCCTAGAAAAGCGGTGACCGCACATAACGACCGCAGTGACGGCTGACATGAAAATGATGACAGTGGCAAAGATTCAAATCGTTAGATACGCCCTACCGCGTCAAAAGATAGTCGCGTTTCTGTTTCGTTTTGACACCTCTGACACACAATGACACAGTGACTTGACTTGATTGTCATAGAAACGCTACATAATAATTAATAATGTGTGAGCTCACTCTTCTCAGTATGGACACTGTTTCGCGTGAGTACGGTGAGATCAAAACTAGTGATTTAAATCTTTGGGCAGCGGGCTTTGACTTTACGGTGTCAAAAACGCTCTCTAGGAAAACACATCAACTTACTTTCATAAACAACGTTTCAGTGACGTCATTTACCGGTAAATTGCGGACGCTATGTGGAGCAGTCACCACTTTTTTAGGAATCCGTAGCTTTAGAAAATAAATACTTAACTTCCTATTTTTGTTAGGCATTTAGTTGAATAGAGAGAAAAACTACAAATTGTATGTATCTATTAATAAAAAAAGAAAAAGAAGCATGAGCTGACACAAAACAAACATAAGTACCTAAGTATTAAAAACATAGAATAAAAATGTGTACATGTGTATATACATTACATATTTTTCTTTTTAATGTTCCGTACCTTATAAGGAAAAAACGGAACTCTTATAGGATCACTTCGTTGTCCGTCTATCTGTCTATCTGTCAATAACCCTTTTCTCAGGAACGCGTGGAAGTATCAAGTTGAAATTAATATCAAATACGTAGGCCTAAGATACCTTGAAGTTCGAAAAAAAATCAAGCTTCTAAGTCAACGCAATAAAAAAATACGGCCATTTATGGGACATATTTTGATAACGATAAAAACCGATAGGGTACTTACTTCCCGTTGATCTAGAATCATGAAATTTGGTAAGAAGCAAGGTCTAAGAGTACAAGTATAGAAAAAAGTCAGAGAATCGTTAATTTGTAGTTTTATCACAAACATTTGTTTTTGCGATTAAAATCTTACATTTGTGGTTGGACAATTGGCCGTGATGTATATAGATGTATCGGAGAACATGTTTTTAAACTACAATGTTAAGTTTGTTTTTGGGATAAATTCATTCTAATTACGGTAGGGTTGATGAGGATTCCTCTTCCTCATACTCATAATGCGGAAGTTCCTCATTTTTTCGCGATTCCTCATCCTCTTCCACAGCCCCATAATTAGGCATTAAATATTCCTCTTCCTCTTCCACTTGTTCATTCATTAAGAGGAATTTATGAGGAAGTGTTGTTGACGTATTCTAAAATATTTTGAACTTTACGGAGCTGTGCGTCAGTATCTTTCAGCCCCTCCATCAAGTGTCCTTAGTGAGCGCCTTTTCAGTGGTGCTGCATTAGCTTACGACGAATTACGAAACCGTCTATGTGGAGAAACAGCTTCAAAGTTAATTTTCATTAAATTCAACCTCCCTATTGTGAATTTTATATATATATCTTTTTCTTCTAATTATTAAAGAACCCATTCGCTATCTTTCTTTTATTTAAAATTTCAATTTGAAATCACAGATTCTATCTTCCTCAACCGCATCCTCTTCCTCATCCTCTTCCTCATCCTCTTTCTCCTCCTCGTATCCTCCTCATCCTCATCCACCTCCTCAACGTATTTCTAATAGTTCCTCATTCGCATGCTAACCATAACCACTTCCTCATCAACCCTAAACTACGGAACCCTTCATTGTGCGTGCATAAAAAAATCCTTTTTATGTCTATAAAATGCCTATGAAAGGCCTATGAGTTCAATTTAATACGTTCGGATATAATGACTTCGCTTATTCATTGTATCTGAACTTTGTTATAAAGAATCTTATATGTAAACCAAACTTACTTTGATCGTATGGCGTATCTCATATCCGTTCTTCCGAAAGGCAACTAGAGTTACTGGCCTCAGTCGTCTCTCAAAGGGTTCGAAGTAATCCTGTTAACAATAAGGAACAATTACGTTATGTTGCCTCGCCGGAGGTTGTTAGGGGGTTATTGTTGTCAGAATCCGCAGTTTACCGGCGAGTGACGTCACTGAAACATTATTTATGAAAGTAAGTTGGTGTGTTTACCTAGAGAGCGTTTTGTGGCGGCTACCCTGCTAGGAAACTGGCAATCTGAATTGGGCAAGTTGAGTAAGGGCCGTATTTAAGCGTGTGGAGGCCCTGGGGCAACCAAAAAGTGTAGGCCCCTAACAGGCTGGATTTTTGAGATAGGGCAGTAAGGGTAGGTACCTTAACCGTTGTACCTACACACGTACAGTAGCAATGGCTTTCATTTTGACAGTTCAACAACATTCATTGCGTTATTTACGTTGTTGAGCAGATACATTGTTGGAAGATATGAATGGATGGATTAGCAATATCCTTCAAAATCATTCAGATTGCGATTGAAAGTATGTTACGCGATTAGGGTGCTGTTTCCTATAAGGATAAAAAAACTCTATCGGACCAACTGAGGTTTGAGTACTACAAAAGTCAGAAATCGCAAAAACCCTTTTCCCATACATTTCGTAGGATATAGACTCAAATTTACTGTTTCATGATGGATAGACTGGCCCCTAGATAAACACTATACAGTAAACGTCTCAGATTTTGGGGATTCCCTGATACAGCGCGCTACGACACGTGGACACCGGTCAACGTCAACGTGAACGTGTACGAAAACGATCTCGATCCTCCAAGTACTATTGTAACTATGGGAGCGCACACGCCGGATGCGAATTAAGGCTTGTACACACTGGCGCGACGCGACGCCCGACACAAAGGCACCACGTGCCGCGCGACGAGCGACGCCTTTGTGTAGCGCTGTCGCGTCGCACCTGTCTGTGGGAGCCTTTAATCGTACGTAGGTATACGCGCGTAATGTACCGACGACATCCAAAGTAGATCCAAACTTGTTGGGATATTTCGTTGCTGTCCGCGTCGTCGCAGTCGTGCGTTTGAAATAAAAAATGGACATCGAAAAATAGCTTTAATTCGGTTTTTGGGATCAGAGTAATACAACATATCATTTATAAGACCAGCAACGAAGGTTATGAAAAGAAAATAAAAATGGTATCTGTGCATGTGAACTTTTTTCTCGTTAATGAAAATCAAATTGTGAAGGCCCCTTCCTTGTGGAGGCCCGGGGCTAGCGCACCTGTTGCCCTGCCCTAAATCCGGCCCTGAGTGGAGCACTTGCTCACTTCCACAATATGACTTTCGACTAAGTTAAGTTGGGCAAAACTAACTTTATGTATTTCCTCAGTTATGAGAGACCACATGGTCTAGTACTTAGCTGATTACAATACAATTGAACAAACCGTCTCGGCCGGCCCTCGCCTCCGGTTCGGGCTGATCCCTCGAGTAAGCGGCAAATGCTCACGCGTTTCATACCTACGACGTTTTTCAAAAGACATGCGAGATAAGAAAAATAATCATATTGATATAATGATTTTTGTTGTTAGCTGTGCTACAGTTTATACTTTTGCAGCTGTCATCGTTTTACTTGTTTTACTTATTCTTGTGTTATTGTTCCAAAATAAACTTTTATTTTTAATTTTATTATTTGTACAAATATTCGTGAAAAATGGCTAGCATAATATTTTATTTTTATTCGCCCTGCCTTTTGAAGCAGAGGCAAGGAAATCACAAAAATATTCAGTTTTTTTTTAATTTTAAATATAGAAAAATAGAAATTGGATAGTTTTGTAAAATAGAACACAAATTACTAAGTGTTAATAATTTGTTGACAATAATACTTAAATAATTTGATGAAATATAATTATGTTTATTATCTGAAAAAAAGTTGTGTTACAAACTGTGTAAATAAATAGTTTTTTTCTGGAATTTAAAGACATGCTGAGATTTAATAAAATCGACCAAGTGTGAGTCCGACCACGCACAGTGAAAGGTTCCGAAGTTAGGATGAATATTTACGCATGAATACATACGCATCAGGTGCTTATTGATTTTAGTGACCGCAAAAATACGTTTGGATATTATAATGTTTCTTGAAAAAACTATGAAAAACAAAGTTCCCATAAATCAAAAACTATTGACATAAATAAAAAGTCACTTAGAAACATCATCATCATTTGTAAGGTTGTTCCACCCCTAATTATTTTTCGTAATTTCACTACTTATTTGTTTCGCGGTGCACAGAATACACCCAGAGCATAGTGCCAATAGTCTCCGAATAAACTTTCAGTTTGACTTCCGGGCGGACAGACAGACGGACATGACGAAATTATAAGGGTTCCATTTTTATTGGCTACGTAACAATAAAAAGCGCACATCCCTGACTAGTTTAGTTATCTGCGGCTGCGGCGCACCGCGCATTTTGCCGCACTGGTGCGGGAGAATAAACTAAAAAGCACGCGTCTTAAATACACTGCATTGTGAACCTAAAAGCGGTTCAATAAGAGCCACTTTTCGAGTCAACATTAATTTGGGTTTTTATAAATAAAAATATTCTTTTATATTTTTTATAAGGGTACTCGGACTCGAAGGGACCCCCTTCGAGTCAAGGCTCCCCCAGACAGGCGCGACGCGACAACGCTACACAAAGGCGCCGCTCGTCGAGCGACACGCGGTGCCTTTGTGTCGGGCGTCGCGTCGCGCCAGTGTGTACGAGCCTTCAGTGCTCATCATCCAAAATACGACGGTAAGGCGCACAAAAAAAACCGCGGTCCTATACCCAAACATTTGATACAAAATATTGTTTATGAACTTTTTTTTTGTTTTTTTATATCACAGGTTTGTTGAAAAACATTTACTTACAATATGCGTAAGCATTTGCCCACGTATCTATTCTATTTTTATTCGTCCACAAACATTTATTTTAGACTTGGTACTTATTTTAGATGCCGTATTTATAATTAGCCGACTTCTTAAAAAAGGAGGAGGTTCTCAATTCGTCTGTATACACACACACACACACATCAAAAGTGTCTAGGGATCAAGCACATTTTTGCTAGTTACTAAAAATTTGGTATTTTAATTATATATTTTTTAACTCCTATGGTTACCTACTTATTTGTAAATTTGTCATTTGAAAAGGGATTAGTTCTTGAATTTCGGTCAAAAGATAATAATCTTCTGTCAAGTCGTATTCCTATATAATCCTGCAACGGGTTTGAGGCCAAATCAGTAAAATTTCTGCCATACTTCTGAGTGGAATCAATACAAAAGAACGTTATATGGAGAGAAGACGTCATTTGACCCGAGAAGAAATGACCTGAGCCGTGGGAATGTTGGAAGCTGGTTCTCGGCAAAATGCTGTGGTAATCGCTCTGGATACAACGCAGAGTGTGATAAGTCCACTTTGGACACGTTTCCGCATCACTGGCAGCGTGGCAGAGCGACACGGAGGACGAGGTCGCAACACCAGACGCAGACAAGATCGTTACATACAAATTACTACGCAACGAAATCGTACAAGACCGCGATGATGTTTGTTACGAGGCTTCATAGCTCTTCAGGGATGTTGATAAGTGATCAAACCATAAGAAATTGCTTGCATGAAGTCAATCTCCATTCCCGAAGGCCGCTACGTGTACCACCTGTTGAGCCCCGCAATCGCAGAGCCCGTTTACAATGGGCTCGTGAACACAGACATTGGGTAGAAGAAGAGTGGCATTTTGTGTGTTTTTCTGACAAATCTCGCTTTGGCCAGATACAAGACGTCACAGTATTGGCGGACTCCTGGACGCCAAAAACGTTTAAAATCATGCTAGGAAGTCCATGCATACAGTGGTGGAATAATCATGATATGGGCGGGTATTTGGATCGGCGGAAGAACCGAACTAATTTGGATCTGAGGCAATCTCAATGCACAGATTTACGCTGAAACGATTGTATCAGATGTTGTCATTCCTTTGTGGACCCAATTTGGTGCTTCATTTCTCTTTATGCATGATAATGCACGTCTACACACTGCCAGAGTCATCGCAAACACACTTGGTACAGCTAATATCAACGTCCAACCAAAGCCTGCTCAATCGACAGACTTAAATCGCATTGAGTATGCATGGGACATGCTTCAAAGAAGAGCTCGGCAAAATATGGATGCAATACAAAACCAGAAAATCTTTTTCGCCTGTTACAACGGACGTGGGCGGAAATTCCGCAACGTGATTCGGTTAATCATATTGAGTATTCCGCCGAATCGCTGCGATTGTGTTATACGCGTTAACAGCGGAAATAAAGACTACTAATTGTTTATTTTACGCAATAAAAACCTTTTCACACCACTTGCTCGACAATGTCAAATTATATGTCATGCAAACCTAACTTAAAGTAAGTCATTAAACCGCTCGCGCTGGGTCTAGCCGGGCCGGCACCCTAATTACGTAACACACTATTTATCACAATCTGAATCATTTTGAAGACTATTGCTAATCCATTGCTTCATATGTTCGAAAAATTTGTCTGCTCAACAACGTAAATAACGCAATGAATGTGGTTGAACTGTCAAAATGAAACCCATTCCTACTGTTAGTGTGTTACGTAATTACCCCGCGGGTTGTATGAAAAATCGGTCAGTTTTTATATTGGTTGGACGTAAATTTTGGTATTTTTCTACAATAGTTACATATTCTTCGCGTACGACGAAGGACCTGTCAAGGTTCGTCTTTGTATTTTTCAATTTTACTAACAGTAATTTATCTGAATGCTTTTCGATATTATTAACTGTTAGCTGTAATAGCTCGTTATTGCGACACGCTCGACTAATTACTATGATCAGTACAACCTGTAATGAAAATATTACATAATTAATATGCGTAATTTAATATTAACAGCATCTTTTATATATCGTAATAAATATTTTAACAGTATTGCTAAGCCAGACTAGGATTCATTGCGCCTCCAAAAATTAGTAGTAGGCAGTAAGTACCTTTATATATAACAGTCTACACACAAATTTTAATAACTAACAACATAGATTCATAGGTACCACTTACTTTAGCAGCAAGAAAATTCCAGTCCGGAGCTTCATTAAGAATTTTTTCTATGTTAAGGGCCATGAACATTTTGGACTTTTTAGCCTTATGCTCAACTGACATTCTTTTTAGAAAAGATACGAGTTTTGCGTATGTTTCAATATGCATGTTATGTTTTGTTTTTAAAGTAGCTTTCAACATTGAGTAAATACTCCACATTGTAGATGATCGCCTCGTCTGTGATAAATCTAATAAATAAGATAGCAACGCCGTCACCGAAAAACTGCTTGCGCCTTTTGTAAGTCTCCATTCATTGAAGACATGGTATGCTTTCGGATATTTCTCGCGAGACTTCTCAGGTAGGAAACTTAATTCTGCATTAATAACTTGTTGTTTTAACTCTTCCGGTGTTAAAATACTGTTCTCGTCGCTAGTTTCACTCATATTTTACGATTATTTTAATATTTTTTAACTTATTCAACTCTTTACGCCAGCCACGACATTTTATTCCCGCTCTTTTACTCGTATTTAAATTAAGGCGTGTTCGGAAATAGCACCCATTATATTTTATTATTCAAAATATATTACTTAACATTATTGAAACTAGAAATAAATATTTACAGGTTAAATATCAGTTTTATTTGCAGGAAATACTTATTTTCGTTTAAATACAACAATAAGTTAAAAATTCAATAAATTACATTAAAAGACATAATTATCTTTTTGCAAACTTTAGTTAGTACGAAATTCCGAACGTGTTTGTCTTTGAGGTCGAATTCAAAATCAGAACTTCGGGCTGGTCTTTGTCTCTCTCTCTCTTTATAATGGCGGGAAAGAGATAGAGTGTGAATGTTTCGAATTGTATGATTAACCCAAGGCTGAATAAGATATGCGCGGCTTCCTGAAAAAAAATATTAAAAAGTTACTTGGTCTCACTCAGTGAGCAAAATTGCATTTTGCTCACTGATTTCAGGCAGCAAAAACAATTTATTTTTTCACTTCAGTAGCTCAAACATGTATGTTTGAGCTACTGAAGTGAAAAAATAAATTGTTGCGAATGCAACTGGCCTTCGAAAATAAAAATAAATACACAAATAAAAAAAGGCGCGAGTACCTACTGCAAATCGCTTTGTTGATAAACAAAAAATTAAACTATAAATTCTCACAAAAATGTCGAGTGATGATAGTCATTTGATCACGGAGTACCTACATTAAATCCGAAGCCATCGGCGTTGCCAACAATCTACTCCCAGGAAAAGTCCAAGGAATCGTACGTGAAAGCCTACACCGGTTTTTACAAATGGACTACTATAAAAGGCGTCAAGTCTGTACCTGAATCAGTGCTTTTAGTCTATTTCCAGCATTTATCATGTACAAAGAAGTTAAGTAGCCTTACATCTATTCGATGCTCAGATCAAAATAAGCATTAAACATAATAAGTATTGAAATTAATACACCAAATTACTGATATTTTAAAAAAGGAAATCGAAAGGACATCGTTCTAAGAAATCAAACGTTTTCATAGCTCAAAATGTGGAAACGTTTCTAATTGAAGCCCTTGACCACAGCTTTCTTGCCATAAAAGTAAGTACCTACCTAATGATTGAATTGTTAGTTACTAAAAACAATCAGATAAGTACTTAGACTTACTAGCGACCCGCTCATGCATCGATCGCTTGTATGCGATCTACTGAAGCGTTACGTAATGTTTCGACAAGTCAAAATGTCGAGATTTCTGCGCTCATCTAAGTTAAATATTATTGTAAACCTTCGTTAGGTTTTTAATACATAAGAATTAATATTTGTATATTAAAATACGTAACTTATCTTCCTACTTACCTAACCTACCTGTTTATTTTTGTTACAGGAGGCCTTGATTTTTGTAGTGAATGGGGCTTGTCGTAGAACTGAATTCTTAAACATTAACATCGAAGATATCGAAAAACATTCAGATTTGTTGCTGGTAAATTTGCCACATACAAAAACAAAGAAAGAACGGTCATTAATAGTCCGTGGACAATACGTAAGAATTTTCAAAAAATACCAAGCTCTCCTCTCTAATTTATATTAGAGGGGAGAGCTTGGTATTTTTCTTGCTTTGCTTGGTTTTTTTTATATATTTTTTTTGGTTTTTCTTTGCACCGGCTAAGTCATTGGCAAAAATAAGATCAGCACCATGGCGAAAGAAATTGCGAAATACCTGAAATTGACAAATGCCAAGTTCTACACGGGCCATTGTTTTAGGAGAACATCGGTTACTCTATTGACGGATTCAGGAGCTGACATGACCCAGATTAAAAGACATGGTGCATGGAATTCTGATGTAGTAGCAGAGAGGGCTACATTGAAAATTCTATACAGAATAAGGATAAAATAAGCTACCGCATTGGTGACAACATCAAACTAAAAACATTGTCGATAACTGATCCTCGGACACCTTTGTCACCGCAATAATCCACATCAGAACACTATTTATCAGCCCGCTGCCTCAAGTACCACCTTCACCAAATTTCACAATCCGAAATGATCCTCAGCAGACCCAAGTTTCTGAAACTTTACTCAACAGCAATACGTCTAGAATCTCTACCTCCACTTCAATAAAAGTAGGTACCGAATAAAAACATAACTTTATCATTAATGTATCAAACATTAACTTTAACTTTTAATTGTTTTAAATAGGTATTCTAACTGTAATTGTAATTTTAATGAATACTTCAATTCTAGTACCTACTATTGCTTTTTATTGTCTCGTAGATGGTGTGAAAAGTAGAGTATCCTCCTTGGGAATAAACGTGCCTTCGTCTTGAACGAGCTGGAATCCCTCGCTGCACTCAGGATTTTTGAACTCTTCTGGAACTAAAAACTCCCTCGCTCCGCTCGGGAGATAACACTAGTCCTTCGTTGCGCTCGGGATTCAATACGGCGCGCCCGCGACATGAGACACTGCTTTATCCCCTTGGTGCATAATCTACTATATTCTACTATTTTTATCCTTAGATACTTTTGATGTGTGTATATGTATTTTTATGTGGTCATCGATATTTTCGTCAATTGGGAACAGTTTTTTTTTTATTTGGTGGAGATAGCTTGCGCGGTGGTCACCTATAAATTTTATTAATTTTGCTTGGGTTGTTTTTGAGTTACCTTCAATAATACGTATTTTTTAACCGACTTCAAAAAGGAGGAGGTTATCAATTCGGATGTTTATATATTTTTTTTTATGTATGTTCGGGCATAACTCCGTCATATATAGACGGATTAGCAAAAATCTTTTTTTGTTTGAAAGGGTATACTCTCGAGGTGGTCCCATTGTTACCAAGTCTAAATCCGATGAAGAGATCCCATGGAAAACGAGGGAAATCCTCAAATTTTATAGGCACACCAATAGCGATTTGGGTATTTTTTATAGTTCCTCGTGCATTTGCTCTCAGAAAGCACCATTCCGCGAAGTGGAACTGATGATGAAGACCAGAGGTGGCCACCGGAACTACTCAATAATAAGTATTTCACGGGTTGCGATTCGATTACTTTAATATGATTGCTAAGCCATTTTTGCTCGTGACAATGCATATGGTGAAATAGAGTTGATGGTGGCTTCACCATCAGCTCAGTTCTTTTTCAGGAGAACTTCTCAATAATTAACGCATCGGAAAAAGGAATATTTTGTAAAGGCAACAATTTAAATGCTCACCAAAATATTTTGTAGACCCTAAGACTAAGTACCAAGTAAAATATGTTACCTTCAAATAAAATAAACCCACTCTATACCGAGGTGCCTAAAGAACAACGTGTTAAGTTCCAAAATAATTATACAAACATCAGAATAATTGTAGGTGTTGTATTTATATTCCTTTTGCCTACCAAAATGGATGAATGCTCACCAAATCTTGTTTAAGTTGCTCACCAAAAATAAGTTTGCTTCAAAATGTAAGGGTGGGATAGGATGCAAGAGCGAGCGAAGCGAGCTCGGGACTTGGAGCACCCCGACTCGGACAGGTTAGGTTAGAAGGGGATGGCAGGGTCTGAAATACCCCGCCATCCCCTTCGTGGTAATTTTTTTTAAACTACCCAGAAGTAGGAGCCCTGCCGAGTGGGGCTCCGTCGACTACGCCTTATAAATAAAAAAGGAAAAAAAGGTTAATTTCTAGAATACTTTATGAAACACAATTTGGTGAGCATTTATCCATTCTGGTGGACACAATTTGGTGAGTATTTCGAATTTTTTGGTAGTAAAATAGGTACTTTTCTGGTAGGCGTTTAAACACAAGCCTTTTGTAAAAGGTGATGAGCAGTTGACATTAGGCTATTGTAACTTAGATAAATTTATAACTGAATCACTAAAAAGTGAAAAATAAAAAACTTTTAACAAAAAAAAAACAACCAACTTCCAAAAAAGACACTACATAGTGAAAAATAACTTTAATTTCGGAAGTCGGTGGCAAAAAAACTAAAAGTCAGATCCAAGGACACCGACTTCTGATATTAAAGTTATTTTTCACTATGTAGTGTCTTTTTTTGAAGTTGGTTGTTTTTTTTTTGTAAAAAGTTTTTCTACTTAGTGTATGTTGATGATTAAAAACTTCCGAGCGAGTAGTGGTTTTCGAATTTGTCCTTTTTTTTACGTGTTTGTTTGTGGTAGGTACCACAAATAAAAAGTGAAAAATAAATACAACTGACTTCCAAAAAACACCACAAAGTGAAAATTAACCACACCACAAACACAATGAATAAATTTAGAATAGAATAGAATACTTTTATTATGTACACCATAAAAATTACAGATATAAATGTAGACATTTTACACAGGGTGACACAATGGGCGGTCTTATCGCTAAAAGCGATCTTTTACAGACACCCTTTGGATGGATTCAAGGGAGAAGGAGAGACAATAATGCAGGTAGTCAGTGGTGTACCATTTACATATACAACAAATGCATACATAAAACATATATTTATTATCTACTACTACTACTTACTTACTTAGATCCTTTTCAAGTCAATAGGACTGAGATACTTCGAAGAGGCTAAAACTTCTGTACTGTTAATAGATAAATAATTAAGTGACTTAGTAATTGAAATTTTCATAATAAGTATGTATAGCTCACCTTATTAAAAGAAGGAACAAATCCTAGTGTCAGCGTTTTGGCAAGTTTTGTCAAAGAATGCGGTGCTTTCAGTAACATTTCATATCTTTTTATGTTCTCTCCCCACACTGCTGGTTGCTGAGAAAAATAATAGTAATAACATTATACATTTAAGGATAGAAATTAATTAAGTATAACTAGTAAAATTACAAAATAAAACGTTTTTTTGTTTATAATAATGTTAATGTACCATTTGGTAGGAGTTAGTAGGTACTTGTGGCAATTATAAGACATAACGTCTGATATAATATATAAATGGTAAACAATAGTAATATACAATTATTACAAGGTCAAATTAACTTTGCTGGTGAACGTCACAAACTTCTTCATATTGCGTGTCGTTGGCAAATTTTGTTTGAAAAGAAGTAAAATTTTACGTTTGGCCCGGTACTGATGGCACGTGATGGGTCGGTATTTATTTATTCTTCAGAAAGCTTAGACAGTCTAATATCTATAAAAGGTAAGTAATGTATAATTAGCGCTTATAATAGCCAAACAAGATTCCACAAATTAACTATCGTATCGATCTAACGACGATAAAAGAAAAAAAATGATTTTATAGACTCATTATTTCAAGTAACTATACTACCAGCGGCCTTATACCCTATAATCAGCCTGCTGTAGTTACATACTTGTAATTATGACTTTAGAATCATTTTTAACTTTTATCGTTTTAGTTATTGGTACCCTTCACGTCCATGAAGTTTCACTAGATAATTTAATTTGACCCTGTATATGTATAGGTATCTACCTCCTTTTCTGGCAAGGGATAGAACTAACCTACGACATAGCTAAACAAAAACTGCAAGAAACCATAATAATTATGTTTATTTTAAGACTGCAAACATTCGACCTTTCGTTGCGCGGGGCATACCCGTGTACAGCTTGCGCCTAAATCATAGATTAGTAAAGTATTCCTACAATTTTCATAAAAATCAGCTTAAGAGGGCCCTTCCCGGTCCGTCTATCGTCAATGCGAGCATGATCGAAAAGCTTGTTGTTTCATCCAACGCAATGTTTGAAAAAGAAGCAAGAGTGGGGAACGCGATAACATCGAACGAAAATTGGCGCGCAAAGATTTCAAAAAACTTGTTCCAGGAAATACGTGTTTCTGAAAAAGCCTTACAAGTTTTTGGAAAAAATGTTTGTCATTTAGAATCTCCATTACACGTGTGAGGTTTCTATGATGATGTTTTCTTTACTTTTACAATTTATGAGTACATTATGAACGGCCAAAGTTCAGGTAAAATTTGTGCAAAAAAGCAGATTTTTGGAGGCTTATACTGAATTTGTTTCTTCAAATTTTGATTTTTTACTTGCATAGAAACCTAGGTAAAGTGCAATAGATACCTATTAGTTCAAAAATGTCAATGAAAGATGTGTTACAACGTTATAATCACGTACGAGCGTTTGAATGAAAAGTATGACGGGTTGGCCGCTCTTAAGGCACCTGCCCCACGGCCGCGCCGCGCCGTCGGGAAAGCGACTCGCTCAAGAAACGTACAAAAGATTTTTAGTCCCGTGTAAAAAAGATACATTATTGTTAATAGTTGATCGCTAGACGCTGACTATTCACACCGCCCCCGGCGAATACTCGTTTGTTGTAGCGACAAGAGCTATCAAAGTAGACGGGCAGAACACTCGCTGAGAGACTCACGCTTGGTAAATACGCATACGAGCGAGTAAACGCTCGCCGCCGTCGCGCACTTGCTGCTCGTTGCTCGCCAACTCGTTTTTAGTTGCTAATTTTCTATAGCTCTACTCGCTTCTCGTTAATCGCCAGCAGTGGGACGGGTGCCTAAAGCTGTGAATATTTCAACCAACTTCGTTCAACAACGTCTTTTTACTACCACCATCCTGAGTCCTGGGTTCGATTCCCAGGTCGGGCAGTGCGATTGGGTATTTCTACCAGATATTTTATCGGAACTTAGATTTGTGCCCGATTATTTATTGGCAATAGGCTCGCCCTCAACCGGTAGAATGCCTCATGCATTCTACCGCAGCCGACAGACTATCCCAAAGGTATCCGGCTGAAGAATATGTTACGTCACTGTCACCGTATGATTGTGAACGTCGTTAGTTTATAATCTATCTCACGAGATTGTAAACTGTCGATAAATTGTGAACTGTTCCATACCGCTTTCAGTTTCAATTGATATGTCACTGTATGATTGTGAATACCGTTAGTTTTATAATCAATCTCGCGAGATTGTAAACTATCGAAAAATTGAGAACTGCAACAAACCATTTGCTCCTTCCAATCTGCACATTCTGGAAGCGTATGCCACGCCGTGTCCTCCCGGCAATGAACGCAGTGAAGACACCGAGCGTCTGGCTCTCTGCCTATGCGATGCAGGTACTTCTTGCAGCAGCCGTGCCTTAAGAGCAAATGCGTCGCCGCCCTAAATGACAGGGAGCCAAAGAGAATCATTGCAGGGAGCCGTGCCTCCTCCCGAGCCAGTCGTCGAGCACCGGCCGCAGGCCGGCCGCTGCCGCGGCGCCGCTCGCTTCGCTCGCTCGCACGGCACGCGCGGGCTTAGTCACAGTGCTAACCTAACCTAACCCATTTGGTCGGGGTGCCCTGGCTAAGTTACTGCGACCAAATCGGCTACGGCCAAGACTGACAAATCAGGGACGTTTCACAATTTTACGGGTGATAAAATCGGACAGATCGTGAACTCTGTTGGGAAGTCCAGGTTCGTTAACGATTTGACATGGATAGATTACAAACTATCGAAAATGTATACGTTATAGTGTAAGCAGTATGGTACAGTTCACAATTTATCGACAGTTTACAAATTCGCGAGATAGATTATAAACTAACGATCTTCACAATCATACGTTGACGGATTCGTCGTCCAGACGTCCCTGATTCGTCGCTCTTGGCGGTAGCCGAATTGTAACTATGCAGGGCACCACGACTTAATGGGTTAGGATAGGTTACAATTGTGACCAATCGCGCGCGAGCCGAGCGAGCGCTACTTCCAAGTTGGTCACAGTTACTTGGCTATTTAGTAATAGCGCAAGGCGCGTTCCGTCGCATGCAAGTTTGATACCAGTTCACAATTCGTCGGTTTGCCATGGATAGATAATAAACCATCGGAAAATAGTGCGGTAAATTGTAAATGGTTTGTTGCAGTTCACAGTTTTCCGTTTTTCGTTTTCAGTTTTCATATTCATACGGTGACATCACCATTGAACCATTCACTTTTCAGCATTTTCTTACAACATAATTTACGGTTGTTACGTGTATAGAAGAACAAAAGTCTGACAACCAGTCTTACCAAGGGTATCGTGTTACCCATCAACTGGGTTGTGGACGTCAGATAGGTATAGTCGCTCCATTTAAAATACTAGTATTCAGCTGTATCCGGTAAGACTGGTAGCCGACCGCAACATAGTTGGGAGAAGGCTAGGCAGTTGATGATGATACTTACGTTGCTCAAATGTGACTTTTTATCCCATAGAGGTCCGTGGTTCCATATATTTGATGGCGCCTCGGATGTGGAAGCTTCTAGTGTCGGTGTCTTGACGGTTGGTTTCGCTTGCTTTATATCTTTTGGTGTTTCCTTATTGCCTGAAGAATATTAAGTAGGTTCGTAAAAATCGACATTCAAACTGGCTTTCAATTTTAATTCCAAGTTAAGGAAGAAAGGTTAAGCTCATTGCAGTTTGTTTTATTTTAAGAATACAAGGTAACTTAAGCTGATTCTTCACATTTCGCGTCCAGTCTGCCACAGCCCCGTTTTTAAGGTCGTCGGTCCATTTAGCTGGGGGCGTCCCACACACGCAACGCTTGCTAATAGGTAATGGTGGAAGCTGGTCTCACCGCCACGACCCGTCTGCTAAGTCTTCGGCCTACTTGGGATCATTTTAGCTTTATTTAAGCCAACAATTTTAAAAATAAAAAAGCATTGGCGTTCCTGGCAATTTACACTTAACTAAAAACATATCTGATCTATAACTAATATAATCCCGCCAATAACATTTAATGTAAAGTAGGTTGCCAAGACTTACATAACGCTTTCACTGTTATAAAGTTATCAGATCTAATGTAGAACCATGTCCCTATCTCTACTACGAGTAGGCCTAACTCTACAAACCTTCGTCAGTCAGTCAGTGACGAAATCGACGTAAAATCAAAAGTATAAAAGCTATATAAATGAAACTTAGTGTGTTATTTAAGTCTGCTAATTACTCTTATCCTGAGATTTCAGCTCTCTAGCATTATCCAGGTCGAAGCAGGTCGAGGGTTGGAAATACGACGAAACGCTTCGAGAAAAGGTAGGTAGTGCCCTGCTTTTTGTTTTTAGCTCGTCTTGACCTGCACTGCCCTGCTCCCAGTGCTGATGATTTTGTTTTTTTTTTCAGGATTTGAAATAATCTTTTTGCATTTGATAGCCCAATGCTTGAGGAAGGTTATAGAGTATTTAGCTACGACCCTTAGGAGCTGCTCAGAAAGAAAAAAAGTAAGAAAGAACGCTAAGCGAAAGCGAAGTAATAGCGCGGGCGGACGACGCGATGCGACGCGGTGGGTCGGGGGCCGCGGACTAAGGAAGTTTTATAAACATGTGGCTGTTGTTAGTTTATTGTGTATCTTACGACTTCCACGCGAACGAAGTCGCGGCCAAAGCTATTATAGTGGTTAAATAAAAAGTTAGTAAGTAGATAAATTTGTGAAATTAGTATCTAAACAAGCACGCTATTAAGTTGCGTGTGAATTTTCTGTTTACAAGTTTCGTAAAAATCCGATTAAAAAATAAATATAATATCAAAATATCCGACATTTGATATCTATCCGATATTGTATCATGTGTGTTTTAAACGTTAGCACTAATCTCTAAGAAGCTCACGTGGATACTAGTTTGGATATTATAATATGAACAGCGGGGTAATTACGTAACACACTATCAGTAGGAATGGGTTTCATTTTGAGAGTTCAACAACATCATTGCGTTATTTACGTTGTTGAGCAGACAAATTTTTCGAACATATGTTGCAATGGATTAGCAATAGGCTTCAAAATGATTCAGATTGTGATAGATAGTGTGTTACGTAATTAGGGTGCAGGTCACAAAAAAAAACATTAAAACCGGCTAAGAGCAAGTCGGGCTCGTAAAATTCGGGTTCCGAACCAAACAGTCTATAGAACTGTTGCTGGTGTGCCATAATTACTGTATAAATAATAAATAAAAATGCGCATCTCGAAAACTATTGATCTATATGATTAACACTCGGTTTCTCATCATCGATGCGACTACGGAACGGGAACCCTTCACTGTGCGTGGTCCGACACGCACCTGAAAGTTTTTTTTTTTTTCCTTTAATGTTGGAATCCTTATATCATAATACCTATTCCTGCCTTAGTAGGTAGATAAGACAAATCTTTCACCAGAACAAAAAAAACATTTCTTCTGTCCCTGTATTTTCCCACCGGTACGCAAAGATACACATCGTTTATACTTTCCATAACAATTCATAAAATCTGATATTATATTTTACTTACTTTCGCATGATACAATGTGTGCCACAAGAGCTAGAACAGCGAACGTAATGTAAATGTACATCTTAACAAGTAACTACACTGAATTGTACAATAACCGTGTTATCCGCGTCGAGTTATGGATGAAACTGATATTATCACAGGCTGTTAGTAACTGGTTGAAGTTCCGTGAGAAATACACTCGCGGACAAAGTATACGGGTCAGTACGAAAATCTAAAATTACTCTTAAAATTATAGAGCTAGCGGCATTAATGAAACTGTAGGTTGTAGATAATTTACTAGTTAATAAAACAATAACAAATGTTAGAAACATTATTAGTTTAATTGTCAAAATTACATAAAAACATAAAATATCATTAATTTTTACGTTGAAAAAATAAAGGTTGGTACAACGAAAATGAACTTTAAAACAAAATTAATACTTTGTATTGCCTCCACGGGCTCTTCCACAGCATGCTGTTTATTAAGTTTTTTATGCAATGTTCCGGGATATTGGTCCATTCTTCTAATAACGCATGTTTCAGGTCTCGAAGTGTAGCTGGGGCGGGGTTTCGATTTCTTACACACCTCCCAAGCTCGTCCCAAGCGTGTTCAATTGGATTCAGGTCCGGGCTTCTCGCGGGCCAGTCCATGTGATTGATGCCAACTTCCTGAAATACCCATTTACAATTTGAACTATATGTGGCCTGGCGTTGTTATGCGTGAATATTTAATTTTCACCCATGTTAATTAAATATGGGCCGACAGGCTAATTAAGAATTTCTTCCAATGTTGCACTAGTTAGCGTACCATTTTCTATCAGCACTAACTCCGTGCGACTCTCTGAAGAGATTCCAGCCCAAAACATAACAAATCCACCGCCGAACGGCACTTTTTCCTCAAAACAAGCAAGCTGGAATAAAACGTTGCCTTGGCCGTCGGTAGACTCTTCGCTGCCCATCATGTGCATGCAGCATAAATCGGGATTGGTCAGAAAACATTACTCTTGCCCTTTATGCGAGTTCGCGGGCGTAATCTTGCTACCCGAGGTTTCCTTTCAAATTTTGGACCATTTCAAGTTACCGACGTAAATAACTACAGGCCTATTGCACTTGCAACAATTGTAGCAAAAGTGTTTGACAACTTGCTTAATACTCAGCTAGATAAATATCAATCACTGCATGACAATCAGTTTGGGTTTCGGCCCAAACTGTCCACTGAAGCTGCGATTCTGAGTCTTAAGCATGTCGTCAGATATTATACGGATCCCAAAACTCCTGTGTACGCGTGTTTCCTGCATCTTTCCAAGGCGTTCGATCTGGTGTCATATAACATCCTGTGGGAGAAACTGGAGAGTATCGGGTTTCCCCCAGAAATCTCGAGCATATTAAAATATTGGTACAGACACCAGATCAATAGCGTCAGATGGGCGGATGTAATATCGGAACCTTATAGGTTGGAGTGCGGGGTGAGACAAGAAGTTGACCTCTCCAGCGCTCTTCAACCTCTATGTGAATGCCTTGATCGTTGGGCTCAGCAGCCAACATGTTGGTTGCCATGTGGATGGAATATGCGTCATTAATTTGAGCTACGCTGACGACATGTTGCTGCTGAGCGCATCGGTCTGTGGTCTTAGGAAATGATGGGGACCTGTGAAGAGTATGCCTCGAGCCATAGGTTGAAATATAATGCAGGGAAGAGTAAATTCATGGTGTTTGGGGCTAGTCTAAGAAGTGTGAATAGTGTACCCCCTGTGTGTATAAATAATGCACCGCTTGAGAAAGTGGAACAGTTTAAATACTTGGATCACATTGTTACAGCTGACCTAAAAGAAGATGCCGACATTGAGCGAGAGCGGAGGGCGTTGTCAGTCAGAGGTAATATGATAGCGCGTAGGTTTGTGCGTTGTTCGAGGTAGGTAAAACTAACGCTCTTTAGAGCTTATTGTACATCCCTCTACACGTGCAGCCTGTGGGCAAAGTATACTCGTGCGGCATACAGTACCTTCCGCTTCCAGTTCAATAACGCGTTCAGGGCGGTGTTGAGGTTGCCCTGCCACTGCAGCGCCTCGGGCATGTTCACGGAGGCGCGCACCGATTGCTTTCACGCGACGATGCGCAAGCGGTGCGCATCTCTGGCGCGCAGAGTGCGGGGCAGTGTCAACACCGTCCTGGCGATGATCGCCAACAGTCTGGATTGTCCATATATCCGGCAAGGCTGCAGCAGACATATTGTTACCTTGTGAGTGTTCGTTTTTGTCTGTGCTTGTTATCCTGTCTGTTTCCTTTTATGTATCTGTTTGTATATGAGTATTGTTACTTGAAATAAACAAATTTAATTTTTATTTATTTCCGGGTTTATGTGGGGTCAAATTAGCTTCAAGGAGCCGCCGGCTTAAAGTCCGCTCGCTTACGTCGTCTCTACGGGTCTCCCAAAGTTGATTTGTTCAACTGCGTGAGGTTCCGATTTCGGAGCATGGTCGTAACAACAATTCGATCCTCTCGAGCCGTAGTACATCTTGGTCTGCCGGTTCCTGGCCATCTTATGTTCTGTCCAGCTTCTCGGAAACGTTGGATGACTCGCTGCACTGTAGAAAGTGACACGCTTATTGTTCTTGCTGTACTTCGCTGACTTCTGCCTTCTTCTAACATAGTGATACGTTTGCATTCTTCTGGTTGACAGTAATTCAATAATGATGGGGAAAGATGACAATGACCGCCTTTTATCATTTTGATTTGATAGATTAAAACAAAAGTGAGAAAACAAGCAAAAGTAAAACAACCCCGAATCGAATTTATTTCCAAATTTAAGGTTTATAAAATTTTAACTTTTTTGAATTAGGTACCTACGTTGTAGATCACTTAAGGTTTTATTTCATACGATATTAAAATTATCTGTAATATGAAGTTATTTTCATGCATGTACAGGGCCGAATTTAGGGGAGGGCATCCGGGGTAACCGCCCCGGGGCCTCCACAAAAGAGGGGGCCCCACAATACAGACTTCGGAAAAAAAATCTTTCAAATTCCGATGAGTAAACACTAGTAGACAACTTTTCGTTTGATTTTTTTTGTCGCTGTTTTACACACAATCTGTAGGTACAACGGTTAAAGTACCTTGCCCTTAGTGCCCTTTCTAAAAAATCCACCCTGTTTAAAAATGATTGAAAACTGTGTTCTTTTTTATCGTCTCTTCCACAAAATTTTCGGGGACTACACTTTTTGGTTGCCCCAGGGCCTCCACACGCTTAAATACGGCCCTGTGCATGTACCATTATTAATTTGCAAGTTACAGGGATTTTCGTCATCGACCCGTATTATTTGACCGCGAGTGTAGCTTACTACAGGTAAACCAGAAAAGATATGCGCTTCGGTAATCGTTTCTGAATTATCACGAACGTCGCGCCACAGATAACCCCTCACAAAGGCAATGCTTCTCAGTTCTTTACGATCGCGCTTTGTAGTACAGTGCACCTATCTTTGTACGTTAGTATGAAGTTTTCTCTCTGTCGAGTTACCTACTCCGGTATTAGATCGTCGTTAATTGCCACTCAAACGTTTTTTTTGTGGAAATACAAAGAGTTGTTAATTTATAACTTTGTAAACATGTTAACACAAAACAGGCAAGTACTTCCATGGTTTTAACATCTCTATATTAGATCTTATAATTGCGCGTTCGTATTTCCAAAGATAGGCGATGAATTCCGAAGCGCATACTTTTCTTTGTAAAGGTGTACCTACTTGTAAACATTTTGTCTTACGTGGTAATGCTGTCCAGTGGAAGCTATTCCTCGAAGCAATATTCCACAATGTCCCCGTCGTAACGTAACACTATAGCAAGAAGTAATTAGTAGGTACCTATTGATTTACTGCCTCGTTGGTGTAGTGGTCGCAACTTCGCTAGGGCGACTGTTGAACGCGGAATACTGGGTTCGATCTTTAAGGCTCCTACAAACAGGCGCGAGACGCGACGCGAATCGCGCGCGTCTAAGGCACCGCTCGGCGCGGGACGAGCGGCGCCTGAGACGCGCTGTTGCGTCGCACCTGTCTGCGGGAACCTTTAGGAATTTCTCAGGAGTTTCTCGTTGGTCTAGTGATCGCAAGCAAGCGCGTTCGGGTTTGATTCCCAGGTCGGGCTAATCGTTATTGGGGTTTTCCATCAAGAATTTCCCAGTAGCGGGACGAGTCTGGATGTGTGCCCAGTTAATGGCAATAGGCTTAGTCCCATATTACATGGGACTTAAAGATAACTGACGAAATGTGGGTGTACTAAGGTACACCTCTCCCTTTACCTCCGGGGAGTAGGTACAGGCGTAATGTTATGTTATGACAGTCCGGAGTTTGAATATCATGTGCTTCCATGTAGTAAAGTACATGTAAGCACCATACTAACAACCCCACTTTTCGTAACTTTCTTGTAAACATAGGTCATTAGGTATAGGTACTTACCTAAAAAAGCGTAAAGTAAATAAAAAATTGTGAAAACAACAGGTTACAGTTGTTTTGATAAAGGTTTATTTTGTAAGGCTATATAAAAAGTAAATTCGGATTTAATTCTTCAATTATCGGCCTCGCGAAGGTCATCGGTCATGTTGTAGAAGATGGCGTGGCAGGGTGCGCGGGCGCAGGGACGGCGCTGTTCTTCACGTTCTCCGGGCGCGCATCTCCCCGCCACACACACCCGGTACCGCGTGATGATACCACCACCGCATGTTACGGAACAATCGCCCCATTTGCTCCACCGACTCCAGATTTTACGATTCTTCAATGTTTGGTCGTCTTCACATGACACTGTATGCACAGAAAACATGGTTAATAAAATCAATACAAATACTGTGTTTCGCAATATGTAGTTTGGCACGTATTTTATTCATCTGTGGGCGTAACATTGGGGTTGTTCGGGGCTTGATTTCGATACAATTGCGTAAGGGGGTGGGTCAATCCTGCCTAGCCGTCTCCCACCGAAATCGTCAATACCTACCGCGTCTCCTCCATTTGCAACGGACCTAGCGGATTGGTTCATGAGAATCATCGAATCATCATTCATTACCTACTCGCGTCGTGGTACTCGTGATGAGCTAAATAGGTATGTTATGTATAGGGAATCGGAGGTTCTTTGTGGGTTAAAGCTGTTATTAGTCGCTGTGCTTGGAGAAAAAATATGTTTTTAGAAAAATCTGGAAATAAATCACGAAACGTTTGTAGTGTAGATTGAACCAATATAAAGAGGAACCAAAACTCACGCATTTTTTCCATAGGTTTAGACAGGAAAGTACAGAATACCACTAGCTTGCCACCGTTTCTACTGTACACCGTACCTGTAGAAACGGTGGCAAGTAAGTGGAGGTCTTAAAATACCGGTATTTTTGGGAACCAGTAGGTACCATTGGCCTTGGTGTGATACCGGTACCAGAATAGTACTTGTATTATTGGTATCGGTAACAGAGTGGTACCTGTACTATTGGTACCAGTACCAGAGTAGTACTTGTACTATTGGTACCGGTACCACACGTATTACCTGTACTATTGGTATTTCTAATCAGTATCCGTACTGTACCGGTACCAAAACCGTCTCCAAATAAATATTTCCGTAACTTAGAGTGAGAAAACATAATATGTGCCTAGTAAGCAAAAAGGATAGTTTAAGGGGGAAGCGCCAAGGTAGCCCGCAAAATTCAAATTTTCTTAGGTTTTTTTGCAATTTGCAAGTAGTGTCAGGTTGTATGTTGAACAAAATTATGACTATGAAATAGTCATTCAATTGGATTATATGAACTAAGAGGGTTGTATTGATGATTTTAATGATTATAATTCTGTAAATACATACTGGTTACTGTCGCGAATCATATTTTTTTCAACATAAAACCTGACACTGACCTGCAAATTGCAAAAAAAGTTAGAAAATTTGAATATCGTGGTTACCCTGGCGCTTCCCCATTAATAGGTATAAGAACAATAACTTAAAGGTTGCCAATCATACGAGGTTCCTCGAGAAGATTTGTGGAACGCGCCGACCTGAATTTGTTATCGGTATTTGTTAAGTGGAGTACCGATACCCGTCTGGAACCGGTACCTAGGTACCGAAATGGCAATTAAAAACACATGAGGCTACATGAAACATTATATAGGTACCTATCTAACTGGCGAAAAAGCTCTATTCCCATCCAATACCAAGAGCTAATACCATTTGGTATTAGTTTATTTCCGAATTTATTTTCTATTCCCAACGAGTACCACATTTTAAAACCAATACCAAAACAAGTTTGAAGAAATCAGATACAGTCAGGTTCAGTAAAATTAAAATGCTTTGAGTGACGAACTAAGTTTCCGAAAACATAATAAATGTTCCCGAAAATCCTAACCCTAGACGGTCGACGTCAGTGGCATCCCGAGGTTCGGTTGGTTAGGTCCCTTTAAACCCTTTAGACAGAAATAGGAGCCCCGCGAAGCGGGGCTCCGTCGACCAGCTTATTAACCCTAACCCTACATTTAGATTACCCTAGATTTCGGTAAAACGCAATTTAAATAAAACTTTGTGTAGCTGAGTGTACAAAAAGTCACGCTTTGGTATTCGTTAGTAATAGATTTTTTATTTAAAAAAATGTGGTACTCGTTGGGAATAGAAAATAAATTCGGAAATAAACTAATACCAAATGGTATTAGCTCTTGGTATTGGATGGGAATAGATCGCGAAAAATACCCACTCTTAGGTTGGTATCGGCACTCACTATCGGCACAACTCTTTGTAAATACTGGCGTGATGGTACGGTGTGTATTATATTCTAGCAATGTAAGTTAGTAATGTGGTCAAGCTGATGGTTACATATACCTATATTTTGCTATGGATAGATAAACATTATGATCGTCTGCAAAAAACCAACAGTGTTTGTTCACCTGTCTCATATTCTGAATCATCTGGCTCCAACGGTTTACTGGTCTTCTCTGTATGCACCACCGTGGCTGCAGTTTGCAGAGGCGCCTTATTTTTATGCTGCTCTTGTCTTACGAGATCAATCAACTCAATGGGACTCAACACTAGTTTGTCTTCCTTTCGGTTTCTGTGAATTGCATGTGCTAGGCAAGTGAGAACAACAAGAACCAAAGTTATTCTATTCATTATAATAAAAAGTTACACCAAAAGTAGGTGTATATGAAGACAGCATGTGCCATTCTGTGACATTACAGTCCCAAAGAGATTAAAGGTTGGTAGTTATCTGTGTAGGTTGTAGCTAACCATAGATGTAGGAATCTAGGAATACCATCTTAAGGGTCCGAAACTGCCGTTCTGTACAAGTTCAATGTCGTACTTTTCGCTTAACTTTGGAGCGATAGATAGGTACTGAAGTTAAGTCATCACACCTACCTTTGGGCGGACCTCTGCAATACCAGGGATTTGGCAGATTAGCGGCCACCCACGTCTCATTTTGTCATGTGTCAGTACATAATTACAAAGGCAGCACCCATACCTACTCTTCAAACCGGAACACAGCAAGGGTGCTCGGCGGTGTAAATAGACATGGTGATAGTAGGTATAGTATTCCCAAATTAATAATGCGCATGCAGATCTTCGCTAATTGTAGTATTCCCGGAAACACCCGAATCATTGAATCGTAAGAGCTCTAAACAATGCACTTGCATTTTGCACTTTGTTCGAAAGAAATAGGAGTCAATATCATGTGTACACAATCGAAAACAATTCGGGCGGTCAGCGGCGCCGGTGGTCGCCGGTCAGTCAAAGGTCCGTCAGTCGTCTTTATATATTGGTGGTGACTGCACGTGTTCTCTCTGTGTGGAATTATATAGAGCTGCTACTACACACCCTTCTTGGTGAATTTAATTTCAACTTTAATTATCTTATTCAAATTTTTATTTTGTAAAATAGGTAAATATACTAACATTTTTCACGGTTTATTAATATTAAAAAATTAAAAATACCTACGTTAAATACATATTAAGTACTAGAAAAAAAAATATATAAATCAGATTTAGGCTTATATAAATTTAATAGAAAGATACACATGCATAAATAAACAAATAGATATAGGAATAAATAATATTATAAAGTATATTAGTACATAATGCAATAATACAACAATAAATAAAAATATGCCTAACTCTGCCCATGCCATTTTCTTTCAGACGAATTCTTCCAGAATGGATAAATTTAAACGTGGAAAGCCGCTTAAGTCACAAGCACGGCAAATGGTATTTAATGTGTACCTTTATTTCTTAAATTAAGCCAATGTTTTCAAAAGAGACCATGATGGTTATTTAAAAAAAAAAATCAGGACCGTGTTACAAAAGCTACAGGACTTTCACGGCGAACTTTGTGTAATATCTTAAACGAAAAAAAATCAGAATCAATCAATGAAATTTTCCACACCGAAAAAAGGAAAACCTAAAAGTAGATTTCGGATGGGACTTGATGATTTCGACTACCTACTGTGTTATCCGTAATATGATATACAATTTTCAGTTCACGCTCAAAGAACTTCCAACTGTAAATAATTTGAGAAAAAAGTTGATCGAAGCTATTAATTTCAAAGGCTGTGCAGAGACTTTAAGGCTGATCTTGAAAGAAATGGGGTTTAGGTTTCTGAAAACTGATAATAACAGACGGTTACTTATGGAAAAGCATGATATACGTTTAAAAAGGATCAAATATCTCAGAGAAATACCACAGCTGAGGAATTCTGGTAGAAACATAGTGTTTATGGACGAGTCATATGTGCATACATCACATACTAAGGGTAAAACTTGGCAAGATAGCAGCAAAAAAGGTATCAAACAACCAGGAGAGCGAATAATTATTGTACAAGCAGGCAATGAAAAAGGCTTCGTCCCAGGGGCTCTAATGTTACATAAATGTGTCGACTCAGAAGGTGACTATCATAAAGAAATAAACGCAGAACGTTATCAAACTTGGCTACGCAATCAACTGATTTCCAACGTGCCTCCTAATAGCGTATTGGTAATTGACAACGCCCCATATCATAATAAGCTGTCTGTGAAACCACCAAACTCAAACACACCTAAACCACAAATGATAGCTTGGTTACAACAACACAACATTCCGCATGACCCAAAGAAACTGAAACCCGATTTGTATGAAATTATAAAAAGACAGAAAGAAAAATACACAGAATTTGCCATTGACTGTATAATGGAGGAACATGGGCATAAAATTATACGATTGCCACCATATCATCCCGATTTTAACCCCATTGAAAATATTTGGTCCCAAATGAAGCACACGTAGCCAAAAAAAATATTGCAATGACTGTCACGTCAGTTAAAGATGCTATATTAGAAAAAATCAATAATATAGGACCAGAAGAATGGAAAAAAGTTTGTGATCATGCTGTTAAATGCGAAGATGAATATAGAAAATTTGACCCATGAATCGATAGTTTTTCCGATGAAATGATTATTTACACAGGTGATAGCAGTGGGGAAAGTGTAAATGAACAAGAGCATAATGAAAGTTCTGATGAATCTACGATGTCAGGAATAGAGATCCTCCCTGATTCTGATTAAATTTTTTGTAATTGTAATATTATTCTGGAATGATCAGTGCTGTAAATACTTTTGAACTGAGATTTTAATGCTTAGATTTCTAAGATTTTAATGTAAACCTGTGTTTGAAAACCATTTTTTCTTCTTCTAATATAAACCTTGTGTTATTTAAACCTTCTTTTCTTCCACCATTACACCAGCTTCAGTAAGACACTTGAAAAGTACTATAAAATTTTCGAAGTAAATCAATCCAACAAAGATTGTAGCATATTCGCAATCGTGTGGTTTTCCTCGCTATTTACTTACATGGAATTATCGAATCAAATTTCGTTACTGATAAATCAATATTTATCTCTTTTAGCACAAAACACATCATTCTACTAAATTATGCATGAAGAAAATGCACTTAACCACTCTATATACATATCGTCTTCCGACGCTCGGGGAATACGACCGTTGCCGAACAGTGACGAAGATTTCTATGCGCATTATCACTTTGGGAGACCTGCACCCTAATTGCGTAACACACTATCAGTCACAATCTGAATCATTTTGAAGCCTATTGCTAATCCGTTGCTTCATAAGTTTGAAAAATGTGTCCGCTCAACAACGGAAATAACACAATGAATGTTGTTGAAGTGTCAAAATGAAAGCCATTCCTACTGTTAATGTGTTACGCAATTACCCCTCTTTACCTACTTCCCGGATGAGCTCCTTCAGAAAGGACACAAAAACAAAACAACCTGTATAATCAAGTTAGAGACCCTTTCACCTCCAAGCCGTCTTGTTTGTTCCAGAGAATAGGTATCTTACGTTATGATGGCAAGGCAATCTTATATAGTAGGTACAGTCACGAGCACAAATAAGTGTATAAGTACTTAGCAAAATTCAATGGCGATTGTCTCGTGGAATAATAATTGCAACTTTGAGAGCTTAACTATTTAATTACAGATACTATTAGGTACCTATGAAATAGGTCTTATCTCAAACTTCCAAAATACCTACTATGTTCGTAACAGCATAAATATAGAATCAATACTATACGAAAAATCACTTTTCCAAGTTGTTAAGTGTGGGTATACTTATTAGTGTTTGTGACTGTACCTAGTCCTATAGTGAACACTGGGCGAACTAATGCGAATTCCGTCTACTAGCGCCATCTCTTCCGTTTAGTGATCAAGTTAATTCACTTGGGGTCGTAGTTCTTTACAGTGATTGGTTGTTGCAAAATTATTATTCTATTCAGATTCTGTAGTATCAAATTCCGTTTAGAATTCTGGCTGATAACAATTGCTAGAGTGGTACAAGGATATTTTTGGGCCTGAATAATATTAACCAGGGGGCGTTGTTGGTAAACATTTGTGACAAAACAAGATGGCGTCGTTAGTTCCGATTTTGGCCACACGCCAAAATAATCTTGTAGCGTTGTATGTGTTGTTGTACTATATGTTTTCACATTATACACACTATATAGTACATACTAATTCCATGGTTGAATGTAGTGATAAAATAATGTGATAATGTTGTGATAATTACCTATATATAAAAGTACTCTGTGGTTGTGATGGAACCTTTTAGAACTGCTCCGTGGCTCAGACTTAATAAAATATTTTTATTTGGTCTGAGAAGAACTGATTGAGGTCAGATAAATGCTGAGTCATAGTGATTTAAAAATACCATCGATAGGGTAGGCAGTAGGAACCCAGTTCCTATAATTATAGTGTATCAGTCCGACGTATCACTCAGGAGTACGTAGGAACATAATTAACTATCATTTCAATGGAAAGATTATTAGGTATTCCATTTCATAACTAACACTACACGGCATTTGAGCTTCTGAACGCGTAAAAAAAAACATTGCATACTTTTATTATCATTTATTTAAGACATTTCTTTGGTTACACCATATACATGATCTTTACTACAGTTACAGACTGAATATGAAAAAAATATATACAGACGAATTGAGAACTTCCTTCTTTTATGAAGTTGGGTATACAGATGAGATGATGCTGGATTACAAAACGTAAAAAACTAGAACTTGGCCAGATATTTCTTGTTCATCGGAGGGGACATTGTACAAAAGTAATCGATGATGATACAGTAAGCAACTAAATGGCACGCCTAAATAGATATTGAAGGATTCGTAGTGTGAAAATAAATTATTTTTGACATTTAGATATCACGTTATTATTAAGACGTAAAATAGTACATTATCTAGATTTTGTGAACACATATACGAAGGGTTTTCTTTACCAAAATAGGTCGTAATTTAAACTTCTCACATCATAACTACAGGCAATTAATTCATTAAAATGTATAATTATAACTAAGTAATACATGGACAAATACAACACAATAATTCCACGCGACTAGTTTCGATATTCCTAACCTCTACCACTCGCGAACTTTCTTAAAACATCTAGATTATTATTGCTAGCTATTTCTGCTCTCATAATATTTACGAATTTTCTTCGTCTAAGTATTCGCTTAAGTTGTTTTTTAACGAATTTATATATAATTATATAAATGTTTAAGATTCTTATCACAATCGGTTGTCTGACGATTTTAACTTATTTATGAAATATATAAAATTTGATAACCACTCGGCACAAGAGCCTCTTCGATTTTGTAACATTTATTGTCAATGCTTCAAGTTATGAACACTGAGTAAGAATTCGATTGATTGGCAAAGCATATTATAAATAATATGCTTTGCCAAATATATATGTAATTAATATGTATAATATGTGTATACGTGTATGTGTAATATGTATGTATAGTTGTAATTAAATAATTTCAACTTTTACTTAAATGTATAATTAACCCGTCATTCGAGCACTATGCCGCGTGAGGGGGACAAGTGCCCCGCAGCAGACAATAAATCGAACAAATACTAAAATAATTCCTGAAGATCTCATAGAAGATAGATTTATATTGAGAACACGGAGAGCTAACCCATTCCGCCCTGTGGGCATTTCACTTGCGTAAAACGCAAGCCAACATTCCGGGCCTAGTTGCGCCCAATATACGCGCGTAAACGAGTTATTTGGTTATGCACTATCAATTAAAATTGTAACTTTCCCTTATTTTTAATGATATTTAAAATTACATGCATTAGGCCCAGATTTGAATGTTTTTTTTAAGTCGGCCGATAATAGAATAAGTGAGGTATATTATTACTATAAGCAAAGAATATAATATCGAACTTTTGATTACTAAGCGACTAGATAAACCACGCGAAGGCGCGGGACTGCGGCTTCATAAAGGCCTGATATACAATGATTTGCGTGAAGATGGATGAAGAAATTGGTCTTCCTCTCCAAGCCCAACGCTTCAACCGCGGTCCCGTGTTCCCTCGAGCTTAATGTATATAGGTACTAACATTTCTATTGACCAGCACTTTCTTCAGACTTTTTGCGAAAGCTCCAGTGCTCCAGCGTGAACAAACCATATTACTATTGATTGGATATCTTTCAAATGTCATTTGGTATTTAAGAGCGATTAATCCTATTTAAACTGGCTGATCATGCAAAAACGGTGATACATATACAATAATGCGCTAATTTGATTGTCAATAATAAATATTATTACATTTGTATGCTTTAAAAGCACGAAGGATAAACGATCAATGAACATACATATATTTCGAATTAAAAACTACGTTTAACCGTAATATAATTATTTACATTGGGCAAGTCCCATTTTGTATATTCAGACTTTTGAGTAATGTCTTTCATTGGGGTATTATACAGGGTCAAATTAATTTAGCTAGCGAAACTCTGCAGACTTGATTGGTATCGATATCTAAACATGATAAAACTAAAAGTTAATTAATTTGATGATTGTTTTGTGGGGTCATCGACCGCAGCTAGTGTAGTCATTAGAAAAATCAGTTTAAAAACAGTTTTTTTGTGTCAGCTTCAGACGTGATGAGTATCGATAACTAAACACGATAAAACAAAAGAAAACATATTTTTCCACTCATACTTCAAGTAACACTACTACCAGTAGACATTGACCCAAAAAAAGTTCAAATCGTTTTTTATTTATCGTGTTTAGATATCGATACCCATCACGTCTGCGGAGTTTCTCTAACTAATTTGAGCCTGTATAACAATTTATTATAATCCCAAATTTTATTTTAGATATAATTTATTAATCTTTTAAATCGAGAAAGTTGGTAATAAGCGTAACAATAAGTATGACATTTAACGTTACCTATAGGTACAATTAAAATTGCTTAGTAATACACTAATAACAATCGGTTTCCAAAAAGCTACAATAATCAACACTACAGTTAGGTAACAGGCTGCGAAACTCATGTTAACTTCTGTGAATGGGTGACTTAATAACAGCCACTCAAATCTGCCAGTCATTGACATGAGTTTAACAGCCTGTTACCAATTTTTTTTGTATGTGCTTTTCAGGAACCGGATGTAAATAAAGTAGCTAAAGGATTAATACGATTCTAGAATAATGACAAGAGATCTTTTTGAAACTTACTATTAAGGCGTAGCTAGCCTTTAGTTATATAACATAAGAATCATTCAGTCTATATCCACTAGTACTATAAAGCGATACAATGAAATTCATTGCCAAGATGGCTCCCTTGTGAATAGGTTTGACTAGAACAATGCATTGATTTATGAAGGTACAGTAATTTATTAACAACAAATTATCAACTACTCAGGTCACAATGGTATCTAATAGAGATTGGCTTTAATTTAATATTCAAATTAACAATAATAAACAAACAAAAAATTGGCTACATACGAAGAAAGAAAACATTAGCATTTATACATTACTTACATTTATTATATTTGATGCATTTTATTGCCTAAGATAACGAACCCTAACTTATCTAAGACTTCATAAAATATGTACGTTACATTTTTAGCAAAGACAATAACAATTACAACCTATACGATTGTACATTATTTCTTAAGGAGTGCGGAATTAACAAAGCTGTGATTTTAACTAATAAAAAGTATACGAACTTCATTAAGGCCTCCTCCTGGATAATATCAGTCACATTTTTGCGTTTTATTGAATGTATATCTGCACTTAAGGCGAGGTGATCCAGTTTCTAATATAGTGAGTGGTAATTTATAGACTAAGGATCAGATTAACTTAAATTGAAATTAAACGATAGATATTTGGTGGAGAAATATATTTTGAAGGTCGAGGCAAATTTTCTTTCGTCGTTTTAATAACATTAATAATATAAATCTTTATTGACATTATTTTGTAGTTACAGAGTGTTTGTTAATCTTGTCTCCTGTGCTAGTATTCACTTTATTACAGGAGACAGTGTCTTTTCCTTAGAAATATGACACGGAATTTATGCGGTACAGACCAAAACTAGTTTAAAAGCAAAATAAAAAGAAAAGTAAGTAGAAACAGTGAAAGATCCCCAAAAATGTAATAAAATATTTACAACAAATTTAGTCAAAGGTACCACACAGACAACCTCGCCTAAGTCGACATTTTGAACTTTTGATGAAATATTGCATGTTGTATAGTGACCTTATTGGTGATGTTCTTCAGAAAGGTCAGGTGCGTAGTTCTCGCACCCGGCGTGCGTGTATGATCAGATGTATGAACGTAAACGAGACAAAAGGAGTAGGTATGTAAGGATCGTAGCAGGTGGTTTTCTGTAGTTTCAGCCTACCCCCATGGGAAAGGCGTGAGTTTATATATGTATGCTGTAAAACTCCCTTTTTTCCGTCATCAAACGTATATCATAACACTGTAATCGACTAGCGAAACATATAGGTATATACTGATATACCTATATCTTTCGCTAGTCGATTATACTATGACTGCATAGTGGAGACAGTGCAGTTTCAAATTATATCTTCCATTTTACACCAATCATGAACACATGAACAGGGACAGTAACAATTAAAAAGATTTGATATTCTAATTTATCTATTAACATCTTTTTATTACGTCCGAACCTGTTGACCAAAATATTCGTGGGACGTACCGGAGATTAATTTGACTGTAGTAAAAAGATGCATTTTATGAAACAATCTCCTGCAGAGCACTAAACAACACATAACATAAAAGTACGATATTTTTTCCAAATGTTTTGGATTTTCATTTACTTTTCATAGCCATCGGGATGATTACAGATCCTAAGTGATACTTGTTTATTTTGTCTCTAAATAATATCTAGTAAAAGCTTATTGCTATCTTATTCACTATTTAATTGTATTTTAGAATGTATTCATACCATCCATAATTAAATACAGGCAGTCTGTGTTAGGTTACATTAAATGTATTTTTAGAGCCGATGCATTACAAACTCCATGCATGAACCATGTTTTTATTTTATATACAGTTGTTTACGCTCGTTTCTCATTAATTTTGCTTACTAATATACAATTTAAAGCTAAGCCATTTACGCTTATACGAGGTGAAAAGAAGATTTTCTAATAGGGCCCATCCTAAATACGGTAATCGGACTACCTCTAAACTTGGACTGCCTGTATTTTGTCAATGCCTAAGGACTTCCACATAGCAAAGTCAATATCTATTTTACACATTATTTACAATAGGACACGCATCTATTCCTATTCGTGCGAAATATTATCCCGATGTCTTAGTCGCGCAAACTTAATTTGGGAAATAATTCAACTAATTAATATCTACAGTGGGTCAACACTTTATAATTACTTACTTATCATCGCAATTTTTTGAATTAATCTGCCTTTAAGAGTAAACTTTAAACAAATAAGAATCTAAGACGTTAGTAACATCATTTAGAATTTGGGTGAGTAACGCGAAACGAACAGAGCGTGTCATCAGTGCTTTATAATCATAATTTCCGCCGAGGCATGAGGTCAAGTCGAAGTGCAGTCGCCTGCGCCGCTTTAAGGGCTGGCCACACCGCCAGCTAGCGAGCGAGCGAGCCGTACGAGCATCGTTTCATCTCTTTTCATACTTCGGTTCACACCGCGAACTATACAGCTAAGCTACGCTAACAAGGTTAACGAATAGCATCGCTGGCATCGTCGGATATTTCGTTCGCATCGTTTGTATCGCTGACGTAGCTTATCTCTTATCTCTGTAGTTCGGGGTGTGAACCGAAGTATGAAGAGGTAAAACGAAGCTTTTTTTTCTTTTTTTTTTTAAAAACGTTGCCCCACACTAGGAATTTCTCCTGTATTGTGGGTGCGTTTACAAACATTTAACTCACATACACAAACAGCCAGACCCGGAACAACTACTTGTAGGTCATACAAATATTTGTTCCGTGCGTGAATCGAACCCGTGACACGCAGCGCAGCAGTCAATCGCTTAACCACTGCGCCAACCGTGCCGTGCTCGCCCGGCTCGCTCGCTCGCTAGCTGGCGGTGTGGCCTGCGCTTTACCCGAGGCCGCCATGCGTCAGCGCCCGGGATCACGTGCCTACAATCATCTTACAGACTAGTAACGTCATTAAATATTTCAACAAATAACTTCAATCGATGCACAATTTTATATTAATATAAATAATGCTTATTTTAACTATTAGATGTTTCCTCTAAATTTTTCACAAATTATATATTTATTAAACTAATAAGATTATTGCCTGTTCTAAGGGTAGTCGTTGAAGTGAACACCGTCGTTTGATCATTTGTAATTATTGCTGTTCATCGATTTGATATAATGGATAAATGTGATCGAATCATAAACAGGTCCTTGGCGCATGATTTTTTTAATCCATTTAAAATATGTATATATCTTACTTGGCTACTATCGCAGGATTGTTAGGAGAGTTTTTCTTTGTTGCTGAAACGACCAGCGACTGCAACTGTTTTTTGTTGCACGTGCAACCGAACATTTCTCTCGCAAAATCACTAGGCTAAAGCACAAAAAGGTTCGGGGGTCTGTAGTCTCAGCAGACGCGACAAATGCCACAAGCAACTAGGGCTGAAGTCGAGCGCCGCTGTTCCGTTCATATGCGGTGTATGCTAAATCGCAACTTACCGGTTCTTAAAGTGAACAACCATTGCACAGCCGTTTACTGTTGCAGAGGCAACTATCTCCAGGCTACCGTAGCTTCTGACCTGTTGATTTTTCCCGGAAAATTAGTAGTCTAAGTTTAAACGCAGGATGGATAGCGCACGCGTCTGTACTAGACGTGAAAGGCGCCACGTCTGCGCACACGCAGCGACTGCCTTGACTGTACACTGTAGAGTCAATGCAGACACCGTGTACTGTGCTGGACAGTGTACAGCAACTCGTTGCTCAAGCGATAGTAGCCAAGAAGGCGTATATTATAGTTGTATCTTCGACCAAATTTTACCACTTTTGACAACAATTCCCAGTAAATTGAAACTTCATTAAGGTTGAATATATCTGGCACATAGCAAAATAGACCATGTCTTTTTATGACGCGCAAGTGTCGAACCCATTAGCGTGGTAAAGCAATTACGAGGTCGATTATACTTACAGACGATCATTTTAATTATTACTCAAAGGTGAAGGGTACCCAATTAATGCAGCCAATTTATGAAAATTGTTGTAAAAGTTATTTCATTTATAAATTCAACAACAATCCATACTAATAGGTATTATAAATTCGTAAGTAACTCTGTCTGTATGACACCTTTTCATGCCTTAACCACGCAACGGATTTCGATGTTGGCAAAGAGATAATTGGCATCCTGGGGAAGGACATAGGCTACTTTTTGTCCCGGTAGCACGTTACCGTTGGATAATTTCCGACATCCACGGGCAAAGCCGCGGGCAGAAGCTAGTTTTTAATATAATCGCAGAGGGTATAAGCTTATCTTTAGTGACTAATATGATCATCAATAAAGATTTTCTTTAATTTTAATTCGTATTAAATGACCATTGAATCATTCCTCATAAGTACCTATTTTCATTATTAATAACATAATAAGGCAGTTTCGGATGTAGGTTTATTGGATTATTTTTACTCGACTAAGACAAAGTAAATAATTTATTACACAATGATTATCACCAGCATTCTAGCTTACTTGCCAGCGGTTAATATAATAATATGCAACAGAAGCACGCAAACATGAACACTGAACAGTCGCCAGCCGCCAGAGTAATATATTGATGTTCAAATCAACCCTACGATATGCATTTAACATCTTTTTCTAAAAAATCACAATAATAAAATATCTTAATCTATTTTTGCGAAGCCCTGTTCGTAATAATTATAATATTCTATTAAGCAAAAATATATTTAAGGCTTTTCATCTTTAATAAGTAACCACTCTTAACGCTTCGAACAAAATTAAATTAAACATCAAATTTTAATAACAATATTGTACACGATTGGGCTAAATTATCCTACTTTACTGCGCTCCACAATTCAGATAATTATAATTAAAGGATTTTTTTAAATCTGCTCCTTGTACAAAGGTGCTAAAATTAATCTAGGTATGAACATCTGCAGCGAGGTTTTACAAATTCTTCAAACAAACGATTTGGACTAGGACTGAAGATATTTGTCTTACTGGACCCAAGAAGCAGGCACCCACAGAGGCTCAGACTGGACTCGCCATGCCGTCTTCAGAAGCTGCGACAGCGCGCTCGGCAGGTCATCATTCACAATTTCTTCATCAAACATGTATCCGTACAAGAAGTTGATGCGATTGGACGACCGCACGATGTCTGAGAACTCTTCTTCCTGTGAACATTAATGACTACTTAAGGAAACTGGGCAAAGAAGTGTGGGACAAATTAATATCCCCACCGAAATCGTGGAATCACGACGAAAGATCACCATTCCATGATCATAACTTTAGCTTCCAGTAACATCATAAAGGCAGATAGAAATCATTATATTATCATTATCATTTCCATCATCATAGCTGTACGTTTTGACTGTCCCTTTCAGCTTTTCAGTAGCAGCCCAGAGTCTGGATTTGTGCCCGGTTGCTGGCAATAGGCTCGTCCTAAATATAACTTAAACGACTTAAACTTTACTCAACTTAAGCGACTTAAACATAACTGGCGAAATGTGAGTGTACTATAGGTACACCGTGCACAGGTACACCTCTTCCATCATTTTTAACGTACTCCTTATCGCCGAGAGTTGAAAATCCAACAGTGCGCTTTTTTGTCGGCTGGGATGCGCTCCGTCGGATTCTCAATGGACGGCTCAATACCGAGAGTTGGAAATCAAGTGCGCGATAAAAAAAATCGTCGCGTTAAAAACTCGACTGTGCGTACGAGGGCTAACAGAATTTGGGTAAATTCCCCTTTGCTTATTTAATTGCGTTTATAGCTGCGCAGGATTCCATAGGTAACAAAATAGATAGGTATTTACACTCATAATTGGGTATAGAAGAGTGATAAATCGCATGTGACATATAAATTATAATGAGACAAAAAAATTGGATTTATTTTGTGAAAGATGACATGAATGAAAAGTGAGTGAATGATAACGTGACAGCTAACAGCGGAGAATGGTGGAAAACATTTTGCGCCAACTCCCAAGTAACATGAGACAAGGACAGACAGAAGGAGAATATTATTATATGACTTCATTCCTGGCCACAGTGGCCGCCAATTGGTGTACCACTAAGCTAACGATAGTTTGTGTGTCAAGCCCACCTAAACCTACATGGTGAACAAAAATTCCAGAGACCGGCATCACAAATATCGGCTTGTTACCAAGACGCTGCCGTCGAAAACCATTGAAAACGGTTATGGTCAAGTGGTCGGCGAAATGGAGCAAATATCAGAAGCTTGGAGGTGTTACTGTCAGTCAGTTTGAAGATCCGCAGTCGCTAACCTTTGCATCAACAGAACCAGAGAGTGATAAACTGGAAACAGACATCGTTGAGTGAGAGATCAGAGCTGCCATCAAGCATTTAAATAATGGAAAGGCTACGGGCTCTGATGCTATCCCAATCGAGACTATTCGAGCATTAGGAGAACATGGCGTTCATATTTTTCATACCATCTGCCATAATACATGGCTGGCAGGAAAATAGCCGTCGGAATGGGCTCTCACTCTTCACAAAAAGGGGTCCACAAAAAAGTGTAGCAACTACCGCCTTATTGCTCTGATTAACCACGCTAGCAAAATATTGATACACATTCTTAACGAATGACTGAAAGCACACCTGTCGCGAGAGATTGCGCAAGAACAAACTGGTTTTGTGAGAGGGAAGAAAACCCGGGAACAGATTTTCGTTGTTTCTCAGATTATCGAGAATTCAACAAGCCGACCTATATATGCTTTGTCGATTTCTCCAAAGCATTTAACTGTGAAATAGCCAATCTGGTGGATGACGCTACAAGGTGTGTGTGCATGGAAACACATTGTGCACCTTCTTAAAGAACTCTAGGAGGGAGGAACAGCATCAGTACGAACAGACGACCACATTTCGGATAGCTTCTATCCCAGTGCAGGTGTCCGCCAGGGATGTATTGTATCGCCACTCCAATTCAACACCTAAACACAGCTCATTATGTTATGAGCATGATGATGCATCCTCGACGACTGGACTGATGGTGTTGCGATTGGTGGCTACCAAATTGCCAACATAGGCTACGCTGATGCCACAACCTTGTTTGCGGCTAGTGCTGAGCACATGGAGGAACTAATCCTCAAGATGTAGCGCGTGACTCTTACGTTTGGGTTGTAGATTAATCGCAGCAAAACAAAGATGATAGTTGTAGACCGCAGCAACAACAATTCGCTCGACTTGACACAGAGTGAAACGGCAAATGGCTATCGACTAGAGGAGCAACGAACGACCAAAAAGAAATATGGAAGAATTGCAATATCATTAAATGCTAAAATCAGGCTTGTCCGTACACTCGTATTCCCCATATTTCTGTACACAGCTGAGACGTGAACACTACGAGAACTGTAAAAAAAAAAGTAGATGCTCTAGAAATATGGTGCTGGAGAAGAATGCTTGGGATCTATGGACAGAATTCCACACTAACGTCTCCATACTCCAAGAACTCGGCATCAAACAGCGTCAATCAGCACTAGATAGTCTCAAATACTGAAGTTCTTTGGTCTTGTCTCGACACGTAATAATGACTCCATAGAGCGTCTAGTGGTGCAGGGCTGTGTAGAGGGCTATAGGCCACGCGGGAGGTCAGCAATGAGGTGGACCGATCAAATTAAATCCGCGGTTGGAAGCCCCGTTAATTAATGCGCCTCACTGTCATAACATAACTAGATGGAGAGGGATCGTGAGGCGAGCTACGACTACAAATGCTATTTGGACACAATTCATCGTGACCACGACCACTCTGTCAAGAGCGAAGCGAAGATATAGAAGAGAACAAAAAATGTATAAAATTAACACATCTAAGTACCCATTAGATGGGAAATCCTATAATTTTAGCCAGCCTGATGAAATAAAATAAAAACAACTAACCGTGAAAGCTCGGGAGCATTCTTTGTCGAAGGTGGAGCGAGCGTTGGCTACTGTACGAGTCTCGACCAGTCGCTCCTGAGCGGGTGGTCTGATGAACACGATGTAGGGGCGCAGCCGTGGTGTGCGGAGCATCTTCAGCGCCTGCCAGTGGGGACTTAGCACGCACACGCGACCTAAAAACATTCATTGTTTTCATTTCATAATGTCATGTTCACATACAATACAATATAGTCCGATACAGAAACGAAACTCAGCGTAAACTTACGCTTCCATCTGTCACAATCAGTACTTAGCCGAGGTAAATCTACGCTAAGTTTCTTCTCTATACCTAAGGGTAATTACATGCCGAAGATGCTCGCGATCGCGGTCGCTATCTCGATACCTTGATGTCGATACTCGCAATTTCTACATGGCTGGCGGTGCGAATACGTCGGTTCAGTCGCACCTGAAAGCTCAGTTGCTCAGTCGTGTTTGTACTGTACCCTACCTAATACAGAAGAACATGTTGTCTCTTGATAGTGACATTGACGATAAAATCATATCAGCAAGCAGAAAATGGTGGCTACTTGCTAGTGCGTCAAAGCAGGTATATTAAAAATCAAATCAATTAGCATGTCCTTATCCATAATTCAATTTATAAAAGTATATAATCGAACCGAAGCGGCACGAGAGTGCAGCAGATATGATACGCTGAGGGGAATCGATTTGACCTCCTTTCTTATATCTATGGATTTAATAATAATAATAACCCCACCGCTGTATCTTTACGTTGACGTCGTGGTGGGGCTTGCGCGCCCCTGAAGTCTAGGTCTGTACTGGTAGAGTTTACTTTGCCGAAACAGGTCTAGGATGAGGAACCAGACCAAGAGAGATACAGAAACCCGCAGGGCAGCTTGTGGCGAGCTGTTGGGCAGTAGCGACCCCACGGACCCTATCTCCCGGGAGAAGTCTTGTTGCTCACCTCTGGCTTGCCTTTATTGGCTGGCTTGAGTGGAGATTCGCAAGAGCAAACGTGCTCGGAGGAAGTAAGGGGTTTTCCAATAGGGGCTTGACAACTTTGAATTCAATTTGTGAACGCACCCTTTCACTAATCATCGAACTGTAACTGTCTATTTATTCAGTAAAGTTAACATTTTCATCATGGTAAAGTACACGAACGAACAACGTCTGCAAATTATAAAAATTTACTACAGAAATTCGGAGTCGGTGACCGCTACTTTAAGAGCGTTAACTCCGATTTTCGGTCGTAATTCTCGCCTTAGTAGACAGGCAGTAACAAGTTTAGTGCAAACATTTGAGTCTACATATTCGTTGTGTGATATTGCCGTGCCAGTGAGACAAAGGGTTGGTCGAACTGTCGAAAATATCGCTGCCGTTGAAACGTCCGTAGCAAATGATCCAAATCAGTCAATTCCACGGCGTTCTCAAGAGTTGGGCATCGCCCAGACCACTTTATGGCGAATTTTGCGTAAGGATCTTGGTTTACACCCTTACAAGATCAAGCTGACTCAAGAAATGAAGCCGATGGACCATTTGAAGCGACGTACGTTCTCCGATTGGGCTCTGGAAAAGATGCGCCAAGATGATCAATTTCATCGCAAAATCATCTTCAGTGACGAAGCTGATTTTTGGCTCAATGGGTTCGTCAATCAGCAAAATATGCGTTATTGGTCGGGTGAAAATCCACATGTGCTTCATGTAACACCACTTCATCCACAAAAAATAACTGTTTGGTGCGGGTTGCATGCCGGCGGCGTCATAGGGCCATATTTTTTCGTCGACGATAATGATCGTCACGTTACTGTGAATGGTAATCGTTATCGCGCCATGATTACCGATTATTTTTGGCACGAATTGGAAGATATGGACTTGGACAACATGTGGTTTCAAGAGGACGGTGCCACAAGCCACACTGTACACGTTACAATCGATTTATTGAAGAGTAAGTTTGATGAGCGTGTTATCTCAAGAAATGGACCAGTCGATTGGCCGCCTCGTTCGTGCGATTTAACGCCTCTAGACATTTTTCTTTGGGGCTACGTCAAGTCATTGGTCTATGCCAACAAGCCGACGACATTGGAAGAGCTCAGAGCCAACATTGAACGCGAAATAGCAGCCGTTTCGGCCGAAATGTGTGGCCGAGTCATCGAAAATTGGGTCCAACGAATCGACCGCTGCAAACGTGCCCACGGTGGCCATATGAACGAAGTCGAGTTCCATTCATAAATGTTTTGATTGTACTTCAAACCGATAATAAAGTTTTTGAAATATCTCAAATGGTTTGCATTATATTTTGAAAAAAAGTTGTCAAGTCCTTATTGGAAAACCCTTTATTTCAGTAAATGCTGGTAGGGTTCTTGACTATCTTCCGGGCTCTGAGATTGTTCTGATAGCGGTGTGGCTCAAGCACCTCAGGAAGTGTTGCCCCCTTGCCGCTACGTCACTATGTGCTAGCGACGGTTTCCGGTAGGCCCATTATTTTGTGTGCAAGTCACCCCTTGCCATTTTATCCGTGTATATAATATAAAACATTGATCAGGCAGGGGTCATAGTCCTTCCATAGTTCTAGGTAACTAGTTCACTCTAGGCACCCAAACCCATAGTCCAATATCTTTTTTTTTCTATATCCTGCAATAGTCCAACATCAACCGGGGTTGTCCATGGGTGCACTTGCACAGTGCATACAGGGATAATCACCGGCTTGTGCTTCATTTCCTTTACTTATAGATTCTAACGGGCCTCTGAGAGTTGGCTTCGGCCCCTCGTGTGCCCAAAGGTCCGGGACCTTATGGTCCCGAGATACGCGAAAAGCTTAAAAATAATAATAATAATTGCATAGACACAACCTTGTAGCCAGGATTATCCATCAGCAACTTGCTCTCAAATACAGCCTTGTAGAATCGGAAGTGCCGTACTACAGGTATGTGCCCGACCCAGTTCTCGAAAATGGAAATATCACATTGTACTGGGATCGATCCATCATCACTGACAGGACTATTGTTGCCAATAAGCCTGATATAGTGGTGGTGGATCGATTAGAGCGGCGTGCAATGATTGTTGACATAACGGTCCCACATGACGGGAACCTCGTGAAAGCCGAGAAAGATAAACAAATCAAATATCTTGACTTGGCTCGCGAGGTTGTCGACATGTGGGATGTGGACTCAGCGATCATTGTACCGATAGTCGTGACAGCCAATGGGTTAATAGCCAAGAGCCTCGACCAACACCTGAGGAGGCTCTCGTTGGGCAGCTGGATCAAGGGCTTGATTCAGAAGGCGGTACTTTTGGACACGGCCCGCATTGTTAGGAGGTTTCTCTCTCTGGAGCCCTGAGCGCCGGTAGCTTGGACCCTGTTCCCGATACCGGTGGGCCACTATTTTTTATATTTTTAAATGTTTTTATATTTTTATATTCTAATATTTAAAAATATAATTTATATGTATATATATATGAAATAAAGGAAATAATAATAATAATCTTTATTGAAATAAGGTAAGAGTTACAAAACCTATGAAGCCTCTGAAACCCAAACTAGGTAAAAATCTGTATGTCAGATTTCAGCTCCTCCCAATTCATTACATTATATTTTTTTATACCAATTAAGATTTTTAATGAACATGATAATTTTGAGCATGCAGAAATTACAATAGTACTTTAGGGTATTGAAAATGTAGAGTGAAAGTAGTGTGTGGGTGTATGTGTGAGTGACCAATCACGAGCCAGATCACATCGATGGTTGCTGTCGACCGCGATGTAAAATCAGAATATTTTGTTTTCACGTAGGCATCGAGCTAAACCCCAAGCAGCCCGCGATGTATCGCAGTGAGGTACCCTTAGGCAAATGCACCTAGCTTCCGACGTTTCATAAGTGCCCATGTTGGTTTATGTGAAATAAAATATTTTGATTTTGATATGCGTGGGATCTATTAGCATTCATTTGTTTTTACATGGAGGTGACATGGAAGTAGCGAGCGAAACTACGATCACTAGGCATCTTCGGCATGTAGTTGCCCTTACCCTAATAGGCCACCTAGGTTGCCTATGATTTAGGCGTATGAGATGCCAGGCGGTCGTCATTACTTTGCAACGGCGCCACAGGTGCGGTGCCTAGCTTGCATCTAATATTAGATATTCGACAATCTGTGGTGCCGGTCCGGCGTCGCGGCGGTGCGGTTATGTACGACGACGCACCGTATGTCACTAATTTATAATTAAGTAGAATGACGCAGCCGTGGCTAAACAATAAGAGTCGCACGGGTCGACCTTCAAGGTTAAGCAAGGCTTGCCGAAGTCAGTCCGTGGATGGATGATCATCATACGGAGACCCCCCCTCCATGCTTCGGAAAGCTTGTTAAGCAGTTGGGCCCGGCTGTCATTCGTTGATGTTTGACAGTCTTTACAGGTAGTCTGAGATCCGAAAGCCTGACAAACAGTCTTGCCAAGGGGTATCGTGTTACCCAGTATCGTGTAGCTGGGTTGTGGAGGTCAGATACGCAGACGCATTCGATTAGATTGGAAGCCGATCCCAACATAGTTTGGAAGAGGCTAGGCAGATGATGATGACGTAGCCGCGCAACTCGAGCTCGCACCGCAACAACAACGAATCGTGTGCCTTCGGTCTTAATTGAGAACAAATAATATTTTCTACATTATTATGAACTTGATAAATAAATTCTGGTATTGAGTTGCATCCGGCTAAACTGGAAACCAACCAGATGAGAAAAGTTTCGCGGATCTAGGTTTTATCTCAAGGGGTGGCAAATATGTATCTGTGTGAGGAACGGCGGGAGGACTTATCAAGCCGTGAGAGCCTTTTTAAAAAACCTTCGGCACCTATTTTCTGTCACCTATTTTACCTATTTTCGATGACTACGACTTATCTACATAAGTATGTCTTAGTATACTGTATACAAAGTAAAAATACAGGTTATGAAATGACAAAACCCTACATGATGATGCGGATTTTGAGAGAGAGCGGAGAGAATTGTCGTTGCGGTATGTTGGTGCATTGGTTTGCGCGGAGCAGGACAGGTAAAGGTAACATTGTTTAGAGCCTATTGCCAAAGCTTTTACACCAGCGCCCTATGGACCAACTATACACAGCGGGCCTACAATGCTCTCAGAGTTCAATATAACTACGCCTTTAGGATTTTGATGCAGCTACCTCGTTTTGGTAGTGCTTCGGGCATGTTTGCCGACGCGAGGGTGGATGACTTGTATGCTATAATGCGCAAAAAGTCACTAATTCGCAGAATTCAAGGTGGTAGCAACGGAATCCTGAGGATGATTGCGGATCGACCAGTATCGCCAGTAGTGGGAAGGCTCATCAGGCTACTCGTCTTCTGATGAATTTAATGTTTTAATCATTTTTTTTTCTTTTTATTCTATTTGTCAAATTTTTACTTATATTTTGTTTCAATATAACTTGACATAATTTGTTCCAATTCGATTTATTCTTAATCAAGTTATTTTAAATCTAATCTTAATTCGTTAGACTAAGTTAGTAGCAACTTATGAAGGTAGTCCAATGACTACCTTCATAAGTTTTGGACTCAGTTTGGTTGAAGCCCGGGGAGGGGGGGCAACTGCATCCGTTGCCCCCCCCTGTATCCGCGCCTGAGAAAGTTTTAGGTAGACGATATGGACTTGACAAGCGGAAGTACTATAAATAGGGCATCCAATCCCACAGGTTATTTGTAATCTCGACATTTGTAGGATCGATGTTTTTGATATAGTGAGATCTCTATTTTTGCGGGATCCGATATACCGATATTGGATGCCCTAATTATAAATGACGTGATACTCGTATAAACAAAAAAAAAACAATTACTAATTTGTTACGAATTGGGTTCGCTTTTTCATAAGGCTTCCTTTAGATTGCGTGTTTCGTACGTGTAGATATAGGTACCCACTAGTATTCGACATTTCGTGATCAAGAAGTACTTACCAGAATTTACGATCGTCTCGACGCTCTCCGCCGAAGTTCCGTATAAGTTTCCCTTATATTCGCCATGCTCAATAAATTTCCCATCAGATATATCTTGCTCCATTTTTTCACGAGGAACAAACATGTAATCTTTACCGTTTTGCTCGCTCGATTTTTGAGGTCGAGACGTAACTGAAAAAGATTTGAAGAATAGTTATTCTTATTGCTCATATATAGCAACAAATATTAAGTCGCAAATTCGCTTGAAAACCGCTTAATGAATTAAATCTCTTGTGGTTGCAATGTTAGCAATTAGTATAGTTGCAATTGTCATTATTATTTATTAATAAGCTTATTTGGACTTACATGGTATGGGTGTGACATATTTTTCAGAATCAGTGGCGATAAGTCTTCTGCGCAATTCATTCCTGCCGACCCCGGGCGCACCTACCAACACGATTGGTCGGACCATCCCCGGCCGGGGGTATAACCGCGCTACCTCTTCGTACGTTGGTATCATTTCACGATCAAAATCATCATTCTCTGTAATGTCATATATAACCTTTTTCACTTTGGGTGTGGACTTGCAGGGCAGTAGTGCGGTGGCCGTCGGCGTTGGTGAGCATGGAGTTTTCGGAGCACAGTCCGAGTTTGTAACGGAGACACTGCAAAGAGCCGGCTTGTCTGTGCCGGGCATGCAAAATGGGTAAATGGTAATGATCATGACCTGACAGTGAAATGACACAACATGTATCTGTACAAAATGAATCGACAAGTTATATTATTCTTACTCAAAGGTATAATTGCACTTATGTAACATTCGCGATTGTAAAGTAGACACGAATACAATCTTTCTATAAAGAACTATAACGTACCTTCCAAGGTTTGAGGGTCCGTTTGTCTTTCATGAATGATGCGACCTTCTTGCAGTGCTCTTGACGGTATCAACCCTGCTCGCATTACTCTATCGCCTTCTCTTCGAGCTTGCCACCTAAACTCAGAATAGAAATAGTTAAAATCCGCTTATAATGGGAGGTCAAATATCAGTGGTTAAAAACTTGCCAATATGCGTCATCTTGGGACACTATGTGTAGTACGTCTCCTTTCTTAAAGTCCAGCCCCGCCTCCTTGCACGGTATATACGGATCTTCTGAAGAGTTATAATTGAAGAGAGCGCGAACTCTTACTTTACTCTCCCGTGAACCTCCTTTGCCAAAAGAAGGCACTAATTTGAAGGTGATAGTGCCCTCAGAACTTTGCTGTGTAATCAAAAGAATAAATTTTAGCTGTCTTTCATTTTGTGGGGATCAATAAATCTGCATATTAATTGAGGCTAATAATGACATACCAATATCGATAAAACGTCGGCAGGTGTTTTGTTTTCCACGCTGATACCGTTGACCTCGATAACTTCGTCCCCGGCGTGGATCAACCCCGATCTGTCAGCGGCGCCGCCGTGCATCACACGAGCTATCACAATTTTCCCGGTCTCTTCGTCCGTTTTAATGGTTGCACCCTATCGTACAGAATGAGTCTAAATTTGGATAGCTCCATGTTATCAAATTAAAGTTGATTTGTAAGTGCCATGATAATTGATAATTCCGTATTACACGGCATGTTCGTACCTACTCTTAATTTAGAAAAATACCTAGGTACTTTTTGTTAAAATGAACCTATTGGAAAAGTGGAGAATTTGATTCACATTTATGTTATAAGTACTAAGTTATAGAAATAAATTATAATAACAAGACACTATGCAAATTATCTAATACATATAGGTCAGGTTGATAATCAAGAATAATAAGCAAGATGTATTGTGTGAGGTAATAGTGTAACAAACAAAACATTGAAAATGATGTCGTACTGGACAACACAATACAAATTGCATCGGCATCTAGAGATAGCAGCTAATCATTCTTGAACTTGAAGACACGGTGAAAATGAAGAATAACAAATACAGAAGAACATCAAAAAGTCAAATAAAAAAATAGGTGAATGCGTATACGTACACTATGTGGAAAGGATTGAAAATAATATTGGAAGCATTCAAATGAGTAGCATAAGTACTTAACATGTATCAATACTTACCACTATTGGCTCTGCACTCTGTGCTCCACCCTTTTAATAAAAAAATAATTTCAATATACCCTAAATGATGACATGGTATTTTATTTAATAATATTACATAATGCTTAACACATACTGACACTGCATTATATAAAGATGATCCATGCATCTGCTTCACACTGTACTTAATATTAAAATAAATTCTTTACTTCTATGAAATTAGCAAACACTTTCACCTATATAAGATTTGAGTTAAAACTATTTTATTATTGCTGAATATCATGTTCATTTAACATATTTAGCTGCTATTTCTAAATGAATTTACTGGTGTTTGTCATAAAATCTGCTATTAAATTATAGAATATTCAATGCTAATTCTTACCAAAGGCTCATCACTTTTAACTAATTGAACAATTTTCACAGTTTCTTCTTCATCATCCAGTTCCGGTGGAATATCAGGAAGATGTGGGTAGTAATCTTTCTGAGCGACTGCATCATGAGTGCAGAGTATTGCCTGAGGAATATACAGCTTAATTTGTATAAATAAAATGAAAAGTCTATTATTACCTTCTTAAATTATAATTAGTAAAAAGTTTGCCCTCCTTTTTATCATATTGATATAAACCCATATAAACATGGTTTTAGAAAAAATGTCTTTTAAAATGAGGATCAAATTGAGGCATATCTACCATTCAATGCAATCTAAATAAGAATAGGATTGATCATTACAGCTGCCATCTTAACTTGAGCGGCTATGATTGATCATATGAATGGGGAAGTAAGCTTGTTTGGCCTGTTTTGATGCCTCGAGTTACGGCAGGGTCAGGCAAATTTTATGTATTTTTAACCTGTATAGATATGTATATTGCACTAAAACTATTGTAAATAAGAATTCACCAAAATCATTCACATTTACTCATATAATCTAGCATTGGTTGGGAAATTGTATTTCATCTGAAATATTAATAAAACAGAAAACTACTTACTTGAAAGTGTGGTTTCTGCAATAAGCTAAGGAGCTCTCCATATTCTTTTGAAACTGGTACTACACCATGGAGTAGCTCAAAAACTTCTATAGTCACTTGCATGGCATTAGATAGAAGAGGATAGAACTTATCATCTTTGCCTTTGGCCACTATTTTGTTATGTACTTGAACAAGGGCATGAAGCTGTTTTGATTGCAGCAGTTCAGTTAAAAATGCGACATCTTCTCCACCTGACTGTACTTCTTTCAATGATACAAGTAGGCGAGTGAGAGCTATGAAACAAACATTACATCATTTATTTTAAAAAATTGCATGAAAGTTGATAATGTTGGAATATAGCTGTCAGAATATCTTTAGGCCCACAAGAACTAAATACAAGGTATAATTGAAATAACTGAAAACCTGAAAAGAGGTCACTTTATGTATTTAGTGGGGAAAGCCTTTTGTTACAGTTTAACCAGGCTTCAGGCTGGCTAAAGTAGACTCGTCTTTCATGGAGTAGTGTTTAAAATCTATACTAATATAAATAAAGCTGAAGAGTTGTTTATTTGTTTGTTTGAACGCGCTAATCTCTGGAACTACCAGTCGGATTAGAAAAAATATTTTTGCATTTCATAGCCTAATTCTTGAGGAAGGCTGGCTATAGGCTATTTAAGATCACGCTATGACCGTTAGGAGCTGAGCAAAAAGAAAAAAAGTCAGCGAAAACTAAGTAATAGCGCGGACGGGCGATGCGATTGCGACGGAGTGGGTCAGGGGAACAAGAAATTTCACGTGGGCGAAGTCGGGATTTGAAGCTACTGTTACAATAAAATACTTCCCCAAATACTTCAACTACATGAAACGAAATTTAAATCTTGTATAAAACCCACACTATGCAGCCAAGCATATTATACGTTGAGGGATTACATCAGTGATAAAAGCTTTTGGCTCAACACTGATCCTTCTGCATATGGGCACTTAAACTAATTGATTAGCATTTGAAAATATTGTTGAAGCTGCTGAGGATTGTAAAAAAACTATCTTTGCATTGAATCATGCATTGCATTGTATCAACTCAATCTCTTAGTATTGTATAATGGCATAGCACTTGTATGAGTACTATGTACCTATTATAAAGCTACCATTTACTGGCTGTCTTTCATTGACTTGAATGTGGTCTGGCAGCTGAGAGTATGGCATTAGTTTTCATTGGGGCCAGAGTGCATGGGTAATTCAACAAGTAGGTGTTTAATGAGATTGTTTCAATAGAAATAATTATGATTGTTGAAAATATCTAATTTGATTGTGTCAGAAGGTTATTAAACAAACCCAACAGGAACATTACCATTGAACTGTTGGATTAGTCCCATTCATTCCATATCGTGACACAGATTTCATAATGGAACCAGACCCAGAAGTTGGGCATAGGAACTCCATACTATAGATATGGTATTGTTTACTACTGTAAATACTAGTACAGTACATTACATAACAATACTATCTTGACAATTCCACATACCTGGATCCCAGTGATCAGATGAAGAGTCCATAGTCACAAAGTTCCACTTCAGCTAGATAGTGAACCTTGGAAAATACAGACATTCAGCTATTACACCCTATTTCACATAGCTAACATCGCGTGCCAAATTAGGATTTATTATGTATAACCGCGCCCTAAGAAACTATGAGTTGAAGAAAAAAAACACTGAAAAACTTATTTTTCTGATTGTTAATTTAATTTCAACATCGAATTCATCTGCACGAATTGCTCCAACCGGTTTTTATATTTAAAAAACTGTGGGTTTGCCATTCGGTCGCAATATAACTTTTAGGGGTGCATGAAATGCTGAAAATCTATTTAATATAATTTTGTATCCCGGCTCATTTAAAGTCTAACTGTTTTAAGTATTATAATCAATGAAACCATGGAGAAATTTATGTTTTATTGCGATTATAAAAAATATTGAATTATCTAAACAGGACGAGCAGGCCTAGGTAAACTTGTAAAAGTAAGCTACACACAACACACATCTATGGCGTTTACGTACTGGAAATGGATTTGGAAACGTCAAATGAAAGAAAATCAATAACTTCAGAAAATAACATGCGTTCATGATTAATTTTATGATATTGTTTTAAAGTTTATACGACATATAAACAACAACAACATAATAATTTAGTAATTATTATGTTTTAATGTAATGCATTTTAGGCTAGTCCCTTAAATGTAGTTTTAGGTATAATAGGCGACCATGCTCAATCTGATCTGACTGATGTATGACTGACTGACTGTGACTGTCTTCTGCTGACGGACTCTTTAACTGAGCGTGTTACGTGATCCACGATTGACTGACTGACATCGAATATCTAGATATTTTGGTTTTTGTCTTCAATCATGCAGGACTGAGCGTGTATGGCATGCTGTCACTCACGCATCAGACACGGGTCAGTCAGTCGCACTGAACACTATGGCGGCCATTAGACGCTCAATCTGACTGATGTATGACTGACTGACTGTCCTCTGACGGACGCTTGACAGAGCGTGTAAGTACGTGATCACACGTGATTGACTGACTCACAGAACATATATACCCTGACGAAAACTGACTGACATCGAATATCAAGACATTTTGATTTTTTGTCTTCAATCATGCAGTCGCTAGGTCATGACTGAGCGTGTAATGGCTTGCTGTCATTCACGCATCAGTCACGCGTCAGTCAGTCGCACGGACTACAATATAATACAGGGTGTAAAGGGACAGCCCTCTGCAGACTGATGGGGTGATTTCAGTCTACCGTACTAAGATGACCAGTTCATGAAGTAATTTCAGGAACGTGATGGGAACCCAATAAACCTGATGTGAGTGTATTACCTCACACGCAATGAACCGTTACTGTTGCAAAACGCAGGTAGCGAAAGGCCAGCAGCGCGCTCGCACCACGTGATATTTTTCAACATCCATTGCTGATTTTTTTACTTCAGCTGTTTTCATTTACTTATATGGAGTGCTGCGTACAGAGCATGTAATTTTAGTCAGTGGGTCTTCTTAGGGGCGCAGTAGAAAGAGTTGCAGTATACGCTTAGGGCACTAAGAGTAGCAAAGAAAACAAAAAAAAATGTTGAATATATTTTATAGGACAGCAAATTTTTCAGAAAAATAATCGGATGTCTATCAATTTTATTGCAGTTTCGGGTTTACTTGGACCATATAAACCATTTAGGTTCTGAGAAGAATGGCCCTACGACGCGTCGCGGTCTTAGGGCCTCAGGGGCCTATTTAATAAACGCGACAATGGCAGGTGACAGATGACAATCCGACAATTTGACATATTTCTGTTTAATAAACAGTTTCTTTTGACAAGCGACAGGTGACAATTTGTCCGGAAAAACTTGTCAAATTTGTTTTATTAAACACTAAATTGTCATGACAGGTGGCATATTTATCGAATTGTCAGAAATTTTGGACAGGCACCCTCACCCAATGTCAAGGCGATTCGGCAGCTACATTAATACTTACGAATAATTTTATAAATGGCGTTAACGTCGTCGAGGGATAGCAGTAGTAGTGAAGATGAATATTTGATGCAAACTTAACGACGTCGCACTTAAACCAAGAATAAACTTTTCTTTCAATTTAAGTGATAGAATATTCCTAGAACGATTTCGAGAGTCAAAAACTACCGTCGAATACTTGATAAACATTTTTTTTTATAATACCCTCATGTTCTCTCATATGCATGTCTCGATATTGTATTGTGACAAAGTTGTCATTTATTAGGACAATTAAATAAGAGTATTTTTTTTTTAGAGACTCGTCAGGTAAAATCTGACAATTTCGCCTTTATTAAACGGAGTTTTAGTTGAACAATTTTGTCAGTATTGACCTGTCGCATTTTGACATAATTGTCATCTTTATTAAACGGCACTTGTCGCGACAATTCAATTTATTTGGCAAAAACTGACAAAATTGTCGGATTGTTACGTTTATTAAATAAGCCCCTGGTGGCACTGGTGTTTCTGACTGATTGCCTAGGCATTGCTTCAGTCTTGCTTCAATCCGCTGTCAAAGATCAATCAAATGATGTCAGTCAGACTAATGCGTCTAATGGCCGCCAATAAGTTTAGCGCTAAACGCATTTAAAGATTTATGGTGCAAGCGGGCTTTTAATCTAATCTAATAATAAAACAGACTGTAATGCTGTCTTCACACTATCTTCATACGCCTCGCGCGCGCCCGCGCCTGCCCGTACTTTGATTAACCATTACAAAAAACGTATGGTTAGGGCTTCACGCCCTTGCTCTAAGTTCACGCCAGAATATTCTTATTTGTGTTTCATTCCATTTTTGGGGTAAAAGTATGGAAGTAGTATGTACTTGGGTAAAATTTTGAAACAATCATCATCGACATCTATAATCGCAAAATCAGAGTGACAACACTGTAAAAAAAGTTTATAGATTGTTTTTCGGTTTTCGAGGATTCGTTCGTTGTGATTCGTTCAGATTCGTTGATAGTAGCGGCAGCGCCTGTAGGTAGCAGCAAATTTTGTTCGTGATCCATCTTCGTGATAGAATTACTGTAGAAGATTGACCAAGCAAGTTGGAGATTAAGAAAAGGTTAGTATTGCCGTCGCTTAATTTTGTCACAAAGGAATTTGACGTCGGAAATAATGGCGCTAGTTTGAGATCCTCCATGTAGTTTCATGAGCATGTACAGGTAGGTTGATGTAATAGGTGCCTATGCCAACAGTACTGTGTAAAAGTGTAAAGAAATCGATTGACCTTTAATGAAACGCCGATTGTTTACTTACTAACACTTTTTCTTATTGAAATTATGTTGTATTAGGGAAAACCTTGTCTACGTGTCTTCGAAGTATTTACTTTAACAAATAAAGATGTAGTGAATGTGACTTGTTGAGTAGGTACCTAGATCTTAAAATCGTTGATATTAAGTGATAAGGAGGATGGTTTTACTCGTTTTACTACATTGGAAACCAAAATAACGTCATCTCTAGAATTACATTTCCAATATTTTTTTAACTGTATGTAGTCTATTCAAACTTGTATCTTATTAGAAATACTTAGTTATGAAATAAAATCATTTGGGTAATTCTGTTTTTACCGAGTTCATTAAATTGGCTATAAATGGTAAACTTAAAAATTATATTTTGTAAATAAAAGTGTAAGCATACCAATATAAATTTAAAAATTGAATGAATGAAATATGTAATGATAGATAGTATATTTTGGTTATTTTGTGGTATTTCGAGTCTGTTTTAATTGTATTTTATTTAGCAAGCTATCCAACATTCAACCTAGGTGCTGTTTATATTTGCTGATGACAATATTTTTTATGCCGTTCTTAATATGTAACATAATCTTCAAAACAGTTTTCGTTGGACATAAATAACCCTTTTATCAAAATTTTTGATTGGTTATTAGAAGTTTCCACTATTTATGGCAAAAGTTATGAGAAAGGGGACATTTTTTTCAACTCTAGAAGTGCTTAATATCTGACCAACAAAAACAAAGTCCCTTTGAAACAATTTTTTTTAAAGCCCTATTGGTTTCCACTTGCTTATATGTACTGATTTACCATTGTACAGAATGCACCTTCTTTCTAAATTTCATCTATACTGGGCCAATAGTGTCCGAGTAAAATGGCTCTGACATGGATGTCATCTGCAAATATTTACTAATTTGAACCATACTGAGACCAATGCAGGTCCTGGGGTGCTAAGTGGGCGGGTAGGCTGCTTTCCACCAAGTTGTCTATGTAGTGGTTGGCTACTAACTAGTAAAAGAAAGTTCAGAACCAGACCATTGTCTATGAAATAGTTGACATGGGGAATGTAAACTTAAAAGTGTCTACTATTCACTGCACTCATGATCAAATATAGTGAAGGCCAAAATTCAGGTAAAAATACATATTGATTGCGTTAATATCACAATACTAGAATTTAAATTAGCAATAGATGCCTATTGATGTTACTGTGTATGAGCCATTTACTGATGACATTTAAATACTGAATACAATGGAATCATGATCAGAATATTAAATGAAATAAAATTAAGTGTTCCTTTTATAGCTATGATTGGCATTATAATAAATATATAATGTTACATGGTCTACAGGGTCAGATAGGCAGTCTCTCCATGTAAAATACTCGTATTCAGCTGCATCCGGTTGGACGGGAAGCTGATCCCAACTTTGTTGGGAAAAGGCTAGGCAGATGGATGGATAGGTCTTCAGGGTTTTCAAACACTGCACAGTTCATGTGATATTAGTATTATTAGGTACAATGCAAAAGTCTTTTAGATTTGAAAATGGTTGCTTTTTGGGTTCCGTACCCAAAGGGTTAAATGGGACCCTATTACTAAGACTCCGTTGTCCATCCGTCTGTCACCAGGCTGTATCTCATGAACCGTGATAGTTAGACAGTTGAAATTTTCACAGATGATGTATTTCTGTTGCCGCTATAACAACAAATACAAAAAAACAGAATAAAATAAATATTAAAGGGGCTCCCATACAACAGACATGATTTTTTTGCCGTTTTTATAAATAGTGATATGGAACCCTTCGTGCGCGAGTCCGACTCACACTTGGCCGGTTTTTCTTTTGTTCTCGTACTCAGGCTTTTAATTATTAGTTAAAGTGATGTAAACTTAGATTTCTAATTATGTCTGCAACTCTTGAGAAATGTTGTCAATCAGAATATACTTACTTTGAAAAAGAAAGAGCATTATTAGGCTATTTTGTTGTGTTATGACGCGAGAACGAAGCCATGGCACAGAAGGTCTGATGAAAGATGCATGTCTACATTGGTAACGTTGATATTGTTCAAAAGGTATCTATACTGACTTATATTTAAATTTTTTTTAGAGAAGAGATGCTTGATGCCGGTCACTCAATTGAACCATAAGCCGGGGCCGGCAGATCAGTTTTCGGCCTGCACCGAGGAGTCACAGCTCGAGCTCCACCTCCAGAGGCAGCTGGAGGATGATGTTGCGAGGTAACCAGCCCTTTGAATACTGTACATTATATTATTACTGAATATAACTAAGGCAATTATGACAACACCTTAATGAATGCCTAAATAAAAGTGTTCTGTTGGATTTTTAATGCTTAGCTCAGTGCTGAAATTTGAAACTCCAGAAGTGCGCTTTTATTTGAGTATTCATTTAGGAGATGCCTAGTGTTAGTGAAAACGGGCTTTTGTTGATATTCCACTTTTCAGCCTGTAAATGTCCACTTTTCTAACCTGGACCTCACGACTACCGCTAGTGGTTAGAAAACTTCAACATTTGGCCCTTATAATGATCACAGTTAACTATCGTTTGTTGCTGAGCAGAATGGAAAAGCCGCTGATTGTATGTCCTGCACAAATGGGACGCTAATGCCGCGTCAACGCTGCGTTAGTTTCGATACAATGCAATACATGAGCAATTCTATTTTTGTTATTCTATCATTTAAAAACAAGGCAACTTTATAGTATTTACTATTATTACATTTAAAATGTCTGATATACTGGGATGAGTTCTAGTAATGTTCAGTTTTGTTTACGTCATAAATCTTAGAAAGTCCTGTCTACATTTTATTCTTATTTATATCTCACAGAGTACGCACGAAGACGGTGATCCTATTGCCCACCACGCACATCGATAGTGATTACTTGGTATTATCTGTTTTATGTTTTTTTTTCTTATTTCATAGGCATAAACCTGCCTGTTTCTCGTCCTGGAATGCAACATCATAACTCGGATTATCATAATTTATCCCTGTCTTAGTAACCAATCCAAATTCCTACTTAGCTATCTTAATGATTGTAAGTTCGGTCTATTGACTAATTTAAGAGTGAGAGCATGAAAGTAGGCAATTAACTAGTAGAAAAAGTTTTCTTTATTTGACCAAATGAATAGGAGTATGACTAATTGTCTATGTGCTATGGAATATTTTCAGGAATGTACGATCGGTACGGTAGATGTTGAGACAACAATATTGCATTTGGTGTACCTGTCTAACCGAAATGCGCATTAAATTACCAGACCTTATTTATTAAATATAATCAAACAAATCAATTTAGCTTTCTCCGGTAAATGAAACTACCTATAACATTCATGTTACTAGGCAGTAATGCTACGGTTTCCTAGAAGAGCGGTGACCGCCACATGCGGCCGTAATGTCCAAATACAGAGCGTTTTTAACCGACTTCAAAAAAAGGAGGAGGTTCTCAATTCGACTGTATTTTTTTTTCTGTTTGTTCCCTTAGAACTTTTTCCTAGGTAAACCGAACTTGATAATTCTTTTTTTATTTGAACGCTGGTGTTTCTCATGTTGTCCCATATAAATTTGATCAAGCTTTGACTAGGAGTTTTTGAGTTATCCTTAATAATGCGTATTTTTTTACTAAGCATATATAAGAAAGACCACGCGCCCGCGCTGTCTCCCTCGCCGCATCGGGCGGGTCATTCATATAATACGGAGTAAAGGTTTTATGCAAAATGTAGCAAGCAGTTTTAAAATTATAATAATTACGTAAAATAAAAACTTTTTTTTTTTCGTGTCTATTGGTTCTGTATCAGCTCTAGGTACACCTCTTAAAATATTTCGTGTATGAATAGATACACCATAAATAGATGATGTTTTTATAACTTCCTGTCACTGTTATTTACATATCAAGTAGTGGTATATGAATTTGTGTGGGGCAGGTACCACTACTAAAAAGAGAAAAAAAAAACTTATACAAAAAAAAAACAAATTACTTCCAAAAAAAAACATTGAAAAGTGAAAAATAACTTTAATTTCGGAAATCGGTGGCAAAAAACTAAAATACAAAACCAAAGACACCGACTTCCGAAATTAAAGTTGTGTTTCACTTCTTAGTGTTATTTTTGGAAGTCGGTTGTTTTTTTTTTTCGTACTTAAAACAGTTTTGTTTTGGCACTTTAATGGCAAATAGTAGCGAAAATTAAAAAAAAATATCGTGATGTACCTTATAAATATGACGGACGGAAACACTCTTCTAGGAAGGAATCCGTAGCACTTAGTAGCGCTTTTACTGAAGAGATAATTCTGCTAAGCCAATATTCTCACACAATAGAGTGGTCAATCTGTATCTCGGGACTTACTCAGCCGATTGTGATGAATCATTCTTCAGTTTTAATTTCAAATCTGTCCAGCCGTTCTGTGATGCGGTAACAAACAGGTAGAAGGTAAAACAGACAAACAAATTCTAAAAGCGATTGATTGGTGTTCTATGTACCTCGTTTTTCCCGCCAATTATTGTGAAAATAATTCCAATGTACAGACTTTTTACCTTGACGATTTAATTTTAATATTTACATATTCTAGTTGTTTTTTTTTCTTTTATAACTTAGATTGTGGATTGGCTATTAAGATTGGGAGCTGGTGTCTAATTTATTTATTAATGAGATTATCACACGCTTTTTCGTAACATACTCATTACTAATAAATAACTTGTTTCGTGTCCTCGTAAAAACTGCATAAATACAGTATGTGTACTTATTGTGGTTCAAAATTTATTTTGTATATTTTGTGTTCTGTCAAATATAACCTGGCTATGGTGAGGCTATGTAATGTACTTTGTAGGGCTGCTTATATATTAACCATGCTTCATTATTACATTTACTTGTTACAGAATTTTTGACGAATCGATTTTTTCTGATCTTGAAGTGGTGTGTGGAAAATTAAAGATCCTGACTCATTCTTGCATTTTACGAGCACGCACAGATAAATTTTATCACCAACTACATAGATTTTTGCATGTGAACATTGAACGCAATACTTTTGATGAAATATATTCTTTCATAAGGTATGATGATCAGTTGGTATATTTATATGATTCTAGTTTTCTTTATGTAGTTTCTGGGCTACAGTAATGTTCAACAGGTGAATTTTGGAAATGGGACTTTAGGGTGAAGTCCTATACTTTTGATAATTTAAGCTAAATGGTTACAGAGCTCTATTTTGTTGAAAATTAAAGCAGCAATTTTTGTTTTCATGCTCATAACTAGATAAAAGCAATAATATAGCTGGGTAAAATTGTACAAGTTTTTTTTTCCGAAACATCGTTTTCGATTTGAGTTCTGAATTCAGTTGCACGGTTACTGATAGATGCCTGTACTGACTGGACCGGTCCCCTTAATCCGTGCGGTTCTTTCCTCCAAAGACCATTTCAGACACCAATCTACATGGTCCTCAAACATTATGTCCGAATTTTTGTATACACATTGACTTTGATGACTTTTATTTAAAAAATGACATGAGTATTTACTTGTAAAATATTATGTTATTTTAATTATTGTGAATGCGAGGACTATGTGGGTCATTGCTTTTTTTATTCTCTTAATTTGTTTTAATCATGATCTAGTTTGCAGTTTGAGTAATTTATACGGCCTACCCAAATGGCCTTTCTTTCGTATTGTTCGTCGAATCGTTGAGCTCCTTAAGAACTGAGTTGAGCTACACGATTACTGACTAATGCATGCACTGACTGGACAGGTCCTCTCAATCTGTGTGGTTCTTTCCTCAAAAGACCAGTTCAGACACAAATCTTCATGGTCTTCACATGATCTGATCAAGATTATGTCTGGACTTGAAAAGAGACTGTGACCTCTGAGTTTGTTTCGGCCTTTCTTCTCGAGAGTAGTCAGATAGGAAACACCGACCTCATCTAGTTTAAAAAATATGATTGACGTGTAAAAGTGTTTGTACAAACCTACTTACAGAAATAAATTATTTATCATTTGGCAAAACTAAGAGCTTACAAAACCCTATAAACACCATTTTCGTTTTCACCAATATCAAGCTCATGATTTTTCTGACTACTTAGCTCTACTGTTCTTAGATACGGATTCACTCTAAATTTCCCATTCAACAAAACAAATATCATCCTGTATAGCATTGATTGTATTTCAATAGTGTAGTGATCACACAAAGTATGCTTTGCATGTTTTAATCCATCAATATTTCTATAAATCACACTAAAACGACAGCCATAAAGCATTTTGTTTTCATACAGGATGTTGCCTCACAGCAAGTTTAAAAATAAATGCATTGTTTGTCTGGACCATTGTCGTCTCTAGATCGACCATACAACGGACTGAAAATCGTACTCCCACTTTGAAATTCCATTCCTATCAAAGAATGGTCGGGAGGATATTATTACTCTCAGCGCGATAATGGCTCCAACATGTGAAATACTTCCACTAACACTGATAAAATAATGATGTCTTTGGTAACATGGACTCTGCGATCACCAGATTAGATCAGTCATTGATATTTTTCAGTGGTGAGAAAAGAACTTATACATCCACTATTCGAGGGTAATTCCTGCACTGCAGGAAATTATCCGCTCAAAGTAAACAAAATTGAGCCTGCTATGCACCAATGTGTATGCTTTGTTATAAGATTTCATGCGTGCGTGCAATTAATGGAAAGTAATTTTGAAGTATCATTGAATAAAACTGCATACGGAAATAGGAGTCAGTCGCCATAATCAAGCATAAAAAATGAAGACAAACTCCAACTTGTATTACAAATTTACTACACAACTAGCAAAAGATTAATTAAAGAAAATAGGATATTTTATTTCTTTGCCTTTCCGGAGCAAAAAGTTAGATTGTAAAATCTCAGTATGTATGTTTTCACCGGTTCAAATTACTTATTTTTTAGGCTGCAGATGCACTACCTTTTAATTTTTTATTAAAATCCTAGTGCTACCGTGAGACACCTTGTATATGTGTAGTCCATAAAAATACTAAAATATTTACTTGAGCACTTATTAGAAAAAAAAACCTATTTCTAAACACAAGAACTGCCACTTTTGCTGTCGTTACTTACATTTCTGACTGCGCTTTAAATCTTGCTATAATATGCTTTCTTTTGACTACAATACGCTTATAGTTTCTCGTTACACTTCTTTTACTTTCTGGCTACAATATAATATCGTGGTAATAACAGGCTACCTACATGTAAAGAAAGGTTATTTTGTTACTTAAATAAAACTAAATTAAACAAGAATACACTGATCAGCACAATAAGGCTGTTTTGTGCGTTAAAAAATAGTTCGCCACATTCGCCATGGAAAAGAAACATTCTCAATCTTATATGTAAAATATAAATGCGATTGAAGAAATTTCCCAGAAACCTGCAGCAGTTAAGAGAAAATATGTATTGTCTTTCTTTAAATAAATGAGAAGATTGAGACGTCCAAAGTGCCGTCGGTGCTTGTACAGTGATTGTTTATATTATCTAGGTAAACAATGCTAATACAATCCTATTCTATTCATTTAACTAACCTAACCTATTCATTTCAATTCAATGCCTTGATGTCATTGAATTGACTCCATATACTAATATTTTTAGTAAAAGTCAGTTGTTACCAGATATTTTTTGAGGATCTCTGAACATTTAATTATTTACGAAGTATATCCTAGACCATTATATTGGTAAAGATTCCCTATATGATGTTCATATTCTATTGCAGTGATGTCTATACTGAATGCAACATTCAACATGAAGAAAAAGAGATAATTAAGTATCTACAACGCAATTTAAGTGTTACAAAACCTATCTCAGCTAAGCCTAACAAACCCAAGGAAGAAGGGGAAGAACCTGAGGTTTTTTCTACGCCGAAGTGCATTACTCCATACGTAGATAATGACGTCCAGAAAGTAATTCATTCTAGTCCAAGCACAGAGCTAACAAAAGAATACTATGCACTAGTTCCGATTGATGGAAATTTGCTTGAAAAGGAACTTATCGAGCAGGACGAACTCTCTAATGCATTTCAGTCCATTATAAAAGGTCAAGCAGAAGATACCAGTCAAGTAAAATATTTTCAACTCAATAAGCCAACTTCGCTATCCCTTAATTCTAGTCATTCTTCCAAAACAGTCAAACATTCCAGTAGTTGTGATATTTTGAATAACATTTGTCTAAAAGATAAAATCTCTCCAAAACACGATAGTAATCCAAACACAGTCGCTGATAACGACTTTAAAACTAATCAGACATTACCGTTAAGTGATACAACTGGACGTAATACTAGTAGGAACATAACTAAACCTAATTTTGGCGCTGATAAATCGTTGGATCCTCCATATTCGCCTGATAGTTTAATTACGGATGAACCCAGTTCTTCTTCAGATTATCTGTCAGCCGCATACGCTTGTTCTCCGGGCGTCCATTCGTCTGGTTTCCAACATCAAGTAAATGTTGAAAATATCACGTCCAGGATGGAAAACATTTACACCCTATCAGATTCAGGCTTGGAAGATACAGCAATGTTGGGTAGCGTCAATAGTCACAAGGACGTTACTTTAACAAATATGTCTTTATCTGAAAGCACGCTCCACGATTTCATTGCTGACGATGCAAGCATCTCTGCAATATCCATGCCTAGTTCGTTAGCAGAAAAAAATCACATACCGAGATCAAAACAGAGTGGCACATCTTCTGAAAAAGATTGTAATGGCCAAAATACCATTACAGAACTGTGTGGCAAATCGCTTAAAGAAGAAAAACAGAGGCAAAACGAAGAAATTGTAATATTAGAGTCGTCTTCCCTATCTTCAGAAACGGGTTCTTGGGAGTCGGTATACCCACCTAAATTAATAGAAAAAGAAATTTGTGAAAAATTTTTACTCAATGAGCGCCGGCAATGTTCGGACTCACCCGGTTTAGTTCAAAATGCTCCCTTCAAATCAACGGCCTGTTTCATAGATGCCTCTAGCTTAGTTGATGAAGAAGAGACCATCAAATTTCAAACAACTGACAACGCGGCTCCCTCTAACGTTAAGTTAGATATTTTACCCGCACCAAGTCAACCGGTACCCTGTTCCACTATTAAACCTGACAACAGTCCAATCGATTGGTCGGAAAGTAACGACAATGAAGATTCCTTGGAACAAGCAGAAAAAAAAGACCCTGATTCGATACAAAAAGATTTATCACCTACTATTTTTGAAATGACTCCTATTACAGAAGATTCCTTGTGCACAAATGCATTTGAAAATGCGACGCAAGCAGAACTAGGTGCAGAAGTCGACGACAGTGCTAACTACATGTCTGACAAAGAAAGATCTCTTCGAGTTAGTGCTGTTTTCATGTCCAATACTCCAAATAATTCAATATTATCACTAAAAACCTATAAACAGTACGAGTCAGAAGACAGCGAAAGTAATAATACCATTGTAGATTCCGACAGTTTTACAATGAAGCAAAGAAAAGGCAGCAATTCTCCACCTATTCTGTCAGGAGGGGTGTCGGTCGAGGATCACTTACCTCAAGTAGGCAGTAGTCATGAAAGTAGCCCATTACCAAAATTTAAGCTGGAAAACACACCTATTGTAACTGGCGCTTATTTACCACAGCCAACGGAGCACAGTCAAGGAAAACCAAGGACAAGTTCTGCTTCAGCTTGGGTGGTTGATATGTCCAGTGTTCCAAAAACAGATGATAGTAATATAGCAAACTCTAAAGCTTCCGATGAGGTGGTAAACGAAAAAAAGAATATATTTTCAATGTATATAGATCTAGGTGACAAATCAACATTAAAAGACATGCCTACCAGATTATCTTCTTCCATGAATACAAAAAAGAATTCTGTTAGTGTTGAAAATAAGTCAACCCTGCGGAATTCTAAAACTACAGCAAATACTACCGAACGTACTGTGAAAGAAAATGATTCTAGTGTTTCTATTTTTGAGAGATATGAATCTTTGTGCAACGATCCTAATATTAGTATTTCAGAAATAATTGCAATCCCGGAGAAGCATGAAGCTATTCCAGAAATTTTAGAAGATTCTTTTGCAGATCTTACACCCAAAGCAAACCAGTCGCGAGCGAAAAAAAGTGTGGACAAAATGTCCTCGAATAAAGAATTTCCTGAACAAGAAGCTTCAACTGATGAAGCCAAAGATCTTTTCGTAAAACTGTCAGACTTAGATAAGCCAGTGCAAAAAACGGAAACGTTGATCTCAATCGACGAAAACAGAGTTGATGTACGCATGACAAGATCCATTCCTGACTGGGGTGAACAAGCATTTTCTACCAACACTAGATCAATTGAAGTTATTACATCCTTTCATTCAGAAAATGCGCTAAGTTTGAATAGATTATTTCCCCATTTGAGAAACGAATTCAGTAGAAGCATGCCTGGTTCGTTGTCAAGCAGAACACGATCTCCTTTGAGATTAGGAGCATCTATTACCCTTGGGGATGCCGATGAGCAAGTGTCGGATATGTCTGAAATAAGCAGCATGCAGAGCAGCAACTGTCGCTCGGGATTTGGTAAGTTTTACTTAAATAAAATACTGTAATTAAAAGTATCTATACTTTTAGCCTCCATTGATCAGTTTCAGTCAGTAATCGGTCCCCTGCATCCAGTTTACCACTGCTGCCGTCTATTACTTACTTGTATCAAATTGAAATGTATTTATTGATCTGGTACAATAGGCAGCAAAAAACTAACCCCTAAATATTACCGTAGGAAACAGTACAACAGATAGTCAGACGTCGAGTTTAATAGAAAACTGTACGTCACGTCTTGGTCAAGATTTACTAAGAATGTTCCTGGAAGAAATAGCACCTGATGTCATTGTGGAAGTGTCAGGGAAACGATTTAAAGCACATAAGTGTATTTTATCATCCAGGTATAGTATTTGGTTTTCCCACGTAGGTATGTGCTCGAATGTGTCCATTTTTGCTTGAAATCTTTAATTCAATAATAAGAAAAATAAATAATGTACCTTTCTAGTTCGAAATGTCCTAATATAAACTAGCACCCTAATTGTGTAACACATTATCTTCATAATCTGAATCATTTTGAAGCCTCAGCTAATCCATTGCTTCATATTTTCGAAAAATTTGTCTGCTCAACAACGTAAAAAACGCAATGAATGTTGCCGAACTGTCAAAATGAAAGCTATTCCTACTCTTAGTGTGTTACGCAATTAACCCGCCGTATATCCCTGTACGTAGTTAAAAGTTTTTAACTATTGTATTAATTGAAGATGAAACACATATTTATTAGGAAATCATATTATTGAAACAACCAATTGAAACCGTGCACCTAGCTTAACGTTTCATTGCCCATGTAGGTTTATGTGAAATATATTTTTTTGATTTTATTTTTGTTTATTGAAATGTTATTAACGATACGTGAGCGAACGCGAATGCACTGTCTCTTATTATCGCGACTGTCAAAGCGAAGCGACCTACCATTTGGATTTTTCTGTAATTAGAATAATCTATAATACCTTCCCTGATATTAATTTCTTTCTTTTTTAGGTGTCAGTATTTTGCCGGTATTTTGAGCGGCGGCTGGGTTGAAAGCTTGGGCAACGTCATAGTACTTCCACCGTGAGTATGTCAATAATTACCATGGCCTGCTACTTCAGGACTTCGATTTGAACCCCTTTTTAAATTAGCATTGCTGACAGTCACCACGCTGCCTGGGCTTACTAATTAATAGTTAATTCATTATATATGTGACTCCCAGAGGTGGACCGAATATTGTTAGCTAATGACCTAAACATGAACGTGGCAGAAGCTATAAGTAAACATATCTTTTACCAGTGCCTTTTGCTGCATTCATGATATGCACGCAGAAGTTTTGCGTAGGTGTATATTAATTAAAACTGTGTGTTGCAAAGTTAAAACAATGTTAACCCATTCAATGTGTTTTAAGGTTTTCATACAATGTGGTTTATTTCGCACTGTGTCACATTTACTCTGGGCTCGCCACCATCCCAGATTCTGTGAGCATCGTAGAATTGGCCACGATCGCCGATATGTTGGGCTTAGAAGGGTTAAAGGAAGCCATCATGTTTACGCTTAAAGCTAAATATTGCCATCATTTCCATAAGGTATAATATTAAAAATTTATTTTTATAATGAAATTTTATATTTTCGCTCGCTTTTTACTAAATTGCCACTTGTATTCTAATCGCATATTATGTTTGGGTAACAGGCAGTTAACCCAAGTCCAATTAAAGGTAATCTGATATTATATTTTATTTTAATATTCCAGCCATGTGAAGTGTGCATAGTTGGAGTTTTAGAATGTTTCCCACTGTCTGCCGTGTATGGTTTGGATGATTTATATCACAAATGTATCAAATGGATTACAAAACATTTCTCTAAAGTTTGGCCAACTAAAGCATTTGCCACGTTGCCTACGGATCTCTTAGATAAGTGCTACCAGCATCATACCGTCAATCTAACCATTGATAATGTAGTAGAAACAGTATATGGGTGCGGCATCGCTGGTAAGTTTTTTATACATACAGTACTTATTGTATTTTATTTTGTTGTTTAATGTTATAACTCAAGTGATTGTTCTTTATAGCGGCGTCCTTACAAAACAGCAGATGGTCCGAAGGCGTGGCGCGCATGTGTCGGAGGCTTATAAATGTAGCAGCGCACTTCGCAGCTCCCAAGCTGGTTGCGGTGTACAAAACCATTCCTCCTTTACCTATCGAGAGTCCTCACGCTGCGAAGCAAGCCCTGGACGATTTTCTCGCCGCTGCGATAGAATGGGCACCTCCCGAAGTGGTCTGTTGTGCTTATGGTTACCTCTCAACGTTTGTAAAAGAATTACGTAACAGTCACTACTCGAAACCTGATTTGATCAGCAATAGCACTGATTTCCGCAAAATTTTGGGCACCGGTAGCCTACTGTACACGCACGCATGCACTTGGCGCATGCAATGTGAAGGCGCCTTGGTGCGAGCGTCGCCTCGAGTTGTTACTACACAAGCTTTTAAGGAGTTACCGTCTGATTTACGGAAAAGATTACGTGAACTCGGTTGTATTAAGTATGGCGCGCATGCTTTGCCCCTTGCTTCTCCTACACATCAGCCAGAGAGAAAAATGAATACCAGGACAGTCAAGAGCAAACCTACAATATCATCGGTTCGCAGTGTAGATATAGCGCATGTGCGCGCTTCATTTGTACCTTACACACCGAAACCTTTGGTTCCGGTCGGTTCTGTCGATACTCTTAAAAGCAACAGCGGTCTCCGTGAATGTAAAAAACCGTTTATCTCTTCTCAAACACCGAAAGTACGAACAACGAAAGCGCAAGAGGAACGTGCAAAATTTAATAAAACAAAGAAAACGAAATCTCAGGAATTGGTGAATAGTAAATCGAGTGTGTCCCGACCTCTGTGGCACGAGAAAACCACGGCGAGATATTTAGAACCGTTACACAAAGATAAGAAAACGGCAGTTGTGAATAAACACTTGCCGAAGATTGAATCTTCGAGTGAGTCGTCGCGTAACTCAAGCCCTGTACATTTGCGAAACTTAAGGTCGAGCCCGCAGAAGGGTCGGCGGGGGGTGGCGGCCGGTGGGAGCGTATCGCAGGATAGCCTCGCCACCAGCTCGCGGCCGCGCACCGCGGAGCCCAGCACGGACTCGCTCAGCGAGTCACAGACCAGCAACAGATACGCTACTTACACGAAGCAGAAGCATACCAAAGGCTCCGCCGAATGTAAGTACTACTTTCATCATAATAGTGTCGCTTCTTGATTTTTATAATGTCATACTAAACTATGATATTGTGTATTTTTACTGTTATTTAAGTCGACATTGTGGGTGCTGGACACAAATCCTTGCTGCCATTGTGTTTTCGATCCACGTGAAGTAATTTTTCTGTGCTACGCAAATTTGGGAATTATAATGTACCAAAACTTATTACAGCTATAAAAATCATGAAAAGTGTAGAACCAGTCCATGTCTCGGTAACAGAAAATAAAATGAAGACGAAGATACCTGTATATTTAAACCAAGGACCAAAATACAAGGGCCTGGACAGTCGGAATTCAAGAGACCAGCAAAAGTGGAGTAGTCTTGCCCCCAGAACGAACGGAACGAATAACAGGTCAACTGAGCGCAAACTGCCGGGATCTTTGATGAACGCTACAAAGTCAAGCTCGGCGAAGATGGTTCCCAAGGTGAGTTTGGTTTATTTTGTCGCCAATCAATTCTGTCCCACTCCTAGGCAAAGGCTTCCTTCCACTGCTTACATCCCTCGCGATCCCGCGCTTTCCCCGAATCACAGAGTTCACGGAATCTATCCAGTTGGTGCCGCCATCTCCTTCGTGGCCCGTCGCGGGCTCGAGTTACTGTCTCGGGCCGCTCTGCGCTATATGCGCCTGCAGTTTTTATGGCAAGCGGCAGATTTTTGAGTTAAGACATTGACAATACAAATGTTGTAAAGTACGAATTCCAACGGCGCAGCGCGTTGTTGCAGAAGCGCGCGCACGCGTTGCAGGCGATTGCGTCCGCCCGCCTGCTAAAATCCGCTGAAACCTAGGCGACTAGACTAAAGCGACCAATAGCGATAGTGTGGTCGTTCATATAAATACTGGTTGATAGACCCGCCGTATTCCCGATTTGATACGCACCAGCTCATTGTGTGTTTTGCGCTTTAACCAATTACTTGACCACAGGTAGTGAAAGAGACAGAAACACCATGTAAGAGCAATATGTCGAGGAGCCAGAGGTCCCACCCCAGCAGGCATCCGTCTCATCAAGATGAGAAGGAATCCTCATCCCTTGTGGAGTCCGAGACACCCAGGAACAATATGTCGAAGAGTCAACGAAGTGCGCATCCGCACTCTAGCAAACAGCAACCTCAAGATAAAGAGTCATCGTACGTGGAGACAGGGACGCACAAGAACATATCAAAGAGCCAGCGAAGCGCCCACGCCAACAAGCCACAGCCTCACAAAGACGAGAAAGAGTCCCCCTCCCTCAAAGAAATTCCCGTCATGGAACGTTCCGGAACATTCCTAAAAGACGAACCCACTTTCGGCGACATCATCAACTTAGATATATCACAATAAACATCTTCAGTCGAATTAGTAAATAGTAGAATATATCAAGTAGTGTCTCTATTTTATAATCAAAGCACTTAATGTATATTTTGCCTCAGTAACTGTTTTTAGAGTAGTTCCTGTTTAAAATGTTTGGGTGCCACGGTATGATTACAGGCACATTGGACATTTCGTCTCTGTCCCTAGTATGCCAACGCAACTTACGCATCGGCGATGTCACTAGTAAAGCAGATGTCCTGAGGCGGCGGTAACCATTTATCACCAGGTGGGCCGTCCGGCATGATTGCCATCCAATACCTAACATAAAAAATCGCTGTATTTTTTTATTCTCTCATTGTCTCAGCTCTTTATTGACTAACTTATTCATTATGCTTTGAATGTATAAGATTCTATTATTGATAGATAATTTCTCTTGTAACTAACTTGTGAGTAGCACTGTTGGCATTTGACTGTGGTCTGGGCTCGAAACATATCGGCGGTGAATACGGCGTTTGCTCCTCTCTGTACTCAGTAAGTACGTCAATCGCTAGTTACTTCTATTAAAATGTTATACTAAATGTGTAGTGCTAGAGTCGCCTATTGAACGCTATTGGTGACATCTGACGACAGTGTAAACTTTACATAGTATTTTTAAGCTACAATGGGCGTTTCGAAGATTCCAGAAGAGTAGATACCCATTGCAAGCCTCTTGACGCGGATTTACATTAGACCTCCGGTGAACCCCTACCAAGATGATCAGTGCAAAATAAAAGGTCTGTTTTCAGGCTTCATCAGGTACTGAAATACTTGTAAGGATTTAATACTTGGACACATAAAAGAACAGGAAGGAAATGCAGGAAATAATACTTGAAAATAGTGGCAAGCTTTACAATAATAACAATCAAGGTAGGTTGATGAGTATCTTGCATATTCTTATATATTTTAAAATATTCATCCTTATTGCCTGAGCATATACGAAGTTATTTCCATTCGGATGATAAACTTGTACTCTGAACGTAACTCACGCCTATTTTGCTCAATTCCGCAGTATAGGAAGATAACGCATCAATATTATACTTATTTTTGATACATTTTTGTTAATACTCTTTATTTTATGCAAGTTTCTTAAAGGCTTGCATTTTATAACGAAATAGCTATAATGGTGCCGATTCTCTTGTCACAAAATACTCTAAACTAGACTAAAAATCACCAAAATTTTGTTTATTCCTGTCAATCGACGATTTCCCATTCTGAAATAGACTAAAGTGTCACAACTTAACTATATTTTAGTTTGACAGCTTATAGATGGCACTGAGTTAGTAATTTAGTAAAAATTGCAATTTTGCTATTCTCAATTTGACGGTTTTCATCTAAAATTTTGATTGTCGAACTAAATCTCATTATTTTTAATAGCGATTAAAAAGGTGTGGAATAAAATTGGTTGTCATGAACTAATTTTAACCACAACACCTCGACTTCAGGTGCAAAAACGATGGTCAAATAACATTTTTCTTGCGCCAAATTATTTTTAAATTTAAAGATATTTTTTTGCAGATATAGCTTTAGGATTATCATACTCAAAAGTAACGAATTTTAGTGATAGTTTCGTTATTTAGTTCGGCGTACAATAGAATCGGCACCAATATAAGTTTAAATAACTAATCTGCGAAAGAATTTGTAATTTTTTTGCTAAGATTGAAGTGATTGATTTTGACACGCCCTGGCTAATGATACTCTAAGCAGAAATCCATGCAATGCCACAAAAATAATCGCCACATGTATATTTTCATTTCTAATGAGTGTTATGCACAATACAATGAAAATATAAACAAACGATCGAGTGGCGTGGACTTGAATGGAAGTGCTGCTGCTATCTGCTGGCTGTCACGTTAATTGAATAATACATACCTACTTGCTCTTTGTTTTAACTACTGCTATATAAAATAATGCACTTCCTATTTTCTATTCACAGTCGTACAATGAGGACATCAGTGTTTTTTCTGAGAGACTTGGATATTATCGAAAAGGGCCATCATTCATTGATTGTTTTCTCAGATATCATATTAAACAACAACAGATCCATCATCGCTTGTGAAGTGTAAGTTGAATTAATAATAATAATAATAAGACACAACTTCAGCATTTGACACCTCTTAAAACCTACGAGTTTTTAAGAAAAAAGAGTCCAATTTTTTTAACACTTTCGCCTCTTTGTATATGTACACGGTCAGGCTAAACTGACGCTGATTTGCCTCTTCAGATTGGCCCCTCAGTGTATGGCAGGCTTAATAAATTATGTCAGGTCTGTAGATTTTCTCCGAAGGAGTAGGCATAGCTATAATCATGGTATAATAATATACTTCACCAGGTATAGCATTCCGAGACACAGGGTAACACAAGCCTACGTCATCACCGCTGTGTTACCAGTAGTGTGTAATAATAACTCCCCAAGCGCTTTTATTACCTGTGGGAATCCGATAAAACAATGAGGTTTTAACTAACAATTACGTTGGTATATGTTTAAATTGAATTGTTTCATTTGATTAGAAAAACGAAACGACAATTTAAATGCTATAAATATATTTTTTTACAGAATGGTGACTGAAAATGTTTCCATAATTCGTGTTTTGTTGTAATAAAGTGGCAACTGGATAGTGACGTAAGCATGTGTCACTCCCGGAATGCCAGACCTTGTTTATTTAGACCATGGCTATAATAAGGTAGTCAACTGCTGTCTTATAAATGATTCTCTTGCGAACAATATTATTTTAAGCAGCTACCGGATTTGGGAATAAAATCAATGGCAAAATAAAACATAACTGACATAATGTGGGTGCACTAAAGGTACACCTCTGCCTAACCCTTCGGGTTTACAAGCGTGATGTTATGATATCAATGACAAAACGTGGTGCACGGCGTGGACTGCCCTATAATAATAATCATTATTCAAAATTTAAAAAAACCAAGTAGTAGTTAGTATGATAAAATTATTCTCAAAAATTTTGAAATCGTCATCTCTCTGTTATCTAAACAATAGTCCTGCCTGGACTATGATGTTTGGATAGTGGCGAGATTGCCCTATATCCAATTAAAGATAATCTGACGTTTTCTTTTTTTTACTTTGCAGTATTTTTAAGTCTGCATAGTTGGAGTTTTAGAATGTTTCCCACTGTCTGCCGTTTATGGTTTGGATGATTTATATGACAAATGTGTTAAATGGATTACAAAGCACTTCTAAGTTTGGGCAACTCAAGCAAGAAGCTGGACAGTCGGAATTAAAGAGACCAGAACAAGTAGGGCAGGCTTGCCCCCCCCAGGACGAACGCAACGAACAACAGGTCCAATAAGCGCAATGTGCCGGGATCTGTGCTGAACGCTACAAAGTCAAGCTCGGCGAAGATGGTTCCCAAGGTGGGTTTGGTTTATTTTTATTTTCTTGCCAGCCTATTCTGCCCCACTCCTGGGCAAAGGCTTCCCCCTATTCCTTACATCTCTCGCGATCCCACGCTTGTTCCTTCTAGTTTTCACGGAATCTATCCAGTTGATGCCGCCATCTCCTTCGTCGCCCGCCGCGAGCCTGACTCACTGTATCGGTGCGCTCTGCGTAATTTGTTTGTGCGGATTTAATTTGACGTCGTGTTTCGTTTCGGGTCCAGATGATGCCTGCTTCAGGTTTGCCTGGCATATTATTATTATTTCAATTCGTATGATTTCGGTTTTACCATGCATTTATTATCCGTTTACTTAACAGGTTCCTGCGCTTCGATGTTTTTGAGCACCGACAACATCAACAGACAGCCTCCTTCGTTCGTAAAGAAATCATCTTCGTTAGTACCTATGTATTATGCCAATAATTTATAATCTAAGTTTGTTTTGTAAACAAAGGGTCACACAGATTTAAAAAAGTCTTCTAAATTAATATTAATTTAAAAAAAAAAACGGTTTAGGTGTAAAATATTATAAGATACTGGTTTCAGCGCAGGGGTTCTAAACATTTTTCAGTTTAGTTCGACATAATGTGATTTTCACTCGTTTTCTCCCTCTGATCCAACTGTCTTTCCTTGATATATTTCTGTTTTATACATTAATAAGTTACATGTGCCAAGCTCATAATTAAAAAATTACGCTTCGTTTTTGCTTCGCCACAGTCGAATAAAAACTCAGTTGTTCTAGCTGTGAAAACTTTTTTTCCAGTGTCTCAACGTTTATAAATAAAGGGTATAAACTTAGTGCCACTATTTCAATAATCTTGATGTCCTAGTATATTCTGTAATTATTCAAGTTACCGAGGCCGTTATTTAAGTTTCCGGGTATGTGTATATAAATCTTGTTATCCCTAGGCAAGTTGTTAAAATCCATTTTACCTTATACTCTAGAACTCGAGACAGTTTATTTACAATGACACATTTCCTAGGAGTTGTATATAATATTATGGTAACGGCAATGGAGGCAAGTAAAGAGTTTTATAAGAATATAGGTAGGCTAACTTGGTGTGCGCGACAACATTTTGACGCGTGCTCATTTTTAGTCCGTATGAAGACAGTGCTGGTGCTGGTGCTTGCGCTCTGCGGTGACGCGTCACTCTTCACGAGTGCCAGCACTGTAAGAACGCTAGTGTTCAATCACACTTGAAATGTATAGAAGGTAGATTTAGGGAATAATTTAATATTAACTTGTGTACTTGTATTGTAATTCAAAGTATAGCCTTGTTGAATAATTTGATCTTTGTGCAACAAATAAACTTCCCTTTGACACCACAGAAATAAAAAAGTTGCTTTTTGTTGAAATATACGAAAAATAACTTAATTTTTAATTTTTAGAAATTGCTAGTATCATGACTACATTAAATCTGACATTCTACACATTCGTGTGCAAATACACGTCATTATATATTCCCCTATAGTATTTCTATCTATTAGTGTATTATGTAAATTAAGTTATATAAACCTCACCTGTATGTACTTACTGCTTTACTGTCTACTCGTAAAATGCTTAAATGTCTAGCTGGATCTAGTACATATGAAATAGAAGTAGTGATTATTAAGATAAAAATTTTGTTGCCATTTTAATTATACTAAATATATTGTAGACTCTAGTAGTAATAATTTCTGTCACTTCTTCTTCTTGTTCTTTCTGTCTGTTCACTGTCTTTTTCATTAAAAAGTAAATTATAATGTATTTTATAAAATAATCAATTATGATTTATTGTGAATTGCATGTCAAATATTATTTTATCATATATTTCAATAAGTATACAATGTACTTAAACAATTATATTTAATTTAATGTATTCTTAATAGTTCTTTTCCGTAACACCTCCCAGCTCAGTATTAAGTATATTATAAGACTTCCCTCCGAAAAATGTGAAAAGAGTAAAATAATATATCTTATTTAATTTTTACGATATTTTGTTATAAGTACTAATATATGTAAGGAACTGCTTAGTATTTCCTAACTGTAAAGATGTCTTACAATATTTATTTATATATGCATAGGTGGAACAACAAACTCCACCATGAGGGAAAATACCTTTCATAATCATAAATATTAGGAATACCACTGATAGGTGATTAATTTTATTTTCACAAGGAAGAAAAAGCTGCGTTCATTTAAGTTCATTATATTGACTGCCGTCACTGCACCAGAAAAAACACCTGCGGAGAGGCAAAAAGTATTAATTTCATTTTAACTGTCATTTTCTTCTTCCAATAGGAAAAGAATACATTTGCAAAAATAGCCATTCACTAGGTGCTATAGTTTTTGGGCCAAAAAAGACGTAGTCCGCCTAATTCCGATACTATGAGACTAAATCTATGCGCATGCGCAGGTGCCAGGATTCACATGATGATACGACATTGTTTTGGTCAGTCAGTATCAATAATGGGCCTATAGGACTCGGAAAAAGAGCAACCTTTTAGAAAACTACGGGCAACATTTAAGGTATTTTCCGTCCACGTGGCGTTCGTTCATTTCACACTATTCTGATAAACAAGTGCTTAATAAAATATAAGTGTAGGTAGGTGGAGATCCAACTGTAGGATACTGTAGTATGTATGTAGGCATTTTAAAATGATACAGCAACATCACTTTCAATTTTATACCTATATAATCTTACCTTAATTATATACATATATGTAAATAGGTTTTAAGTTTTTTTTAATAATGATTGTGATAAAATGTATTGTTTCGGTAATTTTACTTTTATAAAGTACGGTCCAGTGGTCTCATTATTAGTCGTTTTAGGAAGGAAAATGTATAATACGCCTACTTTAAAGGAAATTGTGTCTTTAAAGCTGAATGTAACAAACTGCAGCTATCAGTATATCAAACCTCATATCTCATACGTAGTGCTCTCGTGTATATTTAAATAAGACTATTTCGAAAAAAAGCTGCTTTATGATATTGGTAAAGTGCCTAATCCCCTTAGTTCGCCCAGTGAGTCCGCATTAAAAGATAAAAATACCCCATTTTTCTACTAAAGTAATCAATTAACTTTGTTGTGTTATTAATTAGGTACCTCTTACATTTTTCTTTTCACCTTTCATTATAATTACAACAGCTGAAAATCGTTAGTGTTATTTATTATACAGTATGGCAATTAAAAGAAGGGACATACTTTAAGGAAATGTAAGTATTGCGCTTTTGTATGAAACAGCATTTTTTTTTTCGTATTTCGTAGTTGGTCCCATAGTAAAATATGTTCATTTTCATGTATACTACCTTAGAGTATGGCCCTTCTGTTAGCTGCCATGCTGCTTTAGATGGTGGGACCACGGAAAATGGTTTTATTTATTTATGAAGATGTATTTATAGGAAGGTATTTAATATCAGTAGAACCTTATTAGGTAATACTGCACAATATAAATGTGTTAGTGATATGCTAGCTGTATTTTTTTTTTAATTACTAAGAATAAAATATGTTTTTACTTGGGTTTACTCTAAAAATGATCTCATTGATGCACAGTATTCAATAATTTTGTTGGTTTTTATCAGCACCAGGCCATCTGCCGCTGCAATATTTATAGGCAATATTAGTTTTTTTTTATTGACTCTTTTATTTCTATACTAGGACTTGTTTCAGTGTCCAAATAGCGTTAATTGTTATAATTTATTGTAAATATTTTATTTTACGTACATAACATAGGTTTACATTTCATTACACATTTCTATCACAAAGTGCACCGTTTGTATAAATTCTAAGTCTGTAAACTTCTAGATTTTAATCATGAATATATTTATTATTGTAATTGTTGATGAAAAATGTTATTTTAGGAAAAAAAGTAATGAAGTTAATAAACATGTGCAATGCCATTTTGTTATTTTATTTTTAAAATGCCTATTCAAGCTACTAGTAACGACTAATTTGCAAGGCCTTTTGAGATTAACTGGCTGAACTTTACACACGTGTTAGGTACCGGTACATAATAAGTACAAAACAAAAGAAAACACGATTTTCCTAATGTCTTTATTTCTAGTCCTACATAATATTTCTGATGTACTTAGGAATTTACATTTAAAATTGCTATATCTTGCCAAATTGATTAACTGTATGACAGTAGTTGGAAAGCCAAAGCACGTCCATCCGTCATATTAGCCCGTAAACACGAGGCGACACTTCATTACGACGTACGAACAGAATTGTCCAACCACCAGTCCCACGGCAACGTCGGGACCAGATAGTTACACTTACAACCGTGGAAACGAAGGGAATTATTAAATACGGTAAGCCACACGTCAGTGGTAACCAGTATAATGGCCTCTTATTCTATTGAAACTCTGAACTAGCCACGTGAGGCCAGCTCAAGATTAAAGAGTTGCCTCTAACGAGCGCGAGCGGCCTACTGCACTCTTTAATGATTGCAATCGCAACCTTTTTCTGTAAAGCTCCATTTACACTGCAAGTTTATTGTCTTTAGCATATAAAATGGAAGCAACAATTGACTGGTATCGTTTAAACTACTCGTACAACTGTTGCTCATTACGGGTAAGTTACCGTTCAAAATAAAATTGGTATTGGTATAGGTACCTAAACAGCATGTACTTACAGTACAACTATTTTCTTAATGTCTTTCGGGAATCTTCGCATTTTTGAATACAAACGAATGCTAATTTCCATGTCCATCAATTATTAGATTTATCGTGTATAATAATTTGAATTCGGAACTAAGTACAGCACAACTATTTTCTTAATGTCCCTCGGCAAACTTCGTGTTTCGTCAGTTTCCTCCCATTTTTAAAATAAATTACATTAAGTTAAAAGAGTATTAACAAGTCTATATACTTCCAAGTCTATTGAGAGCATCCGGTCTACACCAAGTGCAAAGGGGAACTGATAGAAATCGACGACTGACGAAACACGAAGTTAGCCCAGGGGCATTAAGAAAACAGTTGTACTGTACTTTATTGTGTTGTTACGTCAAAACAAAACAACAATAAAGTAAACAAGTAGTAGTTTGCTTGTTGAAAGCAAAATATAAACAAAAGTAGTCATAAATTAAGTCTTTTATTTCAGAAAACGATACAATATAGCATAATAATAGTACAATATAACAACAATACCATACGGAAATTTAAATGTTTTCTATTGTTTCATTTTACAAAAAAAAAGAGAAACTATGAATCAAACTCTCGATCTACTTAGTAAAGGCCTATTGAAATTTCGATTGTGTTCAAGTGGTTAATATGCATTATCATTTTATTTATTAGTCTTTAATGCTCATATTTATTTTTAATATGTTTATTAACACAATAACTTCGTGAATTTCAATTTACGTTATTCACGTTTTAATAAATGTTTTTAAGGATAAGTTTTCATTTGATATCCTTTCCAATTATAGTGTAGTACATAATGGAAAATAGGTGCCTGTCATATATTTACGCTTCGGTGTTCTGTACAGTCGATGTTAAAGAGTTTGATCTTATCTAGATGATGTAGATACATTAAATATAAATAAAACATGTCCATTGGCAATCATTATAAAATACCACCACAAATGAATTAAAGAGTGAAATTCTTCTAAATATACTGACACAAAACTACGATTAAATGTGCTATGAAAGTTGACATGTTGACGCCTATTATATTATCGAATAGTAGCCGTGGGGTTTACACAACAGAGCCACGGTTGTACCAATTTATTAACTCGAACAATCCTCACTTCGCACTTGATTCTCAGACCGACGCTAGCTGAGCTTCATAACATTCAACCTACAATATGCGTACCTCACTGAATCATCAGTTCTTAGCATAACGAAATAAATATTAGAGTACATCAACAACGAGTTAAAAGTTGCGTATTATACCTATAATAAGATAAATGTAAAGCTCAGCTAAGGCCAGACCAAGCCATATTGTTAACAAAATGGTTTTATAAAAGCGAGTTCCTATCCTCACTGTTTGTCACTCCCGTTGTGCACTTAAAATAAATAAACTTAATATTCGTTGTAACAAAATTATTTTTATGGTTTAAAACAGAATGTATTACCAAAATTATATGACAGCTAGCAGACCGAGTTTAGAAAATATGCTACCCAAACCCACTGTGTAGAAAATGGTAGATAACATTAGCAGGGATTCTCGACACTGTTTATAACATAATAACGTTTACCTAGGGTTATTAAGTTTTCAAATTGAGTAAGTGTATAAATTTCTACAGAAATTTTAAGAACTCATAAAATAACCCAATACTTATGCACTTACAATACGAACATTTCAAAAGCCATAATTGTATATAAGTTAAAAAATAATTACGAGACATTTTCACTCAATTTTTACACGAAAATACACAATAAGTATATGAACCTGATATTTTACGCTATGTTTTCCACTTAACACGTCATAACATTAATTCCTAAGTATTCAAGGCTGGATATTGTAAGTATGACAACAACTACATACCAAAACACGATGACTTAACGTTCTATAATTATAATATTTGTATTATTTTAGGCGTATAGCACACTGAAACCAGTATATGTAAATGCGAGCACGGTAATAGGTCACGCAGTGCGTTTTAGCACTTATGAGTTCGGCATGCCAATGTGCGGTGCGTCAATGGTTCTGGTTTCAGTGTGTATAGTGCTATAGACAAATTATGCGCTAATACAAATAAATGGCCGATCTTCTGTAAGCTCGGGGTCCGGAATATAAAGTAAACGTTTAGTGTGTCGTCACGAATAACATACGCTAAACATTTAATTATTTATAAATAATAATAGTAACAACATTTTTATTTTGCACAGCGCAATGGTTATTTGAAGTATGATTGATTCCACACTGATTGATTTGCCATAAGCCAATAATTATATTCACGTTAACACTGTTTAATTTACTTATGTTATTTACTCATGCACGAAGACACAGGCTAAAAAAACCGAAACAAACGATTACCCTTAATAAATCGTAGTAACCGATAAAGTTCTGTTTTTAATAGGTTATTCTTAACTCTTTGTCCTCAGGTGCTATTTTCTAACTTTCTTTATATTTTTACAGAAATTTAGTCAAACATAATATTATATTGAGTATTTTACTAAATTGAAGAAATAATCAACAGCTGCATTCCTAATTACGATGAACATTGTCATAAGACGTTGTGGTCTGTACACTGTACAACAGTGTTGTAGACGATGATGAGATCATTTGCTGACCACAGATTTTACAACAGCAATTAGGTAGGTATAGGGTATTCTCTATGGAAGTTAATATTTTGAGAAGAATTTTTAAGTAAGAGATGGCTTTTAAGCCTCTCCAATTTAGTGTAATGCTCTATGTTAATACTCTATGCACCAAACTACAGTTCCAAAACCCATAAAACATTTCTGAATACTGTAAAAATCTTCTCTACTACATAAATCTATGTGTAAGTACCTAAGGCAATGAAGGGTAGCTGACACCAGTCCAATTGGAAGAAATGATGGCACTTTATGTAGTTCACATTAGCCACGCGTCCACTTTATGGCTTCACAAAGCAGTGTCAACTTTAGCTTATCCGTTAACACATAGGTATTTAATAATTCAGAGACCATTGATGACTCTTCGACCACACGTCGTCACCTGGGGCTATGTGCCTGACGTTCAATACGACTTAGTCAACTGAATCCACCATTACCTCATTATTTTTACACAAAAGCTGTAAATTGTAATTTTTTCACAGAATGTGTACAATATTACACTAATGTTATAATCATATTATCAATCATCAATTTAGTATAAATGCCGACAAGCACACTTGGCAAGCCGCATCTAGTAACTCGTGTTTTCTTGATAATTGTTGGTAATTTGCCAAAGTAATTATTCTGCACTCTTAATGGCAAATATTAATTAAAACGACGATGAACATTATAATATAGAAGATCGCATGCGCCTTACTATATAAATATCACGTTTAATATGTTTAAGATAATATCCAAGTTTTATCAAGAAAAATAGTTACATCTTTATAATTAGTAAATAAACTACGCAAAATAAAATATCTATAATATATATAATATTCTATTGACCAATCTACTGCCCTGACATCTTACCACTGTTTATAAAAATGCTTTATTATAATATACATACTGATAACACCTTGCTTATCTCAGGATTGGGTTGATCTGACTTTGTGAGTATGAGCCGATCGGAATCAACCTGATTACAGTGAATGGTGACATCAGAAACAAGAATACTTAATGCTGCAATGAACTAGATGATATGATGAGCGTCACAAACTAGATGATATCGGTAACAGCATTATGTTAAACGTAATACAAGCAGTTCTACTTATAATGAAATAACATGTCAATTGCTAACTTCTATTGTAAGTTGCATAAATGGTAGAGATAGTGATATTGTATGTTAGTTAACAACAATCTAAAAATGATGTTAAGCCTTAAGGGTAGGTTTTAACAATTAAAATATAGAATTCCCCATAAGAATTCTAAGGTATTGTACAGCGACTCGCTAAATCTAATCAAAACGGCATTCTGTCTGTATCGACTTCAAACAATTGACAGAAATACAATGATGTTGTAAATATTGTGTGATTATTTAGTAAACTTTATTTAGCGCATCATTCTGCAAGCAATCTTAAGCGTCTATCTCACAATAAAGTAACTATAAGGCCCGGTCTCCAATATAAAAAAGCTGTTGCGCAGTAGCGCGCGCTCGTAAAGACAATTGTCTACGTTTCTTTGTCATAACAACCTGGCCGTGCCAGGCAGGGCAATGATTGGTTTTGGAAACATGTAAATAATTCTTAAGATCCGGTGTCTACGTATAGCTTCGGAAGAATGGCTTGGCATAAATACTAGAGTATTTCAAAGAGGTAATATTAAGAAAGTTCTTACATAATATACTTTTGAGAAAGTGAATGACCTTGTTTATTTAAAAGGAGTTTGTTATTTTTTTTCTCGAGAATGCTATTAAATTAATAAACAACTAACAGGAACACATTGGTTGCCTTGGAATTGGATAAAACACTTTATTAACAAATAACAAACATTCTAACAAACTATTTAAAATGGAAACAGTGGTTTGATAAAAGTTGACATTTCAAAAACCAGTAGTTAGTCTTGGCGAATCTAGTGGATTTTAATTAAATGTGTGATCGTATAAAAATCATAAAAAGAGGAGTTTTAGTTTAAGAAGTTAGTTAAATAATGAGGATTACACTGATTAAGTCGTCGAATTATTAAAGGAACACAAGTACGGCATGACGGAAGCTTTGGAGAGGTCGCTATAAAAAAAATAAGCTGCCTTGTGCGAGAGGGATGCATCGGGAGCGGTGTAACAGCGGTATCTGAGAGGCGATGTCAAGGTCACCGCGGGGTTTAGTAGACCATTCACATGAGGAACTTGCCGATGATGATGCCGAGGATTGCCATGCCGACAGCGGTCAGCACCCAGGGCATGAGCGTGATCTGTGCGTTCTTCTCGGGCCCGTACGAGTGCGGGGTGCGGGCCGCGCGACCGTCGCCGCCCGCCGTTTGGCGCAGGCGCATCAGCTCCTCCTGCAACACAATACCCAGTTATACACCCGACTGCTTCTACGTTCACACAAACATATTCGAAGGCTGAATAATCGCTATCGCTACTGCATTATTATACAGTCACGTGATTTCACATGAGCTTAATAGCTAACAACCGCAATGCAACAGGATTCATGCAATTTTAACGTAGACGTGTCTGTGCTTACTCATAACGTTGACGTTAGATAATTCATCATATTTACAGAACTACTTCAAAGTCTATGTGACATTGCGATGGATCCTATCAGTTTATATTGAAAGGGTTTTCTTAAAAAACAATATTTGAAACAAAGTTCATAATTTTGAAAAGGTTTTATTTATTTAATTTAAAAGTGCTACTATAATTTTATTATTTATTTTATACTGTACGCCAGTATATGGTGTTATCGCACAACTCGATTTCTTTCAGAAATTATGAAGGAGAGAGAACAGTGAGTTTTTACTGTACTGACTGCTTCATTATTTGGGCGGATGCTTCAAAGACCTTTAGAATAACTAAGAATTTAAGGAATTCTAGTTTTAAGGGATAGTTATAAATAATACAAATTCTAGCGACTATTTTGCCTCACTTTATTTTGGTACCTTTTTAATTTCTAAATCCCTTTGCGGCTACTAAACGGCTAGCTAGCTACATCAGATATTTTTTTCAGAATTGAATCTTGTATCTATGTAATATGGATATTAAAACAGTTTTAAAACCAAAGTTTATCGGCATAGGTTTCAATAACATAAGTAAGCAGATCTGTATACTCCATGTTTTACAAATTGATTCGATTTGAATTGTGGAAGCCTTCGTCTTAATAAGACAAAACCCAAACGATTTATTCGTTTGCGGTTTTCCAAATATTCCCTTCATCTTCTTCTTCATCTAAGCCTTAATAAATTCAAATCTTTTATAAAGCGGAAACTATGCTAGAAAGCCTATTATATTGTGAAAGACTATATTGAGGACAAAAAGGCTTGGGATTGAGCTGCTCCAATAAATTTACACAGTGAATGTTAATTTTTGATTTCTTTTTGATAACTATATTATTTTAATTATTGTGAATTTGAGGACTATGCGGGTCATTGTTTTAGTTTTAATCATGGTCTGGCAGTTTAAGTAGTTTATGCGGCTTACCCAAATGTCCCTTCTTTGGCATTGTTCGTCGAATCGTTGAGCTCCAAGTTCTCAGTTGAGCTGCACGGTTACTGACAAATGCGTGCACTGACTGGACAGGCCTACTTAATCTGTGTGGTTCTTTCCTCTAAATATCATTTCAGACACTAATCTACATGGACTTCACATGATTTAACCAAGGTTATGCCTGGACTTTAAAAGAGACTGGGACCTCTGGATTTGCTTCGGCGTTTTTTTTCTCAGAGTAGTCAGATAGGAAACGCGAAATCATTACGCGAAAATCATTTATTATTATCATTTATGAAAACGGATATCTGAGTCTTTCCACAATTATCGTTGAACAAATTTGTGCCCTACAAGAGGCAGAATACTATACTCCTAGTTCAAATCAATAAAACAATAGTCGAGACTTTCGCATTACTCTCCTGAGAGCATGTTCAGATAACGAGATTTTCGCGCGTAATACTGGACGCAGCAAGACCAAAGTATCCGCACTGCCAAAGCACTGGATACGCGAGAGAAACGTATGCAAGTGAACGGAATAAATTTACCTCCTAAGTCGATATTGATGAACGTTACTAAGTGCTGTGGCTAGATATTAGGTCTTTACCTATGAAATTGCCGTTCTGCAGTACTGGCCATTTCAAATCAAAATAATTTTTGTTTGGCTATGAATTCTAATTTCAAATTAATTTTATTTTAAAAACATGGTTTTTTTTTTCTAAAAGTAGTCATTTCTTTATTGATTAGTGTTACATTTTCATCGCATTTCAATCTTTTTCGTCATCATGGATACGTTAAAAATTCGAGTAATTATGGAATATGAGTACCGTCGTGGCAGCAACGCGGCACAAGCGGCACGCAACATCAACGACGTTTACGGAGCTAACTCTACAAACCAACGCACCACCTGTTATTGGTTTGCTCGCTTCCGTTCTGGAAATTTCGACCTGAAAAATGAACCTCGCGGTCGTCCGAAGACTTTGGTCGACAATGACGAATTAAAGGCGATTGTGGAAGCTGATGATACACAATCTACGGCTGAATTAGCAGCAGCTTTCGACGTTAGCGTCAAAACAATATTGGTCCATTTGCGTCAAATTGGCAAGGTAAAAAAGCTTGACAAATGGGTGCCGAGACGTGCCTTGCACTGCTCAACAGACACACAAATGAAGCAATTTTGAACCGCATTGTTACCTGCGATGAAAAATGGATTCTGTTTGATAACCGTAAGCGCTCAGCAAGTTGGTTGGATCCTGGTTCAGCACCTAAACAATGCCCTAAACGAAAACTTACCCCTAGAAAAGTGATGGTCACTGTTTGGTGGTCTAGCGCCGGTGTGATTCATCACAGCTTCTTACCAAACGGGGTGAGCATTACTGCAGATGTGTACTGTGAAGAACTGAACACAATGATGGAGAAGCTGGCGCATCTCCAACCAGCATTGGTCAATCGCTCGTCTCCGCTGCTCCTGCACGACAACGCGCGACCTCATACTGCACAGCAGACGGTCTCCAAGTTGCAAGAACTGGGGTTGGAAGCTCTCCGTCATCCGCCCTACTCACCAGACCTTGCGCCTACAGACTACTACTTTTTCCAGAATTTGGATAACTTCTTGGCGGGAAAAAAATTTAATACCCGAGAGGCAGTACAAAATGCCTTTGAAGAATTTGTTGCCTCCCGTCCAGCTGATTTCTTTAAGAAGGGCATCAATAAACTGCCACTGCGATGGCAAAGATGCATTGATTGCATGGGTGATTACTTCGATTAATACAAATAAAAAATTCATGAAAAAAATTCGTTTAAATTTTTTCATACAAAACGGCAATTTCATAGGTAAAGACCTATTATATTCCGTCTCTCTCTTGCTCTCTTGTAGTTTGACAGTGACAGAATTAACACTTAGCCAAAGTATGAGCTAAGTATAGTTTATTAATCTCGGCCTTGTCTCGGCTATGTGAGTGTCTACGCGCGTAAAGCGCATTATCTGGGCTTTGAGGGATTATGAAATAGTGAAATTAGTTTGGTGCCGCCTTCTAGCGTTATTATATTACTATATGATACTGAAACTAATTTTAGTTTAAACTGTTCTCTTTATTTTATGATATTTGATTATGTCACATGCTAAACACTTATTTAAGAGCTATTCAATTATCTCCAAAATAAGCTTAGTTAACGCTTTTAGCTAAGCAAATTTTATTTGCGAAAGCTTGGCTATCTGATTGGTTTGATATTATCAAAGAAATAATTATTGTAAGATACCTAATCTGTATGTTATGTAAAACACAAAAGCTAGCAAAAAGTGTAAAATAACGTTTTTATATCTGTCATATTCTTTCATCACATACCACCTATGTTTGTAGGGGATATAAAATTAACGAAGTGTAGATAGACTGTGAAATGATTGACACATGGAATCGATTGTACGCTGAGCGCTTCAATAGTTTCCAAACTTCCCCGACCTTGCTAAGTCAATTACGTATTAATAAACTTATGCCATACTATATTTGAAATCGATCTTGAGGTAAAGTTTTAACAGCTATTAAGGGAATGGTTTAATTCAATTATTAAAATAATAACATGTTACCTATGTATGAAATTAAGATGACGTTTACATTTGCCATCATTGTTTTTGGTACTAAACACATTTTTTTTTTATTATCTTCTAATTCGGATCAACTGACCAAACAATCGGAAATAACTGAATTGACAGTTAAGACTTCTCCAGAACCATTTATTCTGATTTGGAAATGAATACATTATTGGTCACGTGCAAGGTTGGCAGAGCCAGATATCAAACTCGAACCGATGGTACTGTAGCGGAATATTATCCTTACAGATAAAATACAGCATGCAGGGTATTTAACATTATTGTGTTCGAACGATTTTTTTATATGTACCAACTATGTATTAATTTTTGCAACAGATTTTGTATTTAAAGAACCGACTTTTCGAAATACAGGCATTCCATACTCAACCTGCATTTGCGTCTCATTTTCATACCCTACGCGTATCTAACAGTTTCATTAGTGATAGACTATAATTTGTAATACATTACTTCTCCGAGGACACACTAACATTTAAAAAAAAACATTTCACGCATAAGGGCCAAATCCACGTGTGTGTGCGACCCGCATGCCAGCATAAACGCCTTAAGGTCTAATTTAATTTAGACGATGCAGTTTTAAAGCACGAGTAGACATCATGCGGTTAAATAGCACGAAAAAAGCATAGTGAAGACATAAAAAAGCATGCGTGTTTGATACCTATTCGTACTTTAATACAGCTTTATCTAAATAAGGCCTTAGATTTATTGCCGAAACATGAAAACCTTGCAAATGTTTAGTTTCTATATAGATAAAAATGAATTGCCGCGTGTATGAAAGATCGTCACTTGAGAACGGCTTGATGGAAGTAATTGTCGGAAAGTCGGAACTGACTGATATGTTAACGCACAGCCAAAGCGACTAGTGGTAGAGGCATGAAATTTACCCGGGCGACGCCGGGCACGAACAGCTCGTTTTGAAAATAATAATAATGCTACAGTGACATTAAACAAAGAAGAAACCTCGCACATGGCCACATTGCAGTAGAACATGAAAATCGCTTGATTATATCAGCATTGTATAGTTACAAAACATAAACATGATTAATTAATTCAGTATATTAACATCAGGAAGTCTCGGTGGATACTTATCGTCCCGTTTTTTTCCTGTACCTACGGACGTATAAGCAGTGATGGGCTAATAATTTTACTCGAAGTAAAACAAAAGAACCACGTGTTAGCACGAGATTTACTTCATCACGTCATGATTTTAGGAAATTCCAAGTAGTAACCTTGGTTTATATCTGTAAGATAAGTGTGCTGGATACTCCACACGACCACCGATGCTTCTCTCGTCGTATCGTCATCATATAAGTAATGTTCGGTAGTTGCTAACCCCGAATAAATCGCTACAGCAAGCAGCATTATTACAAATTCGACAGGTCAATTTAAAATGCAGTATCAAGTGATTAGTATGGAGGTTTATGAAAAATTATTACAACTGTATCTTCATAGGTTCTTCTAAAATTTTCGTAAGGTACTGAATATCTTATGAATTTATATTTCACTTAATTATTATGTTATAAAGCGCACAGCACAGGTGGTTTTGTACAACTCTTCAGATTCGCTTGGTGTGCATGTGCACAATATTATAGACAGAATTATGCCAATCATTTGTTGTATTAAATTTAAAGGAAAATTCATACACATACATAGTCTTCTACATCGGGCAATATATAAGGATATGCTTAAATAGATATAAAATTGGGAAAAAAAAAAAAACGAAATTCTTGCTTGTTCAGTTGTATAGATAGAATCCCAAACCCAGACGAAAATTCATAAAAAAATTTGACTCACTTTTAGTTGCAGATTTTCGTGTCTTAATTTGCTTTCTTCCTCTCTCAAAAGGATAACTTCTAAAGTCGCCTTTTGCAAATCAGTTTCCGCGATCTCAGACTTAGGGAAAGTCAAAGTCTGAAATAATGATAATAAAAAAAAATGTATATATGACTAATTATATGATATACTTACGTAAACAGTAACAAAATATATATAAATAGAACTTTTGCAAATAAATAAAAAACATGCAGTTAAGAGCAATATTAGAAAATGTACAGAGTATTGTGTGGGTAATGGGATGTCAAGGATGTTTTGGCAGTATACAAGACACGATAAGCTAATCTATCATTTAGCAATCAATTGTTGCAATCAATATTTTCCCTTCAAACCTAATGTTGTATTTTTTTTAGGTACATGTAATTTATTTTCGCTTCGTTGAAATTTTGTTTAATTCTCTATCAATGAGACGCATACTACCTATATTAACATATTTACAGCGCACACATGACGAAATTACTGTTTGTAAAATAAAAAATATATAAATGTTGGAGTACTCATAAGTTTAGAATAAAAATGTAATGGTCGGGTACCGTTTTCACGCCTGTAGTGTGATCATCATCCTTCCGCTTTGCCTCATTCTGGATGAGACCTTCTACGGCATCCTGCAAGACAATTCAAATAACATGCCAAGCTTGGACTAATATTATCCAATGTGGATACGATATATACATATTCATAAATCACTAAACGGTATATTGGTAATGATTGTCTTAATAAATACAGGTAAATACGTTATCTATGCTGAGCGTTAGTTGTAATTACTACCTGGCTGATTGGCGAAAGGGCAAATGAAAATTGAAAAAGCTCACAAACACAACAAAAACGTACAGGGAACCATACAATCATTTCGTGCGCGTAGCCCCTTGTACAAATAGATGTAGAAACGAACTCCACAAAACAACACATTCATAAAATTTTAAGTACAAGTTGGAACATTACCTTTGTCGATGATTTAGTTTCATCTGCAACGGCGACACGTTTCTTGGTCACTTCGTTTTGAGCGACGTTGTCACCAGCATCCTACAAAGATTACAAAAATAAGTATTGACAAGATACGTACGGTTGGTTAACTTCGTTCTCGGGCAGGTGCAGGATACATGATCTACGCAAATGTTTCAACTTACATTCAGGTTAGCGCCGCGCGGAGAGTCAAAGACGCACTTCAGCTTATAATCCATCAGTTGATCTGGACTGATCTCCTTCCACTGAAATAGTGATGCATATTTTTTTATTGAATACGACTTTTTCATAATAAGACTTGTGTCAGTCTTTGAACTGATTTTCAGATTGGTGAAACATAACATAAAAAGTAACACACATTGAAACAAACCGTCTAGTTGTGTTACATTCATGTCACAATGCATAAATTAGGATGGCTCATTTGCGTTTCATTTCTGAGATAAGAATGAATAAAAAGAGTGTGGTTACTAAGAAATAAACGGAGAATTAAAAATTTTCTATTTGAAACAAAAAAATACTTTTTGAGTTTCAATGGTATTGATAAAGCTATTGGGACAATTTTTATTATAGTAATCAAGGGTACATACCACTTGATCAATGTTGGTCTTTCCCTCTGGAGCGACGACACTTTGCACCATAAACTTATGTTTGTGCTTCTCATTGGGGTCAACATACACCGGCTGTGGAGTAACTGAAAACATTCAGCACATTATTATTTCGTTACACATAATATCTATAATGTGTAATTTCAACAGATAAAGTACAAACAATGCTGGTAGAAGTTGCTCATTAGACAAAACTAACTTGTTGTGGAAGCTACAGAGCAATTATTTCATAATAAGCATGATATAGAGTGATGGTGATACATTTGAGGAATTATACTTACTAGCTATTTCCACCTTGGAGTTTGGCTCAAGTACTCCAGAATTAGGACGTACGCAATACTTCTTTGGTGCAGTAGTTTTTATCTTGAAGAGAACTGTATCGTTTGAAGGGTTTGTCAATCGCATGTAGGTTGTGCATCCTTGCTCGAACAATCCTGAATAATCAACTAAAAGATTCAATTATAATGACTATTTCTTTGAGGGCCGGCACAACTGGCAACTGATATGCTACTTATATTAAAGCAACATAATGTTACCCCTTGTGCTCGCAACATAGCTGAAAATATTAAGAAAATAATAATTATTCCAGAACACCAGTCTTTTATATTCTGAGTACTTATTTAGGTACATGTATATACAATGTACGTATGTGTTATGCGTATGTCACTGTTTTACTGCAAGACGAAAATGAAGATTATGTTTTTACAAACAGATACGGAGGATGGGTTTAAACTTAAGCATGACGAAGGTAATGGTGAGATGGATGAAACATGAAGATAGAAGATAATAATATTGTTAAATAAGCGAAAGAGTTTGTTTACAAGAGATGGCACTATTGATTGATTGACTCTTCTTTCCACTTCTGCATGAAGTGGAAAGAAGAGTGCAGTTGGAAAGTGAATGGTGTTTAATGTGTTTGTGGCTGACCAGTTGATGTCCATGAGGACATGGTGTCAAAAGTTCAAGAGAATCCATAAATAGTAAAGAGTCGAGTACTTACAATAAAAACGACATAATCCTACTTTACACATAGGTACCTCTACCTACTATAATGTAAAATTACATATTTATCGGAATAATCGGCGGCGAGCCTATTGCCACTAATAGGGGAACAAATCCGGACTCTGTGCTGTTACTAAGAAATAAAGTATGAAAAAAAAAAAACAAAATATAACACTACCCGATCCCGGGAATCGAACTGCGAACGTTCAGCAGTCTCGCTTTCGACCACTAGACTATCGACGCGACTCTGCGAATATACCTATATTCTAGAGGTATCTAGATTCAAGTCTTGTATTCATTGGTACACAAGGTTCCTACACACTTTTCCCAAGGACCACACGAATGATGAATATAGTGCTGAAAATGTGTTGCGCAAGTCTTGTTTCCAATGGATAGGTACCTTTACGGTACTTTATAGGGAGGCTTCACGTTGAATAACAATGCTGACGCAATCGGCACGTGTTTAGGTATAAGGGCATCGCGGCACGTGGAGCCAGATAGACGATAGTTCTTTTTCAGCTTATGGCGCGTTTATAATATAAGGTCTGTGATTGAATGCGTCGCCCGCGTTCGGTTTAACCGGATTCGTTAACCGAATTGGACTGTTTACATTAGGTCTTTGACTGAATGCGTCGGTCGCATTCGACCGAATTACCCCGTTTACATTAGGTCGGTGACCGAATGCGTCGATCGTCACAGTCAAATTTAGCTTGAATTTCATACAATCACGTTGCGCACATCGATAGTTTACACAAGCCGGTTATGACCGAAAACTTTTATACTAGGTCGGTCACTGCAAACGGGCTGCGATCGAATAAGACCAACCGAATTGCAGTTCACCAAACCAACCTAATGTAAACGCACCATCAGAGACGCCGTATATACACTGTACATCTAAATACTAAACCTTCAATGAACCTACAATAGTGGAGATTGATTATTGCAATGGCCGATATGAGCACGAAAGCCGTCAAGGTTTTTAAGCTATTGCATAGGTTTTATCGCGGGCTTTGAGCGCGGCGACCGAATCAAGAAATTCCGTAACGAAAATTAAACCTAACACCCCCCACTCCGCCTACCATGGCACTCGGCCGAGCGTTCGCTTAACGTGTATGTATATGGTACGACTGTACTTGAATTAATATCAAAGAAAAAAAAATACTGCATAAATAAAAATAAAAAAATATATAATTGCATAAGTTGATAGCTTTACCGCGGCAGTCCCCGAGTGCCACACGTGTTTTTTTTAAGTTTTTCAATTTGGTCATGGAAAGGCCACTAAATCAAGAAGGAGATTTAAGCATCTTTCGCCAATGGTCACATTTTGCTGGAATCACGGTTTCTATCTGTATTAAATTATGTTGGTCTGTTATTTACTAGTAAAACATAAATAGTATAACTATCTAAATTCACTCTAAATATCGCCCACTAATAGCAACACTGCGAAATATAATGTACTGTACTCCTCTGACTACCCTTCGAAATATTCAGGTGTGATGTTTTTTTTTCTTGCCCTAATACAAAGGCACATTAGCATTAGGTACATGTAATTGAAGTTAATGTTCAAAATAATAAAAATGTTCATATAAGACTGCCAATCAAAATGGTAACTATAGCTTTTAAAAGTTCTAAACCATATTCTTTCTCAATAGATAAAGACTAGGCCTAGCCTAGTTGTCAACTCAAGTCTTTTGTTAATCAAGCAAATCAATAAACCTCTTGCTGCCAATAATAATTAGTGATGTGAAAATGTTATTGTTTAGATATGTATATTATTAATGAATGTACATTATTCAGTTTAGGTATCAAATTCTTTACATGTGGAAACATTTTAATACGTATTTTGAAATTGTGAATATTGTAAAGCCAACTCTAGTTCATATTATAATAATTATACAAGTTTTTCTATGAACTAGTATTTTTGTTTACAAATCACCGACACATATGTTTTGAAACTATGCCAAATTCAATTTTATATGGTTGTCCCCAGAATAAAATCAGTTTGAATGCTTAATAACAACTTGTTAATGGGAAAATGCAAAAAAAAAACAATAATCAAGATGTGATGCGTCACAAACTACAATATAAACAAATATTTTCTGTTCTATCTATCAATGTAGGAATGTATAATTGGAAAATATATAACTAAAACATAATATTTGTATTCCAGGTACATAATTTTACTACAATCATGTAAAATGCTAAAAAATTATATTAATTATTTTCAGATGTGAATCAAGACTACTTACTACTAACTCCTAGTGAGGGTCACAACTGATAGAACGATGGTGGACACATCAGCAATTACTACCAACCACACACAAGGCCAGAATCAGTTAAAAAAAGAATTAAAACACTCATTTATATAAAAAAAGATAACAGCATTTAAAGAGAGCATACATAATTAAGTATGTATACGAGGGCGGCACTGAAAATTTCGGGAATCAAGGAAGTGACACAACATTACTATTTAATAATGTATTTATTGCTTTTCGAAGTATTCTCCGCGAAATTTGACACATTTTTCTATACGATGGAATCAATCATTGAAGCAACCATTCCATTCGGAAGTTGGGGTCTCCAAAATAGCCGTTTTGTAGGCGTCCACAGTTTCTTCAGGTGATGAAAATTTCTGTCCACGCAATTTATTCTTTATTTTAGGGAAAGTATAGAAATCATTAAGGCTTAGGTCGGGGCTGTACGGCGGATGGTCTAACAATTCTATGTTTTCTTGCTCTAAAAACTCTTTTGTTCTGTGCGCGGTGTGAGAACTCGCATAGCCGTGATGGAGGATGATGCGGCGGTTGCAGTTTTCTTTACGGAGTTCAGAAACGACCTGTGGCAAACAAATGCTAGCATACCATTCTGCATTAACCGTTCTTTGTCCCTCAAGAGGAATATTCGTAACATGGCCGGTTTTGGAGACAAGTGGCCACCATTTTTTTTGCAACACTCCGTGAACGAACAATTTTTGTTGGCTTTAACTCATTTTCGAACACCCAAACTCGTGACTGGTTTTTTGTTTCGGGTTCGTACGCGTATATCCAGGATTGTATACAGCATTTGAGGATCCTGCGTGGAATCTTTCGAGAGTTCTGACGCACCAAGTAACGCGAGCCGATTTTTGCTCTTCACAGAGCGAATTCGGTATCCATCGGGAAAACAACTTTTTTACACCTAATTGTTCATGCAAGATTATTTGTATTTGACTCATGCCAATGTCTAAAGTTGCCTGAATTTCGCGGTATGTCACATGTCGATCTTCCTCAATCAGCTTACGCACAGCATCAACGTTTTCTTGGGTGACTGCAGTTTTTGGACGACCTTGACGGGGATCATCACTGAGCTTGACACGTCCACGTTGAAATTCAGCAAACCAGCGATAAATTGTGGTTTTGGACGGGGCTTCATCACCAAATGCAGAAATCATCCGGTCAACACACTGTTTTTGTGTTAAACCACTTCGAAAGTCATAATAAATCATCGCTCTTGAATTTTCTCAAGTCAATTCCATTTTCTCAACGACTAAACAAGTTTGACAAAACCTTGTGACAAGACCGAGAATCTTTTTTTAAATAAATAAATGGTATTCGATATTTAAAACCAAGGAGTTTTCAATTAAAAAGATTTTAATATGACAGGAACAGTGGAAATATTCCATTCCCGATACTTTTAGTGCAGCCCTCGTATTATACTTAGTTAAGTATGCCAAAACATTACTGGACTTGTCAGTTAATGTTTAAGGCAGCATTTTAAAATTATATGCATAAATGACTATGAAACCACAACAATCTGATGATTCACCTTAATTTCCAGGAATGGTAACAAGAAAAACATAACTTAATGTAAAAAAAAAAGTTTGGCATCAAACATTTTTAAAGTATATTGTAAGTTATTTCATTTACATCCAATATGAAGGCTGAGGTGTAATTATTCAAATAATAAACGTTTGTATCGTTATAATTCAAAATTATTTAATTTTTGTTACTATTTAATGCAGAATGTAATTATGGTAACTAACATGTGGGTGCACTATTAGGTACACATCTGCCTAACCCTTCGGGGATTAGAGGTGTGATGTTAATGAGGAAGCACCAGGTTGCATGCAAAATTAAAATTATCTTGGGTTTTTTGCAATTTGCAGTTCAGTGTCAGTTCAGGTTGTACGTTGAACAAAAGATGACTTCTGACCGTAACAAGTATGTATGTAAAGAATTATAATCATTAAAATCATCAATACAACCCTGAGTTCATATAGTCCTATTGATTGATATTTTATGAAATTGTTATTCATTAGGATTATATGAACTCAGGGTTGTTTTGATGATTATAATTCTTTAAATACATACTTGTTATGGTCGCAAATCATCTTTTGTTCAACATACAACCTGACACTGACCCGCAAATTTCAAAAAACGTAAGAAAACTTGAATTTTGCAGGCATCCTGCCGCTTCAACCTTAATGCAGAATATATTTGCTTTGGTACATCATGTTTTGTGCGTTGCACCCTAATTACGAAACACACTATCAATCACAATCTGAATAATTTTGAAGCCTATTGCTAATCCATTGCTTCATATGTTCGAAAAATTTGTCTGCTCAACAATGTAAATAATGCAATGAATGCTGAACTGTCAAATTGAAAGCCACTCCTACTGTTACTGTTATGCAATTACCCCGCTGGTCTTCTTTCAGTTTCTAAAAGCCTATTGGCAGATATGCATTGATATGATTGGTTTAGTTGTTTTGGTTAATCAATCAGAATACCTACATAAGATGAACTCCAATCCGGGGTCTAAATTGACCTAAGTGTGGAGTCACCACATCTGATTTTAGAAGGCTTGTGTATTGTTATCACTTCTCAAGTCCAAATATGGTCCGATAACGTTATTTTGGTCAACCAGCTAACATGAGCTTTGCAGTTGAAATAGTAACAGTGACTAGATTAAGCTTACAAAATTTCAAATAATATTCATAAATTAACTTGTTGGTTAATGAAAAATTTGTAATGTGAGTAAATAAACTTATTTGTCCATGTAAAATGTAAATTTTTTTGGTTTTTTCTAGTCTGGTCTTCTGATAACTAGTGTAAGCAAACTAAGACCTCATTTCAGAATAAACAATCAATAATGCAATACTTAATGTATCGGCCATCGTCACTAAACAAATGATGGCACTGATTTATGAAATTCACGCATTTTGCACAATGCAAATGGTAGCTTCAGTTACCTGAAAAATAGATCGTTACTACAGAAAAAGAGATATTTAGCATTTACTTGTCTGAACAACAAGTAATGATTCATACTTGTTACTCATAGTAAACTAGTTTGTTGAGTTAGTTTCAACCAAAAATTCACTATCTGATCTAATTAAGTCACTTGCTCAGTAACTATTGTCAGCTTCTTGTGATCAAAATATTGTTTCTTTATGAGTATAATGTTGTTGTTGTAGCTACTACTGCAGGATTGACAACCAATGTAACCAATGAAATACATGAACACCATGCAGATTATTGATATTTATTGAACATCACTGCTCACACAATGTGACAGACAACATACATAGGTACACATACAACATGTAGAATAATGTACCCACAATAATCAGCTATTAATATTTAATTATACGCAGTTTCCAAAACCATTATTATTAAGTTACGTGAACGGAACATTACAGCTGGTCGCAACACTATTAAGTTTCTCTACGACTGAAAGGAATCCATGAACATTTACGAGAATCTCGTTTTTTCCGGATGATCACTTCCACAATGAAACTTATTGCCATTATTAATAGTGTAATAAGCGATTCGTAGCTAATTATAAGGAAAATGTAAAAAACCGCACCCTGACAAAACGCCGATATCTGGAAATAGAAACTCCATTTGTCAGCAGCTAGCTCGCGACCTATGTATGCTACCTTCAATGCGGCGGTTTATAGCTTGCGCAAAATAAAGAGATAGAGTACTCACCTTTAAATTTTAGTTCGTTTTGAGGCTCTATAGTTAACACCTGGTTAGGCATTTTGTTTTATTTGATGTTTAGTATCTCGTTGGCAAAAATTGCAGATCACGAAAAAATGACCGTTCCGCGATGTCGGCCAAAGCGAACGAACGATGAATGACGACTTCGACATGCGCATTGCGCATGCGTTCTCTTTCTTTTTTCTTGGCGTCTATTCTTAAATTCACTCTGAAGTGATAAAATCTTTAACAAAACTTTTTGTTCGCAAAAAATATATTCTGTTACCACATAAAAATAAATTATAATTTGAATGTGAAATATCTGTAAATAAAACATATCCGTAAGAAGCATAAATAAAGAATAGCTGTAAAGCATTAAAGTATTCTTTGTTGGAACAGTACTTTATAGAACAACGTACTTTATGGATTTATTATCGATGTGATGTGGTACCACGGAGCTATACCCACTTGATTATTTGGGATGTAATTGCAACGCAATACTGCGCGCGCATGTTTACTATGGGGAAACAAATAAAATCATCAGATTTATAATAGTTGACGGGACACTGAAAATATTACAGTTACGTAAACTAGGTATAAGAAAGAAACAAAAGCAATGGTTTATGAACAGGCTCAGTCCCGCACCAATCAATATGTTCAATCATCAATGAAAGTTGTATAACTTCATCCTTGTCCTTGAAGCTCGAAATTGAATGATTAGAGAACCTTTACTAACAGACTGTACTTTGATGGATTATGTGTACGTCTTAGTCAGGCTCAGGTAATTTCATGGTAAAATTGTACTGTATTGTCTACTTATGGCAAGATATATAATAATAATAATCAGCCTGTATTAGGCCACTGCAGGGCAAACGACAAAGACAAGTTGTTATATATAAAACATGGTAAGTATATATAGATAACGTCAAGCTAATATGGGATAAAATTGTGGTAAACATCAACGGGGTCTACTTGTCACACCTGCGTTTCGTTGATGATTTGATCCTGGTTAGCCATGAAATACGTCTCAAGTCAACGCTGCAAAATCCGTTTAATTCCTCTCTAAAGGTGCCTAAAGATGAGCATGTCAAAGACCAAGGTGATGACCAACATCACCAGCGGCATGCTACCAACCAGGGGCGCCGTGTTCATGGTTGTTAGGGGACTCCAGCACCCACAAATCACAATAGGTAAATAGTGAGGGCGAAGCACCCATGAGCATAGTCTGATCAGTCAATCGGCTTTGTGCGATCTCTCTTTAAAATGACATCACGTCGTTAGGTATAACCTTTTATACCAGGGTGCTAATATTATGGTGCTCGCTTTGCTCGCTCTTGCATCGTAGATTTTCTTCAATCCATATTTTATAAACTTAGGTAATTAATTACTAAGTTCTTATGGGTGAAGACGGTGCCTGTCTGTTCGCTGAACTTGAGTTTTACTGGATGGATTAAGATGCGGTTTTGGGGATTAAGCAGGCCATTAAAAATCCACAAGGTTTTCTAAAAATCGGCGCCCCTGCTACTGTCACAATAGGTGGCAAGCCGCTGGAAGTGGTGAATCATTAGTCGTTACTTATTTCTGGGACATAGTTTATCTTCTGGAAGAGACTACCACACTAAGGAAATCTCGAGACGCTCAGGCTGGGCGTCATTTGGCATGCTGGTTGATGTTTTTACGGATCTAAAGATATCACAATGCCTGTAAACCAAATTGTATGAACAATGTGTCTTGCCTAACATGACATAATTATGGGGCCGAAACATGGACGCTCATTAATGAGACTGTTAGAAGTCCAAGTTGCACAAAGGGCTATAGAGCACGCTATGTTAGACCTATCACTAAAATACTGAGTCCATAACTCAGAAATCTGACGTACTAGGACTAGGCAATGCGTAGGACTAGCGGCTCTGAAATGGAGGCGGATAGCGGGCAGAACACTTGGTTAGACGTGGTGATGGCAGGTGGATCCAAGCCCTAACGGAATGGTTGCCGAGAAACGATAGAATGAGCGTTGGCACATCAATAGCCAGGTGGGTGGACGATCTACAGAAGATCACGGGGAAGACCTGGGTGAGACTCGCACATACCAGGGAAGCTTGGCACAAAATGTAGGAAGCCTCTACTCAGCTCTGGGTCGTACAACGCTGCTAATGATGATGAGGAGTAGAGTACTGAGAATTATACTCAATTAATGCAATACTTAGTCTCGGAGCTACTCAATTAAATGATTACGTCTACTAAATTATGATTTTAGAGTAAAACACGTGTCTACACAGATTTGATGTTGGCATGGAAAACAAAAATATATTAATAAGGCGCAGCAAATCGAGCACGGTTTTCGTCTTCCGATAAGGAAGAAATGCTACAACAACGAAGTTAGCCCGCAAAATGCGAATGTCACACATTGGCATGTCTTTTCATGAAAGTTTTGTGGATTCATCCGACCATCCGTGCCACACAACTCGCTACTTCTGCTTCACCAAGGCTACGTTCGTGTCACTCGACTTTGGCGATTGGAACTTGATTTGAATACTCTCGGATCTGGTAACACTGTGAGTTTGACGAAGTGGCAAGTAGGTGAGTGTAAGTTCCTTGAGCAAGTAAGTTCGAAGTTGTGGTTCAAATCACAGACTCTTAAGGATAATTTCCACCAAACGGCTCGCATTGCATCGGATCGGAACGAAATTTACAATCTTTAAACGATATTAAATCGTGTACCTACCACAGTATTTAAAGTCTATATTACCAAGTCGCGCACAGCAGTTTGACCGCGAGCGTCTTCCGCGACACGCGATCGTAGCCGAAAGTATGATGCGACGCGCGATCGGCTCCATTCGCTTATCGTCGTATCCGATCACAGAACACGTCAACACGGTAGGAATCGTAGACAGAGTATTCTAGTAGGAATGAAACTATTTGACTAGGCGCAGAAACGGATACGTTTGCAAGCGACGGTACGGAGCCGATCGTATGCGTCTACATCCTGCCGGACGCGATCGGCTGTCACCGCATCCGTTCGTATCCTTTCCGATCCGATGCGATGCGGGTCGTTTGGTGGAAATCAGCCTTTACGGTTCGAATTCAAAGTGACAGTTGACATTGACAGACATTACAGAACAGATAGACAGCCAGATTGAAGATTGCTGGTTTGATTTGCTGACTTTTTTTCCATAATAGTCGATTATAAACAGTATTTAAAATTTAAAACACCCGAAGTGCCATGAAGTGCGCGCAAGAATCTAATACTGATTGATTTGAACTAATTCACACTATTCAGCTAATCAGTTTCATGTTCACTCTTTTCACAGTTAGTAAATTTTGACGTTTTGAGGTTGATTGAAATGTCAATGAGTTTTATTTATTTCAAATTATTTGGTATTCCTTTTTGTCCCATTGAAAATGTGCAGTGATAATAATATTCAGGATAGTAATTTGAATAACTAATGTGCTTATGCCTGAAATAAATGTGCCAGTAGTTGGTTGAAAAGATATTGTTCAATCTAATGAAATTTAAACATTTGTCATGCTTGCATAACAAGTTCGTGATGCCCGGCTACTACGGTTAGCCACTTTTGTAAATATGAATAGTTTATATTTCAATTTAACACTGAATACCTGTTTAAAATTAAATGTGAACACTAAACGTAAATTATTATTGAGTAAAACTCGGAAAGATTACTATAAACTTATCAATCAGAAATGCGGCTTTAGGTCGAGCTCCTATAGTTATTTTCGCGCAACAGACGCTCCTCATGTGCCCAAAGAGGGTATTACACTTTTACCTTCGCCACAAGAAGTAAGTTCATTTAATTCTTTATACCAAAGTGCAGAAGTCCAAAGTAGGGAAGTAGGTAACGTCACTACAATAGAACAAGTTTGGTTTAGTTTCCACTTTTTAGAATCCAATTACATGTCTGATTCTATAATTTCACATGCAATAAGATACCAGACCCAAAATCTTAGCATTAAATCTGCAACATTGTCAGTCTGTGAATATGAATTCATTAGTAGTTAGTACACAGCCATCTATTCTTTATATCCTGAGTGTCATTTATTTTTTAATTTTTTACTGTAAATTTTATGCAAATTGTGGAAAATACTGAATTATGTATTGTTTTCCAGGTCACTGTCATTCTGCGGAAAAATGAATTCAATAAAGAGTTTACAGAAGGTTCTGTTAAGGCATATGACTCCAACCAGCTTGCTTCAAACAGCCCTATTGAAGATACCAGATCAGAGGGCATCTGCACAATGTCTCCAGGTATCGACGAAAAAGGTTTTATGTTTTTCATGGATTTTATACCAAATTGTACACAATATGGAAATGAAAAGCTAGAAAAATCATAGAGTGGCTAATACAATAAAAACTTCGTACTATTTTGATACAAAAAACAACTCAGAATTTACTACTCAATGTATAAGAATAAGCCTAACCTAAACTTACATAGGTTAAAAAAATGCAGCACGAACTTGGACAGAACACTAGGTGACAGCACCAGTCAACTGCAGAAAATTATAAACATTTGATTTGGTGCAAGAAATGCAGTAGCTACAATACCACTGCATTGATTATTTCTTTGATTGAAAGAACTTCATTAATAAAAGTTTTTTTTTCCTTGAAGAATTTCGAGAAGTTATTGTATGTAGCTTGTGATAAATAGATATTCTTCCTTGTGATTTCAGTTTTCTTCATGAATCTATGACAATTTGTTCCAGGACTTCTGATGGGTATATTTGATGGACATGGTGGGCCTCAGTGTGCACAAGTGGTATCAAAACGACTGTTCAACTACATAGCAGCCTCTCTCCTTCCAATCGACGTTCTGAAAAAATTTCATGAGGGTGGATTACCACCAGAAAAGTTAATGGAGACATTTAACGATAAGGTATTGGTATTAGTAGTACAGCAATAATAAAGTAGCGCTAATACGATTTCTTATTATTATTAATTTTCCTAATCAGAAATTGGCTTTGCGATGCGTGCGATTGTGTAACATTCTTAAATACCTACTGCGAAGTCTATTATTAACCACATAATCGCCAAGAGACTGTCTATTAGAGTGCAGTATACATAAGCTATAATATCTTTGCACCACACTTAGAAGTATGCTTCTATGCAAGCACCTTTTTTTACTCAATTCAATCAATATGATATGTTGAATAACATGTATAAAATATATGGATTTCAGATGCAAATGGTAGAAGATCTAAGAGATAAATATCGTAGTAGTTTCAAACAATATTTAGCTGATCTTGTTGCAGAGTCTAGTGAAGTAAATGTTGAGAAGGCATTAGAGAAAGCTATATTGCGATTGGATAGCGATTTATCGAACGAGGTTCTTGAGAGTTACAAGAAGCATGGTAGAGTAAGTCAAAGAAGCCTATCTGTTGCTCTGTCTGGCGCAGTAGCATGTGTGACGCACATCAATGGGCCACATCTGTACGTGGCTAACGTGGGAGATTGCAACGCAGTGCTGGGTACTATGGCAGATGAGAATGAATGGATAGCCAAAAAAATAACCAAAGAGCACAATGCAGAAAACTTCGATGAACTAAAGAGAATTTGGAACGAGCATCCTGATGGCGAAAGGAAAACTGTGATAAGAAGGGACAGGCTGCTTGGCGAATTGGCACCCCTTCGCAGCATAGGGGACTACAGATATAAATGGCCTGCAGTGCTTTTAAAAAACCTGGCTGGACCATTTTTCGGACCAAAGGCGGTACCAGCAAATTATTACACTCCTCCATATCTGACAGCAATGCCGGATATTTACTACCATCGACTCACACCTAAAGATAGTTTCTTAATAATTGCTTCCGATGGCCTCTGGGATATGATGACTCCATTGCAAGCAGTAAAATTAGTTGGTGAGCATATGAAGGGGAAAGTTTTCTTTAATCCGCTAAGTTTACCGAAAAAGAATATACAACTAGGTGCCATTGATGAGCTCTTGGCTCATAGGAAAGAAAGTTTGAAGAGTAAGCCTAAAGATAAGAATGCTGCGACTCACCTGATCAGACACGCGATTGGAGGCACGGAGTACGGGGTGGACCACGCGCGGCTGGCGCACTTGCTTACGCTGGCGCCGGACGTCAGTCGCACATTCAGAGATGACATGACCGTCACTATCGCCTACTTCGATCCTGAGTTTCTTAGACAGTGTCCATCATAAACATTATAAATATAAATCATGTGCCTTCCTATTTTGGTTATATTTTATCGAGGCGCCTCAGTAGCGTGACTGCGCCCCTGAGAAACTGTAGAATGTAATGTCAATTTAGTTTTAGTGGGCAGTAGCGGTAGCGACGCTGTCCGTGATGTGTCAGCACAGCCGTGAGTGCCTTTATTTTACGCTATTGTGGCGTCTCGAGGATTCGGTAGCCTTATTTTAATGTGTTTGCCTATTTACATTAAAAGTTATGTTATTTTAGTGTTTAAATTTGTGTATTCTATTATCAATATCTTTGTTTTGTTTCGTTATTATTGTTGGAATTCTTAGGAATTCGGTAATTTATTGAAGTTCTGCTTAGTAATAGTTCGTAATTGAATTAGTCAATAGTAAATAAAATTGGTGCATTTATACTAAATGCTATTTTGTGAAGATTGACCTTATAATTCACCAAAACTACTGATGAAACGTTGCCGAGTAATCGTAGTGAGCCTTTAACTATTGTTTCTTAATCGTGGATTATAGCCGCGATTGTTAATATTATTAAAGCTTTAACAGGGAAGTTTCTAATAGATCATGTTATTTACTTAGATCCTATAATACTTAATAGAAGAAATATCACAGTTTTTTTTTGCGAAATAGACAGATTAGGCAATAAGCAATTTAAAAACAAACTATTTTGCTACAATTTAATAAAATGACGGGTAGTTTAACCAAAATATTATACTTAATTCTGTAATATACACTGTTATAATCCTATATAAGAAATACTGCAGGTGATCAATAGTCACCACATAATAATGAATTATTTATAATAATTAAAATGTAAAATCAGGGAAATAATTGTTAAGCAAATTAAACCACTACCAACTTAAATTGTTCGTACATTCATAGGGAATATTTAACAGATCCTCTAAAAACTTACTGACCCTATAATGATGTACGGTTTTCAAAATTAATGAACTTCTAAAACCTTTTTGGCATCTTCTCACAGTTGGTCGCGGTAACTAAGCTGGGGTATCCTGATCAAATGGATTAGGTTAGAACTAAAACACCCGCGCGCGAGCTGAGCGGTACCGCTGCAGCGGCCGGCGAGCGCTACATCCAAGTTCGTCGCATTTACTTGGCTATTTAGTCGTTTTAGGAAAATAAAAATAGGAATTAGTTGAAGTTCACAAAAAGAGGTGCATTCATTATATTAAAGTGTTAATAATAATTTTAGGAAACCAAAATGGGAATTATTTGAGCTTTGATTAAGTACATGCCATGCTGTCGTTTTTTGACAGTTGTATGAAATGGCTATGACATGGCAAATTGACATAGGGTGCTAATTTGCTTAGTAATTAATTTTCCTGACTGTACTTATAACGCAATGTATCGTTAGTGTTATAAAGTGAATTAGATTTCATTCAATTCACCAATGAAGGTAAAATCTCTTGACACAAGACGCATATTCATTGGGAGACAAAATTGTTTTAGCATCATCATTTTGTGTTGCGGGAAACATGTCGACTTAATGGAGTGTTGCTGGCGACGTGCTAACGTTTCGTTTTCATGGCTTTTCATGGTTTTCGTTGCTCAACATTGTTTCCAATGAATACGGCGCATTATATTTTGTGATGTTAATTATTATTAGATATACAATTTTTTTCATGTCAGTTAAGTTTTTAGTGATATTGAATTTAATTGAATGCTGCAATAATCCACCTTTAATAGATTACATTAATTTTAAAATTTTACATAATTCGGAAAATGCTTACATTTTTAGCTGCTAGTTTTGGCGCCTTTAATGTTATTTTATTAGTTATATAAATGCTAAATTGTATTTTAGGTTGTTGTACCTATGCAATATTTATTGACATGATGATTAATTTGGAAATAGAGTTACTCGGATTTCATTTGTTTTATTATTACGTATCTGTGGATGGGGCAGATTTCTCGCACTAGGAATTCCTGTTGGTACCGAAGGTTCTAAAGTGGTGACTTCAAAACAGATGGTGCAACGTGAGTAGATCTGCACCCTAATTACGTAACACACTATCTATCACAATCTGAATAATTTTCAAGCCTATTGTTAATCCATTGCTTCATATGGTCGAAAAATTTGTTTGCCCAACAACGTAAATAACGCAATGAATGTTGTTGCACTGTCAAAATGAAACCCATTCCTACTGTTAGTGTGTTACGTAATTACCCCGCTGGTGAAGGTAGCAGGAATCCGCTGTGTGTGAGAAGCATAGGACCAGCCGTGTGGCGATGCTTAGGGCAGGCTTATGTTCAGCAGTAGACTTCTTTCAATGAGGGCTATCGCGCTTGAGTTCGCCGCTAGAGGCGCTAGTGTAGAGTAAGGTCTCTAGATGTCAAACTATGTACCTACTGAACGTTCACTGTTTGCGGGATTTTTTATCACGGAATTTAACGAATGATTCATAATAACTATATTCGTTGTACCACTCTTGATTTACGGTTTAAGGTTTTAAGTAAAAAGTTAGGACCTAATTTGGTAGCACTTGAAGGAAGAACAAGATTTGTCTGCTTCATGCTTGCCAATTTTAGGAACATTATAATCTAAATATTCATTTAAAATTTTAAAATATAATAAAATAAACATACTAAGAATAGGGTACTTAACCCTTAAATGGACGATTTTTGTTTCACGTTTTAAAAAAATATATTTGTGTAATAGACATGTATTACTGTCTAGGAAAAATGAGTAAAAAAGTCTAGACATGAATTTACTATACTTTTTTTGCAATAATGTGAGTGTTGTTTATAAACTACATTGCGCATTCATTGAGATTTTGCAAGTATGGGTAAAATAAGAGTGGATATTGTTTTTGAAATGTATTTATTTATTCTTCATTATGATATTTATAAAAACAATTGCTTTTTTTCGTATCACATAAAGACACACGACATTTTTGGCACATTTTGAATGTAAAGCCTGAACATTTTGGGAATTTGCACCTCTGCTGCGTATCCAGCCAAACTGCCCAATGACATGTCTGATCCAATCTGACGTCTTTCAAAGGAATTGCTTGAGCTGGTCCTCGGAACTTCTTCATTACAAGTTCTCTTTGTATTGTGCTCCCACTAGGTCGACCACGTTTAGCGCCATTTGCAGGTAGACCCAATTTGCAGAGGGTTTCAGCAAGTTCGCCAAACCAGAGGTCGTTTAGAAATCCCTTGTGATCTACTCTGGGGTGCTGCTTCTTCGGCTTCCAAAATAGGAGGGTCTGGCATATTTTCATCGTTGTCGATTACGAGAGGAGGATCAGCATCCACTTCATCAGACTGGGCATTCTCACCTTCATCACTATTTTCAAGGTCTCGAAGAACATCTCGAGCTGTTTGATAATAGTGACCTTCATCCTCTACTTCGGAGTCTGACCCGTCTAAGCCATCTTCCGAATCTTCAAGAGTTTCTAAATACTTTGTAATTTCGCTTTCTAGTAATCGCGGCATGCTGAAAAGCAAAATAAAAATCCTTCACCAAACATGCATTTATTTAGCAGACAATGCGCATTGTAGTTTTCCTACAACATACCAGATTTCGCCTAATTCGACAGTAGCATCAAGTGATTTTCAATGTTCTACAACATGAACATGTAATTGAAGATATAATCAAGCAAATAAAAATATGTTATATACTTACATTATATTTTATCAAAGTCCGAACACAGCTACAAAATTTAGTTTCGCGCCACTAGAAAAGTTTTCTTCAAAGTGACATTTGACATTAACTTATTTTCAATGCATAAAAATATTGGATAGTGCCAACATTAAAAAAAGTACAAAATTCGTTCAGAAATAAGAACTAGTTGTCAAAATTAACAAAAAATTAAAAGAAGGTCAATTTTATCTGTGATATTGTCCATTTAAGGGTTAAACATAACCAAAACATCAAATAAAAGTACCTTACTCAACAGTAGCGCCAACTGGTGAGCACAAAAACGATGGCCCCCATTGAATGATGATGATGATAATTTCTATGGTGTACATAATAAAGAGTATTCTATTCTATTCTATTATATGATGGTGATGATACTATTATAGTTGTAATGCTGTGATAAGAATGACGCATAGTTGTTTAGTGCGTGACGCGATTCCCCCATTTATGAAAATTGTTTATTGCGATTAGTGACTTTTATAGTAGGTTAGGTAAGTAACTCATTTATTTATTTATTTATTTGGTACACCAACAGCAGTACATACAAAAAAATTAAACAGAACAATAACATAATAAAAGTACTGTTATGTATGCTTATTATAGGTATACACAGCATTCACCACAAAACAATTTGGTACCTACAGGAGTGTTTAATCCTGATACGAAATTGTATCGATTGGCTTGACATCATAATAATATCTAAAAGCCGGCCAAGTTCGTTTCGGACCACAAAGTACATTTTTATTCGGACCATGCACCGTGAAAGGTTCCGTAGTTGGGATGAATATACACGCATGCCCAGTACATACTGATTTTATCTACCGCAGAAATAATTTTGAATTTCATAGTATTTTTCAAAACAAAATAAAAACGAAGTTATTTCTATTATTATAACCGAAAATATCTCAAAACCTATTGACTTAAATATCAGTCACTTAGAACCACCATAATCTTTTTAATTATGGAATTCAAAAATACATACGTGAACAACATTTTTGCATTGAATTTTTTTTCATCCTTCGGAAAAAGTTGTTAGAGGAGATTCTCCCTATACTGTATGGGGCGAGCCTCCTCTAATTATAATTTTTTCGTATGAGTATTCAATAGATCATTGTTTAGCGGTGCAGATGCACCTTTCTTATTTTCATCGATATAGTGTAAAAGCTTCTGAGTAAAATGGCTGTGTGACATCCGGACGGACGAACAGACCCAAACAGCAAATAAGTTGTATAATATTACACGTACAATTAACAGACATAGGTCTAAGGGTTTTTTAACAATGTACTTACAAAACAGTTGTAAAGTAGGTACCTAGTATTAAATTCGATGCTTTAGTTATTTATGATTTAAGTCATATACGTAAATGTGGCTGGCAAACGTCATCTCAACGAATATGTAATGAAAATTCATTACATATTCGTTGAGATCAAATAATCTATACGAGTACACTCAAGGAAAATATACCTATATATGTTTACGTTGATATAAACAAAAGTGGATAATTTAAGGAATACCTATCTCAATTTAACTCAAACTTCGAGTTGTATTTATAAAATCGCATTAAATAATTCTAAAGGTGTCTGTTACGACGTTTACGTGATAAGGCTTGAGTCGAGTTAACGTTTCAGTCGGTTTCAGTCAGATAATAAGTAGTATAGAGTGCGACAGAATGTAAACGTTATCATGGCAACCCAGAGTGGTTAGCCGGCCGCCCGTCAGAGAGCGCCTCGCCTGCGCAAGTTCCAGTAAGTTCGCAATGGGCTGCCATTTGTACGCTTGAAATCGTATTTGTACGTTTTTTTTACAATTTTAGGTGTGTACGATCTAAGCATCGCAATCGGTTCTCCGGCGCTTCTCATCCCAAAGAAAAATGGTAAGGTCCGTTTTTGTGTCGACTATGGGAAACACAATGCGGTAACTAAGACCGACGTCAATCCGATGCCATTGATACGCAAGCTTGTCCCGTCAACAAAAAAGCATTCATGATTAGGTACTATCGATATGCGCAGTGGATTTTGGCAAGTTCATTAACGCGTGCAGGACAGAGATAAAATAGCGTTTCTGACGCCTTTTGGTTCTTTTCGCTTCAAGCGTGTGCCGCTTGGTTTGAAAAACGCTCCTTCAACCTTCCAGCGTCTTATACATAGGCTTCGTACGGTCGGTAATTATAGGTAATATATATAATTATAAATAATTTTGAATAACGGCTCAATAAGCACAGTCGGTAAGTGTGTCTAGAATTTTATAAACTTTCATATTGAGACACCAAGCAACAAAGTACGATCTAGAGGAATGTGGCCGCTTTTCTTTAGATCGAATTTTGTTGCTTGGTGTCTCAGTACGAAAGTTTATAAAGAGTATTAGAAAATTCTAGACACACTTACCGAGGGTCCTTATTGAGCCGTTATTCAAAATTCCTTCTCAGTCACGAGATAATATTATTTTAGAGGAGTGGCGCTAGTGTACCGTTGTATGCCCTCTTAAGAAGTAACTCTTGGGAATTAGAATATGTAGGTAGTACACGGTCGCCGTTTTTTATTACATGTTATAATTATGGAACCCGGAAAGTGGAAACCAATCACAACAAATCGGATCCAAATAGTCCGAAGACTTCTTTATTATCGCATTGCAACTTGGACTTAAAACATCGGGCAATAAAACATTATTATTTGCTGTGAATAATATCTACATTAACAGTGTTGAGATGTTCTTTTTCTACTAAATACTATAGTTTTGAATTATTCCCCATTTTCGCAGCTTCTGTTGCATGGTAAGACCCTTTTTTTTTTTTTTTGGTTGGTAAATCATCAAATGACCTCTCCCGCTCTGGGCGGAGCGGAAGGGCGTGTCAGACTCTTACTGACTAAAACCCACCCGTGTTCCTTCAGTTGCCTGTGCGCCAGGGCCACGGTAACTCTTTCGAACAATCCGCGACCCCGGCAGGCATCGGTCCTATCGGACCCCGTCAATGGTGCTGACATCTCTTTGAGGCGCGCGTGGAACACGACGCGCCGTCGACCCGGGCCTGGTCCTTACCGGACGGCGAGCTGCCCATTGCTCGCCATCCGCAAGCCCGCGCCTACGGTGGCCGGGAGTCGGCAATCGACTCCCGACGCCCAGGGTGTCTCCTCCTCCTGCGGCGGCTAGGGGCGCGAGGGCGTAGAGATTGCCTCTCCCTCTCGCGCTCCGCCTCCTCCTTCGCGAGCATTACTGCTTCGCAGAAGGAGGTGACGGCTTCCCATTCCCTCTCGCTCCGTACCATGGCCTGAACCAGGGCCGGACGCGAGAGGTCGCCGCCGCCGATCGCCGCCACGAGGACACGGCGGTGCTCCGCCAAAGCCGGGCAGACCTCCACCGTATGCTCCACCGTGTCCTCCGGTCGATCCACGCAATGATAACACCCGGGCGTTTCCTCCCGCCTTATCCGAAACAGGAACCTCCCGAAACAGCCATGTCCGGTGAGGACCTGCGTCAGGCGGAAGGTGAGGACGCCGTGGCGCCTCTCAAGCCACTCCTCAAAGAGGGGTCTTACCGCCGCAATTGTGCCGTGCCCTGCGCTGGGTTGCGACTGTCGCACTCTCCATGCCGCCATGAGATCCCGCCGGAGCTCTGTCCGCTGTGCCGTGATTTCTCGCGGCAGCGGAGTTACGCCCCGGCGTTTCGCCTCCTCGCGCCACTCCCAAACGTGCGCGAGGACCTTTGCCTCCAGATCCCACGGCGGCAATCCGGCAAGGAGGCTCGCCGCCTCGCAGGAGACCGTGCGGTATCCCCGTACCATCCGGATGGCCATGACCCTTTGGGACGCTTTCAACCGGCGGGCTGGCCGGAGCCTTAGCGAACGCGCCCACACCGGTGCCCCGTAAAGGGCCATGGACCACACGACCCCCGCGTAGAGCCTCCGGCAGGAGGCGTTTGGCCCCCCCAGATTGGGCAAGAGCCGCTTCAAAGCAGCCCCGGCCCGCTGCAGTCTGGGAGCCAAACGTCGGAAGTGCTCGACGAAGTTCCACCGGCTGTCGAGGACGAGTCCCAGGTACTTCATCGTCGACTCGACGCCGATGTGAACCCCTCCTACCGTTATTTGGGAACCCGACAGTGGCGCGTTCCGAGGACCATGAAAACACATGGCCTCGGACTTGTGCAAGGCCACCTCGAGTCCCAACTGCCGGATCCTCTCAACGACTGTCGCAACCCCGCGTGTCATTAGTTCGGCCGCCGCCTGGTGCGACCTCCCCTGCGCCAGGACCAGCGTGTCGTCAGCGTAGCACACTACGCTGACGCCGCTAGGGAGGTCGGCACGCAGCACCCAGTCGTAACCGATGTCCCACAGATGCGGCCCCAGGACCGATCCCTGTGGGACACCGCACGACATCTCTCGCCGGTTCCATTCTCCCTGGTGACCGGGGTAAATAACCGCCCTATCCGTCAAATAGGCCTCGACCACACGACAGAGGTAGGTCGGCATGTCTCCCTGATGCAACTCCAGGGCAAGATATTGAAGGCATTGGCGATGTCTAGAGACACCGCCAAGACGACCACACCCCGGGCCACAGCATCCCCCGTCGTGAGGGCTCGCACGCGCATGATGGCATCCACCGTAGAGCGCCCCCTGCGGAAACCAAACTGGCTGTCCGCCAAATCCGGCCCCACCCGCACCAGCTGCCCGACGAGGCGGTCTGCAATGACTCTTTCAAAGAGCTTGCCCACCTCGTCGAGCAGCACAATGGGCCGGTAAGCGGACGGAGAGTCCGCTGGGCGCCCCGGCTTCATAATGAGGACCAGTTTCCCCGTCTTCCAACGAAGTGGGAACTGGCCCTCCTCCAAGCATGCGCTTAGGAGCCCTCTTAGTCGAGGCCCGAGAGCCTCCAAGGCCAGGACCCAGGCTTTTCCAGGTAAGCCGTCGGGTCCTGGGGCGGTATTCTTGGCACTCAGCCTACGTACCGCCACTCTCAACTCTACCTCGGTCACCTCAGGAGCAACGTCGTCATCGTCGGGTCTGTGGTCCGCAGTTGGCACCGCAGGAGGCGGAGCCATGGGCGGGGGAGTATGCTCCCCCTGCGAGGGGAACAGAGCGCTCACCACGCCCTCCACGAGCTGGGGCCGGAGACTCTGCGTCAGTGGGGGAGCCCATGGGCGGAGTTTCTCCCGCACCACTTTATATGGGCGCCCCCACGGGTCCCTGTTCAGAGTCCCCAGCGACTCCTCACGGGCCAGTCCCCTGGCCCGCAGGATCTCCGCTCGGAGGGCGATCTTCGCCACTCTGTAACCCTCGTACAGCTCCGCCTGAATGGCTTCCGTATCCGGAGGGCGGATACGGAGCCTGCGGTGCCTGGTGTACAGGCGCCGCGCGGCAACGCACGCCTCGCGCAGAGACGTTAGTTCCGGCGACCACCAGTACACCTGGCGCCAGGCGCGTCCGGGCTGGACCCGGGGCATTGCCATGTCACACACTTCTGACATGGCCTCCCGGAACCACTCTGCCTCGTCGTTGATGTCAGCAGGCCTGTCCGGTGATGACACCCAGGCCTGCACGATCGAGGCTTCCAGGAGGAGCTCCCGGTCCAGCTTCTTCAGCGCCCACCGCGGACCACTCGGGCCTGTCGGACCAGCGTGCTCGAGGTCTGGGCGGAGACGTCAAACCGGATGTACCGGTGGTCGGAGTACGTCTCCACCCCCTCCATGACGCGCCAGTCAATGACACGCGGTGACAGAGCGGGGCTGGCAAACGAGATATCCACCACTGACTCGCCCCGCATCCGCACACACGTGGGGACAGAACCCCGGTTTAGGACGACCAGGCCTGTCTCCAGAGCCCAGTCCTCCACCATCCCGCCCCGTGTGTCCGTGTACCGGGAGCCCCAAGCCGTGTTCTTGGCATTGAAGTCCCCGAGTACGAGCACGGGCAGGGTATGGTACCCGACGACGACGACTCTCAACTCCGCAAGGGAGTTGTGGAACTCGGCGAGAGTTCGGTTCGGGGAGAAGTATACCCCTACCACGACAATCTCCCCGAACCGTGCTGCCACGCAACCCCGTCCCCTCTTGACTGCCTCAAGCGACGGGGTACCGGCGGCGGCCGATGAAATGAGGGTCACTGAGCCGCTCAGGTCCTCCACCCAGTCATCCCTGGGCGGGACAAAGTACGGCTCAGCGACCACGGCGATGTTGATCGACCACTGCGCCATGCTCTGGAGTAAGAGATCCTGAGCGGCGGCGCAGTGGTTGATATTCGCCTGGAGGAGGCGTAATGGGGCCATTATTGGCACTCCATGTCAGCCCCCTCCCGAGCCCCCTGTGAGGGCCCTGCCACGGTGTTTGCGGCGACTACTATGGTGGGGGCGGCAGCGGCGGCGGCAGTGGCGGCGGTTGCGGCGGTGACGGCGGTGGCGGAGGGCTTGCCCCTGCCCCTGGCTTTGGTGGGTGGAGCGCAGGCCTTACTCCCAGCCCGGTGATCGGCCGGCTTGCCAGCTGCCGCACATAGAAAGCAGTGCGGCGTGGCAGTGCACGAGCCGACCTTGTGACCGGGCTGACCGCAGCGGAAGCAATGATTGCTGCGGTCCACCTCCGAGGTGCATTGTACTCCCACGTGGTTGCCCACCTGGCAGCGGAAGCACCTCAGAGGTCTGGGTTCCAGCAGTTTAACCTGCGCAGAAACCCAGCCCACCAGGAGCCTTCGGCCCTCCCCTGCAATTTTTTTGGCCGCCGACACGGGGCAGCTCACCGTAACGGTTTGCATCCCCGCGTGGTCAGGACGGATGGTGCCCACCCTAACCTGCTCGGCAGAGCACCCTCCAGTCCTAACGACGGCGGCCACCACCTCAGCCTCCGTCACGCAGTCGTCCAGGCCCAAGATGCGCATGTCAATACACTTGGTGGGCCTGGACACTCGGGCCTCATCCGCATTAAGGGACGCCCTAAGCTTTTCGGCCAGAGCGTCAGCGGTCGGGCCACTGGCCGCACCGGGGACCTCCAGCACCCGGGCACCAGTCGCAGTAACCCTTACCCGGATGCCATTGGTGACGCCAAGCTCTTCGAGGTTCACCGCCGTCCTCGCCTTAGTGAGCAAGTCGCGGTAGGACACGCCCTTCTTCTCCGCATCCGGCTGTAGTGTAACCACTACAGCTGCGGACTTCGGGGCGCGGAGCCTAGCCGCGACGCTTCTTTCCTTGCGCCGCTGCCGCCTCTCCTTCTTTTTGGCCGCCCTTGAAGCCTTACCCGCCTTCCTCTTCTCTCCGACTATTTGCCATTCGGCGTCGGCCAGAGGAGCATTAGGAGGCGGGAGGGGCGGTCGTTTCGCCGCCAGGGCTGGGGCCCTTGACGCCTGCGTAGGCCCACCGCCCTTCTTGGGTTTGGGAGGCGCCGACTTAGCCGGGGGCGGCCCCGACTTCGCCGGGGGTGGCCCCGACTTCGCCGGGGGCGGCCCCGCGGGTGCCGGTACGGGCCCGCCTTTCAGTCGCCCCGCTGATCCTGGCTTGGCCGCAGCGGCGACAAATGAGACTTGCCGGCTCGCCGCTAGCGGGGGGCGCAGGACAATGGCCTCCAGAGTGGAAAACCGACTCTGGAAAGCAGCCAGCTCCTGCCGCACCAGGTTCAGTACCCGGTCCTCAGCGGGCACCGGCACCGCCCGGCCTTTCCCGTGCTGCGCCTTCTCCTGTGGCACTTCCCGGGATCCGGCTGCTCGGAGGCCGGCCAGGTCCGCTCGGAGCTCCTCGTTCTCCTTTCGGAGAAGCTCCATATCGGCTGTCAAGCGGGTAACCTCAGCCCGCATCTCGGCCATATCGTCCGATTGAGGCCCGAATTTAATGGCCTTGACTGCCTCCATGATGGAAGCCGCGGCAGCGGGTATGGCCTTGTCTTTAGAGGACTGAATCCTCTTCAAGGCCACACCCTTTAGCGCAGCTACCACGGCCGCCTCCAGTCTGGCCAGTCGCTCTGACTTGGAGCCGCCAGCGGTATCCGTCTCACCGCCTGACGACTCGGACAGTTCCGCCCTGCGACTGGCCCCTCCAGGGTCGTGCCCCTCCGTGGCGAGCCTCTCGACTGGCTGGGCCGGCTCAGCTGGGCTGACTCGGCTCGGCTCGCTATCCTCCTCGGTGGAGCGCCCTTTGCCCATACTCCGCTCGTGTACTCCACCTCGCCGAGTAATTTTTCTGCGGGTTACGCCCTTCCCGCCATCAGAGGACGACCCCTGGCCATCCCCTGGTTTGGGGCGCTTCTGGAAGAGCCTTCGGTTCTTCCCAGCATCTCCCATGACCACGCGCTCCGGGCTCTTGAAAGAGCCCTTCGCGCCACATGCGGCGTCGGACTCCGACCCCGCATCACTCCTTTCCTCTTCGCTACTTTTTTGTTGGTGTTTTAAAATTGGTTCCATATTAGTTCCCACGAGTATGGGGGATATAAAAAGTCATTCCCAGGTTCACCCCCTGTCCCTAGGCAAGTGTTAATTTGTTACCCAACCAGAGGGTCCACTGGTACTCTGGCTGGGGGTGCGCTAGCGACTGATGCGCCACCTACAACTGGAAAGTTGTAGATGACACTACTCCTCAGCCATTCATACCCTCGCCGCGCACCAGAACTTGATATTAGAGGAATTTTTTATAGAGGTTATCTTCCTCGCGGCCCGGGCGATTAAGCCAAGACCCTCGACCCCCGTCAAAAGTCAGAGACATGAAGTTGACGATCTTCGGGGCTACGAGACTAACGGTGGCAGAAGGAGCAGACTCCTTCCTGCCTGCCCGGCGGCAGTGTTAGTGCACACCGAGCCCGCTCTTACTCCGCCGCTGTGCGTCTCTGCTTAACAGAGATACACACGTTGGAGCGTTCCTCCGACAGGATATTAGCGTACGGGCAACAAGACCCCTTAGGCACAGAGTACCTAATGGAGAGTTATTGCCCGCACCCCAGGGTGCACCGTCCCGGAGACTGGCCTTTCCCCCAGACGCATCCAAGGGAAACTCCAGCCCACGGACACACGGGGAGGTTTCCTGTCCTAGCACCCCATGGTAAGACCCTAGCTCTGACTTTCTTAAACCTATTGATAATTTTCGCGAAGGAACTTATCAATTGAGAGTTACTTTTGGGTGTTTCAGTCTCATCCTCTTGCAGTTTCGGCACGTTCAGATCAGATAAATGCGCCTTATTCAAGTCTTCTTGAATATTTGTGGAAACTTTCTTGGTTCAGGAGTTATAGAAATAGTGGATAGACTAGTGAGTAGCATCAAATAATTTTCTGTTACTTTTGAAAAGTCAACGACGAAAATAGATTTCATAAAATTAACCTAAATTGGTGATTTCTAATTAAAATTTCGAGTATTTTCGAGTATTCAAATAATCAAATCAAAGCACTCAAATTGTAAACGGCACCACAAATTGCTATTCACAAGAATATTTTCTGATCCATTTGTATACATTTTCATCAGATACTTTTGGTGGAACAGACTAGGACAACTCGTTATACAAACATTGGCGCCGATTCTCTTGTTACAAAATTCTCTAGACTAAAAATCACTAAAATTTAGTTTATTCCAGTCAAACGACGATTTCTCATTCTGAAATAGACTAAAGTGACACAACTTAACTATATTTTAGTTTGACAGCATTAAGATTGCACTGAGTTATTAGTTTAGTGAAAATGGCAATTTAGCTATTCTGAATTTGACGTTTTTCACTAAAAATTTTGGTTGTCTAAGTAAATCTGGCTATTTTTTATCGCGACTAAAAAGGCGTGGAGTAAAAATAGTCGTCATGAGCTAAAATTCACCACAACACCTCGACTTCAGGTGCAAAAACAGTACTGTATCTTTTTTATTTTGCTTTATATCTCGAAAATGGTGTGTCCTATCGCAAAAATAATGAAAGAATCGACCCCCTTTAATGAACCCTTAAGCCCCTAAAATTCTGCATGTAGGTAATAATTTTTCATATTTTCCGTACAAAAAGTGAAAAATTCCATAAAAAACACGTTGAGGCTGCCCCACATGCGCGCCTCCCGTTTCTAAAAAAAAATCAAGGGGTAGGGCAAACAAGTACCACGTGGTGTCGCGATTGTCAAATGAAATCCTAATTGCGTCAAAATTATTTTTAAATTTAGATACATTTTGTTGCAGATAGCTTTAAGATTCTCACAGCCAAAAGTAAGGAATTTTAGTGATAGTTTAGTTAGTTTAATCGGCACCATTATGACTGAATTATAAATTTTAACATTTTAAGGTGATTAGGCTATTATTAAGAAATAGCTGACCCGACAGACAAAAATCCCATAGAAAACAGGATGATTTACATCTCTTTTTATCCTCTTTCCTATCGCAGGTATGCTGGATGAAATTTCTTTAGAAATAATATCACCTTTGTACGTATTTTTCTGATCTTTTCTTCTTGTCTGTTTATATGTGTAAGTACCTACATAAATGGTTAAATAAATAAAGAGGTCAATCGTCGAATTTGAATCGGCTGGGCAGCGTTCGGGAAGCTATACAATATCTTCTGGTCCCACATTCCGCAGTGTCTCAAAACGGAAGTCTTTGAGCAGTGCGTGTTGCCAGTGATGACCTATGGCACTGAAACGTGGTCGCTTACCATGGGCTCCATTAGAAGGCTTAAAGTCACCCAGAGGGCAATGGATAGGGCTATGTGAAGGGATATGAGAGAAAAAAGCACCTTTTACAGCAATAAACTATATTTAAACTAAGACAATGATTACAACGATCTTAGCGGCGCGATCGCGGAAACGAACAGCTCATAACACTTACGATTAACTTAAGATAGGTGGCACTGCTCACGCCCTTCGTAATACTATAACACCTCCCCTCGAAGTCATGAGCATGTATCTTCGACATTCACATACATTCATCCATCATACCTAAATTACGCAGACATTTATGATGCTTTGTTCCAGTCAAGCCTTTGGTCAAAACATCAGCAGGCATTCGGTCAGTACACAAATATCTAAGATCAATTACACCTTGTTCGCACATATCTCGAATAAAGTGGTGCCTCACATCAATATGTTTCGTTCGTGGATGATAATTCCTACTTTGAGCAAGTTTAATCGCGCCCTGGTTGTCGTTAAATAGCATCACACACTCACACTTAATCGCAACGTTACTTAAAACATCACGCAAATACATTGCCTCTTTAGTAGCTTCGGAAATGGCTAGGTATTCAGCTTCAGTGCTTGATAAAGCAATGGTCCGTTGCTTTCGCGCCTCCCAGCTAATCGGAGCACCTGCCAAAATAAATGCGAAACCGGAATAGGATCTACGATCTATCGCATTCCCTCCCCAGTCTGTATCAACCACACCAAAAAGAGGCAAACCTGTTCTTTCGTAACCTAATCCGTAATCTGATGTACCTTTCAAGTATCTCAGCACACGTTTAGCAGCCTTCCAATGTTCAATATCATAATTTGTATTGAATTGACTTAAATAGTTGACGGCATACGTGATGTCTGGTCTCGTTGATACGGCCAGATGCATCAAGGCACCTATCAAACTTTGATACGGATACTGTTCCATTATATCACATCTGATACACTCAGGTTTCTCTAATTTAACATTTACATCTATAGGTGTGACAACAGATTTACACTCGCTCATACTAAACCGTTCTAACAGTTTGTCTATATATGATTTTTGACTTAAATACACTCTATTTTCGTCATCACGACTAAATTCAATACCTAAACAAGTTGATATCTTGCCCATATCTTTCATTTCAAAGGCATTCGATAGCTGTTTCTTTATATCTTTCATCCATGCATCATCATTTGTTGATATAATAATATCGTCAACATATATACCAATTAGCATCATTCGCTCACCTTTCTGTGCAATAAATACACAAGGATCCTGCGGCAACCTTTCAAAACCAATATCACTCAACTTTCTCACTAACTCTTTATGCCACTGCAACCCTGATTGACGCAAACCATATAAAGATTTTCTTAACAAACACACACTATCCATACATTCATTAAGAGCCTTATTCCAGCATTTAGCTGTCTGAAGTATGTTCTTTTCTGTTATTATTTTCTTCTGTGAACCAATCTTTTCCTTTGTGAGTACTTTCTCTAGAACATCGCTTAACTGGTCTGGAATTTCCATAAATACCTCTTCATCGAGTGAACCGTTAAGGTACGCTGTTACCACGTCCATTTGATGGATTTGTAATCCAAATTCAGCCGATAAAGCCGCTATGAGCCTTATTGATGACGATCTCACAACTGGGGATGAGGTCTCGTGAAAATCCTCCCCTGGCCGTTGTGAACATCCTTTTGCGACGAGGCGTACTTTCTTGCCAGTACTTTTCGTACTAAACACAAACCTGCTTCCAATAACTTTTCGTTGTTTTGGTCGTGGTACTATTTCCCAGGTTTTATTCTTTATTTGTGACAAATACTCATCTTCTAGGGCAAATTTCCACAAATTAACGTCGCTTCTCTTCTCTACATCTTTCCACATCATTGGTTCTATCATTGCTATCCCTGCACTTATCTGTTCATTCGGTTTATCTGATTCATTTTCACTATCTGTAGTATCCTCTTTTACTGTATGATATTCTTTCCGCGGTCTACCCGCCATACCAGTACGAATTAAACGAGGTCTTCCTCTTCCTCTTTTAGAAGGTTCTATTAAATTTTCCCACGAAACAGTTGAATTCCTCTTTCTATGTAATTGACCTCTATCACTATCTTCCTCTGGTTCATAAACTCTTTCAATCGATCTTCTTGGTCTACTACCATCTCTTCTGGTTCTCAATATCTTCCGGTTATCTTCCACTCTTTCATCATGCTCGTTAGACACCTTCAATTCAACTCTTATTTGTTCTTCATTAGTGTTTTCTTCTTCATCAAATATCTCTTTATATTCATGTCTAAACGCTGTCTCATTCATAAACTTCACGTCACGACTCACTATTATTTTCCTTGTCGTAGGGTCATGTATCCTATATGCCTTAGATTGATTATCATAACCCACAAATATTCCTAACTGCGAACGAGACTCAAATTTTCCTTTTGGTTTTCCCTTGTCTTTATAATAAACTTTCGCACCAAACACGTGCATATATATTACAGTGGGTTTCTTCCCTTTCCATAGCATAAACGGTATTTCACCTTTTAATGCTGTAGTTGGGCACCGGTTTCTTATGTAATTGGTAGTATTTATTGCTTCTGCCCAGAAAGGAGGAGAACTGCCTGCTTGGCGCATCATACAACGTGCCATCTCAACTAATGTCCTGTTTTTTCTTTCAGCGATCCCATTCTGTTGAGGTGTATACGGCGCTGTCAATCTTCTTCTGATTCCAGCTTTATTTAATAAATCATCAAACTCATTGTTTACGTACTCACGTCCGTTATCAGACTGAAGGTACTTTATCGTCTTTCCTGTTAAATTCTCTGCATAGGCTTTGTAGGTTTTAAATGCTTTTAGGACATCACTTTTATTTGCTATGAAGTAGACTTCACACCTTCTGGATTTGTCATCGATGAATGTAACAAAATATTTTTTACCGCCATAAGACTGCTGTTTCATGGGGCCACAAACATCGCTATGTACTATTTCTAGTAATTCGCTTGTACGATCTTCCGTTTTCCTTGGAAAAGGCGTGCAACTCTGTTTCTCACTTATACAGATCTCACACTCAGACAACTTTTCGTCATCCTTGAATGTTAGTCCATGTACTAAACTATTCTTCGCCATAGCTTTCAAGTCGCGTTCGTTGAGATGTCCGAGACGTTGGTGCCTTTTGTCTAGTGAATTATTTTCAGTTTCGACATTATTGGCACATTTCTGACTCATACGAACATGGTATAGGTTACCAACACGGTCTGCCCGTATATGAATTTTATCATTATTATCAATCACAATCGCATCATTCTTTCTGAAGCGAACCTCGAACCCGCGATCAGTCATCTTAGCCACTGATAGTAAATTTGTTCGTAAATCGGATACGTAGAACACTTTTTCTATATCAATTTGGCGTTCTTCACTGCCCGTGTCTACTGAAATCCTTACCTTACCAGCGCCGGTAATTTGGGTTCTGTCGCTATTAGCTAAATTTAGTTCAGAGTCCAACCGCGTAAAATCCTCGATCATTTGCTTCTCGTTACACATATGACCCGTACATCCACTGTCAATGCACCAAATAGGATTTATTTTCTCACCCAACATAACCTCTTCGGTAGTACTCAATAACATTGTTGTCCTTTGCTCGTTGTCTTTACTGCATTCCAACGTTTGTGCGCTTTGCTTATACTTGTTGATGATACTTGTTGTTGATGCCCGCGACGACCACAACGATAACATTCAAAATTATTTTTATGGGCTTGACTATCATTATTCTTCTTCAGATTGGCATTTTTATTTTTATTGATACGTTTGACGAACATAGCCCCTTGGTCTACCGTCTTGGACTTACGAGCTTCGTAATCCTCGATAATCTTAACCTTTAACGTTTCCGTTGATGGCAAATCATCGCGCGATTCCATTGCCGTTCTAAACATGGCAAACGAATCCGGCAAACTGTACAACAATAATATGGCTAGCAGTTCGTCAATAACAATCAAACCGATTTCTTTGAGTTTTTTCACTGCATCAAAAAAAATCGCGATGTGCTTCTTCAAATCATCATCTTCTTGCATGCGAGTAAGAACCAGCTTTTTCAATAGCGAGGCTTTTCTGGCAGGTCCGCTGGACTGGTACATACATTTCAGCTTATCCCATATAGCCTTGGAACTTTCCAAACCATCTAATGCAGCCAACTCACTTGGACTTACCGCCAACAATATGTCTGACTCGGCTTTTCTGTCCGTTTTATTCCAGTCGGCATATTTCGAATCACCTAAATGTGGCTTTGGTAACGCTCCTGATACATATTCCCATAGATCGTTTTTGATCAGAATTGCTCGCATGTGTATCTTCCATGTATCGTAATTATCACCAGTAAGTCGATCAATCTTAATAGATGTAGCCATATCGAAGTTTCTTCAACTCCAAAAACAACAGCAATGCAATATAAAAAAGTCTTCGTAACAAATTAATTAGGTAGTAGTAAACAAACGGCGAACGTAACTTGCAATTCCACGTTACACTAATCACATTCGTTAAACCTTAACTCGCGTAGACGCGTTTATAACTTTGTTTACGACGAACTGTTTTGGTTCAAATCACTGCAATTGTCCACTAATCAGTTTTGATTTCACTCACTGGCAGAGTCTGGGCCCATAACCTGAAGGGATATGAGAGAAAAAAGCACCTTTTACAGCAATAAACTATATTTAAACTAAGACAATGATTACAACGATCTTAGCGGCGCGATCGCGGAAACGAACTCATAACACTTACGATTAACTTAAGATAGGTGGCACTGCTCACGCCCTTCGTAATACTATAACACTATGCTTGGAGTTTCCCTACGTGTTCAAATCAGAAATGAAGAGATCCTCAGGAGAAGCAAGGTAACCGACATAGCCCGAAGAATTTCCAAACTAAACTGGCAGTGGGCAAGGCACATTGCTCGCAGAACAGATGGTCGATGGGGCCGAAAGGTTCTGGAGTGGCGACCGCGTATCAGAAGACGTAGAACGCTACGTCTTCCGATACGCGGTCGCCACTCGTCTGTAGCGGTCATCGGTCCACCTTTTGGGAGGCCGGCCTTCCCGATGGAAGGCCTCCCAAAAGTTGGACCGATGACTTTGAAGGCCGCAGGACTACTCAATTATTACTTAGAATTACTCAAGTCTCTAACTAAATTGAATTTACTATTAGGATTACTCAAGTCTCCTAACTAAATTGAATTGGCTCTTTGCTGTAGAGGCGGGGCGCTATGCTGTTGTAGTGCTTTTTGCCAAACTTGCTTCTTACCCATGCTAAGGGATATCTATCCGTTCTTTTTTTTGTTTTTGGCAAGTTCGGGACTGTGAACCGGTGATATCTCCGCAGGCACTACTTATTCTTTCTCTGTAGGGTTTTGGTTTCCGGACTTATTCCTTCAGGTGGACCATTGTGCGCGGTGTCCGCAGGCACTTATATATAAATATTTTTCTCATGCTTTGCATCCACGCCTGATCGCATAGCAGAGTAGTAGGTGTACTTAAGTGTAGGGAAAGCAGCATTTTCTAAACTGCACGCTAGGAACGCTTTATTTCTATCATATGGGTTTTTCCTATTAAAGATGTGAATACTTAAATATGAATAAGGAATTATAAAACAGAATATTTACAATTAGCTAAATATAATTTGTACTTTTGGTTACAGTCACATATATTTCAATGCAGTCAGATGTTTTCTCTCTATGATAAGCATAGAATGAGTAAGAAGGCTTTCTGCCTTAACATCCGGCTCTGTTTTGAATGCCTGCCATCTTGCAGAGGTCCAGAATCCTGGGTCCATAAAGGGGCTTCGTTAGCATGTCAGCAAGCTGCCGAGTCGCAGGGACCTTGCATACTTCTAATATGCCATCTGTAACACATTCTCGTATAAAGAACGATGTTTTGTCCGCTGATGACATTCATGCGGTGGATTCTTGGCTAGCCTGATTGCAGACTCATTGTCGATGCATAGGCTTGTTGGACAATCCTCATCAGTGATGTCTTTCAAGATCCTCTTTAGCCATATGATCTGTCGTGCAGTTTCACTGGCAGCGACTATCTCTGCTTCGGTTGATGAAATAACAACGGTAGATTGTCGTTTGCTCTGCCATGAAATTGGTTCTCCAGCAAACAAACATAGCATTCCAGTACTGGAGCGGCCTGTGCTGAGGTCACCACCATGATCGGCATCGCTGTAGCACTCTAAGTCAAGAGTTTTATCGTTTGTATAAACTATTCCTTTGTCTATTGTTCCTTTCAGATAGCGTAAGATTCGCTTAGCAATTATGATATCTTCCTTTGTAGGATTATCAAGATTGCGTGACACAACACTTATAGCGTAAGCTATATCTGGTCATGTCCCAGTCTTCAGGTAAGCTAGTGCTCCCACTACTTGGCGATTAGGGAAAGCCGTAGTGCTATCATGTTCTTCCTTACTGGCATTCGGCTTTAGGCTTTATTTAATGTTCCAACAAGAGTTTAAATTTTAACAATTTTATATAGGTAATGAAAATGTTTGCAGGCCGAATGGTCAAATATGGCAGAACTCTGATGAAAACCTACTACTACCTACTTATGTATATACCCATATTTGCAAATAAATGCTATTCTATTCTATTCTGTTGTATTCTAGGATCGGTGTTGCAACAGCTTTACAGTTTTCCATGCCGCATCTTTCAAGAATGCGTTTGGTGTACGCTTCCTGATGAAGAAAAATAGAACCGTCTAACTTCTTCTCTATTTCCATTCCCAAATAATAGCTAGCTGATTTAACAGTTATTTTAAACCGTTTTTGTAGCTCTTCCAAGAAGGTCTCCGTTTCCTTGTCACTTGTCGAAGCAAAAAGCCCATCGTGCATCGTGCATCCACATAAAGTGCTAAAACAATCTTACTTTTGCCTCTTTTTCTTATGAATAGACAAGGGTCTGATTTGCTCTGTTTGAAACCAATTTCTATGATGTACTCTGTAATACCAGCCTGTTTTAATCTATAAAGACTCTTTTTCAGTTTAAAAACAAGTTTTGGATCAGATACGTCTGTGTAGCCTTCTGGAAGCTTCATATAAACGTCCTCGTCTAAGTTTCCATATAGGAAGGCGGTTGATACGTCAAATTGGGCCAGAGACTTCTTTTCCTTAGCAGCAACACTTAGAACTTTGCTTTTATAGTACTGCTGTTTTACAGGGCTAACAGTCTCAAAAAAGTCTAATCCTTCCTTTTGAGAATATCCCTTGATCACTAATCTGGCCTTATACTTGTCTAGAGTACCGTCAGGGTTGGTCTTGATCTTGAATATCCATTTGCAAGGAATAGGCTTTCTGCCTTTTCGTAATTCAACCAGTTCCCAGGTCTCATTCTCCTTTATCGAAACAATTTCATTATTGATGGCCTCTTGCCATTAGTCTCGATCTGCTCTGGACATAGCCGCTATAAAGGTTGTAGGTTCATCACTGGGAACACTCAAATATAATCTTCGTATCGACTCGGAGTTCTGAGATTAGTCCGGTCTCTAAGACTCATTTGACTTTCGCGTTCAATTCCATCTTGAGAGAGATTCTACAGTGTTATGAAACTGTTCAGACTCTTCGGTTTCGATCTGATTTTGCTCTGCTGGAACATCATTCTCCTCTTGTGCATCTCGCTCTACATGAACTTCCTGCTCACACATACCATTAAAGTGTGATGTTGAAGTTGAACCATTTGTAGATGGTGGGCTGTTCTGGGCATCATTCTGTACCATGATTTCCTGAAATTTCTCTTGTTGAAGATCTGATAGCCCGTATTGATATATTCTGTTAGTTTAGGTTGAAGGTTGAGGATAATTCGGTGCGTCTTTCATGCTAGAGTATCCAAGTAACGGTATCTGTTCAAACGTCACATCTCTAGATCTCATCACTTTGTGATTGATTTTATCCCAAATCCTGTATCTTTTGTTCGCAACAGTTTTGAAGCACTTTTAGCGACATTTTTCATATTACACATTTCTTTGATAGTATTCCATGTTCCTTTGATATTATTTTGGTTTTTTTCTAGCTCTGTTTAATAGTTGCTTTAAATTTTGGATAATTTTGTAATTCTAGTATTCCTTTTTTAAGTCTTCATTGTTTAAAGTCTTTTTTAGTTTAAGATGCATTTTATATCGTTTCCTTTTATATTTGACGACACCAACGGTCATCCAGGGCTTTAGTGGCTGTTTCTTTTTGGAGATTATTTTCGTAGTAGAGTAAGTAATAGCGTGTTGTAACGCCTTTATAAAAAAAGTCTGCTGCTTTGTCTACATTTTGGATTTCAAAAAAGAGGTCCCATTTGGTGTTATCAAGGTCAATATCTAGTTGATCAACCAATAGTTGATAACCAATAGTTTATAGTATTTCGCACAGGTTTTAACAATATTTAACTTATTCATGTATAAGAGTATTGGACGGTGATCTGTGAGTGGTTCAAGCACAAAAGTTTTTAGGCTTTGTAAAAATTTATGTTTTGATCACGAAGTGATCGAGACAATTATCAAGTCTAATTGCCTTATCAATTCCCTGCCTTAGATCATGCGAGGCTAGCATATTCAAATAATTAAAGGCGAAACCACTTGTGTTTTCAGACTAAGTATTTATGTATGTCTCCTGCAAAGATAATATTTTCACAGTGTATGTTGAGGAGTAATTCGTTCAGTAAATTAACATAATTGGTTGGATTAATGAAGCAGGTTAGTCTATACAAAGCAATAAATGTAATTTTATTGACCTTGACATTAAGGCAGTTACCGTCTGCAATAAAATATTCCTGAACTTGCATGTTTTGAGGTACTCTCTCCTCTCACATAAACGATAACACCTTCATTCTGGTTATGGCTGTGGAGCGGCATCTACAAACGCCACATGCGAGCTACGCGTCACACCGACGTCACGCAGAGTTTACCGCGCGACTAGCATATATACAACGTCCCGATATCAAACGTCGAGCAGTTGCCCACCAGACATGACACCCGTCTGGTCGGAGGATCCTCTCTTTTCTATGGAGGTGTGAGTGAACTTTATACCATATTCCTCATACTTTCTATAGCTGTGTTGGGTACTAAATTGCAAGTACTTGTTTTTTCGTTCAATCTGCGAACTGCTATCAGTCCAGCATTCTGTTAGCACTATGATGTCAATAGCAGCGCCAATGTTAGCTAGAAATACGATTAGGGAGTCGATTAGGTAGTCAGAGTCTTTAGTTAAAGTTTTTTTTAATACTACAGATGTTCACAGCCAGGATCAAAAAAGTATCCTTATCCAAGGCAGGGTTGATAAATGCATGACTTGTTGACGGGTCTCCCAATCTAGAGCACTCAATATCCCCACTATTTTCTATTTCGTTGGTAATATTAACGGTATCAGGATGGAATTTGTCTTTTGTCAAAGGGAATATTCTAAAGGAGTAACAAAGAACTGTTGTTATTGTACGATACTTTATAGAAACAGACCCAGTTGGATTCGATATGGTGTCTGTACGAATAAATCTTATAACGAGTGACAAGCAGCAGTATTGGAAGTGTTTAGCAGATTATGAATGCAGATCATGTGTTTATGTGTGGCTACCCTTTTTAATTTTAGAGTGAAAAGAGAATAAGAGAATGGAATGGCTCAAAAACGGGGACCTGATATGAACATCTGTTAGTGCGTAAATAATACAATAATAATAAAACAAACACGGCAGTGAGAAAACAGAGACTTAGAGCTAGTCACAGTAGTTTTTTTAGGTTAGCTAGGGTGTCTGTCCAGCAGAATTTGTACTCATTTCCTTTTGCTAAGTCACGTGCAAGGGCATACAGTACCAAACGGTGGTACTAGTAGTTAGATTTTCTGAAATGTAAATAGGCACCGGAGATCCAGGCGTGTTTATTTTCGTTGTAGTAGGTAGTTACCTACTACTAGACCAACGAGGCAGTCAAAGCAACAATCTTGAGCAGTTTGTCCACAGAGGTATTTAAATATTTAATGAGAAACAAAGTAGGTCCCAGGAAGCTTAATAGAGGAACTCCATAGGGAACGGAAAGAGTGCCAAATATCCAACCGCCAACTCTGACACACAGTAATCTTCAACTAAGGTAGTCTGTGAGGAGTTTGAGTTGTAAACCCCCTGATCCTCATTCAATCTCAAGCTTATCTAGCAGTTCGGGGACAAAGACCGTGTTAATTGCCTTAGCCAAATCGAGAAAAATTGCCAGAACTTTGTTTTGTTATTAATACTATTGATAACTTGGTATACAATATTATTGACTCGTAAGTCAATAGCAGGAAATATTCAAGTAAATCGGTGGGGAGGTTTAAAGGTTTAATTAAACAAAAACAACTCAATTTCAATTCGTTTATTAGTAGTCATCATTATTATTAAAAGTGAATATTATCATAATATCTATGAAAGTAGGCGAATAATAAATTACTATTTACATAGAAAGAGAATAAGTAGGTATTATCAGTTATAAATAGGTATGATTACAAATCGGTGGAAGGCAACTCTACTGCTGAATTTCAGCTTACAAACTTTTTGCTTATTCGTTATTCGTAGTAGGTAGTTACATGTTATTAACTTCAGGTACAGCCGGCCCATCCTGTAAACGTTTCACCGTGAATACTTTGGAGAATTGAGCTGTAATTCCACTGGTTGTTAGGGATTATAGTGGCACAAACCTATCTGACCGGGTGATGGTGGCGCTGTCAGAAAACTAAGAATGACAGACCTTGACACTTTGCATAGTGATTTCGTTAGTTCCAATTAAAGCCAAATAAGATAAGGTCAGATAAGCTTGCTACCCTTTAGCACTATTGACAGCTTACTTTAAGCTCACTTCACCTATGTTTTCACGGAGAGATTTTTATAGAATACATGGACAGGTTACTTAGACGTTAGGCACCCTTTGCATTACGTAGGCGTTCATCGAACATTTACGCTGCGTTAACGTGACGCTAACGTCGCATCAAAACGACGTCAACCAACGCCAGGTGTGAAGGCAAAGGAACCCTCAACCTCATTATTAATTCAGTCAGTTCGTCGCCATTATGAAAATAACATGGAAATAATTATAAGTAAGCTTGCTATTTTAAAGTTAATCTAGGTTTATAAAGATACAGTTGACATTAAAATAACCTTGTGAAAGTTACATGGAAATGAGGATTCGTACACATCGAATTATTTTATATGTACCTATGTTAGATAGGTATAGAATACATGAACAATTTATACCAGAAAATATATTTAGGTATGTCTAATGGATTTCCCTTTAAATATGAAGAAAACATTAGATATCAACGTGGTATATGTTTTTAAATACGCTATTAACATTAAAGGAGATGTTTAGGTACAAAAATATGTACCTAAGCTCCTCTGTGATAGAATAGTGATCCAAAATGCCTAGGTACTTTTATTTAATTACTTCTCTCTTTAGCCAGGCACAAGAAATTCCAATTAGGCGCCTTCGTTATAAAAATAAAATAAAAATAGGTACCTAGGTCCTAATAATTAGGACAACAATAATACAACAATTATTGTTGTAGTTAAATTAAATTAATAAAACCATTTATTTATCGAATCAACTGTGAAGTAAGGTATCATTAAATGATTTGTTAAACATTTCTAATTAAGTGACTTATCATCCGTGCTCGATCTAAATGTTATTAAGTTTGGCCTGGCGTTGTGTGACTAGATTTCATTGTCACCTCAGTGAGACTTTGTGTTAGTTACGTATTTTATTTGTTCCTATGTGTTATTACACCTTGGTTATTAAACATAGTCCCGTCCACTGTGTCGTGCCTAGTTCAATCTAGTTCGAGCAAGGAGTATACCTACCTGTTCCCCAAAAAGTACAGAAGATTGAAGTTCTCAAGCAGTAAAACAGTTACAAATGCATTTGGAGCAGAAAATAGCTACTGAAAAATACTATTTCTATATAATTAATTATTATTTCATAGTAATGTATGATTATTTATTATGATTATTTATTTAAGTTTCAGCGTGGGTACCTTTAAGATAAGGTCAGATTTTATAGCCATAGGTAAACAAGAGTATAGAGAAGCCGGTATAACTCAGTCCTAGAGGAATGTATTTCAATTTGATATTTAACTACCCAAATTTTTTTTGAGGTGTGAGTTGCTCGGAGTATTCTTCATTCAAGAAATCGTTACCATTCTGTCCGTAATTATCTTTCTGCCAGCAGTTATATAATTAAATCAAATAGCCGATACAAAAGAAAATACCTAAGATAACGAATCATCAATAAGAAACAGTAGAGAATTAACACCAGTTAGATCTCATACAATGAGACTACAGTTAGGCAGTTATACGATTTTACTTGGAGACAAAGTTTGTTAAGTTTAGGATTGAAGACTAAAGAAACATACATAGGAAGTAACAGAAGTAATAGAGTAACAAGCGGTGTAATTATAATATACATTTCAACAGTCCAACATGAGATCCGCTACTTAACCTATACCAAATGCACAGCCCGCGACAATTTCCCTACACTAGTTCGTTTGAAAAACGCATCTTTTAACGTTTACAAACACTGTTGAATGACACAAATTGACACGTGATCCAAAACTACCAATATAAACTTACCTAATGTTTCAGAACTTCAGACGGACAACGCCATCGCAATACATAGCTGAAAGGTTACGAACGCGAAAGTTCACATCTTAATATAGAATCCATTACGTGTATCATAAGAAGTTTAGTTTACTTTATAAGCAAAATATAACAATTAAGTTCGTATAAAGCTGTAGATAAATTTCTTACATGATAAGTAGACTCTTATCAACTACGTTATGTTGAGAATCGCTAAACGGAAATATCCAAAAGTCCTCCAAAAAATATTTATAATTATGTGAAAGAGGATGGAAAGAGAGATGTAGGTAGCCCTGTCTTAGGGAGTAAGTTGTATAGATATAGGTAGAAACTATATATTTGGCAATGATTATACAAGTAAAGATTAGTGCTCTCCAAGAAAAGTGCTTAACGTGCTGCCGAAACGACTCCGGGCGGCTGAAACGTTACAATCGTGCTATAATTTCAAAGTTAAAATGTATTACACAAACTACATCATCTACTACTGCTCTAACACATGGATAACTTGTCATAAACATAGACACAATGAATTAAATAGATTTATGTCCTCGTGATGAAACTCGCCGAAAGAATTGCGTTGTAATAACGCATCGCGCTCGTCTCGACAATCATCATTTTTAACATTACTTACACTATTTTAAATCGTTTTTATTACAATTTCACACAATCCTTCCTCATTATCGAAATTGTCTTTTTTTACTCCTAACGAATCGCTTTTTCCAATTTTCTACGTATTTAAAATAAATCAACGCCTAATTCTTAAGTTTTATCATTTAATTTACGATTTTCATAAGTTTAAAAATGTTGTATCTCGTCTTCAATGTAGTTTCCAAAAATTGTAGACGAGCAAAATTTAATATTTGATAAAAAACGGCACAATTCGTTTTAGGTATGGCTTTGCCACATCTGCACTCAAATTTTATGAGAGTATTTTATATTATAAATATGGGGTAGTAAAAACCCAAAACGCCTGTACGCCAAAAATTTCATATTGTCTTAAAATGCAAATTTAACGTTAATGGGGCGCAACACTTAAAAAACTAACAATTTATCAACAACAACAGTAAAGTGATAATCTAACGTTATGTTCTGACAAAACGCATAAAAATACCAAAGTTGTTAGCGAAATGCCAGCAGGGTGCGCTGTGCGACCCCGTGGTGAAGTTCGCGGAGTCTGTGTGCTGACACCTTTATGAATTTATCATGGTAAGTTTTGTTGATGACGTTAAGATTAGGCGAACGATTAACAAATTTTAATGGTGTTTAATCGCTTTTTTATAGAAAGTTATATCGAGTGCCTAGTGCACTAGCGACTTGCTTTACAGCCGTCTGCGTTTTCTCAGGTCATTCTCTCGCACGGAGTTGTTTTGAGCGAGCAGAAGCTCGGTTTAACATGTTCCAATTATTTATTAATGACTTTTATCAAATATTCTTTAATGTTTTTGGTTTTTGCATTTCCACTAGTTGGGAACTTTACGAAAGTTCATCATTAACATCAGAAACAGCGTTATTAAATTTGCCAACACGAAGCGGATGGCGAGGATAAATTATTACAAGTTTAATTTACGTTAAAACTTAATTTACGTTAAAACTGAATGCAGTTTACAATTTGCCAAACTTGTAGGTCCGAAATAATATTTACAACAGGTAACAACCTACATGAATTCATTCAGGTTGTAAACGTGTGAATGTGGATTGCAGGTTGGTAGATACTAGATACCTACTAAAAAATTCCTCCTTAAAGCGCTGGTAGGTATTGTCTTGGGTGGTAAACGTTCCAAGGTGAAAAGTAATGTACATACCTATCTTATGTTAAGGCTCTCATATTGATGAGAACTACTTTTCCAACTAGAATTATGTAGTTGCACATTGGTGCAACTACATAATTCTAGTTGGAAAAGTGTCAGGCAGGTTGGCACATTGCCTTCGTGGACATGGAGACACAATTATTTCGTTACATCGACGAGATCTGTACATTACCTACCTATATAACAAATAGGTACTTGCGCAAGTCACAAGTTGGCCGTAGGTACCGCGGCGAGACACAATCACTGTTTTGTTTTTCAGAAATCAAATTTTACATTTTATAAGTAGGCGGAGATTAAAAACAATATCTCATTAAATGTTTGTCCAAACATTAGGAGTACCTACAAAAATATTTTTATCATGTAGTTTTATTAAAATGTTTTTATTTAGATCAATCATAACTCGGAAATGGCCAAGTAATTAGCAAATTCATTTTAAACAAATAGTTTTAAAGAAGGTACATAAGATGTTTAGTACCTACCTTTTGCGGGCGAATATTGTTGTAAGTAAATGTAATCGTAATGATTAATAAATAAAGCCTCGCTCCTGGCTTGGTGTTATATTGGCAAAAGTTATTTAAAATAATGTTGATTAATATTCACCCGTCGCCTATGCTACAGCGGATTACCAAAATACTTCAATTTCAAAAAATATATAACAATGTTTAAGGACTAAAGCTGATCTAGGTGTTGCGTCAAAATTTAAGGTAGGTATTATAGGTAATAAGTAATCACTTATTGATGGTAATTGAAACAATACATGGCAAAAATCCAGTTATTCAGTTTATCAAAGAACTAAATCAAATTAAATCATCCCTAGATCTAAATGAAGACAATTGCGTACAATAAATGAATAGACAATCACAAGCGGCGGAATGATATTAGCTTTCTAAGTAAATGTGAAGTCCGGCGAGAGGATGACCGTCGATTAATCGCCTCCAAGTGAGAGAGCCTGAACGATGCGGGGGTCTGCCTTGCTCCCCTCCCGGAACTCCTCCAGGGTCAGGCGGTCGTCGTGGTTCTTGTCCATCTGGTCGAAGATCTTGTCGACGCGCTTCTGAGGAGTGTTGTCGTCCTCAGGCTGAGGGGTCTGGCCCTGCAGGCAGTAGAGAGGGCCACAATGAACAAAAAGAGGATAAAAAATTGATGTTCATAGGTAGGATATTATGTAGATTGTAGGTACCTACTTAATTTATACATTTAAAAGGGTTAGCATTTCTAACACCTTGATTTTAATAATATAGCGCCCACGAAATGGTAAATCTTTGTAATTAGTTATGGGCAAGCCGACCCTGTACCATTTCAAAAGCTTCATCAGGGGTTGCAAATAACTTCTAAGGAGCTAATGAAGTTCAATTGAATCGTTGCTTCTACAATATGGAATGCGCCACTTTGCAGCGGTACCTACCTACTTATTACATATTAAACACTTGCTGTTTCACTAATAAGTATAGTAGTAGTAGCGAATTTTGCCATGAAAATAAAATAATATCTCTGCATGATAAAATAATTTATTTCAGAACTTCGTATCGAAAGGAACGCAAATTAGATCCCGTCAACACAAATGTTTGGCAAAATTACAGCACCAAACATTTCTTAACTAAAAGGTCCATTCTACTTTCGCAATTTACTAAATCTCTTTACTTAAGAATTTTTCGGTATTAGCTCTTATAAAAACTTTACTGTATACAAAATTAAGAAGGAAACAGGCTTTTGCTGAAGTGTCTACTGTTGCTACTAATCGAAAGTGAATCAATCATGATAATATCTTTATTGTGATGACATTAAAGAGTGACTTTGGAGGAAAATCCAGGTGTTATGCTGTAATGTTTCCAATCCGTGTTGAACAGTAATGAATGAAGGAGACAGCCTCGATAAAGTAGCTAAAGCGATAAGGAAAACAAAAGCAAAGTAAATACGGTTATTAAGCTGATGGAGGACCATTTATACGTACCACCATCTGATAGATCGCGTCGACTATGTTGTACATTTCATCCCTTGTGATGTAACCGTCGTTGTCCACGTCGTAGAGCCGGAAGGCCCCTGAAATTTATAACACCAATTAACCTGCATAAATTTTCACTACACTGGATAATGTAGTTGAAGGAAATAATTAGTTATTGAGAATTTAATAGTTCGCGTTTAGACGCAATATCTGCAATTCATTTTCTGTTCAGTTAACTGGATATTTTCAGAGATGCATTATGTTGTCCGTGTAGGCGTTATAATGCATTAACGTACATTGTGTTTAGGTGTTAATTTAATGCTATTAAGTGTGGACTTTAAGAATTTTATCGATACCATTGTTACTAACGTACAATTTATTGAAGATGTCAATTTATCTCCAAATTAAATATATAAAACCATATTATTAAATACGTACAGTGTAGCTTTTCGTCAAGATTTCCCCGTGACGTCACCGATAGTGCCCGAATGAACTCCTCGAATTCGATGGAGCCGTCCTGAAAGGAAGGAGGTCGTTTATTAGATTCCACGTTATGGTGTTGGTGTTACAGAATAATGACGAAAAGATTTTACAAAAAATGGACAAATGTCCCAGAGAGCCTCCAGAGACGGCTTGATTTAGCCCGACATTTTCGTAGTAGGTATTCGATGCTGTCTCACATATTCTAGAGTAAGTAAATTTTACATAACCGAAGCTTCTCGAGCGAAATCCGTTTCAAACTGCTCAAAAGAAATATCGTCATATGAATATTAAACACTAAATCATCAGTTACCTAATATTAATTAAGGGCCGTATATTTTAATCTTAATCATGTGGAAAGTGGGCCATCAATGTTTTTGTGGCAGTCTAGATTTCTCTCGGTCATTTTTAGCAGAAGGATGCCTTATATCAAATTCCTTGATATTTTTATGAATTAAGTGATAAAATGCGTTTCAGCTTCGTACAGGCTTCTTCAAGTTTTCATTCATTGTTATTGACTTTTAAAAGATAATTAGGAGTAGGAACACACCCAAAGCCAGAGCCCAGGTGTAGCCCAGAGTACACCCAAATTTCGCCCGTTCTGTTTAAGTAAACCTACCATATAAAGAGGGAAATACTATTGCTATCAACCGAGCAAAAATCCAGACGTCGTCGTCGGGCTGGCACCTACTGAAAAATTCTCAATGTTACAACCATAATATTGTGGATTAAGCACGTCCTGGGGATCGAACCATAACTAAATCTGAGTTCAGCCAACGAGGCAAGTGTCAGATTTCGTTTATTAGTCATAGATTAGGTAAGTGTAGAAATGTAATTAGTTCACTTACATTGTTTTCGTCAAACACCCGGAATACCAGAGACGCAAACTTGCTTGGGTCGCCTTGCGGAAAGAACTGTTTGTAGATCTTAATGAACCCCTGGAAATACGAAATGAAGATGTTATTATAATTACGTAACTTTGGATATATTTTATAGCTTTTCATTTATTTTTATGAACGAATCGAAAAATAGGAGATTAGAAATATATTGGAATTTGAAGGGCTGATTGCAGAATGAATGGCAAACGGAAATGGATAATCTCAAAAGGTACGTATATGTTGAGTTATATGAATGGATAGAATTAGAAAAAGTTAAGGGATTTTTTTGTGGAAATGAGTTAATCTTAAGGTGAAGGAATAAGGAGCATGTTGTCGTGAATAAGTGTACGAAAATACCAAAGAGATGATGGATGGATTGTGTGAGAGATGATTTGGCTGGAACAGGATGATTACGGAGATGACGGCTAATTGGAATATGGATAAAGAAGACGTGTACCGCTGACAAATTAACGAGGATAGTGGCAAGAGGGAGAAGATTATCAGTACATTGGAAGATAACAATTGTGTTAATGTAGGTGAAGAGGGTCAAAATAAATATGGCTTATTTTGTCAAGGTTTTGTGTAATTGGTCGTACCTGTTCGGTCAGGAGCCCGTTTGGACAGTCCTTAAGAAATCCTTTGTGCCTAAAACAAAAACAAACCATTATTAATCTTATTAGCGCTACGAGAAACGAGAAATACCTAAATACTCGCAGCATACATACCAAAGCCGGATTTCCTTTTCCGTAACTGAAACAAGCAAATAACAAAGAATTAATTAAATTCATCGAGGTACCAAAGAAATGCATTAATGTCTTATTTATCACGAGACCTAAGTAGAATTGTTCACAAAGGAACTTGATACATGCTGGACTCTCAACAATACAATGCATCGTGCGTTCAATTGTTCACAATGCACACCAGTATGGCACATAGGGGAAAGCAGAGTTAGTTTATCCACATTGGGTAGGTTATATTTAACATCCATGTAATGGAATGGACGAGCCTATTGCCAGTAACTGGGCACAGATCCAGACTCCTGGCTGCTGACAATTTCGTGATGGAAAAACTTAATGCATTTTGACTAACATGGGAAACCAAATTAGGGCCCCATGACACCAACGAGGCAGTGTAACTAGCTAACTAACTCTGTTTTTCAGTTAGCTTCAGTAATAAGTATTTTTTCCACTGAGTGTATATTGATGATGTTATAATACCTTTCTGTCACTGTTATTTATATAACAAATAGTGGTATACGAATTTGTTTGGGCTAGGTAACATAACTAAAAAGAGAAATATAAAAACAGTGTATAAAAAAAAATACTGATAATTTCGGAAGTCGGTGGCAAAAAGCGAAAATACAAAACCAAAGACATGTCCGAAATTACTTAAAGTAATTTTTCACTTTGTAGTGTTTCTTTTTTTGAAGTCGTTATTATTTTTTGAAAAAAAGTTTTTATACTACATATATTCCGTACATATTTAAAAGAATATTTGTGTGTATGACTGAAGTGCGTTGCAATTGCACGTGGCACCTGTTCTGTCCTGATCCATAAATTCATTCGGAACAGCCTGGGCTGTTATTTTACGAAACATTTAATTACAGTTGGGTAGAGGGATGGTTTTGTTGATTTTTTATGGTAGAAAGCTCTCATTTGGACAGGAACTATACAATATGGGCTCGCCCCCTATTAGATGAGACTTAGTTATGTGAGTGTACCAGGTACAAATCTGTCTTAACCTTCGGGGGTTACATGCGTGAACAATATTTGTAGGTATGTTATATTATAAAATCGATCCTACTGTACCTTTAACCAGTTTCAAAACTAATGATATCTACCAAATCGCAATAGACGTGCTTACGTGATGCGGTAACAAAGAGAGATTTGAAGGACAAAAAATTGTGTCAGAAAATCTAGAAAAAGCAACAAACCACAAAGTTATATCTTTCTAGATTTCCTGACCGATTTTCATGAACATATCGCCAATAGCTTTTTTAATTCTTCGTTTTTATTATGTTAAAGATCCATCTGAGTTCCCTATTTACAATAAGATTATGCTTTATTTAATTAACATTTTAATTATATTTATAATAACGAGCTTCTTCCCGCGGCTTCGCCCGCGTGTTTGTCGGAAATTATCCCACGGGAACGTGCTACCGGGACAAAAAGTAGTCTATGTCCTTCCCCGGGATGCCATCTGTTTCCTTGCCAAATTTTATCGAAATCCGTTCAGTGGTTTCGGCGTGAAAAGGTATACACCTATTGGATTTCATGGGTTTACATTTTTTGCGGAATCATATTTTAATTTCTAAACTTAAAGTAGCCTAAATTACTCCTTTTAACACTAGCTATCTGCCAGTGAAAGTCCTGTCAAAATCGGTTCAGCCGTTTCGGAGATTAACTGGAACAAACATGCAGACAGAGAGATAAAAAGAAATAAAAAACTGGTTCTTGTTATGAGTAGGTACCGTATATACTTTCACATATGCATTAAGTAAAAAGCTGTTATTTTGACGTTACAAACAGACACTTCAATTTTATTTATTTGCGGATAGATTGAGTTGCCTCCCGAGTTCAGAGAAAAATGCGCCGAATGTTGTTTACCCAAGAAATCCTAGTTATTACTGTAAATGACATAATAGGAATTAGAATCAGCCTACACTGTAGCAATTATAATTGTCATGAATATTATAAACACGTCTAAGCCGTAAGTACGGTCCACACAGTAACAATAAAATGGTACAATTCTGCCAAATGGTACAGTGTTGCAAGTAAGTAATATTACTTAACATCGGGCTTCCATATTATAAGGTATTACAGTTTGTTTATTTTCGTAGATTAGATTAAAAACTCCTATAAGTAGATGTGTTAATGACTACTTTCAAAGGTCGTGAAATTTTATGTTTTGATTAAAAAATCGGCACGATCGAGTTAGTTTACATAATTACGTAGTAGGCCTATTCACCAAAATTTTCCACTGATGAGGGTTTCTATCATCGTCGATCCGTGTGAAACTGTCGCATTATCGCTCGGTTTTGAATATTTATGGATGGTGGTAACATGGGTGAATTTTAAACTGTGGATTATAATATTTTAATGGTATGGTTTTATAACCTCACCATTAAAATCCGCTATCAGCTCTCTTATGAGAGCGGATAGCGGATAATCTCAAAGGAATAGGTACATCATTGGTGAATGGTTCTGGTTTGCATAAGGTTAAAATGAATAAATGGATTGTTTAGCGAATTGTCCCAATCGTAATTGGCTCATGATAATTCAGAAAATTAATAAAAAATAAATGACTGTATTGACCATCAAGGCTGACCTCTTCTTGGACACAAAATATGACGCGATTTCAACGTTCTTCAATCAAGAGAATAAAAAATAATGGAACACAGAATTTAAAAAAATGTGATAGAAGATTAATAATCCCAAATAAAGTAAATAGAATCCTAAACATTAGTTCATACAAGATTCCAACAACTCTTGTTATATTCCGCCATCATTGACACAACATCCACCGCCTTAGTGACTCCGGAAATGTGATCGAATCGAACCTCATCAGTTATACAAAATTAGCAAACCTAAGACACATTTTATCAAAGGGAAAGTGTTTATAAATATTGCCTGTAGGCCGATAATCTAATCATTTGGTGTGTGTATGGGAAAACGAAGATGTCGCTCGTGCTGGTCAGTTCCTTTAGCTAATGCTAAGAAAAATTGTTTAAGATAATGAGTCTGAGTGAAGTTTTAGTTGTAGTGTTGTGCATCAAATGTGATTTAACAAGTTGTGTTATTGTTCTAGGTTTTAACAGTTGCCAGCTTGGCATCGGCAGAAGCCGGTTATCAGTACAACGCACCGGGTGCAACCTTCGGTCTGCCAGGTAATCAGGCAGCAAACTTTCAACCAGGACATAGTTCACATCATCACATGGCATTATCGAACGAGCATGACAAACCGTTATCGCACTCGATTTCGTACAAGGATTATGTTTATTTGAAACAAGATAATGGAAACAATATCGGAAACCACGGGAGTGTAAATCAAGGAACCAGTTACAGTGGAATTGTAGCAGCACCCAGCATACAACCAACTGCTGGTCGCATTCCGAACAATGGATACGTGAACGCAGGCTACGCACAGAGCTTTGCATCCGCACCGACTGTGAATTTGAACAATAATTACGCGCAGAACTATGCACCAGTTAATAATCATTTCAACAGTGGTAATATACAAAACCTTTCACCAATTAACAGTGGCAATGCAAACAGTGGTTATTCACAAACCTCATCACTGTCCGATTCTAATGCAAACATTGGTTACGCACAAAATCCGATATCATCCGCAGGTGATAGTCTAAATACGGGATATTCACAAACCTCACCAGCGTCTGCTGTTAATAATTTGAATAATGGTTACACACATACTTCAGTACCACCCGTAACTAATAATTACGGCAATGTCCAGACTTTTACACCGTCTGCCAATTCCAACTTAAATAGGGGTTACTCAAATGGCTGGGTACCATTCGTCAATTCGGGTTTGAGCCACGGTTACGCCAATGCGGCCAAATCGACTGCAGGTTCCAACTTGAATCCTGGGTACTCACAGACTTTAACATCATCGGACAGTGCAAATTTGGGCAATGGTTATTCAACATCATCTACTAGTAGTATTCTGAATACCGGTTATTCCCAGCCCTTAGCACAATCTGGAACAGCTAGTGACAGTAATAGCTATTCTCAGACATCTACACCATCCGCTAGCGGAAATATAGCGAATGGGTACTCTCAAGCTGTGGCAACATCTGGTAGTGGTAATTCTAATTTGAACAATGGTTATTCCCAGACACCAGTTTTATCAGCTAGTGAGAATCTCAATAATGGTTATTCGCATAGACTAGTCCCATATTCCAGCTCGTCTAGTACGAGCAATGGTTACGCCCAAACTTCAATAAAATCTGCTGGTGATAATATAAATACGGGATACTCTCAAAATTTTCCACCATCCGGTAGTGCTACTTCAAGCAATGCAGATTATTCAGGAACTTTAATACCGTCAGCTATCAGTGGTACCAATAACTATAATACAGGCTATTCCCATTCCTTATCATCTGGCACTGCTGGTACAAGCAATGGATTTGCCCAGACTGCTATATCATCTGCTGCTTCCGCTCTAAGCACAGGATATCCACAGTCGGCTACTTCCAATTTGAATTCTGGATACTCACAAAGTTTAATACCATATGGTCGTGGGAGTTCTAGCAGTGGATATAGCCAGACATCTATACCCCAGATTGGAACTCATTTAAATATTGCCAACGCGCAGCCTATCGGAGCACCTGGCAGTTCTGCAGTGAATAATGGTTATGCTCAGACATTCACGACACCTTTCAAAGTTAACCTTAATCCTACATCAACTTTCGATGCTTCTATAAACAGTGGTAATATTCAAACCACAACAGGGTCTTCGAATTTGAACATCGATTTTACGCCAATAAGATCAAATACATTTTTTAATGGAAATGCTAACACTGTTAGTGTATCTAGCAGTGCACCGATTACTCCGGCAGTGTTCAAGCACATATATTTCCATGTCCCTCCACCAGAAGTAGAAGAACAGAAAGTGATACCACCACCTCCACCACCGAAGAAGAGCTACAAGATTCTGTTTATCAAGGTGCCGTCGCAAGAAACTAAGTCGAATTTGGCCCGTTTGAAGCAAATAGCTGAAATGAGAAACGCGGCCGCTTCGGTTGAACACAAGACTCTGATTTATGTGTTGGTGAAGAACCCGGAGACTCAGCAACCGGTTGTCATTCCAAAGCAGACTCCATCGGAGCACGAGGTGTTCTTTGTAAAGTACAACGGTAACCCTTTGGAGATAGCGGCGGAGATCAACGAAGAACTGGATAAATCTGGTACAGTGCAAAGTATTGTTCCTTTAGAGCCAGGTTTAGTGAATGGAAAGGGCTGAAACGCTATCAAAGGTCTCATGTAGTTTAAAAGTGATGAACATTCTTAGCGTAGCAATTGAATTAATAATAATTATTGTATCTTTTAAAGCAGATCACAGGAATTGTTACATTTATCAAAGTTAAGTACTGCAATCTTGTTTAACTTCATTCTGCGACTGCCTCAATAACATTGTCCATCGTCATGAATCATCAAAACAACCAATAATGATTTTATATCGCCAAAATAAGTTGGTGTTAAGAATGTATTTATGTTTTAGTAAATAATCAACATAATTATTATATATTTTATATTCCATTTATTCCTCCCGTTGTTTCGTTCAAAGGTATGTTGTGAGTCCCGACCGTATCTAAGGTATTTTAATATTATTTTACTTTAAAATTAACTTCCTCGATAATATTGTCCATCATCATGAATCATTAAAACTACCTAGTTGGCGTTAAGAATGAAGTTTATGTTATTTTAAATAATTAAGATAATTAGTTAATCATTATGATCATTATTAACTATTTTGTATTCTATGTATTTCTCCCGTATTTTCGTTCAAAGGTATTTCGTGTATCCCAACCGTATGTAAGGTATATTAATATTATTTCTCTTTTATTTACCATTTACAGCTATGATTTGCCTTTATGCGAAAATCCGCCGAGCGAATTGCTATAATTATTCTTTTATGTATGCACATGGTTTATACTTTCGAATATTATTTCTGATTTATTCACATATTAGTAATAGCACATACAATGAGGTTTTTATATAACGTAGGACATGTCAATTAAAATGAATCCAGATCTAGCCAAAGTTCGTGTTAAGTTAATTAAGTAATTTATTAGCTGCTAATGACAATAATAATTATGAAAAGAAAAATGATATATTGTTCATATCCATTGTTCACGATCAGACATTGTATTCTGCAAGTTGTGTTTTAAATCGGTTGAAACGAAAGCTGAACTTCAGCAGTTCCACTGAAACAGGTAAACAAAATGCATTGTTACAACTTTGTTGAAAGTGAAAATGTATTGGCTGGTTGTTGGTTGATTTAGTGGTTTCATCGTGTCACACGCACCGGTTCACGAATAGAATTCACAATAAACTTTGTTTTACACAATATTCCACCAATACGCATTGGGACCATAAACTGTGTTAGTAAAAATTTATGTAACATACCCAAAACTATGTCTATTTAATGTTGGTATGATTGTGATCAAACTAGTTTTAAACCATCAATATTTATATGTAAACTACCGACATTCATTTATGTAGTTATATAACTGAATTATGTAATATGTGAAATCCAACCATCGGTATCGCAATTAATGAAGAGAATTAGATAATTAAAGTAATGGATTGTTTACATTGCGTTTTTGTATGTATAAATATTTATGCTATCGTGTGAAAGTTTTTTCGACCAAGACAGGTTTGAAATCGTTCCCAAAACCCTACGTTCAATGCCACTACTAATGGAAATAATGTTCCAACAGTAAGTTACATAATGAATAGTTACCTTAAGTAACATTTTGCGTAGTTTAAATTGTATTTAATATTGATGAAAAGAAAAACGGATGTCAAAGAGAGTAAGTAATCTCTATGTCCATTTTTTTTTCTTATGCTTCTCCACCCTTACGAGGGAAGCAAGAGGAAGGTATTTTTTTAATACTGACTGCATTCCCACGAAGTAAAATGAAAAGTGAAGCTGTATAATCAATCTGCAGCGCTTATATACGTTAATACTGCCTAAGCGAACGTTCCGCCCCCTTCCTTATCTCGACACTTTTATAGTTCGACTTCGTTTATTAGATAGATAAATCAGCAGAATCAAAGCAGAATTAAATGATAGCAAAGAACATGAATATAAATATAAAAACAAGGTGCCAATATACAAAAAGAAAAACATACTTAAAAATGAAATATAGTGACACCATGATATACTTCAAATCAAATAACAAATATACAAGGTTCGGTGTGCGTCTCAAGATTGCACCAAATGGGAGTCCAGCTCAGCATGTGTCAGGCAATTATACCTGATGCTGATATTCTGCTGGATCCCTGCAATGACATACGGACGTCAAGCAGACGAGATAAATTGGCAAAGACGTTTATTATTATATACATTATATCTATCTTACATCTTTTTGTAAATTGGTGTTGTGACAGTTAATTTATTTAAGCAACCGTTTCCAATTGATTAGGAATCTTTTAATGCATTTGTTTGTGTTACATTTATTATGTCGATTTTCTTAGACATTAATGTCTTCTTACTTTTTGTTTAATTTCTTTTTACAATTTCTTTTTTTAATAGTTTTCGTGACTCCAAGTTTATTAATATTGTAGATGGTTTTGCTATTGAGCATTGCAATTAGCTACGAAAGCCCTGTGACATAATCCGTGGTTAAACGAGTACGTACTGGACAATTGGGTTAAACTAAGCAAATGTTCAACTGTACTCGTAAATAGAGTACGGCCGCCTCTCGACTATTTCAAGTCCGGTCAATAAGCTCGCTTAATGAGTCACAAAAGCGATATTCAGTAGAAAACACACCAAAATGTGACAAGCGTTTTAACGGTTTTAATAACTATTAAACTGGCATTTGCAAGTCAGTAAAGTGAGATGATTAATGTTATTCGCCACAGTTCTATAAAGATACGAAAACCATAGGATAGATTGAAAGTTGAAGAAAATGTAGTAGGTATTTTTGTAGCAGTAAAATGGATTTTTCAAGTGGACACAATTTGGCGCGCTGGGAATGCCAAAACATGGCCAAAACTAATAAAATCTGACGCGTCATACCATGGATGTTGTTATGTATAGTCAACTTTTTGCTCCTAGACACGTCGTCGGCTTTTCAGTTGTTCCAGTTAAATATACGTATAACCTGTCGTAACAGGAACATATCGAATTTTCGGTCACTTTCGGTCAATGTTCGGGTTTGTAGAGCCTTGCCTCTCTTGCTCTTTTTCTTAGCGTATCAATGGCAAATAAGAAATTAGTTGTAAATATTCAAAACTTTATTCATAATGCTCTGTTTTCTATACCTGCGTGACAGTCACATTCTAAAACTCGAGGGTATTTAACTACATTTTTCAGATTCAGGTAAGTATATTTGCGCCACAACTATGAACACGGGATGTTGGTAAGTCGGAAACAAATTAGATTTAGTGGCCGCCGGGACTGACCTTTGCCAAACACGGAAATTACATCCTTATCTCTTTCATCTCGGCCTATTAATTTGAAGTATACTTGGCATTAAATAGGTACATGTTATTACAGCAAGCAATGCGTACTTTCCGTTGTGCAAATCTACTACAAATGGGGTTGCTTCGGGCCGATTTTTTAAATGAAGGTGTCGATAGTTCTTTATGTGGTTTTGCTATGAGCATAAATAACTCACTCTTACGCAAAATTTGGAAGCAATTTTCTCGTGAAATGACGATTACTATTTTGTGAAAGACCTGTTTCATAACAGTTTGGTTTTGAAAAGAGTATGTTCGTATCACCTTATAATTTATATGAACACTTCAGGAGAAAATCGCTTTTAAATCTTGTATAATTGTTAGGTATGTCTACTCGAGTGTTCTTAATGTTATTAGAACTAAATAAAAACAAATCGTGAGTGTCGTGTAACACTCGGTTGGAACGAGGTTCCTTTCGTAGTATATTTAGAACATCCATAGAACAAATTTGATTACCATAAGAACGGTTATATTGAGTCAACCTTAAAAGATAGACATAAGCTGTCGCGGATTTTTTTTTGAACTATTAAAGGGAAACAGTTTACACAGCTCACGCAACGGAAGCTCTCAAAAGGAATATTTTTTTCCCGTTTTTGCAATATTATTAATTTATGCTCCGCTCCTATTGGTCCTAGCGTGATGTTATATAGGTTGCCTAAAACCTTTCTCGATAAATGGACTATCCAACACAAAAAGATTTTTGCAACCAACCAGGAGTTCCCGAGATTAGCGCGTTCAACCAAACAAACAAATAAAGAAAGGGTCGTGACGGAAACTCGTGACGGAAAATTCTTAACCTTTTTTTTTCGCCGAGCCACCATCTCCCAAGTCCGTACCGTGCGATAAGGAACTTCGTTCCAAAACGATTGGAACTTTGTTTGGCTTATGTTGTATCAACCATCAAGCAGGTTTCAATTCAAGGCATTCGTTTGGGGATTAACTTATAGATATACTAGCTTTTACCGGCGGCTTAACCCGCGTGGAGGTCGGAAATTATCCCACGGGAATGTACTACCGGGATAAAGTATCTTATGTGTTAATCCAGGTTATAAACTATATGTGTGCCAAATTATATCCAAATCCGTTCAGTAGTTTTTGCGTGAAGGAGTTACAAACATCCATCCATCCATCCATCCTCACAAACTTTCACATTTATAATATTAGTAGGATTCTGCTATACTTATAGCTGCAAAGCTCATCTCCAATTTAGGAAGTTTTGTAACATTAAAACATTGATGAGCACAAGAAGGTGCGGAAAGTGGGATTGGCCCTCGCTCAATACTTGACATCATCAAACTAGGACAGGGCCCAGGGGGGCGAAGCAAGCAGTAAGGTTACAGTTTTCGGTTTTTATAAAGAGAAATAGTTAAAAATAGTTTATTTGTGACAAGTAGGTCTGCAGAAGACTGGTAAAATTCCTTACTTTTATACTTACATACAATTTTTGTTTTGCTTACGAATTTTTTATTGACGTTATGCTTTGTCGGGATAAAATAACATACACAAATCACGCCTGTAATCCCCGACGGGTTAGGCAGAACTGTACCTATAGTACACCCACATTTCGCTAGTTATGTTTAAGTCCGCAGGCAAGAGGGCGAGCTTTTTGGCATTAACCTAAAAAAAAAGTAACCCATAAAAAAGCTCCGGTTAATTAATCAGAGTGCGAAAGCAAAATAGAATTTTTGAAGGACACACAAATACAGAATAAAAATAATATCTCGGAGTACTTCTAAAGAAAATTCTTGCCTCCGTTTCTTAAACCTAGAGATTTGCATCGAACGTTAATAAAATATTTCGTACTATCGTAACTCAGGATACTCGCTAGAAATCCAATTCTTACAATAAAGTAAGAAATAAAAATATTTCTATAAATAATATTGGAATAAACCAGTATTGTCATTCGTATGATATTTCATTTGCATGTAAATTATTCGGAGTGGCCGTTCATCACAGCGAGGTCTCTGGACTGGAAAAATATATGAAAGAATCGCGCTGATTCTCATGGGCAAAACTAGGAGGTTATCTAAGACACAAACTAAACTTTATTTAGGCCACTGCTATAATTTCCTTGGAAGCATATAAGAGATGTTTAAATAAGGACAGAATAATTAGTAATTAGGCTATCGAGCGTGTTCAGTCACACAGGTATTTCTAGTGCAGGATCCAGTCTCCACAACATCAAAGTATTTTTGTAAACACTATTATGTATTGTACAAATTTTGCATTATGTAGTGGAGTAAATAACCGTTTTTTTATAAACATAAAGCTAAAGAAAAAACATAAAGCTGTTGACTGTTTTTACAAAACTGCATTACCGATATTCGCAGTGCATTTAAAATTATAAAAGGCCGCCATGTGACAGTTAAAATAAAATTAAACATTAGGGAAACTACCTAGTGGTATTGACCATTTGGTTGTAAAAGAAAGTGCTGTAACACAAGAACCCTTTGGTGAACTTTTACCATGCTAGTAAATGATAAATTATTTTATTTCTGTAAGTAGGTTTGTATAAACACTTTTACACGTCAATCATATTTTAAAACTAGATGAGGTCGGCGTTTCCTATCTGACTACTCTGAGAAGAAAGGCCGAAACAAACTCAGAGGTTACAGTCTCTTTTAAAGTCCAGACATAATCTTGGTCAGATCATGTGAAGACTGAAATGGTCTTTTGAGGATAAACCACACAGAATGAGTGGACCTGTCCAGTTAGTGCACGCATTTGTCAGTAATCGTGCAGCTCAACTCAAAACTTAAGGAGCTCAACGATTCGACGAACAGTACTAAAGAGAGGACGTTTGGGTAGGCCGCATAAATTACTCAAACTGCCAGACTATGATTACAACCTATTAAGAAAAAAAAATGAAAACAATGATCTACATAGTCTTTACATTCACAATAATTAAGTAAAAGTGTACACGTAACGTGGCTTTACTTAGATAGGAGTAGCTACAATTCCAACAACTGGAACAACCTTGACTGATAGCCCCACTAACCTAGCTGAAAGAACTTTAAAAATAAAAAAGGCAATTGAATGTATTCGGCACTCCATTGCTTCTACTAAACTGTTGTTTAACTATTCAGTCGGCTGCCAGTCTTTATAAATCGTTAAACTCAATGAAAAACTTAAATGGTCCGTGGCTTAGATTAAATAAGTGGGAATAGGTAGGTTAAGATTTAGGTCAGTTTTTAGCTTATACAGGGTGACAAAATAGAAGATGAATGGATACTTTTAGGTGCTTGTACTAGTATGGTCTTACCAGTACTCCTCAAGTAAGTAATTCTCATTTTTTACCAGAATTACCATTTTTTTTTTTTTTGTTATTTTATTATTAGAAGGGGGGGGGGGGGGCGTCGTCCTAATGAGGACGACGCTCCCCCCTTCGACGTAATACTCGTACTTCGAAAGTGTCCCACTCTATATTTTGTAACCCATTAGATCTTTACTGCACCTTAGATAAAACTTTAGAGCAAGGTAAACGGCTTGTGACATTTTGAATGCACCTTCTGAAAAGCTTTTAAAGTTTTATTTCGAAGAGTATGTGTTCGGTTCGGAAAAGTTCAGGTTATATTTTTTATAAAAAATACCGATGCAAAAACGTCAACAAAAGTACCGATAAAACAAAATCACGAAGTTTAACTTTATCTAAAATGGCACACTCCACCAAAAAAGATCAAAGTTCTAAATATATTTGATGCGACGTTAGTTATTCAGGGAACACGTGTTTCGCATATAAATCTTCACTGAGATAGAAAAATAGCAATGCTTTTGAAATAAATCCAGCCCGCGGCTTGTTGCTGCCGACCGAGCCACTTTTTATGTTATGTCGAATACTCTCCACTTCAACCGTTGGCATTTCCTCCCTTGCGTTATTTCAATTGACTTTATGCCTTAGTTCCTGACGTTACGTCTATCAGCCACAAAGTTTTGAATTAGAAAACTTTCGATTGGAATCGAGAGTTTCAACCTGTGAACGTTTCTACGTTAGTTTTTTGTCGCAATTACCTCGTATTTGTTGAGTTCCATTGTCAACTATTAACTTTAAGTAAGGTGGCGTGCTGTGCTAGATGGGTAACCACCAAACTTCTTTATCTACCTCAAGCTTTTTAGGGCTATGGATCCCTTGGCAAAAATAATAAATTCCTCCGAACAACAATCTTTATCAGTACTGTCGCACGATTTTGCAAGTAGAAAATGATTGCTTTGTTTTGACCTACACGCCACGAGGACAAATTGGAATGTGATATTTTCAATTGGAGTGCACTCAAAGTTATTGGAGTACTACTTATGGTATTGTTAACTGTCATACGACAGACACTCGGCTTTTATGAAACGAATTAAGTCCTCCGCGAGACTATTTCGATATTTTCAAGTTTTCTTTTTTATCGAATTGATCTAACTGACGTAAATTGATTGCTTGACGTTATGAAATTACAGTTCTGCGACGCCTGCCCACGGTTTATTGAAATGCTGTCACTGATCGACATTGACTTACGCAATAAGAAATATACGAAGTTAGCTATAAATAGATTTTAGTACTTACATTGCAATCACTAATCCGTTAAGTCTCGCCTATAATTGATTATAATCTTACATTTAAGAATTTTAACACGCACTTTATAATTAAACATGATTGTAGAGATTAGTTATGCAAACATTGCTGATAGGTATGTACGCAACTTCTTCCCGGTAAAATACGCACTTGAAGTTTATTCACTAAAGTGCGTCAATGACCCTAATAAAAATAATGACTGTCTATCGCTTCAGGCTTCATTTTCAGTATCGATAAGATATTTTTGAAATTGCGTTGTCACGGCATCTTTTTACAGCTATCCGCTAAAAAATAACATCTCCAATTGCACGTGTCTGAAATCGTTAAGTCACGCGTCAAGATATTTTTGGAAATGGCGCAGTCATGTTAAGTTTTAACGTTGAAGAAATGCCTCCCCAATTGCACGCCCATGAAATCGTTCCTCGGCTAATCTCATTCTCAGCAGGTAACCCGTAAATGTCAGTGCATCGAACTGGTATTTACCGGTACCCTGTCACGTCTTTCCCAAAAGGCTGACCGATTGCCACTTTTGCTTGGCTATTTTGTGCCCTATGTCAATGGCTTTGTTTCTCTGCTGGAACACCTTGTTCTGACACGATCAGAACTAGGAGATCAGAGCGAGAGATCAGTTCGATGCTGATAAGCTCCGAGCATAGTCCCTTTATAGCCCACTGATCGAGTTTTAATTAAGGTATGCAGCAGCCAAACTGTAACTTTCTACGTCTCGGCACTGTACCTAAGTCATAACAAAAGCTGGTGTAACGGAAATATTGTTTTAGCCGAAAGACCTCGTTTGCTGGATCCTCCCCAAGGATTGCCACAACGACCGGCCCTGTGCTGTCTGTTTCTGTGGATTCCCGTAACTTTCACTAGGTCATCTGTCTACCCACGCTGCGCCTTTCTGTATGTGGTTGCTACTCCAGAACTTTCAGCACATCGGCTATCCGTTCTGAGAGCAATGTGGCGCGTTAACCACAAAATTTTCGTAATTCTTCGGGCTATGGGACCTGGTTACGGCATGACACTGAATTTATGACGCTGACACATAATAAAAGTGCGTAATTATTATTATAACTTGCATTTGGCCTATTTTCACGGTTGCACCACTTTGTTATAACTAGTGTTAGTCCTCGTTAGGAACTCGTGCGAAGTGTTAGAGTGAACGTAAGATAATAGGATACTATTAAAGTTTTGTTTGAGTTCATTGGCAAGCGCGTGTCCGCGAATATCGATGAGAGTCAATGAAGTGAGTGATGTAACCCAAGGCCCTATGTGTCCAAACCTAAATTGGCCTTGAAAATTAAGAGTAGCTCTTTCAATTCGACCTCTTTTCAATGCATGTTTCTTGCATTTTCAAATCTATCTGAATGATTATTTCATTATGAAGAAGACCTACCTAAATACTTAATAACACGCCCAGTGGCTCTCTAAGGAAGAGAAAAGGAAGAAAGGTAAAACGCACATTATAAAATACACACACTAATACAATGTAGCCAAAAGCCCAGTATTCGAAATAATTCATATTTACTTGATTCAGAACAGAAAATCGATGTTCTGTTAAGCCGTTATCTACGGGCTACGAATATTCTAGGTATTGCTCTGATCTGGCCACGTACTTCGTCAATATTCACTCACGATGTATGTCAGCGCACACGAATGACAATCGATGCGCTTTGGCGCAGTAACGCGTCACAGATATTCGTGTGAATGGGGTACATATTCACACAAATATTTGTGGCTAGTTAGCATATAATTTGAAAAGTAACTCTTTAATGGATTGCAGCGAATCAACCCTGCAATCATGTGTGTCTGTTTTCTTTAGGCCAGTTACAACGAAGTATGAAAAAATTGCGTGTACCTACACGTTCACGTGGACATATCAATATCATAGCTTTGTGCGATATTGCATATCATTTTATCATACATACTAGAGCGGCGTCTAATGACGTTGTGCAAATAGCTAATGATATCAGTATTAGTATTATTGCACTGACGTCCTGGGACGTCGACGTTCATATACACTATGCTTCTATTTGTATATAAACATCTGTACAATAACGAACAATAGCACATGTCGACTGATGTACTCGTAATAACACTTCTTAAGCGAAACGACATATAGTGACGTTGTCCGCTGACAAAGTAGGTACTTATCGCTGAGCTCCTTAAGTTCTGAGTTGAGCTGCACGATTACTGACAAATGCGTGTACCGACTGGACAGGTCCACTCAATCTGTGTGGTTTTTCCTCAAAAGACCAATTCAGTCTTCACATGATCTGACCAAGATTATGTCTGGACTTTAGACGAAGAGACTGTGACCTCTGAGTTTGTTTCGGTCTTTCTTCTCAGAGTAGTCAGATAAGAAACGCCAACTTCATTTAGTTTTTAAAATATGATTGACGTGAAAAAGTGTTTGTACAAACCTACTTCTAGAAATGAAATCATTTATCGTTTATCACTTAGTATCAAGACGGAATGCCATCGAAGATAGCAGAAAAAATCGGTGTGGTGTAGCACTAGAATTTTGAGAGTTTTATATGTTGTGGCACCATAATCCAACTTTTAAATATTAGTATGGCCAGACACCGTACGATGACGTCGTGCTCAAACATTGAGTTTTTGATGGACGTGATAATACGTTGAGCCACATTATATCTAACAATATGTGACGTACACATACGTTGTTTGCATGAACGTGTTAAAAAATAATGAAAATGAAAATAAATAAATTTTCGAACTATTTTAATTTATTTTTGAATTCAACTTTAAATTCTTTGGACATCGAATAAATCATTCCTATTCTGTATGCAGTAGTAGTCTGAAAATCTATACAATTGAAAATAAATTCTATTCACATTCCTAAATTGAAATAAAAAATATTCTGGCTGAGAATTTGAATCCAAGAATCAAATTCGCGAACACCTTGAGACTTACTGTCCTCTTCTCAATAGCTCTCTCACTATTGAGAATCGTGACTCCGTTTAAAATTGTCCACAGTCCTTCTCCAGATGTTACTATTGGATCGGTGGCCTGGTGGGGTGCGGCGCTGATAGATACCGCCAGTTGCTCAGATATTTGATCCAACCACCGTTTTTGGCTTCGGCCTCTAAGTAATTTTTCCTCTATATTTCCTGTCACCACTCATCCTAAGCCACATTATTAACTAAGCCTAGATACCTAGGGAAGGCCATTTTATATTGTAAATATTTTCTTATTTAATTCAGCAACTTTTCAATATTCTAAAACTCTTTTCTGCCTGTCTGTTTATTACGTTTGTATCAATCACGAGAGGCAGTATAAATGTAATTTTGCGTCTAAACTGTATTTCGATTAGGAGTAAATTCTATCTCAATTATGGTGAAAGGTCGTCTACCTATGTATGTGCTCGCAGGTCGAATTTCACATTTGAGATGCGAGAAGGGACGCTAAATAACTTAATTTAGAACTTAGTCGAATAAATGGTTTATATAAAATGGTATGCTGCATACGAATCAATAATAAAAAGCACTAGTGTAATATAGGGTTAATTTCGTTTTATTTTGAAACTATTTTGCTACGGAATGGGTACGCTTTAGTAGGCGGTGCTGTTTAATTTTCTTGAAGGAACCTAAATTGTCAACGATAAATCACTTTGTTCGTAAATCGGTATTTTAGTTGATTTGGCGACTCTCAGCCACTAACTTCCCGAAAAGATTGGTGATTCACAAAATTATTTTACTTTTTTAACACCGCAGTCTAGTGCAGAAAGATTACTTATTTAAATTTTAAGAGAGTTTTGGCGGATAGGTTAAACTTTTGCACTGCAGATTATACTGCAAGTGTGAATAATCAACTCTATATAAATATGTATAAACTAAATGTTGTTTGTTGGTAAGTTGAGAACGGTTGGACCGAATTGTTTTTTAAATGTTCTTCATGGTCGAAAAAGGGTTTTAGATAAAGAAACATAGGAAAAGTTACCCAGAAAATAAGAGAAAATTTGAGAATAACTGAAAGCTTTTTTTCTATGGGATATACCTAATGGACAGGACAACGTCGATTAGGTTAGCTAATGTAACAATATTTTCACGATGAATAAACGTCAAATATCGAGACACTAATAAGAATAAGCAAATTAGAAGTAAAAATACTGAAAAAGAGAGACAAACAGATGGTGAAGCCAGATTTGGGAACAACAGAAGCAACTGGACGTGTTAAAAGTTGCATTAAATCAAGAGAGACGGCGTAGCAAATGGATTTGTTCAGAATGAATTAGGAGTTACGATCCTCAAGAGGGAGGGACCGACGAAGATCTTTAAATCCATGCATTTTTTGGTCTACTTTGAGATATTAAAAAAGGCGACATATTTTGCAACAAACGCGTTTGGTCGATCAGGTATTGATTCTAGTTGCCCCTTCCAAAAGGTAGTTTCGTACTCAGTTTCGGTATAGCGAAGAGTGGGCAAGAAGTTCCACCGTTACTCGTTTAAAATGTTTTACAATATTTTGTGTACATTAATTATATAAGCCACAGACGCAAATCGAGTATTTGACCTGCACCCAGCAGTTGAAATTTAATGAATTGTGATGACCTTAAATTGGGACTATTGTTGAACAATCATACTTATCTAAAATAATAGTTCTGTTGTTCGAGGTTGTCATTGTTCGGAACTAGCCTGATTCATGTGTCCTGCTGAATTGACCTTGTCCAAATCACTCGGTGAGAAAGCAGTGGGCTTTGACTACTTTATTTACTTACTTTAGACACGAAGCAACAAAATACGATCAATACGCTTTTATTTAGATCGAATTTTGTTGCTTCGTGTCACAATATGAAAGTTTGTAAAAGGTATTAGAAAATTCTAGACACACTTACCGAGGGTGCTTATTGAGCTGTTATTCGAAATTCCTTCTCAGTCACGAGATAATATTATTTTAAAGGAGTGGCGCTAGTGGACCCGTGTGCGCCCTCTTAAGTAAAATATATACCTGTGCTAGGAGAAAACAAAACATTCTTTAAGAGGCTGCCACGCACTCCTAGTACTCAGTTATGGCATAATTATAATTTTATAATTATGGGGTGACAGTGACGATCGCGCCCTACAAATCCTCTAGATTTATTATTAGCTCAAAACTGTTTCAAAGCAGCCATAACTAACATTACGGGTGTAAAACATACTTAACACAGCCCAGAGTTCCTACTTGTTCTTCCCGTTATTAAGGCGCAACACGCGACGCGGATCGCTCGCGTCACAAAGGAATCGCTCGTCGCGCGACGAACGGCGCCTTCGTGTCGCGCTGTCGCGTCGCGCCTGTTTGCGGGAGCCTTTATGATTTTTTTGTACTAGACCAAACCTGGGAACCTTCTGGTTACGGAGATATTGAAGTTCAAAGTTGGAACTTTTATTAATGTTTTTTTACGAAAGCAAGTTTTAAATGTTATAATTATAATATAACTTAACTTTAAATACTCGCACGATCCCTGTAGCGTTGTATACACCCTAAAGCAAAAAGAATATGCGTGTGTTAATTGCGTATTACCGTAAACAGCGAATATTTACAACAAAAATAAAACTCGTTTCATTTTCGTTTTCAATATGAACACATAAGTACAATAATATAGGACACAATAATATTATGTCGTCGATCTTGCTGAATCATGCCCGCAAGCAATAATTCACGTTTTGTGAAAATATTATAAACATGAAATGGGATCAAGTAGAAACATTTGATCGGTTTCTTAGCAGCTGGCACTCAATAATAAAGAAAGTAGAATGAAAGTACATTACAAAGCAAAAAAATAAAATAAGGATTGCTGTAACAATTCAATATATTGGTTTTATTCAAAGTATTATTTTGTTTCCACAGCTTATTGCAAAGCATAGTTTTATTTGTCCGTTTTAGGGGTGATTTTAACAAACTCAGATATTTTTGTAGTCAGGTATAATAAAATTAACGTCTGACAGTTCTAGTATGGAAAAACTATCAATAATTCAAAATTTATTCTTAGGATAAGGCTTATTCTGGGTATAAAAGTTTGGTGAAATTCGCCTTTAGTGTCGAAAGAAAGTTGATGTTCGATCTGAATGCCAGACAGTCGTCTGTGGTTTTCTCATGGGAAATTATTTTAAGGTGGCTCTTGGAAGGAGGAGACGATTGGATGCCTTCTTGGCCCGTCCAATAAACGATTTGTTTATTTAATGAAATAAAAGCATTTCGTCGGTACGACGACAGATGCAGAGTAGCACAAGTTTTTACTTACCTAAGCTTGAAGCGAAATGCTACCTATTTAAAGTAGAGCGATGCAGTGACCCAGTAAAGCCCTGGATTAAGCTAACGTTAAATTAATGAACTAGGACTTTAAATGGTTAAGGAGCTCTCCTACAATGTCAGATACAGAAAACTATTTCTAGACCTTTGGATATAAGTATCTAGAGCACTTTGGGTGACGACTATTTGGTTCTAAAACCCCAAATATTCGGTATTTTTGAAAACGGGCTTTGTACGTGTTAGTGTCTCAAGTTTACAAACAGTATGTCGTAGTACTGTAGAAAGTATTATTCGAAAATAATTTGCTGTAAGTATGTACCAAACTACTAATATGATTGTTGTAGCTGTAAGTAAGTTCCTTAGTACTTCTATTACATATTCATACATAAACTCACGCCTTACTGACTGACTGCCTGAGTTACTTCTATTATTGTTATAGAATTTGGTTTCAATAAACAAAGCAAAATATTTTGGTATATTCTCCTTTATTATTATATTTATGAAGGCAATTGAGTCACTGACGCAGGTGTTAAAATCACTGACTAACTGCAAACAAAACTGACTCACTCTCCTTTACATTATTTTTAACCTATCATGCCTAGACTAATGACAATGAGATTCAATTAGTTCCTTCGTTACGCGCCTCCGGGAGTCCAGCGTGCATCAATAAGAACGACTATTTATATAATACAAATCATTGATTAGTTAAAGTGTAGTTTGTTTTTGCACCAATGTCCTCGTGTGGAACTTGCCTGTAAATAATTGGTTGTAGACCTAGGTCAAACTGTTTCCTAACTGTAACATAAATTTCTCGCCGGGATAACTGCGACCATCACAACTGTCATGATGTCAGCGAGTTGTTAATTGCTGACATAAATCCTCGGCTAACATTAAACGTAGTTTCAGTACCATCTAAGATTACAGTTTTGTTAAATGATGAGCCCCGTGTCATGCGCGCCGTAATGCGACCATAGGCAAATGTTTTTTTTTTTAATCTGCCTTATAATCAAATCCCTCAAATCATTACTGATTTACGTAGGTACATAATGCGACATCATCATTCTCCTACTCTAATCCCTATTTATTTGGTGTCGGCGCAAAATGTATTTTTCTTCAATACTTCTCTATTAGTCGTCATCTCGGTGGTCACCCCCTTTCTAGCCATATCGTCTTTCACACAGTCCATCCATCAGTTCTTTGGTCTTCCCCTCCCCTTATAGCCATCCACATTCAATTTATACTGAAAACTTTCCTCCCGACGTTTTCCTCATTCCTCCGCATCACATGCCCATGACAACCGATTTTCACACAACTTTTCAGTTATTGGTGCTACTTTCAGACTTCCTCTTATGTACTCATTTCTTATTCTATCCAATCGTGTAACACCAGACATCCTTCTTAGCATTCTCATCTCAGCTGCATGCAATTGCCTTTCATTCATCCCTTTTGTGGACCCAACATTCTGATCCACACAAGACAGCAGGTCTAACCATTGTTTTATAAATCTTCCTCTTAAGTTTAAAGGGAATGTGGGAGTCGCAGATTGTTCCCGTAACCTGCTGCAATTTTATACATCCAGTGTTAATTCTGTGTTTAACAGTCCGATCTATTTCGCAATCACTTTGCACGAGTGAACCGAGATACTGAAAGTCGGAAAGACCGGAACAAGCGCGCCAGTAAGTGTGATGGCTCTAGAACTGAAGAGACCGCCGAAATCGCAGAACATGTATTCAGTTTTGGTTCTGCTGATTTTCAAGCCAAAATATTCTAGCTGCTGTTGCCATTTCTCCCATCTGCTCTAGATCTCTGGTCCATTTGCACCGGCAAGAACAAGGTCATCGGGAAACAACATGCACCAGAGGGCCTCTTCCTGTATGTCCGACGTCAGAGCATCCATAATCAAAATGAAGAGGTAAGGACTTAAAGCTGACCCTTGGTGCAAGCCTACAGCCACACTGAACTCGTCGGTATTACCAGCAGCCGACCGGATGTAGGCACACCTTTTTATTTCAAGGCCCAATGGGACGATGCGGTCTCTTATAAATACATATTAACTTATTTATAATTAAGATATAAAGGAACTTTAACACAATCACTTTAAGCGAACACGTCAATTTTGACATGAAGTTCGTGATACGAATTGCACGGGTCACAGGTGTTTTGGCGAGTCGATGAATGATAATGATATCGATGGTTTACCTTTACGCGGTTGGTGTAGTCTTCCAAAACTTCCGTCATCAGCTACTTGTTTCTTATAAACAAAACGAGCAATCGTGTCAATTACGGCCTCAGTTTCAGTTTAAGTTTGGTTACGGAAAGTGATGGTTTTGATATCTAGAAATTCATATGGATCGCGTGAGTTGAGCTCGTTTTAAATTTAAAAGCAATATGTGTTCTTGTTTTAATAATTGATATACCAACTAGTGTAAAATGCCGAGCACGGTTCATATACAGGTTCAGATAAAACACCCAAAATTTTTTCTTTACAGGTTATCGCATTTTTAGTTATACTGTCAATGAATTTTGCCATTCAAAGTTTTCCTATAGAGAATGGATTTTCGGTGAAGTTTAATCCCATTTCTCCTAAAGAGGAGCTTAAACCGAGACAATTCGGCACAATGTTTGCAAAAATTCCACAAGAATCTAAAGGCCAAGAGAATATCAGGCGAGAAGAAGTTCTCAACACGATCTTGCTTTCTCAGAAGCCCGAAGTGCCGTCAGGATATTCGAATCAAGTGGTAAAATTATTATTTCCTACTGAATATGTTTATAATAGGAATAGTAATAATCTTACGAAAGCGTTGGCAAACCACTGGGCAGGTTTGAATTATTTGAACCTGCCCATAGTCAGGCAGCCCTATGATGATTACAAGGTGTTAGTTGCTACTGCGCCACCAAATGTGCACCTCGGTGGTGACAATAAGCAGACATTCATATATGTAGTATTCCCTGAAGATGGATCCAGCGACACTGGTGTTTATAATGTACCTGTAGTATACTTTGTTAGTGGAAACGCTGGAAAAAATAATGTCATAAAGAAGGAGCCCGTAGATCCGATACTGATTGTCGACAGCAACCGAACCGTTACAGGAATAAAGAGTAAAGAAGTTGCAAAGTTCGTCAAATTTAAAAATAAATTATCAAACCGCTTTGACTACTTTCTATCACGTTAAAGATTAGATCAGGTGTATGATAAGTAAGTTTTAAATGTAATTATGTTAATTTAGTTCCTTGAATAAGATCCTTAATAAAAGTCGATGTGAGTTTCATTTCTGAATTTTTTACCAAAGTTAATGAAACCAGGTGTTCTGGACCCGTCTAAAGAGTCATACTGGCAAAAATATCGCTTAAACTATTGATTGGTCGTGGACCGCTGACACTACACAAAAATATTGTACAACATTTCAGTGTCGATTAAACTTTTCGCGATGGAAGGACGGCGCGGCGCCTCGCTTTGTATTCAGCTATAGCTAGGACGTTGTTTTACCCAGGGCTGACACGGAAGTTGCAAGTTTTATAGTTGCATTGTGTGCAGCGTTGATGGAGACAAGAAGAAAAGAGTGTGGAGTCAGGAATTGGTTGAATAATCGACCGACTCATAGTCATCGTATCCTACTTCGTGAACTGAGTCTGGAACCTACACCTTATACAAATTTCATGACGATGAATGAAGAGGTGTTTGAGAAAATATTGACGGGTTCGCAAATTTCTTCTTAACTTTTAGAAAACTTTTGAACTCCCCACAAAATATTGAATACGCCTTTTTTACGCAATATTTCTCCTCACGCTTTCAAAACATTTGTACAAAAACGACATCTTCATAATTTTGTGTAAATCTTTTGCCAGTGTGAGTTTGCCACTGACCTATTATTGTTAGGGTATAGCGAGTGCATTTAATTAGTCCTCCTCAATACCAGTGGTATTTTTATCTTGAGACTAGTAGTGCGGTGCCGTCACTTGGAATGCAGTTATTAAATAGTTATTTCAGATGTGCCACCAGGCAGCATGGCATATCACCATCTTGTATTGTAAGTGGGCTGCAGTGTTACGAGTATCAATATAATAATAATTATTGTGATCAGACCTGCACGGAGATATAAGAAAGTCGCCCTAATTGTAGCCTGTCTATCATGGAAAATAAATTTAAGGTCAACACGACATCTGTCTCTAGGCTTTGTGTCATTATGTTAGTAAATTGTTCTATTCCAAGCTCACAAATATGTGTATATACACATACAAATATATGTCTCGTTGGTGGTGGCGTGTGTGTTGGATCATTAAGTTCCCTTAAAATGGTTGTGCTGAATGGTGCTAATCCATGCGTCATGTTCGTGAGCGGGCACCGCCGCGCCGTCAGTAGGGACTGGTCATCTCTTAGCTGCCACGGGTTATTTTATTTTAATTTAATAGTTGAAATGGTTTTGTCTTTTTATTACGGACGCTTTTAATTTTTCGGCGTCGTTCTCACATGCATAATTTCGTCATTAATGATGTAACCCATATTTTGTAACCATATTTTAATTTAAAAGAGTGTCCGTGGACTTTCTTGCCCGTTCTTCTTCATAGTTATCTACTACGCTTTGGAATGGGCAACAAGCTTCATCTTTCTGACTGACCGACCCCTTGACAATTCAAAGTGTCTGCAATTGGTTTATTTGAAATAAATGCTTAGAGTTTGAGTTTGACGAATACCTACTATGATTAACTTGCCTTGGTTTTGTTGTTAGAAATCAAATGATAGTCGAGGCATTCAAGCCAACGAAATGTTAATAACTTAACAAAGATATCGGTTAGTGCCGACCTTAATCTAACTTAAACAAGAAAGTTAAATTGTCATTCAAGGTGTCAGTGTGAAGTTGGATACAAACGAGTTGAAGTTGGTCCAGCTGCGGGAAAACCGTCAGGCGCTAGTTTGTGATGGCTGAAATTAATACATTATACAGTTGTTTTAATTTTGATAAATGAATTTAGAGATTATAAAAGGATTTAGGAGCATTTATTTAAAGATTATTAAAGGTTTTATGGACGAATCCTAATTCGTCCATAAAACCTTTAATAATCTTTATCCGTTATCTACGAAAGGTACATAATATTTAATCATCTTTACACAGTTTTTTTTTTAAATATAATGTAATTATTATCAGGCTTAGATATTTTTCAAGTTATTACACAAACGTTAAATAACGGTTTGTTCCAAAATTGCTACCGTCGAATGTTAGCGTGAACGTGAATAATGCAATGTTCCGCGTTGAAAGGTTATATTTATAATTCCTTGTAACGATACCATAGCAAGATTCAGGAAAGTGCGTGAGCCGTACAGTGCCATGTAGTAGCGCCCAGTGAGAAACTTGCAGCGCTGGTTTCGACTGCAGTACCCTATGGCTATTTAAATGAAGTTCTTTTTGTATTGGCGCAATGTCGCAAACTTATGGTCGAATACGCCAAATAGGTACAGCATCATTTTAGTGAATTTAATGACATGGTAGCTAATAAACAATATTTGTTAGGTTGAGTAATACCAAAAATATGTATATTTGTCGTTGTACGTACTCGTAAATGAAAAATCAATCCTCTGGAAGAACGGTGCGGTGCGGTGTAGCTAACGGCTACTGGGTTATTATGATAATTTCTCATTATTATTGTGCTCTTTCAACATTAAATAGCAGTAGGTTTTATTTTATAAATATCGGCACTCCCTTTCGACCGTTTTGGGGTAAGGTCAGCCTTCATAAAATAAGAAAACTAAAATATTATTCCAGTTAATTGCAGTATAAGGCTAGCGAGTAGCGCTGCGGTGGAGAAATAAACTGGTAGATATGAGGAATGGGGTTCGAGCTACCGTTGGTTAGGGCTCCAGAAGTCCAGACTCAAGAACTTTCTCTCAAATGTTGCGTGCCGAATCGAAAAAAAAACCGTCTTTTAAACGACGCTCTTAAGCCTTAATAAGATATACCGAAGCAGTAATTTTTTGAAGCTTCGGAAGGTATAATAATATTTTCTAGTGGGCTCAAAATCTAGCAAAATATTCTAATGACGAAAATCGGAGTTAAGCAAATTACATTCGGGACTTTTATTCTGTTACATTTATGGATTAACTAAGTATTATTCTATCTGCGTTGGTTGGTGGTGGGTGGTTCAGGAGTCATGTGTTTGCAATAAGTTTGGCCAAATGATATCCACTTGGGATTGGTAGGTCTATATCTGTAGATATAAAAATTTGCCATGAGTCCCACATTCAACATGCAAACCAGGAATGGCACGAAAAGGCGGAAGGCAAAAATCTTTAAGTAATTAAATATTATATTGAAAATGTAACAGGACAAACTTTAAAGCGTTTTAATAATTAATCTATGTATATTGATTTCGTCATTAATATGTAGATTCTGTTTTATTCCCAAGACTTTTCTAAATTACGGGAAGAGGTTCAAACGGTGCTTCTTACGCATTTGAAATTAAAATGTAAAAAAATAGTCTTCCTTTTTTCGAAGCCATAGCTTTAACAATCGCTATGTTATATACCCAACTTCAAATATTTTGGGGTAATATTAAAATGGTTCGACAAGGGTTACTGTTACAGACTTTTCTAAATTACGGGAAGAGGTTCAAACGGTGCTTCTTACGCATTTGAAATTAAAATGTAAAAAAATAGTCTTCCTTTTTTCGAAGCCATAGCTTTAACAATCGCTATGTTATATACCCAACTTCAAATATTTTGGGGTAATATTAAAATGGTTCGACAAGGGTTACTTTTATGTCATAACTGTTTATGTTGAGCATTTGTTCTGCAAGCTTATTGTTCGTTTAAGTATAGTCATCAGGATCAAAAGAATCTTCGTCCAACGGCATGGTTCGTTCACAATATCGGCAAATATATTGCCTCCCTCACAATGCTTACGGTTCAGGATAATATATAAACCGCTTCAACCGTGAGTTGTAAGAATAATAACGAATATTGAAGTTTTTCCTCTCATGGTTTGGAAAGCAGCTTTCAATTTAACTTGTATTCTCTGTTGGGTTGACTCAGAGCTCAGAGCCACCTATGTTTGGAAAACGAATACAGTTTTATGGAGGTGTTCGTCCGAAGTATAACTTGTGCGTCGAAACTGTCGGATGATATAATTAACAATCGCTTCGAGACATTTTGTATAGATGGCGCAAACGAATTGATTACGTATTCTAGACGCGATGTCCCCTACGACGCGCCGGGATTTTTCGTTGAGGAGTTGGCAATAAAAGTTAAGAGAAAATTAACCAACTAATCGTGTAGAGTTTGTATTTGTTCTAAAAGAACTTTACAAAGATTATATCTTTATTTTTGGATAGCAAAATACTTATGGTTCCAGTATATGGTCAAGTCTTTTGTTATAGATGTGGCATTTTCTCTCTTATTCTTGAAATAGGTGCATAGTGCACACTTTTTCTATCCTTCCTTTTAATCTAAAAACATTATACGCTGTTTGTTATTATTTGGTAGAGGTACGTTTTTTAGTTAATAACAATAACGTTAAAACAACATCATTTTACATAGGTTAACACTTTTTGCTTATTGATTACTGAAAATGAAGATCATCTAGAATAAATAAATATACTTAACAAACTATTTGAAAATTAAGCAAGAATTCTCCAAAGCTAAACAACCTTGTTGTTTCCTGGCGCGCGTAAATTCATGCTGGTAGAAAATCAGCTCAGGAAAGTAACCCTTGCTAAGAAAACAATTGAAAACCCGCCCATTGTGTTACATTTTATATATCAAAATTGTTGGTTTACTAGCATTGTTCTGGGATAAATAAACAGCTTATACGGAGCAGCTTGGGCGAAAAAACTGTATTAGGATTATGACGAAGTGGGGTAAATAGATATAGCCTGTAGATACATGATACATCACACACTAATGTTCGCAACATTTGCTTTACATTTTTAAACATAACATAACACCTGTATTCTCTGATGTTCCTAAAAGTCTACCCATCTACATTACATTCGAATCACACACACACACATCACATTCCATTCACACACACACAAATCCATATACACACACACCATACAAAAACACACACCACATGAAACACACACACATCCATTTCTCATTATTTTTATTTTAAATTAAAATATTTTATAGAATTTACTATAAACCGCACACAACTCAAGACCTGGGTCTGGAGCTGGTGACCATTTCCGTCTACTTGTATAAGGACATACAACATAGAATTTGAAACATCAGCGGAAAATATCAATGGAGTCCAGAAGGCCCTACATTACAGAAATGAGCTGGTGTTCATTAATGTAGATAGGTAATCACAGGCACCCGATAGTCAAATCTATTACATCTATCTATCTATCATTTATTTAGGTTGTTTCACCATCAAAAAGAGCAGACAGAGCAGAGAAGAGCATCCTAGGCAGATAGCCAAGCCTCTCTATTATGCCTTTCTGCTTACTAGCTTACCTTTTTAGTCAGCTCGAGCCAACACAAGAAAAGAAGAACCATCTAAAGGTCTAAGATCAACCAATACACGTCAAAGAATAAATATCTAATTATGAAATGTCGAATCACAGATGTCGATGTGAAAAATTGGGTCAAAATTACTTCGCAAAGCGCCTAATTTTAGTACAAGGAGTTTTTTCCCCTTATTTGTCAAATTTTTACTATCCACTAAATGAGATAAAAATGACTGCTATAAAAGACTTTGGCAGTAAAAGTGAGATCCTATAGGCGTTTGTACTTCGTAACGATAGAGCAACCAAATTTAATTATTTGAAAATTTGACTATTTAAATTGGTGTCGTTAAATCTAATGGATGAATACTACGACAGACTAAACTCAGACTTATGATAGAAGTATTATCAAGTTTTGATGTGATTTAACTTCAAGGGATCAGCACTGAAATAATGATGAAGGAAATAGATTATTTCAAATGGATACTAGTTTTTAGACTTCGCGTGTATTCGAAGTTCTTTTATAGTGGATATCAGTTATTGTAATTAAGTTCATAGCTGTCGAGCAAATGTGTAGGATTTCCGTTTTATCTGTCATCGAATATTAAATATCGCCAATGTATTGAAGCCTGAAGCGGAGTTCAATACGTAAACGTAATCGACTGGATTTGACGCACAAATGCTCAAGAAGCAACTTTGGGCAGCATGTTACAAACTCAACAGCACAATAAATCACTAAGGCTCACTTGCACCGCCAATCACTAAACACGTTTAGCGCTAAACGAGCTTAAAACATAATTCTGTTTCTGTCAAATGTTTGAAGAATACAGAGACAGAATGATGTTTAAAACTCGTTTACCGCTAAACGTCTTTAGTGATTGGCGGTGCAAGTGGGCCTTAATCATCATCCTAACTCTATCATCTTTACACGATTTACAGAAACAGAAATAATGTTTTAAACACGTTTAGCGCTAAACGTATTAAGTGATTTGTGGTGTAAGCAGGCCGAACAACAAACATAAGTAAGAATCTGAACACTGAAATATGGACATCCGCCATTGACATCCTCTATCTCAATTCATTTGGGGTCGGGGCAACTGTGACAATAGAATAGAATACTCTTTATTATGCACCCCATAAAAATTACAGATATAGATGTAGACATTTCACATGTAACATGTCTTCTTCTTACATACATCTCTATCAGCTATAATCTCAGTATTCACCCCGATTATAACCAAGTTACCATCTTTTCACACAATCCACGGTTCCTTTGGTTTTCCGCTACTGTCATAGCCGTGTCTACATTCTTCCTTAATTTTTTCCTCACAAAATGTACCTCTTTTCTCTGTATCACCCGTATCAAAAACAAATGAGTTAAGAAAATAGTAGTAGTATTATGTACTACTCCTGATCCTATTTTATCTAAATTTGGGGGGACCGGAGATGCAAGTGATAGATACTTCCGTAATGCTCTTGAGAATTGCATACTCTAAGCTGGCAATTACTTTTTATCAGTATTTTGAATGTCTAGTGCAATGCCGCAGTGTACCTGTTCAATACTATCAACGGTTACATTGTCTGTTAAATTAAACCGTCCTGAAAGGATATCGCCATTATCACCAACTATTTCCATAATGGTTGAATAAAATAAAGTAAAAAAATGCAGGTGGATGCAGCTGTCTATTTTCATAGAACCTCCGAAAAATAATTGATTACTGTACTGTCATCTAAACTCATATTATAAAGAGGTATCATTGTTTGTTTGTTACAGTTAATTTCCGAAAGTACTGCTCCGATTTCAAAAAATATTTTATTGATAGAAAGCTGCATTATTGCATAAGTGCCGTAGGGTATTTTCTTTACGCGGACGAAATCATGTATAGAAGCTGCGGGGTAATTACGTAACACACCAACAGTAGGAATGGGTTTCATTTTGACAGTTCAACAACATTCATTGCGTTATTTATTTTGTTGAGCAGACAAATTTTTCGAACATATGAAGCAATGGATTAGCAATAGGCTTCAAAATGAATCAGATTGTGATTAATAGTATGTTACGTAATTAGTCTCTGATAAGTGTAGTGTAGGCTAGATCAATCTTTTGGATTTAATGAGACATGTACTGTCTACGAGTATAACTTCTATAAGTGTATGAATGCGGAAACACAATACTCATTTGATAAATCCACATCACATCGAAAATTAATTTGGATGTTAAACACAGTAGTCGTATATTTTTTATTTCAGTTGAATCTCATCTATGTGCAAAGATTGCTTTTCTCTTTCCATTCTATCAGTTAAATAGGTTTCTCTAAAGGACGCAAGACCAATAGACACCTCAGTCTCAAGTAGATTTGAAAGCGAAAGGGGATGAGGAGACATTTTGGAATTCATTTCCATGAAAATACGTAGGTTTAAATGACTAGAATTGTTTGAGCCTTTTCACCATTATTATGTTTAATCCGAATAAATGGAAACTGAGAATTCATCAACGCTAAACTGAAATAGGATTATACGCTTTGTACGCGTGTTTTACAGTGTTTTTCATTGATATCGTATCTTTATCTTTGATAGTGGTTATACCGCAACTAAGGTTTTTTAACTTTTAAATGTGGTTCTCTGTCTGGAGCCGAAGTTTGTTGCATTCCGCATTGATTGTGACAGAAGAGGTTTCGTAATAAGTCCTGTGCATACCAAAGTTACCTATCACACTTTTTAGAAGTTAATACTTTATTCCGACTTACTAATTGTTTGACTTAACGTATTGCGGTAATTTGGTCTCTATCGGATCCCTGAGACACGTCCTTGGATGGCTTATTGTAAAATTGGCTGATGGATGAAAATTTATATCCTAGCTAACTTCAGTGATTTATTTCGTTTCAGGAAGGGGATAAGGAAAAGATACGAACGAATTTACAGAATGAAATTTAATGAATGTCAACTAGTTGATAGATATGTATGAAACGGTGATAGATGCTGATTGAAGTGGCTATGTCGCAGTAAGATGGTTGAAGCCGTGATATATTTATATCCCTAGCGATATAGCTATAAACCGTAATATAGTTATAAAGCGGTTCCTCTTCTTCTTCTTCTTCAGGATTTGGTTTCCGCACTTAGTCCTTCAAGTGGACCATTGTGCGTGGGCCATGGCGGCCGTCGGTGGTTATTCCAACCAGCCCACCTCCCTACAGAAGTTGATGATGTCTCCTGGTCTGTTGAGAGCATCTGTGTAGGATCCAGAAACATTTAAAAAAACTTCGGGGCACCCAGGTGCCCCGAAGTTTTTTTAAATGTTTCTGTAAAAAATCCAAGACACGTGTTCTACTAGAAGATGCGCCTGTAAGAAAAGTTCAGTGCTCTGTAATCCAGATGTCATAATTTTGGATCTTGTGGTAACAACAGCTAAAGATTAAAGGAAGATAGAAGTATTGTACTGCTTGATTAGATAGTTCTTTATTATGTACAAGATTTTTATAAAGTAGGTAAGTACTTACTTGTTGATTCTAACCCTAAATATAAAAATAGAATAGAATACTCTTTATTATGTACCTATACCATAAAAATTACAGATATAAATGTAGAAATTGTATTGTAATTATTGTAATGTTGCTCGTATAGATTGTTTTTATTAATATTAATTATTTGAATTACTACTTATAACATTGTTTGTTTTGGTTGTGACGATTGAGTAATTTAAAAAAAAGTTATTTGATTGGACAGTTTTATTTATTAAAACGAGTAACCAGTTGTGCAAATCAAGGAAAATATATACCCACTTATTTTACTAGACTAGTCTAGTAAGATAGTTATATTACTAGATCGTGCTCGTATCATAGTTATATTTATAGTAAGACGGATAAGAACCGCTTTCATATAACTATGTTACGGTATATAGCTATATCCCTACGGATATAACTATGTCAAGGGTTCAACCATCTTACTGTGACAACTACTTTGACACCACGGGCCATATTAGGGGTCCAACTAATCTATCAAACGATTGATTAGGTACAAATAAATTGATTCATTTATGTTTTACGAATGGATACATTTTTGTCAATATGTGAAAGATGGTGGAAATAAAGATAATCTTGGAACAATCATTATCTCATCGTAACGTAAGTCTAACGCAAAATAAGATATAAATATTATTCTGTCATTTCTTCAACCCTCGTGAAAAATACTTTGAAAATTGTGTCACGCGGGTGGTCTGAGAGCAGTCGCCTGAGTGTGCCAGACAAAGTTATGTTATTAGCTAGTTTGAATTGCTACCCCAGGATGTCCCGTAAGACTAACAAATTGGTTTTGTCTGTGTTGCCCTTGCATTTCTAAGGGTGTCATTGGAGGCCCGGAGAATCCAACAATGGTTGACGTGTTCAAACATGCGGGAAAACAAGGTTAGTATGTGTGCCAAGTAGATCTTACCTAAAAATAAGATCTAATTTGATCTAAATTCAAATGAAAATACTGGATATTTGTCGCCTCGATTTTGATGCGCTCTTTTGAAATCAGAATTGGAAATGCATATTGATTAAAGGCGCTCATAATTAATCCTGGCCGAATATCTCACTGTGTGAATTAAGACAAGGAACATTTTCCGTTGGCTTCCGAAAATTCTCATCAACTTTTCATAAGACTTATTGGCATAGGCGGTAACGCGAAGCAAAACTTGTACTACAAATTTATAAAAATTCTTAGCTCACAAATACCTACGAACTTGGCTAGAACTTCGAAATTGTAAAGAAGTTTAATGCCGCTCTGCTGAGAATGGATTCCTGAAATTCATCGCAGAACAACGGTCTTACACGTACCAGAATTAATCGTGAATATACTTTTTATGTTGCCTAGACATATTTTATGGTGAGAGAAATTCTTACAGTAAAATATTGTCTTGCCATTTAATTCCGCAAAGGTTTTTCACAAGAGAGCTACAAACAAATTTATCTACACCCATGCTATAAATCCTCTATAAAAGTTTCTGAAATAGTTAGCTTAATGCCAACATTAAAACAACCAGTGTCATAGTAACTATAATATCATCCAAACGCGTGTTATATGATAATTTTGTTTGTACTAAATTTCATTAAGCAACTTTTTTTCAAAAAAAGAACATTGTCATGCACGCGCGTTTCGCTACCAAAACGCCGCGCGCCGTAATAAAAAAAACTTATAGTATATTCGAATTCACGTCGTATTCCGCCATTTTTATTCGATATTAGTTTTGCAAAAATGTATTACTTTGTTGATTACAAAAATGAGTGACACAAGCTTTGATAACACACCACCAGATATTTCTAATGCAGCAAAGGACATTTCTAACCAAATAATTATATTATTTATTATTTTTATTATATTATATATTATATTTATTAATTATATTATTACCTATACATAGTTTGTTTGTATTCGATACTCAGAAATTAAACTTTCCATGAATTTACATAGTTTTTACAACACTGTACTATATATATATATATATATATATATTACCCTATGGTTTCAGAACTTTATATAGAGGATTCATATCACCTGTGTAGATAGTCTTGTATGCAACTGTACATAATTAGGTAATTAAACACTCATGTGATACTATTATCAAACCCACGTTCGTGTTTTAATACCCCTAACTTGTTATACAGCAACTGCATAAATAACTATTGTCTACTCTCATATAGTAAAATTCTAAAAATAAACTTCAAAACGAGTTTATATTGACATACTTTATAAACACAAACGGAAATTTAATACTAGAATCATATTATAACACTTTTTCTCTAACAAAATAATGTTATAAAACAATTTTTTTTCCAATACGATATAGGGTAAATCCAAGAAGTTAATATGACCAAGGTGTTTCCATTAATTATGTTTTTCTAATGGAACGCGTGCGGTTCGCGCCATTTTTATAGCGTTACAAAAAAGTTTTGATTCCAATTTTTACTTGTCTGTGGTAGCGCCCACTTTAGCGCATGCGGGGTGATGTGCTGGGTTATGGCGCCATTCATACGTTTTGTAGGTACTGAATTTCGTGGGAAACTTTGATATTATATTTAGTAGGTTCAATCTCATGTATGAGAGAAGATAAACTAGTGTATGAAACTGCACATAACTAGGTATTAAAACACTCGTGTGACTCGCGTGTCTATTAAAAACCTCGCCTACGGCTTGGTTTTAAAACACACTCGTGTTTTAGTACCCCTCATTATGCAACAGTTTCAAAAACTATTAAAACAGGAAATTGTCTGTATTGAATTCGTTTTGAAATATACGGGAATATTATTTACGGAAGGAAATTCAGGCAATGAAACTTTCAAAAATCTAAATAGTTTTTAAAGTTATGAGGTGCCGTTGTTATTATTATTGTAAATAAGAAGATAAAACCGATTATCATTTTAAATTATAATTATGTTCGAGATGGATATTTATTCAGTAAAACCATTTCGATTTGGATTACAGTTCACAATAACATTATTTTAATATAGGTAAGCAATATTATTTTGGCTTTTATCCCTGTGTTACATCCTATTTAACAGCATTTTTAGGCCTGGAGCAGAATAAGACTTGTTACCCCTCTGGATTGACATAGAGGTGTCTAAATGTACCAAGACTAACAAAAACAAAAATTACGCAAACCAACAAAAATATACATCCAAATAACTTAAAAATCCTTAAAATAAAGGTTGAAAATGTGCACCATTTATACCTTCTTTCAGCCAGTCGCAACATTCATTTTTGTACTATCTCATTACCTATCTAGTACAACAGCTGTTGCAAAGATGTTGTTTCTTTCTAGTGATAACGTCAGTGGATGTTCAAGTTTGATACTAAAAGAAAAAAGATACTTTCTGGTACGTTTCCAACGTATCACGTTACCCGGTGATCTTATAAACTTATCTTGCCTTTGTTATTTCGTGCTGCAAAGGTAAGTTTGGCAAGTGTTAATTGAGTTGAATACTTGCCTGTTAATTTTTAAAATTAGGGAATGCAATCTCGACTCGAGATTGGCAATTCGAGGTCTCGCGTGATAAGTTTTGTGTCGGGATTGATCATTCAAGATCTCGCCCGCCAATCAGACGAGATCATGTTTCAATCAAACCGAGATTGAAAAATTGCGTTTATTTTAATATAATCTTCCTAACTTAATTAAACTGAAAATTACACCTTCTGAGTAATTTTCATATACTTTCTATAATTTAAAAAACAACGAATCTTGTATCAAAATAATCAACGTAATAATCATCTGCGCTATGCACACATAACGCAACTACGAGTAATCAGCATACACATCATGCACCTATGATGGAATTTATGAAAATGGCTTCTCAAGAAGCATAGTGTGACGATTCCCACGAGATTAAATCTTGAGAAAAATTCGAGATGTCGAATCTCGTGATTGAATTCCCTACTCGTATCTTATTTTTCAGTTTCAGTTTGTATTTTGCTTGAAGTTTTACCAAATGTTCAGTCTTCCAAACTAACTTGATTTAAAATAAAGAACTGGTTTCGCGGGTCCAATATTGTCAAACACGCAACTGCTGTGCATAGGTCCTGGGCTGGATCTAACGGCGGGACATAGTCTTGTAGAGTTTTTTTCGCTAGGCATTCTAGGAAGCAACCCGAGGTCTGGGTTTGTGCCCGGTAAAAAGGAAACAGGTTCGCAGACTTTTCCATGAGACTTGCACATAACTGGCGAAATGATGTTGTTAATTTACGTCTATTAACCCCTTCGTAAAAAGAATAATCTGAGGGGATTCGCTGTAATATTAAACATTTTTATTACTTATTCAACTGAAGTTTAATGTATGTAAGTAAGCCGATATGATATTAGAAATCAGGTCGCCCACCCGTTGGCTGCTCGGCTGCTCGTCATTTACGACCCTTGTGTGAAGTTGGATGAGCAATAAAATAGTCCGGAAGAGTTCCAACACTAAACTGTGGATCGTTAGTTGGTTATATTATTAAAACTGTTGCTTCATTACAGTTGTTGGCGTTACGATTACGATGGTAATCACGTTTGTCAGCCTCCCAATTAATTTTCGAATCATTTATTTGCCGACATTGCGATACATCCTCGAAAAATACGTCATGGAATATTCGGTGTGCTTACGCTTGCAATGTTTTTTAAATTACCTATAACCTATCAGGCTGATATTACGTCGTTAATTTTCGGCAAGTGTACCGACAACACAGTCTGGGCTAACAAAACGCAGGTCATTGCTACCATTACCGAAATTACGCGCGCGAATTGCTGCGTATTTTCGCTCTATATTTTCCCCATGCCGTGAGCGAACACCTCTTCTGGTCTAAAATGACTTTTAACCCTCGGATTAGGACGTTTTATTGCAAAGTGGCAGGTAAGCCATGACTGCCATCTTGATTCACCGCAGGCTTCTTCTTTTTTCTTCTTTCTCTCTTTAAAATGAGGATTAAAAATGATAGTAGCGGCGATGTGTCTGTAATCTGGGCTATAATTGAGAGATTTTACTACTTCGTTCTCAGCTTAACTACTAGGTACTAGCAAGGTGTGCTTTAAATCTTTATACTTAATGTAATGACACAGATTACTTAATAGTCTTACGTAATCTGATGTAATCGTAACTGTTTTAATGTAGTCTAGCTAGGCTGTGGCGCAAAATGTGACTTCTATGTATTTGGCTTTTGCCTTATCGTGGACAGATAAGACAAATGACGGGGCAATCAATTGATCACTGTTACCCGCTCTTTTGAAATAATTCCTTACTGTCTTGAAGAACTTGTTGACCCATGGGTGTCTGATAAGGCTCGCCAGATCGCGGTCTTTTTTTCCAAACATAAACCAGAATTACAGTACTTACAGTAAATTAACTAAAGGTATTCTCCAAATAATTTTGATAAGTAGATAGTTTTGAAATGTGGATGTTAAAATAGCTTTACCTAATTATACTTTGATAGTATCGTGTAAAGGAAATTCGTGAGGGCGTTACATGTTGATAGTCTTAATGAGTATAAAATACTGCTAAAATCTAAGTCTTCAATGTTAGGGATTTACCAATTTCATAATAAAAGTGACAGTCGAATTGGTTAAGGTAAAGAATAAATTACTGTACATTCTCTCACTGCAAGAGACTATTTTGATTTCACGCCTACATTCAAACTTCATAATTCAATATTCATTTATGATTTTATTTTAGAGCTTGCCTCCTACGTGTTGTCACTTCCTAACTAGGTAAACTAACTCGAACTCTGCCGCCAAGTAATAATGTACGTTCATCACGTTTGTTACCATACCTCGGTGACGTAACACGATATAACTGTAGCGAAATTTGAACCGTCAACATAATCGAGTTCTCCATGTTAACATTGGCACAGATGCACGAGTACTAACGCGTTTAAAAAATGACTATTATTATATTCCGCAAACGAACTGAGGTCAAATGAACAAACATTTTGAAATATTAACGAAAATGCGGCCAATAGGTACTTATATGGTACCATCTAAATAAAGATACTCTCATAAATATTCAGAATAACGCAATAATGATTCTCTAATAGGTCGTATATGTTTCTAAAGTACAAACGGTACTTCGAAAGAGCAGTTTGTGGTGCATCATAGATCGCGTTACGTTACCTCACGTCAGTTTGTGGTGCATCACAGATCGAGTTACGTTATCTCACGTCAGTTTGTGGTGCATCACAGATCGAGTTACGTTATCTCACGTCAGTTTGTGGTGCATCACAGATCGAGTTACGTTACCTCACGTCAATTTGTGGTGCATCACAGATCGCGTTACGTTACCTCATGTCAGGGTCAACTGTTTTGTTATAATAATTAAAGAAATAAAAACAGGTTTTTTAACATATTTATTAAGTGTTCATGATAAGTGATGCCGAAATTATTTATTGTAAATACTGACGTAACTATTATATAAAAATCCTTTGATAATTTTTATTAAAATGGAAATGAACAAGAATATCTTATTTGGAGGATCGTGAATGAATTGCAAAAATAAATGAGCAGTCGAAATCGAAACATCAACGTTGCTCGGAACAATATTAATGAACTAAAACAAAGCATAATAATATCGTTTCATGTATGACTGAAGCTTTTGTGCTGTTGAAGTTTGACACTCCCTCCCGCTCCGCCCAGAACGGGAGAAGTTATTTGATGATTTCCCACCCAAAAAAAAGGTACATATTAGTAACTGATCGCATTTTGAGATTACTTTCACGGATTACTTTCATCATTATAGATGGTTCTAAGGATACTTTTTTATCAGGAATGTGCATTACAAAAGTAAAATGAAGGAGAGACGGGAATTTCAAACCGACACACGAATTAGTATCGCCTTATCAATTCAGTTTATCGTCTCCAACGACATTAATATATTACTTAAGATAGTCGGCGTCTGGTGACATTGATAAATTGGTAATTTAGAACATATTCTACAACGATAGATCTTAAGTAACATGATTTTAGAAATAAGATAGTTTGTGAACGTGTGGATTATTTAGAATATAAGAATTTGTTGGTAAAAATCTTACGGTCGAATAAAGTTTGGTAAATGTCTTACACCGGATCTTTTAAGTTTGGGCCAAAACCGTGTCGCTGTTTCCGTATACAGATTTATATTCAAGTATTAATGGTTTTGTAGGTACATTTTCGAGCCCAATTTTTCACGTAATGTTCTTTCTTAGCAAAATTCACATTGAATTATAATGGTCTTAATTATTAGAATCGAATTTACACGCCATTTAGTTTAATGTAGGGAGCCTAATAGATAATTAAACCGTAAGGGAAAATACATACTTTGGTTAGCCACATAATTAAATCGTTGATTAAAGTTATGTCACAAATGACACAACGTGAGTCACATTTATGAAATCTAGTGGAATTTCAATACATTCTAATCCAAAAAAGTGAAATTTAAATGAGAATTGACATTTGTTTATGTTTCTTACCTTGACGGAATTAAAACTTAAGGATAATGGACATTGAAAGTTAACAATCTGTCGTCCTTAATATACTCTGAAATGAGAACAATGTCATAATTGAGCCTTAAATGTAATAATATCTTTCCAAGGTACTGAAAATAATAGCTACACTTTAAATACTCGAGCCGAATTTATTAAGTAATTATTTCCGTGCAATTTTTTTTTTGACCTCAGCATGCGTGAGATGACGGAAACTGGAAAAGTAAATGTTTTTAAAATAATTCCCCGTAGGAGACTCTACGAACTCCTCTAGGAACTCCTACGGGGAATTATTTTAAAAACTTGAACTACAAAGTACAAGTTTTTTTCCTATTGGAACATAATTTTAAACTCAGTTACTACATATTTTAGTCTATATTTGTATCAATCAATGATTACAGGTACTAGTCCATTTTCCATGGTAGGTAGAGCATAAAATCAAGATGAGTCAGTCAACTTTTCTATTCATTGTTAAAAATATTTCAAGCATGAAATAACGTTTAAGCATGAGTTATAAGTGCAACTCTGTATAATAACAGGTACTTATTAGCATAATAACACAATAAGTACGTACTGGTCATTTACATGATATGAGATCTTATTTAGCACATTTTTATTTGAATGCTGAGATAACATGTCTGCATAAGCCGACACAATCGAAAGTAACGTCTTAACTTTGTGATTAATGTATGTATTGTTAAGTTTAGTTGGTGCAACACTAGTTTAACTATGTATTATTGAAGAGAGACGTGGTACGACCGCTGTGCTATATAATATATTATTCTCTTCTTTACAAAACACTTTTTCTGCATAAAATATACCTTTAAACTGTAAAACTGAAGCTTATTATATAACAACGTCATCTGTCGATGTGCACATCTGTCTAAAGATGGAGATAATCAATAGCCATTGCCACAGAAGTCAAGGTGGGTGTACGTGTCTAATAAAGAGCAGCTGTCGGCTGATGAAATTACCTTTCAGGAGGTTCGCAACGGCTCTCGTCCATATTCCTCTCGATATTTCTTAATCGATACCAAACTTAGATTATTTTTATTACTCCAATTTACAAACTGAGAGCATTTATTAAAACGGTATCGTTCCATTATATCGATACGCCTAATTTTCTAAATTAAAATAGCAAAGATGAAGAGAATGGAAGGTCATGTTTACATCACACCAGGGAGGCATTTACGATCTCGTTGCGAAATCAGGATGCATGTGCCAGCTTATACTTTGCTTTGTGAACATAATATATTTATAATAATAGTAGAGACAATATTTTAAATGTAAAGCAGAAAATATGCTGAATCGCATACTTACATATTACAAAATGAAGTTATTATGTAAATTGTTATGTTAAAATTTTTACTGTTCTTGTATAATGTTACAAACCGTGGAAAATATTTTTTGGTACCTACTAGGTAAACTACATATTTATATGAAGTCAGCAGCCTTTCCTTTTTAATATTTATATCATTATTTATTTTATTTTAGATGGGTTTGCTCTTGACTCTAGTCTAGGTCAGAGATGACCACGATGACCATGATGTTGTTATGAAGTTAAACACGACATTTGTTTTTGCAATCATTTCATATAGGTACCTACTGTAATCTTGGAAAAGGTTAAAGATAGCGGTTCCATTTTCCTTTTCCACATATCCTGAGTGCTTAGGATCAGACACGAATCCGCTTAAAAAAGGTGTGAAGCACTATTGGTATGTTATTGCAGTAAGGGGATAGGTGTTGTTATAAATAGCATTTCGGGGTACAACCTTGTTACGACCTTCCGTGGGTAGGTACCGGCTCAATGAAACTCTGTGTTAATATTTTATTCTATTGAAAAAATTCAAACTTTGGTGTAAATAAAGTAAAGGTTGGTCAAACTTTGTTGTAAACAAAGTAAGAGTTGGTCAAACTTTGCTGTAAACAAAGTAAAGGTTGGACAAACTTTGTTGTAAACAAAGTAATTCTCTTGGCCAATATTTTGATGTTTATATGAATTGGTTGCAGAAATAATCTTACTCAGCTGTGTCTCTTTAAATGTTTTGTAATAAAACAATCTTGTATTTTAAATGTGTTAAAAATTAAGAGTTTCCAGCTATTTCCGAGAGTATATTGAGTGGAATTGCAGCCAGTCTTTATAAATCGAGGGTGAATCGTGTGTAGAAAATTGACTGGTGAACGCGAAGCGCTCGCTTTTACAATTCTCTATTATTCTTGAGCATTGTTGTGATTGAATAAATCGATGAGTTCAGGATGGCAAGCCAAAACGGAAAAAAACAGGCAAATAAAATCTCTCAAGAACTACTTACTTAAGTACTTGCTGGTATAGTTTTTGCATTTTACGACCGCGCAGTCATTTTAATTACTTAACTTAAAAGTTGCGCTTGAATTCATTGTAATTTCACCTAAGCAAGCCTGACTTCCATCCACTAATCTCACTTGTGGCCAATAATGTGCGGGTCCCGAAACAGTTAAATCAATTCACTGGGACTTATGGGGCGTAATTGCCCGGTTTATTGCTGGCAATTCTAGATCCTGGCTTACTGAGGTTACAGTCCATGCATGGCCGTGCATGTGTGAGGGACGGTTAACGTATAATACTAAGGCCCGCTGGCACCACCAATCAGCTAAACTTGTGTAAAAAATCATCGCTCTGTTTGTGTCATTATGTTTTGTATATCTATGTTTAGGTCTAAAAGCATTTAGGTGATTTTTGGTGCAAGTGGGCCTAAGTGTGCATTGGTAATCTAACCAAGACAAACGAGAACAAACTTACTGACTAAAACCCACCCGTGTTCCTTCAGTTACCTGTGCGCCAGGGCCACGGTAACTCTTTCGAACAATCCGCAGCCCCGGCAGGCATCGGTCCTATCGGACCCCGTCAATTTTGCTGACATCTCTTTGAGGCGCGCGTGGACCACGACGCGCCGTCGACCCGGGCCTGGTCCTTACCGGACGGCGAGCTGCCCATTGCTCGCCGTCCGCAAGCCCGCGCCTACGGTGGCCGGGAGTCGGCAATCGACTCCCGACGCCCAGGGTGTCTCCTCCTGCGGCGACTAGGGGCGCGAGGGCGCAGTGATTGCCTCTCCCTCTCGCGCTCCGCCTCCTCCTTCGCGAGCATTACTGCTTCGCAGAAGGAGGTGATGGCTTCCCATTCCCTCTCGCTCCGTACCATGGCCTGAACCAGGGCCGGACGCGAGAGGTCGCCGCCGCCAATCGCCGCCACGAGGACACGGCGGTGCTCCGCCCAAGCCGGGCAGACCTCCACCGTATGCTCCACCGTGTCCTCCGGTCGATCCACGCAATGATAAACCCGGGCGTTTCCTCCCGCCTTATCCGAAACAGGAACCTCCCGAAACAGCCATGTCCGGTGAAGACCTGCGTCAGGCGGAAGGTGAGGACGCCGTGGCGCCTCTCAAGCCACTCCTCAAAGAGGGGTCTTACCGCCGCAATTGTGGCGTGCCCTGCGCTGGGTTGCGACAGTCGCACTCTCCATGAGATCCCGCCGGAGCTCTGTCCGCTGTGCCGTGATTTCTCGCGGCAGCGGAGTTACGCCCCGGCGTTTCGCCTCCTCGCGCCACTCCCAAACGTGCGCGTGGACCTTTGCCTCCAGATCCCACGGCGGCAATCCGGCAAGGAGGCTCGCCATTGCGCATACAGCTAAGTGGTAGACTCTGTGTATCCCGATAACTATAACCTAGAATCTTCAAGTATGAGTAAGCAAGTGACTAGGCAAGTGAGCACCATCTTCAGCCTCATCTTTGCTCCTTCCCTAGTCTCATAGCCCTCCACATTCCATATTCAAAACTTTCACGACATGTCCTTCATTCCTCCGGATCACATCACATGCCTACACATGTATTGAATGCAAATAAAAGAATCTTGATTCATTGACCAACAATTTCGAAAAAAGATAACAAATGAAAGTCGAAAAATGAAGTATGTCAAAATTCTAGACTTGTTATTATTTATTCATTCAAAGTGTCTCTCATCTGATGGTTTTGACCTTTTTCTGCCAAAGTGTCATTTATAAAGCGGTCTTTGTCTAATCGAAAGTTCCTGAGTAAGACATTTTTAAATGAAATAAATTGTTGTTTAGAATTTGAATGATTTAAATGAAGGGTTTGATGATAACATGAAGTCTCGATTCCATGGGAATGTTACGGGAACAGTCCTGATGGTATGTATTTGCGACAACATACACCATTCATCCTATATATCATAGTTATAATACGTTATACCGCCAATGCATGTTTTTTTTCCACATTTTCATGCTAACGGAAAACGAATGTCAAGCTATTTTTCATTACAGTCGAAAATAAAAAATATTGGCCAACCGCAAAATTAATTTTATTTCGAGCACTTGTGAAGTGGTCTGCATTCCGACTATTTATACAGGTTAAAGTAAAAATAAATATCTCATTTAATATCTTTTTCTATGAAATATTAATTCCATAACGTAAATTTCGAAAATACATTAGAAATTTCTTTGAAATCTTTCTTAGCTGTGATAAATAGCTTTGCAAAGAAAGTTTTTTTTTTAGGTTGGCCATTCTAAGGATTAATTGATTTTTGGAAACTTCTAAAAAGCCATTGGTAATCGCCTACGCTAAAGTAGCTTTTTACGATAACTAAATGTAGTCGGAATACTTTTACATTTCATTCACTTAATTTGGTTTCAACGAATTGAACGGTTCTATAGTTACTCAATAATTATTTTAATTCTACTTTATCTACTCCATATTAGGGACGTGCACATATGTGTTCAGAAATGCATACTTTACATAATTAGATTTCAGTCATAAATTTTGCAGCGTGACCTCTGCGGTTTCAAACTATTAAGAAATTTTGTCTAGTTCATATAAATAGGTCAAAAATTGTTATACTTAATTTTTTTAATTTTGACTTATACAAAGCTCTCATTTGATTATTGCAAAAAACTTCAGTTGCTGAAGAATATGAATTGGATCCAGATGATTTTTATAAATTTTCGTCTCTTAATTTTGAATTGAGTCAAGTAAATTTTATTGAATATACTTTACCTAATTCCTAATCATGTTTTAAGTTATTCTGTTATTTGCAGTCAACCAAGTTATATTGTTGGGTCCTGCAAAATTGGTGTATATTCTTCGAATTTGGTATTTACTTTCCCTTATTTGCTCTTGTAGCGGAAGTTTTAGCCTTTTCGCTGGTGTAATACTTTCTTTTTGTCGTAGGTATAGAACCAGTTAAAAAGGGCTGCTTCCGGCCCCTTTTCCGGGTACCGGAGTATTCACCAGGCATGCGAGCTTTTATGTTGCTTCTACCAGCCGCATAGAATCCTTGGAGTTCGAGAGCGACAAATCCATTTTGGCCTGCGATACACGATAGTCATATCACCTGCCATTCTATCGAGGCGACTCGTTATTTTGAGCTATCACACTTAAATATTATAGTTATTAGTACATTCAGGGTTAACATTTTTATACTAGTTGATCTTTAACCAGGACTGTTTCTATCGGGATAACTTAGGTTTATCTTTATAAGATGATGTTCATTTGAAAGTTTACGTAAGTAATTTAGAGGTCACGAACCTAAATCCAATTGCAACCAATTCCCTAGTTCGGAAACTAAATTCGTAACAAAGATTTGCCATCCGATGTTCCTTAAGTTTTCTCGTAATCTCTTTTCATTTAAGCCGAATTACCTGTTCCGCAACGGTTATCATTATATTTTTTTTTTTTAAATTGTGCCTTTCTTTTTTATATATAAATAAATTATATATATACGTGTTAAATTGGTGGATTTTCATTTTTTGTCGACAAAAATAGGTGGCTATATCTACTACATTAGGTGCGAGGTGTTTCAAGCAATAAGAAAGTTGTAACAATCAGTGGTCGGTTAGGCTTATTATTATTACACACGTGGCGCATGACATGTTTTTCCAGGGTATTTCTATGTTGTGGCTTCAATTAGGTGAACCCTTTATTTACAGCGAGGGTCAGGAGAGGAAACCAAAGGATTATGGCTAGAGGGTGGCTACCAGCTTAACTACGTGTAGGTATATGCAGATAATGAGAACCAAATATTGCGGTAAGTAATCCAGCACACCTGGATATAGAATTATCCACTCACACCTGAAAGTATAAAATGCTGTGCTTTTCGTATCAGTAATTATTGCAGTTTTTCCAAAACATATAATTTTTTGTCTAAAGAAACATTTTCGCCGACCTATATGCTATCGCTACCAAAATGATTTATGATATCGTCTCTCGTATATATTGCCGGGAACTGTAATGAACACTTTATTACAAGTAGTTGTCTGCCAGCCTGTCGCTGGTGAGCGATAATTAAGTTGCAGTGTCTGCACATGGTCTAGACTTAAACCTAATTGCTTTTCCATTAGTACATTAGCTATTGGTATATTGATACAAGCACGAGATCAGTCTACATCCATTGTATTTGGCAAATTATATCGTAACGGCAATTGGCAAACCGTATTGCACTATTGCACCAATTTAGAGAATTCATAATGATAAAAGTGATGGTATAAACAAAAGGATTGCCTCACAACTTCCTCGCTTGCATGTAGGTATACCATGTGGTCGTATCAAGAATTCTTATGCAATCGTTTTACGAGTGCTCGCATTGCTCTCACACGGTGAGCGGTGTTCGATTGCCGCTTGACTACCGCAGCGACGTCCACATCTTTTATATTAACTCAACCGGACGTAAAGCATAGCATTAATGCGCCGTATATTTAACTATCGAACTGGTTAAATTCACTTCAATAAAAAAAGATTAACCCATGCTGTTGAACCGCCGTAAATATCTCAGTATCGCTGCAACGGATCAAGAGACCCATGAGAACACTCTTACGTAACGTCTATGGAGCCTGTACTACCAATTAATTAAAGCAGATAATTAAGTGATAATTTGTTAAAATCCACAGACTCGCGATGTGCAGGGAAGTGAACGGCCAGATGCAAATGGCATTATGCCACTGTAATACAGTCTTGCCGCTCTGTTTGTAACAATGACCAACATGTTGCTGATGAAACACCTGTTTTTAAATAACTCATACATATCTTTTAGCAAAAATATTTCAGTATCAGGTTTTAGAGTATTTGAACCCAATCACTATATAGTATCTATCGTCCATTGAAATTAAGTGAAAGGAAATGGCGCGTCTTCGCATGCTCGTAACTGTCGCGGTAAACGCTCGGAGCACTATAAAATGTTCCGTTGTTCAAAGTTCTTACGTTTTATTGGGCTGTTAAAATGCGGTAATATAGGATTAAGAAATATTGTCTCGGCAAAACGTCCGCAGTGATAAACATTTTTTATTTAATACCTGAACAACGAACAATGTAACATGATTTAGATTAGTCCAACAAATCGAGCACGAGATCAAGCTTTCAGTTTCGATTGTATTTACAATACAAAGTTCGCTTATTGCATTCAATTGATTTCAAAACCCTGATGTTTCAAAATCATAAATAGGTTCTAGGTATTCGGAATTGGTTTATTCGTGTGTGCCAATCTGTTGTAACATAGTAACTGCCTAAGTTGCCTATAAACGAGATCCTGAAGAGCATTCTTAAGTCTGAAATGAATCATCACTTAGCGAGAGTGCTCTTAACACTACCTTGAATTATAAATCAGATAGTAACAAGCATGTAAGAAGGCCTTCACACTTCTCGCTCGCGCTCACTGACTGCAGCTGCATTTTAGTTTCCTGAAGGCACTGTTATAACATAGATTCTTCATTCGAAGTGTTAAATCCATTGTCGTTTGCGAAAATGGATTTCGATTTTCATCCAGTACCTATGGCTCCATCTCTGTTTGAACTAGAAAAATTATGACTTTAAAACTTCACTATGTGGCCCGAGGGCACAGGACACATAAAGGTTTTGTGGTATTCTAATTGGTTTGCGATTATTGTCTACAATATTGTGTTTTTTTTACATTTCGATATAGAACAAAACAAGATAGTAAAGCACAAAGATTTTCCTCCAGACCTGCAACAGGAGACTTAAACCTTTTCTATTTCGTTTTAATTAGTCACATACCCACAGTTTGTTTGTGGTATTTTATTTAGGTATACCCACTCCTTTTATAAGTCTACTGAAAAGTCAACGAGTACTCGGCTAGTTTCGTATACTGTGGGGTATTTAATCGTCTAGATCCCGGTAATACGCTTCAGTAATTCAGGAGTTTAATTATTTAGGCGACCAGTCGCAATAAAGGATGGGTTACTTACCGTCGGATTCAGGCTTAATCGCCCGCAAAATAACAGCTCCTTCTGAAATGACTAATGCGGTTGGATTGTGTTTATTTACCTAAGTCAAAGGTTTTTTAACGCAACTGTTTTTAGCAGTGTTTAGGCAGTTTTACACAAGGATGACTTACAAAATGAGGTACTTTGTCAAGTTTGCAGGTTTCACAATGCTGAGTGCAGTCATAGCACAAGGTAAGGACTTTTGAATGTTAATATTGTTATTGCTCGTAAAAATACTGCAAAATAATAAGGTGTGTTTAGTTCCCACTGTAGGTACTCTAAATAAACTAAGTCTCAAGGAGTTATTCAGCAAGTCTATCTTTAGAAAGAACTATAGAAGAGAGATTTTACGCCCGAACTAACCATAATCTTCAATCTGAAGCGGGTAAAGGTCTAAAACTCGATTACGTTTCAATCTTCAGTTTTAACATGACTTGTCGATAAATCCTGACATATTCACTGCTGAAGTTAAGATGGATCGGACCGAACTTGCAGAACAAAAGATATTTTACCAAAACCACATTACATAAAATACGCATAAATATACGTCTGACAATTATTTTTGTGGACAAATAAGAAACTTAAATAGCAAATGAGGCGAATTTCCCGAAGAAACAAAGCCTAAACATAAGTTTACCAAACAAGACAGATAATAAATTCAGAAAATAATTTATTACAGCGCGATCGAATTGCTCAGAACTCACGATAATATTGCGTACTTGTATCAGAGTAATGTAGCTTCACGGAAACCATTTCACAGCTCAGCTTTTGGTACGATTCCAAACATCGTCTGGTTTAACTTACTTCTACAACGTTAGGTATATCTGTGGATTAATCATTACGATATTCTCCTTCAGAGGCAAACAGAATTCTAGCAGTACGACAAGCTCTACTGGATTCGATTTTCAGTTGCTTTTATTGGTTTGATCAGACGTAACAACGTGTTCGCGCCGTCCGGCGTCCGGCGGCCGGTCCAGCAGAATGGCCACCGTCTACGTGGGTTATCCTGCACGTTAAATAAATTATTCAGCACCGACAGACCCTTCGCAGATTATTCCGTCCCTGTTCCTCCTAATTCTTCGAACTGGGAGCAAGGGGGACGCATGTCCGTTACGTAAACGTGTGAGAGAGCCAATGATGAGTACACAAAGGATTCCATTTATCATTCGCTCGGAACACTGTCATTTGTGAAGTGTTTAGCGAGAGTCGTGCCGCGTCGATAGCCCGCATGTTAATGGCGCCTACCTTTTAAATATATTAATATTACGCTTTTTACCGAAAGCCTTCAGGGGATCATAGTAAGATGTTAAAAATAGCTCTTTTGTGAGTTATTCAGGTTGAGTTTACTGTAACACTTTTGATTCTGAGTCATTAATCAACCCATGTCAGAAACGTCGCCATTCGCTACGGCAGCCCTGAAGCATAAGGGAATATTGTAGGGTAGGTACAACGAAAATGGTATTGTATATGTTGGGCTCAAAGCTGTTTTAATTTGTCCCGTAACCTTTAATTATAAAAAAATAACTGTAAAAAGGGGTTGCGACATGTTCGCGAAGATGTAATGAAAGGTGTCACAATTTATGTTTGTGGTAAAAATATTTTTTTAAAGGATCTACAAAATTTGTTTAGCAAAGAAGGATCAAGAAAAATAGGCCTAATGTTTGATTGTTTTCCACAAGTAGGTACACACATATGCATTGATGTCGCGGGCAGTTTGTTATATTATACCGCTTCATTTATTGTATGTGATTGTTTTAATGTGTAGCTAGTTGCCCAAACTAAAATACTACGATACAGTTCTAATGATGACGCACATATTTTGTCATTTTCGATGGTCGTGCAACTCAACTCAAAGCATTTATTTCAAATAAACGAATTACAGGCACTTTTGAATAGTCATCGGTTTGGTCGGTCAGAAAGATGAAGCTAGTTGCCCATTGCAAAGCGTAGTAGGTACTTATGGAGAAGAACAGGCAAGAAACGCCACGGACACTCTTTTAAATCAAAATATGGTTACACAAGGTGCATCTTTTGCAAACCACATGCTATCCGTAAAATTGTATGCGTTGGCTTTCTTTTAATTTATTTGTCATTCATGTCGCACGGCTTGTGGTCGGTTACGTTGACTTTTGGTTACCTGTTACCCAACTTTTGCATTTTCAATTATAATCACAACAACCATTGGAACGCCTACATTGTTTTTTTGGGTATAAAGTTACCAAAGCCATACTCGTAACACACGAATAGTAAAGTACTTAGGTAATGTTAAATTTGAATTATCTTGAATTTACACAGTATGTGGTCGGATGTAACCAGTAGTGTGGTATGTCGACCGCTCACCGGTGACTTCATTTAGTGAACGTCGGCTACGATCATTCTTAAGAAGAATTTATTTTGTAACAACTGGTTAGGGATAGTGATGGACCAATTTATGGATTTGAACCGCCGACTATGTTTAGATGATTACGGTGAGAGTCAGATCACGCAACGTTCGAAGAAAAGCGGCGTGCGTGTTGGAGGCGACCTTCGAAGGTCATATTCCATTTAAAACATGGTCTCGCAACGCTTTGAAAATTCTTCAAAACCAGTCATTAAGATGTAATGGCGTGTCATATAGGAATGAGGTCGAATACGAGTAAGCATCCGCGGCGTCCACCACATCGTTATATAAACAATTAGGCGTTTCGAGAGCGTTAGTATTCTTTATTTTATTTTCTTTATTTCGCGTACGGCACTCATTAGGCAGTACTATGCACGGGTTGTGATCACGGCCTTATTTTCACGCAGTTTGTGAGTATGTGCCTCACGTTTCGCAAGTGAAACGTGGTCAAAACACTGCACATGGCCGGCCCCGGCAGGTTCAGAAGAGAGCGAAAGTGGATTTGCTACCTGATGGCATTTTTAAGTCCGTGTCTGCTACAGATAACCCCAGCTTCAGCTTTGAGCAATGTTGTAAGATTTTTTGATCCACGTGTAAAAAATTGAAAATTGAATGACCCGTAATTAGGAGTTTTCGTTAGTTTTTTTTTTCTCAGATTTACAAAAAGTTCCTAATTCAGTAAGATCTGGGTCGGGATCATCACATGATAGAAATCACACGATCAACTAAACGTTTAATGAACGTGCAAGCATCAAAAGTTTAAAAGAAATTATAATTTCAAATGCATTAGCGATTGAAATGGTTTGAACTGACGGCGTCTTAATGTGTGCTTCTGTAAGCGCGCGCGCAGATTGCTGCTAAGATAAATTGATCACGGCGCGCCACTTTGTTGTTCTAATGAAAGTTACGAAACTTGTTCGGTACAGACAGACACTACATACCGATTACTCTCATCGATACGTTTAAGTGGATCTGATTATATAATGTTAACTAAACAGGATAAAGTTACTCTGTCTAGAATCACCATATAAGAATGCAGATTTGAATGTATAACTAAATCCGATATATGTACCTAGGTTAAAATTACTTCACCACTGATAGATTTTGCGCGCGGCTTGCGTTCATGCGTTCTTAGAACTGCGTTAAATCTCATGAATAATCTTGATAAGGTTTTTGGATGTAAAACGAACTCAGAACGCGGCACAGCCTGTGTCTGTTCATGAAATATATTATTTTTGTATAATTAATTATGATTTGCATAAACAATCGAGACGACGATGATTGACGTGTAAAAGTGTTTGTACAAACCTACTTAAAGAAATAAATTCATTTATCATTATTATTGAAGCACAGGACCGGCCTATGGCCAGCAGTGTCGTTTTACAGCTAAACGATAGATGACATAACCGTAGTGCACAAAGTATTCGCAAACTAAGTATAGACTGTCCAGATCAAAGTCTGAGTATTTTACAGTTCAAGCAGTACGGTTATGGAATGCCTTGCCCGTGTCGATAAAGCATGCTCAATCTTTGTCCACTTTTAAAATTCTGGTTAATAAAACACTTCCTCGTTCCATAAAAATCATCATTACATTTAATTTCCTTGCTCTTGTTTCATGTTTATTATTGTATATATTATATGTAGATAAGTATATGTTTTATGTATGTATTTATTGTATATGTAAATGGTACACCACTGACTACCTGCATTATTGTCTGTCCTTCTCCCTTTAATCCATCCAAAGGCTGTCTGTAAAAGATCGCTTTTAGCGATAAGACCGCCCATTGTGTCGCCCTATATAAAATTTCTACAGTTGTATTTAATTTTATGTTGTACATAATAAAGAGTATTCTATTCTATTCTATCAAAAGAATAGCAGATTTCTAAACTAAGTGGATTACCTAATCAACAAAATTTTAGAATCACAATGCAAAGCACGGGCGCAGGCGTCGGACAGAAGTATGGACATAATGTTTGGAAAGGGAGTTTAGTCAGATCTCGCCACACAGTAATGTATCTAAATTCGTATGCAGTATTGCAGATGGTAAGGCAACACTTAGTGGTGGTATGTGCGTAGATTTGAAAACGTTGCGACCTAAAATTGGTCGCCAAAGGTCGCAAAGACCTTTTAAGTGCCAGATTTTGTTTAGTATATTTATCTGATTTTTTTAATGTTTTCTATGCGTGTAAGGCTCTGAGTAGTAAAATGCTGAGATTGGGTCGGTCGTATCAATTGAATGTTATTTATGTAGGTACATTTAGGTTCTACATAGGTACTAATGTCATATAAATCTACAGACGGTCAATAAAGTTTATTAAAGGCTCCCGCAGACAGGCGCGACGCGTCTATTGTAGAACAATTTCCATGAATTTTTCATAGAAATTGATCTACTAGATTCGCGTTGCGCTGTTGCGTCGCGCCTGTTTGCGGATCCCGCCTTAATGCGACGTTTAAGTTTCACGACGAGTACCTACAATTATAAAATGCAGCAAATTTTTCGGTATGTGGTAGATAATTACAGTAATAGGTGAAACCGAAATTTCATACAACTTTAATGCAGTTCTACGGCACAATGTTATAAATTCAAATCGGTCTAGATTATTTGCTAATTCGACAGTAATACACCCTTTATTGCGCCTAACATATGCATTTTACTTATTTTAAGCTAGCTGAAGGTATGTCACGATGTACCTACCTAACCTACTGTAGAAAAGTAGATCATTACTTTTCAACGGATCACGATTATTAAATAAAATTGTCTTTAAGTTTTTCAATACTTACCAACAAAAAGAAAACGGTAGCAAGAACGGTTGCGGACTTTGAGGTCCCGAGAAGAATAAGTGTAATTGAGTTGCAAAATTCCCTATATTAGCTCGATATTGGAATTGTGCACGATAATTGGCTATAGGCTCGTTATATCGATTGCCATCGGACTAGAATTGTCTAAACTTTAATAAAACGAGCTGTCACAATATGTGTTTTGGAGATGAGTTTTTAGATTTTCGAAATAATTGAACATTTTGATAGAGCTTATCATCACCAGGCCATATATCATTACATGGGGACCACAGTAGACCGCTGCTTTAGAGGTTTCATAATTAATATTACAGCTAGTTAGAGTAGATAATTAATCCGTTAATGTATTGTAATAATTCTAGGAATGACATCGAAATAATTTAATTATTATTATTACTAAATAAATAATTAATCTGTGTTAATATAACTTTAAGAAGGATATTCCATTAATTAAATATCTTAAAATATTTTTATCAAATTTTATATATTTCAATGTCAATCTTGATTTTGATAAACCACGATTGTATACATTTTGTATGCCTTACGGCGGAATCACTTGAGACATGTACATTTAATAACACCACTGTAACAGTGTTTTCAATAAAAAAAAAATTGATTTGATTTGATTTAGATATCAGTAATATCAATAATATTACTCACATAAAAATACTTGACTTTGTCGTGAGATAATTTGCAAATAAAATGTTCACTTCCCGAAAAATATATGACAAAAGATGTTTCTGTTTTTTTTATTCACATTTTATTGCACAAGTAAAATGTCGTATAAAGTGCCTCATCTTAGCATTTGTCTGCTGGCATCCGATCAAGTATTGGGCTAAGCAAAAACCCGACAAATGTTTGTGCAATAAACTTATATTGATCCATCCCTACTTCCAGAAATATCTACGATGAAATAAAGTTGATAGCCCGATTTTAAATTATAGTTCCTAACCGGATTATAGTCTAAAAGAACGCTTATAGGTTCTTTAAATAGAAAAAAATCGGATTGCTTCGAAGGTATCAGACTTACCTCTAGATATAGGAATTAATTTTCTTACTCTTGGAAGTTCAGAGAATATTACAGTATTTGAATAAGTAGGAATTTAAAATTAAACAAACTTTAGCAGCAGATTTTCGGATAGCTAACGTAAAATCCTCCATTTTTGTTCTGCCCGAAGAATCAGGAGGATTTATCAATACGTATGGTAAAATCGTTGGGTGACAAATCGGAGGAGTTTTTATTAAAAGCATGTAGACGAACATAGGTACTGTAAAGGTTGTCTGCAAAAGTCGACCTTACGTTCTACAGGCTGGTAGTAAAATAACTATAGTTTTATTGGAATGGTCCAACGAGTTTGGAATGAGCTTTCTAATTATTTTGAACTAGGTCTTTGTTTCAAAAAACGAGTGAATAGATAGGTGCGTTGATGTAAAAACGAACGCTTAGAATAAACGTAATAATCAAATATAACTCCTTTCCCTCCTATGTCTCAATCATCATTACAGTACCTATATTGTTCTACATAAAATTGGAGCAAGCAAGTACAGTACTTAGAGCCGACCGAAAGTCAACCATTAGCAGATGACGATAAGTGTAGAAACCAGCAGAGAGATTTTTAGCCCCAATTCCTGCAACACCGCTCAATAATAAACCTTTTAAATAAAATTGTAACCGTATTTCCTTTTAAACATTTTTCATCTAAGCTTGTTGTACCATTAGAAGTGTCGTGTGATTTTAAGATGACAATGAAATTTAAGCAAATTAACTTAACTGGCGTGCAAGCGGGGCTGCGGCGAGGGTGGGCTCAAGTGTCATTCTACTCGACGCTCTTAAACACTTTGATAACACTGTGTACTTGTGCAAGTTTTCTAGTTTATTCCAAGCTTACTGCTGGGAAATGAACTTTATATTTTGTGTATATATGGTCTTTTGTTTTTTCAATATGTTGAACAAAACAAAATTATGTAACCGCATCACGTCTGCATTCCTGTGTTAAGAGAGATCACCCACCTTCTGCCGGTTATGTTTAAGTCCCAAGTAATAGGGATCTTATTACCACTAACCGGGGACAAATTCAGTTTGCTAGGTGCTACTGCGAATTTTATAATGAAAAATCCAATGATCTACCAGTTACGCTTGCAACTCTGGCCCGACGAGGCAGACCTATCTACATTGAAATTGCTAACTTCTATAGTTTCAATGAAAACTGGGTTAATGATGGTCTTTTAACAGCTGTAGGTATACTAAGTTAGCTTATCTCTACAAATTCTACGTAAAGAGTCATTACATTTTTATCTTATCTGTTTCAGATCAACTTGAATGGAAAGTTTATTTTATAGCATCGCTCCAGCCATTAAAATAAGTAGAATTATCACTCAAAAGTTTCGAACGAGAACGTTGTAACATTAGTCTGGTTCTCAACTTTTTATCGTACAAGAACAAAGTGTCGGTACATTATTGACTTTTCTAAATCTAACAGTGAACGTATTTCGGCTGAAATTTATGTTGAGTGGAGTAGTATTAACAGTATACTTAAAAAGTATTTCATGCATAGAAATAATATATCTATGATTCCATGTTTTACTCGGATCATGTAACATAATTTTAACGTGTGAGAGTGGATCTTGAGGTGATTTTGTAACGAGTTACTCCGACACGTAGAAGGCATTGCGGCCCGAGAAATTAAGTAATACTCGAAAAGTAGCATTTCTGTATATAATTTAAGCGTTAGGAGTCGTAATCATTAATCATCGTTAACTGTTCGCTAATTATAGAGGAATATTCTATGGTTGAGAAGGTTATTTTTAGTGCAACTGTTGCTGGTAAACCAGCTGGGGCAGCATTTGGCAAAGGATGAAAATGAGCGGTTATCAATTACTATGAAGTGTTTAAAAACAACGTCATATCTACTAGAGTCAATTCCACATTTTAAATGCCTCCTTCATGATATAGATTGTTAAGAAAACGATAAGTTTAATTAATTAGCTCCTACAAAATATTTCAGATTACAAAAATAACTTTGCATTAAACCTGACTAACAGTTGCTGTGTGATTCATTTAAGCTGTAAAAAGGTTTTGTTTGTCTAATTTCACAAGCGTTTTATAATCAGATTAGGATGGGTTAATTCGGCGCTTAATGAAATAATTTAAACCCTTGGCAATCAGCCTGATACTCGAAAAAGCTCATTGCTTTCTAGAATATTCGTTGCTGTGCAACATTCTAATAAAAATAGATGATTAATGTGACAAGGAAGCTAGCACTAACGAACAGACTGATGAAATAGTTGTGGACAAAAAAAAAATGAAAAATGGGTGCTGTGTAATATGTGGGCGCTGCATAAGAAAAATGATGTTCGATATTAATAGTTTATAAGTATGTACTGTTTCCGTCGCTTGGGTAATGGACGTCTGCATATTTTATGACTGCTGAAGTTCGATTAAGAAATAGCTTATTTCTATCTAGCACCTCTATTTTATGCAGGATTTTATCTTCGCCGCGATCGCTGACGCACGCGCTCCGGTTTCGACGTAGAAATTACTTTTGATGCATTCACTTTAAACTTTGGAGCAGGTACGCTAGATTCGTTCTCAATTTTATAGCAGCATCGTCTCAAAACAACTCGTCTTATTTTAATGAAAGCAGTAGAAAGGACAGAGAAACTAACGGATCTCGTAAGACACTATTTCTACTTGAAAAGATTATCAGATTGAGATGTATGTCAGTAAAATTGTATAGTTAATTGATTAGCGGGTGAATGTATTGGAAAGGTCGTGCCAAGGTTTGCGGCTGGCCGTCGGCCCAACTTGAGCATACGTATGTAACATGTGGAGGCGGTTGGGCAACGCGACCTCCAGCAGATAATGAGACGCGAGGAGAAAAATAATATCTAAATCATTACCTACCGACATTGCCTACCGCTGACCCCTGTGAATAGCCATAGTTCAAGGTGTCCGTCGTTCTACTAATTGATCAAAAACCGCTTAACGACTGCAATTATGGCAGGTTACAGTTCAGTGCTAAAATATAAATGCGTAGGTAATTTCGGTTTTATTGATACTATTATTGTTGCACCAAAGCTTTACTAAGTCCGTCTCGATTTGATTGATCTCGTTAGGGGATTTGTTTTAATTATTTTTCTGTTCAAGTGCCAAAGCTGAGGTCATTTTGTAATCTTTTAAGCGCCTTAACGGTTCGCTCACATGGAAGGCGTAGCCAAGCTATTTTAAGATGAACAAAAATTTTCCAGACTTAGAAACTATAGAAAAGAATATAATACTCTGTATTATATACGCCATAAAAAATACAGATATAAATGTAGAATTTTTATATAGTATGAGACAATGGTCGGTCTTATCGCTAAAAGCGATCCAAAAACTATGCGAAACTAAACTAAGTACCTAATCTTTTTTGCAAGTTGTTCCAATATAGTGTTCTTTGAATCTTTGAATATCTTGCAAACTGTTTGGTATCTGAAATGCAATTTGGTTTGAAGCGTAGGAGTGTATATCGCAAAGGTGCTGCATTATGAGCCGACCCGCGTCGCTTCATGTTAGTTTAGTTTTAATATTAAGCTAATAATATTATAATATTAAGCATTATATTTACATATTATTTTCTTGATTTAAATACAGCTATTCATGAGGAGATATTAAAGTAATAAAATAAAAATAACTTGATGGTATTGTTTGAGTAAGATGGAGATGTATTCACCGGAGTCTTACGGAAATAATAAAACGAATTGAATGCCAGAATGCTTCAGTAATAAACTAGTAACTATCTACCTATAACGTTTATAAACATTAAGCAGTTATGTGAATGCCGGCCGACGGAAAGAGATCCGTAGTCCTTTTTTAATTCTTTGTTTAAAACAAAAAAACGCTATGTCATACGTTTTTCTGCTGCTGAATAAATCACTTTTTTAATTTCGATGTTAGGCTTTTTTTGATAGTTCCAAAATATGCTCTTATGCATTAGTATTGCCAGGGTTTCCATTTACTGTCATTTTGTTGTCTCCTAATTGTATATTATTAATTTATTATAATAACCAAAATGTTTCTCGAGTAATAAACTCACTAACGGACAGATAGAAAGACGTTGCGTTTTATAAAACTTTTCCTAAAACTCGACATATTTACGGACCCTACTGTATTAAAATAGGTTTAGTTGTTTTGCTATACAACCCTAATAAGCGGAAGGAAACGTGAACTATTCAGTACTGATTAGATCCAATTGACTACGACGTAGGTATTAATTTGCTGCAATACCCAGTGATTGGAGCAATCTTCAAGTACAATAAGTTCTATGAAATGACCAATCAATCCGTAATTATTGGTAGCATTACATTTTCTAATCAAGTTTCATTGGCTTCTTCTATAATAAAGTGTATACAAGTGAAGCCATAAACACTATCGTCAATAAAATATAGTTACTACAACAAGTTTAGGTTGTAGTCGGAGTCAGTTCCTAATGTTGTAATCAACAGGAATAACATCAAGTTTGTTATGGTATAATTAAGATAGATAAGATTCTATTTTTGACACTAGGGGACTATTTCCCGTAAGTCTTTAGATTTAACTGTTCTCTTATAATCTAGAAAAATTGTCCAGTCAAAATATACATGACAAAACTAAATCTTCGGAATAATTCACAGAGTGTTGAAAATTGATGCAGACCTTTCACTAAAAATTTTATCATATTATTAATACTTTTATCAAACGATTTTGTCTCATGATGACTTAAATGATCGGTCCTTGGTTAAATCAGTTTGGTTTTTAACTTTTAATACCTTTTAATTCTTTTATAAATCATTTAAATCATCATTATGCGGGTGCACTCAAAATATTCGCGGGTTCTCGTTGAATGTGAGCTCTGCCGCTTTGCACAAGATATTTAAAACGAATTCTGTGATTTTCGAATGCGGGAGTATCAAGTTACTGTGGTCATTTGTTACCGCATTGTTTTTGCACTCTTGGCTCGTTCGGAACGTCATGTTGAGTGGAATGAATGGCATACAATGAGCAAAACTGTACAGTATTACTCTGATGCGAAATGCACAAAAGAACTTGGAATTTTGAATTAGGTAACGGAACAGGATCATTTTGCTAATATGCTTAGTTGCTCAGTAGTATACTCACCCTGATCGACTCAGTAACCTGAGACTGCCACGAGCATGGTTACCCTATAGGGAATTCCCAATAACCTAAAAATTCTTTATTTATTTGTGCACAATTTATTACCTTAAGTTTGTATACTGTTGAAATTACAATAAGACCAATTTATTTTTCTTCCTTTCTAAAGGCTATTTATTTAATGTAAATGGGCATTTATCTTTTAAGCTCGTGAATGAATATGGCGGTGAAGTAATTACAGGGTTATCGAAATCGTCCGCTTCTAGCGACAAGACAGCAAGATGTTACCAAATTTGCCTCAAGCGTAATTACGTAAATCTAAATTAGAGTTTTAAGACAACTATATCGTATTCTTACATTAAAATCGATGCTGATAAAGTAGGTACGTATACAACGTAAGTAGGAAACCATCTAAATCTAGTTTTTTATTTCGGAGGCCAGTAGGTATTTATACCTAATTATGAAAGACTGATGCTGGTTTTACGAATATCTCGCAAAGTATTTTAATTAATAATTTATTAAGCAGATTATGTAATGGGTGTGAGCTCCTACTTCGAGTATAATACTCGTAGGTCAGGGAAAATATATTTTCGTGTTTTTAACCGACTTAAAAAAGGAGGTTCTCAATTCGACTGTATGATTTCTTAAAATATTTTACTCGTATAGCTCAGAACTTTTTCTGGGTTAACCGATTTGGATGAAACATTTTTATTTGAAAGCTGGTGCTTCACATGTAGTCCCATTTAAATTTGATTAAGTTCTGACTAGTAGTTTTTGAGTTATCCTTAATACTGCGTATTTTTTCCACTTAGTTTATATTGATGATGTTTTAATAATTTCCTGTCACTGTTATTTACATATCAAGTAGTGGTATAAGAATTTGTGTGGGGTAGATACCACAACAAAAAGTGAAAACAAAAATGATTTTTGTAAAAAAGCTTTTTATCGGTATAAAGTTGGAGTAAAATCTCTTTGGCTGTACTGTTTGTATCTGACTGGTTTTGATATCATTAAATAGATGACGTTGAAAAAAAGAAAAACAAAGAGTAAAAACGATTTCCCGCCACTTTTCAATTGTTTTTCTATCTGTCAAGCAATTCGATACATTTTGAAGTTTTTTAGAAAAAAAAAGAGGTGAATATGCGACACGAGACGTTTATGGACTGAACGCAGTGTCAGTAAGAGTAGCACAAAGTTGGTTCAAGCGTTTTCAGGCCGGGAATTTTGATGTCAAAAATGCAGCTCACTCTGGTTACCCTATTAAGGATAAAGTCGATGCCATTTTTGAAAAAGTGAAGCAAGGTAGGATTATTAGTTGTTACGACATAGCTGGAGAGTTACGGGTTGACCACAAAACAGTTTTGACTCATTTGAAAAAGTCTGGGTACACAAAAACGCTCGATATTTGGGAGCCACACGAGCTCTTAGTATGGAATTTGTATATAAAATACGAAATAACTTTTTCCCCGACCTCATAATGCCTAGTTTATTATATAGCTATTAATAATGTCGATGAAATTTGTTTATTCGAATGTAGGTTTTATGTTGGTTATCGACCCTTTATTTATCCCGCACACCGCGGATCGCAGTCGTAAATCTATCAGGCTCACTTTGATTTTAAATACAGTTTGGTAATTTTTATCGCTTAACGAGACCTCCTTTGGGGCTGAGGGCGTCCAAAATACGAACCCGTTTATTTCGTGTATTCCTTGTGAGCGGACGAAAATGAAACCAATTAAATTACCTATAGCTACATTCGTTAGACCCGTCGGTCATTACATATATACTTGCACAAAACTAGCATCCAATCATAACCGGAATACTTTTAAAAACAGGTTTATTTTTAACAACATGTGTATAGATGTGGCAGTGGCAGTCACTTTTTAACGCTCTCCTTTCTCTGTGGCTGATAAATAAAATTGTACAATGTTTCAGCATTGTTAAACATAATAAAAAAGGATAGTCTGATTCCAGATAACTAAAGCCACAATATTTTAGAAAGGAAACATTGTTTATTATTTTCCCTAGTTTTTAATTAAAGCGGTTTAAACTAAAGTTACGTTGCTCAATTTCGTCGAACTGTGGAATGCGTTGAGCAATTTGTAGAGATCGGGTGTTAATGTGATTAACGAAGATGATTTTGGAGGTCGACCTACGTTCATTACCAACTGTAAAGCGCATATTTAGTTGCAAACTGATGCGTTAGCTCGTGTTGATATTGCGCCCATTTCCGAGCAATAATGAGCAGTTTACTCATCCTACACAACAAGCAGGTTTGTGTGAATATAAGATAAAATAATAATTTGGGAAAATAATAACGATTGCGTAACACACGTTCTGAGACACTTGACTATTTGCAAATGTCATGATATGACACTTCAAAATCCCATACATTTTATAATACCGTCTACAGCCGTACTACCATATTAAAAATATTTTTAATTTTTTGATACGACCAATACGGCCACAGACGTTGAACATCATTGTGTGGCTCAGTCTACGCATGTCGGCAGTGTGTGTGTAGTTTTGGTGCATAAGCACTACGTATGTGTGTATTGAAAAATGACTCGAATAGAGTTTGCCGTGACACCTACGAACGAATGAAGTCGCGAAATGTGACACTAGATCATGTGCTTCCTAGGAATGCTATGGGCATGCAACGGCTATCGACGTTTTACCAAATTACATGAAATAAATTTCACCGCCCTTAGCCGTACTGTCACGTAACGATATACCGAGGAAACGTCGAGAGGCGGTCTGTCCCGGAAAGTGTTAATCCTCCGAAGGATTTTGAAGGAAATTCGTAAATTGCTTCTTATGTCTGAAAAAAATTGTAAATAAATAATGTAGCTACAGCGCACATTCCATCAGTTGCATTTAGATGGTTACTAATTTAATATAGATTGTAGTCGTGCAAGGCTGGCTGAATTTCATGAGTATTCAGTTTACTTGCAGTCTGTGCTGCGGTTTTATCTCTCCACTTAGCACTTTGATGTCACTGTATGTGTAAATATTTTAGATTTCATAAGTGGTGCTAACCAAACCTTTGTAGTAAAGGTTTTATTTGAAAAAAAAGGCTTTATTGTAAATGAATATGTTTGTTGACAGTTTTTTTTTTGTGGTTGGTGTAGATCTCAGTTACGCGTATGTACCTAACTCGGGTCATTCATTGTCAATATAAAATTGAATACCTACTAATTAACAAATGCATTTCTTACCATATTAAATTATAATACAACTGCATCGACAAGGGCCGTTGTCAGAACTTAATCACTAGGGAAAACATGAACTGTATCATTCCGCTTCTAAAATACCTAATAAGTATTGACATTCTCATTTACACAATTATACCCTGTGGAATGATTAATAGGGAATAACGTTAGGATAACATACGTCACTGGATTCCTGCGTGTTGTAATTATCAAGCTAACATTATTAATTATACAGGACCGTCACATCCCGACCCTGATTAAAGGGTTCCTGGGACGCCACCGGGAGGATATTAGTATATACACCCCGGCCGATAGGATAGGTAGCTTTGCCACTGTAAAATAATGTGGATAGTATGAGATTTAGGAAATTACATTGCTTTAAAATGGCCCTAGCGAAAAATAGCCCTAGCGGAAAATAGCCCGCCCTAGCGGAAAGTAGCCCTAGTGGAAAATGGCCCTAGCGGAAAATAGCCTTGCTGGACTATACTTGGACGTACGTTCGGTGCATCACCGGTGGTGGTTAGGTTAAATTTTATGGGCAGTCAACCTCGCTAGCCTGATATTATTACAATGGCATATCTTACTCTACACTAAAATAATTGGGTACCGAAGAAGAAGATGAGTGGAAGATACTATAGCTCAAGTAATACCGTTACATTAGAACGTGTGTGAAAACCGGATTAAATGCAGTTACTGAACTAACATTGACAGTGTACTCAGCTAAAGGTCACATGTTTCTATCCATTGTTCGCTTTATACACTAGAAATACACGGGGATCCGATTCCAGAGGTAGGGAAGTAGAGGATAGTGTGACTTAGCACAACTGATTATGCTATCCTATAATGCCTGTTTCTATAATGTTCACACTGCTGGAACACCGGCCGCCTCCCTGTGAGAGTGAATGGGTCGTAATCCACCACGCGGGCCCAGTGCGGGTTGGTGTGGTGTGACTTCTCATGCCCAAATTATTAATATTGGCTTTTTAAACGAGTTTATTTGGATCTGCTATATGACGCTTAAATAACCAATACAGGGCATTGACGAGGACAGCTTCTTCAGAATATTGACGAGACTGTGTATTTTTCTAATACCTACTGCAGTTCTTTGCATAAGTTGATCGTATTATTTTACATTTTTTCGGCTGGAAATACCTACCATGCTTTATTTACGATTAAAATAATCTTCGATGTAGGTACCTAAGGTCTTTAAATAAGCAAGACTTCTTTGTTTGCATAAGGTCAATATTATAATTTATTTAATATAATGTAACGACATCCATTTAATTGCCAAGTTTATGTGTAAAAATGTAAATTCTCGAATCGCAATAGCAATATGCATAATTAGGTAGTTAGAAACAGAAATATGTTGTTTAAAATAACATGTATTTACAAATATTCCCATAGCTGCCCTACTACTAATATTTTGGCGGTCAAACAGTCACATTTAATTAAAATTATATTTGAATAACCCAAATATTGGTTATTAATAAGTGCTTGTGTCAATTAATCAATTTGTGTGAAATTTTGAATGAGATGATAATTGCGCTTTTATATATACGTTGATTGACTAAACCTCATAACCTTGGTAAAAATATGCCCATCAAGGTGATTTATTTCGATAGTTATAGCTACCTCCTTAATAATCACAAATGTAAAGAAGCTACTCGAGTCAGCCTTCCTATATTTTTCTGGGTTTAAAACTCGCTGCGCGGAGACCGTTCAGATATATTAACCGTGTGTAAAACTAGAATATTTGTTTACATAGCATGTCTGTTGACGAAGAGCTAATATTGGATACTTCCAATATTACATTTTACCTACGTTTACCGTATATTAGATATGTATTTTACGGACATTACTTTTTATGAGTATGAACGGATTTCTTTAAGACCTTCGGTATATATTTTATGAGTCTGGAGCAACAAGATTGCCCTACATATTTAGACAGAATGCTGTCTCTACAATTTATTCTAGAAGTATGAATAATGTGTTAAAAATAATTACGGTTATTGAGTATATTCTAGCAGTAATTGGATAGATGACAATAATATTCACATAAAACCCAGCACTAAAGTGGTTGTGAAATACTAATTCTGGAGTATTACGCAATGTGGGACAATATCCCAGTCTTGTAAGGAAAGGAAGCCTGTGTCTAGCTGAAAGAATTCAGGGATAATGTAATTAGCATTTTATTTCTGGGCCAGTAACACACTCGTAATAAAATTAATGTAACTAGGTTTGAATACGTAACGCAGATTAAAGCAATGAATCGAAGTGATATTGGTCCTTCGTGGTTTTTTATTACGCAGGTCAGTTTCTGAGCTGTTATGTCACTGTCTTAAAAATATAATTAGGAAAAGTTTTGGGCCATCTGACGTTAGTTAATTTATCAATCTCAAACGGTAACTGCAAAAAAGGGACGAAACACAATATTTTTGGTTTATTAAAATAAATTTATCAAGATTAATCAAAAGTGAAACACTTGACACCACTTGTTGGAGATTAACAATCTTTTTCTTTTCATTCAGTAATTTACGTTTTTCGTTTGACGTAAAACAAAGAAATTATTCTCTTTATAGTGCATACAAATATTGTATTTCTTGTGCTTAGTAATATGATAAAAATGATAATTTCTTGTCATGTTGTCTTATAAAATATGTTGATAAGACAACATGGCAAGAAATTGGCATTTGTTCCTTGTCATACACATTCAGCTTAAATAAAATGCAAACAAACACCTTTTTAAAAACAAGTTTTTAATTAACTAAAAAGTATTAAATAAAACTTACGTCAACATAAAACTTTAAAATTTTCTTAGAAGCTTGTGGCTTATCTTAAAGTGTAAGAAGGACATTCACGCCTCAAGCTTTTAAGAAAATATTAAAGTTCTGTATTAACGTACGTTTTATTTGGTACTAATTAGTTAATTAAAAGCTTGTTTTTACTTACATATTATTTTGTACTTTTTAGTATTAGAATTTCTTTTCTATATCCGTTCTATCACCTTCTCTTGAAAGGTACTTGTAAAGACAAATCCAACGTACCCAAACACGCCTTTACACAAGTCATGGTATGAAGCCACCAGGGTTGCCCTATGCAAGTGATGCCATATTTTATAACAGGCTATCATAAAATTTAATGAGTACTTATACAAAATTTCGTGCCTGTGCTGTTGACCGCTTATGAGATCTCTCGTATGGAGCCAATCCTGGGTGCAGCAGCCAGATCATGGTAAATTTTAGAAGGAGCTATCATAATTGTATGCGTGTATAAAATTTGTTGTCTCTGCTGTTGACCGTTTAGGAGTTCCCTCGACTGGAGCCAATCATGGGTGCAGAAGCCAGGTCATGGTGGGCTTTAGAAGGAACTACCATAATTAAATGCGTATATTAAATTTCGTGTCTGTACCGTTGACCGTTAAGGAGTTCCTTCGTCCGGAGACAATCCGGGGTGTAGAATCAGGAAATGAATCATCAAAATGTATTGTGTTCAAAACAGAATCAACGTGTGAAATTTCAACTTTGTAGTATAAGAGGAAGTGGTTTTAATTCAGCTTGCAAGATTTGTCCCGAGACTACATACCAACATTGCAAGTTAAATAAAAGCTTGTAAAATCGTCATAGATGACCAAACAAAACTTATATTGAACGTAAATATAATTGGATACGTATATTTTGAAATATAGTCGTACCTTTTATACAAACTAAACAAAAACTTCAATTTAGTAATGTAAATTGTGTAGCTGCGTGATACATTTTGCAGACATAGAAAACCTATGATTTTCAATTGATTTAAATTTTGCGAAACAACTAAAAAATGTTTTCAAAATGAAAGCTGTTATTAATCCCGATTGACAAAGTGACACGAATGCAGTCCTACAGTGTTTACAGTTTTTTTTTTTTGTAACAATTTTATTATTCAGTTTAATTGTCATGTATGTCATACATCGTGTAGCAGATTAAACAAGAGTCCGAATGGTGTTTGTTCAGGAGCGAGTATTGAAATTCAATTCACATAATTTAGTTTCACCGATGAAACATTTTAAATTCCAGCCCCGCGCTGTGCATGTTCTACCAGCATTCAAAAATGTTGAAAACCTTGTCATGTATGTAATGTTCCCAAAATGTAAGTACTACTTATAACATAGGCATATTATTGTATAACAACTACCAAAATATACTAAGGCTGTATATTAACGCAATTTGTCACTCCTAGGCATTACAAAATCATCCTTTGGGACACGTGGCAGGGTATGTGAATTCTTAGTCATAAACAACCCACTTTTAGTATATTTTGGTACATTCTAGCGGAACAGTAAAAAGCGTTTCATCTAGTTAGTGGTTACTTTGTGAAGAGTAATAATTATTTTGAACACGCGGATAGGTAGGTACTGGGCAACATGGAAAGTGCTCCGTATGCAACTCGTAAAATTTTTACACCACTGCTGTAATTAAAATTAAACTGAAAACTGGAATATGAAGGGAAATCTTCTTCATGCAACTCGTTGAGTGAAAACGGCTTTTTAGATTAATAATATGAACATTTTACCTCGTTATTGACGTTAATTTAAATTTAAATTTCTAAAAGGGATGTAATGTCCTTAAGTGTTTTTTTTTCTAAAACTTTATTGTAATAGCTTTAATGGTTTCGGACTGCAAAGCATTTTCCTTATTTTCTTTGTGATGCTCGAAAAAATAGGATGATAATTATAATGATATAAGCTCTCTCTCCAGCAGTAAGTTGGTAATTCCTACTTTATTTTTTTGTTTTGTTTTTTCCTCGTTTGCAGTTCAGGGTTACGGTCTTAATTTGGTTGGAATTAACTTCCGGACAAAAAATAGCCTGCTTTTTTGAGGGCTTTCTATTTTAAACATTTTCGAATAATTAATTAATTAATCCTGCCTATGGCCTAATTTTGGTATTTTTCGTACCAGATATGAATCAATTCAAAAGTTTTCGATTGTTTGTTTCAATTTTCTTTAATGGTCAAGAACATATCTAGGTAATTTTGTTTATTTATGATATCATTATTCAAAATAATCGATTACAGTTAGTCATTTGTGGTATGGATTTATTATCTGGAATATGAGACTTAAAATAGTTTGCTATTCATACATATTTCTACCTAAATATTAATATTTATGGTACAAGTTACCCCATTTCCCAACATAGATCAAATGGCATAAACGAGCCCTTTTCAAAGGTCACAACAAGGACACAACACATTGACCCTGTGCGGCTGTGCTCAAGAACAATAACAACATCTCAGCGGTCCTATACATTCACAATGCCCATCTATTCAGTTTTCCTTAATCTGTTTGTGTCAACTTTGCATAGGTACTGGAAATAGTAACAAAGCAAGAAAACATTTTCCGCCTCCCACGTCACTTATTGTTTAAATTTAATACTTGTAGTACAGCAGTTGCAGTTCCCAACACTAGGGCTGGATCAAATATAACAAAGTTGCAAAGAGTATTGACAAACAAAGTAATTTACCGAGGGCTTCTCGTTTACCGCTAACCGAGCAAATCTGTTGGTCCTGAAATTAACAACAAACAAGTTTTATTATTAAATTTTGCTATCCATACGCTCTGTAGTCGCCAACGAAAATAAAAACACGTCCCACCGACATTGTATCCAGTATTAAGCCACATCTTTAACGTATTTCCTCTAACTCTGATTAAAATCTTTGTGTGGAACGTAAATTCCCGCCGAGTTATACAACCGACCAGGTGAGATAGAATTTCAGACGGCTGATGCATTATACGGAAACCAAGATAGATATTGATTACAAAAAAATATCGATCCAGTTGTACGGTTGCTGGATCCGAGCCAAAGTAGGCTGTAGTGGATATGGATGTCGAGCAAGGCGGAGCGTGCAGGCGAGCGGTGGTCGCTAAGGCAGCGTATCGAATGCGCCCGCGCCGGCCGCGGACCTCGGCGAAAAGAAAGGACCGTATAGTTGTTAAATAATGACGATAGTTGCATGTTACCGAGTGAAATGCTCGTAGGGATGGAGTGTTCTGACGAGATGAGCACCTTACTATTTAAGAGCGGGTCGGCATGGCGAATGTCATCAGTTAACACAAGCTCACAGCCACAAGAACATCTCCAAAAAGTGGATTTGTTCTAATCGGTCGCACCACTTGATTTCGAAGTAAAGGTCTTTAACACTCGGAGCCGTCTCACCCAAGCACAATATGCGCGCATTTATGGTAAGCAGCTTGCGGCATATTTACTTCATTAATTAATTTAATTTACTGTTTGGCACATGCGATTTATAATTAATTTTAAATAATAATATTCTTTCATTAAATCAGTGTTCCTAATGTGATATTTTATACAGAGTATAATCAGCATTTCAGGAAGTTTGGAACTGAAGTGAAGTGTTCAGTGATTGGACTATCGCAGTGTGCCAAATAGTGAAAATGTATACTTCAGTGACGTTGAAGTATAATAGTGAACTAAAACAACCTAATTAGTGTTTGTGAATAATTGTAAAAATATATTCATAATTAATTCAAAGATTGTGCATAAAGGAACAACATGTGACATTATCGTAAATATAAAAATACAAAATCCAAATTAAATTCAATTAAATTCTTGGAGCTTTGTATCTACTTCAATTGGGTTTTAAAAAATCACAACGCCCTAATATTTTCTCCAAAAATTATTAAATAAAAAATAATAGGAGCAAAGTAACATTTTCCAAAGCAAAATGAGTTTTGGCTCCTGTGAATTGCCAGTAAGAATTAAAAGTCGGAATAATAGGGAGCAATGGGGATAAAATATACCAAATGGTACAATTAGAGCAACGGTTTCCACACGGGAGCATGAATTAAACGGGCGGCGTGGGCAGAGCGGGCCTCGATAATGTGGATTGCATTTGTTACTTAAGCTCATGAAAGGAGCACGCGATCATTATTCACTTCGGGTGCGATCTCCATTTCACTGAGTCCATTTTCACATAACCACTCTTTACATGCGCGCAATAAACGTAACTCGTCCATCTGTATTCCAAGAACCTAGCACATACAGAAATCAACTACCGCCAAAATTCCCCGTGTCCCTCTTGCATAATACAAATTATTTCAACTTGTTTACGACTATCGCATACGAGCCGATCTTACGTCACATCACATTTTGTACAGTTTCTTCAATAAAGTCACTTTCGTATTTGTTATATTTATTGCAAAACTTACATGGACTATCAAATATATGAGATAATTGTGCTTTGCGAATTGATAATGCTGCGCGTTTCATATTTTGTAGTGTTAGTTAACTAGTCAGTGTGTTGTGAGCGTTACCTACTTCTCGGACATCTTTCACTCCGTCTCGGTTAATGTGATGTGGTTAGCTAATGCTGAAGCTAACTAATTTAAGCAACTGACAGCTACATTTAGGTTTTCAAACCGATAAGATATTGTTCTTATTACAGTAACCAAGTTTCAGTCTGTTTAAGATTCCGTTGATGCTCATAAGTGTTGGAAATGAAATAATATTTTGAGTGGAGTTCGCATCCGGTCCCGCGCAATCAGTCCGTGTATCGGACGCGTCCGCCTCCTCATCCGGGGACTCGCTCCCGCCCCGCGCTCAATATACGAAACTCGATTAGCTGCCTCGTCCTCATCCAATCATCGTCGCTAGCTCGTGTCCAATCACATAGCTAAGTGATGTATTCTGTGGTTAAGCATTATTGTTGTTTGTTACAGGTACTCGCCTGCGTGGCGCTGGCTTACGGCCGCCCCGAACCCCCGGTAGGCTACAGCTACTCGGCTCCCAGCTCGGGAGGATATAGCTCGGGTGGACATAGGACCGTGTCTGTCGGAGGAGGACACTCTGGCGGCATCTCCCTCGGCGGAGGCCATTCGGGAGGCGGTCTGTCCTTCGGTGGCGGCCATTCCGGTGGCGGACTCTCGTTCGGTGGTGGACACTCGTCTGGAGGACTTTCTTTCGGAGGTGGTAGCATCGGAGGTGGAAGCATCGGAGGTGGAAGCATCGGAGGTGGAAGCATCGGAGGTGGATTCGGAGGAGATGATGGCGGATATGCCGGTGGATACAATGGTGCTGCTCTCGTCCAGAAACACATCTACGTCCACGTGCCACCCCCAGAACCCGTTGAGCAGAGACAGCCCCGTATCCCTGAAGTCGCTCCTCCCCAGAAGCACTACAAGATCATCTTCATCAAGGCCCCGACTCCTCCCACCCCCACCGCTCCCATCATCCCCGTCCAGGCCCAGAACGAAGAGAAGACTCTCGTATACGTTCTCGTCAAGAAGCCCGAAGAACAGCCCGACATCGTCATCCCCACCGCCGCACCCACTCAGCCCTCAAAACCAGAAGTTTACTTCATCAAGTACCAGACCCAGAAGGAGGGCGGTATCGGCGGTGGTATCGGTGGTGGCGATGCTGGCGGCATTGGAGGTGGTATTGGCGGTGGCGCTATCGGCGGCGGTATTGGCGGCGGCATTGGTGGTGGTGACCTCGGTGGCATCTCTCTTAGCGGCGGATCTGGCTCTGGTATCAGCGGCGGTGCTGGCGGTCACGGTGGAATCGAAATCAGCGGTGACTTCGGTGCCAGCGGCGGAGACGACAGCGGATCTGACGGACACGGCGGAGCCACTAGCTCCCAGTACGGACCCCCCGGACACGTGGCGGGACCTCTTCACTAAACGAAGAATAGCTCGGGTGGTAGGATAATAAGTGGAGTTATTTATTGCTAAGCGAAAATTATGCCAGTCTCCAATCGCGGGTTGTTTCCGCGATTGGGAATGTTCGAAAGGATCCTGCCACCGCGCACCGCAGCACGCGGTCGAACGCCCTGTACATAGTCACCTGCACCGCGTCCGCCCGCGAGCGACCCTACTACATAACACGACTCATCGATTATCTCATCATCGCCACTCATTTACTTGTTATTAGTGCACAGTGTTAATGTTGTTCGAAAGAGGCATTTTACTGCGACTGTTATGTTATGTATTATAATATAGCTTTTTTATTTTTGTAATAAAACCAAATGTGATGCTTAATCTGTTTATTGGTACCTCTTGCGGGGAATGGGAATTCAAAATGGACAATTGCGTCACTTCCGAAAGTAGTGGTGAAAGGTTGCCCTGTGATTGAGGGCGTCGTCAGTGGCGAGTTCGGCCGGGAGCGGGTCCTTTCTCGAGCTTGCTATGATTAGTTTCAACATAAAATTGAAATTTGAACAATCAGAGAGGTTACGCAACACGTAACGAGTTCGGGCGGCGGGCGAGTGGCGGCGAGCGGCGAGCGGCGCTCACGTGCGCTCGCCGGTCCGACTCGCTCTCATTAAATGACCGCCTTAATGGATCATACGTGTAATAACACTTTCATATAATTTAGTGGATGTCGGAGCGGTTACGTAAACTATCCGTTTCTTCACACCGCTGGGCCATTAATATTTTTATGGATTAAGGTATTCCAACTATTATGATTTCACAACCCATATAGGGTACCTACGTGAAATGGGTTTTATCTTGTTAAAGGTTTTAATAAACGAGCTCGCATGAGTTTCTTAATGGCTGTGATTAGTTCATTCTGGAGACGTGTGGCTCCATTAATCACTGGCTGAGGTTTGGCAACAGGTAGAGCGATGAGCTTTCAATTAGTTTATCAACTTGACTTTGAGCCATTTTTGAACAAAAGAATCATGTCACTTTGATTATAACATTTTACCACTATATGACACAGTATAGTAGTAAAAATCAGTAACAAAACTTGACGTTAATACTAAAACCGTCTAGTAAAGTCATATAGACTCGCTCTCATAGTCTAGACTAGAACTCACTCATAGTCTAGAATAACACCATTTAACAATAAAAGTCAAACGAACTTTTATAAGGACTTGAAAGATTAACTGAAGCGTATTGTTTGTCTTTATATTATGCTGTAGAAAGCCGCGAATTACAAAGTGAGTCCACACCCGGCCAAACTTAGCGCAAACTAAGGGGAAAACAAATAAATAGGGTAAAACAATACAGCCTACGCACATTGAGAATTCCTTCACTTTATTCCCCTTTCCGAAGATAGTATTTACCGGCATTTGAACCCCGAGGGCCTTGGTACCTCCAAACAATAGTCGATATTTACGCGGGGATCGCAATAAACTTCTGGCTACCTTTCCCTGCCTGGCAAGAAATGACATTTTGTATTGGCAACGTGCCCAAAAAGTTACGCCCGGCCATATCATTGGATGTGGTTTGCTAACTCGCTCGATACTCGCCGTCGAGATAATATGGTGACGCCGACGCGGGTACCGGTCATGCAGCTTACGTTGATAGATCTGACTCGACACATTTATCTACAGGAGACCTTCGACTCGAAATAAATACGTAAAGATAAAATATATTTTATATATTTTATGAAAGATCAGTGGTGTTGGCAGACATAGAAATCCGTGTGAAAACTTAATATTTTCCGATTGTTTTCCAAAATTAGATAAATAATGGAAACATAATGGGAAAGCGTCAGTGACGCGAACCCGGAAACCCAAAACAATCAGGGATCGATTTTTTGTCTACCGAAATTATGGTAAGCCCCACAATAAAATTAAATGGCCGATATTTCGAAATGGAAACGAGGACGACTATGTCGCCAGCCTCACACCAAATAAAAAGTCGTAGCCAGCTAAAAAACCACCTATAAGGTGCAATAATCCAATCCAGGGTTAATACGGGTACTACATTTTACAGAAAAGTCCACTTTTTCCAACCCTTACTTTAAAGGCGTTTAAGAGACCGTCCTTGTTCGGCCAAGAGGTGACATTGATAAATGAAGCCTTTCTAAGCTTAATCTTGAAGTTATTCAGGGAGCTGCATTAAACGTGTGTTTTTACCCTACAGCGACAAAGTCAAAGTAGAAGTTTAAATAGTTTAAGGTAAGGTTAAATGTAATATTTCCTGTAGGTAAAGATAATTTTTAAGAGGTACCTAATGATTTCTTATTTTGCAAATGTACACATTTTCTTTCAGAATTCCAGCAACGCAGTAGAATTAAACCCGCCGCACACGACTCCGCTCATTAGGACAGCCACAAGCGGCAGGCCACTTGTTACCTATTATTCATGGCTCCATTTTGTTCTTGCACGGATTGGCTGCCACTGACTGCACCACTGCAGTGTACTTTTGTAGAATATCCTTAGAAGTCTTTGTGTAGCTCACAGAGATAGAGATGATTAAAAACCGAAACTATTAATTTGCTAACTAAAAGTTTTTGCCATGATAAGAGGCCATAGTAACACGTATTTTGTGAAAATTTTAACTGGCTCGGCAAGCCATAACGGCTCAAAAGATACAGCCCGTTGACACCTTTTGGACAGGAACCATAAACATTTACATGGCGGCGGAGAGGATTATATTTTCTCCATCATCTCCACCTTAATGGAGCAGTATCCTTACGATCTTCCATGAAAGACGACCAATCAAAGTGGCGGCTTATAACCTAGACAATGAGAAGAAAAGATGGAGGAGACCACCATTCTTTTCAATTCTCCGGCCATTATGCATTCATAAAATGTTAGTCGTACCTATTACTTACTGTGAAAACTTTTAGGATTTGAAAGGCCCGAACACTGATATTTTAGATAGTGAAAAAGGTATAAGTATAGGGTTTACGTAGTACCTACATTTATAAGAAGTAGAAATTTTGAGAATTCTTGCAATTTCAAATTTAAACCCAGAAGTTAAGGCTTTTTAGTAAGTTAGGTTTGTGTTATCATAATTAATGATTCGCATTTAGTAATATCACATTTTACAATTGCATGTTGGGGAATATTGGGATTCACTTTATTGAATACTGATGAAAGGCTAGGCTAGAATTTTGAGGGTGGCTAGCGAAAATAAGGGCGGGACGCACTTATCGCTTTCGTAAATTTTCTATGGACCAACGCACACAACAGGCGCGGCGGGCCACAACGCACTTTTTTATATGAAAATGCGTTCCGCTGCGGCTCGTTGCGGCTGTGACGTGCGCTTGGCTTGCTTGAACAAACAGTAGCCCATGTCGGTGCGACAATGATAGCCTGTTTCCTCTTTTTATGAGAAGACTAGCGTCCCGTTATTGCTTCGCACGGGTGCAATGCCGACATGTTAAAACATCGCGATTTCTGATCTATATTTAAGTTTAATAATAATTTATTATACAGATAAGAGCCAGTTTCACCATACTCTGTTTATTCTAAATGTCCTGTTAAGTCATTTGACGGACTATTTTAAGTAGTGAAACAATCCGTAAAATGACTTAACGAGACATTTAGAATAAACAGAGCATGGTGAAATTGGGACTAAACTTTTCAGAATAAATGCTCGAAATGATGGTGAAAACCGCATGAAAATCCATTAAGAAGTTTAGAAGAACTAAATGGTCGCATAGACAGACACGAAAAAATACTGTTTATTTTTAGTGGGTTATTAAGACCTAATAAATGAACCTCGGTAGTAAAGTACCTACTTACAATAAAGTGACGCTAGCCATGCACGAAGTGCCAAAAAAATATCGATATAACGTATCGATTTGAAAACAAATATATTGATTTCAATATATCGAAAACAAATCATCGTTATATCGATATATCAGAGAAATTTTCTTACAAAAAATATGTTCTTTATGAAATTATATTGTGTTTGTTTTTATTCATATATAAACTAAAGTTAGCTTAAGGGTTAGGTTATTTTTCCCGAGCAAACAATGGCAAAAATTAAACACAAACTGGGCTATTTTTTACGGCTCCTACAAGAGTCGTAAAAAAGTGGCGCCAACGGTGTTGCTATTGGAAATATATCATATTTGATACATTTTCGATACTTGATATTTTATATCGATATATCTAATAGATACCGCCAAAAAATATCGTTATATCAAACAGAAAATATGCATTTGTCGTTACATCTATATTTTTTCTACAAGCCTAAGTCACACGTATTTTACGTTGCAAGCATATAAGTCACTGTAAGTCGCATATATTATTATTATTTGTGGTAATAAGGTCCCAATCCCTTGCCTCTGCAAGCCGGATATTGCTAGATATAAACGTTTATTAACTACTGTTACAATAAAAAGGATTGGGGACACAATATGAACATATTATGTACAATGCAGTAATATAAAATGGGATTAATAGGATAAAAATACTAATTTAGATTTTTTGATTTCAGTTGCGAATATTGCAATAGAAAACAATTTTAAGGCAATGAGAATGAAGTAAGGCATGTGGCCTGGTCTTGTAAAAAAGTGTTAGATACATTTTAAAATACAGCCTGCCTATTAGGATAAGCCATTGTTTATAGTATAAACAATACATTTTATATTTTACAAATTCAAAACTAAGAGCTCGTGTAGCACCCAAATATCGAGCTTTTTTGCATACCCAGACTTTTCCAAATGGGTCAAAACTGTTTTGTGGTCTACCCCTAACTCTCCAGCTATGTCGTAACAACTATTATTCCAACCTTGCTCCACTTTTTCAAAAATGGCATCGACTTTATCCGTAACAGGGCGAACAGAGCGAGCTGCATCTTTGACATCAAAGTTCCCGGACTGAAAACGCTGGAACAAACTTTGTGCTACTCTTACTGACACTGTGTTAAGTCCATAAATGTCACATATTTTTTTCGCGGCTTGTGGCGCATTTTTCCTTTTTTTTATAATAAAACTTCAATATGTATGGAATCTCTTCGTTAGATTCACTCATTTATGCGGACAGAAAAACAATTGGAAAATTGCGGGAAATCGTTTTTATTTTTTCTTTTTTGAAATACCTTCTATTTAATGGTATCAAAACCAGCCAGATACAACCAGTACAGCCAAAGAGATTTTACTACAGCTTTATATTTACTTATAAAATACGAAAAAAACTTTTTCCCCGACCTATTACAGTAAATTATACAACATTACAAAAAAAAAAACCCAAAAAATTGCCATTTTGAAGATCGTCAAGTCACGGTGTATACTTTGTATTGTAAAACTGCCACAGTATTGAGAAAAAACGTATTTAACTGCATTTGGCTTTAATATGTTGCCCAATAACGTATCTACTAAATTAATTAAGTGTCAGCACGAACTGATAATTAGTTCACGTGGAGTTGGGGTGCAAACACGTTATTAACTACGTTCACTTGACGTGAACTTCCCTAGACATTAAATAACGCTTCCAGTCACGAGCCAAGACTGCGCTCATTTTTGATCCCCTGCATAAATATTCTCGGCATTTTTATATCTACCGCAGAATAGTCAATAAAGTAAATCCTAACTTTACGATTATTTCACTTTTATTGTTTTAAAGTTATCTATATTCTTGTCTCGATCCCTTTGTAACTGTCGTTGGCAGGTACGTCTACCTATCAGTTATTTCAATGAAGTTTTTTTTTTTTATTCTTGATGTGAAGTTTTCCTTATCGCTGTCGCACGGCCGGAAATAAAAGATTTACCCCAATTTCGCTCGCTTGCCGACTCGGTTTTTCTTTACATTTGTAAACAAGGAATGCTTTGTAAACGGGAATTCGGTAACATTATGTATTAGCAGACTTTTCTCGCTTCTCTTTTTTTCTTTGTATTAAGATTAGGTTATCATTTGTTATGCTTATAACGTAGTTTCTGGTTCGAAATCTGCATCTGGCATTAAAAATATTATTTTGATTAAGAATTTTCATAATGTTATTGTTAATTAAGTAGCTGTAACTTGTCACTCTTTACCGAGGTTGTTATAGTGCAGTAAAAGCATGTCAGGGTGAAGTAGGTATAAACTGATTATACTGGCATTTGAGCTAATGACCGATTTAACAATATAACACGCTAACTATCGCAATTTCGAAACTTTATAAGCTACAAAAGACAACGAAGCTAAACTGTTGTAATCAAAAGAAAAAGAAACTAGTAACATCTTCATGAATCATCTAAAGCTATTGTTGGCAAAAAGTCTTAACGTTTTTCTTCTGTTTTTCAAAAGTACCGCCTTCACGATGCTCTAGACTCTATTAAAAAGGTTTTTTATTCTGAAAGCTACTTCACCTGTCGCGCCATTGTTGGTCCAGTTCCGCCCGCAGACAATGGGGGCTTTGAGCCCTGTATAAATGCTATATACTTATGTTGCTCTCTAATAGGTATTCAAATCTCGGCTAAAATCTTATTCAAATACTGTAAGTAACTATTGGAAATTCGCATCTGTAGTGCCTACTTTCATTTCCGTGTTTGCAGTTTACGGGTAAAGTTAAATTGTCTGTTAACTGGAATACGGACAATGTCTCCAGTTTCACAATACTAAATAATGACAATTAAATTGTTCCTACAATTAAGCTCTTTTTGTCTCTACGGACTCGGCATGATTCACTATAAGTAATTAAGTTTGTCCTTATTCGCTCAATATATCTTTTTCTTTCAGGGCTCACGAAGTGTTGCTGTAAAATAAATGGAAAGTTCTAACGTTATTTTGCGATTATTTTAATACCATTGTCACAATGTTGAGCAGAAGATTATTTTTGTGCAACAGGAGCAGGCGCCATATTAACGCCCTGAGCGTGTTTAGCTTGAAATTTGACTTGTATGGATTGAGATAAACCTTCTCACACTGTGCTCACGCGTTTATTACAAACGCTAAATTATGCTCGCAAAATCGCAGTCTTGTCCCCTGAGGCAAATAATCTAGTACAATAAATAAATAGAGCTGCTTTCTGTGTCACGCAACGCCAGAAGTGCGGAAGAAGGAATGTGTTAGTGCGTGTTGGTACATTTGTTTTCTCTACAATTCAATACATTTTGAGTGGAACATGATTTGCATGATAAGTCGTGCAAGTTCACGTGACAACAATACCTATGATTGGCGTGACGCGAACACAAATTGTGGGTGGAAAACGAAAGTGCTGACGTCATGTTCACCCAAATTAGCTACATATTAGCAATATTTAAATTTGTTATGTGTTTCAAGTAATAAATGCAAAATGTACGACAGTAGCGGTTATGTTGTCATTGGTGTTCTACGTCTTACGCAAACTGACACAGCGGACATACGTATGGATAGAATAAATACCTAGATATTATTCAAGTATTTCGTTACTTTAGTATTTTCATATTTGAGTCGCTTCCGTGCAATAAATAGACCGCGTCTAATTATTTGTCTCACATGCGCCGCAATGCGACTTAAGCGCCATTTTTGTGAACGGATAACTGCCGCTTTTTGTACATTATTATGTACCTAGTAACGTTTAATTGGCAATTACCAATCAAGCCTTAGTGACTGTTCGAACGGTAATTGTTTAAGATGATATCGAGTTCTAATAACGACGAATAACGATGACAATGTCAGAGACACGCATGTGAATTTCAATTAATAAGTAAAAACAATATTAATAAATAAATAATTAATCAATCTTGCCATTTGAGAAAGAAAAAAAGAACACTTTTTGAATCGAGAAATTCTACTATACCTAGGTAGGATTTTGGTTAAAACTTGCGCGACAAGCACAATTATTATCACCCTTAGGTATTAATAAAATCTTAAAAATAAGTAATTATTAGTTAAGTGCGAAATGAGTAGTATTTTCAAACTCGTAAAACAAATCATCAAAGAAAAATAAAATTCGTTCGAATTTACGAAGTTACGTTTACTACGAGTACGTGCGTTCGTACAAGGCCCCAAAGGTCACAGAAAAACATTGACATAAAATGACCTAAAAAAAGTTTAAATACCCTGGAATTAATTTAATAAGCTTTTAACGATAAGAATCTGACTTTAGATAAATATCCGGTTCCATCTCCGTGATATGACGCCTTTTGTTCATAATAATATGTAATCACGTCCAAACAAATTAATATTGTTACTGTACATAAAACATTACTTAAAAAACGATATTTCTAACTCAGCTTTGGATATGCTTTTAAACTTTTTGCTGATGACAATGTGAGTAAAAAATAAAGTTATCGTTCAGAAAAATAACCAACATTTGGCCTAGAAAATGCAAACTATTTTGTTGTCACATCTGGTGAAATAGTCATCAATAATAGTAAGTATGAAATATTTCGACAAGAACTTTCAAAGAGTTGGTTTTCAGCGTCAGTCGCCTTTGACAAAACCGTTGGAAAGAGAACCATTGTATTCGTTTAAAATTTATTATCGCATTGTTGGATCGTATTGATAAAAGAGGACGCTATATTTCATCCTAATCCTAACTAATATTATAAATGCGAAAGTAAATTTGTTTGTTTGTTACCTTTTCACGCCTAAACCACTGAACCGATCATCCTGGAATTTTGCATATACGTGGTCAGGTGTACAGAAACGGACATAGGGTACCTTTCATCCCGCAAAAAAATACTGTTCCCGAGGAAAACAAAAGTAACGTCCTTATGATAATAGATGGCGCCACGTGTCTTTTGAATCATGATTGAATTATAACCCGAATTGATAGTCAAAGTCTAAATTAACGCGAGCGAAGCCGCGGGCAAAAGCTAGTTAGAAAATACGTTTATATCTACTTACAGGCTGATAAAGGGAAATACTTAAATATCAATGCTCGTACTAGAAACCTATTTTAACTATTTTGTTTTAACTATTTTACTCGTACTTTGTTGAAAATAGGACCTCAATATTTGACCTAATTATTTAGTAAAATATGTTTATCAATGGGGACTCGTATTTTAGTGTATTCTAAGACCAGTTTAAAGGAAAAATCAACCTTACCAAAGGCTATTAGACCGGTATATAGACACCCAGGCGCAGACTCACCACGAATATTTTTACAACACATACACATACATAAACTCAAGCCTTCTTCCCATGGGGTTAGGCAGAAACTACAGAACGCCAACTGCTACGATTCTTAAATACTCCTTTTGCCTCGTTTATGTTCATACATCAATATAAATATAATTTAAAAAAAGCAATAAAAAAAAATAAAAATAAATTACACAGATTTAAAAAATTAGGATTTTCTATGCAATTCAATCAGTGTGAGCGTTAATTAACATATCCTTAAGAATACGCCCCCAAATAATTATTCGGTTTAATAAAATATATAATTTAAAAAAAACTACAATGTTTTAATAAATTATGGTTTTCTATACAATTCAATCATTGTGATCGTTAATTAACATATCCTTGAGGATACCCTCTCCAACTAATTAATCGGCTTGCCTGACAATGAAGATGGGTTGGGTAAGTGTAGGTAAGTTAGGTAAGGTAAGTGTTCCTGTTTTAACCCCGTAAAGCCAGAAAAGACACAATGGCTCTGCGGTTGCATTTTGTGAAACATATTAATTCCCGGCCTGAGCTTCCTTCCACGTGCCTCAAGTTATGTTGTTCTGGTTGTTAACACATCAGTACCTATTAATGAGGCAATTATTATCTAGGTACTGACGGGCGCTAAGACGTCCCTTGCAATTAGGTAGATACCTGCAAGTTACTGCCCTTAGGATAGGTACGGGCTAATAGGATCGCTAATGATGCTCTGGACAACGAAGAACTAACAACCCGACCCTACACGTGGACTTCATAGTGCTAAAGAAAATGTTCCTTAAGGTACTGGTTGGTTATTTTTGATAACTCGATGATTTTAATCACTATCACACAACAAAGGAAACAAAAGTAAAGAAAATAGCTTATTTCTAAATGTAACTGATTTTATAAAGTGACGAAGACACAGTAGGTATGTAACACACAATTTATAAGTCTTGTTTCGACTAACACCACTTTATTTTCATAACAGAGTTTCGTGGTAAACACGAGTTAAACGACGAATAAAATAATATTACTATTAGTAATAAAATCTCTATTTGATGCAAATTGACACCACGCAATATTATTTGATGGTTCCTATCTAGGATTTTGGGAGCAAGCACCGCTCACAGATTCCATAACCATACCCAAGTGAAGAGGAACAAATGATGTAAACCAGGCCGGAGGTCCAAGCAAGAATGATTCGTAATCCTAGATAGTAGAGTCTCAATTTATTCGCGGCTGTTACATTTACGATCAGTAGATGCTTTGGGATGGGATCCAAGATTAAGACAGCTATTACTAGAACGTTCCTCTATTAAACTAATAGTACTTACGAATCAAATATTCTGATTAGAAGGTGTATATATTATTCTTCATAGAAAGCTTCATATAAAACTCAAAAGAAATATATTAGTAATATAAATTATATAAATAATATTATATTACTAATATATTTCTTTTGAGTTTTATTAAACTTTGCGGGCATGACTGGATCGTATAATATAGCTTGGCTTTTAAAGTTGATGATAGAAATTAACATTCTGTTCTAAAATTGAAGCAGTAGACATCTGCCATCAAGTAAAATTGTTCAGGCGAGTTTATGTTACAAGAATAGCACATATCCAATTAGATACATATGACTGATCATATAAGGGCAGCATATAAGGGCTGATTTTGTTTTTCCATTATAAATTCCTCCGTAGAAATATCCGGCGAATCTATTCGTATTTCGGCCCGTTTAAAGTTTAAAAGGAGGTTAACATTGGAGAAAAGTTGTTGTACTTTACCTAAACTTCTACCTTCCTTCCTCTGGGGAACATAGGCGTGATGCTATGCTATTTATTAGTAAGTACCGATACATACTGGCTAGAATATCTTAAGACTATATTTGTAGAACTTTATTGTAACTAGGACTCAGGCAAGATATTTATTTTCTTCGAATGGTTCACACACCAGCGGGGTAGTTACGTAACACACTAACAGTACGAACGGGTTTCATTTTGACAGTTCAACAACATTCATTGCGTTATTTACGTTGTTGAGCAGACAAATTTTTCGAATGTATGAAGCAATGGATTAGCAATAAGCTTCAAAATGATTCAGATTCTGATAGATAGTGTGTTACGTAATTAGGGTGCTGGGATCGTTTATAAAATTAATAATTCAACTTACGTGGCACGTGCAACACGTTTCTTCAGCATGAAAATTAATTAGTCCAAAATACTTTATAGAACTGTTTGCGTTAAAATAATGTCGTTTATAATATTTGCTCTATGTTCCGTGTTACACTTTATAGGTTTCCATAATTGGGTCCATATTTCAAAACGGACCCCTCTACCTTCGTTGTTTAGTTAAGTTTACTAACATAACATTATTTTCCGATAAGTAGATAGAAATACATTTTTAACCAGTTATGTCTAAGTCGCAGGTTACAGAAGGTGAGTTACTGGCGACACCTAGGTACAAATCCAGACTGACAGTACATAATAATGAAGGGTAAGTGGAAAGGAATACCGTGAAAATCTAGCAGATGCTTAATTAGCGCAGACAAAGCTCGTTGTTAGCCTCAGAAAACTTTGTTCGAATAACTTTAGTATTGTTCATGTAGTCTGCATAGAAACTGTGTCTGTTTACAGGATCATCAAGATCTAAACTATTAGGAAGACCAAACTTGTGCCTAGAGAAGGCAAACTTAGTTCACGCTGTCTCGTTTGCGTGATTATGGGCTGTACGGTTGTACCATATAGTACTTCCAATTCTTATTTCAACTCTTTACTAATGGTTTTTGTAGACAGGATTTTAATTCAGATTTGTTACAGTTGTAATGTCATTTGGTTTAAATTGGCTTTTATTTTTATTATTTATTTTATATAGATTCTTCTATATTTGTTGAATGTGAGAACGTTGTAGGCCTAACTTGTGGACTATAGATTTGTGAACCTTTTCTATTTTGTTGAGTACCTGTTACTTGTTGGCAGGCCTTCACTGTCCGCTCATACCTATTAACACTGTAATTTCAAAACATTGTAAAAGCCAATTATTTTAAAAAGAGTAACCATGTGGAGTTTCTTGCCGGCTCTTCTCCATAGAAAAATACCTATTGCAACCGTGCTAACTTCTGACGTTTCGTGCCCATGTAGGTTTATGTGAAATATAAGATTTTGATTTTGATTTAGAGGTCATGTCTATTGGAGGATTTTTGTCACAGGGTTAAATGGAAAGTAAAGCAAAGTCAAATTGACATGGGGAAGATCGTTTTTTTTTTTTGCTTATTCGAAATTGGTCCTATAGTAAAAGTTGTTCATATTGATGGGTTGAACACACACTTAAATTTTGTTTCTCCAAAATACCTACACACAAGCGGTAGTGCGGCAAAAAGATTTCTGTCGCTGCCTCTTAAAAATATATCCGGTACACTTCAGTTAGTTTGGGCAGAGGCATAATAAACAGTAATAAAAGTACAATTTCTGTTTATTGGCTCCAGGTCCAGTAAGCTGGAGCTTTTAATAATTTCAATTAAAAAGGAATCCTAACGAGACTTTTCCAATTAATTACTATCATTTAGCACGCCAGGATCAGATATTAATTAAGATTCTGTACACCTGTAGCTGGAACAGTGAGAATTTTTTAATGAAATAATCTGTAATACGATTAATTTAAATGTCGATACGTAGGTACTAACTGTGTTGTAAAGGAAGATTAGGGAGTTTCTAAAGTCCAAATTAATGAACAAGTGAGTGAGGTGCTCATAAAGAGATCATGACCATTTTGCTTACTTGCTGGAGCGTCTTAAATGCCCATATGCCAGGGGCTTATTTCACAAAACCGATAGGCGATTATCTCACAATTCGACTATTTTCGAAGATTTGTGAGATAATTAGAAGACTTTATTAAAAATGAAAAATGTGTAAAAATGTGTAAATTTTAACAAATATTTCGCATTGCCAGCTTTAAGAAATAGGCCCCTGCACTTTTGAGAACATATTAACGTCACTGACGTTGCGATTAATATTGCCACCCCACTAGGCGCAAATAATTTAAAAACTATACCATGGTTTCGGAAAGAAGATGAAGAGGAATCACATAATCCTTATCTCAGCGTAAAAGATGTACCTATATGCTATGTTTTGCTGACCCTTTTTCTCGGTGCGGTATCGAATCGATATCTAATACGTGGAGTATTGGCACCCCAGAGACGAAATTGTTACTGAACGTATGTTTATCTAAAATATTCTACGGCGAAATATTTTCAGTGGATTTTATATCAAAGATCTAAAACACAAAGGGACTTTCAGAAATATCGTATTGAATAAAACAGTCTAGTATAGCGTCTATGTGGTATGTTTAAGGAAATTAATTTATTTTGTGTAATTAAACTTTTCTTTGTAATTTATTTTTATGAAATGAAGTGACATTAATTTCTTAGTATGCCGATAAAAGTCACTTCCACTCATACCAGAAATCATCAAAGCGATCTAATTGAAAATAAGTAAAAGTAATGAAATGCGTCATTTTATTATTTATTTTTAGTATTTTCAGGCTGGAGCCGAAATGCGTTCTGAATATTAATCTAAAGTTTATGATTATTGTGTGAAAATACTTTCAGCGTAACTATTTAATTATAAGATTATGATTTAGTATTCGGAGTCACGGCATCTTAAAGTTAAATAAGCGTAGATGGCATATATATAGTTTATAGATCTAATAAAAAGGTTGGTAGGTACTTAATTACGAGCGGCATTCAATGTATTCTCGGTATGAGGGTGATTTACTAATGATGTGGGTAATTTGACTAATTAATTAATTATCTATGGTTATAAAGGTAAAATTTCATATAGTTGTGATCATTAGTTTGCTAGTTATCTTTAGTCAACGACAACTGGAATGGCTAACGTGACAATATTGAAGTAAATCAAGCATCGCGCTGTTATTAAATTACTTACCAAACAAGGAAAAAGTCAAAAAATTAGTCCCGAAGAGATTGTGGCTGTTTACCAAAATTCTGCACCTTCGTTATCTACGGTTCAAAAGTAGTCAAGTGAATTTAAAACGGGCAGAGAGAATATTGAAGACGACACTCGATTGGGCGGCCCGGTTACTGCCTCTACGGAAGAAAACGTGAAAAAAGTTGAGAAGATTATACTGGCGGATACCCGAATGAAGGTGGAAATGATAGCAGACATGACCCACCCCTCCGTTGGGATCGGCACACTATTCTTCATGACCTTTACCTTTCAAAAGTCAGTGCAAGATGGGTGCCGCGAATGCTCACGGCGGCGGCGCCTCAAAACCAAGTGCGAATCGAGTGCTGTAGAGAGTTTTTGGAGCTCTGTGGTGAAGTTACCTTCAAGTATTTTGATCGAATTGTTACTGGAGATAAAACATGGGTTCATCATTATGACCCTGAAAGTAAGCAGGAGTACATGTAGTGGCACAAGAAGAGTATTGCGCCCCTAAGAAATTTAAAGTCGTTCCGTCTGCCGGCAAAATCATGACAGTGTTTTGGGACTCAAAGGGAATTTTGCTGAATGAGGACACAAAAAAGGTGAAACCATAAACGCAGCATTCTACGCATTCACTTTACGAACTTTATGGGTGGCAATTAAATAAAAAAGACGGGGTAAGCTGACCACCGGTGTGTTGCTTTTTTACGACAACGCTCCGGTCCACACGGCGGGCGGCGGCGCGTGTTTCCAAGACTGCTGTGCGAGATTGTGGTTTCGAAGAAATTAACCACCAACCCTATAGTCCGGACCTAGCACCAAGTGATTATTATTTATTCCCTAATTTGAAAAAAGACCTTCGTGGGAAACGATGAAGAGCTCAAGGCGGAAATAAATGCGCATTTTTTAGAGAAATGGGACAGTTATTTTTTACAGGGTATTGAAAAGTTAATTTTGAGATGTAAAAAAAAAATGAATTTACGTTTCTTTTTTCATGCCGTTACCGAGAAAACATTGAACGCCTCTCGTACCTATAAACATTTTTCAAAAATGTGTTGTGTTTTTTTAATTTATGTTTAATATTAGACGAATAGACGGTGCCAGCAATGATGTATAATAAGTCATTGGTGTCAAGCTTATCGGTTTGTTAGAGATGACTACGTTACAACAACGAGTCTACTGTCTGTTGACTAACCACATACTCTGTGCCTAGTCAGTAGTACTTTGATTAATACCGTATGCCCATCGGACAGCGCCGCTTCATTATCTAGAAGATCTCCGGCAGAGGAGTATGTAACATCAGATGAATGACAATGAACCTTAATCTTCTTGCACAATTAAAATCGCTTCCCTATTGTGTGGCAATTTCCCTTTTTTACTTTAAAACTGCGCGAACACTTGCATACGTGAACACTTGTAAAATTTTTAGCAGTCAGTTTTTGCGCGCGCTCCGTTGGGAGCTGATACAAGCGACCCATTTCATTTTTAATCCTGCTCGCAAAGCTCGTGAAACAGGTGGTACTGGTTCGAAGCGAACACTGCGCCATATATCAAGATCTGTCTACCTTCCAATTTTTCCCGCGACTTGTAGCAACTGGATTCTTATGAAAACGACGAGGCCGCATCACATAAAAAACTTTTATGTTGAATAGCAAGGAGGTATGCCATGTTTTAGGGCGAGGAGAGATCGTAAACTTTCGTTTTATCCATGGAGTTTGCCGAGATCGAGTTGCGCCCTTCAGCAAACTAGATAAATATCTTTATGAGATTTATAGTTTCTTCTCTTGTTGATGCTATGCCATGGCAATTATTTTTAACAATTTAACTTTACCTATGTTACTTTAATGTTGAATCGTTTGAATATTTTATATGCTGTTCTTTCGCTGATACCCGCAGTCCTCTTCTCCGTTTTATAATTAAAATAATATGTATTATTATAAAAGACAGTAAAATATTATTTTCTGGTAGGTAATACTTTTCAAGAGCAACTCGCGTCTTCGCTAAACATTCGTAGCTTGACAGTGACTGGGCAAATTAATATTGTAGGAACGGTTAAAATAATATTATTCTTTCTGCTAAATTTGTCCTGCTACACAGCGAATAGAATCCTTGTTATTTAGGGATAAATACCTGCCACCTGCCAACCGTTTTCAGAGCGAGCTACCTCGTGTATTACATGTTAAGGGGTTATAGGGTTAATCGATGTTAGATATGAGGTTTCTTGCATAGAGAGAAGCGGTTTTCCGGTTAACGTACCGAAGTAATTGCGTGTTGGGCCCGGACACCCGGACATAAAGAAGGTGCAGTGTTCGCATGAATGATTACTTTTAATGAATAGACTTCTTTATTCGCCATCCGTTTGCACTTTTATTGTTCTTCGACGATTGTAGAATAAAACAAGGCTTTAACAAAACTGTCTATTTCTCAGATTAAAATAAAATGAATTTCTGAGGTAAATAATACAGGTTTGTGTTTGCCTTGGGATTTGGGATTGGATTTTTTGGGATTTGCCAAAGAAATAGTATCTCGTGTACCACTGCAGCGTGACATTTACGGTGTCTTTACGATTTCAAACATGTGCACCCATCAAAGCTGCCTTATTTGTGAAATGTACGCTAATGTTTCATATTGCAGGCCACACAATGAAAATACGAGTTCGGCTTTAAACATATTTTTCGACTCTCTGTTTTATTTGAACTAAACCGTTTTAGCTAATTGTTCCCGTTAGATGTACGGCTGACAGCGGTACAATTTATGGCCCAAATTCAAAAGCAATTTCTAATAGGCGAATTCTGTGCTCATGTACCGGGTTTTGAATAGAGTGTTAATTCTTTCGAGTATATATAATATGTTAGGTTAAACGTGGGACTACTTAAAGGGAACACTCCCTCAGTACTAATGACAATGAACAAATTTTTCGATGGGATCAACACTGACATATGTAAAAAAATCTGCTGTTTTATACAAAGATGCGATTTTAATACGATCAGAAATGGAACAGCTGTTTTCTTTTCATATTTCAGAGTTGATACCATAGTAAAAGTTACTATACCCTCTCAAAATATGTCACTCGTTTAATCTAAGATACTGTATACGATTAGTCGTGCTTACATATAGATATTCTGATGGCTTATATTTACGGTGTGTCTGTCAATCCATATGTAAAGGGTCGTAAGTGGCATTCGTCTTTGTATCTTCTCTGTGAACACGTGTGGTGTGTTCTGTGTGTACACAGGCCTCTAACGAATATCTTTGAGAGGAGGCTTACGTACTTACATCTGCTATTTACAAGGCGGCTACTGAAGAACTTGTAAACGAATGTCAAGATATTAGCGGCGGCTAAGTTTAGAACTGGATTAGGCTACATGTTTCAGTATTTCAAAACGTGGAATATAGATTTGAATTTTTTTCATACTTCTCTATAGGTATTTAATTGTTAGGAAATATTCAATCCAGTGTTAAATAAAACTTTAAGCATAGTTTTAGTGGGGACTTAAAAACTCCGCAAACGAGAAACGAATTGCTTAAAATATTTCTACAGGAACTCTTAGCATTATAACGAGAAATAAGCGTCAATTTGAAGTGACAGTTAAATAAGTCTAATAACAGTTATATGTCCAGTCTATAATATAAAGATAACATAATCTGCCATTTTCGTGAAGTTATGGCAATATAAATTCGGTGAATATTAGCTTACGTAACCATTTTCTTAAGACCGTGCCTACAATATCTAAAAGTGCCATGGACGTCAGACGGTATCCATTTTATATAGCTTTAGATTATCACTCTTTGTCCGAAGCTTTAAGGATTATTGCCTTCGGGAAATCCGCCTGAGGATGAAAAACTGTGAAATCCATAATTTTCTATGAACAAAACGGTCCGGCGTTGTTTACACATACCTTTAATGATTTAACGTAGACTTTTGTCCCAAAGTTTTAAACGGGTTAAAGTTTTAGGAACGAGTAAGTTTTACGCAAATATCTAAAAAAAATTTTTATCCTTCTTCGTACATTTCTATTACAGTTTCGATCAATCAATTAGTTTAGTTATCACAGGAGACTGCCGAGTATAATCCAATTCAAGGTAAATAAGCTTGTAATTTTTTGGCCTTTTCCCAACAATTGTTTTTGGGGTCAGCTTACAGTCCATCCGGATGAAGCTGAATAACAGTATTTTACGTGGATCGATTGCCTATCTGACCTCAACAACCCAGTTACTGGGTGACACTATACCCCACTACCCCACTATACTTGTCAGACTTTCGGACCTCTGACGATCCGTAATGACTGTCAAAGATCCACGAATTACAGCCGGAACCAAGAGGCACGGAGGGGTCTTAATATGTAAAGGTGGTCATCCATTCACGGACCGACCGCGGCAAGCGTAGCTTAACTTGATCGATCGACCTTTGCGGCTGTTATATTTAGCCACGAGCCCCAAATAAGTAAATAAATAAAGTAGAATAATTTAGAAACCGGGCATAAGTCGGTTAGTACATTCTGACCACACACTGTCCAGTGCCCACACAACTCAAACTCAGAAGAGCCTAATTTCTGCCGGGGTCGCGGATTGTTCGAAAGAGTTACCGTGGTCCTGGCGCACAGGCAACTGAAGGAACACGGGTGGGTTTTAGTCAGTAAGAGTCTGACACGCCCTTCCGCTCCGCCCAGAGCAGGAGAGGTCATTTGATGATTTCCCACCCAAAAAAATAAGAATAGCCTAATTTTATTGTTGATTTGATCTGTATCATAACTGCCGGCACACACCTCCTTCAAAGCTCTTCGAAAATTATATCGCTGTCTTGTTTTAATTGGAGACCCGTTTAGTGATTAGACATTAAAATACGTTTGAACCTCGGAGACTCGAGAGCTCGTTAACTAGTAATCTCCGGATGTCATACATGTTATATGCATATAGTATCTTCCTGATTACGCTTCGTTAAATATGTTTAGCTGCCACATGCTGCTATGAAGGGTGCAATTAGATTATGGTACATCGGCCTGAAATTTAAAATTTCACGTTAGTAAGTAAGCTCTGAACATATCCTATGCATATTGAATTATCTGTACTTACTAAACAATGAAAAGCAGTAAAATTCAAAGTCTTACAATATCACCTGCATTTCGTGGAGGTACCGATGCCTAGCTGCCGCTTCATTAAATGTCTTAAATTAAAAGGTTCAAATTGAAGTCGACCGCGATCAAATCAAAAGTGTGATTAAGTTAAATATTTGTAATATTTAAAAAAAGGTTTCTTTGTGGTATGATTGAGGGTGATGGACGTCTAGAGAGGGTGTCCATTGTTCCGCAATGGCAACCCTTGTCGGCTTCAGACGAAGTATAAAGCAGGTAATTATTAGTTTTTGTGATTCAATCTTATCCATTATCCAAACCCAGTGTTTTTGTTATTATAAAACGTATTATGTAGGGTCACGTACGCAAAATACGCGCATTGACGTGGAGTTGCGGACACCAGCCCGTATTACCTATTATGTAGGGTCAAATTAAATTAGCTAGCTAAAATCTACAGACGTGATGGGTATCGTTATCTAAACACGATAAAATAAAAATGATTTAATAGGTTTTTTTGGGGGGTCAACGACCGCAGGCAGTGTTGTTACTTGAAGTATGAGTTAAGAAAATCTGTTTTCTTTTGTTTAATCGTGCTTAGATATCGATACCAATCACGTATGAAAAGTTTAAATAAATAAAAACTGATTTTCAGGGTTCCGTACGTTCTAATAAAAAAAATGGAACCCTTATAGGGTCAGTCGTGTGTCAGTCTGTCTGTCCGTCTATCCGTCTGTCACAGCCAATTTGTTCCAAATCTACCAGACTGATTAAATTGAAATTTGGTACACATATGAATTTCTGTGACCCGAACACGGACGTGTAAGTGTAAAGTAAATAAATGAATTTTGAATATGGGCAAACTGCACCGTGTGACATATCAAATGAAAGGGCTTATTATAAGGGTTTATTCTTATTTAAATAATTTTAATGTAAGCAGTTTTGAAGTCATTTAAGCAAATATATGAAAATTGACCATTCCCTCCCTTATCTCCTAAACTAAAGACCCCAATATTTTGAAAAAAATACAGATATTAGTTCTTTACTTACAGAATACAAGAAAACCTATAAGAAGTCTAGGGTCCTAAATTAACATGATACATCTTTAAATATTGTGCGTAACAACTTACAACTGCAATTTTATCTATGGGAGAACATGTTTTACAACTACAATGTCAAGTTTGTTGTTGGGATCTGAGGGCACGGTAGTACCCCCGCCTAAACGGGCCAAACGTAAAAAGCAAGGGCACTACCTATCTTTTCTATCTTTTTTTTGTGGGAGCCCGCCTATCATGTTGTCGGCTGCTTAACCGGGCATGCCTGTGGTTGCCCTAAAAAATTAAGGCCCCCAGCCAGGGCTTAAAAAACTTAAAAACTAGGCGACTGCGCGCTAAGGGCACCCCCTGTGGGGTAAGGTCCTCGGCTTAGGGCGTCCCTGGGCCGGAAGCTCTACGTGGGGGTCGTGCGGTCCATAGCCCTTTACGGGGCACTGGTGTGGGAGTGTTCATCGAGGCACCGAACAGCCCGCCGGTTGAACGCGTCCCAGAGGGTCATGGCCATCCGGCTGGTCCGGAGATACCGCACGGTCACCGGTGAGGCGGCGAGCCTCCTTGCCGGATTACCGCCATGGGATCTGGAGGCAAAAGTCCTCACGCACAAATGGGAGTGGCGCGAGGAGGCGAAACGCCGGGGTGTATCTTCGCTGCCGCGAGAATTCGCGGCACAGCGAACAGAGCTTCGGCAGGATCTCATGGTGGCACGGAGAGTGCGACTGTCGCAACTCAGTGCTGGGCACGCCACAATGGCGGCGGTAAGTCCCCTCTTTCAGGAGTGGATTGAGAGGCGCCACGGCGTCCTCACCTTCCGCCTGACGCAGGTCCTCACCAGACATGGTTGTTTAGGGAGGTTCCTGTTTCGCATAAGGTGGGAGGAAACCCCCGGGTGTTACCACTGTGCGGATCGCCCGGATGACATGATGGAGGCCTGCCCGGCTTGGGCGGAGCACCGCCGTATCCTCGCGGAGGCGATCGACGGCGGCGATCTCTCGCGTCCGGCCCAGGTCCAGGCCATGGTACGTAGCGAGAGGGCACGGGAAGCCGTCATCTCCTGCTAAGCAGTAATGCTCGCGAAGGAGGAAGCGGAGCGCGTGAGGGAGAGGCAATCGTTGCGCCCTCACGCCCCTAGTCACCGCAGGAAGAGACGCCCTGGGCGTCGGGAGTCAATAGCCGATTCCTGGCCACGTAGGAGCGGGCAGCGGATGGCGAGCAATGGGCAGCTCGCCGTCCGGTTAGGACCAGGTCCGGGTCGACGGCGTGTTGTGTTCCACGCGCGTCTCAAAGAGATGACAGCACATATTGACGGGGTCCGTTAAGGCCGATGCCTGCCAGGGTCGCGGGTTTGTCCGAAAGGGTTACCGTGGCCCTGGCACACAGGTAACTGAAGGAACACGGGTGGTTTTCAGTCAGTAAAAGTCTGACACTCAGGGAAAAGTTATTTAATCCAAATTCCGACCCAAAAAAAAGGGCGTCGCTAGGGGAGGGCAGCAAGGGACAGGCTGGATTGGAATTATTATTATTTTGGAACGAATTTAAAGTTACAGGCTCAGCGGCGCGGTCTGGTTCGAGCAAGGGTCGGGGAGGACGTGGATTGGGGCGTCCCGGCGGGCCTCTGCGGTGAGGATGGAAGGACGATGGACTGTGTTTGTGTATCTTTAAGATACTAGTGGCCTTACTAATTTCCTGGAGGTGGGTAGAGAAGTCGTCAAGGGTGACTAAGGTATGCCTCAGGCGGCGAATCTTACTAACGCGGGGGGAGTGTAGCAGGCGGCTGCTTTAATCATGGGTTGGGGTGTTTTATGCTACAGTCGAAGAGACGCTTTGAAAGGCGTTTCATGAACTGTTGGATGGTGGGCATACGTAGGTCAATGTGATGATTCACAGTTCTGACATAGAAGGGGGCTCCCGTAATCTTTCTGAGGAAACGGTTCTATAGGGTATGCATCTTATGAAGATGGCGGGGTTATGCCTGCGCAAATACAACGCAGGCATAGGTCATGATAACTGAAGGAACACGGTTGGGTTTTAGTCAGTAAGAGTCTGACACGCCCTTCCGCGCCGCCCAGAGCGGGAGAGGTCATTTGATGATTTCCCAACCACAAAAAAAAAAGGCATACGCGCGAACGAGCCATCCTTATGTGCTCACTAAAGGTAAGGTGGTGGTCGAGGATCACACTTAGGTATTTAGCTCGCTTCTTCCAAAGGACTGGCTTGCCATACATAGTGATCGGACTGGTACCTTTTCTCGAAGCATTTCGTCGTATTTTCATACACTCATAGCTTCGGCCTGGATAATGCTAGAGAGCTCAAATTCTCAGGATAAAATGTAGTTAGCAAGCTTATAAAACACACTAAGTTTCATGTGTGTACCTTTGGATTTTATGAATACCTAAAATACGTGGATTTCGTCACTGACTGACTCACTCACTCGCTCATCAAAACCTCTGGGGCACTTCCCGAAGTCCTAGAAAGCTGAAATTTTGTATGCGGGCTAGGATTTTCACACAAACAACAACAAAATTAAGAAATGTGGAACTTGTACCCCCCAACCCTTGAAATGGGGAATAGAGGTCTGTTTATAAAATAAAACCTCTAGGGCACTTTCGCGAAGTCCTAGAAAGCTGAAATTTGCCATTCTGGCTAGGATTTGCACACAAACAAAAAAAAAATAAGAAAGGGGTTTGGGTAAAGTTGGCGTCTTTTTGAAGTTGAGTGGCCAGTAATGAAACTTGGATATTATGAAATAACAGAATAAAGCGATCAAAAGCTATTATAGATACATTTCTCTAAACCATATAGGAACAGAGATATTTGGTTTTGTATTGCTCATTAAAATCGAAGAAGTTATTATATTCTACTGTTCTTTAATATTCCTATCCGTATTTTATTTAAAGAATTCCAAATAAAATAAATCAATTACAATGACGTAGATGGATGGACCAGACGGACGGATTTTAATTTTTAATTTAAATGTCTCAGAATGTTAATGTAGCTGCAAGTCATCTATTTGATGACATAAGAATAGCTGCAGCATTATTAAATGCAGTTGGGGTACCACTGACTGATCATAGGCTAACAAAGGAAATAATAAATCGTATACCTCACCATAGACCTCGGAATCAACTAGGCGAGTATGTCATTGCGAATAATCTGAATAGAAGTAGGGCTGATTTTGAATATATGAATGCTGAAGTTCCTGGGCTGGATGACTTTCCTATTTTAAGTGCCGATGATTAAATTTTCTATGCACTTGGAATGTAGCAAGTACAAGAAGCTCGTAGCTACTACGGAGAACATTTAAATAGTCAAATGTGATTGAAGTATGCAGAGAACCCAATATTCATGATTTTTCGGCGGAATCCTTAAACTGGATTGATCCGTGGCTTCTTAGAGGCAGGATCCAATCCAGACATTCATCTAGACGGATATACGTGTATATTCTCGTAGTACACAAGGGCGTTCACAAAGGCTGGATGCAATATTGGGCCACTGCTCATGTATTATTGAGAAACGGACTGTATCCTATGTTCGCATGTAATGTCCATTATATGGTACATGGGATGGGGCAGATATCAAAATAATCTGACTCCGCCGGCACAATTTTCATGTACGATTATTCGATATGACATTGAGAACGAACTGGACGAAGACAGTTAAAAAATGTGTTTTTACTTATCATGTAATAAAATGCAATAAAGTATAATAATGTGTTTTTATTATTTCCCAAGACCCAATACTAACGTCACATTGTCAGACGGTCGTAAAACTGTAAAGCCAATCTCTAATATCAACCTTCTAAAAACATAACTAAGATTTGTTTACGCAGGACAGTAATTGAAGTATTTATATTGACGACATTTTTAAAATCTTGAAATGCAAATATCTCAGTTTCGATATCACTTAGGACAAAAATAATTGAATACATATGTGTACTTAACACAGCACAACAAAGGAACATGAAATTTATTGGTAGTCGCTGACAAAAATTATGATGCCACGAGTCCATACAAAGTTACTCAAACCCCTTTGTAACTTTCACCCTCTGAGTCCCTTAAAGTGAGGTGCAATTTTGTATTTCTTACGGATAATCGGTATACTTAGTTCCATTTATTATAAAAGCTTGATTAGCATATATATAAACAACAAAAAGCAACTCTTTTTCATTGGCTATCAAGAAAGTAACTGCTGGCGTGCAAGAAATACCTTTTTTCTGACTATACTAGAACTAAGGGTTATGATTTTAATATGTCTGTGTAATATCAATACAATAGCACCGCTAAAATAAAAAGAAATAGAGCACCCTACAAAAATAAAAGAAATCCCACCAAAAACATTTCATGTAAAGTAGGTTGCCAAGACTTATATAACCCTTTCACTGTTAAAATATTATCAGATCTAATGTAGAGCCAAGCCCCTAACTCGAGGAGGCCTAACTCTACAAACCTTACATTTTGGTCAAAATGTATGGCTTGGCCGTTCCATTAAACTATTGCATGACACAACATTAAAGACCGGTGACTTAATTTCTTACCATAAGGCCATAGCAGTGCCTGTGCGACGGCCGCGAGACGGCCAAGCCGTATATTTTGACCAAGTTGTAAGGTTTGTAAAGTTAAGCCTTTTAGAGCTAGGGCCTTGGCTCTACATTAGATCTGATAACTTTTTAACAGTGAAAGGGTTATATAAGTCTTGGCAACCTACTTTACATGAAATGTTTTTGTTGGATAACTTATTTATCGTACGAAACCCTCTCCACGCGAGTTTAACTCGCACTTGTCTGGTTTTCTTATTTCGCTACACTGTGCAGCCTTTTCCCAACACCTATTTATTTCTTAAGAAAAGAGCCTGAGAGACCTTGTAAGAATTATAAAAATACATTGCTGTATTTGTCGCCAATGGGTACTTTTAGTAGTTTTCACAGAAGTCATATCTGAGGGGTTGAATTGAATTGAGAAATTGGAAATTGAAAGTAGGTTATGCAGCAGGCCAGTGGAAAACGATATCAAAGAGCCGCTCTACCCAATTCTAGAAAGTGGGGAAATATGTAGTTCCTAGTATTTTGTTGTGTCGCGATATCCAATAAAGGCATGTAGGATACCGGGACGTGACAAATAACAAATCTTTTGAAAAATAATAAACATCTCTTGGAAGAGGTCTGTTTCAGTCGAGGTGTAGTCCATTAACGTATTCATTTGTGCTAGTATTCCGCATCGTATTCTGCCGAAATTTATAACTTTACAAGCCCGCTTGGCGTATGAAGTTTTGAATTTCAAACACACAACATTATATATATGAAGACGTTGCAAGGGGAAGGAAATTAATCCTGTACAGTATCCTAACAGAATTTCATAAACATGTTTTCAATTTACTTATCAAACTGCTTGGATTTGTTTCAGGAGCTTGCATTTCAAGGGAAATATAATTTTGCTACAATTACTTTTTCTTTTTTTACTGTGAAATGGACCTCCTCTTGACTTCGATGTCGATTGATGGAAATCGATGGATGATGTCTACAATGGCACGAGCTTGCCCAGTGATAACATTCCCTTTGGCAAGTTCCATGTGAATGTTATCAATAAAATGTCCCCCATAGTGTACTTTTACCGGGAACATGGCGACATAAGAACTGAAGTCTGAGATGATTTGTTTAATTACATTCCTTGCTTGATAGTCGTGAGGTAATAAAGCTAAAGGAAAACGCTCGGAACATTTTCATTTGTACGTACAATTAAACTGTGGATGAGCGAGCATTGTCGCAAAACAAACTCGGGTGTCAGGAATGGGAAATACCGACACCTTAGGTAGTGAAAGTAGCCACAAGCACGCAAGCCCCGACCTCCACCTCGCTACCCTCAGAGGGGAGCGGGGAGGGGGGAGAGGGACCACCGCCGGTGTCAACCAATGTAGGCAACAAACTAACACCCGCCACTTATTATATCCTAAGGTAAGGCTTAATAATTAGTGGTTACTCTTTGACTGTTACAAATTGAGCACATAGCCAACCTACCTTTCTTACACGTTATACAGTCCCAAGAACTTTATTTGTTAATCTAAAGTTGGAAATGGAACTTCTACATTCGTAACCTTACAAGAAAGATTCAAAGTACAAACAATAGTAATTTAGCGAACGTTCATGTCAGTGAGATGTGATCATTGGAAGACAGGGGCGAGCTCGGCGTTTCACAGAATTTCCCCGCTCATTCCTCTTGTTCGGAACTATTTGACATTATAATTGTAAACGACTAAAGAAAAGTTTTGTGAGCGAAACAGACGAAGTTTCGGAAAGTTTTTCTTGCTTGAATATTTTAGCGTGTTTTATATTTTGTATTCAATTTTGTAATTTTGGTGGCGTATAGTACAGTTGCTGGAATACAAATTGTAGATGTAGGATAATAGTTCGTTGTGTAACTATGTCTAATGTAAGTATACATTTTTGCAAGTTAATTCTTATACTTAAATTTAATTGGTGGGGATGGTACTCTTTTTACTTTATAACATAATCGTACATAATATGTATGAGGCATGTTGGGGTTATCGGGGGTTGCAGCGGCGACCGGCGGGCGAGGCGACGCGAGGCTCTCGACGCAGCCGGGCCGGCGCCGCCCGACAAACTTCCTCACTTAACTTCGCCATAAAGCTAAGTTCGCCACTTATTTGGGAAAACTCCGCAATTACTACACAGCTAAGATCCGGCTACTTCTGACTTAACGCTGTTATTTATAGACAAATAAACTTCAATTAATATAACTAATTGAAATACTATCTTGATTAGGGATTTTTCTAGTTATAAAGGCATGTGAACTAATTTGCTAATAAGCTTACCTACTGCTGGTGTCCGGGTAACTCAGGGCTAATTACCATAAATTCATACGACTTCTGTTTTGGTTCGAGCGGCGTGGAGACGGATTTCCTGTTTGTCAATCTACGTGGTTAAACGGATTACACCTACATTCAATTAATTTATTATGCATGAAATTTACACTTTAGCCCTATCAAATAATTAATGAATCGGTGGACACCATTTCTATAGGAACGGATTAAACTTAAAGTTGATGATTCCCACCACAATTGAGCAGGACACGTCTAAAATGTTGCTAAGCTCAAAAAGGGGATTTATTTGTTTTTGATCTATCCGCAGATTAAGGCAGCGACCATGACCCAGTGTCTTAATGATAATTCGTATAGTGATTAAGAAATTACGAGGACGGGCGCGAGGCGAGGTAGTGAAGTAAGCGAGGTGGGCGTAGTCTGTGCTCATGGCTCATGGTGGCGCGGCACGCACCACACTTTCATGAATCATGATCATGACAGTGTCGCATTCACTTTACTTTACCATTAATACCTATTTAGGCGCCCAGTCGATATGACGACACGAAACTGAATCGCTACGTCGCGTTTTTGTGGCCCACGTGTAGGGGAGTTTTATTTTCATACCTGATAAAAATAGAACATGGCGGTTCACTGTATGTGTAAGTTTTTTATACTACCGTGCCGAAATTTAAGGGGCGTTTCGGTTATAAATTAGTGTAATAGATGTCAAATGGGTAAATTACAGCAGTTATTTTCCAGTAGGTCCTTTTTTCTTGTTTTTAGATTATGGAAGCCGTTTGTTTTCACTGTTATTTTTAAAGGTACGTTTGTTAAGTGAGTGGGTGCCCGGCACCTTATGTATTTAATATGCAACGTAACAGGTGGCGTTACGAAGGTAATCTTGAATTACTTGAATACCTCCATTAAGCAGGTAAGAAGCGGCCTCAGTTTGTAAAAATACAAGTGTTTTAAAGGTGAACACTGATTTTCCATAAATGGCAAAGTAATTGGGTACCCGACACACGTAATATATTGGAAAAGTTTACATTAAAACATGCACAATCAATATATGATAAAACAAATTCATTGTTCTTTCAACAGAGAGTGGTAAGCGCCATTCGCAAAGGGCTAATCTTTAGCAGTAATTGATCCTTTTACAGCAACAAAACGTTAATTCCGACCTTTTGCGGTTTCGTTTATACCGTGCACAATAAAATAATCCCAGAACGATTGCTCGCGGTGCCTTTAATTACAATTCGCACGGTTGCGAGCCCTGATGAATCGATTTTCTCTTATGGTGCCACTCGGCAAGAACGGGACCTTATTGAATCGACTGAATGCGCAACTTAGCCGAGCTTAGCCCGAACCGAACTTTGCAATACCACTATCAAGAGGTTTACTGCGGTGACGTAATTAGTTAGTTGCCTAGATACAAAAGAGGGATTTAAGTTCCTATCCGGCAATTTCACAACGGATTAACACAGTTTTTAAATTAATCCTTAAAGATTATACGGGACTCATTTCATCAAAGTCGGTGTCAAGTTTCTGTTAATTAACTGGTTTGGGATACATAGAAAGGGTGTGGTTGCGCCGCGAATGAAAATGTTGCGTCGCATGGTGCCGCATCTCTCACGGCCGCGCACGGCGCACCATCGCGGCACGTTCGCACAAAGTGACTCGCTTTATACTGCCCGCTTTTCAGCGCTTTTTGTGCCTCTTTGTAATAGGCACAAAATTCGGACCTGGTTACTAGCCTCTTAAATGTTCTTACTTGGTTCATACTAGTTCTACTGAGCTGTTCAAAACAACATGTTTACAAAATATATGTTTTCCGTATTGTGTATATCTGTAGGTACTTAATTCTCAGTCCTTGAGAACAGCTGCGTGATTGTCAATCAATATGATTATGCAATGAAAGGTCAACATCCAGCGTTGTGTAATTCAACTGGGCACAATAAGCAAATGAATGCATTTAGTACGACACACCAGTTCTAGTTAAATTTTGAATTAGAGGCTGTAAATCACCGTGAAACGTTCTAAAATGTTATCTGAAATGAGTACGCTCGATAAGCTTCTTTTTATTAGTAACTCAGCGTTTGGTTAGCGAGCTAGGCGGGCGGCGGCGCGGCGGCGGCACGGACCTTTTGTAGTCACAAGCCAGTTGGCCGCGGTGTTAAGATAAGACCCGCACTGAACCATACAGCTGGGATGTCGAGAGGCTATTCGTCTTGAGAACGAAGCGATTGTACCGCCAGTAACGGAACGTTGCCACAATTCTAAGCAAGTATCGACGAGTTTCCCGAATGAGATTGAATTGGGTTTTTGCCTCTTTCCAAGGCCGTCGAAACTGAAGACACACATTTAAACACGAACTTCTCTAAATAATTGTGAGGATATAAAGGTAAAGGTACTCACAGTATGTTGCAGTCGTCAGCCGGTCGATCGTGTCTTGTTTAAGTTTCGAATTCTTCTTGCCCATTTTCGCTGAGGACGGCTATCGCCACCAGGTAGCCCACACTAAATAAAGTCTGTGTTTGTCACTGGGCTGTGACGTATTACATATTATTCACCTGCGCCCGATTCACTCCACCTGTAAACAGGAATAAGATATTATAATACAGCTTAGCAAGAATAATCTACTGAGTATCTAATTTAGGACGAGTATTCAGAAATTATAGTTTTTATTATACACCCTGACATAATATGGTCACGTAGTGTCACAATTTGTACGAAGCTGCGTCAACAAGGCCCCTTGCTTTTCTACCTCTCTTTGTCTAACACAAAAACTCAAATATCTCTGTCCCGCTCTGTATAAATTATAGCTGTTTTCCTTCTTCTGAATATTGTAGGGTGAGTAGCAAACGCGGCGGCGAGACGTAAACGAAATACTTATTTTGGCGTATCTTCGGCGAAAACAAGCCATTTATAAGACAGCGATAAATCAAGTGTTCTCATGTTACTGTGTGTAGGCAATATTTAATCTGTACGCAAAGTCTAACTCATAACTGGTTATTACTTTAATGGCGACGATATCAAGTAGACGTTTGAAACGTTTGAGTGATTTTAAAGTGTATTGAAGTAAATAATTGGGGTTTTTAGACATTAAGCTGGTCAGAGATCAAAGAGTTTACGTCATTATCTTGAATTTATCAAAGTGGTGTAACATAGTAGGTAGGTACCTATGTTTGACAATATATTATCACAAGAGTGTTTCTATATTATTATTACTTCTAGTATACCTACTCATTTATTTTTTATAATAAATAGACGTCGCGGCTATCGCACACCACACAACAATAACTCTGTAAAGTTATTTGGTAACTTCATATTAAAATAATATTTTATTCAGGTGGTGGCGTTGCACCAACTAATCAATTATTCAGTGGCAGACTACGGCGCTCACGAGACTAGCGATATTCGACTTTCTTTAATATTAAGTGAAGAAAAGAAAAAACAATGACTGAGAAACGAGAAATTAATTTCAGTTGAGAAACGTAGTGAATGGTTCCCTGGCGGTCGTTCTACTGAAAAATATTATAACGATTAAATATACCTTTCGGTAAGATTTATTATTACCTTTTAGTGTAACTGTTTAGTATTTATCCTCCAGGAAAACAGAGCATTCTGGCACTCCATCACACTATGACTACTGAATTATACACTATTTATTGTTTTTCAGTAGGTAACATTTACACTTTTTTCAAGTTTTCGGTACGATATCTGAAACGAGGGAGAAAATCTCTCGTTACTATTGAAAGTGGTTTATATTAACAACGCTAAATACTCGCGGAGCATTTTCGCTTTTTCATTAGCGCTCGAAGCTAAGTTTTGTTAGCTAACTCTATTACTTAAAAGTTTTCTATGTAGGTAACAATCCTTCTATTTTAATACTGTTTTCAACAAAGATGATTTATGGGAAGGAATTTGTAATAGTATTAGTGACAGTGTGACTTCACACGTATAATTTAGGTAGGGTTTTTATGATTGAAATGGCGTCGTACGCGGAGCGGGGAAGCACTTTAAGAGATGATTTTTACAGGTGAAGGTGTGTATGTGAAACGCATTTGGAGTGCTCTTCGTGTTTTATGTGTGGCTAAAGAACGGGGACGCGTGTAGCATACCTATATATGCTTCTAAAAGGTTTCTGTTTTGGTGATAGCGTGCCTGTGTATTGCTCAGTTGCAGTTCAACCCTTGAAAAGTATGAGTATTTATTTCCAGGCTTACATAATGGGTTGCATGCAAGCCACAGGTTGCGCTGCACGACAGGAAACGAAACCTCATAACACTGAATGTAATTTGGCTAGAATTGTGTTTGGCGATATCGTGTACAATAGAGCTTGTATTAAATAAATTGCTGAGTGAGTTAAGGCTCCGTGCACGAAAAAATCCCATTTTTGTCAATTTCTTACCTAATTGTTAGAAAGCTGGAAATAATTGAAACATTAAGTCTGTATGATTATAAAAATATAGTTTTCGTGGCGCTAAACAATTCGTGTCAGTGACAGCACCAGTTATTAGTTTCATCACGTTCGTGCTCTTGAAAATATATATTTATTTCGCCATTGATTTACTTAATGAAGATATTGTATTATCATAAGATAAAATTTTGATTTTATTTTAAAGATAGCTGAAGACTAATGTGTGATTTTTAAATTTCTTGAAATGTTTTGCTAAGTAATAGGAAAAAATACATTACCGACACGGTTTAAAAAAAATAGGCTTTTTCAACATTATTTTTCTGCTATATTTTGTATGAAAATTGAAAAAAACTAGTCCAGCCGCGTGCAAGTAGACCATACAATAATGTTGATGATATTTTTTAATGTTCAAAATAAAAAGTAGTTTCTTGTAAAAAGATGATCAAACATCAGTCTCGCGTAATTAATTTTTTGGAAAACTTGCTGCGAATATTAGTGACTTTCCATGATTAATTAACTTATTTGAAAAATCCCTTTCAGGCACATGCAAAACAAAGAAGTCAACTTTTCAAATCACAAATAATTTTGTTTAAATTCTTTTTCCCTTTCTCCCAAACAATGAACAAAATTGATCAAAATCAGTCGATTTCGTGCAAGGCCCCTTAAGTCTTATTAAGCTCAATATTTCATAGATTTTATATCGTTTACCGATCCTGCTGCATATACCTACACCGTATCTTCATACTAAAGTTACTGGACTTAGTATTGAAACTACTTAATTACTTAATGAAGGCATGGTTAGCCATGGTTTCCTAACTTGTGCACTAACTTCCGTGCTGCAAACTCTTTAGTCCAATAACTTTTCCCACTCATTTTGCTATTATGAGGGTGGACACATCAACCTATCTTTAGATTATCCCATTATCCCATTTTCAGATATGACTGACTGATAAGACATTTTTAAGCATTTGCGCATGTAATTTTTAGGATATTACTTATAGTTTTTATAAAATCCTGTGTTTATTTTACTGCATCTGATGTCATAAAAATGTTGTCCACCTAACTGAGCAATCTATACATTGTGGTAGGTACACATTGGACAGTAAGTCGATATCAATCGTGGAAAAATATCTGTGACAAGTGAGAAACGTCAAAAGTGCTCAAGTTAAATTATTTTGCAGTCCCCGCTACGATAGTTTAGTAGCATTTTGGAATAAAAACAATAGTACAAGCGGGGAAAGGTTCGTCGTTCCTCTATTGTTTATCTTTTGTCTTTTCTGAACCACGTTTGTCTTTTCTTTAGTGCTCATTCATGCCATTTTCTACGGAACGAATTTATGAGTTATCGTGCAGTTCTTTTTTTAATGATGTTATTTCGATATTCAATGGCGGTTGGTGTCACTTCACTTTTACAGCCTCATAAACGTAAGCGTCAATGCGCTTTAAACATTGATTAACAAATGTCTTCCGCTGGTTATTTGACTGTCGAATTTTACGATCGCAAAGCTGCACTATTAAAAAAAAAATAACTTGGTGAGTATTGTCCCTATTGTGATAGAGACTTATGTTATTTTTTGCCAATGAATTATATAAAAAAAATGATATCGGAAAACCATATTTGGATGTATAGATTTTTATTGTTTTTATAACATAATTTGAAACGAACAACTGTTTTATTTCAGTTTTATTGGTTTGTTGTTTTATTAATTGGGTTCTTTGTATGCCATTTAGGTATTCTAAAAGATTTTATTTCATCATAACTGGTCCTGAACTAAGAACTTTAAACAACCAATAAAACATAAATACTTTTCTAACACCCAAATATCATGTAAAAAAACAATATTTTCGAGTCCTAGTAATATTGTGTCATTTATAATTTATTTCAAACAAAAACTGAACAACAACGTTCATTATTCATTGTCATGGTTATTAATTGACCTGTTTCAGTATTAAAATAGAGGGAATTTAAAAAATGCCTGTAACTTTACGGATAGGTTCGCGGTACAGAAGGAATTTCGCCGATGGAGATCAATATTTGTTTTGTAAAAACTTCAATATCATTCACTTATCGATATTTTCATAATACAGGAAATTTAAGATTAAACTCTGGTTAACTTGTGACGTAGGAAACATGAGATCGGCTACGATATCCGAACGGATCTAGGTTGTTCTGCTACGCTCTAGATCCGCTACGATACCTGCTTTAGCAGAGCTACTTATTTATCTACAAACATAGATCTATATTATAGGTATCGATAAATCGAATGAATTCATAATTAAAATGATTTTCGCATAGCAATTTCGCAGAGCCTATTTCGATGTCGATAATACACGAATATAAAACGTAATGAGTTATTGTGTTGTGATAAAGGCAACAGCCACAAAATATTTTAATATCCTCATAAACATTGTTTATCTCATTTTGCTGAAAAGTTTATAGTTGAACAAATAACAAATATAATATTTTGTTTATTCGGTCAGCATAATGTAATATCCAATGTTTGTGTTGTTTATTTGTTTTAACAATATAAGAATATAATGTAATGTCAAAAAAAGTTAAACAATGTTATTTTGAGGCTTGAATTAGTTAATCGCAAGCGGTTAGAGTCGGTCATCTGTTAGTGAAAAAGAGCAATATGTACCAAATCAAGTGTCAACTCACAAATAATATAAAGATCCGATATAAACACTTAGCCTGTTTGTAGCCGTCCGTAGAAAAACAACTTCAAAATATCGAATAACAACTTTATGTACTTTTGTTTAGACATGAATAAAACCTTTTAGGGGATATTATGCAGAAGATATAAGTTTGTGTATGAATTTTGCGTTTGTGTGTAGAGGTGAAATGGAAGGCGACTGGGTCTTCTGTCATATGTGTGTGTGTGTGTGTTGGATCACGTACGTCCTGCCTAACTCCACTAAATTACGTGTGTCCGTTATAGAATGCCGAGCGTCTCTACACGCTACGGATTATAGCCTCTTGAATTATAGATAGATTTGATCTGGAATCCCTATTTATTCAGTTACAAGTCATGCACACCTTGGGCTATGGAAACCTATATTTACATATTTTCTGCGGCTATTTAAATCAGGTCAGAAAAAACTAAAATTGTTTTTTTGATTCTGGTGATTTTGAGGTAAAGTCTTGGTTATAGCCAGGGATTAGAATTATTGCTGGCATGCCGATAAGTTCGCCCTATATAGGTAACATGGGGGCCCGAGCAGTCTATTATAGACGATCTACGGAGTTCGGCAATGTACACCTGCCTGAACTTGGATATACGTGGCCAGTAACTATATACTACTATACTCTACTATATATACAATTTGGCTGAAATACATGCTTTGGCTTAGCTTAGGCACCAGTCTCCCACAATATTTTTCTGTAAGCCCTGACTGGACAATATTGTTTTTTGGTATTATTTTACAAGGATATTGTGGTATAGGATAGACTGTTCTAAAGTTATTTAAAAGTGCAGAAAACCTTTGTTACACGAAAATATTCGGTAGGTAATTGGCCGAGCAGGTAAAGAAGACCAAGACTTTTTACAAATACAACAGCATATTTTATTTACACCGAATACACAGAGCTGCAGTGCAGATTTTTGAACAATAGCTTTTGTCGACAATAAAATATTTCTGTCGTTTTCGCTCCTGATTCGTAAATAGGTTGTCAAATAAAATTCTTGATTGTTGCGTTGCGCTAGATTTATCAATTCTATTTTTATCGATCCAATCGATTAATGTGTAACTGTCATTTTCAGGCATTCAAAGGCATGCTCGAAATAGTATAATAGAATAGTCTGCAGCGATAGCAATCTGAAGTGGCTGAGGGCTGACTGCTGGCCATGACTGACCAAGGATGTAAAATGGTTGCTGGTGCAGACCAGTGCACGCGTGATCGGTGACTTGGAAATTGGCAAAGGAGTGAAGGACCCACTAACCTACGCGACTTCGGATCACTGACTTCTATCTTACAATGGTTTGCGAAAGGCTAAGTTGATAAATCGAGGAAAGAAGCAGTACGGCATTAATTCTGGCCGGTTCTAATTTGAAACTTTTATTTAATAAACGTTTATTCTTTCTATATTCAGAACTTCGAAACGACGCGTCTAGACGGAAGGCTTTTAACGTCATTTGATATTCCCAACATGTATGTTTAAATCCAAATCCGCTGACCTGTCCATTGACTTCGTTACTGTCACCGTTACCAGAATATTTCCATGGCCATTAGCAGTGCTGCAGTGCTATTTCAACCATGCAATGTGTCAGACTTATAAAGCGTATTAACACTATGTTCTGCAGTTTCTCTTAAAAATAAAACGGCGTACAGTCTCAACCAGACGGTACGCTGAAAATATAAAAGGTATTATTTGATTAGTTAAGAAAACAATATTTAAAGACAGAGTTTTAAACAAAATGTTCGCTGTCTTGATTACATAATTTCCTTAGAAGCTTTTGAAATGGATTTCTGCAGTCAATTGTATAAATAAAACCATTCTTGCAAAGGACAATAGTCTGAAAAAAATTAAGAGGCAGATATACGAGTACCTACATTTAGATCAGTTCCGTTTGTATAATGACCTTTTCTATGTCCAGTATATCACAACTAATTCAACATTCAGCTTTCTGATTTAACTTTGTTGTTTCAAACATAGCGTTTAAAACACAATTTGGGATAGTTTATCGGTCTGGGAATAAATAGTTTCGTCATGTATTTTATAGGACTACATTAATATTTATTCTGTTAGTTTTGTTAAGCCAATATTGGTTTGTTCAATACAGTGTTGTGAGGAAACGTCCCTGTAAGGTTCAAATGGTTCAGTAAACGATTAGCCGCAGAAAACAATCTGAGCGACTAGAAGAAGGAAGGAAATGTCTATCTGCCGTAATGCGTTTTTCGAGTCCCATTACTCGGACTGGGGTTGTGCCACAAACAAAATATATTGATCAGGGTGTGAAAAACATGTGTAGGTTCTCATCGATACCACTAACTAAAAAACCATAATGTGCGCCTAACTCTTACAACTTGTTCATACTTTTTAATATCTCAGAAAATAGTACACTGTTGCAACACCAAGTTTTGTAACGATACGAAACCAACGAGAAAACTTCCCAACTTTAAACTATGTACAAACAAATTATTTAGACCTATCATATTTTGTTCCTGAACACATACTAACTGAAGAGAAGTTGGCGCTAAGTGTTTGCTTACTTATACCTGCACTTTGAACGAGAAATGAAAACTTGTGGGGACGAAAATCAGTGTTTGCGCACAACTTTGGCGTCCTCGCTAGATTTGTGTTTATTTACTTTAGTCTCAGGATAGTCGCATATTCACGTATTCCTTAATTATCATCATTTTGCAAGCCTTGTATCAAATATTTAGGCACCTTTCCGTCTAATAAGATGCAAATAGATCTAAAAATATATTTCTACTGGGTGTGACTGCCATCTGACCTTGACATGCCAATTACTTACTTGGAAATACCCATATTCATCTTATTACGGTTAATGTAACAAGAATCTTCACTATCAAAAAATTATGGAACTTGGCCCCTGTCTATCTTTTCATGTAGTTTCAAATTGCGAGAGGTTACGTCAAAATTTCGCAGTGTTTTGTTTAATTCAGTAGTCGCTTCACGTCGTCATCCTACAACGTGTCCTGAGAGGGAGTCAGAAACTGCTCCACATTTGTCACTTTGCAAACGTAAATTAACATTTGAAATTTTTAAGTGTTATTACTTGCATGTGGATCCTGTAGTCAGCTGCAAGAGCACGAACTTACATAATAATTATACCTACAGTGTAAAGGAATGTCAGTTTGTTCAGGAACATTTGCAAGCGTTAGCTCTGTAGCTTCGAAATTTATGGACCTTATCTTAGAAGAAAGTTATTCTTATTTTATCCTTTATCTCGGCAACATACTTTTATGCTTGTGTTATATTAGGTTGTAGTTATAAGATTGGTGTTACAATAACATTCCACTACTTACTTCCATGTCATGCTAGATGAAAATATCTTTGTTAGAAAACAACATTGTTTTTGGCTTTGTGATTTAGACGGAAATGTTGGAGGTTAGAGATAATTATGTTTTTTTTACGCTACAGAGCCCTCTGGAAGTTACCCCAGTCATTAAATAATAATATGGAGGTGTCTACTTAGTAGATGCGGCCAAATTATTATTTATTTAAATAATAATATTTAATAAAATTTTAATTATTATTTCTTATTTGTCTTCAGAATAAAATGGTGCTAAATAAATTTCGAAGATCCACGATATAATGTGGTAATTCAGAGTCTAGAAAGTCAATATCGATTCCAACTTTACTAACATTAAACGGGATCGTCCTTTAAAATGATAAGTTCGTGTTTGACTTGAAAACATTTTCGACATAATGAGTGTAACTATCGTTCAACTCGGAGGCATATTAGAGCTCACTTTACTTAAGATGAAGCCGAGCGAAGTTCAATATTTTCTCAGAAACAATAGCGATTAAAAAGGCGTTCATGGTAAATTTATCATCGGCTTTTACTCAACTTTGTTGTTGTCGGCTGCATACTTCCACAACCCAGTTTCTGAGTAACGCGATACCCCTAGCAAGACTGGTTGTCAGACATTCACACTAGACCTATAAGGGCTCCATCGTAAATACTTATCATATTTTCTTTAATAAATCTATCTTAAGGTGAAAGCGTCAGGGTAGCCCGCGAAATACAAATTTTCTTAGGTTTTTTGCAATTTGCAGGTCAGGTATCAGTTTGAAGGTTATCAGGTTGTATGTTGATTTAAATATAATTCGCAACTCATACAAACCATCAATACAACCCTACGTTCATATAACCAAGTCATGACATTTAAGGCCAATTCTAACTTAAGGAGTTGTATTGCTGATTCTAATGATTATAATTCTGTAAAGTCATATTTGTAACGGTCGCGAACCATATTTTAATCACCATACAACCTGACACCGGCCTGCAAATTGCAAAAAAAAACGTAAGTAAATTTGAATCTCGCGGGCTACTTTAGCTTAAACAAGAATGTTGAAATGTAAGGATAGTAAAACGCTCCACACGCCTCCGTCTACGTCTATCTCAGCATTCCCTGTGCATCGGCACGAATGCTGCATAGCTAAATTCCTCGAGAGAAATTCCTCGAAATAAAAGTCACAATTTGTCACAGACGATATTAAATGTAGTTTCATTGTTTTATCTCATACATTTGAGTTATCTCTACAAAGTTTGCTCGAAGTAGATAATTTAGTGAACGAAAACTGTTGGAACAACGCTTCTTCGTTTTAAACGGTGGCTTATTAACTCCAATTGCTTATTTGAAACAGGCATTGAAGAATGAAACCACCAGTCTTACTGCTGAAATTGAAGGATTACACATTTTCTAAATGAAAACAGTATTGGTTACAGTAACAACACAGCAATAAAAGGGTTTCAGTTGAGATATTTTCATCACAAAAGTGGTAAGAAGGAACATTGCAAATTTTTTTTAAACTTAAGTTAAAAAAAAAAAACTCGCTATAAATTTCTTTAGTTTGATTGACAGACTCTTAAGAGTCTGTCAATCAAACTAAAGAAATTTATTAGAAATAGCTACTTACCTTCAAGCAAAATAAAAAAGTAAAAATAAGTATCCTTTTTGATACCTCAATATCCGTTCTCAGTTCCAATATTTTAGTGAAAATATGTAGAAAGCTATTTTTTTTTGGTTTCAAAAGCAAGTACCTAACTTGTCAAGAGGTAGAACGTGCTAAACGTTAACTAATTATTCAATTTTCTGAACAGATATGACGTACTTATAATAAATTTGTTACAAGATTGTTTCTCCCAGTGATTTATCTAGCTTTTTCCTCTTCTCTTCTGAGTATTTTAGTTTAATAGCTTGGTATTCTCGTGGGACGATGCCTTTACCCCAGGCTAGGCGTTTAACTTGTGGACTTATCTGAGGTTACGTTACGCCACTGATTATAACTTCAGGGGATTTTATTTTATAATTAATTATTCATACATAAACTCACGCCTGCTTGCCATCGGGGTAGGCAGAAATTACAGCACGCACCTACTACGACCCATACATACTCTTGCTTCGTTTACGTTCATATATCTAGTAATACATTCACACCAGTTGCGAGTACTGCCTCTTACCTTTCCGAAAAACATCACCAATAAGGTCACTGTTATGTCATTCTAGGGTCGGTAAGTTTGTAATTAAACTTATTTTTTTTTTCCTAGACTTATCTTTATATATATAAAAATTACGTGTCACGTTGTTTGTCCGCGATGGTTTCCTAAACTACTGAACCGATTTTAAATTTGATTTGCACACCGTGTGCAATTTGATCCAACTTGAAAGATAGGATAGCTTACATCTCAATTTATAGTAGCAATATTATTTTATTAAAAATTATTTGTCTATTAATTGACAGTCACAATTATCTGGTAGCTCCAAACGATTCTAACAGACAGCGATATCTGTTGATTGGATTGAGTAAGTATTCAATAGATGGCGCTATGTTAAAAATACAAACGTTTCATATAAGTTACAATTTATTAAAGAGAAAAGGTATGATTGTTTGTTTGTATTGAATAGGCTCCAATACTACTGAACCGATTCAAAAAAATCTTTCACTGTTGGGAAGCTACACTATCTCCGGGTGGCATAGGCTATATTATATTATATTATGCTTTGCTACCCGGGCGAAGCCGGGGCGGGTCGCTAGTTTTTTATATAATCCAATTCAATATATGAATGAAACAAAAAAGGAAAGGTATTGAAGTACAATAACAGGTACATTTTATTTAAACATACTGTGTGTAACAAAAGTAAATAATTCTTTCTATTTCGAGATCAAACATTGCCATGATACAGAATTGAAGTGTACTTATAGAGGACAGGTTTAACCAAACCAATTGTGTAATTCTGTGCAATATCATTTCCCTGACTTTACGAGCTGAAGTGAGGCCCAATAACCCTTTATTGGGCCTCTCTTCAGTTCGTAAAGTGTATAAATTTCCTCGGTGAGCCGATTGCCGCTAAATTACATTTTGTGGATTGCCATGCATTTATTATTAAAACCGGATGCTTTTTGAAATACAAATTCCGCAATAGGATTATTTTTATATCCACAATAATGTAGAATGCTCTAAGCTTCGAAGATATGATGAATGTCCATTGACTACTGCGTTGAGGTCGTTTTATTTCGTCGTAAAAAAAGAATTGGCACAACATGATACAATAAAATTTTATCTTAAGTTTTACGTCGTATGTATGTTAAGGGTTAAGTGGTATATCGGGATTGTAATCAAGTTTTTAATCAAACCGACAATTTGCCAAGTTTAAATCTGAATCCAAAAATAAGTAAACGTAAAAATATTGAAGTAAATAGAGCGGGTGAGCGATTGATTGAAACGGCGACAACGGACGCTCGGCCCCAATAACACGGGAATCAAAAGCGTATCACAGACTACTGGGGATTACGTACAACCGGCGCCGATAAAATACCGTACCCACAGGATATATTATATAAAACATGGGCTTGTATTTTACAGAACTGTTCCTTGACACTGTGCCTCAGGAAATCTTTATTTAGCTTACCTCGTAAATTGGCAACAATTTAAAGAACTACGACTAAGCATGAAGTATTTTGTAGTCGCGTTGCCGTTTTACCGCAGTCACTGTAATGCAATTCTTTTCAAGGAAATATGTAGTCCAGCTTTGCAAGTTTATTTTCTGAATTTAAAATAATAAAACGTGAAGCGGTTTCCTCCTAACTATATTTATTTATTTAGTGGCAATGCTGCCAGTCTTCTGCGCACATTTCCGGATGACAGCGATGTAGACGAGTACTTACTCTGATGCTCAAGTTAGTGTCCATTTGTTTGTTTTTGTATAGTTAGTTATAGTTGGATATTTAATTTAGTACCTAGTGTATACTTAGTTGTGTAATAATTGTTTCAAGTTACCTATTTAATGCTAATAAAAAAAAAAAACATCAAAAAATATTTGGTCCAGGGACCGCAACTCATATTGAATTTTCTCAACTTTTGCTGAACATAATACTCTATTGATATTATAAACTTAAACATAAGCATTTAGGTTATGATTGTGTACATATTCATGTATACACTAAATAATCAAAGATAAACATTATCGCGGTTACAACAAATTACGTATAGAGAAACTTCACCGTCTCAAGTGAAATCAGAAAATATTTATACAAGCTAGCTATTTTAGGCTTAAATGCAAAACCACTTATTCAGAGTTCTCTCAAGGCTCCCGCAGACGACGCGACGCGACTCTTGTAGCACAATTTCCATGAAGATTCTTCTACTAGAGTCGCGTCGCGCCTGTTTGCGGGAACCTTTATGCAAAGATCTTTCTGATTGTCAAAGACATTATCAAAGCTCAACAATATATTACAGCTGTCGAGGAAGCAAGGAATTCCAATTAAGCAACTCAAACAATATATTTTATAATAAGTTTACAAAATCATGTTTGTAAAATTAATGGCTTGCGGTTTCTTGTTATATTTGCTTAATTTGCTAATCGTTGTATGGATTTTAGTAGGATATCAGTAGGTAGATAAGCATGATTATCATAGATTTTGAAAAGATCCTATAGATAGGTACATAGCATACCAAAATTCGTTTTATTTCGTGAACAAAACGAACTTGCCGGTGATAATAACATGTTATGTGCGGTCATTGAAATTAATTGTTAAGCAACTTTGACACCCTACGACAATTTTCCGTGTTATAGCCATTTCATACAACTGTCAAAGTTATGATTTGAATATATGGATAATTTAAGTTGGTAGTCATTGCTTAAGAATTATATTCCTGAAGGTCCAGTCCCGAGATTTTTTATTTTTATCTCGCTATAGTGCTAACTAAAGTTAATTCTTGATCACCTTATAAACTTCATAATTAAAACAAATGACGCTAAATTATAACAAGCACTAATTGTATTAAAAACGTTGTGGAACAGTTAGCGCCACGAATAAATTAATGGAGGAGAGGAAAGTTAGACAGCTAGCGGAGCCAAGACAGGACAGTATATTAATATTTTAGAAATAATTCTTATGCAGGGTTATTCCATACCAGGGTCAATTACAATATCCTGCCAGGTCAATCTGCCCAGCCTTTTCCCAACTATGTTAGGGTTGGCTTCAAGTCTAACCGGATGCAACTGATTACCAGTAGTTAACCAGTTACTGGGACTTTTGGGCTTCTGACTACCCGTAACGACTGTCAAAAGATCTACGAATGACAACCGGGACCAATGGCTTAACGTGTTATCCGAGGCACGGGGGACTCGATATGTAATGGATGGTCACCCATCCACGGACCGACCGCGGCAAGCGTAACTTAACCTTCAATCGCACCGTGCGGCTGTTATCATTTAGCCACGAGCCCTGCCAGGTATCTTACTAATATAGCCAAAACAAGAAGCCACGGTAATCCAGCTACTAAAGGACCATGAATAGCCAGGCCAGCCAGCAAAATAGGCCATCACGGTGTTAACCAACCTTTTCAGAACTGAATGCGCGCGAGATAAAAGACGGCTCAGCAGCTGAAAAGAGTTTCTTCAACTCGCAACCAATAGGGTCACATCCTTTTGAGGTCAGTCAATGACGTTCGTGTGATATATTAGTTGCTAAGCAGTTCTAGACTTTCAGGGAACGTATTAAAGCTTTAAACTCTGTAAATATGATCTTCTAGAAACAGCATATTATAAATAAGTTAGTTGTATATTATAGATCCTTAACAAAAGCTCAATCTACGCGTACTATTAGGTACCTACCCAGTATTAAGTAAATAAGTATAGCAAAAGTGATTGCTGAAAAACGTGTATTTTTAGGTAGTTATGAAAAATGCTAGGGTTCCTCTCTAAATCGACGGATTATACTGCCTGAAGAGCGACAGATCTAAGCTATTCAATATCTTTCAAATCAATGCCGGATGCTCATAGTCTGTTCAATCAATTAAATCTCTAAAACGGTTTGTTGACATTTCCAGTGGCTTTTACCCTGGACAAAAGCTAATCATGCCTTTGGCAGACAACTTAGCAATGCCGCCATTCTCTTGGGTACATTATCAGTTGACAGCGATGCGGAGGAATATTTCAACGCCATATTTTAGTTTGTTAATAGTTTAAATAAGTTAGGATATTATGTTGTTATTTTGTTCATTAATTTGGTATAAGTTGATATTTATGTACATTCATTTCAAATCTGAATAAAGAAATCAATTGATTTTTTAACTACTTTCTCGTTTATAGTCAAACCAACTACATTATAACAACATAGTCAATCCAATTTAATTCAGTTCATTTGATGTATTGTTGTCAAACTGCCATTTCAGTAGAGATAACCGTTCCTATTCCACAGCTTCTAATTCCACAGTTCCAAGGAGTGCAAAACTTTAGATACGTAACAGCTAAAATTATATTACCCTAAGTTGTTAATTTACCAACAATTAATATGAAAACTTTTGTTTACCTAAACCTTGCTCGTGCTTGTATTTACATGCAATCATTTTTAATTTAAACGTGACTTTGAACCGACTATCCACACGTATGAAAACTTGTTTATTTTACATTAATTTGTTTGCAGTTTTTATAGTCTTTTCCAGCTAGCTGGTTCTACAAAGTCTCGTTAAAGCCTTCGGCACTTGTTATTGACGCTCTTAATTTCCGGAATAACGTCTTGACTGAACAACCATTTAGAAAGATACTCGTATGTAAACAATACCTGTCATTATGTGAGCCTGAATAATACATTATTCTCCGCCCAAAGGGTGTTTGGTGGAACTAAAATATGTGGCTAGCGACTTACGCAGGACTCGGCTTGTTAATAAGTAACACGCTCTATATTACATTATGGCGTCATAAACGTTTTCATAAATACCTTATAGAGGGAAAGTGCGGCAAAATAGTTGAGTGATAACGTGAGCTGTAATTATGAGGCTGGGGAAGATGCTTTAGTATCCACACTGAGAATTAAGGCTAGTACACACTGGCATGATGCGACGCCCGACACAAAGGCACCGCGTGTCGCACGACGAGCGACGCCTTTGAGTAGCGCTGTCGCGTCGCGCCTGTCTGTGAGAGCCTTTACGACGACCGATCGTTGTTGCTGACGAGATCTTGTGCACGTTTCCTCCGGCTAAAGTTACAAACAGTGGGTTCAATAATGATTAAAATCACTTGAGAAATTACAATTAATCAAGGTGAAAACTTCTTTTCTTGGATTATCACGATTACACATTGCTTTAGAAGTAAAAATTGCTTTAGAATGCACTTCAATTAATATTGCTCGAAAATCTAAAAATAAATATTTCTAATCAAGCAAATAGTTGCCTTTAACCCCGGTTTACTCTAGAGTTACACGGTGGAATTTTCACTAATTACATTTAAATAAACTTCTTATTCTTTTCTTCTTCCTTTCTTTTCTTTTCTTTTTTCGTCTTCTTTATTTCTTTTTATTTGTGTGTTTTTCTCTTCGTCATGTTAACCGCAAATAAACGTATTTTCTTCCTTTTTTCTTTATTACTAACTTATTATTACTTTTCAAACGCTTAAATTATGCTTTAAGTGACACCAGCTTACCTAGCTTAACTAGCATAGCACACAATATTGTTTTATTCTTTTATGGCACTAAGGGGTCGCTTATGCCCTTCAATTTGGATGAAGCAACCAAAATATACCAAATAAATATAAAAGTTAATATTCAATGTTAACCTTACATTGCCGCAACTCTTAATCAAACAGATTTTGGTGAAACTGCCATTAGTCACATAATCTTTTTGTTACTTTGGAGAAAATTGAATTCAATATTAAAACCCATACCAAATTGTTAAGCAGCTCATAATATTGAATTAAGAAACGACCTTCACTGTTCAAATTCATTGGAATTGCAGCGTAAATTTCAACTACGACACAGTTGTAAATGTTTTAATTTTTTTTAACATTTTCGAGGCAAAATTGATGACGAAAATTCACTGAGCTCTCACTAATCAACGGCTAACGATCTTACCCGGTAACAAATGATTGTCTTCGGTAAAGACGAATTGTGCAGTCTTTCTGCGCACAGACAGTAATTTACATAAATGTACAAAACGCAGATGAGCACTCAGGAGTTTCTTGATGAGCAATGCGATTCGAAATTCGAAATAAACTTTAGTTATCCCCATCCACCTGCTCGGCTCCTAATTAACACAAATGACTCGAGGTCCAAAAGAACGCGCGCAATTATTTATTGATTAAAAACTTCGTCGTCGCTCCACTGTAACTGATCTATATTTATGTGACAAGTATAATGAATAAGCATCGTCGAATACAGTCTCAGAATATTATCGAGATATTTCACGCAGCTTGATATTTATATTTTATAATGTTCAGTATTACGTGCGGAGGTACGGCCGGATATTGAATCTTTTTGATTATGACTACCTGGACATTTCAATCGATATTGCTTGTGATCGCTCGCTAAACCTGCATAGGAAAATAACTTAAGAACTTCAGATACTTGGTAAATACTATAATGAGGTTCAGATTATTAGCTGAACGTTATTTTTGTTGCCATTATCCCTGAATGCGCTGTTACCGTCGAGGGTTACGAAACGCTCTGAGGTTATTTATCAATGGAATGAATGTATTAAATTGAATGAGCGGCTTGATCGCCGGTTGGCATGATATTATAACGATATAGATGGGAGAATTAATGGCCGTTCTTGTTTATGTTATCACGCACGCAAACCTTTCTGTGAGTCACACCTCTATGTAACAATTACCAACGGGCTCATATTGACAGGTGGAAAAACAATTAATAACGCACATTGGGAACCTAGGCTGGGAACGGTCTGTCGTATTTTTTTGCCAAAAAACGTTTTGATTTAGCCAAAAGGTTTAGCGAGTGAATTATCGTTGAGTCATTGTGTTGGTAAAGGAATTTGACTAAATGATGATAAATTATGCATATTTATTTCTTTAAATTGGTTTAAAAAAAAGCGCTTTTACAGGTCAAAAATAACTTATGTTTTAAAACTATAATATGAGTTCGGTGTTTCCCTACTACAAGAACTACTCTGAGAAGTAAGACCGAAAAACAAACGCAGAGGTCATAGTCTCTTTTAAAGTCCAGACGTAATCATGATCAGGCCATATGAGGATCATGCAGATTAACGTCTAAGATGGTCTTTTGAGGAAAGAACCATACAGATTTGAGAGGACCTGTCCAGTCAGTGCACGCATTTGTCAGTAATCGTGTAGCTCAACTCAAAACTTAAGGAGCTCGACCAGTTGACGAAAAATACCAAAGAAAATATATTTATCATTAAAACTAAATGAGAGAAATAACACCTCACATTCACAACAATTAAAATAATAACCCCACCGCCGTATCTCTACGTTGACGTCGTGGTGGAGCTTGCGCGCTCTTATAAACTCTAGGTCTGTGCCGGTAGGGTTAACTTTGCCGAAACAGGTCTAGGGTTCTGATTCTAGACCTGACCTGGCTCCTGAGCCAGATCAAGAGAGATACATGAACCCACAGAGAATCATGTAGTGAGCTGTTGGGCAGTAGCGACCCTACGGATCCTATCTCCCGGGTGAAGTCTTGTTCCTCACCTCTTTCTTGCCTTTATTGGCCGCCTTGAGTGGAGATTCACAAGAGCAAACGTCCTGAGATGAAGGAAGTATTCCAGTAAGTTGCTGGCACGGATGTTGTCCGTACTTCCGGGATTGTCCTGATAGCCGGGGAATACCTCAGCACGCCTCAAGCACTTCAGGACAGCTTACCTCCTTATCGTTACGTCACTATGTGCTAGCAACACTTTCCGAGGGGCCATTATTGGGTGTGCAAGTCACCTCCTGCCATTTTATCCGGGAATGTTATATTATCATTGATCAGGCAGGGGTCACAGTCCTTCCATAGTTCTTGCTAACTAGTCCACTTTAGTAACCCACACCCATAGATCAATATCTTTTTTTCCACATCCTGCAATAGTCCAACACCAACCGGGGGTTGTCCTTGGGTGCACGTGACACAGTGCATACAGCAAAATCGCCGGTTAGTGCCTCATTTCCTGTTCTCATAGAGTCTTACGGGCCTCTGCGAGTTGGCTACGGCCCCTCGTACGCCTTCCAAAGGTCTAGGACCGTTTTTTTTTTTTGTGCGGAATTCATCAAATGACTTTTCCCGCTCTGGGCGGAGCGGAAGGGCGTGTCAGACTCTTACTGACTATAACCCACCCGTGTTCCTTCAGTTGCCTGTGCGCCAGTGCCACGGTAACTCTTTCGAACAATCCGCGACCCCGGTAGGCATCGGCCCTATCGGACCCCGTCAATGGTGTTGACATCTCTTTGAGGCGCGTGGAACACGACGCGCCGTCGACCCGGGCCTAGTCTTTACCGGACGGCGAGCTGCCCTTTGCTCGCCATCCGCAAGCCCACGCCTACGGTGGCCGGGAGTCGACAATCGACTCCCGACGCCCAGGGTCCCTCCTCCTGCGGTGACTAGGGGCGCGAGCGCGCAACGATTGCCTCTCCCTCAAGCGCTCCGCCTCCTCCTACGCGAGCATTACTGCTTCGCAGAAGGAGGTGACGGCTTCCCATTCCCTCTTACTCCGTACCATGGCCTGAACCAGGGTCGGACGCGAGAGGTCGCCGCCGCCGATCGCCGAAATCACGCCTTATATACCCGAAGGGTTACGCAGAGGTGTACCTACCCATCGTACACACACATTTCGCCAGTTATGTTTTAAGTCCCATGTAATAATGGGTGAGCCTATTGCCACCATCGGGCACAAATTCCAGACTACGGCTGCTACTGTGAAATTCCAAATGGAAAAGCCCAATAACACTTTGCTCGACCTGAAAATCGAACCCAGGACCTCATACTTAGCTGTAGCGCTTGCGACCACTAGAATAGAATAGTCTTTATTACTAGACCAACGAGGAATTCAAAATAATAATAATGTAACACTTTACAATGTTCATGTCAGTGCATAATAAGCATTATGAGCCCCATAATAACACACACACATTAACTGTTGATTGACATTCAATGTTATGTAGAAATATCTTTAACCTCAACCCACCAACGTCCTTTAAAAAGTCTTAGCCCTCGGTCTCGAAGGCAGCGAGCGCGACACGGTGGCGGGGGCGGCGCGGCGAGCGGCGCGGCAACACAGAGCTGCGTACGTAAAAAGCCGCTCCGCGTGCGGCTGCCTTCGAGGCCTGTTCCATATAAATCTATGCGTTGAAACGCGCCGCTCCCCGCGGTGCCGCCGCCGCCGCGCCGCTCTCCCTGACTTCGTGTCCGTACCCTTAAGGCTTCTACGTAAACAGACGCGACACGCGGGCCAAATCATACGCGATACAAAGGCACCGCCCGTCTGTCGCCAGACGAGCGGTGCCTTTGAAACGCGAGCGATTCGCGTCGCGAGTCGCGCCTGTTTGAAGGATCCATTAACGTAAAGATAAGAATAACTCAGCATTGAACTTTTCAATACAATCACAACTGACATTCCGACTTATTTTTAAATCCCAACTACTTTACTTCGCTTCTCAAGAACCACTTGAATAGAAATAGTTTTCCGTTTTCAATAAAGAGACAAAGAAGCAACTGGCTTTATCAAAGATCCAAGAGGAAATGAATGTTTCAATTGAAGTCGATGTGAACAAGTCAACAACAGATTAAAAAAAATAAGTCCCTTAAAGACATAGATCTGTACTCAAGAGCTGATCTGAAGATACTTGTACTCTGTTAAAACAAGCTTACAACACTTATTTTGACATAATATGCAATATAGGTTATGTGGAGGTGAGATCGAAAAGTCAATAATGTAATAACATAGCTAATCATAAGCTTAAAATTGCCAGAGTTCCTATTGGTAGTTAAACCACAACTACTTTTTTGCGACCCTTAGGGAGCACCAGGTCATGCAGGATAACAATAAAAAAAATAAAAAACATCTACATTTTAGTTTACCGACTTAAAACCCTACAATTTTTTGGTAGAAGCCAAAAGCCCGTACAGTTAGAATAAGAAGTAACTTCTCTTGATTAAATTACCAAACTGTCTGACATAGTCTATTGCGTTCAAATTGCCAGCTCGCATTCCCAGTGGATGTCATGTACGGGACTCGTATTCACAAGTTATTACTACTAGTTACATATTCAGCTAATGATTGCTTGCCACAATTTTAATAGATACTGTATAACTCCCCAAAGCTGTGCTGCGGCGGCCGCTGCAGTAGCGAAAACCTCAAACTACGAAAATATTCCAATATTATTGGGAGTTATATGTTCGAGCCGTTTGGGGTTGAAACACTAGGGCCATGGGGGTCCGAGTGCCCACTTGGTTTTTCGAGACATCGCCAAGCGGTTGGTCGACTCTTCACGTGACCAGAAGGCTGGCCTATTTTTTGGCCAAAGAATCAGCATCGCCATACAACGTGGCAATGCTGCCAGCCTTTTGAGAACTTTTCCTGTCGACAGCGATGCTGACGAATTTACTACTATTAATATTATTTTAAGTCTGTTAACTTATATATACGAGTATATACTCTCCTTAAGTTGAAACAATATGCTGTGGTAGAAACTTGCTCTTCTTCGAACGGGCCTCCTTTAAATACATGGACATTTTGACTCAGATAAAAACCACAATGGAGTTTGGTCGAATGAAAGCTGAAACGAAATTAAAAATAAAATAATTTAAATCAATTTAGAAAATAATAATTGTCTTGAATTTCTAAAGCTTTGGAAATCTATAGAAAAGATTGAAGTTTACCTGTGGCGTTTTCAAATCGACACGATATTTAGGTACACCATGCAAATTGTCTTTACCAATCCTATAAATGGCTACCATCTGATAGGCTTATAATAGTTTGGTTGACTATCATCTGGAATTTATCACATAAAAACTCATAAGTATCTTTATTTGCGTTACTAAACTATTTCATGTTGCACATTAATTTATTCCAGTGTATTTGTCAAACTTATTACAACGGAACTATATTCTATATCAATTTATCACCAACTATCAGCATGCTTTCTGTTTCATCATTAGAACTGATTCATACCAGTCGTATGGAGTCGGCGATCCGCTTTCGCGAAGTGGTAAGTATCACGCTGCTTTGGCAGTCGATTCTTTTTATTGATGTCTTGTTTTATTTAGTATTATGGTCATGATCATGATATACTATTTTTGAATGTTTACTATGAGCCCTTTAATTTGATACCAATATTGCAGTATTCGAAACAAATTTTTTTTTCTCTTCAAACAATAGAATCTCATAGCCGCCATGTTTGTTTTTTTTTAACTTATCTAATGACACTTGGGCGATCAAGACGTATTTAACGATGTCTTATTTATATAAATCCGTGTAGCAGTTTGAAATATATGAGGTAATAAAGAATATTACATACATACAAGATATGCGCGAAAACCATAACCCTTTCCTTGCAGTCGGGTAAAAAATGAATAACTTTTAACGTAGGAAACTATCTCAAGTTTAACTCCATCCCCTAAAGGAGGCCGCTTTCGGGGATAAAGATAAACTGGTAAGAATACACGGTTTTGTTATTATATTGGTGTTTATTTAAACTTGCTCTGATGGTAAGCTATGTTTAGTATAAGTTGCCGCAAGTTAGAATGTTAACCACTCGATGGACGGGGTCCAATTATTAAATGGTGCTGTTGCAGGCCGGTGCAATTTACTAACCCTCATGATTATCTGAGCTCAGGTTTAAAGTACACAGTACCTACACTAGTTAAATAGTTAACCCGTTTGAGACTCAAACTTTGCGTAGGGGTTATTAATATTGTGTCTGGGCTGGGTATATTTGCATAAACGAGCAACTGGATTTGGATAAGAATGCAGCAGTACAGTTTTACGTAAAACTTACTCTTAAAATTAATTTAATCAGCAGAATGTTGGTGTGGCGAGCGCAATATTAAGTTTATTTTTATAGACATAAGGACGCCCTCGTTAGTACATTTGACTTAATCCCTAAAGCGTTAAGTCGCCTCTTAGGACCCCCACGTGCCGGCGGAATTATCTTAATGTTCACTGGAACCACATCAAAACTATTTGCGTTTGTATTTTGCCTGTATTTATTTTCCTTTGTATGTTTAATTTATGCTCTAAATAAAAACGAGGGAAGTTGTTAGCAAAACAATTCTATGAAAAGGCGTTGGCGGATCTCTAATTGTTTTTGAAAACCCCTCATTATAAAATGAATGCTGAAGAAGTAGTGAATGCCACTGACTTTCTTTGCTTCTTTACGTCATCATAGCGAGGTGAAAGACGTTTGACTTAATAATTTTTATGAAATCTTAAAGATGTCACAAAACTTGAAGAGTTGTTTTTGCTTCCATGTACTGATGAGACTTTTACTATTTGTACATGATACTCTCATGGCTGATTAACAGACACAGAATGTACACTAAGATAAATTGAAGAAAGAAGCATATTATTTGATGTGCTCATGCCTGCTAATTAATGTTGGTTCCTTCTCTGAAGAGAGAGGATAAACCTGTACCAAAAAAGAAAATGTGTAGCTGTACCTAAAAATTCATCATTGTGTTACCTAGGTTCACAATTTGTAAGAAGGAGTGGAAGCCAATTAAGTACGAAATGTCTGACAGTTTCAAGACGTTGGTTTTGATTCTAACTTATTTATGAAAAACAGAAATCAATATTTTTGTTGACGCTACGAAAAGTTTTCTTTTAACAATAACCCATTGGAAGGGTGGTCGGGAGGTGCCTTTTGTACTCAAGCTGCAACTTTGGGTGCTTGTCAGCTTCGGGACAAAAAGCTATTTATTTTATGTTATAAGTAGGTACGTATTTGGTATAAGTTTTGTTTCGCTTTTTGCAAGTTTCAGTCACGGTCTCCATACTCTCTATGTAATGAAAAATTCAAGAAGGTAGATACAAATCTGTTGCTAAATATTTTGCACGACAATGTTTTCATGTTTAGTTCTTTTTTTAATATAGGTACAGGAGACGCAGTCTATTTCAGTCAAAGTAAAAACAGTCCAATAGAAATAGCACATTTAAAAAAACTTGAGTAAAATATGGTTCAGCTTTAGAAAGCCACAGAAGTCTATGGGATAGTGACTTATGTTCCTAGCATATGCTAAGTTTAACTTAAATAAAATCATACTCAAATAATGAGCGATACGTATAACTGAAAACCGTCGGTAACACATACGAATCAAGGCTGAATATGTCATATTTTAGTATTACATACCTGCATTTTTTTTTGTAATAAACCTCCTTCGTTTAAAACATATTCAACCTGTTTTAAGCTTTACTTGTCCGGCAATTAATTTCGTACTATATTTTTTTTTAAATTTAGAACTTCTGCGTTTGACAAACAAAATTTTCTTACAATGGATTTCATTTGCAGAAAAATGCGTAGAACCAAATGGTTAGTTGGTTTTTTGATTAGGGCATTAGAAACCAATATTCCCCTAGTGAAATACAATAATGAAGTAGATTTAACAGTAATCAGTCGATTTATCCAATGAAGTTATTAGTTATTCCGTTGTAAACTGGGTACGTATTCTTTCTTATTCGTTGAAATTATCGAAACCTCTGTCTCTTTGTCTCGATTCTATGTTTTATTTCTTTGTCTTAGGAACGTTCAGTGGACGAATGCTTGTCTTCGAGTGCTTTATAGCAATAAGAATCCTATCTTCAATAAAACGGTATTGACCGTGTTTATCAAGTCGAATTTGGGTCGCAGCCCCTGGGCTAATTGTATAGCCTGTGACTCGTAATAAATAACCTTTTGGCTTGCGACGGGACTACATTACTAAACCTGGTATTCTTCTCTCGACGACACACGACGACGATCGGAGGATGTTCCAGATATTTTTTTTTTGTTATTCTAAAGTCTAACTCTTAATTTAAGCCCGTACCATAACCACGGTTTAACTTAGCGCCGTCTATCAAACAATATATTTCCTAGAAACCTTGTCCTTAGAATACCGAATGCAATCGAACTCTTTAGGACATATAGTGAAAACAAGACTAAAAGGTATTAAGGATCTTGTGCGTCCAAGTTTTTCTCGTGTACTTTTTTTAATAAACATATCGTCTACCCTATCTGCAATTCTTTTTCATTATGATTTGAATTTTGTAAAACTCGATTACCTTTTTTTACTTTTTATATAGGTATTTGTAATTTTGCAGTAATTTAAAAAAAGAATACGTATTTATGTGGTGAATTATTTTTTTTATCTCGCTACAATATCTATCTATCCAACTCAAATGCACGTCGCATCTTCTGAATCCTCGCATTTGGCTGGCTGGATGCCAGGATCGACTTGCCTTGCTTAACGGAACTGGGTTGGCTGCTTGTTAGCTAACCCACGTAACATTTTTCCATCTTTTCTGATACTTATTATGACCATACTGACTTCTAGAATCTATAGAGTTGCATAAGAATTACGTAAGCAGTTAGCCACCTGTATCGGCCAAAAAAGACAAATAAAAGTCCACAGAAAACAAACCCAGAAGGGGTTTTGCTTGTCATTTAATGGCTTAATGCGGACTTTGAGTTGGCTCGGATCATTTTATAAAATATCATGCAGTGAAATAAAACTGGCGAGACTGATAAATGCCTGAATTTTTAGTTGAAAAGTAGAGTGGTTATATCTGACATAAAATTCTACTTAATTTTTTTAAGTATTCGTCAACATTTTAGTATTGAAATAAATGCGGTTGAAAGTGTTTAACTAAACTAAATTTTGCAAAAAAATGGTGTTAAGACTGACAAACGGAATAAAGGTATCCAATAGTAAACGTTCTGATGGAAACTGCTACCTAACCATACTTAACTGACTTTCCATTTCAAAGGGATTTTCCCATATAAGTCGGCTTTTACTCCACTCAGAACTTCTATTGTTTCCGTAACGTTTCCAGTTAGGTAGGTACTGTGATTATAAAACGGTGACTGGTGATTATAAAAGCAGCTATTGAATCGGAACTACTATAGAAAAAGAAATAACTCAAACTATTGTTTTACTTCAACGGAGTATTAATTCTCTTTCTATGGTAATAAAATCAATCTTCCTAGCCTTTTCCCAACCATGTTGAACCGGTCTAACCGGACGCAGCTGATTACCAGAATTTTACATGGAGCGACTGCCTATCTGACCTCCACAACCCAGTTACTGGGTAACATGATACCCCAGACTGGTTGTAAGACTTTTGTACTACCCGATTCTCGATATGTAATGGACGGTCACCCACCGATGAACCGACCGCGGCAAGCGTAGCTTTACTTTCGATCTACCATTTAGCCACGAGCCTATAGTAATAACGACCTAGAAAAGTTTTTAAATTCAAATCTCTTAGGATAGTAAGTAGGTATTTGTGTATAACAAAACTTTAATGTGTATATATTCGGTAACATAAACATAGTCAGGCAGGTATCAGAACGAGGTGAAAATACCTCGTACAGTACAACGGAAATTATATTTTTGTATCACAATACAGAACTCCTATTCAATTTGAGTATGTTTTATTTAATTTCCAACAACATTGAATATTGAATAGAAAATCAGAAATAAGAATTCCTATGTGTATATCGGTAGCGCTTTCATAATAATCTGATTGTTATGTTCTTTGAAATAAAGTGGTCAACGCACACGTATAAGCACGGGATTAGTAGCGCCTCAACTCCAGCCGGGCAGAATTCTTTCTATGAAACTCCATACTGCAACACAGACTATAATCAGTATCATCGCGGCATCGCTTTGGGTCGGTATCGGGTGGTACATTTACCAGCTTCAGCTTTCATAAGCAACGTAAGCACATTAGATTACGTCGCTCATGGCGTGGCGTCTCCTCTTTTACGTCGGGTTGTCACCACATTGAAACAGCCGTAAGCGAGAGGTCAGCCAGTCGCAAGCGCGGCGTCACTGCGTCGATGGTCAGCCGTAAGCAGGGCGACGCCTCAGAGGTGCCGAGCCGATTCGGTTACATGCTTACGTTGGGTTTACAACCATCCAGTGCAGTGACTATTTATATATATGCGATGACCATAGATATCCGAGCGATGACCTTAATACTGAAAATAATATATACGTGCATACTGAGAATCTGAGAAACAAAGCGCAGCTTCGGAGTCTAACATGTAACAAACAGGCAACAAGGTGAACTGTTTGCCACATCCGACGCAATATTGAATTTACAAAGAATATTTTAAGAATATTTTAGTCAAAGAACGAAGCAGTGCTTTGAAAGTCTCGGATTATACTACCTACGTAGATTCAATTCAAAATAAATTTCAATTGCCACTGGAAAGGCCATATGGCAATCGGCTTACCTACGAGATCTGGAGCCATTGTCGCACCCGAAACTGCGCAGTGTCTGCAGACGTTAAAACCACAAAGGACCTGTGAAAGCCTGTCATTCAACATACACCTTTCAGTAAAATGAAACTGCGCAGTGGCTGCAGACGTTAAAACCACAAAGGACCTATGAAAGCCTGTCATTCAACCTACACCTTTCAGTGAAATAAAACTGCGCAGTGGCTGCAGACTTTAAGACCACAAAAGACCTATTAAAGCCTGTCATTCACTGGAAGGTGTACATATATTGATACACCTTTCAGTAAAGCGCATTAAGTTTCACGCGTCCAGGATTATTTAGTCAGTGGGTGTCGATGCGTGGGAGGACCTTGGGCGATTACTTCAACTTCACAATGACAGTACCTACATCACGATCAAAGGTTTCTAACATTTTACTTGGGTAAACAAAATATTAGTTTATCATTAATTTGGAATAATGTTATTTATATTGCTATGTAGTTGTTCATAAATATTTTGTACGCATCTCGGACTTAAATGACAATTATATCGCTTAATAGTTTAACTTTCCTGGAAACGTTGCGTAGTCTCCAAAACATATAAACATTTATTTGCACAAAAAAACTAGGTAGGTAGGGATATAAATTTTGAAAATTATGCTAGGCGAGAAAAGTTAAGATAGATAAAAACACGTTATTTTGTGGAACTATAAAAGAGGGTTGGAAATATGGTGCAAAGATAAATAGGGTCTACTTCAACGACACTGCCTTATCAGGACACTGCGAAAACCACTGAGTGACACCTACAGGCATCATACGCCATTTTATTTGGCACTGAAGTGTATTATGTGTATTTGAAAAAAATAATGCCTATCGGTACACTGCGTGCCGTACGCAGATAACCAGCCGTGTGAACTGCCACCCGTATTTTGAAATTTAATCTAAAATACATAGTCCGACTATTTGGGTTTTACGAGTATTACATTCGCTCTGTCATTTGGTATTTGCATAGCATTGGCTTTATAAATAAATAAAGTTTTCTAAGTAGATAAAACAGTATATGAGCTGAGCACATAGGGATTATTTGAGTATTAAAATATGAATCAACCGCTTATCGCCAGGTTTTCATATTGTGCTTCTTTTTAACGAATCAAATATTTGTTGTTTTAATCTAGCAAAATGTTAACATAGTGAATAGGCGGTTTAAAACACGATTGGTTTAATGTTCTAGATAAAAAATAAATTGTAGGTAATTAATACATTCGACAGATTTTCCTACTTATTAGAAAGCCGCTGATCCCGTACTAGAACTGTTTAATTAACCAAACATATTCTCGTATCCACATTCTAATGAACCACCTAACATTAAATCTCGGAATCCCTTAAGGGTAGAGGACATTTGGCCGTAGGTACATTTGTGAGATAAATTTGTCGACACCCCTCTCAAAGTTGCCGTTTATATGTTAATTCCGAACGTTTTATTGTTTTCCCGGTACCAACGTGGAAATAAAATGAGAAGCGTGCGCGTATTCTTATTTTAGCTTAGAGATAATTTAATGGTCATTATGAGGAATTTTTGCCCAGACTTATAGGCTGATAGAGTATTGCTTTCAATTTTGAAGGTAATTTTTATAATGCAGCAATTTAGGCCCACACCTTTTCTGAGACGATGCTCAAACAACATGAATGGTGCTTCAGGCAGATATCGTACTTCACAAATCTCTACTCCAATATATATAGTAAGTTTTAAAATAAGATTCGTGCTTGTGCTTGACCATCTTACTAGAATATGAATGAGCCTCACAAAAAGAGGAGGTTCTCAACAAATCTAGTTTTAAATCGAGGCACACTTGAGCTTCGATATTTCAAATTGAAATTCTAAAGGGCTACTCAAGTATTGGACTCGTGTCCTCGCGTAGAGTCGTAAACCTTTTAAATGGAGGACTTTCTCTTCACATTTGTAGTGTTACCTACGTGTACGAGTAAAAGAATGACCTACCGTTTTTCTTTTTCTTTTCATATAAGTATTTTTAGCCTTAAAATACATTATGCTAGAGCCACAGTGTAAGGCCTAAAATGTTTAGGCCCTAGCATGACCTAAGAGCGAGACGAAAATTAACGAAAGAACTTGTTAACTCAAATTATGAAATTATTTTGGGTCTGTATTGATACAAATATTAAATATATATATCTTTTTTTATATATGCTGGTAAATTGGGGTGTATTGCAACTAATGGGGTGAAAATATACTTATTTTTTAAATTTCTTCTTTCTTTTTACATTTTCTATATTAAAACCAAATATTGCCATATTAATTTTTATCATAGAGAATGTTAAATGATGTCATCTATTATGTAGTACCTATTCTGTAGCTAAACAGTAAGGAGCCAGTCTAGCTAACGGCACAAGGAAATAAGTAAGCAATTATCTTTGAAAACGTTTTTCCTAAGAAGACCTTTCATAGAGTTATCATGGAAAAGTTTTAAATTAGTTGTTCAGGTGGACTAAACTTGAATGTTAAAGGACCGTTGCTCGGACTTTACCTGCTTGACGTCCGTCTACTTTCTTGGTAAATTAAATATACCACTTGAGTGCAATGCACCACAGAGCACGGAGACGCCTCAGCGGTCGCTGAGAAAGTTGCATTGTCAACACTTTACATACAAACATAGCGTATCTCCCTTTACTCGCAACACAAATGATATATAGGAACTAACGGCTTTGAAGGCGTTCCGAGACAGAGATTTTGGGCTCAACGGACTTTCGGCGCCACTAATTTTAAAAGTATTGTTGTCTCTAGAGGCTGCCAGCACGCCGATTCCATGCTCTATGGGGTACACCAAAGACCGACAAGGTAGATCGACCACCTCGGAAGGCCGTGGAATCGCGGTCGTCGTGGCTACGCTGTAGGAAGGCCTAGTCTAGCAGTAGATGAGTAGAAGACTTTCGGCTGAGCTGATCGGCTATCGTTGAAAACCAGCGCTGGGGCTCTGTCTCGCATAGGGTCGTAGCATTATGCTGAGCGATTGCCGTTTTGCGTGAATGTGACGCATATTTTTCCCCAACTCGTTATTTTTTGTATTTGTGTGTTTTTTCTTTGCGTCATGTTTACCGCAAATAAATGTATTTTCTTTCGTTTTCTTTCTTTCTATAATGACTACTAACGTACAGAGAACAGAATTAAGGTCAGAAATACCCGTAGATAGAGTGTGGTATAGATTTGCTGTCAGCGTATACCTTATGAGACAGCGATAGACTTTGACAGTCACTCGTAAATTGGTACATGATACTACTTAATTTAGTCGGGTAAGACCGTTTTTGTTGGGCGCCAGTTGTTGGCTTAACAACTGGGGTCAGACAAAAAGTTTGCATACGCGAAGGAGATACAGAACATATATTTCTGTCTCGTTTACTCTTACTACTGGATGTAATAAGTGTCTCATTATATTATTATTTAGTGACTTGTGTCTTGTTTGTTGTCTGTACTCTGTCTACGGAAATACATGACCTATGAAAAACCAACAAGGTCATTATCATCCGGTGAACGAATGATTTGCTCGTATGGCTACTAAATTAAGGTCATGTATAACATCCCGACATGATCAAAAAGCTCTAATTATACACAACAACGCTAGCCACATTATTGGAAATTCTTGTTAGAGCGAAAAGGTACTCGGCCTACCTCGGTTGGATAACCGAACACAATTAACGGAGGCTTAAAATAATTATAACATGATCGTCAGTCATGTGATCCTGAATGTTACATAGTTATATACTCGTTCCTCACCGGTGACGGTGTTAGGGATCAGTATACTTTGTTGCCTCTGATTTCCAATGAGAAGTAGTTATCTCGAAATTCTTAAATGGACTTAGAGAAACCCACGTTTTCATCATCTACCTAGCCTTTTCCCAACTGTGTTGGGGTCAGCTTCCAGTCTAACTGGATTCACGTGTTTAATTAGACTTATAGAGGTTTGAGGAACAGGGTGTAAAGTTCACTCATACCTCCATAGAAAAGGGAAGACCGTCCGACCAGACGGTTGTTGTGTCTGGTGGGCAACTGACCGACTATTGATGTCAGGACGTTGTATATATGATAGTTGTGCGGTAAACTTTGCTTGCGCGATGTAGGATTTTGCGTGGCGTCAGTGTGACGCGTAGCTCGCATGTGGCGTTGTAGATGTCGCTGCAGACTTATTTGAAACAGAAGCAAAAACAATCAACCCCTATTTTTCTACACTTTAGGGTAGATTTTCTTTTTCAATTTTAAATGAGACCAACTTCAAAGTATACCATTTCCAATAAAAGAAACAATTATCAAAATCGGACTACGTTGTAAAAAGTTACGCGTGGTCCTCCTTTGGTTGTCGTCCTCCTTTTTCTTGGTCGGTTAAAAAGCAACCATTGTATTTTTTTTTCCTTAATACACTATCACAGTTATTGATACTTTATTCACATTACAATCTAGCATATTCGCTAAGAAGTAATTACAATATAACTTAAACTGCTAAATAACTATAAAATTAAGAAATCATCCAATAACGTCTTTCTTATTCATTTTATATTAAGGGGAAGACACGTAATTCACGTGGTCTTTAGTCAGCACTTGCACTGCAGTTTAACTCCATTCTCACTGAGTGAAACTAACTCAAAAAGGTTTTACCCTTTTTAGTATTCGCACTACTTTAGTGATGTCAAGGCTTGATCGCCTCGCCATTCACGTGATGATGAAGTCTGTATTCATGAGCTTCTGCATATTTTTTTATTACTATGCTTACGATATCCATCTTGAGGTCCCGGTGGACGTCGCTGTTTCTAATGTACCAGGGCGCGTTGACTATATCCATGAGCACATTGTTTTGTAATCGTTGTATGATTTGACGATTGCTTTGGCTGGTGCAGCCCCACAGCTGAATACCATAGGGCCATACAGGCTTTAAAACATATTTATATAATAAATTTCTAGCTCAGGAATATCGCAGGTGTATAGTAGGTACAGGACCGGACCAAGTGCACTCCCATGTGGTACTCCAGATTTTATCTGCCTAAGATCTGATTAAGCGTTTCTTTGTCCATATCAGAAATAACATTACGCAGTTGTTCATTATCTGCTCTTTTTGTGCAGTATTATTTTACAGCAATTGTTCGTTTTCGTTTTTCACCTTAATTTTGGTGGTCTCAGCCCTGTTAGTGGCGAGTTAATAAATAACAATTATAATCAGAATATAGGTCAATTCTTACTATACGTAATTGTGTGTAACATCGCGGCGAGCGCGGTCCGACCGGCGCGGTTTGTTTGCTGCGTCTGCCCTTTGTACTTAAGTAGAACACGCGATCGACGCGACTAATCTCAACGACTAACAAAACACGTATGAATAATTGGTAATGTAGTATCATTTCAAATATCTGAAATGTTCAATTATTCACCCTCGTCAAAGTTCCTAGAGTAAATAATCTAAAAACTCATGTCACTAACTTCTTAATTCGTTTTATTCAGGACTCATTCAATAAACTTTGACTACTATGTAACCGTGTAATAATGCTAAATTAAATCGTTGACCACTAACGAACCGATTTAGCCTTAAATGGCAGTCACTTCCATGAAATCCAATTTTCACATTTCCGTGAATTGTCCTCCTGACACGGTCTATCTGCAAAAGGTGTTCGAAATTCCGAGAACCGGGCTGAATCCTGAATGAAATAAGTATTCGGGATTTCTAGGTAAACCGAAGTCATTCACGATGAAAGTTGGTGTCAACAAACAGTCAGAAACCAAGATATCAATTTAATAATTAAATTGCATTGCGTAGTCTAGTGTCCATAAGCATATGTTGGAAATAAGCCAATCTCAAGTTGTGTTACAACTTTTGGCGCACCCTATGCAACGAAGAGATAATCATATAAGACCAAATTTTATGTATGTAGGTACTTCAAAATCGACATAAAAACGTAAAATTTCTGTGAATGTGAATATTCTGTCTGTTTGATCTCACTGAATAACGGAAAGTACGTATCTTTACTAAATTACGAAATGAGATTAGGGATTTCGTGAAATCATTAATTGATTATCTACAGAGAAAGATATCTACATAATCTCCTCACTACTGTAGCTAGCCTACCCGTAACTAACCTTGTATTGTTCTTTATTAAAAATAAAACTAATCAGTATTTTTGAACTGGAATGTATTCTCTTAGTAATTAAAACAAAAAGTTGTCACTCGATGGTTACATGTTGCAAACCAATACAAATTCGGCAGAAATAATCTTATTAAATTACGGACATGCCTCAGTCACTAAGGTGTCTTAAAATTTTATACCTACAGGAGGAAAATTTTATACTTCACGCTCGAATGCTAGTGAATTTTCCGCCTCAGACCACGTAGAAAACGCCCTTCACTACCCTATCATGGAGTAATGGCACATTTTACGGTTCTGCACTGTAATCAGAAGGAAGAATGATTCTGTATATTATGGCAAAGTGTAAATACACAATGCGGATATTTTCTTGAGGTTCCTTTTCGCTTTTCCCCGTAAGCCATCGATTCCTATAGGTATGTCTATAACATTTTTGTAGTTCCATTTATGTCCGTATTCATCTCATAACGAAGAGTGAAAAGGTTTCAATGCGCCTAGTTAACTTTACCGGTCAACTTTCGGGGTGAGGAGCGACATTCGCGTCAACTACTGGAAAATTCTACACACTTTATTCACGTTCCGCCTTTCCGGGGTTTTATATTTGTTTCGACACCCCGCTGAGGAAAGTTTGAAACAGGGACATATTTTTCTAGTTTACCTGAGTTTGTAGAGGTGAGAGGTGTGCCAGTGACATTGTATTGAACAACATTGTTTTAACACTAGCAGCAACTTTACCACGAAACCAAACGAAAAAAAATTGACAGTTATTTATCCAATGTGAAACTATATAAAATGGTAGATATAAAAATTGTGAAAATATTGTTATTCAAGGAGCACGGTATTGTAATAACATTATACTTAGCGTTTTTAACCGACTTCAAAAAGGAGGAGGTAATCCAGTCGGTTTTTTTTTTAATGTATGTTCGGGCATAACTCCGTTATATATAGACGGATATGCAAAATATTTATTATATTTTAATATACTTTATTTTTTTGTTTGAAAGGGTATACTCTCGAGGTGATCCCATTGTCACCAAGTCAGAATCTGATGAAGGGATCCCATTGAAATCGAGGGAAATCCTCAAATTTTATAGGCACACCTATAGCTATTTGGGTATTTTTTATAGTTACTCGTGCATTTGCTCTCGGAAAGCACCATTCGGTGAAGTAGAACTAATGATGAAGACCAGAGGGGGCCACAGCAACTACTCAATAATAAGTGTTTCACGGGTTGTGATTCGATTATTTTAATATGGTTGCTAAGCAACTTTTGCTCGTCACAATGCATTATTGTGAAATGGAGCTGATGTTGGCTTCACCTTCAGCTCCAGTTCTTTTCCAGGACAACTTCTCACCAATTAACGCATCGGAAAAAGGAATATTTTGTAAAAGGTGAGAGCAGTTGACATTAGGCTATTGTAACTTAGATAAATTAATAACTGAATCACTAGAAAGTGCAAAAATTTTTTTTTACAATTAAAGAACAACTGTCATAAAAAAAAACACTATATAGTGAAAAATAACTTTAATTTCGGAAGTCGGTGGCAAAAAACTAAAATATAGGTCCAAAGACACCGACTTCTGAAATTAAAGTTATTTTTCACTATGTAGTGTTTTTTTTTGAAGTCGGTTGTTTCTTTTTTGTAAAAAAGTTTTTTAGTTTATAAATTACACGAATTTTAACGAAATAGGTACTTAATAAATTTTCTTTTTAAGATAAAAAGGCTTTAAGTTTGATGTACTTTTTATGATGTTTGATAATATATAAAACGTCATGATTATTTCTGTGGTACTTGAGTAGAACATTTTGAGCCATAGGTAATTCTATGTTAAGTGTCTTTATTTAAAGCTAGGTGCAAATGCCATTTCGTTTTCATAACATCGCTATAATAACTACAGCTTTGTGCAGGTGCAATAAATACGTTGCTACCTTATTTTTACAATCGCCACCGTGGTTAAGAGTCAGAGATTAAATATTTCTCGTTCATTTTAACGCTGCATATTAAAATCGCTCGAAAAGTCGAGATAAAACATACAAGATAATATGTGGTCACACCGTAAAAAAATAATTAATGCCGGCGACAAACTTAGCAATTTACCGAGTGGCTCGTAAAGCCTGAAGTTTTGCCCGTCAAGCCACTGAGTGCCACACAACTTTGAACAATTCCAACGAAACCTCGACGCGTCAAATGACGTCAGGGGAGTGACGCCGGCCTAATGGAATATCATACATTAAATGAACATTTCTAGCTACAATACTTCCACGCGCTCCTACTACATTATGATGTTGACGTAGCCGATGTTTCCATTAATTGTGCTGGCTGATTATGTTTTTGGCTTGAAGCTAACAATTTGAAGGTTGTAATTAGTAAAACAAAATTTATGCAATTTTATACATACCGAACAACACCAGTGAACCTAAATGTAGCATATAAAGGGGTTGCCTTTACAGAAACTGAGTCAGTTTTTCTTGGGATATCTTTAAATAACTTTGCTTTTGGAAAAAACATGTAAATGACGTTTGCGGTAGAATTAATAGTTTTGTCTATCCTCTGAGGCACATTAGCTGTGAGATATCTCGAAACGCCGCAATTACTCCATATCACGGCTATATAATAGGTCTTTACCTATGAAATTGCCGTTTTGTATGAAAAAATTTAAACGAATTTTTTTCATGAATTTTTTATTTGTATTAATCGAAGTAATCACCCATGCAATCAATGCATCTTTGCCATCGCAGTGGCAGTTTATTGATGCCCTTCTTAAAGAAATCAGCTGGACGGGAGGCAACAAATTCTTCAAAGGCATTTTGTACTGCCTCTCGGGTATTAAATTTTTTTCCCGCCAAGAAGTTATCCAAATTCTGGAAAAAGTAGTAGTCTGTAGGCGCAAGGTCTGGTGAGTAGGGCGGATGACGGAGAGCTTCCAACCCCAGTTCTTGCAACTTGGAGACCGTCTGCTGTGCAGTATGAGGTCGCGCGTTGTCGTGCAGGAGCAGCGGAGACGAGCGATTGACCAATGCTGGTTGGAGATGCGCCAGCTTCTCCATCATTGTGTTCAGTTCTTCACAGTACACATCTGCAGTAATGCTCACCCCGTTTGGTAAGAAGCTGTGATGAATCACACCGGCGCTAGACCACCAAACAGTGACCATCACTTTTCTAGGGGTAAGTTTTCGTTTAGGGCATTGTTTAGGTGCTGAACCAGGATCCAACCAACTTGCTGAGCGCTTACGGTTATCAAACAGAATCCATTTTTCATCGCAGGTAACAATGCGGTTCAAAATTCCTTCATTTGTGTGTCTGTTGAGCAGTGCAAGGCACGTCTCGACGCGTACTTCGCGCTGGCGATCATTGAGTTCGTGGGGCACCCATTTGTCAAGCTTTTTTACCTTGCCAATTTGACGCAAATGGACCAATATTGTTTTGACGCTAACGTCGAAAGCTGCTGCTAATTCAGCCGTAGATTGTGTATCATCAGCTTCCACAATCGCCTTTAATTCGTCATTGTCGACCAAAGTCTTCGGACGACCGCGAGGTTCATTTTTCAGGTCGAAATTTCCAGAACGGAAGCGAGCAAACCAATAACAGGTGGTGCGTTGGTTTGTAGAGTTAGCTCCGTAAACGTCGTTGATGTTGCGTGCCGCTTGTGCCGCGTTGCTGCCACGACGGTACTCATATTCCATAATTACTCGAATTTTTAACGTATCCATGATGACGAAAAAGATTGAAATGCGATGAAAATGTAACACTAATCAATAAAGAAATGACTACTTTTAGAAAAAAAAATCCATGTTTTTAAAATAAAATTAATTTGAAATTAGAATTCATAGCCAAACAAAAATTATTTTGATTTGAAATGGCCAGTACTGCAGAACGGCAATTTCATAGGTAAAGACCTAATATATCCTCCATTTTGCGGTATGGTATCAATTTTTGGTGTCGCTGTGTGGAAATTGATCATGTATTCGTGATGCAAAAAAAGTGTTTATGTTCTATATTTGGGTTGCACCAAATAGGGTCTTGTCGCCCTTTTTTAGAAAATTTAAAATACTTAGGTACTTTACCGTGCATATATATCTTGGAGTCATGATTATTTGTTTTCAAACATAAGATTATATTTCAGCAAGCTTCAAGCTACTATGCCCCTCGATCTCATAATTACTAACAAGTTATATCAAGTCAAGATGAATCTCACACTTTCTTCATCCAGCTATATGATGTGCATCAAATTGTATGATACAATTGCGTTCCAAAAAACCCTTCCATTTTTTAATATTAAGCGTAGTTTAACAAAAATACTTCTAAATAAATGCTTCTAAAGTGTAATTGAGTTTTTAGATTATAAGTTGTAAATTGTAGTATATAATGTAATTTATGAATTAATTAATTATTTTTCAATAACCAAATTTGATTGAATTGAATATCATTTATTAATCGCATGGTTTATTACAGGTAATAAATCAATTTCTTAAAATAATAACTAAATTTGTAAAATTTGCACGCAGATATTAAAGGCATAATAAGAGATCAATATAATTATGTTAAGAGCAGGTAGTAACCAAAATTGCCTATCTTCAATTTAATTTTTCATGAAATTCATAAGACTTAGGTATAAAATAAAAATAATATGAGTAACTAGATAATATTTTGAAACTTTTTGTGGAACAGAAACGCAATACGTTAAAATTTTCTCGATAAAATAACATCACGAAGTTACCCCTAATTTTCACGTTTTTTCAATTTGTACTTAATATGCTAATGACTAATAGGATAATTTTTTAATGATTATCTGTATCAAGACAAGGCGAAAAAAATTGTGCAGGCATTTTTTGAAATTCCTTTTATTTTTGGTATTATTACGACTACAAGCTTTAAGCACTTACGACGTTTTTAGTTCGTGGAAGAAGTCATCTTCCGTCGCACGTTGCGGGAACTTCAGGCATATTTTTGTTTCACAAATCAGTCGCCGTCGCTCTGTTGAGACGAGAGGACTGCGCTTGAATTTTCTGCTGCTCTGCGATTTAATTTATTTGCGTAAATAATATTTTCGTAATTTATTACATTGTTGAAATGAAACTGTGAAATACAAAACATGAAAAAATCACTAAAACCACTTCCGAAACGATTATTAAAATCGTTAAGAATTGATAAACTAAATAAATACCACGGCTAAACTACAAAATAAAAATATAATAATAATTCAATGTTGATATTTGAAAACTCAAGATGACATACAATTATTTGACAGATTTTTGACTGGTATAGTATAACTAGCGCTATTGTTCTCCACTTCAGTCAATTTTCTTGCGGAGAAAATTTACAACATAGAGTTGGTGCTGGAGATTTTAGATCTTATTACTATTACATAAAGAACCACATTCGTTTACTCCCACTTTCGTTGACAAACTTCGTGTAAGGGTAACCTTAGACGACCCATTTCGAGCGACTTTTGACCAAAACCCTGAATCAAGTTGAAACTCAAAATTTATCATATGGGTAGGTTATTGGTATAATAATATTATTAGAGTTTACAAAATAAATAAATCGGAAAACTAAAATAGGATTTATTGCGGACACAAGTACAAAACGGTGTGCACGGGACATGATAGTTTTCATACGGATAGTGCTCTCGTGACTAGATCCCTTCTTATGGTGGGGATGAGTAAAGATTGTGACGGATCACAATGTTTGGGACTGTCGGCTTGCTTTTCAAAGCTAAAGTTTCAACAGTTACAAAAGAGGAACCTAATAAACTTTCGACTTTCTTTGGCACCCATATAAATAGATTCCAATTATTTTGTCGGTAGAGCCGACTAATGTGCCCTAGTTATTTGTTCCGAAATTGGCCTGTTTTTCACAAATGTTTTCGGCGAGGACTTTTTTCAACTCGCGCTCTGCGCAGGATAGGTTTTCATGACACATGCCATTTGACTTTGCACAATACAGTGCAAAATCCACCATACCAATATAATTTTTTACTTGGTAACACTGTTGCTAATTGAATTTGCACGATCCTGCAATGCAATATCCACGATATACCATTATATTTTTTTATTTGGTTAACACTGGTTTCCACGAAGACGTCGTGACGTCCAACTTGTACAAGGCCCTAAATAAAATTTGGTTACATTGCAATTTGAACTTTGTCACGCCAGCATTGAGTTTCTAGTTCCAAAACATGACTATGATCTAAGATTATGAATTCAAGCTTAGCGTATAGTATAGGCAAAATCAACAGATGTTTTACCTACTGAAGAATTTTATTGAAAATAAAGGGAGTGGACAATGGTCATACTTCGTTTAAATATTTTAATTGAATAACCATTCGAGGTACCTATTTGTGCTGTGAGACCTTGCTTCTTGCCAAAAAATCATGATTCTAGGTCAACGGGATGTATCATATGGATTTTAATTTATTTGCGAATGTTTATTTTCTTATTTTATTGACATTTTTGTTCAATTGATTTCATTTTCTCAAAGTAAAAAAGCGGAAGGTAAGTGTTGCGATTATAATTATACGCTTTTATATTTTTTCGCAATTGTTTTCACCATCATGTAGGTAGTATCATGAGTATGTAGTATTATAGTACTTTGATGGAAGTGCTTTGCTTTTTAGAGTTCGGTACCTCAAAAGAAAAAAATCGAAACCCTTATGGGATCACTTTGTTATCCATCTATCTGACCGCTTATCTCAGGAATGCGTGGGGGTATCAAGTTGAAATTGATATCAAATACTTAGATAAACGGTCCTTTGGAGCTGTAAAAAAAAAACGAGCTTCTATGACGTTGACTTTAGTATCTTGGCATAAATTGCCATTCAGTTCGCATATCTTGACACTCGCAAATAAATTAAAACCCATAAGATACATGTCGTTGACCTAGAATCATGAAATTTGACAAGAAGCAAGGTACAGGAATAGGTACAGGAAAGTATCTGAAATTTTTTCAATTGTAGTTATGTTACAATATTTTGAACAATATTTTTTCAACTAAAACGTTAGGTTTGTCTTTCAATTCGGAATCGAAAATTTATAGGCCGTATCTTGAAGTAACATTTAGTCTTTATTTCATTTAAGTCAGTCTAATCTCCAATCTAACCTCCCACCAGCATCGGTAACAGTTTCACGGACATACAATAATATTTAATAATATACCTAATTGTACACATACGTAAATTGAATAAAACAGTTTCATCTGATTATTTTGCGTATACACACTACACACAAGATTCAAATTCAAATGCCTAAAAATACGCCGCGCGAAAAGTTTCTGCTGGCGGGAAGGGATTGTGTTTTGTTTTGTCGTATTTGATGAGAGGGGTAGGCAAAGAGGCGCGGGTGAAACTTGATTTTTTTCTGTCTTGCTGCGCCCTCTTAAGAACTTTCTGTGCCTAATTAAGCAAATAAATGATTTTGTTTTTTTTTATTCATAGTCGATAGCTTATATCATGACCTTTTCCTTCATGTTGTTTATGGTATTATTAAGCCAAAAATAACGTCATATTTAAACTAAGTTAAACTGCTAATGCCAAGCGCAACGAATGACGCAACACAAATGGGACTTCAGTAATAAATCTATTATGGTTCGTTATAAAAACGCCTCCGCTTAGTTTACATGGTTTTCAACTTTGAAGCGAAGCTGGTTCACACCCTCAGGGAAATACTTTATGGTTTCAGCCAATTGACGGTTATGTTCTCTGTACTAACACAAGTTCGTCTCGACATGGCTTTTAGTACACCCACTATCGGTTTAATTGCGTCCCTTTCAGAGTGCCTATGATGGACTTAACCCATTCAAGAAAACCTTGAAGATAATTCAACGGATCAAAAAATAACAAATTTTGGAAGCTAAAGGACGTATAAAAAGCACGAATGAATAATGAACACCCTTAATAATAACTAGAATGATAAGGGGAATCGTGACGAAATTGAGGCTTCGCTCCGTAATCTTCTTATCGAGCAAAAGTCAGGGGGAGCGGATCGCAGGCTCACACGGCCCCATATCACTCGTCAGCAGAATCACACTACGTAACTCGTGACGTCATGACTTACATCACATCGGCTGAAACTACGGCCTATTATCCTTCTAGTAACGTAACTATATAAGAACTAGTACTTTGCTAATTAAATCTTCTTACGTTATTATGCACAACCTGTGAAATTGTAAAACATTTGGCAAAGTAATCGCTATTGCGAAATTTACCATTGATTTGGTGATCAGCGAATTCGAATAATGTATCTACAATTATTACCTATGATCCGATAAGGTTTATAAACTTGTCTGATTTTACCCATCAAATTTTTATTGAAAACCTGACGTCAAACCTTTTCAATAGATATTCAGCAGTGTCAGTTTATTATATAACTGCCATTCAATGGATAAGGAAAAAAGTTGAAATGTGTTGGCGTTTTCAACCCCATCGCACGGACCGTCTGCGGGATAGGTACCTAACTTTCCTTTGTATACTCGCCTAAAAGTAAAAATGCTTTTTAAAATGCCTACATATTCCCCCTTTTGTGAAACTCTCTGATTGCTGGCTCTGAATAATTGTATTCAACCAAATTAAGCTTTGTTGACAATTGAATTGGAGTGTACTGTACTTTATTTGTTCTGTGACAGGTCGAGCTTAAGGGTAAATACCTAAGTATTATGAATTTGAGGGTTAATTTTTACAAGGTGTTCATTAAAGTCAGTCCAGTTATAAAGGACACAAGAATAACAAAGAGGATAAATAATAGCAAAGTGAGTTAAATCGGAACGGAAAGCGTTTGAGAGTAGCATCGACGAGCGTAAAGTCACGTTCAAAAGCGGACGCGGCACAGAGCGGGACCAGACGGGACCTCGACGATTTGCTTTAACAATGTACCATTCACGTATCGAGGAATTGGAAAAGCTCCGGATCGTCTCACAATTTCTTTTTGATTTAACGTCTGTTCTTAAAAATCGTTATCTGTATCTATTGTACTTATATTATAAACTAAAGTCGTTTTTGTTACTGGCTGTATCACCGCATAATTCTATTAAACTACGAAACAGATTTTGATGCGGTTTTCACCATTATTTAGAGGATTCATTGCGAAAGGTTTATGTGTATAATACATTAACATTAACTTATATATACAATAAAGTAATCTCGATGTTTCGTCAAGTCGTGTAAACACCGGAGCGGGTTGCTAATTTTCAATATTTTCGTTTCATGTAGGAGAATGTCGTAGTAAAGCTCGTAGGACTGACAGTAACAAATAATTGAGTAATAACTATAAGATTAGGTAATTTGCGGGTGCCTCGGTTACCTCGGCTCATAACAGCTCTATTGAATTTTAATTAGCCGTTTATACTACAGAGCATTCCGCTAATTATGCGACATGTTCTTATGTGACGGGATTTTATAGTGATTCTTAATAAACGCGGCAGCCAGACCCAGTGAGTATGAAAATCCTTGATGTGCCACGCGAACAGAATGTAAGTTCGTATTATATTCACCTATGTTCTGAAATCAGAAGCGGCAATGGGCACAAGCACCTTGACTCAATTTTCATCGGAAATCCAAACGTTAAATTGTTCAATTCGATGGAATTATGTATGCACATCGTGGTCAGAGCGGGGTGAGCTTAAGGGCGTACGACGACTGAAAGCTAATGACTTTGCATTTTCCGTCGGCAACGACTGCGTTGCTAATACTTCCATCAAAGGTTTCTGCAGTATTGCCATTAATTAGCTCCATATATTATTTATTGCTAATGAGTATGTTTCATGGTAGTTTCTCAAGCTACAATTGCTACTATGTTGATACTACTCGTCCAACTATTACATCAACGTGTTGGCATCACAAATTTCTTGATGTTGCTCACAATTGAGCAATTTTAGATAACCGTATAAGTACAACTCGTAACAGGAGATTAAAAAGATGGTATCGGATGCAGGCAGGTATAGACGGCAACCTCCAAATGTCTTACTGCAATTACTAGTGGAGAGGTTAATGGAAGCCACCCCAATGGTGTAAAACACTTACAACCACAACCCGAAGGATGTTGAAGGAAATTTTATAATCCATAACTTCGTCCCTTAAAAAAATCGTCTGCTCGATAACATAAATAAAGGTTGATGACAAATGTTATCATATTAGGTATAGGTAAGCAGACTTAGCTGTTTAGAAAATAATTACTGTAGCAGAAACATAATTTTGTCTTTTCATAATGTTTTCTTGAACATATTATCCAATGCCTGAACAACAATTTGTAAGGTATCTTCAATGTTGTATTTTAAGAAAATATCGTATCCAAAAGATTGATATACCATTTAAAAAAATACAATTTCGCTTCATATTATTGTCAAAACAAAGTAATTAACAAAAACTGAAAATATGTCGTTACTTGCTTTGTTGAATGTTTAATGAAATATAAAAATCTGTGAAACGTTGTTCTGTAAATATCCGTATTTGGAACCGCCTAATCAAAGTCACTAGTTGATCACTATTTTTGGAATGATCCTTTATTTATTCTAAAATAAGTCATGATGAATGAAAGCTCCCGCAAACAGGCGCGACGTGATAACGCGACGCGACTCTAGTAGAACAATTTCTATGAAAAATTCATGGAAATGGTTCTACAATCGTCGCGTCGCGGTGTCGCGTCACGCCTGTCTGGGGGAGCCTTAATACTGAATTTATTGAAAAGTTTTAAACTGCTTTCGAAATATGAATTCCATTTGGTAGGCATTAGTGAGCACCACAAAATTATATTGAAGTTTATTTAAGCAGCTTATTAAAATCCAAAAAGCCTTTAGTTTTGCAATATGCAAATAACATTCTGATTAATAATTATAAATGGTACTTACCGTATTGGTACAATTTATGTATACCTTTTGTATTCATTATCAGTTTTGTAAATTGAAATTGGAAAAAATTTGATTAATTGAAATGCGGTTACTATTTCAATTAAGGAAATCGTGATAGCTGAAAAATATTGAATGCAGGTATCATTGTTTTTATTGGATTTGTATACTACCTAATTGGCATTTTTATGCCCTATATTTCTCCCCCCCCCCTTTTTATATACATGTACCTACATATACCCCGCCCCCCTTTACCCCTTTTTATTATTATTATATTATTATTTTAAAACTAACAACAACCAACAACAACATTATTATATTATTATTTTAAGCTAACAAGCTTAGATATTTTATTATAATATTTTCTTACTCGGTATATGAAAGAAAATAAAGGGTACCTTTATTGTTAAGTTTTACTAAATTAAAAGTACCTAATATACAATGCGATTACAAAATTAAGACGCAATGACAAAAAAAACAAAATAGGCTCGAAACTCGAAATGATCAACAAATACTTAACGGCGGCCATCAATCACTCCTGAAGCCACGTAGCTCAGCAGTACAAAGGGAACACAATAAAAAAAGACTAACATTACTTCTTTTCGTGTTACGGGTTAAGGGCCATTTTGTTGCCACACTTAAATAAACAGGGGCGTTGTTACCTTGGACAAATTTAGGGCGATTCAATAAGAAGGTACTGTAAACGTAGTAGATAATTCCATGCTTTTGTTCTTGCTGTCATTTAATTTTGCCAATGTCGCAACGCATTATGCAATTTGTATTGCGTCGCGCCTTTGGTTTTGATCTGCTCAGACATCAAGCAATGGACAACATTGTCAAACTTTTGATGTTTTGAATACGAGGCTTTTAGCTACTTTTTATTAGTGTATGTATTTTGTCTAGTTTTTTAATGAGCGCCTTGTTGGTGCAGATTAAACAATTTTTCTTTGTTTTTTTCATTCTAAACAACGCCCCTTCTGCAAACGTTTTGAAATTACTAAATACTGTATCGTCTGGATTCTTCTGACAGATGCCACGGACACTGTTACAACTGAAAGCAATTATATTTGTCAAGTGTAGCATTAATTACTGAGCAATCCTACACAAACACTGTGCTCGTGTTTCAATAATATCTAGGTTACATACATAGGTATATTTGAAGCAAGCAAACATCAAGGGAGTAATTGTTAGGTTATAACTTAAGTGGGTAGTTAGGTCAGTACTTATCTCTTTTGCCGTAAAAAGAAAAAAGAAAATCTTAATCTTTCATAGTCCTAGCCTTGACCGACTGTTTTTGTGTTAAAGTCGGTCAAAGTTAAAAAGCCTTTTCGGAGGTTGCGTAAGTACAGGGGCGCGAGGGGTCGGAGATAAGCTTTATAAAAGACTAATTCTTGCCCGCGACTGCGTTCGATACTAACTTCAACCCCCATTCGACCCGCTCAGAAAAGTACATTCGGAAAAAGCTTTGTAAAGGCTACAATAGGTACATGGTCAGTAATATATACCTTCTAATTTGTCTGATTTGAACCAAAATCCGTAGCGCGTGTGGTTGCTACAGATTCAAGGTAGGTAAATCGCCAACGACGGCCATAACGTTTGCTATAGAAGCAAATTGAAACGTAACAGTGCGACCGCTTTGTGTACCTGCACGAATCTGGTCATATTCATAAGCAGTCAGTTTTATCTCTCCGTGAATACTAACTTTTAGTACACCTTTTATACAGCACTATAATGCGACCCGCTCCTGCTTTACACGGGTACAATGGCGTTATGATAAAATTTTCTGAATTAAATATTAAAGTACCATTCCATTCAGCCTTTAGGAATAATTGCTGCTAAATGATAGAGAAAACCGCATAAAAATCCATTGTGTAGTTAAGAAGACGGGCACGGAAATTAACTTTGATTTTCTATTCAAGAATAAATCTTCAAATTAAAATGTCAATTTAATTATGTATCGCTGTCTACTGCTGTAACAAATCACGCTCATAAAATAATAATAAAGTTACTATCGAAGCGTCTTTGTTTAGGAACTTGGTATAAACTAGGTTTTCCATTGTCATGGTGCATTTTGTGGCATGGAAAACACTGCTGCATGTGAAACGTATAGTTTATGCAATCATTTCTTATGTCAGTTACGTCTGGCGGAAATTATATAGCTGTTATATGCCAATAGTTGGTACGGTCAGCAATATAAGTTGGAGGTATTCGAAAACAATATCTGAATTTCGAAGCGAATTTTCACAGGGGCTAATACGTTGCTCTATTGTAATGATACATTAACTACAATATTTTTTAAAACTTGAAGTGCATATTTTCTTAAATGTAAAAACATTAAATCATCAATTTTATTCAAAGGAATTTTTCACTGAAAAAGCAATGAAAAATTACTTTTAATGCTGACTATACAACGCGGGAAAACCCTTGTTGCTAATAATACATGAGCTGGTTGCATGTCAATCATGTTTCGTAGGTAATAGCTTCAGTCTTGGGGCAATATTGACACAACACACAATTACTGTCCAGGCATATGGCTGAAATTTATTCAACGTTAGTATCGGCCTTCGCTATTATTCCCGCCCTAAGCGTTTGTATAATTTTCCAATATGTTTCCACTAAAATTCAATAAACTAGAATGGCTAATAATTAACAAATTAACATAACAGTTCTACATACGATACTTCTCGGAAATACCTGCGCTTACCTCCAATTTGCATTGAAATTGAACCGCATATCTTCACAACGCATTTTTGTTCAATATCTCCTGGGTGATGGGTGTACAAAGTATTTAAAAAAAAAAAACACGTGTAGCACTCGGGGACTGCCGCGGTAAAGCTATTGCATAGCATTTTTTATCAACTTATGATGCATGATGATGATGATGATATGAAGCAGATTGCTGCTTACGTATTCGTCCGATTTCGGAGCAGCTCGTCTCGATCCGTGCGAGCTTCGTACAGTCGTACCGTATACACGTTAAGCGAACGCTCGGCCGAGCTACATGGTAGGCGGAGTGGGAGGTGTTAGGTTTTATTTTCGTTACGGAATTTCTTGATTCGGTCGCCGCGCTCAAAGCCCGCGATAAAAGCTATGCAATAGCTTAATTACATGACACAAAAACAATACTGCATAATGACATAACATATGTCAATGATTAAATTCGTCGCTAAACTGTTTATCTACCTAAAACTGTTGAAGTATCGATTTGAATCACTGTCCATAATAAGTTTCATGGTTGATCTATTATGTATTGTTTGTTTTGCAATCCACCCTTTGACCGGTCGTGAGAACAATAGAACAAGGGACGGCAGCAAACTATAGTTGTGAACAGACCTTGCTTATGACATTTCTGTCTTTACCATTCTACTATCTATGCAATTCTGCTATACATTTTAGAATGCAGTTGGTCTGCTTGTTTATTACACTATTTTTACTTTAGTCCCTGGCCCTAACATCAAGCAATAGACAAAATTATCAAACTTTTATAGCTTGAATGCGAGGTTTTTGGCTATTTTGTATGTGTATATTAATTAATGCCATTCATTTGTAATGTGCGTTTTGTTTGTGCAGAATAAACTATTTTTCTTTCTTTCTTTCTGTTATTGTAGTTTAAGTTTCCCAAAGCATTAGTTTTCAAGAGATGCTTCATATTACATCACATAACTTTCTATTACGTTTTGCTGGACAATGTTTGTCGTGAGCTTTTCTTTGTTAAACTTGTTCTTAAAATGTTTACAAAGCTCGGTCACGTTAAAAATAGGATGTCGGCGAGGCGTGGCGGGTCTCTGCCGCTTGCCCCCACAATTGCAATTTAGTGTTGAACGGCACCCGTCACGACTATTGCAAGACTATAAGCCTACCCGACAATATCTCATAAAATTTTATGATAGGTCATGTTAGGGTAATCTTACTTTATTTATTTAGATTTATGGCAATTTTAGAAGTGACCTCTCGCTCGATGCGGCCGCTGGCATCGCTGAAGTCTGTGTCGGCCGACTACCCCTTGTATCTGGTTAAAATTTGTCCCGTTTACCCTGTGTGCGGTAAACTTGGCTTTATCAATCATGCCCTCGAATTAGCACGTGCATCCCGATAGTCTTGAATGAGGCGCTATTAAATTCATGCACTCACCAAAAAGAAGTCCGTTTAATGGAATTACCCGGAAGAGCGCGTAAGTTATGTGTATTGATAAAAGCTACGTTGTTATAACGTACGTGACGCGTATAAACTACGTTTAAGCAAAAATATTCAATGCGTCAAGGTATATTTTGTACCTATACATCTGTTGTTTCTATATTGCATCTTGATAAAATGTGAGTAACACGATGCGTGTAGGAACTGAGGGTGGTATTTAGGGTTGTCGGGTTATCATAATTTTGATCATGGTTTTCGCGCCACCGGAGTTGCGCGAAGCTGTTATCGACTTCTAATTTACGGGATACCTATGCACGTCTTCAGGCACGCGGCCCGAAATTTCGGGAAACGCGAGAGTTCCGCAACAAATCCTGATCATTCATCCCACGCCAAAGTTGTATTGAATTTGTTTTTAAGAGATTTTGCCGGATCATCCGAACATAATGTCTGTTATATTTTTAATTTAAATTTCGTCCCTGTTTATAATACCGACATAAAGGATCGTTCACACCGGTATAATTTGACGTGTTTATGGCATCGGGTAATTAAATCCAGTTCCACTCCCCTTTTAACAGCAGAACTCAGATGAAACAACTGATAAGGTCACGACACGACACAATGCAAGTTTTGGTTAGAACGAGGTCATTATATTTAAGTCCAGTATGAAATATAATAATATATAAATTACGTGACGAGTCACAGATGCTTAGTAAAATGCGCACTGGTTTGCTCAAACCTTCATCTCAGGTGATAAGAGTTAAAGCTTCACCGAAGTCGCTGGTTAAGCAACGTATGGTTTCACCAGTTAGGATCGAAATAGAGGAGAATTGCATAAAGAAGCACCGTGGTTTGGGAATTGTTTCAATACTCTGACGAGAAGGAAGCTCCGCTACACTACAATAACCCTGATTTTCCATACCGACTTATGGTTCAGTTTATTTATTCAGGAGAGTGGTGAAAACAGACTATTACACTATTCATGCGACGCAAATGCTCCTCAGAGAGACACTAGTTTCGAGCTATAAAACTACGATCAATGCATAGTATGAATAGGCCGCAGATATAACGTTCACATTTTCTCTAACACGTGAAGATGCAAAGGTGAATGGAATCATATGTTCCCCTTCCATTTGAAAGAACGTGTCTTTAGAAATGAATATTTGCATGAATGTTCTTTAAACTTTTCCAAACTACTGCAACGGCCATACAGCAGCTAGTTTGTGACATTTACCGTAGGGATCTTCCTCTCTATATCAATATATAAACATGCTTTAATTCTGAATAACAAATACGCGGTTCCTCAACTTTTAATAAGCAAAGTTACTATTTGAAATTTACAACAATTCTCTAGAATTTTACTTACGACTAATTTCCTCTGCCCTTGCTATCTTTCTGGCTTCTGTGCACTTTATTTTGTTCAATTACGAACAGATATAAATCTACCTTTAGTGAGGTTTCGGAGCGGTAGGTATGCAAACAAAAGGAAATGAACCAAAGATAATAATTTTGATACAAATACGTAAATCCCACCTTGGATACCGGAGCTTTTAATGTTTACGAGAATCACGAAAGAGTCTATCTGATTATCCATCGACATAATAATTTTGTTAAAATGTCGTAAGTATTTGGCAACTGCATTTAAAAAAAAAAAAATATTAAATATAAAAAACATTGCAGTTGCCAAATAATGTCGTTTTTTTTAAAATATTTAATATTATTAGTATTAAATATTACTAAAATTGCAGTTGCCAAATAATGTCGTTTTTTTTTTTGAATATTTAATATTGTTAGTATTAAATATCACAAAAATTACAGTTGCCAAATAATTTCGACATTTTCACTAAGAGAAATACGTTCTGTAGATAACCGGCAATAATTAAAATGACGATAGCAAATTTATTGACGCCAATTAAAATTAAGTGAACAAGCGGACAGTTCGGATATTACGGAACTATTAGTTATGATTAATACGTAGTTACAATTAATGTTAAACAGATTTAGTGCTTAGAAAGTTTAGATTGACTAAAGCTTTGGTATCCTAGGAAAGCGGTTCTGTCATATTATAACGGCCGACATGAAAATCTGTAATTTTCACCAATATTTGACATTAAGATATCAAAACAAGCTCTGTATTTGTGTGACCGTTCACCGGAAAGCAAAGTTTAATTAAACATAAAATTTGCAAATAGACAGAAGTTTGCAGAGAAATGCATAATGCAAAAACTCATTGAAATACTTCCTATCCAATATTTTGTTATATTGGAAGCCATTTAGTCTACCCAGTTAAGATTCCTTATGTATTTCCCTCGTGCAAGTGTAAAGGATGAAATATGGAAACGTATATTATTTTCACAGACGCATTTCCAGCACTGCGCGATATTTTCCGCCTTTTTACGGCGTCTACATTCGATTACGAACGTCAATTTAAATTTATGTTTGTATTATAGTCTATGAAATATTATTAGAAGTTCCGTATACAATTTGAGAAAAAACCCTGTTAGGATATAAAAATTGGCATAAGCTGTTGATACTTGTGTGCATTAAAATTTGGGGGAATGAAAGAAAGAAAAATTGGGACACGGTCAACTTTATACTAGATCATATGCCTTTGAACCATTTCTTTTTGCCCTTTGAATATGTTTTTTGGGATCTGGTGAAGGTTTTTGTAGAGCAGACGATCATCAATATCCGACGCGTACCACAACCTTATACCACCCATATAGTTTAATTTCAAAATTCAGTAAACTTTTCATTTAAAATCAATCTCCTTTACAGCGAACATGTGGAAAAGTGTCATGAAAATCCAATAGGATTACAATATTTCCTCTTCGCTTCAGCTCAAAGAAGAGGATATCGGCTGTAATCCGAAATATTGAATGGATAATCCGAACCGCAATACACACCGCAAGCCGCACTGCACGTCCCACGACGAGGTTCCTCACACTACCGGTTTACGTCACACATATCTGCCACCATCCGGGGGTACAATAATATGCAGTGCCAGGTATCTTCTTCCTGTAGCTGGGCAACGCGACCGGCAGAAGCATATAACTTCGGCGCGACATATACGGCAGTCGACGGACTTCCTTTGAACAATAAAATATTTTATACGTGTAATAATAATTAATATTATCCATGTACGACAATATGGGCCAGGTATCTTCTTCCTGTATCGGCCTTGTTATTTGGCCGGCCACGCAGATAGCAAAAACAAAAGCACAGATTTTTACTACTTTTGATTAATAACATAAGTCGTGATGTGGAATTATCGCTTGGAATAAGGCTGGAAACCATATTTATTTATTCACTGCAGCTAATTAGCACTTCCTGAGAGTCCAGTACCTATTACAAAATAATTCCGAAAACACTCAAACATTTCCTTGTATCTATGTAATGAGGCAGTGGCCGATTAAGACAAGGCTTTTCGTGCACTCCGTGCGAACCTTCTCCAAAATATTGTCGGAATCATCACAGTTATTTCATTTATTCACCTCATTATTTCGGAATGAAGGGATCTCTTCATTTAGAAAAGAAAAGAAAAAAGAAAGAAAATACCTTCATTTGCGGTAAACACGACGCAGAGAAAAACACACATACACAAAAAAGAACAAGATGGAAGAAAATATGCGAAATGTAAGGTCAATAAATGAAATAGGAGAACCAACCAGAAGTACCAATGTTAGCGACATAGCCCGAAGAATTGCCAAACCTAAGTGGCGGGGGGCAGGGCACATTGCTCGCTGAACAGTTGGCCGATGGGCCCGAATGGTTCCAGGGGCGACCGCGTACCAGAAGGCATAGCGTTGGAAAGCCTCCCACAAGGCAGACCGATGACCTTGCGAAGGCCGCAGAAATCTACCGGAAGCGAGAAGCACAGGACCGGTCGATATAGCAACGCTTGGGGGCGTACCTCTAACAGTGGACGTCTTTCAGTTGAAATGATAATGATGATGGTCTCATTATTTCACAAATTAAGGTCTGTTAATAAAGCCAAATGTTAGAAATATCATCTACTCCCCTGTGTAGAACTGGCTCGCTTTCCGGTACACTATAGACACGAGAAGACCAGATCTTGCTCGGACCTCCTGCAGAACGAACGTGATTTATCGGCAGACGACGAGAGATAGAAAATTGTAGTTTGCGATTACAAAAGCGTAGCTACGGGTAGTTGGAGAAACTATTTTAATGGATTGACCTATAACAATATTAGAATAATATTTACCAAAGATAAGTCGGTTGATATTGAAATCATAATAATTAAAAGCTCGGAAGAGTCAAGTGATAATATCTACCTGACTACAACCTTAGGTCAAAAGCGTTTTGAAAAACGCAATCAAAATTATGTTTATGCTTATACTATCTACCATCTACTGAAAAGTAATTCTGATAAAAAGGACTTCTGACATCTAGACAGACAGACAGACATTGACAAGCTGACAAGGAACGCCAGTCCAAAAGTTTTGTATTTCCAAATGTTGATAAATAAAAATAAAAAACAGTTTATATTAAGAACAGTATTTCTGGAAAATAACTACATTATTCTGCTTTGTGAACATGTCATATAATGTGAGGTGATGTGATGTGTTTTACATATTTGCATCTTCTGTTTCTGCTTCCAAATAACAAAAACTGACAAATTAAATATCTCATTTGTTACACTTTAAGGGACTCATTGTTACGAAGGGTAAGCGCAAAAAATAAACACCGTAAAATATCGTTTCCATTCTCTACGTTCGGGGAAATGCCCCGAAAATATCTTATGATTTCGGTTGACATTAATATTTCGGCGCCCTAGAACAAACAGGATAAAATATAATACTGTTGTTAGGTTTATCATGATAATATAAGTCATAAGTCATTTATTCATTTGTTTAAGTAAGCTGGGATACAATCCTGTATTACATATAACAATTTAGCAAAACAGTGTGTGCATGGTTCACACACTAGTATTGTCGTGGCAAAGCCAACTAGCTGCGGCTAAGGTACACAAAGTCAACGATCATACATTCCCCACACAGGTTGCCTTCCAGCCGAGGTAGGTACACGAGAATAGTTAATATAGGTAGCTACGATAGCCACAGACATCGAACAGCATCCGTTATCCGTTTATCACGAATTACAACAGCCACAAGACTGCATAATGCGACTCTGAACTGGCAGAATCGCAGCGAGCCCCGGAACTTTGCAAGTACTGACAATTACACAAGTATTTTGTCTGTCGTATTAAAAACTTAATATGTCAGAACTATAGCTTTTCACGGCAACTTTGTTGTCATTATTTGAACATTAATATTTTAATATTGCTGACTTTTATTATGAGCCAGATTTAGGGGCGATTTCACGAAACATAAAAGCAGATTTAATTTGAGATTTGCATGTTACGACTTATTCTTGATTAAAAATAGAAGAATCGTCTCGGTTCGGGCAGGTACTGTCTCGACTTTACATATCAGATGTCGCTCACTGCTGTATTTTACATACGTGAGCATTAGGTATTTATGTAATGTCCTCGGGTTAGAAAAGGTACCAAAATATTTGTACGTCTATGCTTATGACGAGATTCTTAGCAATTTTAAGATATTACCTTTTATTTTGTATAACACTAGATTTAATAATTTTATACGAAACCCAAAATCATAAATACTATTCAATGAAACAAATTAGAGAATCATTGACCTTACCTCTATTTATAGGTACGGTATCGCAAGTCCAAATCGTTTTAGTAATTATCTCTAGGGCGCACTGACCTACACGAAAGCGCCTAAGTCATTAAGGCGAATGCTTTGTTTAGGCTGCTTAGTTTGTTATTTAGTGTAGGGCTCGTGGCTACATAATTACAGCCACACGGGTTGATCGAAGGTCCGTGGATGGGTGACCAGAAATTTAATTCGTACCTCAGGGATTAACGAGATACAAAACTGATTTCAGTTTTATAAGCAAGAGTAACAGGTAGATTAATGCAGTTTATAAAACAAAATGACTGTTAGTCAGTTGTGCTACTACGTGTGAATCAGTTGCAAATAAAAGAGTTTAGAGTGGATTGGGCAAAACAATTCCATCCATTAGTCCAGAGAGTTTCGAACAATACGAATAAGTCAACGAAAAATAAAATTGTGTTCGTGAACATAATTTTATTTTTTGGTGAATTGAATATTAGTTTCCAGCTGCACACGAAACGGTTTCGACCTAGTATTTTTATGATAATCGTTTTTATTTTTTCGTACTTATTTTAAGGATCTATAATTGTTCACGCTTGTCTAGAATTAATTTGAATATTTACAAAAACATTTAATGGAATGGAATGGTATATTGAATATGAATAAATTATCATAACTTAGCAAATCTATCCCTAACCTATGACTGAATGTGCTTCATAGATTTTTTAAATCATTCATTACTCAGGAAAATTAAATAATTATTAGAGCGGTAACCGGATTAGTTGTGCTTGCGACTGCGATCGCGTCTTAAGACTTTAATATTAAAAAAACCGGGACAAGTGCGAGTTGAACTCGCGTGCAGAGGGTTCTGTACGATAAATATGTTACCCACCCAAAATATATTGAATGTAAAGTAGGTTGCCATGACTTACATAACGGTTTCATTGTTAAAAAGTTATCGGATCTAATATACAGCTAAGCCCCTAGCTCTATAAGGCTTAACTGTAGAAACCTTACATCTTGGTCAAAATGTACGGCTTGGCCGTTTCGCGGCCGTCACACAGACACTCCTATGGGCTTATGGTAAGAAATTAAGTCACTGGTCTTTAATGTGGTGTCATGCAATAGTTTAATGGAACGGCCAAGATTTTGACCAAGATGTAAGGTTTGTAGAGTTAGGCTTGGTCGAGTTAGGGGCTTGGCTCTACATTAGATCTGATAACTTTTTAACGGTGAAAGTGTTATATAAGTCTTGGCAACGTACTTTACATGAAATGTTTGTGGAGGGATTTCTTTTCTTTTTGTAGAGTGCTCTATTCCTTTTTATTTTAGCGGTGATATTTAACTGATATTACATAGACATGTTAAAATCGTAACCCTTACTTCTAGCATAGTCGGCTAAAAAGGTATTTCTTGCACGCCAGCAGTTACTTTGGTCATAACCAACGAAAAAGAGTTTCATTTTTGTTGTTTATATTCATGCTAATCTAGCTTTCATAACAAATGGAAGTAGGTATACCGATTATACCTATGAAATACAAAATTACACCTCCCTTTAAGGAACTTAGAGGGTGAAAGATATTTTTTTTTGTTTTTGTTTTTTGTGTGCAAATCCTAGCCTGAATGCCAAATTTCAGCTTTCTAAGATTTCGGGAAATACCCTAGAGATTTTGATGAGCGAGAGAGAGAGAGAGAGAGAGAGAGAGAGTTTGTCACAGACGAAATCGACTTATTTTAGGTATTAATAAAACCTAAAGCTAGACACATAAAACTTATGTGTTTTATAAGCTTGCTAACTAAATTTTACCTTGAGAATTTGAGCTCTCTAACATTATCCAGGCCGAAGCCATGAGGGTATGAAAAGACGACGAAACGCTTCGAGAAAAGGTATAGGTAGTGCTCCTACTTTTTGTTTTTAGCTCGTCTGGTGGTGGTACTACTGTGCCCCAGATAAAATGCCCCAAAAACAAACTTGACATTGTTGTTGTACAACAAGTATATTTAGTGCATACATTCCAACTGCAATTGTAAGTTTGTACGCACAATATTTAAAGATTTACCATGTTATTTTAAGACCCTAGACTTCTTACAGGTTTTCCTATAATCTGTGAGTAAAGAACTAATTTCTGTATTTTTTTAAAATTTTAGGCGCAGTTGTTTCGGACACAAAGGGGGGGGGGGGGATGGTCAATATTCATATATTTTCTTAAATAACTCAAAACTGTTTATTTGAAATTATACAAAAAATATGTTTGAGACCCTCACAATTACCTCTTTCAATTGTCACACGGTACAGTTTGTAAAACTTTTGTTTTTAATTTTCCAGTTTGCCCCCCAAAAGTGACCCCCATATTCAAAATTAATTTATTTACGTTACGCGTCCGTGTTTGGGTCACAAAAATTCACAAGTGTACCAAATTTCAACTTAATTAGTCTAGTAGATTCGGAGCAAATTGGTTGTGACAGACAGACAGACACACGAGTGATCCTATAATGGTTCCATTTTTTCATTAGGGCATACGGAACCCTAAAACGTAATCTATGTCCTTCTAAAGGTACAAGGTACCCGTTTAAACCCATCTGAGACAATAGTACATGCAGTACAGACAGATCGGAATTGCAACATGAGTGTATATAAAGTATGATTAAAATAGGTTTGAAAGCATACTCAAAACAAGCAAAGTTTGCCTCGTTTATAGTTCACTGCACTGCCGTTTTGATTAACATGTTTCCGAGTTATGCTGCAATTTGATTGCTCCGAGAATATACTCCCTGCGAATTAGGCTAAAACAACTTAGTCTAACTTAATCTAGGGCACGGCACCGCTATCCTAAATCCAACTGCATTTGGATTATTAATAAAACTAACCTACGAAGCTGAATGATTAAACTAGGATGTAAAAATCCTAAACTATGGTGTCGCAAGCATCGCCTACGGCGTAGCGCTACGCCGGCTACGAAAAATTATTATCTTCTTCGCTGTAGTGGATTGGTTCTAAGCAAACGACTTCGACAGTCTCCTGGGTACTGCGCAGTGTTGAAGTGTACAACAACCATTATGACCGAGTATACTTAATGCTCCACACTCATTCACCACTCCGCTCAAGTACCTAAATATGTGTAGAGTTTGTACACAGATGACGAGCGCACTATTTGTCGTTACTGGCTATGAATACGCCTGTGTTTTCAATCCAAGCCGCTCATGGCAATTAAAGAAAATATAATTTAAAAAAAAAACATACACGTGTCGCACTCGGAGACTGCCGCGGTAAAGCTATTGCATAGCATTTTTTATCAGCTTATGCAATTATAATTATTTATTTATGATTATGCAGTATTTTTTTTTTATTTGATATTTTTTTTATTTGATATTAATTCAAGTACAGTCGTACCATATATATACACGTTAAGCGAACGCTCGGCCGAGTGCCATGGTAGGCGGAGTGGGGGGTGTTAGGTTTTATTTTCGTTACGGAATTTCTTGATTCGGTCGCCGCGCTCAAAGCCCGCGATAAAAGCTATGCAATAGCTTAAAAATCTCCGTCGAAACTAAAATTACATTCCCCAAAAACAATGACGCTGCTACCACGTTAATAGCTATACTTAATCACAAAGGAATTCCCATAAAAAACTGTAGTCGCGTTTGTGTACCTACGTGTTTTATTTCAAAAGTATTATTTTAATATTCACCCCATTTTTACAAGCAATTGTTGTTTACAACGCACTATTGGAAATTAATAAAAACAATAGCGGCCTGTTGATAATTCCGTTGTGCGTGATTGAAACGTGTTAGTAAGACTTAGTCGAGAGCTGGATTAAGGTGTATCAGTTCTACAAACTGGTAGATAAAAAAGTGTGCATTTTTAGTGCTATTGTTTTACTAAGTACATACAGGGTGACGATTTAGTCACCTGCATCCGTCCAGGGGTGATTATACCCATCATTTTAGACAACTTTCCCTACGAATCTTAACTGATTCGTGAAAACAAAAGCAGATTCCTATACAAAAGTAGACAGATTATATCGATACATGTACGTTTTTTTTTTACTATTTGGGTACGAGTTTCATAGCGAAAGTTGTTTAGAATGTGTAAAATCACACCCTTGACGGATACAGGTGACTAAATCGCCACCTACGGGCATAATACGTTTATTACCTACGAAGGAAAAAAGGTTGCTGGGCTCAAAGGGATTGGATGGATTACGTTAGTTGTGTTGCCCAAATGCAAGATCAAGACAAGACTTAGCGAGTCTTGGTCTTGGTATTGCGATCTCAGTCTTGGTCTTGGTCTTGCAGCAAGAGTCTCACAAGTCTTGCAAATACCTATTAGCCTACTGCTATTTATTAAACACGTTAGTTTCGATTTTAGAACAACTTAACAGAGTAGATACATGTTGAGCTTAAATTGACATAGGCATAGTGATCCTCCAAATTAATTAAATTAACTTGACAATAATTAAAAAAATGACGCAATTTAGTACCTAAGCTTAATTACTAACTTCAGGTAGGTACCTATAATGATTTTCTGTACGTGTTTAGTGGCTATCCTAAACTCTTCACAAACAGCTAGCGGTAGATAGTTAGGTACGGACGACGCACGTACACTGCGACGTGTAGGTAACTAACTCATGACGGTACTACTGGATTCATGCATTTTGCGAATATTACGTTATCACCTCCTATGTTTTTTTTTTGAGAGCTACATTGCTGTGTAGGTTGTTGATGAATAGTATTTTGTAAGTTAAACCACCCATCCAAGGGATTAAACGAACGATACAACGATCAAAATGTAACAGTGTATAATAATCAATACAATATCTTTTAGTGTTATGACGATACGGTTTTGATACTGGAGAACATCTATCAAAATCGGGATTGAAACCAAATACCTACCTACTTAATAACGCCCAAATCTCAGTTTGACTTAACTGCGAGACGCAAGAGTCTCGCAGGCTTAGCCTTGGCTTGCTCAAATCTTGCAGGGTTCAGTCTTGGTCTTAGTCTTGCTACAATAAGTCGGTATTAGTCTTGGTCTTGCGAAAATGCAAGAACAAGACCAAGACTGCAAGACCAAGACCGATTTTGGGCAGCACTACACGTTAGCCGCATGCACAATTATCGCTGGGCAAGAGTCATCGCGCAGTGGGTTCCTGAAGATAGGTCCAGAAAGAGTTGGCGAGATGACTTGAACGCGTACATGAGGGCTGGTTGAAGACCGCGCGGGAGAAAAGTACCTGCAAGTACTTGAGGGAGGCTTTTGCCCAGAAGTGGGACGAAAATGGGAAGCTACAAAAACATATTTTGAAACTAAATGGGACTGGTAAATTCTTTCTTATTACTCTAATGCATGACTCCAACTAGATGGAGCGCTTCGGAGTATATCAGAGCGGCCAGAGGCGTATCCCCTCGTGACGATGCTCGTTCTAACACTCTCGCAGCTTCTCACGAATGACCCAAGGGAAGCGAAGTGAGTGATAAACACGATACATGCAAATGAGAATCATAACCTTCATGCTAATTTGGGCTTAGTCGAGCTCTGTCTATCAGGTGTATACCGTAGATTTCTCCCTTCAGCTCTCATTCGGGATAACAATCACAGAAATAGCAGCGATAATCATATACCTACATATTCACATGAATTATTAACAACGAGAGGTGTGAAGTTCGTAAAATAAATTGAAAACCTACTAATATATGCATAAGGTACGTTTTAACAAAAAACTTCGCCCGCTCCTGGGTAACGTGTTCCTAAATAGGTCTTCTAAAAACTTTTGGTTGTTCATTACAAGTCAGCCAGTGTAAGGCCCGTTTGTTTCCTCAACACACAAAAGAATACGATTTTTACCGCAAGCATTGCTATTTCTGGAATTAGAAAGGATTAAATCGTAACTTTTTTTAAACCTTTTATCTTGTTTCCATTGTTTTATTAAATTAGTACAGTTACTAAAAGCTACATCATTGCACAACTGATAATATTATCAGTAAATAATTTCAACGCCACGATAAGATATGAAAGGTGACCTAACTCGGCTACCTACGCCTTTCATATTGGTAAAAGAATAGACTGACTGATGAGATGCGACATGATCCCGCGGATAAGATCTATTCGCCGCTATTATAGTCTGGGAGCCCGATTGTCAATAACTTTTGTTCTTCAACTACCCTTTTACTGCGAAAACATGTCAGGCACCGCACAGACTGGGGGCGTCGGTCGCTTGCAAAATAAAAGAGACGACATATCTGTTCTCTCCATTACTTATAGTGTATGATGCGGCTCCGAGGACACGGTTAAGTAAGTACATTATTTCCAATACTTCAGTAAGTGCCCGTTGACATACAAACTAGAAAACACCACTGAGCTACACAAGCCTTGCGTTTGTTATTTGTTTCTTTTTGTCTTTTCGTTCTCTGGACCGTTTGGCCGCGTAGAAGACATTAATAAATACTTAAGTATTGTGTTTACGTTTTCAAGTGTGTAATTCTGTTGTTTAACAGCTTTGTTAGACTGTTTTGGAATACAATTTACGCCATTTTGTTTAGATTTTTTTCTCTTCTATTCGAAATCTAGACGGTATTGAAAACGTGGCCTAAGATCAGAAAAAAAACTCAGTAAATACATTATCCACTGTACGGAATCCTATTGATTGATTTGAACGCAACTTACACTTGAACGTCAGAGTGTCACTTGAGCGATCCACATTTCCCAGTGCTGAAAGCAAACTAGGGAACGCTTTTTGTGGAAATATCGCGGGATACGCTGTAAAAGGGGGATGAATGCATGAAGTACGTAGGTCAAAGACGAGGAGCATATATGGGGACATTGTGACATATTGTGGTATTTCGTGTCACAGAAACTACATCTGTAGTCGATTTATATATTTAACATTGAAAGGGGTGCTTGTGTTCAATAATTCTTGTTATAATTTGGTACCTGAACCCAATGATGTTTTATAGGACTAGATCAGCAGTGTACGGCGGCGACGTGTTACCACTTCGTATATGTCCACAGGCATATCTCACTTCAGTTGTCAGCTTGACGTCAAGTGAGCAATTGCTTAGCAATAAAAAATATCAAAATGGTAAAATAAGCTGTTAAAATTTGTATGTCACGGTCTGAAAAAATCAATAAAGCAAGTGGTGTTACATTTCACAAGTAAATTTGCTAAATTTTCTTCAGATTATCCAAAAAAACATTACGAGACGAAATAAATTTATCAAACATTGCTTTTGCCATCAGTGCTACCAGTAAAAACGATTTTGATTTTGCCAGATTGTTGGGAGTTTAGTGAATGACGAATGTATGTTCCTGTAATTCTAATTTATAATATCATTCCATTTCAAACAAAAATAATTTGACACGATCTTTATAGTTTTTTAATATAATATTTACGTTGACGCATTTGTTTCTTTTATTATTTTATGTAGGTACCTAATCCTTGTCAATTTCTATAAATCTTTAATCTATTGGTAATTCCATAATACAACCTTTCATAATAATTGATTCAATAACTACCATAATTAATTCTGGGGAAATTATGTTGATCATTGGCAACCCTGGCCATTTTTGCGATAGCAATGTCTTGTCTCATTCCAACGTAATTAGTTTGACGGTAGAAGAAACGAGACAAACATAGATTATTTTGACATATTGATATATTTATGTATCCGTTTCAAAGCTACGACTTTAAACTCGTAAGTGGTTACGTTTTTTTGAAATTATTAGTAGGACGTTGCTCCTCTAGTATTATATAACCTCATTGCCTGAACCTATGTTTTCAGGTGTGAAATCGCAGTACACTCATTTAACTTATAATTTTCACTATTACCGGTGGAAAGCAAACCTTTAGATACCATTTACTGTTTTACATCCAAATCTGTATTTCATACCATTAATTTCCTCTTTTATTAGAAATCTTTGAATATTTTTTATACTTTGACATTTTTATTGTAAATTGTCATCTGTCAGTTTTCTTTTTTCAAAAGCTTACATGTTAGAGCCAGTTAGTGTAATAAGGTCAGGTTTTCTCTGTAAGCCGGTTTATTGTTTCTGGCTGACAATCAAATATGAAATAATTCAGTCAGGCAGTCTTTTAAAGACTGCCTTTTGCCAGGACTGACAGCCACTTTTATAGTCCCTGTGAGACGTTCTGGAAGTACACAGACTACATAGAGATATGTGGAATTATGTGTTCAACGTTTCAAACATAAATCAAATTATTTGATTACTTTTTGCGTTGGGGGTTAAAACCCCCGACGCAAAAAGAGGGGTGTTGTATGTTTGACCGCTATGTGTGTGTGTTTGTCTGTCTGTGGCACCGTACCTGTCAAACAGGAGAACTGATTTGGATACGGTTTATTTTTATTTGAAAGCAGGTTTTCTAGCGGTGGTTCCTAGACATGTTTTATTAAAATCGGTTCAGCCGTTTCAAGGTCATCGGCTCTTTTTTGTGTCGCGGGTTTTTAATTTTACCTATTATATCAGCCTTTAGTCTGTCTTTAATCAGTCCTGGCTCAGTCTTGAAGCAGTCTTAAAGCAGTATTAAGCATTAAGCAGACTTGAATCAGTCTTTAGTGCAGTATTTAGTACAGTTTTTGATTAGTCTCTGATTTGTATTACCGAAAAGAATAATAAATTCAGTTATTTTCGAAAAATAAATGTTTTATTCCTAGTGAGTCCCCCCAAGTGTTGTGTGTATGACCCGTTCCCTCCGCTCTCAAATAGCGTAGCGTGGGACGCTGCAGTCTGCCACTCCTGGACCGGGAGGTCTCCGACGGCGGGGAGTCCGTCTCACGTGCCGGGACATTTCTCCTGCTGAGCGCGAGGCGCTGCCTCAGACGAGGCGTTGCTGATATTCCACTCACGTGAGTTAACGACGACACGATCTCCTCCACAACGGTCCACGACACGACCTCCTCCACGACGGTCCACGACATGACCACCTCCACGACGACGCTCCACTTGATATGTTCGGCGTGGCTACCCCATCCTCGTCCAACTCCACCGCAACCTGCCGCTATATCTTGCTCCTGATTCCATGCATAAGCCGACTTGAAGCTCCTACATTTTTTTCTATTCTTTGTGGTTTTATATCATTCTTTTTTTTTTGTGACTTACAATTTGCCCTCCGGCCACGGCCTCCGGCTAATCGCAACGTTATAATATACAGGAATACTCGGGAATACTCCTGATGCGATCCAATCTGAGAATCACGCAGTCAGCCCTTTGTGTTCGAGGCTTAGCCTGTCACTACTCCATGATTGACGACACTGCCGAGTACTTACCCACTGACTGGCCTGACCCCTCCGTTACATAATGAATGTAGAAAAACTATATTTCCTTGGACTTGACAAAACTTTGTTACAACACTAAGGGAGGAGTTTTACAGCTACTTTAATCTCCTAAAAGTCAGAGTTGGTTTTAGGGCTTAATTAATTACGAAAAAGAACATTGTTCTGGATGTGTTCCTAAACTGAAAAATCATAGACTAAGATCATGACCAGATAAAGTTTGTAACAACATATATAAATATATCCATATAATGTGGTTAGCTAGATAAAATCGTAATTAACAAAGTCTGGCGTGGGGCCCATTAGCACGTAACAAAAATTTAAAAACAACATTACAAACCAAGTGTTCTTATGTTTCATTATTATGAAGACATGCACGAATATCCAGCGGCGTCATTAAAATTGTATACTCTAGCAAAAATTAATGACGATCTGTTTTAATTTTAAAACGTACCGTGACCTAGAAACTGCGGATGTTGGATTACATATTCCATTATTTAATGTAGGTGCACTATGTTTATAAGTAAAGTAGTTAAATATATGTCGCGCCACTTGTCGATACTGCCAATAATATTTTTTATGACGTAATAGAAGCTCATTTCTGGAAGGCATCTACAAGCGACAGATACCTATGGAGGACCCATTGCCATTCCAAGTAATGTCCGCACTTAACTGGGATGGCGGTTTTATTGTTATTTATTTAATGAAGTTATTAACCTACAGAAATAAGACGCAGTTTAGGCTAATGTCTTACAATCTTGTCTTTTATGATTTCCTGCCTATGTTCAAGCAGAATTTTACTGTGCAATGTTTCGTGTTAGCATCGATTTGAGGCTCCAGTCTAGACACATAAAACTTCCAAATTAATCTATTAAATTATGAATATTTTATCAAAGTTTTTGTTTGAACAGAGAGGACAAATAGTCTGAAACGAAGAATAAATCCATACTAATATTATAAATTCGAAAGTAACTCTGTCTGTATGTTACCTTTTCACGCCTAAACCACTGAACGGATTTCGATAAAATTTGGCAAGGACATAGATGGCATCCTGGGGCAGGACATAGGCTACTTTTTGTCTTGGTACCACGTCCCCGTGAGATAATTTCTGACATCCACGCGGGCGAAGCCGCGAGCAGAAGCTAGTGTTCCGGTAAAGCGATATCTATTTTTTTTTTCGTAATATTGTGGTATTACTATAAAACGGGTATATTTTACGTATTATAGGTTAGTATTATACTCGTACGTTTATTATTCCCCATTGGAACAATTGCCCAACTTATAGAATAGCTAGCCGCATTACCTAATAAAAATAAATTTATTCCATTTACTTATGTATTATAATAAAATAGCAGGTTAAATTCTCATGAAACTGTCGTAAACACGTATATCGATGAAACCGTCGTCCATGCCGTCCAAATGTATTTACGATGCATAGTATGGACCTACCTACTTGTAATATAGTAAAACACAAGCTATAATGAGTTGGAATGGATGTACGTGTTACTTGCGCAAGTATTAGGGCGTACTTGAGCTGAATGAGTCAAGACATAAATGGCATAGTAAGGGCACCGTCAAGTTAGGACGCTTGTAGAGGTTCAAACATTGCAAATGCAGTTACCCGCTTTAGTGCATTTGTCTACTTGGCGCGCAGTCAGGTCATTACGCGAGTAGCATCGATTTTTCAGACGTTAAAAGATGTGGATGCTTTAAAGAGTGCGTCATCTTGCGATCTTACTGTTATTGATGCCAAGTCGTCATTTTTCTTACTACTTTACTTTATACTTAAGAGTAAGGCACCTGCTGCCCAACGAAAGGTCGTGGAAATGCCCTCTGTGGCCCACTATCGGATTAATGTTGCTTGTTTCTCTTCTAGCAATTAAATAAATGGCCTACGCACCTAAGCATATAATTAATGATACTTGGGGTCCTAACCGTGTCATCAATCATAACCTTTTGCGGTGTAAAGTTTTCTTCCAAATATAATTATTAGAACAGGCAAAGCACAAATATAAAACTATTTGGGGTTATAACATTTTATTTCCATGTGAATGGCATTTAACTGGTGCATACCATGTCATGTATATTAGAACTTTAACAAAGGAATAAAACAATAGATCTCCACACGAGTAAATTGCGATTTTTATGTAAAAAATCAGTTCATACAAATTTTTGAAAGCGGTTGTTTAAAAAAAACGCTGTACTCGCGGTGTTTTCACGAGTTTCTATTGAAATGTCTCCCTATATCAACAGTACGAGTCTGGTATGAGAATGTCACGTGTATTGTTGTTATCAATAACCTCTGAAACGCTTGGCGTTGATTGCCCAGCACGAACAGTGCCCGGCTTATTTTTTTGCGTGATCATGCAATGTTATAATTCCGTGATAAAAATGTGTGTACTTGTATACAAACATTTGGTATACATGTGACTTCTGTGGCAATAATTAACAGCAGCAAACTTCATAGTCGTTCATATTGGATAATGTCAACATTTGCATTGCCGTGATACATCGACGTCTGTGCGCTTGCTACACAATCATGATATTTCTGAACCAACATTATGGAATTATGGTAAAGCAAATTACCAATAACTGTATTAATTTAATATTTGCCTAAATCTGGGATTGAAGAGAGAGAAACATTTTAAACCAGGTAAATCCGTAGTTTAATGTAAACATTTGCTTTCGTTCATGGCTGTTGATTTTTACAAGAGTTGTTTTGATTTTGTAGCGTTGAAACACAGAACGAGCTATCTGTTTTTTGATGAACCAACTGATTCACAACTGCGTCTCTGAACTATTCTTTTACATGGACGAGTGATAAAATACCCCTCTTTAACGGTAGAGAATAATATACCGTCAAACAGGGTGAATAGGGATGCAGGGGTGAATCGGGACGAAATTTTAAAAGGGATTTTAACATTGAAATAATATAGTTTGTTGCCAACCCTATTCACCCTGTTTGACGGTACATGTTTGAAACTGCAGACTCAATGTCGAAATGATTTAATGGAACCACTACAATTTTCCTCCAGACTTATGTAACAACATCTTTTAAAATAAATAAAACGCAATGTCCAACGGTCTGATGTTCAACGGCAAGATTTATCCCACAATGTAACTTCCGTTGAAAGACACTTTAAGCGGCTTGCGATATAACTTAGTTTTGGTCGTTTATTTAGAAGGACTTTTGGAAAACCTATCAATTTCTACTCGAAGCCGGGTAGAATTAGTTAATAAATAATGTAACATCTAGGTTTTGACATTCCGAAGGCAAGGAAAACGTATACTGGGAGATAAACATTTTGTTTTCATACGGTGTTTCAAATAAAAATACAGCGTATAGTCACAGAATAAACCCAGAAAACTTCTCTATGACGCGACAGAAAGGGTTACATTATAATTATTATTTTTTAGGTCAACTGTATGGTACATATACGTTTTTTTAATGTAGGAAGTAAATGGTGGTGTCCTCTTGCCAGCCTGTAGAATTGTCATTACTCTTTTTTACATCCTGCTCCCCATCGACATTGCAGCATTTCTTCTTCTTTACCCGTTTTAATATCTCAGACCGTGATATTTACTTATTTTAATGCAGCTATACTTCTGTACGTTATTAAAATATTATAGTATCCTTTTTAAGCACGCTCAGAGCAGTTTTTTTTTTCATTAGAAATATACCTTTTATCAGTTGATAATAGAAGCTAACTTGAATTAGACTGCTAATTTAATTCGATTAGGGACTTAATCAGTTGCTAGCAGAGGGGGTTACTAGTTGAAAAACGTGCTTTCAAATAAAAAAAACCGTAACCAAATCTGTGCACACGTTTAAGAGCTACGGTGCCACAGACAGATAGCGACACACATAGCGGTCAAACTTATAACACTCCTCTTTTTGCGTCGGGGGTTAAACATTGATTGCTACTGATCAATTGCTCGTAAGACTTCAGTTACAGAAATTTCAAAGGAACGTATACTTAATTGAATTATTGTTACATATAAGAGACTTCTACTGAAACGCCACTTGTAATTTTTGAAATATACTTTTATTGTAACTGCAAACTTTGGACGTAATCTAGTTAGTCTTTTTAATTGACTAAATATATACGTGTCATGGATTGTTGTATACTATTATGTTACTTACTAACATAACATTACGAAGTTGGAATGCTCGTAGTGGTTCGCCGGAATCCTTCAAAGCTGTACTGGTTTCGGTTGACTAATTAGAGACAACACGCTTTTGTGCTGCGAATGGGACAAGTTAGACTCAAACTTTGAACTTTCAAACAGATAACCTTTTGTAAATCATTGGCTGAATAGGTTTTGTGTGGTAAACCTGCTTCCATTTCAAGGGTTCCTCATAAAAGGAGCTACCCAGGATTATTAATGAGCAATTACTATCTGTCTATCCGTCTGTCGCAAAGCTCTTGCTCACAAACACTAAACGCATGCAATATTTTAATCAGTACTGCATTGGTTGTAGCATTTAAATTAATACTTGTATCTACTTCTGTATTATTGAAAAAAAAACACGTGTGGCACTCGGGGACTGCCGCGGTAAAGCTATTGCATAGCATTTTTATCAACTTATGCAATTATAATTATTTATTTATTTTTTATTTATGCAGTATTTTTTTTCTTTGATATTAATTCAAGTACAGTCGTACCATATACATACACGTTAAGCGAACGCTCGGCCGAGCTACATGGTAGGCGGAGTGGGGGCTGTTAGGTTTTATTTTCGTTACGGAATTTCTTGATTCGGTCGCCGCGCTCAAAGCCCGCGATAAAAGCTATGCAATAGCTTAAAAACTGTGTTAAAAGTTGTAAGCACAAATTTAAGCCTGATTATATACATATACATTCCTAGTTAGGGTACGGAAACGCGGCACGCAAATATTAGTCGGAATTATTTTAATTACGTCGCGTTGTTTCATTTCAGTGATAAACAGACAGGAAATAAACTGGGATTAAAGGCGTAAAACTTAAACACGAATTACGAGAACGATGTGTAGACACGGATCCATTTAATGATTTAACTTGCACGAGCTAATGTAGCAAGCAGCCGGGTAAACTTGGATGTCTACTACCTTTGTCTCACAAATATGAGTAACCCGCCTTGTGACAAAAATAGCAATGAGATTGCAATTAAACGTGACTACAACCTCCTTCACTGCACCTCAGACCTAAAGGCATTTGAAACAACGTTAATGGAAGCTCTGGAAAATCAAGCTAATTCACTCAGAGCACTGATTTCAACATCATTTGACCAAACCGCACCTGAGAGCCTCCACTAACCGCACTGAAACAAAATTTTGTAACGTGTGGTTCGGTTGCGATAATTAAAAACGGTATGTCAATAACGAATACAAGTTTTATAATATCCTTCACATTAGACAACAGTCAGCAATAAGAACCTCGATATTAAATTGTTCAATATTTACTATGAGCTATGAAGCCAACAGATATTTTTAGTAACGAACTTAAATCTAATTAGTAGTTTTACAATTAGTGCTTAGTGCCGTTCCGTTGATTACGATAAATAAAGAAAAATATTGCTGTATCTACAACATTTATACTGAGTGTATAGAACTTTTTATTGAGTTAGTATTGATTGCGTTACGGTCAAGCATTAGACGTTTTTTTAGGATCTAAGCTTGGGTAATTCACTTATGGGTCCCATCCGGCGCGCCCTGCTTACTCTACTGCCACTCCTGTTTAAGCGGAACACCTAAAATACCCGAGCAAGTGTGTCAGGTTGGACGGTAAGAACTGTTTTATCTAGCTAAGGGAAAATGCCGTCAAGGCTAATAGTCTCGATTAAGGTATTTTATTTTCATCGTTTTTTATTCCGAATAAGATATTATGCTATTACCCCATTTTAAAGCTTGCCAAGTTTAATGCCATTTGCTAGAATGACTCCGGTTTATTAGACTAAAATGAGAAATGCACCCTATGATTATATGGGTGTTTATTTTAAGCACTTATTTACTTTAGATGCACTGTACTATACACCATCATCTGCCTAGCGTTTTCCCAACTATGTCGGGGCAGCTTCCAGTCTACCCGGATGCAGCTAAACACCAGTATTACCACTAAAATATACATGGTACAACATTATTACTAGACTAAATACACTTGCACATTGTCAAACAAAAATGCTATTCGAAAACCAAGTGACTCATATCGCCTCTTCTCTCTTTTATTTACTTTCGTATAACATTACTAACCTATTTCAAGATCATATAGTTACGAGTATTTTGTCTATAAATTCTGGAAATGAAAAATGTTACGTCCAAAGTTTGGAGTTCGATTCGTAATATTTCGTTTGAAACTTTGATACAACTGTGATGTCAGGATTTCGATGAAAGTATATTAAGGAGTTTGTTGTTCAAGTGACACATGTGTTGAAGGAATATCTCTATTCGTAGAGATATCTATGTCACATTGAAAACATTTATTTTCTTTCTTTCTTTCTTTGAATTTATTTTCTTTCTTTCTTTCAAAACTCTTTACCGGTCAAAAATACTTTTGTCTGCAAAAATCCGTCACGTTCATCGGTAAAAATATCCGAGTACTTATTTATTTAAAACTTAAAAAACATTAAGGTTCTTAAAAAAACCGGCCAAGTGTGAGTCGGACTCGCACACGAAGGGTTCCGTACCACCGTACAATATTTAAGACTACATATTAAAAAAAAACACGTTTCTTGTATGGGAACCCCGTTTAATGTTTAACTGTATTTTATTTTTATTATTTGTTGTTATAACGGCAATAGAAATACAAATTTCAACTATCTATTACGGTTCATGAAATACATCCCGCTGACAGACAGATGGACGGACGGACAGCGGAGCTTTAGTAATAGGGTTCCGTTGACACCCTTTGGGTACGGAACCCTAAACCGACAATTTATTTCGTAGTGATTACGAATAAAACTAACGCGTTTCGTAGAGAAAATGCGTTCTAATTTATTGTGGGTTTTGACTAAAAACAGTCAAAAGTAGTTTTGAACGGTTAAGAGTTTTGACTCTAATATTTCGCACCTTTAAAGACAAACCGTTACTAAACGAAAATATACAATTTTACTCAGGAGCTTAAATATAACGAAATACACGGCATTTTGCAATAGAATTTAGGATTATGGTGCTTTGAGCCATCTTTTGAGGTCATAATGATGGGTACTTATTTACATTATAACATAAGGTCTATTGCAAAAAAGTCGTGCATTTTTTTTATTTAATGTCCTGTGTAAAATTTTATATTTTCGTTTAGTAACGGTTTGTCTTTAAAGGTGCGATTTGTATATTAAAGTATAGCGGGTATGTCATAATATAAACCTCTGGTTTGCATCTCAGATGTGTTGTCCAACAAAGAAGACACGCCGGGCCACATAACGACATTATGTCCTCATGAGTAAGTCCGTGCGGCTACGTCACAAATTAATATAATTTCACAAGGATTTTGCTGATAAACAGCGTTTACGGATGGTTTTGTGTAGCAGTGATATTATTAAGTAGTATTCCTATTCAGTTAAATTTGGATCTCCCTCCGAAATTATTAGTTGGTATTAATTAACAGAAAAATATATTGCTAAGATAACAATTAAGAGACAATTCTATACCTACGAATAAAAAAACATAAAAATGCAATGGGTTTTCTTATCGATCTCAACTTGCAACTTCAATAGAATCTCTAAACAAAAATCAAACAGTATCTTGGCACATAGAAAACAAAGTGAAGAAAATAAAATGCTCTGAAAAGTGTAAGAATCCGTCTTTTCACGGAGGTAGCGGAGGTAATACAGCAGAAAGGAAGAGGTACGACAGGTATGACACCTCTTTATCACATTGAATCGTTAAGTCTTTGGATGCCGATAAAAATGGTGCCATAATAAGTGATTTTTCTCTTCAATTTTATGTTCAAAATAGCTGCGATCTTAACATTTTAATATCGATTTATTTAATCGTAATAAAACTTGCAGTATAAAAACAAATACCTAATACACAAACCACAATTCTAAAACGTGTTTAGAAATTGTATTAACTGTATTAATATGATATAATTATTGGTGTTAAGCGCCGTTACATTGTCCATTGGCTTGAAATTATTGTTCAGGGAAACGTAGACAAATCCTGTGAACTCAGTTTGTATTCCAATAAACAAATATGACATTCCGTGTTTCAATCACAGCACCTGTACAAGATCAAAAGATTTCTACAAACCAGCAGTTGGTATCAAAGGGAACTTCGCCGCTAATTATTTAATTACCTAACGTGAAAAACATCGCAGAGAAGAAATAGAGAATGGAACGGCGCGGGATAAATTAATTAATTTATCACACAGTCACTGACTAAGTGACTACATGTCTTTATGAATGCGACTTTTTGATAAATGTGATTATAAAAGAGTAACTGGGTGCTGTTCTCACGGAAATGGGAGCTGTATCAAGAAAGGTATGTACGTATAAAAGTGAGTCTGCTGACAGAGTGGCAAGTAGGTGAACGTTTCTATGCTATTTGTTCCAAACGAGTGTAAGCCGGTGCAAGCCTTCTCGCGAGCAAAAGGGATTGTTTCTCTAATTGGCGCCTGTCCTTAACTACGCCTCTGTTGGACTAACGAGGCGTTCTCTCTTCAGACGCCTTTTTGGTGTCAGCAAAAGGTTTTAACCTACCTGCAGCCAATAAACAGAGCTTTTTACCTCTATTTATACGTGTGACCCAATATTGATAAATAATGCAACGGCGTATCTGGCGTGTTTGCAGCAATTTGAAGTATATTCTCATGAACATTAACGTGGGCATTCACATTTGTCAACGCATTTACTGCAACAGTTTCGCTGATATTCTTGCAGAAAAAATATGTGGAATTATTTTATAGAGTCACAAAGTTTTCAGCATGAAAAGGAAGTTAAAGATAACATAAAATGTTCTTGAGCAATTAATGTCTTTTGAACAAATGCCCTTATTTGGCAAGCGTTTAAGAGATCGAGTTTCCTTCCAAAAATTATATAGCAAGAACCCGTTCGTCACTTAAATTTGATTAACTTCTTAACATTAAATGGCTCTAATAAATGTCCACACGGTAGCTGCCTTATGTGCTATCTCTTATTTCATGTCTCCAGAAGATACATATCATAGCCTATTTTCGACGTACCTACAGTGCTGCAGAATATATATATATATATTGTGCATCGGCAAGCATCGAAACATCAAAATTATCTGAAGAGCCAAAATATACGATGCTGCATTGGTTTCCAAAATATATGTCACCTCTTAGAATGCAATATTAACGGACATGTCTCGCGTTATAAATATTTGAAGAATGTAATACTCCGTTGTGATAAAATATATCAGACATCACTTTGGCAGCATAATGAAATTAAATGTTTATTTCTGTAAGTAGATCTTAAGACACGTCCATATTTTGTTGGTCAATATTTTAAAACTTGACGGTGCCGGCGTTTCCCAGCTGACTGATCCCTGAGAAGAAATGCCGAAACAAACTCAGAGGTCACGGTCTCTATTACAGTCCAAACATTATATTATTAGGATTTTATGTAAGTCAAACAACCCAGGACCATGTTTGGAAGGGCCTTTTGAAGAAAGAGCCATTGCAGCTTTGAGTTGACCTGTCCCAACAGACGGCACGCATGCATCAGTCATCGTGTAGCTCAACGCTATTTTAGGGAGCTCTACGACCCGTCATACGACGCTACCAGATTTGCAGGACATTTGCATAGAAACCTTATTGCCGAGCTGTCCATAGTAATATATTAATGGTCGTGACTGTACGCACAAACAATCGAATGTTCTTTATAAAATTATATGAAAGGGAACAGAGGTTATTGAGCAATAGAAAACATTGGATCTTCAACCATCGGACCTGACAAGTTTTTCAATTGTTTTCATCATCAAAACTAATTACCCTCCTTTTGGGCTTCACCGCAGTCAGGTAAAAAAAACTCGCACTGTTTTTATAAAATCATTAAAGTATAGATTAGCTCGCTTTCCATTCGACTTTATGATATAGTTCTACAAATGGGTTTTTATTTGACATTGTGGACCTTGAATGAATAATGTCTGCTTTGGTTATTTTAGATTTTATCGGGTAAATCTAACTTTTGTCGGTATGACAGTTCATTTATATGTCGTTAGGTAGAACTTTCTTCTTTTATTCATCTATTTATAAACACAGAAATAAGACAAAAACAAAGAAAATAATAATAAAGATTAACGTTGCGTTCTCAATCATTTTGTGAATACCTTATAAAGGCATTCAACTGTAATTAATGTGAAGTTAATTCGCGGATAGTTAATTAATTAGTGCCCATTTACGGATTGAGTTTCGAAAACTACCTCGATACAAGGAAATAATAATCAATTAATTAGCACTTGTAATTGTAACATCATCACACATCAATTAATAATCGCTGTTAATTAAGCGGTTGCGTTTTTGATAGGCTGTTTGGGATGAAAATTGTTCCTTTATTTAATTGTATGGGTTTCAGGCATTTGTATGTTCAATACCCGATTTTGTTTAAAGGACAGCTATATGTTTCTTTTTTTATTTACAGCGATTTGTATTTGGTATATCGAGGACATCTTTTAAAATGTCATAATTTGATGGACCAATGCAACTATTCCAGATTCATGAAAACTTAATCGATTATAAATTGATTGTTAACTAGGTACTAGGTAATTTCGTCGAATTGTTCACGTTCAATAGCTAAAGACATGTCATAACATGCTATAACTATGGTTTTCATCGAACTAACGGTACGCGGTGACTGCAATAATAGCCTTCGCGAGTGCCAATATTTAAATTAACATCCGAACCTTGGAGTTTTTGCGAGTGGCAATAATTAAATGTACGTCCGAAACTTGGAGCCTTCACGAGTGGCGATACTTAAATGAATGTCCGAACCTTGGAGCCTCCGTGAGTGGCGATACTTAGATGTACTTCCGTACCTCGGGCAGGCAGCCTTGCTATTTTTTACCTTTTTGATTGGCTTATATTTTACCATGGCATGTGCTTTTCTTAAATAGTCCGTACCGTGGGAAGCCGAAGCTAGTGAATGTTGAATAGTTAAATCTCTACCTTTAAACTTTGAGTTAGTAACCGAAAAATACTAAGTAAGTACGTAAATTTTATCAACCCAAAAAGTAGGTACTTCAAAGTTTTACACGTAGAGATCCAAGTACCTTCAAAGTATATCCGTTCTGCCAAAATCGGAACAATGGGTAATCTTTCAAATTTCCGCTCGCACGCAAACCACAATAGAAGTCGGTATCAGCAAAGTGTTGCCAAGTTAAACAAAATCTCGGTGACCTACATGACATTCTTATAATACGTCGCTTTTTACTTTCTTATTTAAAAAATATATACAATATACTTAAGGATTCTAAGTTATCATCCTCTATTATAATAGACTAATTTCATGAACAACTTTACGCTAAGAAACTAAAAATAATACTTTATTAGTCAACTTATATAAAATATTAGTCAACTCAGACCACCGCAGTCCTCGGATATAACAAGCCAAGGACTAATAACAGTGGTCTACAGGAAATTGGCCTGTTTTCGAGAGGCCTACGAAAAGCCTACGGCGTAGCCGCGTAGCGTCTATGGAAGTCTGGCTAACACTACGGGAAGGTCTACGGCATAAATGTAAATTTACGACATGAGTCGTATTTTAAATCAATATTGTTATATATTATATAGTTTTATCTTAATTTAAATTGTATTTTTAAAAACCATCCTTTTTTCAAATTATGTCCTCTATTATCCGTAACATTCTGATTTTAAACAATAATTTCGAGCATAGCTGTATAACATGTAATATATGTTACCAATAAATTACTATCACATTATTATGCACTAATTCATTGTCTATTATAAAATGGCTCGAAAAATTATAAAGAAATAAGTGTTAATAGCGATACTCAATGATTAAAGCTTATAATTATAACTATGCCGTACAACTTTAATTAACAGAATCACGGAAATAACAACTTTATATCAAAAAAATACTTGTGGTTTAAAGCAATTTGTTCCCGTTAGCACTTATTATGTACCTATTGTGCTGCTTATATTTCCACGTTTTTAACATTTTATACATGGATATTTTCTAACATTATACACTACACTTATTTATTCTTCAAACAGGATTATTTTGAAACGGTGATACCAGACTAGCGCATTTCATATACCTTCTTAATGCAAGCTATTGCTTTGAGAAACCCGATTTATATTAATGAAATTCCCGACTTTGGGAAACTAGTCAGTATCAACTCGAACTTGCTTAACGTTTTCCTAGATTCCAGTTAGTTATCCGTCAGTTTTAATTTAATCTTGCGACGTTTTTCCGTTGAACTAAGAGATTATATCAAGCGAGGGAGCAGCTGCACTAATTCTACCCAGAGCTGGGGCCCAAGTCTACTAATTTGAGTAAAAAGACATAAAATTTTCATCCTAAAATACTAGGGAGATACAATCACCATTGTGGCGGTATTCAAATTCGTTTGTTGCTCCATTATCGTATTTTTTATTTTAAAATTTTAATTGCATATCAGTTCTATGGAAAGTCAATGGGAAGCAGAATACCAAATTAAGTCCAAAAAGTTCTACAGAAACTTTTCTATTAAAAAGTAGGTATATTAGCAGGTTTCTAAATAAGTAGAATCGGGTGCCTGCCTAGTACCTAGGGACCGAGTCAAGGTTTTGCTAGTCTGGCCTTGGAGATTTTAAACGTCTGACGGCCGTAAACTCAATAGTAAGTGCAGTTCCTTTGAGTGAAGTTGATATCGCCAATCCTGCAGAAATCACTTGGGGGTTCACGGAAAATTTCTTCTTTCCAAAATGTTTAAGCAAACATTCGGAAAGGGTTCTATGCCTGATATTATTTTAAAAGAGATTTTGATTAATAATTCACTTTCTAATAAACCGAAAATATAAAGAAGAACGAAGAAAGATAATCAACAATTTGTTTGTGACGTCTTTACATGATGATATTGTACCACGCATTCCACAATTTAAAGATTAAAATCATTGCAGATTTAAATCATCACTAGAGTACCCCGGAGACCATTTACGAATAACATACGGATGGCAACAGCACTTAAACAAAATTAACACGACGAAAGTATTCCCAAGGGTAGGTAAGGGTGTCGTGGCTCGAATACATCGAAGCAAGCTGACCATGGCCAAAATCGTATAGGATGTTATTTTTAGTGTTGCGAAAGGGCAAAACACTCCATAGGGATTTTAATTAAAAAAGTCCGTTTTAAGAAATATTTGAACGGGCAATGACGTATGAAAACTGACAAAGTTAAGGGTTAGTTCGGTCATTCGCTCTACAGAAATAATGACAATTTATAAATTAATATTAATCTTTCACATACATATTGTACGAAAACTACAGAAATCGATTCTACTAGAATTTCTTCACAAACAACTTTAAGATTTTCATCACACTAAAAATAACGTTCCCAGCTAGTAAGCTGACCATTTGTGGGAATGTCTGTTTCTCTATTACGGGCGAAGGTTATGGGAAACTATGGCGAAGTCAACGCTCAGTGGACGCCCAGGGACCTCTGCTATGGGAATATATGAGGATACTTACAAATGTTTGTTATGGGTATGAGTAGGACATGGCCTTTACGTTTTGTTTGGACCTGTCTGGGGTTTCATTTTATTACAAACTTCTGACCATGTAACATAGCAATTCAAAATATATATATGTTTTGTAGAATAACACCACCAATAATAATACCTTAATTAATAGTGTAGGTACTGTTTATTTCTATTATGTTGTTGAGAGTAAGGCGAATCGAACAGGAAGCGGATATGCCAATTTCCGATGGATTGGCACTATCGGAAATTATTCTAATTTCAGGAAGTAGGTACAAGTAGTACTGTAAGTACACGACATTTCTCATAAATCTTTATTTACGTATGTGTAGCTTTATATTCCAGAGGAGCATACGCGTAGGTCCTAAAAGTCCTCCTAAAATATTAAGGGGATTGCTCGTATTGAATTTTATACTTTCAACGAAATAACATTTCTTTTAGGAGTTCATGTTGGTTGAGAAACATATGGGATGCGAGCTCATTTAAATGAAGGCACTTGTAATTTCTCCATATCGATATCGTACAGAAATATTTCCTTATCAATCGAATTATTAGACGCAGGTACGCAATATCAGAATCAGAACTGAACGTGCAATAAGTCAATAATTCTGTGTCCTTCGTCAATTCTGTGTCTCTTTATTATATCGTTGTTGAAATTAATTCTTAAACTCGAACACAAATACATGGTATCGGGTACAATTGGTTTTATCAATAAATCTATGAGAGAGACATGCAGGAAATATATAAAAAATATATGATAAAATCGAGGTCGAACCTTCGACACGATTCTATTCAAATCAACAACCCTTTTTTGATTTCTATTTCAACTAAAGCGACCAACTGTGAGCCTCCGATATTTTCCCTATAACAATTTGCATGTCCTAGAAGATATCTCGACAATTGACGGCCACGAGTTGTAATATGGCGGACTGTATATTGGTATATTTCCTGCAAAATTTACGTGCAACAATTTGTACTCGCCTGGAGTTCAGATTCAGTTAAAATGTTTGCCTTTCCACGTGACGAACAGATTTCACGATCGTAATTTAATTTTGGTGATTTTGGGAAAGGTGCAAGAACCTTAATTGAATTTATTTTAACTGCTCATTAAGAGTTTAATAAAAACAGTTTTTGTTTTTATTTATATTAGGGTGATTCGTATGAATTTTAAATTTATAGGTAAATAGGTTTATTTATTTGAGATAGCATCATAACTTACAGTTAAACAATTGGTAACTCTTTCTTTTTGGTGTGAAATCGTCAAATAACTTCTTCCGCTCTGGGCGGAGCGGAAGGGCGTGTCAGACTCTTACTGACTAAAACCCACCCGTGTTCCTTCAGTTGCCTGTGCGCCAGGGCCACGGTAACTCTTTCGTACAATCCGCGACCCCGGCAGGCATCGGCCCTACGGACCCAAATCACCATCAATACTTTAAAGCAATATTAAATTATTGTGCCTACCCTGTATATTTTATAAAAGATAGACCTTTCAGTATTATATGGCGTATATGGAAAGTAAAATATTCAATACACCAAAAATTGGATACAAAGACGTATTGTAGAGCAAGGAAAGAGGATAATTCCCACACATGTCCTGCTTACATATCTGAAAGATTTTATTTGCTTTGTAAGGATTGTGTGAAGAAGATATATCTTTTACACACGAAGAAAATGTACTTAAGCGCACCCGGGAGAAGGGTGCGTCCACATATTGTGCCCTCTCGAAGTGTGGTAGGCGAACCGCGCGGTTATTGCGTGTTTTTTAATCTGTTCATGCACTAATGCAAAACCTACGTTATGTTCGTGTCATTCTGGATAAGTAACACAGCAGTCAATCTACGAGTACCTCCAATAGTTACGGATACGTCTCTCAATGGTAAGGAATTAAACCACATGGTCTTTGATTTAAAAAAAACCGGACTTTACATCAGTCTGCTTCTACAGAGAGTCTGGTAATGTATTTATCAGTTGGTAAATTAAAGTTAAAGCCGAGGTATTGTACTCATTCCTTATAGGTTTCCTTATCGTGAATGATCAAAAAAAAAACATATTTTAGTCTGTGGGTGAAAATATTGTGTGAAACTTCCAAGTCCATCAAAACGGCTCAAGCAGGAAAACCAATGAACAAATATTAATGAATTAAGTACTTATTGTGTAAGAAATTGTATAAAATACACAATGGCGCCTTTATTCTTAATCCAACACTTTTACCTAAACATTGAAGGGTTATGTTTATTTATAAAGCCTTAGAAAATACGACACTTTATTGCTTCAAAATGAACCTCAGTAAATTCAATGAACGGTGTTCAATTTGGTGTTCACTGCCAAAATTAAAACAACAAAAATAAGCTCTGTCTAAGAATCAGAATATTACGTAAAGAATATAATATTCGCTCCAGCTCCACAAAGCCAGAAGATCTTTGCTTAAACTATTCACAAAACAATGGTATATTTTGGCTTTGTTAGGAAAAACAAAAGCACGGCCATGGTGCGGGGAAGAGCACGGAAGGCGCTAACTCGGCGGGGTAATTGCGTAACACACTGACAGTAGCAATGCCTTTCAATACAACATATTGTAAAACATTTTAAAAGAGAAACGGTGTAGTTTCTTGCCCATTCTTCTCCAGACGAAACAAATTTTTGGAAGGGCCAACTAGAATCAATTCTATTTTCTTGTAAATTTTGACGTTCAATATTGCCTTTTATGTGCATATTTGAAATTATTGATTTGACTTTGACTATTGCCTTTTCATTTTGACAGTTCAACAACATTCATTGCGTCATTTACGTTGTTGAGCAGACAAATTTTTCGAACATATGAAACAATGGATTAGCAATATCCTTCAAAATGATTCAGATTGTGATTGAAAGTTTGTTAGGGTGCTGGTCATTTCCGATCAATCTCCGTCGCTGAAGAGTCCAACGATCATTCCATCTGAGAATCAGCCGAATTAACAGACTGTTCTGTTCGCTAACTTGATTTCATAGTACAAATCAATTTATGTAAATGTTTCACCTTGAGCTTTATGATAAATGAGGGAGTTGTCTCGTGAAATACCTTCCAGTTTGTAATGATTGCCATTTCTCATTAAAACGCGGTGTGTCACATAGGGACATGGCGATGGATGATGTGTATGGATAGAAAGATTATGTCAAAAGGGTGAGCAGGTACCGTGATATGAACTATGACTTAGTAATAACATTTTCCTGGACCCAAGTCACAGACTGGCAGTTTTGGGTACAGTGGCAAATATTTGTGTTGGTTGCACGGTAGCTGTAAGAGTAAGAAGGTAATACTTTTATGTTTACCTGTATCAACCCACTTAAACAAAATTAGGTATTCCAATATTCTCTCACGGAGTAACCTTTGTAGTGGGTATACGATGACGGATGACGATCACGCTTTTACACTTTTCAACTCATATTGTCGATTCATATTATAATATACTCCCCCAGTTTTCCTACTCTGAATGGACCTCTCGACCACGTTAAGGGTTGTAAGTAGGAGCTTAAGAATTATATCAAGTGGCTGTGGAGTATTCGCTAATACTTCTACAGCCCACCCACTCACATGCTTGACATTATTCTTACAAGATTTTTATCGGTTTGAAAATAGATGTGCTTATTGTTATGTAGGTAGTCCTGGAGAGGTTCGGATGAAAAAGAAAAATATATTTTACAGAACTTTTACCGTATCATATCGTCGCTTTTCTACTTTAAAGTTTAAATATTTGATTAAAAACTCGGTACATTATTTTAGTTGGACATTTTTGCCGCTCTTCAATGCCATAATGTCGGACCTCAAATTTAATAATTTCCTGACTAAAATAATTTTAATTATGAATCTTTTACATTCAGATACTACCTCTCCACATTTATAATAGAACGAGACTGCTATAATGAATAAAGGAAAGAGACAAGCGAATTAATTGTGTCCCTAGACGCTTTTTCGTGACCCAAATTACTAGCTATTGAAATTGTAAACGTGAAAGCTAGGTTAATACTGAAATAAATTATTGATGAAAAAATCTACAATCTGTAGCTATTGTCGGGTTCACCGATTTAATGCCAGATTTATAGCGGACGAGTAGTTAACACGACCGAGAACCCTTGTCACAAGTTACTTAGAACAATGCTCAGTTCGCAGCGATTGGAACTATGTCGTATCACGTATTAACTATTAATTGATGCGACAAATCGCACACTGAAATAGTTGCCCTTACATTGGGGTACGATCGGAATGTGAGAAAACAACGACTTGTCGTCAAGGATACGGGATAAAATTCTACAAAATTATCAAGCATTTTGATCAAAATTTTGACCTTAAAAATATTACTGACAGCTTTTCGCGATAAATGGTTGCACATATATTTGTAATAGAGATTTATATCCTAAATGTAGGCGAAAAACGCCCGTATGGCCTCAACATAACTGTGTTAATAAAACTGGTTTACCTATAAAAATATGCTAGGCAAAAATACATAACCCGTATCTGTACCAGCGCATAGTCTTTATTGTCACAAAAGATACGACTAAAACATATTCCTTTTTTATTTCATAAGCATACATCTTTAAAACAGCAAACAATGTTTTTAAAATAAATGTTTTCAACGTATATAAACTAAAGTCTTTTACAAAATGGCCTCCTAACTCGTGTCCCAGTGATAAAATATGAACCGCATTTAAAAATGTTCATTATACGGCGTTGCAGTTAAATTGTCAGCCCTTACGCGCCGTGGAGCACCGTGGAGCGCCGCAAGTTGAAGCTCAATGTCAAGTTGTTTTAAAAACGATGCTTTTATTCGTCAAGCTTCGTTATTTTAAATGTAAAAACGTTGGCCTCTGCAGATAATGAGTTGGAGTGCAAACTCAACCTTCACCCGCCCTTTTAAAAGTGAACAATTCTCAACCATGTCTCTTAATTAGACACAGATTTGAGTTATGATGTATGTAGACGCTTTTGTTTTGTTTTGTGGTCCCTCTAAGGAATACCTTTAATTTAGAAAACGTGAAACGTTCCGCGTATCTCGGAGGCAGTTTCGTTTTATGTTTCTAATAAAATTTAGATATATATTGTTTTAGATCTGGTACAAAAGGGCATGATAAAAGCATAGAAGATTTAGATAACGATAGGGAAGGCCTTCGGGGATATACAGGGAACAAGGGAGCTTCGGAGGCGTGATGGTCCATGTAATTAGGCCGTGACTTGCCCGACCTTTTGCCCATCTGCGCGGCCGGGCCCTTATTCTACTTTTATTTCAACTTTCAATCCCTTTTCATCATTCACCCTTTGCCTACGCAAATCTTATGACTTCAAAATTGAATGGGCTATATTTCAGCCGTATTTAAATAAGAACGGTTAGCCTTTAAAAGTTTATGTGGCAACTTTGTTTCTTCAGCTAACTGCGAACTATAAAAAAAAACACTATAACTCATCTGTACTATTTATAAATCCGAAGAGGTTAGATAAGCCCCTTTATAGACAATGTTATATACATGGAATGAAGGTGTTGTATTTTACTTTAAATAAACCATACAGGTTTATTCTATAGTTATAAAGACAGCGGGGCAATTGCTTAACACACTATCAATCAATAGCAATGGCTTTCAATTTGACAGTTCAACAACATTCATTGCGTTATTCACATTGTTGAGCAGACAAATTTTTCGATCATTTAAAGCAATGGATTAGAAATATCCTTCTTAATGATTCAGTTTGAGATTGATAGTGTGTTACGCAATTAGGGTACTGGTTATGGTCGTAGACGAGGTGCACTCCACACGTCGTATCGTACATTATTTCAATAGTTTAATAACCGCACGCGAGTTGACTACAATTTGGTGTTTCCATGTTACCTGCTCAATTAATAATTAAGCACAGGAGGAGTGACTCAATAATGGTAGACTCTAACGTCTTCTAGAACACGTGGACTAGCAATTGAAATAGGACTTTCTTAGTCAGAAATATTGAACATAACTATTCAATATTTCTGATTTAGAAAATCCTGTAATTTTCAATGGCACACAACTACGTGACTTTTAATGCTAGAGCAATGGTTGAGAATGCCAAAAAATATGGTCATGTCTGTACCAATTTATTGATGCATTGTTTTTATTTGATTTTTTTTTTGATGACTGATTCTTATTCAGGTAACAAACGTATTAGTCATCCAGCAAGAATCGTAGTGTGGCTTGTTGCTCCGACGATACTTGAAGACGATCTTTAAAAAATGCAGCCTCAATTATGCGTTTACCTACTGTTGTTTTAAGAACTTATCAAATTCTACCTAGTTTGCTGTGAAAAATTTGGCAATGATTTAGCAGTTGGCAACGCAAGGAGGATTGTTTCTGTAACTCAAATCTATATATATAAAAGGGGAAACGGACTGACTGACATATGAACGCACAGCCGAAACTACTGGGACTAGTATCGTGAAATTTTGCACACGGCTTTCTTTATTAATTTAGGGTGCACTAATAAGGCGTTTTTGGAAATTCGACCTTAAGGGGGTGAAAAGGGGGAATTTTGTTTTTATGAAAAATCTTATTTCTTGAGTTAATACACTTGAAACTTTGCACGTAATACATATCTAAGTAAATTATAAAGTTTGTAATTTTGAGTTTTTCTCTACTACTCCCTAAAGGGGGATTGGGGGGTGTCAAAGTTTGTATGGAAGAATTTTAACACGCGGTCTTATTAACTCGATACTCAGTATTTATACTGAACACCAAAAATAAAGAATAACGTATCGAAGTTATTCGAAAATGTACCCGTAACGGGGTGAAAAGGGGTAGTCAATTTTACAGGGGAGGTCTTTACTGCGTGGCTTGATTAACTCGAAGATTGGTATAAATAATCTTTGAGTTAAGTTATGGAAACAACGAAATTCACGCGAACGCAGTCGCGGGCGAAGTGCTGAATGACTGACGTATCAGAAATTAAGGGTTCCTTCTATAAGCGAGCTTTAAGAAGGGTTTTTGTTATTCGACTTTTAAAGGGGTGAAAAAAGGGAACTTCATTTGCATGAAAAATCTTCCTTCTTGAGTTGGTTCACTTGAAACTTAACCTGAATACAATCTTAAATGTATAATAAAGTTTGTGAGTATTAGGTTTTCAAAACTACCCCTCGAAGGGATTTTAGAGGGTACTAAACTTTGTACGGCTATCCAATTAGCTCGAATAACGGTATTAAAACTTTTGACAGAAAATAAAAAGTTAAAAATTTTTGAGTTTTTCGAAACTGGACCAGATAACATGGGTAATTAAATGTTTGAGGGAGGATTTCACTGCGTGTCTGGGTTAAGACCAAGCAGTTTAAAATAATTTCCACGCAAACTCCGCCCACATGCACCCCGCCACTCCGCGCTGCATGTCCCGCGAGCGACCCGCACATCGCCACGTCGACGCAAAATTCTAATTCTATATGTATATCGATTTTAGAATAGCGAACATAGAAGGAATAGAGACACCTTTATTTCTTTTACAAAATAAAATAGTTTTTGCAATTATGTTTGTTTGGCTATTGGAATTGAAAATGGCAATTTTGATATTCTGAATTTGACGTTTTTAAATTTCGAAATAACTGGGTAAATTAAGTAAACCATGTTTCTCACTAGCTACCTACTGAGCGTGTGTATACAAGCCACAACGGTTTAGTGGCTAAACCAGAGCGAGATTGAAGGAGCAGGTGATTTTTACTGAAAATCACATGGACATGTTGGTTCCAGAGACCACACATGAGTCCCCGTGGACTGAATTAGAGTGAATAGTCTTTTACGAATTTAAGTAGTTCCTATTCAAGTATTTTATAGTTCGATTTTCTCACTGTGATTCTAGACTACGTTCTTAGGAGTCATAAATACTAAACTTAAATAAAAATAATAGAGAAAATTTTGTTTTTTTAATAAATCCACCGCAATAAAGCACTGATTAATGTATTTACACAAAAAATACGTATTTTGAAAAATCTCACGTTACATTAGGGGTTGGGGGGGATTCAAGCCAAATCTCATGACATCTCAGCAAGAGGGGCGCGGGAAGGAAAAAAAATCGCCAAAATCGCCTCACGTAATTAATAGACGCCCCCTTAGTTGTCAAGGACTAAAATTCACAACAACACCTTGACTTCAGGTGCAAAAACAGTACTGTATTTCTTTTTCTTTTATTTTGCTTATATCTCGAAAATGGTGTGTCTTATCGCAAAAATAATGACAAATTTCGACCCCCTATATGAAATCCATAAACCCCTAAAACTCAACATGTAGGTAATCATTTTTCATATTTTCCATACAAAAAGTGAAAAATTCCATATAAAACACGTCGAGACTGCCTCCCCTTGCGCGGCTCCGGCTCTAAAAAAATCACAGGGTAGGGCAAATAAGTACGAGTACCACGTAGAGTCACAATTGTCAAATTCTATTTTAGTTGTGTCAAAATTATTTTTAAATATTGAGAATATTTTTTGCAGAATAGCATTAAGATTCACATAGCAAAAAGTAAGGAGTTTTAGTGATAGTTAAGTTAGTTTTATTCGGTGTACAAGAGAATAGGCACCACTGTATTGTTTAAAATAGCTTCGTAAATAACCCATATTTTTTTAGTAATATGTAAAAGATAAAAATGGTTAGTGTGGGTTATCCTTAGGAGATATATATATATACCATCGCGGACTTGTCTATAGACCTTTTTAAGATCTACAATTCCGTAGTACATTATTTTGGTCTATCTCGTAAGGTAAGGTAGCCAGCGTTAGTAATGTAAGCGCCCAAAAATATGTTTTTCATGACATTATTACTAATCTTTGAAATTCTCGGAGTTAGTATATTATATACCTGAAATTACAATATAATCATAAATACTTATGATAAACAATAAGAATCAATTTTGTTTTATTTTGGAATTTCACAAAAATTCACTGGTACAGAGACTAAATTATGTAATGGGAGCTATCGTTTTTGTGCTCACCAGTTGGCGCCACTGTCGAGTTAGGTCCTGTTGCAGTACTTTTATTAAATGTTTTCGATATGTTTATAAACCCTTACATTCATAGTATGATTATTTTATTACATTTTAAACTTCAAATGAACATTTAGATTATTATGTTCCTAAAATTGGCAAGCATGAAGCTGACAAATCTTATTCTTCCGTCAAGTGCTACCAATTTAGATCCTAATTTTTTACTTAAATTAAGCCGTAATTAATCAAGAATGGCACAATCATTACAGCTATTATGAATCATTCGTTAAAATCCGTGATAAAAAATCCCGCAAACAGTAAACGTTCAGTATATATTTTGACATCTAGAGACCTTACTCTACACTAGCGCCTCTGGCGGCGAACTCAAGCGCAATAGCCCTCATTGAGAAGGCGTCTCCAATAGCTTTCCCTGTTCCTGATGACTTCCAAATAATACGAGAAATTTGCCTTCCTTTTTCTTAAAATATTTTTAAAACGTTCGACTTTCTTTCTCTTCTGAACATTATTATTTGTTATAATATTTATATTATTAAAATAACTTCCAAACAAAGTACATATTGAACGGGCGTGCAAGCGAAACAGACCCTTTCGACGGTGCACAGCGCGGCACTGAGAAATCGGTTAGGCCGATAAGTGCTAAACGCTAAAACATCAGCAATAAAGTTGAATATCGCTCGCGCTCTTTGATCGTGTTCGACCACGAAACTAAACGACGTAAGTTTCAATTCTTATATCGTTTACAACTAAAGTAATAAGAGATCTAGAGAAAAACTATCTTGTGGATAGATAATAAACTATATTGTCTTACTCTTAATATTTATTTTAGACATAAAAACCGAGCAATCTTGATTGAAAATGTAATAATCTTTAAAAAAGACATGATTTTGAATGAAAAATTGATCGAGCGGAAAGTTTACAATTATGTCTTGTAAATAGAAAGAAAAAGATCCAATAAATCATTTATTAAAGTTCCATTTTGATTATAAGTGTGACTGTTTCAGAATATTGATGTAAATTGACATAAAATGTAGGGAGCCTCCTCTTAAGCCAAATAAAGTAAAAATATCGTAATTATAAATTTTCCAAAACTTCTGCACCCTAATTGCGGAACTCACTATGAATCACAATCTGAACCATTTTGAAGCATTTTGCTAATCTATTGCTTCATATTTTCGAAAAATGTGTCTGCTCCAAAACGTAAATAATGCAATGAATATTGTTGAACTGTCAAAATGAAAGCCATTCCTACTGTGTGTTACGCAATTACCCAAAGGTGCTACATTTGATAGGAGATTATACGAAATCCACGCGGACGAAGTCGCGGGTGAAGTGCTAGTACACAATATTTAATGTGATGAATATGAATATTTATATATATGAGCAAAGAATTATAATAAATTGATAAAGTTGCATATAGGTAACTAATACCGAAAGATATAATATTTTCCTGACTACTTTGAAAATCACGCGATCAAAGACACAGGACTTTTTTTTTTTTGGTTGGGAACTCGTCAAATGACCTCTCCCGCTCTGCGCGGAGCGGATGGGCGTGTCAGACTCTTACTGACTAAAACCCACCCGTTTTCCTTCAGTTGCCTGTGCGCCAGGGTAACTCTTTCGAACAATTCGCAGCCCCGGCAGGCATCGGTCCTATCGGACCCCGTCAATTGTGCTGACATCTCTTTGAGACGCGCGTGGAACACGACGTGCCGTCGACCCGGGCCTAGTCCTTACCGGACGGCGAGCTAAAGACACAGGCCTAAGCCTGTAGTCAAATAAAAAGCTTAACGTTTCATTATTGAAAGACTGGATTACGGAATATAAAATAAAGTTTTATGAAAGTAGGTAGGTATTGGAAAAAATAAAAAGTGGAGGGAGGTAATCATTGCAATTTTATGGCTCTGGCCATGTTCCACCCGGTGGCTGTGATTTACTAGTATATCATGACCGAGCGAGGCTGCACGTCTCGGATGAGAGCAACCCGGGTTATCGTATACACGAAACAAAGCCAACATTACATAAAGATATTCCATATTATTTATATACACGGATGAGAAAGTATCCTTTTATTCAACTGCCTTAAGATTAAATTAAAACTTTGGGCACAACTTTAGACATTCCTTGTACAACTTTACATCAACATTTCTATTTCAGATCCAAAAGTTGAAATTGAAAGACGTTCATATTATTTTTGAAATTTTTCTATATACCTCGATAAAGTTTCGGTTTTTATAAAAATAAGCGATGTCGATTTTGTACATCACGTGTTTCGTGGATAATTTGTATGTACCTAGTTGTTATGTCAACGACTTGATACAATGTCGGAATTTCCATGTTCATTGTATTTATGTTCGGTTTTACTGTCAGCGGGATGAGCTGTACGGTTGTTTAGTTTAGCATGACCCACATAAGTAGGCAATATTTAGATTTTATGATGATAGGTTAAAGGCTCCTACAGACAGGCGCGACGCGACAGCGCTACACAAAGGCGCCGCTCGTCGCGCGACACGCGGTTCCTTTGTGTCGGGTGTCACGTCGCGCCAGTGTGTACGAGCCTTAATATCTATACCTACAGACGAATATGGAGGCTTACTTTACTTTATGGTAGCAATTGATAATCAGCCGGTTTAAGAATCCAAACCGAATCTAGAAATTAATTATAATTATATAGAACTAGCTTTTGCTAGCGGCTTTACCCGCGTGGATGTCGGGAACGTACTACCGGAAAAAAAGTATTGTACCTGTTAAGCCACGTTATAAACTACCTGTGTTCCAAATTTCATTCAAATCCGTTCAGTAGTTTTTGCGTGAAAGAGTAACAAACAAACATCCATCCATCCATCCATCCATCCATCTATCGATCCATTCATCCATCCTCACAAACTTTCATATTTATAATATTAGTAGGATATATTTAAACGTTTACTATGATTTCTTGCTACCTAGAAGTAATACACATCATAGTAATGTCTACAGAAACCTGAACTATAGATTACATCAACTTTATTTGTTAAACCGATCCGAGGGAAAGTGGTTTTCGCTGTCGTTCAACCACGTCGCTTATGAGAAATATAACTGATATTTAATCTCTGCAATAATTTGCTCTCATGTAATAGAACTTATTTAACACTGCCTCCCACCCCTTTAAACCAAATTTATTTTCATTCCCGAATAATACATCTTCTATATAAGTTCTATATTTTTATACTAGAAATATTTTAAGAGAGACACCAAATGAAGTAGAAAAGAAGCCATAGAAACGAAAAAATATTTTTATGCATATAAGTATATTATTTAGCTAATTAAATAATTTAAAATTACTTGACACACACACACAATAAATACTGGCTCCTTCTAATTTTTTATACTTGTTTCTACGTAGTATTTGCAACGGCGCGCGGCTTATAAGAAAGATCAAGAGTCTCCAAGCGTGAGCGCGCGCGCATCCCCCGCCCCGCGCCTCGTCAGTTTCACTCGGTCCGTGTGTCGCACCGCACGCGCCTTAGGAAACAACCGGGCTTCGTACCACCCAGGAGTATCAGAACATGGTGGTGTGCTACAATAACACGTATCATAGGAAGGTTAAGTACCTACCTCGCAAGTGCCGATTGTGATGGGCTTCCTCCGATACCCAGGGTGAGACATAGGCTTTTCTGTAGGTAAGGAAATTCTCAGAAATGCAGTATGTCCATGACTGCCTATCTCTGGTAAGATTTTTGATCAAATAAATCCACGCTACGCACTTAGACTTCTTTCAGTTCACGTCAGAGCCCCAATTCTGTATGGTAATTATTATTCCCCGCGTAATCTTACCACGTCAATATCGTGTCTTGTAAATACGGTTTCATTTATTGTATCATGGAGAATACGTTATTAGCAGATGTCGTGGTTAGATAAGGAATTGACGTGGTTTCGAAGTAAGGAATCGTTAAGTGGTCATTGTGGATCAGGGCCTTGTACGAGTAGGTAGGTACACCACCAACAAACAGTTGACGGATGCGGCTTGATGCTCGCTCGAGTCGTAATAGTCGACATCGTGCATGAGTTATAAAATGTTGTTGTCTGATTGTTGATTATGATTACTCAACAGGTAAACCTTACAGAGGTCATTAACTTATGCGAATTCGAGTTGCACCCGTGAGCTGTTAATTAGTAGGTACTTACATAATTTATAGCAGTGTAGGTAGGTAGGTACTGTAGATTATTCATGATATAGGTATTGTAGATTAGGTATTAATCGAACCTAGGCTCCTTTTCGTAAAAAATTAAGGAGGGAATTTAATAATAGACCTACTTAGGTTTAGATGGTTTTGTAATTCAAATTCATTATTATTGTAAGCGATAAGCTGTTAAAATAAGACTAGATCGAATTATGAAGTCTACCTACGTTGGTTTATTTTTAACATCATCACGCCTGCTTTCCCCGAAGAGATAGGGAGATGTGTATTTTCGGACATCCACTACATTTCGCCTGTAATATTGTTAGGTCCCATTTAATAGGAGGTTAGGACAGGTGTTTGCGTTCAGCACCACAGACTGTGGGCGCGCGGACACATGACGTGCGAACACATCCTCACCAACACGCTGCCTGACAGAGAATAGACGAGACGCCCCGTCGTCGTGGCGGTGGCGCGGGACAGGCGCGACACGCGACGCGAATCGCATTAGGTCGGAGTGGGCCGCGCTCGCCTCCGACACGTATTGAAGCCGACCTGTCGACGTCGCGCGTATTTTTTGTGGACGAGCTACTAGAAACGTTTGAATGAAGGTTTTGGTTTGTCAATCTTGGGATTTGAATTTCTACGCAGCTTACTTTACCGAGACTATTTCAAATAAATGATACATTGTCCCGTTTTCTTTTAAGTAAAATCTAAACTAACACTGTATGTATTTATTATTTTATTTACCATTTCAAACGGATTGTTGAAGGTACTTAGGTGCATTTCTGAATTTATAGAAGTTAACATTTCAATTAACAAAGTAATCCAATTTGCATGCAACAATATACCCAAAATAATGGACTCAATTAAACTTAGGATTTCTGGAAATAATAGAAGTGGACACTTACGTCTATTTTGTATGTTTATTATAAACTAGCTGACCCGACAGACGACTGATGTCGTCATGTCCAATAAAAAAATCCCATAGAAAATACTTAGGTCGTTCAGTTTTTCCCGAATTTGAAAACTTTCCTGGTAACTTTTCCAATTTTTCTTTCCGTATAAACCGGATTCGGACTAATAATATGAACAATTTAAAACAAAAAATAGCCAAGTCGGCCCAGCCGTTCTCAAGTGATGCACTTACCAATGAATAGCATTTCATTTTTAAACAAAGTCTATCTATTCATACACGACAGGCGGTGCCTTTGTGTCGCGTCGCGTGTGGCGCCTGTTTGAAAGAGCCTTCATTCATAGAATAGGGAGTAAAGGTTTTATGCAAAATGTCTCAAGTAATTTTAAAGTTCTAGTAATTACGTTGATAAAAAATATTTCGAAAAAAAAATCGTTGCTATGGCTTCCTTACCACTTATAGATGTTTCTCTTAAAATATTTCGTTTATGAATAGATAGACCTTATATACAGCGTGGGTAAAAAATCGTGCATCAAACGAAACAGGGCGATAGTTGAAATTATTTGCAGGAAAAAATATCTCTGTATCAGAGCCCTAACTTGATCTCCTTAAAAGTTATGACTATTTGAGTGTATTTTAAGAAAAATACCAATTTTTTTAATAAAAGGCTATTAGATTAAAATGGGTACCTATTTTAAAACAATAAATGGTGTTAAGTTGTTTCTAGGAAATGTATCATCACTACAAAAGTGCTTTTATGACAGTGGGTACCATGATTTATGAGTAGGTATTGGCACTTTTGGCCGATCTCATCAAGTTTTTAAAATATGATCGAGGTGTTTGTACAAATCTACTTACAGAAATAAAATCATTTATCATTTACTTAAAAGAAAGCGGGACAATGCATCATTTATTTGAAATAGTCTCGGTAAAGTAAGCCGAGGAGAAACTCAAATCCCAAGATTGACAAACAAAAAACCTCTTTCAATTTTTGCTAGTAGCTCGTCCACAAAAAATACGCGCGACGTCGACAGGTCGGCTTCAATACGTGTCGGAGGCGAGCGTGGCCTTCTCCGACATAATGCGGTGATTTGTATGCAAGTCTGTTTGTTTTCCTAGACCTCCCCATAAGCCGTCCCCCGAGTCTACTGCTCCCATTGCGTACAAGAAACACAATAACTTGCTGCCTCACTGAAACTACTAATTTGATTTCAAACTCTTAAGAACGTTGTTCTGTAAACGGCATACATTTTCATTATTTTCTCGACACTACTTTTCCACCCCGCCGAACTTTTATCACAGGATTAAGAAATAACTTACTGCCCGTTCCGCGTGCGTGACGCTCACATTATTTATGGTTAATTCTGGAATCGCGAAAGACAACTTTCTTTTGTTATTACTTCAACACACAATAAAAATATAGGTTTTCAGTGTCAACTTACGTAACGACCATATATTCGTGATACCACCTTCTCCGATACTTTTTTGGAACTACCGACGTACCTACTTACACTTTCAATGATATCGGTGGACCTTTCAGCGGGGTTGAACCTACTTATAGTGGCTTACCCAGGGGAAAGCTTCGGCTTGCTAATGCTTTTGTACAAATAATACTTTACACGTGGTGAAGGGGCTTTACATTAAATAAAGCTACTTATGCTATAAAATGTAGGTAGGTATATTTTGCCCACATGTAGGTAAAGTTGGATTTGGGTAAACGTTAGTTCGAAAATAAGGACGCATTCCTTATTTTTGGCCCGCTGGCCGTCCTAAATGAATACAAATTAAATTGGTTCGGTAGCAAACTTATGCAACTCTCTAGTTTATACTTCCTTTGGTAACTTTACTTCCTCCTAGATTTTCAGAGCTATACTCCTCAAGATTGCCGTACATAAGTCGTCAGATTATGCAAGCCCTTCCTCGTTTTCCATTACCAAATTAACTGTTTGAGTAGCCTTTTGCAGGCGAACTCAGCAAGATACACCTTGAAGTGGTGTGCAAACTAAACTGTCCAAGTGTAAAGTTTTGGTTACAAAGCTTAAAATTAGCACTTTATGTAGATTTTTTTAAACTAGGTTTTTGTATATGAGCAATACATTTATCAGTATTAATATTCAACGTGATTAGTAGCTTATATGCATATTTATGCATGAATTGCGCTTTTCCCATTAGAGAGCATATGGTTGGGTAATTGACTCGAATACTGAAATAATGTTTGCATAACGCTAGCTCATTTAATATATTCGATGGTTACTATACTAAGTACATACTTTTAGCTATAGTATGAATATGAAAATACATCATGTACCTAGGTATAATAATACTGATGCTGAGGTACAAATATTAGCTAGTAAGCAAGGTTATAGCGGGGTCGACAGTCCAGGGTATGTCGGGCGAACAAAGTATCGCCCCACGTGGTGGATATTTTAATACTTCACAAACACCAGAGGAACCATCCAGAACCAAAACATATGAAATAATTATATCAATACAATCAAAGATTTAAATTGTAAGATTTGCCCTCCCCGTACTTACGTTTCCATGTTAATCAAGTCAAGTCGTCATTGTGTGTGTCAGAGATGTCAAAACGAAGGCAAAACGCGACTGTCTTTTGACGCTGTAGGGCAAATCTAACCATTCACATATTTTGACCCATTTTTCTAACTGGACGTTTTTGCCAGAAATTACAAATATGTCATTATGGCTATAACATATGTGCATGTGTAGAACCACTTAGTTCCTCCGCAGCCTACCGTTGATTTACTGTTTCTAATACTCAAGCGCGGTAGTGATAATTCAATGCCGGCAATAAACGTCACTGATGACCATAGGTTTCGCCATAAACTTGACACAATGGCTGAATAGCTCTTGAAGGGATTGTGCCTTAATCGGGAAGAGATGATAGACTGACAGATAGCTACAGTCGCGAGCACTAATAATATGGATACACTTAGCAAAATTCTAAACCGATTTGGTCGTGGAATAACGATTGCAGGTTTGAGATAAGACCTATTTCATAATAGATTAACATTTATTTGTGTTCTAAACTCAAAAATATTTGTATTTTCTATTTTTCATATTAGGCTGTTTAGCGGCTTTATACCTTTGCCTCTCCTCTAACCTGCGAAGGTAAAGCGCGGGAAAAAAAGCAAATGCAGTCTTATTTACCTAATGACAAAAATATTTTTCTTTATTTTGTTTTATTTCTTCAAAAGTGTATAATAGTAGTTCCAAAATACAATGTTAATATGTATATTGTTCATCTAATATATAAAATTCTCGTGTCACAGTTTTCGTTGCCATACTCCTCCGAAACGGCTTAACCGATTTTGATGAAATTTTGTGTGCTTATCCAGTATCTATGAGAATCGGCCAACATCAATTTTTTTTTTTTTTTTTTTTTGGTAGGTAGGGTAGGGAGTTAGGGAGGTAGGTAGGTAGGTAGGGTAGGTAGGTAGGGTAGGTAGGTAGGTAGAGTAGGTAGGTAGGGTAGGTAGGTAGGGTAGGTAGGGTAGGGTAGGTAGGTAGGGTAGGTAGGGTAGGTAGGTAGGTAGGGTAGGTAGGTAGGTAGGGTAGGTAGGTAGGGTAGGTAGGTAGGTAGGGTAGGTAGGTAGGTAGGGTAGGTAGGTAGGGTAGGTAGGTAGGGTAGGTAGGTAGGGTAGGTAGGTAGGGTAGGTAGGTAGGTAGGGTAGGTAGGTAGGGTAGGTAGGTAGGGTACGCCGTAGATAAGTACCGCAACCCGTGCGAAGCCGGGGCGGGCAGCTAGTGACAATATAAAATTACAATCGACACAGTAGGAGAAAATCACATTTAAAAGTTGCTAAGTAAGACGGGGCTGAGACAGTAAGACGGGATCACGGAAGTCACGTAGGAGATGGCGGGACGAACTGCCCCTGCAGTCTCGACATTAGACAGCGACAAAATCGGTCGCTTAGTCGTATCGTTGTCAAATGCCTTTAATAGATTTTCAACTTTATTTCGAAAGCTTATGCTTTCGAAATAAGGTTGAAAATCTATTAAAGAAATTTGACATCGATTAGACTTAACGACCGATTTTTGTCGTTATATTTGTCGAGACTGCAGAGCCTGGATAGGTTTCGTCCGAACTGGAAGTATAGAAGGAGTAGAGGGAGGCCTTGCCCAATAAAAAAAAACTCGCCAAGTGCGTGTCGGACCACGCACAATGAAGGGTTCATAGTTAAGATGAATTTATCCAAAGAACAAACTTAACATTGTAGTTGAAAAACATGTTCTACCATACATCCCAACTGCAAATATAAGTTTATACGCACAATACTGAGAGATTTATCATGTTATTTTAAGTCCATAGACTTTTATAGGTTTCCTGTAATCTATAAGTATAGAACTATAATCAGTATTTTTTTTTAAATTTAGGCTTATTAGGTTTGGAGATGAGATGGAGAAATGGACAATTTTCATCTATTTTCTAAAATACTTTATTTTCCCTGACTACATTTAATTTTTTGAAATTTTCAGTAATTCTATTAATAACTCCGATATTCTATCCAAATTTTATTTTAACGTACCCGGAAGGTCGAAGCGACGGAACGCACTGTTGCGTGATCCATTTACCTCTACGAATTATACAGGCCAAATTCATTTATAGTGCGTGCAAGTAGAAACTTTAATGACATGTGTAAACAGCATGATATTGATGATTTCATAACAGGTGCGTCCTCGGCCAGAAAGTGCCTGAGCCTTGGTTTTTTTTATTAAGATTTTGTATATTCAGGTTTTTATTCTTGTATTGAATATGTAATGTGAATTTAGTTTAAGTTTGAATGTTATACTGTATTTTTCTTTTTTTGGTAGCTGTGTTGTGTTCACACTCTTTCTTTCCAATTTGATTTTAGAAGTGATGACTTTTAATTGGCTGTCAGTCTCACATATTTTTTTTTATTCTGTTTGTTTAGCTGTAAGTCATCCATAGTTAATAAATAAATAACGTTAAATTTATTTATTTTAAAATAATAAAATATATATATTTAAGACCCTCACAGTAAACCCTTACATTTGATAGGTCACACGAACAGTTTGCAAAACTTTTTTTGAATGTTAATATTTGCCTGCCATAATTTTAACCCCCATAGTCAAAATTCATTTATATACGTTACACGTTCGTGTTTGGGTCACAGAAGCTCATATGTGTACCAAATTTCAACTTTATCGGTCCATTGGATTCCGAACAAATTGGCTGTGACAGATGGGCAGCCAGACAGACACACGAGTGATTCTATAAGGGTTCCATTTTTTTTTATTCAGACGTACGAAACCCTAGAAAGCGTATGCATATTATTGTTCGAGATTGTACTATGTACCTACGTTCAATTATACATAATATTATATTAAGTGAATAGATTATAATGCCTATTCAGGTAATATATAAATGGTTTTAAATTAATACATTAATTATTCTGAAGATAACACAGCAATGAGGAAAAATTACGGAGTAATTGGCCAAATTATCAGACATAATTATTTACGGAAAAGGACAGGAAGGAGATTCTTCTCTCTGCTAGGTAGGCATGCTAATAAAAATTGAAAAATAAAATCCATTTTTATAGCTCTTTTTTTAGTCGTGGATTGCAGGATGGTTTATTTAAATAGCGTGAGTGGAGTTTCAAACGAGCTGTGCCCAGTCTAAATTGTTTAGCGTTCTTCGAATGCAAAATATACCTTTAAAATTCCGCTTACATACTGTTTTAATGTAGAGGTATTTCCTAGCACCTACTACCCTTGACAACAGGATCAGTACAGTTTTCCAGTTACAGGTTTAATAAAAACCAACAAAATAAATTTCACATTACAAGAAATATTTAGAATTTCTCAGCAAAAATAACCAATTAGTTGGAACAGCACCCTAAAGCCTCGTGCCTGCGACTCGACACAATTATTTACAGCAAGGGGTTCACCCCTGCTGTGCACGGTTTTTACGACTTGACTCATCAAAATTTCTTTATTATGTATATGTAAGTTTAATATTTATGGAAGTATTATAAACATAAACCTTCCAGAATAAATTCTCTAAATTATGGTAAAAGCCACATCAAAATCAGTGGTAGTATAGATGAAAAACGCGGTCACACAGAGACACGAAAAGCGACTTCAATCTATAATATATATAGACATATAATTGCATAACACATGTTCGTTCGCAATCCAAAGGTTTTGAAGGAAATTGGTAATCCATTACTTCATAGGTTTGAAAACTTCGTCTACTCAACAACGTTAACAACGCAATGAACGTGACTGAACTATCAAAATTGAAGGAATTACGATCAATTGTAATTGTGTTACGCAATTACCCCACAGGCTGTCAATATACGACATCGGAATTTTTTCCGGTTTTTTATAGCGGCGTCGTTTATCTGTCAGTTATACCTACAGCCATATTATCTATCATTTTAAATATCTATCATATTATCCATAATTTTAAATATCTATCATATTATCTATCATTTTAAATATCTATCATATTATCTATCATTTTAAATATCTATCATATTATCTATCATTTTAAATATCTATCATATTATCTATCATTTTAAATCTATCAAATCAACAGACGGGTATTGTTGAATCGCGATACGAAAACGTTGATCACTTTTAAACTTTGTCACTCATTCCTTGTCACTGTCATAACGACTTGTGTATTACGTCACTGACGCTATATTTTAAGGTCATGTTTGTAATCGAACCTCTAATTCTCATTTTACAATCTTAAAAATATTATTGAACACTTTAATATAATGATTACACCTCTTTATGTGAACCTCAAACAATTCCTTTTGCGGGATCCTAAAAATGCTAAATGGCAAAATAACAGTTTGGTCGGGGTACCCTAGCGTAGTTACTGTGACCAACTGTGAAAAAACGCCAAAAAAGTAAAAAAGGCTAAAATATTAAAAAAAAGCGCGCATCATTAGAAGGTCAATAAGGTTTTAGAGGATCACTTTAATATTACCCTATTTTAATGTAGGTATGACAAGGTTTAATAGTTCTCACAGGTCAACTGTAGCACAACATTTCTAACCGGGCAAAGTTACGTGCCAGCGCAATCTTTGCGTTTAGTCGCTGCGACAAGAAGCGAGAGCGTGCGACTCTTGTAGCGTCTCGTTGCGACTCTGCAACTCGAAGCCAAGTGTTCGCAGACAATCGTTGCGCCTCGTCGCCGAGCTGTCGCAGTCGCATGTCGCAGAGTGTCCGACATGTCTAAAAGTTAAAATACCTACTCAACGATGTCAATAAGTAATTTAGATCCAAATAATTTATTATTCAATAGCGGAGATTGCTATTGGCTGTTAAGTTAGTGAATTCTGCCGTGATAGGCATGCCACTTAAATATAGATGTTGATAATGGATAGACTAAACCGCATTGTATCCGGCAAATACAATTACAGATTGGTGATTAATGCATTATGTGAGCAACACTGCTACTGCTCATTAGTGGCTCCATAATTTATGGAGATAGCGTTCTAAATGCTAAAAATATTTCAGTCGAAATTAATTTTTGTTGTAGGTTTGGTAAACTTGAAGCGTATTTTGTCTTTTAAGTTAAAATCTAACATATTATGTTAAGTTAGTGGTTATAATTGTTATTATTTATAAAAAAAAAAATTTTTTTTTTTGTTACTCTTTGTTTCAGATTCACCTCAAGTAAAAGTTAACAAGTAGTCTTTAGCCTAATCAGCCTATAATGTTCCCACTGCCGGTACACAGGCCTCTTCTCTTCGAGAGGGAGCGAGCTTATAATCCACCACGCGGGCCCAGTGCGGGTTGGTAGAAGTCACATGTCTTCGAATTTTTGGTTCTCGGAGTCGCCGGTTTCCTCACAATGTTTTTCTTCACCTCTTTGAGAGCAACGGTGATGAAATTATTTACACAAAGTAAAGCGCCTGCCTTGGTTCAAGAACCCACGACCTACAACTCGAAAGTCAGGGGCCGTTGCAAAAATATCTATATTTTATGCAGTCTTTATACAAAATTATTAATTAAGCTCTTGCCAATAATCTTATTTTTGCCTATTGTGGTATAGTCATTTTATTCTAAGTACATCGTGTTCACATATAATTATATATAATTAATGTATACACAATATTGTAAAACATTACAAAACTAACTGGAGTTTCTTGCCCATTCTTCTCTATAGAAAGAAGTAAGAAAGAAAGAAAATACATTTATTTGCGGTAAACATGACGCAAAGAAAAAACACACAAACACAAAAAATAACGAGTAGGGGGAAAATATGCGTCACATTCACGCAAAACGGCAACCGCTCAGCATAATGCTACGACCCTATGCGAGACAGAGCCCCAGCGCTGGTATACGAAACTACTTATATTATCTTGTAAATTTTCACTTTCAAAAGTGCCTTTTATGTGCCCATTTGAAATACAGCAGCGGGCCCTATCAGAATACCAGCGCTGCGACACTTATTTTTTAAATGTCGCAGCATCATGTTGAGATAGGGGCCTTTTGCACTCGCACAGGACTTTCTGTTGTTATTTTAATTTTACTTTTGTTTTTTATATTGTTGTTTTTGTTTAGTTTAGTTTGTGATCATCCTGTGCCAGTCTCAATAAATACTTTTTCTTTCTTTCTTTCTTTCAAATAAATGTTTTGACTTTGACTTTAATAAAAATATAATATAATAAAAAGCTAATATATACCAACAGGCAGAGATAATATAGTACGTAGTAGTAGGTATGCCTGTAATTGCGCTATCGATTACGTACTAATTAGATTATCTCATGTATCAGCAACTCATTTGCACTTACCAATAATAACTGACACCCTCAGTTTGGTCAGGTTGGTTGGTCTACGTACTGGACCAAACTAATTGGTAATTCAAGACTTTATATCTATTTGTCGGTTAGTCAAACCGACTTGACCTTTCATGTTCATTGCGAAAATGACGTAACATATTATTTGAAGTAATCTCAAGAACAGACTAAGTAGTATAATTTCATACATAATATCAGTAACGACATTATATCTATCTATTTTATTTATTTAAGTATATAAAAAATTAAATGCTGTTCGTTGGTAAGCGCATCACTTGAGAACAGCTGGACTGATTTGGTTATTTTTTTTTTTGTTTAAAGATGTTCGTAATAGTCCGAATAAGGTTACTAGGGAAAAAAAAGTTGACCGGAAAATTGGAAAATTCTGGAAAAACTGAAAGTGCTTTTTTCTATGGGAATTGATATTTGGACAGGGCAACGTCTGTCGGGTCAGCTAGTTTTAAATAAGAATCAAGGCTGATGTACACGAGGCGAGTTACTTCTCGACCGTCGAGGTGGGCAATTCTGAAGTATTTAGTATTTTCAATAAAATCAATGTTTTTAAATTTGAAATTTGTAAATCCTATCGAAATTGTCTAGGCTTGATGCAGAGTGGCTGGTAACAGCTAGATGTGAGTTACCGAAAATTGGTGTGAATGGCGTGCAATAGGAGACGCCTATGTCCAGCAGTGGACTGCTGTGGGCCGATGATGGTGATGCAGAGTTACCTAAATACAAGTTGTACTTGCTTTACAGTAAAAAAAAAACAACCCGTTATTCAAATATTGAATCGCTACCCTGCTATACCCTTCATTATTTTTTATTTTTACATACCTATGCGACACGTGTATAAAAATATACACTTGTTTTTCACGGGACGAAAGCGTAAATATTATCAAATAAAATGGAAATATGACATGTCACCTTCTCTTACCTATCTCTTATTTTTAAGGCTCCCACAGACAGGCGCGACGCGACAGTGCGACACAAAGGCGCCGCTCGTCCCGCGACGAGCGGTGCCTTTGTGTCGCCCGCGATTCGCGTCGCTTGTCGCGCCTGTTTGTTGGAGCCTTTAGTCGTACGATTCGTAACGTCGACAAGTGTCATGTAGGTACTTATTAAAACCTTGACCATACTGAGAACCTTGTCTTATGCACAATCAAAAATAAAGATCTGCTCCATCAATAGACAAGTAACTACTTTAAGTCCAAAGTGGTTAAAGCTTTCATAAATTGATAGGTAGATACAGTGTTGGTATACCTAATAATATACCTTAACGCGAACCTAAGTAAAGTTTCTATAACGAGAATACCTACCTACAGGTTTCTGACACGCTCGTTCACTTGGGAACACCAGTAATTTTCACACCTGCAAATATTCTACTACGGGATGACGCATGTCAGGACGAACGGATAATTATTTAACATTCCCCTTCCACATGTCTTCGATTCGCCCCCTTGTCCTCGCTTAATTCATTACCCACTATTACCCACTATTTTATTCAGTTTTCCTCGGAAATTCTGCGAAACTCGTGTATACGCCTATTCGTTTAAAATATAAGTACCGACCTACTAATTATATGGGGGTACCCGGGCTCAACCACCGCATTCAATTCTTTGCCACTGCTATATAACAAGTCTGGTCAGCCAGCAACCTAGAAAAATACTCGAAGAAATTAAATAAGTATTTGGTTTTTTTATATGGGTAACAGGTCGGCGCTGACGGCCCACATAAAGTCATGTAGTCGCTGCCACCTATGGAAAACTGCAATACCAGAGGCAGCCCAGATGCATTGCCTTTTGCCATCCAGAGAGACAGAGCTGATCGGGCACATGACTCATGTAGTCCTGTGCCTGTATTACACCAGCACCCATAGATACCTTTCAAACCAGAAAACAGGAACAAATTAAGTTACTGGTAGTACATCCCTGGATGAACTCTCCCAATAAGAGCCCTAATACGACAGGACTCAATACAGTTGCATTGATTAAATAATTAAATTCCAAGTATCAAATATAATAAGCAGTTAGGAAATAGCGCGCAATAATTAATTATTATTAGGAGTAGAAGGTAATGCGTCAGTAAATGCCCAAGTAACGAGAAACCGCGATTATTAATTAGTAATGATTACCTCTATGTCCGGGAGACCGTCGGCAAAATACGGATAAGAATCTTTAGAATTAAAAAAACCTTTTAAAATAAGACCAAATAAAACAGAAGTAGGTATAAAATATATTCGTTCCACTATTTCAATTCTGATTGAATCCGGGGACATAGGCGAGGCGAGCGGCCAGAGACAAGTACCTAGTACGTACCCAGCAAACTTGAAAATAATTAAAGTCTGGAATCGACTGCAAATACACGAGCAATTAAATAATTTTGCTAAAAATATTTCTGTATCATACTAATATTTTGTTAGGATTTTGTTGATTTTAAGTTAAATGCTGTTGCTGTTCTGAAATTAATAGTAACTTTAGAGTAAATATTCATGTACTCATTTGTTATTAATAACATGTGTTTTAAACTGGGTCAAAAGCACATAACATCTGTAACGTATATTTTATGAACAATATTCCCAGTCACCTACAATAAATAAAATCCAGCTGCGTTACCACATTCTGGCTCCTATCCAGAATAGGTGCTGATCACGAGAATAAAAACGAGATCCAACTTGAAGTAGGTGAGTCAATTACTAAGTTATTGTTATGTTCTAGTCTAGGTATGTCATCAATTCATCTTGACCAGACCAGTTCAACAGCACACAAGTGTGTGCAAATAAATAAAATCAATCCGGATATGGATGTGTGGTTAAACCACGCAAGCAATGATCGATAGGCGCGGAGCAACAATGCCTGCAAAAATAAATCGAAACCAACCGATGTCAGTTCTGAAGAACAACAACGTTATTTTTGTTTTTTATTCTAAAAACTAAAGCCTGAAAGTTTCGCTTGACATTTTATTGAATGTATTTTTAAAGCACAAGTGACTTTTGAATGTCACTCCTTGTTTGACCCCGCACCCCTACCGGTTGTTTGTTGTGATTTGCATAATCAATATTCAAAAACAAGGTATCTTACGATTTATGACATCCTGAGTAGTGTTGCCTGCTATAAATTAGATACTATTCATATCGAACGCCCATTATCACGATGGATGGCTACCGGACAACGTAAGTACCGAACTCATAAAAATACCGAGGAGCCATGCCGTTTACAAAAGACGGCACCACTAATATTAGTATCTTGGTGCTGGCTTTTGTAAACCGCATGGCTCCTCAGTATTTTTGCAAGCAGTTGGGCGAGCATTCAATTGAAAGCTTCAGTCAGACCAGTCTCTGTGATTTAGATTTCAACTACATGCCTGCTATAAGGATCTATGAAAATGTCAAAAGTTTATACTTAGGTATACTTACATAATCAATTATAATATATTTTTGTTTTAAAGGTGCAGCATGTAAGGATCGTAGCAAGTGGAGTTCTGTAGTTTCTGCCTGCCCCCATGGGATGAAGCCATGAGTTTATGTTAAAATTGTAACTAACGAGACAAAAAGACCAACACTACAAGAGATTTTAAAATGAGCCATCCAAAGGTTGTCTGTAAAAGATCGCTTTTAGCGATAAGACCGCCCATTGTGTCACACTGTGTAAAATATCTACATTTATATCTGTAATTTTTATGGTGTACATAATAAAGAGTATTCTATTCTATTCTATTATAAGCCTAACGAAATGTTCAAATGACACTAGTATGGCACTCAAGGTTAAAAGAGATTCCAGGATCAAAGACGGAGACGCAACCCACGCCTCTAAACGGGACGTCTACCGAGAAAAACTCAGGAAACACCGTTAAAAACAAGACGAGTCAACAACTCAAGTTCAAACTGCACGATAAAATAATAGTTCGTTTTATTGCATAATTTATTTCATCGATTAAGTCGTTTTCCAATAGATAGGCACTTAATTACATATATTGGAATCAGCTTCAAGACTACAACCAGCGGCGAAATCCGTATTTACACAAACTGCCTTCAAGCTGTCATCCGCAATCCAACCCAATAAGTACCGATACTGGAGAAAGTGAAGAGAAGTTGTTGTATGTTCTGTGTACCTACATAGAACATATATTTATTTATCTTCACTTTCACAGTCAGTATACTTGTACTCACTGTACCCTATATTAATGTTAAAGACTTTGTGAATTAATAGCTAATATAAGTTCCGTATTGTGGGAAATGCGGCATTCGCTGTGGGTGCGTTGCGCCAGCTAACATTCCTGTTCAGCAAAGCATTCCTTCCAGAGTACAATTTACACTCGACAACTCTACATGCATTTTCTATGAAGCTAATGTAACCAACGAAGTAATAACATCTAAATATTTTAGTACTGTACTATATTTCGTCTTTTTAAATTTCGGGTGGATAATCATCAAGGAAATTTTCCCGGTCTGGGCGGAGCGGGAGCGTGTCAGACTTTTACTGACTAAAACCCACCCGTGTTCCTTCAGTTGCCTGTGTTCCAGGGCCACGATAACTCTTTCGAACAATCCGCGACCCTGGCAGGCTTCGGTCCTAGCAGACCTCGTCAATTAGTACTGACATCTCTTTGAGGCGCGCGTGGAACACAACGCGCCGTCGACCTGGGCCTGGTCCTACTGTATTCCGTCTGTGGTAATAATTCACGGAAATGCAACATTAATTTAAGAAATAAATGTGAAACCAGCATCTCTAACTTTCTAGTACTGCGGTTCTGACGGTCTGACCTCACCGGTCAAGGTTAGCTGTCCAATTAATATCGAATGGGAAGACAATTTGTCCATCCGATTAACGATGCATTCTTGATCGTTAGCCCTCTTTTATATTCAGTCAGTTTCGAAAACTTCACTCGCTTAAAATTCAGTTTATTCCAATTCAATAGCTTTCACTTTTCGAATTAATTTTACTGGTGTTTAAATCAAGTTTTTGAGCGATGGAAGTGTGAATATGGAATGGGCATAAAACAACAACCACTCAGTATTTAAATAAAAAACACGGAGCATTCTGTCGGCAAATTGAAATAATATATAGAGGTTTAAATACATCGACTGTAAAATCCGTCCGCAATAAACAAAATATGTACCTACCTAACATTTATACATAATCATACGATTTATTTATCAATATTGCTTTTATTGGATGCATAATTAGTGCGTAATGAGTGCCTACTTTTAGTATCAAAATGAATGGCAAATATTCAATAGTGTCAATTACCCTCCGCTGGTTTTAAAGTGATTTGCTGGTTCGGATAAGGTTTTGCCGCCGCTCAAAAGCACGGCGACGTTGAAAAGTGCCTTTTATATGCCTATTTGACGTTGACTTTGGCTAAATTGCAAAAAAAAGGCAAATCATCGACGCAATTTCAATTGAAATCTTGCATCGGGATTCAATTTGTAAAATAGAATTTAGAAGCACCGCTCGTAGAGTAAACAATCATGAAGAGACCTAAACTAACAGAGTCTGGCGCAGCGCGAGCGATACTTCCACGCGAATAAGCTTTAAGTGATCCCAAGCGCAGCCCTCTCCCGCAACCCGCATTAACCAATCCGCACAATTTAATTTCTCTCCTCATTTAGTAATGTATTTGTACAACTTTAACCTTATTCTCAGAGGTTATCGCGACCCCAAATCACAATATTATGTTATTGTATTAGCACCGCAACCCTCGGTTTTAGTTAGAATATATTCATACGTGTGCGCGGTTTAAGCATGGCGCCAACGGGAATACAATTTACTGCCCTCTGCGGAGACGTAGCAAACTTCTTACAACAAATATTCATTACTAAATTTTCTGTGCGGTGTTATTCACGTACACGTACATGTTACTCTGTCGCCACTAAACATCATACCTCAGTTTGTCGACTCACTACGTATATTCATGCCAGCATCTTCAAGTACAAAGCTGACACTACGCATCTACAATATAACGAAGCACCTACATCCTTACATGATACTAAACCTAATGTAGGTACTTACAATTGATTGTTACAAACAATTCACGAAAACTGAATCATAAATGCTGCAAATGAAATAATTTCATTGTTTGAAGTGAAAACTCAGAAATGTGTTCCGTTTAGAATTTTCGTGTGTAATTAAATTTTCCTATGAGCACTTTCCTATTTAGAAATTCATGTAGCGAGTAATTACTTTAGGCGAATCTGCTGTGATGCTGAATTTCCGAATTTGAATCGGTTAAGGGGACTACAGGACCTAAACGCAAGTTTTATAATGCCTAAAAGTATATGATCCACTGCAGTTAACAAAATCAGATAAATATATGATATTCTTCAGGATATATGCTAGTTAGATAGTGTGTTGAAAACATAATGTAACAAATTTGATACGATAGAAAAAAATCACGAAGATATCTCAAAAAAAATATGTTAACGATTAAAAACCATACTAATATACATGCAATCATTCTGATTTTTTATCAGATTATTCTACAAGCAACACATTAACGTAGTATGTTTTAATTTTTAAGTTCAATCAATAGATTATCTGTAAATAGATAATTGCTTCATATTTTGCAATAAATTACCAGCGTTCTGTCATCGCGCTTCTCTTTCTTTTCTATGCAGTCCGACAGTGACCGCGCTTTAGCTCTTGTCAGCCTCTTAAGTTTGATTCAGGGCTGGTTGAAATAATCAGTTAATTGAAGCGTCGACGTCAGTTTCTGACTGCGGCACGCAAGTTCCGCAATTGAAAAACGCGACTAATAAAACTTTATCAAAAAGGATTTCTAACTAATTCAATAATTTTGTTCTCCCAAAACATCAGGTTAATGGTCACCAAAAAGTGAAGTTTATATTTATTAACTTCGGCGTGAGCTGCAGTGGTCTGCCTGTGGTTACCAGCGGCCCAAAGCCGAACCAAGCCATCGGCTACCCTTAGTCTCTGTAAGCCCGTTATGGTTTAAGCCGTTTTTAGTGATGCAATTAGTTTTACAAACAGACAGACACACCAGTGATCCTATAAGGTTTCCGTTTTTTCATTACGACGTACAGAACCCAAAAAAATATCGCGGCAATAAACGAAGTACTGTTTTGTATTTCAAAAGTGGTTGGAGTCAAGCCTAAATAGCAAGGTCCTTGACAAAACGGAAAGGAACAGGAAGCTCTTGAGAAATATATCAACAATGTATAGCACACTGTGGAGACAGATAAAATATAAAAATATTTCTTTGAAATGGAACCTATTTGAGACGGTAAATGTTTCCGTGCGTTTTCACAAATGTCTCGAAACTGCTGGTAATTCACACGGTATTTTATTTTTTACGTGTATTTAAATGTTCTTAAGATTATGCTGTTAAACAAAACGTTGAACTTAAAACTGACTTTGGAATAAGATTTATTTATTTCTGGTGGAAATGTTAAAGTAAATAAAAGTTGAGGTGTTTTACATAAAATGCAGTGTCTGGGACTGAAGCGCATAACGGCCACTCTGCGTCGCGTGTTATCGCACTGTTTCTCATTCCAGCGTAAACAAAAGAACAAAGAACTGTCAATTCAATAAACTGTAATCCACAAAAGTGAATACTTACGCGTTGGATGTTCATGATAAGGATAAGCAACCATCGATGTGCTGCACTTACGATTAGAGATCAGATATCATTCGATAACTAAAAGCATGTTTATCAGAGCAGCTACTATATTTTCACGGAGTCATATTCATATAAACAAAGGGATATACATATGGATATCCTCATGTTTATGTCACCGTTTGATGGATTATTGTGACTTAAGACCAAACTGTGGTTTTAAAGCCTATGCTATATACCCATTTGAAGAAAATCCTATTCCTTTAAAAGGGGTTTTGTTCCGTTGTGAACAAAGCTTAAAACCTACTATTTTAACTTAATTTCTACATTTATATCTGTAATTTTTACGGTGTAGATAATAAAGAGTATTCTATTCTATTCTATTAATTTATACTGCTCAAAGAAAGCTAAAGCGTAAGGCTAATCTAGTTTCCATACGACGGCCGAAAAAGTATTCTGTGGGGTCTAAATTAACAACTCCTTTTAGTTAATTATCACTAGTTCTGCATACGGTATGTTTAAACGTTTACACTGGCAGCTCAAACAGAATGCACAAGTAGCATTGTTACCTTAATATAGAGGAAATTGAAATAGAACGCAGCGCCTATGCAGGCGCTATGCGGGCCTTCAATTCTACTCGCGACTTCTTTTCCGCAAAGAGAACATCTGAGCTCTGAATTAAGATTATTTGCCTACTTATCTATATATATAATACAATCTTAGCGAAGTCGAAACTGTACATTGTTTTTTGTTTAATACGTAATTTTTGCAAGGTCTGGGAACAATTCTATTGTCGAAATTGCAAATAAAACACGGAACGGTCGGATTGTTTCAAAGTTTACAATCAAGAATTATAAAATGGATACGCACGCGGAATAAAATGATTTCAGTTATATTACGGAGGCAAAATACGACATAAATTTGTATTTATTTTCATTCACATTTTAGTCAGTGAACGTAACGAAATATAAAGCATTTTTCTCTTCGGTTTCACTTTGTTGGTGTCGTTTTTCCCTTAAGAATTCCTTGGTGACCGGGAAAATTTAAAAGATTTTCATGAGAAAACATTGTTCTGTTACTAAAATACATTTCGACCGACGGGCTTGCTACATTTTTATAAAACAGAAACCCATTTATGACTACTTATTTTGTTAGTATGTAGTGTGTTACTACCTATATATAAGTACTAATATAAAAGATTAATTTCCTTGGGAATTAGGATAATAATGGTCGTAACGCCCACACCGCTACGAGGTTATGCATAGAGCTGTCTATCTAACAGACAATAACTGTTGCCTTTACGGGATAATACATATGTTGTAGGTAGATCAGTGAGCAGCCGACAGGCTCGCAGCGGAGCATTGATCACGGCCTGCCTCCACAGCCGAGCCGCGCAAAAATGATAGCCACTTTATTAGACCTCTACGAACTTACTACGGAGCTACGAAACTCCGTAGGCCGTGACTTTCATCAACTTTTTCAAATATTTACACGATTCTCATCTTCCGTTTTTCTTCACTTTTGGAAAACGTGCTTGCTAAATCATTTTAAATTCATAAAGTTTTTCACGAAAAAATACTTTATTTAATTCAGGATTTTGGAGTAAAATACAACAGTTAAACATAAGGTGCCAAATTGTTTTCGCCAGGCTTCTTAAAAATATTTTTTCATTCTATTATTTTCTGATAAAAATTAAATTCGTGGATTTATTTGGTCTGATAATATAATATGTAATTGAAATGTAATTTAAAAACTAAAAAGAAATTTGACGAGCGTAATTTTAAAAACACTTTTTTACAGAAAATATTTTTTGAATTAATGGAAAAATATATTTTGCAATTAAATATATCCGTTCGCCGCCAGCTGTAAATTTTAAACAAAGTGAAACAAAGATGAGAGCAACAAAAGCGATGTCAAAATGTTATATAACGTAAGATGATGCAGAGCTGATGAGAAAACAAAACAGTAACAAATTATTGTAAGTAAACAAATAGCTTACCGCCTTAGCTGGGAAGTTTGGAGCCAACAGCCGACTATTAAAGTTTAGAATCTAGACTTGGAAAGTGTTGAGAACAAAGATAGCGAAGTCGGCGGAGGTCGGTAGCGCGGGAGGTACCTCACGGCGGTACAGCGGTACTACGCGGCACGCGCTCGCTCGGGGTGAGTGGTGCGAGTGCGGCGAGGGTGCGAGTTCGTGTGAGGCGCGCAAACACGGCAGGTCCGCTCTCCAGGGCGGCTCAACTTGGAATCGGCGTCGCCCTCCGCCACGGTTATGTAACACGCGCGGCGTAGCGCAGCGCGGCCCGGACCCCGCTCACCCCGCTTTTAGGGAAAAGATGAATGAGTAAAGTTTCCTAACGGACGTTAGTCCATGGATCGCGCTCGGTTTCAGATCGGCCCGCGGTTACATAAAGCCTCCCGGCACATGCGCGCTGGCTGCTGAGCGCCGCATCATGACCACGCGTGAGTAACATCGCGCGCGCCGGTGTTCTTGCCGTCCTGATGCCTATGTTTTATGAGCAACGCATACATCACGCGCCCACCTACCTACCCTCGCTGGGAAATAACGTATCCTTCCCTTCATTCTATGCTCAGTTTTATAACGTACTACGAACGTACCGTCATATTTCTCGACGGTAACATAACTATGACAGTTCATTCGAATTCGTACGTAACAATATTTTATGGCCGCTAGGGGCCATCCAGAAACGACCCTTTACCCGCAGCGTCATACTAAAAGTATTATTAATTAATGTAATTTTACCGGGGAAGCCATCTTTATTACAGTTTATATGGATCCCATAAGTTTTTACCTTATGGGACTTATGCAAATTTGCTATTAGACCCTTGAAACATTAAATAGATAAAACGCGGCAATATTTTTGCGAGGAATTAATGGATTCTTTTTATTAAGTACCTAGCGAATTATTCCCTTTTGTAATGGGTTCCCTATTGATGTTTGCCGAAGCCGTGTATTCCCGATCGTCCCACTGCCGTCGCATCACTGGTAGGACAAACGGGAATGGAATAAAAATTATATCAAATTTATTCCCTTTCGTTCCACCAACAATATCAATGGGACGAACGGGAATATAAGCGAAAATAAATTTGTTTGTTTATTTGCTATGGTTTCACACTAAAACGGCTGAACGGATTTGGATAAAATTTGGCTCATGGGTAGACCATGACCTAGGTCATGGTCTACCCATGTGCCAAATTTCAAAGTTAGGACATAGGATACTTTTTATCTCGGTCGTAAGCTGTATGCATACAAGACGGTATTCTGTTCACGACAAGTTGTGCACAATTTCTGAGCAGTAACCTGACAAAAGTACTAGGCTTGCATAAATTTACGATAGTATTTCAATCACGTATTGTCCTATTTGGATGAAATTTAGCACACAGATAGTTTATAACCTGGATTAACACATAGGATGCTTTCCTGACCTACACGCGGGCGAAGCCGCAGGAAAAAGCTAGTAATGAAAATGATAGTTTTAAAATATTAGAATCATGACTGCATTTATTGAAAAAACTAATTAATTTCGTACTAAAATGACAAGGCTAGAATATATATACTTATGTCCTAAACCAGGTCATGGTCTACCCATGTGCCAAGTTTCATCCAAATCCCTTCAGCCGTATTAGCATGAAAGCGTTACAAATAAACAAACTTACTTTCGCATTTGACGACGTCACCATTGTAAACAGCACGTGCAGCGGGCCGAGTTACGCAGTGGTATGCGTCACTTACGCCTCCCCACTCTCCCCACTACTCAAGCCGCTCTACATAAGCGAGCGCGCACCGAGGTGGGGATCATTCTTGTCGCAGGCTCGGCCCGGTGCACATGTTGTAGCGCTTAGAATTATTCTAGTATTTATTTAATCAATAATTAACAAGCTGTTGGAATAAAAGTTGATTACTGAGATATTTCTGAATTTCATTTAAGATGTCAGACCCTTTCCCGACATCAGAAGTGGGATTGGATCCACCGTCCACTAATGATAGTAAAAAGGGTATAGACCGATTTTGGCGCTTACACATACTGAAGGGCCGTGCCGCTGTGTATCTTACCGAGATATAACCTGACAAGATCTCATGGGCAACAATCAAGGACATGCTGTTTTCCAAGTTCTCCCAACCCGTGATGAAGAAACTGCAGCTGAAGCGGATATTCGTCTGTGGCAACTCATTGAGAAGATACCAAGTAAATTGGCCAGAAAAGCAGTTCGCAGTGAGCTGGGACATACGGCCAACGCCTGCCCCACGCGCTGGAAGAAGGAAGACTCCATACCGAGCACCAGCACCAAGGACGTGAACTTCTGCTCCAGAGCAGCTCGTGGAGTATGATAGATAAGTGGTACAGATATCCTTATTATAATTTGAGTCTGGCTCAGAAGCTCAAGTAGCCTTGTAAAGTATAGTAATTGAAATCTCGTTCATATTGAGCAATTTCATAAACAAGTGATCCTAAAAGGTATAGGTGTGAATAAAAGTAGCGCGCATATTACAAATTAAATGTGCAACCATGGTACATAACCACTTGCTTCAAATAAATCACGTTGTATGGCCGGTTGAATGACTTAGCAGAAAAATTTGGTCGTGATATTTTAGAACACGGAATTTGAGTTAAAGTTACACAAATTATTGGTTTAGCTACATACGTTCGAAAATGTATTTCCAATTCTTCAAAATTCAAACTCCTCGGCTTATCATCTCATCAAGTTTAGCCATAACACAGCAGTAACATTTTAAACAGTACCCCATGAAAGATGAGTCTACTTTAGCCAGCCTGAAACCTGGTTGAAATAATTGGTCCCTATTTCTAGTGATTTAATTGTGTCTTTCACCTCTTTTACTAAAAAGATGTAGATTTTTCCTTACGCATAAGATGTTTTCATAGATGTATTGACAAGATACCGTCATGATGTTATCTTTAAACATTTCCCTCAGAGAGTCGCGCCTGCGGAGGCCATATATGACTCTGATGGCTCTTTTCTGCAGAAAAAAAAAATATTCGACGTCTGCAGCGAGTCTCCAGAGTAAAATACTACACATGATACTATTAAAGTAACTAAAATAGACTAGCCTCGCGGTACCTACTTCAGTAAATTGACGGATTTTTCTCACAGCATATGCTGCTGAACTTAGCCGTCCTGCAAGGGATGTTAAATAAGTACCCCATTGAAGTCTTGAGTCGAGCATGATCCCAAGAAATCAGTTTTATCGACAAATTCTAGTTTCTCTTGATTCAATACTATCTCACAATTAGTACTTTTGACATTTGGTAAAGTAAATCTTATACAATTCGTTTTTTTTTTCCCATTGAATACTAAAATATTAGCTGTGAACCAATTTTGGATCTGCAGTAGGGCGTTATGTACGTCGTCAAGATTTGATGCACGTCTATTAATTTAAATAAGTTTCGTCAGCAAATAACACCATTTGTGGTTGGTTTATAATTAATGAAACCACTATTACTTGGCACCACAAGCGATCATATGGCTAAATTCATGTTGGTGGTCGCGTTAGTATGCTGTGCCTGTTTAAGGTAAACGCGTTCATAAGGGATCATTCATATAATAGCTTTGATAAAATCGACCTTAAAGTTAGACTAGTCTGGTGGTTACAAGCGCTGTACAAATTTCGTTTCTGCCCTCTTCATTTGCCTAGCCTTTTCCAAGCTATGTTGGGGTCGGCTTCCAGTCTAACCAAATTCAGCAAAAGACCAGTATTTTACATGGAGCGACTGCCTATGAGACCCCTCAACCCAATGACTGGGTAACACGATACCCCTTGGTAAGACTGGTTGTCAGACTTTTGGGCTTCTTACTATCCGTAACGACTGTCAAAGATCTACGAATGTCTGCCGGTACCAACGGCTTAATGTGCGTTCCGAGGCACGGAGGGGTTTCGATATGTAATGGATAATCACCCATCCACGAACCGACCGCGGCAAGCGTAGCTTAACCTTCGATGTACCCGTGCGGCTGTTATCATTTAGTCATGCGTTCGTTTTGCCCTAAGGCTTAAAGCAGTTAAAATCCAGTTCATTTGTTTGGCGCGCCGAAACGAGTAATTGCTGATCACGGGCGTTCGTATGATAATACAGATGTGACCATAACGAGTTGAGATATATTAATGGGGCTAATAGGGTCTATAAAATATTCTCATAAAAAATTACGTGAAGTATCTCATGGTCAAAATGTTCTGGTAGATATCGTGGAAAATTATGATGACGTGACGGCGGGTAGTGATGATGACGGTACCCTGATACACGAAACAAGCCACGAGAACCATGCCTTACAGCAATATAACTTTGGCAAATAGAGATACCATGTCCGTGAATAGTGATACTATATCGATTGATAGTGATACAATGTCTGCTGACTCACGTTTAACACCTACCAGTGAAAGTGTTAAACATCTTGGTTAACATTTTGTATCAACAGTCTTTTAGACCAGGGTTTTATTCGGACACTGGGTGAGATGCTACGTAATCGACGTTACCAAGTCCTTTTAAACTCAGAAAGAAGTAGATGGAGATCACAGAAGAATGGCCTGCCCCAGGGAAGTGTTATGGCGCCCACTCTCTTCAACATCTATACCAACGACCAACCTACTGTTGAACATTGCGAGAGGTTCCTATACGCAGATGACCTTGCCCTGGCTACCCAAACAAATACATTTGGGGACGCTGAAAACATCTTAGAGGCAGGCCTAGAAGTTCTTGGAAAGTATCATTGTTATTGAGAACGCTCTCAGACCAAACCCCACAAAAACACAGGCATGCGCTTTCCATCTCCGCAACCATTCGGCAAGACGCACCCTGAATATCAATTGGCAATGTGTCACCGTTGAACACTGCAGTAACCCTACCTACTTGGGTGTCACCCTTGATAGAGCGTCGACATTTAAGAACCATTGCCTCAGAACTAAGAAAAAAGTCTGCTCCCGTAACAACTTGCTCAGTCTCACAGCTACCAACGCAACGGCTTAAAAGCAGGCACAGCTTCCTGAAATCGACAGTATCTCTACCAGGAAAACCGGCCGACGCCCGTTGCAAACTGTGGCAAGACACTATTCCCCCTCCCATTTACTATCTACCACCAAAGGAGCAACTTCCTGCAGGGTGTAACCTTTCGTGGTTCACTTGGAAGTCCCTGAACCGTCTTCGGACGCAAGTGGGAAGATGTAATCCCAACCTAGTAAAGTGGGGCTACCTCGATGGAATGGCAGCTGGATGTGGATGTGGAGCTATGTCGCAAACTATACTCCACCTTCTATCTTGCCCTCTGTGTCCCAAAAACTTGCAGTCAAAGTGACCTCTGCGCTGCCACCGATGACGCCGTGGAAGTGGCGAAGTTTTGGGCCAACAAAATATGGGAAAAGTCGTGCCAGCGACACGAAGAAGAAGAAGATCAACAGGCTTTTAATCCAGATTCAATTACTATTGTTACTAAAGTAGCCATAATAATTAGCAAAAGAGGTGACCCTGTAGAGTCAGCAATAACTGGTCCTGGGGATAATAGTTTTGCAGGGTCATTAAGTGATAAATGGCTGGAATAAAAAAAATAAAAGGGGAATAAAAAGTGAGCAAGAAAAAAAAGAAGAGGAATAAAAAATAAAAAAAAGAGAAAAAAAAAAAGAGGAAAGAGAAAAATAAGAGGAAAAAAATAGACAAAAAAAAAGAAAGAAAAAAAAAAAAAAGGGAGAAAAAATTAGGAGGAGTTCTGAAGGCTCAATAACGAGCGGTACAGAATTAGTGGCAAACTCTGAAGGGGTGAACCGGACAAGATTGCTAAATTCCTGAAGGCTCAATAACGAGCGGTCCAGAAGTAAAAGCTTATTCTGAAGGGGTTAACCGGACCAGATAGCTAAAGTCCTGAAGGCTCAATAACGAGCGGTCCAGAAGTAAAAGCTTATTCTGAAGGGGTTAACCGGACCAGATAGCTAAATTTCTGAAGGCTCAATAACGAGCGGTCCAGAAGTAAAAGCTTATTCTGAAGGGGTTAACCGGACCAGATAGCTAAAGTCCTGAAGGCTCAATAACGAGCGGTCCAGAATGAAAAGCTTACTCTGAAGGGGTTAACCGGACCAGACTGCTTAAGTCCTGAAGGCTCAATAATGCGCAGTCCCGAATTAAAAGCTTTCTCTGAATGGGTGAACCGGCCCAGATTGCTAGTCAGGATGAACGAACATGAATAATATCGTTGTCTTTTTAGATACTGCTTGATGAGATTACGCGCACGAGGACGTCCGCGCGTCAGTATGGCCGTGACGACGTCACCATTGTAAACAGCACGTGCAGCGGGCCGAGTTACGCAGTGGTATGCGTCACTTACGCCTCCCCACTCTCCCCACTACTCAAGCCGCTCTACATAAGCGAGCGCGCACCGAGGTGGGGATCATTCTTGTCGCAGGCTCGGCCCGGTGCACATGTTGTAGCGCTTAGAATTATTCTAGTATTTATTTAATCAATAATTAACAAGCTGTTGGAATAAAAGTTGATTACTGAGATATTTCTGAATTTCATTTAAGATGTCAGACCCTTTCCCGACACATTTATAATATTAGGATAAACAATAAATAGTTAAGAAAATATAATAATAATAATCCCCACCGCCATATCTTTACGTTGACGTCGTGGTGGGGCTTGCGCGTTCCGAACTCTAGGTCTGTGCCGGTAGACTTTACTTTGCCGGAACAGGTCTTTGGGTCTAGGGTGAAGAGCCAGACCAAGAGAGATACAGAAACCCGCAGGGCAGCATGTGGCGAGCAGATGGGCAGTAGCGAGCCCACGGGCCCTATCCCCCGGGAGTAGTCTTGTTCCTCATCTCTGGCTTGCCTTTATTGACCGGCTGGAGTGAACACTGACGAGGAACAAAGCTCCCACCTCTTTCTTGGCTTTATTGGCCAACTTGAGGGGAGATTCGCAAGAGCAAAAGTGCTCGGGGGAAGGAAGTATTCCAGCAAGTGCTGATAGGGATCTTGACCATCTTCCGGGCTCTGGGATTGTTCTGATACTCGTAGCCGTGGAATACCTCTTCACTCCTCAAGCACCTCAGGATATGTTGCCCCTTTTGTCGCTACGTCACTATGTGCTAGCGACTGTTCCCGGGTGTCCATTATTGAGTGTGCAAGTCACCCCCTGCCATTTTATCTGTGTATTGTATATATATTGTTATTATTATATTGTATATATATATCTGTGTATTGTGTATATTGTATATAAAACAGACAGACCTATAGTCTTTCCGTAGTTCTAGGTAACCAGTCTACTTTAGCTACCCAAACCCATAGTTCAATATCTTTATTTTCCATATATTGCAATAGTCCTGCACCAACCGGGGGTTGTCCTTGAGTACATTTGCATAGTGAATACAGGGAGAATCGTCGGTTAGTGCCCCCTTATCATTTACAATTGTCAAATTGGCCTCTGCGAATTGGCTTCGGCCCCTCGTACGCCTTTCAACGGTCCGGGATCCGAGGGTCCCGAGATATGTCAAAGACACTTAAAATATTAGTGATAATATAATAACGTTTATTTATCAAAAAGTAAGAATACAATATGTGCATGTTCGGTGAGACACAAACTAAGCGTCGCTTGTATATTGTGGCTCAGGAGTGCGAATTTAACAGAATTATAAAGTTACAGTTTGAGGAAAGTGGGATTATTATACGTTACTAGACGCCACAATGATGAGCTTACCGAACGCTTCACTGAATTACAGCGACTATTCAAGCCTTAAAGATGAAATAAAAAGGATAGCAATGGAATTGGAAAGTGCTTATCTAGAGATCGACAATTTAAATAGCGAATATTTTCGCTTAGAAATGGATATAGGCCAATATCAGAAAAATTATCGAAACCTATAAAAAGGTAGGCTACTTGTAACAAAAAAATTTTCGCCGATTTCTGCACGGAAACAAAATATTCTAAAAACAAGCTGTTTTTTTACTTCGACTAAGAGATTTTCACCCATGACTCATCAACCTGACAGTGTCGCGACCCCGATAGATGTGGGAGACAGTTCGTTTAACACGGCCAGATCGATCTGAAGTACTGATGGAACACTCCCTAAAAAACCGCCATCGATTAGTGACGTTCAAAATTCCAGCACGTGCATGAATAGAATTGACCACGCCAACGACAATGAACAAATTAAACAGACATCTTTAACCTCGGATAAGAAGTTGGAAATAAGTAATATACAGACACCTAACGAGGGGCAGGAAATACTAAAACACCAATCTCAGTCAAGTGATACCCAGACAGTTATGAAAACCCTTCGTCGAATGTAACGATCTTCATAATAAGCTTGAGACTCTACTGAGGACGTTGTGTCGTAATACAAGAAAGAAAATTATTATATGTGGACATACAAATATCGATATTTTAAAACAGTCAAAGGAAAGTAGGGAATATAATTACTTGTTAAATAGTTACAACACAAAACATGTTATCTTGACACCTACTAGAGTAACAGAAAAGACACAAACTTGCATTGATCACATCATAATCAGCATAGAAAAAGGGTGTACAAAAATACATAATTTGGGTCTATCGGATCACTCAGCCAAGTCATATTCTTGGACAGTTACAAAAATACATCAACCTGTTTTAAAATAGTGGTATCAATTTAAACAAGACTATAGTAATGACAATAAGGGAACATTTTTAAACTCAATCTCATGTCTGTCTTTTAGTGACGTATTTGAAGAAAACTCAACAAATGAAGCATTCCACAAATTTATTATACTTCTGCTATTTTATAACTGATGTGTTCCTGCCATTTGCTTATAAGTTACAAATAAAGCATTAAATAAATTAAACTGGTTTTCTAAAGGTATAAAAATAAGCTGTAAGACAAAAAGTAAAATACACTATAAATTAAAATATAAAAATTATGAATCTCATAAAAACCAGTACAAAAGCTGTTGTGATTTATTGAAAAAATGCATTTTAGGGTCTCGGAAAAATAATAATACCAAATAAATAAATAAATAAAGCTAGAAATAAATGTAAGGCAGCGTAGAATGTAATGAAAAAGCATACCCGCACAGATTTAAAATGCTCCTGTATTTCAAAAATTACGATGGACAACAGTGATTGTATAAGTCCTGCACCCTAATTACGTAACACACTATCTATCACAATCTGAATCATTTTGAAGCCTATTGCTAATCCATTGCTTCATTTGTTCGAAAAATTTGTCTGCGCAACAACGTAAATAACGCGATGAATGTTGTTGAACTGTCAAAATGAAACCCATTCCTACTGTTAGTATGTTACATAATTACCCCGCTGATTGTATTGCAAATCAATTCAATATCTTTTTCATTGACACGGTCACCAATAATAGCCTTGACAATAAGGAAGACTCAAGATTAAAACAAATGGATCATATTGAATCAATCAGTAAATCAATATGTTTGTACCCACTAGATGGTAGTGACCTTAAAAAAATAGAGATGTCTCTAAATGATTCCAAAGTTAGTTTTTATGATAAAATTCGCACTGACATCATAAAAGTGTCAGTCAATATAATTCTAGAGCCACTTCTACATGTGGTTAACCTCTCTCTAGAACAAGGAATATTTCCCGATTTTTAAGCTATTGCATAGCTTTTATCGCGGGCTTTAAGCGCGGCGACCGAATCAAGAAATTCCGTAACGAAAATAAAACCTAACACCCCCCACTCCGCCTACCATGTAGCTCAGCCGAGCGTTCGCTTAACTTGTATGTATACGGTACGACTGTACTGGAATTAATATCAAAGAAAAAAAATACTGCATAAATAAAAAATAAATAAATAATTATCCTACTAATATTATACATGTGAAAGTGTGGATGTTTGGATGTTGGTTACTCAATCACGCTAAAACGGCTGAACGGATTTGAATAAAATTTAGCACATGGGTAGACTATGACCTGGATTAGGACATAGGATACTTTTTATCCCGATATTCCCACGGGATCGAGACTTCTGCGGGTGAAACCGCGGGGCGCAGCTAGTAATTACATAAGTTGATAAAAAATGCTATGCAATAGCTTTGCCGCGGCAGTCCCCGAGTGCCACACGTGTTTTTTAAAGAGATCAGTAGTGAAACCAATATTTAAAAAAGAGGATAGCACTCAAATAGACAATTACAGACCCGTGACTTTGATACCTATATTTTCTAAAAAATTTGAAAAAACCTTTCATAACAAACTAGCAAACTTCATTGAAAAGCACAAGATTATTAAGGACGAACAAAATGGTTTTCGTAAAATTAGAAGTACATCTTTAGCAACCTTTCGATTAATAAAAGAAATAATAGACTGCATTGACAAGAAAATACCTGTTACAGTTTTATTTATGGATATGAATAAAGCGTTTGATCTCGTATCTCATGAACGATTATTGGAAACGGTTTCCAGATATGGATTCAGAGGAACGGCATATAACTGGCTGGAATCTTATTTGTCCGACAGAGTACAATCAGTGTCAGTAACGAAATATAATGACCAAATTAAAACGTTAGAAGCATTCCAATCTTCGTTTATGTTTAATAGATATGGCGTGCCACAGGGCAGTATTTTAGGGCCGCCAATGTTTTGGCTCTACATAAATGATTTCCCAGAAGTTATAAATCATAGATGTGTACTGTTTGCCGACGATACTAAAATTATAATCAAAGGACAATATAAAAGGTCGTACGAACAAGAAATAAACATTGCTCTTCAATGAACTATAGACTGCCTAGAGGCTAATAATTTAAAAATTAACATTAATAAAACAAAATTCATGCAATTTCATACCTATCGATCAAAACCGCTGGCCCTAAATATATCTTATAAAGGGGTCGCCCTGTCAGAAACTGACTCTGTTAAGTTTCTTGGAATCAATTTAGATAAATTTTGGTAATGGAAAATTCATAAAAATGGCATTTGTGTTAAAATAAATAATTTGATATACCCTTTGAGGCGTATTAGCTGCGAGGTATCTAGAAATGCCGTAATAACGGCTTTCCGAGGCTATATAACCTCTCCACCTAAAGGTAAGGTATTATCCTGTGGGGTCGTCTTGTGGAGATTGGTCAAGCATTCGTAATGCAAAAAAAGCGTCTAAGAGCTATATTTGGGTTGAAGTAAATAGAGTCATGTCATCCATTCTTTAGGAATTATAAAATACTAACTCTACCATGTATTTATTTATTATAATCCTGTATATTGGTTTTCAAACATATGAGACTATTCAGCAAGCGACAAGCTACTATGCCCCACGATCTATGTATACTAATAAGTTATTTCAACCGAGGACGAATCTCACATTTACAGGTAACAACAGCTATATTATGTGCATAAAATTGTATAACAAAATACCAAATTCCATAAAAACGCTACCATTTTCTAGATTTAAAAATAATTTGACGAGGTTTTTAATTGAAAAATGCTTTTATAGTCTACATGAGTTTTTAAATTATAAATTATTTTTGTAAAATGCTCGATCATTTTAAATTATTATTGTTATTATTATTGTGGCGAACCTCTCCCATTATTGACATGATTATTATTGACATTTATTTAATTCAGTAATACAATTTTAGTGGGATTATCTGTTTAATGACTGCATGATTATAGACAACAATTAATTTAAATAAAATATGTAACGTTATTTTATATTTGCACGCCCAAATTAAAGGCAGAATAAAAGAAAATTTTTGTACATTTTACCAACCTTATGTACCCTATTTATGCAAATAAATGATTTTTGATTTTTATAGACAAGAAATAAAATAAAATAAAACATTCATGAGATTCTAAAATACAAAATTAAAATTAAAAACATTTGTTTACGTTGGACTTGTTTTATTGTGTGTGAGTGGGTGTGATGGTGTGTATGTGAGTAGGTGTCATGTTGTGTGTTTGTGTTTGTGCTATAGGTGCTATACCAAGGCTTCGGTGTCGGCCTACGATAGTTTTAAAAGAGCTGAAGTTAGGGATTTTTACAGTTGATGGTTGAGCAGTCCCTTAGGTCACAGATTTTGCTAACTTTATTGTGTTAGGATGGGTAAAGTAGGTACAGCGTCTGGCTAGTTCGGATTTGGCGTTTGGTATGGGTACTCTGAAGACACGATTGTTTATTATGTATCTGTAGTCAGGTCGTTTTTTTATTGCTGCGTGGTAATTAAGCATTGCTTGGAGAATGAATATTTGTCGTACCCTGAGGACTTGAAACTCCTGGTAAAGTAGGTCTGTAGGGAACCTGAACGGTTTTGTTTGTACAAACTTGATCAGAGCTCGTTGCGCCCTCTCTGGCGTAATACACGTGCTGTACTAGCGCATCCCTATATACAGATACAATATTGTATGATTGACTGGCAGAGAGCGAAATACAGTATACGCAAGATGTCAATAGGGGTGCAATCGCGGAGTTTTTTCAAGACGTGTATTCATTTTCTCACTCTGGAGGATAGGATAAGTTTTATACGTTATATGGTTGTTTATTGCTAATCCGAGATATTTGATTGTGTCAGTACGTTCAAGAATTTTACATACGCAGGTGTGGTGAGGGGCGTTATTGTGTACCTGTGAACAAGTGTGTATTTTTAGAGACAGTTTGAGAGGGGCTGGATGCGCTTGTTTTGGAAAAAGCAATATATTTGCTTTTGGTGACATTTAATGTCAGTAAGTTTGTGTCTAGGGTGTGCGCTATCTAATAGAGGCCTTGTTCCGCTAGACATGAAAAACTATAGCTGTGTCTTCGGCGTAGGAGATCACTTCAGTGTTACTTATAGGGAGACTTACTACATCTTTTATGTACAGCGTGAACAGCGTTGGGCCGAGACTACAGCCCTGAGGAACACTAAACGTGATAGGAAGCAAACTGCTTTAAAGACTACCTATTTTGGAGTATTGGTGTCGCGATGTCAATTAGCTCGGAACCATTCTAGAGGTATGCCCCTTATACCTGATGCCTCTAATTTCTTTAGAAGAAGCCGGGTTGAAACATTGTCGAATGCTTTTGCCAAATCAAGAAAAACATCAACACAGCATTCTCCATTTTCAATGTAGTAGGAGACTTGATTAGTCAAGAGAGACACCGCGTCTTCAGTGGACCTACCTCGGTCGAAACCAATTGTCTGTTCGAGACAATGTTGTTTTTATCTAGAAAATTTACCAGTCTCTTATTGACTATTTTCTCCAGAATTTTTGAGACTATACACAACAGAGCGATTGGCCTGTAGTTTTCTGGTATGTCTTTTGGACCGCTTTTGTAGCTATTTCTAATTTTCCAGGCATCAGAAAAGACACCTGTTTCTAGACCCAAGTTAAATATGTGCTTAAGTGGTTTGATTAGACTTTCTCGGCAGTTTATAAGTAGTGGAACAGTTAGTTGATCTGGCCCCGGTGCTCTGTCTATTTTCGTGTTGTTTATTATGTTAGAGACTTCCTCTTCATCATTCGGGTGTAGATAGAAAGATTGTGAGATAGATCTTGGTGTTGTGTGTGATTTTATTAATGAGTGGTGAGTGGATGCAAGTTTGTCAAGAATCTTAGCAGCGTGTTTTTCCCCAACAGAGACAAAATGCTGATTGCAGTTATCAAGCGATGTTGTTGGAGAGATAGTGGATGCAATTAAATACGTTGATGTATTTAGAGAAGTATTCGTTTTTCATATGTCTTTTATTACTGTCCATAGTTTTCTAAGTTTGTTCTTGTTAGTTTCAATTTCCTGTCTGTTCTGCAATGTTATCAGATTGCGAAGGAGTGTGTAAACAAAGTTCTGGTACCTAGTGTAGATAAATTGTTTTGTGTGATCGTCAGAGTTGGCTTTGCAGTCAAGATAAAGTTTTTCACGTTGTCTCATGCACCTCATTAAACCAGGAGTAACCCAGGGTTGAATATTAACCATTCTATGACTTATTTTAACATTTTGTGTGTGGTTTTCAGTGGCACGTGAGATAGTGTAGTTGAAGAAGTTTAATGCCGTATTAATACAAGATGAGCCAGTAACTGGATCCCAGTTGGTTAGATTGATCTCAGCAGCTACGGGGGTACCAGTCGGTTCTGATTCTCCAGCGTTTAGCGTTGTTGGGCCTTTTCGGTTTAATGGGGACACTGCATAGGGCTAGGTCGTTAGAGAGAGAATTAAAAGAGTTATGGCGGGGGATAAAGCGTGTGACGTCATGAGGCACGCGTAGTTACCTACTTGGCTATTACTCGAATCTTGATATCGCCGGCCACAATTAGTGCTTTTTGGTTTTTAAATCAAAAAGGGTGGTGCCAAGGTAGTTAAGCAAGGGCTCTGCGTTTGTGAAAGAGGGTGATCGATAAATGGCTAACAGACTTAAGTCATTGTTCGTTTTTATTAGCATACTGTCAGCGTCAACAAGGTAAGTTTCGGCGGTAGTAATACTGCAACTCCAGGCTGTTCTTGTATAGACAACAATACCTCCATTTTTGTTTACTTGGTTTGTTGTTCTGTTTGCGCTATATCCTCGCTATGTTCTCTATAATGGGACCGTCAGACAGCCAGCTCTCGGTAAGCACGATAATGTCGACATTGGAATCTAACTGATTTAGAGCAATTATAAAGTCGTCAAAGTTTTTTTGATAACTTCTAATATTGTATGTAAGCACCTTAATATTGTCTTTGGAAGAATTAAGGATACTCTTGCTAGTTTCAATAGATTCTACTGTTCGACATTCTATGTTAAAGGTTTCATCAAGGTCATTGGAAGATAAGTAAAGCCATATTTATATATTGTAATAGTATGAAGATAAAAACCGAAACTCAATAAAGATATTTTAGGTAGAATGTGAAAGTGACAGAAGATGCTTTCATACGAGTATGACAAATTATGTAGTGTGTAACTGTGTGTGTACCTTAGGCTTGGCTATTCATCGACAGGATTTATTTATTTAATATTACCACTTACATTTGTTTTTATGAGGAGCCCAATACAACAATATAGTCATAATTTCCACAATCAGACACGTCACCCACAAACCAATTAAACACAAACACAAAAAACGCTTTTAAATTACTATCTCGTTCGTTGATCTAGCGGTCGCAAGTGGGACTATTGAGCATGGAGTCAGTGCTTCGATCCCCAGGCCAGGCAATTGGTCATTAGCAGGCCACTCTATATTTGTGTTCAGTCTGTGGCGATAGGCTCGCACTTGCTATTAATTATAACTGCCAAAACGTCGGTGTAAACTTATAGGTATCACTCCACCCTACCCCTACCTGCCTACCTCTTCGATGAGTACCATCGTGATGTTATGTATTGTTATATTCTTCGGCTGCATAGCCTCGTGAGCACAGCGCATTTCGCGTGAGCTGGAGTTGTTTCGAAAAAGTGTATTCATGTCACCATTGAGAAATATTGTAACGGAATTGTATTGGCGACACGTGGGTGTATTTGAAAGTGAGCGCTATGTGAATCTAATTATAGAAGCCTTTGTCCAGTTGCGGACGTCATCCGAAATTATGATGGTGATAAATTGGATGCTGTGTTCTCGACCGTAACTGGTAAAGTACCTAAACCATGAACATTCTATTCCTGTACTGATCGTTATTGGTAGAAAGTAATACTTCATTTCCTCGCCAATACAGAAGCGTAGTTTTTATAGCTTAGCATATCCTTAATGGACCCATTCATGCATAGGAAAATATTGCCGCACGAAGCTTTTCGTATTCCTATCTAAAATTCGTGACCGCGGTATAAGGTAACCCAGGTATAGAACAATGCGTTACTTGCGTATCATTAGGATAGGGCTTGGCGTATGTGGCCTGCATGTTTAGGCCTTAATATGCAGGCCACACTCATAAACCACCGTCTAAGCGACAGATTTGACTATAAGTGCATTTGCTTCGCAGAGCAAGGATCGCTGCGCTGGCAGCGTCGACGCGGCAGTATACCTATTATATATTAATATTCGTCGCGTCGATATTGCGTTGAGCGCACTATTTTTATCACGGATCGACTTAAAAGCTGTCAGTTTCTATCCAAAATTTTTCTACAATAAATTACTACATACTTGGTTTGTATGAAAAGTGTTGACAATGCCGCCTCTAGAAGCGGCCGCCGCTGCTAATGTCTGGAGCGCAAATGTGAGTGGACTTGTATAGCTATTTAACGCGCGCAGGCTGCCACGATCAAAAACACAAATCATATTTTTCTCTGCATACCGTACGTTCCATACCGGAGCAAACTGGGCGATTGAAGCGCAGGCCACACCTTTACGAGCTAAGCTAACTCAGCTTAGCTCACGTAGCTACGACGTCATTTCAAAGTAGGTATGATAGCTACTAAGGAGCTATTTTAGCCTAGCTCGTGGTGTGGCCTGCGCTTACTGGGTAATCTAAAAGATTTTGAAAGAAATTGCTGATCCATTGCTCCATATGTTTTAAAAATTTACCTGCTTAACAGCGTAAATATTGATGAACTGTCAAAATTAAAGGCATTGCCATCGATTGCCATAGTAAGTGTGTTACGCAATAACACCGCTGAACGTGAGCGTGTCGCCATAGAACTTAACTTTCGGTGGACGGCCACACAATAACAGCTGTTCAAATACAGGGCGTTTTTGACACGTTAATGTCAAATACTGGTGAAATGACAGATTTTCATGACAGCTTTTATATTATGACGGAACCGCTTTCTTACGAAACCAAAGCTCGTAGCAAGTGTAGGGACATGCGCTACGGCGTAGCATGCGAATGGACATGCGCTACAGCGTAGCATGTTCCTACGAGTGCAGAGTCGTACACATGATGCAGTTTTTTATTTTCTTACTAGCGACCCGCATCTGCTTCGCACGGGTTTTCCGATTTGACAAAACATAGAAATTTCTTTATTATAATAAATAATATTAATGTATTATGCACATAAACATTAAATGAAAAATATTAACACGTTGAACGCCAAATGTGGAAGTTATATTTTGCCATTCACTCCATGTCGCAACAATGTTGGGCGATACCAGCCTGTTCTGAACAGGCCATGTCAGTCAATGTTGTCGGACTTGTGTTTGAACCTCCATTTTGACGTCGGTTGTGTACGGCGTTATTGTAAGCTATTTGACTCCCGTGGCCCTCCGGACTAATGTGGAAATAACAGCACTTAAAAACATTAATCTGTTGGAATATTATTAAGTTACAAACTTTTCTACGACAATAGTGAGGGTCAGAAGACTCATGAGGAATATTTATGGGAATTTCATTGCCAATATTTTTTTTCTAGTCCGCGCTGACCATTAGACCCCTGGCAAAGTAATATTATTGATTGAAAAAAATTACAAAATTGACGACATCAACCTAAATTACTACATATGATATTGAAAGTTTTTAGCGACTTATACCTACCCTCCAATTAACAAAATATTACATTTTGAGACAACAAATGAACAAATAACTTATAGGTACAGTAACGAGCATAAATATTACTACTACGGATAGCTTGACAATAACATCTGATTTCATGATTGTCGTCAAGATTGCGGCAAGGGCAACTATATGTGATCCTATTTAGGCCTAACTTGTAAACTAGATTAGTAGACCTTTTTATATATTTTTTTATTTTTATATTTTGTTGAGTGCCTGTTACTTGTTGTCAGGCGTACACTGTCCTCCCATTATCAACACTGTAATTTGAAACATTGTAAAAGCCCCTTATTTTTAAAAGAGTAACCGTGGAATTTCTTGCCGGCTCTTCTCCATAGGAAACAACCAATTGGAACCGTGCACCTAGCTTCTGACGTTTCATAAGTGCCCATGTTGGTTTATGTGAAATAAAATATTTTGATTTTGATTTTTGAGTTTGATCATTTAAGAAAGGCATTTAAAAGAGGCAGCACAAATATATGACCTCACCAAAACTATCTGACAAGACGAGACACCAAAATGTAGGATGCTGCATCGGCTTCAAAAAGATGTGTCACCTCAAAACAAATTTAGTGTTACTTACCCACAACAAAAAAATCCTAAAGGAACGGTATATTGAAATAGATCGAGCTCAATTGTAGTAGACCGGTGGATCGTGTTAAACTAGTCTAACATAAAAGGCATTACCTATTAGGATAATCGTTGCAAAAAGTTTTCACTTTCTTTACTTTCGTTTTGATTAAACTTTACCGAAGATTAAGATTATACTTTCTGTTTACAGCACTAGGAGCTTTTGAGAATTTTGAGCGCTATTCTGAAACTAGCCACATCTTTACCCGCGTGGCTTGAGCGCTAGAAATTACGATAATTGTTCAGAGTGTGCCACGTCAGCCAATGTGATGGTATTTATTTCGAAAAATATTATCATTAAACTGAGTTTTAATCAATGCCCCAGTGTTTTAAAATGCTTAATTGTATCGTAGCATAATATAAAAACCCACGATTTTATGGTAATTTTGCAATTGTTTTACTATGGGTCCTGGTGGAAATCAAGTGTCGCCCTGCTTTGTCCGACGTGGCATTGAAATTCTTTAAATGATAGTGAAAACTGCATCAAAATTATTTATGCAGTTTAGGAGGACAACGCGGTCACACAAACACGAAAAGTGACATTAATTTATAACACGGATAGAACAAACTTTTTTTTTCCTTCTACGTATAGATGCACCTGGACAAGAATACTTATCTAGCAGAACGTAGCGTATGTGGCCTACTTAACAATGCAAGAAAAGGTAGTAATATTTTTCAAACCACATCATAATTAATTTCTCTTTCCTCTTCAAATTCAACGGTAAAACTGTATGCTATAGAAACTGAATCGATAAATGATTTAAGACTCACCAACGCGAACGAGGCGAAAGGTCACCGCAAATCATGGGAAAATCCCATGGCATCCCGAAGAAGGATGTTGAAATCCGCTCACGTCGTTAAACCGTCGACGTGCAGAGGTATGGCAAAGCCAGAGTGCCAGACGTGGCATACCTACATGTACATACATTTTACGAAAACATGAACTTCACTATAAAATTACCTCTAAACGATCACTGTGTATTAAAATACATCAAAAGAGTACGTCAAAGGAGTTGAGTATTGGCACCTACATATCTAATAATAAGTCGGTCAGTACAAAGTGTATTTACTACTAGCTTGTAACTAGCACCCCAATTGCGTAACACACTTACAATCACAATCCGAAGGAGTTGGAATGAAATTCATAATCTTTGCTTCTTATGCTTTTACTAGCACTTCGCCCGTCACTTCGTCCGCGTGGATTTCGTATTATCTCCTACAAAATGTAGCACCCCTCCACCCCTTTTAAACAGCGGGGAAATTGCGTAACACACTAACCGTAGGAATGGCTTTCATTTTGACAGTTTAACAACATTCGTTGCGTTATTTACGTTGTTGAGCAGACACATTTTTCGAACATATGAAGCAATGGATTAGCAACATGCTTCAAAATGATTGAGTTTGTAATTGATAGTGTTTTAGTAGTTTTGCAAAATAAATGATTGCGATATTTTTACTTTATTTGGGTTAACCCAGACACGCAGCGAAATCCTCCCTCAAACACTTAATTACCCCCTTATGCTAGACCATTTTCGAAAAACCCAAAAATTTGTAACTCTTTATTTTCTGTCAAAAGTTTTAATACCATTATGCGAGCTAATCGGGCAGCCGTACAAATTTTAGCACCCTGTAATATCACGTTAAGGGGTAGACATGATGAATGACGAACTTTATTATCCATTTAAGAATGTATTCGGGTTAAGTTTCAAATGAACTAACTCAAGAAGGAAGATTTTTCATACAAATGAAATTCCCTCATTTCACAAAAAACCCTTCTTAAAGCTCGGTTATAGAAGGAACCCTTAATTTCTGATACGTCAGTCATTCAGCACTTCGCCCGCGACTGCGTTCGCGTGAATTACGTACTTTCCCCTACAAATTTCACCACCCTCTCTATCCCCTTTAAATAGTAGTAATAATGATTAAGATCTTTATTATTCATTTATACATATTAATAAGTACAAGTATTCGGGCCAAGTTTCAAGTTAATTAACCAAATTAATAAGATTTTTCATAGGTATAAACTGTATTCCCTCTTTTCACCTCACAAGGGTGGAATTTTGGAAATCGTTTTCGTAGTTTACATAACTTGACTCAAAGATTATTCATACCAATTTTCGGGTTAATCAAGCCACGCACTAAAATCCTCCCCTGTAAAATTGACTACCCCTTTTCACCCTGTTGCGAGTAGATTTTCGAAAAACCCTCATACGTTATTCTTTACTTTTGGTGGAGTTTCGAGTTATCGGACCGCGCGTTAAAATTCTTTCATTCAAACTTTGACACCCCCCAATCCACCTTTAGGGGGTAGTTGAGAAAAACTTAAAATGACAGCCTTTATAATTTACTTAGATATGTAATTCGTGGCAAGTTTCAAGTTTATTAACTCAAGAAATAACATTTATCATACTAAAAAAATCCACCCTTTTCACCCCCTCACCCGGTCGAATTTACAAAAACCCCTTTTTAGTGCACCCCTACATTGGGTGTTCGGGATGTCGGCTGTGCGTTGATATGTCAATCAGTCAGTCAGTGTCCCCTTTTATATACATAGACAAGTAATTTCCCATTGACATACGAAAGTTACCCATCAGGCCGCGTCCTGACATACGCGTTTTATGCGCGCGCGGATTCGGCGCGCGTCGCGTGTACTCCCAAAGGTTATTGCAATTTGAATAAATTGGCAATGTTTTATGCGCACGGCGAATTCCTGCGCGCATAAAACGCGTATGTCGGTACGTGGCCTTAAATGATTTAAAAGCTGTATTAAAACCAAGCATTGTAAAAAAGGGTACCTATCTACTATACAAATTTCTGATTCTTTAGAAGACAAAAAGTTTGTAATAGAGCTGCTCGGTCTGCTAAGCCTTGTGATTTAACCATAGAACTTGGCAGATTAATTATCACGCAAAATCATCATTTTAATTCCACATATATTGTTAGTAGATTAATCATCATGCAGATTTTATACTTTCATTTTACAGTTATTTTGAAGTTTGGGTAACTTAATGCCCACTTTGCTCCTTGTGTCGGGTGGTCGAGCTCTCTACTATAAGGTTGGCCTCACGATGTCTTATGCATGCGTGCCGTCTGTTGGGACAGGTTTACTCAAACTGTTTCTGGTACTTTCCTCAAGAGGTCAGTCCGAATGCTACCCTGCATTTTGTTACAAGATATGTTTGATATTTAATGTCTGAACTTTAAACGATACTTGGACTCCTGACTTTGTTTTGCCATTTCTTCTCAGATAGTCATGCAGCAAAAAAATATTCTGTACTCCATCAGGCTTTTTTTTATTGTTATATGATGTATAAAAGTGATTCCGATATTCTATTTACAGAATAAACAATTTCATTTAATTTTGAAATTGTTTGTAAAGTTCGTCTGCTCGACAACGTAAATAACGCAATGAATATTGTTGAATTGTGAAAATGGAAATCACTGCCATTGTAACCGTTTTACGCAATAAGGCTGAGTACTGGTGACATTTCAGCCACGAGTGAATAGGTTACTTCTAGGCAAACTTGCAACATCCTCAATACTAATACTCTACAGTGTAGAGTAATAGTCTAATACTCTACAGTGTAGAATATTAGTCCATGATAGCCAAGAGGTGAGTCCCGAATTTGAAAGTTATTGTTAGGTGGATCGCGGTCCCGTCAACTTTGGGAACCACTGCTCTACACGCTATGCTAAGGCCAGGGATGGAAAAGGTTCCTAAAATACCGGTAAAGATTCTGTATTTAATGGTTCCGTTACTAGAACCCGAACCGGAACAGGAACCTAAATTGGAACCTTTAAGGACCTTTATTTTTATACGGGTTCTTCTTCAAAGCGAGTCCGAACGAGTTCATACGATGCCGCTCAGTGCAGGACCAAGCTTTGTACGATAGCGGCGAGAAATTTTTGTAAGAGGGGAGAGGGGCACTTTTGCTTTGGTAGATCATGTGATAGTTCATTCTTAGAGAACCTTTAAATCGGATGGTACGGAACCGGTATATTGGAACGTTTATTTGGAACCAGTACTTTGGAACCAGAACCAAACTGGAACCTGAACCGGAACCGTACCGAAATGAACAACCTTATTAAGAACCAAAATGAGAAACCGGAACCCAAATTCTTACCGGTTTTCGATCCCTAGCTACGGCATAGCTCATATGTACTCGTATTTTACAGAAAATAAATGGCTGAGTGAAGAATTAAAGACACACATGAATGTCTTCGACGATGTGTCTATGCCTAATAAATCTATAAGTAGACTGGGATGTGGAAGATATTGGAATGTGTGAATTTAATTAAGAGAAGCTTATGTCCATCAGATACCTAAGATTCTCCAACTAGTAGCCCACGGCAGCTGTGGGCCGTCGCCCGGTTGTTGTAACCATACTCATTATAGTATGAAAACCCGAATTACAAATAAAAAGCGAATAATTAATCGATGACAATTCATACGTATAATGTGTTAGTGGTCCCGGTTATGACATTAGTCTAGACTTAAGGTCGAAACATTTTACCAAGTCACATGAATCTTCTTAATAAAGGTCTTAAATTCACTGACAGCGCACAGCCTAAACCTCTGGGTTTAGAAGCAAGAAATGTTGCGCAGCAGTTCCTTCGAAGTGAGTACTAAGGAAGGATTTTTAAAAATTCCTGCCTTAAAAGGGTCAAATAGAGGATGAAATTTTGTATGGCAATTCGTGTTTTTACCGATGCGAAACCCCATCGAGCACATGACTTATTTTATAATAAGTATCATTTTAGTTCTAGTTATATTTTAGGTAGATTTAAATACTAACTATTACACAATTAAGTTTGTTTATTCGCATGCAGATTTTTCCGCAATGCGGACTAGACCTTATTTCATACAAATCCTGTTTCATTTTTGACTTTATCTAGTGAATAATACTTTATTCTATTCTTTTATAGTGAAAGAGCCCTTATTTTAGCGTTTATTTAGTATACAGTGGGCGGTTAAATGGTCTCCTTTTAAATACGAATGTATTTTAAACTATTGTGCATGTTTTGTTACATATTGCACTTTGTCGGTTTCTTGGACGTAAGACGCTCGACCAATTTGTATTAAGGCTCCTGTTTTTTTTTGGTATTGGCCTATTTTGTGTCCTACTGCTGGGCAAAGGCGTCCCCTTTTATCCTCCCAAACTTCGATTTTGTGCGATCCCTCAAGCGTCCAGTGACTGAGTATCTTTGCCTATCGCTCGGGGTGCACTCATGTGACAAGCGGCCGTACTATGACGTGTTAAAGCCGTCATTGTTCCAGCGTGAAAGAGAGACGGAGCTATATATGACCGATAGGACTATCCCTTTTTCGTAATGGAACCATGATGGTGTTAACACGTCATAGTACGGCTACTGGCCAGCCCACTCCCATTTCAGCCTGGCTGTTTCTTCTCTAACATCCGCTACATGTACCATGGGCCGAAAAAAAAAATAAGAAGATTTTGAAATGAGTTGACACCTTAACTAATTGCCCAAGTCAGACCCACAGTAACCTAGTTACGTTAACTCGCACGTGGTTGGTTTTTCTATAAAAGGCGCTCCATTAACTTGGATAAAGCCTCCTGTATTACATGTATTTCGAAAGTATGTTCCTAAGAGAAAAACATATTAAGTAAAAAAGTTTAAAACCATGAGCAAAATTAAGTAGATACCTACCTATAACTAATTGTGCAAGTAGACCAGTAGTTACGACTCGCACTAAGCATTTAGTCGGTTTGCCCATAAACATTGGTCCGCCAACTAGTAGGTCCTGTATTATAAGTAGTTCAAAAGTAGTTTTCCAAGAGAAAAATCTTTAAATCCATAAGTCATTGCGCAAGCAGGCCAGTAGTTACCACTTACGACTAACTTGCACTTAAAAAGTGCTCTTGCTCCACTAACTTAGGTAAAGCCGTAGTTCCCGTAATATAAGCAAATAGTTACAGAATAAAGCTCAAGGCTAATAGGTCCAAAAAATCTGTCATTGTAAGCAAGCAGATGACAAAAGTCTTGCACATTTGGGATGGCACCTCAACTTTGGTAACTAATGACGGTTTTCATGAAAATTCACGCCGCCAGTTGGCGCCACTGTAACAAGTGGTCTTGTATTTCGACAATGAAAATAAGATATATGATGACGTTCATCATTCGTTTCATTCATTCGTTCATCATTCAGCCATGATTAAAGAAAATATAGGCACTTCCACACTTTTAACAGGAGCCCGGACCTGACGTTTCAGTGCTGCCCAGTGAACGTCATTTCAGAAAACCCTCATTGAAATCGTGTATTGCGTTAGCAGCTTCAAGCCTGAAAATGTTCCATACGACGTGTAGCGGCATCTAGTAATCATAAATAGTAAACAATACTGCCATCTAGTGACGATTATAGTGCGAACAATAGGTACAATTCTCTTGTGAAAGCCTCAACTGAAAGATGGCGCTTCCTGAAACCTGCAAGATTAAACAGTTGGATGCGCCACAAGTTTTTTTTTATCCTGAAATAAGTTTAATTGCGTCATTCCGCAAAAATGACGAACTTTCATCAAAACTTAGGGATGAATTTTCAAGTCTTGCCTCAGTGGTTACCTTCGTTATGGCACTCTTGTGCAAAATTTCATGTTCTTGTATAAGGCACTTTTGTGCAAAATTTCATGTTTCTAAGCCACGTGGTTTAGACTGTTCATTGTCTTTCAGTACATTCAAGATATTTTTAAAGAAAATTACACTTAAAAGTGGAGTAGCAAAGAGAAATCAGGGATTAAATCCTGCTCACTGGCTAATTTCTGTATCGACAACAGCATGACCTAGATGATAAAATTACATTCCTACACTCACGCATTCTTCCCACGGAGGAAGGATAAACTACAGAACGCCACCTGTTACGATCCTTACATACCTACTCCTTTAGCTTCGTTTACGTTCATACCTACATCAGGTCATACAATATGCACGCCGTAAAAGGGTCAGTTCTACAGATATACCTAATATAACTATGAAAGATCTAGATCAGAATCTGTGCGCAGTTAGTTTTATTAATAATTATCATTATTCGCAGAAAGTGGAACAAACGATTTTAAATTAGAAAGGAATGTACCACGTGAAGTCACGAACTAACCTATCCACGGAGATCTATTGAATGCAAACAGGTATACGCATTTTATGATTACTTTGCTTTTTATTTATTTTACTTCGAAGGTCCTAGTAATGTATCATTTGTGACTTCAAGTTACAGCTGTAGATACGAACATCGCGCAGCATTGCATATGTAAGCGGGCACGCCCTTTATGCCTGGAGGCTTTGATTTAGGTATTAAGTTCTGTTTACGTTTTTATTATTTACTAGCTGTTACCCGCGACTTTGTCTGCAATCCAGGATGAAAAGTAGCCTATGTCCTTCTCCAGGTCACGGTCTACCCATGTGATAAATTTCATCCAAATCCGTTTAGTCGTTTTGGCGTGAAAGCGTAACAAACAAACAAGCTTACTTATAATAATATATATATAACTAGATTTTGCCCGCGGCTTCGCTCGCGTTAATTTAGACTTTGTCAATCAATTCGGGTTGCAATTCAATCATGATTCGAAAGACACGTGGCGCCATCTATTATCATAAGAACGTTATTGTTGTTTTCCTCGGGAACAGTACTTTTTTGCAGGATGAAAGGTACCCTACGTCCGTTTCTGTACACCTGAAAACGTATATGCAAAATTTCAGGAAGATCGGTTCAGTTGTTTAGTCGTGAAAAGGTAACAAACAAACAAACAAACTTACTTTCGCATTTATAATATTAGTTAGGATAGTTAGGATAGTTAGGAAGTTAGGATTAGAATAGTTAGGAAGTTAGGAAGTTAGGATTAGGATATGTAGTTAGGATTTGTGATTAAGTATAGTTTTAAATGTTTTTTTTTTTGGTATATTGGCGTGTGCTAGTGTACAAAACATTAAATTAAATTATTTGCCGTAGGTATATCAATACCTACGGCAAATAATTTAATTTAATGTTTTGTGTTTCGGACTTAATGTAAATTACTTACTATTGTATAGAATCAAGTTGTTCCAACTGCCACTTCTTCTTTCCAGCTAAAGCACATGAAAGTGGTGAAGGGCGGGCGGTTTGACTGTCTTGTGTAATTTTAACGTTCGAAAAGTGCTGATTGTCAGCCTAATTTAAATAAATTACTTTTGATTTGATTTTATAACGCCAACAAATTTATACGAAAGTAAATAATACGAGATTTACTTACCTGCCTATTTTATTGTAGATTTAGCCAAAAGATTTAAAACGTAATCCTAGAACTCCTAGAGCCGTTCTCAATGTAGCATATTTTCATCGTATCTACTTACCTACCTCTAATAAAAGACTAGACCGACATCACCAGTAAAATGAACAATGGAAGTCAATTTGTAGGGTTTTTTCTACCAAATCGTAATTTGCTTGTCCACTAATAAGTTACTACCCGAAATGGGACAACGAATGACCTGGGTGGGACCGCTACGATCACACGAGCGGACCGAACTGGGCCAAGGGAAACACTTATTTGTTTTTCTACAGATCCGGTCTGAATAATCTAGACGGTTTAATTAAAGCCAGGGAGATCTAGTGGCACGACTAGGTATGGCTTCGGGCCCTTAGGTAGGCAAATAGCTACTGTTCTGATAATTTCATTGTTTTGTCTTTCAGAAGGAAGAGATTTTAGATTTCACAGTAGGACTCGTCATTTTAACTGCAAAAATAATATTATAAAATACTAATTATCTCGGCTAACCTCATTGTAGGTAAATACCCACTTGTCCTAAACCTTCGATGAATGAGAACAATGGAATAGGTGTAATTACCTGCCTTCTGAAAACTATAAAACAACATTGCTTTTATAATTATTTTGCATCACACTGATCTCTTCTCGTTGATATAAGGTTGCTGTCAGAGACCAAATAACTGCGAATGAACTGTACACCCACCTTGAGATGACAACGCGTCAGAAGTGGCCAAGTTTTGGGCCCACAAAGTTCAAAATTCTTCGTACCGTCAGCGCGAAGAAGATGACCTTGATTTAGTCGGACACATAAATACTTGCTGCACTAATAACTTCACCAACTAGAAGCACAGCGGGCATGCAACACTCCGCATTACTTGAAACTAATCACTTATAACTAACGCGTTACGGACCGATTAGGTACCTTCGAACTGAACTCTATTCAAATATTAGTGCCGGGAGTTGGGGCTAAACGCTATGAGGAACTTTGTTCATTTAGGTATTTTATTCCATTATTAAAATATCCGGTTAGTAAATCTCTTCTAATTCCCTAGTAAATCCTTTAATAGTCATAGAGTTATTATGATTTACGGCATAGAATTTATATGTATCACAACTATTAAGCGTTAAAAAGAGTTTTATTTAGTGATACATATTAATTCTGTGCCGTAAATCATAACGATATGTTTTAGAAAAAAAAACCTGGAAATCATTGTTTTTCGAGAAAATCTCAAAAGTCACGTGGCCAGTAAATGATAAATGATTTTATTTCTGTAAGTAGGTTTGTACAAACACTTTTACACGTCAATCATATTTCAAAACTAGATGAGGTCGGCGTTTCCTATCTGACTACTCTGAGAAGAAAGGCCGAAACAAACTCAGAGGTCACAGTCTCTTTTAAAGTCCAGACTTAATCTTGGTCAGATCATGTGAAGACCATGTAGATTAGAGTCTGAAATGGTCTTTTGTGGAAAAAATACCACACAGAATGAGTGGACCTGTCCAGTCAGTGCACGCATTTGTCAGTAATCGTGCAGCTCAACTCAAAACTTAGTAAACTGGCCATTAGACGTTCTGCGTCACTAACCATCGCTGCAAGATCACTTGTAGCGAAATATATATTAATTTTGTGAAAGGAATATAAAAAATAAACTACAATTATGTATTTCCTAATCAGCCTTTAATAATATAACATATACCTAACAATCAGTTTTAATTACAAATATTATTAACATAATATAATTTATTTTAAAACATAACTTTATAATTTTTTATTTTTCTTATCTCATTCAAATATTTATATTATCAATTGAATGATATCTACGTTTTATAATTTGCCCTTCATTATGGAATGGTACAAAACATTCTACACATAGGGCTACATCACATTGAACGCATTTATAGATACTTCACTTTGGCTTAGCAAATTTTTCTTAAACGATTAAAAAGCTTATACTCGTAATAATAATCATTTAATGCAAGTAACAAGACTCATAGTGTTAGTAACAATATACTTACAAACTATGTTAGTAAAACATTAACACAGAAACAATTTGTGACATCACTGCTGCAAGGTGACAGGCCCAGCCGATACGCTGCAGCAGTGGTTCACAAACGCACAATCTAGCCTGCTTGCTACTATAGACAGGATGATGTTGGTGCTGCCTCGCACCTTACTAACCAGGGATGCGCACCGCTTCCGCATCACAGTGTAGAAGCAGTCAACGCGAGTTTCAGCAAACATCCCTGATGCGCTGCAGTGTCGGTTATGACCGCTGTCTGCAATTTCTCTAAAAAGAAGCAAAGTTTCTTTCATATCTCCTATAATCTCATTGGCTAGTTTACTCGTAAACATCGAGGGAGTCGTATTTTCTATCTTTTTTCTTTCTTTTTCTTTTCATTGGTTTTGTACCACCTGCACCAGGATGAGCCTTTGATCATGTATTCTTATTAACAATGTAGGAATACTAGATCTGATCGCAGTACTATTACTTTAAACTAGTGGATCTCGAAATGTTTTATTATTCCACTCATTAAGATCTATCTTTTATTACATTCGCTCAAGGACTTGCGTCTACGGGAGAAATTAACTCATAATGCCTGGTCGGGTTCGGGAACGGCGGTGGCGGTAGAGATGGCGGCGGCTGGGGAGGTGGCGATGGTAGGATAGGTGGTGGTTGCAGAAACAAAAACTCCTGTCGTGGTTGTGATGAAGACGATGTTCCTGAACCTGATCCCTGACTTCGACTACGTGTGCTCAGGATGCTAGTATTAAAAGTAACACTTTGGTCGAAACAGTCATTAGCATCAGAATCACCACCAACGTCTGATTGTGTGGCCTGTAATACCCACGGATCATTCCGTTGGTCCTCATCTAGTGACTCAACTCCCGATAAGTGTATGTGTGTCTAAAACGATGAGGAAATTACTTACAATGCAAAACTATTACTTTACGATTTTCATAAGTATACCTACACAGCTGTAAAAAAACGACAAAAAAATAAAAAAACATTCATAGCAATTGGTTATAACTACCGAGCAAGATTGTTTATGGTACATTTATTATTATATCATCTAAATATAAAATAATCTAAACTAATATTACAAAGAGAAAATGTTTGATTTTTTCTATGTTTGTATGTTTGTATAAGACAGTTAAATTATTTGCCATTTGTCAGCTAGCACACGCCATTATACCAACAAAAACATTTAAAACTATACTCAAGCAGAAATCCTGACTATATATTAACATATATTATTATAAAATATAATAAATGCGGAAGTAAGCTTGTTTGTTTGTTTGTTACGCTTTAACGCTAAAACGAGTGAAAGGATTTGAATAAAATTTAGCACATGGGTAGACAATGACCTTGAGAAGGACATAGGCTACTTTTCATTCTAAATTTTAGACGAAGTCGCGGGCAACAGCTAGTAAATAATAAAAACGTAAACAGAACTTAATACCTAAATCAAAGCCTCCGGGCATAAAGGGCGTGCCCGCTCATATGCAATGCTGCGTTATGTTCATATCTATAGCTGTAACTTGAAGTCAAAAATGATACATTACTAGGACCTTCGAAGTAAAATAAATAAAAAGCAATGTAATCATAAAATGCGTATACCTATTTGCATTCAATAGATCTCCTTGAAGTGGTTAGTTCGTGACTTCACGTGTTACATTCCTTTGTAATATAAAATCGTTTGTTTCACTTTCTGCGAATAATGATAATTATTAATTACCTAATCTAACTGCGAACAGATTCTGATCTAGATCTTTCATAGTTATTTTAGGTATATGGATGGTGATGGATGGTATATGGATGGTCTTTTTATCCCGATAATCCCACAGGATTGAGACTGATGCGAGTGAAGCCGCGGGGCGTAGTTAGTAATAAATACTTATACAGGGTGGCAGGGAAGGGACATCGAGGCGCTAACTGAAATCATGAATTCAGCACATGATTAGACGTAGCGTAGACATTTTTGGTCGGTTATTTTTTTGCACGGAGTTTTGAAAGGTCTTGAAGAATATTGTGCACGGTACTAACGGGGAGGTGGGTCATCTCTGCTATCATTTTCATCTTCATTCGGGCATACTCCAGTATAAGTAGAATGCAATAAATAATTGAGTATTGAGTATATAAGCTTCTCTACACTTTCACGTTTGCTTCCGTAGTGGCAGTAACCGGGCCGCCCCACAGTGGGCCCATACTGAAAATTAGTGGACTTAGGCAACAAAGTTACCATATAGATGCGATTTTTTTTATATGACGTGTTATAATATTCCTGACAACTTTTATTCTTATAAAATTTCTTCTAAACTTGATAGTTTGTCTTGAAAAAAATTTATTAGATTTTTTTGTATGGAGCGAATCACGTTTAATTTTTTTTCTTCAATTGTACTAATATGTTGGGTGTGTGGCGTGAGTATATGATAGCTAGGGTCATTCTCTATCCACGAAAAAAAAATCAGCGCCGGCCATCTGCGGCAGCGCGAGTAATCATTCGGTAAAAAAATAATAATTTGGAAGATGTTTTTTGTCATTTAAAATAAATTCAAAGCATATTTTTTGTCTCATTTGGCTGTTTTCACCTTCTTTTTAGTTAAATAAATAGTTTTAATAGCGCATACGTACTTAGAACTAGTAATTCTGGTAGAGATTTAGTTATTATTGCATGTTATCGGTACAAATGAGTCATCAATCACAATGCAGGTGCTCTGCATTGTGATTGATGACTCATTTGTTTGTGCGCGCATAACTAATGAGTCATTGAAAAATGCTCGTCTCTGATTGGCTGTGTTATTTTTTAACTGCACGTTATCTATTGTTGAATAAATATATCGTAATGTTTCAGGTTATACTAATTTTGTTAATGATAGGTGAAATAATTTAAATTTGTACGGGCAAGTCGTTGATAATTATCTACATAATCAACTGTATGTATATTATTATAGTATAAGTTATCGTACGTATGATCAATATGAAACTGTGAAGTAATTGTAGCCCTGAAAAGGGCTGTTTGTCATATTCCTAACCCTGATGGGCTTTTGTGGGAATAATTTAGAGCCGTATCACATTATTTCTTGTTCCAGAAGTGCTAGTGGGTCCGGCAAATTTTCGGACTCTGCTATGAGGCATTCTTCTTCCTCCATAATTTCACTGTCACAGGGAGGCTTAGTAGTCTGTAACAACTGAGTTGCTTCAGGCAACAACTCATTATGAACCTGTTTCATTATTTTAGGCCTTATGTAGGCTATGTGGGGATCAGAGCTTATTAGAAGTCCATGGAGGATGTCTTCGTTTGTTGCTATTCTCCCCGTTTTCCGAGTGTGCCTCTCCCTGAAGTTTCTGAAGTCCTTATTACGGGCTTCCGAAGCTTCTTCAGATAAGGTACCTAAAACGAATAAGTACATACATTTTAATTTCAAAACGCAATCGAGTCAAATAATACATCAAACTATATTTATTTTTTACTTACCGATTGGCAAAACACCAAAGTGGTTACAGATGTCTGCACCGTGCATTAGAAGTTTATGTACACTAACTGGCATGTAGTACCACGAATAGTGTTGCACGTACACATCAGCAGTTTCTCTACAGTATCTTCTAAATTTTTCACAGTCAATGTTTTTGCCTGATGATATGGCTTGTAGAATAACGGAAAATCTGAAAATCAGATTTTCGTCAATTCCCGTTATTCTGGAAGATCTTTTGTAATCTTGGAAAAAGCGCCTCGCTGTATTCCCGTCGTTTGTAGTTCCAAAACCCTAAAATGGGAAAACAATACTGTAATATACAATACATAGAGATATAATTCACAAACAACATAAAAAGAGCGAAAATTAAATACATACCTGTTTGACTATATCAATCAGCATTCCAGTTTGCTCACGAAACTCTTGCTGTGTGGTATTTTTTAGCTTGTTTCAAAGCCTTATGTTCGCCGCGAGCAGTCCATCGTTGAAAATCCAGATTATAAGATATATGGAGAAGACATTCCATACACCGAATCTTCATATGCAGTGAAGAAATTCCTTGTTTGTAAATTTCTTCACGAAGTGGTTTAGAAGTCAAAGCGTCTAAATTATTCATCTCACTCGGTTTTGCCAAGCAAATGGGACACGTTGCATATGATGGTACTCCAGCAATAATATTGGCCACTTTTCCATCAATCATGGTCATATGCAATTCATGTGATACAATAATATTTCCACACTGTGTAGATATTCGTTCATCAATTTGTTTTTTCATCTCAGACTCTTCAGACTTTATAAAGTCAGCTGTCTCCGAAGTGAAAGTGAACTTCACTGGTCGACAGTACAGAGTTGAGCAAGGTGTGGGGTTCTCCCAAACTAGATTTTCATTCCCAGATGATGGCCTAGTAGACACTAGCCGAAGAGGGACGATGCTTATCATGACTACTGATGAATCATCGAACTCTGTAGCTGTGTTTGACGTTTTCTGTTTATAGTTACTCTGCGACGAAGAACCATCAAGTCCCCATTTCCAGGTCAACTTGAGTTCTTCATTTTGAGACCTATCAACAGTATTTATATCAAGTAATATCCTCTCCACAGTGTGGTCCAATAGCGCTTGCAATTTAATGTGAGCTCCGTTTTCGGTAATCTCCATACTCTCTTGTGGTGGGTAACATCTTTTCTTGGCATTTACAAGCTTTGGATAAGATGGAAAGGCAGCACAGTTTTCTTCTTTCAGAAATTGTCGAAGAGCTAAGTACTTCCATTTCGAGAGCGCAACTGATGTATAAAGAGCTAAACACTTATCTTCAGAGACAGTACTTAAGCTCTGCTTTTTGAATAGTCTCTCTTCTACTTCGGATAGCGCATCTGGATTACTGGAAAGGTATTCGACCACTTTTGCCAGATTCGTTTTGCCGTTGTCTTTCAATTTTGTTATGTACCAGTGCTGCAACTCTTCCTCGGAATTTTCTTCTACTATGGAAGTAGAACGTCTTTTCTTTTGCTTATTACTTAACTCTTCGAACGGTTTTCTGTGCTCCTTTTCTGTAGATGTTCCCGCTTCCGCAGTACATACTGCAAGAGTAGGAACATGGCAATCTATATCCACAAGCTCAGATAAGGCTGCGTCCGAAAAGCCCATCACACTTCTCAGATCAACACTGTCACAAACAGGCCAGTTGATGTTTTTTTCCAACCACTTGCGATTAATTACACGATTCATAAAAGTTTTTTGATTTCTACTTGACTCTATCCACTTTTTATTTAAATTTACACAAAAAAGTCGACAGAACTCCTTGATTCGGTTCTTGTCTTCTTCAGAAACTTCGGTAGTCAAGACAGAAATGATACTTTCATACAGAAACATATGATTTTTCAGATCACCGCCACTTCTTAATTTCACAAAAAGATCTAGGTTGGTACAAAATCCAGCCATAGTTCTAATGTAAATATAAAAATACAAGTATTTCACTGTGTTCACAAACAAGCGACAAGAGCGAAACTAGATGGACTTAATGAATGTCTTTATATTTATAGTTAATGTTAATTACTCAAGTAGTGGACATAACAGTGAGTGAAAATTATTCAGCCAATCACAGACGAGCATTTTTCGATGCCTCATTAGTTATGCGCTTAGCCGAGTGCACAAACAAATGAGTCATCAATCACGATGCAGGTGCTACCGATAACATGCAATAATAACTAAATCTCTACCAGAATTACTAGTTATAAGTACGTATGCGCTATTAAAACTATTTATTTAATTAAAAAGAAGGTGAAAACAGCCAAATGAGACAAAAAATATGCTTTGAATTTATTTTAAATGACAAAAAAATTCTTCCAAATCATTTTTTTTTTTACCGAATGATTACTCGCGCTGCCGCAGATGGCCGGCGCTGATTTTTTTTTCATGGATAGAGAATGACCTTAGCTATCATATACTCACGCCACACACTCAACATATTAGTACAATTGAAGAAAAAAAATTAAACGTGATTCGCTCCATACAAAAAAATCTAATTAATTTTTTTCAAGACAAACTATCAACTTTAGAAGAAATTTTATAAGAATAAAAGTTGTCAGGAATAATATAACACGTCATATTAAAAAAAATCGCATCGATATAGGAACTTTGTTGCCTAAGTCCACTAATTTTCAGTATGGGCCCACTGTGCGCCCGAGCGAGTGTCGTCTTCAATACTATCTCTGCTCCTTTTAAATTCACTTGACCACTTTTGAACCGTAGATAACGAAGGTGCAGAATCTTGGTAAACAGCCACTATCACTTCGTGAATAGTTTTTGACTCTTTCCTTGTTTCGTAAGGAATTTAATAACAGCGCGGTGCTCGGTTTTCTTCAACTTAAAAGTTAAGGTAAGAGGTTATAAAAGGTAATATTGCCTATTAGCTGCCACATTTTTTGTCATTTTTACCGGGGTCAGAGCTCATCAAAATTATTAGCGAAATCCTAAGTCTATGAAAATAACAAACAGCTAGTGATAGTGATATCGAAGATACGTACGTCCTACCTCAAATTTTCCATCTATTTATCCTAGTGCAGTGCGGAAAAACGGTAAGTTGAAGTGCTTTAAGTCCTACTAGTATACTTAGGTATTTATTTAGGTCTTGTAACTTGTGACCAACGAATTTTTAAAACATTTGAGTTTGTGTGTCACCGAGTGTCGTGGATTTTTAAATACCACTTTACTTTTGCTGTAATTTTTTTTGTTTTTGCATTAACTGATTGTTCTACTCCTGCCTCCTTGGTCCAGTGATTCGCGCTCCGGACTACGAAGCCAGGAGTCGCGTGCTGTCGCGGATTGTTCGCAAGAGTTACCGTGGCCCTGGCGCACAGGTAACTGAAGGAACACGGGTGGGTTTTAGTCAGTAAAAGTCTGACACGCCCTTCCGCTCCGCCCAGAGCGGGAGAGGTCATTTGATGATTTCCAATCCAAAAAAAAAAATGGGGTGTCGCGTGTTCGAATCCCACAAGGGGAAAATTTTTGTGTGATGAGCACGAGCATTCGTTCCTGGGGGCCTACTCCCTAAGCACGAAGTCCGTAGCTTCGGCCTTCGTTACGGGCGTTTCCTACTCCGTATCACCTACGGACTTACGATTAGTCCCGAACCCGAACAAAGAACGAATGACAACACGATTTGACTGTAGACCCTACTCCCGATGTGTTTTTGCCCGTCCGAAAAGTTGAATTTGACACTTGTATAGACGGATCATTATGTCATTTGATACGACATCAAAATAGTTATCGTGCTGCCTACGAAAGTTAAAATTTGCCAAAAACTTGAACCTATGGCTGCATTTTTGAATGCTCGATGAAGCTCTACACGAAGAGCGGAGGCGATACCGATTATATTTGCGCCAAAATTTTCGGTTGGCGAGTATTCCCGACGTTAAGTTCTTAAAGAACTAAAGGCTGGAATTATTTAAAGACTTGTGTGAGCATATAGTACCTCTTTTGCCTCAACGAATACGAAGAAATGGTGTGGATCCAATAATGAAGGTAATTGTTTGATATAAGAATGAAGGACTAAAGCTAAGGTTATACTTATTTATTAAAGATTCTGCAATTAATTTGGTTGTATTTACTGGTGATTTTGTTTACTTTTAGATCCTTGCTGCACTCAACTTTTATGCTCGGGGGAGGTACCAAGGTGCAGTGGGCCTTAGCAGACTTACATTTGGAATTTTAAAAGGCTGATGGAGATGCCTCTTAGCAGCTAGAGAGCTGCTTTATAAACCCATCACAGCAGGTATTTGTCACAATTCTATATTTTTCCTTATAATGCATTGAACAGGTGAACAGTATTTTTTTCATAAATTTCAGAGCAAATATTATTTTTGCACGTAAAATTGTCATTGCCTGCTGTCTTACGCAATATGTGTAATCGGGCAGGTTTAGAAGCAACTTCCCTCTCTGACTCTCTGAGGAAGACCTACAATTAGAGTGCAGTAGACAGGGAGGATAGCGATATGAGTCTATGCCCGCTCATCAAGCTCTTCAGCAAGGGCAAAGAGCGAGAGACAGATTACCGGAATTGCTGGACAGAAATAGGTACTTATGCAGTCTCACAAGAAAACTACTCTACTAATAAAATATGTCAATAAATACATAAATACATAGGATGTTTGTATTTATAATATTGATTTGAGTATTTATTTTACAAACTGTTTATTTTGTTTTCAGGACATAATGGGTGTTGGGACTGGCGCGGGACGATTCTGACATAAGAAAAAGATTTCCACAATAAAAGTATTGTTTTTATAAACAAAATGTTTTCTTTTTATTTAGCACCAATAAATTTGAAAAAAAAAATACTTTCAACAACACAATGTAACAATCAAAACATAGATTTTCTTTTATTTATCTATGTAGTCTTAAATTATTCCTAGGAACTTAGTTTCTCTTACTAGTCTACTTCAATATCAAATACCTAATATCTGAATAAAATTAACAATCAACAATACACTATATGTTTTCTTTTATTTATCTATTGAAGTCTTAAATGATTACTAGGAACTTAGTTTCTCTTACTAGTCTACTTCAATATCAAATACCTAATATCTAAATAAAATTAACAATCAACAATACACTATAACAATGATAACACAGATTTTCTTTTATGTATCTATTGAAGTCTTAATTTATTACTAGGAACTTAGTTTCTCTTACTTGTCTATTTCAGTCTCAAATACCTAATATCTGAATAAAATTAACAATCAACAATACATAGATTTGCTTTTATCCTAGACTAATCTCAAATTAAGAATCAACATTATACAATCAAAAGATTTTTTTTAACCAATCAACACATACCATTTTCCATTACTTGTATAATTTAATCTTAAATAATTGCTGGTAACAGACAAGCTTTCATTCAGTGAATTATTGAGTTGGAAGACCAGACTCCAAGCAACAAAAGAGATGAGGAGCTCGGGAAATAAATGTTGCAACATTGTGAACAATGTTGCAATTATAGAGCAACGGAGAAAAAAAATATATGTTGCTGCCTGCATCATCCAACTGCTGGGCATAGGCCTCTCCCTGTGACTTTCAAGAGTTATATGTATAGCTAGCAATTTAAATGTTTCTAGTTATGTACTAAGTTACAAAGTTCCACAATGACAACCCTTATTTCATCAGCACCACATTTCTCCCGGATTCAATTAGTAGTCTTTGTTCTTCCACCTCAATACTTCGACTTCTTGCTGAGTCGGCAGTGAGGTGTTGCCGAACTCGTGGATGTGCACGACGAGAATTTAATGCTGTAAACAAATTAAAATAAATCTCAGTCAGTTTTAAGTAATTTTCTGAAACATGACTTACATAATCTCTTTTCTACTAAACAATAATACTTACTTCACTAATTTTGCATTGGCAGCTCCCGCTCCAGTGCATCAGTGAATATTGAGGGTTGCTCTAGGGAAAGTGGGTTGGCAGGTGTAGCAGCAGATATTTGGGTGGGTGTGATGGCTGCTGGGTCTTGTCTTACAGGTGGACCTACAACAAAAACCAAAATATCATTGACGGGTACAACAAATATATAATTATGTGTTTGTTATTTAGTGTTATTGAATTTTTTTAAAGTCATGGCAAAGACTCCATGCAACAGCATTATAAAAGCATTAATGCTGTTGTTTTTACCATTCAAACATACTATCATAAATTATAAATTTAATTATTACTTACCGATGGAAAAGCTGGCACTCTTGCCTTGGCTTGTGGCTGTCCAAAACTCTCTCCCATAATTAATAGTATCCTCAATTCCACTTGGGAGAGGGTTGTTGCTACCGATGGGACTTCACCTGTAGCACATGCTGAACATCTGGCAGCTTCAGCAGCTTTATTGGCTAAATTTTTTTTATCAGCCCGCACCTAAAAGTTGGTTAATTTTAATTACATAAAAAACGATATACAAGCCAGTATACTCCTACAGATAATCATTTGGAGGATGACTGATTATCATTTTATGCACTTTACTGATGACAAGACTTAAAAATCAAATTAATATTGACGAGTAATGTATTATACTCACCCTTTGCCACTGCTCCACAGACTTTGTGCAACTTCCCATTGAATTAAGGGAGTTGCACAGGTTTTCCCACAGCCTTTTGAACGAATTCTTTCGTCGGCACCCCTCAATAGTCCGCGTGCCAACTCATTATTCTCACTCATGAAATTAAGGAGGGCCTCTATTTGCGCGTGAGTTGCTGCTGGAGCGATTGGGGCCATTTTACAACATTAATTAATATTTAATAACGAAAACATCCCGCGTCGTGTTAATAAATTGCGAATTGATGCAATTATTTAGTGTGGTTGTAAATAATAATAAACACTGACATGACATTTCATTTGAAAATTGCCGTCAAAAAGAAAAAAGGCAAAGGTATTAACAGGGTAAAGCTACAATCCGGACAAAAATGGCTAAAATAGTTCAGTTCTATATTTGAAAACATAATAAACAGTTTATTGTTAAAAATGTGGTAATTTTATAACGATAACAATATTATTTTTTGTTTATCAAGCTTGAAAACCACAAAGTAAGTAAACCGGTAATCGACCGGTAAAATAGCGCAACTCTATCGTCATGCGCCATTCGTTCACGAATAGTGTCTATGATTCCGTTAGAAACCTAATAGTCCGAAATCAATAGGGAGTAGGGTTTACTGCATCGTATCGGACTACCTTCGGACGGGCCCGTCTCGTCGTTGACGGAGTTAGAGAGTAGACCCCCTGAGCGATGGATATTTATATCTATATATAAGTATGTCTATCCGTTAACTAGACGCCATAGTACAAGCTATGCTTAGTTTAGGGCTAGTTGATTGGTGTGTTAGTCCTAACAATTTATTTATTAGGTATTAAATTTATTTATTACTGACACCTAATCACTCTGCCACTGGATTTAACGACTTAAAATTGGAAGATGTAAAATTATATATTGATCGACTTTAATTATTTATTTTTAGATTGCTTCATGTAGGTACCGCGACGTTGATTGATGTGTTGTATAATAACACCCATATTAATTTACATCGATAGGACCTACTTTTAGGAGCTTATAATATTATACTTTTAAACACCTAAGTAGGGATCGTCTAATTTAAAACTACAGTACACTCCACAAAAAAAAAAATACAAACATTTGAAATGTGTATGCAACAAGCAGTGGAGGGGCGTGCAATTCTAAATTAGACCATCTCTACATACAACTTACCTACTTTATAATATACACGGTTATTGGTAAAACACCAGCAACCTCTTAAGGGGTCATTGTGCTCATCATTATAAACAACTTTTACTATGGACCAAACCTGAAATCGCGAAAAAAATATCAGCTGTTCCCTACGTTTTGACGTGTTATGCGAATATAAATATAGGGAAAATCTGTTTTTTTTTTCGTGATTTCTGGTTTGGTCCATAGTAAAAGTTGTTTATAATGATGAGTACAATAACCCCTTAAGAGGTTGCTGGTGTTTTACCAATAACCCTGTATACTAATTTTAGATGTTTGACAGCGATGGAAACAAGAAAATTTTTGGTGCACAGAATCGAAAAAGAAAGCTGGAAAAGGAAGTATCTTTGAAAAAGAATAAAAGTTCCATCGAAAAGTTAATTCATCGACCCGCACCCTAATTATTACGTATATCACAATCTAAATAATTTTGAAGCCTATTGCTAATCCATTGCTTCATAAATGTTCGAAAAATTTGTCTACTCAACAACGCAAATAACGCAATGACTGTTGTTGAACTGTCAAAATGAATCCCATTCCTACTGTTAGTGTGTTACGTAATAACCCCGCTGGTCTATCTTCGGACGAACACTGGAGACAGGAAAACCAAGATAATTCTACAGCACAACTCGTATCTTCAACCCCGCCGCCACTGCTGTTTTCGTCGTTGGTAGCCGAAGAAGAAGGACCTCTTTGTGCCGAAGTGTCCCCGCCGAAGATGTAATGAATGATCTCGCGTTTCAGCCACAGGCGGTATCCGACAAACAGAGGATACACAGTTTTTAATGGAGGCTGGGCCAGTACAGGTAAAAGAGAGAATTCCTATCCTTCAAAAATATATTTTTCAAATGTTTATTATACTAAAAAGACCTGACCAGCACGGCCTCGCTGCAACCGGTTATCATTTCTTAAAATGGCTTGCTCATCGGGTAAGCCATTCACACCACCATGGGATTACCCGTATGTGTAAGCCATTTAAAAAAATAACAACCGCTTTCAGCGAGGCGGTGCTGGTCAGGTGTAAGATTGATAAGTGAACAACGACCTGTAATGTAGGAATAGCCAGCAGGGAGGATGGACCCACAGCCCAAGACACGGACCTACACAACAGCTAGCTGGCTGAGAAAATATTAGGTCGGGGAAAAAGTTCTTTCGTATTTTACATACAAATTCAAGACTAAGAGCTCGTATGGTGTGACTGACACTGACACGGCCACCATCAGGGAGTTTAATTTTGATAGCACAAAAATTATTGGCTAATTAGTTGAAATTAGTCGCCAAATATCAGAATTAGTCGGTTACTGGTTCAAAACTTATAAGGGTTTATAGGTGTCCGATCTGGGGAGCGCGTACCCAAGCTTGGCCCATTTCTATCTCAAAACCTAGGGCACCTAGCGAAGATCTGTTTTCTCCTAAATTTAGTTGCTAATTAGTAGTATATTTTACTACAATTTTATACCTAAAACTTATTCCACAACCTAATAATATATCAGTAAATAAAAGGATATACATTCGATAGTTAAGGAATTTATTTAATAGTGATCATTCACATACATTTGCAAATAATTGCATGAAGCAAATGACTCATACCTAAAACACACATTCAAAAAAAAAAGTTACATAAACAAAATCTAATCTGAAAATTTACAGAATATTAATTAATGTGAGCCTTTAATAGTTTGTAAATAAAGAAAAATCAAATAAAGAAATATTAACACAATGGTATTTAGATCCTATAATATTCAAAATCAAGCATTGCGTGCTTTACATAGTGAAATAGCTCTTTTGGCATCAAGTAAAGTAATAATTACGTTAGATAAGTTAAAAAAAGAAGTGTAACTGACTTTGGTTCGAATGGGCAGAATATATTATGAATATGGATTACAAACAAGTTAAGTTATCAAGAGTGGATTTCAGATTTAAATCAGATAATATGAAAGAAAATAGAACTGCACTATTTAAGTTTTGGAAAAGGTCCTGGTTTCATTAGGAACCTATAACAGTTTTATAATTTTAGCCTTTTAATTTAGCGTTTTTCATGACGTAGTTTTTATATTTATTTGGTTATATGCCAAATGTTTACGTATATGCTCAAAACTGTGCACAATATATTTTAACGCTGAATATTAAATAACGTGGGATCAACTACTGGACATTTAAATAATTAAGATTACAACATTAATAGTTCCTAACTCTGATACTAGATACCGATCAATATTTTAGAAATATATAACTTTTAATAAATTGTATATATAATATATTATGCAACAATATTATAAATACTTTGTGGATTTTTGAGATGGGGCAGCAAGGCCAGCTGCCTTAACCGTTGTAGCTAAAGGAAAACGGTCTTAAGAGACTTTCCTTAACTTTTTGAGAAATTTTGATTTGCATTCACAGATTTTGAAAAAAGGTACAGTCACCAGGAAAATTGGCAATTTTCACAAAAACTTTCTTTTTGCCGTTCGATCATGTTTCATATAAGGATCAAACACCTCTATTGAACCAACTGAGGTTTGAGTACTAGAAAAGTCAGAAATAGCAAAAAACTTTTCCCATACATTACGTATGAAATGAGACTACACTACTTACTGTTTTACCATCGATGAACTGACAGCTACAAAAAGAGACTAATCGAAAAACAAATGAAAAAGAATAACTTTACCTCGTGTATTATTACACCTTCAAATTAAAAACTTGAAACTTTACATTTAGACTCACCTAGAATTTTTATTTTTGTGCTTTAAGATCTATAAGGTGCTCAAAATGGTAGCCGTTTTGACGTAGGCATAGGTTTACTCTCTTTACTACAGAGCGGGTCGCAGCTGGTAATGTGAAAGGATAAATGCCATAGACAATTGTGGTGAATGTTTGAGTTCTGCTTCCCGAATTGCCAGTTCAAATTAGAACGGGTTTGGCGGCTCATCTTCATCTTCAGAGGTCATTTTTGTTACAGAATTTCGGAAATCATAAGCAACCAGGCAACAAAATATCTCGATTCCGTTTTCAAAGCAAATTAAATTACCACGCGTATTCATTCGAAATTCAAAGTTTTTTTTTTTTTGTATATCTTCGGCCAGTCTTCATTTTAGCGGTTAGTCTATCCATGATAAAAAAGTAAGTTGTAGTCTCATTTCCAACGAAATGTATGGGAAAAGTTTTTTTTGCGATTTCTGACTTTTCTAGTACTCAAACCTCAGTAGGTCCAATAGAGGTTTTTGATCCTTGTATGAAACATGATCGATTGGCATAAAAGTTTTTGTGAAAATTGCCCATTTTCCTGCTGACTGTACATCTTTTTCAAAATCTGTGAATGCAAATCAAAATTTCTCAAAAAGTTAAGAAAAGTCTTCTAAGACCGTTTTCCTGTAGCTACAACGGTTAAGACCTTTGCTGCCCCATCTCAAAAATCCATCCTGTGTATATACAGGGTGGCAGAAACATCGACACGCAAACTGAAACCATGGATTCAGTACATGATTCTGAACACCGCTGCGTTGAAATTTTTAGTAAATTAATTTATAAAAATATGCCGTTCCATACATTTTGACCGCGTAGGTATTGCACTTTAATGAAACAGCATTTTTTTTTTTTTTGTATTCAACGAATAATTTCTACAGTAGGGGTTCTAGCGTCGATGTCCCTGCCACCTGAATATATGCTACCTGCTGTTTATTATAAGATCGGTGACTTCTATCACGCGGCTTAATTCTATTTATTGTTGTAAGTGTGGACAGACCTCCACGTCACTTGCACAAAATTTTGTGACCATACACATCTTTGCCGCCGTTTCGTGTCTGTACAGACCTTTTATAGGTCGTTACATCTTTTGAAGTGACATACAATTTTTTTTAATTTCTTTTTTTACCTCATGTTAATCTAAAACAGCAGGCAACAGATATAAATAACCATATTATATACGCGTTATTTTTTTTCAACTATTTAACAACAATACGTATCCAAAAGTCAGGCCACACACCAGTCCATTAGTTTCTCAACGACGTCTCTGACAGTCCTTTAGATATATTATTTTTTATATCTTATACATATAAGTACATGATATATACATATTGATATATATTTTTAAATATATCCATAAAAAATGTAATTATTATAAGTACATACCATATAGATTTAGTATAAAAAAATCTTACTTTAATAATAGACATAATGACTTATTTTAGATTAATATAGAAAAGAAAAAAAATTAAAGGACTACCTTCTGTGTTGAATAAAATGAGAGTTGTAACAATTAAGTCAGTAAACTACATTTAAGAATCACTTGATGATACGTCTTAGTTAATGACATTGCTATAATGGCATGGCAAGTCTTTTAGAAGAAATAAGGTTCAATTATTTTTCTAACAAAGGCTACTTGTTTATTTCATTTATCGATAGTAGACTGGATCAATATGAACCTCAGCACTAGTGACTCTTATTTGACATCTGTCATTTAAAAAGTTAACCTGACATAGATATAACGATATATGCATATGATATTACATGTACTAATGGATCATTAATCTAATACATTGAACATATAAGTTCCTAAAGAACAATACAGCTAGATAGATGATATTAAGAACTATTTAATACTGTTTTAACTAAGTTGTCTTCTTGGTCATGCAATGGTGAATAACATTCATAAAAATGGTGTACACATATACTTACGATTTAATCATGATACGCTCAAAAATGGTTGACGCCAGCTGTTTCAATATATAGGACGACCAGGAAGTCTTATTTTAGCCAGACCTTTAATTACCACATATACTTAAAACATAATCTTGAGTAATATACTACTCAATGGCAATACTAATTATCTAATTTTCAGGTTGAATGAGCATGACGTTATGTTAATAAGTTACTTGATACCATTCAGGTATTCTAGAGAAGACAGAAAGAATTTTGCGTCTAAAACTACAATAATTCTTCTACTTACGTTGTTTTTTGTTTTTATGTAAACACTTATATTTTAAATTCTCTTAAGTTTACACGATAAGATATTTACTTAAAAACTACGTATGGTACTGGTAGTATACTGTAAATAATACGGTCAAAGCCCCATTGTTTTGAGCGAAATACGTGCAGGAAAGAAACTATGACTAGTTTTTTGAAAGGTGGAACATTATCCTTTAAAACTCACAAGAGTAATGTTAAGTAACATTGTATGTTTCAATTGTCTTTGAGGTACTCATTCGTACCTTTAACTGCTTCAATAAATTGCCAATTTGCATAAAACCTATTTACAACATCGATTCATAAAGCATGAATGGTTTCTAATAACATCAATAGTACTTATAATTAATTATATATTGGTAACGTCCTCTAAATAATATACACTACGAAGTAGCTATGTCATCCATAATAAAGCGAAACTTATGATAATTTAACGCTATTAAGTACAGAAATACAATACTTAATTTAAATAATTACATTTTCGACTAATAATAAATGTATCATAATAAATATATCGATCAGATAAACTGCAAACAAATCCAGTTTGTGACAGCATTATCTAATGTTACACATGAATGGGAGAAATTATATTTACACAAACAACTACTACTCAACTAGTTACTGAACTGAAGTACTCAACTACGCTTATTTTAATAGAATAGTTTATTAAAATTTCTTTACACCAATCAATCCATGAAGATGAAGCTACACATTCACGCTACGCTAAATAGCCAATCTATTTATAATGCTGGCGGCAACAATAAACTGTTTTAGGTTTATACAGCACAAAACAGATTGATGTCAGAGTAATTCTGAGTTCAATGCATAAAACAACGATAAGAATACTGTTCTTATTGCTATGAATAAAATGTTACATAATACTATAAGTTTTGTTTACAACACGTAACAACCAAACCCTAGCCATACCACAAAACAAGATTTATCTTTAGAGGGTTTAAACCATCAAGTCATTTTTAAAGGTCCTCAAGTCGACCCGTACATATATATATATATATATTTTAATTTTGAACTTTATTCCGACGATATTAAAGTTCTAAATACAAAAACTTATAGTAGTTTAAGGCGTCAGCTTTCTATTTAAAACTTTACCTCTGTCGGAATAAGGTGCGAAATAAAAAAAAAATGGCAGATATGTCTAAACTTGAACCAAAGTTAGAACTCGTTTTATAATAACGTAACACATTACATTCTTAAAGCTTTGTTAAAGTCTGTTAAAGCCTTAAAAAAGTCTTTTGCTTCACATTTCTTTTTAAATACTAGATACTGTTTGTCACTGGATATAGTCTGTTTCTTACATTTGTAATTCAATAACGAGGTCATTCGAAACTGGGTTGTTTTAATTGACATCACTGGTTAAGCACGCTTCAAGCAAGAGAGCTTCGTGAACAAGGAGGGCAGCGGGGCGAAGAACCCTCTCCTTGTTGATGGTTCCTGCTAGTATTGGAAGCTCCGAGAAGCCTCTGCATCCTGCCGGGTAATATTAAACGCCTCCGTCTTCAGGAAATCAACTGTCTTGTAAGCATCTGTGTCGACGTTTGAAATTGATTTGCCGTGAGCGATCTCAACATTCTTGCGGGGCTTGTTCGCTTCTGGCCCCTGAAAAACATGCAAATATTAAGGCCTTGAAAAGTAATAAACTAAAAACCCGTTATTTCAAATTAAAAGTATAAAATATCTTCAAGTCCCTTATGACCATTCAACATCAAGTCATGACTAGTTTAAAATGGCTGAACCGTGATAAGATAACAATACCTTTGCTGGAAGAGGCCTCGTCGTATGCAGATCCAAATCTAAATATTGCAGCACATCGGGCTTTTCATCACCGGGCCCAAGTTTTAGACCACCCTGAAAAATTTACACATAAATATAGTACACAATCACATGGCCGGCGCTCACCAACAGAACGGCAAGGCGAATAATTATATAACGTAATTCTATGACATTAGAGTTGAAATTCCAAACCTGTACTGAGATGCCATCTTAAAGCAGTTTTGTAGCTAAGAACACTGCTTATGAATTTTCAACTATAACATCATCATGTTGCATTATTATCCGCAGCCTAAAAATCCTTGTTTTTCTGTCCCGTTGGTGATTGCCGCCCGTTACACACACTCAGGAAGTCCTCTTCACATTACATTCATGCTATCGGTTAGCCAGAGGGCTCAGCAGTGGATACTTGTGACAACTTTACCACGTATCGGCTCAATTAACCAGGTTTACTAGTGTATTTTAGCGGCAGATCGTCAGAGTTAAAGTGACCAAACATTTGAACATAAGTTGAAAAATAAGTTTCTCGGGACAGTATTTTAAATAATTGGATTACTTTAAATGCTGCTCTGAGTAACTTATTTTAATATCTTCATGTTAGTAGTCAAACTTCACTTAATATTGTGGCTTTATTTGTTTGTCTTAGTCTAGACAGTGCATCTCTTAGATTGGTTAAGTTATTTGTTATAAAATCATGTAAGTACAAGTTTAGTAAAGTTTTTATTTAAAAAAAAAGAAATTATTTGTAAAATAGGTTCGATTTGGATGGGGCACTTTTCCTCTGAAGCTTCCTGTAAATGACGTCGGAGCCGCACTGGCGCCGGACCGCATATTTGTGGATACGAATGAAAATCGCACATGCACCGCACCGCCGACGCACCGGAGCCGCGTCGCCGCCGCACTGTAGTCTCACCGGAACCGCATGTACACCGCATTAATGTCGAGTTTTAAATAGTATATCAACGATCACAGTTCAGTAAAGGAATACCGACGAAACTGTACAGAATTTACAAAAGTTTTTACACTCATTCTGAGATATTCTAAACATGTTGCTTCATAATTTCTTATTTTTTCAAAAAGCACGTGAATTTCACCTGTGTCTTATCTGCAGGCTAAAACAGGACGAACGGAAAATTGTCTCTTATATCTATGAATTTGTTTCTGTCTTCGTTTATAAATTAAGTAAGTACATAAGTAACACTTTGTTTTTTTTCTGGTTAAAGTTAACATCATAAGGTATGTCAGTACTAAAATGAAAAGCAGACATCTTGGCAGTTTCGTTGGCAATGCTTTACTGAACTCTGATCGTTGCTTTACTATTTAACTCGGCATCAATGAGGTTTACACGCGGGACCGGAGCGGCGGTGCCGGTGGTGCGACACGTGCGCGATATTCATTCGTATACACAAACTTGCGGTCCGGAGCCGGTGCGGCTCCGGCGTCATGTACAGAAAGCCTAGCGGTGTCTAAAAACATATAATCTACAGTACATTCATGATAATCAATAATCAACATTGAAACAAATAACGGTAAAATAAATAAAACAGAAATTTTACAATTAAATTAAAAAACTTATAAAAAAATAAAACCACTCAGAAAACTTTCATTCAGCTGACATGTGAAAACATCAAATGAAAATGGAATGTGTCCATGAAAACGAAGAAGAAATGACCTAATCAATGATCCAAAATAACCAACTAAATAAACAACGAATGCCAAACTCAAATGGGGTGAAAAGAGCGATGTGTGATAATATACCGCAATTTATAAAAATTGCGTGTGCTGCACCACCATACACGTGATATAAGTGAAACTTCTTAAAAATATGGAATAAGAGAGATTTAGTTCTATCTCTCATGTAACGAAATGTGCCGTGACGCGTCCTTGAAATTTCACTCTAAATTCTCGTCCAATTATCGAATCGCCGCCTAAGAAGTTTCACTTCAAAGACTAGATACGCCACGGTTTTAAATTCATGCTGTCTGCCTGTATACAAGGTGTCTAAAAGTACTGTTCATTTTGAAAGAGTGATTAAATACAGTAAATGGAATAGAATGAAACAGAATGGCGTTTTTAAACACACTCATACTTCTGGTGTATTGTGAAGATATCAATCTTATATTCATGAATTTCTCAGTAGCAGCCCGGAGTTGGTTTTGAGCCCAGTTAATGGCTCGCCCCCTATTACTTGGAACTTTAATAATAGGTCTTTACCTATGAAATTGCCGTTTTGTATGAAAAAATTTAAACGAATTTTTTTCATGAATTTTTTATTTGTATTAATCGAAGTAATCACCCATGCAATCAATGCATCTTTGCCATCGCAGTGGCAGTTTATTGATGCCCTTCTTAAAGAAATCAGCTGGACGGGAGGCAACAAATTCTTCAAAGGCATTTTGTACTGCCTCTCGGGTATTAAATTTTTTTCCCGCCAAGAAGTTATCCAAATTCTGGAAAAAGTAGTAGTCTGTAGGCGCAAGGTCTGGTGAGTAGGGCGGATGACGGAGAGCTTCCAACCCCAGTTCTTGCAACTTGGAGACCGTCTGCTGTGCAGTATGAGGTCGCGCGTTGTCGTGCAGGAGCAGCGGAGACGAGCGATTGACCAATGCTGGTTGGAGATGCGCCAGCTTCTCCATCATTGTGTTCAGTTCTTCACAGTACACATCTGCAGTAATGCTCACCCCGTTTGGTAAGAAGCTGTGATGAATCACACCGGCGCTAGACCACCAAACAGTGACCATCACTTTTCTAGGGGTAAGTTTTCGTTTAGGGCATTGTTTAGGTGCTGAACCAGGATCCAACCAACTTGCTGAGCGCTTACGGTTATCAAACAGAATCCATTTTTCATCGCAGGTAACAATGCGGTTCAAAATTCCTTCATTTGTGTGTCTGTTGAGCAGTGCAAGGCACGTCTCGACGCGTACTTCGCGCTGGCGATCATTGAGTTCGTGGGGCACCCATTTGTCAAGCTTTTTTACCTTGCCAATTTGACGCAAATGGACCAATATTGTTTTGACGCTAACGTCGAAAGCTGCTGCTAATTCAGCCGTAGATTGTGTATCATCAGCTTCCACAATCGCCTTTAATTCGTCATTGTCGACCAAAGTCTTCGGACGACCGCGAGGTTCATTTTTCAGGTCGAAATTTCCAGAACGGAAGCGAGCAAACCAATAACAGGTGGTGCGTTGGTTTGTAGAGTTAGCTCCGTAAACGTCGTTGATGTTGCGTGCCGCTTGTGCCGCGTTGCTGCCACGACGGTACTCATATTCCATAATTACTCGAATTTTTAACGTATCCATGATGACGAAAAAGATTGAAATGCGATGAAAATGTAACACTAATCAATAAAGAAATGACTACTTTTAGAAAAAAAAATCCATGTTTTTAAAATAAAATTAATTTGAAATTAGAATTCATAGCCAAACAAAAATTATTTTGATTTGAAATGGCCAGTACTGCAGAACGGCAATTTCATAGGTAAAGACCTAATATAACTGGCAAAATATGGGTGTACTTGGTAGAAATTATAAGCCTACTTGGTGCTTCCATGCAACAACCGCGAGTTTTTTTATAAGATAATAGCATAAATTTATGAGACAGACATTATCTATATAAATAAAAGGAGAAACTGACGGATATATCAACGCACACTCGAAAGTACTGAGACTAGAAACGTGAAATTGTGCACACGGTTTCCTTTTATAATTTAGGAGAGCACTAAGGGGTTTTTGGAAATTCGACCTATAAGGGGGTAAAAAGGGGGGATTTTGTTTGTATGAAAAATCTTATTTCTTGAGTTTATAAACTTGAAACTTGGCACGAATACTTACCTAAGTATTTTTTTTTTGTTTTACTACACTACCCTCTAAAGGGAGATTGAGGTGTCAAAGTTTATATGGCACAAATTTAACCCGCGGTCGGATTAACTCGAAACTTAGTATTTATTATATTTAAGACCAACGTAAAGAATAAAATGTATCAGAGTTTTTCGAAAATCTACCCCTAACGGAATAAAGAGGCAGTCAATTTTATAGGGCAGTATTTTACTGCGTGGCTTGATTAACTCGAAAATTGGTATAAATAATCTTTGAGTCCAGTTATAGAAACATCCCAAACGATTTTACAAAATTCCAGCTTTGTAGGGGTAAGAACAGGGGGTACCGTTTATAAATTTCCTATACTCAATCACTCTCTAAAAAATTAACAGTAAATCAAACACGTTGTTTATTAACACGTTTACAATTGCCACTAACTAACATATAAACAAACTTAACCGTATGTGCTTTTGCGTACCGACGTATTTAGGGCGAGTGATTCTGGCACGGGTGGTTGTGTCGGTTCTTGTGGCAGTAGTCTTTCGTAAACTGGATCGACAACATTCAACGGCTGCTCGTAAATTGGAGCTAAACCAGGCACTGTTCGCTGAATTGGCACTGCTATATTGGTGTAGTGTGGTTGATTTGGAAGTGGTGGCAGTGGCCGCTGTGCTAGCGAAGATTGCGACTGCGACGACCACCATATTGGTGGTTGTGGAGATAGATGAAAACACCACGGCAGGTGACACAGTGGTGCATGTGCTAATGGCACAGCGGTATGAGCTAAGATGTATCTGTGCCAAGTGCACCATTCACAAGTGCAGATATTGTAGTGGCAGAGACAAACTTCATTGCAAAAAGAACCCTATAAACAAGTGAAAAATGTATAGTGTTAGTAAGATCGACAAGATACTATACCTATTTACAAGAACTATTTCAGGCTATAAAAGTAAAATAAAACTACTTATTTCTACTTATTATTTACAGTACAACTAGTGGAATCATAAAAAATCTGACCTTTTTTTCTTGTTTTCCGGTGGAAACCTTCAAAAGGCACCCGACCTTTGGGGAGGGAGGTCAGGGACTGTGGGATTTTTACCTCACTAAAACCACCCCGGTGATCACCATCAGCACATAGAGGGGGTCCCGTTTCCTCTTAAAAGACCAATTCCGTAACCCCCCCTGTGCAACGCCTGTAAAGCACATCCCTGGGGAGACTGTAAAGGGGCCTCCCCTGAGTCTCGCTATGCGCGGCACCACGTGACCACTGTGCCGTCGTCTTCCCTGTGGTCACTCGGTGGGCGGACAGAGTCCCCGCTCTGTGCGCCTGCGACCCCAAAGGTCCACCTACCTTGATTGGTAAGCGGGTTTCGGCGTATTAGGCGTCAAGGCGGTTGCCTCCCCGACGCCTCTTTCTCCGAGCAGGATCAGCCCTCTCCCGATCCCGCTCTGCGGCCTCCTTCTTAACCATCACGGTCTCACAGGAGGCGACTTCCTTCCAATTCTCCGTCTCTGCCAGCATAGCCCTCACTACTGCCGGCAGAGATAGGTCTCACCCGATCCTGGCAACCAGGACCCGCCGCTCGGAGGCCCACGCAGGGCACTCCTCGAGCGTGTGTTGTGCGGAATCCAGGCTACCTCCGCAGTGGTGGCAATTTGCCGTGGCCTGTCGCCCAATTCTGTTCAGGCATTCACCGAAGCCACCATGTCCGGTGAGCATCTGGGTGAGCCTGAAGGAGATGTGCTCCCCTCTTTTCAGCCAGGCTTCGAAATGCGGCAGAACGGTTTCGACAACGCGCTTGCGCGAATATTGCGGCTGCTGTAGCCGTTCCCGCCGCCTCAGCCTTACGGATGCGCTTCTTGGCACACTATTCCCGCTTTGGCGGATATCGCAAATCTCGTCGTGGACCTTCACGTCCATATCCGCCAGGATATCCAGCGGCGGAAAGCGCGCCAGGAGAGTTGCCGCCACAAAGGATATCGTTCGGTATCCTCGTGCGATACGAATGGCCACTTTCCGCTGCAGTCTATTGACTTTAGTCCTGCAGCGTCGGACGCCTGACAGTCTACCTGACCAAACAGGCGCCCCGTAAAGGACCATCGATCACACGACACCCGCGTAGAGACGGCGAACGAAAAAACCTGACCTAACGACTAATCAGCCTAATCAAGAACGGTGAAGTATATTTTCAGGATAGGCTAAATATTATGAAGATGGCATTTATTTACACATGTAGTTTAATTACACGAGAGACTGTGAAGTACGCTTAAACCGAAGTTGATGATTGTTAAGAATGTATGATTCTCAGCCTAATTTGATTGCATTCTGTTTTATTTTTAAACTCTATACCCGTCACTCAGGCGCAGCCTGTAGTTGTTTCAATCCTTCATATTCTAAGTTAATAAATAAACGTATATACCTGGGCCATTATTGAATTAATATGGCCGATGCTGTGGCTAGAATGACGCGGCTTCAGATTCCGGTCCACCGCTGGCGGCAGAGAGGGCAGGTTGCAGTACTGCATCGACTGCGGAAAAAAATATCTATATCTATAATATCTATATTATTTATTTATATATTTCTACTAACATCTACCATTACAGGTTAACCCCAATGCGATAAATGCGCTTAAACTAACTTAATATTAACTAACATCTATAACTAATTATATACAATGCATTCCTTGTGAATTAATTCAGAGAACAACAGAATAAGTCCGTCTCACTAAAGTCTATCCATAATAAAAAGTAAGTTGTACTCGTAGTCTCATTTCCTACGAAATGTATGGGAAAAGCTTTTTGCGATTTCTGACTTTTCTAGTACTCAAACCTCAGTTGGTCCAATAGAGGTTTTTGATCCTTATATGAAACACGATCGATTGACATAACAAAAAGTTTTTTGAAAATTGCCCATTTTCCTGCTGACCGTAATTTTTTTTTTTTAAATCTGTGAATGCAAATCAAAAGGCAAGAAAAGTCTCCTAAGACCGTTTTCCTGTAGCTACAACGGTTAAGGTAGCTGCCCTTTTTATTTTTCGGATGGTAATTCATCAAATAACCGCAATTGTGGCGTGCCCTGCGCTGGGTTGCGACAGTCGCACTCTCCATGCCGCCATGAAAGGCAGCTGTCCTGGCTGCCCCATCAAAAAAATTCAACCTGTATATATCTATACTAATAATAAAGCTGAAGAGTTTGTTTGTTTGCTTGAACGCGCTAATCTCAGGAACTGCTAGTAATATAATAAAACTGATGAATTTGTTTTTACCTTGTTTGTTTGAACGCGCTAATCTCTGAAATTACCTGTCGGATTCGAAAAATTCTTTTTGTATTTGATAGCCCAAATTTTGAGGAAGGTCATAGGTTATTTAACATCACGCTACAACCCGAACAAAAATAAAAAAGTCAGAAAGAACGCTAAACGAAAACGAATAGCGCGGGCGGGAAATGTGGCTGTTATTTTAGTACAAAGTGGTGTTTTACGACTTCTACGTGAACGAAGTCGCGGGCGGAAACTAGTAATCTCATAATTATTGTTCTTCAATCTGCCAATAAAGTACTCTTATACGAGAAACTACAATGGTGACCGTTTTTCCCGAATTTTAACGATTTGAAGTCCCTGGTCCCGAAAAATCTTAATCAGGAATTACAATTATTTTCTTTCATACATATTTAAACCATCAGTAACTCATCCATCATAATCAAAGTCGATTTGGGGCGTTTCTAGTACTTTAAACCCAGTTGGTCCAGAAGAGTCTATTAATTTTTATACAAAGCTGCATCTATTGGCATCATAAAAATAAAACGTGAGAATTGACGTTTTCCCAGCTGAATGAACCATTTTTACAAAATCTGTGTATGCATTTACCAATTAATCAAAAAGTTACGGGCAGTCTCCTAATAACGTTTTCCTGTAACAACAAGGGGTCAGGTACATTACTGCACATCCATCCTGTATACATAGATAATAGTTTTGGTTATAAAAGTCATCAGATTTAGTGATTCGGAAACTTGATCAGGTTTTCAGGAACTGCATTTTAAAATTCCATTATTTATAATGATAAGTTTCCGATTGTTAGTATTCTGTCATGGAATTATATAATAATATCAATAAACTTATATAATAAATTATGACAATTATTATCATTTGCTAGAGTGACATAGTTTATATTCGTAGAAGATATGATATTTTGTTATCGTTCGATAAACTAAATTTCGACGGCGATTTAAAAAAAATGCTGACGAATTTTGAGTTGTTATTCATTTCCATGATACATGAATGATTACTAATCATTGATAAGTTATTTCTCGGTATTCCTTTTGTTAGTTGTCGGTATTAATTTAGTACGATTCTTGGTATTTTTACAATATTGAGGCATAAACTTCTTTACCATAATCTTTCATCATAGCTTACATTTATAGTGGTCTAGTACTAACAAGAACACTTTAAAGATTTCGGCTCTAAACTAGCGTTGCTGTGTCCCGGTTTGAAGGATATGGTCGCCGGTGTAATTTTAGACCAATGAGACATTGTGGATGGGTGACCATCTTTACATACCAAGAACCCTCCGCACCTCGGAAAGCAGGTTAAGCAGTTGGTCCCGGCTGTCATACGTGGATCTTTAATAGTCGCTACGGGTCCTCAGAAGCCCGAAAGTCTCACAACCAGTCTTACCAAGGGTATCGTATTACCTAGTAACTGGTTTGTGGAGGTCAGATAGGCAGTCGCTCCATGTAAAATACTGGTATTCAGCTGCATCCGGTTAAACTGGAAGCCGACCCCAACATAGTTGGAAAGAGGGTAGGCAGATGAGACATTTCAGTTTTGTCTGTAATTCCAACTTCTGCGATGCTTCTGGTATTGCAGATGTCCATAGGCGGCTGTGTCGACTTATTTGAGATCAGGTGAGCTTCTTGTTTGTCACGTTTGAAGGTTGAAGGTTGGTTGGTTTGCAGGGTGAAGGTTGTGTACTAACCGCATGTCCGGGCGAGAACTCTTCCTCTTCTTCAGGGCATCGCACGGCGGGTATTACATACTGTCGTGGCGATGAGGGCGCGCCCTGCGACATTCGACGCGGCACCCGCAGTCGCTGCTGAGTGTGCTGCGCCTGCAAATACAATACAAACATACATCAGCACACACTGCTACAAGGGGCTTGTGGCGCTCGAAATACGTCGACAGGGAGGCAACTGAAGGAACACGGGTGGGTATTAGTCAGTAAGAGTCTGACACGCCCTTCCGCTCTGCCCAGAGCGGGAGAGGTCATTTGACGATGATTTCCCACCCAAACAAAAAGAAAAAGATTGGCCCTGTTGGTCAACATTAGTGAAATTATTTTGTGAAATTCGGGTTGGCACGGACATCAACGCGCAAACTGTAACCATGAAACCAGCACATGGTTCTAAACCCCCTAGCGTAGAAATTTAAAGTACGTCGGTTATCAAAAAAAAAATCTGCGTTTTCATAGATAAGTGCAATACCGTAGGTACCGTAGGTATTGCACCTTTCTAGGTCAAAATTTATGGAACAGCATTTTTTTTCTTAATTACCGGCTAGAATCCATGTACAGGTAACAGGTTGCGCGTTGATGTCTTAGCCACCCTGTATTTTGAAAAAAAAAAAAAATACAGATGGCGGCGTTAGATCCTATTTTGGTCACGCGCCAAAAGAATATTGTAGCGCTATACTCGTAGTATCATCCTCCTGATCTGTTCCCACAGAGCACGGAGACGCCTCGGCAGCCGCTGCATGAGACAGCATACTCAACACTTTCCATAAAAACCAAGCGTATCACTGTTTACTCGCACTACGACAAAAATAAACCTGCGTACAAAAGCATCGATGCACCTCGTTCTCTTCGATTTGAAACAAGATAATTCAACAAATTGTATTAACACTAATCTAAAATATTGAGTACTGAATGAATGAATGAATCTTCCTGAATGTATGTAGATTATCTCTATGACTTTTTTTTAAACAAATTAATTCATTTTTGAGAAAAACTCAAACATACGGGTCGGATAAAGAACCTCCTTTTTTTGAAGTCGGTTTACAATTGAAGTTAAATTATCAATACCCGAACAGATATACACAAAACTAAGCTTTAGTCAACTTCACTGCCAAAAAAAAGTCACGCAGTTTCTCCAAGCATTAGTGAATGATAAGGACATCTGAATAATCGAGTCGATCTTGTCAAGAATATTGATTTTATTAAAGTATAGGGTATGTGTAAATAAACTTTATCTTACCTACCTTTACACAATATAAACTAATTAAAATAAACATTAACATCGTCTCTCAAATAGAGAGCATGGGATGGGCCAACTTTTTTGCACGCAAGTGTAGTATACAAACTGACGGCTTTGACTGGCGGTAAAAGTAAGGACTTTCTACCTCACGAAATTTATTAATACTGCACTCTCTAGACGCTGCTGCAGCGGCGATTTCGTGCTCTGTGCCTTATCCCAATAAAAATTAAGATATTTCTTCTTCCACAGAATCCATCCATCGTTTCTTGGAAGAGTAGAAGAAGACCAAGTACTAAAATAATAGCTCAAACCATGGGAAAATTTTCCGGATGATGCACTTGAGTCTAAACATTGACTCCAAAGGAACCGAAAACCACACGGTGTTCTTCGCCTACCTTTGGCCGGGAAAGCATCAAGTTTTCTATACTGGATGATTACCAGCTCATCGCATCATGTTGCCTTTTTAGGCTGTAGGTGAAAAGGGTGGAGGTCTTCAAGAATCCTACTAATATTATAAATGTGAAAGTTTGTGAGGATGGATGGATGTTTGTTACTCTCTTTCACGCAAAAACTACTAAACGGATTTGGATGGAATTTGGAACACAAATAGTTTATAACCCGGATTAACACGTAGGATACTTTTTATCCCGGTAGTACGTTCCCGTGGAATAATTTCCGACCTACACGCGGGCGGAGCCGCGGGCAAAAGCTAGTTATTTATACTAATATGTAGCTGCGTCAAAGATTGTGTATTTTGAGGAATATTAGATGAAATATGAGTTCTGAAAGCCAATAACAACGTGTCCTTCCTTTCATTACAACCGTGTCACCATAAAATGGGACTAAAATTATGCTTGTCAGACTTCTAGGCCTCTGACTACCCGTTATTCATAGTTATTGTGAGTGAATACATAAATCAATTATTTGGCATTTCAAGCGGTTGTTTTTTGCTTTCGTGTATTAAAGTTCAAACACAGTTAATGCGCCATGCCGTGGTCAAGGTACGTGATGCAAAATTGTCTAGATCTAGTATTATTTAATTTATTATATTTTCCTCAGCATAGGGTTTCCCAATTGATATATGGAGGTAAACAATATGGTAGGTAACCACAAGTCATGTGTCACGCGTACTAATTAGGTGTGAATGTATGACATTCTGCTTTCATGGTAAAAACTCAACCGAAAGGGGTCTTGTTGCTATAAATATTTAGTATCGCTGGGGGTGTACTAGAGGGGTGGGGACGTAAAGTTATAAAAGAATACAAAAATGAAGAAAATGTATGATCGCTCGCTCTGATCCCGAGATAGGGGTATCCAACCTCTTCTGAAATTTTCATGCAATGTAATATATCTTTTTTTTATTAACGGCATAAATCATGTAATTTTTAGGTTTCCGTACGTCCTAATGATAAAACAGAACCCTTATAGGATCACTCGAGTGTCTGTCTGTCTGTCCGTCTGTCACTGCTAATTTGCTCAGAATCTACTAGACTGGTTAAGTTGAAAATCGGTACACATATGATTTACTGTGACCCAAACACGGACGTGTTACGTAAATAAATGAATTTTGAATATCACTTTTGGGGGGCAAACTAGAAAATCAAAAGCAAGTTTTGCAAACTGTACAGTGTGACATATCAAATGAAAGGGCTCGTTGTGGGGATCTCAAATATGTTTTTTTATATAATTTTAAAATAAACAGTTTCGTAGTTATTTATTAAAAAAAAAAAATTACCATTCCCTCACTTATTTCCGAAACTACTGAGCCTAAAATTATGAAAAAATACAGAAATTATTTCTTTGCTTACAGATTACAGGAAAACCTATAAGTAGTCTATAGTCTTAAAATAATGTGGTAAATCTTTCAATATTCTGCTTATAAAATACAATTGCAGTTGGAATGTATGCACTAAATATACATGTTTTTCAATTACAATGTCGAGTTTGTTTTTGGGGTCTGGGGGCACGGTAATACCCCCGCCAAGACGAGCCAAATCAAAAACAGGGGCTATACCTACCTTTTCTCGAAGCGTTTCGTCTTATTTTCATACCCTCAGAGCTTCGGCCTGGATAATGCTTAGACAGTTCAAATTCTCAGAATAAAATGAAGTAAGCAGACTTATAAAACACTTGCCATTTGCTTTTATACTTTAGTTTTTATTAACAATAAACTTTATATACAATAATATAAACAATCATATTTAATAACAATAAAACCTACAATACGTCGATTTCGTCACTGAGTGACTCACTCACTCATCAAAACCTCTAGAACACTTCCCGAAGTCCTAGAAAACTGAAATTTGGTATGCAGGCTTTGATTTGCACACAAACAACAACAACAAAAGAAGAAAGCTGTAACTTTCACCCTCCGATCCCGTATTGGGGAATGCAGGTCTGTATATAAAATCAAACCTCTAGGGTACTTCCAGAAGTCCTAGAAAGAAATTTGGTATGCAGGCTAGGATTTGCAAACAATAAAACTTTCACCCTCCCATCCCCGTATTGGAGGGTGCAGGACTGTCGCTCTCGCCATATTTGAGGGAAGGAGGGAACCCGACCCCGACGGTAGCGTCGGGGGTCGGGTTCCCTCCACTAAAAATCCACACAAAATGTCACTACATTTTGCGTCCGTCATGCTCCCTTGCATGCCGAAATTGCTGCCGGTTGCACAGGCAAGAATAATATGATCAATTGTCGAGGTCGTTAGCTAACCACAAATGAGTAGATTGTGTCAATAATAAATGAAAATAAAATAAAATTGAGTTAAATAAGTAGAAAAATAAAATAAACAATTATATGCACTCATATAACATGTCAGCAGGGAAGCTAATTCAGGAAAACTAAACTAAAAACAGTCTTGAGTTAATCACAGCGACCAACTATTCTTATTGTTAAAGTAGTTGTTCATAGAATAGTATGCCTTTGAACAAAGATTGGAATTTACTTTAGCCTTTAAAGACATTAAAAGGCAAATCTAGCAAAGAAAAGGGAAGCTTGTTATAAAAGGTTTATGAAGCTTATGAAGCCTGTGAAAGGGAGCACATAGTTTGTCCTTATTTCTAGTGAGTTTCTAAAGGAAGCTTAACTAAAGCTTCCTTCATAAACTCACTAGAAATAATCTTGCGTGCGACAGGCAACAGGCAAGGACACTATAAGATTAATAAGGAAATGCTCTTAACGTATAGGTAGAAAACATAAGTAGGTCTAGGTACCTAGGTTCCTAAGTAGAAGAGCAAACGCTGGTTCGTGACCAAAATCGGTACTAACGTCGCCACCTCGTTTTGTCAATACAATTTCTGTGACACAATTTCACAAATGTTTACCAACAGCACCCCCCCTGTCAATGTCATTTAGAGGCCAAAGTATCCTTATAGTATATAAAAACGGAAAGAGAACTTGTTCGGAAGCTGAAAATCATAATTTTGAATAAATACGAGCAACGGCGAGTCCTGACGTCAGTGCATTGATTAATGTAGAAATTAGCAATTTAAAATAGTCTCCTGATGACAAATGGTAGTATGATCTGTTTCTTAAAGGAAACTTATTTTGAAAACGCGTGTTAAAGAAAACATCTTTCAAGTTTTTTTTTTTACCCGTTAGCAGCGTAGCCTAAGGGAAAATGATAATGTAATGTTTTTCGGAAAAGCCTCGTGGACGCAAGTATTTCTCAACAGAATCTTTTTCTTTCTATGACACGTAGAAATCTTGCAAAAGAAACTTACATTATCATAGACTTCAGCAGGTTCTTGAATTTTCGGACCTTGGAATGGATCCTTTGGCGGAACTTCCCTGGTCCGCATTCTAAACGTTTTTGGCGGCCGCGGTGGGACGGGTGGTCCTGAAATACATTTTTATATATATTGTTATCGTTTGTGAAAACTGTTTCTAAACATATTATTTTATGAATTAGACTTAACGTAATATATAAGATCCCATTTCGATATAACATAATGGCCGGTATGCTCTAAAGTGGCAAGCTGAAGTGTATACTAAACCCATATTTCCCTAGTCATGTCTGTACCATATTATAGGGGGCGAGCCTATTGCAACCAACTTGCCGCAAATCCAGACTGCAAGCTGCCCCTAAGCCCGACAACAAAAACCCAAAGGTACTTAGCTCGACCTGGGGTTCGAAACCAGGTCACACACAATAAAACTTACAGAAAGCTTACAAAACTTGTACAAGTAAAAGCCATCAAAGTTCCCCTCTTTTTGCATGGAGTTTAACAATAAACTGCGGCGTAATTGCGTAACACACTGACAATACCATTCATTTTCACAGTTCAACAACATTCATTGCGCCGATTACGACACAGGAAAAACGAGCTAATTTCAAACTCAACTCAAACTCAAAGCATTTATTTCAATTAAATTTTTACATGCACTTTTGAATTGTCAAAGAGTCGGTCAGTTAGTCAGAAAGTTGAAGCTAGTTGCCCATTCCAAAACGTATATCTCTATGGAGAAGAACAGGCAAGAAACTCCAAGGACACTCTTTTTAAATCAAGATATTACAAAATCCTGGGTACATTATTCTTGTTGCTTCTATATGTGAGAACAATGTAATAAAAATATACATATTATGAAACAATTCAAAATATAAGAAAAATAATAATAATAAGGCGTGGCAGTTAAGAGATGACCAGTCACAACTGACGGCGCCCGTTCACGAACATGACGCGTGGATCAGCACCATCTAGCTCAACCATTTTGTAGGGAACCGAATGATCCAACACACGCGCCACCAACAGTGAGGCATTTAAGTGAACATGAAATAGTCTCAACTGCCATGCTTTCAAGTCAACATATATAATAATGATATAATAAACGAATCCATGGTGCTCACATTCACAAAATTTAAAAAAAAAATCTAAATTATACAAAACTATAGTTTGCTATGTATTTGAGCAATGAATAAAATTTTACTACCAAAAAAGAAAAGAAAATCATTAAAATATCTATTGGAGTATTCAATAATAAAACATATTTTATAAAACTACCAACGTCAATCGTATTGAGAACTACCGACGTCATCGAGGTAAGTAGTCCATTACACATAACTTTACATACCATCTTCAGTCCCATGATTGTTGGGAGCCACTGATAACTTGGTAAATGATTTCGTCACTTCCCAGTCTGCTAAAAGAAAAATAACATGTCATTACACCATTATCGTCAAAAAGAAATTGGACTTTGTATTTCATTGAACCCTGTTGTCTGAAAACCTGTCCAATGTTTTGCAGTTGTTACTTCTGGTAACCAATCACAACAGCCAACGTGTAATTTGGTATTAGATTAACTGATCTGATGAAACGACATAATCATTTGCAGGGTAAGTCGAAGGTGACTCAAAAGTTGAAGCACACATGGTACAAAAGCGCCTGACACTTCACTTTTCGCCTAATATTGACCCGACATAACGACATTAAGAGCAGGTGGTAACCCCTCAGAGCATTAATCCGGCTTCCAGAAACTGGGTGTGAGTATTAAAAATACAACTCTTACGTAAATTTTGGTGACTAGCGTGGAGTGAGCCGTCGTCTTCATCGCTCAGGTTGGAGTCGTTCTCGGAGAGTTCCGAATTGATCCGAATGTGGGGTTGGCTGGTGTACTGTTGACCATCATTTCGAGCACCGATCGCTATGGTTTTAGGCTCGAACGTGAAGTGCCTCTGTTCATCCTGGAAAAAGAATTCATTTAAACCAGTGGTTCTTAAACTTCGTCAAGTCACCCCACATATTTAATACAATCCCGCACAAAACTGTAGAAGAAAACAGACATAATACGACATTGCTCATCCCCCATAGAAAATAGCGTGATAATATAATCTACTACTACAAAATCTATAGTCTATGCGCTGACCAGACCACTGGGTAATATTTGTGTAGAATCTAAATCAAAAATCATAAACAGAAGCTATTCAGTAGTGTTTACGTGATTCGAAACAAAATATTCAATGAAAAAAAATCGGCATCAGTATCGCTCCTACAACTTGTAGCAATGAGGTTAAAATTTGATAGCTCGTCCGTGCGATGGCAGCTTTGTTATAATGTTTCTTACTGTCATTAAGCTGTCATTATTGTGTAGTTTTCATCAACATTTTTCATAATTAAACGACAAAAATAATGCAACTAGTTGAAAAAGAGATGAGTTAAAAAATGTCTACCATTGGTAAAAGAGCAGATTTAGTGAAAAATTACTGGCTTAAAAAAAAAATAGTCATAGTGACAGGTAGCAGTCAAATTCATCGACTAGAGACAGTAGCGACAAATTAAGTGAGTGATTTTTTCAAAAATTAGCGAGGCGACGTTAGGCGACGTTAACGCGAAGCGATTGCCATTTGTCTAGGCCCTATGGTCCGCCTTCTGGTACTTTCGAATGTAATATTAGTATGGATGTAGGGCCTTAAACCAGAGGTAGATAATAATTGGATTCTACCTGAACCAGGAATAAATCTGTTTCCCAGGTATCCCACTCCAGTGCTTTTACATAATTATTATCTAAATTCCTTAAACAAATAGTAAATAACTTATCTGACTATAAATTATGGTATTGATCAAATTAAGAAAAACATTTTGCTACTTTTGTGCATGCGATGAAGCCATTCGGTTATTGAAGACTCAAAATTACCAGGTTCAAACTCAAAACTCAAGACTGCGAGATAACGGTTTCCATCAAACACTTCGCAATGTGCATGTAAGAACTATACAAGGTTCATCATTCGTTTGCCCTTTTTCAACGCGGTCAGTCCCCAATATAGCCCCCCCAATATATACCCCTCGATAAGAGCTGTTCGATAAGGCACCGGATCGATTACCTACATTTCGTAATCGTAAAATATTCATAACATTTTTAAGTAACCGTTCACGTTCAAACGGCTTTCATGCACCTTCGTAAGGTAGTAAAAATAAACCTAATTTCAATTTCCTAACAATTCATTTGAAAACATTCAAATTGTACTGCATTCCGAATTTACGTGGACGAAGGTTATCTACTAGCAAAATACGTAAGTATTCAACGATTGTGGGTTAAAATCAGTAGCAAGCTACGAACTTACTAGAATCAAATTACAAACAAGTTGTATATTGCGCACTGTTTTTTTGATATCAGATATCAGAAGTTATTTTCAATACTCAATAATTAATTGCGTTTCACAAGGTGAACATAGACGGTAGATTTTACAAAGACTTGTTCATTGTGGACCCTGTCGGGCACAGCAAAGTAGCAGAGAGGAAGAGGGCTTTTAATCTGTTAAATTAGTTGGTATACTACACATATACATAGTATTTAAGTAATTATCTTATAAAACGTGTAGCTAAAATATGTTATTTAGATATTCGTTGATATTATAATAGCATTTAGATAATCAAAATTGTTTTAATTTATATAGGAATGTATAAAACTTTGTTCATTTTTAATTATTTCCGATAATCTATTATACAGGGTGTTTGGCACATGGACCGACACAATTTTTTGGGGGATTAAGAGGGACATTTGAGAGTTTTCACACAATGACTCCATGTCCTAAGTGTCACGGTTATTGAGATATGTTTTTTATAGACTTTTTCCCAAAATTACCCAGAATCTTGCATTTAAATCGTCATTACTTTATTGTTTATGGTTGTAATTGCACGAAATAACTTGTATTGTATTCTGCAACATATTCTTATTCTAAATAAATCATTAGTTGATGCAACTGATCTGTAAAAAAATACTTACATGTTTCCAATGTCAATTTGGTTTTTAAATGTGTAAAAAATTACAACTTCTAAATTCAGTATTAAAAAAACTAACAGCCATTTTGAACTTAGTTGTATTTTAAAAAGTTGTTTAGCTTATACCATTTCTGACGGTATGCTACATGTCATAGAAATCGTTCATAATATTGTAAAAATAAGGGATACTTGTTTGCCACTGCCGAATGGCACACAACAATGGAATCGTAAGCAGGTAAAAAGTTTGTCTCTTCCTTGCGCATGATTCTTGTCTTTGTCTAAGATTGGTTGTATTGTAAGTTAGCGATGTGACCAATTCGTCCAGGTTCAGTCAAGTTCTGATTATCTCAGCTGTTGGAAGTGTCCGTGAATTTCACAAAGTTCCCTTTTTTCGTTAAGTATCGTTTGTTAAATCTTGTTATTGTTATTTCTTGTTGTGTTTGTCTTCGCTGCTGATGTTAAAATGCCTTACTTCGGTAATGAAGAGTATGCCGACATGTTACTTGCGTATGGCAGCGCTAACTGCAATGCGCGCGAAGCACTAAGAATTTATCTGGGGTGATATCAGGATCGACGTGTAACTACACCACGAAACCTTCTCTATAACTTATCGACGTTTGAGAGAATCAGGAAACCTACATTATCAAGAACCTCGAGTGAGTGCCAGTCAACATAATGTAGCCGTAGGTGAAATGATACTTCGAGGTTTTGATGAGAATCCTACATCAAGCATGCGAATTATTGCTGCAGAACTTAACAGTATGGAAAGTTTGGGCGGTAGATGATGGGTATGGTATTGGGTGATGATATGATGCATGGCATGAATTTCATTAACCCCTGTTCAAGGTAAATAACACACTACTTACTTTTTAATGTAACGAAAAACCCGTTTTAACCGATTTCCATTTTCAATGAGGGTTTGTACAGGTCATTTCGTCAAGAAAAATACTAAAATTATATTTTTATTTTTTCTGTTCCAAGAATTATTAATTAACTAGCTGCGCCCCGCGGTTTCACCCGCATAAGTCTCGATCGATTAATATTGGGATAAAAAGTCCTATGTCCTAACCCAGTTTATGGTCTACCCATGTGCCAAATTTAATTCAAATCCGTTCTGCCGTTTTCGCGTGAATGCGTAACCAACAAATTCACTTTTGCTTTTTCATATTATTAAGGATATTTGACTATATTTCTAGCTTAGTTTTCAGATTAAAAAAAAAAACTATCTTTTGAGATATTGTTAGAATCTCATGGATATTTTTTTTTGTTTTAGGTCTCGAAGATGGTGATAAGCTAGGCTGCTGGATTTCTGCAGATTTATACTACATACGGACGTCGAAGATGGCAACTTTTTTAAAAGAATTTTGTGGACCGACGAATCCAATTTTAGCCATGAGGGAATAGTGAATCTCCACAATCTTCACCATTGGAGTAGAAAGGACCAATATCCCCGCGTTAAAAAAGGCAGAGTTTGTTTCAAAGAAAATGTAATGTTAATGTTTGGACGCAATCTCATCGGCCCATATTTTTTGGCAGAAAGGTTAACTGGAGACATTTATTTAGAATTTTTAATAAATGAGCTACCCGAACTCGTGATGTCAGTTTTGGAAGATGTGCCGATGGTTTTTCAAAATGACGGCTGTCCGGCACACTACGAACTGGCCGTCCGAGAGCATTTAGATAATGCCTTTCCAAACTCATGGATTGGTAGAGGCGGTTCTATTCCTTGGCCCTCACGGTCCAAAGACCTGACGCCTCTGGATTTCTACGTTTGTGGACGTGTAAAAGAATTGGTATGCCAGACAGAGGTGACCACTGACCACGAGGGAACTTCTTATTGAACGTATAACCGGCGCGTTTGATATAATGAGAGAAGAAATGCGACTACGTACAACGACCGTTGAAATAAGAAACAGATTTCGAGCATGCATACGAAATGTAGGAGGTCCTTTCGAACAAGATTTGTAACTTTAGTTAATAAAAACATAATAACCTTAATAAGTCTTAACCCTGACTTTTCTAACTAGTATTTTGACTACACAATGAATTGTTATCTATGACATGTAGCATACCCTTAAAAAAGGTATAAGCTAAAGAACTTTTTAAAATATGTAAAACTAAGTTCAAAACGGTTTTTAGTTTTTTTTATAATGAATTTAGAAGTTGTAATTTGTCACACATTTAAAAACAAAATTGACTTTGGAAACACAGAAGTATTTTTTTAAAGATCAGTTGCATCAATAATGATTTATTTAGAATAAGAATACATTGCAGAATACAATAAAAGTTATTTCGTGCAATCGCAACCATAAACAAAAAAGTTACGACGATTTAAAGGCGAGATTCCGGGTAATTTCGGGAAAAAAATCATATCTTTATAACCGTGACACTTATGACATGGGGTCTTTGGGTGAAACCTCGCTAATGACCCTCCCAACCCCCCCAAAAAATTGTGTCGGTCCATGCGCCAAACACCCTGTATACTTTAACTGACATGACTAGGACAACTACTTGTTAAGTGCACTTTTAGCGTAGCGCTTGGTAAGTTTTTAATCCATTTTTATGACGTAAAGTGTATCTTGACTGTATATTTTCTCTTGTAGTGTAAACCCGTTGATACTTTCGAACAAATTTGCATATTTCTATAATGTATAGGCAGGGCAGGGTTAGGATTAATAATTATGAAGTTGAAAATGAGGTTTACACCTGTCGGTGTCTTAAACATAACATCACGCCTGTATTCCCCGAAGGGTAAGGCAGAGGTGTACCTATAGTACACCCACATTTCGCCAGTTATGTTTAAGTCCCATGTAATAGGGGGGCGAGCCTATTGCCATCAACCGGGCACCAATCCAGACTCCGGGCTGCTACTGAGAAATTCCAGATGGAAAAACCCAATAACACTTTGCTCGACCCGGGAATCGAACCCAGGAGTAAGATTCTTATCAGTCTTTTTTGTAGTGTCAAAAGTGTCGGTGCGTCTGAGCTGTTTCCCCATAATATCACGCCGACGCCATAACTGAGGCACGCATATGCGTAGGCTTTATAGGTAATAATTTCAGTTTTAAGGTTAGTATTTTGCGTAGCCAGGTACTTCCTACACAAACATCCAAAAACACATAAATTTCGTTTATCCCACACAATGCTGTAACGCATCAGGTCCCTCCACTGCCTGCCTCAACCCATTTTTTCAGGTATTAAATTCAAGAACGCGCCGGCCGTCTAATGTAATATGACGCAGCCATAATTGCCATCGACACTTCGCCGATAAGAACTATGTAACGTGACGGGTTGGAAAATTAAATGGATTTTAATGCCCAAACACGAAATATTCAATTTAGAAGAATATATATATTCAAAAACATTTTATATGAATCTATATAATCTACATTAAGTAGTTGTCATTTCTTAACATAGGAAGGTAACTAGTACATTTTATGAGGTTCATTTGTAAATGCAATGTATTTGATTTTATATTCGAAAAACTCTTACAGAGTGTAGTAGCTTTTTAAATTAAATATTTATTTATTTTATCTAGTCTAATCGGATGGAACTGCATACCAGTATGTTTACAAGGAGCGACTGCTTTTCATACCTCCGCAACCCAGTTACTGGGTAACATGCTAGGTCTTGGCGAGACTGGTAATATTAAATAATTATGATATAGCTATTACTTTATTTTATTGGTTGTGGCATTCTGTTATATATTTTAAAACACATGACATAAGGACTGGACACTGGTTAAATTAGAACTGGGAAATGACAGTTTATTTTTGTATCTTAAATTACTGGGTTGTGTAAAATGGCCTATTGTTTGTGTTTTAACGAACAGACAGATTTCAAGGATAGAGAGGTGAGAGTTAGGATGTAATATTCAATGAAGAATGGCTTGCAACTTTCACTACCTGCTTCGTTTACTAGGATTTTAATGTATTTCTTTTGTCATTAGAATAGGATGTCTGCGTCTCTCTATTTCCCCATAGCATAATTATAATGACATAGCGAATCCAGGAGAGTGCTTAGGCGTAGTGGGATTATAGCTACCTTCTGATCTGTTGATGTTTTAGTTCTTATAATGCACATGTGAATCTGGATAGCTTTCTACTTATAATTTGTTTAGTCGAGCATGTAATTGATTTACATTTTTTGACAACAATTCCCAGTAAACTGAAACTTCACTAACTATTTGACTGTCACAATGACAGACCATGTCGTTTTTTGAGTCTAAGTGACATTCAACCATAGACTGCTTAAAACAATTACGAGGGTTGACTTTACCATGTGGTATTACCCGTTCAGATTTAAATGTGTCGACACATTACTGGTTTATTTTATAGTATAAAACGTTAATGTTAAGTGTATGTTTTGATACGGCCTTAATTTGCTAGATTTAGTTTTAGTAAAGTTGAGATCTAAGTTGTGTTCTCACCTACTTTAAGATGGGTAATTGATACTGGCAGAATAAAGACATAGACCCAGTTTAAAAAAAAAAAAGATTATTACTGTCATTTGTACTTTCAAACATTACTGTCAGATATTTATGATTCCAGTCACATATTGTCACATGTTTTTGCGCACAGATCGCGATATAAAAGAAAACGGCTTCTAGCATTACACTGTCAACTTTGTTATGCTGCTAAAGTGATGTCAGATACTTTTGATGACAACGAGGTATTATATTCTTCTGAACTAAACTGAGTGGCAGATATTTATAACGCAAAACATGTCCGATATTTATGCATTCTGTGAGGTGACAAATCTTTTTGAAGTCGATTTGGTATCCTATATTTTGGTGCGTGTCTCATCAGATATTTTTGGTGTTTTTTCGATACCACATATTTGTGCAGTACTACTGCCTTCCACAGATGATCACATATATTTGCTGTCTTCTTAAGAACAGATATTAATGAATGAATCATGAAATCAGATATTATTACCACACTGTCCATAGATATTCAGGGTGTCTCATAACGACCCAACTACTTTAGTTGGAAAAAAAAATACATTAAACTTATTTTTGTATGCATTTATTGGTATGAATTAAAAGATAAGGAACAAAATTTTACTTTTTAAACACGACGTTATTTAAATGACGGCCATCACGTTGACGGCACTCCTCAAACCGTTTGCGTACACTTTCAAAAACTTTTTGAAGAAGTGGTCGAGGAATACTCCTGATTTTTTCTTCAATATTGTTTCCTAAATCTGTCAAATTTCGTGGATTATTCTCGTAGACTACGCTCTTAAGATAACCACACAAGAAAAAATCAGGTGGGGTCAAGTCAGTGCTCCGAGGTGGCCATTCAATAAAATGAAATTCGTGAAATCACCTTTTCTCGGAACAATTCGTGCAATGCAGAAAAAGACTTGTTAGTGGTGTGCGATGTGGCCCCATCCTGTTGAAACCATGTCAGCCGGTTATAATGCTCACATTGTTGCAGTTGAGGCCCGAAAAAATTGCGTATCATGTCGATATAGCGTGCAGAAGTTACAGTCACTGCATGTCCTCTGTTATCTTCATAAAAGTACGGCCCAATAATGCAGTTCGCTGACATAGCGACCCACACGGTCACTTTGGGGCTATGCAACGGGCATGTTTGTAATGTCTGTGGATTCGTTTCTCCCCAAAAACGAAAATTTTGACGATTGACGTCCAAATGAAAATGTGCCTCATCGCTAAAGAACATGTTGTTGAAATTGTTAAATCTCTCTAACATTACATTCACAAAAACTCAATCTTGTAACGTAATCATTTTCATGAAGAGCTTGCACAATCTGAATTTTATAGGCCTTTCGGTGTAAATCAGATCGCATTATGCGGTGAATTGTCGCTCTTGATAATCCCAGCTGAGACTCACGCTTTCTAACGCTGAGTCGAGGCTGTCGGCTTACAGAATCTGCAACTGACTGAATGTTTCCTGGCGTTCTTGCTGTCCTTGGACGGCCGTGATGGATTTCGCCAATAGTGTTTCCAGTAGTATTGAATGTCTGGATCCAAGCTAAAATTGTTGCATTGCTTGGAGTTTCCACATTGTTGCGCAGTCGATAATGTAACCGATACACATCCGTCGAACTCGAATGAGTGATCGATTGTTCTCGAAATACGCGCGCACGCAAAATGAGCGTTGCTCTCCCGTGTACGGCATGATGGCAACTAAAAATTTAAGGAACGCTCTAGTAAACGACGCCCGCGCCACCCCTCCCCCGCGCCTTGTTTGCTTCTCGCTCACTCTTGAAATAGTTGGATCGTTTTGAGACAACCTGTATGTTTATGCTCGTGACTGTACATGTCATCAAAATTGAAATGCTCGTAATCTGACATATTTTTAAAATACTGTTAATGATGGACTATATTTAGTGTTGTCTCTAAGTGCGACAGTTTACGGATAATTATTAAATAATCCTTAAAATCATGTTTCATTATGTGATTTATAGTTTATGTATCCAACTTTTAAGTTTATTTAACCACGTACTTAAAATCCTCCCTTAAAAACTGGATTACCGGGCGGGCTCTCACCCGGTTTAGGGTAATTTTTTGATAAATCCTATTCCACATATACCATTCTTATTTTATTTTTGTCAAGATTTTTAATACCATGTTCGAATAATTCAGACCGCGCATTAAGATTCTTTCATACAACTTTAACACCCCTAAATCCCCTTTGGGGGGCAGTTTAGAAAACCTAATAATGCCAAACTTAATTTTTTATTTAGTTATACGAGGACAAATTAAATTACCTTGCGAAACTCCGCGGATGTGAAGGGTATTGATTTTTCAACACGACAAAATAAAAGACTAAAGTCCCCGCCACGAAAAGCTACAAATTTTGTAAATAATGAACTTCTACTAAGTTACGTAGGTAGCGACAATTCAATCGTTGAGCTCCTTAAGTTCTGAGTTGAGCTGCACGATTACTGACAAATGCGTGCACTGACTGGACAGGTCCACTCAATCTGTGTGGTTTTTCCTCAAAAGACCATTTCAGACACAAATCTACATGGTCTTCATGTGAAGACCAGATCATGTGATCTGACCAAGATTATGTCTGGACTTTAAAAGAGACTGTGACCTCTGAGTTTGTTTCGGCCTTTCTTCTCAGAGTAGTCAGATAGGAAACGCCGACCTCCAAATATGATTGACGTGTAAAAGTGTTTGTTCAAACCTACTTACAGAAATAAAATCATTTATCATTAATCAATCAACAACAAATAATCCCAAATTCAATAAACTCAAAGTAACATACGTGTAATACGAAACTAACGAGCAATTTCACTTGGTCGGGTTATATAGCGACATAAAGCGCTGTCGTCTAATATTTTGTGGTACTGGAACGCGTCTGACTCATGGAACGTTAACATTTGGGGCGCCATTTTGAAGTAAGTTCAAACTGACGCTGTCAATGCTGTCATTCTAGTTTCGAATGCGTCTCAGTTTGTTTGTTTTGTTTTCGCGAATTAGGTTATATTGTTTGTTATAATAATTATATCCCTAATAAAAATAAAAATCATTACAACTTTTTTTTTATTTCATCTAAAGGTTGCGAACCCCTTTAATGTGTGTTTTAGTAAATTTATAGCTTCTCGTGGCGAGGACTTTAGATGTTTTTTTTTCGGTCCCCGACCGCTTGTGGTGTTGTTACTTAAAGTATATTTTGTTTTATTATGTTTTGATATCGATACCCATCACACCTGCGGAGTTTCGCTAGCTAATTTAATTTGACCCTGTATAGTTGTGTCAAGTTTCATGTTAATAACCTAGGAATAGCATCTAAACGAAACTACCCCTTTAGGGGATTAACTAAATTCCTTCTTATCTCTCGTCTCCCGCATACAAAGAACGTACTGTGTAGGGTTTTATAACTTTTGGTGTTTCGGCTCAGCGATGAAGAGTCAGTCAGGTACCACCGACCGCTTACCTCTTTAAATATATTAGTATAGATGAATTAATGTAAACATCATACAATACCATATAATATGTAGATCTAATCCAAGGTCCTGATATTCAAGTGGAGAAGATGCATCTCTGAACTGATAAACGAGTAACAATTACCCTGCATCGGAAATAGCACGCTGCCAGTCTGTGCCTCGATCTATTTCAAGACAAATTTTCCTCTGATGACTCGAAGGGGGACTTCGCTTCGTCAAGCATAAATAAACCATTTGAGACATATGATACATCGAAGACATAGTACTAGTGACTTACCTGCGCTCGAACGCCAGTGATGCACTCCGATATGGGAATGTATGGGCCGGTCCCATCAACGCACTCGTAGTGATCGTTCATCGCTGTGATGGCGGTCAAGTTGTTTTGATACATGTCTGTAAGTCAATAAAACAATATGTCAAATACTAACTGGGCTGTATACAATGGACTGCATTTTGACTACATTTCACTACAAAATGTAGATATAGCTGTAGGTATATAATAGGTCTTTACCTATGAAATTGCCGTTTTGTATGAAAAAATTTAAACGAATTTTTTTCATGAATTTTTTATTTGTATTAATCGAAGTAATCACCCATGCAATCAATGCATCTTTGCCATCGCAGTGGCAGTTTATTGATGCCCTTCTTAAAGAAATCAGCTGGACGGGAGGCAACAAATTCTTCAAAGGCATTTTGTACTGCCTCTCGGGTATTAAATTTTTTTCCCGCCAAGAAGTTATCCAAATTCTGGAAAAAGTAGTAGTCTGTAGGCGCAAGGTCTGGTGAGTAGGGCGGATGACGGAGAGCTTCCAACCCCAGTTCTTGCAACTTGGAGACCGTCTGCTGTGCAGTATGAGGTCGCGCGTTGTCGTGCAGGAGCAGCGGAGACGAGCGATTGACCAATGCTGGTTGGAGATGCGCCAGCTTCTCCATCATTGTGTTCAGTTCTTCACAGTACACATCTGCAGTAATGCTCACCCCGTTTGGTAAGAAGCTGTGATGAATCACACCGGCGCTAGACCACCAAACAGTGACCATCACTTTTCTAGGGGTAAGTTTTCGTTTAGGGCATTGTTTAGGTGCTGAACCAGGATCCAACCAACTTGCTGAGCGCTTACGGTTATCAAACAGAATCCATTTTTCATCGCAGGTAACAATGCGGTTCAAAATTCCTTCATTTGTGTGTCTGTTGAGCAGTGCAAGGCACGTCTCGACGCGTACTTCGCGCTGGCGATCATTGAGTTCGTGGGGCACCCATTTGTCAAGCTTTTTTACCTTGCCAATTTGACGCAAATGGACCAATATTGTTTTGACGCTAACGTCGAAAGCTGCTGCTAATTCAGCCGTAGATTGTGTATCATCAGCTTCCACAATCGCCTTTAATTCGTCATTGTCGACCAAAGTCTTCGGACGACCGCGAGGTTCATTTTTCAGGTCGAAATTTCCAGAACGGAAGCGAGCAAACCAATAACAGGTGGTGCGTTGGTTTGTAGAGTTAGCTCCGTAAACGTCGTTGATGTTGCGTGCCGCTTGTGCCGCGTTGCTGCCACGACGGTACTCATATTCCATAATTACTCGAATTTTTAACGTATCCATGATGACGAAAAAGATTGAAATGCGATGAAAATGTAACACTAATCAATAAAGAAATGACTACTTTTAGAAAAAAAAATCCATGTTTTTAAAATAAAATTAATTTGAAATTAGAATTCATAGCCAAACAAAAATTATTTTGATTTGAAATGGCCAGTACTGCAGAACGGCAATTTCATAGGTAAAGACCTAATATATCTTAAGTATCCCAAACGTCTATGTACATTTAAAGTTAGTTTAGAGTCGAAATGCAGTCCATATATCTCAACACACACGCTAAGAACACACGGCGCGGTTTGCTTCTGGCCTCGAAAGCATATTTGCATTATTTAATTAACAGTAAAAACGAATAAACACTTGGCTTTAGAAATGTAGTTTACACTCGCAAGAAATCAAATCAGCCTTACAAGCGCAAAGGTCTCTGTGAGCGCAGCATTATGTACACGAGTCATGGAACCTAGTGTAAAATAGAAAGCAAGCCTTTCTTTTGCAAAGGGACAAAACGGGCTAAAACTACATTTAAAACAATAAGGCATTTAGCAAGTTTTAAAACAAAGAATATGCCGCTGAAACCCGATAGTGTGGTTAAAAATTAAATTAAAGTACCAAAACCGTTTGCAGGTTTCAAAACGTAAAAGCATGCTGCTGAAACCCCGGAGTTGGCACTAATTATAACACGAACATCGCTGAAGGACTAATAATAATAATAATAACATTAAAAAAACGGTAGCAACTCAATCGCTATTGCTATTTGCGCAGCATTAAAGTATTACATTGCAAATAAAACCATACACATCATGAAGCACAGCCAATCAGAGAAGAATTCGCCTGATTTTAGCCGGAAATAAATATGTGAGCAAAGCTTAAATTGTGCAAAGGCAGATTTCACCATCGTGTGTCCTAACATTGAGCATTCCACATTAAAAGCATAACGCAACAGCTATACAAAAGCCACGATAGAATTTATACATTTTGCAGCGTAGTTGCAGAAGAATGTTTGCTTGTAAAAATAAACTAAAAGTGTAGTAATTTTTTGTTAGGTTTTAAGTTTAAGGACTTCAAAATGAAGTCGCTATCAAAATTCCTAAAAGTCTTGAGAATTTCTCAAAACAATTTAAGGCTCCCACAGACAGGCGCGACGCGACAGCGCTACACAAAGGCGCCGCTCATCGCGCGACACGCGGGCCTTTGTGTCGGGCGTCGCGTCGCGCCAGTGTGTACGAGCCTTTCCAAGGTTTCTAATTCTATGAACTTTTATGTTATGTCGTTAATGTGTACGTTACTAACCAAAAAAGAAATGCAAAGAAATACAGTAAGTAATTCAGTATTTAAAACAGAAAATAGTATGTATAAGTATATTGTTATAATTTTCCAAACTTGGCACAAAATAATGCAGTCTTATAACAATTTACTTAGTACCTTGTTCTGTGATAGGTCCAGGATTAAGCCCTTTAAGTTCTATGGAATCTAGGACAAAACATTAAAAAATATTAATTAAAGCAGATGAGAAAATCTAATTAAACAAGACGCAATATCCACTTGTTTCCGAAAAGGTACGCAAAACAGAAAAATTAAGAGTAACTAATAAACTCCTTTAGGTACATATGTCGGAACGTACAATAAAATCCCAAAATATTATAAAGCTTTAAACCATTTTAAATTTATTTTACCGTAGGACCATGTTAAATGTTGTAAAATGGCAGCACGAACAGGTGGTTGCAACCACGCGTGGCGAGAATGTTCTGCCGACTGAAGCTAGCGTTGTTTACGAGGGTAGCTATATAATATACCTAGGTAGGTACGCCCACGCACAACTACAATAAATTCCGAATGATTTTTGATGCAACTTGATATTAATTAGATAGAGACTAAACAACTTTTTGTTTTGAGGTTTCGATTTACCAATTATCTTGTTTTTTCAGTGATTAACAATTAAGAAAAGGTAATTCAAGTAATGTTTAGTCTATAATAGCCTCTTATTTTTAATCACACATAGGTTTAACTTACATAACTTCAGAATCTTAGATAATTATGAAACACAAAATCATTACCATACACGATAAAGTTCAAATTGCATTGCAATCAAAAATTTTATTTAGGGCCTTTTTATTATGAATGGTCCAAAAATCAAGTTAAGAATATCTTAATTATGTATCTATGATACTAAATTCAAGTATAATTATGTACTTCAACTAAATATTAATTTTCCTAGGGAATAAAATTTATATTTAGGACATGGACAAAAACCACGCACGAGCGACATAAACTAAGGATAGCAAAAAAAAAATTAAATAATAACATACCTCGGACATTACGCCTTGTAGTTGTAGTAGGAGGTGTATCTTCCGTAGCGCGCAGACCACAAACTCGGCAAATAGCGTCTACCCATTTTTCCATTTCTGCCTCGCACTCAGCCTCCAGGTGATAGGTTCTGCGCTGGGTTTGGATAGTGAAGACGGAGCCACGGAGGTTCGGGTTCAGAGGAGCCTGGCCATGGCGTTCCATATGAAGACCAGCGTCCACCTACAAAAATATATTTGATTGAAGCACTTTTTCTAATCAACTATACTCCATTTACGAGTATTATAGCATTAAACAAAACTGGGTTTTGAAACGAAATGAAATGAAATTTATTTGCAGGAATTGTAGTACATAATGGTCGGGTTTTTTTTAAACAGTTTCTAAAAACAATTCGCTAGAACTATCATGCACAATTATTGTTACATTAATTAAATAAATGAAGCTAATAAAATTGGTACATAAATCATAGTTATTCAATTTAAAATGTCAAGTATTTGTCAAATTATGTCAGTAAGATGTCTGTCAATTTCAGTGTAAATCTTTGAAGTCTAAATCATTTCATCATCTTGATTACCTGTTAAGGTTCTGAAAATCCTTATATCGTGTTAAATCCCTGCTAGACAAGCAGTTTATTTGTACACACATTTACTTGCTCAAATGCATCTTTCTTGTGTAATTTAGCTTTTCGTGTCTATCTGTGTGACCGCTTACATCTTCTTAAGGCGCATCTAGACAGAGCGAGGTATGTGCCGCCAATGATTTTTTTTTAGTTATGTTTCGCTGCCTCAGGCTGAGACATCAAACATACCAAAAAAAATCATTTGCGGCACATACCTCGCTCTGTCTGGATGCACCTTAAGGTGCACAATGGACTTTAATGCGGTACTTATAATACATTCTCTAACTCGTGGTCTAGTGGACGCAAACGTTACTACTGAGCATGAGGTCCTGAGTTCGATTCCCAGGTCGAGCAAAGTTATTTTGGGTTTTTCTATCAGGAATTTCTCAGTAGCAGCCCACAGTCTGGTTTTGTCCCCGGTTGATGGTAATAGGCTCGCCCCCTAGTACATGGGACTTAAACATCACTACACCTGTACACCTCTGCCCTCTTGCCGCTGCCTCTGCCCTTCGGGGAGTACAGGCGTGATTTTTTATATTTTTATTTAAACAGCCAACACCGATACATTATAGTATATTACAGTACTGTATGGCTAATATAATAAGTTTCCCTGAGTAACTAGGGTAAGTAAAAACTAGGTAGTACCGTCAAACGGGGTGAATATGAACGCAGGGGTGAATCGGAACGAAACTTTAAAAGGGATTTTAACATTGAAATAATATAGTTTGTTGCCAAAATAGACTCTCATGTGTTTACTGTATTATAATAAACGATTAAGTGCCCTTGATGGCAACAAATTATATTATTTCAATGTTATAATACCTTTTAAAGTTTCGTTCCGATTCACCCCTGCGTCCCTATTCACCCCGTTTGACGGTAATTATTTAGTGTTTAGGTAATAGCTTTTAGGTAATAATTATTTAGTGGTTAAGGCCTCGCCTCTCATGCACGAGGTTGTGGGTTCAAATCCGAACAACTACCATTGGGACTTTTTCAACTCATATGTACTTTTTAAATTTGTCTTGGTCATTACAGACATCGTAGAAGGAAAACATTGTGAAGAAACCTGGACTTATAGAAGTCTGAAAACGCCAATCCGTCTTAAGCAAGCGTGGTGATCAATGCTGGACATTCTCAGTAAGAGAAAAGGCCTTTGCCCAGCAGTGGGACAATAATAGGCTGGTATTATTATTATTCCCTAACATAAGAAATGCTAAGTTTCCCATAAAAACTTTCATCCTTTTTAGGATTATTTTTGAGACAAAAAGCCTATGTCCTTCCCCAGGATGCCATTATCTCCATGCCTTTTAGCGAAATCCGTTCAGTGGTTTAGGCGTAAAAAGGCAACATACAGACAGGCAGACAGTTACTTTCTAATTTATAATAATTATATATATAGCTACTGCCCGCGGCTTCACCCGCGTTGCTTACACGAAACAAAAGACAATATTTTTTTCAGAAACCATCATTATTGGCGCTCTCATTATCTAAATCGAATATACAAACTGAAAATATCAAGAAGTTCTCCGTAAAACTAATGACTGGGATGAGAGTAATATGTTTTTAACAGAACTCAAAGCGTGTGTGAAAAGATTTTCTCTCTGTGATGTCTTCTTTATACCTTTTTAGTTGACTTTTCGTCGTAGTTAGGTTTTAGTTTTTATGTATATTATTTTTTTACTTATAAAGTTGAATATGTAATAAAGAATATGTTGTTAGTGTAAGCATTTAATTTCACATAGAAACAAACACGTTTTTTTACATATACTTAGGTACTTCAAAAAATGAATCTGCCTAGTCTTTTTCTCAACTATATGTTGGAGTCAGCTGCCAGTCTAACCGGATGCAGCTGAATACCAGTATTTTACATGAAACGAGTACCTATCTGACCTCCACAACCTAGAACTGGGTAATACGATACGCCTTGGTAAGACTAGTTGTCAGACTTTCGGGCTTCTGTTAACCCATAAAGACTCTCAAAGATCAACGAATGACAGCCGGGACCAACGGCTTAGTGTGCTTTCTAAGGCACGGAGGAGTCTCGGTATGTACTCGTAAAGATCGTCACCCATCCATAGACCAACCCTGGCAAGCGTAACTTATCCTGATCGATCGACCCGTGCTGTTATATATTATTTAGCAACGAGTTCCTCACATGTACTTACTTATCATAACATAGCATCACGCCTTGTTTCCTCGAAAGCTTGGGCAGAGGTGTACCTGTAGTACACCCACATTTCGCCAGTTATGTTTTAAGTCCCATGTAATAGGGGGCGAGCCTATTGCCATCAACCGGGCACAATTCCAGACTCCAGGCTGCGACTGAGAAATTCCTTTTGGAAAAATCCAATAATATTTTGCCTGATCTGGGAATCGAACCAAGGACCTCATGCTCAGCAGTAGCGCTTGCGACCGCTACTTATTTATAAATGGAGATATTAGTTCATAGTAATATCAGTTACATATTTGATACATCTTGATACCATGGTTGAGATTGGACACCGGGAGGACAATGATTCATTAAATCTATTTATACTCGTACACATGTATACTGGCATTATCAATGTCGCATATCACGAGCCAACGCAAAAATCAGGATGTTACATATTACTGATACACCTCTACCTCAGAAAGATCCTATTTGACTCTGTTGGGGGATGATTTTGAAAAACTGTGATGCACGTGTCTCATAAATTTAATTGAAGAGTATGTGTACAAATTTTCGAGTCATCGACACAGAGAATAAAAAGTTGTACAGAAAACTCAACCCCCTATTTCACCCTCTTAGAGGTGGAATTTCGAAAAACCTTTTCTTAGCGGATACCTACTTTTCACAAAGAACACACCCTCCAAATTTCACGTTCCTAGACCCAGTAACTTAGGCTGTGCGTTGATATATCAGTCAGGACTTTGAATTTTATATATATAGATTAACGGACTAGCAGTATTTTTTTCCTCATTTGGGTATGAGAAACTGATTACTTTCATTGAGTAATCTAAGAAATCTTTATTAGAGTGATAAACGATTTAACAAACGCCGTATCAGTTCTTGTAATTTATATGAGTAGTGTTTTAATATGGCGTGTTAGTTATGAAAAATGGTGATTCTTTGTTGAATCAGCAGTTGCTATTCATTTTTAACAATTTTAGAAGTTAAAATGTCTTTGCAGGTTATTTCTGAATCGTTCGAACTTATATCAGTTTACACGGACAAGCCATTTAGGCAATTTCATAGTTATAACAAGGTTTGATTGTTGATAACATACGAATTTATGTTGCTGCAGGTAGCAAAATAGCATTCATAAGTGCAATAATGTAAGTACTTGAAGTTATCTCAGTTTGTTGAATATTGATTGTAAATTTAACTTTTGTTAAGACATTAATGCTATCTGACATCCTGTTTTATAATTTTATTAATCTCATGGCTAGGTTAAGTAAGAACAAGTATTTTAACATTCGTAACTATAATAGAATTGTATATTAGTACTACATGGCGACGCCGTCTACACAACCAAAACCAGCCAAGTGCGTGTCGGACCACGCACAGTGAAGGGTTTCGTAGTCGGGATGAATATTTACGCATGCACAACATTGATATTTTCTACAGCATAAAAATAATGTTTTTTCATAGAATGAACCTGTGATAAATAATGTTATTCCTGTGGTTTCCAACCGAAACTATCCCATATCTCAAAATCTACATTTTGTTAAAAATATTTTTTAATTCTACCAACTTAATTTTTCTAAGAATTTTCCAGTTTATTATAAACAACTGGCCAAGTACGAGTTGGACCACGTACAATATTGAGATAAATTTATCCCAAGAAAAAATACTAACATTGTAGTTGAAAAATATGTTCTTCCATACACTCAAACTGCAAATCTAAGTTTGGACGCTGAATGTTGAGATTTGCCATGTTATTCTAAGACCATAACCTTCTTATGGTTTTCCTGTAATCTATAAGTATACTGGTGGCAGGGACGTCTATGCGTCGACGGCCCTTCCACCCTGTAGAACTATTATATAAATTATAAAAAAAATAGATTCTATGTTTTCGGAGAAAAGGGCATACTATTCTATCAACAACTACTTTAACGATAAGAATAGTAATAGTACTGTGATTAAAAGACAATGTTTATGTTGTTTCTTCAGAATTAGCTTTCCTATTGTCAGGTTATATGAGTTCATATAATTGTTTATTTGATTGTAAAAGTCAATTTATTTTAATTTGATTTTCCATTTATTAGTGACATAATCTACTCATTACAATATTTTTTTAATGAGTTATATTGCAATATAATAATACATTAATAATAATAATAACTATCTCCACCGCCGTATCTTTACGTTAACGTCGTAGTGGGGCTTGCGCGCTCCTGAAGTCTAGGTCTGTACTGGTAGAGTTTACTTTGCCGAAACAGATCTAGGGTGAGGAGCCAGACCAAGAGATACAGAAACCCGCAGAGCAGCATGTGGCGAGCTGTTGGGCAGTAGCGACCCCACGGACCCTATCTCCCGGGAGAAGTCTTGTTCCTCACCTCTGGCTTGCCTTTATTGGCCGGCTGGAGTGAACAATGACAAGGAACAGAGCTCCCACCTCTTTCTTGCCTTTATTGGCTGGCTTGAGTGGAGATTCGCAAGAGCAAACGTGCTCGGAGGAAGAAAGTATTTCAGTAAGTGTGGGTAGGGATCTTGACCATCTTCCGGGCTCTGGGATTGTTCTGATAGCCGTGGAATACCTCTCCACTCCTCAAGCACCTCAAAAAGTGTTGCCCCTTAGTCGCTACGTCACTATGTGCTAGCAACAGTTTCCGGGGCCCATTATTGAGTGTGTAAATCACCCGTTGCCATTTTATCCGTGTATATATAAAACATTGATCAGGCAGGGGTCATAGTCCTCCATAGTTCTAGGTAACTAGTCCACTCTAGGCACCCAAACCCATAGTACAATATCTTTTTTTCCATATCCTGCAATAGTCCAACATCAACCGGGGGTTGTCCTTGGGTCCACTTGCACAGTGCATACAGGGATAATCGCCGGCTTGTGCTTCATTTCCTTTACTTATAGATTCTAACGGGCCTCTGCGAGTTGGCTTTGGCCCCTCGTATGCCTACCAAAGGTCCGGGACCTCATGGTCCGGAGATATGCGAAAAGCTTGAAAATAATAATAATTATTATTATTAATATTTAATATGTGGTTAGCTACCGACCTCGTCAATTGATCATAATTATTATTCTTGCCTGAGCAGGTTGATAGCAAGTTCGTCATGCTCACTTAGATTTCACTGCTTGCGATAGCGTCGGGGGTCGGGTTGCAGCTTCATCCCGTAAATATGACGAAGAGGGTAATGGCTCATCCTTACGTTATGCTCGTGAACGGGTGCTGCTTGTGGTGACTGGTCGTCTTGCTGACCATGGCTTTGTTGTCATCTTTGACAACAAAGCCATGGTCATGGCCATGGCGCGAAGTGCGCCTAAAAAAGTATTAATTTAAAAAAAATAGAGGGTTGGATAATTTTTTTACGACTTTCAAGTCCAGACATAATCATGGATGATCAGGTCATGTGAGGATGACCGTAATCAACACCATTGTATAGCGGTAATTGATATAGTGATAATAGTCTACGAGTAAAATGGTTGCGTGACATAAGGACGGACGAACATACGGACAGGACGAAATTATAAGGGTTCCGTTTTGCCATTTGGCTACGGAACCCTAAAAACCCGCTGATATTGTTATATGAGTCAATTACAACAGGTAAAATGTTATACAAAATGCGGAAAAACTTAACATAAATTGATGATACACAATTTATTAATAGAGTTTTCAAACATTTTTACAATCATCATCATTGTTATGTTTGGGTGTGTATAACCCATTAAAGTGGAAATACTACATTAAATAAATTCTTATTTGATTGTAATTTTTTTTTATTTATCTATATAAGTACTTTTGCCACACAAAACACCGAGTTTTATTATTTTATAAGTTTTTGCTTAAAACATTCATTTATGTTATTTTATTGCAATATAAAGCTAATAGTTAAACATCTATACTAATAATTAAATACTAATAATAAAGCTGAAGAGTTTGTTTGTTTGTTTTTTTGAACGCGCTAATCTCTAAAACAACCAGTTGGATTTAAAAAATTCTTATTGCTGTTTGTAAATATTTATTGCATGAAAACTTTAAACATACCCTACAGTGCATACTATTTGACTGTGGGTTAGTTGTCCAGCATTGAAATAGTATTCACCAGGAAAATAGTCATACAAATACAGTTTTTTATTTATTTATTGTTACCTCTTGCAATTATCTTTACAGATTTTAGACCTAAACTGATAGTGTAGCTATCGACTATATATCACATATATTGAAAATGAAATATTTACATTATGAAATTACTAAAACAACAATACCTACTCAACTAACATTAAGCAAAAAGTTTTGTTCGAATTGCATTTTCTTTTTTTGTTAGTTGGTGTGTATTCTTTATTAGTAAAACACACCTTCCAATACAAAACCCTTTCTTATAAAGAGAAAAGGTAAAAATAGTGTACAGTCGTAAACTTATTAAAGAAATCCTTACAATGGCCTTCCTTTGGTTTTCCTTTAACCCTTACAGGATAATTATGTATGTTGTCTTCATTTGATGTCTCAATGAGTCGGTATGTATCTCAAGTTTCCCTAACTAGTGAAGAGTTTCTGTATTCATAAATATTTACAGGCAACCACTTGCAATATTTTTTAAGAGAGTCTCTACTAATATATCAACATTAACATAAGAATAAAGGGACCGATAAAGTCACCAGAGTTGGACCCCACAGGTCTGCGAGTATTCAACAGAACAATTTGAGACCTAACAGTGATATTGTGATGGCCTAAATTAGGTCTATTTTGAAACTGAGTTTAATAAGAAGATGCACTGGATTGCAGTAAACTACTTTGTAGCTATTAAAGGTACAGGTCCGAAGAGGACCGCAGACGGCAGCGACAAAGTCACGCCGCCCAAACGTAATGACGGACCGCGACGACACTTCTGGTTTCTATGAAAACGCTTCCGTAGACAGTGCCGCCTGCTGCTGCTGTCGAACGACTCTGCAGACCAATAGTGTTGTCATTATCAGATCGACAACATTTTGTATGGAAAACAACTCTATACGTATTGTGGTAAAACTTAAGATCAGAGGTGCTGCTGCCGTCGTAAAGTGGCGTCGTGACGTGATCATCAACGGCAACACTGCTGCCGTTTGCGGTCTGACGTCGCATTCGGAATTGTACCTTTACAGTTAGGTACTTAATACAATTTCAGAATGACATTTCTGTGTTGTAATTTTTATATCATAATTTAAAGCTATAAATATTGACATTTTGAGTTCTAAGTCATCCTCGAAAGGATTAGTCAGCTAGACTCTCCGTTACTTAGTGCTAGTGTTAAGAATTGCAATATGGTATTTTTAACATACTCTGCAAGGCTTCTTTATTGCACCAGGATTTAACAAAGCTGTTGAGATGGCTAAATACTAATTTGAGTCAAATCAACACTCATTGACATTATCATGTTTTTTTTTTTTAGTTGATTCGGGGCCCATTTTTGCCAGTCTGTAATTAGACAATTAAATTAAATGACATGTCATGTCAAGCATTTTGATCGACAATGTCTTAGTCTGAAAGTACATCAAAATGAGATATTTTATAACCCCTCACCTGGCGAGAGAACGAAGAGAGAACGATAAAACTGGCCATTAAGTTTGTACAAGTAGCCTAATGAATATATAGTAAGTAGTTATTAAAAAGTATGGTTAAGTGAAATTGTTACTATTTGTTCAAAACTATGCTCAAATAGCTTTTCACATATTTAACTGGGTTTATATCAAGGGAATGGGCTGCATTCCTACCCATCTGCTTACAACAACACACTGCATGCCAATTCACTTGGAGTGGTGTGTGATAACAACAACAACCATGACAGTTCATTGATTATATTTGTTATTATTAGCAGGCCCACTTCTGTATGCAAAGGATTTATTACTATATAATCTACCATAAAAGATTAGCAAGTACAAGTGACAATTAATTAATGTTGTCACAAATCTATTATTATTATTTAATGCTTTCTACTGTTATAGATTGTAGTATAAACATTCTTATAAATATATAGATTGAACATTCACTTATAAGCACTTACTTGCTCACAGAGGTCCAGATCTATAGTGCCCTTGAGACGACGGCAGTTGCGATCAGCATAGTAATCTAAAAAATATTGGCCCGGGAGCTCGCCTGACTGCCGCAAAGCAAACCAGCGCCTGCGCCATCTCTGTAATAAAAAAAAAGAAAACACTACACAAATTCGTCAAGTACCTGTAACAAATAACTACCTAAGCTGCATAGGATCTGATTTTTTTTAGAGCCAATTTTGTTTTAAACTCGATATTCACTTACTCTGTCAACAAAGGTAAAATGCCAAGCTAAAGTTGAGCTCACCGTTCGCCAAATACGCCTGTTTGGTGGAGATTTTGTTAACCACCCTTCGAAAACAATATTCCTTGACATTGTTTTTAATATCATATACCTTTACTATCAAATTATAATGAGTCACATATTAGTAGTGTTTTGCGATTGTGATTGTGAAGTACATTCACAAACGTTGAAAGTTCACCTCGCCACTAATATTTTTCTATTTTTTTCGCTATTGAATACAGTGTGTAAGTGTTGCAAAGCGCTATTCGTACCACAGATGTTGTATTAATATTAATCGCCTAAAACTAGACTCAAGCAATGGTCTTAAGTGCGGTCCTATGGCATTGCATGACATGTTGCATACTATTATGTAAAATTAAATAAGAAAGTAAAATGAAGTTATTATGTATAAAAACAGCACTGCAAGTAGACTGTCTGTGCCATAATCATGTGATTTTATTTTTAACCGATCGCAAGGAAGTTTATTCTATGTTTGTATAATTATATGTGGGTTTCTCTGTTCCCTCGTAGTAGCCTAATAGTATTATCATACCAATGAATGTAATCCGTATTTTAATTAGAGTAGTTTTTTTTTGCCGCCAGGGCGGCTGCATGCAGAGACGTGTTGCTGCGATCTGTCATTGTGGTTGGGCGGCACTGCCGCTACTAGTCTGCGGTCTGACGTCGCCTTCGTAATTGTACTTTCATTTTCGCAGGCTTCAAGATTGGTTTTTTAACCGACTTCAAAAAAAGGAGGAGGTTCTCAATTCAACTGTATTTTTTTATTTGTGTTAATTCAGAACTTTTTTCTAGGTGAACCGATTTTGATGATTCTTTTTATTTGAAAGCTGGTACTTCTCATGTGGGATTAGGATCTGGCCAGTAGTTTTTATTTATCCTTAATAATGAGTTTTGTTTTTCCACTAAGCATATAAAGATGATGTTTAAATAACTTCCTGTCACAATTATTTACATATCAAGTAGTGGTATACGAATTTGTATGGGATAGGTACCACAACTAAAAAGTGAAAAATAAAAACTTTTTTTCATTAATTACTATAAAAGTTGAACAATTTGCGCGTAATTTCAACAGATCAGGAATTATTATCATCATGAATATAATATAAAATTAAAAAAAGTTGTTTATTTAACGTGCCGGTGACTTATCCGTATCTCAGATTTTCAGAAAATATGAAATAATTAAAAACGGACTGTAATCTTAATGCGTTAATTTTATTTTGTAATAAAGGACATAATTAACCTGAAGAAATCGAGCTCACGGTTACCCAGCGACTTTGATTAGGGTTTCTTCTTTTGATCAGCCAGCCTTGTTTGAGAATCTCCCTCATTTTTATGGATGAGATAGTAACATTTTTAGCATAGTTCACCGGACCACTTAGTTTTTGGTACTAATGATTGATATTTTATGAAATTGTCATTCAATAGGATTATATGAACTTAGAGGGTTGTATTGATGATTTTAATGATTATAATTCTATAAACACATACTTGTTACGGTTGCGAATCATATTTTATTCAACATACAACCAGACACTGACCTGCAAAATGCAAAAAAAATAAGAAAATTTGTATTTCGCGAGCAACCTGCTGCTTCCACCATAAAATGGACTCTTTCATTCGACACTTCCTTATAAAAAAGAAAGAAAGAATTAAGTATTTTTTGAGACTCGCTCAGGATTATCACAAACTAAAATTAACATGTACCGGTATCTACATCGCCACATGAAAGCTATACGTCACACTCACGTCACGCAAAATCCTGCATCGCGCAAGCAGAGTTTACCGCGCAAAGCATATATACAACGTCTCGACATCAAACGTCGGGCAGTTGCCCACCAGACACGACATCAGTCTGGTCGGAGCATCCTCCATTTTCTATAGAGTTGTGAGTGAGCTTTACACCCTGTTCCTCATACCTCTATAAACACACTCTTAAAAACAAAAGTAAAAAGAAAATAACAACAAAGTCCCGTATGCGGCCAAATGCCCCGATCTCAGCATGAGACTGCGACATTTAAAAAATAAGTGTCGCAGCGCTGGTATTCTGATAGGGCCCGCTGCTGTGATGTCACGGGCATTTACAGAAATAAATACTAAATGAAAATAATAATAATTTAATTAAAATTAGCCATTTAAACATAATTATTATTTAAAAGAAACTTACACATACGCAACACAACTTAAAAAGGGCTCTTCCAAAAATCAGTGTTACAAGCTATGCAAGTGAAAATAATCCACAGATATTTTATAGCTTTATAATCGACTAAGTTCTTTCATACGTCTCTATACTTAAGGCTTAGGTGGACCAAACAATGTGGAAGAAATGTGACTACTTTTGTCCCGAGTGTCACTATTCTAGTATCTTTTGTCTATCGGTAAATATCAAATACGATACAAAACTTGTTAGCACAAAACATTTGGCATCTGACAAAAAATGCGGCGGTGTGTTGTGATCGATTACAATAAAAAATTTAATCAATAATTTCCTAAAGACTTACAATTAAAAACCTTTGGGAAGGAGCGACTAATATAATCAGTTTTACAGCTTCCAATTTGGGTATAATAATAATATGCTAACTAACTCTTAGGTGAAATATTTATATCGGTTTCATTAGTTTCATGCTGCTTAGGTATCCAAAAGTTGAAGTTACGATCGAAAGATTCGATTTTGAGTTAACTTTTAACAAGTTCCACCCACAGCTGAGTTTAGGCTTCGTAAACCTCCTAACCAAAAAGTTGCTATCAACTTTTAAGCACTGTCGTAAGATAATTTCATGGGTATGAATGAAACACTGTATGAAATTGCACAGAAAAAGTGAGTGCATTTGTAGGGTTAATTGCAAGAATGAATTTAGTTTGTTCGATTATAACCCCTCCTGAAATCGACTATTAGTAGTTATTAGTAAATTTATTTTTATTGTTTTGGCAATACTGGCTTTTTCTCACTTGAGTGCTACTATGCTACCATGGAATTAGTACTTACTAGTCTTTTCACGGTTATTTTATATCTGACAGCAACAACTTATTATTTTCTTTCAATAGGACAATCTTTTTTTTTTTTTTTTTTTTTTATCACGTTGAAACAGCAGCCGAGCAGCGCAGAGTAGCGGGGTCGAATTTTGTACTATAATATAGATTAGATAGATAAATGTTAGTAACTGCAAGGACGAAAGCAAGAGTTAGTAAACACATGTATTCTAATTTACAAACTTATATAAAATAGGGTATTGAAAAAACACAAAAAATATAGGTACATGAATGTTATTTTACGCACCAGTTAAAATTTTAAATTATTTTCATTAATTTGTGGCTAAAATTTGTATGATTTTGGGAAAAAAGTGAGATAAAAGGGAATGGAAGTTAGTTGGGAGAGGAATGTTATATTTGGAATTTTTTCGTTAGAGATCGAAGGAATTGGTGTTCAAAGAGCAGGAGATAAATATTTGATCCAAAGTAGGTGCCCTGCGCAAGACTACACCCGCATAGTGAATTGTCCCGAACATGGATCTTGTTCAGGAACACTGGGCTACAACAATGTTCGAGTCTTAATGGATAAAGATAGGTGGTCTACTTTCTCCACCGTAGTCTACAAAGTGACGATAGTTCTCTTAGACAATTTTGGGCATTTGAAAAACCAAGGTTTCCGTTGGATGTCGGACTGTATAGTTGTGTAGTACCTACACGCCCTACGTTTGAGGTCTTCCTCCGTGTTTTTGCCCACGAGTCGAATAACTTGGGCTTGTCGCCATTTCGCAAATCTTAATAAGAGCTAGTACTTCCGATCAGCCGGATTTGATGTGGCATACTTTACTAACGAATCATCGCACTCATTGCCAACAATACCGGAGTGATCCCGATCAGGGATCCAAACTATCTTGATGTCCAAGCCGTTATGGGAACAATCCATTTATAACAGTGTGAGATCCGGATATATACCTACCCTCATCTGTTATAAATTTGACAGTTACAATAGTACATTGTTGTACATATTGCATTAGTACATATTGCAGCGGCCGACAACAGAGGCATTGATGGACGAACGTGAAAACGTGGGCCGAGGCACACATACGTGAGTCCGGTTGCGGCCAAAGGATGCCTGGTTACGGCCAAAGCTTGTGTGGTACTTTTCTCAAATAATGCGCGGAAATTCAAACTAAGTAAATTAATTATAAATTTCAGAATCAACGACGAACAACGATAACTTTTCTTGCGCCAATATGTTCATTTGTTTCTTTTTTTTAAACAGCTCTATTTGCTAAGCCAGTTCGAGATTTAAATAAAATCTTTGTTATGTTACCTCCTTGGTTGCCAATCTTGACATGGGTCGAAGTAAAAAGTTTGTTTCATTTTTAAATTACACTACAGAAACATGAGTTTTCATCTCCGTGGTTTTCATAGTAATTTATTCGGCTACTAAATACGACATATATGGATTTTCATTAAAATTGTCGGCCGCTTAACACGACAGATATGGATTTTCGTACTAACATTGCCGGCCGCTGGTACAACAACAACCTTAGATCCGCTAGGCCGCTGGTACAACCTTTTTGGATTTATCTCGAAAATGGTTGTCAAAATAATGCTCGAATTTCAAAGCGTCTTACCTACCACTCTAACGGATTATTAATTAAATGTTCTATAGGTTTAGTTAGTATGGACGATAGAGCGATAGGTCAATTATCATTAGGATCTTTGCCAGGTTTTAATATCGGAATAATAACTTGAACCTTCCAGTCGGTGGGAATATATCCGGGTCTACTCTCTAAACACGAAATCCGTAGTTTCGGCCGACGTCATTGGTGTTTCCTACTCCGTATCACCTACGGACATAAGATTAGTTTGGGACCCGATCTAAGAATGAAAGACATCACGATGTGACAGTTGTTCCTACTCCCGATGTGTTTTTACCTGTCCGAAAAAGTTAATTAATCGGGTGTAAGGTTCAGTCCAAAGTTTTAAAGTACTTTCAGATGGCCCCGTATATGCGTTGACGAACTCTACAGAGTAGGACCCCTGGTACGGAGTCCTTGACATTGGATAGTACAGTTTTTAATTCTTCCATGCTAAATGTTCCCGATAACGTTAGTGCCGTCTACATCATCGATGCCAGTACAACTGTCTTCTACACCTGGAACATAAGCTGGAGCGATTTTTGAGAAAAACTAGTACCCGAGCTATTATGTGAGGTTGTTCGAGATGGCAGGCGTTAGATTGCTCCTAAAACGCTTTACCTTCCGCCACAACACCGTCACCGGGGTAGATGGACTCAGTAAACTGCAATATTTTGACCAACCTTCTCGTTTCTTTTTTTAATACTTTCCTGGACTTAGCTAATATCCTCTTGAAAGGGATGAGGTTATCCAGGTTCATATCGCAGTTAAAAGTCTCTTCAGCCTCATTCCTGACCAATGTCGTGATGTCAGTGCATTCCCTATCCCACACTGGCGGAGAAGGAATTCTACTAGATTAGGTTTTTTTTTTGAAGGGAAGTAATCATCTACTACAGAAGAGACATTGGAAGAAAAGGACATTATTGCTATTAAATTTTTGAAGGGTAATATACTCTTAAATAAAAAAAATAAAAAATAAACCCAATCTGCTGAGTTTAGTTGGTGTTTTAAAAAGGGAAGGGAAACTTTAGTGGGAACATTTTTAGACGGGAATTCAATCATTATGGGGTAGTGGTCACTTCCATAGGTCATATCCAAGCGACACCAGTGGAGGAGACTAGATACGTTGGATGAACAAAACGTCAAGTCAATACAACTACGAGTATTACTCTGCCCTGGAGCAGACCTGTGTGTGGCACTGCCGTCGTTGATTAGTAACACAAATACTAAGATCATCCAATATATCCAGCAAGCCTGTGCCAAATTTATCGTAGGTATCTAATCCCCAACGATAATGGTGACAATTAAAATCTCCCATAACAAGTATTGGACCGACAATGCATTACAAATTTCTAATTACCGAAAGATATTCGAGTTGTGGGTAAAAAAAGAAAAAGAAAATATTTGTAGCCACAGCCTTAACAACAACAACATTTATGTTATCGCCAACAAAAGGTAGAGGGAACTGGGGCGAATTATACTTTGTTCCATTGGAGGAATGTCAGGGGATGGGATGTTGTGTGTATAATTTAAGATTGATGTCAGTTTTAAGGCAACGTTGACGGGTATTGCTTGGGTCAGATTCCCAAGAACCACAATTAACATTATTAGTTATAAGGACTAAAATGTTTTTCAAGTTGTCCTCGTGTGTTTGTACATGGATGGCTCGGTGACTTCTTCTGGGAAAGCGTAGGCCATTCTTGGATGGGGTAAAAGAGTAATTTTGAGTTAAGGCTTGCTGAGCCTGTTTATTATAGCCAGGCGAAAGGGGGAGTCGGCGTTTAGGGTTTCAAAACACTATTTTACGGTAGGATTTTTGGGTTACACGAATTGCGCTTGATGACCTGGATTGTTGTTTATTAAATGTTTGTTGTTACGTGGAGAAGATTTCGAGACATCCGGCATATGATCTGGAAATAGGGGGAAAAACCCGACTTGCCTCCGTATACTAGATTGATTTGTCTGCCATCAGAGCTTTGATGATCTTCTGTCGGCGCAATTCAGGACAAGCACTGTCGTTTGCGAAATGGTTCCCAGACCAAGAAACACAAAAACCTGCCTCAGAGATGACTTCACATCCATCACCTGGGTGATCTTCACCATAATCAAAGATCAAACATTGCGGGAGTGGCCAAAGCGACAAAAATGATAGCACTGTATTGTCGGGTATGTGTATCTCTCAACTGGAAGAGCTAAGTAGAAACAGTTTACACGTTTAGGCAAAACTTGTCCATCAAAACTTACTACTACTGTTTGAGTAAGTTCCATTCCGCTACACCAGAAAAGGTCACCTTACGGCTCATCCTCCTCGCCTAACTACAGGACCACATCCTTCAGGAATCTTAATATTTTCTATTATTTCGTTTCCGACCATTCAATAGGGATATCCCTATCAAGTCCCATTCGTGTAATATTGAATTGCGGGATGGAGGCAGTATAATTATGTTGAACTAGCTGTTGCCCGCGACTTCATCTGCGATTCAAGATGCAAAGTAGCCTATGTTCTTACCCAGGTCAAGGTCTATCTGTGTGCCATTTCAATTTCATCCAAATCCGTTCAGTAGTTTTTGCGGGAATGAGTAACAAACATCCATCCATACATCCTCACAAACTTTCACATTTATAATAATAGTCGGATTAACAAGTTATTAACTAAAAAACTGTTGGCATCCTGAATGTGACTTGATGCGACTTTAATCTAACCGACACACGACTTCTTCCTTTAGGTTTGACCCCATCGAGGCGTATGATATTGATGTTACTTATCGTCAAAAACATACCAAACTTGATCGGTTGTAACTGGTAACTCAGTGCCTGAAGTTTGATCATCCTTAAGGGAAACATGGACAATATCTCTGGCTGTATAAGTAAGTCTACCGGTTATGTTTTTTAGTACCTTGGGTGAAACATTTGGAGTAGGAGTGCCCCCCCTCTGCTACTTCGAATGTTACGTTGTTTTTTTTTTATGAGAAGCGAGACAAAAGCAACTAAAACTAACCTTACACAAAGAACACAAACACTAGTAGTCTCGATCAAGTTTCACACAAAGATTCACTAGAAAAAAAAAAATCATAACCCTGACAAAAGCGCGTGTTTAGCCCTCTACCAACGAGAGTCTACTCTATATCAACCATAAAGTAACATTGATAAAGATCACTATAATTTTAACAGACCAGAGGCAGCCATCCAACAGCAACTTTATTTCACCACCAATTTAGCCTGTCTGCTTGTCCATTGTTTTAGAAGAACTTAGATTTTTAAGTATTTCTATTAAACCTCATACTTGTCTCAAACTTTAATTAATTCAATTTATGATCACAACTCAATATGTTGATCAATTAAGCCAACATGCTTAAGTAGGTATTCTTATTCAAGAAGTTTTTAAATTGCTTAGTATAGTGAAATCAGCCTATAATGTTCCTCTCTGTGAGCGGGAGTGGGCAGTAATCCACAACGCGCGCCCGGTGAGGGTTAGTCTTGGGTTGTCGGTTGTCACCGTTCGTTAGTGATGGCACATAATAATATTTCTTCGAATTTTCGGTTCTAGGCTGGACTCACGATGTTTTACTTCATCGTTTTACTTAGTTTTATTATCAAAACGGTGAAGGGAATAAGTGTCTTCAAATCCAAATTCTACTCCAAGGTGCTCTGTATCATCAACAGATGGGGTTAGGTGTATCATTATCGGAACTACTCCCTAAAAAAGCTGAATTGTATTTAAAAAATACCGACAACTTAACCGTTTTATTTAAACGTAAATCATTGATAATACGCTATAATAGTACGTAAATCACGGGAATCGAGCCTACTTATAGGTACTTAGATACTGTAATTCCCGCAAAATTAAATATCATTGCTAATTTATAATTAAAAAAAAAAACATCTGTCATCATTTTAAACATCAAATTCTGTCAAATACTGAATCAAATCAAAAGGTAACGGGGTGCAAGGGGGCAATCAAAAGCCACAAGTCAGTATGTTGTTATAAATATTTCTAAATTCCAAATTCAACCAGTGCCTGAACATGGAAAAAGTACGTCATCCACAAAATCCTGCAAGTAACGTTGCCAAATTCGGTGATTACGATCCAGCCAAGTAATTATTCCCAAGCCTAAGTTTTTAGATTAATTAAGAAGTTGAGGTTGATGAAAGTACTGCACCGGCTATCCTAGCTTTGGAAAACTACCCTTGAGTCACCCGAGTATTACTCTTAGGCCTCTTCACTCACTCTGGCTGCAGGGTGGCTGGCGCCGATCTGGAGTAGGTTCACTACCTGCCAGCTGGAGCTGGTATAGTAGCTTATTAATGCTGTTAACTATCTAACAGCATACACTGAAGTGCGGCCATAGTAGTACCTATACCCGAGTAGGTACCTATATTATAGTAAGCAGCTTACTAATTACTTTGTGCATTCGATTTTTTAAGAATATGAGATCTAGGCGAGACTAGGTCCTTATCTACGAGACTTGTAGATCCCCTTATCCTTGTGAGTCAACATTTTATGCGGCATTTTAAAAGAAATCAAACAAATATTTATTATTCGCGAATGACATTTTTTATTTACAGTTATACTGTTACCGATGTGTCCAACACGGTGACTACCAATGAAGCTTTGAACCCTGGCTGCCCTCCCCACTTGACGCAGCAAAGCATTGCCAAGTATCTTGCACCACTCACTAGAGAACTCGTTGAAGTACCAGCAAGGTTTTATAACTCGTATTTATAAATTACAAGCCGTGCGGCCGATGAGAATTCCCATCGGCAAAAATGACGAACTTCCATACAAACTTTCAAACTTCCATACAAATTTTTACTTTTCCGTACCATTTTTCAAATATTTTATTTCATACAAACCTTGTCCTAACAATTAAAAATACAACAAAAAATAAAATAACTAGCCAAATAGTTCCAACCGCTTCCGCTTAATTTGACGTTGTAGATGTATACCTACATGAGTATTATGAATAATGAACCATATGAACTTAGCCTTACATTACGTTACTGCTTCTGCTGCTGCAGACAACGTGACAACATATTTTCAACAGCCACAAAGACAGAGTTATGGGACAGATGTTGCGTTAACAAAGTCTCTCTGCTCTCAGTACGCAAGCATTTCCTACTCTTGAATGTGCGGAATATTTGACTCTGAACTATCCGGCCTGCATAGGTACTATGTTTTGTACCTATATGTGGATACAATACAATGGAACTAAGGTTTTTCATAATAAAATGGTTTCTTGTCCGTGTATACTTCTTTTTGGGGTGACTGTATATGGTTTTATTTTACGCTGTGTTTTAAATGTAGGCCAACAATAAACGAACTGCCTGATGCAGTCATAGAGCAAATGGTGCGACGAGACAAGGCCTTCTGGGTAGATAAACCAGGCGTCAACGACTACACTATTCACGATTCCTATCATAACTACGGGATGTGCACAGAGGTTATAAAACCTGGTAAGTTAGGTATTAACTTTGTTGCTTTAAGGCTCCCACAAACAGGCGCGACGCGGCAGCGCTACACAAAGACGCCGCTCGTCGCGCGTCACGCGGTGCCTTTGTGTCGGGCGTCGCGTCGCGCCAGTGTGTACGAGCCTTTATTTACCTACCTAATGGATGTGAAAAGAACCATCACCAAGCTGAGAGTTACATGTTCTTCCCGTCATTGCCATATTTTTATACTGCATCATACCTGGAGACCGACTGGTTAAGAAAAAATGAACAATGGACAAAACCATTTTTTTACGTATTTTTACGTAGTCTTGGGCACTTGTCTTTATACGTTGGTAAGAACAGTCTTACATGCGTTCCAATGCACACTTTTGGGCGCTTCAGTTTGGTTTAGTCCTGTCTCTTCCCCTTCCCATCTCTTCCCTTATGCGTTTATACTCGTACCTACAAAAATTTCCAATCTCTCCCCCTGCCATAAATCACTCATTTTTTTTTAGTTTCTGTTGTTAAAAGTACAGTCTCATTGAAATGTTTGAGCCGCCTATTTAGAATATTAATTAATTTATATTGAATTAATTGATCTAAAGAATTGCATCGAGTAACTGTCACAAATAATATGTATATTGTGTCGTTCAGGAAGCAAAACGGGTAGTCTGTTTGTATACAGCAATGATATTGTATCATGTGATTACTTCTTTCATTACAATAATAAATTAAAACTTTAATAATTCCTGTGATATTTCAATCATACCAAATAGTCGCAGGTGATTTATTATATTGTTATACTTTAATAAATAATACAGAGTAAGAAACAAAACTAAGATGATCCCTGTGATATGTTAGTTATTGTAAATGTACGTAGATTATATTTTTTTTAATTCTTGTAAGAATCTTTTTCAATAATAATATAACATTATAAAAATATAAAATACCTAACAATATAAAAAGTACTTACCGAGTAAGAAACAAAACTAAGATTCCTGTGATATGTTAATTCTTGTTAAAACTAAAACCAGGAATATTTTATTTATTTATTTCACTGTTTGAGTTTTTTTTGTCTGTCACTGTACCGTTGAGTGATTTATGGCAGCGCCGGGAAGAAATGGGAATCGTTTGTAGGTATAAACGCATAGGGGAAGGGATGGGAAGGGGAGGAGATGGGACTGAAACTTCAGTTTTCATACCAAATAAAAGTAATTTCCTGGCAACTTTTTCTGCTCAATGTGAAAGGCTGTAAAAAGACTTAAGGATTTAAAAAGACCGAGCTGAAATGTACGCAGTCTGAATGTAAAACTGCGTAAATTTCAGCTCGGTCTTTTTATGTACATCCTACTTGGTAATGATGATGATGTGGTCCTCTTGGACGTATTAGAGCAAAGTTGGGTTAATCCTTTCGAGAAAGGATCCACACCTGCCTCTTTGGGCTAGTCTAGTGTCTGTGCTGTAGTTGGACATAGTGTTATTGGTTATTTCCATCAGGAAACTCTGAGTAGCAGTCCGGAGTTTGGCTTTGTGTCCGGAAATCCGGTTAATGGCAATAGTTTAAATCACCAGTCAGAACGTGTAAAAAGTATTGTAAGACGCTTTAATTAACCTCAAACGTGTTAACAGTACATCAGGATCCATTTCCTCGTTCATACCAGTACGACCTGGACTGTGTCCAGTTCAGACGAACTCATGCCTGTGACGGTCTGGTGCAACAGGAAGGAAAACAGAAGGTGAGAAAGAGATCCCTTTTGAGTAAATAGCGAAAAGATTACCTACCTACGGTAAAGTAAAGCTAGGGTTAGTACTTAGGTAACTATTATTTGACATTTTCCCGCTCTCGTAAGTTTAGAGTATGGAGAAAAATTCTAGCCTTTCGTTTCGACATGAGCTATAGGTATGATAATAATATTGGATAATAGATTTTTTCCCCTTATTTTCCTGTGTACTCTTGGCTGTTCCCTTGAGGGTACAGTGGAAAATAAATTTTAACCGCTATACCCTTCATAGTCAAATAATAACAGCTTGCGAGCGGAGCTGATTGATTAAAGGTTCCTTAGTCTTACTATATCGTAGGACAGGAAGAACTCCAACGCACAATGCCAGCGGCTCGAATTTTCTTTTCAAAATAGAAAAAAAGGACATACCGTCCTTAAGTAACTATTATAATGAACACACCATACCATTATTACCATATTTCTACGTAGGTCTATTTATTATAAAAGGTTTTTAAGTTAACAGACGCCTGTCTAATCATGAATAATTTTTCATTGGTAAATACAGAAACCTCTCAGCGCCCATTGTCGCGATTGTAAAGTCATGAACACACCAGCCCTGACTCCCTTTCAACTGGCCCGATCCAAAGATCAGGGACAAAGGAGGTGGAAGTATTATCCTGACCTGACTGCTACATTGACGCGCGAAGAAATACGAGCGTCCATGGATAAGTAAGTTCAATTTTATATTGATGGTTACTTCTATACAAGGTGGTTTTTTGAGATGGGGCTGTAAGGGGAAGTACCTTAACCGTTGTAGTTACAGAAAAACGGTCCCAGGAGACTGTCCTTAATTCTTTAAGAAATTTTGAAACACGCAAAAGGGTTTCGAGAAAAAAAACGACTCGAAAATAGTGACTTGTGACTTTTCTAGTGGCCAGTCTATCCATCAATAAAAAGTTAGTTGTGAATTGCATTTCCTCCGAAATGTATGGGAAAAGGTTTGGCGATTTCTGAATTTTCTAGTACTCAAACCCTAGTTGGCCTGAAAAAGTTGTGTGATCTTATATGAAACAGGATAAATTGGCATCAAAAAAAGTTTTTGTGAAAATTGGCCATTTTCTTGCTGACTGTACAATATTTTCAAGATCTGTGAATGGGAATCAACATTTCCCAAAAAAATAAAGACAGGCTTCTAAGATCGTTTTTATGTAATTACAACGGTTATGGTGCCTACCCTTACTGCCCCGTCTCAAAAATCCATCCTGTCTATACAGGGTGTCCTTGGAAGTATGGATCAAATCGAAAAGGGGCGTGGGCAAGGTCATTTCCAAACTGTTTAACCTTGAGAATGTCGGTGCAATTATTTACGGTTTAAAAGTTATGTCCGCTTTCAAACTAAGAGAGAAAAATTAATAATAGATCTACAATTAAATAAAAGTAACATAGGATTGTTTCACGAGATTTTGTCTATGCCACTGTCTGATGCTGCTAAAAGTCTGTTTAGATTTGTAAGTCTTCGTTTTAAGTCTACCTTATGTGTTGATATTTGTCTAAGAGGTTAATAAGTTTTTTTTGTATTGTAGCTGTAATAAGGTACGATGGGACTGTCATGTATTTTATATGAAAGTCAGTAAATTAAATAAAGAGAAAAAAACAAAAACATACAACGCCGCCTTACATCTACTAGCATCGCTCAGGTTCTTCACACAACTGGATAGTTATTTCTTCTTCTGCTGGCGAATTTGTATGTCCAGTGTGGCATCGTTTCGCCGCGAAGACAGCTATCAACCCTTTGTATGGAAGCTGCTACATTTTACCCGCTTAAAGAGTTGCTAATAAAAAAAAAACTGCTTTCAATATTTTTATTAATTAATTCAAATACCCATACGCTGAACAATACAGTCGATAACTTCGTGCCATATTTCTCGGAAATGAATGTGCGAGCGATGGAGCATCTCGCAACATCCGCGTCATAACGTAACTGCGGCGCACGCGCGTCTGTTGCATACTGGTGTACACCGAGATATTTGAAAGTGTGGCCTTTCGCCCGATTTGTATTAAGGCGTAATACTGCTTACTTTATTATACTGTGATGATGTTAAAAAATAAACACACTATCACTGCATATTTTTGTGTAATAGCGTGTTAAACTTTCAACTCTCTTTTAACTGCTCTCCTGAAAAATTACCAACACTGCACTTATAGGTGACATCTGTCGTCTAGACCATCGATATTTCAGACTTGGTCCCATAGCTGCATAGTAAAGGTTCATTAGTAGGTACTTACCTATTACATTCCCTTAAAGTATGTCCCTGGTTTAACCTAATACCCTGTAGTCAGCTGTTTTTTATCATTTTTTTTTTCTCTAAGGGTAACCTCCCTATCTAAATACCTATGTTTGTTTATTATAGATTTTTTTAAATTACCTATAAAAGATTGCCAAGGTATTTATTTTATAGGGCTACCTGGCAGATTGCCAAGGTATTTATTTTATAGGGCTACCTGGCAACACCAACTTTATTTTGTTTCAGTGTTGGACGGCCATTCCAAAATGAAGCATGCAATTGGTACTACCAGAACTACTCTCCTGTTAAATACGATTGCATAGCTCGCAAATTCTCACAATGAATTTATTCACAGTGAAATCATATTTTTTTAACTTTTTCTATTGAGCAACAAAAACCTATAAGTAGGTACCTATCTATCATCAATTCGTCACATAATTTTAGCATCAATCTGTAAAATATTTTGATACATGCGACCGCACGTCGGTGGTAACACTTTGTCCTTGAGCAAGACTAGAGTATTACGGAGTTTCAGTATAAAAAGAGGCCAGACAATACTGAATAAGTTACCACTGACGTACGGCCCACTGTACTTGCCTCTAAATAAAATTTAAACTTTTATTCTGTGGATTTTATTTTAAGTAAATAAATTGTATGCATTATTTACAACTAGCTTCTGCCCGCGGCTTCACCCGCGTGGATATCGGAAATTATCCCACGGGAACGTGTTGCCGGGACAGAAAGTAGCCTATGTCCTTCCCCAGGATGCCATCTATCTCCTTGCCAAATTTTATCGAAATCCGTTCAGTGGTTTAGGCGTGAAAAGGTAACATACAGACAGAGTTACTTTCGAATTTATAATATTAGTATGAAACTATGGATATAATTTTGGATTTAATTTTAAAATTGGAAGGCCCCTTAGTTTATTTACTACTAGCTGCTGCCCGCGGCTTCGCCCGCGTGGATGTCGGAAGTTATCCAACAGGAACGTGCTACCCCGACAAAAAGGAGCCTATATTACTACTTACAACTTCAGCTATTTGCCTGTGAAAGTCCTGTCAGAATCGGTTCAGCTGTTCTGAAATAAGCCAGAACAAACAGACACACATAAAAAGAAAAAAAGAACAGTTTTTTTGTTATAAGTACCGTATATACTTTCATATGCATGTAGTAAAAAGCTGTTATTTTGACATTACAAACAGACACTTCAATTTTATTTATTTGTGTAGATATCAGCGGCCTGCCCCGGCTTCACTCGGGTAGTCACGGACTATCACAGGATATTTTATCATACAACGTGGAAATGAAATGTTTTTTTTTTCGCAACAAGCGACTCGCCCCTTCGCACGGGTGCAAAACATCGTGATTTCTGCGCTTAATATAATTTAAATATTAATGTAAGTATTAAACACATCAACCTTTTAGAATAATTTATGTTCTAAATGATGGTGAAATGAAAACCGTATCCAAATCTACTGTGCAGTTTAGAAGATCAAAGCGGTCACACAGACAGACGAAATTTTATTTTATAATATTAATAGATAAGCTAGCTAGGTAGGCACTAGCTAGGTAAAGTATTCCAAAAATCCAATCTAATATTCTATACGATACATGTAAAACGGTGTGGCGATATCGCTATTTACCATTATGTAAAACTGTTACGCACTTACTATACTTTACCTACATGGGTATTTTTATTACGAAAATTATATTCAGAGTTAAGGATAATGGGCCCTAGCCTCCTCAAAATTGAAACTTAGTCAACGGACTTGAGATACCTGCAGGGTAATTACGTAACACACTAACAGTAGGAATGCGTTTCATTTTGACAGTTCAACATCATTCATTGCGTTATTTACGTTGACGAGCCGAATTTTTTTTCGAACATATGAAGCAATGGATTAGCAATAGGGTTCAAAATGATTCAGATTTTGATAGATAGTGTGTTACGTAATTAGGGTGCTGTTCAATCTCAAGACTGATGGTGTTTTAATCATCCATTTTCATTAATAGTACAAACAAGGAGATGCAAAAACTGAGGAATCTCAAGACTGATAGTGTTTTAATCATCCATTTTCATTAATAGTACAAACAAGGAGATGTAAAAACTGAGGAAAGGTCTATCTGTAAGCAACAGTGGGTACCTACATGCAGGTAGTACCGCTTCTAACACGCAGCGTGGGGTTATAAACTGATTCTTGTAGATGCAGTGAATACGATGTCCGGTTAAGTAGCCGACAACCTCCTAGCTTGACCTGCAAGAAGCCAAACACAAAAAATCAAATGCAGTGAACAGATTTTATAAGATGAAAAAATTGTGGTAATTGTTCCGTTAAGTAGCTTGTGTAGATTGTTTTGCTGTGGAGTTCATTTGAAATTGATTTGTGTGACTAAGGGCTGATTTAACCAAGGTCAAAGATTTGATCTTTTATCCGTGGAATAAAATTGACTACTGACAGTTCTGGTCAACAACAACAACAATTTAAAATAAAAACAGGTTCTGTCTTATTCTAGGTACAAAAATTTGGGGTAATTCGCCCTAAGAGTGCTAAAATACAAATGCTGCCAGTTGAAACTACAAAAATAAAAATAAGTCGATAATTTAATGTTTTCGTTAATTATAGTAAGTATGGCTTTCAATCTTTGCCAGCTTTATCAAACAATTGACGTGATCTCTGAATATTTTTGTAAATGTTGATAGCTCGTTGGATATCCCATAAGATGAGGATTTTTTCAAATAATTGATTTTCTAAGTGCTGATTTAACCAAAGTCAGACCTTTCATCCGTGAAATAAAATTGACGTCTGACAGTTCTAGTATGGAAAAACTGTAAAACATTCAATATTTTTATTTATTGTTATTTATTCTGAGGATAAGACTTATTTCAGGTATAAAAGTTTTGGGAAACAAAAAAGTTGCGGTTTAAAAGAAAATGCAGTGACAAAAATTTAAAACAGTATGCTTAGATGTTTCGGTCATATTGAGAGGATGAATGAAAGGCGACTAACAAAAGGTATTTGGCAAGGCAGATGTGAGTGGAAACGCCGGAAGGTAACGCCCTAGGAGGACAAATAGTGATCTTATTAGTGATGTTCTTCAGAAAGGTCAGGTGCGTAGTACTCGCAACCAGCGTGTGCGTATGACTGAATTAACGTAATGATGTATGAACGTAAACAAGGCAAAAGGAGTATGTAAGGATCGTAGCTGTTGGCGTTCTGTAGTTCCTACCCCCATGGGAAGAATGCGTGAGTTTATGTATGCATGTATGTCTATAATAGTTTGCCCATCGTTCTCTATCTAACTACAATGCACGTACTGTGTCGTACCTAGCTACCCTATCATAAAATTCATGTAGGTTAAGACTTACGGTTTCTTTACGTTTTAATTTACTAGCTGGTACTATGAGTTTACGTTATTTATTTGAATAGCAGTATTATGATTTCATTATAGTATTATAATTAAGAAGAAGTAATCAAGAAATAAGTGGGTATACACTTAATAAAAAAACGCGTCACTCTTTTCCCTCACTTATATTGGAGACGCAAAGTCACGAGCGTCTTACAGTTGTGAGTCGACTGATAAATAGAAGCCATGAAATAGTGCAGACCACAGAGAATAAAGAAAGAACTAATCTCTCGATCTCGTTATCTCTTGTATTGCGTACACAGATTTATAGCAACGATGATATACGTGTGTGCAGACTGCAGTGTGTGAGTGGGTGTCTTAGGCTATTGATAGGTAGGTACGAGTTTCCCCGGGCAGCATCGGACAGGGCTATATAAACAGAAAATGTCGGTGACAATAATCTTGTCCGATGAGTCCCCAGCCCGCGTCGTAGCTGAGCCTGTAGCCTTAAATTCCCCTAATAATAATCATAATATAAACCTTTCGATCCAGCCTGTCCCCACTTGCTGCCCTCTCTCAGTGACGCCCTAAGCCGAGGTCCGTACCCCACAGGGGGTGCCCTTAGCGTGCGGTCATTTAAATATAAGTTTAGTATTAAATTTCGCTCCTGGCTGGATCCTTTTCGAGTAAAATCTTAAGGCACCCACAGGACAGTTCGGTTAAGTAGCCAAGACCTCAGTGGTCACAACTACGAGTTGCCTGTTGCCGAGATGTTTCATAAAGCCTGGGATTTTGATGTTACGGAAAACAATGTATACCGTATAATAATATATAATTACTAATATATAAAAATCTCGTGTCACAGTGCTTGTTATCGAACTCCTCCAAAACGGCTTGACCGATTTTTAAGATTTTTTTTGTGTATATTTGGTAGGTCTGAGAATAGGTCGTAAAGCAAATTTCATACCGCTGCGGGTGAAACCGCGGGGCGCAGCTAGTAACATCGTCATGTTTTTTTTGGCTAGTACAATAATAAGGTTAGCAGTTGTCGTGATTTCCGAATGCGTGATTATAAAAAATCGTGATATCTGTATAAGGGCTATTTAAACTCAAACTCAAAGCATTTATTTCAAATAAACCAATTACAGGCATTTTTGAATTGTCAAGGGTTCGGTCAGTCAGAAAGATAAAGCTAGTTGCCCATTCCAAAGCGTAGTATGTACCTATGGAAAGGAACGGGCAAGAAACTCCATGGACACTCTTTTAAATCAAAATATGGTTACAAAATATTGGTTACATCATTCATGTTGAAATTATGCATGTGAGAACGATGCAGAACGTTAAAAGCGTCCGTAATAACAATACAAAAACAATTCAAATATTAAATTAAATTAAAATAAGCCGTGGCAGCTAACAAATTACTAGTCCCTACTGACGGCGCGCCCGTTCACGAACATGACGCATGGATTAGCACCATTCAGCTCAACCATTTTGAAGGGAACTTAATGATCCAACACACACGCCACCACCAGCGAGACATTTGAGTGAGCATGATCTACTCTCAGCCGCCAGGGCACATTCAAGTCAATGAAAGACAAACCTATTAAATGGTAACTTTATAGTAGGTACAGTACTCACACATGTGCTATGCAATTATACAATACTAAAAGATTGAATTTATACAATGCAAAGATAGTTTTTACAATCTTCAGCAGCTCCAACAGTAGTTTCAAATGCTAATCAATTCGTTTATGCGCCCTTGTGGAGCAGGACCAGCGTTGAGCCAAGCATTTTTATCAGCTATGTAATCCCCCAACTTATAATTATGCTTGGCTGCATAGTGTGTGTTTACACTATGCAGCCAAGTATACTTTTGTACTTTTGTTTCAACCGTATCACACCACCACCTTCTAGTTCTAATCTCCGGGCTGTTTTGTAACAGTCACTAAAGGGTTTATTTATTAACGTTGCTTAAAGTTAAGAGGCGTTTAAAAATCAATGTATGGTTAAACAGTCGCTAATCACTACTTAACTTTTAGCAACGTTTATAAATAAAGGGATAATATTTGTTTACTATAATTTTGTTATAAATCTTTTCCTCAAACCTTTCTACAAACCGTTCTCTAAAAAAATAAGTTATTAAAGTATCTAATCAAACCAAAAAGTTTTAAGCTATTGCATAGCTTTTATCGCGGGCTTTGAGCGCGGCGACCGAATCAAGAAATTCCGTAACGAAAATAAAACCCAACACCCCCCACTCCGCCTACCATGTAGCTCGGCCGAGCGTTCGCTTAACGTGTATGTATATGGTACGACTGTACTTGAATTAATATCAAAGAAAAAGAAAACTGCATAAATACTGCATAAATAAAAAATTATAATTGCATAAGTTGATAAAAAATGCTATACAATAGCTTTACCGCGGCAGTCCCCGAGTGCCACACGTGTTTCTTTTTTCTGAATATGTTGGAGACACTGTTAACTTTTGGAAACTCGAAAATAGGTACATTTACCCATGGTATAATATATATATATATATAATATACTTCGCCAGGTATAGCATTCCGAGACACAGTGGTCACGTGGGACACAAGCCTACGTCATCATCGCTGTGTTACCAGTAGTGTGTAATAATAAGTCCCCAACCGCCTTTATTACCCGTGCGAATCCGATATAACAATGAGGTTTTGACTAACAATTACGTTGGTATATGTTTAATCTGAATTGTTTCGTTTGATTAGAAAAACGAAACGACAATTTCAATGCTTTATATATATTTTTAACAGAATGGTGACTGAAAAGGTTTCCATAATTCGTGTTTTGTTGCAATAAAGTGGCAACTGGATAGTGACGTAAGCATGTGTCACTCCCGGAATATCTGATTTTGTTTTTTTAGACCATGCATTTACCTACCTAAAATTTTTACAACTTTTTGACATTGACATGAGATTATGATATTGAACCATTTCAAAGATGTTTTTATAAATGAAAACTACAACATTTGGTAAAAATAAAAATACGGGTGCCTTATTTTTACACCTAAATTTCATTTTACTTTAATATATAATCTCTTCAGGACATAAAACATTGTCAATTGGGTCTTCTGAGTACAAGCGAAGTGACACGGGTTCCCCGTTTGATAGCCGAAGCGGTACTGACAAGTACTGAATCGGGGTCCTGTCGGGGGCCGGGCGGCAGGGCAGTCCAAGGTGTGAGTGGTTATAAAACTTGATATTTCCTATCTCATCTTTTTACGGTTAATATAACGGTGAAAAAAATAAAAAGAAACAGATGGTACCTGCTTTATGCATAGTCAGCATAGTTCGATTAGCCTGCAAAGTTTCATGACCTAATTTGAAAAATTTCATTGAATATTATCCATTTATTGTACGGTTCAGAGGTAACTTTGAGATTTCTTTGTAACGAGGAAATTGTATGCAATCGTGTTTTCACAAAAGACAGTACTTGGTAAGTCTTTATTTTTACTGTATATTCATTTCAATATGAATACTACAATACTGTTGAAACTGCAGCCATTGATGCTAAGACAATTTTCGCAATCTGAAGTAGTACAAGCCCTTAACGATGGCTTCAGTTCTAATATTGCCTATACCAATGGCTTCAATGGTTTCTCCGTTCGCCGCAGTCACCGTATGTGTTCCTTTGAAGTGCTTGAAGCTCTAGAAGACGTCACCTCTGTTGGTAACATGGCTTGTCGTTCCGTTATCAACGTACCAGTTAACTTTACATATTGGCAATCCATTCTCTATAGCTAACACAGTCATATTTACAGTCACATTTGGGTTTTGTCTAGCGTTTGACGGCTTTGGCGGTCTCCCATCTTTTATCCATTTATGGCATTTCCGCACAACATGGCCTGCTTCTCCACAATAATTACATTTGAAAACTGTATTCTTCGTCTTCTTCCGTGTCTTCACGGCTAATACTTCCTCGGTATTCTCCGTGTCTACTTTAGTAGTCAATGCTTTTTCATAAGCGCACAGTTGCGACGTCAGATCCTCAACTGCCCGATCCTTTTTTGTTATTAAAAGCCAACTTGACTTTGAAGCAAAATAATCTTGCGGCAAAGTTCCAAGTATCTTACAAATCAGTAATATCTCAGGCAGATTTGCTTCGATTTGGCTATTCAGCTCGTGCCAAATATTCTTCAACGCAGATATGTGCTTCCTTATGTCATGTTCAGGATCTTTTTTTATAATCAAAGAATTTCAGACAGAGATCATAACTTTTGTCTTCGCTACTTCCACTGTATAGGCGTTCTATTTTATAGTTCGCCCCCATACCTCTTTCGCGCTTTTGTCGCATGACTTGCTCTAATAATTCGTCTGTCATATTCGTTGTCATCAGAGTCAATACAATACAATCAATCAATCAATACAATCAATCATCAATATAATCAATCTTTATAAATAGTTGTTAATCGTTCTCATATTTTACTTTAGCAGCAGCATCAGCAGTCTTTGCTAGTTCTCCGGGCTGATTATTATTCCTTTTAAAATTTGTTCAGCTCCGGGAATGGCTCTGCATACCGTTTCGATCCTATATATCTCCAGTGCTTGTAGTTGTTTCCGTTTAGGTGCACTATTTGTACCTTTGAGGCTTCAGCGATAGCCTTATCCACTTTCGATGTATTTGTCTAGGTACAGTTCCGGTAGTTCTTTTTTTTAAACTTATTCTTTCCTACTAGGAAAAATCTTTTGCAGCTTCTCCCGAAACTTTTAACGCTCTGCTACCATGTTAAAGTTAGGTGGTGAGGATATAGGAAACAGTTAATAAGAGAAACGAGTAAAAGTATATTGATATCTTAGTATAGAAAAAACGAATAATTGGATTGACATTTTTTCAGCAGTAAGTATTGCTAGGCAACACAACCATAGAGTACTAATAAAGAATATGCATTCCTTAACAGGTACAGAATACCTAAGGAATAAGAATTTTCATATAGGTAAACGAAATCCCACCCTTTTCACCCACTATACCACACGATAAAGGAAAAGTGATGGTATGTTGTGTTACTGCTGTTCTTAGTCTGTGATCAGAGATACACGGCTTAGGTTTTTGCTACGAAATCTGAATCGTCTCATTTGACTCACGTCTGGAATGATGGAGCTAGCAAGTGAATAGTGGATTTCTTCAGTGGCTACTAGTAAACTCCTCGAGTTAGGGGTCATATGATTCGTTTTGGTGAGTCCAATATATTGCACTTGTTGTTGAGGGTCTGATGATGGAGCCAAGAGGTGGATAGCGGAACTCATCAGTGGCTACAAGTAAACCTGTCAAGTCCTAACTCCGTTGACTTTAGACTTATTAAGATGAACGTTATTTAAAATTTTGTCTATTATATTCTTATATAATAGACAAAATTTAAAAAAACACGCTTTTATCACGAATGAAAAATTATAAAAAACTTAAATTGACTTGTATTAGTTACGATATAACTACACTTCCTATGCAGGTTGTCACTCCTTTTATATCCAATGATAAATTCAAAACCCGTGGAGCGCTTTTTTGTTGTGAATTTTTAATTAATTTGCAAAGTGCTCCACACTCCCACTCGCAGAGAGGAAGCCTGTTTCCCAGCAGTGGGAACATTATAGATGATTATGCCACACTTTTAGTTCCGTTAGAAGATGACCTTTGTTGTAAAACCTTATGTGCCATATTGCGCCCGATTACTTTAATAGGGTCGCTTGGCAGTGTTTGGCATCCTTTAGGGTACGGAACCCTAATCATGCATAAATAGCCTGCTACAATCATTTATCGTATCAATTTTTTTGGCTTTGCCGTAGTCGGGTAAAATACGGGGAGTATTTTACCCGACTTAATGAGTCTCTGGTCTACATAAAACATCTCTCTGGACTTTATGATTAGACTCGTTGCAATAAGCGTCAAATCTAGAAGAAAACTTTTCACTTTGATGTCAAATTTAATATTTCATCTTCTTTTGTTTGTGCAAAATGTCTAAATTATAAATATGAAAATCTTTTGAAAAAAATATAAAACTTAACAAAATACCCATCCCCTAACAAAACTCACGATGGAGATGCACGACGGTGGCCTCTTCCTCCTGGAGGTACTCATCGACAAGGTATCATTTGTGAAGAGTCCCTGTTTTTCCGACAAGGACTTCAGAACCTGTGTTACTATAGCAGCCCCATCAGTGGAGCCGCTTGTAATATGCGACGATGACCCTGGGGCATGTGTGGCTAAAAGCGGGGGACCCTTTGTGAAAACGTTCAACAGCGGCAAGTCTTGTCTGTTTTCCCTAAAAGAAGCAGATATTACAAAAGCCATGAGTAGCTTCCCCATAAAGGTAACAGTACACAAGTCACTTCCATGTGGTTGTCTACCAACCAAAATAGTAATGGGGGAAGCGACAATAGATATGACGAAAGAATTTGTCCAGTCACGTAATAAGTATAAGGAGGACCCCACGAGTGTAAGCTGCCAAGCCTTGAAGGATTCATTTCGAATCGTTGACGCAGCCGGCGAGCTGGCGGGAGACATTGTCATGTTTTTACGCATCTCTTGCTTTGGAAAATTAATAATTACAAGATTCCAAGGTGCAGGCCCACCTAATTTAGGAGCTGGTCGAGGGCCTTCTATCGTAGATCGATCGTGTAATCCTCAGAGGGATTTTCAAACTCCTCAAGACCCATGTGTTTGTGGCGCCGCCAAAACACCTGGCAGAGGACCATCAGGCAGTGGTCCTCCCTGCCAGTCGCACGGAGGTGGGGGCAGTGGTGGTCCTTGTCCGATAGGTATGACTTTATAATCAATAACTTTTCATGTTCATTTAAGTAATGTCGTTATAAAATCTTACACAAATAAATCCTTTCAGCTCCAGATCCTTATAACTCTACGCCATGTGAAGATCCAGACGACATTTGCTACTGTTCTGGCCCTAAGCCACCTCCAAAACAACCTATGGTATGCAGAAATATGGATCAGTATTGTTTGCACGTTCCCAAAGGTGAGATTGAGAGCTGAAATTATCCTTCTTTATAATTATTGGACCAAAGTTTTATTAGTCGCAGTAACTCTGTAACTGTAATTTTGATCCAATATTTATTTACATAATATACTCCCAGTATTAGTAGGCCCCGTATTAGTAGACTATATTTAGTTAGGGTAAATATAATGTTCAGGACGAGATGTTTTAAACGTACCTATGTATATTACTTAAGCGAGTTTACGATAGCTGAATGCATGAGAATCCATTTGTTGACGGCCAGGTCCCAGCAAAGCATTTGAAGAGATGGGATCGAATTTGGGTGGCAACGAACTAAAGATAAAAGTACCAGCCAGCACATCTGTCATAAAGAAGATCAGTCAGACCCACTGTGCAATGCAAAGTCCATATATGAAAACGAAAAGTGAAGGACCCTGTTTACCACCTTGCGGAAAAAATAAGATCAGTTTAGCATTACCGAGCGAGGCTATATGCTGCCACGGCGTGCGGCCGCAAGGCACGCAGTTCACTTGCACCACTGAAGGATGCGTCCAGGCACCAAAACACGGCCAGCAAGCCATGCTTGCGCGCGGCGATACTAAAAACGAATTTCCCAATAAAGAAGTTTTTGTACTGAAAGTGGCTAAAACTGCTATGGAGGGTGATAGAAAGTGTAAACTGGAATTGGAACTTGTTACACCTAAGGGTCCAGACAAGATGCCACCAGTCCGTAAAGTAAACATGAGAATCGCAACCGATCCAGACTGTGATTGCTGTTGCGCAAGGATGAAAGCGAAAAAGAAAGGGAAAATGAAACAATATAGTTCATTAGACTAAAACCGTTACACTATAACAATTGTTTATTGTTTCCAAATTTATTATAACTGTATTTTTTATATATGACGGAGAAGGTACGTCTCGCTCGTTATCATCAGCCATATTTTAACAAATGTGGGCGTACTATGGGAAGTGTTGGTTATTGCACAATAGAAAAACCGTTTGCAGCTCAATTAAAGTTACAATTTACGCTAAAACTAATCACACTAGTGATTCGCACACTGCAGGTACACGACACAACTAACACGGAACGCGCGACAGTTTCTAAACGTGTTCACTGCTTAGCCGCCAACAACAAACTTTGCTTTAACTCTGGTCAAGCGTTATGTTATACTCTGTCGAGCGCCACCTCGTGGCGCTGGCGTCCCGATTAGTCCAAGTCAAACGATTGATTTAACGTATTTCCGACATATATATTTTTACTACAATTTCATAAAGATTATTCCCCTGATAAATCACCAAATTGTGCAGATTGCTGCCCGACGGGGAACAAGGTCATATTCCAAATGCCTTCGGACACCTGCGGTATGAACCACAAGCAACGAGCTCACTTTCACTTCACATCTGACGGAGTGGGAGACGTAGCCCGTGACGACCCCGGCCAGCTATTGCCAACTACGGCAGAGGAGTACCCTGGGGTTGTGTATGACTATCCACAACAAGTGATTAAGCTACGCATTGGAAAAGTAATTGAGATGCCAGGTCGAAAATCTAAATTTGAATACCAATTCGTTACACCTGCTGCAACTCGAGAAAAAGTTGTACCTGTGAAAGACACTCGCACTGCGCAATGTTTACCCACCTGCCCAGATTGTTGTTCATCAAAATGTCCTAAACGTAAAATTTAACATATCAAATTTACGCTATGTAACAATCTATTGATTAAATGTTTATTCAAATGAAGAGGGTTTTTTTTTTCTTTTATGATCTAGAAATAATGTATAGGTATACTGAAATATTAAGGCTGGTGCCTCTAACTGCCTTTTTTAAATTCATTGCTAACATAAATAAAATGTAGTCAACTCGTCCTAGGTGTCCTGCCGAGCTTGCCGATTTATCAAGATTTGACGGAAGAACAAATAATGGAAATTAAATCAACATACAAGGAATTGAGACTACTTCATGTAGAAGACCATTTCATCAATTTTTCCATAACCGGATCATCGATACCATGTTCTGAAACAGCGACTATAGTCGATGAGTATTTACAATCATTTACGGATAAAATAGAATTCTCAACGGAATCAATTCAAGCTAAATTAGATCATTCAGCAATGTCATTTTGTGCCATCAGATCTAAAAGGCGCAGCGTATCATTTTCTGACAAAGTAGATTACGCTTCAAAATCTTACAGCCATTTCCCAAATTACCAAAAAATATACTCCAATGATATGCCTAAGAGTATATTTGGCAAAAGGGAAACTGCCGTTTATGTGACGCTGTTTGATGATCTCTGCCGTCGTCGCACATCTGGAACACAGGCGACAGCTTCCGTAAACAAATGCTTACAAGTATCTCAAAGTAAAGGCGATATCAATGACAATAATATTTGTGTTTACGATACTAGTAAAAGTTCTATAGGCGATGCATCGACTTTAGACAGTACAAGACTATTTTTACTTGATAACCGAGTAAGATACTCCGAGATTTTCAATGTCGAAACTAAAAAGAACGAAAAAGCGAAGGACAAGGGGATGGGATTTAAAAAACCTGGAAACATGACTATAAAAAGCAATACCTCTATTCAAACAACGCCCGTTCAATCGAATGCCGCATCAATACAAACGCCGAGAAGCGCTGGAAGTGCACAATGTCATAAACTATGTAAGGGTAAGACGGTTTCAATTAAGGAAAAACCCTGCCCAGGCGCAATTGCGGTCACCAAAGGCGATATGGTTGCGTCTGTGTCGCATATTAAAATCGGTCCTAGAGAACCATGCCCTGTGCATGGAAGGGAACCATGTCAAGGGCCTAAATGTATAATTGCTGCAACAGGAGTAAATGCCGATGATCAAGCAGCTGTTAAGGTTTCAACAGTGACAAATCCCCGACGGGGTGTATTTGAATTAGTAATTCGTAGAATGACCGGAGCTCCACTGGCAAGGAATGAACTAATGCTAGAGTGGACACCGCCACCAAGCCGTCCACCTACCTGCGGATCGCCATGTGCGACGCCTTGTGTGCTTTCCGGCCCTAACTGCCGACCATCTAAATGCAAGATGATAATTTGCCGTCCGTCTCCATGCAGGCCAGCCAAATGCTGTAAAAGGCCATGTGGGTCGCCATGTAGGAAGTGCAGTCGGACAACATGTTGCGGTAAGACCTGTCGACCTTGCAAGCCTTGTAGACCTTGCGTTCCAGCGTCGTTACTGTGCAGGCCATGCCCGCCACCTCCGCGATGCAGGCCATGCCCGCCATCGCCACAATGCAGGCCATGCCCGCCATCGCCGCAATGCACGCCATGCCCGCCATCGCTGCAATGCACGCCATGCCCGCCATCGCTGCAATGCATGACATGCATACCATGCCCGCCGTCGCCACGATGCAGACCATGCAGGCCATGCCCACCATCGCCACGATGCAGGCCATGCAGGCCATGCCCACCATCGCCACGATGCAGGCCATGCAGGCCATGCAGGCCATGCAGGCCATGCCCACCATCGCCACGATGTAGGCCATGCAGGCCATGTCCACCATCGCCACGATGCAGAACATGCTGCTCACCACCACCTAGGTGCCGACCGTGCCCTCCGTCACCAAGATGCAGACCCTGCCCTCCGCTGCCTAGATGCAGGCCCTGCCCTGCGCTACCTAGATGCAGGCCCTGTCCTCCGTTGCCTAGATGCAGGCCCTGCCCACCATTGCCTAGATGCAGGCCCTGCCCTCCACTGCCTAGATGCAAGCCCTGCCCTTGGCCACCGCAATGCAGATCTTGCTCTCCGCCACCAAGATGCAGACCCTGCCCTCCTCTGCCTAGATGCCGGCCCTGCCCTCCGCTGCCTAGATGCAGGCCCTGCCCTCCGCTGCCTAGATGCAGGCCCTGCCCTCCGCTGCCGAGATGCAGGCCCTGCCCTCCGTTGCCTAGATGCAGGCCCTGCCCTCCGTCGCCTAGATGCAGGCCCTGCCCTTGGCCACCGCGATGCAGGCCTTGCTCTCCGCCGCCGCGATGTAGGCCTTGCTCTCCACCACCGCGATGCAGGCCTTGCCGTCCACCACCGCGATGCAGGCCTTGCCGTCCACGACCGCGATGCACACCTTGCATTCCACCACCGCGATGCAGGCCTTGCCCTCTGCTACCGCGATGCAGGCCTTGCCCTCCACCACCACGATGCAGGCCATGCCCTCCGCCACCGCGATGCAGGCCTCGTTCTCCAAAACCATGCAATGCTCCCTGTGGTTCACCTTGTGAGGCACCCTGCTGTAGTTCACCTTGCTCTTCACCTTGCGAAAGTACACCATGTTTACGGCCTTGCCCCGTTGGATATAGGAAACGCCGTAAGATTCGCAGCCAACCGAAAATAAGGGCACATCGCAAGTTAATATCTCCTTGCTTAAATCGATCAAAAACTTGCCCTATGGTACGCTGTCGTAGCGTTCCCGGACCGTGTTTTGGATGCTGCAATGTGTCTGCCTGTCAACCGAGAAAGTGCTGCTCAATCTTTCCCTGTCGGCCTCGCAAATGCCCGTTGTATGTATGTACACCACGAAAATGCGGCATGTCACCCTGCTCGCCTGTGTTCTGCCCGCCTGCACCTTGCCCGCCACGAAAGTGCTGCTCAGCGTCCCACTATAAACTATCAAATTGTTGCAGATTAAGCTGCACAAATTGCTGTATCTAAGTGAAAAACTGCAGGAGTAGTTATAATTATATAATAAGACAATTTATACAGTCAGTATTATTATAATAAACACATTTTATCCAGGCTTGGTGTTGTTTCAAGTATCATGGCGTTGAGTTTGGATTACCCTTACCCCGTGGCCACGAGCTACACGCTCAAGCGACACGCGTCTTGCGACGAGTCACTACGACGCGAGCGACGGACGGTAACACTTGACGCGCACGTGTCGCTTGACGCAAGTCCCATCGCTCGTGGCCGTTTACGGAGCCCTATTCTACTGCAAAGCATGTATAAAATAGCTACTTATTTTAAGCAAATAGTTCACAGAAGAAACAACAGTGAGTTGGCACGCTCGGCATGGCAAGCATATGACACTTCCCAAACAGAGTTTAGGTCACACTAATATACTACGCGCTTTTTCAAAGATACACTGAAGATAGAACTTATTAAATAACGAAAAATGTACGTACACATAACAGTAAGAGCGTGAAAGTGAACTGGTAGCGCATCGCAGGTCTTTGGAAAAGCGAACATATTTTTAACGTTTCGCATCCCTTGACCTTAAGTTATATTCACGCCTGTCCACGTCATTCCTTGGCCCGTTTTCACCAATACTAGGCGACATAATCCATTGTTCACTGCTGGACATAGGCCTCACCAATCGCACGCCATTGAACTCGATTCTCGGCAACTCTAATGCAGCTGCTACCAGCCACCCTGCGAAGATCGGCGCTCCACGTAGGCTGAGGGCGTCTTACCTTACCTAAATGTAATGCCTAAATATTATTGTACTATTGTATTGTCAACTCTTGGCACTAAGGCGAGCGTTGGAAATCCGACCGCGCTATTGTTTAGTCATTACATTTAGGTGTCGCCTAGTGTAAGTGAAAACGGATACGTCTTATCTTTTAAGAAGCAGTCATTTGAGGCACATAATGTACCTACTAATTTATTTAGAATAAAATAAAAATAACTTATGTAAAAGAGGTTGCTGTAACATTGCGGAAACCCAAAATGTTGCTCGAAAAGCAGCTGCCTGTCTCTCTTCTCTCACGCCCATGAACCCAATTTGAAGATAAACAACGAATCAAGCGACAAACCCAAAAGAAAGTTTTGAATGCAGGTCAATTGTAGGTCATCCAAAGGAGACTGAAACGATTACATACAATCTTGGGCCTGGATGTAAAAAGATGAAAGTGCTGTCAATTAATAGCATGAATATTATCAACCTTTCACTGAAAATTCTGCGGATTTTGTCAATCTGAGAACAGCGATATAAGAGATTAAGTAAAAGTGAGGTTATGTTATAATCTATAACTATAGCTGATTCCCGAAGTGCAAAATATGTTCTTTTGTACTAATAGTTATTATATTTAGTAGAAAATGTTTGAAAAATCATAGGAATGAACGTCAATGACTTCAAGTCATAGGTAGGTAACAGGTATGGAGTTATGGAAAGGATGTCTAAAATAAAATAAAAAATCATTTAATATAGTGTTTTTATTCGTCTACTTAAAATGTCGTCTCGGAATTGTGCAGGTGGTACTATATGATCTTGGTATCTAGCCCAGCTAAGGTACCATATAATGCACGTTATATGAGAGCAGCAACCTACAGTTTCGTCTCCCTACAATGCAATTACAGTAATGCCTATGAATGAAGTATTTTATTGAGTCAATAATTCATCAACATTTTTAAGTCACTAAAACATATTCATATTTTATTAGAAATAGATTCTGCAAAGGTATTTTATACTATCATTCATTCACTCACATGAGCTTTTCACTAGTCGCTACTTTAACATTAGTAAAACATTTTAATTATGATGCTACAACATTTTAGAGACGAAATATAGTACGTGGATACGGTAGGTGTATGTCTTTCTCTTAAAAGAATGAACGAATGAAAACAAACTGATACAAAAAAGAAGTACAACTGCTAACTTAACTACTGTCTCCAATTCAATCATTCATTCGTTCATTCATTTTTGAATTAGTCACATAACATCTTCTAAATGACACCTAGTCTATAATGCCCGCAAGGGTGGGTAAGGGGTCCATACTAAATTACCCATTGTTCTTTGAATATCTGTCGTGCCAGCGACATCCACACGAAGAACAAGAACAACGCACAGCCGAAACTACTGCGACTAGGGACGTGGCATTATGCACACGGCTGTCTTTTATAATGTAGGGGAGCACTAGGAAGGGGTTTTTGGAAATTCGGCCTATAAAGGGGCGAAAAGGGGGGATTTTGTTTGTAAGAAAAATCTTAAGTTAATAAATTTAAAACTTGGCACGAATACTTATGTAAGTAAATAATTAATTTTTCGCTTGTTTAAACCACTGCACTCTAATATACAAGTACGCTATATAATAGGGGTCAGTGCTTTAAACTAACCTTGAAGGAGGATTGGGATGTTGTCAAAGTTTGTCTGGGACTACGAGTATATTAACGCGCGCTTCGATTTATTCGACACTCAGTATTTATACTTAAGACCGAAAATAAAGCATAATGTGTATCAGGGTCTTTCGAAAATCTAACCCTAACAGGGTGAAAAGGGGTAGTCATAATTACAGGGGAGGATTTCACTGCTTCGCTTGATTAACTCGAAAATTGATATAAATAATCAGGGACTAAAATTTTCCAAAAGAGAAGAGGGGACACAGTTTCTATGAAAAATCTAATAAACTTGAAACTTGACACAAATATTTGCCTAAGAATTTTAACGCGGGTCCGATTTACTTGAAAGTCAGTATGTACTTTTGACAGAAAAGAAAGGATAATAAGTTTTTGGGTGGGTTAAAGGGAGAATTATACTGTGTGGCTTGATTAACTCAAACATTGGTATAAATAATATTTCAGTCAAATTATGGAAGCATCGCAAACGACTTTTCAAAATTCCGCCCCTTTAGGGGTTGAAAAGAGAGGACACAGTTTATATGAAAAATCTTATTCCTTTGGTTAATAAACTTGACACTTGGCAATAGTTACCTTAGTAAATAATAAATTGTCACTTTTAGTTTTTAAAACAACCCCTCACAGAGGGCTTAGGGGTTGACTGTTGAGAGGTATTTTATGGATCGAAAAGATAACACGTATTTCATATTGAAAGATATATTTCGTAATGTCAAGGCAGGAATGAAAAACAAATAATGTTATAAAAAGTAAAGATTCAGAGAAAACCTCCTTTAACATCCTCCCTTTTTCGACAATCTTTATGGTATAAGTCCCATCATTCCTGAAATTAGTTCCAGTCTAGGTTTATGCACAGGTTTAGTCAAAATATCAGCACATTGGTATTCTGTAGGAACATACTTCACTTGAAGTTCTTTTTCAGTAACTAATTCCCTAACGTAAAAATGTCTAATGGAAATGTGCTTTGTTCGACGATGTAGCTCTGGGTTTTGTGAAAGCTTTATAGCAGCATCGTTATCGACTTGTAACGTAGGGACTTCTATCAAAGTAGTAATTTCATTGAAAAGTCGTCGTCAGCCAAACAATCTCACGAGCCGCTTCACTAGCCGCAACAAGTTCTGCTTCGGTACTTGAAATAGCTACAGAAGTCTGTTTACGACTTGCCCAAGAGATTACTCCTCCTGCATACATGCATAAGATTCCAGAAGTAGAGTGTCCTGTATCAAAACCTCCACCATGATCAGAATCACTAAAGCATTCTAAGATTCCAGTTTTGTATCCTTTTTTGTACACAATTGCTGTATCTAGGGTTCCCTGAATGTAGCGAAGTATGCGTTTAACCTTGTTAACATCTTCTAAAGAGCGATTGGTAATTTTTCTGGATACGACGCTAATAGCGTATGATATGTCTGGTCGAGTACCTGTCATTAAATAAGCTAGCGCACCAACGGCTTCACGATAAGGAAATTTAATCTCATTCTCCTTTTCTGAGCATGGTTGTGCTTCTTTGATGATTGGAGTACTCCAACGGATTTACACTCACTCATTCCAAAGCGCTCCAGTATCCTTTTAGCATAGTGTTTCTGAGAGACTTTGATGGAACCATCGTTGTTGTTGAAGATTTCCAAACCCAGAAAGTAAGAGGCTTTTGTGGTTATCTTGAACTTTCGTTTCAATTCTCCCAAAAACTTTTCAGATTCCTTTGGGTTCGTTGAAGCTATTAGACTGTCATCAACATAGAGTCCAAGAATTATTTTGTTGTTTAGTCGGTTTCTAATGAACAAACATGGATCTGTGTCACATTGTTTGAATCCTAAAACTTTCAAATAATCAACAATACATTTGTTCCAACATCTTGGAGCTTATTTGAGACCATATAAACTTCTCTTCAACTTACATACTTTAGTCGTATTATCACTGTATCCTTCTGGTTGATTCATGTAGATATCTTCATCTAATGAACCATTCAAAAATGCAGTCGCTACATCAAATTGTCTGAGGATTAATCCTTCATTTGCAGCGATGCTAAGAATCGATCTTATTGTGGCCATTCTAGCAACAGGACTAAATGTGTCACTATAATCAACTCCTTTCTTTTGTGTGTAGCCTCTTGCTACTAATCTTGCCTTATATTTGTCAAGGCTTCCATCAGCATTGGTTTTCACTTTGAACACCCACTTACAAGAAATCAGTTTTCTGTCTTTAGGTTTATCCACCAAAATCCAAGTTTTATTCTCTTTTAGAGATTTTAGTTCGCTATCCATTGCTTTTAACCATTCCGCTTTCTGAGGACTTTTCATTGCTTCTTTGTATGATTTGGGTTCATCAAAATCACTAACAATAGTAGACATAATAAAATCTTCAAATCGTTGTGGTGGTCGCAATGCCGATCTATCTCTTAGTATCCTTGTCACAGAATTTTCTTGTTCGTCATCATCACCATCATCTAAATCAACATCTGATGATTCAGGCGTAATATAGGACTCATTAGATTCTTCTTCATTTCTACTAGGTTCATCCGATATTGTAGGCAAATTGGGAATTGTTTCTTCAAACCTCGCAGCATCATTCAATGTTTGAGGCACACCTGAAATAGTTGCGTCTGGTAAAATATCCTCCCTTGCATCTAACATTGGATGATTTTCTCTAGTTTTAGGAAAATGAACCTCCATCTCGACCATTGGACTTTTTTCTTTTGTTTCAGAGACATCTGACTCCAATCCAATAGATCTGATAACTGACTCGTTAAATATTACGTCTCTTGACCGTATCAATGTTGGATTCGATTTATTGTCTAAGCTCAGTAACCGATAACCATCATCAGCATCATAACCAACGAGAATACATTTTTGAGCTTTTCTGGACATTTGCGTTCTCTTTTCTTTTGGAACATGAGCATAACATTCAGTGCCAATAATTCTCAAATGTTTGATTGAGGGCTTCTTTGTAAACCATAACTCAAATGGTGATTTTCCTTCTATAGAAGTCGGTCCAGTTCTGTTCAGAACATAAGCAGCGGTGTTGACAAGTTCAGACCAACAGGAGAGTGGAAGTACTTCGTAAGCGTGCATCAAAGTACGAGCAGCTTCTACCAAAGTTCTGTTTTCTCTCTCACTACACCCGTTTTGTTCCGGCGTATAAGGCATTGTTAAACGGTGTTGGATGCCATGATCAATGAGAATTTTCTTCACAGCATGATTTTGGAATTCTCCTCCGTTATCACTGAGAATTGTCTTTATAATATGACCAGTAGTCTTTGTCTCGTTTATCATTTCAACAAGTTTATCCTTCACTTCAGACTTGTGCTTGATGAAGTAAACATGACGATACTTACTGAAATCATCTTTAAATAATACAAAATAACGAAATTTTCTGAATGAATTGGGAAATGGACCACATATATCAGTGTGAATGATCTCTCCTGGTGCTTTAGCTCGCTCTCTTGTTCCAAATTGATGTCTATGTGTTTTACCAAATACACATCCTGTACATAATTCGGAATCGAGTTTTACTTTTATACAAAGTTCCTTTTCAATCAATTCTTTCACGTGTCTTTTATTCTGGTGAGCAAATCTTTCGTGATAGAGTTGTAAAATATTGTTTGTTGACAGTGAGTTCAATTCAGGAGATGAATTTATAATAGTCTTTACATTTAATTTGTAGAGTCCTCCATTCTTGACTCTTGTGCCAATTAAATTAATTTTTCCATCAACTGTCAATTGACAAAATTCTCTTTCATACATGAAGACACTTTTCTCAAGTTTATCTTGAGCAGCAAGTACGGAAAATAAGTTTTTATTTATTGCTGGAACATACCATACATCACACAGTCTTATATTTTGTGTCTGACCTCGAACGTCAGCTATCAAATCAATTGTACCTTTACCAATAGCTTGAATTGTTGAGCCATTTGCTGTTGTTACTGTTTGATTATTGCTGAAATGTTGAAAGCTGGAAAATATGTCGTTTCGACAGGTGACATGACTTGTAGCACCATTATCAACAAACCAACTGTCAAGATCTTCTTCAATAATACTAGCAACCTCATTTGTATCAACTTCCATCAATGACAGGGTCAAATTGGTATTGTTAGCTTGACTTGTCGATGGCATGTGTTTTAGGAGGTTTCCCGTCCGATATCCACTTGCGACATTTTTTAACTTTGTGTCCATAGAGTCCGCAATATCCACACTTGTTTTTGTTCTTAGACTTATTTTGTACGACTAGAGCTTGTGCATTAGTATTACCAGTATAATCTTCTTTGGTCAAAAGTGAACGCTCGTAAGCACATACTTGTGCTGTCAGATTGTCTATATTTCGATCTTTTCTTGACATCAACATCCAACTGGACTAGAAAGAGAAGTAGTTCTCGTCGGGTAAAGTTTCCAAGATCTTGCAGATTAATAATATCTCTGGAAGGTCATATTTCGTTTCACCTTTTTGAAGTTCCACTTTCAATTCATGCCATATATTTTTCAGTTTGGATATATGCATTGACATGTCGTGTGAGGGATCTTTTTTATAGCCAAAGAAACTGTAGCATAGTGAATAGCCTTTGAGAGCTTTTGTCTTCAGATGTTCCATTGAACAAAGTGTGCAATTCATCCCAAACCTGTTTGGCTGTTGAGAATCTCATGACCTTTTGTAAAGTGGCATCCGACATGTTAGCCATCAAAATAAGCGTCGCCGTACTATCTATCTTATGATATGATTCTAAAGTATTTACATAATTTGCTTTAACGTCTGCAGTTGCTGTAGTAGCTGGTTGTTTAGGTTCTATAAGTTTTCCATTTATAGCGCCAGGAGTACCCCTTAAAAGCAACAGTACTTTGCAGCGCCATGTTGACCAATTTTCTTTTCCTTCTAAACGACCGATATCAATTTTGCAACTCGTAGTCGAAGTCGACATTTTGACAGGCCTTCGTTAGAATTTATTTGAAAATTTAGTTTTGTATTTTCTTGCAAATTATTTTTTTAAAACTTACTTGCTTCGTTATTCAATCGTTTCCAATGTAACTAAACGCTCTGCTACCATGTTGAGAGGTATTTTATGGATCGAAAAGATAACACGTATTTCATATTGAAAGATATATTTCGTAATGTCAAGGCAGGAATGAAAAACAAATAGAATGTTATAAAAAGTAAAGATTCAGAGAAAACCTCCTTTAACATTGACAAAGTTAACAGGTACGGACATTTTTAACGCACTGTTGGATTAACTCGAAACTGGGCGCAAATACTTAAATCAAAAATAAGGTATGTGTTTTAGGGTTTTCCAAAACTCTGCTCCTAATGGGGTGGAATAGGGTAATAAAGTTTAAGGGGTGGATTTTACTGCTTGCTACCATTAACTTGAAAATGGGTACCTATAAATAGGTAATGTTTAAGTCATATAACGGCAACGTACCAAACGCTTTTTTTAAAACAACCCATGTCGTGGTGAAATGGGAGGACAGTTTATTTGAAAAATCTTATTCCTTTGAACTACAAATTAAAAAAGAAATCGGCCAGAATACTTATTTATCTAAATAAATGATAAAGACCGTAACCGTAAATTTTTGAAAACTATGTATTAAGGAGTGTTAAATTTTTTGGAGGTAAGTACGAAATCCACGCGGATGAAGTCGCAGGCAAAGTGCTAGTACCCGGATAAAATAGCAGAGCGTGACTTGCACACTGGGCCCCCAGAAACAGCCCCGAGCATATGTTAGGCCCCTCGCCCAGGGCGACTTTTTGTAGCGACAGCATCGCTACTAACGCGCGTTAGTCGCATTTGCAACGCGCTACAGAAGCGATGCCAACGCGCTACTAACGCGCTACAGCATCGCGACTGTATCGATGCAAACGCGCGACCGTGTCTGACGACATCGGGGAGAGAACGGAGGGAGGGTGGCGCGTGAGTGGAGATAAATGATAAATGATTTTATTTCTGTAAGTAGGTTAGTAGTAGTAGTAGTAGTAACTAGATGAGGTCGGCGTTTCCTATCTGACTACTCTGAGAAGAAAGGCCGAAACAAACTCAGAGGTCATAGTCTCTTTTAAAGTCCAGACATAATCTTGGTTAGGTCATGCGAAGACCATGCAGATTGGTATCTGAAATGGTCTTTTGAGGAAAGAACCACACAGATTGAGTGGACCTGTCCAGTCAGTGCACGCATTTGTCAGTAATCGTGCAGCTCGAGTCAGGAAGTCAGGACTTAAGGAGCTCAACGATTCGACGAACAATACCAAAGAAAGGACATTTGGGTAGGCCGCATAAATTACTCAAACTGCCAGATCATAATTAAAATTAAATTAGAAAAAAAAGAAAGCAATTACCCACATAGTCCTCACATTCACAAAAATACCGAGAACCGAGCTTCAATGCAACACCACAGACTACATAGAGATACTACGTATAGACGACCCCCTCCCATAGAGAGAAAAAGGTTACAGTAGAGATTGTCAAAAGTGTGAAGTTTAGAACATGGCAGTTCTTTTTTTTTAAATTATTATTGAGTTTTGGCAAAGGCTCACATAGAAAGTCCCAATTATCCCGTTGTACTGTATTCAGATCTCAATTTATTTTTTGCTGTTAGCAGCTAAAATCCAATGAGGTCTTAAATGAGCTCATCGGTAACATTAAAGTCATTGTTAGTCGTTCTGTCGTTCTTCAGCTGATATACATTGTCGCATCACTGTATTTATGCGTGTCAAATCGTTTTACAATGAGAGCAATTCACAAAACGTCGAATATGACATTCTATAACAAGTTCTGAATTTATGCTCATATTTTTTTAGTATTTTAAACGTTGTTACATAGCGTCCACCAAATAATCTCTCTTTATTAAATGGGTGCATAAAATATTGACGCTGCTTTAGTTGCCCACGCTTCGGCTGCTTACGTAAAAGCAGCACCAAAGACAACGTGACTAATGTTGCCTCAACGGAGTCCATCTTGCAACTGTGGCATTTTTGTGCCGTTACGGAATCGCGTTTGCATCGCGACAGAAGCGCGACAGTATCGCGTTTGTATCGCGACTGAGAATCGTGGTGTGAGCGAGGGCAATCAGCTAGCAACCGCATCACGACTGTATCGATGCGAACGCGCAACAGCATCGCTACAAAAAGTCGCCGTGGGCGAGGGGCCCTAGGGACGTAACGACGTAGCAGCAAGGGCGCAATATGCCATGGGGTGCTTGAGGAGTGGAAAAGCATTCCACGCCGGCCATCACCATCTCCACTCAAGCCTGACAATAAAGGCAAGAAAGAGATGTGGAACAGGATTTCTGCCTGGAGGTAGATAATTATTATTGACCTAAATTTTGAAGAAAAATAAAACTGTTTTTTTTTTAATGCTCCTTCAACCAGGAATCGAACCCGATACCTCTTATAATTAACCAGCCCGTCTTTTTATAAGTGTTGCTGACGAGGATCAAATACTGCAAAGGAATACTTTCTGTAAAACCAAAGGAAGTGCCAGTATAAAACAAAAAAATGCCAAAAACGAATTGCTCGCTGGTATGCGTATGTAGGTAACGTACGAGTATATACCACGTGTGAGTCTCTCAGCGAGTGTTCCGTGCCGTCAAACGAGTGTCGCTGAGCGAGTACTCTGTTTGATAGCTCTTGTTGCTGCATCAAACGAGTCCTCGCCGGCGGCGGCGCGGTGTCAATGAATATCAAATTATTGAAATGTACAAGTTTTTTATTTAAGGCGGAACCTTCAGGGTAGCCCGCTTAATTAAAATTTTCTTACGTTTTTTGCAATTTGCTGGTCACTGTCAGGTTGTCTTTTGATTAAAATATGATTCGCGACCGTAACAAATATGGGTTTACAGAATTATAATCATCAGAATCAGCAATCTCTTTAAGTTCATATTACTGTATTGAATGATTATTTCATGAAATCATGACATGTGACGCCAATTCTAACTTAAGGAGTTGTACTTGTAACTTGAGAGCAACTGTTTGCTACTTGGGGAGAACCTCCCACTTTTTTGAAGTCAGTTAAAAAGAAGAGATAAATATTAATAATTGATCAATGACTGTTTACACCTAGCCGCGCGCCGGCGAAGGCTTGTTTGTTGCAGCAACAAGAGCTATGAAACAGAGTACTCGCTCAGCGACAATCGTTTGGCGGTCAGAACATTCGCTGAGAGATTCGCGCTTGTTACGTATACGCATACCAGTGAGTAATCGCTCGTCGCCATCGTGCACTCGTAAGCGAGAAAATAGTCGATAGCTAGTCGCTTCCTCTAAATCCTCTCCTCATAAATCTCTGACTAAGACCACCGGTGAGAACTCTGTCAAACGCTAATTGCCTGTGGTAGGACAGGTGCCTTAGTATGAACGTGCGCACCTTGGTCGGAGCATGCGCGGCATTGAGTAGTGTGTAGGACCTCTTACTGCGAGCCGCGGCCACCCAACATATGGATGCGTGACTTGATAACACAGACAATACCAACACGCGGGTCGCATCACTCGTGGCTTCGTGGCGCTCTTTATCCCACATTCACCACATCCAATACAGTTCGTCTATTAAACAGGATAACAAAAAGTTTCCTTAACAGTCATATAAAAAATAAACAGATTTTGTCCATTGATAGCCCAATGACATTCTCACTGCCAGATGTTGTAGTATTAAAGTTGCATTGTCACATCCTCCCTAAGAGTATATATGTCAATATATGTTCTGTGGTCACATCTCTAAATAACAGTGCCTGTATGGCGCACCAAAAATTTTAGAATAAATTCTTGTGAACAGAAAAATGCCTGATAAAAAAGCTACACAAGGTACACAAGTACGAGATAAACCATGCCCGTGGCTGTGTAACTTAATACCGAAAAATGTACCTGCACCGGGACCTGCTCAGACTGTCTTGCATCCTAGAAAAGATGTTTTTGTTCTAAAGGTAACAAACAGGTTGTGATAACAAGATTGCATTTACAGACTGAAACGAAAATTAGTATCCTACTTACGGACTACAGGTAATGAGCGAACTATGCACAGCAGTGAAAGATTGGAGGCTGAACCCATTGTGTGTGTCCCAAGTTTCTTACAATGTGGTCTTTCTTTCTGTACAAGTTAGTACGTAACGTAAAATAAATACCCAATTATTTAAAGTAAATATATGGGAGGAAGCTAAAATTACCAATGGTTAACAAAAAATTTTCTACATAATTCTCAGATTGCCAAAGTAGGCCCTACTGGAGACCGGCGCTGTAAGATGGAACTTGAGCTAGTCACACCGAAGTATCCCGAGAAGAAACCGCCGTGTCGCATAGATACTAGAGAAACACAATGTGAACCAGACCCTCCACCATGCTGCTGTTATAGGTCAAGAAGAGGAAGAAATAAAAAACCGTAAAAATACGCAACAATACTTATATAAAAGTATTCTCTGGTTACCATGGTTTTAGAATTGTTTTTTTTTTAGTGTGTATCAATTATTTATTTAAATCTATCTAAGCATATAAATAAAAATCTATGTTTGTAATTGTCAGAACAAGGTTTAAACGAAAGAAAATTTTCGGAAAATCGCACATCGCACTTTAGCAAAATGTTCTATTAGCAAATCGTCCTACGAGCAGTTTGTTATATTAGCAGAAAGTCTTATTTGTAAAGTACAGTAATACTGAAAATATCATCATGGCTCCCAGTCGCTATAGCATTTATTTGAAAGGTACCGATAGCAATAAGCGTGCCATGACACCAGCCTCTCTTCACGATGTGTTTCTTACTGCTTATGTTGTTTTATTCAGGGCGGCAGAAACATCGACGCACAACCTATTACCATGGATTCAGTACATGATTCTCGACAACCTGCCTTGAAATTTAAAGCAGGTTATTAAAAAAATAATTTGCAGTTCCATACGTTTTGACCGCGTAAGAATTGCACTTTTTTATGAAACAGCAGATTTCTGTTTTGATAACTGACGTATCATTTCTGCGCTAGGGTGTTTAGAATCATGTGCTGAATTCATGGTTACAGTCTGCGCGTCGATGTCCCTGCCACCCTGTATAAAATAACACAACGAGTAACAAACACAACGTGGAGCGAGCCTAGTGTCATGGCATGATTATTGCTATTGGTACCTTCAACTCAGCCTATAGCAGACCTCTGATGGACATAGGTCTCTCCCAGGCTGCGCCACAACACCCCGTCCTCTGCCCTCCGCATCCAGTCTGTCCCAGCCACCTTTTTAAGGACGTCGGCCCATCTAGCTGGGGGGGGGGGGGCGGGGGGTTCACGCTACTCTTGCGATACGCGGTCTGCACGATCTGCACGCCCAAATCAGAGCAAAGCAGAGTCCCTCTGAGCAGTTGCATGCGGCTGCTATTCTTATCCTGGGTCTGTACAGCCATCGTGATACAAAAATCTGAACACCTCGATGTAATGCCAGTCAATTCGACATCGTTGTAGAGAGGCCAGAAGTGCACATATTTCGATGGAATCGAAGGCTTTTTCGTAGTCTACAAAAGCCATACACAGTGGCTGGGTGTACTCATCGGTCTTCTGTACAATTTACCGAACATTATGGATGTGATCTGCCGTACTGAATAATTTTCTAATACCGGCTTGTTATGGCGGCTGGAAATCGTTAAGTCTCCTGGCGAGGCGGTTCGTGACGAAACACGAGAACAGTTAATACACGTGGCTCGCAAATTAGAAGTATAGCGCTAAGTCTACGGGGGCGGAGGTAGCGTTTCAAATGCTTAGAATAACCTGGTCTTCCTTTATAAAGTCTTCGAAGCTAGAGAATAGAACAATATGTGGCAAATTAGCAACGATTGATGCAGTTGCTTGTATTGACAAGCAACTGCAGCAATACACATAACATGTTTGTAAGACATAACTATTGAGTTATGTCTTACAAACATGGTGTGTGTGTATTTAAGTATCGTACCTTTTTTCTGAACTGAATAACGCGGAAATAAAAATAATCGGGTAAAAAAAAAAAAATTTTTTTTGAAAATTTTAAGGTTGGTTTTTACTTTTAAAAGTATTTTATTTTAAAGCTAGAGTCTCGAGCAGATGATAAATAAAATTAACATAAAACATAACATCACGCTTTGTTTCCCCGAAGGGTTAGGCAGAGGTTTACCCATAGTACACCCACATTTCGCCAGTTATGTTTAAGTCCCATGTATTAGGGGGCGAGCTTATTGCCACCATCGGGCACAAATTCCAGACTCCGGGCTGCTACTGAGAAATACCAGATGGAAAAGCCCAATAACACTGCCCGACCTGGGAATCGAACCCAGGACCTCATGCTCAGCAATAGCGCTTGCGACCGCTAGACCAACAAGGCAGGCATAAACAAAAACTAGCGGCTCTGCGAGCTGTAGACCTCGCGAGTCTTAAAACAAAATTCCTTTAACCAAAAAGCGCGAGATGGCTGAAATATGATTTGTTTTTACGGTTTCAACCCCCAATTTTTCAAATCTTTTGACCATTGCCATAACATAATGTCCACTGACTTATCAATTATCTAATAATTATTAGTAAAAATATCATGTTTAAAATGGCAATCGATAGCAAATTTCAACCAAATTAAAACAGAAAAATTATTTTAAAACAAAATCTTAACTTAAAAAAAATCAAGGAAAAATGTAAACATGTTCCCCAATTTTACGATGTCCCATGCAGACCTTCCTAACTTTGAAGTGTCATAATCCCTAAATATTCTCAGCATACTCATACTAAAATCACTTGGTTTGTGGTAAAACAATATGTAATTAAGTTTTTAATGTCTTTTAATTGGTTATTCAAAATAAGAAAATAAATCAAATTTTATTTTGTCGTAGATTTTTCGTTATATCGGAATTCCCAGTTAGTAACTACGATTTTCGTCGACTTTAAAAGAAACAGGTTTGTATTCAGAATTTTTTGATGTGAACCTTTTCTTGACTGTTTAACATCCGTTTTCCGTTTCTTTTTCGGGCCTCTATGATTGGTTAAATCGTTACTTAGTGTTCAGAGCAGTGTGCTGACAATAACGTGTTCCGATTAGTTAAGTGATTTTGAAAGATAAATATTATTGTATTAACACGAACATTGTTTAAAGATTTGCACCAAGTAGGTATCTAAAAATAACTGAAGTTATTAGAATCATAAGTTCTAGTGTATTTTATATGAAATATTGTGATGTGAAGTCATAAAATGTACTTTCGTAACGTCAGGTGAGTAACGTTATATATAGCCGGAATGGATTTTATTACTAACTGGAATTATAAGGCCGAGTACTCAGTAAACTAAAAATAAAAATTAAGTATTTCCTAGAATTACATTTTATACTTCTTGTGCAAAAAGAAGGTATATACTTACTAGAAATATTCAAACTGAAACAACTTTTTACCGACTTCCAAAAAGGAGGAGGTACTCTATGTTCGGCTGTATGTATTTTTTTATGTCTGTTCACCCATGTCTCCGCCATATGTGGACCGATTTTCAGAATTCTTTTTTTGTTCTAAACCCTATACTCCTGAGGTAGTCCCATTGTCACCAAGTCAAAATCTGATGAGGGGATCCCAAGGAAATCGAGGGAAACCCTTAAATTTTATAGGCACATGCATTGTTTTTCATATACTTTATAACGCAATTCAGATAGTTGTGTCTGATAGTCATCATCTCATGGTGCTGAGCTGATGATGGAAGTAAGAACTCCTGAAAGTTTCTAAAAAAGTTATCATAAAAAGGAGTGATCCGATTTACTCGTAGATGGGGTTTTCACTGTTCAAATTCTTATGACATTTTATAGTATTGTACACGGTGCATTCGAAAATAAATTTTGGGTTGCATTGCAAGTCTTCGACATAACAAACGCAAATAAGTAGTTTACACACTTACTGGAAAAAATGGTAGTATTTCTAGACATTGACAAGTTTATGACTCGCAAAGATTTAAGTCTACTCAAATGAACTAAGTGGCCATGGAAAAGAACACACTTTATACTAGCAAGAAAATGTTATAACTGCAACACGAACGCCGGAATACCGACTCATTTTGTTATTTTTAGTGGCAGACAAATAATTCGTCTTTTGAATCATACATTTTTCTGGTGCCAAACCTGTTCATTATTTACTATTTATGATCATTTTCCGGACGACGAATGTGAATATTGTAACAAGTAACCAAGCTACTAACCTATATTTACGAAAAACAAAAATGCCAATTACCGGGGCTGAACGAGCTAGGAGATTTAGAGAAAAGTTAAATGAGGATCCTGAAAAATACGAAAGATAGAAACAGAAACAAAGAGAAATAGTTGGAGAGCAGAGACAGGATTTAGCGTGAACATTACTGCGTACAAAGATAATAGACTGACTAGGGCAAAATATAGTTTGATTTTTAATCATGTTAATTAGCATATAAACGATGTTGTTTACTAATATCTCTGATTATTGTGATTTGAATTAAAACCGATTATTAAAATTGTAGAAGTAGTTAATTTATTTAAAAAAGTTAAGTATTGTGAACTCAACTTTATATTCCTGTTAGTAACTAAGAATTCCAATTAGTAATTTGTTAAAGTGAGACTTAGTTTAGAAAATGTTATTTTCTTTGTGAATTTTGTAAGAATATGATTAACGTAACAACTAAATATTGTTTATTTTGATATGCTTTACGAATTTCTAAGACAATTAATTTTATACCTTGTGTCTTTTTCATACGAGTAGCAGAGTATAATTTGAGGTCATTATGAAACGTTACTAATCGGAAGTATTTTCATTAATAATTTGTGAAAATATGCTGAAAATAGTTTGTTTGCTAATATAATGAATTTAACTGATTTAAATAATAAGAAATAAAAAAAAATACAGAATACCCTGGCTTTTATTAAAAAAAAATATATTAAACGTGTTACTAATTGGAACTACCGGTGCCCTGAGTGCTCTCACAAACTCATTTTTTGGTTTAACTGCTTGTTCAGTTATAAAACAATTGGTATTTTCAAGAAGCTCATTTAATAAACTATCCAAAATTTGAAAAAATAATAACAAAATTATTTCTAAAAAAATAGCGTTCCGGTTCCGTAACGGTCATCTTGTTTGAAAAACGCCCAAAAACGACGCTTTCAACCGCCATTTTAAAAATGTCGAAAAACTGAATAGACAAAAAAAAACCATAATAATTATCGAACCTGCTCACAAAATATCACGAGAGTCGGTTGAGAAATGCGACCCGTAGAAGAGAACAGCTGGACATCTGGACATACGAAAGCATTTTTGTCCAAGCTGAAACGGAGACGCTTCGCTCGCGCGTCACGCTCGCTCGTTCAATAATTGCTTCAAAAATGTTGTCATGTTTATGACAACATTTTGACCGTGACCATTTTTTTGTCAAAGCGGGATTTCCCCTGCGGAATTATGTAAAAAAATCATTTTGGTGTTTTACAAGATACAACAGATTTAAGATAGGTACCTATCTTAAATCCTTAATGTTTTTGGTCTTATATAAATGATTGGTCCGAGCGCAGCGAGACCAAACATTTATCTAAGGTCTTCGGTGTTTTACAAGATTTTTTTATTAAAGTTATTGTATTTTGTGACATGTCCATATTTTGTTCATTTGAGAAAAAACCTCTTTCGACAGGTGCGTTACTTCCAGACAGACACATAACGTACTCAATAATTATAGAAAAGTTCGTTAAGTGGATATTGTTGGCAAGGATATGCTGGAATAATTCCACCCAACGGTTTTCAGTAGTACAGTAACATTCTCAGCATTCCAGACAGTGATTTTTTCGTCTGCCGTAAACCTTGAAACAATTGAAAACTTGTTGAACACTTTTGTATCTTGGCAGCTGCTAATGAATCCTTGCGTGATCAGAAAATCCATCACATTCCCTACCTCTTACCATGTAGGTGCTTTCGTAAAATTTGCCCATTCAAACACTTTAAGTTCTGTGTTGAATTGACACAGTACAAAATAATTGTAAATTAAATTTTACAATTGCGAACACTTTTACAGTTTGCGAAAGCGGGACTTTTTTGCCCTCGCTGGGGACAGCGGGACGGACAGCCTGAAAGTGGCACTCGGTGGTGGGCACGTTAGGTATGACTGTACCATTTTTGTTAATTTGTTTTCAGGACCATTTACTCGTAGGACGATTTGCTAATATGACATTTTGCTACGAGTAAAGTGTCATTTTGTTTAAAGTTCGTATTATTATTAGGACCATTTGCTTTTAGGACTTATTGATACGGAGTGTTTTTTTTTTTACTGACAAGTTCCTATTGCAGATCGCTTCTGATTTTATAAAGGTTCACCTGTAGACGACCGACTATTTTTTCGGACGCACAAGTCAATTGAATAGTTTTTGAAAGATTTTGACGTTCGCATAAAGCGCAAATATCTATGTAAAGAGTGTTCAATTATATTTTTAGAAGCGCAAAACGGGAATTATTAGAGGTTCGATTAAATACATGCCGACCCGATCAAGTGTAAAAGTAAAGTAATACCTAATCGTTTATTTCCACATAACAAAGTGGAGATAGCGTTATCCGGAACTAGCCACAGCCTGTATATTGGGCACCATTATACAAAACCTTTTGTTTATTTTTTTTATAAAACTTGGAATTTTCGACAGTTATACTAGTAAGCTTCTTCGAAACTGCTACACTAAGAATACAAAAATAAATAGATCAAATTTAAATATGAAACTTGGTGTAATTTCCGTTTATGCCATTGTTCTGTATTATTCGAGTGTGTGTGTGAGTGCGTGTGTGTGTGAGAGTGCGAATAAGGATGTTTGTGCCTGTGCAGTATGTAAGTTGATTTTATTTGGTTATGCTAAGGATTGCTTCAGCAGAGGTGTAAGAGGAGTTGTGGATCTTAAGTACCTACTGAGTTTACCATAAGGTACAATAACGTAGATGTCAGTATGTAGGAATGCCCAACGACCTCCATCATTCCTACAATTCCTAGAAAATTCAGAATTCCGAATCCTTTTTTTTAATTTTTTTTTTTGATTCCGAATCCTGGGTTCGGGATTCGGGATTCAGAATTTTCTCTTTGTAGAGCTTTTTAATCAGTTATCTTTGAAAGTTTTAAGTGACTTTTAGACAACGGTTGAAATGTACAAATATCAATGAAATCAAAATATTTTATTTCACATAAACCTATATGGGCACTTATTTACAGTGTTAATAGGTATGGGAGGACCATAGATATCCGAGGGAGGACAGTGTAGGCCTGTCAACAAGTAACAGGTACTCAACAAAATAGAAAAGTCTACAAGTTAGGGCTACGACGTTCTCACATTCACAAAAATAGAAGAATCTATATAAAAGATAAATAAAATAATAAAAAATTAAAGCCTATTTAAACCTAATGACATGATTGCCATTAAAACTATAACAAATCTGACTTAAAATCCTGTCTACAAAAGCTATTAGTAAAGAGTTGAAATAAGAATTGAAGTGTATAATGTCAAATAATGAGAAGATTATGTCAAAAAAGAAGGTATTTTTTTTTATAAACTTCGTAGTTTGGGAGCAGTTAATAGACATTTATTTACATAGTGATGCCGTTAATGAGGTACTAGGGAAACCATTTGTGCAGAAGGAATTATTGCCAAACTTGCTTGTCTTCAACGTCGTCTTTAATCTTATAATATGTTCTTTGATAAGGACACGCTTGATGTGGGTTTTGAACTTTCCATCGCTAAGTTCTGTAACTGACTTTGGCAACCTGTTATAAAAGAGGATACTGTTTATAAGAAATGACTTGCTTGTTTTAGTTAATCTTAATTTGGGTATCACAATTTCGTTTTTAATACGTGTAAGAATAAAGCTCTCTTAATAAAAATTGCAAGTCTTACGGTGCTAGAAACTACGTATGTGAAGGACCTCCCTTCAACTCAGCATCTACAAGCTTCCTGACCGCAACAATATTTTACACATAACAGTCATAGATCAAAAGGCCAATCCCGTAATTAAAAACCAAAGAGATTTAAGTTTAGTTAAAGGTCACTATTAAATAAAAATACGAAATCGCATCTCAGTGACAATCAATGTCAAACTCTTGACAAAAATTAATAAAAATTAGAGGCATTTTTGATAGATTGAGAATGAAACAGTTCTTAAGAATACGGGAATCGCTCGTCTGATATCGGTTGAACGTCTGTTATTTGTTGAATGGTACCAATCTTCAGATTGACCGCGGTATTGACTTGCAGATCGACCGATCCGTGCATTACTTTCCGTCCTAACCAAAAGCGATCGTCGCGCGAATACGCGTTTACGCGATCGTTTACCTGAATAATGACGTACACACGCGACTTGATTGATCGCGCAACTATGTCAGATTCATAATTAAATTATAGACGATCGCGACGATCGCATACTTTTAGTTCAGACTTATAGTTTTGCTATGTTTATGTTTGTTATTCAAATACCTACGAAATTACTTAGGTTCCGCATAGGTATTTGTGTAGGTTCTATGTACTTGGATACTTTTCTTAAATAGTAAACTGCCAAATCCGACTAATGTTAATACCCCTAGGTACGTACAAACCGTAGGCAACTATAGTTGTTAATTTTCTAGAGACTGCTCTACGTGTAGGTGTACCTCAAGTATTTAATTTAGTAAAGTGAAGTATCATGAAAACCCAATCGCTGACTGCGACGGACACCTTTTTCAACAGAACAGATTACGGTAGAGTTATATTCCTCGGAAAAACAAGAAACTACGGTACCTCGACAGTCAATCTTAGTCGAGAAGTTTACATTTAGTTTAGTCGCTTATTATTTTGAAAAGTCTTAAGTTTTGGCGAACATACTAAATACTTTCTAAGATAGATATAAACACAGTACAGTGTACGCACCCCAAGATGTGCTGCCTCTTTTGTATACATAGTATCTCAATTAAATAACGGTAAGGTTTGAAAAGCATGACTTTTAAAATGGCACGTTGCACATACTCTAGCTCTAGGTGGCAGACCCCGCGTGAAGCACCCCCTTATTAGTTATATGTTTATAACCGCATGGCTAAGTAATAATAAGAATCCGAGATACAGCACTTGAAAAATTGAACATTATTCACAAAAACTTCAAATTTATAGTTTTAGCTAACTACTTTACAACTTATTATGTCATGACCAGTGATAGGAATAGGTAGTGCCTATTTGCCTAAACTTCGAAGAACAGAGACAAGAAACGGAGACTTCCTTAGGACTACATTTTTTCCGGGACATCTGTCCCGAAATTCGGGACATCTGTCCCGAAATTCGGGACAACACTTTTAATTACATAAAAAAAATATGTTATTTGGAATAAGTAATTCGTCTATATTTACCTAAAGTTTGCGACTGGACATTTACAACAATATTCTATGTGTTTTATTTTTCCTTTAGAGCCCATAGAGGATAAGTTATTATTATGGAGTTATAAATTATAAATGTTATGTCTAGTCGCAAACTTTAGGTAAATATAGACGAATTACTTATTCCAAATAACATATTTTTTTTATGTATTTAAAGTGTTGTCCCGAATTTCGGGACAGATGTCTCGGAAAAAAAATAGTCCTAAGGAAGTCTCGTCTCTGTTCTTCGAAGTTTAGGCAAATAGGCACTACCTATTCCTATCACTGGTCATGACATAATAAGTTGTAAAGTAGTTAGCTAAAACTATAAATTTGACGTAGACATTTGAATTTTTTGACTGAAATTTGAATTTGACTATTTATACGTAGACATCTGTCCTCGTCAAATTAGTATTTTAATGGATATGCTGCTAGGAAGACGCCTATAACATTTTTTTTTTTTGTGTAAATTGCCAATGTTATCTGGACCTACAGAGCTACGGCTGCGATCAAGTTATAGCTTTTCCCGAAGGCCGCACCTTTTAGAAGTTATAAGCCAAAACCTTAAAGAAGTCCGAAATTTTCGACGTTTTTCGAGCACCACGCAGTTAGCACAGGTATTTCGTAGCCGCAAACTTGGTTTTACACTATTGGTATCTATCAACATCCTAAAACATCAGTACAGTGCATTTTTTTGCGACGTAATGCGTTTTTTGTATCTACGGCCACTGGCGTACTATGTTAAATGCGCGTGTAAATTGCTGGTCCGTGTCCAGAAGTTACAAAAGGACACTCTCTGGATCGAAACAAGAATCCTGTGGCATTAAGTCAGCCTCTGTATATTTGTGTGCTTAAAGTATTAAATAAATCAATCAATCAATTCAGGAACACCACATTTGTTGAAATGCGGCTACTGACTACGGTTAAAAAAAATGAGACTGTACATGCCATTGAGCTCCTTATTCATATGACTGGCTTTCTATCAGAGATGTGCTACGTGCTGCCAGATACAGTGCTTCACAAACCAACGATGCGTAGCTTCGATCCTTAATTCTGATAATGAGCATTGACCGACCATCACTTTGTAGCATTCAACGGTCTCCTGACCGACAAGAACAGTGCGAACGTTACTGTACTTTACGTACGGTCAGCTCATCCGTCGGTGCAACACTGGGCGCGAATCGCAATTTTTATTTTCATAGCGCGTCGGTTGACCGACGTACTATGCGAACACCCCCGGATCTCGTAAGCAGTGCGTAGCATCGTGCACGTGCGTACGGTCAGTGCAGCACTGTGATGTTGAATGAATTTCCATATAAATGACGAACGCGACCGACGCCGACGTACGCACCTAAGGGCCCGTTGTTTGATCAGTAGTCAAACATACTAATAGTTAAAATGCGTTAGTTAAACTAACAATTTGTTAAAAATGACTGAAGTATGTTGTTTGACAAATGGTTAAGCTAACTACAGTTAAAAAATTGTCAATTTGCTATGAAAGTTAACCATGCGCAGACAGAGTAGTTAAACTTTGACAGCTATTGACTATTGTCAAGTGACTAATTGTTAAATTGACTATTGGTCATGTTTAACTATGTATCAAGCAACGGGCCCTAAGACGTGTCGGTCGATGAAGCACTGTAACCGGCCTGACCAAGGTAGCGAAGCTGACATTACGTTTTTCCCAGCCGTAGTCAGATAGAAGAAATATGCAGTGGTACTTGTACTCAACCCAGGGGTGCAGACTTTTAGAAAACTTCGTGGGTGCTCATACTCATGCCCATTATTGTTGTTTTATAGCCTACTTGCCCGGCTTACTTAGTCTTCTTCTTAATCCCGAAAATCGCCTCTAAAACAATCTAGCAGTTTTCTTTTGACCATTCGTATAGAATGGTTAGATGTCTTGCCGTGCGGCGAGAGATATTGATCAAAGCGGGATCTCCTGCGGGTGCTTCCCCCACACATTACATACACATAGTGTTTCGTGTACTCGTAGCTGTCTTTGTTTAGTGTGTAGGCTAGGGTAAAATAAGAGATGGGTAACCGGCTTAAGAAATTTCTGATTGAACGACACGCGACGCGAATCGCACGCGACACAAAGGCACTGCTCGCCGTGCGACAGGCGGTGCCTTTGCGTAGTTTCGCGTATCGCGCCTGTTTGTGGGAGCCTTAAAGCTGCTCTGTCAAAGACGCCGCAACCGCAACCGCAGCGGGAACGCCGCCGCCGCGCGCCGCCCATAACAATGATAGACTGCAGCGATACGACTTGTTTCTATGGCTCTATAAAAACGGCAACAGGCGTCTGCGGCATCTGTGGGAAGCATGAAATTACATAGTATGTACTATGTACATATTGTATTATTTAAGCTCCTTGGTAGGAACTATGAAACGATTTCATAGAGTCAGTTAAGTTCAGTTAAGTTTACAGCATGTTTACAGAAACCAGTCTTGTCGCTGCGGTCTGTCACAAACGTGTTACCGAACAATAATAAACATGTCAGCGTAATTGCGACACCGCGCTCTATGCCTTGAATATTTTATGTATCACCTAAGTAAAATAGTCAGTACGCTTTCGGATAGCATATCGGGCGCGACTCAATCTCATCTCATTCACCTCATTAGTTTAATCGTTATCCCATTTGTAGCACTGAAATATAGCTATCTTTATAATATTTAATATTAGTTTATCTTAATCTCACCCCAAACCCGAACATTGGTCCTTCGAGCCATCGGAGCGGGACCATTACGCGTATATCTACTAACTATACTGTGTGAGTGTCTCGCTTGGAACTAATTGCCAGACCCTGGCAAACAGAACTAAGTGGATTTACCATCCCAAAATTTAATTATCCTGCGGATCCTAACTACCTATCTGCTGGTGGACTCTGGGAAGCTGCAGTGAAGAGCCTAAAACATCATCTCAAGCGTGTCGTTGGAGAACAAAAACTAACCTATGAGGAATATATTACCCTACAATCCCAACTCGAGGCTTGCTTGAACTCCAGACCACTGTGTCCTCTGACAGAAGATCCCGAGGATCTCGACTTTTTGACCCCGGGTCACTTTTTAGCAAGTGGACCCAACTTAACGATTTACGAAACGGAGCATGATCTCAGAACACGGTGGCACATGACACAAAAAATCTATCAAGATATATCACCGACTTCATAACCACGGCTTTTACTGCCAACAACTTGTTGTATACCCTACGACGAATCCAGGACTCAATTTTAGATACAGTAACTGATATTTATAGTGGAAAATTAGATTTTCACTTGATATCTCCGAAGCAACTCAGATCAGAGCTAAGTATAATATCAGCACAAATATCTGGAGACTTGGTAGTTCCTGTCGACAACTTTAATCTTAAAGATCTTTACGGCTTGCTCAAAGTAAGAGCCAAATACTCTGGCAAGTACCTAATTATAGAAATAAGAATACCCCTGATTGAAAGGGATCTTTACGAAGTATTCAATCTTATCCCGGTACCACGCTTTGTGAAAGATAACATGATGATGAAGGTCGAAACTATCTCTAAATTAGCAGCCATCAACATGAGAAACGATTCGTATTTAACTATCACAGACACGGATTTGCAGTCATGCATAATACAAAATCCTGTGACTATTCTGTGTCATATCAGAAGGCCCATTCACCACATGAAAGATGATCATAGCCTTTGTGAGACGATTCCAGGCACAAGAACTTGTAAAACTAAAACTAACTTGTGCAATAATGACTGGAGAGAGTTAACATCAGAGAACAGATATTATTATTTATGCTGCAATGAATGTAATGTCAAACTGCTGTGTGAAAATCAAGTTAAGGCAGTTAGGTTATCTGGTGCTGGTCTGTTGCGTGTTGGGGAAGGCTGTTTAGTAAAAACAGAAGATTTTATGGTGTATTCAAACAAAAGATTATCTAGTAAAATTAGCACGACGACAAAGATTATCTCGCCAGAAATATCACCAATCAATGACATAATAAATATCACTATGCCAGAAATCTCATATGAGCTTAATCCGAATAACTCGGACAACCTCAGAAAATTTGAAGCTATTAAGAGAAGTCTTGAGATCATGAAGCAGAGTGAACCTTTGAGCACCAATATCTCCTACCACGACATCCATCATTATGCTGCTACATATCTCATCATATTGGGAATCTTGTTATTGGTGGCAGCTTACTGTTTTAAACGTTGGCGGCAAAGAAAACGTAAAGGAAATCGTACCACTTCTACAGCAGAGCGGTCGACAGTCTCTGCGGCGACTGCGTTGCCATCTCCACACACCGTTCCAGAAAGTGTTGTGATTGAGTGTAGTGAAATTAGGGAAAAAGGACAATCTAGTAGTAAATCAGTGAAAAATGATCCTAAGCAACTAGCGCTATCTAGTGAGTGCTTACAAAGAAAAGAAGATAGAGGTTCTTCACCGATCTTTCGCGTGTTTTCGCTTCCTGATTTACACTGTAGCGATTCTGTTTAATTTGTAATATTACTTGCATCTCATCTCTTAACATAACTAACCCCAACATAACTATTTTAGTATTATTTGAACATTATTTTCACCTTGTTAATATTAATTTCATTACCCATTTAACTATACGAACTTACTAACCTCATCTTCTTCTCCCTCGGGAGCATGTTCAGGTCAATCACCGAACAATAATAAACATGTCAGCGTAATTGCGACACCGCGCTCTATGCCTTGAATATTTTATGTATCACCTAAGTAAAATAGTCAGTAAGCTTTCGGATAGCATATCGGGCGCGACTCAATCTCATCTCATTCACCTCATTAGTTTTAATCGTTATCCCATTTGTAGCACTGAAATATAGCTATCTTTATAATATTTAATATTAGTTTATCTTAATCTCACCCCAACCCCGAACAATATACATAGATCCACAGACTTCATAGTGAGATCTGCAGTCCTTAGCGGTCCTTTGACAGTCATTTTTACCACTGATTTTACACCACTATCAAAATCATTATGATGTTTAGGGTCTAATTTGTTTCCTCTTAAAAAGTATCAGCGGGCCTTAGTGATACTTTATTCACATTACAATCTAGCCTATTCGCTAATAAGTAATTTAAATCTTTATGGTTTACAATAAGGTTGCTGTTGTCAGAGGCAAAATAACTGTTTATATAGGACTGTATGAAAGGGTCTGTCATTGCGACTGGGCAGCGTTGCCGCTGCGGTTTGCGGTTGCGGTTGCCTTCGGAAGAGTGCCTTAATATTTTAGAAGTATTTACCTATACTTACTTATTATTATAAGCCTGAATTTTTCCGCTGTAGGGGAAAGCTTTACTCTTCTGCCGCTTATCTCTATCTAGGGCTATTTAGGACCAATGATTGTGTACACTACTTCTTAGGAAGCTACTTGATTCCTTCCGAATCGGTCAAGGCGATTTCACGATACTTCGGCGCACCGCGGCAGTCAGTCCCTTACCTTGCTGACTGGCTAATCCTTCCAGCACATGATAAGCTGTTAATCTTGTAAAATATACAACGATACTTGACACAACAAAGACTATTTGAAGGGGCGGATTACTCTATAGGTACTTCTTTCTTAAGTCTTCCAATTACAAATCGTTACTTTGGTCACGGAATTGGACATTTTTGGCGATTGAATCGGGCATCGGATCGTCTCTGAGTCGAGTCCAGGCATAGCTCCTTCCATGGCTCTTTGTTCAGTCAGTCTCAGTAACTGTAAGATGTTTTGTTCTCTAAGTTCTAAAACATTACTATTTTTGTAACGTGTACTTGCTTAATCAGTTATACTTAGTTTATTGTGTCTACGTTTCCTGCTAAGCCCGTGATATGCTTTGATCTATGACGTATTATCTGTTTACTCGCTGTAGCGTGACGAAATAGTCGTGTGATAACGTATTGTATTCCTACCGTGTAGAGTATTTGTTATCTATAAGGAAGTATAATACTTTTAGCTCCGTGTCATAAAATCTAGTTCGTCAGATTTAAATACAACTATACCAGTCACCGACTTATAATAATTATGACTATGTTCGAATCTAGTTTCAGACCGCTTTTGAAGCTGAATAATTATAACCATAGAAATTGCTGTAATCTCCAAAGGGTCAGGCGAAATGGAGGTGTGACTTAGTGCACCCTCATTTCGCCAGTTGTGTTAAGTGATCCCATGTATTAGGGATTGCCATCAACTGGGGACAAATCCAAACTCCGGGCTGTTTTTGAGAAATTCTCCTGATGGAAAACCCAGTTATACTTTGCCTGACATGGAAATCGAACCTGCACCCTAATTGCGCAACACACTATCAATCAGAATCTGACTTTTTTTTTAAGGAATATCTAATACATTGCTTCATATATTCGAAAAATTTGTCTGCTTAACAACGTAAATAACGCAATGAATGTTGTTGAACTGTCAAAATGAAAGCCATTGCTACTGTTAGCGTATTACGCAATTACCCCACAGAACATCATGCATAGCAGGGATTGAACCCACTGACCTTGTTGTATATTATTAACCTTGAGGGTAACCTCACAATAACGTTTTGTTCGTACACCGTACATCTAAATAAATCAGTCATAATCTAGCAAAATCGTGTTTAACTTCAGACCGCATCAGTAGGTATCGCTTGCGACCACTACATCAACAAGGCAGTCGAAGCTGAATCAAGCACCTTCGCAAATCGTATTACAATTGGGGACATTGATATCACACACTGCGCTACATGAGTACATAACAGTACATACAATATGAGTACAGTACTACAGTACGCGTGTATTCCCCAACGGAATAAGCAGAGATCTGCCAATGTATTCATACCCATATTTCGCCAGATGTTATGTCTAAGTCCAATGCGCTAAATATCATGTAAAAGCACTACAGTTTTGTATACTTAAGACCAAATTTTAAAACATCATCAGAAATATATGTTTAATAGTAAACTACTGAAACACAGTTATTTTTTTAATAAAATTGACGTATCTGTTCTTAGTTTGATAATTGGGTACTGACTTCATAATTGGATTTAGATAGGATACTGTCAGTTTGGGAGTCACAGGCTGTGCCTAGTTTGCGACCCGCTGTTAAATCTGTCTGTTAATTAGAATTTCATACCATGTTACTTAAGAACTAGGATTATATATAAAATTTTGAATATGATCAGCAGTCGCCAGTGCCTCAACCGGGCACAAATCTGCTGCACTTCGGATTGCTAGTGAGAACTTAAAAAAAAAATACTTCAGCCCGAAATTGTGAGGGTTTGAGTTCGATCTCCGATGCGGAATGCATAGGTACCTACGTCTTGCCGCTGATACGGACGGCGAGTATCTGTCGACTATTTCTGGGAATCGTCTCCAAACGCAGAGATGTAATTGTAAATGATAAATGCTTCTTTTTTGACGTTGACTTTTTTTGCTTATTACCTACCATTTCTTGGAATTGTAGAGTATCGAAAGGCACAGCTTGACCCTTCCATAAGGTGAGCATATGACCTGGGGAAGCTCGCGAGAATCTGCTGCATGCATGGCCCTGGCGCACTGGCAAGCGAAGGAACACGGGTGGGTTTTAGTAAGTAAGAGTCCGACACGCCCTTCCGCTCCGCTCGGAGCAGAAGAGGTCATATGATGATATCCCACCAAAAAAAAAAAAAAGTTTGATGGAAGCAAAGAACCAGTTTTGGCGATGCTTTAGAGAAGTGAAGACGTTCTCTAGAAAAATGGCCCTTTAGAGAACGTCTTTTGGCTGAATGTTGATGATAATCATTCCACAATAACACCGAATATCTAAGTATCACTTACTAAACCACAGTGCACAAATAGTGCACAGTACCTACTATATCTAAGTAATAGCTTCTTTGTGTATTATGGCTGTCGGTCTGTCAATCCTCGAGCGATTAAAAATACAACTTAGGTCTCGTCGAGTCATATGCGTGGTAGCAATAATATTTTTCTATGACTAATTCCCAAAAGTAGACTAGGGACATACCAATCATTAAATGTGGGTAGACATTTTTATTGGGTTACGAACTTCATGATTATCCACCTACATACTCTCTCATGAATGAGTCGACGACTCCGAAAGTGTATTCATGGTCAGTTACGAAAGTGTATTCACGGTCAGTTACTTGCATAATGATATATTGGCACGTCGAGATAAATAAACAGAAGAGAAATATTTAACACAATCTATGAATAAAAATAATGAACTTTCGCGACTTTTTAACGAGCTTGAAAAAGCTTTCATTCGGATCCTTATACAAATGTGAAGCCCTAAAGCACAGTATAATAAAGTAAGCAGTATTACGTCTTCATACAAATAGGCCGAAACGACGAGCTTTGTAATCTCGGTCACCAGTATTCAACAGAAGCGCGTGCGCCGCATTATGTAAGGACGCGGACGGTGCGAGACGCTCCCGCACATTTATTTACGTGAAATATGGCACGAACTTATCGACTGTATTGTCCAATGCTGACTGCAGACTGTATAATACTGCTTTCTTTATTATACTGGGACTAAAGACTGCCATGCATGATCAGCGGGGTAATTGCGTAACACACTAATAGTAGGAATGTATTTCATTTTGACAGTTCAACAACACTAATTGCGTTATTTAGGAACCAATGGAGTAGCAATATCCTTCAAAATCATTCATATTGCAATTGATAGTGTGCTACTCAATGGGGGTATCGTGTTTGTGCTCACCAGTTGGCGCCACTGTCGAGTAAGGTCCTGTTGCAGTGCTTTTATTTGATGTTTTGGATATGTTTAAGTACCCTTTTATATTTATAGCATGTTTATTTTATTACAATTTAAAACTTCTAATGAATATTTAGATTATAATGTTCCTAAAATTGGCAAGCATGTAGCAGACAAATCTTATTCTTCCTTCAAGTGCTACCAAATTAGATCCTAACTTTTTACTTAAAATCTTAAGCCATAATTAATCAAGAATGCCACAACCATTACAGCTATTATGAATCATTCGTTAAAATCCGTGATAAAAAATCCCGCAAACAGTGAACGTTTAGTACATATTTTGACATCTAGAGACCTTACTCTACACTAGCGCCTCTAGCGGCGAACTCAAGCGCGATAGCCCTCATTAGGGTGCCGTTATACCTTCAGTTTCATTTGTAAGTACCCAGCTTTTAAAACCCTATGCGCATACGGCGGCTGGAGCGACCACTATTATTTTATGTCACTACTTATTTGAAGCCAATCTTTCCAACAGGTTCCAAGTGTAATGAGACTGTTTCATTGTATTAGGCTTTGGCCCTGGCGCACAGGCAACTGAAGGAACACGGGTGGGTTTTAGTCAGTAAGAGTCTGACACGCCCTTCCGCTCCGCCCAGAGCGGGAGAGGTCATTTGATGATTTCCCACCCAAAAAAAAAAAAAAAAATGCCTCGACTTGTTTGATAGCGTTTGTGCGCCATATTCATATAAATGATCACGACGATCGCGTATTCGCGTGATGATCGCTTTCTATTGAGACAGGCGTTAAGGTAAATCTAGGTTAAGTGGTCTAAGGGTAAATCCCAGAAAAGGATTTATGTCCAAATATAAATCGATGTAGCCTTGTGCTAAAGCAAATAGAAATGAATAAAGAAAGAAAAAGAGACAACAGTGACACCTTTCAAAACAGACTAAACAAGCAGTCCTTCAAACGGGCATTCAAAATTACCCATGAATTGACTAGTTCTAAATTTTAGTGGATAAAGTAGGCAATTAGTATTCTGCCATCTAATATGGCAGCTAAAAAACCGGCGCCAGCCCCTATTCATAAAGCTAAAAAGCCTTACGAAGAAATAAGTGCTATTTTTAATGGCAACGAGGTAAGTTATGTGCACACCATGGTTTCCTTGTGTATAAAATAAATGTACATATCCTAAAAGGCCCAGACATTATTATAATAAATACTTAAACAATGTGCTACAGTACTTGTCGTGACTAGAAAACTGAGGTGCTAAAATGGTTCCACTTTAAGCGACTTAAGAGACTGAGAAACTATAATTCAAAATTTACTGACTTTTTTATCGGTATTCGGGTTTAGACGAGGTTCTAGTCACCGAATCCTCATTAAAGTGAGCTGATATCGATTCAGAATTTGTTCGTAAACATTAACACTTCTTCAATAATAAATCATGATTGTTCATGTAAAAACATTTATACTGCGTTGTCGTTCGAGGATAAGCAAGCATGGTTCTTCAAATTTTATTCAGTGTTATCATTGTGCAGCCGATAGACGTCCTCTGCTTGACACTGGCTTTCTCCCAAGCATCACCACAACGACCGTTCTTGTGCATCCGCATCTATCGGATTCCCGCGACCTTAACCAGGTCGTTGTTCCTCTCTGTCATGCCTAGCCTTTTAACTATGTTGGGGTCAGCTTCCATTCTAAACGGATGCAGATACCAGCAGGTATTTTATATGGAGCGAATGCCTATTTGATATCCACAATACAGTTACTGGGTTATACGATACCCCTTGGTAAGACTGGTTGTCAGGTTTTTGGGGCTACTGACTACCCATACCGATATACTGTCCAAGATCTACAAATGACGAAGCTAGGCGTCTCGATATGTAAACCGTAGTTACACTTTGTCTATTTATTAAAATAATTGTGAATGTCAGGTAAAAATACGAGTGCCGAAGAGTACATCAAAGCCACCTAGGATAACTCCGTCGCAGCTGAAGTTGCAGCAGAGCTGTACCTGTGATGATGATGCGTCCCTCTGCTCGGAAACCTGTGGCATGATATGTGGAGAAAACATATGCCCTTCAAACAGGCTGGACTTCCAGGTGTGTTCTATTGTGCCTAGCATTATTCTTGCGATGCCAACCACGCTGATTTCGTAACAAACTCGACACGACAATTCCTTTTAGTTTGACGATTCAAACATATCCTTAAGTGCGACCAAATTCGCAACACCATAATACGCTCCAAGAAAGGTACCGCTGATGTTGACAATAAGTCTGCGAGGCTGGAATGGGACTGGGCGGGTCATACCTCTAGGATGCACCCAGACAGGTGGGCAAGGATCGTTACACAGTGGGTGCCAGAAGACGGGCGTCATCACCGACGCAGGCCTAAGAAACGCTGGCGCGACGATTTGGACGGCGAAGGCTCAGCATAAAGAAAATTGGAAAAATATGGGGGAGACCTTTGCCCAGCAGTGGGACAACATAGATTAAATGCAAAAATAAAGATTGTTTCCATTTAGACAGTAAAGGGGCAGCGGTTTACTAACGAAACATAACATGACATCGCAGTAGCGTTTGCGACCAATAGACCGATTGTTCTTATTTCTTACAACGACTAATAATCAATTATTAATTTTAGATACCTGACGACATTTGCGAATCACTCACACACAGGACAGCTCTGAACTCAGAGATGGTATACGCGATGAACCCGGCCCACGCGACGATGTGCAATACATGCAATGTTACGCCTAAAGGCGCCCCCAAGGGTGTGCAAGCGCAGAAAGTTTTACATCCAGACAAAGATGTATTCATCCTGAAGATTGGAAAGCAAACTGATGAACCAAACCGTACAGGAAACATTGAGGTAAGATCATTTTTTGTCGTTTTTCGTGTCAGTATGTTTAAATACGATAATAGAATAATAATTCAGTACCTATATAATGTCTCCCACTGCAAGACAAAGTTCTCTTCTTATACAGAGAAGGCACTACTTAGCATTAACCGTTGTATTATCCGTCCGTATTGACTTAAAAACCTTCGCCCCCGATGGTTTTTAAACACCTCAAAATTCTCACCTCGCCACTGGGATTTATTATAGACCTTCCGCAATAAATTCCCTAAATGATGGTGAAAACCGCAAACATCCATTGTGTGGTTTCAGATAAGAAAAGCGACTTTGATTTTTCCATCTGGAATTTCTCAATAGCAGCGCGGAATCTGGAATTGTGCCTGGTTGATGGCAATAGGCGCGGCCCCTATTACATGGTACTTAAACAGAACTGGCGAAATGTGGGTGTACTATAGGTACACCTCTGCCTAACTCTTTGGGGAAAACAGGCGTGATGTTATGTTCTCTGTTATGTATAGATTAGTAGCGACCAGTCACGTTGAAACATCAAGATTTATTTATCATATGTATGTACACACGGCTACATATCAAGCTATAGTTTTCCAGTATAAGCTGATCTCGCATTGCATAGGATTTTCATACAATGAGAGGTCAGCTTATAGTGGAAATGTGTAGCTTGATGTGTAGCCGTGTGTACCTAAGTTTAAACTTAATGTACATTCTGGGATAAATTATCTAAATGCTATTGAAAACCGCATCAAAACTCGTTGCAAAGTGTAGAAGAACAACGCGGTCGCACAGACAGACACAAAAGCGACATTAATCTATATATATAAAAATGAATCCCTATTTCCCTTGGTCACGCCATCACTTGAGAACGGCCTTACCGATTTCATCCAACTTTTATTTTTAAGTTTTCTAATACTTTGTAGAAGGTTCTTACGGGAAAAAAAAAAAGTAAGAAAAGCGACGAGGTGGGTCGGGGGAACAAGAAATTTCACGCGGACAAAGTCGCGGGCAGAAGCTAGTCAATTATAAAACACAATAAATTTTTCTACCTATGTCCGTTATTGACTTTGCAACCATCCAAGCGATGTGCCCCAAACCGGTTACAACAGAAAACGAAAAAAAAAAATTAAAGAAATAATGCGAAGATGGTATTACACCACGAAAAAAAATTTAACAATTTCCTTTTTTTTCCAACAAATAAACAAAATGTATTTATTTTTTTAGCGTAATAGCACACGCCGGGTATCCGCTAGATTATAATATGTACCTATATACATATTGATATAGATTTTTGCTTGAGAAACGACCCTTAACTACCTGATCATCATGACGCTTTCAGATACCTGGTAAACATGGGTTTTTCTTTATTGATAGCTGTAATCAGTCAAAGCCAGGGTTTTCACAGACCACAATAAATGTATCTAATAGAGGCTGATCCCTGGTATGTGTGTTCCTAATGTGTAAATACAATAACAATAACAAAATTATTTGCGAACTGTCATAATAAAAAATTGTCATAAAAGACAATTAAAAAACAATACGCAGTTACAGTCATTACGGGTGATTTGCTGGTGAGCATTAAAGAATTCCTTCCTCTATGTGACAAAAGAAGAACTTCAGACGTAGACTATGTATTGTCTGGAGTTCGTCATCAGGTCACGACAAAATCAATATGGGACCATCTTATGAGACAATCAGTTAGTCCGAATCTAAGTTCCATCAAATTAAAACACTCCTCCTTTTTAAGTAGGTTTAAATACTTCTGAAGATCAGATCATTGGAACACGGTTTATTCGGTTGGTCATGTATTATTTATTATTAACGAGAGGTAACTTCTCAAGCTTTTTTGTGATTCCCACAAATCGCAAGCATGCAGTCAAACCAGTCATGCCATATTAAAAGTTGCAAGTTGCAATTACGAGTTACTTCGTATGAACGCCGATCCCCCAGGATTGGTATGTAAGCTTTGCCAAAATGGTCACGATGTTATGGCTGACGTAAATGAAAATTGAGCTGAACACAGTCCGCGCGTTGTGTTACAGAAAGAGGTAAACGGATACTGTAATAACTAGTGTAATTTATGTTTTACATTGTTGTTGTACTGCGCGTCTGTGCCACATAAATATATACATGTACAAGTTTGCACATACTTATCCCAAGTAATATTATAAATGCGAAAGTAAATTTGTTTGTTGGTTACTCTTTTACGCTGAAAGGTCTGAAAAATTTGACACATGGGTAGACCGTGACCTGGAGAAGGACACAGGCTTTTCATCCTGGATCGCAGCAAGGTCGCGGGCAACAGCTAGTATTTTATAAGTGCAATACTAGTCGTATTTTTATAACGCCCCGCTCGTTACTTAAACCTCATCCCATCGTTTGCCCCACTAGGGGTGCTTAGTGCACGTGTTCACCTTTTCAAATAAGTTATCCTTGTTTCTTGTTTCGGTATTGAGTTGGTTAAGAAAGCTGTGTTTCTGTAATATTTAAAACGTGATCCTTATTAAGTACTATCGCGTCTTATTTAAAATGTGGTTTTAAGTTTTATTTTAAATGTATGAGATAAACCAAAGCCAACGCTCATTCTTTACCTCGTAACATGGCGTATGCTGGCCAAAGCTCCTTGCGTACTACCAGCAGACGGCTGAGCTCACCCAATGTTTGTTAGTCATTCATTTGTTAGTCAACCTACGTCAACCCAGAGTTGGTGCAAGCTTGTGCCCAGTAGTGGGTGAAGTTGGACTGTAAATGATGATGATGAGTTAGTCCCATCCCCAGGCACGTCAAAACTCCTCGTTTCGTTGCAGGTGGAACTAGTGACACCTCGCGCGCCGGCCAAAGCAAAGCCAGCGACGCATGCATGTATGCAGATCCAGTGCGAAGAGGAAGACCTACCCTGCTGCCTTCCTTGCAGGACCTGCCAAGGAATGTCGCCGAGAAAGCGAAAAGTAAGAAGACCCAGGTGCTGCCCTTACTAATAGAAAACCCCACCTATTCAAGTTATTTTTACACTCACTTTTATAACCAAATCATTTTAAACTAGGTTTAATTTTCATTTAAGCTGTATCAAAATAATTTCAACTGAAAAGAATCGAAATAAGTAGCAATAGCGGTTTATAATAAAAAAATTATAAAGTAATAGGGCTTTTATTACTGGTTTTAACCTAAGCCTTAAGTCTGAAATTCCTGAAAGTTCAGATCAGACATGGATAGTTTGTAGTTATAAGTACGCTGAAGCATTTTGTCTTAATATAATCCTCTAATAGTTTCGCCTTACCGCGCCCTACTTACTTTACTTAGGTATGTAAAATTTCTAGTCACTCGCAAAAAAAATGGAAATCGATTGCTGCCCTGTCTTCGTCAAGGGATTTTTATTAATTGTAATTGCTATCCTATTGCTAACCTAACTTCCTAATATGTTAAACGAGCGGCCTTATTAGTTCTGGAACTAATAAAGCCGCTGGATAACTGGGTCTGGACCCAGTTTCGTTTTAAATGATCTAGGACATAGTTTGCCTTTATCAGGTCGGCTCCGTTTCTATTGTTAGTTGTGTCGTGAGCTTTTGCGACTGTCGACTGAGTAGCTGTTCTAATCCATAGAAAACATTGATATATAGAAAATAATGAGCATAGTTTTTCAATATTGGTGGTACTGAGTACTGAAGACATCACGCTCTTCGCTTATAGCGATGTACTTAGGTATGCACTTATGTTGGAGTCATCTTCCGTTTCCAACAGATGCATTACATTTTAGTTAAACAAAACTTACAGTACCTAGACCTACCAAACCTACATAGGTAAATAAAATAAGAATCTACAAACTACCAGCAAGAGTGTGTAATTTAAATGTGTGTGTGTGTGTGTGTGAGGGGGTGTGTGTGTGTAATCTAAACTATTCCGTTAACGAATAGTCACACATCACAAATTCTGTAGCAAGTAAATGTGTGCATTTACCGCAGTTCGTGCGTTTGCATCTCTAACATGTTACGTGGCCTGTGTAATTGATTATTAAACCGGCAATGCTCAGCGCTCATGTCATCAGCCAGTGAATATTGCATCAGACGGGCTCGGGTGGCGCCCGCGCAGAAATGCGAATGGCAATGAACTTGCCCAAACGTGGCTTTCGCACTAGACTAGACTCACTCTTGATTGCAGTTGCACAGCTAGATCGTGGGGTCTGACCATGATATTATTAATGTTACACCAGTTTTCGGGAACCTAAGACCGGTTTACAACCTTCGATGTTTACCTCTGTTTGATCATGCCAATTTCGCTAAATGAATCTGTAACTTATTTATTATTTATACTTAATCTTTCGCCGGCTATCGCTGAAAACCAGCGCTGGGGCTCTGTCTCGGATAGGGTCGTAGCATTATGCTGAGCGATTGCCGTTTTGCGTGGATGTGACGCATATTTTCCCCCAACTCGTTATTTTTTGTATCTGTGTGTTTTTCTCTGCTTCATGTTTACCGCAAATAAACGTAATTTTTTCCTTTCTTTTTATTTAGGGCCTATTTTTCAATTGTCAGATAACTTTTATCTGAGGAATAAATAACGTGGTTTTTCAGCTTTTGTATAAAAAATGTGTCAATTTATTCTTAATATAAAAGTTATCTGACTATTGATAAATCAGCCCTTATTCAACTGTTGAAACTGTAACTCTACTAGTTACATTTTCAACTCATCTGATTGGCCGTTAAAGATCATAGAACCCTGCAGGAAGGGAACATTTAGTTTATTCACACATTAGGGCTTAAAAGTATTGTAGTACCTACTTCAATGGAATATAAGTATTATAATTCAGTAAGTGAAACCTACCTAAATCTATTTGAAAACTCAAATCCCAATTCAAGTGTTATTAAGTTCGTGATGAATGGTATACCGTAATCGTAGTGTAGGTGTCCACGGTATTTACTGTATATATATACACGTACACAATTTACATGGATACCTGAGAAGGACGATATCTACATTGAACTGGCAGGTTTTTTACTGTTATTTACGTCTAAAATTAAATAAACTTGCTTGCACAGAAATTCAGGCGCGCTTGCATCGGAAATCACTCAATGCGTTTACCGCTAAACACAACGCATGTTCTTTGCAACTTATGTAGGTATACTGTTTACTGGTTTACACTTATTTTAGAAAGCCAAATGGTTGTATATCTAGGAATTGCCATTGGTTCATCATAAAATTAAATTCATACAATGTATTTTCCTGTTATAGGTAGGTGGTACCTTATATTGCTACCTAATATGGTAAATATTTTAAAAACAGGAGTTTTACTTAGTTTGTGTACTTTGTCTCCTATGTTTTTACTTAAACCTACTTAAATAACTACTAAAAATCGACTACAAAAGTTATTTTATAGTCGATTGAAATGAGACCCCTTTCGCATCATTAACAATTCGTATACACTATAAAAGGCATGCATGATAATCTAAATACCAAAGCGTTTGCGCATGTTAATGAATGACGTATGTAGTTTGATATCCTTTTCCTACTACGAGTATGTGTAGGAACCAAGGTATGTTGTTTCGGAATTATAAATAGCACGTTAAAACTTTCCCGAACAAGTCACCAAACAGTTCACCTTACACTAAAATAATACTTAGTTGGACTTAAAAGTTGTTCCCATTTTCCGTTCAGAGTGTCTACCTAGTGCTCCTGCGCAGCCTTATAGGCAACGGTGCAGCGCTGGTTTTCCCTGCTGTAGGAAATATTGATAGGCTCGTCTGTTTTATCAATTTATGAATCCACTCAGTCTATCAGATTCCACTGCTGGACATGCCCTCTACTAAACTGCGCCACAACACCCGGTCATCCGTCTTCCACGTCAATTCTGGCCCTGCCACCTTTTTTGGAGTCCCAAATCAACACATATAAATGGAAAAGTCCTGACTCACTCTCTGACTGACACATCAAAGCCCAGCCGAAACCCTTGGACCTAGAGAGCAGAAATTTTGGACAGAAGTCCCTATAAGATGTAGACAAGGACGAAGTCGCTGATCAAGTGCAAGTCAAATCTAAATAGCCTTGGAAACCTCTTCTACTTTCTTCCAGAAAAATCTTTATTCACGAAAGATTCTTTGAATAAATCCTGTGCACAGTTTGAAGTGGTTCATTTATATGCGTAGATGTGTAGGTTTTCCATAAGCTTCATTCCCTAACAGTGTTTTACATATTATAAGATTGTGAGATTCAATAATGTTGGTTTGCTTGATTGTAGTGTATTTCTTTAAATATTTAAATAGGAATTAGGTGAATGGTTTAGCTCATTAAATGTACTTTGACCTATATAGGCGGATAATTTTTCGTGCTAACGTTCCTGCCTGAGGGTTCCTAAGGGTGCAGGGATAAAAGGCAGAGGATAAAAGGTTTTCGTAGTATTAGGTCCTCTACCCAAAGAACATAAATTATCATTTCAATCTAAACTTTAAACGAAGCAAAAGGAGTATGTACGGATCCAGCATGCTCCGATGTAGCTCGCAGCAGATGGCGTTCTGTAGTTTCTGTCTACCCCATGGGAAATAGACGTGGATTTATGTACCTATGTATAATTATAATGTATATACATATTTCTAAATATTAAAATACTTATTCGTTAATTTTTCCAGTACTTACTAGGTACATATCTACATCATTGCCATACTTTTCGTAACTTAATCCTAAAAAGGAATGGCATGATTTCTAAATAGGCAATCGCGGAGAAATGGATCCAAAACGCACATGATATAAATAGAGAATAAATTAATAAATAAATATCACAATAAAACATGGCACATAAATTACTCATTTAACTTATAATTTACTAGCACTTATATGACTCATTTAGCTAATAATTTATTTCATTAATATCCCTTGCTGAACTAAATATACATACTAATTTGAGGAAGGACAATAATAATATACGTTACACGCGGCACATTGCAAAGCTGTTAATTACATGCCTGTATTATTATTTAAAATACAAGTGGAAGTTCGATCTATAATATTTTATTTTATTGTGCTTATGTGGCTTACTACTATCGTTACAGAAGTAATAATGAGGTGTTTCAATAATATAGTAATCAGCATTGATTTCTTAAAAGGTTTTGAAAAAATAAGAATTTGGATTAGTAGTCACTTATTTTCAAGTCTTTCGGCTGAAATGATGCTTATAATGCTGATGATTGGTTAAAATAAGAATTACTACAACTCTTTTCTCGTGTACCTGAAATATATGGAACTGTAGCCCAACCCTTTGGTCCCTTCAGAGCCTTTCAGGCAAAATTAATTTCAAAACAGTTACGATGAGCCCAAATAAACAGGTAAAATACAATTGGTAAGTCAGGAATAGGAATAGGAATATTTTGACGCAAAAGTTCTTTTACGAGGGGCGTTCAATGTATTCTCAGTATGAGGGTGAGTTACTAATGATGTGGGTAATTTGACTAGTTAATTAATTAATGACATTATCTAAGGGTAAAAACGTAAAATTTCGTAAAACGTAAACGTAAAAAGTTGTGATCATTAGTTTGCTAGTTATCTTTAGTCAACGACAACTGGAATAGCTAACGTGACAATGTTGAAGCAAATCGGGCACCGCGCTGTTATTAAATTCCTTACCAAACAAGGAAAACTTCAAAAAACTATTCAGGAAGAGATGGTGGCTGTTCACCAAGATTCTGTACTTCGTTATCCACGGTTTAAAAGTGGTCAAGTGAATATAAACGGAACAGAGAGAGTATGAAGACGACACTCGCTTGGGCGGCCCGGTAACTGCCTCTACGGAAGAAAACGACATAAAAGTTGAGAAGCTTATAATGGAGGATGCCCGAATGAAGATGAAAATGATAGCAAAGATGACCCACCTCTCCGTTGGTACCGTGCACACTATTCTTCATGACCGTCTTTACCTTTCAAAAGTCAGTGCAAGATGGGTGCCGCAAATGCTTTCGGTGCCTCAAAAACAAGTGCGAATCGAGTGCTGTAGACAGTTTTTATAGCTCTGTGGTGAAGTTCCATCAAGTATTTTCGATCGAATTGTTACTGGAGATAAAACGTGGGTTCATCATTATGATACTGAAAGTAAGCAGGAGTCCATGCAGTGGCACAAGAAGGGTATTGTCCCCCCTAAGAAGTTCAAAGTCGTTTAGTCTGCCGGAAAAATCATGGCCACAGTGTTTTGGGATTCAAAGCGAATTTTTCTGATTGAGTACACAAAAAACCATAAACGCAGCCTCCTACGCATCCACTTTACGAAAATTACGGGAAGCAATTAAGAAAAAATATGGGGCAAACTGCCAACCGGTGTGTTGCTTCTTCACGACAACGCCCCGATCCATACGGCGCGGCGCGTGTTTCCAAGGCTGCTGTGTGAGATTATGGTTTCGAAGAAATTAATCACCCACCCTATACTAGCCCCAAGTGATTAATATTTGTTTCCTAGTTTGAAAAAAGACCTTCGTGGGAAACGATTTTCCAACGATGAAGAGCTGAAGACGGCAATAAATGCGCTTTTTTCTTCAGAGAAAGAGGAAAGTAATTTTTTACAGGGTATTTAAAAGTTAATTTCGTGATGTAATAAATCCATTGAGGAAATGGGGGATTACATTGAAAAATATAAATAATTTTAATTGAATTTACCTTTATTTTCATGCCGATACCGACAATACATTGAATGCCCCTCGTATATACGTAAAACAATGGAGGGTTAAGCTACAGCCACAGCTACCCCTCTCTGTTGCGTCATGCCAGCGTAAAGAGCTACCTATACACGGTGACTTGTAATTTGACGTATTCCTTCCAGGACATGATAGTGTGACCCATTGGGGAAGAAAACTGTCAATTAGTTCCGCGTAGATGGCGCTAAGTGTTTGTTACAAACGAACTGTCAAACTCCTAAGAAATTAAACAATATTTGTTTTTTTTTACTTGTATCAATATAATGAGTCGTTGTGTAGCCTTTGGATGCAAAGAAATAGGCGTTGTCAAATTCCCAAGTAATTTGCACATGAAGAGAAAGTGGGAAAAGGCACTGAAATTAACGTGACGCTATTAACATCACGAAACATTGCCTCCTCTGGCAATTCCATCTTGGATTCAGGACTGTTACACACACTGTCGAAGGTGAAATTCTGTCGTAAGCTTCAACCTGTGAAGAAAAATATGGTTTCTTTTCTAATATCCTTACATTTTGTAACAAGTAACCTTACGTCTCGTTTATCATCAGTATCATTAAAAAAGCAAAAAGTTTGTGATATATGTTTATTTTATAACTTATAAAACCATAATATTGTTCAGAATACAGCTACAAGTTGATAAAATGTACAATATAATGTACCTTAAGACAAGTTGGGTTTTCTTTCCTTGTCGCGATGCTCTTCTTTTTTCCAACTCCTCCTTTATCTGGGCGATACGCCAGGTAGAATACATTGTAAAGCAAATGTAAGCAACACAAATTGACGACAAAAACAAAAAAAAACCGACACAATGTACACGTTTTTATCAACAAATTTTGATAGGTAACAAACACTAAGCGCCATCTTTCGGCGAAGCTTCCGAGAAACAACCCATTAAGCACCCCATAAAGCCTAGGTTAAAATTCATGGGATTCGACATTATCAGATTTATATGAATTTTTTAATATTTCCCAGAATTCGTCACTAAATATCACTTTTATCTAAACTCTCAAATTGAATAGCCTTAATTGCTATCCTATTGGGTACCCAATATCTTCTCGATGTATCCAAATGTTCTAAAACACTAAACAGTTAAAAGTTAAAGGAAGAAGTTTATTAACCATTTTCAAAAATAATTAACATACATAAACTTTGACACCAGTTATCACAAAATTTTACAACAGCATTAAGCGTACACATTACAAAGAAGAAATCTTCATTTAATCAGTTATCTAACGAGGACAAAAATTTAAAAAATAAAATACAGGTGCCGTTGAAACAGTCGATAACGCTGGCAAAGGTCAAATTTCCAAATGATTGAACTATAAAAAAATTGTGTGATAATCGAATTACTTATATGCTAAAACGGACCTCCGAGAAATTACATCTAAACTTCTAAACTAATGTAACAACCAGGAGGTAAATTTTTTGTTTGTTTGTAAGAGGTTATCTCTGAAAATTCTGGTCCGATTACAAAAGTTCTTTCACATATAGAAAGCTGTACTATTGCCGGGCTCTATAGGCCTTTTATTGGTATAATTAACCAAGTGACAGGCAGATGCGAGTAGGTTTATTATAAAATATGTGATTCATAATAGACCTGCGAATTCTAAAGATGTATAATTTGGTTCTATGATTTATTAGATAAAACGAGATTGAACTATCGTCGACCGGTTCATTAACTTAACATCTGGAGATGGGTCCAAACTTAAGCTACGAGTAGTAAATATACAAAAGCAATAATTGCCAGGCTTCTCAAAAACAATGGTAATCACAGGTACCATGGGAGTAACCTTAAGCTATTCATAGTTGTATTCTTCTGACCGAATTTCGGTCAGAGTGGCCCATCTCAATGATGATTATCCAAGTACACAGGAGATATTATAGTGCACAAGTGTATGCGCAAACGCAGGTACACACCCTCTTTCCTCACTCTCATAGTACGACGAGACATCCGACACGACCGGGGAAAGATCAGGCGCAGGACCAACGTCTTTATATGCTTGCTCATACATAACATACATACACAAATTCACGTGTTTTCCTCATGGGTGTAGGCAGAAACTATGGAACCAACTACTGCGAGTCTCCTTACTCCTTTGCTTCATTTACGTTCATACAATCCGGTAAAAATAAATTAGCTAAGAAAAAAAAGTTATCGCGTTTCTCGCCTCATGTTTAATATACAATTTATTACATAATTTTACCTTTCACTACATGCTACGGTTTCATAGCAACAGCTACGTCACAATCCTGATAAATATACGTCAAGCAATTTGAGAGTGTAATCGTACATTTTTCTTAATGCCCGTAACAAAAACGTGAACGAAAAGTTATGAGAAACAGTTAAATATATTTCTTTAATTACTGTTTTCAGGAGAGATTATTATGAAAACAGTGTGAAGTAAAATGTCAAATCTTAACGTGAGGACTTATCAAATACAAAGCAAACGCAAAGTATCCATATTACAAAAGAATCTATATTAATATTGAAAAAGATTAATTAGATACGGTCAGCGACAAAAGTCCATTGTAAATCTTAATTATTGAACTAAATATTTAATTAAAATCGGAAGTGAATTTTAATTAAATGAATATGAACTCTTGCTGTATGTGTGTGTAGTATATGAAATATACACCTATGAGATGCTGAAATACAAGGAAAAAAAATCATTCAGGCCGCTAGTTGAACGGCGCCGGCTAAAAAGGCTGGGCTGTTATCTGTAAGGCTAATTAAATTAAGCTATTTGGCAGCAATATACATACAGGGTGGCAGGGACTTCCACGCGCAAACTGGAACCATGAATTCAGCACATGATTCTAGACCCCCTAGTATAGAAACTTTTTGTCGGTTATCAAAAAAAATCTCTTTCATAGAAAAGTGCAATACCTACGCGGACACAATGTATGGCAGAGACAATTTAAAAAAAAAGAATAACCGCTGAAGAATTTCAACGCCCCGGGGGTTCAGAATCAGCTCGCCGTCCGGTTAGGACCAGGCCCGGGTCCACGGCGCATCGTGTTCCACGCGCGCCTCAAAGAGATGTCAGCACCATTGACGCGGTCCGATAGGGCCGATGCCTGCCGGGGTCGCGGATTGTTCGAAAGAGTTACCGTGGCCCTGGCGCACAGGCACTGAAGGAACACGGGTGGGTTTTATTTAGTAAGAGTCTGACACACCCTTCCGCTCCGCCCAGAGCGGGAGAAGTAATTTGATGACATCACACCCAAAAAAAAGGGGGGGTTCAGAATGATGTACTGAATCCATGGTAACAGGTTGCGCGTCGATGTCCCTGCCAGCCTGTATCATCAAGTCGTAGCGAACTCAAAACTGTACTGAATATTTTTGAAAAACATATTTGCTGCGAGGTCTGGGAACGATTCCCATGCCGAAAATATTGTTTTTAGAATTTTTATCCGTTTGTCGGTTTGTCTGTTTGTCTGAATGTATGTTCCTGCATCACGCAAATACTACCGGATAGATTATGTTCGAATTTTGCATTGATATTCACTATAAGTCTGGTCAGTTTGAAGGCTATAAATTATAACGCTATTTGCTATGGGGGATGAGCAATATTTGCATTATGTTCGTATTTTTCTATAATTTACTGCAAATTGTAAAAAGATGAGCCTAAAGGTTAGAATATTGCAGATAGTTACAGATTTAATATTTTAAATGATTATCATCACGCTATAGCTTTACGGACCTAATCAGTCAATCATGTCATAAATATAAGAACGGCTATATTAATCAACTTTCAAGAAAGCAAATAGCTTATTGGTTCGACGACTGCTTTGAAAACCTGTAACCGTAAGTTCAATGATTGTTTTTTTTTTTTTAGATTCTTTGATTTAACATTTCAATAAAAGTACTATTATTGATACTTTTGAACGTACACAGAAAAACATGAAGATTTGGCCTACTCTGTCATCTACTATAATATATTATTTTAGAGTGATAGTCGTTTGTTAGGAATAATCTGTAAGAATGCATTAGTCAGGGTATCAGTGTTGTGCCCTTAGGTAGTATATGCAGGAACGCAGGCGTTCAATATTTCACTAGAAACGAAAAACTACATAAGCAATGGGAAATTGCTACTGAAGTTTCTCATCAGATAGCTGTCCCCACGTTGTTTGCGCCCGCGTCACCAGTCCCGGACTCTCTGTATATTTTGTCGACTGAGACGAAAACTACAAACGTAGTATACGGAGAAGTTTTATAAAAATGTGGCTGTTATATTTTAGTATATTATGGTATCTTACGATTTTCACGCGCACGAAGTCGCGGGCAGATGCTAGTCTTAATATATAAAAATCACGTGTCACTATGTCTGTACGCGCTAATCTCCGAAACCATCCAACCGATTTTAATTAAATGTGCAGGTATTTTTGGACCCGTTATATGTTGTCAGGTCTACAGAAACGGACATAGGGTACCTTTTATTCCGAAAAAAGTACTGTTCCCGAGGAAAACAACAATAACTTTCTTATGATAATAGATGGCGCCACGTGACTTTCGAATCATGATTGAATTATAATATTATTATAGAAACTTTAGTAGTGTGTTAAGAGCTTTTTTATTTTTATTTAAGTACCTAATTCATTTTGTGAATCTAGAGTGTCGATAGACGGGGTTTTCATCCTCCTAACTATAATTCCCCGAACAACCCGAATTGATTGTCAAACTCTAAATTAACGCGAGCGAAGCCGGTGGCAAAAGCTAGTTTATTTATATTTTTTATAGCTGACCGTACTATCAAGCTTTTCGCCACCATTGGATAAGCAAAGCGTCAAGCGAAGGTGATTACAACAAACGTTGCGTTTTATGACCGATAACGATAAGGCGTCAATAAAAGCCATTACATACTGTATACATTATTGTTTCATGTACTCCTGCGCAGGTAAACTACGTAGATATTACGGTACATAGTACCTAAGTAATTAGATACACGAATATATAATAAATAATTATATACATGTAATATATATTCTGATTTGGGTAAGATTGTAATATAATTATATATTCTGACTTAGGTAAGATTGTAAAATGTGATGGCTTGAGATCCGGTTGCTATTCAAGATAGAACACACATTTTTTCAGAGGATATCAACGATGGAATAACATTGTAGTTATACTACGGTAAGACATAATGATTTATTTAAAAGATTTAGGCTTTTTTTTCTGCTTATTAATAGAAAGGACATGAGGAATAAAATCTCAAGAAATCCTACTTCCTACTATCCTACTCGGTTTGGTTATTTTTTTATGTTTATTACTAAATCATGCGGAAGCAGCTTCACGGATTCGCATGAAATTGGCCACACAGATAGTTTATAACCTGGATTAACACATAGGATACTTTATTTCTTTCTTTTATCGATAAGACCGCACATTGTGTCACCCTATGTAAAATTTCTACATTTATATCTGTAATTATGTCTGTATGTTTGTACATCTGTGTATTTTTGTCTGCACAGTGCACATAATAAAGAGTATTCTATCCTACATTCCTGTGGAATAATTTCCAACCGCCACGCGGGCGAAGCCGCGGGCAAAAGCTAATAAGTACCTACTTATATATTTATCATCAAGGGTTACTCCTTGGAAGGAGCATGAACATAGTGAAATTAATTACTTAAATTGCCAATATCATTAGTCTCTATTACATAAAATAATTGAATATACTCTAACTTACCTCTAGGTAAACAATAATAATAACAATGGCTCGCAACACCTGTAGTGTAGATACCTACATATTTATTTATCCTCGTAACATACCTACCTACGCTTTGCTCAGAGAAATTACTTTTATTTTTTTTAATATTTGAGAATTTGTGTTCTAAATATTTTTAGACGATATTCAGTTAGCTACGCTACACGTTCTGTTTCAGCATGTTCCAAGCGCCATATAAATATTTTTCGTATTTTCTTTTCAATTGTTCTGTTTATTAGCTTTAATTAAGTAGGTAGGAGGAGAGGAGGGGTAAAGTAAAATTATTATCACAATTTCTTGAAATAACAACAAATTCGCTAAGACATAATTATTCATACACTCCAGCCCACGGTTTTGGAACAAGGATGATTGTCACTAATATTTTTAACATGTCCCTTGAAGCTGATGCAACATAACTCACCGATTTCAGAGCCCTTTTCTAGGCAACTGGAATGCAGTTACCTACTTTAGGTTTAGTAACACTAAAATAAAACAATAAAATTCCGATAGGTAATATAGTATGGATAGACCTTAACGTTTATTTATATTTTCTTTTAAATGAGTAGATCTAATTATTTAAATATGAAGATCTAATTATTTTAGGTAATAACATTTTTACAAAAGATTGTTATTTTATGGCCATCCTTTATTACAAAATATTATACAGGTTGTCTAGGTATATTACCTCTAATTACTTTACCAAATGTTTTGTAATTACTATGATTGCATTAACGACTTTTAATTAGATAGGTTACCTACGTGATCCGCAATCCGTATATTTCGAGTTATTTTTTTTATTCAGGCGTTAAAACTGTGCCAGCTAAATTAGCACCTATGAATCATAACCCAACAATTCATGGTTTCTATAACAACTCGGTGTCAACAAACAAACCGTTCTTAATAGTAAAAAACGGGGCTATTGTTACATCGTTGACGCTAAAACTCATATACGATTTTTACGTGGCTAGTACCTAAGCCAATTTCTTTTAGCAATACGTCACGGTGTAACTGTTGTTAACAGTATTTCTACGTAAAACTCGAATGTCGCGCCCGATACGTAAACGTCCGCGCTTGGCGCTAACAGGCAAAATTGAAAGAGGATAGTGTACAGTAGGGGGGCGCCACGCAGGCAACCCGGAACGCCGGACGCCGCCGCGCCGCGCCGCGCCCCGTCGTCACTCGGCCGGGTAGCCGATGAAGACGTCGACGATCCCAGTGCGCTATGAATGACGCAACAATCCGACTGGCTTGCTTGTACGGTGAACTGCCATGCGTATTGCGTACGTTTGCTCTGGCATCGTTCATCGGTTCATTCTGATTTTAACTCGCGAGTCGGTCGGTCGCGTTCCGCTCGCTAAATATAAAGCACGTGGCCCAGTGCTTCAGTTGTTTCGCTATAACCTATAACCCGTTGCTCGGCAGCCGGCACATACATAGACAGAGGTGAGTGCCGTGTATACGTTGTATTATTCAATAAACCGTAACGCGATGCTTTGATTGTGTGGACGCGTTTTTAGGTTCCAAGTATTCGGGTGAAATATACGATACCTTTTTTTATAGTTACATATGGATGTGCATACGTTTTTGAATTACATTTAATTTTTTTTTTAAGAAATTTCAATGTTTTATAATTTTAGCCATAGTTTTCGTGTTAACTTATGCGGTACTGTAACAGAATAGGTGGGCACGCATCAGCAATGTTGTAACTAAATTTACCGTTGCATTATCCTGGTATTAATAGCGAAAAAACGAGTCAACGATAAAAAATGCAAATTGAACGCGTGTCAAAAAAAATGTAAATAAAAGTATATTGTGTTTGTACGTTATCTGTACTAAATTCTTATCTGTGTCTGTTTTAAATCACTCCGTCAATATTCGGGGACAAAAACGCTTACAAAAGGCGCGAATGAGCATTGTTGATGAGCATCAAACAAACTTAATTTAGTTTAACTTGACATTCAAAGTAGAGTGCAACCAACCGGTTGCCAGCGTGTAGCGGGCGAGCGGCGCGGCTGGCAGCTGACGGGGCCGAGCCCACATATGTCTGCAGTTCCGCGGCCACATAAATATGCACGTTTACGAGCTTACTTGCAGCTGGCTGTTCCTTGACATTAATACGATAAACATATTTAATCTCTTACATATTATCTGTTTCACCCGTCACCTGTATGTTTTCATTCCCGATACTTTTATGTATCTTTTTCTTACATTAGAAAGATTATTTAGATTTTTCTCTGCCCTGATTTGAGTTGGTTTGCAAAGTCAAAGTCAAAGTCAAATCATTTATTACAAATAGGCACATAAAAGGCAGTTTTGAAAGTCAAAATTTATAAAAAAATAGAAATGATTCTAGTTGCCCTTTTTTAATGCTGGACGATAAAAACAGAATTTGGTAAAATTTCAATGAAATTGCTGCTGCAATTTTTGCATGTACCTAACCGCGGATTTTGTGTAATAGGTAAACTAAGTTCATTGTACCTATTTGTTAAACAAAATTACTTTCGGTCGACCAACGTCAGCGCTGACTCGTAATAATTATAATGTCGTTCAATGTCGTAGGTACAACTCTTAAGAAAGGCGTTTATTCAGCTGTTAATAGCGACCTGCTGACGTGATCCGTTTTAGTAAAATCTACAATAACTTTACGAACTTTTATTATTAGTTTTAACTAACATTGTGAAGGCAGGCACTGGCACAACATTTAGATGGACTGTTACCATGTATTCTAAATTAACCCTGTATGCTATTTTGTCATTTTTAATAACACACTAATATGTTATCCACATTAAATACATAATAATTACGCGTACCTTTATCATAATTTGCTTTTACTTATTTATTTTGTTACAAAATTATAATATTGGTAAGTCTGGGTAATTCACTTTCACAGAGTAGTGGTGGCCCAGTGGTAAAGGCCGCGACTTACGACTTGTAGGTCGTTGGTTCGAATCCAGACAGGCGCTTTACTTTGTGTAAATTATTTTATCACCACTGCTCTCAAAACGGTAAAAGAAAACATCGTGAGGAAACCGGCATGTCCTAGAACAAAAAATTCGAAGACATGTTACAAATTCTACCAACCTGCACTGGGCCCGTGTGGTGGAATACGGCCCACTCCCTCTCACCGAGAGGAGGCCTGTGTCCCAGCAGTGGCAATATTATAGGCCCCTTATGCTTATGTACTTCTACTTCGTCAACGCAAAAAGCAACCTAACGGTACCTAGTTGGGTAACTAGGTTAAATTATGGGTAGGTACCTATAATTTTTGTATGGTATCTGGTTACCAATAAAAATAACCACAAAACCTGGCAACACCAATCGTTGCAATGCTGCAATATTTAATATTTACGCCTTAAACTTTCTAAACAAAACCAATTCAATACTTCGACAAAATTAATGAATGTAGGTACGTAGTATGTACCTACTTACCTACCTAAAGTTAGCACTCTGTGGCTAGAGTGGGGTCGTTGGTCTTGGCACAGTACCTACTCGGTCAATTGATTACCTGTCATGGCGTTTGACTTTCATTTGTCTACTTTTCACTGTACTAACAAACCAGATTGAACCGGATAAAAAAACGTTATCAAAAAAATAAACGCTATTTTACGATGTAGGTGTAACGGTGTATACATTTGTTAACTTTTTATAAGCGGCAATTAATCCACGTTGTAAGCAATGTTAGTTGTATACAGAATGTATTATAATATTAAGAGATAACTTTACAGTATTTATTTTCTTAATCTTTATAAGTACATATTTACGACTAGGCCATTCTCATCATCATTCTCCTCTCCTGCCTTTATCGCAATTTATTTGGCGTCTGCGCAGCATAACTTTTTATTCAATACTAATAGTCGTCATCTCAATAGTCACCCCCATAGATATCCGAGTCACCCCCTCTCCAACCATATGTTTCACACAGTCCATTCATCGTTTCTTCGGTATTCCTCTACGCTTATAATAATAATAATAATAAGGACTGCAATTATAAAATATCAAATGTTCGATAGCCAAATTTTTTTAAACTTGATATCTCTATTTCTTATTGAAGTCTATATTCGTTCGAACTCACAAAAACAAAAAAAAATTACATCATGCTGTATAATGCTTTATACAATCTGACTAAGCACTCCCGTTATATTCTCGTGCCTAGATAGAAAAAAAGTAACAAACGAGTTATTGCTATTTCGCTCATTTTTTGCATAGCTTAGCAGTTACAAAAATTGCTACTAAAGAAAGTATTAGTAACCTACTCTGTGGCTTCTAAGTATGTACCTAATAATATTCAATTATTATAATGGAATATTTAATACTATGTGAAACTAAACATCTTTGAAACATAGATATCTATTTGACTTTCAAATAATGTAGGTATATCCAAGCAAAATATTATTGAGCTTACCTACATCAGGGCCCCAATTCTCTATGGTAGTTATTATTCCCCGCGTAATCTTACCACGTCAATATCGTGTCTTGTAGAAACGGTTTCGTTTATTGTCTCATAGAGAATACGAGGTTTATTCATAAACGTTGCTTAAAGTTAAATGACGTTTAAACGTCAAAAATGTATGGTTAAACATTCGCTAATCATTACTTAACTTTAAGCAAAGTTTATGAATAAACCCCTACGTTATTAGCAGATAATTTTAATAATTAATGTCGTGGTTACATAAGGAATTGACGTGGTTTCGAAGTAAGGAATCGTTAAGTGGTCATTGTGAATTAGGTCCCGGTAGAAGTCGCCGATACCTAATCAATTAATTATTTTAGAGCTACTAGCGAGCTAACTTCATTTACCTAATTAAAAGAGCTGTACATACAATTAAAAGCTGTGGTTTAAGATTTTTTCTAGACCCCGTATTGTCACAATAACTAATCTTTTAATAAATCTTTCTAATAACCTTTACCTAATAACTGTTTACCTCTAAAGTAAGCGGTACCTAGGAGCCCGCACCCCTTTGTTCCCGCGCACACTTAATATTGCTCCTGATTTGGTTGCTGTGCACGATACGTCTAAGTTCAGATCGGTCAAAAATTTTAGCCCCAGTACAGGCTCCCTTAAACAGGCGCGACGCGACACGCTACAGCACTGCACAAAGGCGCCGCTCGGCGCGCGACGATCGGTGCCTTTGTACCGCGCGCGATTCGCGTAGCGTGTCGCGTCTGTTTGTAAGAGGAGCCTTAAAGTGCTCAAATCATTAAGTATATATTGATTGCATTTCTAAATTAAACTTTAGGCTGTGTGCTTTTTAGGCAACTGACACTGCTACGTACCACCCAATAATTTGTGTAGGCGGCATAAAATGAGATCATAGCAGTATAATAAGCAGAAAGATCGGTTGCTAAGTGCCTACGACTATCCACTTTGGGACATAAGTACAAACACTATAATGCCTCGTTGGTCTAAGGCCGGAAACTCGTCTGCTGGGCCTGGATTCGATCCCCAGGTCGAGAAAATCATCTTCAATATTTTCATTAGGAATTTCTCAATATAGCAGCCCGGTGTCTGGGCCCGATTAATTGACGTAAGGGACTTGAAACTTGGGGGTAGGTACACCTCTGCCGTCCACTTTGTCGAATACAGGGTTAATGTTATGTTAGGTTATAATTTGGTAATTATAACATTACATAACCCCTGTATTCAGACAGATACCCAAAAGATACACCTTACAGACAATCATGTAGGTAGGTACCTACATGGTTTGTCCATGTACGTTTTGATAGATGCTGCAACTCCATATTTAGTAGCGGATATGTACGGATTAATATGATTGATTGATATATCCCAAATAAGTAGACAATGTGCATGCGCTTGCTGCGCAATATCTTACCTTGTATCAGGAATTTACATCTAATCATTGAAAGTTTGCAACCATGATAATATATTATGAGATACGATGTGGCATCTTGGATGTCATCTTTCAAACGTAATCTTATTGTTGTTCACTAAATGCCGACGAGAGCAAGCTACACAAAATAATAAGCATTTGCTTTAAAGTTTTTTTTTTTGAAAATACTGATCTTGGTGCATTCCCTTCTATGAATTTATTATGATCAGATCAGAACCAATATTTTTAACTAAGTAACAAAAGTTCGGTTAAAAGATTACAATGAAACCCTGTGATCGTGGCTGCATCGCTGTTTAATCCTACACTGCTACCTGCATTCTTTGCAATAAAAAGTAATGCATTACCAGTTCCATTCTGATAAGTAAATCCTCACGTTTCCAAGAAAGGTGCCCCCAAAAAAAATTAAATTATTATACTAGTATTGATAAACATGATTTATTATAGCAGCTTACTACTATAATAAATTAATAACACACTGCACTTATATAGACACTTAATTTGTTTGCGTTACATTACATTACATTACAGCTCGAAATGCCTTTTCTGGAAACTAGAAGAGGACTCGAACCTAGATTTATGTGAAACGTTTGTAATTATTACATACTAGCTGCGTCCCGCGGTTTCACCCTCATAAGTCTCGATCCCGTGGGAATATCGGGATAAAAAGTATTCTATGTCCTAACCCACGTCATGGTCTACCCATGTGCCGAATTTCATCCACATCCGTTCAGCCGTTTTAGCGTGAAAGCGTAACAAACAAACTCACTTTCTTATTTATAATATTAGTTAGGAAGTTAGGATTATTAGTTTAGATTTCCATGTAGTATAGCTAAGTTATCCGTGACCAATCGTAGGCCTATAATATCACAATTGTTATTTTCTTCGAGAAATAGTGAAGATTGCGAAATACACCCGTTCGTCAGTTAGTTTTCGTAATGACCGCTCTAAAGTGAGCGGTAACGTAGGAGTTTGCACACACACAACATTTTTCCTAAATCTCCTGATTGGTTCTTGTGTTCGGTCAAAATTTTAGCGAAATTTTCAGTCCCTTGACCTGCTATCTGTGTTAAAATTTGATAAATTATAAAATCTTAAGCAATTGTCATTATCTTTCATTGTTGTTGCTAATTGATATCATATCAATGATCGAATCAGAGGCCGATCGATTGAACGAGTTGTTGAAAGCCGGTGAATATGAATTTATCATAAATGGAGAAACAGACGGCCTGAAAATACAGATGACAATCGCAACTTCTATATCTTTAGTAGATAGAATTACTGGAATGATAATAAATGTATTTTGGAGATCATATCAGAGAGGCGTTTGCAAAAAATTATCTCTCCGCGAGCCATGTTAATATATTCCTGTTGCTAATTGCTCACTGAGCTATACAAATACAGACAGACAAGCTGACCTACTTAGCAAATCGTAGGCTGACATCACGTATTTAAAATATACCTGGTGGGCGAAAAACACTTCATTAGTGCTTCAGAATAACTTTCTAGTGCTTTTACAGTTTGTTTATACTACTTTAGTACAGTACAGCGGTCCGCGTAGCGTTCGGCGTAGCACTGGCGTAGCGTTGGCGTAGCGTTGGCGTAGCGTTCGGCGTACCGTTCGGCGTAGCGTTCGTCGTAGCGTTCGGCGTAGTTTGCGTCGTAGCGTTCGCTGTAGCTATTTCAATGACTGCATTAAACCATAATCCTCCAAGGCCAATCAAGACAAAAATATCTAGCCCAGATTGTCAAGTCCTTTTAGATCTTACTTTTCAATCGTCAGATATCTTTAATCTGAAATACCGATTGAAAAATCGGGCACTAGGCTATTTTACCCTCCAGTTAACCAGCTATTCAAAGTTAAAACAAAAGAGAGTTCGATGCTACAGAAAATTTGAAAAAACCGTTTGAATTCTATGGATCGATACACAAATTGCAGTGCTAGTAAACACTAGCCTGTATTGTTAGGTCAGTCATAATGCACCTGCAAGTTGACCTAGTAACATTTCCAACTGAAACGCCATAAATATTAAGGTGAATAGGGGAAGGTAAGAATCAATAATGATGAGCAAGCATTAAATAACAACTTTTTAAACTACTTAAGTTATTACTTTACTTGGATTGGAGAAGGTTATGCTAAGACTTGTTTGATGGACAGGTAACTTTACCCAAATGTCCCTGATTCATATTTTTGTCTGATGATAAAAAGATAGCTGCTAAAACCTCATCACAATTCAACCAATCTATTGGCTTCAGTCGAGACTTTAAGCTTGTGTAACTGCCAGTCATAATATCTACCTTTACTTATAGTCATCAATTCTTATCAATATGCTTTCCAAAAAATTTGACATCTTTTCAAACAATGAGAAATAAACGTTATGACAGTAAACACTCGATTTTGCTGGCTGATGTCTTGATATGCCTTGTTGTGTCTTGTATTTATCTCGTTTGTTTACTCATAATCTTTGTCGTGAGGAAAGTTTTGATCATGAATGTAGCTTGCTATAAGAGTAGGGGAAGACCAGAGAAACGATGGATGGACTGTGTGAAAGATGATTTGGCTGGATTTGGATTTGGTGACTACCGAGATGTTGACTAATAGAAAAGTATTGAAGAAGAAGACATGCTGCACCAACCTCAAATAAATTGATATAAGGGCAGGAGAGGTATGGGCAGGTATATGAGGTGTGAGCAGTGGTATCGGCCCCGACTTACGAGTCGTAAGTCGTGGGTTCGAACCCAGGCAGGCGCTTTACTTTGTGTAAATAATTTCATCACCACTGCTCTCAAAACGGTGAAGGAAAACATCGTGAGGAAACCGGCATGTCCTAGAACCAAAAATTCGAAGGCATGTGACATCTACCAACCCGCACCGGGCCCGCGAGGTAGATAACAGCCCATTCCCTCTCAAAGCGAGGAGGCCTGTGTTCCAGCAATGGGAACATTATAGGCTAATTATGTATGTATGTAATTATGTAAGGGCAGGAGAGTGATGCCGTTTGCTCATAAACTTTCTTTCTTTCTTTGATAGTGTTTATGTTTATTTGCTAATTACTTCACTCGATTAGTTAGACAGTTGACAGCTCAAGTGTTGCACTCCAAACTAGATCCTAACACTTAGGTAAGTGGTAACAAAAGGTATAAAAGTCCTTTAAACGGTCAATGCCTCCGCAAAAGCACACATTTCTTATCTCAAGTATATTTAAGTTTGTATTATTTACTTAATTGACAATATTAATTTCTACAATTGAAAATGTATATCTATATGTATAATGAACATTGATTGTATTATTTGAGTGGAAATACAATGATTTTTTTAATTATCTCTGTTGTAGTAGAAGAATCTTTTCTTGAATTCTTATTACCTAGCGATAGGTAATAAGTAATTGTATAAAAACATGTTTGATTACTTTGATTCGTTTTCAACATCTAAGGGCCCGTGGTTTGATCAGTAGTCAAACATACTAATAGTTAAAATGCGTTAGTTAAACTAGCGATTTGTTAAAAATGATAAAAGTATGTTGTTTGACAAAAGGTTAAGCTAACTACAGTTAAAAAAATTAACAATTTGCTATAAAAGTTAACCGTGCGTTGACAGAGTAGTTAAACTTTGACAGCTTTTGCTGTATAGTTAGTTATGTTAACTATTAGTATGTTTGGCTACTGAACAAACAACGGGCCTTTAGCCAATAATTCAAATTAAGTAGAAGAAAGTAAGTCAGGACACGCCAATGGAAGCTTCAATTCAGAAATAACATCTTGTGAGGTGATACAAATTATCGACTTAAGGTTAATAAGGAAGTTTAGAAAAAAATGTCGTTAAGTAATTGTTCTATAATAATCTATACTTAACTAGTAAATTGGAGAAGTGTCCAATTTGTGCGGAAGACGTTTCGACAACCAAACAATCTGTGGGTGGTCGATCAAATCATCATTCACGGACTCGACACCTTTAGGAAGAGATATAAATTGGTTCACTTGATCTGAGGACATTTTATAGTCGAATGCAGTTTTGACTGCCTCTGTGGTTAGTGGTCAGACAAAAAGGTACTTATTGGGTTTATAAATTTTGAATTTCTCCGTACCTAACAAACCAGAGTCTGGATTCATATCCGAATGATGACAATTATCGGCTTGCCCTCTATTACATGAGGCGTAAACATAACTTGCGAAATGTGGGTTTACTATTCTGCCTACCCCTTCGGTGGAAACGGGCGTGATGTTATATTGAATACTGTTTTATCGAATAATAAATTCTCGAACACGTTTACTTTATGTCCATGAAATCGTCAAATCATGCATAGACGCATCAATTTGAAAAAACACAATCCGGATGACGCGAGTTTGGGAAGGTTGAATCTTGGAACGTTACTTCGCGATAATTCGAATTTAGTCACAGTATATAATACCTACGTACAATATAATAGGTAAACCATTTTTTTCTAATCTCCGTTTGCAATTTGAGTTGTTTCCAAACTAAAGATATAGAAATGAAAACAACTGAACTAAGTAAAGAAATATAATTAACCAGCTTTCCCCTGCTTCGCACGGTTTTTACCATTTGACAAAATATTGAGATTTATCTACATCTATATACAACATATTATAAAACAAAGTTGCTTTTCGTGTCTCTTTTTGTAACTGCGTTGTTCTTCTACAGTTCTCAATGGATTTTGATGCGGTTTTCACCAACATTTAGAGAATTTATTCCGAAAAGTTTGTGTGTATATGTTTAGATTTAAAGCAAGAAAATAAAGAATAAAGTTTATTTGGACACAGTTCGTGAAAAACGAAATAGAAATAACAAAATAAAAAGTAAACGTAATGTTTAGTTATGTATAGGTGTGTGTGTGTATATATATATTATTATACATTATTATTAAACCTACATACGTACCATAAAAACATCTCGATGTTTTGTTAATTCGTAAAAATCGTGCGAAGCAGAGGCGGGTCGCTAGTTTATTAAATGTAAATTTAATATTTTTGTATTAATTAATAAATCTTCCGTAATTAATTCTCTAAATGATGATGAAAAACGGGTCACACAGACAGACACGAAAACTCACTTTAATTAAAGAATTATAGTTCAAGTAGGCAACTACTTGAACTATAATTCATTACTGAAAAGAACTATCACATGGCCTTCAAAAAGGTTGTGCATATTATTGCAGTCAAGATACTCATACTTTGTTCACAGCTGCCTTAAACAAATTACGAGTACATAACAGCTGATTACATTATTATGCACCTTCTTTTGTTTTACATTTGTTTATATAGTTTTCTGATTACCATAAATACCCTAGTCGATTATTGCCCACAAAATGTTGAGTACATAGATAAACGTGTATTTCTTTACTTAAGCATATTATTATGAAGTTATTTACTCATTCTCATGAATAATTAGTACCTACCTAGATAAGTAGATAACCATTTAAGGCGCTGCCCAAACCTAGGACACGGTAAAACGGTTTTTTGTCGCACAGTTAGGCGTATTGGTACATATTACAAGCCACATTTTTTTTTTGTATTGTTAAATATTAAAAAAAAGGCTTACTTATTTAGAAATATTTCATAAATATAAAAATGTATTATGATTAAAAAATCGTAAAACAGAGCCCAAAAATTTTTTTTCGTCGCATTATCCTCAAAGTAATGATAATAAAGGGAATTCAATCAACTGAAGAAATACCTAAAAATATTCCACTGATTATTCCTGTCAAACGACGATTTCCCATTCTGAAATAGACTAAAGTGACATAAGTTAACTATATTTTAGTTTGACAGCACTAAGATGGCACTTAGTTTAGAGAAAATGGCAATTTTGCTAAATCTGACTATTTTTTATCGCGATTAAATTAGTTGTCATGGACTAAAATTCATCACAACACCTCAACTTCAGGTGCAAACACAGTACTGTACCTTTTCTTTATTATATTTTGCTTATATCTCGAAAATGGTGTGTCCTACCGCAAAAATAATGAAAATTTCGACCCCCATTATAATACGCTGAAACGCCTAAAACTCTACATGTAGGTAATAATTTTTCATATTTTCCATACAAAAAGAGAAAAATTCCATAGAAAACACGTCGATACAGCCACCCATGCGCGCCTCCGGCTCTAAAAAAAATTCACGGGGTAGGGCAAACAAGTACCACGTGGAGTCGCGAATATCAAACAAAATTTTAGTCGCGTCAAATTTATTTTTAAACTTAGAGATATGTTTTACAGAATAGCTTTAAGATTCTCATAGCCAAAAGTAAAGAATTTTTGTGATAGTTTAATTCGATGTACAAGAGATCGTCACCAATGTTGATAAAACTATTTGCTATCGAATGGAAAATCCAAGTCGGTTTTTGTTTTATTTAACAAATTATTATTACCTACCTATATTAATATTTACTTGTAGATACCTAGATTGCCACGCTTGTGTGTTTAAGTAAAATATTCGTCTGCTTTTTAAGTATTTTTCATAATAGGTAGGTGTTTTTAATAACATCATCTGCTTACTTATAAAATGACTAGTTGCGCCCCGCGATTTCACCCGCAGCGGTATGGAATATACTTTAATAATAATAATATTCTCAGACCTACCAAATATACACTTAAAATTTCATAAAAATCGGTCAAGCCGTTTCGGAGGAGTTCGATAACAAACACTGTGACACGAGATTTTTATGAATTTTTATGTACTTCATCAAGTCGAATGTAGGCTACAGTTTTATAAATCGCATGATGACTTGTAAGACACTGATACGTGTTGTATGAGGATGGGACCTGGGTTTGATTCTTAGCTCAGGCAAAGTGTTATTGCATACAATGACTTGTACCTACATAAATACATACCTAATAAAAATTCAAAATGTCATGGTTATTTATAGGTACTGGTAAACTGATAACTGATAACAATTTCCATATGTTCCGGTATGCGTATGCATGTCATGTCATCATGTGGTTTTCATTATCTTTTCCCGATAAATAGAATATTTTTCAAAGTCATTTATATTCAGTGAACCTACTTTGAATTTCAAAATAAGTATCTAGTATTACAAAGATGTTTTTTAGATTTCCTCATACCTTTATATCAACCTATCTTCCTACTTTTAGGTATAGCTATCTACTTATACATACTTACTGCCGCACTCGGATATGTCATTCAATCAAATTGATCGGCATATTTCACTGCTTATAAAACCGCTGCCTTGGCGCTGGCGCAGCAATTAGCATAGGTTACGTTACTTGCCATAATTTAGGTAAATGGTAATCAGTTGCTAATAGGTACCTACCCACAAAGAAAATCAATCAAAACGCGTAAGAGATGACAGTCCATTCTATAAATAAAAGAATATAAAGCTCAAACAAAACTGGTATTTTCCTCAAGGATCGTTTTAAGTCCTTTGTTACAACTGTGATACATATGTTCATAATAACTTACTTGTACTGTCGTATGTACACATAAACTGACTTATATTTATGTGCCTACTTAACGAAGGAATAAACATACAGGTCAACGATAATAATCATTGTGCTCAAATACTCCCAATTACTGTTTAAATAATGTTGGGTTAAAAATAATTTCTCAGATCGAGATTCGGGTGAATCTTCCGAATGTTTTCCAAAATAATTTTTATTAAGAAATTGATTCCCAGTCCCTTATACTAAACAATGGTCACCTACCAATTACCTATGATTCTATTGCTACCATTAATAAAAACCAGTACCTAAGAATTACAAAAATTCATAATAATCCACCACCTATGCTACAGTTTGCACTTGATACCTACGGGAATTCTAAAAAAGACGATCAAACACAAGAATTGCGTTGTGGTTACATTAGTCGACACATCGCAACATGTTATAACGGCGTGCCGAATGTCATACGTATGCATTCGGTTGTTTTGGCATAGCGCCCGATACGATATTAATTTCGAAAACAAACTTTCTTTGTCTTATCTTGCACATATAACATTGTCTATGCACTATTCATGCCCTCGCACTTCGGTACGAGTCGCTTGGTGCCTTATTGTGAAAATATGAAAAATGGAATCCGTAGACTTGCGTCATTTTTCGTGACAGCATAAACTGAGAATGTCTTTTTTATTTGGCAACAGCAGACTGCTTTATTCAGACACAATTAAATTCTCTTGGGTCTGATGAACCATCTGGGTAATTCTCTTGAACGTAAATAACTAACAATAGATAATAAAATTGCAAACCTGTAGAGTAGGTTCTACATACGTAAATATATGTTTGAGATCATCATCATATGCCTAGGCTTTTGCCTAATAATTTAGGGTCGGCTTCCAGACTAACCGGATGCAGCTGAATACCAGTAAATTACATGGAACGACTGCCTATCTGACCTTCACAACCCAGTTACTGGGTATCACGATACTCCTTGGTAAGACAGGTTACGGCTTAGTGACTTTGGGCTTCACAGTAATTATCCGTCACGACTGCCAAAGATCTACAAATGACAAACATATTTACGAGGTAGGTAAGTACCCTACCTCATCGTTAAATAATATACTTCGCCAGGTATAGCATTCCGAGACACAGTGGTCACGTGGGAGACACAAGCCTACGTCATCACTGCTGTGTTACCAGTAGTGTGTAATAATAACTCCCCAACCACCTTTAATACCTGTGCGAATCCTCTAAAACAATGAGGGTTTAACTAACAATTACGTTGGTATATGTTTAAATTGAATTGTTTCGTTTTATTAAAAAAATGAAACGACAATTTAAATACTTTATATATTTTTTAACAGAATGGTGACTGTAAATGTTTCCATAGTTCGTGTTTTGTTGCAATAAAGTGGCAACTGGATAGTGACGTAAGCATGTGTCACTCCCGGAATGCCAGACCTCGTTTTTTTAGACCATGCCCTACCTAATAAATTAATATTTACCTAAATCTATTTTGGAAAATTAAATCCCGAACCAGGTTAACACGGGCACCTACAGTTACCTAGACCTAGAAATATAAAGTTTGTCCCACTAAAAACTACGCGGTTTAGACCAAAGGTTCCGTAGAAGATGTCACTGCGTTGACAGGTCGCCGTCAACGAGCACGCGTGTAAAGAATAATATTTATTTTAGTGCTCGATTCATCGCCCCAGAGATTGCTTAGAGGAACGAAAGGGAGGTACAGAAAATGTGGGACGTAAGTGCCTCGTTGATACCACACAACCACACACACTGACATACCGTCTGCCAAGACGATACCACGATCAGCAAGCCTTTCACAAATCGTAAAAGTAGTAGGAAAGGTAACGGCACTTAACGTATCGGTACCAATACGATGTGTACGTTACCGTATGGAGGTTTACTTACCTATAATTAAATAAGAATTCAGAGCAACGAGGCGATGTGGAACCTTATGACCAGTTAATTTTTTCAAGTTGCATTTTCATGTTTCCCCATTTAGGTAGTAAAGTGAAGCATTTTGCATCATAACATTGGAAAATAAACTCTTTATACCTTTAGTTTTCTTATCAACTTGAGCTAAGATCTCAGATGAAGTAGATTCAAGGAACTGAACATAGTAATTTATGTTCTCTGGAACAAGCACAGCGAACGTTCACCAAGTTCGCACAGTCTGTGTATCACGTTTCATGAACCGCGTACTTGATTAAAAAGAAAAGGAAAAAGCAAACCTAGGTTTATGTTTTTCTCTAAAATACTAAATGTTACCTACCATACACGGTCAGTTCTATCTCCAGAATTTTATGAAACAATTCAATTTAAAATTATACCAACGTAATTGTTAGTTAAAACTTCATTGTTTTATCGGATTCGCACAGGTATTAAAGGCGGTTGGGGAGTTATTATTACACACTACTGGTAACACAGCGGTAATGACGTAGGCTTGTGTCTCCCACGTGACCACTGTGTCTCGGAATGCTATACCTGGCGAAGTATATTATTATACCATGGGTGTGACCACAATCTGTACCAAGTGAAAAGGCCTCTAGATCGATTACCTACGACGACGTCGACGGCTAGAACAATTACAAGAAGTAAATCATTGAAACCAAACAGTCTGATTGTTTCGTATATGTTGCACGCATCCGGTCAGACCGACTTGCCGCAGATTAGTCTTGCCACATTAACATTGGTCTTCTTATGTATGATAGTATCTCAACGCAAGGGTAAGACAACCTCGGGCTTCTACAGTTCAGTAGATAGTTGAGTGGTTTATTTATTTGTAGAAAAGGAAAGCAAACATTTGCTTTCTTTATCTCAATTACTTTATTATCCTGTGTATTATATTCTATTAGCTTAGCTGAAAGAATAGATCGTCGTCAGCTCCTTCACACTCATCGACAATTGTTTATATTTCATGGTCATCTTAGTTACGAGTATCAACAGTCATACTTAGTTGTCTGCCAAATCTTTTATCAACATTATATTTTATTATGTTTTAAGCCACCCTGTTTTCTTCGCTCATTATCCTTGACCAGAACATTTTAATCAGTCTAATCTAATTCCTATGTAAGTACCTACTTAGATGGGTTTTCATGAAAGTATGTTATGAATTACGTAGTACGAAAAAGTACAGGTACTTTATTTCGTTACACTTGTAGGCTCTCTTCCTTTCTTCCACGTATTTAATTGCTGTAATGGTCATTATCACAGAAAGAGTCGCGTTCGTCTCGCCATCTCCTTCTGGGCCTGCCGCACTATCGTTTCCTACTGTTTGCGACCCTGATTGTTTTCGCCTATAGCTGATGATGTGATGTTATGACCAGCCCAGTCCCATTTAAACAGGGTAGCTGTATGGCATACACCTGATATAATAACACTCGTATTATTGATATGCTCACCGACTATACTATCGCAATATTTCTAAAAGAAATTGCAAAGTAGACCGTAAAGTTTTATAACACCGTTGCCATTGAAGCGCAATTTGTAATTATTAGTCAATCTAAACGTATACGACACTAGCGACCAGCTCCTGCTTCGCACGGTTTTTACGACTTGACAAAATATGGAGATTCCAATAACTTCATTAAAAAAAATCAACCTGCCTAGCCTTTTCCAAACTATGTTGGGATCGGCTTCCAGTCTAACCGCATGCAGCTGATTACCAGTGTTTTACATGGAGCGACTGCCTATCTGACCTCCACAACCCAGTTACTGGGTAACGCGATACCCCTTGCCAAGGCTGATTGTCAGACTTTTGGGCTTCTGACAACTCGTAACGACTTTCAAAGATGTATGAATAACAGCCAGGACCAATGGCTTAACGTGCTTTCCTAAGCACGGATGGGTCTCGGTATGTAATGGATGGTGACCCAACGGACCGACCTCGACAAGCGTCACTAAACCTTGAAGATCGACTGTTATTATTTAGCCACGAGCCCCAAAGTTTAATAATAATAACTTTCCGGAATAAATTCTCTAAATTATGATGAAAACATCATCAAAATCCGTTGCGTACTGAACGACGCGACGCAGTCACAGAGACAAACACGGAAAGCGACTTTAATTTATAATATGTATAGATATTAAATATCAGGTACAGATTTCGGTTGGGTGGCATTGCTAAGGGGGGTGTAGCATTGAAGTGTCAGTGTCAGCAGCAGAGTTTATATTGTATCCTGCAACAAATGCGAACAAAACGAAATGTCTTAATGTCTTAAGTTCTCGTTACCAAATGTACCCCAAGTGGGTCTACATTTAAAACTTGATGGCAAGAAACTAGATGCTATTACGGAAACTGTATTTCTAATTGCAATGGGGCCCCACATTAGAGTTCTTTCAGGAAGATTCAGCTGCATATGCAGTAAAAAAAATAAGGCAATTGAATGGTATAGCCACAGCTAGGTTAGTATACTTTGCTTATTTCCACAGTATTATGGCGTTCTACTGAGGGGATCCGCAGCTGACGTAGATTCAATTTTCTTTTTACAAAAGAGGGCAATCCACACGATCTATAAAATGGGACCTCGCGAGTCTCTTAGAAACAAATCTAAAGAAATTGATATAATGACACTGCCTTCCCTTTCTATCTTAGAAAGTAATGTATGTTCGCAAAAACTTAGGACTATTCAAAATCAGAAGAGATTTTTTTAATATCACAACACCCACACATTACGCATACGCATTTGGCATTACGTGTATTGTATATACACGTAGTAAAAATTTAATTGTGATACCCAAATTTAGATTATCTAAAACAAGCAAGTCATTTCTTATAAACAGTAACCGCTTTTATAACAAGTTGCCAAAGTCGTTTACAGAACTTAGCGTTGGAAAGTTCAAAACCCACATCAAACGTATCCATATCAAAAAAGCATATTGTAAGATTAAATACTACGTTGAAGACAAAGAAGTTTGGCAATAATCCCTTATGCACGTGTCACTAAGTAGGTAAATGTCTATTAAATGCTCCCGAATAAAGACTTCATTTTTCATACTTTTTTGACATAATCTTGTCATTATTTGACATTATATACCTACAATTCTAATTTCAACTCTATACTAATGGCTTTTATAGACAAGATAAGTATTAATTCAGATTTGTTACAGTGTAATACCAATCATGTCATTTGGTTTAAATGGGCTTTTATTTTTTTATTATTATTATTTATTTTTTATATAGATTCTTTTATACATATTTTTAGAATGTGAGAAGGTTGTAGGCCTACCTTGTGGACTGTAGATTTGTAGACCATTTTCTATTTTGTTAAGTACCTGGTACTTATTGATAGGCTTACACTGTCCTCCCATACCTATTAACACTGTAATTTGAAAACTTTGTAAAAGCCAATTAATTTTAAAAGAGTAACCCTGGAGTTTCTTTCCGGTTCTTCTCCATAGGAAACGACCAATTGGAACTATGGAATCGTGCACCAGCTTCAACGTTTTTATAAGTGATATAAATAAAATATTTTGATTTGATTTAAAAACGCTGCGTATGTAGGCCGCAACGTGCGAGCTACCCTCATCCCTTTTCTTAACTTGACATCATTATTATAAGGCGCAGTTTCTGTCTTTTTGTGCGCTTTTATCTAGAACCACTTTTTCGGTATAAATGTATGGGCTTTTGTTTCAATTTAAGTATGTACATGTAGGTAGGTAGATATTAGTTCCAGGTAGGTTTGGCTGGTCTATTTCGTTACAATAAATAGTTGGCAAAGCATTTTCTTCTGGGTGCTACTACATAAGTAACCGTTGTGTTGTGAACTTGTGAATGATGTTGACGTAACGATAAAGGCTTTTCTGGACCCAGCCGTATCTCGGTAGGTCTGTAGTGACACAAATTCTTTGAGAGAATTAATACCTATCAATTCATGAATGAATGATAGTAAAAATTATTATAGATTTAGTTACATACTAATCTTTATTTACAAGCAATCCAGCCTGATCTAATTATGGTGAGGTGTAAAACGGCACCCTGGCAATTTTACACGTGTAAAAATCACGATCTACTGAGCGATATTTTTTATTGGGTTCAATAAACTTTAAGGCTCCTAAGTAATGATTGATATTCGTAGAACGGTTTGTTTAGATCGCACCTAGTACCGTGTCATGCGATAGGTAACGTAAGTAGCGGAATCTCATAGTAGTTGCATGGCTTCCCTTCGTTGCGGGTTATAGGCGTCACCAAGTGTCGGATTTCGCTGCCTCGGTGAGTGAATGGCAGCACCGTAGCACGTTTGTACTTCCACTGGCCAGAAATACGATATTTATTCGGTGGTATGTCGATATACAGTCAGCGAAATAAATTGATTAATACTGCCAGATCCTTCAAAATATTTTTTTTGTTAAGTCAAAATACTTTGTGTTTTTAAGACAATAATTATGTTCTGTGATATTAAATAATGGCTACTGCGAATGTTTAGCGACTGTTACCGCTGGCTGACACTACTTAATCACACGACAGCCAACTTTATTAATTTGTAGGAGTAGGTAGATAAACTGTTTCAGTTATCAGTCAGATTTCCAGTTTCTATTCAATAAAACTTGTTTAGCCTATCTAAAGATAGCCAATGATTAAGTAGCCAAAGCATTATTTACTAATAGCATAATTAACTAAAGGTTATTGCCACCTCGTATTTCACTTAATGAATTATAATTATATGTACCTATGTATATATTTATGTACACTCATATAAACAGACAGGAAGAAAGGAACAGAAAAATACGTACACAGGTGATCTTTATTTCCACGGAGTATCTTCTTTCTATACTCCGTGCTTATTTCTAAAGAAATCTCTTCCAGCATACCTAGGAGAGTATTATATATATATTGGATTTTCTGTAGAAATGCTTGAATATACTTAAGTACTTAATTAGTCTCCTAACTACAAATATTACTGATATTATTTTGATACAATAACGGATATTGCGATGGATTGTGAATTAGAGATATCTTCAAGAATATCAATGTACCTATTCTATATTCAATAAATATATACTGATTGTTGATAATAAAAGAAAACATAAGAAACTTATTTAAATTGACGATTGATTGAATATTTTATAATGGGGTATTCCTGAGTTCGTGCTCGATAAAGGCAAGGCCCAGTGGTAAGCCGTTGTAGGTCGTGGATTCGAACCCAGGCAGGCGCTTTACTTTATGTAATCTATTTCATCACCACTGCTCTCAAAACGGTGAAGAAAAATATCGTAAAGAAACCGACATGTCCTAGAACAAAAAATTCAAAGACATCACGAGTACCAACCCGCACTAGGCCCGCGTGGTGGATTAGGGCCCATTCCCTCGCACAGAGAGGAGGCCTGTGTCCCAGCAGTGGGAACGCTATACGCTGAGTATGCTAAAGGCAATTGAAATTTAACACATTTAGGACCTAGCACTGAATCATAAAATCATAAAAATCCGTTAATATAATTCTGTTGGTTTTCCTGTAGGAATTGTAGTGAAATCCCAATATAGAAGGAAATATATAAGTATTTAATAGTAGCATAATTTATAATAATGTGAAAAATAAATTCCGACTCCAGGCGGATCCGGAAGATATTATTTACACAATACATAATCAACTATATAACTTCTACCAGCTGAAGAATAAAAATAAATAACTAGTGATACTGACATTAATGATGTACAGTCACCAAAAGAGATAAGTAACCAGGGTCGTCGGATATTGTTGAAGTTTAGTAAGAAACCAATGGATGTTTTTGAATGAAATTTAATTTGATAAATTAACTGTTTGTTTTCTATTAATTAAGTTAAATTTTGTTCGAAAATATCCATCGGTTTCTTACTAAACTTCAACTATATCCGACGACCCTGGTTACTTATCTCTTTTGGTGACTGTACATTAAAACAACAATGACACAATTGCTAAATTGGCACTGAAATAAGGAAATACAACTATGTCGACGAACATGACATGTGTTGTATTATAGTGTAAAACCTGATGTACTTTTTTGTGGGAAATCATCAAATGACCTCTTCCGCTCTGGGCGAAGCGGAAGGGCGTGTCAGACTCTTACTGACTAAAACCCACCCGTGTTCCTTCAGTTGCCTGTGCGCCAGGGCCACGGTAACTCTTTTGAACAATCCGCGACTCCGGCAGGCATCGGGCCCTATCGGACCCCGGCAATTATTCTGATATCTCTTTGAGACGTGCGTGGAACACGACGCGCCGTCGACCCGGGCCTGGTCCATACCGGACGGCGAGCTGCCCATTGCTCGCCATCCGCTAGCCCGCGCCTACGGTGGCCGGGAGATGTGCGCGAGGACCTTTGCCTCCAGATCCCATGGCGGCAATCCGGCAAGGAGGCTCGCTGCCTTGCAAACCTGATGTACTAAGACTAGAACTGGGAGTTAAAATTTTATACATACATATAAAAGAAAATTCATCCGCACGATTACTTTAAAGACATCAGAAAATGTCGTTTCGGGTAGTCTGAAACCCGAAAGTCCGCCAACCAGTCTTACCAACGGGTATTGTATTACTCAGCAACTGGGTTGTGGAGTCAGAGAGACATTCGCTACTTGTAAAATACTCGTATTCAGCTGCATCCGGTTAGACTGGAAGCCGACCCCAACATAGTTGGGCAAAGACTAGGCAGATGACGATGAGGTGATGATGTGAGGCTAATGAGGTTGCCTAATCAAAACAAACGACATTACTGAGGGTTGGACATAACCATAATCAGCCTATAACGCTCCCTCTGCGCCACAGGCCCATTCCCTATGGGAAGGTAATCCAAGTGGTCCGTAATCCACCACGTGGGTCCAGTGCGGGTTCGTGGATATCTCATGTCGTACGTATTTTTGGTTCTAGGACATACCGGTTTCCTCAAGACATAAACGTCTTAATTTAAGCAGGATTCAGAATGAACAATTTTTTTTTGTTCAGGAAGCTCAAGAATGAAAATTTAAGGAATAAATAAGTGTACCTAGTTTGAAACGGCACATTAATTCATGAAGGCCATACTAATATTATTATAAATGCGAAAGTAACTCTGTCTGTCTATTAACTTTTTCACGCCTTTACGGCTGTAATAATAATAATAATAATTCATTTAATTCAGACATAGTCCATACATTAATTATAAAAATAAAATGATAAAAACCACATTACATTAAAATAATCAAAAACAAATTAAACAAAATTACACATACTCGTACACATTAGAATTAAGTGAAATGCAGATTGAAACAATCAAATAATAAAATTAGACATACACAATTATAATTATAAACAACTGTCAAATAACGCGAGGAGAAGCGCTAACATGAAGCTACATCCACCTCTGTATCAAGGACAGGACCCACCGCTCGAACGACACCCTCAGGAGACTGTTCGAGCTGCTTCGTAGGCGACTCAATAGTGAACTAGTTCCTTATGATCGCGAAAAAATCATCGGACCGCGCCTCAGCAAACATAGTCGAAACACTACAAAACCGCGGTAGCACTAACAGTATCCTGGAAGCATTGTTGTACTGCACGCGCAGTGCGCTGTACGCCCCTTGCGTAAAGCTGGCCCATAGGCTGCACGCGTAAAACCACTGACAATATGTCTTAAATAAAGTCACCTTCACAGGTCTAGTTCATCGCGCAAACCTACGAGCCAACATATTACACCGGACAGACAGGGCCCTGCTCTCCCTCTCAAAGTCCAGATTGATTGATTGATAATTTCGATGAAATTTGGCAAGCAACTAGACCATGACCTGGATATTAAGTACCTACGTTCCCGTGAGAAAACCAACCTCCATTCTGTAAAACAATTTCCACACTCTTGTAGAACAAATTACATGAAATTTTCATAGTAATTTTTCTACTTCAGTCGGGTCGCGCTTGTTTAAGGGGGACCCTTTACACGAACCAAAAAACAAAGAAATTGAAGCCGCAATAATGTTGCCGCACGTTTTTTAAATGAAAACTCGAACAAAGTTTCTCTGAATGCCACCCCGGCTGCTTAATTGCTACGGTAGCAATTATATTAATTGCTCTGTAACTAGTGAAGTCCACCTTTTAATATTTGTTCAGTACAAAGTGCTAACGCGGTAGTAAGCTGGGTAGATAGTTAGATACAGTATCTACATGTATCTTTAATCTTTGGAAAAATAACATCAAATCATATCTACCGTGTCGTGTTACCCAGTAACTGGGTTGTGGCGGTCAGATAGGCAGTCGCTCCATGTAAAATACAGGTGTTCAGCTGTATCCAGTTGGACTGGAAGCCGATTGGGAAAAGGCTAGATAGATTGATTGAACATCCTATCCTATTTAGATTAACCTGAGTGACCTGTAAGTCTGTAACTCAGTAGTAGGACCATCTTACATCAGGAAACTTTCTTTATATGAAGTTGTGATAAATAAAGATGATGATTAGGTATGGACAGTCAAGGACTGATATGTTAAGCACATTAGGGTTTATTTTTGCTTGCACCTCATTAATTTTCCGATTGCTTCATATTAATGCAACGACATTTCGAAAAAGTGGCATGCGCCCGCTATGTGGGAAAGGAATTTGTTTAAATTTGCTCCTTCTACACATTTCCGACGTACTGCAATGACTTATCAGTTATCAACTTATCATATTACAGTAGGAATGTCAAATAAAGAAACCACTAACCGCTTTTATTTCCTAATGTCAAGGATTTCTATCATAAACAGATTATGTTACCAATACAGTTTATATTTACACAAATAAGCAATAACTTCAGTGTCCAGTGAGTGGGAATAAGTTTATTGATTCCACACGTTTAAGTATAAGGTTTAAATACACATTACAACTCAGATAATAATTATACTTAGATTGTTCTATCAATAGCATAGATAATATCGAGTAGACAGTTGTAAAATGATACACATGAATAAATAAACCTGTGAAGCGAAGCTTTTAATAGGGTTGCCGGCTTTTGATACGAGGACGCTTTTCGGTCTTCCTTCAGAACTTTAGACGATATTGTAGGTTCAAAAAAGCGTCCGATGCATCATCATTCACATCATTCTCCTACTCTAATCCCTATTTATTTGGGGTCGGCGCAATAGTTATTTGTGCAACAAGAGAGCAAAGTCGTTTTTTGCTGCGAGTGCTGATTTTGAATCCTGAGCAAGCGAAGGATTCAACGATTGAATCACGAGCGTAGCGAGTGATTCTAAAGTTGAATCCTGAGTGTGGCGAGGGATTCAAAGGCACGAGATGCAAAAAACTTTGCTCTCGTGTAACACACATAACTTTTCACTTCAGCAGCGAGAACACTTTAGGAGATAAAATAATAAACAGGAATAGATTGAAATAACTATTTATTGTGAATCAAAATAATTAAGATTGTAGGTAGAGGTACCAATTCGATAAAATGGAACATTTTAAAAGTTAAAAGTAAAATTATTGCAATTCTGCAAATTAAACGTAACCCGCTCTTTTATTTAAATTGAGGCGTGTTCGGAAATAGCACCCATGATATTTTATTATTCAAAATATATTACGTAACATTATTGAAACTAGAAATAAATATGTACATGTTAAATATCAGTTTTATTTACAGTAAATACTTATTTTCGTTTAAATACAACAATAAGTAAAAAATTCAATAAATTACATTAAAAGACATAATTATCTTTTTGAAAAATGTCTTTAGTTAGTACGAAATTCCGAACGTGTTTGTCTTTGAGGTCGAATTCAAAATCGGAACTTCGAAAGGGCTGGTCTTTGTCTCTCTCTCTTTCTAATGGCGAGAAAGAGATAGAGTGTGAATGTTTCGAATTGTATGATTAACTCAAGGAAGAATAATATATTCGCGGCTTTCTGAAAAAAAATAATTAAAAAGTTACTTTGTCTCACTCAGTGAGCAAAATCGCATTTTGCTCACTGATTTCAGGCAGCAAAACCTACATGTTTGAGCTACTGAAGTGAAAAATGTATTTTTCTTCAATACTTCTCTATTAGTCGTCATCTCGGTAGTCACCCCCTTTCTAACCATATCATCTTTCACACAGTCCATCCATCAGTTCTTTGGTCTTCCCCTACTCTTATAGCCTTCGACATTCATACTCAAAACTTTCTTCTCGACATTTTCCTAATTTTGGTCCGATACGTAAATTCGTAATACACAAACGTAAAATAAAATTAAAAACAGTACGTTATTATGATCAAACAATAACGATTTAATCTATTGGTTGGTCATGTAATAGTACGACTAGACTATAGCCTATTCTGTAGGTAAACTACACCGTAACTCACATTAATTTTCACCCAATTACTAGTGCCACTTCCGATTCCGTGAACACTTCACCCAGTCCCAAACGCGAGAAATCAATCCTACTGAATAATAATTGAGAACTTCACAAAATGTCCATTCAGTAAGGTTACGTCAGGACAGTCTTCACACTGAATAAGGCTTCTTCAAATTACAACATGGTGACCCTACACCTATAAACTGTTTGTTTGCCAAGAGTTAATTGATTGCTTCCTTTGTTTACACAAGATGAGACAGCCGATGCTCTGTGGGTCACTGAGATAGCAGAGATCATTATTAACACTTAAATACCATATCACCCAAAGAATGATAATGCTCGTCTGCCGTCAGACGAAGCATTGAAGTTTCACACAATGACCCGTGTGCCAATTTCCTTTGCGATGTTTGATGTGGCGAGCTTATCGGAGAAATTAAACGCTGTTTCACTTGTTCAACAATTAAAAAACTTGTTGTGGAGGTACTTAGGTAACAAACAACTGTTTTACTTAAAAACAGTTGTTTGTTACCTAAGTACACAAGTTTCATCGAGAGAGTCCAAATTGTCATATCTAAAGTCATTTTTTATTGCTCTTTGAGATGGTAGATACATATTAGAATATTTCCAGCTATGAAGGAAAGAACCAAATAGTTATAATTGAACAGTGAACTTAGTTAAAAGCAAAGTTAAACCAGATTTAATAGCAAATATAAACAGTTATTAGTAGCATAACGTCCAAATTAATGGAAATAAAGTTAGATCGTTACACTTATGCCTCAAATCGTTATTATTCAGTTGTAATATGATATTTATATAATGCTTAACTGCTTATTTATGCTTTACATAATAATTGAGAGTTAATAATTACTAACTCATTACTATCATGCATGCATTAAACGTGTTCATTTATGGATTTAGCTAAGCACGAGTAGGTCTCTATACCTACGTCATCACACCAATCATTTTAGATAACACCACTGAAGACCAAAGGGTGGGGGCCTTCCTCCCTTCTCTGAACTTCGATTAATCTTCTCAACATTAGTGTAGTAGATGATAGACTAGCGCCTGTGGGGAATTGCCATCACAGTCATGTTCAAGGTTAATGCAGGGAAAAACTGATCAACTTTAGCCAGCCAGCACCAACCTACGTCAAATATTGCGAACTTTTTGCAGTTAAAGTCATGATGCTTGATTCGGACGGATTGGTGACTGCTACTACTGCTGCCAAGTGCCCATCATAAGCTCGACCGTCAGTTGCCTATTAGGTAAACTTACAGGATGAAGAGGCGTGGTCTTTCTATCAGAATGTCCAATGACGTGCACCGTTCAACAATGCCCAGTTGTTAATAACATTGTTGTAATACTAATACCACAATACTATGAGTACTATGACATAACTTTGTTGTACAATATTGTACCTTTCATTCATCCACACAATCGAATCACGGATTAATTTGTAGGGGACATGGATCGATTAAAATTAAATAAGTACTAAAGACATGCAGTATGTATTTGAATCATTACAGATTGTAGAATAAGTGCCGTACAAAAACGATAAACAAAAATTTTGGAAAACCTAATTAGGTGCTTATTTAATAACTTTAGTAAGTTCTGTTTTACGAAACAACTAAGAGCCATTGTCGAACCAACTTTTAGAAATTTCTCAGACGAGGAGGATTTAGATATCAAATAGCAACAAAAAAAGCCTTCCTAAAAGTTTCGACGGCCCTACACCTGTGTAACGGTTGGCTAGCACCTAATATTTTTGATGAAACTCTTGAAAATTATAAGCACCCTGTAAACTAAGTACTTATTTGCCAATCTTCATGCTCTATTGTGTAAAAAATTTACCAATACCGAGTTTGCTATGTAAACGTGAGTTCGTTTCGGCACGAACCACGAATCTATAATAGTCTATAGCCTCTATAGGCCACTTTTCACATCAAGAAGCCAACGCGTTCGAAATCAAGTAACAGAGCGGAAAATCTTTTGTGACAAATATCTAAATTTCGTGTAATACGAGATAAAAACTGATCACTATTTCAAATGACAGTCTCGCAAATCTTTTTTCTGTAAAACCAATCATCAATATCGGTTTGAATTTTCTTCGTATTAATAGCATTTTTTTACGTCATCATAGAAATAATTATAACTGCGCAAGAACGCAAAATAGTAAAATCCGACTTCCCTAGTATTTACCTAAAGGAAACTGCACTTGCATTAGGTTTCATTAAACTCATACGATTAAGTGCCAACGTAACTAATTTTATTTTCGCTAATGATTCCCGTGTTTTTATGCTTAGGCAATTCTTTATTTTAGTTTAATTATCATACTAAAGTATTTTATTAATAATAACTTTACATAGACTAACTAATTTATGTACCTAAGTATTTTTTAGAAAACTCGTTTGAATAATACTTAGGTACACTTCCTTATGTTACACGAGCAAAGAGTCCTCGCAAACACTTGACCCGAACCAAAAATAAGTCCAGGAAAGAAAAGGAGCCTCATTGTCATTACCCATTAAGCCAATTCTAAACAGATAATATTTTAGCATATGCAAGTAAGTATCTATTGAATGGCATAGTATCGCAGCAGACGATCGCGACTAAGTGTTTTGAATGACAAAACATGAAGGTTCAATCGAGGTGAGAACTCATTAAATTTCACGATTGTCGATCAACTTCACTTAACACCATAAGTTTTTTGCTCCGACGCAGTTGCTTTGAGCTTTGTCACCAGTTTGCATTGAAATATTATATGCTGTGTCATTCTGAAACGAGGGACTCAACTTTCATAAAAAATAAACAACAAATCTTACAATCCAAATAAAGTCATGGAAAAACAATATTTCGATATTGTTATTGAATCGGGTTTGATTATAAATACATATTATACATTCACAAATTATCAGTTATTATACCAGTCCTATAACAGCATTACTTAAACTGGGTTACCCTTTTACCTAAATACGTTAGTTATCTACGTAATTAGGTACAGTTTCAGGAAAACATTGATATGGTTTAATTCGGTCCTATTCAAAGGAACTCAGTTACTAAAATTTCATTAACATAGCCAAACAAAACCCTCAATCCAAAACAAAAAAGCGAGTCTATGCATACAAAATATACACAAATGAGAAATTACTCAGGTCACAAATAGGTCGTCTGGGGTTGCCACTTGCCAAACGCCCGGGCGCGATGTAGGTTTAAGGGTCTTGTCTCGTCATAAATTCACAACACTATCCCAACCAAATAAATAGAAATTCGTTATTTTTGTCAGACGAAATCTGAGCAATGTCAACCAAACAGCCATTAAGCCCTAGTTGTGCCGAATAGTAAATGATGTAACTCTGTATGTCGATTTAAATTGAAAATAGAAACATCTGCGCGACTTTATACAGATGGGATATATTCGTCCGAGTGCCGATAAAATATTCACTGTCTCAAGTATTTACCTGCCTGTTTTTATAAAGTTCAAAAAGTAACAAATATCTATATACACCCAACACACACAACAACACACTATATATCTATGTACATATAATAAAACCGTATCCAAGCCAAAACTGTAAAAAAAATTAAGTGATTTTTGTGAGGTCTGGAAACGATTCCAATACCGAAAATATTGTTTTTGCATTTTTGTGTTTGTCTGGATGTATACGGTACACGCATCACGCAAAAAGTACCTGATAACTTTGTTAAAATTTTGCACGGATATTCCCTATCAGTCTGGTGAGTTTGTAGGCTATAAATTATCACGCTATTTGCAATGGGGGATGAACAATATTGCAATTTATTCGTATTCCTCTATAAACTATAGTTTACAGCAAATTGTAAAAAGACGAGCCAAAAGGTTAGAATATTGCAGATAGTTACAGATTTAACCTCTTAAATGATTATCATCATGCTATACCTTTATGGAGCTAAGGGGTCAATAATGACATAATAGTAGGTACGGGCGGTGGCATTAGTTTAAAATATAATTTTATGCCTGAAAATTGTACCAAAAGTCAGGTGTTCGAGTAATGGGGCAGTCCAAAAATAGAGCATGATAAGTCGTAAAAAATAAAAAATAAATATAGTAATTTCATACCGCACCAAAACCTTATGGGACGGTATTTAGGATCAACTTCAACCCAAAAAAAAAAATAGTCAGCTGCATGGAAATGGGGGGAATATATATTTTAGTTCGTTTGGAGTTAGAAAACCAAATAAATTGTTGAGATCTCTTCGCTTGCTCTTGCATCCGACATTCTCTCAATTCTCAAACTTTTCTGCATAAGCCAACAAAGTAACTGAATGCTGCAATTTTTCGCCCCTCACTGTTCTCCAAGAGGGGTTTGGGGCGACGCCGAAATGTCACTCAGGGCGCCTGTTATGTTAAAACCGGCACTAACTATTGATGGCTGCGGGTGTCGACCTCAGGATGAGTTTCTTCGCACACGGACAACTGGACGTTGCTTGCTACTGCGTCATCAGTCCTGACTCTCTTCATATTTTGGTTGGTGAGACCAAAACTACAAACGTAGTATTCAGGAAAGTTTTATAAAAATGTGTTGTTTTAGTACATTGTGTTATCTTACGACTTCCACGCGAACGAAGTCGCGGGCAGAAGCTAGTTTAACAATAAAATAGGAAACTCGGATCGTCGTCGTATTATTTAACGAGGAGAAGGTATTGCCTCAAATCTAATGCCAATGACCGGCCCGTGACAGGTCTTATATGTTGCAATTAGTCATAGGTACAATCTCACGTTTTTATACATATTACGCTTACTTCATGTACTTACATATTTTCATAATATTATTTGTTGATATGATTTAATTTTCTGCAATCAGCAATGTAGACTCAATAATTGCAGGCGTTTGACGCGTCTATAGTCAAACTTGCCTATTTGACGTTTCTTTTATTACGAGTACAATACAATAATATAGCCCTACTTATATGTAGATATCCACGTAGCTATTAATTAAAGCAGCAACTATATCCCAGTTGGTCACAGTTACTTAGCTATTTAGTATTTTTACTACCCCAAAATAGGAATTATTTGAGATTCGTGCCAATTAAAACTAAATACCTAGTAGATACCTATTTAACATAAATTAAGAATGTATGACGATGATTTGATAGTAAAATAATAAACAAACATTATTTTTAAACAGGCGATAAAACTCTCTTTATAAACTATGCAGACTAAAATTCTCTTGTCCGAACTACAAAGGCTTATGAAGGGTTTGAGGCGACGGCGAAATGTCACTCACCCCTTTTTCACTTTTTAGCTTGAGCTAAAAAGTGAAAAATCAGGGTCATACTCGAGCTGTCCACTATTCTGTATTTTCATCGTATAATGTACTTTAATACACTTGATTTAAAATTCTAACTTGAATAATAAGTTATTTGCTGTGTCGGAGCGGTGCTGTTATAATGAGTGATGACCTTAAGTTTTGATATCAAAACTTATGTGCATTTTAAAATCGATTCCCCGAATTGACGTTTATTCTCATAAATATTGAGATTAGTTTATGTAGGCATACATACTGTATAATTATTTTACTTATTTTCCTGTGTTTAATTATTTTCCTTATCACCCAGATGAGGATAATAATTTCTAAAATATCCTAAAAATTAAGGTTTTATGTAGGCGAACCGAAAGATGATAAAGTTGATTAGGCAGGTAATTACTGTCTAATAATTGAACTATGAATTTAATCAAGCTCGAGATTCCTCTAGAACATGATGTAAAATGATAAAAAGTTGATTTCGTAAATTACATAGGTAGGTGCACACTTAGGTATTTATACTGCTATGCAATTTCATTTACTTTATTCTGTCTGATCAAGGGCGAGTCTGCTTTTTTCACTCAGACACGACAATTCCTACTACTGACTTACCTACCTAGCTGTTCTTTATAAAGCAGTTTATGTTTTTATTGTAAATCAGACAAACGATTAAAGACGTCAAGAAGCACGTTTGTACCTAGCGTCATTTCTCTTCCTGCTCGCAAAAATAGAACTGCACTAAAAGGCCTCGAAATGGAGACAAATTAGGCCATTGTGTGAAAGCTGGTGATAGGTACTGTTTGACATAAATTTGACAGTTGGCATCAAAGTGGACACGAGGTGTCGTTATTATCACGAGGTCCCTGACGGCTGCGATCGACTCGCTGATATGTCTAGTCGATATCGGAGGCTACACGGATTGTGTTATCAATCGTGACCGAACTATTGGCAAGGCAACACGTAAAACGCGTGCACAGTTACGTTTAAAAACACTGAGTTCAAGTAGGTAAGTAATTCAAATCTGATGATTCATCCCATTTGTTTTTACTACATTTATCTCAATTATCAATATTTTGTGTTCGCGTTAACTCGTAAAAGTACAAAACCAGTGTGATTAAATGATATTATGAAAACAGTTCAAAAGAAAAACACGTTTGAAATTATTTGCATTATTTTTCTTTCAACTATGTTTTAGTACTTAGCAGTTTAGGATTTTCATAACATCATGTGACGTAGGAAAATAGAAAACCTTGTAAAATCAATAAGTCCATTTTTTTTAAGTGCCGTAAAACAGAAATAACCATGAAGTACGAAGGCTATACGAAGATTACATGCGGATGTTTAAATTATAACTATTTTATTCGTGAAATAGAATAGGATATATTATTATGTAGATAAATATTACATAAAATGAAAAGTTGATGGTACTGTGTTAGCTTGTGGACGATAACAGGGCAATCGATGATAGCATTATTTAAATTAAATAATGTGAGTTTTCGTGCTGCGTTTTATATTTCTTTTTCTACAGCAAAATTACAAAAGTGATGATATTATTAAGACCATAAGTCCGACAATAAAACCTTGTTAAACAAAGAGACGTCGCTAAATAAAAAATCTCTACGTCAATAGGTAATTACAACAAAAATAAACGTCACATATACTCGTAAAAGGAATAGACTTTTCTAAATTAACACAACTAATATTTTATTATGAGCCTGGCCGCCTAACTTTTTAGTTTTCGTAAAGTACAGATCAGACAACCTTGATCTTCGTAAACTCGCTCGAGATATTTACTCACACATATAACCGCTTCTGAACCAACTTACGCAATATTATCGACAAATATAAATAAGCATTACGAGAAAAATCATGTCATGCTTATTTATAATTCTTTAAATAATTAAACTATGCATACATCTATGTCCCCAAGAAATTCAGTTTGGTCAAATTATTATTATTTTACTAATAAAAAGTGAATTTTACAATAGCCAGCTTAGATATACTGTATATCCCTGGACGTCGGGAGTCGATAGCCGATTCCCGGCCACCGCAGGCGCGGGCTTGCGGACGGCGAGCAATGGGTAGCTCGCCGTCCGGTAAGGATCAGGCTCGGGTCGACGGCGCGTTCTGTTCCACGCGCGACTCAGAGATGTCAGCAATAACTGACGGGGTCCGATAGGGCTAATGGCTGCCGGGGTCGCGGATTATTTGAAAGAGTTACTGTGGCCCTGGCGCACAGGCAACTGAAGGAACACGGATAGGTTTTAGTCAATAGAAGTCTGACACGCCCTCCCGCTCCGCCCAGAGCGGGAGAGATTGTTTGATGATTTCCCGCCCAAAAAATAAAGAAAAGGTATATTGTGTATACCTAAGCTGGCTATTGCAAAATTAAACGCGCGTTGACGCTATATATACCGTATACATAGCGTTAACGTATATGGAGACCGGCAACTGGTTTTCCCGGTCATTGATAATGAACATGAAACCATTAAATTAATTTATAGCGCATTGTGACGGAGCTATTTATTCTTTTAAATCGCCTGCGGACGAAAAAGCGTTGAGGAGCTATCGAGAAGAAAGTGGCGCGTACAGAGAAAGGAACATTATGTACCTATCTATGTACTACATAGAAGCTGGGACAAAATATTGGGAAGCTTAGGATAATCCATTGAATAACCACAAGGGCTTGCCATGTTTTCTATTAATTATTAAGTAATATAAATAATAAAGTAGATACCATATACAATTCTACTTAGGAAACACATAAAAATAGTTTATTAATCAGCTTCGGATCGTAAACCTATCACTTTACAAAACAATGACGCTTTTCGTTTGAAATAACTATGATAAATAACTTCTATCATTTTATGACATGACTACAAACACGAGAACATGAGTGATTTCTGTAGTTAGCTAAGTATGTATGTATCGCCCTTATTTTATTACTGACAAAAAAAACGTGTTTAAGTATTTCTTTTTTTAATTAACTTTTTTTTTCTTAAAACAATGGCTGACGTTCGGACTACTCCGAGCATTAAATACAGTTTAGTAAATAGTATTGTAAATAGGGAGTTATCGGATGTTTAATAAATAAGTCCTCGTTAGTTAGTTAAGCAGCGTGTGTATAATGTGATAACAAATGTTGTTTGTTTTGTTGACAGGCACTGACGAAGGAATCTTTATCGCCATCAACTGACGGCTAACCACACATCAAAATGGTGAATGTGAGTATATAATTATTAATTAATACTACTTAAATTCCTTTTTACTTAGCTATAGTAGCATGGACACAATACCAAAATCTAGTGAACTGAATTTGTATACTGAGTGAGTGTATACTGTATTTAGCTAAACACAAAAAACAATTTTGAAAATTTATCTATCACAGCTGCACGATGATTTTGAAAATGTACCTAACGAAAATTTTGAAAATGTTACAATCACAGCTGCACGATGATTTTGAAAATGTACCTAAAAATCACAGCTGCACGATGATTTTGAAAATGCACCTAACAATCACAGCTTCACGGTGATTTTGAAAATGCACCTAACAATCACAGCTGCACGATGATTTTTACTACCTAGGCAACCGCACATCCTTTTATACTTAATCCCCAAAAGTTATAAAAGTAAGTAAATAATATTGTTTTAAAAATTGCAACGAGGAAACGACGCAAGTAACTAACATAATGAAATGTTGTCAGACTAACATGAAGTTGGTAACACTTTATTAAAGCGTGAAGTGACCAACCCATAAGTCACGGTGTCAGCTGTCCTAATTAGGGAATGTCGTCTATGAATAGGTTACTTAAGGTTTTTGACATCATTATTTATATCTCAAAGAGAATACAAATTGATAAAATAAAGATGCACGGGATTCGGTCATAAAGTAAGTAGGTAGGTATTTATAAGAACCATAGGTAAATGTATAGGTAAGTAATTAGCATCTTAGCGTTGATGTTAGTACTATCCAAATAAGATAAACGACCAAAAATTAGACAGGAGTGAAAAATTATCACACGTTATAAGTATTATACGCGGCGTGCAGATACATAATCGTTTTTCACACGACTCGGCGCTCAATCCGCGTTAGTAAATCAAACAACTAAACAAATAATTATCTTTTTCAAGGTTGAAAAGGTTAAGATGAAGACTTATCGAAACGTTTTTCCTTAAATAGTATGCAGTTAGAAACTGAATTTAGTATCATCATTACCTTATTTATTAATCGTAAAGTACGAGTTTTTATACCTATTCGATCGCGTTAACGTTTACTTAGGTCAATTTGCATGGAATAATTGTGTTTCCTATAATTCTCACTACACGGCGCCTATTCAGTTTCAGTCGGCTTCAGTATAAATTTGACGTCAACCCGATCGAATAGGTATAAACACTCGTACTAATAGGGTAACCGTTTTCTTTTTATAAAAATAAATGTCCAATTTATTTGTTATCTCTCTTTATCTTATTTGCTAGAACAGTTATAATTTGGGTATATCTACCACTAAGTTTTCTAATCAACTAATTTGATTGAAAAACAATACCTGTGATATGCTTTTTTTGATACGACTATTAGTACCGACTTACGAGGGTCATTCAATAAATACTTAGCCTACAAAAAGTAAACGAAAATTTTGGAAAAGTGGCAATTTATTTTTCAACATAGTCTCCTTTTAGTTCGATACACTTAGCCCAGCGATGCTCCAACTTTTTTAACCCGTCCGAAAAATAGTTTTTGTCAAACTCTGCAAAATAGGCCTCCGTGGCGGCGATGACCTCCTCATTCGATCCATATCTATTCCCGGCGAGTGATTTTTTCAGATTAGGAAACAGAAAGAAGTCACAAGGGGCCAAATCTGGAGAATACGGTGGATGGGGCAGCAATTCGTAGCGTAATTCGACCAATTTGGCCATGGCAACGGCAGACGTGTGAACCGGTGCGTTGTCGTGGTGAAACAGCACTTTTTTCTTCGCCAGATGGGGTCGTTTTTTCTTTAATTCGGCGTCGAATCGGCCTAATAAATCGGCATAGTAAAGCCCTGTAATTGTTTTACCCTTCTCGAGGTAATCGATGTAGATCACACCTTGTGAATCCCAGAAAACGGTGGCCATAACTTTTCCGGCCGATTTTACAGTTTTCGCCTTCTTTGGAGCACGTTCCCCGGTCTGGATCCATTGTTTTGATTGCTCCTTGGTCTCTGGTGTGTACCAGTGGATCCAGGTTTCATCGACGGTCACAAAACGACGCAAAAACTCCGCTGGATTCATCTTAAACAGCGCCAAACACGTCTCCGATGTGGTCTCACGGTTGCGCTTGTTTTCTGGTGTGAGTAAACGCGGCACCCATCGCGCCGACAGCTTTCTCATGCCGAGTTCCTCGTGAAGAATATGATGCACTGTTCCTTCTGAAATGCCTACAGTCTCAGCTAGCTCCCGAACCTTCAATCGGCGATCTGCCAATACGAGATCATGGATTTTTTTAATGTTTTCCTCCGTAGCAGCTGTTTTCGGTGCACCTGGACGTGGTTCATCAAAAACCGACGTACGGCCACGTGCAAACTCGTTGAACCAATTCTTGACGGTGGCCATCGATGGAGAAGAGTCACCGTACACAGCATCCAAGCGCTCTTTGATTTCGATGCGCGTTTTCCCTTCCAAAAATAGGAATCGAATCACCGAACGATATTGCTCTTTTTCCATTTTTGTAAAACCGATCGACACGTTCGCTTCCATAAGTTGTCAAATTAAAACAAATGAAGGGATTGGAATGAAAATTTGAAAAAAGAATTAAAAAAGAATGTGCTACACTGTGGTAAAACTCTTTTGAAACTACAGCGCCCTCTGGCGATGAGGCTAGGTACTTATTGAACGCCCCTCGTATTATCTGCAATCTGAATTATTTCTGATTTTGCATAGCGACAATATCTTATCAAATTCATTTATCGTAAAAGTTAACCATTGAAATATTTTTGGTACCTACAAATAGTTAACCAATTGAATAACATACGATCAGTGACAATGTGAATGATTTTGAAGGATATTGCTAATCCATTGCTTCTTATGTTCAAAAATTTTGTCTGCTCACCAACTTAGATAACGCAATGTATGTTGATGAACTGTCAAAATGAAAGCCATTGCTATTGTTAGTGTGTTACGCAATTACCCCGCAGTTTAACTTTACTCTTCTTTAATATCTATTGTATGTGACGATCAGTGATTCATTTTTATTTTTATTTTATTTTATTACTTGGGTTCTACATAAATTTAGACAAGTAAGTAAAATTAGGTGGCGCAAAGACATCACCCTATCGGAAGATGCTATAATTTTTACAAATGGCGGCAAATGTCAAATTGACATTTGTAAAGTAAACAGATACAAAATACTTGGCAACAAGATATGAATCGCTATACTCATAAAAACGCGGAAAAATTTGGGTTTTCTGAAATGAGGTTCACTAGGTGGCAGCACTGAGACGGCAGGTAAGGGCACCCGTCAAAAGTGTCATAGCGCCTATATTTTCTTTAGTCATGACTGAATGATGAACGAATGAGTGAAACGAATGAAGAACGTCATCTTATATTTTATATTCATTGTCGACATGGAAGACCTCTTGTCAAAGTGGCGCCAACTGGTGGAGTGAATTTTCATGAAAACCCTCATTGGGGCCGGGTCGCCTAATCTCTCGTTTTGGCGATTTGCACTGACCGGCATGATTTAACCGTTCCAGACATATTTTTGTGGGGTTTTTTATAGTCACGAGTCTATGTCAACAAGCCTCAGACTCTTGAAGCCCTAAAAGAGAATATCCGTCAAGAATGCGAGGACCTATCGCAGAAAGTTCTGGCAAGAGTTATGGAAAATGCCATAAACCAGGCCCGAATGGTCATCAATTCTGGCTGGGGCGGTCAGTTAGCCGATATCATTTTCTCTATTTAATGGGAAAAAAATTAAGAGATCAAATAAACATCATCTAAAAGCAAACCCAATGCTATTCCTTCATAAAAAAAATTACAGCTATAGAACATCGGGTGACAACTTTTGCGCCACCTTGTATTTAAAAGCATTGAAAGTGAAACTGTATTTTCTTTTTCGTCGTGTTCGTGTCTATAATTGTTGTATGCGGACGATCTAGACTACGATAAATTTAAAGTAGAGGCACGATAGAGACCTATGTATCTAACTAACTGGATATCTAACACAAAATCTAAAGAGTGCATCATTTTCTCATGCATAGTCTAAAACGATTTCCATGAAAAAGAAGTTACTTAAACAGGAAGCTTGGCTCACCAGAAAGTAGAGTATTTTGTCCCCCAGTGTAATTACACGCAAGTAGGTACGGATGTCATCTAAAAATATATCTTGTTCTAGGAAGCAAATGGCAATGCGCCGGCGCCGCAGGAGCTGGAGACGTTCCTGTCTCAGGATGAAAAGAAGAAGGAGAAAGTCGTCAACAAGTTAGTATTACAAAATAATAATAATATCGTCTTTCTTGGGATTCCCCCTAAGAAAGAAAGAAGAAAGATTACCCCTCTCGGTCCACATAATTATACAGGGTCAAATGAAATTACCTAGCGAAACCTCGCAGACGTGATTGGTATACTCGTATATATCTAAAGACGATAAAAAAAATCTAGACTTAATTTCTAGGACCTACCTAAGTAGAGATAATTTAATATGACACTGTATTTAGATAAGAGGAACACCAAAGAAACGATGGATGGACTGTATGTAAAGGATATGGTTAGAAATGGGGTGACTACCGAGATGAAGACTAATAGAGAACTAGGAAGAAATAGACATGTTGCGCCGACCAATATATAACCGACCGCCAAATAAATTAGGAAAAGGGTTGGAGAGTTATATCTGTATTTTTACCTACAAGTATTTTCAGTTAATATAAGCATGGAATTAAGTAGTTGAAAATTCCATTCCAAACTAAGTTTGGATAGCTAGAGCCTAATCGGTACCGTACCTAAAACATTCGCATGGCATTCGATTCTTTGCCTTGTTTAAATTTAATTGATTTTCCTTTTAGCGCATCACTACTAATTAGTATTATGAAATGACTCATTTTAATAATTTTCTGCTTAGATACAACATGACAAAAGATCCGGAGTCAGCAGATTTCGACCCGTTCGCCGAACGAAAGTTGGCGAATCCCACTTCGTAAGTATTATTTACTTTTATCACGCCTTAGCAAATCTTTGGCTTAAATGTTCGAAAGAGCAAAAAGTGAAACAAGTTCCGTCCAATTTACTTTTCTCCCTTTTAGAAATGTTTCAGCTTATGGAATTTTATGAGTTAGTGTGACACCCCATAATAGGGCCCGCAAAATGCCTAAGTGCCAGAATGTTATGAAAAATTGCCGATTGCAGATTAGTTCCCAAATTCTTCTGACTCAGATACCGGGCAAGCTCCTTATCCTGCATGCATCATGCATACTTTTTCGACGTATTTCAATTCTTCTCCTCACTGCTTAGAACTGTGTACGGGGATCACTAAAACCTAACAACTAACAAGCATTTAGTTATTAATATCTTTGTATACCTAACGTAGTGTATGTATAAAATAAAAACTATTTCAGTAGGTTGCTATTTGTAGAAGTTATGCACTTTATTATATCTACGTGGTGGCCTAGAAACCTATAAAAATGTAGGCGACTATAAATTACCGTAAGTAAGTAATGCCTAATGAATAGTTTTATTTCTGCCACGCGAAATATTTAGATACTTTACTGCTAATGCGAATTGCAATTATGTAGCTTAGCTCATTTGATACAGGAGCCAGTTCCCACGAGAAATATTTACCTACTTACCTATTGACACTGTAGGGGTTAACGAGGAGTGAAGTTTTTTTTAATAATTCTGCCTATTGGACTATTTACTTAGAGTGTAAAAATTCAATAGTCCCTATGCCTCTTGAATTACCAGCTAAGTTATTTTCTGCCTCTGCACATTGGCTGGTGTCCATAATATTTATCTTAGTGTATTTTAACGAAAATGTTACTTAATCCCATAGTCGTCTTTTACAATTAATCCCTTCATTATTTCTTATAACGAAAACTTACTTCTACTATTAAAGGTTTGTAAACTTTTAAAACCTTTCCCCGTAATAGCATCTGATCAATGCGAGACACAATGGAATGCATGTTGAGTCTATGATTGTGGCTTACGAGAGGATACCTGCAGTGAAACAGTTATTTAATTAAATGTACCTATGTAGTCGCGTCAGGTACGTATCTTGAACATCACATATGCCTACTTTTCAATAACCTTTAGCGACCGCCCGGTGCAGTCCCGTACGATGTTTTGCGGTAAAAAAATTGTGCACACGTCAACACTGCACTGTTCAAACGATTAAAAACAAATGCAGTATGAAACTGACACGTAATCCGAAAATATACCTAGCAAAATGTCGTACTGATCAACGCCACCTCATAGAAGTCTCATAAGCATAATCAACCTATAAAGTTCGCGCGCTCGCACCCACACTCACAGGTATAGTATGCTAAGATAATAATTTACATCACGCTCACGACATTTACTTTGACACGATCTCCTTATGTTGCTCCAAGTTTGAGAACTGACTCCCAAAATACAAGCCCTGGCTTAGTTTGGGTTTCAGTTTCAGTACCTACCTTAGGTAAAAATACTTAAATAAATATTGTATCTCTACTATCTATCTACCATATTCTTGTGAATGCTTCTTGTGACATTAAACTTTTTACTTTACTCTGTGAGATAGAGCGGGTCGTATTCACCATGCGGCCCCAGTGCGGGTTGTTAGTTTTATAATAATCATAAATCAAAATGTATCAGCATCACTAAACACTTCTTAAATATGTAGATACCTTGGGAGCTATTTGCCTAGGAGTGGAACAGCGGAGAATAGTAAAAAAAATATTTATAGATACATTGATGACTGATTTCCTACCCGCCACGCACTGTAAATTTCATTGCTAAGCGTAATTATAAGGTCGCGTAAGAGTCAACGATACAAGCAAATTGATGTCCTAAAGATAGACTATGAAGGTATTCAGAACATTTGCTTAATCAAGCAGTTACCTATATTGAAAAAAAATACGGACTTCTCCCAGACACAAATGCTACTGAAACACAAAAAATACCGTCCTCGTGTCAAGAAAAACACATATTACTGACGAGGTACTAGATTACTACCTATATTTTTTACTTTAGGTAGGTTATATTTTATGGTATAAACATTTAAAGCGTTTTCCAAGTAGGAACCCTAGACACAAAAACCTTGACTCTGACATCAGCAATTCTAATGCAAGAATTGAATTAGGTAGGTACGTCGAAAGGGGGGGACTTGTAAAATTTTTAGCTCTTCCATAATTTAACATTCATAAGGCTAACATAAAGAGCATGTTTTTCTTGAATTCTATTAACCTGATGATAATCAGGTATATATTCAAGGTTAACACTATTTTTTTTAAAGCGCAACTTTTTTGCTCCTTTTATAAATCTTGCTATGATTGTGACGTTGATCGTTTATATGTTTAATGTTTATTATATATCTTTTACAACATTTAATTAATTGTATTGCGTATATTGCACACCTATCAATTCTAGTACGACTAGGTATACTATGTCTGGTTTCGATTTGAATAGCGAAACAATTCTCACCTCATAAGTAAAGACATCTTTAGAAATATAAATATTGGAGCAATCATCACGATGTTACCGAGGGCTTCTGGTGATGTTTCAGAAACATGGACACCCTGACGCATCTGCTGAAGGCGTCCCTTGGCACGGGTATCCTGGCCATGCCCAAGGCCTTCAAGTGCGCTGGGCTGGTCTCCGGAATCTTCTTCACATTATTAGTTGCGCTCGTCTGCACTCACTGCTCTTACATCCTCGTAAGTATACTCCATAGTCACTGCCATGCAATTTTTTACTTTATATGACTCTTCTGCGACAGTCTTTTGCGTTATTTCCATGTTTTCCCTAACCTGGGTTGTGCTTTGCGATATGATGTGTTTAAAAAGTGAAGCCTTACAAATTTTACGAATTTGGTAATAACTGAAGAATAGTTGCTCGTGTATCAATAGGAGCAAAATTATAGTACCCAGAGCCAGAACTTTATACCTACCTATCTAGCTCCCAAATATTTTTATTCGCACAAACAAATGCTTGCTTGCAGTTAGCCAGAAACCATCTATAGCTGGATAGATAATTTGGCCTCCCCCAGGCTGCACCATAACTCCTAATTATCGTGACTTTCACCCGGTTATCGGTTCTCCTATTGGGAAGCTACTCATGATGCGCCTTAACATGTTTGTACAACCTTTTTTTCATAAAAAATATATTTGTCAACAGATCAAATGCGCGCACGTGTTATACAAGAAAACTAGAAAAACTCACATGACTTTCCCAGAAGTGGGCCAGGCAGCCTTTGAGAATGGACCGCAGCGGCTTCGACGGTGGGGCAACGCTTTCAGGTAAACTGGAATTTTCACAAAACAATACATTTTTTATACACTCTGTGGGCCTGTTTCCATTTATTACAGGCACAGGAGCGTAGAGATTGGCACAAACAATAAGATGCTTATGCCCAGTTATGGTTAATGTTGGACTGTGGATGATAATGATCGGCCTATATCACCACCTCCAAGGAAATTCTCTTTAAATTAAGCAGATACAACAAATTCCGTTCCTATTTTGTAATGTATTCGGAGATTAAATGTTTGTCTGTTGAACTATTACAATTGTTGGTATATAATAACTTTACCTTACCTAAATCATTTGCAGCGAAGCATAAACTGAATTTGTTTCTTTTCAGAATCTTCATACTAGTCAGCCTCTTCCTGACTTACTTTGGAACCTGCTCAGTGTACACAGTTATCGTCGCTAAGAACATTCTGCAGGTGAGATCTTATTACCTACCGGTCACTTGAAAATTAACTGCACTAAGTACTTAATATTCATTAAGGACTAACCCAGACGACTACTAAAAACTATTCAGAAACAATTTTTTTCTCTATAAAACATTGAACGCACCAATAAGACCTTTTTTGTGTCATTGTTTTAGGTCGTGGCGTTCTACATGGGCGAAGATGAAAATAATGTAGAAATAAGAATATTTATCATTGCCCTATTACTGCCTCTCATCTTCATGGCATGGATCCGTAATCTCAAGTACCTCGCACCGGTGTCTATGATCGCTAACGTGTTCATGGGTCTCGGTCTTGGAATCACCTTCTACTACCTGGTTGGAACTGGAGATCTTCAGATTGAGAATATTCAATCAATGCTTTTCAAATCACCTTTAGAATGGCCTGAATTCTTTTCTCTGAGTATCTTCGCGATGGAAGCCATCGGTGTCGTAATGCCTCTGGAAAACGCTATGAAGACGCCTCGTTCCATGCTCGGCACATGCGGGGTCCTGAACAAGGGCATGAGCGGCGTCACCCTAGTGTACATCCTCCTTGGTTTCCTCGGATACCTTCGCTATGGGGAGAAAGTCAGTGACTCCATCACCTTGAACTTGGAAAATTCTGAACCGTAAGTATGCAACTGATGCATTTTTTAAATAGGTCTTTCTTTGCTCATCGTTGTAGCATAAGTATAGCTTAATCAGCCTATAATGTTCCAACCGTTGGGACACAGGCCTCCTCACTGTGAGGGAGCCAGCAATTATCCACCACGCGGGCCCAGTGCGGGGTGGTGATGTCAAGTGTCTTCGAATTTTTTGGTCTAGGACTTGCGAGGTTCCTCACGATGTTTTCCCTCACCGTTTTGAGAGCACTGGTGAAGATATAAATTACACAAGGTCAAGTGCCTGCCAGGGTTCGATCCCACGACCTACGACTCGGTGAGTCGGGGCCGGCCGTTACCACTGGGCCACCACACCACTGCTGTCATCGTCGTGCGTGCCTTTAGAAATTAACATGCTAAACATAATTTAAAAAATCACCGATCACATAAGGCTTGGGGTCTACCTTATCATAATTTCAAGGCGAGAAAATAATAGATTTTTTACAACTGGTGGTGTGAGTAGCAAGAAGCGACTCGTAGCACCACACTGCAAGAGGTAAAAAATTTAATACTTTAATAGGTACTTAAAATATTTAATTTCTGCGGTAGGTACCTACAACAATTATTATTGTACCTACCGCAGAAATTAATTCGAACATGTCTTTTTGTTTACAGTGCTGCCCAAATAGTCAAGATCTCTATCGCTATTGCCGTATACTGCACATATGGACTGCAGTTCTTCGTGTGCGTCGAAATTATGTGGAACAGCATCAAAGACAAGTTCACCAAGCGCCCTGACCTCGCTGACTACATCATGAGGACCATTATGGTCACTGCTTGCGTATTGCTGGCCGTGGCCGTCCCCACCATTGGACCATTCATGGGCGTCATTGGCGCTTTCTGCTTCTCAATCCTCGGACTAATTGCGCCTGCCTTCATCGAAGTTATCACCTACTGGGACATCGGCTTTGGACCTTACAAATTCCTCATCTGGAAGAACGTAATCGTTCTAATCTTCGGTCTTTTCGCACTCATATTCGGCACTAAAGATGCCATTTTAGATATTATACGCGTGTACAGTAATTAAGGCAACACTTTTGTGCACAGCCTTTCATTCAAAGATTCTGTGTTAATGTGTGATAGATTTTAGCGTACAGGTTAGTTGTTAGAATAGATTATTTTATACCAGTTTTGCGCGTGATACTTTGAGTCGTTTAAAATAGTCAAGTGTCGAGGTCGTTATTTTCTTTCGTTACCCAGGTACTTGTAATACTATTTCGACCGAATGTCTTGTGAAACGGACCTGAAAATTCTGTTGTATTGGTAACTATGGGTCACGCTGCTAAACAAATGGTGCTACTTATTGCATGTTGTCAATATTTGCTCCACATCATTAATTGGAAATTGTTACTATATACTATAGATATTGATGTTGCCTTTTATTCTGCGTATTTTATAAAATATATTTTATAGGTACAAATTATAATTGGGGCTTGTTAAAATTAAATAAAATCGCTATTACATTCCCAAATCAGAACTGAATACTGTTGAATGGTGTACTTAGAAATAGGTATTTGAGTCAACATGTATTTTCGAATGTGTGATGTAACCTAGGCACGATAATGTTGTAACAATTATTGTTGGTCCCAAACAAAATGAGCTACCATGTACACGATAGATAAGTATTTTGTAAAATAAAGACCAAATAGCGAGCGAACATATTTGTCATAAGCAGTGTTGTCAGTACTTAATATCATTTCATTGATATCGTTTTCAGTGTATATGAACAAAAATGCTTTCATTAGTCGTAACTCCTTTCCATTAAAACTGAATATTTTTATCTTATATTGGTGACTGGGATCTTGCATTTAGTGTTTGTAAGCTTAAATGTTTTATACATAATTACTGTAACATTACTTATAGAAATATGTGTGTATTTTATAAGTGCATTGTACGAATTTCAATTTTAAAACTGCACTTAAATATAAGTTGTAAAGATTATATACCGAAGAACTGAAATAACAATAAGTACATGCAGTCGATTATGATAATTAGACGAGAAATATCAGGTACGAGGCCTTTCGTAGTATGATCAGAACAGTGATCGAAATATCAATTAAATAAGTCCATTTTGACTTTTTACAATTCATCTCGAACAACAAGTCTCGAGAAATATACAACGACCATCATTTGATAATGTATTTTAAAATGAGATCTAATTTAATTAATATATTATAAATCATGTTGCTTTTGTTATGAATTTTATGAGGGTATTTAATAAAATTTTATGAATCAACTGTATGTATACCTACACTTTTTACAAAATTTATAGGCATAATGTCGCAACAATCCCAATGAAGTTCCTATTTGTTCTTAAATTATGTAGAAAATTAATTTTAGGTACTTTAACAAAATTTGTTTTGTTCATAACCACAGCGCACCAAACATTGATAACAATTTATTTGAAATATTATCAGTTATATGATATTATTTTGTAATTTAATTATAATCTTAAATTACGCGAATAAACCATTTATAAGCTCTGTATGTTTACTGATTTCATTTAAATACCTTCAAGCAAACAAACCTATGTGGGTAGGTAGGTACCCACTTCTGAAATACTGAAAATAAAACAACGATATCGAAAATTATTATATTTATTATGAACAGTGTCTATTCCCGCATATTTTCAAGAGAGCTCACTGCTAGCTTAATTACGTTATAATTTTAAAGATGTCTCCTTTCAAAGTCAGCTTAACGATATATCAGCAATCAACTAAAGAGTTCTATGAACATGCATCAAGTTCGTATGAAATAATATAATACACGAATGACTTACTTAGTTTTGGAGGCGGTAACCTTATGTTGACGATACAGCGTCAAACGATTAACATAAAAAATCGAATACACGCACTATGCGCAGGATTCACTACGATCGAGACCATATAACTCTCAGACGACCAAGAGAGCCACGAACAATACTAGGTAATTAGATATTAATTAATTGTGTCTCATTACTGTGAAATCTATACCTATGCACCGACCAAAGTTTTCCTGTATATCTGTCCCTGTCTGTCGCTCAGAAATGCAATTCAATAGTACGAAATGCCCATTCGCACGAAAAAGCGCTTTCGACGCGACTGCGTGCGAGCGATTTCTCAGTCTAATAAATGACGCTTCAAGGCGACAGAAAGAGATGGGTTACTGAAAACCGCTGAATCGTGCATTATAAGTATGATTTCACCCTTAGTCTGGGCTCGATAGGTTTTTACATGAACATTCATCAAACAGTTATATATATACTCTGAAATATAATTTCACTTGCTATAATTCCGTTCCTTTGTAATACGACTTTCGTTTTAGTAAATTGAAATTGACGGTTCTATCTAACTAGATAACTACTACCATGATAGGCTAAGCCTACCACAATTTTATAGATCTAATAATTAATATATCGGAATAAAATCTAACACTTAATAAGTAAAGTCGTGATGGCCCGGAGTTTTAGTAACAAGCGTCTCAAGCACGAACGATCGGTTACATCGAATCTGGTAAGTAGTAATGAGAATGTTCAATGTGAAGGAAAACTTCGTGAAAGAACCGTGAAATGGTGGTCGTGGTTGGATAGGTAATCTTGGCCCAATAGTGGGACATTTATAAACTGGTAGTATCACCCATAGATAATAGTTTTACCACTTTTACTGGGTACCTTATTATAACTATTTGAACTGTACAATGCTTATCCTGAGGATTCGCTCGGCTGCTAATAGTCCAAGGTGCGTCAGTAATAAATTTAAAGGGAATTTTAATGCACAAACAAAATAATACTGGACGAGCAAATTGAAAAATCCTGAGTTATTACGAAGGACTCTGATCATAGGGGAATATTTGTTATCCAAAATAGCATGTGAAATTATACTAATAGTCATTTGACAGTAGAATCTAGTGAAAATACTATTCACAATGTTTACAAGACAGGTTTACATGAGATTGTTGATGAGCGATTCTAGAAAAAATCACATTTACTCGCACATAATTATCAGCATTTTCCTGTTCCTAATTCTATCCTTTTCTGTTAGTCAGTAGTTTAATTTCCTAGAGTGAGAAGTCCATTCGCACATAATCGCGCTTTTGATGTGCACGAGTGTAGAAGCTCGCGATCGAAATTCTCCCTGTAGCGAATGACGCCTCTAAGTGACATTAAGAGATAGACATATTGAACATTGCTTACTAATAAGCGTGCTGAGCGTGTCTTCAACCAACATTGACATACTGTATACAAACGCAACGTGACCTTGCACAAACACTACACTTATATTGACTCTCAATAAAGTCCTACTGCGAAACAAATACACGATAAATGCACATACTTAAACAACATTCATTTTAAAGACCATTGCATAGTCCCTTATTGGAATCTAAACTAGCTCCAAACTTGCTTACACAACATTCTACATCAACACCTTTTCTATGTGCACTTACAAACAAGAGCTTTCAGCACCTCTTATTTTTAACATTATACAGGCCTTCCATTTCAATCAATAAACTAACTCTATCTACGTGTTTAAATTATAAACGTGAACTTACAAGCTAAAGCCAAAAAAATACAATATGAAATAAATATGATACGAAAATAATACTTATTTTACACGTTCTTTCGTTTTTATACCAAATGACAAGCATTCCTGGTGTTTAACAATAGGCAAAATTGCAAATGCTGACCACATAAAGTCTAGTAACTATTTTATAAGATATTTCAGGTAAAATGTTAACAATTTTATCATTATTTTTTATATTAAAACACGATAAGTCATGAGCTAAGTATGTAGAGTAACAACGTAATTCGTGCAGGCACTATTCTCACTGTAGTTCTAATAACAGACGTAGTTAAGAGAGGATGTAACGTTTGGAATTCGGCAATTTTAAGGCATGAGGTCACACCATTGTAGCGACAGACTATCGTACCAACGGTATAGCAGTTAATTGAGAAACTATTGCTTTTAATACTAGAAGGGAACTCATTTGAGCTCGAAAGTTCCTCCAATCGTTACAACGTCTCCTATGTAAGTGACAGCTATGCATACAACGATGGTGTGCTATTTGTCACAGACGGACTCTAATTTAGTTAACATTAATTTCTTAGATTAAAACAATTCCTGATTTCATCTCTTTAGTAAATTACAGATTACGTTCGATGGGTAATTTTTTTGCGATTAGTTCGGTCTAAACGACAGTTATCCTAAAGTTGCGACCTTACCTAAACATCTAATAAGTACCTCAACGAATGCTCGCAAACTATCAACATTTGACCTAAAAACCACAAATTTCCCGCATAATGTTCCAAGACTAATATAATTTTGTGTAATGAAGGGTAAAACTGAAAGATCTATGGGCTTACTACAAGAAAGTCTAAGGTGTTTAATTCAGCCTATAGTTACAATAACGTAACTTTTTAGAATACGATATTTCCCAGGTTGAAGCACCTAACACATAAATGCGTAATGCCACGGAAAATCTTAATATATTTTAATTTACGCTTTAATGTTTCGGACTACCAATATAGGAAACCGTAGTTTATTTTATTATCTTGTTGCTTGATGGCAGTGATACCGTAGTTTTAATTTTACTAATAATTTAACGTGTGCCATAAACGTAACTTTAGGACTACACATATACTTAATTTTTGTAAATATTTTCAATAGCATAATCATGATACAAAATGTCTTTTAATTAAAAATAAGTATAAAACGTACCAATACAACAATTAATTTGAGTGAGTAAAAAGGTACTAAGTAAGGAATATACATAAATAATATTATACTCTAATCAAAATACCTAATATTAATTTAATAAATACAGCTGTTTCGTTTGTACCCCGAATTACGCGTTCTCGGACGTTGCGTACTGAACTTACTGCTTTTGCTAATATCCCACTACGCGAATAAAATCTCCACACTTTCCACTTTAATAAATAACGTGCTAAACTGCACAATATTAAATTATTGGCATCAAATATAATTTACATAATGACTTTATTTCTTTTCCAATAATGCTTTTCAATAAATTATGGAAATAAATTACAATTTAGTAAATCACGCGCTAAATTATTAAATTTTTAAATGAATATCGATCTTATTAAGTTTTAATGTATCGAATAATTGTTTTCGGTCTAGAAAAAAATTGGACGGACATCTAATTTGAGGTTTCCAATTTCAATGCACCAGAAAGCAATTCTAATAACAAAGTACGGAGAGTATTATTGCCTTTATGAAGTTACCTCCCCTAACTCCATAGAGGTTAATTTCAATGTCAATATCATTGTAACGTGTTTTGTTGTTATCGATCGCTTGATTTTTATCAATTCTTCTCAGTAGCGTCAATATTATAGCGATTCATTATGATTCAGGTTTAAAAAAGAAATGATTGATAAATTGATGTGAGATGTTTTATTATTGAAAAGGTCCTTAAATCGCGACCTACCAGGCATAGGGACGTTCCCTTTTCACAACCCCTGTACAAAGCAGAAAGTTATTTGATTTCTATTCGCTGTCTATTGTCTTAAATATTAGTATCAATAACGATATCAAAATAAAGCTTATAATGCCGAAGCTATACTACAATGCCGTACATTTGCAAAATTATTTAATTAATAAGAAAATATACAAAAACGTAGTGACTAATATAATAAAAGGAATAGTATCCTAAATTTAAAAATGGCACAAGTTTTGTTGATCTTAAATTTGGACGCCTGTGTTTCTTAATTACGCAGATTTTAATGAGAATTATTAAAATTGTCTAAACTATGTAAGTAACTTGTAACATTTTAAAGTGCCAGATATTATAGTGATTCGTTTATCACAGGATATCTAAAATCTTATCGAGGTAACATTGGAAGTTACAGTGTCTGTACATTGATACTTATATTTTAAGAATCCAGAAGAAAATATATTATTCATTTTATACAAGACCCTACGCGGCCATTTCTGAGATTCATCTCTAAATTGGAGAATTGCTACAAGACAAAAAAAAAATTGTCTCAATGTATACCTAAGTAACGATTTATGGAAAATCCTTAATATCAGTTATTGCGTATGAGTTATTTTAAATTCAATTTCTATGGAATAATAAGAAAAATGTCCCACTAAAAGGCTAGCGCGAATACATAGCTATTATTAAACTTTTATTTGCATTCTGTCCTTTTTTTTCATTTAATGAGCCACACAGCACTTTTCTTTTAATAATAAGCTTAGATAAAATATTTCAGAAACAGTCGCATGGAACATGTATTCTGCGCAAGCCTTCCAAGAAAATTATTTAAAAATAATACTTATCTAGCTAAACTATTATAAAGTATACAGATCTAATCTAACTTTCAAAAACTATACATTGAAAATTAAAGTAATGAAAACCTGTCAATTTATAATGTTGGCAAGAGAAATGTTAGCAACAGTGTTCTCTTCAAAGCGTGTCCGTTAATGCTAATTTACATGTATATTGACCGTAAACTTTACAAAGACATAGGTATTATCTTAAAACTATTTATATTAAATATTCTCAAGTAACAATTAAACTGACATTATTGCGTTTCTCACTTAGTTATTTGAAAGGAATCTAAAACCTATCGTATCATTAAAACTGTCTATTCATCTAAAGTTTTAGAATACGGCGTTTAAAATGAAAATAGATAAATAGGTGAAATACAAAATATTCATTTAAATTATTATGAAAAGCTTTGAACGATAGAAGCCAGAATAAAAATTCGGAGTCAAAGCAAATATAATAAATATATAATCTCATAAAAAAACGAAAAGATTTCTAATCTAAGTGACGTTTATTAATTAAATATTTGCCATTTACTTTTAATTATCTTGTAAGCAAACGTTCCTTTTAAAACCCGTCTATTACAACAGCAGCACTAGCTAAACGTTACTGCACTGACTCGTAGAGATTCTCTCATTATCACTAACATTAAAAGTATCCCTAGCCGATTCTATTCGTCGCTGTGTTACTTTGAACTAATGTTTTAATACATCCACAACATATCCTACGAATTCTAAATACGTACTGCAAACTATTTCGATTTCAACTTTAATAATATTTGTACATACATAATAATATTATAGCTATGGCAGTTTAGATACACGAATTATTTTTATAATTAATTATAATGTACACAACAAGTTTGTAAAATGGAACATGGATATAACAGGCATGTTTATTAAGTACGTAAAAGGCAGCAGAATGTTTGCATAACATGTTTACTAGCACGACATTAAAAGTCTTATTTGGTGTGGGCGCCACTACTTAATTTATCATACGAAATAAAGGCTTGTCAATAAATAATCCTTGTATATTACGAAAATTTTAATTATAGTATGGTGTTTCTTATGTATTGTCAATGCATATTTCTTATTGTTATGTGCATGTGATAAAATTATGCGAGTAAGTACAACCTGATTATAATATTATTGCTTTGTTTATTGTTAATGATTCCATTTCACTCTCAGAGAATCACCTCTGATTCGCCTAGAAATACTTGGAAAAAAATACTGTGTAAGTGTAAACTGGCAATATACTGCAATATAATGCTTCTTTTTCAACGTGTTCCCGCGGCAATTTGTTTTTAAATTAATTATTATTCGTTTCGATGACATGGTATCAATACTTGCCATAATTATAGTGAAGTTCTTTTCAGCCAAACCTCAAGCTTGAGACAAATTACAGTTGCTACTAACAATCCCTAACCTACAGCTTTAAGACTGAAGATTCTAAATTAATACAGATTAGTATTCCGAAATAAAATGCGAAGATACTGCAGAAGTTAAGCAAGTAATACACCAGCAAGCAGGTTATTGCTTCCATGTCTTTTAATATTTAAATAAAATTAATCCCTAATACAGATCCCTACTTTGTACAAAAAGTTTGTGTTAAATAATAGCGAGAATCACTGACTTTAATTACAATAATTTAAATTTAAGTTACAAATTAAAGTTAATGTTAAAAATAACTGGCCATTACGTATGACAAAGAAAAATTATAATAAAAAAAGAAATTCTATTTAAGATCGTACATTTCCGAATGAGATTCGATGAACCGTGGCGTGATAATTCTCCCGGAGTCAACCACTGGCGTGAGGAGTTCCTCGGATGGCACTTGGATACGGATTCTATTGTCTGACGGTAGATTGGTAGACCCGTTGCTGGTGTAGAATCCGAGGGAGACGGGTTTGTGGTGTTCCTCGTTGTTGTAGGCTTTGTACTTGTTAGGGCTAATGGGGTGGAGGTGCGGGCTGCCGGCGAGCGGGTTGTAGGTGACGTGGATGCGCACCACGTCGTCCGACATGGGCGACACGGAGGGCGGGTGCGGCGTCGCACGCGGAGTTGAGTGTGCCGTCGACGGCGCCCTCTGTATACTCAACCCGCATATCCCCGAACTGAAATCAACAAAACACACCAATTAAACGTGACTAATCAATTCGTTTTGTATCAAGGAAATTGAGGCATTTCTACAAAGAGGAAAACATTTCATTAGGTAAATAACTACATTATTATACCGTGTATGTGCAAACTAAGTGAAAATTAGCATAGCCCGCATTAAAAGAGTATTAGCTATCAAGATTATTGAAAATCAATTCTATGTTTTTGATTCCGCCAATGTATTCATAGGATATTTCAATCAATTTACTGAAATTAACTTGGGTTGCGCTAGCGTAGCTCGAAACCAGGCTTAAGCAGAATCATTAGAGAAAGGATCACGGTACATACAAGATATGCCTTGCTTCAACATTAGTTGAAAGAATGACAGGGCGCCGCCGATGTCCGGGTGTGCTACTTAAAAATCAAACAAAGTATGATATTTTGACAAGTCTTTATTTTAAACAAGCATTTGCTTGCGGCTTCACCTGAGTTGAGGTCGGAAATTATCTCACGGGAACGTACTACCGGACTCAAAAGTATCCTATGTCCTAACCCAGGTCATGGTCTATCTGTGTGTCAAATTTCATCGAAATCCATTCAGCCATTAGCGTGAAAAGGTGACAGACAGACACACATGAGCTACTTTCCCATTTATAATATTATATGGCATCAAAAGTGTCTAGGGATCAAGCACGTTTTTGCTAGTAACTAAAAATCAGGTTTATTAATTATATTTTTTTGTAACTCCTATGGGTATTTTAGTAAATTTTGTCATTTGAAAAGGGAATAGTTTTTGAATTTGGGTCAAAAAGTGAAAATCTTCTGTTAAGTCGTATTGCTATATAATCTTGCAACGAGTTTGATTCCAAATAAGTAAAATTTCCGCTACTCTTCTGAGTGGAATCAATAAAAAAGAACTTTACTATGGAGAGAAGACGTCATTTGAGCCGAGAAGAAATTATCAGAGACGTGGAAGCGTTGGAAGCTGATTCTCGGCAACGCGCTGTAGCAATCGCTCTGGGCACTACGCAGTGTTATAAGTCGACTTTGTGCACGTTATCGCACCACTGGCAGCGTGGCAGAGCGACATGGAGGACGAACTCGCATCACCACACGCAGACAAGATCGTTACATACAAATTACTGCGCGACGAAATCGTAAATGACCGCGATGATGTTGGTTACGAGGCTTCATAGCTCTTCAGGGATGTTAATAAGCGATCAAAAAAGGAATCGTTTGCATAAAGTCAATATCCGTTCCTGAAGGCCGCTACCCACCTATACCATACCACCTATTGAGCCCCGCAATCGCAGAGCCTGTTTACAATGGGCTCGTGAACGCAGAAATTGGGCAAAAAAAGAGGCGTTTTATGTGTTTTTCTGACGATTCTCGCTTTGGTATGAAGCCAGATACTAGACTTACACGGTATAGGAGGACCCCTGGACGCCAAGAACGTAAAATCGTGCCAGGAAGTCCACGCATACAGTGGTGGAACAATTACAATATGGGCGGGTAATTGGATCGACGGAAGAACCGAACTGATTTGAAACGATTATATCAGATGTTGTCATTCCTTTGCGGACCCAATTTGGTGCTTCATTTCTGCTTATGGATGATAATATTGATAATGCACGTCCACACACTGCCAGAGTCGTTGCAGACTTGCCACAGCTAATATCAACGTCCTCCCATGGCCTGCTCAATCGCCAGAATCCCATTGAGCACGCATGAGATATGCTTCAAAGAAGAGCTCTGCCAAATATGGAAGCCGTACACAGAAAATCTTTTTCGCCTATTACAACGGACGTGGGCGGCCATTCCGCAACGTGATTTGGATGAACTCACCGATGCCGAATCGCTGCGATTGTAACGGCGGAAATACAGACCACTAATTGTTTATTATACGCAATAAAAACTTTTATTTTTAAATTTTTATCACATTTTAATGTCAGGATTAACTAAGGTTAAAAATTCAGCATAAGCAAAAATCGCAAAACGTCTTTAATAATGCAAAAGCAGAGAGTGCTTCGTCGAACTACACATAGTATAGACATTTTTATTTAATTTCAATAGAGCAATAATTTTTTTTTTTGTCTTTACCTTGATCCATAAACACTTTTGATGGGTTTATATAGTATGGATATAAGTTTGAATTTGGTCGTTTTTGTAACTTTATTCTACTGGAGAGTATTTTCCTGATTTATATTGGACTGCAAGCTTTTCAAGTTAACATGAATAAAGCCTTGTCAGTTATGAAGGAGTTGACTCAATTAGTACTCCTGGTTAACCCACTTTTAGCCCAGCAAACAATGTATCGAGTACCATCACCTGAAGACGTTGATCACTTTAGGCTTTGTCACATTAAACTCGTTAGTCAATTCACCGTTTGCGTCGTATAGTATGACATGGTTGTCAGTTTGATCACGTATTGCATGGGCTGGCTGTACGGTCAGCGCCAAAATAAAAGGGGCGTACAGACCAGAAAATTTTACATTCTCCCTATTGGATAAAATTCATGTCAATATGACAGTGGTCGGGTGCTGTATTCATTCTGACACACCTCTTGTCCTTGAGATATAGTTTACTTTGCTTAGTTGTTCAGATCATTTTGATCTGTTCGTGCCCTTTATTTTGACGCTGACTCTATGAGGTGCAACTAGATCGCGAATAATCGACGACGACCAGTCGATTTGTAAGTACGTGTCAAATATGTTACGATGTCATCAATGAACCGGTCTAGTTGCACCCTGAGGCCACTTTTTCACACGTTTATTCCGCGCATCGAAACGTTTACACCGTTTATGACATCAAGCTTCCATACAACACTGGTGACCGTGTCGACACACGGCCAATCTAATTCTACGGCAAAAACAAAAATATGTGAACAAGGGGCCCTCTATCTTCGAAGCGTTATTTGTGTAATGAGTGCAAGCTACTGCTACAAAACATCTCACCCATCTGACCCAGTGGCGTCGTCGCTGACGTTCGAATGCGTGTCGAGCGAGTTGTCCATGGCATGCGAGCGCCCGCTCGAGAAAACGCTCAGGTCAGCCGTGCTCGTCACGCTCGTGTCGGCCAGCGAGCGTCGCGAGCCGAGAGCAGACACCGAGTCGTCGCACCGGATGCCCCCCGCTACCCCGCTGTGCTCTAAACAAAGATATACCGAATGTAAAAAAAAAAACCTTAAGGCCGCCCGCTGTGTTAGGCAGACTTCATATTACTTCTACGAAGGACGGCCCGCGCCAAGTAGCGGTGGTCTTTGATTTTACTACAAACAGAACCGCACGCGGACCGTCCGACGCGGACTTCTACCATCCGCAGCGGACCGTCTAAAACATCATATTAATATATTACAGTCATACACCGCGAAAAATGCTCGTTGCCGGTTATTTGCTTACATAAAATTGTTAGTTATGTTTTTTTTTGCGCAGTTACTTCCTGTCATGGCTATATGACACGTGTTTACAAATTTTCCGGGTTCTGAGCTAATTCGGTAATATGACTGATGAAAAATGTGGTAAATCTTTCATAGCCACTAGCTATGTGCATAGTGCACAAAGAACACAAAGCAAAACAAAATATAAATAATTTAGTTCTTACCTTATTGGGCACACAACGTCAAGCAAAATCAATGTATGTAGTGTAACACAAAACGCACATGCAATATTTCGAGCTTCAAAATCAAATCTCTGCTCGTAGCTCTATCAATAAAATCAGAAATACATCATGAATCTCCCTTATTTATTCAGATACTATCTATTACACTATTATATAAGTACATATTTACATCAAAATAATAAAAAAACGGTTTAGAGGAATGAACGTCTTCGTGTTCTCATTTTCTTACAATTCTTATTATTTACAAGGTAGCTGTGGTGACGAGGATCGCTCCGATGCATATTAAACGCGGAGAGGACGGGGGAATCGACGTGAATGTCCATTGACGCATGGGACATACGGAGTGGGACGCCGAATTGAGAATTATGATCTGAAGAAAAACGTTTAATGCTGTTATCGTTGTATTAACAAGGAAAGCCCTGGGCTTAACTACGTATGACAGTCAATGATAGCTTAATAAAGACTTTAAAAATGTAAGACATATGAAGTGGTAAGTTGCCAAATTATCTATCTTATCAATTGGCAGTCCAAGAAGTAAACTTTTACAATATCAATTACCTATCCAGTTACATTTTTACCTAAAAGGCCAAAGACACGGTGAAAGCTAATACAAAATAATGTGGTAGCATTGGTAGCGTGTTGATATGCAGTAGCTTAACTTAGATTATGTATAGAATTACTATACCTACTGTTCCCTTTGAGGACGAAAGCATTGATAGTGTGTACCTACAGTAAGAAATCGAACGTACCACAAATCTATAAAAAAATATCCATATTCGTGATTTTAATTAACTGTAAGATAATTACACCAGAAAGGTTTCTAACTGAAAACCGAATAGTAGGTACATAAAAACGTGAAACATTGAATAAAAATTAAATACCAGCAACATAGTTTGGAGTTGAGATATTCTTATTTGGTGAAGTTAATCTACTGTAATTAACGTACTGAGAAAAAAAAAACATTTTAAATGTGATAATTTGAAAAACAACTAAAAGCGACACTGATAAGATATACAATGTGTGCTGTGTCTACGTAATGCACAGTATTTGATGTCTAAATATACGACAAAAACGTACCATTCATTACAGTTTTTTTTTGTTTTGATTGTTTTTTTTATTTATTGGCGTTCCTCATACCACCACGGGCGGCAAAACTAAAAATAAAACGATATAGTTATGTTTTCTCGGGATATTCAATATGTTGCCCATCATCAATTAAACTTCAATCCTATACGCCTCGCTTTTCGAGGAAAACCCAAAAACATCGACATGAAATTCGTAAAGAATTTGATACGAAGTACCTATGTTTAGTTCGCTCAATGCAAAAAAGAAAAACAAACAAAGAGGGGTAAATTCAACATATCGAATCGTATCAACTAAAATACTCAGTAGTTTTGAATCAGTTTATTAATTAATTTAACGTTTTGTTCCCATGGGTTAAATTCAGGTCATATTGTGGAGGTTTCTCGATCTTAACTTAAAACTAAAGATTATTAAATAAGTTTTACTACTGTACCCAATAATCAATTGAAAACATCGGATGATAGGGGTGGGTTTATGCAAGAACATAAATAGAGGTGAAACAAAATCATCGATAAACACTATTGAGCAGAGATTCATTTGAAGCAGATGTTTTAACGAGGTAGGAGTTTTGAAAATACGTCATTTAAGGCACATCAAAATGTTGCATTAAGTGCGTTTTGGGCGGTAACGCAAGCCCGACCCGATGGTGTTATAAGTAAAAATAAATGTTAATAAGTTTGTAAGTAGTATTAAACAGAATACATAGTGGGCGTAGCGTTATTTTATGAGAAGTAGCACAAACAATGCAGGAAGCCGGGGATCGGTCTTAAGATCTGAGGAGTTAGTAGCCTAATCACGTTTAAGTCTTTTATTATTACATTAAGTACCTGCATTCAGAATAACAATAAAGAAACAAGAAATAAAAATTAAGGGTCGGTCGGTCCAAAGATTTGTAACTAGACCTCCTCAAATCTTAAGAAATGCCATGTTAAATGCGTGTCGTTTTATTCGTGTTAATCATGACATAAACCCACCTCCATACCACCAATTAACATGCTAGTGCACAAGTTCCAATTACTTACTCTATGTCTAAATCTAAAACAAAATATGATTAATGGCTAAAATGCCATTATTCTTATTATTCGTGAAGTGAAGTTCATAAAACCTGCAAGCCAGTGCAGTGTCAAACTCGTCTATAGTAGACACTGTCAAAAGATCCTAACAGAAAACGGAGCTTAAATAAAAAAGTGTCGAGTTTGCTTTTGTTATGAACCTAGACCAAAGACATGTATGCTAAACTATCGACGAGTTCCACACTCACATCAGCAATGGATGCAATAAGGTTTGTCCACATTCGTCCGCTGTCATCTTCAGAGTTCGTCTTCAACTTTCAATGCATGCCTAAGTTATAAAGTCAGATTTAATTAGCCGAGTCGGCGAACAGCAACTAGTTTTGTTTGAGGCAAGGGCCATGACGACACTTCGCATCAGAGGAGAGCGCAAGATGGAGATGAAACTGCACGAGTGTGGACATAACTACTAAAAGGATACATATGACAGTACTTCAAACTACAAAATAAAATTTTAATATATCCCGAATCTAGTATAAAAATCGGTTTTAAATAGATCTTTATCTACAATTATGAAATGCAAACATGGCAATCTTTATGTTATATGATAACTGATTGAACTAATTGAAAGGAATTCTGCTACCATTACAAAGAACTGTGACAGGTAACAAAACTCGAACTACGGAATTAAATAAGGAAAATAATATGATGCTTTCCTGTGAGGTAATTACGTAACACACTAACAGTAGGAATGTGTTTCATTTTGACAGTTCAACAACATTCATTGCGATAATGAAATCAGCATTGTTGAGCAGGCAATTTTTTCGAACATATGAAGCAATGGATTAGCAATAGGTTTCAAAATTATTCAGATTGTGATAGATAGTGTGTTACGTAATTAGGGTGCTGGTATTAAACAGGGATGTAGCCCAAATTACTTTTTGCTTTTATGTCTTGCGTCAACTGTCGTAAGCAAACTAATATCCATGTATGCAAATTATAAAACAACAAACTGGAGATAACATGAAATACCAACGTTAACACAGGACATAACATCCCTCGCCTTCACGACTACATATCACATTCTATTAAGAAAGGGCAATGGACAAAATAATAAGCAAATACTTCAACCGTTTCATGACTAACAATTACATAAAATATCGATATTCATGCATGATGTATCCAGAAATCAGATGAACGATATAATATAACAATATGAACTGGCGAACCTGTGTCAGTTTGATATGACCTGATGCGTGCACATATACTAACGAGATAATCTAATTTTAGAAAGTTTTGCTCCATGTAGTATTCTGTCCAGCCGTCGCATGCGCTTAGGGCTCGAGACCGTAACATCTACAACCAGTGGTGCGGATTTTATAGAGGTAAAGCGAATCTGAAGTTGGTTTTGATTATGTTTATTTATGCCGTGTCTAAGTAACGAAAAACGCACAGGTGCCAAACGATATAAATGTCAATTCCAAAAATTCAAACTAAATGCCATAATTTTTACTTAGGAGAGGTTTTTTAATTTGAAGATAAGTATTTTACATCGACTCAAAAAGTATAAAATATATCGTCCATTGCCCTTTGAACTCATCCTACTTTCGAAAACAACTATCTAAATTCTCATTCCATAAAATAAATTAAACTATAATCTAAAAATACGTGCTAAAATTTTAAGAGAATCGCCACACAAATTTTAATTTCAGTAAGTACTAATTTAACTACAACATTTGATATTTGACCTTTAAAATAAACCATGTTCTTCTATAATATTATTTAATAGTTTGTTTATGACGTTTACGAAAAAAATTATTAGAATCAAAGAGACTTATTTAAATCAAAATAATAGTGTGGCACAGTTATTACAATTATTGTAAATATTTCTGTTTTTATCAAACAAACTATAACATTATAAGTAACTCCTGCATGGAGCACGTGTGATTGTTATCATTGTTTGATGATTTAGCACTCACATATCTGGCAGTCTTCATCAACTAACTTGCATTATTATTAATGTAAAGGGCACATTTTAATTAATTTGTACTTATTAGGTCAAAATACTACATCTTGATTTACCGAGAAAACCTAAGAGTAGTAAGTCCAACCTAAAGCTATGCCAAACACATACTACTTACTTTAAAAGCATTTGGCCAGTAACTGTCTCAGACAACATACTGGATGACTACAAAAGGGAACACCAGTGAAATGGTTTCAAGCAGAACACAATGGTGTAACTAAACAACGGTTTGTGACATAGGAGGTACAGAACCCACATCGTGGGCTTTCTGAGCCATTCTCACGGTTGTGCGACCGCAGAGTTATACCTACTGAGCTCCACGGCCAAAACATACATTTATTGCTACAACTATACATAATATGTATTTCACCATAAATTTTGATTCCGGCCACGACTCTTCACGATTGGTGCAAAATCAGTCAAGAACATGCATCGATGATTACCATTAATACAACGTGAATATCATGCAAATGTGTTTTATGTGAGGCATCCAAGAGCATGCCGAAAAAATTTACAGCTACACAAAAGTAGCTCTGAACAATCTGGTTCATCTCGACAAAAATTCTGAATGACAAAAGCGAATGAAGAAACGAATATAATTAAACTTGCCCAAATGCTATTAAACACTTGCTTATTTTACACTGGCACATATGATAAAGTACAGTTTGTGATTAAATTCAACGCTATATATCAGATAAAAATCTAAAGCTCTCAAGTATTCATGTTTGTGCTTCAACAATGTGTGCCAATGTAAATGAGCAAGTCTTATAAATGCGTGAATTGGTCGGAACCAAGGCTCTCGTCGGAGGTAGTACGCGAAGTGGGTAGAGATGCTTCCAAATTACCTGACACTGTGTCACTCTGTGAAACCCGAAGCTCCTGCAATTCCATTGCAGCCTTTTCACGTCTGAAACAATATAAGTGCTACTGAAGAACAAAGCGATCTAAAAAACTATAGACATTGTGTCATAAAATAAAGCAATTTTTATGTTTTACCCTAACACATATTCAGAAATGTGCTATAGTTTCTGAATATGTAGCTCTTACCAAATAGTTCAACTTTGTATTAAAACCATAGAACTCCTTTTTTGTAACCTAAGTAAGTACTATAATTTTAAGCCATTCATATGCAATACTATTTTGATTTTGGATGCAGATAGAGTCTTCGCTTATACAATTAAATATTTTGGACCCTTACCTCAATATCACAGTTGCTCTGGCCTGCTTTTCAGTCTCAGAAAAATTTTCTGCCCGCTGTCCAATCTTCGATTTTTTGTCAGGCTCCACAAACATGCCAAGCTGTCGCTTTGGCAACTCGTTGGGAGGCGGCGGGCCGGGATAGTCAAGCTTGGCTCGCTTCAATTCTTCCATTGATCGTTCCAAGTGATAAATTACTATGTCGTCCTCAAACCCAAAGTCTTTATGTAGCTTAACCTAAAAATTTAATATCTTATTCACTTACAAAATACAATCTTGTATTAATACCCAAACTGGATATTAATACAAGATTGTACAAGCTAAGTGAAAGCATACACAGAAAATCAGCAGACCTGAATATAGTTTACAATAAGATCCATATCATTTAACTTCATGATTGCTTTCTTGTGCAGCTTGAGTATTGTATAAGCCATTGCAGTGACCACTCTTTCTCCATCTAACAGATATATATCCCAGACCCTGAGGCATAGGCTAAATGGCACCCTTTCCACAAAACAAACAAAGAACCATTTGAGGGAATACAGAATGGCGTCTAAACCGAACTTGTCAAAATGGTGTTTCAATTTTGGCATAAATTTTGTGAGTATTTTGTCATGGTGCCCCAGAAACCTTGTTAACTTCGGAAATCCTTCTATGTATAATCCATGCATAGCATACTTTTTATCTGAAAGTAGCACAACCAAGGCCCAGAATGCATCTTCTTCATCCATATACATGAGCAGTACCCCGGCCAGGCCGGACATACCTTGACAGTAACCTACTTCAGAGTTATACATGCTATAAGCACAAAGGACATTAAATAATGAGCATTGTTTTTCTGAATATCGTTCTCTATAAAACTGATGTTCCCGAAACTGTCTGTTCACATCTGAATCTATTTGCCTTACATCGGTGGACCACAGTTTAGCTAGTTTCAACATTTCTTGGAATTTTCCTGGATTAGCTGATTTAATTCTGTTAACATCCATTAACTTGCACCAAACTTTTATTCGAAGTGAATTTGGAATGCCTTTGTATATTCGTCTATGGAGTTTCTCTTTGGTAGCTGGTGAGTCCCAATTACAAAGCATTTTGACCCATTTTTTCTCCCTCTCCACTTCAATGTTGACTTTGTGGGGCCCTGTTTTCTGCGGCAAGCGCTCATCATGTATGAATCCATATCTGAAAATATGACCATCTTTATACATAAATGGAACATTATCTCACAATTTATGTTATAAGATGTAAATAAATAGCTCTAGAGTCTTCATAACGATAGTTTAGGCTATTATAAAAAATAAAAAAAATGAAAATATTCGCTATGCATCTTTATCAGCTAAACAAGCAGGGCTGGAGTTGCTCAGCAATATAAGTAAGTTTGCAATAGTCAATATTGGTAAAGCTCCAGCATTTTTAGCATATGTCTAAATGATAGGTAAGTTTTCAGTCCTAAAACTGGGCCAGCCTGCTAAGTGTGGAGAATATAGGTATTGTAGGTGTGTATGAGTACAGTATCAATACTAAATTGTCTTAATAATGTTTACCACATTTGGCTAACAGATTGCTTGTTTTGATTTTATCAAGATGTAAATAATAAACATACTGGACAATGCTTTTCGCAGAGAGTGGCAGCCATTTCTTGACTGGAGAGCACAGTTAGTGTACAACATTTCTTCTTTTTTGCAACTGATATTAATTACAGCTCAGCTTTTTTCAAAACTTTATTCTATACCATTGCTTTAAAATTTCCAATACCACCACATTTATGTTTCAGTATGAAATCACTCTTTGAGTTTCATATAACCATAAACTTAAATGACTAATTATGAAAAGACTATTTTCTTTTAAAGGCCTTAGTTACTTTAATAATAAGCGCTATGCAAAATATTGCTTATTGCAAGTAGTAGACATTACTAAGCCGCACAGCACAGCAGCAGTATCACAGATTTATATCATAAATAATAATAAAGAGAGGTTGCGCAGTAACTTGAACAAAGCTTATGAACAATATCAGTTTCGTATTAGCAGTTAACATCTAAACTTGGGATGCATACTTTGTATGCATGATTCCAACTCTTGTGAACGTAAACATCATCAAATCCATAGCGTGATAATATATTAATTTGTGGATGTTTCGGTTTACTAGAGATGGAGTCATACATATAAATAAGGAGAGGTTAAAGAATTAAATGACTAAACCAAAGCAGGAAGTTTGTGTACTAACTATGTATTTTGTGCCAAATATATTAGGTATTGTATAAGTTACTCAACAGACTGGTTCAAACAGTAGTCCACATTAACCATCAAATAAAATCCAACCTTGCATCATTGTAACAGAGTAACAAATCAGACTGACAAAGCGAGGTAATCCATAAGGATCCTAAACTATTATAATAAATGTGATAGCTTGGATGTTTGTCACTTGACGACACATGGAACTGATTTGAAATCAGGGATACAGGTAAACTGTGACTTTGACTCAAACTAAAACACTCACAAGCATTTATTTAAAAAAAAAACAATTATAGGCACTTTTAAATTTTCAAGGGGTCGGTCAGTCAGAAACATGAAGCTAGTTGCACATTCCAAAGCGTAATAGGCATCTCTCTCCACGGACACTCTTTTAAATCAAAATATGGTTACAAACTGATTTAGGATACTATTATTTATCTAGGTATGTGGTAGTTTCCTTAGGGTGAAAGTGCAGCAGCTAGCCATAAACTAAGTTTTATGATGCTAGAGTTAAGTTACTTTAATAGTAAATAGTTACTCTCTACAAAAACAGTAATTACAAACACTTTGCTCAATAGCTGAATTTGCTCAAATATCCATCAATCTACTGCACATACATATAAGATTATTACTATAATTGAGTTTCAGTTAAAACTATATAAGAAACATGTATACTGAGGCATACTGTTAACTAATATATGATGCACCAGTAACTAGTTACAAAAAAAATTGTTTCAATTGATTCTTAAATTCAATGATCAATAAAGAAGTTTATTTCGATCAAATCAATCTATCTCATAAACCAGTGATGCTGGAGATGCAAGCTGATTTACTCAAGACAAAAAAAAATGTAAAAAAACATAGCTTTACTAAGAATAATTTCAGTTAGTTCCATCTTGCTATTCACAAACAATACTGCTAACAAGCAAAGGCCAAATAATAATTGAATAAGTGTACATTGGATCATCAAACAATATGCAAATTCGCAAGATATGAAATAGTTTCATACCGATCTGTTTTGTGGTACTCCTCAAACTCCGGGTCTTCCCAAGGGTCTATTTGTCCGACGAGGTTCTCCCGACCTCTCTCGTATCGCTGGAAGATGCGCTCCCGCTCCTCGGAAGCCCGTGCCAACAGTGCCTCCTCATTCATAACACAGCCTGCTCGTACCACATAACGAAACACCTACACGACGTCAATCTTTTCAGATTTCACCGACCTACAATATACTTCGTTCACTTATGACTAAGACTAACCCGTCTACAGGGCAGGCCTCAAATCATTAACTACTATTAAAATCATCACGCCCTTTTCAATTGAAAATTCTTGGACGCTAGATTATTTGACGTGCTCAGTGCTGTCATGTCATAATTGCTACCAGAGACCCAAGTTATCGGTTGGAGCTAACACAATTCACACGGAGAAAATAGTTTTACATATAATTCAACAACGAAATAAAACCAACGGAAAGTATTTAACATTAAGCCTTCGTAATTTTAGGGTTTTAATTATTTAAATTAGAGAAATACGCCCTCTTTTTCAATTAGAACAGGAAAATTACGAAACGAAACTACTAACAGAGATTCTTAGTCGTCGCTACTCGCGTATAGTTTTTACTCCAACTTTGTCTTGTCTACAACATAGTGAATGAACGAAAGAACGAAGCAAATTCTGATGATAAAACTAAACGTAACTACTGGTATAATATTTTCTATTCCACTCATTTTCCACGACCGCGAAACGAAGTCTTAACTTTTTTATACTTACGATTTTTAGAAAACTTATGCATTGTTCAGAAATATATCTCTTTCGATGTCCATCCCTGTCCACCGCACACCGCCACGTTTGTATGCATCACATCCTCACAAAAACAGGCGATGACATCCCATGCGTTTTCGCTCCAGAACATTGGCTTTGGCTAAACTAAAGCCGGAAGCGAAAGATCACCCACCCGCATCAAAGTGACGCGACGAGTTCAAAGCGCTGCTGGTGGATGGAAGCTGAGCCCTTTTCAGCGTGCGGCACTATCGCCATTTAAGGAAGCCTTTTCATAGAAATACATAGTAGTCAAACAGTAGAGATAGTACCAGAAGTGTTGCTGTGATTTGTCACTGTGGTTGGGCGGCACTGCAGCTACTGCAGGGAATCGTTTATATTTTTACTAGTGACTGCCCGTGGCTTCGCCCGCGTGGATGTCGGAAATTATCCCACGGGAACGTGCTACCGGGATAAATAGTATTCTATCATTCAAATTTATTCAGAGAGAAAAGGTAACAGGCAGACACATAATAAATGCAAATATTTTTATTAAACAAGCTTTTATGATTATAAATGTAAGTAAAATAGTAACTTCAAAATAGTAATAATTGATTTTAATCTTATCAAATATCATCATTTAATTTGAAACACTCTAGCACCGTAATAATGTACATATTAGCTAAGTTATTTTATAGCTTCAAATTACAATAAATTTAAAGCTTGTGGTGGTCCACCCGCTTTAAATTTATTGCACCCATTTTAAATATAATAAATAATACCTCAAGATACGGGTTCTTACTATATTTACAAATCCATAAATCTCTTAAAAAGAGGTACTTACGTCCTTTCCCAGGATGTCATTTATCTCCTAGCCAAATTTTATCGAAATCCGTTCATAATTAAGGTTTAAGCATGTAAACATATAGAGTTACTTTCGAATTTATAATATTAAAAGTATGGATGTGCTGGAATATTATTGTCTTAAAAAATGGGCATTTTTTAGTTTCAACAGGGCCATTAGCATAAATTAACCAAGTCTGAAATAAGAAACAGTCGCAACGTGAGAGGAAACAATTTATAAATAATAGGCTGTATAGACGTGTTGTCTTGGTAACATATAAGATTGTCTTTTGCCGCGCCGCGCCGCCGGCCGGCCGGGCCGTGTGCGTGTGGTGACTCTGACTGGTGGGCTGGCGGGTATTTAAATGTCAAAATGTTGATAACATGAATTGAATTACGTTTGAGTACTTATCTGTCGAATTGTAAATTAGCATCGGTTACGTAAACATAGTGATTGGAAGAATTTTGTACAATACTTGGAGTTTGATTCTTGGACAGACAGCCGCTGACTTGTTGAGTTGTGTGGAGTTCAAACTGATAACGATAAAAGATAACCTAAAAAAATAGTATTTTTGCATTTAAAAATGTTTAAAGTAAGTTTAGTGCTACAGATTACTTTAATCGGTGAAAGCCAGTACAAGATAAGAACCTTAAATAGGAATAATTATTTAAAAATACGCGCTGTTCTTAAAAGTGCATCTTACCAACTCTGAATGATTTCCGAATGAACCTTGAATTCAGTTCTCGACCGATAAACATGTATAGGTAGCTCAGAAGATCAATAATTAATGTGACTTGCACATTGCACTTCGTATTGCGTCGTATTTTATCATTGTGTTTGTTAATGTAATTTTGCAAGTCCGTTTGTCCATATTTTGTTTCTACTTTCGATTGTTACCTCTAACAAATTGGCTATCACCTATGCCAGGGTCTAGTAGGTTTGGTGACCGGAGGAGCGTCGGGGCTGGGCCGAGCAACCGTCGAACAATTACTGAAGCAGGGTGGAAGAGTAGTGATATGTGACCTGCCTACAAGTACTGGACAAGAGACAGCAAAACAGCTAAAAGAAAATGTTGCATTTGTACCAATTGATGTGAGTATTAGTAAAGCAATTTTCATTATTCTATTATATCTATATAGATAAAATAGTTTAGGCAGACTACATACTGTATAAAATGGGATGTAAACATGTTTATTACCCTCAGACTTGGTTCTTTAAATCATCATCGTTATCCTGGCCTTATCCCAATTTATTTGGGATCTGCGCAAATCGACGCATGTCATTTTCTTCCATACTTCTCTATTAGTCATCATCTCGGTAGCCAACCCCCTCTTTCACACAGGCCATTCATTGTTTCTTGGTTGGACTTGGTTCTTCAAATAAGCTATCAATTATGTCTTCCATAAAACACCAAATATCGTAATTTGTGTAGTTTGTGTAGGCTAGAAATACAAGTGGATAAATCATAAGAGTAGGGTAGGAATAATAATATGACGGAGGGTAAACATAAAACCTAAAAGACACAAACTTATAAACTACGAAGTATGTAGGTGCCTATATACAACACTATCAAAAATAAAATAATCTCATGCAGATACTGAAGGTAAGTAACCGAAAACTTTCAGTAGTGTCATCAGGATGTAATTGAATGTGGAAAAATATGCAGTCGTGCATGTAAAGCAAGAGGAGACTGTGGAAACCGGGGGAACCCAACTCTGTGATCCCTTAAACCTTAGAGCCCTCTCCTCATCAGGAGCCGAGGACAAGGTCCTCACCCCGCTTTCCTTGGCTAAAAAGAACTGGCGCAAGCCTGTAGTGCTTAACAGTAACAATCGCAGGGAGGTATAGCAGAGTAATGTGCTTCACAGACACTTTTTCCAGGCCCTAAACGGACTGGATATAGATCTGCTAGAGTCTGAAGCCTGGCTGCATTTTGGTGATCTCGTTAGAGAAACCGAAGGTTTTGTCTGTGCAATTATGGATGAAGCTATCATGACAAACAATTACCAGAGATTTATTGTGAGAGACGGTATGGTTGACATCCGTCGGGAATGGCACCGTCTGGGGTAAACAAACTGACTCATTATCTCTGAGTGTTCTCGTCTAGGAAATGAAAAGTACTTGCATAGACTTGTGTCTGTGTAAGTACCTACTTTCCGTTGTTTGTTACAAGGTTGTCCTTGTAACCAGGGTTATTCATCAGCAACATGCTCTGAAATACAGCCTTGTGGAACCGGAAGTGCTGTACGAGTATGTGCCGGCCCAGTTCTCGGAAATGGCTATATCACATTGTACTGCGATCGATCCATCATCACTGACAGGAGTATTGTAGCAAATAGTCTCGCGAGGTGGTCGACATGTGGCATGTAGACTCGGCGATCATTCTATCGATAGTCGTGACAGCCAATGGCCAAATAGCCAAGAGCCTCGACCAACACGTTTTTTTTTATTTTTCCCTTCAAATGATTTCCTGCTCTGGGCGGAGCGGAGGGCGTGTCAGACTTTTACTGACTAAAACCTACCCGTATTCCTTCAGTTGCCTGTGCGCCAGGGCTACGGTAACTCTTACGAACAATCCGCAACTCTGGCAGGCATTGGCTCTAGCGGACCCCGTCAATTGGTGCTGACATTTCTTTGAGGCGCGCGTGGAACACAACGTGCCGTCGATCCGGGCCTGGTCTTGAACGGACGGCGAGGTACCCAATGCTCGCCGTCCGCAAACCCGCGCCTACGGTGGCCGGGAATCGGCTATCGACTCCCGACGTCCAGGGTGTCTCCTGCGGCAACTTGGGGCGTGAGGGCGCAACGATTGCCTCTCCGTCACGCGCTCCACCTCCTTCCTCCTTCGCGAACATTCTAAACAACTTCGCAGAAGGAGGTGACGGCTTCCCATGCCCTCTCGCTTCGTACCATGGCTTGGACCATGGACGGACGTGAGAGATCGCTGCCGCCGATCGCCTCCGCGAGGACACGGCGGTGCTCCGACCAAGCCGGGCAGACCTCCACCGTATGCTCCACCGTGTCCTCCGGGCGATCCACATAATGGTAATACCCGGGCGTTTCCTCCCGCCTTATCCGGAACAGGAACGTCCCGAAGCAGCTATGTCCGGTGAGGACCTGTGTCAGGCGGAAGGTGAGGATGCCTCTCAAGCCACTCCTCAAAGAGGGGACTTACCGGCGCAATTGTGGCGTGCCCTCTCGACCAACACCTCAGGAAGCTCTCTTTGAGTAGCTAGTATAAAGGGCTTGATTCAAAAAGCAGGACTTCTGGACACGAGTCGTATTGTTAGGAGGTTCCTTTTTCTGGAGCCCTGACCGCTGCCAGTAGCTTGAACCCTGTTGCCGATACCAGTAGGATACAATTTTTTTATTTTAAAATATTAAAAAAAAAAAAAAAATCTAATATTTAAAAATGTTATTTATATATGAATAAAGTAAAGAAAAATAATAAGTAAAATAGTTTATTTGCACCTTCAAATAAAAAAATATGGTTAACAATAAAAATAGGCCATAAGGTAAGTAAAGTTGCATGTTAGAGTTGCAGCCAATACCTTAATATCTTTCAATTATAGGTATCAGCGCACACCCTCGTTATCATTATGGCCTATGTTATTGTGGCTAGATTGTTTAAATAATTTAAAACATATGGGAAAGGTATAAAATATTTTAATTGCAGGGATAATTTGGAAATATCAAGATGAGTTAAAGTTATAATTTGAATAAGTAGAATTTTAGATTGTTTCATACTAAGCACAAGAATTAAGGACTGTTTAGGCATCAAACAAAAAGTAACAAAAAACATCAAATAAACGGCGTTGTGCTGGTGAGTGTAGAGGTGGGTGTGAGTGTAAGCGTGTGTGTTTGTGTGTACGAAAATCTTTAAAAGTTAGGTCCACATTTTTCGTAAAACGAAACAACAAAATCTTGTTCTCCTTGTCAAATAAAAACATGGAAAAACAAGTAAAAATTTTTTTTATTATTTGATTAGTTCATGAAAGATCCAGTAGAATAATAAACTCGTAATAATTAATGAATGAATATTTATAATTTTATTATCAAAATATTTTCTTTGTAACTGATGGCGCCAAACACGTAGCCGAATTCGGTGCCCCATTTAGATTGCCATCGACCCACTAAGAAGAAGAAGAAGAAGAATTCCTTTATCAGTCAGGGTGCTTGACACAGGAACTTTGTCTCATAATTAAGGCTGGTTCATAGAGTTTAGGTACAGTTACAATCCCTATGTAGCTCAGTGGTAGAATAATACCTGGTATTAAAGTAACTTACCTTTAATAAGGCTCTTTCAGCAATTAAATTATGCGTTGTAGGGGCACCGACCCAACAATTAATACAATAGGTTGTAACCACTTGACACAGGGAATCATAATTATACATTTTCATAATTAGCATTGGCTGAGTGTCTTATTTATTTAAATACATAAGTATACAAGTATTCTTATTCTGTTTGAGAGATTAATTTAATGAGAAATTATTAGTGGAAAGAAGCAGAATTGGTTAAAAGTTATTTTACTTTTATGAACAAATCGACAATCACAGTTTTGCATTAATTATTATTACAATTTTTTTGTTTTTTAAATCTTTTTACAGGTCACTTCAGAAAAGGATGTTAAGAATGCACTGCAGACCACCATAGATAAGTTTGGCCGTTTAGACGTGGTTGTGAACTGCGCTGGAGTGGCTACTGCTTCAAGAGTCTACAATTTCAAAAAAGATCAGCCTTTTGATTTGAAAGCTTTCCAAAAGACTATTGAGGTATGTATATTTTTACCATCAACAGACTAAGGCCTGCTTGCACTACAAATGATTAAATACATTTAATGCTAAACAAATTAAAAACATCATTTCTCTCTGTCAATTGTTTGAAGATGACAGAGACGTAATGATGATTTAAATATATTTAATGCTAAACCTATTTAGTAATTTGTTGTGCAAGTGGGCCTAAAAACAAGATTTTGTAGATTTTTATTTTCAGTTAATGTTTCCATTCTCCTGTTGAATAGTTGTATTCAGCTGTATCCGGTTAGACTGTTGTTGGAAAAAGGTTACGCAGAAGACGAACTCCTGTTAAATACACAGTCTTGCCATAAATATTGTCACGAAGATTTTTTTTTTTTTTTTTTATTGCAGATAATATTTATTACTTTTACAGTGTGTTAGTTTAATACATAAATAAAAAACAATTTAAAATATAAAAAGCTTATTCGAAGTGGTCTCCATTGGCTGCAATACAGTCCTTTAAACGTTGAGGCCAGTTATCAATAGAAGCACGCACTCTTTCCATGGGACAATTCTTCACTGCCAATCGTATGGATTGTTTTAGGGACTCCAAATTATCATGGCGTTTAGAGCAAGCCATACTCTCTAAAACTGACCATAAATTATAACCCAGCGGATTAAGATCGGGACTAGACGACGGTCAGTCTTCAGCTCTGATGAAGTCCGAAACGTTCACTTCCAACCAAGACTGCGTGGGCCGAGCTTTATGACCCGCGCGCCGTGTCTTGTTGGAAGGACCATACTTGGTTATTGAACATGGTGTTGTTAAGGGGCTTAACTACCTTCTCAAGAATGGTATCTTGATACACTTGTGCCGATGTTTTGATACCTTTTTCACAAAAATATGGCACAGTCACTCCTTCATAGCTAACACCCCACCAAACCATCACTGAAGTCGGACAATGCCCACGTTGCACTCTATCGACTAATTGGGAAGCTTCTTTAGAGCTTTGAGCATAAATACGGTCATTTTGTTTGTTAAAATGTTGCTCAATTGTAAAGATTTTCTCATCCGTAAACAAAATTTTTCTGTGACCTCCCTTCGCGTACCGCTTCAGTAGTTGTTTCGATTTTACCACCCTATTCTTTTTTAAATTATCAGTTAAAAAATGACCAGTGCGTCTCTTATAGGCTGCAAGTCCTAAGTCATCTTTTAAAATACGCGACATCGTTCTGGGTGCTATCTTCATCTCCCGAGATAAAATCTTTTGCTTTCGGACAAGATTTCTTCGAATTCTTTCCCTTACTGCTTTGACCACCTTTTTCGTACGAACACTACGTGGACGGCCAGATCTTCTGTCACAAACAGAGGAGATCTCATTGTACCTATTAATAGCCCGGTACACAAACATTTGACTAATACCAAGCGTATGGAGAGTTTTAAAAATTGCATTTGGCTCCATACCAACTTTGTGTAATGCAATCACAGCGATTCGGTTCTCTTTATCATCCCACTCCATTTTAATATCGCAAAATATTGTACAATGTATTGGCGCCAAAATTAGAAAACTCAATGAACAATCGTATAAAAATTACAGATTTCAAATTTAAATGTAATATCTTCCTTATTTTTAACTGTAACAGTATTTATGGCCAGACTGTGTAGTTTTGTATAAAAATCATAAAAATAATTTAGTTAGGTACATAAGTTTAGTACACACATGATACATATTATCAGTATTCTTTAATCATTGGGTGGGTCCAGATAACAATGATAAATACTGGTCACGTAGATTGAGTTATTTTTTATCCGACTGCGCGACGCAAAAGTGGGTAATGTTTTTATCACCCTATGTAGGTATGTATGTTACTTCCTTTCTGGCGCTCTAGAGACCAAACGCGTGAGCCGATTTTGATGATTCTTACGTCAATTGATTTGTCTTAATCTTATGAGTGTCACCAAAGACATGAAAGTAATCAAAATAAGGCTACAGCCAGACTCCATATTGTGAGAAAAAAAACACTCAACTTACTATGTCAAGTCATCATTGAATAAGTCTTTGAAAATCATAATATAATTTTCAAAGATCTACCAACCTAAATATTATTTAGGTTTTCCTCATAATTTTTCATTTTGAATGACCATTTAGGACCTATAACGATGTAAAGTTGGTTAACAATCATTCTCACACAAATGTTCAAATACTTACTTAAACTTATAATAAAGATGTGGTAAAGTTCTTATATAATCGTATAATAGGTCTTATTAACGTAAATAATAATTATTATAATATAATTCAATATAATTCTTAAAATCGAATGACAATCCTACAATTTTACTGCTTTGAAACCCAATTTTAACAACCTTTACATATTACGGTGAGAGTAAAAAACCTAATTACGAATAAAGAAAAAAAAAACTAATAAATGTAAAATAAAAAAGTTAAAAAGAATCAAAAAACCCGACTGCGTAAAAAGTGAACCGAAGTTTTAATGATACTATTTGGCTGAACTGGCTGACTATTTGGAGAGAATATTTGGCTTTATGTAGAATGAACTGCACTTGAACTAGGAGCAAAGTCTAAAGTTTATCTAATATATAAAAATCTCGTGTCACAGTGTTTGTTATCGAACTCTTCCGAAACGTCTTGAACGATTATTATGTTTTTTTTTTTTGTATATTTGGTAGATCTGAGAATAGGTCGTAAATTATATTTCATTCCGCTGCGGGTGAAATCGCGGGGCGCAGCTAGTAATGTTACTTACTAGGAGTACCTTTATTCTCTATAAGCGTTATTTTGTTTAGACAGAAGCGGTGGTGGTAGGGGACAGTTTGACACAGTGTTCTCGAACCTACCGATTTATCGGTATTTATACCGATATGGGCTCTGTGCTACCGAAATACCGAAATATAACGAATTTTCTACGATTTCTGGATATACATGGAAATTCTCCCGATTTCTCTACCGATTTTACACTTTTCAGTTGGCAACCCTTTTCATTTATGTTTAATTTAATGTTACGGACGGGGAAGCCCTCAATAGTAAGTATGGGCCTAGTGCAGAATGTTCCATATATTTTGGGGAATACCCTTGTTCCTACAACTTGTTGTCTTACAACTCGATGTTATAAGGGGCTTCCCGCTAGGGAATTTACCTGTAACCAGTCTAGTCTATATAAACAGGAATTCGGTTTTATTTTTTTCATTAATTTTCTTAACTTTGAAGAGATAGTAGAGTACTTATCCTAAAGAGTGCGTGAGAAGACCATTCAGTTAAAATGTCGTCTGACGAGGAGCCAAGCACAAGTGCGAGTGTAAGAAGAAAAAAATATCTACAATATTATAGAAAAGAATGGGAAAAAGAATTTCCAGGCTGGCTGCAAGATAGTCGTAAAGGCGAAAGCTATGCCTATTGTAAGAGTTGTGATAAAGATATCAACATCACATCAGGAAAAGACGCTTTAAAGAAACATAGTTCTTCACAAACACACTCAGTATCATCAAAGAATATAAAATCTCAACCGAAGATATCATCATTTACTGTGACCAAAACTCAAAAAACTGATACACTGGTTAAGCAAGGTAATTTCTTTTTAATTATTTGTTAGGTACTATTTAGATTGTTATATTATTTTGTTTTCTAGTTATCGATAAATAGAAGCAGTGGATATAATTAGACCCTAATCGCTACTAGATATACCTACATAATTTTTAATTCTAAATTTTAATTTCAGGTGAAATAAGATTAGCCTCGTTTGTTGCTGAACACAATCTACCATTCACTATTATGGAGCACCTACCGAAGCTGATGCAAGCCGTTTGTCCTGATTCAAAAATTGGCAAAGAAATCAAATGTTTTTCGGCGAAAACTCACGACATAATTGATCATATTATAGGTAAAGAAAGTTTCGATAATTTATGTGAAGATCTGCGGCAAACTAAGTTTTCGCTTATTATTGACGAGTCCACTGATCTTAGTACAACCAAACACTTGTGCTTAGTCGTGAGATATGCGAAAATGAATCGTATTAAAGATTGTTTTTTTAGCTCTTATTCCATTAGAAGAAGCTAATGCAGCAACCTTATTTGAACACATAGTAAACTTTTTTAGCAGCAATGATATTCCATATCAAAATAATCTAATAGGGTTTGCATCTGATGGGGCAAACGTAATGATGGGACGTAATAATTCTGTTGTAACATTGCTGCAAAATGAAATTCCCAACATTTTTATACTTAAATGCACCTGCCATTCGTTTCATCTTTGCGCGTCATATGCTTGTACCAAATTGCCACGCTTTATAGAGGATCTAGTAAGGGACATTTACAACTACTTTTCTTCTAGTCCAAAAAGAGTAGCAGAGTTTAAAAACTTTCAAATGTTTTGCGACTTAAAAGTACATAGAATACTTCACCCCTCTCAAACACGCTGGTTATCAGTACATGCAGCAGTGAAGAGAATATTGGAACAACTCTCTGCTCTAAAACTATTTTTTATAGACCAAATCTCTAATAATGATCATCTTGTAGCTGCAGAACATATATTACAAAAGCTCCAAGATCCCACTACGGTATTATTTTTGGAATGTTTAGATTTTGTATTACCATTATTTACCGATTTAAATAAAGAAATGCAAGCAGAACACCCGAAAATTCATACTTTATATGAAAAAATAACTGGATCATTAAAAACTATATTTGATTGTTTTTTAAAAAGAGAATATTTAACTAGCACACCAATCGAAAATGTTGATTTTAAAAATCCTAGAAATTTTATGGATATTGACGCCGTATACTATGGTGCTGCTGCGTCTAATACACTACTAAGTACCTAGTTCAGAAAATCTAAACGCATATCAAGTAAATTTGTTTAAATGCAGATGCCTAGATTTTTATATCGAAGCTTGTAAGCAAATAACCACGCAGTTTCCATGGAAAAATAATCCAATAAAGGGTTTAGACATAATTGACCCAAAAAATGTTAAAATTGGCAATACCTCTTCGATAGTTCCTATGAGTAGGCTTTTTCCCAATATTGTTCAGAGCAATGATTTCCAGGAAATTGATACAGAGTGGCGCATTTTAAGAAATTGTGAACAAAGCAAAACACTTCCTGATGATGTAGAACTATTTTGGGATGAAGTAAGTTTACTAAAACGTGGCGATGAAACTCAAATGTTTCCTTTGTTATCTAATTTCATCTTTAATATTTTATCACTTCCCCATTCATCCGCTAACGTTGAACGCATATTTTCACATATTAATCTTTTGAAAACAAAACAGCGAAATAGGCTGTCTACTGAATCAATCACTGGTCTATTACACGCAAAACGACTCTTTAATACAGCTAACTGTTATGACTTTGAAATCAACTCGAAGATGACCGCGGCTATGGCCAAAGAATATTGGTATAAAAAATGATTATATAAATTAGTCTGTAAGTGATTGTATATAAATTAGTCTGTAAGTTTTTGTTTTCAAGTGGTTTTCAATAAATAAACGAATTTGATTGAATACTGTTTGTTTTTTGTCAAATACCGATTTTGGGTACAAATATACCGATTTTAGCTGGCAACTCTACCGATCTTGCTCTATGACGTTCGAGACCACTGGTTTGACAGTAATAAAATTGTACTATATGACATGTCAGATAGAGTGCGCGCAAAATAAGCCTGCGCGCGGCCATAATCTGAAATAATCTTTTGCCGCCATCTCGACTTTATATCAGGTATCACGAGAGTGTACTGTGTTCCGTGTTTTCTAAATAATCGCCATCATTATGCCGAAAATGATTAAAATTGCTGGCAGGATAGTCTTGAAGGTCAAAAACGCGCGCAGATTTATCTTGCGCGAACTTTAATACAATTACTGTCAAATTGTCCACCGCTGTCACTGTCACCGTCTTTGACTTTAGATTGATTGCAATATGAGGTGATTGGGGTTGCTATACATATGTGTCATCAGGTGGTAGGCAATTTTCTGGCAATTTCTGTTTAAGAGTGTCTGAATTTTTATTTAGACGTATTAAAAAATACAATAATATAATATACTGCCCAAAGAGTAATATAAGTAGTATAGGTTAAGAGATCCCTCTCGCGAATCTTTTACGCATCACAGGTTTAAGCGCCGTCTGTATTTCTGAACAGGAACTAATTCCCAATCTATAGGTACCTACATATAAATAGCTATAGATGCTTTGAATGGATACTACTTATATGTAGTATGACGAAAATATCTTACCAGTGGTAAGCAATTTTCGTCATACTACATAAGTAGTTACCACTGACGTAGGTGAAGGTAAAATAATGTGTTGGAAATTGGAATAAAACAAGGTAGTCCTGAAGTATATTTTAGCGTCTTTTATTAGGTACCCGGCGTACTTAGATTATTATCTAAGCCGGCGTAATACAATTTCTTTACACGGCAGCAAAAATTAAGTACTGGTCTTCAGGTAGTAGTCTACGTATCAGGACAGAGGAGTCATTTCAACTCAACGTATAATAAGGAGAAAACACTCTGAAAACCACTTAGTATACACAAAATATGACGGAGCAAAAACAAGCGCAGACGCACCGACGCACGTTCCGGCAGCCATATTTTATGTGTGGGTATACTCTGTGGCGTACAGACATAAATACCCTGCGTGTACCAACTACAACTAGCACAGTCAATATTTATATTATTCAGTAATTTAAAATGTACTATATTTTTTAAGTAATTAATTAAGTTTGTATAAAATACTCACACTTATATAAAGTACCTAAAATAAGTTGTTGTATAACTTTCCCCAGTACCACCAGACCAGACCAAAATCTACCAGACCATCTCCACCACAAGACCAGATTAAAAAAAAGAATCTTAACTATTTCTTCAACTTTTTAGTAATTAATTTCAAGTATTTCTTATTGTTAAATTACAGGTAAACTTAATAGGAACATTTAATGTGATCCGGTTAGCAGCTGGCTTAATTGGTAAAAATGCTCCGGATGCTGATGGACAGCGCGGAGTCATTGTGAATACAGCCAGTGTAGCAGCTTTTGATGGACAGGTAACTCTAACAGATTACTTTTATTTATAATTTAATTAAGTAAGCACTTTACTGTGGAGGACCAAGGTGATATCTAACAGCGCATTGGGAGGATTTTCCAACCAAGCAAGTGAAATTGCCTGAAGAGCCACAGTGAAACAGTTGTATTTGCAGTAAAGTAACTGGGATCCAGAGGCAGCTGAATACCAGTATTTTACATGGAGCGAGCAGTGCTCCATTTAAATAAGCGCCTTTCTGAATCTCCATAACTCAGTTATTGGGTAGCACGATACCCTATGGTAAGACTGATTGTCCGTCTTACTGGTTTTTGATTATTTATAACGACTGTCAAAGATCTACGAATGCGGAATGACGGCTTCACGTGCTTACCGAGTCTTGGTATGAAATGGTTGGTCACCCATCGGCGGACCGACCGCAACAAGCCTTGATCGACCCGTGTAGCTCTTACTTAGCCACGAGCCCCTCTAACTCGTTTTGTACTACACAACAAAGTTGAAATTGTATAAATCCCGGGACCTGCGCAGGTCTGATCAATTGATAAAAAAAAAAAAATCGTTTCCAGATCGGCCAAGCCGCTTATTCAGCTTCAAAAGCCGGAGTAGTGGGCATGACATTGCCTATAGCCAGAGATCTTGCCAAGCAGGGCATCAGAGTAGTTACTATTGCTCCAGGTTAGTAAAGTAATATTATTATAAAAGTCATGCACCCGTTGCGATTTCCCATCAGCATAAATGTAGAACTTCCATACAAACTTTCAACACTTATTTAATCCCTTTTGGGAATGAATTTTCAAAAATACTTTATTGATCACTATTAATAGGAACTCTTGTGCAAAATGTCATGATTCTAGACCCAGCGGGTAAGGCTGTGTGTTGTCTGCCTGTGGATGGATGAGTTTTATTTAAGATCAACAAAGATAAACAAGGGGGTATTGTTAGGTAAAATTTAAAACGTATGACTTAGCTGTGATAACAACAACATCTCTACAAAATAGTTATATTTTCTGTTATTTATTTTTCTTATACAGGGATCTAGAAACCAAAACCTATGAAACATGTTTAGTTAGTCGTTCATGGATGTGACTTTTATACTTTCAGGGTTATTTCGCACGCCAATGATGGAGATGCTCCCTGAACCAGCTATCAAGAGTCTGGAAGCCACCGTGCCATTCCCGCCTCGGCTGGGTCACCCTCAAGAGTTTGCTCTGCTTGTCCAAAGCATTATTCAGAACCCCATGCTCAACGGTGAGACCATACGTCTCGATGGCTCACTCAGGATGCAGCCCTAGGTACTGTACACTTACAAAACTGTATGTAGAATTGTAGATCATAATATATACTTATGACACAACTGATAGAGTAGTATAATTCTTATATATATTGTATTTTCTACATATAACATAAATAAACATTTATTTTTAGAATTCGATTTGATTTTTTTTATTATTATTAAATTAGTACCTTGGATTTTTAAATATATTTATTATTTATATATTTTATCTATATTTGGTTATAGTTTATTTAGTTTAAAGATGGGTTTTTATTTCAGTTTGATTTTCATATGCGTTTTACTTTTAAGAACAATAACTAAAAAGATTCAGAACAACTGAGCAAGACGATGTTCTTTGAAATGTTAATCTTCAGTCTGTTTTAAATAACATTATTATCGCGTTCGTATATGATTTCCATATTTCAATTAAAACATTAGAGATCTTAATGCGTGGAGAAGTTGGAACGTATCTGCATGTTATTGGAGCTTGTGCATAATAATAAACCAATAAAATTTACATAAGTAATAAAAAAAAAACAAAATCTTTGTAAAAACGATTTAATAAAAAAAGGCTTGCGAAAATAAGAGTGCACTATAGTACCGTTTAGTGGCTGTGCCCTAAAGTTCACACTTACAATTCACCGCCTACCAGAATTCTAAAAACCATTTTTTGAAACATTCAATCTATCATAAGCTGTGTCTAAGAATCTACTTGATCAATTAAAATAAAATATGGCTACACTAGCTTAGCTAGTAGATATATTGCAGTAAGGGTTTCGGCCGTTTGCACGTGATGAGTTAACAAACAGAAGGACGGATAGACATGACCAGTGATCGGTATAGGTAGAGCTAATATACCTAAAGTTCAAAGAACAGATACAAAAAAAGTGGAGACTTCCTCCCGACAATTTTTTTTTTTGGGAATATTTGTCCCGAATTTCGGGACATCACTTAAGTACATTTAATATTAATGTTATTAACACAGTAAACTAATTGAATTCATTTTCCTTTTTAACAGACTTCAAAAACAAGGAGAACGTTCTCAAAAAAACAGTAGTTACGTTTTCTATTGTTATTAATTCAGGTAAAGAACTGGGCCCGCCTCATGTTTTCGTTTCCCAGAATAGCCAAAACTTGCTGTCTCTTTCTATCTTTTGTTTGTCACTGGTAAACAACGACAAAAGGTTTGAGGGGTAGAGGGGTGTTTCGCATTCCAAGCGTTGACGTGCGCGCATCACTCACTCCTGTACTTCCTCCAGTTCTGTACGCATATTTGACTCGTGAATTGTTTTTTTATTTACCTTTACCTTGTTAGTTATATAATTATTAAAGCTGGTATGTAAATTACATTAGCTTCCGCGGTTATTTACATCATTCAAACGAATATAAGGAGATTTGAAAACAATAAAAATCGTGCATACTATTTTTTTTTTAAACAGATAAAGGAACTGAATTCGATAGTTGTTTTACTTTATTAATTTTAGTTGTACTTAAGTAATGTTCTGAATCCCGGGACACTGGTCCCGAAAACATATTTTTCCCCGACTTGCATGGAAATATTGCCATTATTTTCGAAAAAAACCGGCCAAGTGCGAGTCGGACTCGCGCACGAAGGGTTCCGTACCATTATCTATAAAAAAAATAGGCAAAAAAATGGCGTTTTTTGTATGGGAGCCCCCTTAAATAATTATTTAAATTTTATTATTTATTATTAAAGTAAAAATACAACTGAGTATTTTGTTAATATTTCAAGTGCCTACCTGTAGCCATTATTAATATCGAGCAAAAAAGGGCAAAAAAATCGCGATTGTTGTATGGGAGCCCCCCTTAAATATTTATTTAATTTTGTTTTTAGTATTTGTTTTTATAGCGGCAACAAAAATACAAATACATAATTTGTGAAAATTTCAACTGTCTAGCTATCGCGGTTCTTGAGATACAGCCTGGTGACAGAGAGACGGACGGACGGACTGCGAAGACTTAGTAATAGGGTCCCGTTTTTACCCTTTGGGTACGGAACCCTAAAAAGAACACGCGAGTTATCGAATATACGGACACTGAAAATCAAATCCATTGCTGGAGCGTTTTTTGAATATGGAACATTACAACGCTCCAGCAATGTTGCATGAATCGGCGTGCTGGGGTTATTAAATACTCTTTGATTAGATCTCTTTTATCATTCTTGGCATACCAAAGTAAGTCTTTTTGCTTAGTACAAATTGCGCTCACGTGGCTGTATAGATAAATGCGTTTGCCTTTCGACACAGGTGATAAATAAAAAAAAAGGCGGCAAAGCTGAACATTCATCTTGATTTGTTATTTACTTACTTACTAAATATAAATTGAATAATTAAAATGAGTTCCAATGGTTCAGAGAGTAAAATGGAGATTGATTATACTTCACTAGATTTAAGATCAGAAACCAAATTGGCAATGGGAAACCAGCTTCCAGAAAAGTACCCGCTGGCCACTTGCCAACATCTAAGTCCACAGCCATCCACCTCAAAACAGCATATTCAGCCATCTACCACTACATCCAATGCCCACCTGCAAACCTCATCAGATGTTCAACAAACAAACATAAATGTACCGGGGAAATCAATAACATTTTCTTTTAGTAACTGCCCCAATATGACTAATGTAACTTTTAATATTAATTAAATTAAATGTACAATATAAAAAGTATGTTTTATTTCCCTTCATTCTTTTGAGAAAAGCACTATATATGCCTCGGTGGAAATGGTAATTGTCTCGGTATTAGTGAGGTCCTCGCCTACGGCTCGGCCTTCAAACTCATACTCGACCTGCATTTGCCTATTTCGCGGCCTTTGCAATAATGTACTATTGTCGTAAGGCGTCTCCACTTTGTCTGTTCTTTTTCGAACTTTAGGTATTTTAGCTCACCTTTTTCCGATCACTGGACATGACGCATAGGCCATATCCTAGAAAAAATATTTGTGTGCAAAACGTTGTGTAGCTTACTACTAGTAACTCTAATGGTGATCAAGAAAGGAAACGGTATTCTATTGTACTGACTTGGAACTCTGCACTTTTCTAAATAGAAGATGCGAAGAAACGTTAAACAATAGTGTTGGGAATCGATCCTAACATCTTGCGCGCGGTGTGCATGAGCAGGCGGCGTGATCAACGCGTCATCGGCTAGTTGAGGCGCGGCGCGGCTGCGACACAGCTCGGATCGACGACCACTCGTTTCAACGGACTCTACAGCGACCGACGATACTTTCTCCTAACTTAATTGTTTCATTTTTTTGTCCGGGATAGTTCACATTTGTTATTAAGAACGGCAATAAATCGTTGTCCTTAAAATACAGTCCACTCTTTTATTGCTCTCTGCGACAACAATAGTTTACATGCATTAAATCTGATTGACGTTATGCTTAGGATAATGAAATATTAAATATTATGAACATGAGTTTCACAACAAAAAATAAAAATTTAGGTAGGTACAGAAAACGAAAGAGCTCTTCTTAGTTAAATAACTCAGTACAAGCTGCGATGGTACCATGACGGGTACTGTTTGCTTAAAGGATTTTATTAATATTTATAACAGAAATCGTTAACAAATAGGAAGTTTAAGATTTCAAGTTACAAAATCAATCGATCAATCAACTTAGCCTGTCGTAGTCTACTGCTGGACATAACCTCCCCAGGCTTCGCCACAATACCTTGTCTTTCGCCTTCCGAATCCAGTCCATCCCAGCCACCTTCTTAAGGACGTCGGTCCATCTAGCTGGTGGTCCCACACCACGCTTGCTGATTCGCGGTCTCCACTTCAGGACTCGTCTCCTCCGCTGGCCATCGGTCCTTCGACAAAACATGGCCAGCCCACTGCCACTTCAGTTTGCTTACTCTGCAAGCGATGTCGGTAACTCCGGTTCTGTTCCGGATAATTTCATTTCTGATTTTATTCAACAAAGAAACTTCGAGCATAGCCCACTCCATAGCGCTATGGAGTTACAAAGCTATAGAAAATGGAGTGAATAGCAGTTCGGAATATAGAATTGTATCAGTATCTCAAATTATAATAAAGTTGAAGGTAAATTAAATATAAATCCAGTATCTAGTAAGATCTTAAAATGAAGTAAGTATTTTCAAACAACTGGGAGTCAAAAGTGCATTAGCACTTTAAAGTACTGGGCAGTGGCGTTAGTTTGAACAAGTTATTTTATACCGGCTGAAAATCATAACAATAGTACACTTGGGAGCAAATAAATCGAGCCACTACCTTTTTTCACGTAAAATGGTAAATATTTTTGGTAATATGGAACGTATCAATTCGAACTATATATCGCCTAAAAGTTTAGTTAATAACCTTTACAATGAGGGTAAATTATTGAATAATAACCTTATTGAATGATAAATTATTGGCTCTGCAAGAAAAATGGTAATTTTGATAGAAAATTTAGTAGGGCTAAAACAGTCCATAAAAACAATAAAAAACAAAATTATTGCAAAAAAAATATTCTTAATAACTGGTATTACCCCCCCGGGCCCTGATACATTCTTGTAGCCTATTAGTCATCGATCTGATCAGCGTTACGATGACATATTGTGGTATGTTCTCCCACTCTTCAAGCACAGCGACTTTAAGCTCGGGAATGGATGAAACAGCGGGAACCCTGGCTCGGACTCTCCGTTTTAGCTCGTCCCATAGGTGTTCGATCGGGTTCAAATCGGGACTTCGTGCTGGCCATACCATTTGTTGAATCCCGATCGCAGACAAGTATTCCGTAACGATCTGCGCGGTATGAGGTCTCGCATTGTCATGCATAAACAAGAAATTTTCTCCGACAAAACCAGCATACGGCATTACGTGGTTTTCAAGAATGTCAGTTATGTATCGGTCAGCTGTTAATCCACGTCTACCACTGCCATCGTTGGCGGGGTCGACGAAGACAAGTTCCGTTTTTCCGTCTAGAGAAATTCCTCCCCACACCATACAAGAACCACCACCAAAACTCACCGTTTCTCGAATGCAACATTGGGCAAATCTTTCACCAGGACGTCTATACACTCGGTTTCTCCCGTCATTGCTAAAAAGACAGATTCTTGACTCGTCAGAAAACAAAACTGACCTCCAGTCTTCTAACGTCCAATTAATGTGTTCTCGAGCAAACTCCAAGCGAGATCGGCGATGAGCTACAGTCAATTTTGGGCCAGTTGCTGGTTTGCGTGATGTTAAATTTCGTTCTTTTAGTCTTCGTCTCACTGTCCACCTACTGATTGCGACTCCTCGAACGTCACGTAACGCTTGCTGTAGCTGAACAGCATCAAGTCCACGGTCGCGCAACGAATTGGTTGCAATAAAGCGGTCGTCACGTTCTGTTGTTGCCCGTGGTCGGCCAGTTCCAGGTCGCCGAACAAAAGCACCAGTCTCCAGATACCTGCGGTATACCCGCTGTACCTTTGAACGACTCAAATGAAGTCTGCGTGCCACTTCACGTTGTCCGTGTCCAACCTCAAGTAAAGCTACAACTTGGGCAGCTTCCGTCGGTGTAGTATCCATTTTATCAGGTTATTTTGATTACACAGACACAGATAAAGACAACAATAACAAGTAATATGGGTATGATTAACAAAAACCTCAAATTTAATCTTTTCTTAACAGAGTACAATAAAAATGTCATAAGCAAATTAAATGCGATAATTTTATTCTACCCTTTAAACTTTAATAAAAATGAAATTTTGACAACTAACTACCCTCATTGTAAAGGTTATTAAATACCCTTTTAGGCGATATATGTTTCGAATCGATGCGTTCCTTAATACCAAAAATAATTACCATAATGCGTGAAAAAGGAAGTGGCTCGATTTATTTGCTCCCAAGTGTAGTTTGTCCTTAATGCATAAGAGATCTGAGCGTCAGCTGCTCCAATTGTGGGGGAATCCAAAGTTAAAGATGTAAAAATGACTTTAAAAAAAAAAGGAATTTCAAACCGCTCCAAAACCCTTTTTTTATCATCAAATGACCTCTCCCGCTCTGGGCGGAGCGGAAGGGCGTGTCAGACTCTTACTGACTAAAACCCACCCGTGTTCCTTCAGTTGCCTGTGCGCCAGGGCCACGGTAACTCTTTCGAACAATCTGCAGCCCCGGCAGGCATCGGTCCTATCGGACCCCGTCAATTGTGCTGACATCTCTTTGAGGCGCGCGTGGAACACGACGCGCCGTCGACCCGGGCCTGGTCCTTACCGGACGGCGAGCTGCCCATTGCTCGCCGTCCGCAAGCCCGCGCCTACGGTGGCCGGGAGTCGGCCGCTCCAAAACCCTATGGGACGATTTTTGGGATAATCTTACACCCAAAAAAATACTCAGTTGCATGGAAGTGGGGGAATATATTATATCAGTTTCGTAAATGAACATGATTTTTCGATTCGGGTTCATTTAGAAACTGTGGGCTACGTGGTCAAAGGAAACATGACCTCAATTTTGCAGGAAAATAAAACTGCATATTATGTTTATTGAAAAAGCTTGTTACAGGAATCGAACCCGATCCGTTTTGTGTTTGAGATGGGACTTCAAGAAAGGCGAAATCCGAAACTGTGACTTGTAGAGCAAAGTGGTCAAAGGAACCATGACCTCGACTATGGAGGAGAATAAAACTGCACATTTAAAATTTTTAAAAAGCTCGTGGCTGGGCCGGGAATCGAACCCGATTTTTATGTAAAAAGCATCCTGTTTTATGGCACTAATCGATGGCACAGCTGGTGTAAATCACATCCTGTGAACACATACAGCATCTATCGGAAAGGTGTATATTTAAGGGTGTGGTGCAGACTATCAAACGGAAATTTTTTTTTCATGGGGCCAACCAGCCTTAACAAATTCAAATCATTTGAAATATGCAGGCATGCATGCCTGCATATTTCTGTTCTTGTTCTATACGATGTGTCTCAGCCATTCGTATTTACAGGCTGACTTAATCAAGATCATTGTAGTGACCCATGGTGAAAAATAGGACAGGAGACATCTCGGACATACCAACTATCGCCTGATTTCTCTTGCAATTGTAATGTCTAAGGTGTTGGTCAGTATCTTGAGTCTTTATTGGCAAAGTGTGTCAAGCTAAAGGATGCACAGTTTGGGTTTTGGACTGGACTATCAACTCAAAGTGCTATCCTGAGTGTCAAGCATACTGACAAATACTACACTGACCGTAAGACGCCTGTTTTCTTACGCAGCTGCACGTGGACTGGTTTATAATGCCAAAAAAATGTGAATACATGATTTTTGGGGTCGCTGGTAAGTTTCGCGAAAATACACTCGAACTTATCATTAACAGTACGCCAGGACGCAGAGTCACGAAAGGAGATGGATAATGGTCCGATAAGCTTAGCCCAGAAATGAACACAAAAAAAACAAAATGTATTATGAAGCTATTATAATGTTTCATAGCCCTGTATATATTTGTTCGTCGTAAAACTTTGTGAAGACTTACCAAATCTGATGACTTAAAAAAATAAATTCAAACGTGTCGATCGTGGAGGAACCACGAACAAAAAATCCCAACAAATCATTCATGATGCTGTCACACGTAGCATCACAGAGTTATAAATAAAATAGAAATCGTCAAAGACGGACCCGACTGACAAGAAGGGTTATATGTTTTTGGCGTACGTATTTGTATGGTACATAGTTATGCCCTATGTATGTAAGATTCCTTATTCTTGCTACGAGAGACCAGACGGCTGAATGCATTTTAATTATTTACTGTTAGGTTTGTGGTAACCGCCCAGCGTAACGCACTTCAGTTTCAATCGCAATCCGAATGATTTTGAAGGAAATTCCTTATCAAATTAATAGGTAAAAGGTGAAATTTCACAAAAAATTACATGACAGTCTTTACAACCCATTATATAGTCGTGAAAAAAGTTTTTAATATGTCAAAATAAAGGGTTGAAGGAGACGATTCCAAAAATATGACTTATTTCCACGGAATTTTTTTTTCTGTTCAGTGTTCTTTTCATTTCGACGGTACATCTACGTTCACACTGGTTTTATGCAAAAGAATGTATGCAACAGTACAAAAATCACTTAAGTCATAAGTCAATATTTTTGAGATCGTCTAGTTCTAATGTCTACGTCAAAACATAACTACTGGCACATACAAAGTACTAAAGCGTTCTCTTTCTAACGTACAGAATGTTTGGTATAGAAAAATAATAATAAAATATTGCGTTGAATTGTTTATCTTTTAAGGTGGATCCTTAGAGATTTGTTTGACTAAACATTTAGCCGTCTTCACTTTATTCAAAGTCATATAATTTATTTCAAATAGACACATAAAAGGCATTTTGAAACGTCAAAAAGCTTCAAAAGTCAACTATCCGCTTTTAATACAATGCCATCTAACGATCAACTGATACCGAAATGATAACTAGTAACAGTACCGTTCTGTTTCTCGACGGTTCGTTATATATCTAGTAGAGGGCGTGACACTGCTCACTCACACAACCAAACATTATTCGTTTTTTGTCGGCTCTGTTCTATATTGTTAAATCTTGTTACTGTTAAATCTGTGAACTGTTTTTCGTTGTTCGTCTTGGCTATTGTCGTTACAATGCCTAACTTCAGTAACGAAGAGTATGCTGATATGTTGCTGGCGTATGGCAGGGCTAATAGCAATGCGCCTGAAGCGCGGAGAATTTATCGTTATAGGAGCGCTATCCTGATCGACCTTTTGCAAACCACGAGACCTTCTCAACAACCTATCGACATCTGAGAGAACCCGGGAATTTGCATTTTCAAGAGCTTAGAGTAAAAGTGAGACAACATAATGTTGTAGACTTGTAGTAGATGAAATAATTCTACAAGCTTTCAATGAGGATCCTACAACCAGAATACAAGTTGTAGCTGAAAGACTTATTATATCAGGGTGGAAAGTGTCTTCGGTTCTTCGAGCAGATGGAAAGTATGCGTTTCATTATACACCTGTTCAAGGTAATTAACACAACTTATTTACTATTGAATGTGACGAAAAACAGTTTTCAAAATATGTCAAATTTGATCATTTTTAGTTTGAAAACGGTTTTTCGACGGGTTTTCACTGGTAATTTCTTCAAGTACTTAAAGCATTAATTTTACTTTCACAAAATTTAATGATTTTTACGTGTTCGTTTTTGCCGCAAAATGTTATTTTGTTTCAGTGTTGACTTTATTTCTTCCTTGGGCAAAGAAGAAATAAAGTCAAAAATGACAAAAATTTCGATTCAGGTCTGGATCAGGAGGATTCAGGTCAGATGTTTTTTGTAATCAGAGCAGATTACAAAAAAAAAAATATCGCGTTTGTGTAACTGTCATAAATTCACGAATTTATATAATTGTTCCAGGTCTCGAAGAGAGTGATTATGCTAGACGGCTGAGTTCTAGAGATTTATATTGCATACTGAGATATAGAAAATAGCGACTTTTTAAAGAGAATTTAGTGTATTTTTCCTTTTTGGGCTGATGAATCAAATTTTAGCCGTGAAGGACTAGTGAATTTTCACAATCTGCACCATTGGGATAAAAAGGGTCAGAATCCTCGCAATAAAAGGCAGAATTCTTTTCAAAGGAAGTTCACCGTAACGTTTCGGCTGGTGTAATGAGTCGAAATCTTATCGGCCCATATTTTTTGCCAGAACAGAACATTATTTATCTCGATTTTTTATTAAACGACCTAGACCTACGAGATCTGGTGTTACCAAGTTTAGAAGAAAGTGCGCCGATTATATTTCAAAATGACGGCTGTCCTGCCCATTACTAGCGATCAGTACGAGAGCACCTAAATACTTGTTTTCCTAACTCTAGGATTGGCATAGGTGGCCCTATTCCTTGGCCCGCACAATCCCCAGATTTGACACCCATGGATTTCTAAGTCTGGGGACGTGCAAAGGAATAAGTTGACGCAACGGAGGTGCTCACAAGATAAATTTTATTTGAAAGAATTACCGCCGCGTTCGATACGATGAAAGCAGAAATGAGACTCCATACAACAACCGTCGAAATAAGAAATAGGTGTCGTGCCTGTATACGGAGCAGAGGACTTTGATAAAAATTGTAACTGAAGTTTTTAATAAAAAAAAATATCTCATCAGTCTTTCTTTATCCTGATCCTAACAGCTAGTTTGTCTTATTTTGACCACATTATTAATTACTTTGATGATAAGTTGAAAAGGGTATAAACTAGAGAACTTTAAAAGAAAGCTAAGTTCAAACTAGCTTTTAGTATTTTTTTTTTTTATGATTTTCGAAGTGCCATGTTTTATACCCACATTTATACAGTTTTAAGACTTGAGAGCGCATAAGTTTTTTGTTATAGACCAATTACATCAAATAATGATTTATTAGGATTAAGAATACAACAAAAGTTATTTCGTGCTTATACAAAGAAGTAATGACGATTTAAAGGCGAGATTTCAGTTAATTTAAAGAAAATATAAATCTCAATTACCGTGACCTTCGGACATGAGGTCTTTGGGTGAAACCTCGAAACTGACCCTCCCAATCCCCCAAAAATTTGTGTCGGTCCATGCGCCAAACACCCTGTATTATTTTAATTATTGTGAATGTGAGGACTATGTAGGTAATTTTTTTTCTCAGTTTTAATCGATAGAATCCCGGTGGCCCTCTGTAGGGCCGGTATGTCGTGGAACAAGACAGTTCGTCAGCCCAAAAAAAAAGCCCTTACAGTGAAATGCTCAAAAGACGATATTAGCCCTCATTTAGAAGCAATAATGATGATTATTTAACCGCGCGACCCTCTAAATGGCCAGCGGGGCATGACGGTGGCGCTACCCCGGCCCTACAGAGGGCCACCGGGATTCTATCGGTTAATGATGGTCTGGCAGTTTGAGTACGTTATGCAGCCTACCCAAATATCCTTTTTGTATTGTTCTTCGAATCGTTGAGTTCGCTCGAGTTCTGAGTTGAGTTTCACGACTAAGTGATAAACATTCGTGCACTGACTTCACAGGTCCACTCAAATCTGTATGGTTCTTTCCGTCACCAATCTACATGGTCCTCACATGATCTGACCAAGATTATGTCTGGATTTTTGTAGTACTAGATAAACTCAGAGGTTACAGTTCCTTTTAAAGTCCAGACAAAGATTATGTCTGGACTTTATAACAAACTGTGACCTCCGAGTTTGTTTCGGCGTAAACGCCGACCTCATCTAGATTTTAAAATATGATTGACGTGTAAAAGTGTTTGTACACACACTTTTACACGTCAGTCATATTTTAAAAACTAGATGAGGTCGGCGTTTCCTATCTGACTACTCCGAGAAGAAAGGCCGAAACAAACTCAGAGGTCACAGTCTCTTTTAAAGTTCAGATATAATCTTGGTCAGATCATGTGAAGACCATGTAGATTTGTGTCGGAAATGGTCTTTTGAGGAAAAACCAGACAGAATGAGTTGACCTGTCCAGTCAGTGCACGCATTTGTCAGTAACCGTGCAGCTCAACTCAGAACTTAAGGAGCTCAATGATTCGACGAACAATGCCAAAGAAAGGATATTTGGGTAGGCCACAAAAAATACTCTGCCAAATAACTGCCAGACCATGATTAAAATTAACTGAGAAGGGTAAAAAAAAAAGCAACAATGACCCACATAGTCTTCACATTCACAATATTAAAATAATAATCATGTATTGAATGTGGCCTGCATGCTACTCACATTAACAGACAGTTTTCTCTTTAAATGTCATCAAAAATATCATATGAATGTCATGTAAATCAATAAAAATGACATTATTCATTCTAAAAAACTTATTCACAGTATAAAATAGATTGTTGCTTGGGGGTACATTGTAGTAGCTAATTTAATCCCAACCCTTTTTGTCATCCAAGTAATCTTTAACTTTATAGAAACGATTTTGACAGAGTTCCTGTTTAATAAATGATTTATTGAGGCTCAGTTCTTTAACAAGACTTGGGAGTTCGTTGTGAAAACGTATACTTTGGCACTTAAATGAATTACTAATTTTTTGGAGCCTAGTCGTGGGCACAATAAGTAAATCTTTGTTTCTAGTATTTATGTTATGAATGTTGCTCTGTTTAGAATATAGATTAATATTCTTTTTTACATAAATCAGGTTCTCATGTACATATTGAGATGCGACTGTCATTATGTTTATTTCCTTAAATTTATCCCTCAGTGAATGCCTACAACTATGGTTGGCACGGCAAAATGCCGTACGACATTACACTACGGAAATAACTAAAATATACTAATCGAGCTGTTTCGACATCAGTCAAATGACTGATTTTATAGACCGCGTAGGCTGCAGAGCGTAGCCGCTTCGACAATTTGGTTATATTTGGCCCCACTGTAGCTTCGAGTCCAAAGTAATATCTAAGAACACGGTGGTGTTCACGAGATCCAATTCCGCCCCTTTTACTAGGACATGGGTTTTCACCGGCTTAACGTTAGGTGTCAGAAATCTAATACATTTAGTCTTTTTCTCGTTTAGAAGTAAATTATGAACACTAAACCAATACACTATTTTAGCGATAGCATTATTTACATCGTTAGTAAAAAATCTGTTTGATGGTTGGTCTGAAAAAAATCTGTAAAAATCTTTTTATTCGTTATCTGTTGTTGTTTAAGCTTAAATAAAAGTGATGTGTCATCTGCAAATAACACTCATTTCATGACTATTCTTTACAAGGCAAGGTAGGTCATTAATATATACGAGAAATAAAAAAGGCCCAAGAATTGAGCCCTGCGGTAGTCCCATAGAACCCGTTAACGTCCACTTTTTGGATCGTTTTATCCAAATAAGAAATAAGAAGATCCAAGGCAGTGTTTCTAACACCATAGTGATGCAATTTCCCGACCAATGCATCATGAGAAACACAATCGAAAGCCTTAAAAATCACAAGAAATACCTAGGGCATCATGCGACTTCTCCCAGGCCTCAAAAATATGTGCAAGAAGCTCAACGCCAGCGTCGGTAGTAGCCAATAGTTAGTATCAATGTTTTTCAAAGTCTTTTCTCAATATACCTTGAATATTTTGGTGCACCAGGTTAACTGTGTTAGAACTTATTCCGACATTTATAAATTGAAGATAAGTATGAGAAAAAAAAACTGTAAACAATCGTTAATACGCATTAAATCTGATTGACGCTATGTTTAGATTTTTTTCTTTTGCAACTGAGTTGATGTCGACTTTCGGCTAGCGTCAGCTTAGAATTATGATTTTAAATATTATACTACTAATAAACTCCGCCCCTAAGAAGACCCACTGACCTAATAATATTATACACAGGTGTCATAAAAAAGTAGGCACAGAAAATAATAGGGCTCTAATAATAGTACTTAAATAAGGCAACACAAGCGATAGTACTTTAAGATTACAAGTTACAAATAAGTTTTTGAAAATTTGGTGAATATGAGTTATAAGTATCCAGTAAGACTTTAAAATGAAGTATGATGGGAGTTGGCCCTTATCAGCGATATTAATGGGATCCATGATCTAAATTCCTAAGTTGCACTTTCTAGTTAGGCGTGGATTGTCGGGCGAAGAAAATAGAGATACTAGTTATAGAACAATCACTTTATTTCAATCTTAATTTCTTTATAAAATATTCAACACGAAATTACCGTTATAATAAAATAACAAAATAGGTAGCACAATTAAGACACTCCACCTAACGCGAAGCACGCCCTACCCCGCCTGATTTTCAAATCAAACTGCCAGTAAACCGTCGACTCAATGCGCACTAGCGCTCGGTGTTGTGTAGTGTCACGTGATCGGATGTGACGTAGCAGACACAGATAATTCATGTTCACGATACTCCAAACTAACAGCGACATCTATGAAATCTAACTAACACTAATTTAAATATTGAAGCGCCGTCAAGTATGTATATCCAGAGCAAGTAGGAGTTAAATGTGCAGGAACATCTTTAAATTAATGTAGTTTTAAATAATAGGAAAAAGAAACACAGAAAACGTAATTTAGTTTATTTATATTCTACTTAAAAAAAAATTGTTATCTTGTCGGCATTAGCCGACCGTGGCGGTCAAAAGGTTAATAGCTTAGTCATCTTCCGATTTTTTTGTAACAAAGCTAGATGGCACTGATAAAAAATATTCCAAAGCTTCAGCTAACAGATTGTTTTTATAAGATTAGGAATAGGTAATACATATATTACTGTTTTATGGATTGGACTCTTATGGATTCTTTTTTATTTCAAATTGAATTTCACTAGGTCATGGGTAGGTTTGGTCGCTTTCTTTCCTCTTATAAAGGTCACCTCCAGCTTCCTCCTAATTATTCAATTTTCTGCGGTAAACACGTTCAATATGTTTAAACTTATGTATACTAAATATCCAATACTCTTTTTTCTGTCATAGGATGCCGTTCTACATACACTTCGATCATATTGTGTGTAGAAGGTAAAAAAAACGGATTTCGGAGCTTACAAGGACCATTTGGACTGCCTCGTTGGTCTTGTGGTCGCAAGCGCGACTGCTGAGCGTGAACTCCTGGTTTCGATTCCTAGGTTGCAAAAGTATTTTTCCGTCAGGAATTTCTAAGTACCAGCCGGGAGTCTGGATAACAAACATAACAGGCGAAATGTGAGTGTACTATAGGTACACCTCTGCCTTACCCTTCAGATAAAACAGGCGTGATGTTTTGTTAGAAATAAACTGATCTGGAGATCTCGCGCTTGACAATACCAGGCAGGCCATTCACAGGTTGACTGCCTAAACGAATTTTGCCAAAATATTTAATCCAGTCAATAATTTTCATTAAACCTTTTGGCCAAGCGGAAGTTCACAATTGGGTAAATTACCGTGTGACGCCTCTTATTGGCTTGATAATACATACTGCGTATTGAGAGTCGATAAGGATGAGGCATGACCTAGTTTCAAATGATTACAATACATTGAGATTGCCGTCAAAACTCCTACCTAGTCCTACCACCAGGCCGATTAAAAGTCCCACTGCTGGGCAAAGGCTTCCGTTAAATCCTTCCTACTTCCTATACAGGGTGGTAATTTGAGATGGGGCATAAAGGGCATCTATCTCTGTCTTATAGCTGACAGCGATAGTTAGAGTACGGGAGTACTACTTGATTAGGGGTACTACTTGATTTTTGCGGTGATTTTTCCGAACGGTATCTTCTTTTTCTACTAGCGCTAGCATGAGGGCCTGGGTTCGATTCTCAGATCGGACAAAGTGTTATTGGGTTTTTCCATTAGGAATTTCTCAGAAAGAGCCCGGAATCTGGATTTGGGCTCGGTTGACAGCAGTAGGCTCGCCCTCTATTACATAGGACTTGAATATGTGTACTATAGAGACACCTCTGCCTAACCCTTCGGGTGAATACAGGCGTGATATTATGGTAAGTTATGTTCAAGATAAACGTGATCTTTTGCAAGATTTACGTCCTTATAGATTCGAGTACCATTTTAGGTGCCAAGTCACTCACACAGTCGCACTTACAAATTCTTACCCCTAGATTTTGACAAAGGACATCCCTATTACCAAAAGTGCTTCGATAACCGAACTCTAAATCTTATGTATTAGAATTTGACCTAAATGCTTATGCATTTGGAAATATTGGTTATAATGTTTACGATTAGGACGACATTTTCATTTTCTTGAAATTCCATAAGTCTTAACATTTAGTTCCACTATTACCGGCGTGACTGACGGTTATGTATCTTATGTGTTGCGGAATACTATAATAGGTACCGTTGTTGTTTATCTACCGGCATAAAATTACTTGTTCAAATGTATCAGCATTTCCTGTACTATTAGGTACAGTCGAGTGCTTTAATATATGAGCATTTTCATGAATCAAAACTAAATAGGCAATGGTAAGTTTCATAAAACTCTCAACAGCTTTGCCTTACAATAAATTGTAAACAATCTGTGACATCATAAATATATGACTACATTATATCAATAATATTGCTACAAAGACTCTAAAAATTGTGCGCAATCCCTTGTTCATATTATTTAGCGCAAAGTTAGGTTCACAAATATCTATGCATTTTTTGCTATGAAAAATATCTTGACAATTTGACATGTCTCGAGTTGATGTCAAATTCTTTGAACAAACTCTTTACAGAAGTTTTTATGTCTGATAAAGATGGGCGTATATCTCCATAACGTTCTTCCTAGCAGACGACGTGGGCGTATCTCATGCGGTTTTTGGGGATAGATGAATGCCGCTGGGCCCATGGAAATATGCGAAGTCACTGGTCGTATGACAGATGTCGATTACGTGGACATTAAAAAAAAATGTCTTTTTTCCGACCGGTAAAATTGTTTATCCCGATGGCCATCGAATCGAATTTTTACAGGGCGGAAGTTCCGTCCACAATGCGAGAAGCGTCATGGAAAAGATAGCTCAACAAGAAGATTTACATTTAATTAAACTCCCGCCAAGAAACCCTGACCTAAACCCCATAGAAAATGTATAAGGTTTAATGGTTCAAAATTGGGACTAGACGCTAGTTAATCAGTCAACAATTTAAGGGCCCACGTAAGTACATGACATTTGGGAAGGCTTTAGAAGTAGCGCCGCCTGTTCAAACAGGATTGCAACAATGCGTGAACATTTGCAAGATGTTAGTGATGTCAATGGTGAATATACCAAATTCTAAAACTGGCAGAACCTTTGCCATAACCTTGTCTGGAAGTTTCCTACCTTATTTTAAATGTTAGGTTTTCAGAAGAACAAAATAAGAATTAAGGAATAATAAAATAAAAATTACATACTAATGTTCTTAAGTAAATGTTATATTTAGTTGAAAACTTTTTAACAAATATGTAGGTATAGTCTGTGTTGACCCTAAGATTTCCTAAAACTTAATCAAATAATACAGCTACTACGCAATATTGTCAGATTGATACAGTCCTATTACGAACGGCAACATTGCATTATTATATTACTCCTACTTATGCTGCGGCACGCAAAAATAAATTTAGTGGTACAGGCCATTTAGTTGAATATTCAATGCTGTATGGATATTATGAATCCTAGGTTGCACCAAATATATTGAAATCTATAGAGTTAGATATTTATGTTCTGAAGAGTAGTCAGATATTTTGACTGCACTACCGTAACATACATATGAACAGTTTATAATTATGATAACATTTTATTGATGTCTTAAGTTTGTATAGAACTATATGATTATTTTAACGCTTACATTATTTTGAAATATTGTCACTGCCAATATTTTAATGAACTCGACTGTAACTACACCTATTTTGTGTATTTTTTACTGGCTATCTATTACCTAATTTTCTAAAGATACAGCCCTATGACAGAAATGGACAGACACGCCGACAGACGGCGTAGGTTAATAATAATTGGGTACGGAAACCTAAAAACAACGCGTTGGCGATGCGTCTTTAAACCTTTACAGAACAATTTAACGGGTATCGGCAAAAATTAAAGGGTCCTTGAATTAAACCTGGAATCAGCAAAGCGTATAGTAGGAGCCTAAGCGGTCTCATACAGAAATCAGTTTATTCTTGTTATTTTTAAAATGCAGATTAGCTTTAAAAACACGTAACATATAAATGAAGAGGAATAAATAAAATGAGAATTATTTAAACGAAAATATCATTTATTTCTACAATAACGGGCGGCGGCGCGAGCGCACGCCCTCGCCGCCGGCGCGTACGTGCGTCTCACAATATTTATTAATCACCATGAAAATAAATACATTGAAGATGCTCGGGCGACATCTCACACCGCCTTACATATCATCTATGTTGCCATCTAAAAATAGATCATTGTGTTTTAAACTTAATGACACCGCTAAACAATAATGACAATAAAAATAAGTTTAAAGATTTAGCGACAACAATAACTATTATTTTATATTGTATAAAAGACGCAAATGTGAGGTAATGACACGGTACATAATTATGTGGCTGTGGTAGCTACTGTCGGTTGCTCCACTCTAACTGAACTTCAAAGAAGTTGCGTTTTGGTGACGTTTTTAGTAGTCATCGATTTTAAGTATCAATATTAAGTCCTTAGCAGGAAATGTGTAATAATTATTCGTGCCGTGACAAGTTCACATTTTATAGTTAAATCTATTATATGAAAATATTTTTTCTAACAATAAGTGATGTTAGCAGTGATGTGGTGTTTAAACGTGTGACGTTTAAATAGAGCTAAGTTAAATAAATTGCGAACACTCGTTCAGTTAAAATAGGAGCAGCCTCACAATAAGCCTTCGTGGCTGAACATTATTGGGTGTACTTGTGTTATTATAATATAATAACATTAATAACTATTAGAACGGTCACTGGACCGAGTTGCGAGGGTCGTGTTCCACTCGTGGCGCGGGCAGCACGGTCCGGGACCGGGCTCGTTGTGCGTGTCCGAAACAAGGTGTCGTATACTACGACAAACTTAAGCTAACAGCTCAGCCGCATCATAAACCCCGCCCTCGACTCGTGACCTCACCACTTTTTATAACAGTAACACATAAATAGCCATACATCTAAGATGGTATCAGTTTAAGATTTATTTTAATTTATCAACAGCAAATGCGGTATTGCATTGGTATTTGCCAGCCCCATATTTTCAGATACAACAATAACCATTAAAGACGAATGAAAACTGTATACCTCGCCCTATCTATATGTACAATTGATAAAGTAGAACTAACACGGCGCGCGAAACAAAATTAGGTGCAACAGAAATTATCGCTTAGGTACTTAAGATTTACAGCTAGTATGAACCCTTCAGGCTGAGGCCTGTCGATTCGCTCAAATTCACATCCTCACATAAACTTAACCACGAGAATACTATACACAGACTAAAGTTAAACAACATCGACTGAGATTAATCCTAACTTATCGTTAATGAACAACAAAGTGGTAAACTTACAAATTGCAACGCTTTGTCTATGCGCGTCATTTAGCGTTACGTTAGCGATATTTTGGAATGTGTGCGACGCGTACATAGTCATCAGCAACCGATCACCTAACAAGTTATTATCGAGCAAAGCACGTGATGATGAAACGATTTCATGCGAGTGACGCGGACACGCCACCGGACGCGGCGGCGCTCATTGTCCGCGGTACTGTCTGTAAGACCGGGTACGTTACGATACGTTACGCTGCGCGAGCGAATCTGAGCGAAGTAACAGTGCCCGACTCGGACGAGCATCGCGCCCCCGCGAGTCTGCCGCGGCGACACGGGAACGCAATGATCCCGCTGCGTAGTTTGTTACTATCTATCACTTACAATCTAGTTGAACTCAAAATTTACATTTACATAGAACACTCATCGTGTACCTTAACTTTAAAATACTTATAATTTTAAGTCATAAATATAGATATTACTTACATAACGTACGCTAAAATACAACTTTACGTTGTACATTACAACCTAAACTTAGAAGTAAATAGTAGGTTTAGATTGTATATATTCAAATCAATTAAATATTTAAAGGATAAAATTATGAATGATTAAATCAAATATGAAGCGAATGACAAAAATGTAACTGCAAATTAATCGACAAAAAAGAAACTAATAATTATGAACACTGGCACCTTAATGTTGAACCGTTTAGTGTCAAGAGAATGTTGCCTTTGTTCGTGCTGAAGAGTTGTACTTAAAAGTGGATCGCGTTGGGGCAATACGTATTAGGAGGCAGCAAGGCTCTGGTTTGAGTAGCTTCGGCCCGAGTGACCCCGCGCGTTGGATGATCGCTATCCTGAAACAGCGTCTGCGCTGGCGATCACATGAATGACACAAGTCTCTAACTTTGCTCTTAACCGCCATTTAACTGACGGGTGACTACGTCACTATGCATACATTTGATAACTTATTAGAATACATAGTATAATATTTGATAAATACAAAATGTTATGCTGTAAAACTTGAACAATTAATATAATAAATCAGTTGACTGATACATAAATAAATATTATTAATACCTCAGGCTATACTTTAAATATATTTATTGAAAACTCAGTATGAGTACTTGGTATCAGGTAGAACACGATAACAACCAACTGTGTTTGTATAAAAGTTTTCGATGTGGAAAGGACTTAATTACTTCAGTGCAATTCATGAAAATTTTTGTTATCCATTCATTATTTTTGAAGAAACTCACATGATGAACGTATTATTGTTTCAGCATTTTAGATTCATAAAAATACACATGTATTGTCTAATGCAAATAAGCCTCAAGTAAATAAATACAGCAAAATACTATACTATTATTATATTTGTAATAAAATGTATGCATGTAGTCATTTGCCCCTAGGCAATAATGATGCGACTCCTTAAATTAGAAACGTGAATGTTGCTTGAATAATATATCTATCAAAATAATACTGTATATCTAAGCAAAAGTATCCATGTGACTGATGATTAAATGATAATATTTAAAATGGTAACATGTTTGGTAAAAAATTCACAGATCTAATTAAAGGAATCGAACACTGAGGTATAAACGGCTTCCGAACTAGTGGTGCTAATGTTTTTTTTTCTAACACGTTAGTATTAAGTAAGAATGCTTAGTTCACCGACTACGACCAAGAACCGTGTCGATGAACGAGGTCTATTTTAAAGCTGCACTGGACAAACGGGTGTTTTGTTTAAAATTGGTCACAATTAATCGCTGCGCTCACTGAAACAGGAGCAAAATAATTACCCACGCCGTCTAATGTACTTAACTATGTCATACCATCACAGATCAGCTTTGCCTTCGATAAAGCGCCTAAACATGAGAAGCTGCGAGTTACTTCAATTCATCGTTTGCGATTTAGAATCGAAGTGACGTTAGCGAAGAATACTTTGGATTAAGGACGATTTCAAGATCGTTCACAGGAAAAGTGCTCATAAAAGTATATCAAATCACTGAATTAATAAACAGTTTATTTTTATGAATGAAATGAATATTACAATCAGTACGTGCTTATTCCAAACAGTTTCTTCCTACATCGGAGCTTCTTTATGTACCTATTTTAACATTAATGTTATAAACACATACGTTACGATTTGATATAACGGTTCTAACTATTTACATAGAAATATGTGGTCGTCGATTATAAAAGTGTAGACGAAATGTTAAAATGAAAATGTATTAACTATGCTGATATTAAATACGGCAAATAACTTATAACTGTTACCGTCGTAAATAAATGTTTTATAAAACTTTCGACAGTGCTCATTAAAGAAATTCAAGAAATGTGTATATTTTAAAAATTGTACCACAACAACGTTTTTCAAGGAACTTTTTTTAAAGTTGTTTGTTTATTCATCTATATAGAGGTACTACACTCTGTCTCTATTGTACCTTTGCTGTATTCCAACTAGTATCACGTATATCAATAAAAAGTATAATTCGTGATTTTTTTAAAACAATGTTTTAATAAAATTACAGTGTTATCCTGACTGTTCACTGGACGGTATTGTAGATAAAATACGGTGCCATAGTTTTTGTACATATGATAGCTTAGATAAAAAAAACTAAGCCAAAATGAATAAACCATCGTTATTTATAATCATAGTCTACTCGTTGACGCAACCTACTATCCTAAACATTCGCACTTGGTGCATTGATATTACGTTAAAAAAAAATTGAATTATAATCATTCACTCTAAACACAAACCGTAAAATCACAATTAATGATTCGTTACGTTACGTAGAGGAACCAAGTGTACTTGCTTAGCGTCTAGCACTCGGTTTTCCAAGCTGTGCGGACCACACTTGCTCTCATCACCTTGATGCGCAGATGTCGAAACAAAAAAACTGTTGTCTAATGGGCAGTATTCTTTTATCAAATTGACACCGTTATAAAAGAAAACGTTCTCAAATTAAATTTGTAACGTCGTTATGACAGTTTTACATACATGTATATGATAACATTTTATATTCAATATTATGTATAATCACTTCCACTTTAAAAGTAGATCTTTACACTTGATTACGTACGCTACTATATTATTTGTTAGAAAAATACGAAATCATGTACTTTCAGTTAACATATTATATATGTTAATAAAGAACAATATGTTTTATATAAAAATACATCGCCTTCCTCGGCCATCAGCCGATAGACGCTAGTACCCATATATTTTTAAAAATCTATGATTTTTAAGGCTTCTTGCACGTATGTTGAGAAATATTTTACATAAATACACAATCGTAAGTAGAATAAATCACTGCAAATGTGCTTATGTTATTTACAAGGATTATATTTTGATTTTGTACTGGTATGGCCAATAAAAACAATACTTGATTAATTTTATACAACATTGAGATAAACATTTTTTAAGGAACAACTGTAAATTTTTAAGATGGATTTAATTTGCGATTAACTATTCATTTTTACATTATATAATACACATAGACAAATATCAACATTCCATAAAATTTCTTTCATATCTCAATCAAGCCCAATATCTATACTTAACAAAATAGTCGCTCACTTCAACATTCTCACTCTGTCAACAATCACACTCGCCGCGACACTTGCAAGCTATAATAGAACACAACGTTTTATAAGATATCAGTGAAGACAATTTAATATACATGCAATTGTAAAGTGCTTTATAGTCTTAAAAAGAAGATAATCCGTATATTTAATAAGTAACGCCAAAAGAAATAAAAATCGGGCATCGCCAGTTGCGTTGCGCGACCACAACATATTGTATGTACGTATGGTACTGAATACAACTAACATTTATAATTATATTACACATAATGATCATTTTAACTAACATTAAAAACGGTTTTCATCAAATTTCTTCGTTTATAATCACAGACACTTTCCTAAAATATGTATTGTAATATTTCCCTTTACTTACGCACCGGAGTTAAAGAGAACCTAGTTATATAATGTACTTACTCAATTTTGAAGTAACACGATATAGACTGCTAAATAAATTAACCATAGCTACACAAGACTGGTGTATAATATTTGTATATTATTTTACAGACAATAGGTAGATAAATATTTGTTTTATCTGTATCGGACTAGGCACGCGCGGCTCCGCCGGCCGGCGCTCGGCGCAATAACTTACATTTGATAATCACACACCAAGTTATAAACTAAAACTAACTAATAAGTAAAGTTTGTTGCATTATATTCTATCTGATGTGGTGTCGGGAGCGCTTGGCGCTTTTGTGGTCTGTTTCTCTTCACTGAGACTTCAAGATCTGCAAACAGAAATTGTCATGCGTTATTATCTGTGTCATATAAGAACATACATTTACATACATTTAACATACACCGACCCAAAAGGAAACTAAGTGACCGACTCGTGATATCCGTACACACTTTAAAATTCAATAATGTATTATGCATGTCCTGAATAAAGGCGGTGCGTACGTCACGGTTCGGTACTCTTAGCAAGTTTTTAAAGCCAAAGAAATCATATAACTAAAACCAAAAATAAAAAATAAAAAGTGGTAAGGTAATATTAGTGAAAAAAAAAAAGAAGAAAAATATGTTGTTTTGTTTCTGAAGATACATGTACAAAAAATTATACAGATGAGTTTTTGGATGTAACTTCAGGGCGCAATCCGAAACTAAAAGAAATAGAACAAAGCATAAAATGTTCATAAGCCACACACAAAATAACCCAAGCAGAGACACGATGGGTTTCTGGTGAGCTTTCCTTTAATTTGCCGCGTAAAATAGCGTTGCGAGACATAAAAAACCTTATTTCCAACGCTAGACATCTTTCATTTGTAGAATAAATTTGCCAAAAATAAAAATAATGGTAAAACTGTTAAAAATTCAAAATTATTCCTTTGATAAATATATATGGCATTGGCAAAATCAGCCATTAATCAGCAACAATTGCTTGATTCATAATAATAAAAGAATTGTACATTTATTTTCCAAAGTTCCTTTTTCTTAAAATAAAATAGTGTTTTTGTTTTCTTCTGAAATCATGACTCTTTCGAACGCTCTATTTCGGATTTCACTTTGAAATACCATTATGAAAAACTCACCTGTATGTGCTGACATTTTTTTTTGTGGTATAATTATTATAAAATGCGCGTGCGATTAGGATTCTCGTCACGTTGCTTAGAATTGGAACGTCAATTAATTAGTTATTGTTAAACCCTTCCACATAATATTTTTATGAATATTCTTTAATTTACAGATTTTAGTACGATAAAAGATAAATTACTAATATGTAAACTATGATTAGTTTCATTATTCCTAAAAAATAATCATAATGTTTTTACTTATGAACTGCTAGCAATACAAACGCAACAGTGCCCACGGTGCTACTTTGCATGATTTCAAGACCCACCAATGATTTGTTAATCTATCCTAACAACCCACAACTTGATTACGTAACCTGGACAGTCAGTGTCGACGTCATTTCTTATGTAGGTATGACATAAACACGTTAATCAATACGCACTCCGAATAGTGAAGTAACGTAAATCTCTTGGTATTGGGGGCCCAAGCATAATCGCGCGCGCATTGAACACAATTATGTACTTTTGCCAGCCAGTTAATTTGAAGCCTGACAAAAATCCGTTGTAACCGAAATAATTTTATCATACACGTTAATTTAAAATTATTTTAAAAGTATGCCAATTCACGTAATAAACAACATAAAATTAAAATATATATATGTATTTGGTTTATTGTTGGTATTAATGTGATAGTGCCTGTAACCATACAATAGACTAAAAGTAAAATTATAATAACTTGCAGTGAAAAATGTGCCAAAATCATAAAGTAGAATAATATTATTTTAAAATGTGCAAGTAGGAAGTGCGAGGATGGTCTCGGTGTGTACGTTTATTACGAGAATGCTTACTCTATATTGGCGATTGTTGCTCAATCGCGTCGCTAGGCAGGAATCCGCACCTGATACACACAGAGCAATTTCTTATAGTGTACACATATCTTTACTACAAAGCTTTACGTGGCTTTACAACGCCTGACGTAAAACCTTTTTAACTATGAGATAAACTATAAGATATCTTCCGGTGTTCACATCTTAGCGTTATCAAATAATATCTAGATTATTATAACTTAAAGTCTATTTATCATGTAACTATGGTCTTTCATAGCAGATTGTCTGCTAAGAGACCATCCTCATTTTGATCCTCCTATTTTGATTAGCACAATATTGTGTAATTAACAATCCGTACCTATACAATGAAATCAATAACTTAAACTTGGTTTGTAAACCGGACAACGTATATATTTTTAACCGACTTCTTTAAAGGAGGAGGGTCTGTGTTCGTTTGTATGTATTTTTTATGTATGTTTATCGATATTATTATCTTCTTTTTGATAGTATAGTAGTAGTATTCACACGCGTTAACACATTACCCCGTGAGTTCCTTCACTCAGCTTAAATTTTCACGAGATGGCATACTGACGTATTATAAATTTATAACTGATAAGGTTAGGTACGGTTTTATAGCAGCGAGAAGAATATTTAATATTTATTTCCATATAATTTGTGGTTTATTAGCTGTATTTTTGTCTAAACGAATCGCTCGAATTATAGAAACTTAATCAATTTCCAATTCCCAGCGTCGAGTTACTGTAGCCTTCTTTAATCACCATAATTATGTTTATCAATTTATTTTTTAAATAATTTGTATAGTTCGCTATAATTAGATACGCTTGACAACAATAATGAAACTGTAGAATTATATGTACAGTATACGAATGCTTCATTATTAGTCTTTGGCCATCATAATTGGGTGTCTTTGAATTCAAGCATATAAACGATACAGTCTTAAGTGGTGTTTGATTGGTTTCATATGCTACAAATGGTAGATAGTCGTAAGACTGAATTGAATTTCTAATTTGTTCATATTATGAAGAGGCTTGATGTATTTAAACAATCGAGTAACTGTCTCCTCCAAAACGCGTAGTGAAATCTTTAGTTGTGGATGTGTATTGAAAACATTTGACTTCTTGCTAGTATCAAAATTCTGATTTGATTAGCATTTGGACACTTTAAGCATTAGTAGGATTGTTCGTAGCTACTCATAAGTGTTGGTTATGAACATATTTTTTCCGAGTAAGTTGCTCTCCAAAAAAGTTGGCCACATTGAAGAATTCCAAGAGTTATAAGTTTAAAATAACTTCCCAAACCTTTAGGGATACAATATACAAAAGCTTTTTCTTATTCCGAGTATTATGAGAAATTTTGCCATATTCTTATAATATTCCAACAAGAAAATATCTAAATGTAGGTTGAATTAACGTCGATATTGCTTAAATATACATACTCGTAACTACTTACTAAATTCTAAAAGTCTAAATGAGGGAACTACTAATGTACTGCCAGTAACAACCCAATTGACTACGACTAACAAGAATGTTATTATTTATATCCTACTAATTTAATAAAACCATATGTACCTAGCGCTTTATTAAATTAGTGGTGTTAGCTACTTACTTCATACGTTGTCTCTTCCAGCCTTAGTTTTCATTATGTACACTATAATTGTACATTTTTTTATACTAAAGGCACTATAATTGAACAAATTTCTATACTAAAGGTAAACCTGATTATTTTTACCAAAATAGGCTTTAATTTCACTAAAATCGTATTTTTCGGTGAATTATCTATCTAATACAAAATAAAAATTAAATGCTTTTCGTTGGTAAGCCGCTTAACTTGAGAACGTCTGGACCGTTTTGGCTATTTTTAATTTTAAAATGTTCGTGGTAGTCAGAATTTGGTTTTTATGGAATGAAAAGTTAGAAAAGCTTTCCGGAAAATTTTCAAATTCGAGAAAAACTACGTCTTTTTTCTATGGGGTTTTGTATGAATTCTTGGAATTTGGAAAGGACGTCTCGTCGCGTCAGCTAGTTATTAATATAAATAAATACATATCTATTCATAAAATGTTATTTGCTTAGGATTACTATAAAGTCTATGACTATTTACCATAACTATAAATTATATTATATTGTGATAAACTACAAAAGCGTGGTGCAATAATAAATAATGGAGCAGAGTTGCCAAGTTTATCTTACTTATTATTATTTTAATATAGAATTGTCAACATTACATCATAATGACATTCTTATCTAAATTGGCAATTCTAATCCAGTAATTGATATACTATACTAAAGATATTGATTACTATTATAGCTAATATTGTTGGTACTAGGTCAAATACACGTGTCTTTCGGTACCCATTTCTTAAGTATACTGCCAGTAAAAGTTTGTGAGGATTGGAAAAATAATGTAATTAATTACTAAAATATAGAGTCTCAAGTTGTAAATGCAATAAAATAGCTACATTTTGTTTAGATTGATGTTAACCACGTCTAGTTTGTTTAAAACTTCTGAATTTAAGAGGTTTAATATAGTTGAAATGTGATGTGAATTGGCGTTATTCAATTAGGCTGGCACCAATTTATTTTGTGTACTTAAATGATATAATTAATACGTTTATTGTTAATAACTATTTCTAACTATTTAACGAATTGTACAATGCGCACGTATTTTAAAATATTCGTAATTTATGTTCAGAACTTTGGTGGTAATATGTTAAACCTTATCTTTGTGTATTTATTTATGTGGAGCACACAGAGACTCGATATTTCTAAGATAAAGCAGTTACCAACATTATTAGCTGATCCTTCTATGAGGCAGTAGTTTGCATAAATGTATGGTATATAAATATATTAAAGTATGATATGATATAGAATAACATACAATCGGTCAAGTGTCGACGTGTGCTCGGCATTCCGGTTAACCATTTCACCTCCGTTCGGCCTAGAACGAGATATATGTTGCATTTCTCATTTGCTAACTTGAAGAGTCTCCCTTAAAGATATGGTCCCCATTTGGAAAGAATATTGAAAATGTAACCGAAATAACTTGATTTGTAGAAAATTAAGGTCAAAATGATATAGCAGGTTAGGAAGTATTTTGTTCAGAGATGAAATGTGAATGAATAAAGACCACGTCACTGTGAGATGAATTTAGACGAATACAATGTATGTAAGTGATTGAGAGAGCGACTCACTTGCGCTTTGCGTGAAGCATCTCCATAAGAAGGGTCTGAGTGGGTGCTTGGCCGGCACAGTGCCGCTGGTATAGATGCTCCTCTCCTCGAGCCGCTAGAGCGTGGATCTCTGGTACAACCATCACTAGTTTGCCGAATTTGTCCTGAAATTTTATAACATTGAACTTAGTAGAGGACTGTATGTTCGTAGGTACTTTCTTTCATGCCTGATTGAAATTGGCTTGACGATGAATTTCAATTTAGTGCCTGAATATAATAGTGCGTAAAATCAAATGGCTCGAGTCAGTCGGGTGGATTTACGGGCTAGAACAATAATTAAAACTATAGAAGTTCTAAGTTTCTAAGAAAAATTCTGTCCATCAATTTAGCCATTAGCAGTCTCTTTTAGATAGATGTAGACTCTGTACGAAGACATAACGCTCGGCAAGTGTGGTAATAGTCGACAGGGCGATGCAGTACTCGAGTTAGTCTCCTTTAACCCAGGAAACTAGTCTACTAACCTGTATCGTAGGATAACAGGACAGCGTGTAGTCGAGAAGTGCAGCTTGAACTGTCTGATAACCATCTCGGACGCACTTCACATTTACGATGCCTCTCACTTCTGAAACGTCAAGAAAATCCTTCAAGAAAAAACAACATTGTGTAGTGATTAATGTACAAAATCGTGTCATTACACAACCTTACGGATTTAGTAAAAATACATAAAACAAAATAAAAACAATAAGACGAGTAAATCATTCGCATTAGGGCCATCCGTAAAGATTCATTACTAAGGCATACAATAAATAAAACTTAACTAAATAAAAGATATTTCATTAATTAAAATACTAACCAGGGTTTAATAGAAGCAAAAATTTGACGCATATGTAGTCTGGGACATCGAATTTGAGCTCTGCTAGTTTGTTCTGGAGCTCGTTGAAGTGATCAGCCAACGAGGGGACGCCTAGGAGGCCCAGGCAAAGAAGATCGAACTTCTGGCCGTTGTGAAGAGTAGTCTCATCAGGCAAGCCATTGTGCATCCTCTGGTGAAGATGATCCAACACCAACATGTCGGACCATGAATGCTGCAACAGCTTCATTTGATCATCAACCTGAAACAAGTCAAAACCGCATTGCTACACATGCAGGGCGAAATAACCAACTCTTCGCAATCGTTTGCGATGTAGGTCTCGAGATGAAATTTGTCGTCACTAATGATATATTACAAAGATAGAATATTAAACGTTTACGAAGTGTGATAATAAATAGTAATATAGATGCAGTTCTAATAATTCGCTTTATTTAGGTTAGTTTTACGCTGAGCATGGTTTTTAGAACAATATATTAGTAACTGCCCCTGTATTACAATAAGAATACTGTTGTTAAAAGTAGAATTCATATAAAATATTAGTGACGGCAAAAATTGGACGCAGATAGGGAGTTACGATATGTCGGTGGTACATTGTTAAGTAGTTGATACTTCCTTTTCTTCTTATTTGGTTAAAGTTTTAACTCATTAAGCATCGCTAATGAGACACAATTGATTTTCTATTTTTATGGCCCGTGGGGCCTGCACTATACTTTTGCGTGCCGTCTTTTTATTACGTGTTCTAATGATAAGAAACTTATGTTTTGCTTTAGTTAGCGCGTCATTCTCAGAAACAAACTAATTCAGGTGTCGTGTGTAATCAAAATATTATCTGACAGTCGCAACCGACGACGTCGTTCTGTGACCTACATTTTATTGAGTTGCATTAGAAAACACGGGGCGGAGCTCGAGCGCGTTAAATTTGCCGTTTACGAAATGTTACAACTGAATTTTAGAGCTCAAAGGCATTGCCACACCGCATGCTGCTTGCTCAACACGATGGATCGAGATCGAAACGATGAAATACAACTAGCACTGAATAAAACATTATTTATTTGGCCAAATCATGGCATTGACATTACCTATAATCTAATTATGAAATTACCGTTTCAATAAGTACAAAGTTTATTCTCGTCATAATTAACATAATTATCGTCTTTTTTGTCGTGTTTGCAACAAAAAAACGTGCCTTTGCGTGTGCAAAGGAAAACGTAATATCGTTCTAACCCTAGCTTTAAAATTCTATGAACCCTAGGAATACGACATAATGCGCCAACAATCTCAGTGGAAGCGTGTGTATTAAATATACGTTTCTATATTCATTGTTATAGAGCAGAGAATTGCGGAGAGTGGTAGTGAGTCATTTGCCGTTACGGATCTAGTACAGCAAACACTCCCTTTGGGCGGCCATCTTGAACTGAGTTGTTGGTAATCGGTAGTGCGCGAAGTGGGTCAAAGTCGTCTTGAATTGCCGCGTGCCCAAAACTTTAGATACCAATGTCGGGAGTCTTATTGGATCTACGGCTTATAGTTACAGATAAATTCGTTACTCATAGTTTATGGATTGTGGACTGTGAACTATTTCAAGTAATGTAGATCTACTTAATTTTATGGTAAGCAGACCACTTGTAAGATTTCATTCCAATATACAACTGCTAATAATACCTACACATACGACAGCAGTTAATTATAGCGCTTCAAGTTTGGTAGTCAACACAGAAAAGTTTTTTTTTAACTTTATTTCTGTCAATTCTGAACCGTTTTATGAAATTGTTTCAAACATATAATTTTTTTTTTTTAATTCGGCTTGTATAGAACCTATCTTTGTTAAACCAGGTACTTATCTAATAAAAAATACTTTATTTAGATTCTACTAAATCGTTTCACAAGTAAATAGAACATCACCCAGGTGAGGTTAGGCTAGGCTAGTTAACGTTATTGACAGTTTCGAAACTAGGACTTGGCTAATGTCTAGACTGCAGAAGATCGAATCGTAATGAAAGTGAAAGGCTAATCGTATTTTTACAAAGTTAACGTCTCTACTTAATCATTTCAAAGTGAACTATTTATAATATTAAGTATCGTTAGGTAATCTAATTTAGTTTAAAATCTAATTTGATTTGGTTACCCGTAACTGTTTTAACTGTGGTAAACCATGTATTGTTTTTAATATTCAAATAGATATGGCATTAAACCGATAACCTAAAACTCTACGAGTTCGATATCACTATGAAAATACGCGGCAGCTCAAGTTCATCGCGCTGTTATGTGACTAATCGCAATTAGTATTACGTAAGAGAAAGCGAAGAAAGGCCACAGAACTTGTTACGACTCCGTTACCGGTGGTTACGCGTCGCGGTAAAAAGTGCTTTCTCGCGGCAACTCGGCCACGGGCAGTGTGTCAAGTGCGGCGGCGAAAGTGCAGCGTTGCCGCCCCGCGTGCCCGCACCGTTACATCACATCCGTCTGGGGAAAGTTTAGGTCATCAACATCTCTCCCGCCGGCTCATACCCCCTAAAAAGCCCTTAGCGCGTTTTAAAGAGACGCACCCGCATGTGTTCTTAAAAAAATGTGGTTGTTTTATGATCAGCAGCCAAAATTATAAATGAACTAAACGTTGACCTATTTTCTAATTAATTTAATAAATAATAAAAAGAGTAATTTAAAATGCTATCATTTCCGTAAACAGTCTATGTACAGTGAAATATATCTACGTTCACCATCGTCCTAATTCCGAGAATTGGTCGTAAATATGTCCGCGTCATTTTAGCACAAACAAAAATTGCTAGTAGTGAAGTGGAGGCAGTCTGTGGGAGTGAGACAAAGCGATGAGCACCGCAGAGCGGCAACGTCGCTCGCCCACATGACCGACTGCGGCTCTTGCGTAAGCGTACGACGACCACGGAGCGGCGGCGGCCGCCGCCGCCGTCACCGGCTTGCTCCCGCTCCTCGCCGATTGACTCCTGCTGATTGTTTGAACTCCCGCTCGACTTGAGTTATTAGGCATCGCACGGTGTAACATTCCTTTTTCATTTTTATCGCAACAACCACATCTGACTAGTACCAACCGTCCGGGATTTTACTGAAAGATCCTGATTACACGTCTTTGAATATGTTTTTTTAGGCAACTTTTAAAATTTTAATATTTTGTCCTTTTAACACGGGCAATCACATATATTACTTTTGTACTTCATATTAATTTGTGTGTATTATTTTAGTAAATATGTGGAATTGAAGTGCGACCGCAGTAGCAGGCGGCACGCTTGTCGTAGGAACTTGACCCACATGGGGCGGCGCGGCGCGGGCGGCGCGGCGTATCGATTGCGAGAGGCACCGCGTCGCCCGCTGCGTCACACGCGCCCCTTACACGCACACAACCACATCGTAACTAGTCACTATCTGTTAGTACGCAAATCACTATAACCATTCGCAATGCGTTACAATCAACTGTAATGAATAATACACAATGCAGCAGCGCAATGGCGTCGCATTCGCAAGCAAATTTGGTGTACACCAGGATAGGGTTGAAGGATTTGGGACAGGATTTTCATACTTAGCTATTAATTCACCTTTAAATACTTAAAGAACACGGTGTTTCTCGCCCAATCCACTTGTGAAAATAAGTTTTGGTCCAATACTTTGCACATTAACTCAAAGAGATCGACCTCACACTGGTTGTAAGTCTGACTCTGCAAGAGCCCAAATAGCGAATTCTGCCACTCGCGATCATCAATTGTTTGTACGAATTCGCGTATCATGGGTGAGACTCGTAGGGTTTCAGTGCTTGTGGGTTCGGCGGTGCTCGATGGCGTGGCGGCTGCTGTGGCTGGTGCGTCAAACGCGAACGCGTCAGGCGACGCTGAATGCGGCGAGTGTGCTTCCCACTTGTCGTGGGAGGGCGGTGGCGGCGGCTGAGGTGGCTGCGGCTGCGCAGCCAGTAATGCCGGCCCAGGTGATGACTCTGGTGATGACGTGAGAGACGACACTTGTGGGATCTGTATCTCTTGCTTGACTGGTACTGCGGCGTAAGGAGAACCGAAGCCAAGTACCAGACCGCTGTCACCTAGGGAGCCACGCAATGTCTGCACTGCGATTTGTCTTTGTCTCATCATCTGCAGTTTACGGGCGCGATCTCGTTTGTACATGGGCCCAAACTTGTTACGCCCGCCGCGCATGCGGTCAGCTCGAACAGCTAAAACAAAAAAAAAAAATTAAATATAATGTTGGATTAGACTCATTTACCTCAGGGTCTTAATCAATAACTAAATGTAGTTATTTGAATGCTGCAGTAACATGAAACTTACAGAAAAAATGAGAACAACAATGCCATGATAATTGTGATATGCACGAAACTGAAATTGGAATACGCATCGATTTATGTTCAGGAAATTAATTTCGAAATTCATCTTTTCTTATTACCTTTTTTGTAATCTTCGTCAGATAAAAATAAAGTTTATTTTTATTTTATTTACTATAAATATATTTTATTTACTAGCTTTTACCGCAATTTCGGCTACCGTTATTTTAGAGATTTCCCATATCACTACACATTGTCCAATCACAGCAGGGTTTGCCATTGCCATGTCAACTTAAAATTAACCTCATTCAAAAGATTACATAATTATATCCACACGGTACGGGTAGATAGATAATCTAGGACTGCATCACGAACCTATGTATTACAATATACTAAGTTTCGTGCCTATAACTTAAATAAAAAATAAAGTTATCGCCATAAAAATCATCACTCCTAATTGCGGCCTTAATTAGATATTCTAAAAAAGCTTCGATCCAGATTTATTTACGACTTACAGCTTAAGTAAATATCAATTGGCTAGTATCTAACTTCAAAATTCAATAATTTATTAGACCCCTTATTTCCCCCTTACCTCTTATTTATTATGTAGATGTACCCACAGAGAAAAACAAGGACCCTGAGACATGTTCGTACAAACTTACAACCCCTATTTTACTCCTTTAGGGGAGCAATATCCAAAGATCCTTTCTACATGGACATTTACAATTTTATAGCATCCAAGATATCGAGTGTCCTATTAATTAGAATTAAATAATTATAGTTAGTTATTAAATAATTATCCTAATCCTAACTAGTCCTAACTTCCTAACTAAAATTATAAATGCGAAAGTAAGTTTGTTACCTTTTCACGCCTAAACCACTGAACCGATCATCCTGAAATAAATTAAGTAAATTTTGCATATACGTTGTCAGGTGTACAGAAACGGACATAAGGTACCTTTTATCCCGAAAAAAGAGTACTGTTCCCGAGAAAAACAACAATAACGTTCTTATGATAATAGATGGCGCCACGTGTATTTCGAATCATGATTGAATTATATTATTATTGAAACTTTAGTGGTGTGTTAAGAGCTTTTTTATATTTTATTTAAGTACCTACCTAAATACATTTTGTGATCGGTACCTAATAAATACATTTTGTGTCGATAGACCGGTTTTTCATCCTCCATAACTATAATTACCCGACCAACCCGAATTAATTGTCAAATTGTAAATTAACGCGAGCGAAGCCGCGGCCAAAAGCTAGTAGTTAATTAAAGAATTATAGTTAGGGATTAACATATTTTATTCTAATTACATTCGTTATAGCCTGCTAGTTCAAAGGTTAATAATATTATGTTTATGTTTTGCCGTGTGATATTCTTACATCATAGTTTACTACTGCAAGTAATTGTTTGGCATTCAATAAATATTTAATAACTTGGGCTTGAAATTTAGGACGGTGGCCTCATAACGCGCGCGGAGTAGACCGCTCTTTATGATTCTGGCTGAATTCCAAATTCCGAACGGCGCTCCTCGCGATTCGCGATACCAACAATTTATGTTTGTTCCGATTCTTTGTACACGAAACTGACTGACATCCAGAGTGGGGCAAAAACTAATTGTGAAAACAATTAACAACTAACAATTAAATTGCCAAATTTAGTTGCAACTAACAACTAAAATAATTAATTGTAATTGTAACGTATCGCAATTAACAATTAATTAATTGTGCTTGTAAAACTTTGCAATTACAATTAAATTAATTGTGCTTGTAAAAATTTGCAATTACAATTGATTAATTGTTAATTGTTTGATACACGTTTACAATTACAATTAACAATTAATAAATGTCAGTAACTAAAAAACATAATGCAAACAATACAAGAGCATTCTCCTTAATATTCTCAAAGGTATGTAAAGCCTGGATTTAAGCCAGAACATTACTACGTAAAAGTGTAGCACAGGTGCCATATACAGGGGCCACCGTAGGCGCGGGCTTGCGGATGGCGAGCAATGGGCAGCTCGCCATCCGGTAAGGACCAGGCCCGGGTCGACGGCGCGTTGTGTTTCACGCGCGCCTCAAAGAGATGTCAGCACCATTGACGGGGTCCGATAGGACAGATGCCTGCCGGGGTCGCGGATTGTTCGAAAGAGTTACCGTGGCCCTGGCGCACAGGCAACTGAAGGAACACGGGTGGGTTTTAGTCAGTAAGAGTCTGACACGCCCTTCCGCTCCGCCCAGAGCGGGAGAGGTCATTTGATGATTTCCCACCCAAAAAGAAAAAAAAAAAGGTGCCATATTTACATTCGTCAAATACTTACGTAGTTAAATTAAATATTAATTGTTTAAAACAATTAATTTAATTGCAAATAAAATTTTAATTGCAATTGAATTAATTGTAAACCACAATTAACAGATTTAATTGCAATTGATTTTAATTGCATTTCACAATTAAAAAATAATTGAATTAATTTAATTGCAATTAATTTAGTTGAAATAAAAATTGTAATTGTTTGCCTCTACAATTAAACAATTAATTCAATTGTGCCCAACACTGCTGACATCTTTGTAATCAATGTTAATTTAACAGCAACTAAACCAATTTAAATAATAAATTGATTCATAAAAGTTCATAGCATTTGCATAAAATGTGTTAAGGTATGTAGGTTTATTGCATCAAGGCATTAAGTTATCAACAATGTTCTGTAGGTAGAGGAACAGCATGCCTTTGATATTCGCTTTCTTGCAAATATACTGCATTCCAGAAATAAAATGTAATAATTCTGTCATTGTGCTCTATTTGTCTGAACACATTTAAAAAAAACTAAATATTTACATAAAAGCAGCTTAATTAAATTATAATCAGTAGACTTGAATATTGCGAAAAGTTATGATTTTGCGTCAATATAATAATCTTGGCTACTGCAGATCAGAGTTTCCTCATCTTACATATCCATGTCACACTATAGAACACAAGCTTGTGAGAAAAAGGAGCATTTTAAACGACAATAATTCAAGTAGGTCAAAACACAGACCAAATAAAAAATCAAGACAGTGCTGTCAAAAGTGACATAAGGCCGCTTTCGTTAACATGTGTGCACTCAGTGAGGTGTAGTTTGGTTGTAAATTGGGTTGTACATACGTGCGTGTGAGCGTGTATGCACACAGCAAGGTGTAGTTTTGTATGCTTCATTGTTTTGTCCGCAGCGCTGTCTTGATTTTTTATTTGGTCGAGATAAAAGAAAAAAAAAAATGTCCAAATATAGAGGAAAATGGATACTTATTAAAGTCCTGAATTTGATTTAGGCAAAGACAAGCCGAGAACAAGACCGTTTTAAAAATATGGGTTCGAGTAGTTGTGTTAATAGCTATACTAAGAGCTCCGAGTATATATCTTCCTATTCAGTTTTGGGCTTTAGTATTGACTTCAGATCAATTAATCCCCTGGGTCTGTATTCGCTCGCTTTATACGGCTAAACCGAAAGTTCCCGGTAGGTCGTAGTTATTGGATCCTGGCGACCAACATACCAAATCAGATTTAATTTTGCTAATTCAGCTATATCCACTTTGTTGCCGATGATGATTTTTGTAATTATTATCTTTTTGTCAAAATTGTGTTACTACTTTCATTTAGGTACCCACCCGTGTTTTCCTTAAATGCTTGCGCAGAATTCAGTTTATATAACTAATCAAAACATAAACCTTCAATAAGCTAAGCTTCAACTCTTGTTCAGTGGTTTTTGTGGATTACTCACTAGAATTTTACCAATGTCCTGATGCTTAAATTTATGGTGCAATCTCAATAAAATTGCACCATACGCCCTACATTCACAGGTTAACGGATAGGTTTGTATAAAGTGCTTGCAGCATGCAGCAATTTGACAGCATAAGCTGTCAATTTATTTATTTAAAGAAAACATTAAGAAACCCAAGTTTGATTACTAATACTTAATTTCATAGGTAAAGGAAAAAGTCGTTTCAATAGCGCAATATTTATACCTATAATAAGCAAATAGGTTTAATTTTTCAAAACTTAAATAAATCATCTATGATGCTCCTATGTGCTTAGAACGGAGAGCGGAAATCAACTTTAAACTAAAAAATAACAATTTCAGAAATCAGGCTTGAGTCGAAATTTAACGAAGAGTTAAAATCTAATTAATGGTGCCAATTTCAAAGCTGGAACCTACTAGGTTATATTCGGTTTCTATGACCATTATTTTATAAAATTCCATTTTTTTTAATAGGTAGATAATTGTTTTAAAAGATGATGCCCATTTTGGTACCCCCTCCAGATTTTTTGTAAAACTGTTCCAAATATGTCAGTTTTAGCAATACCCAAATAAGGTTTTTTTTTTACATATTTCATAATTCAATGCCCTTATGAGCATTATAAGGAAGGCGTCAACAGCACACGCTACCCAGTATCCGATCATGGGTTCACTTCTCCCCCGTTCCTTCTAACGATAAATCTTGGGATTCTATCGGTAAGCGGTGTCGTCAAATAAAGCTTGCAACGTTATGAAGACATGGTTACAAAAATAAAAACGTAATAATTATTATTGTCAGTCGATTGTATCATGTGTGACTGCGCTTCGTTTCTTACTATTCTGCGACTGTTTACGTATTCGCAGTCTGGACTCCGGTTTTTCTTGTTGACCCCTTGGATTTTGTTACTGTTTCGTTTGAATAGTAGAAGAGCTTTTAGGTTTGAGGCAAGCGATTTGGATTTTCCGAGCTATTACACTGAACAGCAGGTTATCTATTTGGGAACGTACTAAATGAAGCTGGCAAGGCCTTTCTGCAGTGAACATTAACACAACGGTACAATTATCCAATAGAAGTTTAAAGGGAAAATGTAAGATATACTTGATTACATGACTATTATAGATGCTTGGGCCGCCGCGTCCATCCTCCGCCATGTAACAGCTAGAAAGTACTATTCCCTGCCTTATTTCTTAAAGATGCCATAGTAGACGATGAATTAAAATTGTTTTATTTTAAGGGATGAATACATTACATGTATGTATGGTTTGTGGTTAAATAATAACAGCCGCACGGGTCGATCGAAGGTTAAGTTACGTTTGCTTACGTTGGTCCATGGATGGGTGACCGTCCATTACTTACCAAGACCTCTGCGTGCCCCGAAAAGCACGTTAAGCTGTTGGTCCCGGCTGTCATTTGTAGATCTTTGAAAGTCGTTACGGGTAGTCAGCAGACCGAAAGTCGGACAACCAGACTTACCAAGGAGTATCGTACTACCCAGTGCCTGGGTTGTGGAGGTTAGATAGGCAATCGCTCCATATCAAATACTGATATTCAACTGCATCCAGTTAGATTGGAAGGTGACCTTTACATAGTTGGAAAAATGCTAGGCAAATGATGAATGAATACATTACATACATAACATTACGCCTTTTCTTTAATAATGAATAGCAAACGCCGTAAAAGATCGTGGATAAGATGATCAATCACTACGAAATGTAGGATATAGGTTCTTTTTTGTTGCGATTTTTGACTTTTTAGTCTATCTAACCTCAGTTGGTCGCAGAGTCTTTGATTCCTTATATGAATCTACATCGATTGGCATCATACAAATAAAATGTAAGAAATAACGTTTTTATAGCTGACTGTACCATTTTTCCAAAATCTGTGAATGTTGTAAGCAAATACTCAAGAAGTGAATGACAGTCTCTTAAGAACGTTTTTCTGTAGCTAAAACGGTTACGGTAGCTTCCCTTACTGCCTCGTCTCAACTTTCCCCTGTATAACTCCGATCGGACAAGGAATCAAGACAAAGGCCATTGGGATTCTTGTACTAAATCTTAATGCATTTCTTATGATATATCATTTATTCCTATTGGAGTAGGTACCAGCTTCCAAATATTTCATGACATCATCCTTTATTCATTTAAGTAGAGTGTTGTTGTTTATGTATTATAGTGGTACTAATTAATCGTCGCGAACTTAAAATATTGAAATCTGCAAATATATGTACACTTAACACTAAACCTGGAACGGAAAGGGGCTTTCAGTAAGTCGCCGGTCCGCCCAACTCACGAGTTAAAAATAACAACCAGTTTTTATTGTAGCCAACGCGCCACTGAGCGATAAAGACAGACTTACAGGGTTTCGTAAAGGGTTCAAAAGAGACGGCGAGCGTAACGGATTTAAGCATTGCTGTGTGCAATTCCATCAGTTTCGTATTGCAGACCGGGTCGTTTCACGAAAGGATTGTATGCGTTCGTTTATAACGAGTAAAGCAGGAGTCTATTATTAGTGAAATTCACTTTACATTTTGAGCAAATAATGCCTAAATCTTATGTTTCTTAACGAACTTGAAGGTTAAATTATTTATTTATCTACGTATATACGCTACCATTAAAGTCTCCCAATTCGGTAGTGTAGTAAATATTTAGAAGCAATAACTAGAACAAATGACTTTAGCCTCATTTCGATCACTAGTTAGGCAATACTCTGCTACACTCCCGATTTAGTTTTATGGAAAACCATGGCTACACCAATAGTAGCAGTACAACCATTAATCCTTACCATACAATGCCAAATGGGAATAACGTTTTTGTGATAGCTTTTAATGGATACTGAAAGAAGAAGAATCCAACATAGTGAAAAAAGGCCACGCTAACATAAAAATATGCTACATTGAATTCTAACCTGGGACCGATTAACACACTTTCGGGCTTCTTATTGCCCTTCACGCTAGCCATAATATGCATTTTAGCCGAGTGCTTCAAGTACTCACTAGGGCTTTATTTATTTGTTCATTCTTTTCTATTTACGATCTGGTTCTCTCTGGGCGTCAAACAGGAATCTGTCAATTTCAGAATTGTAGGTCGTGGCATATTCCTCTGTTACGTCTACAAGTTTTTTCTATAGTTTCCACAAGGTGTAGTAAACTATTGGGATTAAGGTTGATGTTGTTACTTGTTTGTTTTCTACCGTTGCAGTTCGGAAAGTTGCCTTGGAAAGTTCCTAGTATTCTAGTTACAAACGAAACTTGCATATTCCAGTAATATGTGTTCAGTACCCCAGGAGCTCAAACTTTTATAAAAATAGTGAAGTCACCACGTTGCCATCTTAAATTTTTGTTTAAGAATTGAAATAGCGATGCAAGGGCGTCGTGTGTATCATCCAAATGGAAGCACCAATATGTAACGAAGAGTTTTTCGACATCAACCATGCACTGGTTGATGTCGAAAAACTCTTCGTTAAAATTTAATTTGTTAAAAGTTTAATTCGACTTGTGTTTAGCTTTTTCAAATCTATTACTTAATGATACATCAAAGGATATGAACTTTCACAATAATGATAACTTGAAGTCCTCAAGATAATATATATGTGCGAGTCATCAATCATTAATTAGGTACTCGACATAGCATTAAATTTTGATCGAAAGTGAGGTTTTTAAGTGAATCATGTTAATCAATCTTTATTTAAACTGCCGTAGTTCATGTCTCTCTCTGCCTAGCCCAATCCTATCAAATTTGGGGTCGGCTTTTATCGTCATTCTTTCCCAGACGTGTCTGTTTCACCTATCTGTACTGGATCGTCCAGGCATTCACTCGTGCCTCCTTCATGTTGTTGTTTTGCAAAAGACATCTAAAGGGGCTTCCACGCGTTTTCGGACCGATGTGGCAGCTCAGGACTTGTCTAGTAAATTACCAAAGTCTATAAAATTATGTATATTAGATTTGAACTAGGCTTTGTTTGGTTTCCAGTGTAAACAGACGTAGCTGTATATATTATGTTTACATGTAACTACTGCTATCTATTCCTGACATCACCCACCAATACTGATATTTTGAGTTTGGATCAGTTTTTCGATTTTCTGAGTAATCGTAGCGGGGCCCGGTTTATCATGCTCTTCACAACACAGAGGGGTCTTGATATGTTGAGAACGCATTCTTAATATCACGCAAATAAATCGATTGATTCGTGCAGCTGTTATTGAGTAACGGACGCCACATAGTACCTTTAATGATTCTTTTAGTGATCCAATCTATAAATTTCTGGGATGCTATGCCTCAAAACAATGCGAAGTGATGATAATGTTAACATGTTACACAAATACGCAACTACTGTATCATTGCTTCAATACTGCTTTAGATTTTTGTATAAGTACATAATAGTAAATCTCGGTTAGGTACTTTTTAAATAATGTATAATTTAATTAATTTACAAGTTATAATTTAAGAAGGAATACTAATGAAATATGCATAGACCTCTGTTTTTTTAATGAACTGCTACTGAAGTTACGTCAAGTAAAAGCTATTGGTTTTTTTTATCAAGTAAGTATTTCAAGAAATGTTAATACGTGATAGTACTTTCTTACTGTAACATAATTGCACCTTAAATGCTCCACCCTAATTGCGTAACACCATTTCAATCACAATCCGAAAGTTTTTAAGGATATTTCTATTCCATTACTTCATAGGTTTAATAAATTCGTCTACTCAACAACTTAAATAACGCAACGCACGCCTGGCTTAACCGTCAAAATGAAAGAAATTGCGATCAGTTGTCATTTTATGTGTGTTTTACGCAATTACCCTGCTGGCCAACTTGGTTTTGAGCCTATAGTTTAAAAAATTAGCAGTCAGTGGAAGATCTCTCACAGCTAGCGAAACAAAGCTAACTTGCCGTATCATATCATAAACAAGACAAAGCTTGGTAAGAAATCAAACATAAATTAGCCTTACAAACCAAATTCTTTGTTATACAATTGTTTTAAATTATCAATAAATATCTTTAACTAAGTGGGGTTATCGACAAGTCCTGACTCAGTATATTTAGCAGTTCAGTAAAAGTGTTGCATATATAAAAAATCACTTGAATGTTCACCGATTAGGTTCAAAAGGCTATGCTGTGCCTTGGTTAAATAATTTATCTTGTAAAGTTTGTTATTTGAGACTTATAAGATTTTTACGAGCATTTTTATCAACAGCTGCTTCTTTGTCCTTCAATTGTGCTGCAAAATCTTTGCGGTAATTAACATATAAGGGTCCATTGAGAATTGATTACGTGAATGAAGGCGGGGCTGTGACGTGTTTGGCGGGACTTATAAACATTATTAAAAAATGTTGTAGCGATACCAGAATGACTCGCATATGCACTAACAAACTTTAATGCGTTGATTTAAGTATGTAGTGTTAAAATATAATGAGAGCACATAGCGTATAGCAGCCGATAATGCGGTAAACGAGGTCAGTCGTTAATAACACAACTAAACTAGATCAAGGTCAAGGTCATTTTTACAAATCAAAAACATACGTCGCTGCGACAAACAGCCGGTGTGCAGAAATAGATACATACGTCTGAGTTCACCTCGGATTCTGATGTTATTTGTAGAACTGCCCCAGTTGTAGATGGGTCAAGGTCGACCTTGGGAAAGAGGTCACAAACGCATCATGTCTCGATAGTATCTGGATGCGGGGACGTTTTGGACAGAAGCGAAGACACCTTACCCACGTACAAACATCTAACTTCATACTTGTCACTACCAAATTTTCGACCTTGGCATACGCGTCAGGGCCGTCAAATGAAGTAATCGTGTCAACGAGATAAAAAATAGTATGTACCGAAAGGACGGGAAGAGGTGGGGATCGCTCCTTGTACCGACGAGTCGGTGAAACTTGGTCAAGGCTGGCAGTGCCCCTCCTCTCCTCTGTAAGTCCCCTCCCGTCCGAGTACCGGCGGAACTGGCCGATCGCATCCGAACGCCCGCACGCACTCGATCGCGCGCCCAGATAGCGGCAGCGGCGATCGTTACACAACCTAGATAAATCACCCGCGATGATCCACCGAACTGTGTCAAGATCTCATCAATACATAGTTGAATTTAGCACCAGTAAGAATCTAATCAGATTTTAATGTAGTTGAAGAGAAGCACCTCGCCAGACAGCTGCAGCATGTCCAAGAGGCCCATCTTTTTAACTGAACGCGGTCTGAGTCAAATATATTATAGAAATGTGGTTATGAACGTTGTCATGATGGAAGCTATTATGCGCATACTTTTGTAACATGATTTTACGCACCGAAACCGGTTTTTGCGCCACGGAGGCGTGCTTGAAGCGCCTGCGCACCAAAATCCTTCCAAGATGGCGGCGCTGGTAGAACTGTCGTAATAATACGACAGGTAATGCCTAAAAAATAGAAAGGCCCGGTGTACGAGGCCGCTCTGTCGAAACACTCGATTCGGGTCAAGGCAGCGCGCCGAAATAGTCGGCTGGCGCGCGAGTTTTTATTGTGATCTAACATCTGTCGCTGCCCGCGGCCGTCCAACCCCCTGCGTTTAGCGTTCCGCAACTATTACATGCGTGTTATATTTTCACCATCTGATCTTGAGATTTCCTATTAGCATTGTCCACCTAGACCAGTATGACCAATTGGAATATACTTAATATTATTCTAATTTGAGTAAATGCATCTATTTCAAATTAGATTGATTATGCTGACATACATTGAATATGGTCGTTGTAGTTCAGTAAAAAGTGTTAGTCGTATCAGTCAGTTTCCGAACCACGATGTATTTTGTAAAAAAAAACAGGTCTGCTCTTCTAAGTACCATTGCAGGTATGCAGTATAGCGGTGGTAGCCTCTAGTGGCAGAAATTGACTACCTACTTCCCTATTCGCTGTAACTTAAATACTTCATTAAATTTACACCTAGCTCAACAGTGGGACATTGTTGTGATAAAATTAGGCTTAGTAATTGATATATAAACATAACCAATTAACCATGTCATTAGCAAAACAACCAATCGTGTCTTTTTAGAGAATTAAATTATTCGGCGAATCTATTATTTACAAAACATCGTGCTACTCGACTCCGTCTCCTAAAATTCAGTTGGCTATCTCGCACTGATATGGATATAAAGTACGTATTATGACAGGCGGGCAAACAGACAATCTAAGTAGGTTTATAAATAGGGTAACTACCGTCTACTTTGGGTACGAGGCTCAATCAATATTGGGGCAAAATATTCGCGATATAGATAGCATATGTAATCTACTGACTTCTAAATATCTCTCTAATAGAGCTAATGTAATACATTTTATTATAAATACAGCATATATTTGCATAATTACTACAAAATCAATCAATAACTGTATCTTAGTTATTACCTAGAAAACATCTTACTGAAATTAAGCGATGGCTTTATTACGTAAAGTAAATGCCGTGTTAAGCTATAAGGCCAGGTTGGCCGTCTATTGACAAAGACTATTCTGTAAATTTCTACTCCTTCGCGCGCACCATTTCGCTAGCAGGGCTTGGAACCGGTTCTGTACTTTTGGTACCGGCGGTTCTCGCCATTTCAGTACCTGGGTACTGGTTTAAGACAGGTACCGGTACTCCACGTACCGGTACCAAAATCAGGTGACCGCCGCGTACCACAAATCTCAAGTTTCTACGAGGGACCTCGTACGGTTGGCAACCTTGAAGTTATTTCTTTAATGCGTATTTACTATCCTTATTAATTACTAATTATCTGTTTTCTCATTCTAAGTTACGAAAATATTTGTTTGGTACTGGTACAGTACCGATACTGATTAGAAATAGCAATAGTACAGGTGCTACTCTGGTACCGGTATCACACCGCCAATGGTACCGGTTCCCAAAAATGCCAGTATTTCAAGCCCTGATCGCTAGGGTATAGCGTATAGGATTCCGTACCAAAAGAGCGCCAAAGCGCAATTGCTAAGCTTTCGGCGACTGCGAGCCTGTCCGATCGTCATTAGGAAAATGATTCAGCTCAGGGCTGAATCATTAAAAGTAGGTAGTCAGTTAAAATAAAAAATAAACTCTTAACACAAGCAGAGTCCCCAAGCAAATTCTGAACTTTTCAAAGATTTTGTGGGTACCATTGAGGTACCATATAGGTACCATTGAGTACAGCAAAGTTTTATAATTATTTCCTTAATTTTCCCCAAATACTAAGATAGCTAGTTAGCAGCTGAAGAGAATAGTGGCGTATCTATAAAGTAGTGACCAGCAGTTAAAAATAAATAAACTGCACCCTTATAAATACCCAAATAAATAACCATTGGTGATGCAAAACGTAATGTCAGGTCATGTCATAATATAACTGGCATAAGCGTGGTCGTCGGAACTTGTACGTAAATCGTGATGCAAACTTATTAGGTTCGCTGATACTGCAGTCCAATTTCACAAACCCACATCTCCAAATAATAGGTACCTAATGTCTTGTATCGATTGAATAGTGGCATACCAAGTTACTTTCAATCTACTACATTTTCAGTTTCAGATTGCAATATTTGTAAGAAACATGTTGAGAGCTTTTTGATTGTTCTACAGTCGGTAATTTATTGAGTCTTTAAAGTTAATTATGTCTCTTACAAAAGTTACACATAGATACATCCAATTTGCAATCATTCTTTAAATTCGGTATATGTATGCACGTGATACGTGTCCAGGTCACATTTGGGTAGTCCATTGCGACAGGTCGACCGAACGTCTTGTGAAACGGCTTGCGCAGCGTACCCCACCGGCGACGGTCGATTGTGTCGAAACGCACGATACAGTCGCCGGCGCACGCCCGATCCACAACCCCCACTAGACTCAGAACTACACAAATTGGATATAATGCAACTTTATGATAAAATATTAAATATGTTAAAGAAATCTTGGTAGCATTTCCATGTTAGTGTTATTTTTTAGCTAACTCCACAGTGAAGCAACACATCGCAACTCTGATACATGTTGAAGGCGCTTACGTAAGCCTCGTGTAATTTCGCATCAAGACTGTTCAGAAAGGAACCATTAATACCTACTTTCCTATTAATAAACGGGAAGGGCTACATACACTGGCCGAGACCGACTAGGGATTCAATATTTTTTGCGCTAACTCACTGAATACAGCCCCAATTACACTACTACTGACTCAGGGAAAGCTAAATAGAGAAACGTGGCAGCGCACTGATCTGTTTGTAGCGCTTTGTTGATTTGCCCAATATGGCTTATAGTTTTTGATGCAAAAAGGAATTACATATTTAGTTTTTGATGCAATATGAAATTAACTATTTATTTTGAGTTGCAAATGAATGAAATATATAAACATATTATGGCTTGAGTGTGTATTTTTCGTGACCATTTTTGTTTGTACCGTTTCATTATTCTGACAGTTAGAACACTTTTATGGAAACAAGTGTAGCGTATTGTAAAGAATACTAATGCGCTAAATAAAAAGCCTTTTAGAGTCCATCGGTTGGGTGCTGTAGCGGTGGCATTGCACAAGGCTTGCTGCAGGTCGGGCAGGCGGTGCGAGGCTCTCGCAACACCCATTATTCGGGTCAGGTAACTATTTGTGTGAATTGTGTCATCTGACATATTACTCTTGCGATAAATATTCTTTGTTTACTTTTGCAACCCCAAAGATTGAAGTTTTTGTAAATACAATAATGCCGGAATGCTCATTAATTAACTGTCGCAGTTGTTTAAGTTATTGACGGACTCTGGAATTGAGGAATGAATTCCTGAAATTCTCCCGCCTTCGTAAATTGGCCTAATTATATTATAATATAATTAAGCCAATTTAGGCCCTAAATAATTATTTACAATCATGAATGCTTTCAATGGCTCTTCGGTCGGCTCGTTTCAGCTGACGTTCTATTCAACGTTTTTCAATATTGTGCCGAGCAGAATATGAAAAATAGGTGTTAAGCACATTACTAGAAAAAGGATGTGAATTTCAATAGAATGGTCTTCATAAGATTAGTAGTGTACACAACTTGGACACATTTAAAATGCTGCTTCTGTTTCTTTACTGAAATTTTAGACTATTAGATGTTGCAAACATCACAGCACAGCATCTGGCGAAACGCGCAATGGCGAATGTCTCACGCACACAGCGGCGCATTAACGTAGCAGTTAGCAGTACGCACTAACACAGTCAGCGCGCGCGCCGCATCGCGGCCCCGCTCGCAAGTAGGTCAGGGCGCTCTGCGGCCGCGCGCGTTTTAAAATTAGAACGATCCGCACTTCAAGCTCCGCCCCACGCGATCGCCTAACTACAAGTTAATGTATAAATTACCTTCAAAACATCCACCTGTAACCGCACCCTTGTATCACAGCCAATTAATATAAGCTAAATATGGTAATCATTACGCATTAAAAAAAATTACGCAATTAACCTAAACTGCTTTAATGACAACTTAGGTACTTACTGATGATCTTTCAATATTATAGGTAATTTTGAAGGACTTTATTTCAACACTGTTAATTTTGATTTTACTAGATAGTTATTCAAACTTTAATAAATATCCAGTAAGAACTCTTAAATAACTTAGCTAATTAGTACACTTCAAACATAATTAATTTTGTCTGTAAATTATTTTGAAGTAAGCCGTGACAAATTGGTGTCAAAAAATAGACTGGTAATCGGTCACGTTAATTAATTGTGTTAAGCAAGTTTTTTTTGTCAAGCAGCAGTAAAGTAATTAGTAAGTAGTGCAATTATATTTGCAATATTAGCATAAAGTACTTTCCGGAAATGACCCACTCTATATTCTGAAAAGATCACTTGTTCGATGCCGTCGGTTTTGTTTGTGGTCGATAGGTGGTTTATAATAACTGAATGTGAATTAAAACAGTAGGTGCGATTACTTTGATAAAATATCGGCAATAGCATTTAATGAAGAACGGTGTGAATTAGTAAATCCCGTTACCAAAGCCCTTTACTATTTACAGTGCCAGACCAAGGTCCTGGCACTTTAAATATCTAATTATTTAAATTGATTTTTAGAACAATTTCTACATTATATCTGCTGATTTTAATTTAGGCAGAATACTTTATGTCGGATTTTAAATTGTATTATTCATATTTCCTAACGCTACTTAGGTACTGTATCTCTGATAAATTTGACGGGATTCCGTCTCTTACCAACGTCAGTTTCAGACACCCTCCAGCGTCTCAGGGTCGACCTCTACAATTAAGTGGGTGAAGGTCGGCGGGGGAATCGCCGTTTTCGTTACTTCTATATTATGGCATAGAACGAAGCACTATTTCTAGGTCTTATTGTATTAAATTGGGTTAAATGATGTAATCCTATTTAGGCCAATAGTAGTGACTGATCGTCTGACATGAAATGCGATAGACGCACCCTGAAATGACGATATGAATAGACGACATCGAATCCATTATAAAGATTTTTTTTTTTGCTAATGAAGTAATATATGAAGATACTAAAAGTAGTTACTCACCTTCGAGTTTCATGCCAACGTCGAGGCACTTTTGGAAGCGGCAAAATGGACAGCGCTTCCGTTGTGTTTTGTCTATGTGGCAGGCTCGTTCAGCAACGCACGTGTACACCTTCTTATTTTGAACGGTCCTCTTGAAGAAACCCTTACAGGACTCGCACGTTAGTAGTCCATAGTGGTAACCGCTAACTTTGTCTCCGCAGACGGGACAAAGTTCTTCGATTACATCCTTGGTGTCAGTTTGGTCGCACACTGTTCCGGCTGCTGGCAAATAAGCGCCTGGTTCACCAGCGGCGCCTGTTGGAAATAGATATGAAGCATCCAGATTGGCGTATCCGAAAGATTGCTGCTCGGGAGCGCATTGATACGCGGCGCCTTGCGGCACGTACTGTTGCGATGCACCCGAGGGACCCCCACCTGAGCCAGATCCTTCAGGACCTGGGCTCAGGTCAAATGGGGACATATTGAGGGACATGAGGCCTGTCTGCTGGTCCATCGTCATGCTCGGCCGCTCAGTGCGGCTGTTTATTACAAATCCCTACGGCGGCGTTCAACCGCAACAACGTTCACACAGTCACCGAGTTCACTAGCGGTCTGGCCGCAACACTAGCTACCGCTCGCGGGCTGCACCTGTTCAAGCACTATAGTAGGAAGCACATAAATCCAACACATTTTGTTCAATACAAGCGGAGTAAGAAGATAACAGGCGTTAAGCGTCTGTGTCAGTCACCAAAGTAACTATTACTACTGTTCGTACAAGTGTTGACAGCGCGTGGTATGTTACGATCGCAATGAGTATTTTAGCAACAAGCGGCACGCGTGCCGCTCGGTAGAGGTACCGCGATCGACTGGCGGGTAGCCGGCCGGCGACAACGGCGCGCGTGCCGGCGCCTCCCGCATGCGCGCCCCGCTGCCACCCGCAGGCCCCTGCCCGCTCGCACAATGGAAAACGATTAGGAGCCCATGTAATAAGTGAAAGTGAGTCGGTGACCCACTTTCCCGCGATCCAGGTCTATGTTAGTGCGCGTTCGCGCGGTTGCGCCACCGATCGGGCGGAGGACGGCGCGGGGGGCGGCCCACTGACCCAGTTGCGCGCAGTGCCGCAGCAGGGCAGGGTTGCCGCGAACACCGAGCTAATGTTTACGTTCGCACTGCATTCGATTATGAGTTGTGTTTGCTGTACGCATACGTAACTGCGGCAATACGTACAAGAGTAACACCGTCAATTACTTATCCGACTTAGACCAAGCGTGATATAATTTAGTATAGAAAATGCACCAATGGTCAAATAGGTATATCGATATTATCTATAACTGTTATAAAGTAACTATTAAGAACAACATTTGAATTATTTTTTAGGTTAAGTTAGGATAGATTTTTTACTAGTTTTTCTTTACACAGCGACACAATTTTGACGAAAACTACTATATTCGTCAATTATTATCCAAGTTTTTTTTTTAGCTTGCATTGTGTCCCACAGCGGGGCTAAGGTTTCCTTTCAAACCTCTCTTTTTGGTGAAATCCCTGGCCATGTTGACCCCGCAAACATGATTATATCGTCACACTACCGTCCAAAAAATTTATATTTGCAAATAATAATAAAAAACAGAGAAGTCATTTTATGCCATTCAATCGTAACATTATATTATTAATATCGTACTCAACTCTTTAGGATGCCCCAGAAGATGTAAATTAAACCCCACAATTTCCAACTTTACTTCATTTCTTTCAGTAACCTCGCCTAGATTCAAAGCTTGTGCTTTGAACCTAGGCGAGGTTAGTTAACTTCATTTCTTCAAACCTATGTTATAAATAGTTAAGTTACAGTTTAAGAGTCACAGACACGACTAATTCCGTTAGTGGTGAGTACTTCCCTAATAATGACATGAAAAAAAGAATCAACCAACGTATATGAATATTTAGAGACCCATGAAACGTAGGTTCACTCTCTTTAAAGATTGCACGAGTACTAGATCCTGCTTATCCAAAAAAAAGTATACCCTTTGTAATATTACATTGCAACATAGGTACAGATAAGACCCAGTTTAACAAAGCCTAGTTGAACAAATAGTAATATGGTATCAAAAATATTTGGGACGCCACTTTTGTCCAACTTTATAATCGTATAACAATGGGTATAAAAAAATGCTTTGAACTGAATCAAATAAAGCTTCGTTAAAAATGAACCTCGTGAAAGAGATATATCGGGAAGGCTTACATTTCTTCAGTGATGTTTTACAGGATTCACAATATTATAAAAAAATCCATATATTTACTCATCAAATTATCCATTTGTGTGTTCTATGTATGATTTGATTAATGAATGACACACACCCACGTCGTATGGCAAGAATATTTGTGAATAAGCAATTACGTATTCGAAATTTACGTAGGTAATTTTCGAGTCATAACGAGAGCCATTCAATATCAAAAGCGAAATAAAGATCTTGACCTGGATTTTGTTAAAATCAGTCAACAGGTCACGAACGAGTGACTGTCTGTGACAGCCTTGTATTCGCAATGTAATTTGTTTCGACGTGTTCTACAGTACTAAACACATCGCCAACGGACGAGGCTTGACTTCACTACGAACTATGATGTTGCCCTACCGTTCTCAGTTAACGCATCCAGTTTATCATTTGAAACGTAGCTACAATTTCAAAAAATCACATTTATCGACTTCGTTTGACTACTGTCAAAAAAAAAAATATTTTGGTGTCAGGGGGAAAAATGAGTCTTCCCAGCTTTTAACAGTTTTACAGGATCGTAGTGTGTCGTGATGTCTTCAAACATGACAAAAGGCTTCCAAAATGATCAAAACTAAATAAATAACGAATCTACTGCGTCTTTACAAACACAAAACAGCATGAAACTACATATCGTGCATAATAAGCCACAATGACTCAATAGTTTCGATTTCATAATCAAGACCTGAATACCGGATGAAAAGCGAAGGCAAGGTAGGTATACCCGAAGTATGCCGTTTTCGCTATCGCACAGACGCTACGGCCTCCGACGAAAGCAAGAGTGCTCGCAGAGTCGCACGCGCAATGCTTTCTTCATGCGCGCAACTGACGTCACACTTTCTCCGTCCAATGACGCATGTTGATGTAACGCATCGTAATACTGCGGTAATAAAACTGCTTTACAAAGCATTAGTATGTCACGACGATGTATTTATTGATCCGTTTAGTTGGACGATGTATTGATTGATTTTGTATCCATTGAAACAATTTTGCGAGCTTTTTTACCCGGGTTATTGAATTTTGGAACAGATTTTGTTTTTTTCGTTTGTTTTTTATGTTTTGACATGCTATCTAGTTTATAACTATCGTACTTATAAGTAAGTATAGTTTATACCACGTTTATGTTTATAGCTTTTTTCAATGGTCATTTCAAGTGGTCATTCTGAGAATGGATCGTTTTGAACGTAACAGTTTCGCATGCAGCTGGTAGGGGCATGTAAATGGGAGCTTTTAAACTTTATATTTCCTACACGGACTAATATATCGCAATAGTGCTCTAGTCTAGAATTTCGCACGGAAAATCGTCGGGAAATTTACATGTTCAGGAATCCAGATAAAAGAGACTGCAGATGCTTTGTCACTATTTCCTACTTCAAGATGAATGCTTAGTAATTAGATGTGATTATGTGACTCAAAAGCCCGAAATCATCATTTAATCACACAGACATTTTTGTATTCCCTGTGCCACTGTTTAGTGAACAGTCATTTACATGTCAGCCACTCTGCAAAGGGTTAAGTACATAATATTTACGCTATGTCTAAAAATATACCGGTTACTTTAGCTTCAAGACAAAGTTGAATTTATATCGGTATAATTGACAGGAATTGCGTCAGTAGACAGAAAGTAACGAACTTTAAAAGGTAGAAAAATGTTATGGAGGTTGTCCTGAAGTTTTTGTAAGACTTCTGACACATTCTAACGTCATTTGCTGATCAAGTTTGCTGCTCGTATTTTTTAATTTTTAACTTACATGGCAAATTGAAAACTCATAAAGAAGTCATGCGCAGTATCGAGTCAAGTAAATATTATTTAACCCTTTCTTAGCCTGATACAACACTTCAAAAATGTATTTGCCTAGCCTTTTCCCAACTATGTTTGGGTGCGGTCGGCTTCCATTCTAAACGGATGGGAGGGGTATTTAACATGGAGCGACTTCCTATCTGACCTCCACAACCCAGTTACTGGGTAACATGATCTCTCTGGGTCTCGGTATGTTATGGATGGTCATCCATCCACGGACCAACCTTGGCAAGCGTTGCTTAACCTTGAAAATCGACCTGTGCGGGTGCTAACATGAGCCACGAGCCCATCTCAAAAGTCGTCCTCAAAAAATCGCTTTGTCCCTCCATTTTATTTCTAATATTTAGGGACAGTGAAATTTGAGGAACACCCGGTTCCATTTTAGTTATTTTAGTAGGTAGTAAAATGAAAAAAATTAAACTAAACTTTGTGTTACAGAATCTGTACTACAGACCACGAAGGAGAGCACGGAACCTCGGTCGGAAAATACGACTTGCACTTGACTGGTTTTTATAATTTTTCTATCAGCTACCAAGCCCAATAACGTTCATCGGTTTAAGGTCAAAGACAGGGTTGTCAGATAGAGAAAGGTTTAAAAAAAATAATACTCACTTTCATTTTAATTGTCAAATATGTCGTTATATTTTACGTACTATTTCTATACGTAAAATCTGTACGAGAATTTTAAGTGGGCGTGGGGCGGGTGGTTTGAGTTTAGAGAGGTTGAGTCGGGGAGCCACGCAAACGGGGGCAACATTTAGGTTACGGAGCCAAGTGCATTGGGTCACTGGGTCAATGATAACCTTCGTTCCTGGAATTACGTGAGAACTGCAGACTACAGCACGGAGGAAAATTGTGTGCCCTATATAATTATAATATGTGTATACATTAATGCACGTGAGTCTCATTCATATAAAGCCCTAGCCAGTTTTTTTTAATAAAATGGTATGTTTTTTAAAATCATTTCCAATATTTTAAAAGCCAAGTTGGTCGTGAAGCTTTATTTTGTCATTCAGATTTTTTGCAATATTATTGAAGAAACCACACTTTCATTTCCTATGGAAGTTATAGCTGACATAATGGCCATTTTGCGATGACGGGTTATCCCATAACGACCTTCTTTACATTTTTTCTTTAAATTGGCCTTTTTGTTTGCAAGGAAGGTACTTAGGTACCTATATCTAATCTAACGGTAACCTTAAACAAGAAAAGTTAAATTTAAAATTAAAAAACCCCACACTGCCAAAAAGCTCTAAAAACGGCTAAACAGATTTTCTTCTTTTTTTTAGCTAATAATACTCGATCAAGTCACCTTTCGAACAAAACAAAATAAAAACAAAATCGGTTCAGCCGTTTGGGAGCTACGATGCCGCAGACAGACACACGTTAAACTTATAACACCCCTCTTCTTCTGTCGGGGGTTAAAAATATGTAAAAAGTAAGAAGGCAATGCTGAGAATGCCATTATCGAAACCGAACATGGCTTATGATCAAAATATATAAAAAAGTAAGAAGGGAAATATTTACCTTAAAATTTAACGGCCGTTGAAAATTGGAAAAATGTACACTCCCGCAATTTCCCTTATTTGAAGAAGGGTGGTGACAGTTCAGTGGTTCTACGAGGACTGCACTAAAAGTATCGGGAATGGAATATTTCCACTGTTCCTGTCATATTAAAATCTTTTTAATTGAAAACTCCTTGGTTTTAAAAATCGAATACCATTTATTTATTTAAAAAAAGATTCTCGGTCTTGTCACAAGGTTTTGTCAAACTTGTTTAGTCGTTGAGAAAATGGAATTGACTCGAGAAAATTCAAGAGCGATGATTTATTATGACTTTCGAAGTGGTTTAACACAAAAACAGTGTGTTGACCGGATTATTTCTGCATTTGCTGATGAAGCCCCATTCAAAACCACAATTTATCGCTGGTTTGCTGAATTTCAACGTGGACTGGTCAAGCTCAGTGATGATCCCCGTCAAGGTCGTCCAAAACTGCAGTCACTCAAGAAAACGTTGATGCTGTGCGTAAGCTGATTGAGGAAGATCGACATGTGACATACCGCGAAATTCAGGCAACTTTAGACATTGGCATGAGTCAAATACAAATAATCTTGCATGAACAATTAGGTGTAAAAAAGTTGTTTTCCCGATGGATACCGCATTCGCTCTGTGAAGAGCAAAAAGCGGCTCGCGTTACTTGGTGCGTCAGAACTCTCGAAAGATTCCACGCAGGATCCTCAAATGCCGTATACAACATCGTATCAGGTGACGAATCCTGGATATACGCGTACGAACCCGAAACAAAAAACCAGTCACGAGTTTGGGTGTTCGAAAATGAGTTAAAGCCAACAAAAATTGTTCGTTCACGGAGTGTTGCAAAAAAAATGGTGGCCACGTTTGTCTCCAAAACCGTCCATGTTACGACTATTCCTCTTGATGGACAAAGAACGGTTAATGCAGAATGGTATGCTAGCATTTGTTTGCCACAGGTCGTTTCTGAACTCCGTAAAGAGAACTGCAACCGCCGCATCATCCTCCATCACGACAATGCGAGTTCTCACACCGCGCACAGAACAAAAGAGTTTTTAGAGCAAGAAAACATAGAATTGTTAGACCATCCGCCGTACAGCCCCGACCTAAGCCCTAATGATTTCTATACTTTCCCTAAAATAAAGAATAAATTGCGTGGACAGAGATTTTCATCACCTGAAGAAGCTGTGGACGCCTACAAAACGGCTATTTTGGAGACCCCAACTTCCGAATGGAATGGTTGCTTCAATGATTGGTCCATCGTATGGAAAAATGTGTCAAATTTCGCGGAGAATACTTCGAAAAGCAATAAATACATTTTTAAATAGTAATGTTGTGTCACTTCCTTGATTCCCGAAATTTTGAGTGCAGCCCTCGTATAGATTGAATGTGTGTTTTTTTTTTGGATTATCAATATTCGCCTTTTTACTTTGGCCTATAGTTACCTAGTAGTGTACTCTTCATTTTAGCTAGTAGGTATGTACCTACCTACTTCTCGTTAGAAATAACAAACTTCAAGTAATTTATTCTACCGATATAGCATATAACGGCATTACTGTTATGTTATCCCGCAAACGCATAGACAAGTATATAATGTGCTCCAATATACCTACAGATACTTGGAATAACAAATTAGGTTACCCAACCCGATAGTTGCAAAGAAACGGGTGACCTGATTTTGCGATGAGACGATTTCACTTTATTTGCAATAATTTAACTTTAAGATACTTTTGTTCATTGACAGAAATATATTTCATCCGTTTAGCTATTTTGAATTTGATAATGCAATGACATGTTATAATGTCGTTACTACACTGATCAAACAATGTTATGTACTTTTTGTATAAATGGGTATGTATGAAATATTTCGTTCCATATTTCATTATTGAAGCTAAGTACTAAATTGTATTTTTATGCAATATAATTTCTTGCTCTGAAGATTCTTGGACTGATTGCATTAAATTATAGTGAATGAATTCAAAGAATCATAAAAATCGTTCGAATAGATTTTTTTTAAATCAATACCGATGAATGCTCAGTCAAGTACCTAATTGTAATATGTAAGATCGGACCGCCACTGACTGGTTTCGGAAAAGAGGCCATAATAGCTACGTTTCTTACTAAGTATATTCAGTAGGAAAGGAACGAGCAAAAATAAATAATTTGTTTTTAGTTATATGGATGGACTACTCTAAATAGTTAACTATCCTAATCAATTCCGTGTACACCTTTTGCTTTGTTTTGCTATTTTAATATGAAATGTGACAATGTTATCAGACCGCACTTTATTTTGGTCATCCATCACACAACGCATAACACATTGGGTTAAATAAGTTTGTACAGGAAAACGAGGTTGGCCTAATTCGACTCTCCGAGGCCTGATTGGTTGCTAATCCTACTTAAATGCAGCTTCATGAATACATGTTTTTAATGTATCAGTGTTTCTCGAGATTATTTAGTGTATCGACACTAATGTATAATAGTTAAAAACCTCATGTAAAACTGAACCAATCGCGGGAAGATAATTATAATTTCGGAGCTTCTCAATGACAACAATCATTTGTACGAAGTTATTTAGAACTAGCTTCTGCCCACGGCTTTGCCCTCGTGGATGGCGGAAATTATCCCACGGGAACGTGCTGCCGGGACAAAAAGTAGCCTATGCCCTTCCCCAGGATGCCATGCTATCTCCTTGCCAAATTTTATAGAAATCCGTTCAGTGGTTTAGGCATGAAAAGGTAACATACAGACAGAGTTACTTTCAAACTTATAATATTAGTGTGGATGATTTTCGCGCATGTTCATGTTATTTGCCGACAACCGTAATGCTCGTTAAAAATAACAAGAGTGAAATAATCCTATATCTGTACCTACTAAATTAGTCGGCAAGTTCAAAACGGAGAAGCAAACAAAAGACCCAAAAATAAGCAGCCATCCATTGTGTCAAAGTTAACCGTTAGATCTTCTACAAAAATTACAAAAGCATTTTATAGTTGCAATATGTCTCTATAGTAAAGAAACGTAGGGTCTATGGTAACTTTCTTTAAAGAAAAACACTTTATTACATGGTTTTAAAACGTGCAATTAGTCTTGTACACTATACAGCTTTAAGGCTCCTCAAAACAGGCGCGACACGCGCACGCTTGAAGAAGCCTTTATGATTGAAGTTAAATTTGTTAGGTGGGGATGAAGTTTATTTTACAATTAATAAGTACACCAATAGCGTATACATGTAACATTAGCATATTACAGTTACTTATAAGGTAAAATGAAAATAAGTCTCACGTTCGTTACTTTTAAATAATTATATTTTCTGGTATAAACACCAAATGTATATAGACTGGGCAGCTTGTGCACACGCGGCATCCGCGGCCCGCCTTGGGCCCCCGGTCCTGAGGGCCGCCAAATCGGGAGGATTGTTTTTTATCAAATCCCAACCAAGCCGAAATGTGTTCAGTATGTAAAAGGCAGTTTGTAGAATGCCGTCTACATCTGCAGAATATCGACGTATGGTGCAAAACTTTTCGAGCTCGCTTCCCTTGCTCTTACATCTTCCATCTTCTTCATTTTCATACATTTCTGTATAGGTTTATAAAGTATCTTCTATTTCTGTATGAATGGTCAAAAAAACCTAACCTTTAACTAAAATTATCGAGCTCGCTTCGCTCCCTCTAGTAGCCATAATTTTTTCAAATGCTCTATCTTTTCTGCATAAATTAACAACGTATCTCATATATATGTATGAATAGTCACAAGAAAACCTAACCTTTCCGAGGCAGGGTGCTATTATTTCGAATTCGCTTTCTCGACAAGCTTAGTTCGCCACTACGACCATTTTAATTCAATAAATATGTGCTTCTTTATCAACATTTACGTAAACTTTTTTAGTGTACCTTCTGGTCCATTCGGAAGCTCAAATATTTACTAATTGTAAGTATGTAGTCATTTACACTCAAAACTTAGTGAGAAAAAGAAAAAATTATAAAACTCGTAATAAGTATCATAAGTACCCCGGGGGATGGCGAATAACCACTACCGACGCGGTGGCGGGGTCGGTAACTGCCTTGAATGATGTTACATTATTAGACAATAAGATTACTGAAAGACTGAATCTATTCAGGAGATAATAATTATTTCGTTTTACAGCAATCTGACATTTTATGTTACTAGCTTCTGCCTGCGCTTCAGCCGCGTGAAATTTCTTGTTTAACATAAAATAAAATATACTATAACATCACATTACCCGCGCGCGCTATTACTTCGTTTTCGCTCAGCGTTCTTTCTGATGTTTTCGTTTGTCTTTGTATTTATTAAAAAAAACTGGTTTTAAACAGACTTTATTTAATTATTACTATTTATTACTAACGTCTATTAATGTTTTTATTAAACCCCAATGGTCAGGTACATTAAATGTAAATAAATATTCCAATATCTCAATTTTTTTTGTTTAACCAAAATTCACTCCTTTTCTACAAGAATAGCAATAATTAGCTATTTACATTAGATTCAATAATGAAGAATACCATTTTGAAATCGGCTTTAAGCACATATTATTTTAAAATAATTGGTCAATTGCTTTTGGATACCTACTTTTTATGGTTCGGATGCTTAAACTTTGTCAAAATGAATATTTTTCACAAATTGTTCAGTAGAACAATACATGATGTTTTTTTAAAAAAAAACGGCGTAATAGTAGTCATACTATGTATTGCTTATCTATCATCTCAGTTAACGTAAATTATTATAACAATAAAAAACCGATGGAATTCCTTAATTTGTGGTCGTGGTGTACAAGAATGTAAAATAAGGTTACAGAAATAAAACTATTATTAAAAAAAAAAATACTTGTCTTTGGTAGTACTTGTTTTTTTTTTCTGAATGGCCATTAGCTCTAACCAAGACCCATTTTAAGGTTATCCATTAATTACCGGACACCCTGTATACCTAATCATCAAAATTGCTTCATTGGTTATGCCGTCAATACGTTGCCTAATAAAAAGACACAAACTGTCGCATATTGTTTTTAATTTTGAGTATTGTGGTTGGGTGGTAGTACCTATGGATTTTTATTTATATGGGTACGATGTATAATATGTGCATCGATATAAGTAGATATGTCAACTAGTGTCAGTTTCCCGTAACTGGTGTAATTGGTATGTACTGGTGTAACTGGCGCAATTGATCTTTTGTCCACTCAAAATAAAACAAATAACTAAAATTCGGATAAAGCGACTTTAAAAAGAAAAACTAACTTACTATGTGAAAATGATTTGATTGGAACTCGTGCGCAAACTACGAAGAAACTGAATTTGCTAGCCTTATCTGTACCTACTCCTAGTTATTTTAATCACACGTGCATACTTTGTTTAAACCAGTGGTTCCCAACCTTCTTTTTACCAGGGACCACTTTCATTTAATTATTATTAGCAGGGACCACAAGGTTAAAAAATAAACTTTAATCGAAAAGTTTAACATACGTAACCGTAAAATTCAAAAGTAACATTAATTAAAAAAAAAAATTTTTTTTTGCATATAATTCAGTTATAATCATTGAGATTATTGAGCTTGCACCTTCTGTACCTACAAATTTTCGAATTCTTGGGGTAATGCTTTTGCTCAAAGCTACCTGCTGCATATCGTCCCTTATTTTCAATCGATTCCTGGACTTGTTTATAATTATCAGTACAGCAGAATATCCTTGTTCACATAAATAACTTGTGGAGAAAAGCATAAGATAGCGCAAAGCGATTTCTCGAATTTTAGTGTACGAAATTTTTTTTTACACTAAAACGGCTTCAAAGAATCAGATTCAAACGCGTCCTTACAGTTTCTATCATTTTGTTGGAAATCTTGCGCGGACAATATTTTAGCTCTTGCGGACCACTGGTTGGGAACCACTGATTTAAACAAATAAATAAAGCGCGTATACAGAGTGCATTCACTGCATCCAAATATACGACAACAGTTGTAAGTAGCGCATTCGATGAACCGTTAGTTATGAATAACTGTATCAAGATGACAAACGGGATTTCTATTTAAGTGCGCATTTTTACTCATTTACCTACGACACATAGTGTCGTATGACTTGCTAATATATAGGACAAAACGTAAACAGCTACCGATCATTTGGACTTTAAAATTACTGTTTGTAATGCTGCTGACCTTCTTGCGAGTACATTTCAGTTTTGCAATAACATTATAACAAGAAATCTATCTACTTATTTGTTGACAGGGAAGATAGGAAAGTTAATACTCTTTTATCGTCATCTTAGCCTCAGATTAACACTGTTTCAAAAGTTTCGTGTAACAGCTGTGATTTCTTTCGGTGTACTGATTGTTCTTCAATTATGTATCACAAGACTGCGGTGCACCTGATAGTAAGTGGTCACCGAACGACGTAGCGCCATCTACAATACCAAAAGTATTGCAAGTGTGTTGCGATCCTAAAAACAAAACTGTCTTTCATGTGCCAATTATTACACCGGCAGCCATACCCTCAAAACCGGAACACAGAACGCCAGTTGTCCGCAGATGTAGGTGTGGTAGTAGTCCTATGCAGGACGAGCTCCTTCAAACAAAGAGCTCTACCGCTACTAAACGTACCTACCTATTGCTTATTGGTCTGATTTCAAGGTTTTCATTCATTTCAGGTCATTGCTTTGTAATGCACATTTCTGGAAGAAGTTTAACGTTGTCATTTCTTTATGACACAGAGAAAGTGAGTGTTCAATTATGGAGTGGTTTTTATTTGCGCTCCTGCCACCAAGTTCTTAGCGACCACAGTGATCGCTAAGAGCTCGGTGGAAGGAGCATGTCCACAGTAAAACAAGCTTTTTAAATATTAGTTCAGACCATAGCTCTGTATTGAGGCAGTCCACGGAAAGGCAAATAAGCAATATTAGAATAGGAAAGTAGAGCACCGATCCCGCTCGACGGTTCCAACTATCCCAGTCTGAATTTTTATTCAGCTGTGCCAATTCTAGGTTATTTTTTATCAAAATTGATCAAGTTGAGTTTGAATTTAATGTTGTTGGTTTCCTTTCGTTGCTAAGAGCTTATAGGTACTAATACTTACACATAAACACACCCCGTCTAGACAGTCACAACTACAACATTATAATTAGAGAAGTAAATAGTATCCATTTTCTGTAATTGTAATCGGTTTACAATATGCAAATAAATATTATTTCCTTGAAGTTTTGTGTAGTGACTAGGAACCTTCGTGAAACTCTTAACTTCCGCTTGTCTGGTTTCCCTTTAATTTCCCTGTACCTACTATTCATAATGTCCTATAACTATACCTCAACTTTTCATTCTCTCTACCTGCTTTGCAAGGTCAACAAGTAGTGCGGTTTGTACACGGAGCAATTATTATTTTATTGGCTGTTTTTATACGTAGGTACTTATCGTTTACTTTTATTTGTTGTTGGTTTTTCTCTAGACACAAGTATCCAGTAAAATTTTGAGTAGTTTTGACATTAGTTAGAAACTAGATCTGTCGGTCTATTCTGTAAAATTCTCACCGTGATAACTAGGTGAAGTGCGCTTGGAATGAACTGTCAGTTCACCTGATGCTAGGGATTGACACTGTTGACAGCTCACTTCACCTAAGTGTTCACGGTGAGATTTTTACAGAATAGATCGGCTGTGCGAGATAGATACTTACATTTTTTTGCATTGCAACTCTGCCTTGCAATGCAAGAAGGTACGTTTACTTTGTACTCTGCCTAGATACCATATTTTAGTAGGCAGTGTAGACAATGACATGAATTTCTTTCTGTGACTATTATTTTTATTTTTGCCAAGATGACATTATGATATAGAATTAAAACAGAAAATCCCACTAGACTCAATACATTTCAAAATCAATAAAAGCCCAGACAATTGTTGGGTGACTACTGAATTACCACAACGAGAACAAACATATTAGGTCGACCCAGTGTACCTACATACACAAATAAAAATTAATCATATGATAGTAAATTGAGAACACCATTACTATGAGTTTTGGGGCTAAACTCTTTAGTTAGCTAAAGATTAAGGTCGTATATTAATATTACATCATGTTGTTAAAAACTGTTGTACATACATTAAAGTTAGGTATGCATGATTGACGATATGATTAATGAGTACAACATTTTCTATTAGTACATATATTTCAAGAGTACACCAAAGAAACTATGGATGGATTGTGTGGACGATAATATGACTAGAAAGATGTGCATCTGAATTGAGTAATGGAAGGAGGTGACTACAGAGAAGACAGCTAATAAAGATGTATGAAAGAAGAAAACATTCTGCGCCGACCCGAAATAAATTGGAGTAAGGGTAGTAGGGTGATGAAAATTACAACAAATAGAAGTTATAGAAGAAGTGTAAATATCGTTCGAACTAAATAAAATATCGAACAATATCAAGTACAAGGTTCTTCAAGTTTCGACCGAGACAAAATTAAATGATGAAGGAATCCAAGACAAAGCAGCACATTGACGATGATCCGGCTTCCAAGGAGGACAAAGAGTGTGAGGTTAACCAGTACGCGGTCGTCTTAACCCATGTTTATAGTATCTCGGTAGACGACCCTGGCGTTCTGGAAAATATTCACGCGACTCTCGCCACCTATCAAAATTGTTGGAGAGGAAGATTCACTCGAGGACGATCAGGATTATTTACATCTGTATGTTTCACAGAAGAGCCGCTCTTGATCAAAGCACCAGAAACTAGCAAATATGACGGCAGCCCTTATTTGTGTTCATTTAAAAGGCTGCATAGATTTGTATAACGTAATCTTACCCTACTAATCTATTGTAGGGAAAATTATGCTTATGAGTTGCAAGGGTTTTATGGATAGGGACCATATTGTTCTCTGACGTTTTTCTTTTACTTGGTTATCTTAAAATGTGTGTACTGTATAAGTACATAATAAATAAAATACAATTTAGTTTAATATACAATTGTTGGTAGGTTTACTTCCGCGTAATAAGGTATGTACATTCACGGCACTCCTTTATAAATAAATAGGCTCAACTCATGTCATTATTATTGTGAATCGTCAGCGTTGAATGCAGTGCTGGAATACAATCACCCAGCAGCATGCATTAGCATAAATGCATCAGAAGCGATACGCATAACTTGGCACGACATTAAGCATAATTAGGCGGTGACCCACTTTTTTATCAAAGTTCGTCGTCGATACGCGGCGCGGGCGCATGGCACACACGCGCATCGCGAGCGCGAACACAACACACCTACAACATAGCGCTCAGTACAAACGACTCAGATAAACATTTATTTATATACATTGTTTGTAATCAAACTTTAAATAGATAACGTGTGATAGCCGCATACCTACTAGGTATTTTTATAATATCTTTGCGATATCGGTATATATAAAAACAGATCGTTTGTTGCAAAATAAGAGGCCTGAGAGGTTTTATTTACATATTTAACTCTACTATTGCAGACAACTAGGCTTAGGACTCTCATCATAGGTTTACTTACATTGAGTACCATAGGTATTAGGGAAAAATACAATACTACATATTATTCTGTGGTTTCGTAAGAATTAAATTCTATGAAAAGGCTTAAGAATTCGTAAATCTAGACACACTATATGAAAAACAGCCCACATCTGGCATTCAATTTGATTTAAAATACTAACAAGCTAAATTCATGTAAATTATACAGGGTGGCAGAGACATCGACGCAACCATGAATTCAGTACAATATGATTCGAAACATCCTAGCGTAGAAATTATGAGTAGATTATCAAAAAAAAATCTGCTGTTTCATAGTAAAGTACAATACCTACGCGGTCAAAATGTATGGAAAAGCAATTTTTTTAATTAACCGGCGAATCATTTCAAAGCAGGGCGGTTCAGAATCATGTACTAAATCCATGGTAACAGGTTGCGCGTCGATGTCCCTGCCGCCCTGTACACACCATGTGTCATTTAAAATCAGATTACAAAAAAAAGATACATTATTATACTTTTATCGCTTTTGTAATCTGATTCAAAATATATACATTTATTCTGTACCTACATACTATATGATTATATGAATAGTGAGAACGCTATTTCTCACATACATGTAAATAAGCGGAGCCTTGGCCTGGTTACCACGATTTTAGCGTTATTACAAAATACTCAAGTGATGCGGCGCGCGGCGCCCCGCGCCCGCGCAACGGAGTGGGGACTACGCACACACAACACAGACCAACTGCCACGGTTTCAAACATAAATATTTCACTGTTTAATACTTATTGATATTGTGGTAAAATATCCTAGTGGCATTTTCCTGTTGTTTAGCAACTATCGGTGAAAATTTCAATTAACACACCGACCAATCAAAGAATAGGCATCCCATCTATTGAATGAGGGTTTCTTACCAAAAAGCTGCTAGAGACTTAATAATTACTTATGCTTTCTGTCTGTCTTAACTGCCCGTCATGGGATTACCTCAATATCGATAAGACGGAACGTTAAGAAATTTAAAAAAAGCGGCAAAGTGCGAGTTAGACTCGCACACGAAGAATTCCGTACCACCGTAAAATGTTTGACAAGATACATAATTATATGTATTTAAAACACGTTTCTTCTATGGGGACCCTCTTAATTTTTTACTTTATAATTTGTTGTTATAGCAGCCATAGAAATGCACTATGGAAATTGTCAATCAACCATCTAACTATTACGGTTAAAACAAAATAAAACCACCGACTTACAAAAAAAAAACACCGCAAAGTGAAACTTAACTTTAATTTCGGAAGTCGTTGTCCTCGGATCTGTATTTTAGTTTTTTGCCCCAACTACCGAAATTAAAGTTATTTTTCACTTATTAATATTTTTTTTTGGAAGTCGGTTGTTTATTTTTTGTAAAGATGTTTTTTATTTTTCACTTTTTAGTGAGAAAGTTATTAATTTATTTAACTTATAATAGCCTAATGTCAACTGCTCAGTACATTTTACAAATTATTGCTTTTCCCAATGCAGGGACGTTAATTATTGAGTTCTCCTGGTAAAAACCAGAAGAACTGGAGCTGATGGTGAAAATTTCACCATATGCATTGTGACGAGCATAAATTGCTTAGCACCCATATTAAAGTAATCGAATCGCAACCCGTGAAATGATTATTTTTGAGTAGTTCCGGTGGCCACCTTTGGTCTTCATCATCAGTTCCACTTCACCGAATGGTGCTTTTCGAGAGCTAATGCACGAGTTACTCTAAAAAATATCCAAATCGCTATAGTTGTGCCTATAAGATTTCCCTCGATTTCCATGGTATCCTCTGATCAGATTCTAACTTGGTGATAATGGGATCATCTCGAGAGCACAGCCTTTCAAACAGAAAAATAATTTTCAAAATCGGTCCACAATCGACGGAGAAATCGGCGAACAACCGAACATAATAAAACCTCCTCCTTTTTGGAAGTCGGTTAAAAATGCAGCCCTGTGACGGACGGACGGACAGCGGAGCCTTAGTAATAGGGTCCCATTGGCACCCTTTGGGTATGAAATCCTAAAAAAAAGTTGATTCCACCAGTAGACAAATTCTCCGAGCTATTTCTTTTTGGCGTTCGGAACTCTATCCTACCTGTATAGAAAAAACATGGCTCAAGTTGATAGTCATCATTCTTTACATGTTTAGTGCGATCGTTAATCCAGACGAGATTGTGATCGCATCGTTCGGAAGGGGCAACATTTTTCTAAATAATTATTGTCATTTAAAGAAAACCAAACTTTAATTAAAAAGCTAGTTGTTTATATCAGTCCAGTGATAACACATATGTGAGCTCCTGCATTATATATAGCCTTGCTTTCTACAATGCAATAGTAAACAAATTAAACACATTGAAAAACAAAACCTCTCAAATGTTCATGAATTAAAATGCTGGAGGCTCAACTTTGTGGCAAACAGTTTTAATTCTAAGGATTTCTAAGAAATGTAGAATCAAGGATTGTTTTTTAAGGCAGATATGCCTGAAATTACTAATGTACATATTTTAGTACCTTAATTCATACGTCTCTGCAGATATTATGAAATTTATATCTAAGTTAAATATATAATAGACCTACAGCAGTTACAAATATTAACGAGTGATTTACTCCGCATTTGCTCAAGGTACATCAATAAAGAACAATTAATATAAAATGTGCAAGCAGACATGCATAATTATAATTGTGCAGCATATGTGGAAGTGGCACAAGGTTGTCTGTAGAAACGGTTGCGCGGTTTGTAAGGAAACAACGGATACCGATCATTTGCCTGAAAGCACCAATTTTGATGAATCCAATATATAATTCATCTTCACACGTAAGGGCTACAAAAGCTTGTCATGGTTACGTATGGGGCCACGAAAGTCAAGCAGAATTTTATGAAATAAAGTCCTGTGTTCGTTAAAGACTACTGCTGCTGGCTACTGATCAACTATGACATTACCAACAATAAATTGTGACATTATTGTTAACGTATGTCAAATATTGAAATATTGATATTGTGTTCATATTTGGACGAATTATGAGTTCTATGTAGGGTTGCCTAACTTAGCAAGGTCATAATATGAAGAGATTGGGTAACGAACGTCAGTCACAGAATGTTGTTGATAATCTAATACAGTGTAAATTGAATTTAATTGTGAATTGTTAAATAGCATTAAACGTATTGTGCAATATTAGACCAAGTTACAAATAACCTTAATAGTGTTTTTCAAATAAGAAGGTATCGATGATTCACGTAAGATGGTTGCACTCTCTTACAATCGCTACTTCTGTATTGTACGACAAACTGTGACATGCATTTAGCTTATGTTGCATTTAAATAAAATAGGTAACAAAGGAGTTTGTTGGTAGCGAGACACCAGTGACGTCGGGACGCAGAACACATTCATTGGTGCGCGTATTGCAACATGCGCGAGCGGCGTGTCCCACTTATCAAGATAAATTGAAATTCAATTTCGCCAAAGGGCAACAGTTGTAAGCGCAGAGGCAGAATATTAAATATTTTGAACATTTCAACTCCGAAAGCTTTAGAAATTGATTCCGTATTGTCGAGTTTTATATATTTTAGAGAATTGTTTGTTATTTACGCTAGTGTCTACAGATTTTTGGATTGTGACATGTATACGAATTGCTTTGTTGAGCAATTTTGGCAAAAGGTACCATATACCTACCTACTTATTGAACTAAATTATTTTCAATGGGGTGGTATTTTAACGTATGTAGTAACTAGGTACTGAGAGCAAAGCGATTTAATAAAATAAAATAAATGTTTAAAATTATGTAATACTGACCATCACATGGTTAAAAACCTAATTATTTAGTCGCAGCTAGAAAATAAATAAAGTGACGTACCACCGAAATCCTTTGTTCTTTGGATATTCTGGTTGCACATCGGAGTCAACTCTTGCACAATCAAGTAACCTTCGAAATGGAAAAGAAACGCACGCGCGGCCCACGTCGTCGTTCGCCATATTGAAACTACTTCAATATCGTTGGAAGTTTTTAATTTTAATACTTTACAGAAAACAGGTACTGTTTGCCACTCATTCATATACTATTGATTCTACACAATTTATTGACGCAATCATCTCCCAAAACATTTTGTAAGTAGGTACTTAATTTAAATTTCTCTTTTTGCAATTCTTCAAAATCTAAAAAGGGTTCATGAAGCATTTCAAAAGTTCACGCAATGTCTGCCTCGGTAATTATTATAGGACTTTTAAATCAGGACGCAGCACTTGAGTCGTTTGACAATACCAATTCAGAGAAATGGTCTGGAGTTCAATCAATTGTCGCTTTCATTGCTTCAATATCTCTTTGAAATTTAATAATAATAAGTATTGCAAGTAAATGCTAGTGAGTGCAATGAGACTTATCATAAATACATGTTCATGTAAGTATCTGTACGTACGTTTATATTTTAAACAAACTATCTACAGATTTTTACGTAGGTACTCTTCAAAAGCCAATACATTGATTAGTTTTCAGGTGCGTAGTAGGTAGAGTAATCTACCAATTTATATATTTTTGTATTTTATTTATTATTTGTCAAATAAGTATGGTTAGGTATAAGAGGAAGCCTGAAAGTGGCGTCCGTGACTAAAAAGTTGTGTGAAAATCGGTTGTCATGGTATGGGCATGAGATGCGGGGGAATGAGGAAAAGGCCGTGGGGAAAGTTTTTCAGTATGAATGGCTATAAGAGTAGAGGAAGGCCAAAGAAACGATGGACGGACAGTGTGAAAAATTATATGGCTAAAAAGGGGTGACTACTGATATGGTAGTCACCCCTTTGAGGAAACAGAAGATACGTTGCGCCGACCCAAAATAAATTGAGATAAGGGCAATGGCAAGGAATGATGTTGATGATGATTTATTATTTGTCAATCAATTTGTTTACAAACGTCACACTGAAACAAAATAAATTTTTAAACATGGTCTTTAGAAAAGACTTATTATGTAACGAGCTGCTGACAGTTTTTCATCACGTACGGTCTACCTACATACGGTAGGTACACATATTGAGTAATTTCGGCTCTGCATTATTTTAACTGGCCTGAAAGAGGTTTTGTTTTTTTGAAACATTCTTGACAAAATTTAAAGGGATCCGTTAGCTTTTTGGCTTTGCAATCAAGCTGTTCGTCAAAAGGTAGGTATTCATTTCTCTTGGATGTTTCCGAATATTGCAAAAATAGATAAAAAGTAAATACAGACTTTAAAAGTGTATTATGATGGTTTCATTAACGTTTTAATATTCTACCTACTGCCTGAAAATATTGATTAAGTTACTATCTGAACTATACTATCTTTTATTTTCAACCATAAACTTTATTAGGTAAGTAACTATAACTTCTCAGAACTGAAATTGAAACGTGCAACTAGTTATTACGAATTTACGAGTCAGATCCGGACTGTCTATGATCGGATTGAAATATAAAACATTAAGGGATGCGTTAAGGTAGCCCGCGAAATTCAAATTAACTTAACGTTTTTTGCAATTTGCATATCAGTGACCGGTTGTATGTTGATTCAAATATGATTCGCGACCGTAACAAATATGGCTTTACGTAATTATAATCATTAGAATCAGCAATACAACTCCATAAGTTATTTCATGAAATCATGACATTTGAGGCCAATTCTAAAATTGGCCTCAAATGTCATGATTTCATGAAATAGTCATTCAATAGGGTAATATGAATTTAGAGAAATGTATTGATGATTGTTATGATTATAATTCTATAAATAAATATTTGATAGGGCCGCGAATCATATTTTGATCTACATACAACCTATACACTAATTGCGTAACACACTATCAGTCACAATCTGAATCATTTTGAAGCCTGTTGCGAATCCATTGCTTCATATGTTCGAAATATTTTTCTGCTCCACAACGTAAATAACGCAATGAATGTTGTTGAACTGTCAAAATGAAAGCCATTCCTACTGTTAGTGTGTTACACAATTACCCCGCTGATGCTGACCTGCAAATAGCAAAACATATAAGAAAATTTGAATTTCGCGGGCAACCTTGTCGCATCCCTCTTAAACATATCTCTATTTTCCTCTGGAATTCCAAATTGATAATTGGCTATTGCTTGCTTTCAAGTTCACTTTACAACCTCTCTTATCCGGTTTGTATAAACGAATTGGCTTTCAGAAAAAAAAAAACTTTATCTGAGAACTGAAACAGTTTTAGGACTGAAAAGTCGAAGAGGTTAACATGAACCCTGTTGTACTTCAACAAGAATTTTCTTCTTTTTCGTATTGGTATGTTATGAGTGTACAAAATCGACAAATTGTTAAGAATTAATCCAAACCAATACTGCCCGAAATGACGGCGGCAGTCATAATTCTGTCGAATTATGATATGATTACTGTCGAAGGAAATTCAATTGCATATTCCCATTTTACCTGCAGTTTCTTTGCAACGGTGGTAGCAATTTAATCAAAGTTATGTCTATAATCCCGCTGCATAATCAATTCCGACATAGACGCAGGTCAACAGGGAATCAGTTGAGTTTGCTCTGTCAATCTTCGTCATTTGAAACTATAATGTATGTTGTTTTTCCGGACTTAGGTAATTAATAATTATGTCGATGGTTACCTAGCGTCAGCGCATGTGACTTGAACCTACGCATTACGCACCTAGCGTTGTCTGTGTGTCCCTGAGTGACGTTTTTGAGCTACATTAGTACTCGTAATACCATCATTCGAGATACTTACAGGTTTTTCACCAAGTTCGGCTGCAGACACTCCCATGTTATATATTATGTATTTCGATTATACCCTACAATTTTTTTACGCAGTATGGTTGTTGTAATGTTAATAATATGTTGGTGCCAAAAAGCAATTAATTTTTTATTATGTTAACATATCTCGAGACCATGGAGTCCCGGGCTTTTGGAAGGCGTGGGAGGGGCCGAAGCCAACTCGCAGAGGCCCGTTAGTCGCTTTTAATGGAATTAAAAGTACAAAAATACACCTTAAAACTATTAAAAACAGAAAACAATGATTATAAAGCCAAAAGGGCCTCAGTTCAGAATGAGGCACCAACCGACGATTATCCCTGTACGCACTGTACCCAACCCCGGTTGGTGTAGGACTATTGCAGGCTATGGAAATGGCTTTGGGTTGCTAAAGTGAACTGATTATCTAGGACTATGGGAAGACTGTGGCCCCTGCCTGACCAATGTTTTATATAAAATACACAGATAAAATGGCAGGGGGTAACTTGCACACTCAATAATGGGCCCCCAGAAACTGTCGCTAGCACATAGTGACATAGCGACAAGGGGGGCAACATGTTCTGATATTCATGAGTGAAGAGGTATTCCACGGCTGTCAGAACAATCCCAGAGCCCGGAATATGGTCAAGATCTCTACCAGCACTTACTAGAATACTTTCTTCTTCCGAGCTCGTTTGCTCTTGCGAATCTCCACTCAAACCGGCTAATAATGGCACGAAAGAGGTGGGAGGTCTGTTTCTCTGTGAGTGAACACTGGTTCACTCCAGCCGGCCAATAAAGGCAAACCACAGGTGAGGAACAATACAACTCCCGGGAGATAGGGTCCGTGGCGTCGCTATTGCCCAACAGCTCGCCACATGCTGCCGTGCGGGTTTTTGTGCCTCTCTTGTCTGGCTCCTTACTCTAGATCTGTTCCGACAAAGTAAACTCTACTGGCACAGACCTAGAGTTCACAGCTCGCAATCCCCACCACAACGTCAACGTAAAGAAACGGCGGTGAGGATTTTATTATTATTATCATATGCATGCAGTGCTTAGTTGTAGGTATACAAACTTTTATTCTTGAAAGTTGTTACATAGTTAAAATATAGGATTTCATGCCTGAAAACTATCAAGTATGTACTTTAGTGCATTGAAAATTTAAATGAGCATCGTTATGATATCAACTATGATAATGCATGTAAATGTAAATGTTTTTGATGTGCCGTATTTATTAAAACCAGAGTCCTTTATATGCCAGAGTGCTCTATGTGGGTCATGCAGACATGCCCAGACAACGGCCTTGCAACAAAGTGATTAGTCAACTATTACAATTTTATTACAACATCGCTGATATGTAGGTATATGAACGAAATTCACCACATGATGGTTGAAAGTTGAATTGGGCAGAAACAGTCCAATATTCAAGACGAATGACGAGTTAAACCCGTGTTAGAACAACGCACAAAGAATAAGAAATTTTCCGAAAATTCTCGAATTCGAACAAGCAAAACAATCTATTAAAAGAGTTTTCTCAGTTTTTCCTCTTAATTGTTGGTACAATTCACTTTTGTATTGCTGCTTGGCATTGTAATGTTTGTATTGTTCAAAAAAAGTTGTCGATACGTTCGAGAAAGGTTTCGCTTTCAAGGGTTGAAGAAAACTTACATAACTTCAAATTATTTTTTGCTTTATTTTTATTCTTATTAGGCTTCTCATTGAATTCAGGCATACCTACTAACTGAAGCGGACTAGTCACGTGTACATAGCATGAGACATTTCACCAACACAAAACAGTGAATAAGTATTTTTAGTAACGTTTCTCTTTTAATTATTGTATTGGGGATAAACTTGCTCTACCCTCTGAAGGTTTAAGAAAATTTTACTTCTTATTATTTTTGTTTTCTTTTTATTCTTAGTAGGCTTCTCATTTATGTTACGTACAATAGGTACCTATATAGGAGAACTCACGTTTAATATCGTAATTTCACGAACCCAAATAGATCAAATTAGTGCAGTAATGTTTCTCTTTTAAATATTAGGTATAATTTTGCTTTAAAGTATTTTTAGATACCTACATAAACTATGCGATTTTTTTGGAGACAGGCTTAAACATACATGACATAGATACGCCTTTTATTCCACCGTCCACCATATACCGCGTCAGGTGCCTAGTAATTAGACCTCAAATAAGCCACAGAATGTTTGGGTATACTGGGTTTCCTAAATTCGTAAGCGACTCTTAGTTCAAACTTTTCACGTTTGCATTGCATGGTAAATTGGACATATTGGACGAAAAAATGAATAAAGGAATAACATTTAAGTTTTTAATCCAGGCGGCTGATGGTAAGTGGCCACCGCCGCCTTTGGACATCTGCAATACCAGCACCCTATTTACCTAACACACTACAAATTACAATCTGAATAATTTTGAAGGATATTGCTAATTCATTGCTTCACATGTTCGAAAAATTTGTCTGCTCAACAATGTAAATAACGCAATGAATGTTGTTGAGCTTTCAAAATCTTCCTACTGTTAGCGAGTTACGCAATTACCCCGTAGATGCGTTCCGTGCATTGTTCCACTTAGAAACAAAAATACTATGGTTCTGTAACCACACACACCCTTCAAAACTAAACAAAAATTGGTTGAAAAACTGTCGTGTCATCGATACGAAGAAAATAAACCGAACACAGGAATTGCTGCTTAGCATCAGAAATAGGTATGACAATACTTCTCCGGACGAGTCCTTTCACAGTTAAAAACTAAAATAAACCTTTGTAATTGTTAAAATAAGTTTGTTTCAATGTACAAGTAATTAATTCTTTATAGTCTTCGTATAGGCACTTTGTACTCCGATATACTGCAGGGTAAAAAGGCACGTCTCAATCGCGTAGAAAATTTTATATCTTTATATATATAAAAATTATTGGTCACGTTGTTTGTCCGCGATGGACTCCTAAACTACTGAACCGATTTTAAATTTGATTTGCACGCCCTGTGCAATTTGATCCAATTTGAAAGATAGGATAGCTTACATCTCAATTTATAGTCGCAATATTATTTTATTGCAAATTATTTGTCTATTATTTGACAGTCACAATTATCTGTTAGCTCCAAACGATTCTAACAGATGGCGATATCTGTTGACTGGATTGAGTAAGGATTCAATAGATGGCGCTATGTTAAAAATACAAACGTTTCATATAAGCTACAATTTAATAAAGAGAAAAGATATGATTGTTTGTTTGTATTGAATAGGCTCCGAAACTACTGAACCGATTTCAAAAATTCTTTCACTGTTGGGAAGCTATACTATCTCCGGGTGACATAGGCTATATTATATTATGCTTTGCTACCCGGGCAGAGCCGGGGCGGGTCGCTAGTATAATTATAAATACGAAAGGAAACCAGGAAGTTAATTTATGTGAAACATTTCGATATTGTTTTTCTTTTAATTATTAAGAATAGTTTGTTTCAAAGGGTTTTTTTGTAGAAAGTTGCTGAAAAGTGGGGGGTTGGGGAAAATCACGTGTCTGGAATACTCAAGAACGTTAATGTTTCAAATTGTTTTGTATTGTTTCGCTTATAATTGTTGAAGAAAAATTTGTTTTGAAGCGTTATTAATCGATTCCAAAAAAGTAGGAGGGTTCGGCGGTTTTCTTTTATATGTTAAGTACACCGATTTTCCGTGATTACTGGGCCTATTTACGTGATTCTTCATTTGGTAGGGGAAGCTCGCGCGGTGGTCCCATATAAATTTTAATAACTGCTCGGGTATTTTTTGCGTTAGCTTCAATATAAAATGTTCAATCCACTTGGTGTTTTGTTGATAATGTTATAAAACTTCCGGACACTGCTGTTTACGTAGGCGTAGCAAGTAGTTGTAAACGAATTTGTGTACCACAATTTAAAAAAAAGAAGAATAACTTAGGTACCTTATTTTTTTCACTATGTAGTGTTTTTTTAGGAAGTCGGTTATTTTCTTTTGTAAAAGTCTTTTTTCTTGTGATAATGCTGTATACGAGCGACGAGGCTAACTTGACGCTCAATGCTCAAACCGTGAACGGACAATAGTTCACGATTGATCGGCGTGCGTAGGGACTGAAACTCGGAGAAGTAAATATTTTCGGTTATTGTGTTCCTTTTCATTGTGACGGAAGAGAAACAAAAAAAAATTTTTTGGTTGGCTTCGTTTACTTCACGCGCAATACGCTCATGGGTACAATATTCACGCTATTAGCATTATGTAGAAGGTTTAAATTTACTAAAAAATTCTCAAACCAAGTATTGACTGTGAGTAAACTAGAGTTCAGACCGCCTTACTACGAGACCGCATCCGCATCCGCGTCGACCGTATTAATCATCTGTATCAGGATATGTTCTTGGTAATGGTAATGCTCCTATTATTCACTGTCATTCTATATCTATGAACAGACACTAAAGCTGAACGCAACTCGAAGTAAATTAAGTATCTGAAATGAAAACTGTATGAATGTTAACATTGTCAGCATTATATGATTTGTATATGGGATCCATTTTTGTAGGTATTGCACTTCAATTTTTGTTCTAGGTTTTCCATCTTTGTCACGTGCTTATGTCGCTGCAATTATTACGTTTATTTCATCAAATAAAAAGTGTACTGAATGTTTTGCTTCTTAAATATTCCGTAACCCTTTGCCTTATTTAGAAATTGGTGATTTATTAAGTAATGTTAGGTGCAGTATCTCAGGACCTTGGATGGCAGGAGAGGGGGCGCGCGCGCGAGGTAGGGGGGGCATGGTCGCGGATGACGCGCGCCCTACTGGCACACTGACACACTTACCCAGTGACAGTGGTACTGCTTTTGGTCTGACGAGGTCGATGCGTCCTACCTACGTGTAATCTTATGTATATGTACACAGATAAACATAGCTCGTAGTAAACGTAGTCCCGATTGAAGCAAACGAAACCGCTGAAAACACCGCGCAGCGTTCTTGCCATAATGGGTATGGCTTAAATATTTTTATCAGACAAACGTAACATGACCAGAACATGTTTCTTTAGCTGTAGGTGGTGCAGCAACCTACGCAGAAGCTAGCTATCATTAAGTTTTTCGCGAAAAGAACAATCTGCATAAATCTGTATCTCCGTAATAAAAAAAATATATAAATGTTTCAATATGGCTATTAATGAAAATAATATTTATATCTTCTAATATATAAAATTCTCGTGTCACAGTTTTCGTTGCCATACTCCTCCGAAACGGCTTAACCGATTTTGATGAAATTTTTTGTGCTTATCCGGTATCTATGAGAATCGGCCAACATCAATTTTTTTTTTTTTTTTTGGTAGGTAGGTTACGGAGTTAGGGAGGTAGGTAGGTAGGTAGGGTAGGTAGGTAGGTAGGGTAGGTAGGTAGGTAGGGTAGGTAGGTAGGTAGGGTAGGTAGGTAGGTAGGTAGGTAGGGTAGGTAGGTAGGTAGGGTAGGTAGGTAGGGTAGGTAGGGTAGGTAGGGTAGGTAGGTAGGTAGGGTAGGTAGGTAGGGTAGGTAGGTAGGGTAGGTAGGTAGGGTAGGTAGGTAGGGTAGGTAGGGTAGGTAGGTAGGTAGGGTAGGTAGGTAGGGTAGGTAGGTAGGGTAGGTAGGTAGGTAGGGTAGGTAGGTAGGGTAGGTAGGTAGGGTACGCCGTAGATAAGTACCGCAACCCGTGCGAAGCCGGGGCGGGCAGTATATTTTTACACTGTTATATTATATATTTTTATTATAATATTAGCACCAATGTTATTTTTTGTAAAGTAATAAACACAGGACCTCCAAATATTTTATTTAGAAAGAACTTTATAGAATAACATTGCGTAGCTATATAGGATAAACAAAAAAAAAAAAAACGGAAAATACAGCAGAAGATAACCAACCCCACAGTACTGCAGCGTTACGCTAACTAAATAACTAAACACACTAGGTACCTACGTATATAATAATTGTTATTCTGTAAAATTGACGACCTTGTAAAATTGCGTTTTTGTGCACAACCTTGAGTACATAACTACATTCATATCTGTTATTAAACGTTAATTCAATTCACCAACAAAATAAATCTCAATTTCTATTAATTGACGAAACATTTCTGTGTCAAGGTCCTGTGTATTGCACAGAGTTGAAAGGTAAAATCTACATAGTTACTTCAACCTTGCTGAATATGTATTTAGCAATTAAATCTAAATAAATAAATCATTAGTCAATAATCTTCACTGGAAATAGTGATGCATTACTGAAACTGAAAACAATAACTAGGAAAACTGTTAAATCCGTTACTATTAATTTAATAAGTAATAAACAAATAAAACAAATACAATATGTTTACAATTACTATTATAAACCTAGTTTAGTACCTACCTGTATCAGGTAGTAAGGGTGTGGAACCTGCAATGTGAATAATTCAAGTTATTCGTGAATAGATTCCCTAGCCCTGGGGTATCCCAAAAATTAGAATCGAACCTTTTTTTTTCAGAATATAGTACAAATATATTTTTCAAAATATTTTTTTGTATCCATCCTGACATAAGTTCAAAACTTCCCTGCTTTTATTCATGTAGACACATAAATAAAAGCAGGGAAGTTTCCATCTTTTCCCGTATTATATCGTATCTCTACGCCGCGCGCCGCCGCCGCCGTAGCACCGTTTATGAAAGGTGTACATGGAATAGGCATATAAATTATTTCGTATCCCAACATAATTTAGGCATTGGAACGAGTACGACAAAAAATAAATAATTGAAAGCATTATGTACGCATAAGCATTAAGGCTCTCTCAAACAGGCGCGACGCGACTCTAGTAAAAGAATTCCTATGAAAACTACATGGAAATTGTTCTACAAAAGTCGCTGTTCCGTTGCGCTTGTCTGCCTTTACTTACGTAGGAAATATGCAGAATCCCTTATGATTTATTTTCATCTTACTTCATAGATTAATGTATGACGACATGTCGTCACGGTTTTTGCAGTTTCGTGGATAAAGTTTTAATACGAAATGTTGGAATTCTCACACTTTGTTATTAAGCAAAAACATGCCGATTATTTACGTAGCAATTTTTGCACGACTTGCGAGTTGGCAAGCGACAGATACAAACTAAATACTAAGTAGGCAGATAAATCTACTCTGTTACGTAATCATTTTATCAGGTTGTTAAGACAATGACACCAAAATTGGCAGCCCGGGTAAACAATCTACTCGTAATTTGTCAATTAAGTGAGTGATGCTCATAACGTATCTTACATGGAACAGTGGTCCCAAGAGGAGTTAGTTCCTGATTGGCCTTGACACAGCGGAAAACTACAGGAGCGATACAGCTTTCACACAGTCTGACACCATAAGATTAATTTTTCAGTTACGGAATCTTTCATTTCGGAATAAGACTCTTCCACGATTAATAAAACATGAATATTACCACAGCAAAATTATTAGCATCAAGATGAAGTGTGAAAGATGAAAGAAAGAACCTCAAAGCTTTTCTCTTAATTTTATTACAGTGAAGTGCTGTGCTGTAAAGGAAATGAATAAAATTATGTGAACTGCGTCGCCGAGCGGTAAATTGTAAGCGTTTTATTCCAATACTCGTAAAATGGGTCAACGAAATTGTCAGATCTTGAGCTATCTCGTACTGCAGAGAATTATTAATAAATATAGGTCAACAGTTCAGTCACAATCTTAAGTCAAGCCTCAGTATCATACGGCGGCGGTAACGTCTTGTCTACTCTCCTCAATTCCTATACCTAAAAATATTTTAAATCTGTTACTTCCGCTGAAAGACCTGAATTAGAAGATGAATTTTAGCATATTATATAATAGCTTTCCTTGGGCATAGTCCAAAATATTAAGAGCGCCGTGAACTCGTGCATGGCAATTGATTTTGTTGTTTTGATTAACCTGCTGCGTCATTAGTAGACTGCCTAAACCTTCAGATAGTACAGTTTTCAAATGTACATTAGAATCGATCGCTTTTCTAGCTAACTTCATCGTCCTCGACACAGTTTCTGCAACATAGTAGGTAATAGATTTTCCTTATAAGATTTTATTCCACCTAACTAGATTTGTTCGAAACAGTGGGTTTTCATCTCGTTTTATATTGCACTGTTGAGTAGTTTGCTTTTTTAAAAAATGTCGCGCGTCGGCTTCTGTTTTATTTTTTTACAATTAACTCGTATGAACATGATATATGTAGTTCGTATATAGTGCTGCCTAATGGAAACCCTAAGTTTGACGTAGAGCTTATAACCGATGTTCATCGACTTTCTTATTTATCCCCCGCACTGAAAATACTTTTACTTTCAAATCAGTCTACCTACATTTATACCTACGTTTCAGAGAAAGATCCCTGGAGAAGATTTAACAGACACCGTAATTATTAACAATTAGCTGCTGCCCGCGGTTACGCCCGCGTGAATGTCGGAAATTATCCAACGGGACCGTGTTGCCGGTAGAAAAGTAGCCTATGTTACTCCTTATAACATCAGCTATATGCCAGTGAAAGTCCCGTCAAAATCGGTCCAGCCGTTTCGGAGATTAACCGGAAAAAAAGACCGACAGACAGACATTTTTTTTTTAAATTGTTTTTTTTTATAAGTCCCGTATATACTTTCATATGCATTTAGTAAAAAGCTGTTATTTTGACATTACAAACAGCCACTTCAATTTTATTTATTTGTATAGATATAAAGTGGGATTTATCAAACAAATTTTTTAGAACAAGTTTACTCCAATACGATTACGTACGTCACTACGCTAATGTAACTAGAAAATAATTATGCACTTCCTGCGCATTTTAGTACCAAACGACTGTGCCAAGGATTTTCTTGTTGTTTTAAGACTACCCGTGAAACAAATAATTCAATAGTATCAATCGATCTTAACTATTTAATTTTACTATTGTTTTAAAGTTGACCTTTCTATGTAAGGCTGCATTGTTTTTGTCATTGTTTTAGAAAAAAGGAACAATCTGGCCTTGTCATTGCGAGTAGCTGAGCCGGAAAAAAGTGATTTTAATTAAATATAATTACTGGAAGATAATGATCACACCAGATCTGTAATGTCTAACAGTAAAAGGGTTTATTTATAAACCTTGCTTAAACTTAAGAGACGTTTAAACGTCAAAATATGGTTAAACTGTCGCTAATCATTACTTAACTTTAAGCAACGCTTATAAATAAAGGGGAGTATGATTGCAGCAAATAGTAAGTTATAATAAGTGACAAGGCTGTATTTGGAAGGTCCAAATACATTTACTTGATATACTAGCTTCTGCCTGCGACTTCGTTCGCGTGAAAGTCATAAGACACCACAATATACTAAAACAACAGCTACTTTTTTATAAAACTTTCCTGTAACATTCTACCTACGTTTGTAGTTTTGGTCTCAGCAGCGAAAATATTAAGAGCGTCAAAACTGGTGATGCAAGAGCAAGTGACGTACAGTTGTTCGTGTGAGAAGCAGCTCGTCCTGAGGCCGACACCCACAGCGATCATTAGTAATTTCGTTCTTCGTTTTTAGCGAAATAGTAAACGCCTGCGTTCCTATATAAACTACCTAATGGCACAACTTTGATACACTGCCTGATGCTCTCTTACAGATTATTCCTGACGAAAAGCTATCACTAAAATAATATAACAGTAGATTGTAAACACACGGGATTTGTCATTAACGAACACCTAAACATAGACATATTTTATTTTTATTATAACCAAAGAATACAGAAGTGGCCTAAACTGTTTTTCTTTTACGAACCATCATAATTTAATAGTAAACAAAATGTAAAATAGGAAGCATAAATCAATTGTTAGGAATCGAACATAAGTTTGCAAAGCAATCATCGAACCGCTAAGCTATTTGCTTTGTTGAAAGTTAACTAAAATAGTCGTTCTTATATTATGTCATGATTGACTGCATAGCTCCTGAAAATTATAGAGGGATGATAATCATTTAAATGGTTAATTCTGTAACTATCTTCAATATTTTATCCTTTTGGTTCGTCTTGTTACAACTTGCTGAAAACTATAGAAGAATACGAACAAATTGCAATATTACTCATTCCCTTAAAATAGCGTGATAAGGAATATCTATGCAAAATTTGAACAGAATCTATCCGGTAGTTTTTGCGTGATGATGGAACATACAGACAAACAAACAAAATCTAAACACTATATTTTCGGCATTAGAATCGTTCCCAGACCCCCCAAAAATTACTTTAAAAAAAATAACATTCGACATACAATTTTGAATTCGTTACGATTTTATTGTAATTGTAAGTATATATTACGTTTCCCTTCGATACGAACTTCTCAGTATTCATAAGGTTCTTGGTATTAGGAATGAAAATTTAAGAATAATAAAAATATGGAAACAACAGTATTGTTGATAACAGTCACGTTACTATTTACAGCTTTCCTGTAGGAGAACAGGATAATATTAAAGTGGGTCACGCTAAGCTTAGTAGGTAAATAAATTAGTATTTCTCCGTACGTAATGAGTTTAATGATTTAAACGAAGTTAAGCAAAAGTATTTATTTCCTTACAATACCTATGATTTATTTATAATTATATTTAGATAAAATAACATTTTAATAAGTTCTAAGCATGATTATTGTGAGAATTCAGTGAGTAATCAGCACAGAGTCATACTGAATACAACTGGTAGGTAGTACCTGCGTATTTATTTCGCAATAAATACACACAGAAACTGGGTTGTGCCTTAAAGCGCAGTTTTATTAGAGGTATTTCATTATAACATCGATATGAGCAACGTCTGGGGTCGACGTGAATATGGGCCAAGTTTATACTAAACTAGGTCAGGGGGATTTAAACAACTGGGAGTTAACGGTCGTTCCTGAACGGATATTTCTGTACTCACGTTTCGAAATTGTTGAATGTCTCATGTCGTACGAGATCTTATATTGATGTGTTCATCTAGTATCAGACTAGCCATTTTTTGTTCCTTTTCATAATTTGGCTCAAAGACTAGCTTAACTCCCAACTCCTCGTAATTAGGTAACTGCAATTTCTTCGTGCAGGTTGTGTTACGTTGGTAAAGGTCGGTGTAAATTGTTTAATAACGCTCCGGATGAACACGATGGACGGGTCATGATCATTTTGCGAAGTAGGTCAGAGGGGACCGCATTCATGCCTCTCCTCACCCGGGGCATGGGGTGGGAGGCGTCGGCCGCGGGTAGCCCTGCCCTTGCTCGTTCATCTATCTAACCAAGGCTTTTAAATAGAATAGCTAAATCCCATTGACTAGACTGCATATTAAAGTAGGTATACATATATTCTGCAATGGTTTCTATCGTCTTCTGTATTTGTTTTATGGATGTGCTTTTTCGAAGTGTACCTTACATGGTGTTCACTCACGAACAACTGTTGCAAACGGTATACATTTCCTTCATTTCGAAAAAGCCTACACCTCTGTGGCTTATGAATCTCTCAAGCATTTCAATTCGATCCCATTGTTTCGCGCAGGAATGATTACATAAAGAACAGACTTTCGGATTTAGCATATGGTTAATGATTACATAATAGGTACTTACTGTGATATACCTAACTAATGGAATCATACTTACTGCATTCCCTACAAAGATAGACCTACAAACGAAAGTGGAATCACTGTATCTTGCCTTTACGTACGCAAGGATCACATTTTCAGCATTATCAAAAGAATCTATGAACTGATTTCGAAGCATTCATTATGTTTATATAACATAGATACTAGATAGTATAGCTAATGCATGGCCACTATTATGCAGCCGTGTTACCCTTGACGTAACCGTGAATGCGTCGCCTGCACTAGCACACTAGCATACGAGCACTCGCACTGCATACGCATAATCGTATTTCCACCACTTAATAGTGCATTCATGTACACTGTTTATATCATTTAAACATCCATATATATTGCCGCAAGTAGGTCAAGTTTATAAAAACCAGGACAGAGGATAACAGAAATGCAGTGGACAGAATAATGTAGGTCACACAACACTATATGTATAGACATAAACACGTGGATATGTTTAATGTCATTCGTGTTACGTGCACAGTTATTTCTTAGGTAAATATAAGCGTTAATATGTAAAGTAGGTCTGGGGTGACTGTTCTAAAAGACACCGCGCACATTATGTTATGTTATGTACATACATCAATAAAATTACATTTATGTATTCTCACGTGTGAACTAAAGTTAAAATTGAATTTGCCAACACGCTTGTTAAAACTAGATTTGCGATATGATGGCTGAGCGACGCATTAAGGCACTTACAAACAGACGCGACACGCGACGCGAATCGCACGCGACGCAAAGGCATCGCTCGTCGCGCTACAGGCGGCGCCTTTGTGTCGCGTGTGATTTGCGACGCGTGTCGCGCCTGTTCGAAGGAAACTTTACAAACTGCAATTTGCCATAATATTAGCACTTGACCTTTCTAGTACAGCATTAAATTGGTGAGGTACGCTAGTTAGGCAGGAAGATATAAACTATACCCAGGCTAGTTATCATATAATAACATATCTAAACTCTGTGGAGCGTGATAGCTTCCTCCGTTGATGATGGGCCTCCAGCAAAGAATGCCATTAAGGATGGCCGCGCTATTTGTTATAATTAGTTTCTTCACTTGACATACGGATTGTATGGTGTCATTACAGGTAGTAAGTAACTACTTACTGTCTGTTCACCTGAAACATAGTATATATAATGCCTTTGTTGCCCCTTCCGAGCTCACTCGCGTCGCGGAACGACAAGAAAATGTCATTGCCTATACTTAGTTGCGCCTGCGCTTCCCTAACCACACAGCATAACGTCGTTTTTATTATTGTAATTTAATTTTTCTCAATCATGCTTGGATATTCGAGCATTGTTTTGACAACCTTCTTCCTTTGAGATATATCGAAAATGCTTTACTGGTCAAATACATGCGAGCAGCGGCCGGCAATGTTAGTATGATATTGATAACTCATATCTGTCGTGTAATAAAAAAATGAGACGAATTTTTTACTTCGACCAAGGAGGTAACTTATCAAAGATTTTATTTAAATCTCGAACTGGTTTAGCAAATAGAGCTATTTAAAGTGAAAAAGAAACAAATGAACATATTGGCGCGAGAAAAGTTATCGTTGTTCGTCATTGATTATAAAATGTATAATTAATTTACTTAGTTTGAATTTCCGCGCATTATTTGAGAAAAGTAATATACAAGCCTTGGCCGCAACTAGGCATTGACGGACTCACGTATGTGTGCGTTCGTCCATCAATACCTCTGTTGTAGGCCGCTGCAGTAATGTACTATTACCGCACCGTAATCTCTCCTACAAAATTGTAATTAAGCCCTTTGCGTTTTGTTTATGAATATTAAATTACATTTTGTATTTCCTCTGTTTTTAACCCCCGACAGAAAAAGAGGGGTGTTATAAGTTTAACGTGTGTATCTGTGTGTCTGTCTGCGGCATCGTAGCTCCCAAACGGCTGAACCAATTTAGTTTTTTTTTTTTTTGTTTTGTTTGTAATGTGACTTGATCGAGAGTGATCTTAGCTATGGTTAATAAAAATCAGATCATCCGTTTAAAGATTACCAGCTCTTTTCTAGTTGATGAATGAATGTGAGCATCTTCCACAGGTCTGATAGAGTCGAAATTTGGTATTCTGTTACTTTAATGATAAATAGAACATAGTAATTTTGAACTGATGCTGCAGTATCACCTGGAATTTGCAGGATACCCAACTCCCTCACCAACTTACAGTAGAGGTATCGTGTTTGGGCTTATCGGAATGGTTTTAATGAATAGGTTATAGATAGATGGTGATCAGGGCGCAAACTATAAAAAAAAGAAACAACGAGTAGGTGTACCATCGACACGAAAAGAAGAAGAAGGGTCTGATGATGCAGTAGTAAGAGAAATTACGATAATTTAGTAACTAGCTTAGCTGTGGGAAAAATACGTACAGCTGCGCAGATTTCGCCCAGTCACGTTTTGATCGTAACGTGTCTACTAGTAATATAAAAGTTTCAAAAACAGGAAATTTAAAAAAGAAAGTTCATAAGACCACAGACACCAGAAAACGCTCGTACACACTGGCGCGACGCGACGTCTGACACACAGGCACCGTGTGCCGCGCGCCGAGCAGCGCCTTTGTGTAGCGCTGTCGCGTCGCGCCTGTCTGTGGGAGCCTAAACTCCTAAAAAAGTAAAAAATAAATGTATTGACTCTTTTAAGTTTAATTTAAGTTGTAGGTAATATTTTGATCTAAGCGTCGTCGTCGCATCAGGGGACGGCTAATGAAATCGCCAAACAGACGACGCTTATACCTAGCAATAAGGATTGTGTGCTATTGTAGAAAGCATAGCTGCTGTTAACTTCCTATTTTCATTAACCGCCCGACGCTATGACGCAAAGCTTGGATCAATATATTACCTACAACTTATATTAAACTTAAAAGAGTCAATACATTTATTTTTTACTTTTTAGGGGATTTTGTTGGTTTCGGGGATTAACTTATGTCTAACTTTTATGTTTAACATACTTATGGCTTTAATTTACAAATATATATTATATTTTTGAGTTACTTTTTGGTCTAAAATTAAAAATGGCTAATGTGCAAAACATGTAAGAACAAAGGACCTATGTGACAATTTTTTCCGTAATTAAACCATACCGGTGCAACCTGTTCTAAGGTACTTTCTTAGGCCACATACAGAAGGACGGTTAACGTTTTACCGTACCTATAGAAGACTTTACGCTCTATTCCCATCCAATACCAAGAGCTAATACCATTTGGTATTAGTTTATTTCCGAATTTATTTTCTATTCCCAACGAGTACCACATTTTAAAACCAATACCAAAACAAGTTTGAAGAAATCAGATACAGTCAGATTCAGTAAAATTAAAATGCTTTGAGTGACGAACTAAGTTTCCGAAAACATAATAAATGTTCCCGAAAATCCTAACCCTAGACGGTCGACGTCAGTAGCATCCCGAGGTTCGGTTGGTTAGGTTCCTTTAAACCCTTTAGACAGAAATAGGAGCCCCGCAAAGCGGGGCTCCGTCGACCAGCTTATTAACCCTAACCCTATATTTAGATTACCCTAGATTTCGGTAAAACGCAATTTAAATAAAACTTTGTGTAGCTGAGTGTACAAAAAGTCACGCTTTGGTATTCGTTAGTAATAGATTTTTTATTTAAAAAAATGTGGTACTCGTTGGGAATAGAAAATAAATTCGGAAATAAACTAATACCAAATGGTATTAGCTCTTGGTATTGGATGTGAATAGATCGACTTTACGACCAGAACAGTGTCTGAAGTTTTTATACAGTTATTCACAGCTTCCCACAGTCATAGTCCCCGCATCCGAATATCGGATTTTCCCACATGTACGCAGTATACGGGGAAACGTTCACCGTCCGGTCGAGCCTTTTAGCTTTTTTATTTGTTACAAAACGAATTTCGCGACGGGTACCTACGGGAACTTTGTCGTAACTCGCGTGATACGCTTGCAGATCTGACGCACATGATGGTTGCTTTAGTTTAGTATGGCACAATCGTGTCTCTAAACATGACAGTTAACACATAACTCTACAATAATTTAACCATGAACATATTAAGCCAACCGTGTGTGAACATGTACATCACCGACAATTTTGTAACACATTCTGTGTAATACCACACAGTTAAAAATGAGGGAAAGAGACAGATATAAATGTTTTGAAAAGATTCGCCCAGTGGCTCGATCCGAACGAGCGAATAAGTAGGCGAAGGTCAAACGCCATTGTAGTCGACGTGAATATGGTGACGTTACACCTTGAGACAAGAGATAAGCTGTAGTTGTTGCGTGAAGCTGTTGTGCTGAGCAGTACAACACTGCACTCCAAGATATAACTTTAACACCTCTGTAGAATCTGAAAGTTCATAAAAGGTTCGTCAAGGTGACAAAATTACTTTACGAGTCGTGTGGGTTTTACTTTTACTGGCTTCTTTAGAAATAAAGTGGCCAAGTGCGTGTCGGACCACGCACAATGAAAGATTCTGTAGTTGGGATGAATTTATCCCAAGAACAAACTTAACATTGTAGTTGAAAACATATTCACTGCAAATATCAGTAGTACGCACAATATTAAGAGATTACCATGTTATTTTAAGACCATAGACTACTTATAGGTTTTCCTGTAACCTATAAGTGTAAACTATTTTCTTTTCTTTTTAATTTTCATTTATTTTCTATTTCTTCTTTGGTCAATTATCATTTATTTTCTTAAATAGCTTTAAAACAGTTTACTTTAAAAGATTTTAAGTAAATTGAGACCTCACAGAAATCACTTACATTTCATAATGTCACACGGTACAAACTGAAAAACTTTTTTTTTAATTTTCTTAGGTGCCTGCCAAAAGTGACCCCCATATTCAAAATTCATTTATTTACGTTACACGTCCGTGTTTGGGTCACAGAAATTCATGTGTACCAAATTTCAACTTAATTGATCAATTAGATTTGGAGCAAAATGGCTGTGACAGACAGACACACGAGTGATCCTATAAGGGTTCCGTTTTTTCATTCGGACACAGGGAATCCTAAAAAAATTTTTTACACTTGGTTATTGCGATTTCACAACAAACCTTTAATAAGAAAATATGAAGAAAATCTTTAGACTTAATTTTGAAATAATACCAAGTACGATTTTTACTTTAATTAGGTTAGGTTAGATCGACTACCACGGTCCCACCGTGGGAGTCGACCTACCTCTGCCTTTCAAGAAACTGTTTTAGGCACACGTATACCATAAGTATTTACGGACTGAGAGTACCTAGTTAAATGGTTGTACCAATTGTTATTTATTTGTTGTTAAGTACCTAATTAATTTGAATAAACTCATTCCGTTTTCGAAAAATATTGTACAAGTTTCGTAACAATTTTCCAGGCTTGCTTCTGCTTCATTTGACCTAATATGTGTACCTATATCTTACTTCTTACAGCCTACAATCGCGAGCATTTTCGGCGGGAAGTTCTCGGATCGTATGTGTTATGTATGTCAGCTCAGAAATCCAAGACGGCGGCAAAGTAAAGTTACAAGTAAATCTTCAAGGGTATTAAAGCTAGGGTTACTCATGGGATAAGCTTTTTTGTTTGTTGCTAATACCAAAAATAACGCTATTTCCACATCAGCGCCCTCAAAAACCACGAAAAGATACCATAGTAGATCTACTGTGGTATTTTTCGCGGTTTTTTGGGGCGCTGATGTTGATTCTTAAACCCTAGTGGCGGTTGATTTCAGTTTTGCTGTCGTTTTCTTGGTCGAAAATTCGCTAAAGTATTAAAGTGCTGACAATTAACACTAATGCTTATTGTGGGAGTGCAGTTTAAAAGTATTTTTTAACCAATATAATATGGTTACCCATGCAGTAAATAGCTTGAACGATGATCGTAATTCGCGTAAAATTATGTTAGAAGGCTCATCTACTCTAGGATTATCTGATTTTTTGTGGGCCTCTACTTGTATGTGCAGTCTTGATCGAAAGGGTTGAATATTCTTAGGGGCAATTACTCTACTTTCTATTTCAGTAATAATTTATCACATAATTGGTAACCTTTGTGGGGGAAATGATCTATGAACAATTAAGATATGATTGAGAAGTGCATTTACCTGTGTTTGTGGGTGGAGGCGAGGGAATTAACATTGGCCTTCAAAATTAGTACCACACTTTTAAAATAGCAATAACTTTGAAAGTGCACAAGATATATTTTTGAAATAAAAAGGATTACAAAAAGAATTACATTTTTATATAAAAACTTTTTAGTCGAAACCTTCTTTTAAAAAATGGCTGAAAAATCTTTATAAGTAAACAAAAACACTCCTTTTCAAATTGCTGTCTTACTTTTTACTTTTTTGTTTTCACATTTATTTCTTGATCGATGAATTTTGATTCAAAAGCCAAGATACAAAACGTAAACAGAATCATGGCTTTTCTGGAACTAGGCATCAGTTTGCGTCGTACTGCAAGAATGGTGGGTGTAACATTAAGAACGGATCGGCAGGTGAAGAAACGAAGAAACTGGACACCATCTGAGGAGACCTGGTAATAGCAGACCCAGGTGCACTAGTACCCGAGAAGCCCGCTAAATTGTCTCCATTGTGTTGAGAAATCGCCACCTCAATGCAATTGAAGTCCAGCAACAGCTTCTTCAGACCCGAAGAGTGAGACTACATTAGTGACAGTACAATGAAAAGAAGACTTGCTGAAGCAAACTTAAAGCCCCAAAGACCAGCAAGTGACCCGAAACTCGAGAGAGGGCATCGAGTAGCAAAAGACTGTGCTACGCCCGTGAACACATACAGTGGGGTGTAGAAGAATGGGCAGGAGTTTTTTTCTCTGATAAGTCTAGATTCTCGCTAGCAAGAGACCTGGTGAGCAATACATTCAAGCCTGCTTCACAGAAACAGTCCAATACAGTGGAGGCTCTATACACGTATGGGCTGGCATCTCTTCAGAACGTCGCAGAGTTAGTGGCCATAGAAAATGGCACCCTGACTGGGAAACATATGCTCAAGAGATCCTTAATGAGTATGCAGGGTCATATTTAGTAAACATGGGTGATGGATCAATACTGATGCAGGATAACACCTGTCCACACATCGTTCGGGTCGTACAAGAGTACATTCAGCAGATTTGTATCAACTTGATGGTTTGGCTATCAAGAAGTCCTGATCTCAACCAAATTGAGCACGCCTGGGATGAGCTCGGGGGGCTGGTCAAAAGCCGCAGACCACCTCCTATTACCCTCAGGGCCCTAAAACAGGACCTGATGGGAGCCCTAAAACAGGCCCTGATGGGAGAATATTCTCAATACCAGTTATTAAAATGTAAATAAGGCGTAAACTGTACTTATAAAAAGGCTGTTTGAGTTTTAGGCAGTAAGTTAAAAATGACAAATTTTTGGTTTTTATCTTTTTTTTTTTGTTTTAATGTTACTAATGTACCTATAATAAACTATAATTTCAAAGAAAGTTAATGCAATTTGCTATCAAACGTTTTTTATTTCAAAACTCTGACTTCTATAGTTTATGAAAAATTGCAATTTTAAAAGTTACTTTACTTTTTTACTTTGTTTTGGAGGCCAGTGTATTTTAGGATTATTTGTTTCCACCATTGAATTGTGGAGAAAGTATTGACCCCTCTTATGTTGAATGAAATTATGTAGTACTTCTACAACTACGTAACTTTCCTACGTATGAAGATTTTCACAATACATGCTTATTCGAGAAATCTATAATTTAAATAAGTACCTACTTATCATATTTTATAGCTCCAGGAAAATGATAAAATATGTAAAACTAAAAGCTGACAATTTTTTCTAAATCTCGTGTGGCCTGTTCTTCAACTATAGGAGCAAATATGCAGGAAAGGGGGTGGACAAACACATAGGGGTATTAACATGCACGAGGGTGCACTTACGAGTTAAAGATAGCGGCACACCCTGTATACAGGGTGACTTGTAATTTGACGTATTCCTTCCAGTACGTGATGGTGTGAACCATTTACAACAAACGACAATAACATAACAACAACAATAACATAACAACAACAATAACATAACATTTAACAATTAATTCTACCTTTGCCAACATTTTCTATTGCTTCATGGACAAGTTAATATTTTTTTTTGAACTGTACCTCGTTAGATAGCTGGTTAAATGAAGATGTCTTCCCTGTAATTTGTACGCTTAATGCTATGGTTTTTTTCTTTTTTGATGACTGGTGTCAACGTTAATGTACGAAGGAGATATTATTGAAAATGGTTACTAAACTTCTTCCTTTAACTTTTAACTGTTTGATGTTTTAGAAAATTTTCTTACATCGGAAGGTGTGTTAAAGTTTATGGTACCCAATGGAATAGCAATGAAGGCCATCCAATTTGAGAGTTTAGAGAAAAGTGATATTAAGTGACGAAATCTGGGCATTTTTCAAAATTACGCGTCGATAATATATAAATGGGTTTTCTCGTATTCCATTCATTTTCGCCTAGGCTTTATGGGGTGCTTAATTGGTCCAAATGGGCACACTATCACGTCCTGGAAAGAATACGTCAAATTACAAGAGTCAACCTGTGCTCTCGAGTGCTTTTATTCAAAACCAAGCAAACCACATGAAAATGTTTAAAAAAAAAAAACGGTTCGGACCGGTTTACAGAAAAACGTGAATAAAGCTTTGCAGCTTTTTACGGTTCAACAACTATCCTGTAAGTATGTGTGTCTTGCGTTTTTGATCGGGAAATAATATGCGTAGGTAGTATTCGTGTTTGCTGGTTCGCATGTTTGCTAACTTATGCAATTCTTTTACATAGACCTGAAACTGTGTTCCCACATTTGTAGCGATCGGGTGTTTGTCCATTGCTAATTTTATTATCCTAAAGAATGGGAAACAAGCAGGAAGCCCACATGATAGTGAGTAGTCACCGGCGCCTATGGACATATGCAGTACCAGGGGTACCAAAGGTACTATGTATTTTATATTTTTTGGAAGGATGCTGATTACTAATGAATCTGCGTCAGACACAACCGATTAGGGCCCTCTTGAAGTGCTACTTGGCGGGCACTGGCCGGCCGGTGCAAGCGCTTGAACCGGCTAGAAATTTTTGGTCGGGTAAACGTTTTTTCTATTTTATATACAAATTCAATACTAAGAGCTCGTGTGACATCCAAATATCGAGCTTTTTTGTATACCCAAACTTTTCAAATGGTTCAAAACTGTTTTGTTGGCAACCTCTAACTCTTGAGCTATGTCGCTCCACTTTTTCAAAAATGGCATCTACTTTATTCGTAACAGGGCGACCAGAGAGCAAGCTGCATCTTTGACATCAAAATTTCCAGACTGAAAACGCTTGAACCAACTTTGTGCTACTCTTACTGACACTGCGTTAAGTCCATAAACGTTACATATTGTTTTCGTGGCTTTTCTCATTATCCCTTGTTTGTAATAAAACTTCAAAATGAATCGAATTTCTTCGTTAGATTCACTCATTTTGACGGACAGAAAAACTGTTGAAAAATGGCGGGATATCGTTTTTCCTTTTTTTTTTAAATGAATGGTACCAAAACCAGCCAGATACAAACAGTACAGCCCAAGAGATTTTACTACAACTTTATACCTATAAAATACGAAAAGCTTTTTCACGACCAATTATTTTAAAAATAATAACGAAATTATAAAATGAGTTCTCAACACGCCCTAAAAAAAAGCCTTATCTTTTGATATTACTTTTACACGGTTTCATGATGGAATCTCTTCAAGGTACACCTTTTAAATAGCGCTTTAGTGTCATCTTTATGATTTTTTTTTATCGAGCCCGTTATTTAATTTCACGTTTCTGTCTTCACACTGCGCTTGACCGCATGTAAAATTTTCCTAAAATATTTCTTTTTGCGCAACGTTTACATTTGGCTAGATTTACAGGGGTATAAGAAAGTTAAAAAGTACTTCAACATCGCCTTAAAGTTAAGTTACAATAAGTTCAAGTAATACGACTTAACATTTTAAGGCTCCCCCATACAGGCGCGACGCGACAGCGCCACAAAAAAAAAGGCGGTGCCTTTGTGTCGGGGGTCGCGTCGCGCCAGTGTGTACGAGCCTTTATACTTTGATAGAGACTCCTTTCTTTTTAACCAACGAAAAAAAGGAGGAGGTTCTCAATTCAGCGCGTATACCTATTTTTCTTTTTCATTTATTTAAATTTAAACTAGGTATTCATATAAAATTGGTCTGAAATAGAGATTTTCTTATATTTCTGAGAAGGTGCAGTCTTACAATAACAGACAATTTTACCTTGAATCAACATGTTGAGATTGTGCGAAGGTTGCGTTGTGTTGGTACACAGATCTCACGCTTTAGACATCTGAGTTTGTAGAAGAAAGGAGACGGTATCTAGTCTCTAGTGCGTGTTACTTGAACTTACTGCTTTACTTTATTCAGTCGCTAATAGTTTACATTAACAATTGCCTGTACGTCAAGCGGAGATAACAATTATTAATATAACAGATTTAAGGTTATTTAAAGCTTTCGAAACTGTGATTTTATAAAAAAAATGTTTAGAAATCAAAAAGACTCATGATTCACAATAATCTATCAATCTTCTCAGTACAAAAATAATTAATAAACTTGCCTTAAGTTAAGAACATCCTTGGAATGTTCTAGAATTTTTTACGAACATAAATACATACCAACCGTACGTTCTTTCTGAAGTCATACAGTAGATTATGTATACGAGGGTCATTCAATAAATACTTAGCCTACAAAAAGTAAACGAAAATTTTGGAAAAGTGGCAATTTATTTTTCAACATAGTCTCCTTTTAGTTCGATACACTTAGCCCAGCGATGCTCCAACTTTTTCAACCCGTCCGAAAAATAGTTTTTGTCAAACTCTGCAAAATAGGCCTCCGTGGCGGCGATGACCTCCTCATTCGATCCATATCTATTCCCGGCGAGTGATTTTTTCAGATTAGGAAACAGAAAGAAGTCACAAGGGGCCAAATCTGGAGAATACGGTGGATGGGGGCAGCAATTCGTAGCGTAATTCGACCAATTTGGCCATGGCAACGGCAGACGTGTGAACCGGTGCGTTGTCGTGGTGAAACAGCACTTTTTTCTTCGCCAGATGGGGTCGTTTTTTCTTTAATTCGGCGTCGAATCGGCCTAATAAATCGGCATAGTAAAGCCCTGTAATTGTTTTACCCTTCTCGAGGTAATCGATGTAGATCACACCTTGTGAATCCCAGAAAACGGTGGCCATAACTTTTCCGACCGATTTTACAGTTTTCGCCTTCTTTGGAGCACGTTCCCCGGTCTGGATCCATTGTTTTGATTGCTCCTTGGTCTCTGGTGTGTACCAGTGGATCCAGGTTTCATCGACGGTCACAAAACGACGCAAAAACTCCGCTGGATTCATCTTAAACAGCGCCAAACACGTCTCCGATGTGGTCTCACGGTTGCGCTTGTTTTCTGGTGTGAGTAAACGCGGCACCCATCGCGCCGACAGCTTTCTCATGCCGAGTTCCTCGTGAAGAATATGATGCACTGTTCCTTCTGAAATGCCTACAGTCTCAGCTAGCTCCCGAACCTTCAATCGGCGATCTGCCAATAAGAGATCATGGATTTTTTTAATGTTTTCCTCCGTAGCAGCTGTTTTCGGTGCACCTGGACGTGGTTCATCAAAAACCGACGTACGGCCACGTGCAAACTCGTTGAACCAATTCTTGACGGTGGCCATCGATGGAGAAGAGTCACCGTACACAGCATCCAAGCGCTCTTTGATTTCGATGCGCGTTTTCCCTTCCAAAAATAGGAATCGAATCACCGAACGATATTGCTCTTTTTCCATTTTTGTAAAACCGATCGACACGTTCGCTTCCATAAGTTGTCAAATTAAAACAAATGAAGGGATTGGAATGAAAATTTGAAAAAAGAATTAAAAAAGAATGTGCTACACTGTGGTAAAACTCTTTTGAAACTACAGCGCCCTCTGGCGATGAGGCTAGGTACTTATTGAATGCACCTCGTACGTATGTAAATTCATCGATGGAATTACTTCAGGTTACAGTTCACGTGGACTTCTCGTGTAAAAGATTAAATATTTCTGTCATTCTGGGTAGGTATGTACATGTAGGTACCTCAATTTTTGGCGGCCATCAACGTAAACAACTAACATAGTACATATTATGCAATATATATGTCTGACAGTCTGACCACACATTGTGCCTGTTACCATCGAACCGCCATTTCGGAAAACAAATACGATAATTGAGTTACAATACTGTTCAACCGTCCTTTTAATTCTAAATGTTCGAGAACAACGTCAGTAAAGCAAGCAATGGACTGGGCATTATACTATGGACAGGTCCGCGGAGTAAATCATGACACTGACATCGTAGTTGCTCTCCTCGACCTAGTCTGCTGGTGAGCCATCTAAGGAGAGTTATCGAGAGCAGGGCCATCGAGCTCTTAAGGCGGCATTGTTGACTGCCTATTTATTTTAACATTAAGCAAAGCAAAGATCGATCAATATTCGTATTTGGGGCTATGGCTCCAGACTCTTTAGGTGCAATATGAGAAGTAGCAGAAAATTTAAAGAACCTTTTACGTAATCGAATCAAAATCGTTACTGGGACTTCCTAAAAAAAAATATGTTATTTGAAATACGAGTATAACATAAACAACCCACAACTTCGATCTCCGAAAACCTTAAAAAGTTTAAGAGAAAAACCCATGGGGTCTCATTGCAATTTTATCACGGAAAGCTACAAATTGACGACCATCGAAGGTGAATCAGTTGCGGTAAGTTAGATGCCGCTGATGTCATCATTAATATCTCTCCAGCACGCTATGACATCAAGCAGCTGAGTAATGCACTGAAGTGTTGGCGTGCAAAGGTACATAAAAAAGAAAAAAGTTTCAAAACTTTGAAGACCATTTTACAAAAAATATTTTAAATACTCGAAAACTACGAGTATCGCTCGTTGCGACACTGAATCGAATTAATTACCTCGCAACCGGGCGTAGTATTTAAAAACGGTTTGCGCAAGAGTCGATCCGCACCTTGACACAGATAGCACTCAAACTGTCGTTTTGAATACACAAAAACCGGACGCTGCCTCACTATTTTAAAGTTATTGTGCACAGTCAGACTCGCACAATATTACACTCGTGCACTTGTCATAAGCCTAGGGAGAAAGTAATTTCATAACTAAATACGACGCAGACTGAATTGCTTAACTCAGAATTTACAAATCAAGATTTGAGGATATAATACATTTCATTACTAAATAATTTAAGCTCGTTCATTTTAAGATGAAGGCAGCATTACCAGTTCTTTTTTAATTACTGCACAGGGCTATCTTAAAACGGCAGTCCTTTTTTTCGGTGAGAAATCATCAAATAACTTCCCCCGCTCTGGTCAGAGCAGGAGAGCGTGTCAGACTTTTACTGACTAAAACCCACTCGTGTTCCATCAGTTGCCTGTGTGCCAGGGCCACGGTAACCATTTCGGAAAAAAAAATCGGCAGCCCTAAATGCAATGTTTAAAAAAAGCCTAGAAATTTGAATTGAGGTTAAGACATGCTAAGTTATTTGCAAACTGCGCGAGACAAAGAAGCTCATACAAATAAGACGCTACACGTGTCCGGAGTTGCGTAAAAAGCACTCTGTTTAAACGTGCTTATCTGCGTATTGGCAGGAGTGGACAGGGAATGAGGACGATTTGGAAGACGTATGGCCCCCAGGTGCACACATCATGATACAACAGTAGATTTTTTATTTATGAATATATCAAGACATAATCTCAATAAAATAGTCTGAAGGAACTCATACTATGTATGTAGGTATGAAACGGTTTGCAAGACATACTGTAGAGCACACATTGTGTTTATAATAATGTTCATTTGCAAATGAGCAATCAAATCATGGAGTAGAGTTGTGCAATTAGAACCTAGACTTAGGGTTACCATATGGAAAATTCAAAAGTCCTGACAAAAAGCCTGATTTTTATAGAAAAGTCTGGAGATTTTGACGCAAACGTAATTAATGACGACGCATTTTTATTATCACATGAAGTCTTGTTTTTAATACTAAAAGAAATACTATGTTGATGTTAATTACGTTGGTTTGTGATTTGTGCTGTGATACTATCAAAAGAAGGTTATATTTTTGTTTATGTTGATTGTAACTTACCAATAAAAAAAAGTATACTGAAAAATCTAGATAGAAATACTTTATTTTATAAAAAAATCGCAAAATCCTGAGATTCCCGAGATTTTCCTCAATTCGGCCGCAATCCTGTCAGGAGCCTAAAAATCCTGAGATCTCAGGACAAATCCTGAGATATGGTAACCCTACCTAGACTGGAAGATAAGTTGTTCTTTCAGAACATTACATAGAAATTAAAAAAAAACTTCTCAAATGGATTCTAAAAATTATTATTATTTGTATATTACTTACTAGTTTTTGCCCGCGGCTTCGCCCACGTAAAGGTCGGAAATTATTCTACAGGAACGTACTACCGGGAATCATAGTATCCTATGTCCTAATAAATGATCTAACCCAGGTCATGGCCTATCCGTACCTATCCCTTTCATCTGAATCTGTTCAGCTTAAAATGAAAAATTGGAACCGTTATGGGATGACTTTATTGTCTGTCAAGACCCTTTTTCTCAGAAATGCATGGAGGTATCAAGTTGAAATACATATCAACAACTTAGATCTACGGTCTCTTGGAGCTGTAAAGAAAACTAGTTGACGAAGTAAATAAAAATACGGCCATTTATGCCGCAAATGGTGACACTCGCAAATAAACCAAAGCCTATATGGTACTCTCCGTTGACCTAGCAGCATGAAGTTTGGCGAGAATTGCGGTCTTACAGTTCGCGTAAAGAGAAAAATTCGAAAATTGGTAATTTATATTTATATATATATATCAACTGCAAAGTTAAGTTTGTTCTTCAATCTGTCTTGAAGTAACATATTTAGTCTGTATTTCATTCAACTCGGTCCACACCACACTATTAAAAGTTCTTTTTCAACTGAAAAGTTAAGTTTCCCTTCAATACGTAATTAGACATTCGGCCAGCCGAGCGAGCACAGCTTTGAGACGGAACCCTCAGGGCGCAAGTCATACGCAAACGTGATCGGCTTAAAAAACAGGTGTTTATGATTTTAAATGTCTTAAAATAATAGATTATTTGTAATACCTACTCTAGTGCCGCCATTGACTACGTAATACCTACATATTAGAAAGGTTATTTTATCAATTTAAATTGTAATAACTTTGACCGAGTGGGCCGATTTTTTATGAAATAAATTCTAAATGTTACTTCAAGATACGGACTATGACTATATAACCAATCCCTTAAATCTCTTGAACAAAAAAAATTCAATATTGCACGTTAATTTTAATATCATCCCCTATTTTACACCGTTGGGGGATTATTTTTCGCTGAAACATGTAATTCTTTATTTCTTACCTAAAGCATAAATTTGAATTTTAACTTACAAAATGCTGGGTTTCCAATACAAATTTTCATCCCTTATATCACCCCCTTTAGCATTATTTTTGAGATAAAAAGTAGCCTTTGTCCTTTCCTAGGATGTCATATATCTCCTTGCCAAATTTTATCGAAATCCGTTCAGGGGATTAGGCGTGAAAAGGTAACATAAAGACAGACAGACAGACAGACATACTTTCGAATTTATGATATTATATAGTATGGATTGATTGATCTGTATTGCAGTTAACAGCAATTCAATCACTTGAGGCATCTTCAAGTATCCAGCTGCTGAACATGCAGAAAGAAAAAAAAAGTAGATGAATAAAAAATATTGGTTCGTCTGTTCTGGTCGTCTTGTAAATCTTTTGCCAATTGATTCATTGATTTAGAGGGCATCGCGCTTATGTGACGTAGTCTGCTTGCTCATTTTTCTCCACTTTAAACATTAACTACTTCGAAGTCATTTTATTGTCTTCATCCTTTATGTCGCATAGCATGCCGCTATCGCCATCCTTTTGGACACAATATTTGTGATAAATGTGGTGTGTAAGGAAATGTTAAGGAAAATACATTGAAAGCATGTATCTACTGTAATGATAATAATATTTCCCCAGATGACTTCGTGTTGCACAAGCTTCAAAATGAATAAGTATTACATGTGTTACCAAAATGTTACTAAGTAGGTAGATACAGGCAAAACTTGGTCATTATGATCAATATCATGCACCATCCGGTCAATACGAATGTTAAGTGCAAAAAATAATAAAATTCTTCTAGTGAAAGCAAAAAAATTGGTTGTAGGGTCTTTCAAGATTCAATTGAAAATGACCGACATCCCGCACTTAATGTCGTTAGACGTAGCTGGCATAAGAGGATGGTCCATTTCACGCCAGCTAAACGGATTACCGACACTTAGCCGCGAAGTAAATCAATATACTGGAAGAAGAATAGTGCTTTGTGTCCGTCTTTTAATATGGCGGCACGTTGTGATAGTAGAAAATATGCTTTTAGTAATAGCATATTATGGGAATATCATGTTACAGGAACGAAACGGGTCCAAATACTTCAAAAATCTTGGGTATTGTTATAGCCACATACGGTCTTAAACCCATCTAAAAACTATAAGGTTTTTAGACTTAAGAATTATACGTCTTAAAATTCACAGTTGTGGCCTAGGATTGGAACGGATTGCTAAATCGAGTGGTCATTATCAAATGTTGGGACAGATAACTCGTCAATGATCTACTAGATTTGTTTCTTAGTTTAGTTTTTCGTTTAGCAAATAATCACAAAGTAGTACTCGTTAGCATAGCTCTATCACTGTTAACTCTGTTGCTTTACAACTGCAGTTCTCAATTAGGTAACCCAAGAACTCGGTAATTTTCGTCTGGTCATAAGCCTCTCCCAAGTTGCCACAATACCGTGTTTGCGCCGTTTGTAACCACGTTCCTACGGCGCATTCAGCCGGGGGCAACCTAGATATCTCTAGCTTTGCAGGAAATTGTTTTTATGTCCCACGTTCCTATTATCTTCCTCTGTTTATTTACAATTCATTAAGGTTTTAAGAGAGTTCCATCACTTTTACTACTGCACAGTGATTTCTATAGGTTGTGGCTGAGATTTTAAGCAAGTTGCTAACTTGCTACCATTGAAGTTATTAACCCGTGTCGTATACATTATTCAAAGCGTTTTTTGTAAAACTATAAAACAAATAGTATTCTCATCTCTCTTTTATCCGTGTGATCGGATAACAACGACACATTACCATACATCATGAAAAACCTGTTTCAAAGTTGATGTTTTATTCAAAAGGTATTGGGAATGCATAATAGCTGGGATTTCCGGATTTAACCTGCACCACGTCCTTCCTATCGTCATGAATGTTTCAAAAACCCGACGTGTCAGTGTGGTTATTGGCTGATCGATTACATTACATTCGTTTCAAAATAATAAACCAACCAAACGCCACGTACTGTGGTTTATAAGAAAAAGTTGGTGTATTCAATAGTCGATGTGAGTCGCGAGTAAACTGCGAAAAGTTGTTTACAAGATGACTAAACCGGAGTAACTACATATTAGATAAAAATAACGCAAAAGCAGCCAAGTTATACGGCCAACATATTTGATTTATTTGATTTTTTATGAACCGAACCAGCACATGTACAACGCACCCAAACTTAGATAATTGCACAACAGGACATAGAGCTTGTTATGGTACTCTTTGGCGATATGTGGGAATAGACTTAAAGATCTCTGAAACATATCATGGCTTCTATTCTAAATTATGCCCAGTTAATGGTAATAGGCTCGCCTCCACAAACACAATTGTTTTTGTTTCACTGTTTTCCACACCCGAGACTTAAACATAATTGACGAAATGTGGGTGTACTAAAGGTAGCTCTGCCCAACCCTTCGGGGAAACAAGGCGTGACGATATATTATGTTATGTTCTAAATTATAGTGTGCTGGACAATGGTGAAATTTAAACCGATGGCGGCAGGTAAAGTAATACTGAATCCGAATGGTGAGCAGGAGAAATCAACACCAATGTGCCAAACAAAGTCCTCTTACATTGGCTGTTGATCTGCCAATAACTGAAAATATCTGGCAGCAAACAGAACGCTTGGGAAGTATGATGCAGAACTGACAACCCTCTGTCAAGAAGGGGTTTGACGCAGAATGTGCAGTTCGCAAAATGTGCAACTCTCAAAATAGCACTTCTCAAAATGAGTGTGAATTCTATCACAAAGGGTCAAAATAAAAACCATAAAAAACATACGATTTTTTTTTAATTATTTTGCACGATTTTTAGCACGATAACAGTAGTTTCTTTGTAAAAAGTAATCAGGTTCAGCACTCTAATTACGTAACACACTATCTATCACAATCTGAATCATTTTGAAGCCTATTGCTAAACCATTGATTCATATGTTCGGAAAATTTGTCTGCTCATCAACGTAAATAACGCAATGAATGTTGTTGAACTGTCAAAATGAAACCCATTCCTACTGTTAGTGTGTTACATAATTACCCCGCAGGAAATGTTTGATTATGTATTTTCAGTACTCGTCAGCTATACGCATAATATAAGTACTCCAGCTATTTACGTTTATGTATTTTACAACCATAAAACACGACCACAACACTCAACCGAACCAACGCAACATCAGTACAAATTTTTCGATACGTTACTCGCAATACTGTCAGTTTGAAAAAAAATCACTTCTTCCCGCAGAAAAAGTGTTTCTTCGAATTAAATAAGTGTTCCTTATATAAAAGTACATTTAATTGAAACAGTGGTGTTACATGTGTACTATGATTAATTTACGTGTTGTCATTTTAGAAGACTTTTACTTTCCTTATGGTGAGTTACGACTAAATAATAAAATAAAAAATTGTAAGCAAACGCTTTTTATTTTGACCCATTGTGATAAATTTCACACTCATTTTGAGAAGTGCTCATTTTGGGAAATGCTATTTTGAGAAGTGCACATTTTGCGAAGTGCACATTTTGCGATGTGCACATTTTGCGTCACGTCCACATTTTGCGTAGTGCACATTCTGCGTGAAACCCCTCGGAATTTATTGGAAAACGTAGATCGTCGATTGAAAATAGGTTACTGTTAGACAGAATATTTTATGTAAATTCATTGGAATGCGACAGTCTGTTCACTAAGGTATCTAATTTGATTTTGTTTCTGATTCGTTTTCGCAGATATATTTCAAACACAATATTTATTATTTTGAATTTCTGATGGGTAATGGTGTTGATTTCAAATACGTTGCCATGTAGTACGTGACATCCATACTTATATTATAAATTCGAAAGTAACTCTGCGTGTATGTAACCTTTTCACGCTTAAACCACTTAACGGATTTCGATGAAATATTTGGCAAGGAGATAGATGGCATCATAGGGAAGGACATAGGCTACTTTTTGTCCCAGTAGCACGTTCCCGTGGGATAAATTCCAAAGTCCACGCGGGCGACGCCGCGGGCAGAAAGAAGCTAGTTATTAATATGTTGTTTTGCTGTGTTTGTTACTTATATTATAGGTATTTTTAGGAAGTCCTAGATATTTAGTTGATTAGCGGCCATCTAAATGGATTTAGGTATTTCTTGGTTAATGTCGTTTTAAATACCTACAATTTAAATTGTAAAGAGGAAAAGAGGTAATTAAATTAACTCTGCTGGGACAATATATTATAATATAATAATCTTTTCCTCATTACTCAGTGGTAAATTACATATTTCTTTAACAGCGTTAATCACATTTTCATCTAAAGCACAAACAAATTATATTCTAGATTAATTTACCTATCAAGAATTTATTTACCAAGAAAATACCTTAGGTATCTTAGATCGGTTTCATTTATGACTAGACGTTATTTATAAACTAACCTAAATATGGAAGTATTTTTAGTAGGAACTATCCTTTAGCCTTTTGCTGGTCTCTCCCCAGCGTACATGTTGGAATAGACTTTCGATCTGAACGGATGCGCTTAAACGTTTTTATATTTGAAGCCAACAACAAGTATTCAAAATGCTATGAAAACTCAGCTAAGTTCTCAGATCACGTCGAATGTACCTGACTATTCATCTTGCTTAGAATGTTATTATTAGTGACAAAACCTTGGAACTAAAAGCTTGTCTCAATACCTAGACAGTTTATCTATAAGTACAGTCCACATATACCAATTCCCAAGTATACGGCTCTTTATTACGCCATATTTTCCATCAAACCCACCGTTTTCGCGTCCTCGTCTAGAGATTTTCCTTAGTATTTACCTATCCACCCTTAAATATCTTACAAAGTTCATACCTAAAGCAACAACAGCAAGGTTTACTGTTGTAAAATACGATTAAGAAAACCAGACGGGGTGTACACGAGTCTCTGATTACGAAATATCAAGGACATGGGCCCTTCATTATATCGAGAAGCCTTATTAGTTCTTACGTAAATAAAGTACCTACCCACCACTCAATTGCTAACGATCGTGTTTCCTGTTCTTTCAATATTTTTTCTTTTTTTTTTTCGTCTGCGTATGCTACTTAGAAACCCCCACTAATACCGACTTATTGATTTATATACAATTCAAAGTAAGTCGCGTGTGGCTATACTGAGATTTCTAGAATATCGTACAAATACGGCCTTTAGATCTTTTATTTCCATCACATCTGAATTAAGTTAGTCACAAAGGTTCTTTTTAGTTACGTAAATTATTATTGATTAAGGGTGTGTTTTCTTGTTGCGGCTTAGTTTGTATACGTAAGTATATGTAGAGCGGACACTAAGCATTTACAAAATGAAATTGGCAAACTCTCTCTTTTAGACATAAAAGAAACAGACAACAAAAAGAACCGGGATTTTTTTTTCTTAGCGTCTGCCAAAGTCAAGAACGAAACTAGATGAATTTTTTTTTTTTCATTAATACCTAGTAGGTATTTCTGATAGAGTAAGGTCTGAATTTAATATTGCATTCCGTGGAGGAGAGAGTTCCGGCAAGTATTTCGGAGAGCCAGGACCAAAGTATGAGTAAAGTTCGAGTATTGTTTGAGAACACTAGCTGGCTGCTGTCATATACTCAAAATTTGTACCTGCTCAACTTCAGAAATTTTAACAATCAATGTTTTGATGATATGACCCTGAAAGTTTAATTTAAAATAAGACTTTTGATAAGTTGCAGACGTCATTACTTAGCAGGACACTGTACGATTTAATTGAAAGAGTATATATCATGTCAGTAAGCATTTGAAAATGATTTAGCTACGGGGCAAACCATAAATATATTGTGTGCAATCTTGGTATTTGTCTGAGTGGCGTAAGTAAAGAGGGGCTTACACTTAACAAATAATGTATTTAGGTTAAGGATGGCGATTCTGGTAAGAAAGATTAATGAAAACACCTTTGGATGATTAGTGAAAGACATGGAAGTTTTGCATTCGAGCAAGAGGCTTTATGCAAAGCTGATACGAGAAAAATTTCCATGTCAAAGGCGTAACCAAGCTCATAAATATAATCGCAGGTGGCAGATATAAAATGTCTCTTGAAGCAGTATCGAAGAGTCATACTTAACTACAATATCTTTTTAGAACATTGTATAAAAATTTCAATTTTTGCAAATGATGGAATTTCGCCGTATAAAAACTGAAAAAATGTCTTACTACATATATTATATATTCATATTGCAACAATAATAACTTCGTGCATAATTACTTTTTATAGCTTGCCTTGAACTACTTTGAAATTGAATTAAACCTGAAAATATGAACACATGCAGTTTGAAACGAGAACATATTAATTTCTCAGTAAGCTAAACATTTATAGACAGATTGAAAATGAAAAAAAAATTGCGCAGACTTGTACTAATATTCAATATGAAGTCTGTATCTAAGGTGTTTTGATAGCATATTTCGGGTAAATTAGAAATTTCAGCATGAAAAGTATGTCGCAGTAGCCGGCGCCAACTGATGTGTGCCAGCCTGCCAGGTCACGAGGGCTGGGCGTCATTCGTATTATTTTTACTGGCCCATCAGAATGTAGCCCGCTTTAAGCGTTTATTAATTCGCTTTTATGTACATACAAGACGATTATTTTTAAACCCGTAATATAGCTATTACAAAAACTAAGTTTTACATATTTCAACTGCAACGCTTGACCTAAATTACTCGTCGATATGAGTGCATAGTTACGTGCAGTAATTACTATTAAAATTACTAAGTATCTGAAATGTGCAATGAATTGGAAATTGTGTAAATCTGTAGTTTGTGTTGTAGCATACCTACATGATAAATGTAGTTAAATTCAATATGATTGTGTGTGTTTGTGTCTTGCGTGTTTTATTGCGCGTGTGTGTGTCCGTGTGGCGGTGTGGTTGTGTACAGACTGCTGAATGTACGTTTGTGGACGATACAAGCGATTGCTACTCTGACGCGTAACTAGGTCACTAGGTCACAGACGAGGTCTACTGATAGTAAAGAGCTGTTGTTTCCCAAACTACTTACAGTTTTATACAGTCATAAGATTTAAATACGTACTGATCGTATGGACACTAATCAGCAGAAATAAATACCGACCATAGACATGATACTACTCTTAGGTACCATATTAGTAGAAGTATATACCTATATACCATATCTACAGATGGGCCCAATTAATTATTTCGAATTGTAAAAATACTACAAATTAATTTAGTTGTGGAAGAGTGAATCTGGATAGATCATATTAGTTTTGCAATATTTCGAAATATGTGAAAAAAGAAGCCATGATTGTCTTGATCGAAACGTGATCAAAGTACTTGTGAGACCTCCGTAGGATAATGTAATTTATTGACAGTAAATGAAAATGAGATAAATAAATAAATAAATTAAACAGTGGAGTAGTTAGCTCGAACGCTGTGTACATTGAAGTGTGCGTGCTGTAAGTTATTTGTTCTATTTTAATGTTAGTCGAACGCACCAACCTTGCTCCACATTCAAGATTACAATTAAATAAAAAACAGCTAAGTGCGAGCCGCATTTCTTGTAATAAAACTATTTTCATTCAGTATTTAGATCATTTTGTTCTAAGTATAACATTTTAAAAACATCTCTACAAGTAGGTAGTAATTTTTTAGGTACGGAATTAGAATAATTTAAGATTTAAACTAGATACTAAATGTTCTTTCTCAACTTATCTGCAGGCAAAATTCAATATTTGATAGACTTAAAACAGGTACCTAACTGGACCTAGAATTACGTTTTGACCATCCTAGATAAAAAAATGTCGTTATCACAAATAATGTTTTAGTAACTATAGGTAGGCGTAGTTTCCAGCTTAGGTCGAACAATTAGACAAACTCGTTCTATTAACTTGATACCTCCAACCTCCAAGGGTACCAAATCACTTTTACCTGTGCGTGCTCGGTGGTAATAGCGGACACTGTGACCCATCATTTACTTATCAGCATAATTTACAAGCTAACTACAAAAATACCGTCATCGAAATTAGCCAGTTCCTGACTATTGACCCATCGGATTTAGCCGCTTAGAGTTAAATGTTTTTACTGAACAAATAAGCAGCTTGCATCACTGGAGACCGTCAGGTGCAAAGACTCACGCTATCTCCCTCAATGCTATTGAGAAATCGATAGGGAATTATTGTCACCCTTGACATGGCACCCTACTCTACATTGGATAACCTACATAATATTTCCAAGATTTTATGCAACCCCAAATCGATTGTCTTCTGTTTTACTGCACAGAATATTTGCTGACAGTATATTGGCCAAATTGCCCGCAGAAATACTGAGAATATCGAGACTTAGTGACAGGCATCTGCCGAGAATGGCCCCAAATTGTATTCACAAGTCGCAGTCATGAGTAAGCGACTGAGATGAAGAAGTGACAAGCAAAATAGAGGGCTAGAGCCCAAGAGAACGTAGTCGAAAGAAACGGAAAAGCTAAATAAAAAAAAATAAAAAAAATTGAGGAAGTCACGATCCTCAACAGAGAGGAATCGACTATAGAGGTGAAGGATGTAATATTTAAGTTAGGTACTTAGCTCTAACATATATTTTGATTCCAATTGGGATTTATTTCAGGAAGAATACATAAAACTAGTGATACCGCGTCCATAAGCAATGCCTTGAAATAAACACTTAAGAATATTAGGCAACGTGATAGCCGGTCATTGTGCAACGTACATTGTTATGCGTTCTTTTACAATACACGTCCAAGGACTACGGTTCAAATACTAAACATCAAATTATGTTGAGTTTCAAGTCGACAATGACTTCGTCGTTTTTTATAACTTATTATTTTACACCTCTACCTAATAATGACAGCCACGTAGAACAATAAGTTTTTTGGCCAGTACCCATTGTCTTTTAGATAAACAAATATACTTAATTAAGTAAAAAAAAACTTTTCTAAAGATTTTTTGTAACTTAATTATTCGAACAAAAAATTATTAAAAAATTAGAACATTTTACCTAAATTACTTGTCTAACTCAAAAACATAATTCTGAACGCTTCTGACCTGACGTATTTATTATCTCGCAGTGCTGAAAAAACTGAGTGGGTAGGCTAGTAAATAGAATCGCATAATTTGACTTGACTTGTTTCAAATAGTGGGAAGTTGTTCAAAACAACCACTATCTGTTTTGCTGTCTTGGATAAGCTAGACAACCAGAAGAAGAAATTACATAGAATGTGCACAAAAGTGCTAAACACCGGATCTGCTTTCAAACATTATGTATAGTTGTGTTGGTATTTAAGCCTTATGCGTGGGCTTATATGTGTGGTTATAGAAAACGATTTATCAGTAATGATTACTCATTTGTTATGTTTTAACGATTTGCTCTATTTTTTTAACGCGTGTTTTAAAGATACGTTTAAAAGTTTGAAAAGAGCAAGCAGGCGTTGACTAATCTATTTATCTACTGATAGCATCATGCTGATAATTCCTAGATTTTTTTAAGATTACAGGCAAACAAAAACCTTCAGTAAAAAACGTTAAGCTTGTTCTAATCAGACTAGAAAATAGGTCAGGAAACCATAGGTACCTTCGTTCGGATAAAGAATATTTGCTACGATTTCAGTTTATAATTTTTTTGAAGCACAGAGCTACAAAAGACAGATTACATAAATGCTACTTACTCAAGTTATCAGAAACACGGTAAAAGTTCATCTTAAGGTAAGGAAATGAAACCGAACTTATTATTGAATATCTAGGTACCTACTATCTTGTACATTTAGGCGCGGTAGTGCAGGGATACAGCGGATTGGTTAAGTCTTGTGAGTCAAAGGCGTCATCAAGTCAACAGATGCATGCCTTAAAATGTAAGTCGATCGACACGTTCGCACTTCAAGCAACATTTGGGGCAAGTCACAGTCACGTATGCTGCCTTTCGACACTCATTTATTCTTGAAATTAACAACTGTCGCTGTATTTGTAGATGGAAATTTTAGACACGGTTTATGGCTTGAACTCCTAGAATTACAATTTTAAAACATAACATCACGCCTGTACTACCCCAATTTGCCAATTTATGTAAAGTGTCATATAATAGGAGGCGAGCCTATTGCCATCAACTGGACACTCATCCCGACTCTGGGCTGCTACTGAAAAATTCCGGATGGAAAAACCCAATAACACTTTGCCGACCCGGGAATCGAACCCAGGACCCAGGACGCTTGCGACTACCAGACCAACGAAGCCAACAATGAAGGTTTATACGAAAAACAAATGTGGCACAAGTGCTACTAATTTGTACGTCTTGACGTACAAATTACATGAACAACTTCCTTGTCTTGTTAGATTTCTAAAATGGTAAGACAATGTCCACTTTTAACGCGTGTTTGAATAAATAACGAATGTTGTTTCTTCTGAAAGGGTAGTATTTTGATATTATGTACTTAGTAGTAACTACGCATTTTCCGACGCACGCCTTATTTGTTGTAGATTTTGTTGTTTGTTTGACTTAAAGCGACCGATCCTAGGCGATCAAATCGCGATCTTGTCTGTATCAGGAGTATCAGGTTTATTTTTACCTTTGCCAGCAGTAGACAGTAAACGCATTAACTTTATTCTGTTTCACGGTCGTAGTTCAAGCAGGATCAGGACCAAAAAATGGGGTCAAAAATGTTGCAAATTACCTCTAGTATCACCCATTTCAAGGATTGCACCAAGTTGCCAATTACTCCGTATTCCCTATAGGTATTGACAACAAACAATACATCATCTTTACCTGCATCACGACAATCGAAAGTTAGGTAAAGGAAAATATGCAAAAATGTGAATGAACGTTGGTACGGGGAACCCGCGAAACCCTTTTAATTATTCGGTGATACTATATCTTAGAAATCTATCTGAAAATTGTACCAGAATCTGCCAAGGTTTTCTTGGAGTTATCTCTGTATTTTCTTTTATAAACCTAATATGATTTTCCGACGTCAAACGCTGGCCGAGGGCAGCCTGCGTTGTCTGTGGAAAATTGGTACTACGGTCTATAGAAATGTGCCTATAGGATGTTGTAGTTACAGCACCCAAAGGTGTTTGCCGCAGCGTTGGCAAATCTTAGAGATAAAGTTCAAATGTCTTATGTGCCTATAATCGACATCGATACCTTTCAAACCGGATAACAGCAATGCTGCTTGGCAGCGGAAAAAGATATGGTGTGTTATTAGTATTTCCTCGACCGAGCCCTTTCACAAGGAGCTCTATTAAAATTATCCTGTGCCGGATTTACGTCTTAGTTTTTGAGTTAATCTAGAAAACGAATGTACAGGATCTAGCCACTTGTGACAAAGTCCTTCTCAGCAATATAAAGCGGATAACCCATCATGCAACAGTTGTATAATGCACGTGTCCAATTGAATGAGCGGGGAGGGAGATTTGCACATGCCTCATGCCTACTTAGGCATGAGGCATGTGCAAATCTAACGCGCGTAACCCGTGTACTAGATTCAGAACTATCTTAGACACCAATTTCTCTATAACCACTAATCAGATTGGTGCAGGGTTAGTAGGTACACGTGTATTTAATTTTGTGGCTGGTGGCCTATAATCTTCTAGCGGATGTTTCAAACTTGAAAGGATTGGTTTTGACTATTTAGGATTAATCCCTGTGTCCTTTATGCTATAATATAGCCTCTATAAGAATATTTTTTTACGGGGTTTCGTCTTCAGATCCAAATTCCTACACATACTATTGTTTCCTGTAATTCTCATAGAATTTAACTTAACGCAAACTTAAGCATTCATACATACAGATTCAAACTTAAACTTAAAAGAAAAAACAGCACTTTTAGAACATCCCGTTTTTGTCAGTCTGTCAGAGGTTTTTCTCGACATCTATGTAACGTACGAATTTCAATTTTGGTGTAATATTCAGGTGTCGCCGACACGCACACAGATCGCTAGTCAAAACCCTATTTGCTAAAGAATAATGTTCATATTTGTATAAAGCGCTAACTTTGCTTAGCAAAGTCAAACCGCGGTCTATGAATTCCGCGCTTTGAATCATTAACAGGGTTTTACGAATTGCTATGCCTTTGGCTGTTGTGGGTATTAAGTGTGAAAACAGCTTTTGTTGCTTGAATTTTATCATGCAATACATTCTCAATTTGGTTTTTCTGTTTCACAAAACAGAGAAATCAATTTGGTTTTTTTCTGATTCACAAAATAGATAAATATCTGACTCGTCATTCATTACATAATGTCTTGCTTTACCGAAAGCGCATCCATATCCTTTACAAGGATGAATCATACTATACGCATAAAGGAATATGTGGGATGTGTGCTGATTACGAAGTGAGAGATTTAAGTACTTATATGTCTCGTAAGTACAGGTGATATGGTGTTGTATATCTCCTAGATTTAGTTTACAAACATGGATAACTTTTGAATTCAGTAAAAGCGTTTTAGGTAAATTTTAAAATCGTTTATTTAATGTAATTCAGTAATTGCAGTAACTTAATATCGCGGACTTTATTTCCTGTACAGTCAGCAAAAGTAAGATATGCAGGCAAGAAATAAAGAGCTCTGCATAATGTAGGCAGTAACCCATTTTCTTCACTCGGATCGGTGCGAAATAAGTGAGAATTTAGGCACTTAGTCATATTTCATGCCAGCACCCTAATTGCGTAACACACTATCTATCACAATTTGAATCATTTTGAAGCCTATTGCTAATCCTTTGCTTCAAATGTTGTAAAAAATTGTCTGCTCAACAACGTAAATAACGCAATGAATGTTGTTGAACTGTCAAAATGAAAGCCATTCCTACTGTTAGTGTGTTGCCCAATTACCCAGCTGGTTAAAAATATTACCCAGTCAGCAAGTTAGAAATAGAACTGGCTGCCCAGTGTTTACCGGAAGTACATCTATGACTCGTGAAGAATTTTATTAAGTACATTTATTATTTTAGGATGCCTATTTTAGACAAAAAAACCATCTCAGACCAGCTGTGTCAATAAATTGACTACTCATTACACGCACAGCGTGGTTTCATTTCAGCACATTTAGTGGTTGAAGTAACCTGACTGTTACTTTTATCTCTTTTATTGTAGGTACCTACATTTTTACTTCCTCTCGCACCTTCTGTCAAATTATTGTTTGCTCTAATTCTGACATTGGCCAGGATTAGTTTCAAGTTTGAACATTCAATATCTTTGTTCGAACTGTTGTAACTTCGACTCTTTGTTATTTTCCGATTCCCTCGCGGGAGAAGTCGCGAATAGAGCTAGCGCAAATCAGTTCAACATAATCCTTAGAATCTCACTTGTCAGATTCCAAACAGAACTTCATTTGCCCTACTTCCAAAAATATCCCAAACATTCGCAACAACGCGTCATTATGACAGGCAATCTGTAGCATATCAAAACCTATGAATCAACTCCGATGGTTGGTTCCTATGAGAATGTAGTGACTGGTAAGCAAGTGTATCACGTCAAAACTGTTATTTCATATGGTGTAACAATCGGAGTGCCATGCTCGAGCCACTGCAGCCCGCTGTCGAGTAAACGTGTCCTACTGACACCAAATGAAATCAAAATGCGACGCCGCGCCACTCATTGAATACAAAACCACACAGCCGTTTGACAGTGTACTTATGTACATTTAGTCACTGTGATGTAGTTTATTATACAATCAAACTATTCTCGAAACACGTTCTATGAGCCACTATTATTCAGTAAGTCTTAAAACACTATTTCACACAGCCAACTCTATCGCAGGATAGCGCGAAAAAACCAATGCGGCGTTGCCACACCGTGCAGCCGAGCGTACGAGCAGGTAGACTCCACAATGCATATACATAATGTAGCTACCTATCTAATCTATGTGCGTATTATTATACAACACTTGTCTTCTTTGAATAGCTAATGGTATTCACTACATTCAGGTATTTATCTTTCAGACCTCATGTCCCCAATTAATCTTAGTAGACTCCAATTTGAATAATAATATTGGCACTGAAAACAACACTTCATTTACAACAAATTAATATATTTCAATATTTAAGTATGTACAAAGTTGCTTTTCAGTTATGCTGTCTCTTTATTACTCAAATCTGAGTAAATAACATGCTCGATTACTTCTTCAAGTCATTTCCATGACGTTCACTAAATAATGGAGCATCTACAAGTGTAATTACAACAGAGCATGGGGCACTTACCGCTAGTGGGGTTCACATACGTAAGTTTTAAGTCCATTTCAATAGTTTGTGTCGGTTTTAGTTCAACAGAGTTAATTTCATAGTCCACGGGGACATCAGTCACGATCTCACTCTTCGCCTGGCTCGTGGAGGCGGCTAGACTTTGCGCTACACTCATTTTTGGAGCGTCTTCGTGCATTATACACAAATAATTGGACAGGGCGACAGAATAATGCCGCCCAGAAAACTTTAAGTATTTCACCTACGTCGTATGAGGATATGATTTATCTCAAAAATCACGCTTAAAAGCGATTATACGTTTTAAAAACAAAATGTAGGTCTCTAGGCCACTTCACTTACACTTTGATATTCCGACCGACATAACTCAGGTTCAATGGAGCAACCGTACTCATGACTGACATTGAACTAAGTCGGTAAAGGGCAGTGAGAAAATAACCCAATTAGAAAAAAAAACTGTGTCATGACCTATTTTCTAAATAAATAATCCAAAATGACTTCTTTATTCCTCAAATATGTTAATTTAATTTAAGCAATGCTAAAAAGTGGTATGGAATAATGAAAAATAATAAATAGATCTTTTTGCGTGTTTATTTCAAGTTACTCCTGCTGCAATAAAAAAAAAAAACATGTAAATGATGCAAAATGACTACGTTTGCTTATGAACATGCCGTGTTGTGTAATAAATGACCGTTTCTATTGCACAATCCTTTCACAAGGGCTCCGAATGTAGGTCAATCTTTATGAGCATGATTGCAATGTTATATCTTAATAAACAAACGTCTGGATATATATTATGTTTTAATTATAATTTATTTTGTTTATAATTTGAATAGTCTTTTTCACGAATACATTATTGTAGATTGTTCTGAAATATTAAAAGTGAAGTTAAATATATTCCTGTTTCCGGTGCTCTGTAACGCCATCTGCACTGTATTTGGTTTTATCTTACGATTAGATAGTAGTTTTGGCAATAATCAATAGATGTCGTTTTTTTCGTGAGCACTTACTAAGTTTGACTACTTAAACAATGTACAAAATAATGATTACCAATTAAGTGTAAAATTTCATCGGCACTAGTAATTAATATTTTAATACACGGCAATCTAAATTTTGACTAATATTTTAAGCAGTATGTGACGACGCTTCCTAAACGAAATAACAGTGTCATACTGCTCATGTACGGTCGAAAGTTCCAATGAGGTCCGAAGTTTATCGGTCTTATTGCCAGTGCCGAGTGCAAAGCACAGATTACAATGCAAATACTATATCATTTTATTTTAAATTAACGACAGTAGTACCGCTACGTATTTAAAACTCTCCTTTAGCTCAATCCCTGAGTATGCCCGTTGTTCGGCTTTATAGTAATAGTGTCAAAACACAGGTTTATCCCTTTACTGTAATGCTTCTAACCCGCGTCTCCTGAAACAGGAGTTGCCTAAGAATATCTGCCCCAGCGTTGACCCGTAGTACTTTGTTACGAGCGGACAAGTCGACGGGTCACGATAAATCTGTAGTGTAAAGAAAAATAAAAGTCGAAATAAATACGAAGAAAATTTATTAGGTAGGTACTCATTTTTTTAAAAGTCGCAAACCTGTTGGTCTTATATAAATAATGCTCTTATTTTATTTAACATACTTCGAGCACGGATCGAAATTACCATTTAAAAAAACACTTAACACATTCTAACATATTGCAGTTGAAATAGCAATTCATAAACATTCATTTATGTACAACGATTGTTTTCAATAATCATAATAGATAAATAAAACTAAAGCAATGCGAGCAATTTGCATGAAACATTGCTTTAATAAAAAATATTAAAGGATAGAAAGGTTTTTTTAAATCATTTGTTAATCTTGATTTACATAGTGAACAATATTGTACATGTAACACAACTTAGTAATAAAAACAACTTGGAAAACCTTATAGAAAGCGATAAATATACGTTTTATTTAGTTCGATTGCATGGCAGTGGTGATGATTTCCCTGGAGATGATGAGTCTCTGGATCTGTGATGTGCCCTCGTAGATCTGGTAGATCTTGGCGTCTCTCATCAGTTTCTCGACGGGGTATTCGGTGTTGAAGCCGTTACCGCCGAAGATTTGGACGGCGTCCGCTGCAGCCTTGTTGGCGATCTCAGAAGCGTGGCACTTCGCAACCGAAGCGAGGACCGTGTTCCTGATACCTGTAGCAGAGAAAACATATAAATTGTTGCTACTGTTTAGCATACTGAATAAACCAACAATTTGTTAAGCTAAATTCGCACTGAATAAAGCAAAATATTCTTTCTTTTTTAGATCATACAGAACAAAGGAGTGAGGGCTATAATATCTTATAAACTACATAAAAAATCCAAATACATAATTCATCATTACTATATTTGCACATTTCGGCTGCGGTGACGAGGCCCGTATTTCAATATGACTGTAAATACTTTAACCTACTTATTCGTTCTGGCCTTTTAGGTTTTTGTATTTCGTCGCGCTTGCAAATAGATACTATTGATCAAATATCGAGACATGGCACAGAATCAGAATATCTGCAGGCCTAGATACACTAGGTATTACTCAATTAATCGATACAGAAAATTGTTACTTGTGTACACGGTACTAACAATATCTTGAGGCATGATACAATTTGGTGACAATAAGTTCTATATAACAATAGCAATCATTTTCCATGTGCAGTACATTTTATGTATTTAATTCTAAAAATAGTAGTTTAACAGAACGTTGGCACGCTTGCATAATTCGTCACTAAATACTAAATTTTAAGCAAGCTCAGAGCCTTATTTCAATTGACAGAGTCAGAAGGGTGTACAATAAATTGTTTTGCTGTAACTGCTAACATCTGAAAATGCCATACTGCAGTTTGTGACACATTATGTTTAGTTGGTAAGTCATAAATTAAATGCCATTTCTCAAGTCCTGTCTAATGTATAGACTTTTCACCGTAGTATACACACAACATAGATGCACATTACTTAAGTATACTGAGCTATCAAAATCAATAATTTGCCATAGTAGAGCTTACGAAGAAGGTCGCTTGAAGTAGTATACTAACATACCTATTTCTGTCGCCAAGCAGCATTGCTATTAGGTTTTAAGGGTGTAGGTGCCGATGAAATACATATTCATGACACATTTCAGTTCGGTCACTGGGATGGCAACTCCAGCCTCTGGTATTGCAGATATCCTTTGGCAGCAGCGACCACTTACTATGAAGTGGGCCGTCGACTTCATACCATCCCAGTATTTTAGATGTCCTTTGGCGGTGGCGGTGGCTGCTACTGTGGAGTGTCGGATAGTATGCCGCAAAAATAGTTACCATGATCAGCCATCCAGGCGGCCTTCATCCATGCAAGACGCGCGGTCTCGACACCGATGGCCATGTCAGCCAGCATGAAGGCCACAGCCTGGTGTCGGGCAATTGGCACGCCGAACGTCTTCCGTTCCAGTGCGTACTTGGTGGCCTCGGTCAGGGCGCGCTGAGCCAGGCCTGTGGCTCCGGCGGCTACCTGTGTGTGCGTATGACAAGTTTGAAATAGGAAGGAACAGAAAATATGTTGCTTAAAGCAAGGTCCGTAATTTTAAAGAAGACCATTGCTGGACATAGGTCTCCCCAAATATTGCCGCAACGCTTTTTTTGCGTATCTGCTATACCGAGACGAGATATGCAAAGTTTTCGTCAGGCTCGGGTTTTCATCCCTAGGTCTCTATAAACCTAACCGTGCAGTATGGTTAGATTTGTGAAACGTGATATAATTCGTACACAAACCAAATACGCATTAAATGCAACAACTAACTTCTTTGCAGCCAAACATCAAAACAACGAAACGTAAGTATCATAATAATATTACTGCAGTGGCATGTCGCTGACATCTTGTAATTGGAGCACTTGTCGACCGTCTGTTATTAGCGAAATATAGCACGATCGATTCCTTACTTCCAAGAAAATATCTAAGTAATTTACGTTCTAGTGTGAAAGTAAAAAAAGGTTGAAATTATATTGTATTTGTTTGTACTAATTTATGTAGGTACGTCCTTTGAGAAATCGAGACATTTACATATCTTTCATTATGGTATAATACGTGGCCTAACAATGTCTACAATGGCCTTCTGAAGAAAGAGCCATTGCAGCCTTGAGTTCACCTGCCCTGACAGACGGCACAGTTGCATAACTCAAAGTCGACATAACAGGTATCAGGGAATGATTCCATCAATCATCGTGTAGCTAAATAAATCATAAGTTGAGTTACCGGTGGGCGAGTCTTGTCGAAAGCTCCCATGGCGATCTTGAAGCCGGCTCCTTCTTCAATCAGAACGTTCGCTTTGGGTACACGCACATCTTCAAACGTGATGCCGCGAGTGTCCGAAGCACGCTGACCCATGTTTTGTTCCTAAATGTGAAAAACAAGCATGTAATTGTGCTCGTAATTACGCGCATTTAAAATAATTTTCATCTTTTTATAAAGGGTAGATTAAATACTTGAAACCGGATCGTTTCGCAGTAAGCGTTGTTAAAGGAAAACTAGTAAAAGCGGTGGTTTTAATACCTGTTTATTAACTTTCGAGCTTTTTAATTTCCCTTAAATAGATAGAAATATGAACACAGGAAATTAAACTACAGAAGCCATTTGATTTTAAACTAGCTTTCGTTTATGCAGTGTAAAGAAATTCGACAAAACTGGTGGCGATCGATCAAAGGAACATGAGTGCCAATCGATTGCTAACAGGGTGCAATTGGCTTCGTTTAAAATGGTAGATTGCACTGGGTGAAGCACATAATTGTGCTATACCTACCTAGTGTAATCGGGCGTTGCGATTTTGAGAGACATTAGCATAGAGATAGTATGTTAATATACTGAATATTGATGAACTTTCTATCTTTTATTCATCACTTATGGGTTGTTTTCTAGTCTTAACAAAGATCAATAATTATATAAGTATTTCTATGTTACTCTTGTGATTTTAAACCATATTATTCTGTCCTCATTTTGCAATCACCAATAAAATATTTTTTTATTAACAGACCGTAGACTACAGACTGTTTCATCTCTTAAACTATGAAAACGAATGTTCTGAGATGTGATCATTGGAATATTTTTACAGCATCTTTTGCACTTTATAGCATTTTTGCCATAGCTTAGTTCTTATCTGCACATTTTAAATATTGCACCTTATTTTGCTCCAGGAATATAAAATACTTAAAAAAAAAGGTAAACCTAGTTTTTCTATGGATTCTCCGTTAGTTTCAGTAGTTTACCTTATTAAACAATAAAAACTAAACAGGAATCCATGGAATACCTTTATAATATTATTTACTAGCTTCTGCCCACGGCTTCGCCCGCGGGGATGTCGGAAATTATCCTACGGGAACGTGCTACCGGAACAAAAAGTAGCCTATGTCCTTCCCCAGGATGCCTATCTCTTTGCCAAATTTATCGAAATCCTTTCAGTGGTTTAGGCGTGAAAAGGTAACATACGGGCAGAGTTACTTTCGATTTTATAATATTAGTTTCAAGGCTTAACAACACACTTTTTTTTTACTTAAATGTTTTGTTTCTTGTTGCGATTTAAAATAAAACGTTGAGTTGTTACCTTGCGTCCAGGGGACACTCCGGGCCAATCCCTCTCCACGATGAATCCGGTGAATGCCTTGCTAGCAGGGCACTTGGGGTCGGGGTTGGTTCGTGCCAGTACGAAATACCTGAATTTGTAACGTGCCTAATATTAATGAAAAATACAAAATAGTTTATTTTTTATGCTCCCAATCTGCATAACCTGACCTCGTAACGTTTCTCAATAAGGTCTTTTGACTCCTTTGTCCCTGTGAGCTATTGATATTTACAAAGAGTTAGGCATACCAGTTGGCTACCCCTCCGTTGGTGATCCACATTTTCTGTCCGTTGATGATCCACTCGTCTCCTTTCTTCTCGGCCCTGGTCTTGACACCGGCGACATCGGATCCCGCGCCCGGTTCGGTCACACAATACGCCTGAATAATAAAACAAACCCTTTAGCTTACTATAGAGAAGCAGTGTCTTTTAAATATGCTAATAAGGGCTGATGTAAGCACACCAGTTTATAACTAGAATATTGATGTCATGGGGTGTTTATAACTAAGTATACTTTTACCAGAGAAAGATTTTTTCCCACAATGTACTTACAGCAACAATGGGCTCTTCTACAAGCCTACCGAGATATTTCTTCTGCTGTTCCTTGTTGCCAGCGATAATGACGGGCATTTGCTGAAACACAAGTCGAACGATATACCAAACAAATACTTCTTAATCCCGTTCTTTATTAAAATTAATTTCAATAATTATCTACTTAAATGAGATGCCATAACGTATATTGGTTAGAATACCGAAAATAGTAAAGTTAAAACTATAAAAGTTGGCTTCTATTTTTTACTACAATGTAATACCCGTTAGTTTGTCAGTAAAAGATACAATCACGCTGCCAAATGCTAAACTTCGAAAGGGTAGTGATCATATTTTTCTTTTTACTTGAATTCATGCACCATTTAATTTATTTTCAAATCAATGATTAATACTGGCACTACCTTTCAAGTTTTCATAGAATAGATTGTTATTAATGCTTGTCACATGGTAGTAGGAAATGAAAACAGAAATCACACATGCATGCTGGAAATTGTTTTAAAGCTTACTAAAGCAATGAAATATTCTAGGGGTTATTATATGTGTCGTAAGTCGTAATGCGATGTTGATGTAATTGGGGTAGAAGGCAAAGCATGGCACAGAAGCCACTCACTCCGAGACCACTTGCTTCCATTGCAGTCATAATGCCAGTGCACCCGAACGCCAGCTCTTCGGCAACCATACACCCGTCAAATACATCCATATTCATACCACCTGCAGGAAACAACACTGACAATAAGCTTGATGGGTATTATGAACACGAATGACAACGAAACCGGACACTAAGATTTTAATAATAACCTGGTGCTTATACAAACACAAAGCTCGAAAATACATCCATAAACACCGTATACTTATGAGCCTTATGACTCCTTGTATAGAAAATTGCTGCCAAGATCGGTAATTTGATCTGTACCGTGGATGCACTTAGAAATACAAAGCTCACAACACATTATATTATAGATAGTCTAGATGAGCCCTTTGTATCGCATATTGTTGTTGACATCAGCCTGTGTATTCTGTTAAAATATCACCTGGATGAATAAGGTGAAGTGAACTTGGAGTGAACCGTCAGTTCACCTGAAGCTAGGGATTGACACTACTGTCAGCTCACTTCATCTAAGATTTCACGGTGAGATTTTTACAGAATAGATCGGCTGTACCTTGTTATTTAATAAGGAGTGTCAAGTTACCCTCCTGCGCTCCCTCGCTACCCTCATCTATTATGACATTGTGGCTTCCAGACGCACAGCTATAGTTATAAACACCGACCTGATTGTATTCTGTGAAGCGTGACAACACATATACATTATACGTGGAGTCTAATGCAGTATTTAACTCTATAGGTATCTAAATGCAGGTGATAATGCTAGAACAATCGTGGAACATAAGCACATTTTTGCAACATTGAAAAGCATTTCCGTACCAAATAATTACATACGTACTTAAACTTAATTTGTTTAACGTTTCCAATACCGCATACTTTTATTTTCGGAAGCATAATAAAATAAGACGAAAAGGTGTATGTCCATGTCCATGTGAATGTTTCTGAGCAGCGCATATTATACAGGGTGGCAGGCACATCGACGCGCAAACTGTAACCATGAATTCAGCACATGATTCTAGACCCCTAACGTAGAAATTTTTCGACGGTTATAAATTTATAATAAAAATAAACAGCTGTTTCTTAGAAAAGTGCAATACTTACGCGGTAAAAATGTATGAAAAAGCATTTTTATTTTAAATAACCCACTAAATATTTCAACGCGGGGCGTTTCAGAATCATGTACTGAATCCATGGTAACAGGTTGCACTTCGATGTCCCTGCCGCCCTGTATTAAAAGCAGCATTTATTTGTTTGCCTAAGTTTATGCGAGTGTACGATTATGTAATTTTGAACCATCTTCAAAAGGACTTCTTTAGTAGGGTAGATTGTGCGTTTGTGAATCACTGCTGCAGGGTATCGGCTGGGCCTGTCACCTTGCAGCAGCAGTGATGTCACAAATTGTTTGTGTGTAAATGTTTTACTAACATAGTTTGTAAGTATATTGCTACTAACACTATGAGTCTTGTTACTTGTATTAAATGATTATTATTATTATTATTTAAAAAAGGAGGAGGTTCTCAATTCGACTGTACTTTTAAATTTTTTGTTTGTGTGTTAGCTCAGAACTTTTTTCTAAGTGAAACGATTTGGATGATTCTTTTTTATTTGAAAGCTGGTGCTTTTCATGTGGTCCCATATCAATATGATCAAGTTCTGACCACCAGTTTCTGAGTTATCCTTAATACTGCGTATTTTTTCCACTCAGTTTATATTGATGATGTTTTAATAATTTCCTGTCACTGTTATTTACATATCAAGTAGTGGTATACGAAATTGTGTGGGGTAGGTACAATTAAAAAGTGAAAAATAAAACCATTTGTACGAAAAAAAAAAACAAAAAAAAAGTGAAAAATAGCTTTAATTTCGGAAGTCGGTGGCAAAAGACGAAAATACAAAACCAAAGACACAGACTTCCGAAATTATTTTTCACAACTGTTAGTTTTTTTTTTTTTGGGAATTTCTGGTTTTTGTTATTTGTACTACATTGTCAACTGGTTGACATTCATGTGCAAATTATATTTTTTATTATGAATGCACAAAAGAGTAACTTCGTTTTATCATAACGTATAAAGGGCTTCCATCTTTGTACGAAAGTCTAAGGCTAGTTTTTAATTTTCGTTATTGGACCCAATTTCAACGCGCGGGGGGGGGGGGGGTGTCAGAATCATGTAGGTAATAAATCCATGGTAACAGGTTGCGCGCCGATGTCCCTGCCACTTAGCAACTTTTAAAACTCAGTGTATTATCGCAAAATATAATTTCGTTTTAGTTTTAACCTTTTTAGTTTTATTCCAGGAGATCCCTTACTGTGCTTCGCGATGCACCGAGGCGTCGCGGCAATATCCCAGGGTCGCGAACTGGTATGCTCACGTCACCCGCACGCGTTGTAATGAGAGTCAGTAGGTACTACAGCTTTGAAAATTCTATTACTTTTTGCAACGTTGTACTTGTGCGAAACTGGCTTTTCTGCAGTTGTAGTAATTAAATTGAAATACACATCACAAATCAATTTAGTAAAAGAAATGAGGGTAGCTATTTCAAAACATCAGACCCGATTTGAAAAGTTATGCTCAGAAAAGCAAGCTCATCTGTCTCTTTAATTGTACCTACTGGTTTTCCTAGCCTAGTAAATAATATTTTTAGTAAGTTATTAAAAGTTGGTAAGATTCTATATTATGTGCTGTTTTCTTTGTATAAAATAATCTAGCTAGATTATTTTAATGAGTCTAGCTGCTAGACTCTAGATTCTAGAGCTACACACCGGTATCTTCTTTTACAAGAGAGTCGCAAGAAAACTACAACAGGTAAAGGGAGTCGCAGTATCAAAGTAAATTCTTAATAAAATAGAAGTTGTTTTACATTTTTTTTTAAGTGAACAATATTTGTGTAGCTGTAGGTAGTTAAAGTAATTTAGTTCATAATTTATTTTAATAGTAAATTGTAGAACATTTAGTGTGATGGCACCTCAGATAGGCGGTATCATAGTCGACTGAAATAACAGGACTCACTCCTAAGGTGGTGGCGCCAATTGCTGTTGTAATGCCTGTGCATCCGAATGCCATCTCTTCGGCGGCGATACACTCTTCTAGCACTCCTAGAGTTCCACCAACGCCCCCTGAAATTTATCTAGAAGCTCAAACGTACTGTCCGTATCACCCTGCCTCCAAGTCGATGGCCCTAATCCTATGTGAAATTGAACTCTGCTTCATGTTGGGCCAAATTCTGGTGACTTCCATTATTTATTTAAACTTTAAACATAAGTAATAATAACCGCACAAAGGCAGACTCAATGCCTTAGGCATTTTTACCAGTCTGCCTTACCATTACATGACTCAAACACATATGACTCGGTCTATTATCGTCTATTCTGTTAACATCTTACTGTGAAAACTAAGGTGAAGTGAGCTGTCATTCCACCTGATGCTGGAGATTGACACTATTGACAGCTCACTTCACCTAAGCTTTCACGGTGAGATGTTTACCGAATAAACCGGCTGATTTATAGTAAACATCATTGTGAAATAAACAACGGATGTGCCAACTATTTATACTTGGAAACACCCTTGTTTGTGCTAATATCCAACATATTGAAAAAGTGTATAGAAAAATATACACACATCAAAAGTGTCTAGGGATCAAGGTATTTAAAATAGTTGTTTATGACACTAGTGCGGTAAGTTGGTTTTGTCGAGGGCTTATCATAGTCACGAGTCTGTAAATACCAATTTCCGCACGTGTGTCACACAACGTTTTCAACACATTTGCGAAAAAACAGTACAATATTAATATCGGATTCCACGCTTGAACTCATTATTATTTTGTTTATGAATATCAGTCGCAAAGTCGCAACAATATTTGACGTTTCTAATATGAAAATGGCACGAATTTGAGAATACGTGCGCGTACGTACACCACGTGCGCGTGGTGAAAGTTAGAACTACATCTTGCGTCTCATTTTCTTTTTAGTACTTATTAAAATGAGACAAACGTATTGAGCAAAAGCGCTTCCAAGGGGGTTCGATTATTCAGCTTACTTTTTCTCACTCACTTCACTTTTTATGTGTGTATTAAGCAGTGAATATAAAGATAATCTCCTCAGTAAATAGTAAGGGACGTTTCTGGCCCTTCAGGTAGATCAATTTATACTATAAATTGATCTAGCTGAAGAGCCAGAAACGCCACTCCTAAGTTGGACCCATCAAGTGCTGTCGTTATGCCTGTGCATCCGGATGCCATCTCTGCGGCTGCTAAGCACTCGTCCATCACTCCCTAAGGTTCCAACGCTCCATAAAATGTCTCTAGAAGCTGAAACGGACGCACGGTTCAAATCCCACAAGAACGTATGTTGGACTCGAGTGCCTGTCCAGCACCCTAAGGATCAATTTACACCGCCGCGGAATGGAATGGAAGCGACTTTTTTTTTAGAAAGCGTAATGAACTTTATGTCAATAGTGTAACGTACAAACTAGATACGAGCCAATTAACAGGTCGCGCGTCTTCTGGAAAGTTCTCGCGCATTCTCAGAAATTCCCGCATACAATTTCGATGCAAAAAGTCGCTTCCATTCCATTCCGCGGCAGTGTAAATTGAGCCTAACCGCGCGTCCTAACTAAAAATATCGTCGGCGCGAATACGCGATCGTTGTGTTCATATGACACTCATTTGTTTTGAAAACCGGAATGCGCCCTCTGTCAACCATCCGTTCTGGTTCGCCGAACAAAATGAACGCGACGATCGCGTTGCTTAGGACGGCACCTAATTGTGTAGGTAACAGACACCGAATGCTGTACCTTTCACTTTGACAACATAATAAAATCAATTGCTGCATATTTTGAATAAATCGTGCGCTCGGTAACAAAAATAACGCAATAGATATTGGTGAGTTATCAGTGAAAATGAACTGTTTTGAGTACTAAAGGGAGAATGAAAAGTGGGAATTCACCTTTGTAAAAAAGAAACTAGTGATTTTTATTGCAATTTGAGAATAATTCGAATTCTCTACTTACCAGGAGAATAGTTAAGTACTGATACGATCTTATTAACAAATTAAATAATTTTCCTGCTCTTGTTTTGCCAGTTTTTGTAACCGTTTACCGATGTTTTTAATAATGTTAGCAACGATATTGAAGTGATTGTATAACGTTTAGTTATTTTAATTTATTTATTTATTAATTAAAGTGTATTTTTTGTGTATTGTTTTTTTTTTTTAATATCTCTCACTACTTTCTTTCAGATTACTGGAAAAAAATTGGAAGAGGTAATACGTAGGTAGATACTTAAAACAAATTAAACACAATTTTATTCCCATAACATGCAGTATTAAAACCATTTTAGATTAATTTCGTACTTTGTAAGAAGATTTTGTTAAAAATGCTTTTTTAAATCTATGATTAGGCAATGAAAGTTTTTGTTAGGAGCTTATCTCATATTGTTATTTTGCGATAAACATTGTTTCGTAAATTTGTCCTTACAGATGTAGAAGTCCTATTTTTTTTGTAAAACATGTCTTACTCCCCAAAAGTAAAAAGAATGGCATTTTAGGCAGTATATAGTAATCGACGTTGATGGCACCTCAGTTAGAAGTTATTACAGCCGATTGAAATAACAGAACTCACTCCTAAGTTTGTGCCTCCAACGGCAGTGGTTATGCCGGTGCATCCAAAAGCCATCTCCTCGCCTATAATACATTCTTCCAGCACTCCAAGGGTCCCAACGCCCCCTGAAATTACTCTAGAAGCTCAAACGAACTGTTTGTTGTTCATCACTTCTTTATAATATCTAAATAATGCTAATGCTTATGTATAATATCTAAAAAAAACTCACTATAGGTACCTGCCTATAGTGAGTTATTCCCTACCTACAATATTCTCAACATTTTGTTTTGCAATTTAGAAAATCATATCACCATCAGTAAGTAATCAGGACTAAAGAATGTCTATTATTATATCTACGATTATGACGTGGGAGTATTTAAAAGCGAAATGTTAAATCATTACAAGGGATGTTTATGAATACTAGGAATGAATAGGTTACCGTTGAGAAATTAACTACTTCCGATCCATTCTTTAAAAATCTCACAGGCATATCTGAGGTGAATTAAGCTTGATGTGAGCTGTCACTCCACCTGATGCTTGCGATTGCCACCATTGACAGCTCACTTCACCTGAGTTTTCACGGTGAGCTTTTATAGAATCGATCGACTGGCAGCTTCGTAATCGACTATACCAAAACTCTTATCAATGAAGTAATGATTGATATGACTGAATGTCTCCTTTCCAAAGTTTTGAAGTATGGCATGACAAATATTGCCCAAACCAAAAGACTCTAAATCAAAAAACTGTTATTATGAAGTTTAAGAACAGAATCCACGTTCACATGCTATCACCGTATAGAAATGATCCACACATTACAGTAACTACTTGCTTACTCCGACTTCCGTGATAGTCAACGCTGCCATTATTCCTGAACAACCGTACGCTAGCTCTTGGCACACGAGACAGCCTTCTAAAACTCCTAAGCCTATGCCTCCTGCAAATTGTCGTCGACGATAAAATTAAAACTCATAGAATTATTCTCTATCAAAAAATCCTATAAAGTTTGCAAGTTAGAATTTAATAAATACTTAATAAAGTTAATAAATAGAAGCAGTTCATAAATAATAAAACTGATGTAGTTGGTAAAAGCCTTATTCCATGAAAACTACCAGCAGTCCAGGTGAAGCCATAGGTAAAATTTTTAGTGTCCATGCCAATATGACTTACACCGATGGAGCTGGTCGAAATGGCGGCATTTGTGCCAGCGCACCCGAACGCCATCTCGTGGGATATAAGACAAACGTCTAGAACGCCTAGCCCCATTCCTCCTGGAAGGCAGTTACAAGTACAGTAGGCAGTTGCTATGGCACAAGTAAAAGTTCGACTTTCTGGAGCGTTGTCTCTGCCACGTGTGTCTATACAGCATGTTTCAGAAAGGTGTGGTCAAATTTAAGGGTGTGATACTGACCGTCAAACTAAACCACTTTCTCCATGGGACCAACATCGTAATAGCGAAAAAATTATCAACTGTCCCATACAAAACTTCAATACCTATTCGATCCAAATGTATGGAACGGCTGATAATTCTTTCTCGATTACCATGTTGATCCCATGGAGAAAGTTGTTCAGTGTGATGGTCTGTACCACACACCAGTAAATTTCACCACACCTTTCTGATACAAGCTATAGAATTCAATTTGCCATATTAAAGCCCGAATAATGTAGTATATAACTAGTCGTTGGCTTTAAATGAGGGAATGGCATTTTACATATCGTTTATACAGTTATACAGCTATTTAATAAGAAGTTCGAACAGTGATCGAGTTAAATAGTTTATTACATATCTAGGAAATATTCTTTTTGCTGCACGATCAAACTCTTGTGAAGTAAAAGTGTCTCTTAGTAGATATAAAAGTACTGTCGCATTTGTCGCTAAGTCGCTTGCATAATCCGGATATCTGTCTCGAGCTGTCATAGTAGCGAAAACATAACGCATGAAATCTGCTTTTAAAATAAACATTTACTTTTATGTCTTCATCGCTCTTAATTAAATTACAATAAATTTAATCTTTAAATTATACTTCAGCGAAACGCCGTGCTTATCTGGGTCTCCACTGGGTAAGAGTTTCCTGCTAATACATTGAATTGATAATTAACAGCCATTACACTAAAATTCCTCACTGAAACTTCTATTGCAGAGAATCCAATAAAATAAAAAGTATTTTTGACAGGTCTATTTCTATTTCCGAACCATGCAAGCGAATTCAAAAAGAGATGAAAACTCTGCTTCCATGAAAAATTTCTACTTTCTAGCGAAACGGCTCCATCTTCAATATTCAACCTACTTTTTCTTGAATGTGCCCATTTCACAAACAAATGTTTGTCTAGTTAAATAGCGCCTCGTTATAGAGCACGAACATTCAAAACTATTAACCTAACATAGATTTGAACTGCGTATGGTACTTAAATTATGGTACGAGATAGCTTTGGCTAAAAATAAAGGAATCCTGAACACTACAACTCGGTTTGTTTTATGCACAATTTCGTCAAAAATATATTATTACCTTTCGGGCAGAATTCGAAAACCTTAAGAAAAAGAATCTTTAGGCTTGAAGGGAAAAATAGTTACGTTCCTAGACATTTTATATCTTTTTATTTCTATTTGGAGCTGTTATGTAGTAACGTAAATTAGTAACGCATGGACGAAGCGTAGGTAGCTTGGCTACCTTAAATGATTTATCAAAGATCTGATCCCGATGTTTGATGCATTATACAGTGCTATTTCTTAATGTTAGTAATAATAAAGTGTGTTCCTCTGTTGTTTTAGCAAAAGTTTTAGCAATCTGGCCCTGCAGTCTCGACATTAGATAGCGACAATAATCTGTCGCTAAGTCGTATCGATGTCAAATTTCTTTAATAGATTTTCAACCTTATACTTTGGAAATAAAGTTAAAATCTATTAAAGGAATTTGACATCGATACGACTTAGCGACTGATTTTTGTCGCTATCTAATGTCGAGACTGCCGGCCCTACACGTGGCCCGTTATTCCCGTGGTTGCTTTCTCGTACACATACGATTGAAGGCTTAGGTTTGAACCGTCTGCAGTCATCCCTGAATATAGATTTCTATTTTAGAATCGTACTATTTGTTCCACTGAATTTCCGGTACTGTAATTATCGCTATTGAACGGTAATTATCGCTATTCGATCTGTACAAGTTTTTTTTGCATTGGCTGCATATGTGAACTCGACGGTTTTTAAAGAGCCACTAGGTACATTATGAAGTACCTATTTTACATTACTGCAATATTTCGACAAGCCTTTTTTTTCTTTTTTGGGTGGTAAATCATCAAATGACCTCTCCCGCTCTGGGCGGAGCGGAAGCCTTAGGGCAAATTTCGCCAATGAAAGTGAACGCGTTCAGCACAAGACATCTAAACAGAGTTTAAGAGCTGTCAGTGTTATTGTTGTGGAATGGATTTGCTGATCGCTTTCTGTTTTATTGGATAAAATCGCCCTAATACTTTGATTCGATTTCTAGCCACATTATGCGGTAAGTACTGGATATCATTACCGCAGTGTTCAGGGATGTGTCCATTCATTAGTCCGATCTCCCATGCCTTCTTTACGATGGGCCATGGGTACTCCCCGGTCTTGTCGTATTGTGCCGCTACTGGCACGATCTCCTCCTTGGTGAACTTGCGAGCCAAGTCTTGTAAGGCTTTCTGTTCCTCGCTAAGCTCTGGAAAGACACAGAAAATATATTATAAGTAAATCGCCTTACCTAGTTACTATGGACCTCAAAATAGTATAGTGATCGTCATCGTGTGAATAACAATCGACTTTCATATGACTATGTCATGCTCACTTAAATGTCTCACTGTTGGTGGCGCGTGTGTTGGATCATTCGGTTCCCTACAAAATGGTTGAGCTGGATGGTGCTGATCCACGCGTCATGTTCGTGAACGGGCGTCGTCAGTTGAGACTGGTCATCTCTTAACTGCCACGGCTTATTTTTATTATTAATCTTATATTTTGAATTGTTTCTTTATATATTTTTTTCATTGTTCTCGCATATAGAAGCAACAAGAATAATGTACCCAGGATTTTGTAATATCTTGATTTAAAAAGAGTGTCCTTGGAGTTTCTTGCCCGTTCTTCTCCATAGAGATCTACGTTTTGGAATGGGCAACTAGCTTCAACTTTCTGACTAACTGACCGACTCTTTGACAATTCAAAAGTGCCTGTAAATGGTTTAATTGAAATAAATGCTTTGAGTTTGAGTTCATATAGAAATGCTAGCATTGCCATAGCGTTAAATCTGAGTTACTATTAAGTTGCGTAGAAGTTATGTTCACGCTAGGGGTACCTACACACTGGTCATGTTAACAAAACATGACCAGTAATTACATACTAAACTACCACATGCCATGTGTAATATTACACTAAAAAACTATAAATAATAATTGCCAAATGTCATCTATACTATAATAATAATACCACCGCCGCATCTTTACGTTGACGTCCTGGTGGGACTTGCGCGTTCCAGGATTTTTAAATCTGTACCGGTAGTTTACTTTGCCGAAACAAGTCTAGGATAAGGAGCCAGACCAAGAGATATAGGTACAGACACCCACAGGGCAGCATGTGACGAGCTGTTGGGCAGTAGCAACCTCACGGACCCTATCTCCCGGGAGAAGTCTTGTTCCTCAACTTCGGCTTGCCTTTATCGGCCTGCTGGAGTGAACAATGACGAGGAACAGAACTCCCACCTCTTTCTTGCCTTTATTAGCCTGCTTATGCTAGTTGCGCGGTAAACTCTGCTTGCGCGATGCAGGATTTTGCGTGACGTCAGTATGACGCGTAGCTCGCATGTGGCGATTGTAGATGCCGCTACAGTATAATAATAATATATAGTTTAAAAACCTATAAATTTTTTCAAAAAGTTGTTTGCGGGACAATATTGTCATTTATTTCATGCAGTTATTTTGTATTCTACTACAAACTTTAGGAGCTCAAAGGTCGCTAATGAGACACAATTACTTTTCTATTGTTACCGATCTTAATCAGTTCGACCGATAGATGTGGAGCTAAACGGATTGATTTGACCCACGCTTCTGCATCTAGGGCTCAATGAAATAAATTAGCATACATACTTAACCTAACCCAGCAATGCAATTACTAGCAGAGGCCGCCGATGTCTAGCAATCAATAGCCTGCGCTCTGCAATCGGCAATTTCATTAGACTGCCTGGATTGTTCGTACTACATTGTCAATGGTCTATACCTGGGTCCACACTGGACGATCCCGTGCACTCCGATCGGGCGCGGCAGGACCAATGCGAGGTCGGTGTATTAGATCGTCCGGAGTGGACCCAGCTAATGAAATTCTATTAGGACTGAATACGACACACTCTTATTACCTACATATAATTTGTAGGTGGCGTTCGAGCATTATTGATCATTTGATTATAAATAAGTGCAGTTATCAACAAGAATTGATTAGAAAATTATCCATGATGGTTGCTATACTTTGTATGCAAACGGGACTGCGCCTAAAGGCTCCTACAAACAGGCGCGACACAAAGGCACAACTCGCGCGACAGGCGGTGTCTTTACATCGCGTGCGATTCTCTTCGCGTGGCGCCTGTTTTAAGGAGCCTTAACACGCTATCAGTTGTGGCTTTATTACTTATGCGTTTGTACCTACTTATACTTTTGAATTATTGTCATTCATAGGTATGAACACCAACATCAGATATTTTAAATCATACCTATTCGAAATATCTGATAATGATTTGTCGATAATAATTTAAGATAGAGGAAATAAGGTGCGCTTGTGTACAAATCCGGATAATACCCTGACAATATAAATGATAATATCGTAGCTTGTGACAAATGATAAAAAAAAGGTTTGGTATTTAAATAGATACTACGCTGGCGTGAATAATCAATTGTGTAAGACTAACATTACAAACCTGAGAACTTACATGACATTATGTGAAATATGTGCATAGGTAGGTACTACACATAATGTCAATCGGACTTCTGAATAGACATATTAAGGTCGCTTCTATTATTGGGATTCCTCTTATAGGAAACGGCCTGAAAATGCCAACAGGCTTTTACCCCACTTTGCATGGGCCGTATTTCCTGGTAGTTGAAAGGTAGCAAAATGATAATTCTTACCAAAGCACATTCCAGTCGTTGGCAGGGGCTTGGCTGCTGCGACCGGGGCTGTAGTCGACAGCTTTCTGTAGATCGGCCTGGTGGCACGAATCACCTGAAAATGTAATAAATAGTTTTGAACAGGAAACACAACACATTCATAAAAATACGCAACTAAGATTTTCCGGATTGTGTTCATGTTTTCTTTTCTTTCGTACTGTATTTAGTCTTATCAAGATTGCATGTCTTCCGCGTCGTTCCGAGATCTTTAGTGTTCTTTGTTAACATTGAACGTATAATAATTGAGATCTCTCTTTAAATGTTGATTTTACACCGAGATTATTATATATTTAGAATATACAGTCACGGTCAAATATTAGGGGTCGATAACGAAAATCCCTGTAAGTGCAAATTAATAATGATACATGCATGAAACTAACTTTATATTACAGAGAATTTTAATATCTAATATTTTATAATAATTTTTTTAATATTAATTTTATAATTAATAATTTTAATATTTTATAAAAAAGTTTATTTTTTAAACCAGTCTTTGGGAAATAATTTCAATTCGCAGTTGCTTTACTTTTGCTTGTTTTCTCAGGTTTTTTTTTCAATCTGTCAAATCAAAATAATAAAAGGCGGTGATTGTCGTCTTTCACCATCATTATTGAACTACTATCATATCGCTCACACCAGAAGAATGTACACGTATCCTCACTATGTTAGAAGAAGGCAGAAGTCAGCGAAGTACAGCAAGAACAATAGGCGTGTCACTTTCTACAGTGCAACGAGTCGTCCTAAGTTTCCGAGAATCTGGGCAGAACATAAGAAGACCAGGAACCGGCAGACCGAGATGTACTACGGCTCTAGAGGATCGACTTATTGTTACGACCTTGTTCCGAAATCGGCAGTTGAAGTAACAAATCAACTTCGGGACACCCGTAGTGACGACGTTAGCGACCGGACTATAAAGCGGCGGTTCCTTTAAGCTAATTTGACCCCACATAGCAAATGGTCCAAAACTTGATAGGGAACATCGGGTAGCAAGATGACGTTACGCCCGCGAACATGCACAATGGGGACACGAAGAATGGGCAAGAGTAATGTTTTTTGACGAATCCAGATTTATGTTGTATGCAAACGATGGGCGGCGAAGAGTCTACCGAAGGCCAGGTGAACGTTTTATTCCAGGTTGTTTTGAGGAAAAAGTGTCAAATGTCAAAAGTGGAAAATCTGGTAAGGTTTGGGCTGGAATCTCTTCAGAGAGTAGCACGGAGTTAGTGCTGATAGAAAACAGTACGCTAACTAGTGTAAGATATATGGAAGAAATTCTTAATGTGCATGTTGGCCCATATTTAATTAATATGGGTGAAAATTCAATATTCACGTATGACAACGCTAGACCGCCTACAGGTCAAATTGTAAATGAGTATTTTCAGGACGTTGGAACCAATCGCATGGACTGGCCAGCGTGAAGCCCGAAACTGAATCAAATTGAACAAGCTTGGGACGAGCTTGGGAGGTGTGTAAGAAATCGAAACCCCGCCCCAGCTACACTTCGAGACCTGAAACATGCGTTGGTGGAAGAATGGCAACCCAACATCCCGCAATATCGCATAAGAAACTTAATAAACTGCATGCCCAATCGCCTGGCAGATGTGAGAAGAGCCCGTGGAAGCAATACATAGTAATAATTTTGTTTTAAAGTTCTTTTTTGTGTTGTATGTTAGGTAACAACCATTAATTTTTCAACGTAAAAATTATCGATAATTTGGTTTTTTTTTTACGAAATATTGACAATTAAACTAAGTAATAATGTCTCCAACTTTTGGTGTTGTTGTATTAACTGGTAAATTATCTACAACATAAAGTTTCATTCATGCCGCTAGCTCTATTATTTTAAGAGTAATACTTTATTTTTTCGTACTGACCCGTTTTCTTTGTCCGCGAGTGTATTAGGTAATTCGCAAAGCAGAATAGATGATTAGATGCTGTTTTTTGATTGACAGGCCACTAGTCTTTTTATATTAAGGTCTCATAAAAAAATGATATCTACCGAACTAAGTTACCTATCTACCTGCCATAAAAATTGTTACAAGTTTATCAGTTGGTAGATTACATGATTATATTGGTTGGATAACATATCTTTACATGCCAACTGACTTTCAATCAACCTCTATTATTATTATTACTAAGTAACTGTAGGTATGTGCAGGAACAAATCTGACTACACATCATCGAAATTGACAGAAAGTTATTCGATCATCTACTTTTTACCATTTCTTGCATTAGCTAAGAGGGAATATTTATTAAATTTTACTTCTGCTCCGATATTAATTAAACGTCTTGCTCAATAATTAAGATTTAGAAAACAGAAGAATTGCCGAGAATCGAGCTGAATGGCGTGCAATTGGAGAAGCTTTTTTACAGCAGTGAACTGCTGTAGGCTAATGATGATGACGATGAGAAAACTGAAGTTTCAATTGACTTTTGTTGCTGAATGTACTTGTCGGGGTACGTAGCAAGGTGTCGGTGTTTTTGAGGAAAAACAAATGTTTATGTTGATCACTATTTAATGTCTCCCTCTCAAACTGTTCTTAATGTTAATGAAATGATGAATACACCCGGCTAACGCGGTAGACAAAAGTGGACTGAATCTAATATAATATCATTAATAATAAAATTAGGTCAACGCATCACGCCGATATTGCTAACCAAGGTGTTCGGTGAAAACAGCGAACAGTACCTTAATTGGTTTTCGAATCTAATCAAAACGAACATTTCATTAACAATCTTGTTAGAAAATATAGTTTCTGTCTTTTACTGCAATATGAAGCCCGCAGTTTCCAAAGACACACATCAAAAGTGTCTAGGGATCAAGGTATTTAACAAAAATATTTTATTGCCCTCTTGAAATTAAATAAAAATGTCTATTTAGATTGATAAAATAAAATGTTTTCGTATGTATAGGTCGACGAAGTACTTTCTGTTTTTACATTAACAAAAACTTTTCACGATTTTAGCTTATGCTGGATTTTTCACCTTAGTTATTCCTGACATTAATATGTGATAAAAATTAAAAAGATTTTAAACTATAATAGGGACTTTTCGGGAAAGGGGCATTTTGAGAAAGGGACATGGAAAAGAGACATTTTGGGAAAGGGACATTATGGGAACGGAACATTTCGGGAAAGCGACGTTTTGAAACCAAGGGACATTCTGAGCCTGATCGAAAAACGTGCTTGATCCTCGGACACTTTTGATATGTGTATTTACCTACATAAGTACCTACTCATTACCAAATGCAATTAGTACTTATGTAAGTAACATATTGACGCAATCCTTTTGAATTACTGTACAAGTGTGATCTCAGTTCCAATATATGTTTTCTTCAAAACACACAGCGTTTGGTTGAAAAGCTGTCTTTAGATTTTGCCTAGATTCAGCACCTACCTAATAAAATTGTATGAAATAACGCAAAATGTTGCCGCCAACCTAGGGGACTTTTTTCTCTTGTCAGTTTTCTTAGATAATTATTAAAGGTAAAACTTTCTAGAAGAGGAAAGGTCAAAGAGATCAAAACGGTTTCCTGGAAGTTTGACCTGAGCATTTACAATTAAATGAGCCGCCAACTAAGTGCTATGTCTATTTACATGGCGCAATTTCCTCTTTACTTATATCGCTAAGCTCAAAAACACTATCAAGAACCTTCTAACGTCAACTGTTCTGAACTTCTGGCCCTAGTGTTGCTAGTGCCTACATCAAAAGCGTATTGCAGTTTACTTAAAAACCCGGCCGTGTTTTAAAGTGCAGAAATATCACAACTTGGGGATTTCTGTTTAAAATATAATGATAAAGTAGTAATTCCAAAAGCTACAAAACCCCTTAAAAATTACTGATTATCTCCGTCTTTTTTTTCGTCGGTTTAAAAACTAGTTCAGCAGTTTGACACCCCAGTTTGGAAAGGAAACTTTACGATCATGCTTAGCTACCTCAGGTGTTACATAGTTAAAGATAAATTAGTAGTTATTTCACTAAACTAAAATAACGACTATCTAGCAGTCTAGCTCCTGCAGACGTACCTACCCAGTAGGATTGTTAAATAATTTCCTTAGTAGTCCAGTGCTTTCAAATTAAAATAGTTTAAATTGCACTCATGTGGTTTGTAGTAAATATGTCAAAATATGAAATGATTTTTGGCCAAATGTATGGTGACGAGCGCAGGAGCAGGTAAAGTCGCAATAATGGTTTATAGAAATAATATTAAAGCACAGCTTAGAAGTTACATTCGCAAAACATTGTTTGTATTCAAAAAGTTGCACAACATTGTGTAAGCATCATGTTTTTGTGTTGCTGTTTATAGATTGTTTGCAAAACATAGAATTAAATGTTGCACAACTAAAATACAGAATACAGGGCTTTAAAATTTTGGATCTGAATTAAGATCCAATTTTTTTTTTTTTCTTTCAATAAAATAACTTGAGATAACACTTAATTAAGTATTATCTCAACTTATTTTAGTGCTTCTTTCAATGACTAACTAAGGTGAGCTTTGTCAGCTAGATTAATTCCCACTCAGAGACTTGATCGGGGCCTGCAGTTTCGACATTAGATAGCGACAAAAATCTGTCGTTAAGTGGTATCGATGTCAAATTCATTTAATAGATTTTCAACTTTATTCCCAAAGCATAAGGTTGAAAATCTATTAAAGAAATTTGACATCGATACGACTTAGCGACAGATTTTTGTCGCTATTCATGTCGAGACTGCAGGTCCTGGCTTTTTATAAATGGAGATGTTTTTTTTTATATGCTTGAACCATGTCTATGAATGCATGCAGCATGGCAGAAGTAGCTCAATACTTAAGAAGCACATAGGATACTTTCATCATGGAAAATTATAAACAGGGGTCCAATTGCTGGACCAAGCTGGTATTTATGTTTTATTCACTTGCTAGGGGCTACTTATCTGAGAATTAAATTAATACAACAAAACCAAATGGACTATTGCATAACAATGTGTTATTTATAAGAGACCAACAGTTTTATTACTGATAATCGCCAAGGCCTAACTATACCTACCTAGGCATTATGTTAAAAGTGGGTGACATTTTTATAAAGAACTAGCTGCGCTCCGTGGTTTCACCTGCATAAGTCTCGATCCCGTGGGAATATTGGGATAAAAGTATCACTTGTCCTAATCCAAGTCATGGTCTACCTATGTGGCAAATTTCATCCAAATCCCTTGAGCCGTTTTAGCGTGAAAGCGTAACAAACATACAAGAAAACAAATATTTTCTCTTTATAATATCGGTATTATCAAGAACAAACAATAAATATAACATTGCAAATATGGAAATTAGTATCAAATAATTGATAGTTCAAGGTAAAAATTAAATAAGAATCTAAGTAAAAAAACATTATAAATAGATGCAAAGCTCAGAGTTTCTGAACAGATAGTTTCGAGTTAGAGTTTCGATAATAATCCAGTACGCCATGTGCATTATCGTGTACCTTTACATTTAAATACTTGAGTCCAAACAATAACAATTTATTGACCATACACCAAATAAAAGAGAATTCCCTTTTCTATTAAATTGTGCACTGGCCCCTGATAGATTTGTATAATGGATTAGCACAAGGGAATAAGTACTTTCATTATCGCCTCACTTGGCAATCACTGGCTTTCGTAGCAAGTAGCTGCTTATGCCAATTTGTTTGTACTTTCTTATAATTATAATCCTCTACAAAGTGTTGTTAGAGGCAACTAGAAGATTATTTATCAGTGATCATCAGCAATAATAATGTAGGTATGGGTACCCCAATATATATTCAAAATTTTAACCCATGTTTTGGATTGGTTTAATAGCAATAATACATCTTCTTTGCTTATCTATTGGTAATGCACATACTTTATCTTATCATGAAGTAAATTGATCTTTGCTACATGGGGCAATAAGCTGTAGAAATATTTGGCCATATTGCAAAGATTTGGATTGGTTTAGGTTTTGATATTGATTCATCTGTCTCCAGGAAACGCTCAGCATTGCATTATTATTAAAGTTATATCAATATTAAAGTTTGGTGCAAGTTAACTTTCAAACAACATATCATAAGTTAATTCGATCTAGGGTTTTATGAGATCGTAACCCAGAGCTGGACACACGCTTCGAAATTTACATTTCAATATGACCCAAAAAAAAAACTGGTTTTTAGGTTAGACCTTCTTTTTTGCAAATGAATTTTGTTTTTGTATTTATTTATGTAATAGCAGAATGTGTAGATAAAATAATAATGTTAATTCTCATTTGAGTCCAGTGACAATCACTTTGCAGGACATGTCATGATGTAGACCAGAAAATTTCAAAGATTTGTAATAATGTCATAAAAAACATATTTTAGGGTGCTTACATTGCTAAAGCTGGTTTAACCTTACGAAATACATCAAAATAATGTACTATGGAATTGTATATCTTAATGGGGTCTACAGAAAAGTCCACAATGGTCTATCTCCTAAGGATTACCCACAGTAACCAGTTTTATCTTTTATATATTACTAAAAAATTATGAAGCTATTTTGAACAATACAGTATTAATCATTATCCAATTAAATATGGTAGATATGTTGTGCATGTAATGTAGATAATAATTGCCCTTTACAGCATATCATTAAAATGAATATCTTAGAAGATACCACAGATTTAAAAGTGTAACATCTAACAATGGGGATTGGTAGAGACCAGTTAGGGTATCATTGAATTGTAGACAACAGTCTTAAATTCATAATTATTTATATTGGAAAGAGTTAATTAAAGTACCATTCTTGTTAAATAATACCGTACGCATTTAATTAAGTATCTAGTACAAAGGTATGAATGAATGCCAACAGTGATACACTTTTATTGAGAGTAGATGCAACTGTTCAATGAACTTTGGACTTTGGACTTCTAACTGTATCAGGGTCGTTGCGAAATTTTCCACTAAAGCGATTTAATGAAAACTTGTAAATTAATAGGTCATCCTTTTTGCTCAAATATTGTTCTGACACACAAAAATACATAATATACAATATTTAGGTCTAGGTTAGAAAAAGAAAATTCACTTACTTGAGTAATTGGATTCATTTCGAGTTCGTTCCTTTATGATATTGACACCAAATTCCCTTCTTCAAGATTATTAGGTTGTTAGACTTTGGTCTACGGAATTGAACTATGCCCTTGTTATTCGGGCGTATTCGGGCAATACTGTGAAATACGAAGACAAACAAACTCCTGCGCCGAGTCGACGTAAATGACATTTATATATAACATGCTCACAGATAACAAATGTGTACCTTACTCGGTTTACCTACATGCTTTGAATATAAGTCTTTTAGTTCGCTACTATAAGTTTTTTTTAAATTAATAAAGACAGAAAGAACTAGACATAAGAATTGAATAAAATAGAATAGAATACTATTTATTATGTACACCATAAAAATAGTCAATAATGATTACAGACTGGCTCATTCAGCTGGACTAAATCTCATGGCCCCAGCGGGTGAAGGGGGACGCCGGGTAAAAATAAATAAGGCGCACCCATGGAATTTGTATGTAGGGTGTAACAAGACCCTTCACAAAGCCGTCATCTACGAATTCTGTACAAAAAACTAAGTAACTTGGGGAGCAAAAATATATTATGGGAAACGACTTTTATTTTTGGAGTGATTTGCTGTTTACTGTAGCGCGTAACGTAACGCACACAAAACATTGTGCTTAAGGGTACATGCAACGGTACAGGGATTATGGGAGTATTAGTAACTTAAGTTATATACAGCGATCGGAATAGGTAGAGCTAATATACCTAAAGTTCAAAGAACAGACACAAAAAAAGAGGAGACTTACTTACGACAATTTTTTTTTCGGGGTATTTGTTTCGAGTTTCGGGACATCACTTATGTGCATTTACTATTAATGTTATTAATACAGTAAACTAATTGAACTCATTTTCCTTTTTAACCGACTTCAAAAATAACAAGAACGTTCTCAAAAAACCAGTAGATACGTTTTCTATTGTTATTAATTCAGGTACTTAAAGAACTGGGTCCGCCTCATGTTTTCGTTTCCCAGAATAGCAAAAACTTGCTGACTCTTTCTATGTTTTGTTTGTCACTGGTAAACAATGACAAAAGGGTTGAGGGGTAGAAAGGTGTTTCGCATTTCAAGCGTCGATAAATGGTATGAAAAGCTATAAAATTGTTTTTTTTTTACGTTTACCTTGTTAGTTATATATACAGGGCACTGTTGGGGCTGCCGCGACACTGCAGCGCATCAGGGATGTTCGCTGAAGCATGTATAGATGACTTTTATGCTATTATTCGAAAGCGTATCGCATCCCTGATGTGGCGGGTGCGTGGCAGCGCCAACAGTCTCTTGATGACCGTGTCGGTTTCTTTTTTTTTTTTTGGAATGGCAACTCGCCGTTTTGACCACTGGGGGTCGTGGCTGCTTAACCGGACTGTCCTGTGGTTGCCTTTTGGATTTTACTCTAAAGGGCCTCCACCCAGGAGCGGAAATTTTTTAAAACTAAACTTACAAGTTAGATGACCGCACGCTAAGGGCACCCCCTGTGGGGTACGGACCTCGGCTTAGGGCGTCATCGGGAGAGGGCAGCGCGATATTGGGGACGGGCTGGATCGAAGGGTTTATAATATCGTGATTATTAATCGGGGAATTTAAAGCTACAGGCTCAGCTACGGCGCGGGCTGAGGCCTCATCGGACTGGGGACGGGGGGAACGGATGCGGGGGGGTCGTCGCGTGGGACCTCGTCGGCGAGGTCGGAACGATGGCGGTCTGTGTTTGTGCACTGTACTGGTGGCCCTACTGCTCTCCTGGAGGAGGGTTATGGGGTCATCGGGGTCGACTAGGACATGCCGGGGACGGCGGTTACGACTGATTCGGGAGGGGACATAACTGGCGGCCGCGACAACCAGAGGGTTGCGGTGAGTGGCGGCGGAGTCGAAGAAACGCTTGGATAGGCGTTTCATGAACTGACTGATGGTCGGGATTTTAAGGTCGAGATGGAGACTTTCGTTCCGAACGAACCAAGGGGCACCGGTCGCCCTACGGAGGAACCGGTTTTGGAGGGTCTGCATCCTATGGATGTGATGGGGCTTCGCTTGTGCGAATACTACGCTCGCATAGGTCATGATGGGGCGAATGCACGCTGTGTAAATGCGCAATTTGCACCTAAGTGACAATTTGCTGCGTGCATTCAGGACGGAGACCGTGTCGGATAGGATGGAGGGCCTTATATTGAAGCACTGGACGAGGACGCTAGTGTTGCCTTCAAACCGTGCCCAGAAGTAGTTTGTATAAAAATGATGGATTCTATATTATTATTATTATCTTCTCTAACATGTTTTTTGAATTTATTAATTGACGGAGGTAAATGTACTAACACTAGTTTGTAAGTTGTTTATGTCCTTACTAACAATATGGATTGCACTGATCTGACAAATAAATAAATTATTATTAATTATTATTATTATTATATAATTCTTAAAGCTGATATGTAAATTACATTAGCTTCCGCGCTTACTTACATTGTTCAAACGAAGATAAGGAGATTAACTTTTTTTTTAACAAAATAATCGTGCATACTCTTTTTTTAAAACAGAAACAGTTAATGAATTCGATAGTTGTTTTACTTCATTAATTTTGGTTGTACTTAAGTAATGTTCTGAAACCCGGAACAAATAAATAAAAAACCCGAAAAAATATTTTGTCGTAATGGGTGTCCACTTTGTCTCTGTTCTTTTTCAAACTTTAGGCGTATTAGCTCTACCTATTCCGATCACTGTCTTACATAACATTTAAGTTTTCGTCTCGTCGAAGCGTCGGAGTGTGCGGATGCGTGTTTAAAAACTTACTGAATAAAATATCGTTAAAGTATAAAATATCAAAGCTAAAGCTATACTAAATCAACTTCTGTGTTGTTACAAATGAAGTGTATTTTAAAAAACTGGGATCCTGCCGTTTTGCCGAAAAGATTTTGCCAAATTTTCATTACCCAAACAAATTTTAGCAACCTTTTTTTATACCAATGTAATATTTGGAATAATTTTAGTACGCACATTTTCATTTGGTCAAATGTTTACTTGGCAGATTGTTACCAAGGATAATGTCATTAAGGCTTTTGGTCTTTAATCAAATGATTTATTACAGCAAACAATATTTAGACAATAAACGTTTAGTCAAATGATTTCTTATGACAAAAAATATAAAGGCAAAAATAAGATTTTTTTGGGAATTGTATTTATGGTTACTAGACATTAGGTTATTTATGGAACTAGTTACAGTAGGTTATTAATTTAAAAAAAATGGTTAGGTTAGGTTAGGTTAAAACTGTGACCACCTACGCACGAGCCGAGCGAGCGAAGCGAGCGGTGCCGCGGCAGCGGCCGGCGAGTGCCAGAAACGACTAGATTATATAGAAAAAAATATGGAAAAAAGAGGTTATTTTTAGGAGGCTATCGAGAGAAATAATATAATTATAATAACATTATTATTACCTGTTTAGAATTTGTCCCAAGTGGAAAAAGCATCCTTGTAATAAAACGTCTTCAAAGTTAGATCTTATGCTTGAAATGGCTGCCTTTTCGAAATCTAATATACAGACTTTTGGATTTAATTTTGCGTTAAATATGTTATACCAACTGAAATATTTGACTAGATAAAAAATGGTAAAAGTACTAGTTGGTGAACAAGTTATTGTTCAAACGTTCACTTGCCAAACATAGGTTTTCGTAACAATTATTTGTAAAGAGATTTTTTGGTAAGTAATAATTTGGCAAATGAAATTATGCGAAAATTTGTTTGGGAAGTGATAATTTGGCAATTTCTTTTCGGTAAAACAAGGGAGACCCAATTCACATGCATCACACAAACAGTTTACCTACGGTCGAGAAAGATAAGAAGCCGTAACCGGTTCAGTGAGAATTTTTTAAATCTTTTACGCGCTCTCCTGTAAAGTTACTAAATATTAGATACAATGTTATTCCTTGCAGGTGTCGAAATGATTTAAATTTATTGAGGCTCAGTTCTTTAACAAAACTTGCGAGTTTGTTGTAAAAACGTATACTTTGGCACTTAAATGAATTACTAATTTTTTGGAGCCTAGTCGAGGGCACAATAAGTAAATTTTTGTTTCTAGTATTTATGTTATGAACGTCGCTGTGTTTGGAATATAGATTAATATTCTTTTTTACATAAATCAGGTTCTCATATATATATTGAGAAGCTGCTGCCATTATGTTTATTTCCTTAAATTTATCCCTCAGTGAATGCTTACAACTAAGGTTATAAATTGCTCGAATGGCTCGTTTCTGCAGCACAAATATAGCCTGAATGTCGGCTGCATTTCCCCACAGCAAAATGCCGTACGACATTACACTGTGGAAATAACTAAAATATACTAATCGAGCTGTTTCGACATCAGTCAAATGACGGATTTTATAGACCGCGTAGGCTGCAGAGCTTAGCCGCTTCGACAATTAGGTTATATGTGGGCCCCACTGTAGCTTCGAGTCCAAAGTATTATCTAAGAACACAGTGGTGTCTACGAGATCCAATTCCGCCCCATTTACTAGTACATTGGTTTTCACCCGCTTACGCAACGTTAGCCGATACCATAGGGATACCATTTAAATTCAGGTAACACACTTATGTACAAAGACGAACATGAACACACAGAAACGCTTACTCAATTTAGATCTTGTACATACGAGGAAGTTACTAAACTTATCGATAATTTGGATGCTGATACTAGCACAGGTGTGGACGGAATTAGCACTAAAGCATTAAAATGCATTAAGAATGTTATAATTTCACCCTTAGTTAGTTGCGTTAGTAAATGTCTTGATAATGGTACGTTTCCTGATAGCCTGAAGTTGGCAAAAGTTTCTCTTATCTTCAAATCACGTACGAAAACGGACCCGAGCAATTATAGGCCCATTTCTGTGCTTTCAGTGATATCCAAAATCTTTGAGAAAATTATATACAACCGCTTAATTGAATACATAAATGAGAAAAGCTTCCTAATATACCAACAATAAGGTTTCAGATTAAAATCAAACTCCTTGTCAGCAACCATTGACCTAGTAACAAATATAAAAACAAATATAGATAAAACAAATATAGGTTTAGGCATTTTTATTGATTTGAAAAAGGCGTTTGATACTGTTTCTCCTGCAAAACTATTACAAAAACGAATTAACTTGGGTATCAATGGAAGCTAGAAACAACGTTACAACTTATTCGAATCCTATTTATCAAACAGATGCCAAATTGTTAAAATTGGTAACTACAAGAATATTCCTCAAAAAAAACATGATGCGTTTCACAAGGATCTATTCTGGGACCACCATTATTCCTAATTTATGTAAACAACATCAATCAGATGGGGTTAACAGGATATCTAACACTTTACACAGATGATACTAGTATATTCTACTTCGGTCAATCCATACACGACATCATTACTGAGGCGCAAAACGATTTAAACGTAATAAATGAGTGGTTTCTACATAACTAATAACTAATAATAATAACTAATAACCATTAATACGTTGAAAACATCTTATATGATATTTGCAGCCAAAAACAAAAATATTCCACCCCACGCCCCTTTGATTATTAATAAACTAACTATCAAGCAGTCCTGTACTGAAAAGTATCTTGGTCAGTAGACCATCCAGTAGTAACTAGATGACAAACTGTCCTGGAAACCCCATATCGAGCACGTAAGAGCCAAACTTGTGTCACTTTCTGGAGTGCTTCGCAGAATGTGAAACTGCTTACCACCTAAGATAAAACGTACTATCTACAATTCTTTAGTAAAACCTATCTAGAATACCTGATTGAAATTTGGGGATCAGCATCCAAGACTACTCTCAATTACATACAGAGGACCCAAAGCAAAATTATAAAACGGTTATATTGTTATGACTTCCTGGCACCTACTAAACAACTATATAAAAAACTAAACTTTTCGATCTCCGTCAATTAAGCAATTACAATACTTGCATATTAGTAAAAAATATTTTAGATAACACTACACAAACAAATATTAAACGCACGAAAAAGACTTACATACATAACCTAAGAAATAGAAACGAAGCAGTTGTGCGGTTTCCTAGAACAGTAAAGTATAGGTAAAAGAACTTTTTATATGAAGGGGTCCAATTATATAATAAATTGCCAAATGAAATCAAAGAGTGCCAAAGTATTAATATTTACAAAAGAAAACTAAAGGATTATGATATGAAAAAAGTTATTTCTACATATATACCCTGACAACACTATATAATATACTTACTACTACTAACTACACTTAAATAATACAAAATAAGAACACATAAAACCAGAACATACACGTAATAATCAAAATTATAAATAATCAGCGGTCTCTGAGACTATACTTGTCGCACACAAGCTAACAAACACGTGCATGCACTATACTAGCACACACAAACACATGCAGACAGTCGCTATTGTAGTCGTTCGTTTCTTGGGTCATTTTCAAATTTAGGGCCAAAAAAGTAGCAATTTCATGAATTTAAAATTTATTATATTTTCGTGCGTTTTTTGTATTTAAGTGTGTTCAGTAATTAAAAAACCACATGACAATCAATGATACTTACCACTTATTTATTTCAATAATACGCATAAATCAAGTTTTTGAGTGACACAAATGAGCAACATAATTTCTCTAATGATAATTTGTGATTTACTGATGAGAACTCTGGTTACACTAATGATAATATATTTTTTTAAATATTTTAACATTTATATTTGTAACAAAATAATCAAAATAACATAAAAATTTTAGACTTCTTATAAATTCATCATCATTACCATATTACCTGTTAGTATTACAACTATTCAGGGTTGTAAAAATAATAATCTATCATAATTAACTACTAATCATTGGTATACCTACATATTTTGACTTCAGTCTTCATGATTCATCAGTGCTTCAGGAGAATTAACTTCAGTACTTAAAAACATCAACAATCAAATTAACAAAAATGTATGAAACTCAAACATAATTTAAAAACAAATTAACGGGATTCCGTCAATGTAGTCCGCGAAATTTAAATTTTCATACGTTTTTTGCAAAATGCAGCAATTTATTAGGTCGTAATTAACATGTACGACCTAATACATTGCGGTAATTAGCAGAAAACGTAAGAAAATTTGCATGTGCGTTTTCTTAAATCGTTCTCGAAGGCACACTTTACGAAGATCAGTAGAAAATTCTTTGAATTTCTTTTTATAAATAAGATTTGTGATAATACGTTATTCTTTTCTACTTTTAGTTGCTGACAATTTCTGTGCTATTTCGTCACTTAATAGTTTGTCAAATAATTGTTCTTTAGTATTTTCTGGCTCATTACTCGTTTGGTTTGTTAATTTAAATATTCGTCTTTGTAAAGCCTTAATTCTGTTCCTGTATCTTTTATATGATATGATATAAATAATGATATAAAAAGTTGTCCTAATTATTACATCAATTTTTCTTACTTCGTTTTGATTTTTCTTCTCGTTCTACGGCGTTCAACGGATCTTTAGACTCTAATTTATTAGAGTTCACATTTTCATCACCATTACTAACTGTAACAGTTTCTGTGGTTCTTTGCCTTAGTTTCTTTTTATAATACTTTTTGGTGCTCTCTTTCCAGTTTCTTCTTTGAATCCGTTGTTCACGTGGGCTCATTTTGTTAATGATTTTAATTTTTTAGTTCTCCTTTCGTTTTGAATAAATTTGTTTTTTTTTCTTGCTCAGCAGCATACAGTGCAGGATTCTTTTAAATATTTTTCCCTTCTAGCTATTCTTCGTCTCATTAGCTCATCCTCGATCTTTTGTTTCGCCATTGTTATTTATCAAAAATATTGCTAAAGGTATGTAGAGATATTTCAGTCTAAAAATGCAGTCGTCTCCACTGCTTGTTACGTAAGTAGACTCGAAGTATTTGTATAGAATGATTATAGGAGGGGCGTGCATTCTTAGACTGAAAACCTCTATTTTAATTTTATAATTAGAAGGCAATTCAATATCATTAGTGTGACTCGTGAATCGACACGAATGAGAGTAACACGAACGAGACTTTCGAAAGTATTTTGAATTTACCGCCATAATAGAAGGTTCTAGAATATAACTTTACACTGAAAATTAAATATGCTCCTGATGCCTAACTAATCAAATAAAACAAAAACAAAATATAACTAAGTACGATATGCAGTCAAAACACTAATGATAAAATTTTGGTAAAAGTTCAAAAATTTACCTCATATTTTGTTTTTGAACCACGCGCGTTTTCGGAAGCATTGAGCACACGGGGACTGTGAGGGGTGAGAGGCAGGTTATAGCAGGGTTTAATCCTGTGTTTATTGATGCGTTTGGTTAGTTACAAAAATTATATTAAATAAACAAACTCTTTTAAAAAGTTCTGAAATGTTATTTTATTGTTACTCAAGGTTGTCTCAACAATTAATTATCCTTCCTTTAGAATTATATTAGACAGTCTAAAAATAAAATTGCAATTTCCTACAAAACAAAAACTGTTTTATATAGCAATCTAGAAAAAAACAGCCCTTGGAACTAGTGATACTAATGAGAAATGGGTTAGTTTTATAGGCCTATCTCCTTAATTTACAGTGATAACAAACTAACAAATAACAAACAATCTTTGTAATAGGCCCTTAGGCGTCACAAATAAGTAGTCGATTTGTAGTAATTTAAGTTACGTTAACATGAGAATTAAATCAAATATAATGCGTTTGTCCCTAAATTTGAAAACGACTCTATAAATCGTTGTTTGTGTTCCTCACAAAGTGAAATTGTCAGTAGGTACTTATGATACCTTGGTGTCAAATTGGCCAGCTGTATTAAGTTATTTTATATGTACCTACCTACACTTTTGTTTTGTTTGCTATTTATCTCGTACGTTGTTGTTATAGTTTTACTTATTCTACATTTGCAGGCTTCGTCATTAGACGACGATTATTTATGTATTAAAAGTTAAATTTCGTGTAAGTGAACTGTATCATGTTCGTATGAGAAAATAAAGATTCTTTAAACCTAAGTTTTCGTAAAAAAATATCTAAATAAGTTGGAACTTTGACCTTCAATAGGTACCTCCGTAACCAGAAAGTTCCCAGGTATGATCCTGTCTATGTCCTGTCACTAGTAGTTGGGAATGTTGCAGAAGGAAAGAATATGGCCATTTCGACATAATTCACAGCTTATAAGACATGCCATACATACAAAAACTCACGCCTTCTGCCCATGAGGGTAGGCAGATACTACAGAACGCTACCTGCTACGATCCTTATTATAAGACACATCCTTTTGCTTCGTTTACGTTCAAAAATCTGATCATACACACGCTGGTTTCGAGTACTACACACCTGACCTTTCTCAAGAACATTCGACAGAATTGTTCCCCTTTAAAAGTTCTAATAAAAAGTCCGCGAAAACATATCGTTCATTTGCGAGAAGCTTGACATAATTCCAATAGAGCAAGTTTTGGATATGATGATATAAAGTTTAAAAGTTAAGAGGCTTACAAGAGCTAAAGCGCGGTCACTGTCAGACTGCATAGAAAAAAAAGAAAGAGAAGCGCGATGACACAACGCTGGTAATTTATTGCAAAATACGAAGCAATTATCTATTTACAAAAAATCTATTGATTGGATTAAAAATATAAAACACTATTACGTTAGTATGTTGCTTGTAGAATAATCTGACAAAAAATCAGAATGATTTAATGCACAGTAGTATAGTTTTTAATAGTTATAAGAAATTATTAGAGGTATTTTCGTGGTTTTTTTTTAAGTTTTTACAAATTAGTTGTATTATGTTTTCAACACACTATCTAAATAGCAAATATCCTGAAGAATAACATATATTTTTCTGATTTTGTTTAGTGCAGTGGATCATATACTTTTAGGCATTATAAAACTTACATTTAGATCCTGTAGTCCCCTTAAGTAAGAGTGCTACGAAGCATAAACTCACATCTTTCTAGCTCCCTCATTTTTAGGCTCTAGCGTAATATCGTTTTTCTAGCAAAAATAATAAAATTTGCTGCGTTCACCTGTATACTTACTTAACACAAAATTAATGATTTTTTAGTTATGTCGCCCTTCTTGCCAATGAGAGATGTCATCTTTTAAAGTTGGCTCACTATAACCTTTTTTATGCTAACCAAATTTGTTCTAAAATAATGCATTATTTGCGAAGGTGTTTTAATAAAGATGATATTAATCCTTATCCAAATAAATACGTTATTCATCATAAGTATTTAATTTAAAACAAAATTGCCCTTTTCATCATTTGATTTTAATGAATATCTTAAGAGATATCGCAATTTTAAAATAACATCGCAGCAAAATAATGATCAAGTACTGCGCGGTGCGCGCGCATTGATATGCGAGGCCGGCGGGTGGTCATGAGGGGGAAGGGCGGTGGCCGCAGTTAGCTAGCTCTGCGAGATACCATGGCGCGGCTCCTTACGGAACGGTTCTGCTCAGCGAACTACTTTTTATTTTTGTTTTTCCAAAATATCATCGTATAATACTTTTTAGAAGAATAAGTTAGCAATAAGTTTTGTTTTAGTTTAGTTATTTTTGTTAATATATCACCGTAAAATACTTTTTAGATGAATAAGTTACTAATAAGTTTTGTTTTAGTTTAGTTATTTTTGTTAATTTTCTTATCTAAATAGACACATTATTTGACTTTGTAGTATTTAATTTTCTTTAGGGAATTGTTTTTGTTTTTGATTTTGTGGTATTTTAGGGTAATTCTTTATATATAGGCGATATCTCATCGTATAATAATTACATTTTAAGTAAATAATTTAATACCTAATAAGTTTTGATTTTAGGTAATAAGTTTTGCTTTTGTGAATTTCTATATGGTTTTTTAATTACTTTTATCCTTACATAAATATGTTATATACATATAAATGAAAAAATGCGTAGAAAAAGATCTCAACTTTCTCGGCAGTCTGCCACTGCAAAACGGCAGCGATTTCTGCGCAGCAATGAGACAGAGGATAAAAATCGGCATAGGTTGGCTACTTAACGAGCAATCGATGAACGAAACCGCGCTAGACAAACAAGCGTTGAGCGAACACAACGTTTGGCTTCACAAAATTTTCGAACTTCAGCGAATCAACAACAGGAAACAAGCTTTGAACGTTCGCAACGTTTGGCCTCACAGAATTCCCGAACTTAGCAAACCGCGAAAGGAAAACAAGCACTGAACGTTCGCACGTTTGGCCGCACAGAATTTCCGAACATTGGCGAACCGAGAACGGGAATCCAGCGCTGAACGTTCCCACCGATTAGCTCAACAAAATTCAAGATCAGCAATGAATAGAACTCGCAGGCAGCACAACTTATTGAATTCTGCTTTTGCTTATGACTTTAGCCTTGACTATTTTGTGCTAAATGATGTTGATATTGGTAGAATGGATAAAATATTCAACCAATGCCAAGCAAAGAAATGGAAGGCTGAAGCTCCTGGTCAGTGTAGTAGTGGTGGCAAAATAAATAAACCTAAAATTCCCGAACCAACATCAGTTTTAAAAGAACTGATATCAGGATCATCTCCTTCATCAAAACATTTCTTGAACCATTCAAAGTAATATAATAAACTTCTTCAGATTCGAGAGGGGAACTTTATGTCCACATTTAAAGTGCAGGGGCAAGTTTATCATTTGATCGGTAATATACTTCCGGCACCATGTATGAAAGAAAACTATTGTTCTAAAAAGTACCCTAGGTCTTTTATTTCAGAAACACAAACTGGTGATGACGGTTACCCAATTTACAGGGCGTAGATCTCCAGATAATGGTGGAAACACGGGATTGTTCGTGTCAAAGGAACAGATATGAACGTAGATAATATGTGGGTTCCTTATAATCCAGTCCTTCCACGAAGTTTCAATGCGCATACCAACGTAGAACTTTGTCAATCGGTCGAAGCTATTAAATATATTCATAAAGGTTCTAATTCACTTACATTTTCTTTACAAAATATTAACAATGAAGTAGAAAAATATTTAAATGGTCGCTATGTATGGTCATCTGAAGCATTTTAGGGAATTTTCCAATTCTCTGATCATGAACGCTTCTCGGCAGTTATCTTCATGAATACGTTTATACGTTTTCCAAGTGAACTGCTAAATGAATAATCATTTAGCAGACCACTTGGAAAACGTACAAAGAATTTATTTTAATAATGAAATCTCCAAGATCGGGTCAACAATTCTACTTCGACAATGCTTACAGCGTTTTCGATCTGTGCAGAAGAGATGTATTTGCAAAAACTCTTTTATACCAAGAAGTACCCCCATTATTACACATGAGAAAGAAATACATTTTCCGGAAGGAAACGAGGGCAAGATGTTGATGGATTCCCAGGTGTAAAAAAGATACAGCTTTGGACCGTGTGTACAATGTTCATCCGACTCAAACTGAATGCTTTTATTTAAGAATGTTATTGCAACATGTTAGCGGTCCTACGTCATTTGAAGATCTTAGAACCGTCAATAGTAATATTTTACAGACATATCAAGGCGCCTGCAAGAGATTAGGTTTACTGGAAGGAGATCATCATTGGGAAAATAATCTATCAGACGCTGTTTTATCAGAGCCAGCCACAAAGTTAAGAGAATTATTTACCATCATCCTCATATTTTGTCAGCCTATCTGACCCCTTCGAGATATGGAGAAAATTTCGTAATGATTTGTGTGAAGATATATTAAATAGAAATCGTAATGACAGTCAGGATATGACATTACAATATAATGATAATATTTACAATGAGGGTCTTATAATGATTGAAGATAAGATTCATGAGATGTGTGATAAATCTTTAACTGATTTTGGACTTCCAGCATCGAAAAGGAATAATCCATAGTAACATGGATCCGGTGGAAGAAGCATTGCGGAAACCGTATGATTTAAATAAATTAAGTGATTATATTTCTGAAAACGAACCTAACTTAGTGGATGACCAGCTGACTGCTTACAATTATGTTTTGAACAGTGTTCGTTTCAATGAGGGGAAGATATTTTTTTTTGGATGCCCCTGGAGGAACCGGCAAAACTTTCGTTACCAATTTAATATTAGCTAAAGTTAGGTCTCAAGAAAAACTAGCTTTGGCCGTAGCATCGTCGGGCATCGCTGCGTCTCTATTAGCAGGTGGACGCACCGCTCATTAAACTTTTAAACCGCCTTTGTCTATTTCTTTGCAGAAAGATAGCGTGTGCTCGATCCGTAAAAATGGACCTTTGGGAAAAGTTTCAAATGCCTTCGTAAGATGAATGAACACAGAAAGGTATTTTTTGCGTTGATTTAGCTTATCAACTGTTCCATTTATCAGTAGCATGTCTGCATATGAAGTATTTTTTCCTTCCTGAAACCAATTTGGTTGGTTGACAATAAATTTATATATATATATATATATAATAAATTATAATAAATTTAGTGGTGTCTGTGTGGTGCTTGACTGTATGAACTGTATCCCATGACAGTTTTCTGTTACGACCAGCTTTGGCAATTTTATTTGAGTAGAAATGTCGTCTGTCAGAAAACTCTCATAGTCCAATACGAAAGCACTGGGGGTTAAAAGCATGCAATGTAAGCCCTGGTGCTTTCGCATTGGATTTGTTTTGATGAATATTATTTCTATTAGGGGCTTGTGGCTAAGTAATAACAGCCGCATGGATCGATCGATCAGGTTAAGCTCCGTTTCCGCGGTTGGTCCGTGGATATGCCAAGACCCTTCCGTACCTTGGAAAGCACGTTTAGCAGTTGGTCCCGGCTGTTATTCATGTATCTTTGACAGTCGTTAAGGGTCATCAGAACCCCGAAAGTCTGACAACCAGTCTTACCAAGGGGTATCGTATTACCCAGTAACTGGGTTGTAGAGGTCAGATAGGCAGTCGCTCCATCTAAAATACTGGTACTCAGATCCGGTTAGACTGGAAGCCGACCCCAACATAGTTGAGAAAAGGCTAGGCAGATGATGAATATTATTTCTATTGCTTTAATCACAGACAACTTAACCCCGGGCTAACCCGGGGCTAAGTTGTCTGTGGCTTTAATTGAAACTTTTTGATCGTATGCATGATACTGTTATATTTAGACTAGTAATTATAAACTAATATCCTACTCTAAATGTAACTCTAACTCAATGGATACTCTTCTGAATTAAATGTGTTTTTATTTTTCGTCTTTCACGTTATTCGGGACCCTGGGGTAACGGACCTTTGTAATATTTGTAAGACCCGTTAGACGTTTTGAATGAAATGAGGCTCCAACCGACGATTATCCCTGTATGTACTATACAAGTGCACCCAAGGACAACCCCCGGTTGGTGCAGGACTATTGCAGAACATGGAAACAAAACTTATGGGGCTAAGAGTTTGGGTGGCTATATTGGATTGGTTACCTTGAACTATGGAAGAACTATGTCCCCTGCCTGACCAATGTTACAAAATATACACGGATAAAATGGCAGGGGGTGACTTGCACGTTCTATAATGGACTCCCGGAAACTGTAGCTACCGCATAGTGATGACGTAGCGACAAAGGGGAACAAGTCCTGAGGTGCTTGAGGAGTGGAGAGGTATTCCACGGCTATCGCGACAATTCTGGAAGTACGGTCAAGATCCCTACCAGCATCTTACTGCAATACTTCCTTCCTCGGAGCATGTTTGGTGTCGCGAATCTCCACTCAGGCCGGCCAATAAAGGCATGAAAGCGGTGGGAGCTCCGTACCTCGTCAGTGTTCACTCCGGCCGGTTAGTAAAGGCAAGCCAGAGGTGAGGAATAATACTTCTCGCGGGAGATAGGGTCCGTGTGGGGTCGCTAGTACCCAACAGCTTGCTACAGGCTGCTATGCGGCTTTATGTACTTATCTCTCTTGGTCTGGCTCCACACCCAAGATCTGGGGGTCTACTCCCTACGCACTAAATCCGTAGTTTCGGCCGAACTTACGGGCGTTTTATATTCTGTATTACTTAGGGGCCCAAACTAAGAACGTATGCCAACCGATTTGACAGTTGTCCCTACTCCCGATAAGTATTTTCCCGTCCAGCGGGGTAATTACGTAACACACTAACAGTAGGAATGGGTTTCATTTTGACAGTTCAACAACATTCATTGCGTTATTTACGTTGTTGAGCAGACAAATTTTTCGAACATATGAAGCAATGCATTAGCAATAGGCTTCGAAATGATTCAGATTGTGATAGATAGTGTGTTACGTAATTAGGGTGCAGGTATTAATTTGACTCTTATTTTGACGTACCAACTACTTTCGGACTGGCCCATATCCACGTTGACGGACATACAGCGTGTTCCGGCAAAAAATACTCTACTAACACAGACCTAAAGTTCGGAGCGCGCAAGCCCATCCACCACGACGTCAACGTAGAGATACGGCGGTGGGGTTAATATTATATTTATGACTTGCCATTACTCGGGACCCTGGGGTCCCTGACCTTTGGAAGGCGTACGAGGGGCCAAAGCCAACTCGCAGAGGCCCGTTACTCGTTTTTAATGGAATGAGGCACCGACTGACGATTATCTCTGCTTTCAGTATGCAAGTGCATCCAAGGACAACCCCCGATTGGTGCAGGACCATTGCAGAACATGGAAACCAACCAAGGACAACTCCTGGTTGGTGCAGGACTATTGCAAGATATGGGAAAAAAAAGTTATTGAACTCTGGGTTTGGGTGGCTAAAGTGGACTGGTTACCTAGAACTATGAAAAGACTATGACTTTTGCCTGATTAATTTTTTATTTTACAATACATAGATAAAATGGCAGGGGGTGACTTGCACACGCAATAATGGGCCCCCGAAAGGCCAGCTCAAGGTTAAAGACACACAGGCGCGACGCGAACAGCGTGACACAAAGGCGCCGCTCGTCGCGCGACGAGCGGTGCCTTTGAGTCGCGCGCGATTCGCGTCTGTTTGTAGGAGCTTTAAAGTGTTACCACTGACGATCGGCCTGACATACCTAACTACCTCACAAAGGCAGAGCAAAATTTATTCAGCTGCATCTTTCTTTTTCACAACACAAAATATTATAGGTTCTTACATTACGTTTCATTGAAGACATTTTATACATGATATTGTCATCTGGACAATGGCTGCTGCGTGTTTTTTAAATAAGTCGGCTCTAAGTTAAACACCAGTGTTAACCAATCCGGCCAGTATATTAGGTATTGTTCACGGGGGTGCTGGTGGCATCATGAGGTCCAATATAATTTTACTAGTTCCTTTGTTTGCTATAGTGACGACTAAAAGGGCGGTTTTTATGCGAGAGGGTAATATTTATCCCACGAGGAAAAGCATTGAAAATACTCGTGTGCCAACAACAGGCCGATCACAGGTTAGTGAAGTAATAGCCCGATCCAATGTGGGAGATGCCGTCGTTGAAAATTTTGTCGACACTCTGATGGCAAGTGAGAGATATTTGAAAATGATCGAAACTGTGGAACGCAAACTGACCCATTTGGATATGACGTTCCATGAAAGAACAAACAGTATTCTTAAATATTTGTCTGAAATGCTCAGAATGATCAAGGCATCGTCTTCTGAATTGTTAGAGAAGGCTTTAAAAAATGTTAAAGTAGATTTGGACAACTTGAAGCAGTCTTTGTCAGAACGAGCAGAAGAACACCCTAAATTGTGCGGTGAGTGTATTATTTTCATTGTTCTTGTGTATTATTTTTGTTATTAAACCGATGGGCACGGCGAAAGTATTGGATTCGATACTTTGTTCAGTGAACTGTATAGGTACGTACTGCAAGCAGTTAAAGGATAATTGAAAAACGCAAATAAAAAACTGGCAAAGTGCGTCTCGGACCACAAACAGGGAAGGGTTCCGTAGTTGGGGTGAATATTTAGGTACAGTATTGATTTTATTGATCGTCAAAATAAGTTTTTAATTCATAGCATTTTTCGAAAAATCTATGAAAAAGTTATTTCTGTGGTTTTAATCAAAAATATCTCAAAATCTCTCTATTTAAGTCTATTGACTTACCTAAATAGCAAACTCACTTTGACACAGGTTTACCCCAAAAGCTTACGTGCCGCTCGATTCTCTAAAATCCTCTCTGCCTACCCAGCAATGGGAAGCGTAAAGTAACACCTTGTACTAGTATGTAATTATATAGTTGTCATCCTAGAATGTTTTATTTTTTACATTTTGCGATAACATTACACTTAGTTTCGGAAAATTCAACAGATCATATATATTTTTACCTGACTACGGCAAAGCCAAAGAATGATTATGATTTTTTTATGAATCATTCTTATAGTAATCCTCCGAGTTTGTCAGCATCGAAAATAATTTAACCTGTGTTTCACATAACAATAAACTTAAAAAAGGCACAACAATACCTCCCAAAGGTCAACGAAATTATTTGATAGTGACACAATTAATCTTTTAAAAACTTAAGAAACCTTAAGAAAACTTAAGAAAAGTAAAAATTTAAGAAACCCCCGACACAAACAAAAATTAAAAAGACAATATGTATTGGAACTTTAAGGGTGCGTTCCGAATTGCACTGTAATCGATTTGAGCGTGCTTTCACCCGTTCCGAATTAGCGTGAGCGCGATAACGATCTCCCGTGAATCATCATAGATGTCGTCATGACATGCGCCATCTTGCGATAACGCCGACCATGCCATAAATTAAGGGCTTGTACTCCTCAGATTGCGAAAATTGTCTTAGCATAAATGATAAATGAATTTATTTCTGTAAACAGGTTTGTACAAACACTTTTACACGTCAATCATATTTTAAAACTAGATGAGGTCGGCGTTTCCTATCTGACTACTCTGAGAAGAAAGGCCGAAACAAACTCAGAGGTCACAGTCTCTTTTAAAGTCCAGACATAATCTTGGTCAGATCATGTGAAGACCATGTAGATTAGAGTCTGAAATGGTCTTTTGAGGAAAAACCACACAGAATGAGTGGACCTGTCCAGTCAGTGCACGCATTTGTCAGTAATCGTGCAGCTCAACTCAAACTTAAGGAGCTCAACGATTCGACGAACAATACCAAAGAAAGGACATTTGGGTGGGCCGCATAAATTACTCAAACTGCCAGATCATCATTGAAACTACCTGAGAAAGAGAAAAACATAAAACTGCCGCACATAGTCCTCACATTCACATTCGCATGAATGGCTATAGTTTCATCAACAGTACTGTACTTAGTATTCATTTTGAAATTAATATACAGTAAAGATATGGACTACTACAAAGTACTGTCTGTTGCGAAAACACGATTGCATACAATTTTCTCGATACAAAGAAATCTCAAAGTTGGTTACCTCTGAACCGTACAATAAATGGATAACATTCAATGAAAAATTTCAAATTAGGTCATGAAACTTTGCAGGCTAATCGAACTATGCATAAAGCAGGTACCATCTGTTTATTTTTTATAGTAACCGTAAAAAGATGAAATCGGAAATATCAAGTTTTATAACCACTCACACCTTGGGCTGCCCTGCCGCCCGGCCTCCAACAGGACCCCGATTCAGTACTTGTCAGTACCACAGAGTACATTTTACGCTTCGGCTATCAAACGGGGAACCTTTGTCACTTCGCTTGCACTCAAAAGACCCGATTGACAATATTTTATGTTCTGAAGAAATTATAATATTAAAGTAAAATGAAATTTAGGTGTAAAATTAAGGCACCCGTATTTCTTTTTTAACGAATTTTGCAGTTTTCATTTATAAAAACATCTTTGAAATGGTTCAATATCATAATCTCATGTCAATGTCAAAAAGTTGTCAAATATTTAGGTAGTTAAATGTACCTGTTTACTAGTTTCCAAAAGTTAACAGTGTCTCCAACATATTCAGTAAAAAACTTTTTGGTTTGATTAGATACTTTAATAATAAAAATTTTTGGAGAACGGTTTGTAGTAAGGTTTGAGGAAAAGATTTATAACAAAATTATAGTAAACAAATATTAACTCTTTATTTATAAACGTTGCTTAAAGTTAAGTAGCGACTGTTTAACCATACATTTTTGATGTTTAAACGCATCTTAACTTTAAGCAACGTTTATAAATAAACCCTTTAGTGACTGTTACAAAACAGACCGGAGATTAGAACTAGAAGGTGGTGGTGTGATACGGTTGAAACAAAAGTAAATAGCCCATATACAGATATCACGAATTCTTATAATTACGCAGATGAAAATCACAATAATGTACTAGCCAAATAAACAATGAAGACGTTACTTTGATTTTGAAGACGTGCGTTATATGGCATAGAATCAAGTTTATAGTGAACGCTGTAGCAGCTAAAGCTCGAAGTCTGATGCATAATAGTGATAGTAATAAAGTCGAGTCCTTTAACAACGTTATTGCCAAATTTGTTGGAGAGAAACGTATTAACTTTTCCTTAGGTCAGGGGTATGAATCGAGATGCAACGCTGCTATTGTATCATTTAACACAAAGCTTTCCACTTTACATAGGAAAATCTTAGGGAAAAGCGAGGCAAGCGAAGCGCAATTCGAGGAGAAAAGTTTAAAAAAATGTAAGGATATATCTAAATATTTAGAAAAACCAGAAAAAAAAACATGCTAAAGAAAGTAGTAAAGATTATGGTGAAAATTGCCAAAAGCCACATATGAACACTTTGGAGTACAATCGCCTTAAAGAGGACTTTATTTTTGTTTTACCAAGCACAGAAAAAAAGTTGAAACGTCAACGATTCTTCAAAGAGATTCCAATAAGTGGTTAGAACTCAGAAGGAAACTTCTAACAGCCTCTAATTTCTCAAAAGTGGTCAATAGTCGTCAAAATACTCGTGATTTAAATTTTGTTAAAAATATTCTATATACAAAAAAAAAAATGTAATGTGCCATCCATAAAACATGAAATAGAAAGCAAAATACAGCCATGGAACAACTAGCATCACAACTTAATATTAAAATAGAGCCTCGTGGTATTTTTATTGATAAAGAGTTACGTTTTCTAGGTGCAACTCCGGATGGCGTTGTGTAGTGAGAAGACGCAATAGTGAAAATAAAGTGTCCAATTTATGCATTTAGGACTTCACTGGACGATGCCATAGATAAAAAAAAATAGTTTTTGGAGGAAAACGAAAGGTGGACTTTCCATAAATTTAATACATCCTTGGTACACACGGCTACATATCTAGCTATACATTTCCATTATAAGCTGACCTCTCATTGTATGGAAATCTTAAACAATGCGAGATCAGCTTATAAAGCAGCATACATACTCGTAGCTTGATATGTAGCCATGTGTACATTCTGGTGCAGGACAGCTACACATACTCGGTAGGAAAATATGTATTTTTAGCGTATGGTCAGGATGCAAAAATCATATCAAAACTGAAATTATACAGAAAGACGACCATTGTTGGGCACATTTCATTAAACCGAAATTAACAAATTTTTATTTATCATACACGTTGCCAGAGCTAAGTGATCCCAGACATATAAGAAATATGGAAATTAAGCATTTAAGGGGGATCCTTAGTTGTAACACGCCAAATTCAAATTTTCTTTGGTTTTTTGCAAATTGCAGCTCTGTATTACGTCGAATGTTGATCAAAATGCAATTTGCGACTGTAGGATTAATATATTTATTGAATATTAATAATCAATTTGATGTAAATCGTCAAACTTTGGAAATTTGTTCCAAGAATTTTCATATGAAATATTGTTAGGTGGACCATAATGCTTTGAAAGTTAGGTCAGCCTTTGGTATGTGATGCAATATGTGTGCCATCCCATCTCCTAGCTCGGCGGGCTGTGCTGGGGCGGCTGCTGCAGGTGCGGAAAACCACAATTGGCGCAAATACTTCAATCTTATTGGGACTTATATGTTGCAGCCGTTAGGGGCTGAAACACTAGGGCCATGGGGTCCGAGGGCCTATTTAGTTTTTCGAAAAATCGTCAAGTGGTTGGTTGAGTTTTCACGTGACTAGAGGGCTGGCCTTTTTTTTGGCCAACAAATCAGCAAAAAGAAAAGTAATTTTATTTGGCTGTCGCTGTCTTAGGATGACAATGTATCCCTCTTTGAGGAGTGGCTTGAGAGGCGCCACGGCGTCCTCACCTTCCGCATGACGCAGGTCCTCACCGGACATGGCTGTTTCGGGAGGTTCCTGTTTCGGATAAGGCGGGAGGAAACGCCCGGGTGTTACCATTGTGTGGATCGACCAGAGGACACGGTGGAGCATACGGTAGAGGTCTGCCCGGCTTGGGCGGAGCACCGCCGTGTCCTCGTGGCGGCGATCGGCGGCGGAGACCTCTCGCGTCCGGCCCTGGTTCAGGCCATGGTACGGAGCGAGAGGGAATGGGAAGCCGTCACCTCCTTCTGCGAAGCAGTAATGCTCACGAAGGAGGAGGCGGAGCGCGAAAGAGAGAGGCAATCTCTGCGCCCTCGCGCCCCTAGCCGCCGCAGGAGGATGAGACACCCTGGGCGTCGGGAGTCGATCGCCGACTCCCGGCCACCGTAGGCGCGGGCTTGCGGATGGCGAGCAATGGGCAGCTCGCCGTCCGGTAAGGACCAGGCCCGGGTCGACGGCGCGTCGTGTTCCACGCGCGCCTCAAAGAGATGTCAGCACCATTGACGGGGTCCGATAGGACCGATGCCTGCCGGGGCTGCGGATTGTTCGAAAGAGTTACCGTGGCCCTGGCGCACAGGCAACTGAAGGAACACGGGTGGGTTTTAGTCAGTAAGAGTCTGACACGCCCTTCCGCTCCGCCCAGAGCGGGAGAGGTCATTTGATGATTTCCCACACAAAAAAAAAAAAAAGTATGACAATGTATGGCGGCAGAGCAATATTCTTTGGTCATTGAAGAATACGGTTTAGTCGATCAGTATATTTCAGATTTTGCGGTAAACGTTGGTTGCGTGATGTAGAATTGTGACGTCAGTATTGTCTTGCGTAGTTCGTTTGTGGTGGTATAGACGTCGCGAGTCGCCACAAATAATATTTAATCTATAATATTTAATTTTGTCGTTGTTGCTATGCAAAAGATGAAAGCCTCCCATGTTTTTTTATGTTATACCTATTATTTACTTGCCAATTTTTATACTAATGAAAATAAATTAATGTTAAGTTTAATCATTTTATTTCTTAGCAGCCTTCCAACAACGGTTCTGTCCACCCTAACCGAATCAGTTTGACAGTGCGAGCGGGATAGACAGATAAAAGGCGCGGGGAAGTGGGGCCGAAATATGAATTTCAGCTGAACTATTACAAGCCCTTCATAATCATCGTGAGCGCTGTCAAAAATGACAGTTGTCCGTTGTGCTGTTGAGTTGTTTTGAGTCGCATCTTTGGTCTCATACATCTAGGGATTGCAATCCCGCAAAACTGGATCACGCATTCCCGCGGGATCCCACTGCTTTTATTAATCTGCTGGATCCCGCACCTTCAAAGCGCGGATCCGCGGATCCCGCAAATTAAAAATTTTGCGATGCGAAAAATTTGAAGATGAATCTAAGAAAACAGATTAACAGATTTACTTAATTAATTGAAAACAAATAATTTCTATTGCTTAAATGTAAGAAATGTTTAATAAAACTTGATTTTTTTACACAAAAATCTGTAGTTTAAATTTTATTTTATAACATAATTTCAAAGAAGCGGGATCCCGCGTGATCCCGCGCGGCATTGAGTAATCCCGCATATCAATCCCGCGGGATTGAATGAGCTGCGGGATTGCAATCCCTACATACATCTCAACCAACAAAACAGAAGTACCAATGCGTAGAACTTCCATTTTCAAAAAAATATCCAGTTGGACTTTCTTTCTTGTGCAAGGTTTGGGGTTGACGTTGAGCGGGCACTGTGAGCGCGTACATGAGCGTTCCGAATTGTTGACAGCTGTCAGCTGTCCTAATCGTGATATTTAAATCGGAACGCAAATTATTGATGTGAGCGCTGTGAGCGATTATGGCGTAATTCGGAATGTAGCCTTAGTTTATTATGTATAGGTAAGTTGTAGTTAATATTTTCATCCCAGCGTCGGCGTCTTACCGTCGCGTCTGTAGACGGCTGATGAAAATAGGTATCCGTTCTATAGCATACCTTCATTTTAGCTGAGTAGAAGCCTTGTCTGTTTGGCGACATCTCTTCTATTCCTGCGGGGTTATTGCGTAACGCACTTACAATTGCAATGTCTTTAATCTTTCAATTTGACAGTTCAATGACATTAATTGCGTTATTTACATTGGTGCTGATTCTCTTGTACACCGAACTAAACTATCACTAAAATTCCTTACTTTTGGCTATGAGAATCTAAAAGCTATTTTGCAAAAAAATATCTCTAAATTTATAAATAATTTTGACGCAACTAAAATTTAATTTGACAATCGTGACTCTACGTGGTACTTGTTTGCTCTACCCCGTGATTTTGTTTAGAGCCGGAGGCGCGCTTTGGGGCCAGCCTCGACGTGTTTTATATGGAATTTTTCACTTTTTGTACGGAAAATATGAAAAATTATTACATACATGTAGAGTTTTAGGGGTTTAAGGGTTCCATTTTGGGGGGCGAAATTTTCATTATTTTTGCGATAGGATACGCCATTTTCGAGCATAAGCAAAATAAAATAAAAAAAGATGCAGTACTGTTTTTGCACCTGAAGTCGAGGTGTTGAGGTGATGTTTAGTTCGTGACAACTAATTTTATTCCAAACCTTTTTAATCGCGATTAAAAATAGTCAGATTTAGTTAGACAACCAAAATTTTTGGTAAAAAACGTCAAAATCAGAATAGCAAAATTGCCATTTTCACTAAACTCAGTGCCATCTTAGTGCTGTCAAACTAAAATATAGATAAGTTGTGTCACTAGTCTATTTCAGAATGAGAAATCGTTGTTTGACAGGAATAAACTAAATTTTAGTGATTTTTAGTCTAGTTTAGAGAATTTTGTGACAAGAGAATCGGCACCATTGTCGAGCAAACGAATTTATCGAACATTTAAAATAATTAGAAATTTCTTGCAAAATCCTTTTTATTGTGATAGAAAGTGTGTTACACAATTATTATTGTTACTGGGCGTCCCGCACCCACAACTCAAAATAGCTAGTGAAGTTGGATATGTCATCAAAAACATAAATGTGAAAATGGGAGCAAGTTCAATGTTAAGAATATGTGTGGTTATCGAATTCGCCAACAAAAGAATTGTGATCTAAATGAGTGCCAAGTTCTGAAGATAATACTGAAATTTATGAGAACATAGGTAATACGGGCTGGTGCCCGCTACTCCACGTCAATGCGCGTATTTTGCGTAAGGGTGGGAAAAGCGATTATTCGATCCACCCCAGCTCCTCGAGGAAGGCCAGCAACGCCTTGGTGTTACTGACAGTCACACGTAGGGTACCTGGGTTACCGAAGTACTTTGCCCTGTACGTGGCGACCACCGGGCAGTTTAGAAGCACATGAGCTGCTGTTTCGTCGTCCTCCATGCAGGCCCTGCAGAGCGGACTGTCTGTGACTCCTATGACAAAGAGGTGTTTATTAAATGACCCGTGGCCAGTTAAAGCTGCTATAACTGTACGCAGCTGTTAACCGGAGAACCTGTTTTGTGAGGCGGCCATTGTAGGGAGTGCTTCCCTAGACTGCCTGCACTCACCGGTGTCCACCCACAGTTTGTGATGTTGGTCCCTGGTGCGTTTCCTTACCAGAGTGCGTAAGTACCCAAAGGGTAGTGGCACGATGGGTTCAGGTCCCACTGGTGCTTCGCTCGATCCCTTTCTGGTAAGTTCGTCAGCTGCATCATTACCTAGCGAACCGCTCTGTCCTTTGATCCATTGAATGGTTATATTATTGAGGCTACCCACCTGGTTGAGGCGCTTGTGGCACTCGTATATTAGCCCAGAATCAACTGTATGACTGTTTAGCGCTTGCAGAACAGCCATGCTGTCTGAGAGTATGCGGATCGAGTGGTCCTTAACTTCCCTGGCCATGATAGCCGAAGCGGCTAGAGAAATACCCATACACTCGGCCTGGAACACTGTGTTATGGACCCCCAATGGTGTGGCTATGCGTATGTTGAAGTCCTCCGAGAAGATTCCAGCACCTGTGCCACTACCTGTTTTAGATCCATCGGTGAAGATGCGCAGCTCTGCAGGGCACAAGCCCTCGCATCGGCGATCCTCGTAAAGTTGGATTTTGTATTATTTATTGAAGATAAATTGTTTGGGTACCCGATCATTAATGGCTTTCGTAGTGGGGAACTCCTTGTTGAGTCCATCAAGCAGCGCGGTGTGTGGTATGTCTCTCTTACCCCAGAGATCTAGTGCATTTATACGTGCCGCCGCCATCGTTGCTTCCTGCTGTATAAACAGGTGAAGCGGTGGTAGTCCCAACATGGCTTCGACTGCTGCAGTCGGAGTAGTCCTCATGCAGCCCGTAGTCGCCATGCAGGCTATTCTTTGCATGCGTTGTAGTTTGTTGGAGGCTGTAACTAGCTTGGTGCGCGGCCACCAGACCACGGCCCCGTAGGTGATCATGGGGCGGATCTCGGATCTCTGTGTCCATAGTATAATTTTAGGGAATAGGCCCTACCTATCCTTCTCCTGCACTGCCAGAAGGTTATGCAGGCCCTGTTTATTTTGTTGTCTAAATGACTACTCCAGTTTAACTTACTGTCCAGAATGAGCCCGAGGTACTTGACTTCGTTGGCCAACTGTAGTTCTGTATTGAACAGTTTTGGTAGGCGGAAGGGGCCTAATGCTCGTTTTTGGGTAAACATAACTAGTTTAGTTTTACTGGGGTTCACTGATAGGTCAAATTCCCTGCATCATCTCTCTACTATATGTAGTGCTTGCTGAGTGAGGTTGCAGATCGTACCCGTCACCTTCCCCGAAACACGGATTGCGAGGTCGCCTGCGTAACCTATTGTGTAATAGCGACTGTCATTGAGTTTAGTGATGAGGTCATTAATCACCAGATTGCATAGAAGCGGGGACCACACCCCTCCCTGGATGGCAGTCTCTGGCTATCATGGCCAACTGCTGCTCGTCCTTTAGGCGAACCACTCGTTTGCTTAACATGTTTGTAATCCAGTCAGTTAGTACCTGTTCTACTCGATGTCTGGAGAGGGCGCTGCTGATACTGGAGAAGTTGGTTTTGTCGAAGGCTTCTTCGATGTCTATGAAAGTGCCCAGGCATGAACCTTTCTGATGAATCGCTTCCTCTATCTGGCTGACTACTCGTACTAGATGAAGTGCGGATTCGGTCGACTTACCCGAGCTGTATGCGTGTTGATTACCGTGTAGCGGGACGGTTTTCAGCGCGCCGTCCCTCAGAACATACAATTAACATTCTAAAATAAATTTAAATCACAATTTATTAATTTTTTCTGCTCACATACAAGTTATCTTAAATTTGGCTAATCAACTTGTTATCTTCTTTATGTTATACGCAAGTTACTGTTTTTATATTGTAAGGTCTTCTCTAAACTCTTCTAAAAATTTGGTTAACTGGTAAAAAATAGACAAGACAAAATCTTGAGCTTCAGGGCCGTAATGGTAGAATGGGAGAATATTCCCCACGGTACTTATTCGCCTCCGAAAGAGTACCGTGGTTCTACCGCTAATATTGTACAAAGAGAAGCATTTTCCTTAAAAAAAACTTAAGTTTTGTGGCAGCATTTTAATAGGAAAAAAATCACCAGGCCTGCACCTTAATTACGTAACACACTATCTATCACAATCTGAATAATTTTGAAGCCTATTGCTAATCCATTGCTTCATATGTTCGAAAAATTTGTCTGCTCAACAACGTAAATAACGCAACGAATGTTGTTGAACTGTCAAAATGAAACCCATTCCTACTGTTAGTGTGTTACGTAATTACCCCGCTGGTCGAAAGATTCTCCCTTATCAGTGGAATATTATTTTCCGACATCCACGTGAACGTAGGCGCGGGCACAGCTAATTATAAATAATCATGTGTTTACAGAAACTAAGTACTCCTTAAGACCTTTAATTAGATACCAAACACGATTTTTTTTTAGGGTTCCTTAAATCCTACTGATAAAGCGTCACCCTTATAGGATCACTTGTGTGTCTGTCTATCCGTCTGTCACAGCTAATTTGCTCCGAATGTACTGAACTGATTAAGTTGAAATTTGGTATATAATAGGTCTTTACCTATGAAATTGCCGTTTTGTATGAAAAAATTTAAACGAATTTTTTTCATGAATTTTTTATTTGTATTAATCGAAGTAATCACCCATGCAATCAATGCATCTTTGCCATCGCAGTGGCAGTTTATTGATGCCCTTCTTAAAGAAATCAGCTGGACGGGAGGCAACAAATTCTTCAAAGGCTTTTTGTACTGCCTCTCGGGTATTAAATTTTTTTCCCGCCAAGAAGTTATCCAAATTCTGGAAAAAGTAGTAGTCTGTAGGCGCAAGGTCTGGTGAGTAGGGCGGATGACGGAGAGCTTCCAACCCCAGTTCTTGCAACTTGGAGACCGTCTGCTGTGCAGTATGAGGTCGCGCGTTGTCGTGCAGGAGCAGCGGAGACGAGCGATTGACCAATGCTGGTTGGAGATGCGCCAGCTTCTCCATCATTGTGTTCAGTTCTTCACAGTACACATCTGCAGTAATGCTCACCCCGTTTGGTAAGAAGCTGTGATGAATCACACCGGCGCTAGACCACCAAACAGTGACCATCACTTTTCTAGGGGTAAGTTTTCGTTTAGGGCATTGTTTAGGTGCTGAACCAGGATCCAACCAACTTGCTGAGCGCTTACGGTTATCAAACAGAATCCATTTTTCATCGCAGGTAACAATGCGGTTCAAAATTCCTTCATTTGTGTGTCTGTTGAGCAGTGCAAGGCACGTCTCGACGCGTACTTCCCGCTGGCGATCATTGAGTTCGTGGGGCACCCATTTGTCAAGCTTTTTTACCTTGCCAATTTGACGCAAATGGACCAATATTGTTTTGACGCTAACGTCGAAAGCTGCTGCTAATTCAGCCGTAGATTGTGTATCATCAGCTTCCACAATCGCCTTTAATTCGTCATTGTCGACCAAAGTCTTCGGACGACCGCGAGGTTCATTTTTCAGGTCGAAATTTCCAGAACGGAAGCGAGCAAACCAATAACAGGTGGTGCGTTGGTTTGTAGAGTTAGCTCCGTAAACGTCGTTGATGTTGCGTGCCGCTTGTGCCGCGTTGCTGCCACGACGGTACTCATATTCCATAATTACTCGAATTTTTAACGTATCCATGATGACGAAAAAGATTGAAATGCGATGAAAATGTAACACTAATCAATAAAGAAATGACTACTTTTAGAAAAAAAAATCCATGTTTTTAAAATAAAATTAATTTGAAATTAGAATTCATAGCCAAACAAAAATTATTTTGATTTGAAATGGCCAGTACTGCAGAACGGCAATTTCATAGGTAAAGACCTAATATATGCATTTCTATGACCCAAACACGGACGTGCAACGTAAATAAATGAATTTTGAATATGGGGGTCACTTTTGGGAAGCAAACTAGAAAATTAAAACAAAAGTTTTGGAAACTGTACCGTGTACATATCAAATGAAAGAGCTAGTCTCAAATATATTTTTTGTATAATTCAGTTATTCATTCAAACAGTTTTGAAGTTATTTAAGAAACATGAAAATTTACCATTCCCCCCTTTTGAGCATAGACATTTAAAAAAATAAACAGAAATTAGTTCTTTACTTACAGATTACAGAAAAACATATAAGTAAAAAGTCTATGGTCTTAAAATAACATGGTAAATCTTTCAATTTTGTGCGTACAAACTTATAAATGCAGTTGGAATGTATAGGAGAACATGTTTTTCAACTACAATGTTAAGTTTGTTCTTGGGATCTGGGGGCACGGCAGTACCGCCGCCAAGACGAGCCAAAAACAAAAAAGCAGGGGAACTACGTTCCTTTTCTCGAAGCTTTTCGTCGTATATTCATACCCTCAGAGCTTCAGCTTGGATACTGCTAGAGAGCTCAAATTCTCAGGATAAAATGAAGTTAGTTAGCAAACTTATAAAACACACTTAGTTTCATGGGTCTAGCTTTTATACATTGGATTTTATTAATGCCTAAAATACGTCTATTTTGGTCACTGGCTGACTCATCACAACCTCTAGGGTATTTCCCGAAGTCCTACGAGTATAAAGCTGAAATCTGGTATGCAGGCTAGGAGTTACACACAACAAAAAATTTGAGAAATCTGTAACTTTCACCCTCATACCCTCAAAAGGGCGGTGCAGCGGGGTAATTACGTATCACACTAACAGTAAGAATGGGTTTCATTTTGACAGTTCAACAACAATCATTACGTTATTTACGTTGTTGAGCAGACAAATGTTTCGAACATATGAAGCAATGGATTAGCAATAGGCTTCAAAATGATTCAGATTGCGATAGATAGTGTGTTACGTAATTAGGGTGCCGGTCTGTATATAAAATAAAACCTATACAGTCTTATCTTATTACAAAACAAAGCTTTTCTTTAGTCATGCCTGTTTTTGCAATAAGAACATACCAGAAATCGAAATACAGTTCCTTTTACAAAATTGACAACTTAGTCCGGTCTTAGGTTGTCATTTTTGTATTAAGAACTTTATTAGAGTCGGCATAAAGTTCGAAATATAAAAACTTTCTCGAAGGTTTAGGCTCGAGCTAAAGTTAGACGAAGTCCTAGAAATCTGAAATTTGGTATGCAGGCTAGGATTTGCAAACAAACAATAAAAAAAGAGAATTTTGTAACTTTCATCCTCCAACCCCCTTAAAGGGAGGTGTCAGTCTGTATTTCTTACGGATAATCGGTATACCTACTTACATTTGTTATGAAAGCTACTCGTACATTAGCATGCACAAAACAGCAAAGAAGAAACTTTTTTTCGATGGCTATGAAGAAACTAACTGCTGGCGCGCAAGAAATGCCTTGTTTCCCCGACTATGCTAGAAGTACGAGTTAAGATTTTGACATGTTTGTGAAATATTAGTACAATATCATCGCTAAAATAAAAAGAAATAGAGCACCCTACAAAAATAAATGAAATCCCACCAAAAACATTTCATGTAAAGTTATGTTGCCAAGACTTACATAACGCTTTCACTGTTTAAAAGTTATCAGATCTAATGTAGAGGCAAGCCCCTAACTCTATATGCAACCTACTTTACATGAAATGTTTTTGGTGGGTAACATATACATCGTACGGAACCCTTTTCACGCGAGTTAAATTGCATTTGACTTATTTTTTTTCGATACCTATCACTTTACATCCGCTATAAGCTGCCATGTTGGCATTTATGTGACGTCATATAGCCTCATAATATAACATGCGACACAAGATGACGTTTCCAATGATACTTCGTGACTTCGTGTCGTATATGACGAGAAGTTTAGGAGTTATTACTTTATGAGGTTAACGTAAATAACATTCCTTTATTTTTTTATGTAGTTTTCTCTAAGAAAGGACTTAGCGTGGCTTCGTCGTATGTACTCGTATATGTATCTTTTTTACTTACGCGGGACCTACAATCTTTTGTAAGTTTCTTGAGCGAGAAATCTTTGATAGCAATCGCTTCCTCCTCGGCGGTGGGGCAGGTGCCTTATGAGCTAGGTGGCTTGCTGTGCATCCGTTTTGAGGCGCTATCTCTAGACCCAGTCCGCGTATCGACTCCATGACTCTTGCCATACTGATCCCGGAAAGCAGGATGGCCTAGTCGAATGTATCCATGACGGACAACATCAGAATCAGAGTGTCGTCTGCGAAGCAATCAAACATCATTAACGCCGGCGAATAGGTCGACACGCAAAACCGCGTTGTAAGCAAGGTTTAACAAGAGAGGACCTTAAACGGACCCTAGAGGAATCTCAAACGTAATCTCGCTACGGTTAACGATACCTTTCAGACATGGTCGTATAGGTATATCCCGATGATGCATTGCAGGTAAGGCACACTCACAACTCGTTGACGACATCCAAACTTACCGCAGCCTCCCCGTCCCGGGAGGCCGGGATACTGCTTGTTCCGACAGGAAGCGGACGCGTAGCATTGTACCACTGTAGAACGCCGCTGCCGGGGCCATAAGGACTAGGCTAGGTCGGGCGGGACTGGACTAGCTCGCAACGCGAGCCCGAGCCGAGCACGTGTTGCGAGCTAGTCCAGCCCATGGTATAATAATATACTTCGGCAGGTATAGCATTCCGAGACACAGTGGTCACGTCGGAGACACAAGCCTACGTCATCACCGCTAAGTTACCAGTAGTGTGTAACAATAACTCCCCAAACGCCTTTATCACCTGTGCGAATCCGATAAAACAATGAGGTTTTAACTAACAATTGCGTTGGTATTTGTTTAAATTGAATTGTTTCGTTTGATTCGAATACCGAAACGACAATTTAAATGCTTTATATATTTTTTTTAACAGAATGGTGACTGAAAATGTTTCCATAATTCGTGTTTTGTTGCAATAAAGTGGCAACTGGATAGTGACGTAAGCATGTGTCACTCTCGGAGTGCCAGACCTTGTTTTTTAGACCATGGTCCAGCCCTTCTCGGCAATCATATCAAGAGTAAATGTTTGTTCTTATCACCTTATTTGAGAATTGTCTGGAAAAATCTACTATCTCATAATTAACCATAAAAAACTGGACAAGTGCGATTTGAACCTCGCGTGAAGAGGATTCCGCACGATGAATATTTTTTTTACCCACCAAAATCATTTCATGTAGGTTGCCAAGACTTAGATAACGCTTTCACTATTAAAAAGTTATCCAAATATAATGTAGAGCCAAGCCACTAACTCTACAAATCTTACATCTTGATCAAAATGTACGACCTCTTAGCAAACTACTTTACATGAAATGTTTTTGGTGGGATTGCATTTCTTTTTGTAGGGTGCTCTATTTCTTTTTATTTAGGCGGTGATGCTGTACTGATATTACACATTCATGTTATAACTCTTCTAGCATAGTCGGGTATAAAAGGTATTTTTTGCAAGCCAGCAGTTACTTTCTTCATAGCCAACGAAAAAGAGTTTCTTTTTCAGAATGGAAGTAGGACTAGGTATACCTATTACCCGTAAAAAATTCCGACTTGCACCTCCCTTTAAGGAGGTTGGAGGGTGAAAGTTATTTAATTTTTGTTGTTGTTTTTGTGCAAATCCTAGCCTGTAAGTTACTGTACTACCTTCGGGAAGTACCCTAAAGGTTTTATTTTATATACAGACCTATACCCACATTAGGAGGGTTGGAGGGTGAAACTTACAGTTCCATTTTGTGTCGTTTCTGTGCAAATCCTAGACTGCATACCAAATTTCAGCTTTCTAGGACTTCGGAAAATGCCCTAGAGGTTTCGCTGAGTGAGTGAGTCAGTCAGTCAGTGATGAAATCGACGTATTTTAGGTATTAATAAAATACAAAGTATAAGAGCTAGACAAATGAAACTGAGTGTGTTTTATAAGTCGGCTAAGTATATTTTATCCCGAGAATTTGAGCTCTCTAGCTTTATCCAGGCCGAAGCTATGAGGGTATAAAAATACGACGAAATGTTTCGAGAAAAGGTTGGAAGTACCCTGGCGTTTTTAGCTCGGCACTGCGGAGCCCCCAGATTCTAAGAACACACTTGGCCTTGTAGTGGAAAAACATGTTCTCCCATAAATTCCATCTGCAAAAGTAAGTTTGTACGCATAAATATTGACAGATTTACAATGTTATTTTATTTATACAGGAATTCACATGATACCAAATTTCAACTTAATCGGTCCAGTAGATTCAGAGCAAATTGGCTGTGACAGACAGACACACGAGTGATCCTATACGGGTTCCGTTTTTTTCATAAAAATATTATTAATATCACTTATATATATTATATATATATTCATAATAATTAAATAAGAATACTTATCTCAAATTAGGAAGTTCAATCAGGCGCTCATTTCGAAACCCTGTTTCGCTAACGAACCGTAGGCCGCGTCCTAGCCAAAGCCATCGTCGCGCGAACACCTGGCAGTCGCGTTAATTTTGTTCTGCGAACCTGAACGCGTGGTCGCGTCAAGAGAGGGCGCCTTCCGGTTTTCCGAATAAATGATTGACATGAACGCGATGATCGCGTATTCGCGCATACGATGATTTTGGTCAGGACGCGGGGTCAAAAAGTTTATAGAGGAGGATTATAATATTTCCCTACAATTATTGTCTTAGGCGATTAACACACGGCACTGCGCACCGCCGCGGAGGGCGGTGGTGGTACAGCGAATTTCGTACCGCTCGACCGCGCCGGGCGGTGTACGTGTTTTAGGCATCAACTGATTTACAAGAGGCCAATGCGACGTGAGATCCGCTTCACCGCCTACCGTGACGGTGAGCGGTGCCGTGAGTTAATCCCTTTAGTATGCTAGGTGGTAAGAATGTCGGGGTATTCTAAGAAACTGATGCTTTTTCAGAGAATTTGTATTTAAGACAGTCACAAGCGGAAGTATTGATTTGTTTTTTTTAATTTTAGTTTTACGGTTTGCAGCGGCAGTCTTGGATTAAACAATACCTACAGCAATATTTGATTTTAAGTTGGTACCGGTTTATTGTGAGAAGGTTTCTGTCCAGGTTGTTTTCAATTAGTAAAAGGCCCGGTGCTATAGACACTTAGACATAGGCAGTGCACATATTCCCACGTTTCCTCTTGAAATATTATGGCAGTTTCATCTGCGACGGTTATAATATCAGCATTGTTATTTAAGTAAATCGTTAATATAAATAATTAAAAACGTGGGAACAAGTACACTGCCTTGTGCAACTCCGAAGTCAATAATTGAGAACGCAGTTATGAAATATCGAAATACTACTAGTACGCTTACTGCTTCAGGTTTCTTAAATAGTTTTTAAACATTCAAGGCAAGTTCTTTTATTTCTATCTATTCAAGTTTCTTGACCAGCGGAGACCATGTCAAAGCCCTTTGCAAGAACAAATTTTCAAATACAAGGACAAATTAAATTAGCTAGCGAAACTCCACAGATGTGATGGAAGGAAAAAATGCAGCTTTTTCCGAGATCGCATTCCTTACATTCGACTAAGTATAGACGAATTCAAAACATCGTTCCGTTTCCGTCAATCGCTTGAAGATGACAGAAATGGACAAAATGATTTTTTACATATGTTTACTCAGCGCTAAACGCATACTTAAGAGCGGCCAACCCGTCATACTTTTCATACAAACGCTCGTACGTGATTATGGCTTTGTAACACATCTTTCATCGATATTTTTGAACTAATAGGTATCATGTGCAGTTTATCTAGGTTTCTATGCAAGCAAAAAATCTAAATTTTGAGAAACAAATTCAGTATAAGCCTCCAAAAATCTGCTTTTTTGCACAAATTTACCTGAACTTTGGCCGTTCATAATGTACTCATAAATTGTAAAAGTAAAGAAAACATCTTCATAGAAACCTTGCACATGTAATGAAAATTCTAAATGACGAACATGTTTTCCAAAAAATTGTAAGGCTTTTTCAAAAACACGTATTTTCTGGAACAAGTTTTGTGAAATCTCCGCGTGCCAATTTCGTTCGTTGTTATCGCGTTCTCACTCTTGCTTCTTTTTCAAACATTGCGTTGGATGAAACAACAAGCTTTTCAATCATGCTTGTGTTGCCGATAGACGGACCGGGAAGGGCCCTCTTAAGTGATTTTGGTGCAAGTAGAAAAATCCGTTTTCACCAACATCTTCTTCAATTTTGTTAGCAGTAGGTCTGTATTAATGATTTCAGTGTTTCTCCCTAATCTGACACTAGTTCTTACTTTCCTAGTTTGTCTCGGAGTCATTCAGAGAAATCATTAAATTGAGTTGTTTGACTTTTACTATCCAAGTGTAAAAGTTAGTTTACTACTAGTAACCTACTTGGTCACTATTTAATTTTCTTCTGATCTACAATTGCTTATTATAGTATCAACTACATCTTGCAACCATAATAATAATGAATCTATACATAAATTATAAATTCCAAAGTAACTCATGTCTGTCTGTATGTTACCTTTTCGCGCCGAAACAACTGAACGGATTTCGATAAAATTTGCCAAGGAGATATGGCATCCGACATAGGCTAGTTTTTGCATCAAAATTAATTCTTAAAATTATGATATAGGGAATGAAAGTTTGTATGGGAAACTTAGCATTTCTTAAATTAGAGATATGAAAATATAGTTTGAACCCGTAGGATCTTGTGGTATTATTTATTTTAGTATTTATTTCATTTAATTCGGTCCACCCGGTTAAACGTTAATTACAATTTGAAGCTATAAAATAACTTAGCTAATAATAATAATATGTATGTAGGTGTCAGGTAATACGTGGTCAGGTCAATGGCAGCGCTAGTTTTTCAAATTAATTATGATAATATTAAAATGAATTATTATTATTTTTAAGATAGACATTTAGAATCATATAAACCAGCGGGGTAATTATGTAACACACTAATAGTAGGAATGGGTTTCATTTTGACAGTTCAACAACATTCATTGCGTTATTTACGTTGTTGAGCACACAATTTTTTCTAACATAAGAAGCAATGGATTAACAATAGGCTTCAAAATGATTCAGATTATGATAGATAGTGTGTTACGTAATTAGGGTGCTGTTTAATAAAGATAAAAAGAAGATTATTTGCGTTTGACTTTGTCTGTCTATTACCTTTTCACGCTTTAACGGCCGAATGGATTTGGTTGATAGAATACTATTTATCCCGGTAGCACGTTTCCGTGGGATAATTTCTGACATCCACGCGGGCGACGTCGCGGGCAGAACCTAGTAAAATTATATTCTTAAGCTACAATATTGCACGCATGACTGTGATGAAGGAAAGGAAATGCGTATTTAATAAATTATTGCAGTAAGTATATTCACGTTTTATAAATATTATCATATCATTGTGTGAAATAGTGTCAACATTCTAGTAAGAGACATCTGTGCGAATCATTGCGATCAGGGATTCACTGCTTAAGCATGTAATTTCGCGATTTGTTTTTATTTAGCTCTCGCGTAGTTATGTAAACTTTCGTGAATATCAGACCGGAGACAATGAAGGCAACCGCCAGTCGTTTCACATCACACTTGGGACACACACCGCCTCATTATGTTCCCAAAGTTTACGCTACTACAAATCGGACTGTTCGCTCTTACTATCATGTTCTGTGAAGTGGCGAGCGACAAGCGGGATCGCCGGAAAAACGGGGATGCTGACAAAACTTTATGGAAGAAAGAATACGAGGAGGAACTAAACGATGCTATGCTTGTCGGGAAACGGGAAAATTTTACCCGTTCGGCAGGGGCACAAGCTAACAGTGATAACGATGCTGTGATTGAAAAATTAATGGAAAGCATAACCTCAAGCGAAAGATATCTGAAGAAAATAGAGGCTCTAGAATTTAGACTAAATAGGCTGGACATTGAAGTTCACGAGAAGACTAATGCCATAATGAAGCTATTAAATAATATATCGAAATCGGTGCGCACAGATTGCTCTCAAAAGATAGAGTCCACCATCCATGGACTGGTGGCTGACGTGAACTCTATCAAATATGCTGTAGAAAAGAATCCGCGCACCAGTATAACATCCAGCTCAGGTACTGTAGTAGTTTTGCTTTAGTCGTTTTAGTACTTTTTAGTATAACTAATAAGCTCCTTTTATGCAAGTAGGTATATTGCCCCAAACATACGAGCAAATTAATTACGCAACGCGTAAAATTATGGCGGCTTGATTGACCATCGATGAGTTTTTTGATTTTACAAACACGTCTTACTTATGTAGGTACTTTTCAAATGTATTTTTGTTTTTATTTTACCGTAATCTGTTAGGTTATACTTAGAAATCGATAATAACTGCGCGCAACTCCGGTGGCGTGAGAACCATGATCGAAATTATGATAACCCGACAACCATAAATACCACCTTCAGTTCACACGCATCGTGTCACTCACAGTTTTTCAAGATGCAATATGGTAATAATAAATATATAGGTACAATACCTATACGTATATATACATTGATACACCTATACGTATATATACATATATTTTGAATATTTTTGGTTGAACTTAATACGCGTCACGTACGTCATAACAACTGAAGCCCCCACTGTATCAAATCACATAACTTACGCGCTCTTCCGGGTAATTACATTAACGAGGGTGCTTTTGGTGACTGCGTGAATTCTATATTGGCACATTCAATACTATCCGGGATGCATATCGAAGGAGGTGTTTGACAAGACCAAGTTTACTGCACATAGGGTCTTTTAAAGATCAAAGTGTAACTCAAACACAAACTCAAACTCAAAGCATTTATTTCAATTAAACCATTTACAGGCACTTTTGAATTGTCAAAGAGTCGGTCAGTTAGTCAGAAAGTTGAAGCTAGTTGCCCATTCCAAAACGTAGATCTCTATGGAGAAGAACGGGCAAGAAACTCCAAGGACACTCTTTTTAAATCAAGACTACAAAATCCTGGGTACATTATTCTTGTTGCTTCTATATGCGAGAACAATGAAAAAAAAAATATAAAGAAACAATTCAAAATATAAGATTAATAATAAAAATAAGACGTGGCAGTTAAGAGATGACCAGTCTCAACAGACGGCGCCCGTTCACGAACATGACGCGTGGATCAGCACCATCCAGCTCAACCATTTTGTAGGGAACCGAATGATCCAACACACGCGCCACCAACAGTGAGAAATTTAAGTGAGCATGACATAGTCTCAACTGCCATGCTGTCAAGTCAACATAATTATATAATAAACGAATCCATGGTACTCACATTTACAAAATTGAAAAATGCTTCTAAATTATACAAAACTATAGTTTGCTATATATTTGAGCAATGAATAAAATTTTACTACATAAAAGAAAAGAATCATTAAAATATCTATTGAGTTATTCAAAAATAAAACATGTTTAATAAAAAATAAAACATATTTTATAAAAAATAAACAAACATTAAGTTCGCAATGTCAGAAAAATAAAAGGGGGAATAAGAAAGGAGTATCTCTTCCAAACATTCAAATTTTAACTAGTGCGCCTGAGTGGCTGTGGAGCAGGACCAGCATTAAGCCAAGCATTTTTATCTACTATATAGACATTGAACTTATAATATGCTTGTCTACATAGTGTGCTTTTAATGCATGTTTTAATTTTCTTCTCATTTAGTTGAAGAATATCGAGTGGTATTTTATTATAACATTTTACACAGTACCCCATAAAAGAAGTATGTACTTTAGATAACCTGAAACGTGGTTGATCTAAATTGTTCCTATTTCTAGTGTTGAAATTATGCCTGTCACTTATCTTACTAAAAAGATGTAGATTTTTCCGAACATACATAATGTTTTCAAATATATATATTGACAAGGTACCGTCATGATGTTAATTTTTTTAAACAGTTCCTTTAGAGATTCGCGTTTGCGGAGGTTGTAGATACTCTGACAGCCCTCTTTTGCAGAATAAAGATAGAATCAATATCCGCAGCCCGTCCCCACAGCAGAATACCGTAAGACATGATGCTATGAAAGTAACTAAAATATACTAGTCTCGCGGTATCCACGTCTGTTAATTGACGGATTTTCCAAACAGCGTAAGCGGCTGAACTTAGCCGCCCTGCAAGTGATGTTAAGTGAGGACCCCACTGTAGCTTTGAATCAAGCGTAATCCCCAGGAAAACTGTTTTTTCGACGAATTCTAGTATCTCCTTATTCAATACAACGTGACATTTACTACTTCTAACATTCGGTAACGCGAATCTTATGCATTTAGTTTTCTTCTCATTTAATACCACATTATTTACAGTAAACCAATTATGAACCTTAAGCATGGCGTTATTTACGTCGTCAAGCTCATGAGCATGTCTGTTTAAATCATTCATATATACTAAAAAGAGGAACGCACCCAATATTGAACCCTGCGGTACACCCATTTTGACTTTTAAGCCCAATGAATTTACACCGTTTATTTGAACTTGCTGCAGTCTATCATTCAAATATCATTTTACTAAGCTAAGCGCAATTTTACCCAGTCCGTAATGCCCAAGTTTCAAGAGCAGTGTTTCGTGATTCACGCAATCAAATGCCTTGGATAGGTCGCAAAAGATGCCTATTGCATCTTATGCGGAGGCATAAGATGCAATAGGCATCTTTTGCATCATCCCATGCGTTAAAAATATGTTTTAATAATGTAACACCGGCGTCGGTTGTACAACGTCCTTTGGTGAAACCATACTGTTGATTGTATATGATAGGACGAGTAAAATAATTGAGCATTTGATTTAATATTACTTTTTCAAACACCTTGCTGAAAACTGGCAAAACCGATACGGGTCTATAATTATTAGTGTCTTTGCTGTCCCCAGATTTGAAAAGTGGAATTACTTTAACATACTTCATTAAATCTGGGAATACCCCTTGATCTACACATAAATTAAATATTAAAGCTAAATAGGGTGCAATTGTCTCAATAATAGATTGACAAACTTTAGTAGACATGCCCCACAGGTCTTCTGTAATTAGAATCTTAAGTTGCTTAAATGCCTTTACAACGACCACAGGGCTTATATGTTTAAATTTAAATTCTATAGAACAGGCTGAAACATTCGCTCTTAATAAATCAATAGCAAGAGAGGGCGAGGAATTTAAAGTTTCTGTAGTTTTAATTGGAATATTAGTATGGAAAGTTGCATATTCCTGAGCAACATCGATGTTATCGCTAATGAGACCGCGGGAAGTGTCCAGTGTGTAATCAGTATTATGCCTTTTGTTCCTGTTCGTTTCATTGTTAATAATTTTCCAAACTGTCTTTATTTTATTGTCTGCTGATTTAACCTTATTGCTAATGAATGACGCTTTAGCTACTTTGCAAATATTTTTAAAAGTTTTCGAGTAAGTAGCAACATACTTATTGAAAGTTTCCGTGTTAATATACGGTTAATATATAACGCTTAATATATATGTAGTCGGCTGATACACAGTTCAGCGATGCCGGCGGCCGCATCGAACGAGAAGTCACTTCTAAAATTTCCATAAATCAAAATAAGTATATAAAATAAGGTTACCCTAACGTGATCTATCATAAAATTTTACGAGATAATGTCGGCTATAGTCTTGCAATAGTCGTGACGGGTAGCGTTCAACACTAAATTGCCATTCATTGTGGGGTTAAGCGGTAGTGTCCCGCCACGCGTCGCCGTCCTCCTATTTTTAACCTGACCGAGCTTTTGTAATAGTTATTTATGCAACTGTTGTATAATAAGGGGTATTAAAACACAAATGTGGGATTATCACACGAGGCTTCTATCACGTCATGAGTGTTTTAATACCTAATTATGTACTTGTACAGTTGCATACAAGACTTTATCTACTTACACACATGATGAATCCTGTATAAAAAGGTTCTGAAACCATAGGGTGTTTGTTGTACAGTGTTGTAAGAACTATGTAAATTCACGGAAAGTTTAATTGCTGAGTACCTATCAAATACAAAACAAACTATGAATGGTCATATGCATCTATGTAATAATTATTTACGTTATGGATCGTACAATTATTGATTCATATTGTTTTCTCGACTTTCCTGGTAGTAATTGGTTAGAAATGTCCTTTGCTGCATTAGAAATATCTGGTGATGTGTTATCAAAGCTTGTGTTACTAATTTTTTGGAACAACAAAGTAATAATTTTTTGCAGTACTAATATCGAACGAAAATGGCGACGTGAATTCGAATAATCTGTAAGTTTTTCTTTTTTAATTGCGGCGTTGCCGCGTTGTGCAACACGCGTGCATGACAATGTTCATTTTTTGAAAAGGAGTTGCATAGTGAAATTTAGTAAAACATTATATCACTCGTTTGGATGATATTATGGTTAAGTATTATGATTATGACACTGGTTATTTTAATGTTACCAAAAAGCTGTTACAGAAACTTTTATAGAGGATTTATAGCATGGGCGTAGATAAACATTTTAAGAGCAACTTTAACAAAGGGAAGCTTATGACAAACTATCTAGCAAAACGAAATATAAAGTTATATGATGGAATATGATGTGATGCATATCTTGAAAACTAATGCTTTGGAGAAACTTAATCAGAAAAATAATAATATTTTCAGGAATTATCAACAACAATAATGTCAACAAACAGACAAACTGCAATCTGAATTGTATAGCAGAATAATAACAATTGTATAGTAGAATGGTACCGACAATCGGCTTCGAATCCCGAGTTGTCGTGCAAATTACTAAGCAAGTTAGCGGCAGAGATGTCATCAGTAAGGCCGGTCGCAATTTTAAAGTTTGCCGCCGCGGGCCGTCCCTTGTTCTGTTGTTCTCACGAGCGGTCAAAACAAATGCATGCAAACCAGGAAACACAGTGTAGATACAATTATTACAGAGGATGATTCAAATCGATACTTCAACAGTTTCAGTTAGATAAACCTCATTAAATGGCTTAGTGACGAATAATTGATATGATTATTTCAAGTTAAATCCGCTTATATTTTAATCACTGAAATATGTAGTCCATATTGCGGTATTGTTTTTGAGGTACTTACGTCATTTTGCACTTTGTACGCCCAGAAGAAATTTAACAAAAATGTGTTGTGCAGATATGCGGTTCAATTTCAATGCAAATTGGAGGTATGGTAAGCACAGGTATTTCCGAGTATTAGCGTATGGAGATCTAATAAAATCTATAATTAGTTCATTAGTAGCCATTCTAGTTTAGTGAATTTTTGTGGGAACATTTTGGAAAATTAGGTATGGTAGGCGAAGGCCGATACTAACGCTGAATAAATTTCAGCCATATGCCTGGACAGTAATTGTGTGTTGTGACCAATGCAGTAGTAGAATGATGCTCTGTGGTGTTGTGTCAATGTTGCCCCAAGACTGAAGCTATAATAACCTGCGAAACATGATTGACATGCAACCAGCACCCTAACTGCGTAACACACTCAATCCCAATCTGAATCATTTTGAAGCCTATTTATTGCTAATCCATTGCTTTATATGTTCGAAAAATTTGTCTGCTCAACAACGTAAATAAGAACGCTAATAACTTAAAATGTTTTGCATGGCGCTTTAGTAAATCCTAAAGATTATGTTCAGACAGCGACCAAAGTCGATGACTACGAGTATTACGAACTTTTGGTTAATTATAACATAAAATCTAATTATTATTTGAAATTTATACTTAATATTATAAAGCTCAAGAGTTTGACGCGCTAATCTGCGTGTTTTGTGCTAATTATGTGGTCCTCTACCCAGATTTTACGAATTTGACTTCTAGATGCAAAATTAATATCGAATCTACTGTCCCAATCTGCGTCAGATGAGCTGTCAAGTCGGCCTAGCAATAGTAAGTTTTGTATGCAATTCATTGCAAAAACTGAACAGCCTAGGTACAAGGAACAAAACGTACGATTCTGAAGACGGCGTCCGGTGGAATGACGCACTCGCGAAGGCGCGATATATTATAGTATTTAGCTGAGTGAGGTCGATTTAATTTAAATTTATTTATTTATTTATATTTATTTCGATTTATCTTTACATTAAACGCTCTAATAAATAAATATATTCGCTGTGTGTAATCCGCTTAACTTTCGTATATCGGCTAGTATCATACTCTAATATGAAATATATATTATACTAGCTTCTGCTCGCGCCGTCGCCTTCGCTTCGGAAATTATCCCACAGGAACTTGCTACCGGGACAAACAGAGGCCTATGTCCTTCCCCAGGTTGCTATCTATCCCCTTGCCAAATTTTATCGAAATCCATTTTGTGGTTCAGGCGTGAAAACGTAACATACAAATAGAATTACTTTAGAATTTATAATATTAGTATGGAATCACAGTGTGTGGGGGTCCATTAAATTGTACGGTGAGCGATATGTCGACGATAATATATATTTTATATTACACTAGCGACCCGCCCCGGCTTCGCACGGATGCAATGTAAATACTAATGTGGTGTCAGTGTGGAGAGTGGTGTTGATTAATAATATTATGTTATAAAATATATAAATAAAGGTATGTTGGGTTGATTTATATGCACGCGATGCGCCCGCCGCGCCGCGCCGTCCGCTGCCACCCGGAAGCGTAATGCCAGACTGTATATTACCGCAGACATCCATAGTCTGTGCTGGACCGCTTGGTGCTCGTTGCACTAAAGAGCAAAACGCATTTCAACACAGACATTCTCGTCATTTCTCGTCATTTACACATTATGCTCGTCATTTCCAAAGCAAACTTATACGTACGAGTGCAGGGCAAAGGATTTGGCAGGGTAGAGAAACACATATTATGTAAAAAAAAAAACACAATTGTAACGGTGCAATTTTTATTATTAAAAAGTAAATTAAATTGGTTCAATAGTGAGTTTTTGTAACGGTTAATTATTTTCCACGCGACTAACTACTTAAAGGGCGACTAACTATTTGCTACTAGAAATCATAGGCGAGGTACTGTAAATAATAACATGGCGACTTATATTAACAGTGAAATATGATGCAAGAGCGAGCGAAGCGAGCTCGGGACTTGGGGCACCCCAACTCGGACAGGTTAGGTTAGAAGGGCATGGCGGGGTCTGGAAGACCCCGCCATCCCCTTTGTTGTTATTTTTGTTTAACCATCCGGAAGTAGGAGCCCCGCTCAGCGGGGCTCCGTTGGCTACGCCTTATTATTATTGCCTTTCAGAAATAGGAGGCCTCGTCAAAATAAAAACACGATGTCAGTTTAAATTAAAACAAAGCTAACAACTGATTATTAAGCTGCTACTTTCTACTTAAAATTATCCTTCGCTGTAGCTGCCAACCTAAGTCACTGTAGCTGTCTGTACTCGTATGTATTTTGCTCCAATATTCTAAACCAAAATGTATTTGAACACAGACATTGTCTGTGCTAGTTAGTATGTACCTACTATGCTCTTCATTCATTAAAGCAAACTACCTGCGAGCACAGAGCAGCCCGTGCCTGTGGTAATATAGTCTGGCATTACGCCATGCGCCACCCGGGACGGACGTACGGCCTTGATGGCCGCTCTGCCCCCGCATTTTAAATCTCTAATATCTTCTAAGGTATTCAATATAATGATATGCTGTAATAGGGCAATTTTGATCTACATGAAATGCACAACGTATTTAACGTATTTAATTGGATAAGAAATAATAATGTATTGTATAAAATAGCTTCGTAACTAACCCATTTTTTTATATGTATGTAAAAGATAAAAATGTTTATTGTGGGTTATCCTTAGGAGATAGACATTTTTGTAGATCTTTTTTAAGCTACTCAATTCCGTAGTACATTATTTCGATCTATCTCGTAAGGTTTAGCCAGCGTTTGCAATGTAGGTAAGCGCACAAAAATATGTTAACATATGTTATTTACGACATCACATTACAAATCCTTGAAATTCTCGGCTTTTCTCTACTATAATATGCATGTGTTATACATATAAACCTTCGCCTTGAATCACTCTGTCTATAGGTGAAAACCGCATTCAAATCCATTGAGAATTTTAAAAGATCTAAGCGTACAGACGCGGGACGCGACTTTGTTTTATACTATGTAGAGATTCATAGTGTGTGAGACTCTTGAGACGCTTAAAACATTCTGTCACACAGGTATTATAACTTTTTAAACGACGCAGATGATCACCTACAAACCCGAACTTGACCTTAAAGACACGATGTTTTTGTTTACATTTCTGATGTTTCAGGGGATGGAGAATTCCACATGGATGCGGCATTGGACACGCGGCTCTCATTCTTGGAGAGCCACTTGAAGACTGTTCAGAGTGGCGTGGAGTCCATAGTGGCCACCATATCCGAGGTTAAGAATAGGCAGTACAACAGAGCATACTCGAGCAAGTAAGTAAATTTTCTGTAGTTGATAGGCTTTGGCAATGTACAGTCACGAGCATAAATATATAAATATGGACAGTTCGGCAATAATATCTTACGGTCAAAGTCAAAGTCAAATCATTTATTTCAAATAGGCACATAAAAGGCACTTTTGAACGTCAAACGGTAAATTCTCGTACTTAAAAAAACGTTCAATTTCAACACATTTTTTTAAAGCCGTTGAGTGTCTCGTCATAGTCTAGTATCTAGTTTTAGCGTTTCTTCGATATCACATATTTGTGTCGCTACTTGTGCCTTACACAGATGATCACACAAATACATATTTGCTGTCTTCTTGAGAACAGATATTAATGAATGAATCATGAATTCATATATTAAATTGCTGAACTGTCCATAGTACCGAATATACTTATGCTCGTGACTGTACGTCAAAGCAAATGAGCCTTTAACATCATTCACCACCTGCCCTTACCTATGCTTACCAATATATTTGGGTCAGCGCAGTGCATATCCTTCTTCCTGGTATTACTCCGTCATCTCGGTAGTCAGTCCCTGTGTAGCCATATCACCTTTCAAACAATCCAGCTGTCTTTTGTTTAGTCTTGCTAAATATTATATTTCGTAAACATGCTTGGAAATTCGAGCTTTATTTTGACCTTCTTTGAGATAAATCGAAAATACTGTACTGGTCAAATACATGCGAGCAGCGGCCGGCAATGTTAGTATGAAAATCCATATCTGCCATGTTTAGCGGCCGAATAAATTACTATGAAAACTCATGTCTGTTGTATAATAAAAAAATGGAACGAACATTTTTGTTCGACCTATGGCAACCAAGGAGGTAACTTATCAAAGATTTTATATCAATCTCGAACTGGCTTAGCAACAAAGGACCAGTGATAATATGATTTCAAAATTAATTTAAAGGGACAGCCGCATAAAATGTGATAGTCGCATAGTTTATGAATTTATAACTATTAAAATATTTACTTATTTAAAATCTAAATAAACCGAATGCATCTTTAAAATAAGACAGATTTTTACTAAATCTTATTGTTTAACTGATCTTTATTTAAAATTATTTAATTACCAAATTTAACTTTTGTAAACATTTTGTTGATTGTTTTTCTAAAGAAGATAATACAAATCTAAGAAAAAAATTTAAACTTTTATTTCAACTTTTTAACTTTTGCACCCGAATGTACTTGATGTAGTTTATGACATTGAATTTGTTTACAATTTTTTATCACCTGTCCTTTGGAACGTAGACGACTTTTGTTTACGGTCGAATGGCCCGAGGGCCAGTCGATTCGGGCCGTTCAGACTAAATACCCTTAGGAGTCCATAGAGGATAAACAAAACACAGATTGATTTTTATTTGGATCTAGATAAATACACAGAAGATAGATTTACTTAATTTGAATATCCGCGCATTATTTGAGAAAAGTACTATAACAAGCCTTATCCGCAACCAGGCATTGATGGACGAACGTGGTCGGCCGCTGCAGTAATGTACTATAATATTACTAATATAAATATACTTTTTAACCATCCACATTTATTCTCAAAACTTTCCTCGAGAATACTTAGTTCCTCATTACTCTGCATTTCATTGCACATGACATAGGCACTAAAGTCATTTACTAAATTGTACCGTATCTGCTTCGGGTCGATATGTTCTTGCATAAAGTAAGTAGGTAACAACATTCTCTACTACATGTGTAGGCTGTCCCTCTGCTATCAACGGTACTCGCGAACTTCTGATCCGCGGCTCAAGTTAATTAACTACAGACAATTTAATAAAATTGCAAGTCAATCCAGTCAATTACCAATAAAATTAAATGGTGCAGTAACCTGATGTTGCCAGGTTTTTCGGCAAATAGCTTATGCTCATGGCTTCGCCTGCGTGGAGGTCGGAAATTATCCCACGGGAAGGGTCAACCTGCCTGAGACGAATCCTGCGCTGGATGCGGGATGAAATTCGCTCGCGCCAATTGCGGTCTCGAATTGGACACCGATAGATTTTTCAAAAATCGAATAGGTATTAATCGTATTCGTTTTTATCGGTAAAATCGGCCCTGAGACTAATATTTTTCGTTGTTACTACCTGCTTAGTTTCGGATTTTGGTAACCCGCACACACGGCCAAAAATCACGCCTGTATCGAAATAACTGTTCCTAGAAACTGTATACTATAGAACCCTTCTATATTGGAAGAAGGGTAATATAGTTCCCTTCTCTATTATTTAATGGGGCGTAGCAGAAAGAAAATAATTGTTATTATATTGAGAGACGAACTTGTTACATTGACGGGCCAAGCCCTGCCAGTCAAACAAAAACTGTCTTTAAACCATTCAAATGCTTATTCCAAACTTGCTTAATTAATTATCGAAGAAATTACCAACTTATATGAGGTAAGTTGGTCATTTCTTCGATAATTTTCCCAGATAACAGCTGACAGAAATGACAATAATGTTGATATCCGGATATTTATAATACTTATTTCGTGGTTTATCCACTGACTACCTGTAGTATTGTATCTCCTTCTTCCTTTAATCTATCTAAAGGTTGTCTTTAAAAGATTGTTTTTATTGATAAGACTGCCCATTGTGTCACCCTGTGTAAAATCTACCTATAGGTACATTTATATCTTGAATCCATAATATGGATACATACATACAACATATTATGTTGTACGTAATAAAGAGTATTCTATTGTATTCTTACAGGTCGGGGATATTTTTTGTATTTTATAGGTTTCGTTGTAGTAAAATCTCTTTGGCTGTACTATTTGTATCTGGCTGATTTTGATACCATTAAAGAGATGACATTTAAAAAAAGAAAAATATAGAGTAAAAACGATTTCCACCCTTTTTTCAATTGTTTTTCTGTCCGCCAAAACGAGTGAATCTAACGAGAAATTCGACACATTTTGAAGTTTTTTTTACAAAAAAGGGAAAAATTCGACCAAAGCCGCGAAAAATATGTGACGTTTATGGACTTAACACAGTATGGGATCAAGAGTGGGCAAACTACTAATTAAATTATTTGAATTATTTTCTTTATCTTACTACTACTACTACTACGTACTAGATTTAAGTATCGACCAATTTTATTAAACGATAATAATTATTGTTACTTGCAAGTTTAGTTGGGTTAAATGAATAAATGTAGAGTTTGTAAACTCGGAGTTAAATAATTAACATTTAAACTCCTAATACGCGTTGCGCCAATAAAAATTAACACCGAGTTAACCAGGCATTAGTGTTTTTTGAGTTGGGAACATTGCAGTTCAATCGACGACACATAAAATAGATTTGGAATGTCTGTGCTTTGATATGTAATCCGACCAAAAATGAATGAACGAACAATGATCGGAAATTCTAATACCCATCTCTTTTATACTACACTACGATACATGAAACTTTCTTGTCTTTGAATCTTATAACATGAGATTTCATTTTAATCGTATTGTAGGTGGTTTCCATAAAGAATTAGTTTATTAATTGATGAAAACGTCAATATGGAAAGCTATGTTTTAACTTTTTTAATAATTGTTACGAAAAGACAAGAACAAGAGCTGAAGAGTTAACGGTTGACCACAAAACAGTTTTGGCCCTCTAGAAAAAGTATGGGTATACAAAAAATCTCGATATTTGGGTGCCACACGAGCTCTTAGTCTTGATTTTGTATATAAATAAAATACGAAAGAACTTTTTCCCCGACCTAATATACCAACTATAATATAATGGATGACAACGTCATGACTATTGTGTAGCGTAGCCTATGCACCTACCTACGTACGTACCTACCTACTTACCATTTTCATTTTGAAATTTTGCAGAATGGAGACCCCGGCGAGCAGTGTAGACACCATGTCTCTTATAAACGAGTTCAGAAAAACGGTTCGTGAACAGAAAACTAACAAGAAGTGTGACTGCAGGTATTTTCAAGTTTTTGTTAAACGACTAAGTGCCTCCCGCGCGTGACTTTGCCGTGTTTATATTTCTCAGCACAACGTACTGGGTCAAATTAAATAAGTTAGCGAAACTCCCCAGAACATCCAGACATCGTCATTACATATCGATGCCATCACATGTGCGGAGTTTTTCTAGCTAAGTTAATTTGACCCTGTATAATATTTTCAACATTTTTAAATACGTAAATGTAATAGTAACTGAGTAGGCAAACGTAAGGTAGTACGCCATCAGGCTAGGTGGAGCGACGATCTTCGCAGGGTGGCTGCAGCTGGATGAGAGTTGCCGAGAATCGAGCTGAATGGCGTGCAATTGGAGAGGCCTATGAACAGCAGTGGGCTGCTGTAGGCTGATGATGATGATAGTAACTGAGTAGCTCCAGATAGATGTTTACCTACTATCCCACAATTAAACATCAGAACGCATATATTATCTTGTAATACGCAAATATTTTAAACAATGTCTTTCAGGAACAATCTTTTCAAAGTTGGTATCCACTTCGCATTAGTGCATTTTCTCACTGTTGGCAGCTCCGCTGCACTGTGATAGTCTCTAATCTCTGCTACGGCTTTGTAGAAATCCAAATATCTTTATGATCGATATCAGTCTTTATCTGTACATTTATTCAGATTACTAGTTCTGCCCGCGACTTGGTTCGCGTGGAAGTCGTAAGGCATCACAATATACTAAAATAACAGCCACATATTCCCGCCAAAACTTTCCTGTAACCTGTATACTACATTTTGTAGTTTTGGTCTCAACAACCAAAATATGAAGAGAGTCAGGACTGTGTCGCGGGAGCAAGCGACGTACAGTTGTCCGTGTGCGAAGCAGCGTCCTGAGGTTAAAGGCTCGTGCACACTGGCGCGACACGACAGTGTGACACAAAGGCGCCGCGTGTCGCGCAACGAGCGGTGCCTTTGAGTTGTGCTGTCGGGTCGCGCCTGTTTCTGGGAGCCTTAATACCCACAGTCTTCAGTAGTCATTTCCCATGGCTTGCGAAGATTTTCGTTTTTAGTAAATTAATGAACGCCTGCGAATGTGCATTTTTGCATTTAAACTACCTACTACCGTACAGGCACTTTTGTATTGTCAAAGGGGTCGGTCAGTCAGAAAGATGAAGCTAGATCTGTGGCTAGATGCCTATTCCAAAGCGTAGAAGCGTAGAAGGTAGGTAACCTATGGAGAAGAACGGGCAAGAAACGTCACGGACACTCTTTTAAATCAAAATTTTGTTACAAAAAATTTGTTGCATCATTCATGTTGAAATGATACACGTGAGAACGATGTAGAAGAAAGACGTGCACATTAAAAGCGACCGTAATTAAAAAGATAAAAACAAAAAACAATTCAGTAATTATAATACGCCGTGGCAGCTAAGAGATGACCAGTCCCAACTGACGGCGCCTGTTCACGAACACGACGTATGGATCACCACCATTTAACTCAACCATTTTGAAGGGAACTTAATGTTCCAACACACACGCTACCACCAGCGAGATATTTGAGTGAGTATGACATACTCTATGACATCTATGACATACTCTCAGCCGCCAGGGCACATTCAATCCAATGAAAGACGAACCCAGTAAATGGTAGCTTTACAGTAGGTACAATAGTGCTCACACAATGACAGGTGCTATTCAATTATATAAGCGATTGAATTTTTACAATGCAAAGATAGTTTTTACAATCTTCAGCAGCTCCAACAATATTTTCAAATGTCAAATCAATTAGTTTATTCGCCCTTGTGGAGCAGGACCAGCGTTGAGCCAAGCATTTTTGTCAGCGATGTAATCCCCTAACTTATAATATGCTTGGTTGGATAGTGTGCGTTTTATACAAGATTTAAATTTCGTTTCATTTAGTTGGGGAGGTATTTTTTACACAGTACCCCATGAAGGATGAGTCTACTTTAGCCAGTCTGAAACCTGCGGGGTAATTACGTAACACACTAACAGTAGGAATGGGTTTCATTTTGACAGTTCAACAACATTCATTGCGTTATTTACGTTGTTGAGCAGACAAATTTTTCGAACATATGAAGCAATGGTTTAGCAATAGGCTTCAAAATGATTCAGATTGTGACAGATAATTTGTTACGTAATTAGGGTGCTGGTTGAACTAATTGGTCCTGAATTCTAGTCCTATGGTTGTGTCTTTAACGGAGTCGGTACATGCGTTTGGGGTTAGAGGTTGTTTGTGTGTATGTATGTCTTTTACCATTTTCCTCGAAAACTACTGGGCCGATTTTGATGCGGTTTTTTTGTATTGTATAGGTATCATTTCAAAACAGGTGTCTAGACATGTTTTACAGCTGTAGATCGCCTGGGGGCGCTACAGCAGCCAGGATGGTAGGCGCTCGAGGGCTTTTTTATACGATTGGAACGCCCTCATGCGTTTCAATAAGTGAATTAAGAAAGGGACCATATAAAGACTGTATTACCGGAAGCACCCTGGCTATAAAACAGTATAGTATCCGCTGACTTAAACCTGTCGGTATTCAGAATAAAAATAATATATTTTATGATTAACTTGCATGTGTGTTTGGTACCGAATCAAAATTAGTTTTTGCCCATTTTCTTGCTGACTGTATTTTTTTCTTCAAAATCTGTGAATGGAGATCAAAATGTTTCAAAAAGTAAAGAACAGTCTTGTAAGACATTTTCTTGTAGTGACAACGGTTAAGGCTTTATTGCTCCATCTGAAAAATCCACCCTGTATATGTTATGATTGACTGTTTAGCTTCATAAAGGTATATAGTATGATGATAATCATTAAAAAGGTTAAATCTGCAACTATCTGCAATATTCTAACCTTCTGGCTCTGCTCTCTCGGCTGTCTCGGCTGTCTCGGCTGTCTTTGTACAATTTGCGATAAACTAGGAATACAAATAAATTGCAATATTGCTCACCCTCTGTACCAAAAAAGCGTGATAATTTATAGCCTAGACTGACCAGACTTAAAAGGAATATCTAAGTTGAACAAAATCTATCCGGTAGTTTTTGCGTGATGGTTATCGATTTATAAACACGATATAATTGAAATAAAAAAAATATTATGTTTTTCCTAGGGGTTGTGTGATTTTAATTTTTATTTCACCTTTCCTTTTGACCTCTGATAGTGTTGTTACATGAAGTATGAGTTGAAAAAATATGTTTTATCGTGTCGTAAGTATCGATACCAATCAAATCTGTGAAGTTTACCCATAAAAACTCAGTTTTTAAACTGATATTTCAAGTGAATACAATATTTACGGTCGAAGACCCTACAAAAAAGAAATCCAATTCTTATATTATATTTATTGTTTTATCATGTTAGATATCGATAGCCATCACGTATGCGGAGTTTCGCTAGCTAATTTAATTGGACCCTGTAGATAAATTTAAGTCGCTTTTCGTGTCTGCCCGTGTGATCGCGTTGTTCTTCTAATCTACGCAACGGATTTTGATGCGGTTTCCACCATCATTCAGAGAATTTATTCCGGAAGGTTTATTTGTATAAAACATTAATAAGTACTGAATAATTAAACTTATGTAGGTACATATAATAAAGAAATCTCGATGTTATGTCAAGTCGTAAAAACCTTGCGTAGCAGGAGCGGGTCGCTAGTTCATTATAATTGAATGTGTTGACGTTTAACAGCAGGAGCAGCAGAGTGGACCGATCGGAGCGGTACCCGACAGACTGCCACGAGATCCAGGTGCAAGGCTTCAATGTGTCTGGCATCTACAAGATTAGACCAGACGACATGGAGCCTTTCTACGTGCTGTGCGACCTCACCACCGCCGGAGGGGGCTGGACGGTAACTGTTTTCTTCCTTTTGTATTTGTAGGTGGGTACTTGGGTAGGCATAGCAGGCAGCAATCGCCAAAGATGTTATAGGAAAAAACAACCGATTTTCCAAGAGTTCAATGTTCAGAAACGCTATAATACAAATATATATGTAATACGGGCTGGTGTCCGCAACTCCATGTCAAAACGCGTATTTTATAATAAATATAGAATCGAGCATAAGAATTTTGTTACCTACAAGTTAGATTAGTAGAAAACTATCCGTATAAAACCAGCTTTCAAAGAAAGAAAACCGTATTGAAATCAGTTCAACCATTTGAAAACTGAGCTGGAACAGCCGCTAAAGTACCTACTCTACAAATTTCTCGCATTATGTAGGGATTGTTGAACTAGGTCAATAGACCTAGTGCGCTGCAGAAATAGACGACTTCCTTCCCTTGGAAATATCCAAGGGAAGTCATCTATTTGTGCAGCGCTTAGGGGGTTGTTATCGCTAAATCTGCAACATAAACTAGTAATTGATTGTTGAATGAGTTCATAACTGAGTGCCTTGCCTAGGGCATTCAGCTATGAACTCATTAAAAACAGAGAAGGAAGCTAAGTAGTTGGTAAGCTTGTACCTCCGGATACGGATAATCCCCGTGTAGGTTATCAGGCAGAAATTATTCTTGGCAGTGAGCATACGAAAGTAAGTTATGTTTCTAATTTGGTTTCCTGTACCTACATGTTCCCTACGAGTTAAACGGAACGGAAGGTAGATAAAACTGAAATTACGAGTTTGGTTTAGGTCAGACTCTGACCTAACCTAAATCCGTACCGTGTGTAGCTGTAACAAACTCTTGAAATCTACGCACTCATGATTACCTGCTTGAAGGAAATCTTTAAAACTAACAAAATCGCATGTTGGTATATTGACGCATCTGGTCAGATCCCACTGGCGCAGGTTCAGATTATTCTCTCCATGTACAGGCAGCGTTACTATCTGGGGACCCCTCAAGTTTTATAATATGATACTGCTTTATTGAATTTGTTATGACTATCCTTAAGAATACTATCGATAGAATTTAAAAATTCCCCGACACAAACAAAATCTTCTAAAAACGGCTGATCAGTTTAATTTTTTTGTCCTTTTGTATTTAGCTAAGCACACTCTCGAACTAGAAACATAAAAAAAGAAACGGTTCGTTTGGGAGCTACGATGCTGGATACAGACACAGGTACACACGTTAAACTTATAACTCCCCTCTTTTTCCGTCGGGGGTAAAAAGACTTGACGTGATTCGGATCAACGCATGACGTCGCCATTAAATAACCGCTAACGTCGCCATATTAAAAATACCGGCAGTAAAGATCAATAGTCAGTGAACTCGTTTCGAGTGCGATAAATTTGTCATACTACCGTTATCATTCGGTCTCTGTGTAATTGATGGATGTTATCATTTGAGGGTAGGTAGGTAAACATTAATTATATTAACTTTATTTACTAGTTGTTGTCTTGTAATTTTTCCGTAATAAATATTGCAAAATAAAGTAGGAAAGCAGACCATACGTTGAAAAACATTAGGTTTGTAATGTCAAAAGGAAAACTTCGTTACTGGGAATTTAACCCAAGAAAGCCTAGAAATCAAATCCGCTTCAAGCGATCTTAAAACTTACGAGCTAAACTAAAGGGACACTAACTTATATAATCATAAGCGGTAGATACGGTACGCTCTAACGTCACAATCACTAAGCCTGGCCCTGCAGTCTCGACATAGATAGCGACAAAAATCGGTCGCTAAGTAGTATCGATGTCAAATTTCTTCAATAGATTTTCAACCTTATGCTTTGGAAATAAAGTTGAAAATCTATTAATGGAATTTGACATCGATACGACTTAGCGACAGATTTTTGTCGCTATCTAATGTCGAGACTGCAGGGCCTGGGCCTGCAGTCTCGACATAGATAGCGACAAAAATCGGTCGTTAAGTCCAATCGATGTCCAATTTCTTTCAATAGATTTTCAACCTTATGCTTTGGAAATAAAGTTGAAAATCTATTAAAGGAATTTGACATCGATACGACTTAGCGACAGATTTTTGTCGCTATCTAATGTCGAGACTGCAGGCCCTGGCCCTGCAGTCTCGACATTAGATAGCGACAAAAATCTGTCGCTAAGTCCTGGCCCTGCAGTCTCGACATTAGATAGCGACAAAAATCTGTCGCTAAGTCGTATCGATGTCAAATTCCTTTAATAGATTTTCAACCTTATTTCCAAAATATAAGGTTGAAAATCTATTAAAGAAATTTGACATCGATACGACTTTGCGACAGATTTTTGTCGCTATCTAATGTCGAGACTGCAGGGCCTGGGCTCGGCGCACAACTACATGCAACGAAACATACATCTGTGATCACAGTTGCATACTTACACCTACCAATAGACATGGACAGAGATAGGACCCGACACAGTCGTGCGAGCGCAACCGCGTTAGCCGCCGAATGTTTACGATTATGAATGACATAGAGGTAGCGTTTGCTAGTCGGGAGATTCGTCACATCGTGTATCTTACCGTCTCACGTTGTTTTATATTAACTATCTAACTCTCACAAAAATGGCAAAGCAAACAATAAATAAAATTATGATTTTCAATAAATTAACATTTGTGGCTGTACTTAACCGTGAAAAATACAGTACAACTATTTTCTTAATATCCCTCGGGAATCATCGCAATTTCCGAATACAAACGAATGCTATTTTTCATGTCCATCAATTATAAGATTTATCGTGTAAAATATTTTGAAATCAAAACTAAGTAAGTACTTTATTGTTGCTTTGTTTTGACGTAACAAACAGGTAGGTAGGTAGGTAGATATCCTATCGTTATCGGTTCGATTAGGATAAATATAAAATAAGACAGGCCCACATCTCCCCGTACCGGACGTACCTATTTATTATTTATTCAGTTTCGGACAACAATAATAATTCATCTTGTTAGTGAAGAAATACTTTATAACTAAGGTTAGTATTACAAAACACACAATCAACACCGGCAACACAACGAATTATGCGCGGTGCAGGTTCCGTAAAGAACGATCAAGTAAGAGATCAGCTACCTAGTTGACCATCCTCTCTACAAAATGCCTCAGAACAGGGGAGTAAGGACTCACTGCCACTTATTTCATAATACTATTGATACTGACCCGCGTTCGATACATCAGTGAAACATCTTTTTTTGCGTATGACGCTATATTGCGTGGAAACCGTCAGTTCTGTTTTACGAAAACATCTCTGATGCATTACAGAAACGGGGCAGTCCCAATAGCATCCTAAAACATTATTATATTGGACGCGTTAGGCATCTAGCGATCTTTTGGCGTAGCTGACCCATAGAACCCTGCCTAAAGACCCTGACAGAAAGCCTTGAATAGGGTGATCTTGACTTGGGCACTACAACGGGTGAATCTACGGGCCAACATATTACCTCGGACCACTAGTGCCCTACGGTCCCACGCAATGACTACATTATCCTTAAGGTCGTCGGTAAGCATATGCCTAAGTACTTAAATTGGTCCGCTTATGCCATTTAGGGTGAAATTAGGTGTATGATTAGGGCACTTACCGGAGGCCCTAACGACCATGTATTGCACTTCCTGACTTTATAAACAAGGCCATGCGTACCAGCGTACTTCTCGCAGACCTTCAGCATATCTCTGATAGATCCCTCAGTCGGGCCCAGCAGTACCATATCGTCCGCGTAGCTAATGTTGTTCATATTAACACCACCAACCCAGTCGCCGACACGCATACTGCTGAGCTTGTCTATGACATCATATACATAGATACAGGTTGAAGAGCCTGGGAGACGTCAAACCCCCTTGTCTCACACCACGCTCCAACCCATACGACTCAGAGAAAGTTCCGGACCACTTTACATAATTAGTCTGGTTTGCATACCAATATCGCAGGATTTTTATAACTTCCTCCGGTACATTCCTGTCCCCCAGCTTTCTCCACATCACATCATATGACACAAGGTCTAGAGAGATCCAGGAAACTCGCATATACCGGCGTTTTGCGGTCTGTCGTGTAATATTGAACTTCTTTAATGTCAGTATAGCACTTTCTTTTGATAAATCTGTTTGGAATCCAAACTGTGTGTCGTGCAAACATAGATATTTTTTAAAACATGAGTCAAGCATACCTACTGTCCAATATTTTAGCAAAGGTGGTCGCTAGAGAGATCGGGCGGTAGTTTCCCCTGTTCGAGATATCCCTTGTCCTGTTTTTAACAATAGGTACAACTATAGTTCGCATCAACTCGGCTGGTAAATGAGAATGACTAATGCACATTATATAAAACCAGGACAGGACCCACGGCAGGTGAAGCCCAGCATATTTGAAATGCTCAATGCTGAGTCCATCGTGGCCGGGGTATTTACCTCTGCTCATGTTTTGAATGGCAACTTTTGTTTAGCCGGAAAATGTGTCAGTGGTTTAATCCTCTCACGGCCAGACACAGCATCTCCCACTGCAACAGAAGGGCTCAGAGGCGACTGCACCTTAAAATGTTCTGTATACATATTCGCAATCTCCCCAGGGTCACTGATCCCTCCTACGGTCACCGGAAGCACAGACCTAATATCTAAATTACAAGTGGATTTCCAAAATTACATGTGGCTCTTTGTTTTGCTTCCATTTTGATGACCTATGCATAGCTAAGTATTCTACCGATCTTTTTTTCTCCAGGTGTTCCAAAACCGTTTTGATGGCTCTCAAGACTTTTACAAAGGCTGGTCCGACTACGAGAATGGTTTCGGTAACCTTGCTGGCGAGTTTTGGCTGGGATTGGAGAAGCTAAACTTCCTGACCAATCAGAAGCTATACGAGTTGAGGATCGAGATGGAGACGCAGAACGAACAGGAAGCGTACGCAGGCTACTCGGTGTTCACAGTAGGACCTGAACAGGAGGGCTACAGAATCAGCACGCTCGGCACCTTCTACGGAACTGCAGGTCCGTATCATATCCTGGAGCGATGAGAACTTGTATTTTTTTTGCATAATTGTCTGTGGGCAATGTAGTGCCTCCGCCAAGACTTGATAGCTTCGGCCTGGATAATGCTAGCGAGCTCAAATTCTCAAGATAAAATGTGGTTAGTAGACTTATGAAAAACAAATAAGTTTAATTTGTCTAGCTTTTTTACTTTCGATTTCGTCAAGGATTCACTCACTCACTCAGTCATCAAAACCTCTAGGGCACTTCCCGGAGTCCTAGAAAGCTGAAATTTGGTAAGCAGGCTAGGGTTTGCACAAAAACAAAAAAAAAGGAATCTGTAACTTTAACCCTCCAACACCCGTAATGGGGGGTGCAAGTCTGTATCCATACTAATATTATAAATTCGAAAGTAACTCTATCTGTATGTTACCTTTTCACGCCTACACCACTGAACGGATTTCGATAAAAAATTGGCAAGGAAATACATGGCATCCTGGGGAACGGTATAGGCTACTTTTTGTCCCGGTAGCAGGTTCCCGTGGGATAATTTCTGACATCCACGAGGACGAAGCCGCGGGCAGAAGCTGGTATAAAATAAATCCTCTAGGGTATTTCCCAAAGTACTAGTAAGTTGAAATTTGGTATGCTGGCTAAGATTTGCACACAAACAATAAAAAAAATAAGAAAATCGTAACTTTCACCCTCCAACCCCCCTAAAGGGCCGTTCCTTTGAACCAGTGACATAATTTCTTACCATAAGCCCATAGTCCTGTGTCTGTGCGACGGCAGCGAAACGGCCAAACCGTACATTTTGACCAAGATGTAAGGTTTGTAGTTAGGGGCTCGGCTCTACATTAGATCCATTAACTTTTTAACAGTGGAAGCGTTATGCGAGTCATGGCAACCTACTTCACATTAAATATGTTTGGTGGATCAATATTACTGCCTCATTAGTAGGTAGTTAAAGGCAGTGGTTGCAAATATACTGATGAATGTCCTCCTAGTGTCGATTCCCGAGTAGGCTTTTCTATAAGGAGCAGCTTGGAATCTAATACAACATAACTGGCGTCTGGCGTAATGTAGGATCAATTTGAACTATAGGTACACTGACGTTTTATGATAAGAAGTTTTATTTTATTTTAATATTAGGTAAGCTTGTACCAACGCAGAAAATGATTGTATTTCAGGTGATTCACTTTCGTATCACGCTGGACAGAAGTTCTCGACTTATGACGTTGACAATGATGAGTGGAAGGACGGCGCTTGCGCTATCGAACATGGTGGCGCCTGGTGGTACAAGGAATGTGACAAGAGGTGAATCTCAATTGTATTTAAACTCGAAATACTTACAGACTAGAATAAAAGGGGCTCGTATAATCAAACACGAGACATGTGATCGTTGCAAATGCTGAGATACCTCCGTATCCGGTTTCTCAGTCGTTGTAAAAGCCGTGAAACGGCTACTCTAAGTATTTATTGACTTAAGTATGAGCATGAGCATCCTCCGTTCATCAGAACTGTAGGATATTCTTGAGTCCCCCCAGGTTGATTTTAACCCCGCTCCCGCCAAAAGGTGGGTTTGTCCATGAGTGCATTAAAATTACTTCCACGAGTGGTGGTGATTAAACCTGGCCAGTCAGCCGCACTAACACCTAGCTGAGAGGCGTTCTCTTATTACATTGGGGCATGAGTTATTCTCAATTTATATAGTTCATACTAAGTAATAGGTCCTACCCAAGCAAGCTATGGAACGGACTATGCTTAGAATCTCTCTGAAGGATCGAATCCGCAACGAGGTGATCCGGCAGAGAATCAAAGTTATCGACATAGCTCACAGAATAAGCAAGTTGAAGAGTCAATGGGCCGGCCATTTTAGCCGTAGAATCGATGATCGTTGGGGTAAACCTGATCTTGAACGGGGACTGCGAATCAGCAAACGCAATGTAGGACGCCCTCAGCGAACGACGATCGTCGCAAGGTGGTTAATAGCAGGTGGATGAGAGTTGCCCAGAATCGAGTTGAAAGGCGTGCAATTGGAGAGGCCAGCAGATGACTGCTGTAGGCTGGTGATGATGAATAGGTACCTACGAGATAAGAAGGATTTGGATAAGAATTAAATATCAGCCCTTTGCACTAGCTTTTTACAAAACCTAGCCGGATACCATAGAATGGTTACCACTGCCCACATAAGTATTTTTTATGCATTTTTCCAGTAATCTCAACGGAAAATATTCAATGTCGAGTGATGACAATCGAGGCCAATCTATGTATTGGATATCATTCAAGGCGCCTACTTTTCCATTTTCTAAAACAAAAATGATGATCAGACCTCTGCCTGCCAGCAAACCTACTGATTACTTGGGCGGTGCCAAGGTAATGTAAACCTTTTTAACAGCTTTATAATATCACCATTTGGGTTTTATGTTTGAAATGCAATTGCTATGTTTGATAACCATTATTTAACTTAGAATAAGGTACTTGAAGCGAATAACGCAATAGTGGATTTGGATCGCAGGATTCCAGCAGCCTTGAGTCAGGAATAGTCAGGATCCTGACTATTCTCGGGCTCGCCCCCAATCAATTAGGGTGGGGCTTATATCTACTAAATAAGTAGGTCACTAACTGACGTAATTTGAGTCGTTTACCTCTGCTAAACTTCCAGTACTTTGTTTCGTCAACTGTAGTATTTTGACCAGTAGGTATATATACTGTATCACCTGGGCCATTTGTGGACCTAGTTACTCCATACATCTCAAGTAAAATTTTGATTTAATCGCATCCTTTTTAACGCTTAGGTACCTAGGTACGTCTTATTTGCATCAAGTACCTTATATTAACATACATCATGATTGTATTCAACTTATTGACAAAATATCTATGTACTCATATTTTAATAGGGCATCGCTGGCGGATTATTAGGTCATACAAGACACTCGATTGGCACCACCAGTCACCATACCTCCAGAAAATCTTGGGGGCATTAACCCAGACGTGCAACTGCTTTGGAGAAACACTGCGTTTGCGTGGCCTGGTTATTTGCACGTCCTATATAAACCTTTATGGAAAAGGTTACCACCTACCACATCGTTAACATACATAGAGAAATAATTAATTAGCCCAAGAACGAACAGCTAATGTTGTTTTCAGAAACTTTTAGAAGGTCTACAACTGAGACCGCCTCCTGACAAATTGATCGAAATGCCCCTTAAGTCGGGACGACGAACACAGACTCTAATGGGCAAGTACGACATTATCCCCAGCCATAGCCAGTACAGGTATGGGATGGCTCCTGACGACGCCTTCTTTCCCAACTACGTGTGAGCTTCGACTTACTGTAAACTGCAATGCAGCGTGTGCACAGCGGATACACCAGTGTTCTAGTTGTAAGGCCTTCGTTGCTTTGTAAATATCTTTTTGTCAGTGTATACTGTTGTACATAGCCCAGTCGAACGATACAGGCGAGCTTCGGAATTGGTGTTTCGCTTTCTCTCATTCCGGTTAGATGCTTATTTGACTGGGTTATTACACCCCGTAGTTATTTCTCGCTGTTTCATTGTCAAAATTTTTTTTTACCATGAAACTGCCTTTGATTTCGAAAATAGACGTGAAAAGCCAGGCTTTGACATTGCAGTGTTTGTGTTACCATAAAATTATCCTATGTTTATTATTTAGTCTTGGTATCAGAATAATCATACTCATAGCACTTCTCTAATGTATAAATTTAATAATAAGTGCTTTGTATTGAATATTACAGGAAGCGATTTGGAACTAAAGTCGGTATCAATCGGATTTATAATAAAATTTAGTTTTTTTTTTATAAATTTTATAATGTAGGTATAATAAAAGCTCAACAATTAATGAAAACCTTTTTTACATTGTACAGCTTTTTATCAGGATTCTTGTATACGAAGCCGTCATTGTTAACGCTATTACATTGTTAAGTTTATGTTATTGCGTACTTATTTAGTTTACATGGAAGTTACCAGATTTTATTTGATTATGTAATTTAAATGCCTTTATAGTAAATTAAAAACATATATCAGTCTCATTTGCTTTATTTTCCTTAATGTACCAAGAAATCAGCTTCTGCACCTCGTTGAGCAGAGACATTCAAACTTTCTAATTACTTATTTATAATGTGTGCAGAATCGTTTAGTCACATCATCAATACTTACAACATTTAAAGTTAAACATACTATCTATTAATATTAAAACGTTTATACATCCACTAGATACTGAAGCAGTATAATTCTAAAAACTGTAGGAGTATTCATAAACATGAGCACATAAATGTACATTATGTATGTTTCCTCATGGCAGTGCTCAAGCCGGCTGTTCTTTACACATACACAATTCATTTTCTTACATTACATTATATAAATAAAGTGTAATTATTAATCTACAACACTACTGCATTAAATTCTGTTAGAAACAAAATTAATTGAGTTTAGCGATGCATTGTTGGTATATAGGATGGCAGGGACATCGACGCACAACCTGATACGATGGATTTAGAACATGATTCTGAAACGCCCCTGAGTTAAACTTTTTCGTCGGTTATAAAAAAAGAATTGCTCTGCCATACATTTTGACCGCGTAGGTATTGCACTTTTCTATGAAACAGCAGATTTTTTTTTTATAACCGACAAAAAGTTCTCCGCTTATGGGGTCTAAAATCATGTGCTGAATTCATGGTTTTAGTTTGAGCGTCGATGTCCCTGCCACCCTGTATAATATAATTAATAGTAATATAATAATAATCCTATTATCATACAATATAGTTACTACAATATCAATCAATAGTAATATTAATAATTATGTTCTCCATGACCACTTGCAGAACAAAAAATAATAATAATTTGCGTTTTGTAAATTAGCATTCTCTACTATATTTAGTTATTTTCTATGCGACGCCTAGTATACTAACTCAAAATCCCAGTTTGAAATCACCAAACTATTACATAATTATGGTGCTTATACATTTACTGACCTGATTTTGGTATGTGCCTGCCTTAACAACTTCAATATGTACACAAACGACAACACCGCTACAACTATGTCTACACTATGTTGTATCGTTCAATCTAATATTTACATACATCGGCCATGGTGTATAACATGTAAACAGTTAATGATACCAAAATTGAACATTATCTAAGAACTTACATTTAGAAATTAAATAATATACAATAATAATTATAATTTCAAATAATCGCTGTTATCGTTCATATGTTATATAATATCTACAAACACATAGTTGAATTATAACAAAAACGAGAAATAGAAAAGACAAAAAATACAACTTAGTAGCACCACAGGTGTAAAAGCTGTGTTTGCTGGGTTAGTGAGTGTTTTCATAAATATATTCGTGAACAAAACACAGTAACAAGCAGAGGGATCGTTAAAATGTTAATACATCAATTTTGTATCATGAATTGCACAAAACTGATCACGAATTAACTACAAAAGTGAATATTCAATATGTGTTTTATTTTTAACTTTAACCTCTCTATTTCTAAACGATGCTTAAAGTTAAGTAATGATTAGCGACTGTTTAAACGTCTCTTAACTTTAAACCACGTTTATAAATAAACCCCTAAATTACAACAACTAACTGTTATTCAAAGCAATAGATTAAAATGTACACTATCTTAGTACTACGTTAACATTATTGATAAAGATAAACGTAAACTACACTTACTGATGAATGACGTACCTGTGTCGCAACAGTAACGACCATCCAACAGCCGTGCAGTAACGTCTTAGGACTTGGCAGACAATCGAGTTTAATTCGTTGTGTACGGTTTCACCGTACAATTTCATTCATTTTGCGCAAAATAAGCATGTTTGTACCGCGTGCATAATTGTAGTTTAGTACACGATCGATCTTTGTCGCCTATACTCATCATTTTGTCCAAATTGTATCAGTAGCAATCTATATCTAAACAATAAACTATAATTTTGACTTAATTTAATCGTGTCAAGCATTATCATTTGATATTGTCCCGTACACGTATCACTATTTTCGGATAGGATAACGTATCGATACTAATGATAATTGTTTATAACCAGCAAAAGCTGTTACCTTAGTAATGATAAATTAACTTCTCGACAATAATAGTTAAAAACTATCGATAACTTCACCGGTGACGACAAAGTTAAACGTCGATAAATTGCCGATCGTCCACCGAAGCCGCGTTATCAGCTATAATAATTATAAAATCTACACATTGAATTACTTTCCTAACAAATTGATCGCCAAATTTAAAAAATTATCTCCACACACATTAGACGATTAATTTTTTACTCGTTTATAATTTTGACAAATTGAAATAAACTTTAATGTGTATGAACGTTACTTTAGAAAGCCTAAAATAGCTCAACGACGCAGGCGTCTGACTGAAGAACGCAATAGGTCAGTAGTTTGACGCCCACCCGTTGCAGTATATGCATTCCTACGTGAGCCCAATTTTTAACTGCCTTCAAAAAAGGAGGAGGTTCTCAATTCGGTTATATTTTTTATTTTTGTTACCACAGAACTCCACCACTTATAAACCGATTGGAAAAATCTTCTTTAGTTTGAACGGATATACTTATAGGGTGGTCCCGTATAAATTTGGTCAAGTTCTGATGAGTGGTTTTTGAGTTAGCTTCAATAATACGTATTTTTCCACTCAGTGTATGTTGATGTTATAATAACTTCCTGTGACTGTTATTTACTTAGCAAGAGAAGGTATACGAATTTATGTGGGGTATGTACCACAATCTAAAAATGAAAAATAAAAACTTTATTAAAAAAAAGAAACAGCCGTCTTCCAAAAAAAAAACTACTGTGTGAAAAATAACTTTAATTTCGGAAGTCGGTGGCAATAAAAGAAAATACAAAACCAAAGACAATTTTTGTAATAAAGTTTTTATAGTATAAGCATTTAAACTTAGAAGGACGAACAGGTAACGAACGTAATTAAAAACTAAGTACGTGTTTAAATAAGTAGAACTTAACACTAGATAGGCGGAACTTTCGACATTTGTCCTAAGTGCACCATAACATTATCCGAATTTATAATGAAACGCGTTAATGTTTCTAGCCAATTATGAGTAATGTTACAAAGTAGGTGACAGATATGACAAGGCTATACAAGGTGCAGCTCAACGCTGCTACGGTGTGTGAGAGAGCCAGAATATAGACATACATTCAACAATTACTGACTTATTCTAAGTATAAAAAGGGAAACATTGATTATAGTACCTAATTGAATGCTCTAAGGCATAACTACGTTTTCTGCAGAAAACAACGAATGTAAATATGAGGAGGACAATATAACATCTCTAGTAACTCAAGGTAATTGATAGGACGTCGAACTAAGTATTTCTAACGAAGATAAAGCAGTATTTGCTTTATAATAAATATTTATTGGGATATTTCTAACTGTTTAACAATGCGTTGGGGTACGTCGTTTAAGACGATACAGTGGACTGGATGGGGCGGGCATGCGCGGAAACGGCAAGATCTTACATCTTCGCATTGCCGATGGATGGCATTGTCATAAGAATCAAGTAAAGGCAGTCGCTGGAGAGACGGGGCATAGCGCAACTTGAAGAGGCCTATGTCCTGCAGTGGACAAGCTTAGTTGCTTGATTGAATGAAGTATTTAGTGGTTTCCTGCACAAACTAACGCCTAAACCATCAACCGATATTACACTAAACATAATATAGTAAATATAGAACACTATGCGTACACGCATACCATTAATAGTTACTTTATTTCGTAGTGAATGTATGAATTAAACATGTACTGTAATCTACACAAAGTTAGACGGTGGCGTACCCCGTAAGCTATTACAGAACTAACAACTAAACAACAAATTCTACAAAATTTCCGACACTGATACTGAAATTCCAACGAGTTTATGTAAATATGTCCACGCATTCTTCGACTCAACACTCATTTACAAGTTGTTTGCGAAGAACACGTTAAGTAATTCTGTAACAACGAAAAACTCATGTTAAGGGACAATATAAGAAAACCTTGAACCTGGTAACATTATGACATGTCAATGACGTCCATAGTTACGTCAAAGTATACAAGTTATAAAATCAGCTACATTAATTGACAAGTAACGAGACTAATGTTACAAGTTCCAAAAGTGTTGATCACTTTTGTGAATTGTTAGTACGTGGCTGAAACGCAAGTAAAAACGCATGGTTGTAATGTATAACAAACGGGTGAATTTTTTAGGAAGTCTGTATGTTTGTACAAGATTATCTTTGGAAATACTGATCCAATTACAAAAATACTTTTACTTATAGAAAACTACACTATTACTGAGTGTATTTCGTTTCTACGTATAATCAATAACTGTTACCTCAGTCATGATCATGCGATGACTGCTCGCTCTCAGGTCGCAGAGCATCAATACAGGCGACAATCTTGAGTGCCGGCCCCAGTTTCATGGAAAGCGCCATGACGAGGTGCTCCGGTTTGATCAGCAGTAGGGCTTCGCCATCTACCTCCTGCATGAGGAACTCGTCTGCGTAGCCAGCACACCCAGGTATGTTGCGGATGAAGTCGCATACTTCAGATACCTGTATGAAGAAATACGAACAGATAGTTAGATGGATATAATACCCTTAATTATGAGAATATAATAATTATTTATTTCAGGAATACACCCATATAAAAATTTACAGCAAATTAAAAAAATATTACATACCAATATATAAAAGTGGACAAATTTTAAGTATAGTTTGTAAACGGTAATTTGTCACAACTTCTTTTGTAATAAATAGAAAATAAGTGGTGACAAATTACCGTTATATGCAGGCTTAGCACGAGCACCGTTTTTTCGATGGAAGAGTAGACAAAAGTGACGTTCCGTGTAGACAGTACGATGGCAGTAATGTAGAAAGAGGCAACTGCACTTTTACGAAATTCACTCTTTTACATAATTTTATTCGACTCAGAATTCTTTGTTTTGTCATAGGATTTATTTATCTGTTTGGTTCTCAATTTTTATTGATATTAAGTCACGTATATAAAGACAACTACAACAATGTTTCTCAAAGTGACGAAGTACCCTATATTGGAACAAAAATATTACAGTAATATTGGCCGTAACCATTTCCTTTGTAATGCTCTATTAACTAAATGATGTAAAAAAGGAGAAGATAGTTTTGTTCTTCTATTAATTATCACAGTTGTGCATCAAAAACTCTCTCCTGTAAAATCATGCTTTTGTAGATAACCGTATATACTTTGTTGCCGTCGAGTAGAAAGTTTTCTACTGTCTTTAGCATGGCGATTACAAAATCAAATTGTCTTCACTACCTTAGACAACTGTCAGTTGTCAATGTGATTTTAACAGTTTGGGATAGAATTTTTTTTTTTTTTTTTACAGTTTTTTTTTTAAAAGGACGAAATACAAAATGACAGATTGTATAAGGATATCTACGGTGCGATGTCAAAAATGGAGAACCGAAATGTCACTTTGTATAGAAAGAGCTGTGTCTATTCTTTGTAGAAATAGGAAGCGTCATGCTAAGCCTGCTGGTACAAGTTATCTGGTAGTTGGCCTTTCCAGAAAACTGAGAAACCGGCCATTAATCGGCTCAAACGATCAAAGGCTTGGTAGGTTAATCATCAATACTTGAAACAAGATTCTGGTAATTTTATTAGAGGATCAGAAACCCAAAACACTTCTCACATAACAGGCTAACACGATACCCCCTGGCAAAACTGACAGACTACATGTAACTGGGTTTTGGAGGTAAGATAGGTAGTCACTCCATATTAAAAAGAAAACTGGTTTAATTGCATCCAGTTCGACTGTAAGCCACTACTCTCCAAATCTAATTTGTAGTTTACTTTTTGATTGCGTGCATTGACGCCAAATCACAGTTATCATGTCATGCCATCGTCATGTGATCGTCATGAAAATCAGAAACAACAAGAAAAATCCATTTAATTATTTGGTGTATAGCTCAATTATCAACTTTAGCATTATGAAGTCTAGGTTCATTTTGATGTGCCAATTTTTTGATGGGAAATATCTAGGCATATGATGATCGATGACAATACTCACGCTCCACTTAGTAGCGTTAGGTATCTTGGGTGCTTGCGCGGCTTCTGCACTAGCTGTGCTAGCAGTTTCGGCGGTACTTGTAGCGGCTGATTCGGTCTTCGCGTTGTTGTTCGCAGCACTGTGAGATCCGCTCTCGTTGGACGAACTGATGCGAGCCACGCTAGGACTGTGGTCCAGCATCTGCTTCTTACCTGGTATATTGATATAAGAGTTGAGGAATGGGATGGTTTTACCATGTTTCCAGATAAGCAATTCGGTATGATGCAAAGGTAATGAACCTTGGGTGGCGTTTTGACTTCAACCAAGAGGGGCTACATCATAATTACCACCATAGATATTTATTATTAGTACATAGCTGGGCATCGTGAACATGAAAGAGATAAAATTGAAGTGTGTTAGGGCGAGATACATTCACAGGACTACTCTGAAGTACAATATCGGGCTGTATTTGCAGAGACTTTCAAGAGATTTTTTTATGTTATCTTTTCTATGATACAAAATGTGGACGTGTGCAGCAGGCGGAAAACCCTCAATCTGCCACATTATGATGACGCGTATTTTGTCACTGTTACCAGTCCATGTAATAACATACGTATCGCTTCAATTAACCAACAATGTAACTTACGTGGTGGACCATCATCAGAGGAGGGCAGTTTGTTCTCCTTGTCTTGTTCCTTGTCAACCCAGTCGCGGAGGGGCCGGTTTACCTGCACCAAATTACTCTACATATCAATTACCTATGGCGTTCAATTTCTGATATAATTACATGTATAACATTTAACAGTCGACCGCACATCAGAAGCCAGACTTGAGTTACGAAAACCATCCTTATTTCTGAAGAAATAAAGACGCTATCAATGTGATACTGCTACCATTGACGTGCGGTTAATTGTACAGTCGCGGGCTAAAAATATTTACCACACCTAAGGCTACAATGTCGCCAACATCCGTGGCTGAAAAGGTGATAGAGCGTAGGAGCGAGAGCACACGAGACTTAGTACAAAATAAAGTGTCAAACTCAAAGCATTTATTTCAAATAAACCAATTACAGGCACTTTTAATTTGTCAAGGGATCGGTCAGTCAAAAAAATAAAGCTAGTTGCCCTTTACCTATGGAGAAGAACGGGCAAGAAACTCGATGGACACTCTTTTAAATCAACATAATTATAGTTACAAAAAAATGGTTACATCATTCATGTTGAAATTATATATGTGAGAATGATGATGTAGAAACACGTGAAAAAAAGAAAACAGAAATTAAAATGCTGCCGTGGCAGCTAAGAAATCACCAGTCCTTACTGACGGCGCCCGTTCACGAACATGACATGTGTCTCTCTCGCACGTTTTATGACACTGACTGTCTCCGAGTCCGGGCATTTGTATTGGGCTGACATGCCTGCTTAGACCGTATTGCACACATAGTGAGAAATAAAAAAACAAAATGATGCAAATAAACATTTTTGGTCCGCGACCGCACGGTCAGAGAGAGGTGCAGTTGGAGTTTCTACATTTCTGGACTGGATTTATTCCAAAGTTTAAGCCTACTATCGGGCATAATTCATATTAGTTTGCTTAGTGATCAAAATATGGTGGTTGATAAATAGTATTCTCAATTTGGGTAAAGGGTTGCGGGCGTTTGCAGACGGTCCGCGTAAAGGGTTGCGAGCGTATGCAGACGATCTGCGTAAAGCGTTGCGGCCGTATGCAGAAGGTCCACGTAAAAGGGGGCCGGCGTATGCAGACGGTCCGCGTAAAGGGTTACGGGCGTATACAGACAGTCCGCGTAAAACTTGGCGTTACAGTTGGAAAGAGCAAGGCCTGCGCACTACTCGTTCCAAACAACTAACGCCTCGTTAAAGTTACTCACGCCATCAAGGAACAAAATAACAGTACCTTATAATAATAGTCCTGATGCCGTAGATGTAACAAATAATACGACAATTTTAGTAATTTAATCAATGTGTGTTACTGTTTCAAATTGGACCACGCGAGGACAGGCGACAGGGTAAGAAGATGCCAGAATGGTTTAGCTAACTAGAATGAAGTATGGTAAAATGCACCTTATTTGAGTAATCTAAGGTCAATTTTCTCTGACAGGGCCGTGGGGATATATCAAGGAACATGAGACTTACAGCAAATGGTTCGCCAGCTTCTTGAATGACGTATCCTTCGATGACATGTGTCAGTATGTTCGGTTTTACCATAGCTTTCGGGAGCCCCTTGTCTGTAATGTTATTAATCATAGCATCTTTTAAGTATACATATGAGGCAATAATCAAGCAACAAAAAATTCAACCATAATTCATGTCTTGGTTGGGTCATTGTTTGTCCTATCACGATATACACTGCTACAAGGATCTTTTGTATCACGTCAACAGAGGGCGCTGTTTTATAAAATGTATTGGAAAAAAAGAAACCAGATGGCGGTGTTAGTTCTGATCGGCCATGCGCCTAAAGATACTTGTACAGCTTACTGACGATAGATTTTACAAGCATTTGTCAACTTGTCGAAATATTGTCATAGTTAAACACTCATGTTTTACCATGTCAATTGTAGTTAATACGGTTTGCTATGTAGTAGTTCTGGAGCGCGGGGGCGCTTTTCCATACAAGTCAGAGAGGGAAACCCGCGCAGTCAGGCTTGCAAATTCAAACAGAAGCTATAATATGAAAAGCGACCCAAACAAGACAAAATAAGGCAGTAGTTCATAAAGATGTTCATACAATACTGACCGTGGGCCGCCTGCTGACTCATGTGGCGGGGCGTGCACTGCGCACTCTTGAACAAAGCTGTCGATCCCCCGGACGATACCGGCGCCGTAATGGCGGCCGTCATTGTAGACGATGATGATGTTGACGACGCTACTGTTGTCACCACCTAGAGTTGAGAACGTTATTATGGGGTGCTAATGTTACGGTATGTTGTTGTTTGAATAAAACTGGGTTAAGACGCAGCACATAGCGGGCCTTAATCGAGTTAAGATTTTTCATAAAATTGCAATAAGTACAAATGTGATTGATCGATAACACCAACCGCTCAAATTGATCCAATGTGGTGCATGGCAACCGGATTCCGATCACCGTCAACTGTTTTATTCAAGTCGATTGATGGTTGTGGAATTTCAGTAACCTTGCTTTCTCACTCCTTTTATTGAAATATGCTAACAATCGATAGTCGATACTTTGACCATTGAACGTCGAGGTCATTGGACTGTTTTGTGATGATTAATATTGACTACCAGACTTCTATGGACCGTAATCTATTATTATCTTTAAAGTTGTTACCTGTGGAGCAACAGGCGTGGTTTGTTGCGCACTACTCGGTACCGGGGCGGTGCTGGTAGCAACTGAAGTCGCTGTTGAAGCGGGTGTCGTCTCAGTTGATGTGTTTTGGGTTTCTTTCTTCGATGGGCTCGACTTTGATACCTCCATAGGTGTCACCGCTCCTGAGTTATTGAAATGTAGATGGGTTTTAGTTAACTATGAGTTTAGTTTCTAAATAGTACAAAATAAAGTCGTTTTTCGTGACTGTGTGTTCGTTAAGCTTTTCTAAACTACACAATAGATTTTGATTTGGATTTCACCATCTTTTAGGGAATTTATTTTGTAAGGTTTATGTGTATAATACATTAATATTGAACTTAAATATAACAAAGAAATCTCGCGACATGCATATAATAAAATAGTAAGGAAGAATTTTTGTCCGTTTGTCTGGATGTATGTTCCGGACTGGCGCAAAAACGGCTGTTTGGATTTGGATGAAACTTGGCACGTAAATAGTTTATAACTTATTTTTACACGTTGGGTACTTGTAATCCCGATATTACCGTTCCTGTGGGATATTTCCCGGCATCCACGTGGCCGAAATCGCAGGCAAAAACGAATTTATAATATGTACAATACACGTGGCCGATGGGATGCCATGGGCAAAAATGTCGAACTTCCATAAAAACTTTCATCCCATATTTAACCCCTATGGGGGTGAATTTTTAAAAAGCCTTATTGCTCAGTTTCGCTCCACTTATAAGGAACTCTCGTGCAAAATGTTGTGCTTCTAGACCCAGCGATTTAGGCTGTGCGTTGCCTGTCAGTGAATGCATATAAAAAAGGTAGATGTATTCTCGTCCTTACCAATGGTAGTGGTACTTGTGGCCACGGCGGCGTCGGCCGTGGCGGCAGTGGTGACTGGCGTGACGCTAAATGTGGTGGACGTGGTCTCAGAGGCCTCCGACGCGATCTGCGGCGACGGCTGGATTTGCAGCACCGGGGCCTACAAGACCCATCATATTGTATAAATTAAATTTGGATTGAAAAGCGTCAGACTTATCAATCATTATGACCTGGCGTAAGGGAATTAACAAACTTATCGACCTGGAATCGGCTCGAGCCGATTAGAAAGAGCTTTATGTCCATGCAATAAAAGCGATAAAGACGTCATTCGGTTCGTTTCGATGCGGACGACGCAATTCGACACCGCGTCAAAATAAATGCGACCACTGTGGTGATACGTGATCGGCTCAATCCGATTCCGCGTCAATAAGTTTGGTCACTACCTTGAAGTGTAAATAGACTGTGGTCAATCGATGATATCGACCGTTTAGTTCGATTCATTGAGTGGATACAGTAGATCAAAGAAAAAGACTTGTCAGAAACATGGCGTATACAAATTATGTATCACATTTACTAACGTCGTTTCAGAAATATATTGGTGAGTATTTTGTTCTACTAGTTTTGAATACAACTTGTTTTTGGAATAAACGAAAACAGTAGAATACAAATTTTCTACCTTGGAGTAAACGCGGGGTTATAGCAACATATTTTTGCGAAACATACCGGTGTGGAGGACATCTGCTGTGTCTTATCATCCTCGGCTTTGACATGCGTCACGAGGGTGGAGGGCGTCTGTAGCGGCAACACAGAGCCCTGCACCGGCGCCGCGATGAGGCCCATCGTGCCTTGCGCGGCTTGCAGCGTCAACTGCGGAACACTCAGGTTGCTTGACACCTATACATAAAATCATCACGCATGTATTTCCCAAAGGATTAAGCAGAGGTGCACCTATAGTATACCCACACTTATGTTCCATGTAACAGGGGGCGAGCCTATTGCCATCAACCAGGCACATATCCAGACTCCGGGCTGCTACTGAGAAATTCCAGATGGAAAAACCTAATAACAGTTTGCCTGACCCAGGAATCGAACAAGAACTCATGCTCAGTAGAAGCGTTTGCTATCACTACACCAACGAGGCACAGTGCCATGCGCGCTGGCAGCGTCAACTGCAGAACACTCAGGTTGCTTGATACCTATACCAGTGCACGTATTAGAGGTGCTACACGACACATATTCGCATGTATTTGTCGAAATTCAAAATCGACCCGAAGCAATTTCTACTTATTTTCAGCTTTCATTCGGTTTGTGCCGGAAAATTCCATTTACATCTACCCTCGCTGAGTCATGTTCGGGTTGGCTAAGCCGAGCAGCTTTTCCCGAACAAGTATCTACAATATTCGATTTTGCCGCCCAGCTGTGCCGAATCATGCCGAGCCGAGCTCAAATAGCTCAATTTTTTTTTTTTGAGCACTCGTTCTTTTAATGTTCATTGTCATACTCTCAACTCCATTCGCATGTAGACAACGCGAGTGAATGCGGATGCTTGCAAGCGGACTTCTCGCTCTAGCGATTGATGCCTATAAGTGGCAAAGAGAGACACAGATAAATTCTGATCCGTGATTTCACCCTTAAGTTCGGATTCTTATCTACGGGGAGGATATACACACATACCTATTTGAATAAATACATCATGCATTTAATGATAATACCACTATTGTAGTATACATTTATTTATACATTGATTTTAAAATAATTATGCAAGGTGGCGAGAGGCAAAAAATATATTGTAATGGGCCTTATTGAATAACATTTTCAGGACTGTTTTTAAAATGATGAATTTAAAGATAACCACTACATTTAAACAGCAATTTAACTAGAAAAATAAAAATGTTTTTTTCATTCTTATAAATGGTAAGTTTTTATTAAATAGGACCCCGAATAAGTATACCGCTCAACGATCTGCCACAGAGTAACGCTCATAAAAATGCAAATATCTTTCACTTCCACTACTATACAGCATGCTAATACAAGGGTTTTCTTCAAAACTACATGCATGGACCGTACAAGTATTCCTACACTCATACAAATGAAAAACATAGATAAATATTTCCTACCAAAACATATTGGACATAACATGCGTCAAAAGCAACGATTTGATTACAGATTTGAAGAACAGGGATAATATTAAGGATCTACCTACTGAAAACTTGAATTCAATTAAGAAACCATATAAAGAAAAGAAGCAAAGAAAAATTGCTTTATTTGTCACAGAAACACGTGACAAATGACGACGAACGAAAAAAACGACGAAGAAAAGAAGGAAATGTCCCAATTTTGAAAATCGATTTGTTATCTGTGGTTAGTACTGAACAAAAGAGTGAAGTTATATTTTACTAAGGCGCTGTAGTGATCTAAGAAATCGCTTGAAAGTGTCGCATTTTTTTTTCCTAATAAGCACAGACATTCAATCGAGCAACTAAAGTTGGACATACTAATGATGAAGCCAATCCAGATGAAAAAAATATCATGTTCAAGAGTTGGGAATCGATACAATTAAACAGAAACATAGATCGCAGCACTATCGTACAAGTTAATGTAACCAATAAGAACTTATTAACATTTGAAATCACGCAGGTTTTATCTAAGAAACATTCGATAGTGGTGCCATCAAATCTACATAACAACTACCTACCTTATTTTAATGAATTTCGACGATATATTTAGAGATGATAAAATAAATAATTTGATGAAGTTTTAGAGAACGATTGCGGGGTTTGTGTTTCGCTACCTCATGGTGCAATAACGCCGGAGAGACTTGCACGAGGGGCGTGGTCAGCAACGACGCCCCATCAAGCGCGAGCCCCGACTGCCAACGTTTTCACCACTCAAATATAGGTACATATAAAATACATATACATATGTACTTATTAATAACCTGGGCGTAATATTTGGACAGTACATAGCTACATATTAGTATAATACACGGATATAAATAGATAGGTTTACAAGGATCTTTTAGCGCATGGCCATAATTAGAACTAACACCGCCATCATGTAAAAACATTTCATTCATTTTTTTCATTTCTCAAAACAATAGCGAAAATGTTTACCAACAGCGCCCCCTGTCAATGTCACGCGAGAGCCAAAAGATCCTTGCAGTAGTGTGATATTGGAGGATTTAAAATTGTCTTAATTGAACCCAATTTAGAGCTTCGGCGTACATCTAAAACTCTATTGCAGATGCATTCGTCTTCAAGACAACTATGATTCTGTCGTCATTATCTTGGGCTATTTATTTATTTCACTCGTTATTAGGTACTTGCTAATTTCACTTGCACACTCTTTTGATAGTGTTAGTTCTAACCTATTCAGTTTCAAACCAAACCCATTACATCTATCAAACATTCTTATAAAACCAAAGCAAGCTTAGCTGTGTTAAGACGACCGAGACCAGCATCCTAATTATTTAACACACTACCTATCATAATCTGAATATGCTATTCCATTGCTTCATATGTTCGAACAATTTGTGTGCTCAACAACGTAAATAACGCTATGAACGTTGTTAAACTGCCAAAATAAAAGCTATTCCTACTGTTAGAGTTACGCAATTACCCCGCAGAAAATATTTCATGGAATATGTTTTATCTAGTACAACTATAAAATGAAAGAATCACAAGTCTAGCGGAGTCATTAATAAAATCCGCTATGTGACAGTTAATTTCAAATACGAGTAACTATCAAAATATAGACGTCATTAGATAGTCATACTCATGACAAAATGTGTGCAGTCAAAATAATAAGACTCAATTTATTTGCATTTCATATAGAGCCCTGTCGTAAAAACACCACTAGTTAGAGAATGGACCTCATGTGTTAGACCCTGAACTCACCGTTTGCATGGACGCGGAGTGGTTTAGAGCAGCTTGTTGTTGAACGGTCATGCCAACGGATGTCTGAACCAAGCCGCTGCCTACCAGCGTCTGAAACATTGAAAGTCAAAGTCATTTATTTGCTTTAAATGTGGCAATACAGAAGGTGTTAAAAAAAGGAAAAAAAAAGAGAAAAATATTCATACATTATTATTATAATCCTTCCCCTTAGATGTTCCTCAATAAAATTTTACTATAGTATTTTAATGAAACTGTGATTTTTTTGGTTGTTTGTAACTTGTGCGAGTCCGAAACAAATACCTTTTTATATGTATGCGCAAGCGCATATGTAAACAAAAAGTTATATTTACGCTAATTTGGCTTTATGCTACGTCATATCAAATATAAAATTGTTTATTAAACGATCTTACCTGTGGTTGCTGCAAAGTTTGCACACTTTGCGGCTGCGACGTACTTAGCTGGCTGACCAGCGCGCCAGGCTGACCCATGCCACTCAACTGTGGAACAGACAATCTCCAGCTTAGTAAACAACCCAATGTCTTTAATAATTTAATTAAAAGCCATTTATATCACGACGAAATTTCGTGACGTTTAAGAAATTTTTGTTCCGTAAGTAAACCAATATCAAGCCCCTCTTATAAGGGTTTTTTTACTTTAAACGTCATAAAATAAGTGTAAAAGCAACACAACGTATATAATTAGCAATAGTTATTACCGTCATAATACTCACAGGATGTATCTGCTGCACCATAGATATGGTTTGCGGCATACCTGCCATGGGTAGAGTCTGAGCGACTGATCCTACGGGCATAGTGCCTTGCTGCATGCCCAGCGACATACCTGTGTGAGAAAACTTAACTTAATCTCTGATTTTCAAATGTTAACTCGCGGAACGAAAAGGTTAAACTGAAATAGATGCATTTATTTCCTGTATAGCAGGCAAATGTTCCCATTTTTAAGTATATTCAAAATGCGGCAACACTGGCAATTGGGGATTCTTAATCATGACGAGTTTATAGTGAGAAAAGTTAAAAGGTACAAATAAAAATTGGTCTGAAGATTCAAAACCTTTCCATTCCCCGACTGTGTGTGTGTGAATGATTTGTGATGCTTGCGCTTTAAATGTGAGCCCTTATCAACTCATCATTGGACCGAATTGAATAATTTTGGGGCCAACTTAGTTTCTGTGGCCTGTTGTTGAATGATTGGCCGTTTGAATTATATTTATTTATTTATAAAGAAAGCTAACTAAGGATAAATGTGAATTCGGTGAACTAACGATTGTCTGCTTCTGGCCGTAAATATTGTTGGCCATATGTCGCAGACCTCTTTTTGCTTGAGTGGGCCATAAGTACTTTTTTGTATGGAAGTATTATTTGCTGTGCCTATGTGTTAACTATATTTGTATGTGAATTTTGTTCTATTTGTAAAATTAATTTGTTACATATAAAAAGTAGTACGAGTCTCTTGCAATGTGGTGATCGAAAACGTTGCTTGTGTAGGTTTTACGTTCACAAACACAAATTTCACATGCACAAACACCCCGACCCGGAGCAACTATCTGTAGACCAAATATTTGCTTCGTGCGGGAATCGAACTCGCGACCCGAAACGAGCCGTCAATGTAAAATAAGAACACAATACATATACATAATATATTGATAGACTTACGTGAGTGAACGATGAAAGGATACCTATCAACGACCTACCTTTACGTAAATGTTGTTAGTTTACCTTGTTGCTGATAATGCACCATTTGTTGAGTTTGTTGCTGCTGGTGAAGCAACTGTTGCTGCTGCTGTTGTTGTTGCTGTTGCTGTTGCTGTAACACATTGACAAAGGTATCAACGCTGATTCAACTGTTACATAAAGGTGCAACTAGATTGCGGTGGATCGCCATCAAAATAACTCTTCGGATATAAGACATCATAATTATGTCACTTTGATATCGATCAATCGCAACCTAGCAAAACTGTAAGATAATACAATAGTGACCTGCATAGCCTGCTGCTGCAACATAGCCTGTTGTTGTATAGTCTTAGACTTGTCTTGCACGCTTGTGATCTGAGTCATCTGGCCCGAGTTCATCAACAGTAGCCTGAAAAAGACAACAAACAAGTTAGTAAATGTAACCAACAGTCAAAAGTTATTTTTAATGGCAAAGTTACCTGATCCCCCCCTTTAAAGGCGCGGCGCCGACTTTGCTGCTTTTTAAATAAATAATAAAATGCTGATTTTTTATTTATAATTGAGGTGTAGTGTGTAAAAAAGCACATGCTGGGTTGGAAACATTGCTGAACATTTAATAGATTTTTGTGTTATGGTAGTTACCATCATACTGCGATTTAGGACCCTTTGACACTGATCCAGAGTCAGTGACCGCTCTAAAGTCACTGGCTTGGATTTCTCAGGTCGGGTCTTGGGCAAGTGCGGCCATTCGACATCCGTCGATAGTCAGACGACATTCGGTCAAAATAACAATGCTCATACAATCACTGGTCTGTAAACAGTTGGTCATAATACCATAGGTTGAATGAAAAGTTGCACAGAAGCGGGGGGCGAGGGGGGGGAGGGCTCGAGCTATGGAACAAGTATACTCTACTCACTGTTGTTTCGGCTGTTGTATCTGATGCTGCATCTTATTTGTCTGATTCGCCGCATCTTGTTTGGCGGCCGGCGCCGGCGACCTAACGCCCGGTTTCCCACGCTGCTTTGCCTGAGACAAATACGGAGTTACGCTGCGATATTCCTTTAGTGGAACACGGAGTTCGATTATTTAAGTCAGAAATAATAATGATATTATTTATAACTTAGATTTTTGCCTTCTAATGTCGGTAATAGCCTATCATACCGCTTTTTAAGATGGTTTCTTTGGCGAATAATTTTCGAAGGCACCTTTCGGTGTCATAAGACGTCCAGTAAAGAGACAGTTTGTCTCCTCTCTCCTGATTCTAGAAATACGATCCACCCAATGTTATTTTAATTAGTGTAACACATCGTATTCGGCTTGATAAGGAATTTGTCATCTTTTTCTTGGAATTTTTACGTGTCCATTTGGGCAAGTCTGCCATTTGGTGCTTAATTTCTTTAAAATGCGGCAGGTAAGGCGAGGGCCACAGATTAGAACACAGGTAACTAATATGTAGCAGATTAGACACAATGAATTTAAAGTCAACCAACCTGATTCTGGGCTTGGTTGGCGCTGGTTTGCGTGGAAACGGACGACGCAGGGCCGGGGCGGATGCCGCTCGACGGTAGAATGTTTGACAGCGGACGCGGCGCTTTCAACAGCCCATCGGACGAAGCACGTGGTTTCGATGTCGTTGACGTAGCGCATGCCACACTCACATCTGAAAATAACCATCAAATTGTGACTATTGTGTTCTGTGCAAACTTTTTCCGTACAGTAAAAGTATGTTATTTATATTTACAAACGCAAGCCTCAGAACAAAAGAGCTAGTGTACAAAATTATATAAAGAACGAAAAACAAATATACATAATTATAGTTTATAATCGCTTTGCAATTCGAAAGCAACATTCGCAATTAGATATAAGGGAGACAATAAAATATTTGGAACGCCAAATGCAACAAGGAATTCAAGTTAAATGTTCTTATAAATACGAAAAATAAACACAAAAAAAAAGAAACGTCAAGTGGATCATTCAAGCCAGCTTCACCTTCATATAAATACGACAAGTAACATAAGAGTAACTGATATACTAACTGGTATGCTGCACGTTGTTCTGCGGCGAGTGCTGTATGAACATCGATGGAGGTGCATCAGGCTGGGTGCCCCGTATGAAGATGGGGTTGGGGGCCAGGAGGCCCCCGGCGGGCAGAGTCCCCGCCTGCAGGCCCCCGGCCCACACCTGCGGCAGCGCGCCCGAGATCTGCCACGGCGCGAACTGCATCGTCTGGCCGCCAGCCTGCGGGACGGACCACTTTGTAAGACAATAAATTATATATTCATCAGTACATAGAAAATATACATAAATACACATTTTGTTAATCGCTACTTCAGAAAGGTTTTTTGGCAGCTTCTAAAAAATACATTATTGGGGAAATTATAAGTAAGCATGCAAAGCAAAGGGTAAGGATGCACAGTGTTGCCATCATTAACAACACACTGTGTCGTGCCGGCAGGTACTCGTCGTTTGTATATTATTTATATGGGTTTTCACAAACACCACTGAAGTCGTTCGCAATACATAAACTGTGTTTTTCTTATCACATACATACAGTGAAGCTAACTTCAAGCAAAACTTTTTTAACTATTAGACATAAAAGTTAACAGCGGTCTTACTTTAACAAAATATCCTGCCATCTTACAACGTAATAATATTAAATTTTGAAATAAGTCACCGTGCTAAGCTGCGCTATTTAAAACTGTTGTGGTTTCTACCCGATTCTGAATCTTTCCACAACGAACCAAAAAGATTATGGTATGAGTTTTGACTATAGAATTTAACACCAATAAAATTACGATTATGAACAATCTACCTGAATTATGTGGATACAAATAATTAATAATAGTACGGGGTTTTACGTCAAATGATTCATCACCAGGTTCTGAATCGAAGTCTGTTTATTCAAATACTTACCTGCGGGGTAATTGCGTAACACACTATCAGTAGAATAACTTTCATTTTGACAGTTCAACAAAATTCATTGCATTATTTATGTTGTTGAGAAGACAAATTTGTCGAACATATTAAGCAATAGGTTAGTAATAGGCTTCAAAATTATTCAGATTGTGATAGACAGTGTTACGCAATTAGGGTGCTGCTTATAATTCGATATCAACCCCAAATTATCCTAACTATAGTAACTAATATTATAAATGCGAATGTGAGTTTATTTGTTTGTTACGCTTTCACGTTAAAGCGGCGGATTTGACTGAAATTTGTCACAGAGATAGACCGTGACCTGGGTAAGGACATAGGCTACTTTTCGTCCTGGATCGCAGGCGAAGTTGCTGGTACCAACTTGTTTATAATAAAGGCAATTTGTAATTTACATTTATTATTTAACTAGCTTTTGCCCGCGGCTTTTCTCGCGTTAATTTAGACTTTGACTATCACATCGGGTTATAATTCAATCATGATTCGAAAGAAACGTGGCGCCATCTATTATCATAAGGACGTTATTGTTGTTTCCCTCGGGAATAGTACTTTTTTGCGGGATGAAAGGTACCCTATGTCCGTTTCTGTACCCCTGACAACGTTTATGCAAAATTTCAGGATGATCGGTTCAGTAGTTTAGGCGTGAAAAGGTAACAAACAAACAAACAACTTTCGCATTTATAATATTAAGTTAGGAAAGTTAGGATTAGGATAGGAAGTTAGGATAACAGCAATTCGCGAGTACTGCGAATACGTTAAAATTACTAAAATGGTTCAAACTCCTTGGTGTTCTTTTTTTTAAATTGTTTTCATTTTTTTTATCAAAAATAAGCAAGCATTAATATAGTAACCCTAATTTGAAAATATCCCGATCGTTGGTTTTTTTATAGTAAACAGGCGACAGCAAAAATCTTATAAAAGTAAAATGTTTCATTGTATAGATTCTCTTGACGTTCAGATGTCACAACATGGATCTTTCATGCAGTGCCTATTTAATTTCTTAAATATCCAGATTTACTGTTTTGACATACGTCAAATAAGCCAAAAACACATATATAATAAATAAAATCGCTTTGAGCTGCAATGCATCTAAAATATTCGCCAATGCATAAAACTAAAAAATGATAAACTAATAACACACTTAAATAATCTTAAGTACTTAATCGTCAATTTTCCCAAACACGAAATTACCAATTTTACTCTTTGTTTTGTAATCTAACATGATCTTAAGAAAATTGACGATGCAAGGAACCAAAACCTAGAAATCATAATTTTGCTAAAGGTCTAATAACACATCGAATTAATTAACATTTTCGTAGCTTCAATCCACAATATTAGGTGCAAAACGGAGGCGTATATAGACCTTTAACAGTTTACAGTAGGTAATTTTGTAGTACCTGCAATGGGCTGATGATCTGTGCTTGTGTCGGTTGCTGTGTGCCCAGCACGGGTTGAGAGACTTGCACGCATTGTGCTTGCACCGGCACGGTCTGCGTTCCGCCGGTCCCTCCAGCCTTGTTACCAGCCCCTTTGGCGCCACACTGTGGGTCAAGGAAAGTGATTAGTTCACGAAGTGGTGGATGAAAAGACAGGTCAAGTTGGCCTATAAAACTTTGAGCATACTAGAACCTTGTCATAGTATTCAGGCCCTAATCTAAGGAGGGGGCAAGCCGATATGCCGAGAGCGGCAAAATTGAGGCCGCCGCTGGTCGGTTGCACGGAGTCCTTAATTTTCTCTATAGGAGAGAAAAATCTTACAATAATTACCAAGCTTAGCAGCCCGACAAAATTGTATTTTTTAAGGTTTTTCGAACACCTTCACTCAAAGCTCATTATCTATAATGTGAAAAAATACTTCGATTTTATATTTTTGACCAGGCTCAATTATTGGATCGTCACCACACTCGTAATCAAATTTTCAGACGCTAAGGCTTTGGCGTTGTCAAGAACTTGAGTAAAATACTCATCAGACCGTGAGTTTTCAAAGAAATCCTTGGTATTTTTAAGTAATTTTATGACAGAAACTAAGTCTAAATCTTAACTTTGCATTATTTTACTATCAGGATTTATCCGATTCAAAGTTTCGTACCAAAAAGTGTGCAGCTAATTATTTTAATTAAGAGGTAGTGTATTCTCATAGAATTTTTTTATTTACCTAATTTGATTATTTTTAAGAACGACTGATTCATTTTGTAGCGTTACATAATAACGTGTCTTTTTTAATTTGCATTAAATTTAAAAACAAATCCGTTCTTGTTTTTTTTTATACGACACGTTTGAACCAACTTCATAATTTTTAAACAGATTGGTCCTAATTTTAACTTCTGAAACGATTTTGATGATTTTTTTTTATTGTTTCTTAAGTTAAAGGGTCAAGAACGTAGGCAAGATTAACCCGAGACAGGGAAAAATGGCACAAGGGAAAAGAGGCCTATACACATATACCTATACCCTGTAGTTAGTCGAAACAGCGGGGTAATTACGTAACACACTAACAGTAGGAATGGGTTTCATTTTGACAGTTCAACGACATTCATTGCGTTATTTACGTTGTTGAGCAGACAAGTTTTTCGAACAAATGAAGCATTGGGTTAGCAATAGGCTTCAAAATGATTCAGATTGTGATAGTGCGTTACGTAATTAGGGTGCAGGTTGATGATGATGAAGTTAAAGATACATATATCGATAAAAAAATATTTCAATCCATTCAGTCGTTTCTGAGAAAGTCTTTAACAGACATATATACCTACTTAAAAATATACATACATACTCTCATGAACTTTTGTATACTTGTTCAGACGCCCCATTAGACTAATTTATGTGAATATTATACAATTCCAACGATATCATATATAGGGTAAAATTTAATCAGCTAGTGAAACTCCGCAGGCCTAGATGTGATGGTTATCGATATCCGTAAACGATAAAGTAAAATAAAATAAAAAAATTATGTTCTTTTTACGGGTCAACAATCGCTAGTAGTGTTGTTACATAAAGTATTAGTTGAAAAAAAATAGTTTTAACGTGTTTAGATATCGATCTGAAGTTTACAGTTTACACAAAAAAAAAAGAATTTTTAAAGTGATATTCTACTAACTGCGGTCGATGACTACAAAAAAAAATCATGAATTAATTTCTTTTAGTTTTATCGTGTTTAAATATCGGTACCTATCACGTCTGCGGAGTTTCGCTAGCTAATTTAATTTGACCCTGTATTTATCATACCATCTTTGGAATAACAAGCTCATGACTTATATGGTGTTAGTATAAAGGGCGGCGTATATTATTTTTGCCCGGAGCAGCTAAATAACTAAATCGGGCCCTGATAGTATTAGGTTATTAATATTAGAAGAATCTTTTGGCGCGTACGCGTGGCCAAACTCGGAACTAACGCCGCCACCTTATTTTTTCAATACAGCAACCTGTCAAAGGCACTTGAATGATCAAGCGTCAAAAGATCCCTGTAAAGTCCGTCTCACGAAAGGAGTCACGCAGACGCGGGATATAAATAAAATATTAATATAATTTACATATATACGGAATCATAAACCTTTATATATTTATTTGTCTCAATACAGGCACTAGTTAGTAAAATGCACAATCTTAAATAGAGAAAGGGGTCTGAGGTAGGAGGGCTGTTGTAGGAATGTTGCTAATAATTATATAATAATAATTCGTTCCACTTATTACCGCAGGAGTTCTCTCGTGAAACAGACTCTAGCACGAAGAACGAACACACTCTAGAACGAACTGTACAACAAAATTGACAAGTACGAGTTTGAAAAAGTTCAAAACTCATCAACATTTTCATAACGAAAATAAAATTCAGTCGTTGTATTTTTCCAAGAATTTAAGAGGGCGCAGTAAGACAGAAAAAAATCAAGTTTCACCCGCGCCTCTTAACCTACCCCTCTCATGAAACACGACAAAAACAAAACACAATCCCTTCCCGCCAGCAGAAACTTTTCGCCCGGCGTATATTTAGGCATTGAATTTGAATTTTGTGTGTAGTGTGTATACGCAAAATAATCAGATGAAACTGTTTTATTCAATTTACCTATGTGTACAAGTAGGTATATTATTAAATAGTATTGTATGTCCGTGAATCTGTTACCGATGCTGGTGGGATGTTAGATTGGAGATTAGACTGACTTAAATGAAATAAAGACTAAATGTTACTTCAAGATACGGCCTATAAATTTTCGATTCCGAATTGAAAGACAAACCTAACGTTGTAGTTGAAAAAATATTGTTCCATACATTATGTAACATAACTACAATTGAACAATTTTCAGATACTTTCCTGTACCTATTCCTGTACCTTGCTTCTTGTCTTTCATGATTTTAGGTCAACGACATGTATCTTATGGGTTTTAATTTATTTGCGAGTGGCAAGATATGCGAAATGAATGGCAATTTATGCCAAGATACTAAGTCAACGTTTTAGAAGCTCGTTTTTTTTACAGCTCCAAAGGACCGTTTATCTAATTATTTGATATCAATTTCAACTTGATACCCCCACGCATTCCTGAGATAAGAGGTCAGATAGATGGAAAACAAAGTGATCCCATAAGGGTTTCGAATTTTTCTTTTGAGGTACCGAACTCTAAAAAGCAAAGCACTTCCATCAAAGTACTATAATACTACATACTCATAATACTACCTACATGATGGTGAAAATAATTTCGATAAAATTGCTTTTTTGATGATATAAAAGCGTATCATTATAATCGCATCACTTACCTTCCGCTTTTTTACTTTGAGAAAATGAAATCAATTGAACAAAAATGTCAATAAAATAAGAAAATAAACATTCGCAAATAAATTAAAATCCATATGATACATCCCGTTGACCTAGAATCATGATTTTTTGGCAAGAAGCAAGATCTCACAGCACAAATAGGTACCTCGAATGGTTTTTCAATTAAAATATTTAAACGAAGTATGACCATTGTCCACTCCCTTTATTTTCAATGAAATTCTTCAGTAGGTAAAACATCTGTTTATTTTGCCTATACTATATGCTAAGCTTGAATTCATAATCTTAAATCATAGTCATGTTTTGGAACTAGAAACTCAATGCTGGCGTGACAAAGTTCAAATTCCAATGTAACCAAATTTTATTTAGGGCCTTGTACAAGTTGGACGTCACGACGTCTTCGTGGAAACCAGTGTTAACCAAGTAAAAAAATATAATGGTATATCGTGGATATTGCATTGCAGGATCGTGCAAATTCAATTAGCAACAGTGTTACCAAGTAAAAAATAATATTGTTATGGTGGATTTTGCACTGTATTGTGCAAAGTCAAATGGCATGTGTCATGAAAACCTATCCTGCGCGGATCACGAGTAGAAAAAAGTCCTCGCCGAAAACATTTGTGAAAAACAGGCCAATTTCGGAACAAATAACTAGGGTACATTATTCGGCTTTACCGACAAAATAATTGGCATCTACGAGTATTTATATGGGTGCCAAAGAAAGTCGAAAGTTTATTAGGTTCCTCTTTTGTAACTGTTGAAACTTTAGCTTTGAAAAGCAAGCTGGCAGTCACAAGCAATGTGATCCGTCACAATCTTTACTCATCCCCACCATAAGAAGGGATCTAGTCAGGAGAACACTATCCGTATGAAAACTGTCATGTCCCGTGCACACCGTTTCGTACTTGTGTCCGCAATAAACCCTATTTTAGTTTTCCGATTTATTTATTTTGTAAACTCCAATAATATTATTATACCAATAACCTACCCATATGTAAAATTTTGAGTTTCAACTTGATTCGGGGGTTTTGGTCAAAAGTCGCTCGAAATGGGTCGTCTAAGGTTACCCTTACACGAAGTTTGTCAACGAAAGTGGGAGTAAAAGAATTTGGTTCTTTATTTAATAGTAATAAGATCTAAAATCTCCAGCACGAACTCTATGTTGTAAATCTCGGCAAGAAAATTGACTGAAGTGGAGAACAATGGCGCTAGTTGTACTATACCAGTCAAAAATCTGTCAAATAATTGTATGTCATCTTGAGTTTTCAAATATCAACATTGAATTATTATAATATTTTTATTTTATAGTTTAGCCGCGGTATTTATTTAGTTTATCAATTCTTAACGATTTTAATAATCGTTTCGGAAGTGGTTTTAGTGATTTTTTCATGTTTTGTATTTCACAGTTTCATTCCAACAATGGGATAAATTACGAAAATATTATTTACGCAAATAAATTAAATCGCAGAGCAGCAGAAAATTCAAGCGCAGTCCTCTCGTCTCAACAGAGCGACGGCGACTGATTTGTGAAACAAAAATATGCTTGAAGTTCCCGCAACGTGCGACGGAAGATGACTTCTTCCACGAACTAAAAACGTCGTAAGTGCTTAAAGCTTCTAGTCGTAATAATACCAAAAATAAAAGGAATTTCAAAAAATGCCTGCACAATTTTTTTCGCCTTGTCTTGATACAGATAATCATTAAAAAATTATCCTATTAGTCATTAGCATATTAAGTACAAATTGAAAAAACGTGAAAATTAGGGGTAACTTCGTGATGATATTTTATCGAGAAAATTTTAACGTATTGTGTTTCTGTTCCACAAAAAGTTTCAAAATATCATGTAGTTACTCATACTATTTTTATTTTATACCTAAGTCTTCTGAATTTCACGAAAAATTAAATTGTAGATAGGCCATTTTGGTTACTACCCGCTCTTAAGGATGCTATCAAATATACTCTGATACCGAATGAATAATACCAGAGTAGCCTAATTTATTTGAATTGCTTGTCGTTTTATATGGCCTTTCAATAAACTTAGCATACGGGAAAACGGTCTTAGTGTCCTGTTTATTCATCATAAGAAGGTTAGTTGGAGATGAGGCTCCTTCCTACGAAATGTGCGAGAAAAGTTTTTTGCGATTTATGACTTTTCTAGTACTACAAACCTCACTTGGTCCCAAAAGAGATCTTTTATCCTTATAAGAAGAAACAGGATCGATAGGTATCAAAAAAAAGTTTTTGGCAAAATGTACCATTTTCTTGCTGTCTGTCCTTTATTTTCGCTGAATACCGACCAAAATGTCTCAAACATTTGGGACAGTCTCCTAAGGCCGTTTTCCTATAGCTAGAACGGTTAAGATACCTAGGACTTACTGCCCCATATCAAAAATCCACCCTGTATTTATGTTTTATTGGTAAATTTTAACCCACTCATCAGTACTTCTAGTTTACAAGCTGCGCCCCGCGGTTTCACCCGCAACGATATGAAATATACCTTACAACCTATTCTTTGACCTGATAAACATAGACAAAACATTTCATAAAAATCGGTCAAGCCGTTTCGGAGGGGTTCGATACTGTGACGCGAGATTTTATATATTAGATTTTCCCTAGTAAATTACTAGGAAAACTGTTTCAGAATCTAGTTGATAGTATCGAAAGCTTTTAACATAATAGTGCACTTAAATGGTTCCATCGCTTCACTGAACCAACACACATGACGATGTTACTGTATAATTTAGTTTTTAAGTATCGTCGCCCTCGTCCTGTTTCATGTGAGTTTGGATGGCCGTTTCTACAAACTTTACGGAAATAGTTTAAACTATACGTTTCAGCAAATTATCATTCTAGTTTTTAACGACACAAAAATAAATAATAAACTGTAAAATGATTCGGCGAAATTGTATTATGTTTAAACAGAATCTGTAGTCTATAAACGCGCTTTGAGCTACCACGAACTAACTAAACTTTGTTCGACATGATGAACTATTTCAATTAGGTTTTAAACTATAAGACAGATAATAAATAATACCACATACAGGGTGTAAAAAGACCCATCACATAGCCGTTATCTACGCATTCTGTACATCAAATTAAATAACATTAAGCAAAAATTATTCCTGAGAAACTACTTTAATTTTTGGTGATATAAAATGCTCTTTACGGTATCGCATAATGTGTATAATATTAAAATATTGTTTTCGTAAAAAGAGTTAATAAAATAATTGGGTCTTTGACCTCCAATATCACGGTAACCAGAAGGTTCCCAGGTATTGTCTAGTACAAAACAAATATCACAATGACGAGGAGTATAAGTGACCCTGGGCTTCGTTAAGCGTCTTTTTACACCCGTTATAACATAACATTACATGTTTGAAAATAAAGAGAAAGATAATGATACACTGTAGGTATAAGTATGAGTCGTTAATATAGCACATCTAGTTTTAAGGCTCCTTCAAACAGGCGCGACACGCGACGCGAAATAAACACGACACAAAGGCACCCCTTGTCGCGCGACATTCGGTGCTTTTGAGTTGCGTCGCGAGTCGCGCCTGTTTGTAGGAGCCTTTAGAGAAAAGTTCGGCTTTGTGGAACATGTTCACAATAATCTCTACCTAAGCCTTCAACATTTAAATCAACTGATTAAAAATTTAAACAGTTCTATATTTAAAATTGCCTTAGGAAATTTGACATAAACCAACTATTTAAATACGTAACCGGTGCGGTGGTTTGAATATTGGTAAGCACAGGCCGAAAGCTCGATATAAACGGCTGGATACTGCATGCATATAATAGTAGATTATTCACTAACGGGTTAAAGCAGTGCCTTAAATCACGGGCGCTATATTGAATCCCGAACGTAACGAAGGATTCTAGAGAATCCCTGAGTCAACTCCTGAGGGAAGCGAGGGAATTAAGACCAGAATCCTGAGTGCAGCGAGGGATTCAACCTCGCCCAAGATGAAGACACCTTTATCCCCGAGGAGAATACTGTACTTTTCGCACCAACTGCGAGTTAATCGTACTAATATTATAAATGTGAAAGTTTGTGAGGATGGATGGATAGATGATTGTTACTATTTCACGCAAAAACTACTGAACGGATTTATATGGAATTTGGAACACAGATAGTTTATAACCTGGATTAACACGTAGGATACTTTTTATCCCGGTAATACGTTCCTGTGGGATAATTTCGACAAAAACGCGGGCGAAGCCGCGGGCAAAATAATTATATGTGCAGTTTCATTCACAATTTTATCTAAACTCATGCATCCATTAAAAAAACAAAAACATATCGCTCATTTGGAGAAACAACAACGTAACTAGGTACTGCTTTTAAAATTTTACAGGACAGTGATTTAAAGACGTTTTTTTTGGAATCTATTACCTTCTCGTTCTGAAATGTTGATAAATCCGAAAACCATATTAAATATTTTACACTAAATATTACACGCCTCTGCTCCTCTGAAAATTTTTTCGAGCACAATATATATCGACAACTCATTTTGGGAAAAATTACATTTACGTCGTTGTTTCTCCAAATGAGCGATATATCGTAAATAAGCCGTTCGAATCCAACATTCAAACGCGTACGTATCACAGCAACCGATCAGCTGTTGCGATGACATGCCGCCATCACCGCCACAGATAATATAGAAATAGCGGTTGGCCGAGTTTAATATGCAGACTATTCAATAATTTTGGATTTGCATCATATACAGAAAACAATTCGTTTTATTATTGTAATAATTTTTGTTTTATCTATTTAATGACTATACATTCATGTTACTTATTATTTCACTATAGCATATGTATTAAATTGCGTAATTTCATTAATCAGTTCGTCGACGGTGACAACAACCTATGAAGTGAGAATTCTACGGTTGAGCCTTAGGTACTTTAATATTTAAAAAAGTTTATTTTTGTGGTAAAAGTTTTTATAATTTTTTTTATTTGAGGTTCTAATAATTCAAATCACATTATGCACCAGCCTGGATTTCATTATGTATAATGAAATTCTGTACAATATTAATGCCCGGCTAGAGCCTAGGACTCTCAATGACTTGCTTTAGGTTAGGTTTGCATGCATGACATATAATTTGACATTCAAATTAACGAGCAGGTGGTGTGAAAAGATCTTACCTTATGCATATCAGTTTGCTTCTGCTGCTGTCCGATGCCGGAGACGGTGGACTGCGAGTGAGCGGGCAGGATACTCGGCTGCGAGTTGATGACGCCCAGTGGACTGAACACGAAAGTCTGGTTCTGCGTGGTCGGGATGGCCGGGATTGTCGTGTACCCCGGGAACGGCGCTGACGACACAAACAGAACTCACTATACTATACTAGCCATACCTTGTCACATCAATCAAACACTTCACATGACTACTAATGATGAGCACGATTGAAAACCGTGTAAAGCAAAAATGATTTAAAGAGAATATGAAAAAAGAGTCATAAATCGTTGCACAATATACCGACACTAACATGTAAGTATGTACGACTCAAGAATTATAAAATGTGTGGGAAGCTAATGAAAAGCTGTACTTGCAATGTGAACAATTAAAAAGCCTACGTCTGCATTGAGCACATAAATAAATGTTGCAATAAATTTAGATAAAAGCTTTAAAATGAACGTGGAATTGCCAATTAAAATATATTGCTCAAACAAACCAAATCAATGAAATAAAATTCCCTCATGAAATGAATGTACATTCACATCTTCAATCACGAGACTCATAATAAACATTTTGAAAATTTTATAAACCTTGTTCCTGATATGTAGTGAGACCTGTAAAATTTACTGAAAAACTAAATAGTGTAGAAGTTCTGGTCGGCACGGAACATAGCGACAGGCCGTGGTATATTTCACTGGGATTGTATGTGTTTAAGATAACTAGAAATGTGCGCTAATACATAACGTTACTGGCGAAGTGGCGAGCGTGGTGAGCTATGATGCGATGTATTAGGATCGTGTACATAGCGGTTATTTATTTAGCATTTTCGCTGTAGTTGTAATAGAGAAAAACAAATTGCATTGAAGTTATTAGACCTGAATCTGCTACATAAACCGCTACATATAATATTGTATGGCAGAAGTATAGTGTTAATTGGTGGGAGCATGTGAATGAGTGGTGGGCGCTGGTGTTGAGTTGGTTCGTTTCGTCTTGAATCACTTACGGTCGGCATCGAGCCGGGGCGTGGTGGTCAGTACGTTGTCAATGCGGTGTCAGATCGTTGTGCTCTTATAGCTAATGCGAGCGACAAGCTGACCGTGTCGATTTACAGCTGACGCCGATATACGCTGACTGTATAGTGGTTTATTAATAACGTGCTGTCGCTCTATGCAATGTAAACAATTTTTTTTTGTTCTTTGCAAAAACAATCAGTCTTTTTTATCATTGAAATCTTTCTTGCATTGGATAATGCTAATTATAAGTCTAATAAGAAGCGACTAAGGATTTTAGTAGACGAGTAGCTTAAGAAAAAGAAGTTTCCTGTTGTAAATAATACATGGGGGTAGCCGTAGCAGTACTAACACGATACGGAGTCGGAGTCAACGATCAAGCGTCTTTTTAAAATCGTTATAATGTTTTGTGTTGTTGTTTACGTGTCGTACGGTCAGCGTATCTTCGTGAATAATGTCAATAAGTACTTGAATTATGGCCCAGTGCGTTTGTATCGCGTACATTAAATAATATTAACAACACATTATGCATACTAATAATGTATAGTAAAGGGGATCGAACATTTTTGTATGGAGACAGGCCTCATCCCGGTTCGCCATTTTGATTATTTTTCAAAATGGCGTCGCACGATAATACATATATATATAAATAGGGGACATATCGACAATCAAAAAATGTCATGTAATATAATGTCCTAAACTGTCACATTACCTAGATAATTAAAGTTAAAAATGGCCATGATGAGCGAGATGCACTCTCTTGATGCCGTGCCCATGCCATGTACCAAACTATGCACATGACATGGGTACAGCATCCGAGTATTCGCATTCCTACAAGTAATTGCAATAATAATATTTCAGTGTGATTAGATTACATAACTAAAGTAATAATCATAATTGTAACACATCATTAATCATCAGACGAAGCGGTGTTCAGCGTTAATTAATGTTTTTAATATAATGAGATGAAAATATTTGGACTCATTAAAGCTATGTTTAACTCTATTTATCTCGGTAATGTGACACTTTAAGATATGTTATATGACATTTTTTGTTCGTCTATATGTACTCTATCTATATATACAGGTTTAACCGTGCGGCGCCATTTTGAAAAAATAACTCAAAATGGCGGACCAAGGCGAGGCCAATAGGTTTAATTAAAGCCCTTTGATAAACATAGGGGTATATTTAAATATATAATTTTGTTTTTTTTTGTCTAGCTTGGGCAATGAAATATAATCCATGCGCCATTTGGGACTGTCTAGGAGCATAATATCTAAACCTATTGCAGTAGGAACTTACCGGCCTGTCCTTGCAGGACTTGTTTGCCCTGCGCGGTTAGCATGTGGGGGGCTAGTTGGTTACCCTGGAACGGCTTCCCGGCGGCGATCACCTAGACAACAGGCTTCAAGTTACACAAATTCAAAACATAAACACGACGTTCTTGACTGCCACTGCACAGTATCTTCAAGTCATCACCATAATTATGATATTAGTACGCTGCACCACTCGCAACTGGTTAAAATGGTGTAAAAAATCAAACTGAATAAATAGAATGGGTACGGATAATTTCATTTATTTCATTCAACTTCATCACTCTTTCCAAGAGGTGACTTTAAATAGGCTTCTTGTCCAACGTCATAGAAATAAATAAAATGCTTCGGATGGAAGCCAAATAACCCGCTCCGAACGCTTTTAAAATCGGGCTTTTGACTGTAGGGGTAAGATACGCCCAGTTACACTTTAAAACGAATTATTTTTTTTCATGCCAACAGTCCTGGTATTCTAAAAGCCACATAATATTAGACGTAACAACCGTGTGTACATACCTGTATCTGCTGCGAATTGATGCCCGGGTGCAGGGCAATATTGCCCGGCATCAGCAACGGACCCTGCGCATTGTACAGCTGTTGCAAGTACGTGCTGTTCTGCAACGGTTGCTGGATCACTTGCACGCGGCTGTGGCCCCACTCAGCGCTACGCAAGTAGTATACACGGTGTTACGATAGGCATTTAATACTGATGATTCTTTTTTGCCATAGCGTAACTGTCATTTTAATGGTCATAACTTTACTTTGTTTGGCGTAGTCCAGTAAAACTCAATCTACTACTTTATTTATTACTCTTCTGCCTAACATGTTTAAGCATTTATGTTTTTTTTTTATAACTTTTTGATGTAGTATAATTCTGTATTTATTTAAGTAACAAAATCGGGAGGTCATTGTGGTGTTACATCTATAAATGTTTACATAAATATCTAAAGAATGATTGCGTAGAATCTGTCGAATCGATTTCACTATATTCATGAATCATGACCCTATTTTGTATGTCGTGGACTCCTAATTTCATATTCATATTAACCTGTCTGTTTACCTGATGCGTATGTATACATTCAAGAAAACAGACATCATGAATATTTGACATGACATGTGTTATGTTGTACCTATACTGTCACGTAAGACGGGGAAGGGTTAGCAGGGATTGATGTCCCCCAATGATTTTTGCTATCATTTTGTTACATACTGTTTTTTTCCTTAATTTTGAACAGTAGAGCGACTTTTTTATTCTACACATACTTTCGAGTTCGCTCCTAACACCCAGTTAAAAACTCATAAGAAATATTTGGATTAGAAGTCAGCTGGTCCCCTAACATACATACTTAATAATATCTGTAGGAACGATCTTATGATTATGAATCAAAGCGCACAAACGCTTTCTACAAAATACATACATTTTAATTTCAATGAAGAAAATAAAATAAGAACGTTTTTAAAAGTAAGTAGTGTAAGTGAAGGATTTTTGTTACCTGATCTGCTGAGGGTGCTGTGTGTTCGGTGGTAAGCTCTGCAGCGGTGGCATTGCGGAGATGCTGCCCGCCTGCTGTTGGATCCCGCCCCCAGCTTGTTGCTGCTGCACCTACATCAGACGCCATTGATTCACTGTCCATTTAACTTGGGTATTGTGGCAAGTCGTGATACAAACTCGGGTAAGTTTCTTAGACATTTCGGGTCTTATTTTAATTGATTTGATATGAGAGGGATGAAGAATACTGTCATGAACTTCTTTCAGTTGGTAAAAAATATAATTAAGAACAAGATCTAAATCAAAAGACGACTGCCCAAATTTGATCTTGACTCTTAAAACTCTTTTTATTGTAACAAAAGTTTTACCAAAAACTTACTTCAGTTTCAAGCACAATCACAGTAGCTTTTTTGGTAAAAATATATTGTATTTTTATAACTAGCATGATACAGAAGACTATGGGCGCTTGTCGGCTGGTGTTGGCACACACCACACAATACGTATGGATTCGATCAGACGACACAAATGAGCTAAGCAGCTGAATACATTCCGTTCCGATGTCCTAACTCTTTGTAGGTGTGGGATACATGCAGATGATTTATGATATGTCTGTCTTTTTTTTCGCTTGAAGGTATTCTGCTAATTACGTCATCAGTTAATCACTTAATTATATAATAGGTTAGTAAAAACACTTTCACTGTGACGTATACCCATCACGTCTGTGAAGTTTCTCCAAATAATTACAAAACACCCTGTATAACGTCTAACAACAACAGTGTAAAATATTTTGAGGGGTGTTAGTACTTATGAATATAAACGTTTACTATGGAACTAACTCTGAAATATAGAAAAACATATATAGAACTTCCTTTACAATCGGGTAAAAATAAAACAGCTGTTCGGTTACATACAAAAGGTAAAACCAATATATCAACACCATCAAACAGCCGTTAGATGTAAGGATAATAATATGTTGTAATATCCAATTTCTTGTTTCTTATATTATTGAAATAATACTTACAAAACTTTGATATGATTTAAATATCACCGGGCGGCCAAAACAAATACACACGATACGATGTCGCATCATGCCAGGTTGCGACGACGTCGTGTCGTGAATTTTTATGATGCCATTCGTAGATTGTTACGACACGATATCGAATCGTGACACGACGTCGCAACGTGTCACGATGCGACGTCGTATCGTGTGTCTGGGTTTTTGCCCTTAAGGCCTGGACACATCACCATGGCGCGGCGCCGCACTGTGGATCGAAAATCACCTCTAGAAGACATAGAGCTGCTAAGTTTTAAGCGTCGTTGTTTGTGCTTGAAATGGTTTATATTAAGTATTACTATGGTCAAATATGTCACAAGATGTAAATTAGCTTAAAACCTGAGGACTTATAATTTTTTTTACGAAAAATTTGTATGAAACTAGTATGAAAAATCCGAATATCTCTGAAAGTGCAAGGAAAACCGTAATATCCTTACAGATGGTTATAGAACTAATAATTTAAGATTTTTTAACATACTTCATATAACGGTTACAGCTGCAGATTTTTTTTTAAATATTAAACGGTTCCTTTCAGTGTCTCAAGTTAAGAAACACAGATTTTTAACAACACTTACTATGACATAGTATAATGCCTGTACACTCGAAGGAGTAAACAGGGGTGTATAGCACACCTAATCTTCGCCAGCTATTTATCAAGAAAATTATTTAACACTAAAATATGTCTTAAAAAGTAGTTTAAGTGTGTGTAAAGTTTGGTAATGGCATCAAATGACTTGTTTTAAGACATCAAGCCTACTCCTTCGAAAATACAGGCATGATACTATATCATATTACGAGTTGTTAAAAATCTGTGTTTCTTAACGTAGACACTAAAAGGAAACGTTTAGTATTCAAAAATAACAATAAAAGGAACCGTTTAATATTTAAAAATAAATAAAAATATTCGGATGATATAAAAAAAAAATCTGCAGGCGTAACCGTTATATGGAGTATGTCAAAAAATCATAAATAATTAGTTTTATAACCATCTGTAAGGATATTACGGTTTTTCTTGCAGTTTCAGAGACATTCGGATTTTTCATACCAGTTTCATACAAAAAAAAATGGAAAAAATTTATAAGTCCTCAGTTTTTAAGCCAAATTACTTCATGTGACATAATTGACCATAGTAATACTTAATAGAAACCATTTCAAGCACAAAAAACGACACTTAAAACTTAGCAGCTCTATGTCTTCTAAAGGCTATTTTTGATCCACAGTGCGCCGCCACCGTGAAACAGCACGACGTCGCCGCGTCGTACCACGCCATGGCGCCGTGTACGGTGCGCCGCGCCGGCTCACGGCGCACCCACTCGGCAGTATATGTTTCGCTGTCGCAAAGTTCGTTCGTGTTAGTCCAAGACTTTTTTGTCCATATAATCCTCAATTCTCTGGGTATTATCTGCCATTTTTTTTTGCTGTCGATGACAACTCGATCGAGAATATTCCTGAGCCAATTTGAATCGATATCAAGCTCGACTTTACAATCGAGTGTTTTCAGCTTCGTATCTGTTTCCGGTTGAATACGTCACAATCAAGTGCTAACATGGTTAGATTTTATTTATTGGTATGATTTTTTTTTACCGACTTCTTTATATTTTAGTATTTTCGTACTTATACTAAATACGCTAAGGGCTTATTGACCAAAAACATTAAGAACAACTTGTACTGTCAAGTCTTTTATAACTGCATCAGTTTTCAAATTCTTTCCATTATCAATTCAGAACACTTGATACCTTTCGAAGGTAGGGAACTGAGCAAAGTATTGCATAGAAAACTATATTTAATAACTTGATAACAAAGATCAATATAGCATATCAATGTCGAGTTAACATTAACCCGTTTAGTGGGCTTGTAATTTTATGAAACAAATCAATTTTCTTTTAGATTGTCAGTCGCTCAGTGTTACATTTTTAAATCGGTTTGATATGTAAAGATGATGGGCGAACGAATAGATTTAGGTATACAGGGTGACTTGTAATTTGACGTATTCCTTTCAGAGCGTGATAGTGTGACCCATTTGCAACAATTAAGCACCCCATAAAGCCTAGGCGAAAATTCATGGGATTCGAGAAAATCAGTTAATATGTATTTTTTTTAAATTCCCAGCATTCGTCACTAAATATCACTTTTCTCTAAACTCTCAAATTGAAAGGCCTTCATTGTTATTTAATTGGGTACGTAATACTTTAAAAAACCTTTCGATGTCACCAAATTATCAAAAACATCAAACAGTTAAAAGTTAAAGGAACAAGTTTCTTAACCATTTTCAAAAATCTTCTACGTGCATGAAGTTTGAAACCAGTTATCTCAAAATTTTACTATGGCATTACCGTAAAAATTACGGAGAACACATCTTCATTTAATAAGCTATCTAACGACGTACAAATATTGAAAAAAATATTTAGGGGTGCCCCATGAAGCAGTCGATAATAATGTCAAAGGTAGAATTTCCAAATTGTTGAAATATTAAAAAAAAATTGTTATTTTAAACTTAATTAACTGGTTTGCGTCCTCCCACTACCTTATTACCACAATCTTTCCTGCATTAGATAGCCAGGTCGTTGCGTGCAGGTGGCAAGTTGAGACGCCACTTTCGAGTGATTAGTATTACTCGTAGTGGATGAGATAATCACTGATCACATGTGATCAGTGATCAGATGCGCACCTCTAAATATTTTTTTTTTTTTATATTTGTACCTCGTTAGATACCTGATTAAATGAAGATATATTCCCCGTAATTTGTACGCTTAATGCCATAGTAAAATTTTGAGATAACTTGAAGTAACTTTACATCGAAAGGTTTATTAACGTATTAGGTACCCAATGTAATAGCAACGAAGGCCATTAAATCTGAGAGTTTAGAGAAAAGTGATATTTAGTGAAGAATTCTGAAAAATACATTAAAACTGGGTTTTCTCGAATCCCTTGAATTTTCGACTAGGCTTTATGGGGTGCTTAATTGTTGCAAATGGTGCATACTATCACGTCCTGGAAGGAATACGTATAATACAAGTCACCCTGTATACTAGCGTTAGACGGGCAACGTGGCGATTAGGGCGAGACCAAAAACAAATTACACCAGTGTATGTGTAGTAGACAAATAGTGTTGTGCTCACTAGCTGCCGCAACTTCGATTATCGATATAGATTTCAGTATCTTCGTATCTCCTGATTTGAAGCAGATGTGGATAAAGTGAATACCTGTCTTAATTTTTAAAGCTACAAAAATAAAAGTATAAAAAAAACGTGTTGGATTTTTATTTCCTCCAAAGAGAATCAATTTATTGTAAATATATCGTAGGCTTTCCTTGGAAGTATTTTGCAATTTTGCTTCATACTTTATTCTATTAATAAAATAATGTTCCATTATTAGTTTCATTAATAAGTGTTTTTGGTTGGATAACACTGGCGAATCATAGATGTGAATGTCAAGCATGTTAAAAATGTTTTTACAGGACAAAAGACATTCGTTTAATATTTAACGAAACAAACAAATACACTAACATACATAAACTCACGCCTTCTTCCCATGGGGGAAGGCAGAAATTACAGAAAGCCACCTGCTACGATCCTTACATATTCCTTTTGCCTCGTTTACGTTCATAAATCTGGTCATACACGCAAGCCAGTTGCGAGTACAACGCACCTGACCTTTCTGAAGAACATCACCAATAAGGTCACTATATTTCTTCCTAGGGTGCCCCCTCCCGGCGTTTCCACTCACATCTGCCTTGTAAATACTTTTTGTTAGTCGCCCTTCATTCATCCTCTAACATGACCAAACCATCTAAGCATACTCTTTTCAATTTTCGTTACTACATCTTCTTTTAAACCGCACCGTTGACTTATCACATCATTCTTCAGCCTATCATATCGACACATATTATTTTCGTTTTTAAACATATTTACATCTTTCCCTTTTATATCTTTTCTGAAAACTCGTTCAAACTGAGTACCCATCTCATAAACATCTTGAGAATGATAAATAAACCTACGTCCACTATGTATATGTCGCAGATGACAGCTCCGGTATGTAAAACAACTGAATGACGTTTAGCGGTTTTACATCATTACTGAACTTTAACACGTAATATTGCGTAAACGTATTGCATTTATCAATACAGCGGGTCAACTATTAGACGTTATGTAAAACACAAAATGAAACATAAGATTATAGATTTTAGTTCAAAATTTTGTCGCTCGTGGTTCTGTGTGACATAACAACAATAATGATGTCCGAAACAGAAAGTCGTTCGTCAAAATTAACAAATAAAATGTGTATTATGAGTGAAAAGGACCCTAACTCAAGTGAACAAAATCATTTTAAGGACAATTTTAATAGAAAGTTATCAGAGTTTTATGAAAATCAATGCGGGTACTTAAAAAAGCCAAGCAACGAATATTGGAGGTTACAAAATTTATGAAAAGTGGTAAGGTGGCTATAAGTTCTTGTGTACGCCGGACACCTGGCGAAAACTATTGGATTTCTAAGTACGATACGATGCAAGTGTGTGGAGAAGATTATCTTATTTTTTTAAAAATCATCACCTGATTATATTATCATCCGGTTAATCGCAATGGAGCATAATTTTGACTTGCTTTTGAAAATACACAAATAGTGCGGATGCGGACATTGCGATCGTGACAAAATGAGATACAGTAATATAGATTAAAATTTACATACAAATAAAAGCTATTGCAATTTGTGTGTATTTATGTCCCAGTCCCAATTGTGACCTTAAACGCAATTTACCAAAGAAAGATATCTTCAAAAAACTAATTATATCCAAAGATTTCAACATTCGCGAACAAGTTGATGTAAATGACTTCCAGTCAATACCAGATAAGTGACGTTAGAAAGAGCAGGAATTCAGGTATTTGTTATTATTGTAAATATAATTCCTGTGCATTCGGAACATTAATGTGATTATATGCGATAATTTTCCGCATAAATATTTGTAAAAAAAAAAATCATAGCAGTTTTGCAAAGGACAGTAGTATCAAAAATTTATAGTAACACAAATAAAAAACACATATGGTGCAGAGTTAAAAATAAATAGTTGTGGTGTTCCTCAGGTAAGCGTATTAGGGCCTCGATGATTTATAATATATATAAATGACCTTTACAAGAGCCGAAAACATAATTGTACACTATTTGCTGATGACACTAATTTGACAATAAAAACTTCAAATAGGAATGCCCTAGAAACTGACACTAACAATGAAATACTAAAAGCAATGACATGGTTGGAATCTAATAATTTACGTGTAAACATTGGAAAAACAAAATTATTACTATTCCAAACATAACATTTTTTTTAAAAACCACCTCGAATACAATACCATCATTCAATTTTGGAATAGTACCATCAACCTTATTCTTAGGAATACTTATTGACGAAAAATTAAATTGGAAAGAACATGTGAAAAAGGTCTGCATCGACTCGACAAATTTGTGTTTGGTCTTCGAAAACTGAGACAAATAGCCAGTAAAGAAACAGCCCCTTAATGTATATCATGGCTATGATTCGTCAGTGCTACGTTACGGCCTTGTTATATGGAGTAATTCAGTAGACGTGAACAGAGCATTTATTGCCCAAAAAAAATTTGTCAGAGCTGTGTATGAGGCAGAATATTTGGAGCATTGTAAGCCATTATTTAACTCACTAAAAAAGCTTCCACTTCCTTGCCTTTACTTTTTTGAAATCTGTGTGTTTATAAAAAGTATCCGTACATGTTCCCATAGTATGAACAATTGAACACATTTCTAAAAGAGTTAATAAAAGAAGCCCAAATAAATTACTTGCACCTAGCCAGAGACTACATTTGTATAGCAGGAATTCCAATTGCATGGCAATCAAAATCTTCAACAATTTACCCCGAGGCATAAAGTGTTGCCCACTAATAGATTCACGAAAACAATATTTGCTTGGTTTTTAGACAACTGTTTCTATTCAGTTAACTATTTTTTTAAATATATTTTTGACATTTCATTTGTCACTATTTTGTGTGTTTATTGACTTTTTTTTGTTGTTTTTATCATTTGTCATTGTATAATTGGCATATTTTTAACATTTAATTCATAAATAAGATTAGGAAAAAAATTGAAATTGTATTAAAAATTACTTATTTTCTTTTCAAACTAATTTATAATTATTAATGCGGATATTAATTGTACTTTAATTTTAATATTTCTACACTGGCAACTGTATACAGGCTGGATTTTTGAGATAGGGCAGCAAGGGCAGCTACCTTAACCGTTGTAGCTACAGGAAAACGGTGTTCGGAGACTTTTCTTAACTTTTTGAGAAATTTTGATTTGCATTCACAGATTTTGAAAAACATTTACAGTCTGCAGGAATATGGGCAATTTTCACAAAAACTTTTTTTTATGCCTATCGATCATGTTTCATATAAGGATCTAAAACCTCTATTGGGCAAACTGAGGTTTCAGTACTAGAAAAGTCAGAAATCGCAAAAAACTTTTGCCATACTTTTCGTATGAAATGAGACTACAACTTATTGTTTTACCATCGATAAACTGACATCCAGGTACTGCACACGTAACCATTCATGTTACATAATCAAGTCTACTAAAAACACTTTAATACCTGAGATTTTGTGAAAATACGCGGGATTTATTTCGTTCACGACTGACGTGGGCCGATACAGGCCGATAGCGTGTACATGAATGGTCTCGTCTATCTATCTCACTCTAACGTACGCTTAGACTATGCTGTTTCTCTTTTGCATTGCCAATCTAACGCTAGTAGTCGGTACATACTAAATCTATGGCTGAATGTCATATTGCGGTACTGACATTACGGCGCAATATACAGGCTGGCAGGGACATCGACGCGCAAACGTAACCATGGATTCAGTACATGATTCTGAACACAACTGCGTTGAAAATTACCAAAAAAAATAACTTCTGTTTCATAGATAAGTGCAATACCCACACGGTCAAAATGTATGGAACAGCAATTTTATTATATTTTTATAACCTAATGGGTCTAGTCTCGTGCGCTGAATTCATGGTTAGTTTGCGAGTCGATGGCCCTGCCATCCTTTATAATGCTGAGTCGGTAAAGCAGATTTTATCGTGCAATGAGCAAAAAATTAGGCCTTCAGGTGACGAACCTGTTTGGGCTGTGACTGTATTTATTATTTAGATAAGCTATGAACTGTCAGATGCGTACGGTGGCGGCGCTGCATTTCAAAAGCACATCGTGGACTCACGCACATCACATGTCGAGACATCCAAAAACGTAGACATGGTAACTCACCTTGCTGGGATTCTTCGTGGACGGAGTTATTTCTTCTACCATATGCTCAAGTTCTTCGCATTCCACAGACATTCCCGGCATGTTGTAAGAAATCTTTATTCGCCTTTTCCTTTTCGTTTGCGTATCCTTACGGTCTGCTTTGTTGAGAGTATTGAACGACCCCCGGCGAGGCATTGTAACTTTATTGTACGTATCACAACACTCACACCAATTCCCTAACTTTATCCTACTAGCCTTTTCGCTACTGTGCTTTTAACAGTTCTTTCCCGATTAACAGATATTCGATCTATAGTGCGCATGTGAAGATTATTTGCGAATTGACACTAATTCGATTGGATGCTGAACACGAAGCTGTCGGGAGTACTTAAGCCCCCACAACCTTTGCAAGCTAGAACAATGTGAGCGGAAAGTTATAAAGCTGGCGGCACATAGTAAGCTAGTACTGCGTGAGTGATACTCGCGCGTGCTATTTATCGCACAGGCGACCAAGCCGTTGTTCGGACGAGCGGGCGGTTCCACGAGCCACTCTCTTGTCGCTCTGCGCGGGCGACTGCATCCACAACAGTGACCCCCCCCCTTGCCCCCCCCCCCCCCCCTTCGGTAGCTGCGACAACGACAGGATAGGAACACAGGTCTTCGGGGTGGACATTTGAGACGGGGCAGTAAGTACCTTAAGGTATCTGCGCTACTGCGCTATCTCAAAAATCCACCCTGTATATATGTGTAGACGCGTAGGCTTTGGCAAGCAACTTTGGCAACAACATTCAAGACGCGATTGCTAGTCGCGTTCTAGTCTGACGTCAAGACAAAATCGAGTAAAGCAACTAGTTGCTCACGAGATAGTAGCCAATGTGCGGCCAGCCTTTAAGGGTTAGTGAACTTGAACTTGGTTGACAGACTTAGCCAGTATCTTATAAGTTGTCCAAGTTTTGGTCCTTTCAGTCCTGCGTAATCCATGTTTTCTTGTCAGTTTACAACCTAGCGTGTGGTAACTGAGTGAGTTGCACCAAATAACTTTAACGATAACCAATGCCTCGTCAGCCGTTAAATATCCGGTTAAACGAAATACGGGTTCCACCAATTTAGCAATGGTTAAAATGACGTCACCAATAACGATGACATTAACCGAACCGGTTCCTAAGCTTCGGGCGGTTAAGGGCTACGGTTTGAGTCATGGTATGCGCCAACTGCATTGCAGTTCTAACCTATAAAAATATTGTGTTATTATTATTATATTAATTATAGTACTGTTTAAATGGAAAAACTAATTAGATATGTCCTTATCCGCGACATAATTCTGGAATCGAGCTCATCTAGCGATAATAGTCATATTAATCCGATTTGCTAGTAAGGAAGAGAAAAGATTATCGCCCTTACTTTGTTTGATAAAAAAAATGGAATTAGCATGATTTTTTGGAGGGTGGCATTAAATTCCTTTTCAGTGTTGTACCATTTGTCTTTGTGTTTTGTGCTAATCCCGTCTGATTGTTTTGCACATCAAAATATGCTTGTATTTTTCTTTAAGTTTTTGTAATTTAGTAACTTCTACCTTGCTTAAACTTCCTTCTCTAAAAATATACAGGTTGGGTTTTTGAGACGGGGCAGTAAGGGTAGGTAACTTAATCGATTTAGCTACGGGAAAACGGTCTTAGGAGACTATCTATAACTTTTTGAGAAATTTTGATCGGCAATCACAGATTTTGAAAAAATTGCACAGTCAGCAAGAAAATGGGCAATTTTTACAAAAACTTCTTTGGATGCCATTCGATCTTGTTTCTTATAAGGTTAAAAATCTTTATCGGACCCACTGAGGATTGAGTACTAGAAGTCAGAAATCGAAAACTTTCCCATACATTTCGTAGGAAATGAGACTCCAACGTAACCTACCCTTACTCTCCCGTCTCAAAAATCAGAATCAGTTATCTTATTAATAAACTAATCATAAAAACATCAGAATAAGGATAGATTATAATTTTACATAATTGGAAATTCATTCATGTGGTATTTTTAAGTAGTGGATATAATTCGCCTCTTTACAAGAACAACGTGATATTTTTTAAACCATAACTTTACAGGAGAGCAATTTTAAATATTTAAGCGTTGATAAATTCTAAAATATTGATAATTTTACCGTCGAAAACAGTTAAATTGTTGCGGTAATTAATGTGCTTTCTGAAAATACGCAAAAAATAATTCATTTCAATATGAATTAATAAAAAAACGTTTTTATGAGATGTCACGTTGCTCTTGTAAAGAGGCGTATTATAAAACAGGTATTTAAATAATAATAAAATTAATTAGCATACGTCTGTTGTGTAAGAACTAACGTTGTATTTTTATTAGGTAGCAATAAATAAATAAAACATTTATTTTGGACTAAACACTTGTACACATTTTATAAACCTGCCAAACTGCGTCACAGTTTGTCGGCAGAAGGAACGACGAACGGAAAAAATTATATTTAAAAAACTATGAAAGCTATACCTACTCTACTCTACTCTATTGCTATTAAGTATCCCTCGTGAATTCTCCATATTTTCACTTAACTTTGTTTACATAAAATATTTTACAGCAGAATAATTTGTAATTTAATTACCACGCGTATAATGAATAATCCCGCCAAACTCTGAAAGCTGGTTAATTTTGAAAGCGTGATGACAGCAAGTTTAAAGGATTGCCGTTGTACAAAAAAAATTACCCACGTACATTTTGGGGAAATAAGACGTCTTGTTACTTGTCACCCTTTTAATTTTTGCATGATAGTGCAACAGTAGGTAGTTCAATTATATGGTCATTGTTTACGTTAGTGTTAAAATTAACTTTGACGGAAACAATAACGTAACCCTTGGTGCAACCCACTCTAAGAAAGCGAAGCTTACCTGATGTGACATGCTGCTGGGCATCGAAGATACGACGGTGACGGTCTGGTGGTGCTGCTGCGAGGGTTCGTGCTGTGCCATGCTCATTTGTTGCTGGACCACTTGCGTTTGACCGTCTACTATCTATGGGCGCAAATGGATGAGCATTATTTTTCATTCTTCACGATGATAAGCATTTTTTATGCTTAGGCATTATACTACACGACTACGAAAAATAGCATAGGTACTGGTAATCAACATATTAATTTCAATTTTCCTTTTTGAAGTCTACGTCTAGACATAGACTTCAAAAAAGATAATTTGAAATAAAGACATAAAAAATAAATATAGAAATTACAGTGGTAGGATGCGTTAATATCCGTCGTCTGTGGCGTTCCATGCTGCAAAGGGCCACTAAGAACCGAGAGGAAATTAAATAATATCAACGCTAAGCAACCTTTGACTTTGAGACGTCAACGTCTGGAAGACGTCGCTGCGTTGGAATTCGATTATCCATTTTAGACGAAATACAGACGGCCGGAAATTACTTTACGGTATCAACACTCAAAGTAACCTGGCAGGTGGCATAATGTGGTACCACATGTCCACCTACGACCACATGGCGACAATGATACCATTCACGACACCCTGCCTCCCGTATCACCGATCTGTAGTAGTGCTGGCTGATGAGTATAGTACTGAACTTAAAATTAATTACAACCTATAACGGGGTATTTCAATACATTGCGACTTTGCGAGGTAAATGGCATAAGAGAACCTTTTAGCACGCGTTGGATTTCTTATTACAGAGATAACGGAAAAAAAGCCTTTTACCAACGCGTTTTTTTTTTAAATGTGCTTACGGGATATCAGTCCTGTCCATATTATTGTAAATCTGGTACCGTTTATTAAAAAAGTTGTTGGTTATTTTACTTCCGAAACATTATAATATGCATAGTCTATACGTTTGTTACTATTTCGCGGCTCGAAGAACAGATTGGGATTCATTGAGTAGGTATACCTACATCTACAGGATCATTATTTTTATAACAAGTCTAGAAGAAATTCACCCTGTATGTAAATTAATCATCATCATCATCATCTTTAACCTTGGAATTTCGTGCCGGCTCTTCTCCATTGGAAACGACCAATACACCAAAACCATGCACCTGGCTTCTGACATTTCATAAGTGCTCATGTAGGTTTATGTGAAATAAAATATTTTTAATCAGTATTCGACTTGTGTACTTATATGAATTTGAGCAGTTACAGCATTCTCAAGAATTTAAATTTCTGTTAGTGTTTGTGTTCATAAAATTTGATTAAAATTGGTTTGACCCTATCCTAGGTGCGGGTTGATTGAAGAAATTCTCGATATTTATCCCAACAAAGAATATTTAAGTTGCTAGAGGTGTCAGCTTACGTTTTTAAATTCAAATTATAGGCCCAAATTCATGTTGTTTAAAATTTATAATATGAGCCCCAGAATAAATGTTTTCGCAATAATGCACATTATTCATTCTCTGTTACCCTAAGGGACTTCATTAATTCAGGATAGGTACTTATAATAAAATACATAATATATATCATACTAGCTTTTGCCCACACCTTCCACATCCAACATATTTTTTTTATTGATCTAATGATTATGTATGTCGCAAGTGGTGTCCTGTCAGTTCACCAAAAACAATTTACAAATTTTTACTTGACAAGCAATGATTGGCAAGAACATGATTCTCATTTCAACATTATACAACAAGTTTGCCAAATAATTCACTTATGAAAATAATTATCCTATAAACTTTTTTTAATAACTTAATCCTACGGAGAACGTACGTCTCTCTCGTCATCATCAGTCATATTTTAACTACTGAGGGCGTACTATGGGAAGTGTTGGTTATTGCGCAATAGAAAAGCCGGTTGCAGTTCAAATCAAATTATAATTTATGAACAAATTAATCACACACTGTAGGTGCACGTCACAACTATAGGTACATACAGAACGCCAAGGAGTAATAGCACAGATTAGGACAGATAGTTCACTCCATAGAAAAAGATTGATACCTAACGCTATAATTACCTACAAAAATATTACAGACGGTCGTGCGCGCTAAAATGTACCGTACGCGCACGCCCGAGAGTATATTACGTCGTCTGCCGTGATGTCGGGCGATCAGGTGCGTCATTGAACGCAACGCTAGGGCCGTCTATGCTAAGAAATTATTACACAAAAGAATGGGTGACTAAAAAAACAGTTTTTTTACATTGAAAACAAAATATTAGTTATTGAAAATCACAAATGCCACACTTTAATATAAGGGTCAATGAACTTTTTATCCTCCCGGAAATTTCGATCATTAAATCTAATCGTCGTAAAAATTCTAAATCTAACAAATAACTTTAACAAGATAGGAAAACATGTACATAAATGTGTAAATTTCGCTTCTTTGAGCATGTTATACAGGCTGATCACCCTGATCGGCTAGTTAATGTTTTTTTTTTTTTAATAATGTTTCTAATTCCTTTCTAAAAAAAGATACAACTTTTGTTGGTCGTTTTATTTTGCCAGCCGTCTACACTGCAATATGCACGAGATTTAGCCATTATTATAGGCGCGGGTGCGGTACGTACTCTCGAACAGGCGCGTGGCAACCGACTGGATTGTGTCCGCCCGGGTGGACGCGAGCCGTCAGTACGTTAGCGCGTAAATAACTTGACACCTAGAACGAGTGAAGCATCTATCCTAATCTGTGGTAAGTGTTCCGTGCATAACGCGCGAAAGTTTCTAAACGTGTTCACTGCTTGACCGCCGACAACGACACCGACCAACTCGGCTTTTACTCTGTCGAGCGCTGCCTGGTGGCGCTGGCGTCCCGATTAGTCAAAGTCAAACGATTGATTTAACGTATTTCCGATATATATCTATATAAAATATATATTTATCTGTCCTAAAGATAGTTGGCAAAGATTATTAAATAATATTGTTTTGCACGTTTATTTACGTACCTAAGTCGCATGTGGGCCATGTGGCAGACCTTCGCACGACGCTATCAGCTTTTTTTTGTTGGGTGAGAAATCATCAAATAACTTCTTCCGCTCTGGGCGGAGCGGGAGGGCGTGTCAGACTTTTACTGACTAAAACCCACCCGTGTTCCTTCAATTGCCTGTGCGCCAGGGCCACGGAAACTCTTTCGAACAATCCGCGACCCTGGCAGGCATCGACCCAGTCATTTAGTGCTGACATCTCTTCGAGGCCTGCGTGGAATACAACGCGCAACGATTACCTCGCCCTCACGCGCTCCGCCTCCTCTTTCGCGAGCATTACTGCTTCGCAGAAGGAAGTGACGGCTTCCCATGCCCTCTCGCTCCGTACCATGGTCTGGACCAGGGCCGGACGCGATAGATCGCCGCCGCCGATCGCCTCCGCGAGGACACGGCGGCGCACAGCCCGAGCCAGGCAGACCTCCACCGTGTTCTCCGAGCGATCTACACAATGGTAACACCCGGGCGTTTCCTCCCGCCTTTAGCTAAACAGGAACCTCCTAAAACAACTGTGACAGATGAGGACCTGCATCAGGCGGAAGGTGAGAATGCCGTGGCGCCTCTCAATCCACTCTTCAAAGAGGGGGCTTACCACCGCAATTGTGGCGTACCTAGCATTGGGTTGCGACTGTCGCACTCTCCAAGCCACCATGAGTTCTCGCCGGAGCTCTGTCCACTGTGCCGCGATTTCTCGCGGCAGCTGTGTTATGCCCCGGCGTTTTGCCTCCTCGCGCCACCCATATGTATGCGAGGAATTTTGCCTCCAGATCCCTTGGCGGTAATCCGGCAAGGAGGCTCGACGCCTCACAGGAGACCGTGCGGTATCCCCAGACCAGCCGGATCGCGATGGATGAGACGCGTTCAACCGGCGGGCCGGTCAGCGCCTTAATGAACGCGCCCACACCGGTGCCCCGTAGAACCATGGACAGCACGACTCCCGCGTAGAGCCTCCGGCAGGAGGCGTTTGGACCCCCTAGATTGGGCAGGAGCCGCTTCAAGGCAGCTCCGGCCCGACGTCGCCGTCGGCTAGACTTATAATTCTGAAGACGTAGTCCGCAGTTTATTTTGCTAAAAAATGCATTTCTATAATTATATTTCTTTTTCGATTAGGGTCTGCTGTTGACAAAACATAACCTATAGAACTCCACACTGGAATATCTTTAATTCCTGACTTCCTATAAAAGTATAACTGAAGATCAAACTGTTTAGCGATTCAACTCTGTACTTGTATATATTTTTCATAGGCAGACGCAAAAAAGAAAATGTCAACAAAAAATTGTTTGGGAGGTTGCCATTGTTCTTTGTGCGGCCTCGCGCAAACTTTTCCAATTAAGGAGCATAAACTAAAGGGTAACTTCAAATATACCTTAAAAATACTTGAAACTCATAGCTTTAATTTTCAAATAACGTGACTGACTGAAACGTGACTCATTTATACATAAAATGCGGAATTAACTCTGTTACTTCTTCACGCCTTTACGGCTGAACGGATTAGAATGACGGGCACCCGGATAAAGCATGACCTAGGTTAGGTTAGGATGCTTTTTATTCAAGTAGTACGTTAGTATGGGATCCCACCTCCACGCTGGCGAAGCCGCAGGCAAAAGCTAGTTGTTTTATATTTTTATTTTGCCAATAAACGTTTACAGTAGTTTACTATTGAGAGACACTGAAATCACCGAGTTTCACGGGAAACAGAAGTGACTCTCGAGGTCAGAACCTGACTCTTCCAAGATCTTCAAATGCCCGTTTATCTTTTGAACTATCTTCATCTACTTAGTACTATGCATCGATACGTATTTTTTTCCCCAAAGAATCCAGAACATTGATTATGACGCGTTGTATATTGTGATCGACGTTGCACGTATTGCACTGGCTGGTTGCTACGAAACAGTTCCAAAGGGTAATCGTCGCACAGACCAATCCGGTTTTGGTGAATTAGTCTGGAATTTGGATTGCAAGTAAACCCGCAAGTTATTAGTTAATTTACTCTACAAGAACGAAACCGCGGTAAATACAAATTAAATTCAAGATAAGTGCCGTATCGTTTTATCGCTTTACTTTTTACAGGGTTCTAGAGGCAGAATTTTACTGTTTTTCTTTTCGCGAATTTTCGCGCCATAATTAATAATCCCTCATCATCTTTAAGCAATGGAAAAATATAAAAGATACCTAAGGAATCGCAGATATTTAATGAAACTCGCTCAATAGCTTTCAAAATAATTTGTAAGGAAGAAAATAATAAATGTATTTTTTTTTTTCGAGCATTTTATGTACATTTATTTCCAACTGAAAGGTTTCTGATGAATCTACCCACAACTTGGCACTTATTATGAGGCAGTCACCTAAGTTGTACTCTCTCAATTCTAACTTCAAACAAAGTTTCGTGATATAAAATGAATGTGCGAGCGTTATATTTCAATTTTATGAAACGATAAAACTCATCATCGGATAGAAGAGATTAACACCACAAAATAATTATTGTACTAAATCATCAAATATCATCCACAGCTTAACACTATCCACTGAGTTTAAGTGACCTTGTATTTCGCCAACAGACTCCTAGGCTTCTAGACTTTCCTTTTTGAATTTTAAGAACAGAACAACCTTTGCGCCTCTTAAAATATGGACTTTATTGACTGGAACGGCTCGGTTAAATTTATGCGCCTCCTTTACTTTTTCAGTAACACTGGATTAACCTCGTTTCTTTAATATTTAACAGACTATTTAAAAGGGGCGTAAGGCTTGTTTGTAAAACAAGAAGAGACTTACTTGTTGCTGCTTGATCTCACCGCTCATCGTCTTCTGGTTCTTGTCAAAGAGCAGGTTGACGTTACTCTGTGGTGACGCCAGAAAGCTCAGGTTGATCTCGCCAATGCCCGGTACGTTGAACTGCACCGGCTAAATACCAAAAAAACACACTCAAAGCGATGCAGAGCCGGTATTCCTCTGCGTCCAGTCCCTGAACTCCCTGAATATAGTTTTAACTAACCTCACAGTAGCTGAATAGCTATCAGCCAGTTGAGTCTACTGCTGAACATGACCCACCTAAGTACCTTTACAATATGAAATAAGTGGCTGCCAAACGGATACGTGATCAACGTAGCTCGACTTTGAATCATTTGGCAATCCGTCCAGTCTTTCCTAATGACGTAGGTCACCCTTTAGAGAGGGGAGGCATTTATATAATCAGTTTTTTTTTTTTTTTGTAAATTGAGAAACAATATAGTTCGTTAAAAAGTTTTGCGAAATTTTGTTGCGATGTTTTATGGTTTCCTTTCTTAGAGAATATAACACTGGAGAAACCTTACAAACACTTCCCACTCTGTAAAAGTACAAAAATAAAATGTTCTAGTACGTTCTTAAAAACTACATACTTTAACATCGATTTTAACGCACTTCGTTAATCGTTTTCAAGGCGCGGGCCTCCGTGAAAATGCCTGGCTGTGCTGTTAAATCCTGTAAAAAGCGTTCAAATACGTCAAACTTACATAGAGACGGAATAACCTTCCATATAATATTTATTTATGAGAAAAGGGCTTTGCCCTTCAGTGGAATAATAATAGGCTGGTATTATTATTATTTAAAAAATGTCTTTAACATATCTAGGGACCCTCGGGTCGCGGACCTTCGGAAGGCGTACGAGGGGCCAAAACCAACTCGCAGAGGCCCCTTAGAAAGTTTTTAATGATGACGAAGTACCAACTGACGATTATCCCTGTATGCACTATGCAAGTGTACCCAAGGACAATCCCCGCTTGGTTCAGGACTATTGCAGGATACGGAAAAAAGATATTGAACTTTGTGTTTGGGTAGCTAGAACTATTGAAAGATTATAGCCCCTGTCTGACCAATGTTTTATGTATTGTATAAATACACAGATAAAATAGCAGGGGGTGACTAGCACACTCAATAATGGGCCCCCGAAAACTGTCGCTAGCACAATATAGTGTCGTAACGACAAGGGTGCAACATGTCGTGAGGAGCTTATGAGGAGTGGAGAGGTATCCTACGGCTATCAGGAGAATACCGGAAGTACGGTCAAGATCCCTACCAGCATCTTACTGGAATACATCCTTCCTCCGAGCACGTTTGCTCTTGTGAATCTCCACTTAAGCCGCCGGCCAATAAAAGCAAGAAATAGGTCGAATCTCTGTTCTTCGTCAGTGTTCACTCTGACCGGTCAAAAAAGTCAAGCCAGAGATGAGGAACAAGACTTCTCCAGGGAGATAGGGTCCGTAGGGTCGCTACTGCCCAACAGCTCGCCACATGCTGCTCTGCGGGTTTATGTATCTCTCTTGGTCTGGCTACTCACCCTAGACCCGTTTCGGCAAAGAAAACTCTACCGGCACAGACTCAGAGTTCAGGAGGGCGCAAGCCCCACCACGAAAACAACGTAGAGATACGGCGGTGGTGTTATTTATTATTATTAATATTTAGTCATGTTTTCATTGAAATTCAATACTCTTACCTCAAATACATTTGGACTTTTCATTCGAATCAACCATGATTCAACATGGCATGAATCGAGTATTTTTCCTCACATTGCTTTTGTGACGTCACCTAGTCTCGCTACACTACGTTTTTATGTTCTTAATTTTTTCTTTTGCACGAAAATAAACACGTTAAATCAGCAAAATTGACATGCACTTGACACGAGACTACCGAAGGGTTGCAGTCATGTTTGATACCAAAATTGACATGTCGATAATTTCTTAATAGGAATTAGTAGTCTTTGTTTATTTTTTTTATATTCGATATTTTGCGGTTTCCATTCTAGGTAGTTTATACAGAGTGTAAAAAGTCCCATACCATAGCCCTCAACTACGCATTCCGTACATCAAACTAAGTAAAATTACACAAAAATAATTGTTGGGAACCGAATTTTATTTTTGGTGTGAAAGATCCCTATTTACGGTAGTGCGTAACGTAACGCACGCAAATTACTAATTATACTTATGGCTGCATGCAACGGTATAGGGGTCGTGGGGGTATTTAAAGTTGTTTTATAAGTTATAAACTTATACTTAACATTAAAAACTTGTTTTCGTAAAAAACCGTCGGTAAAAGTTGGAAATTTGACCTTCAATATCTCCATAACCAGAAATTTCCCAGGTATGGTCCAGTACAAAAAAAAAATATTACAATGACGGGGAGTGCAAGTGACTCTCGGCTTCGTTAAGTGTCTTTTCACCCGTTATAATTAATTATATAAAAGGAAACCGTGACTGACTGACTGATCTATCAACAGTCACATAGCTCAAACCAATGAACGGATTGGGCTGAAATTTGGCACACATATAGTTATTATGACGTAGGCATCCGCCTAGAACAGATTTTTTTTAAACCCGTAAGGCGGGTAAACGGGGTTCAAAATTTGGTACGAGAAATCATATAAGATCGATGTATCAATTCGAAAACTCGCTAGATTACTCCAGTTAACAAAAAAATAAACTCGTGTTTCGCGTTTTTCCAAACACAACCCCTTTCAGGGGGTGAAAAGAAGTAAGTAAATAGTCCAAAATCAACATGGGTGTAATTTTAAAGGTCTGTCGGGACGCTGACAACGTCATCATCAGCCTACAGCAATCCACTGCTGCAGTGCTATTCTCTAAGGAAATGCATTGCGCGCAGCGCTGCCGCAGCGACGAAACAAGTTGTTTCGGCGTTGTTTCGCCGCTGCGACAGCGCCGTTCGCAAGGCTGTATCCTTAGAGAATAGCACCGCTGGACATAGGCCTCTCCAATTGCACGTCATTTAGCTTGGCTCTCGAACTCTCATCCAGCTGCTACCAGCCACCTTGCGAAGATCGTCGCTCTACCTAGCCTGCGAGCGCCCTACCTTACGTTTGCCGATTCGCGGTCTCCAATCAAGATCTACCCCAACGGTCATTGGTTCTACGGCCCGTATGGCCGGCCCATTGCCACTTCAGCTAGCTGATTCGGTCAATCACGTAAATGTCATCAATTTTGAAAGTTATTATCAATTTTGAAAATTATTATCAATTTTGAAAGTTATTATCAATTTTGAAATTTATTACACGTTAAATACAAAAAGAAAAACGTCCTTATTTATTATTATTTTGTATTGATCTGAATAACAAATTTAGTTCCAATAAGAATCGATAAATGGCGTTAATGGTATTCTAAGATCCGGTTGTAAACGCGAGTCGGGTCTTCCTTATCATAGGCTTATTCTTCGCCTGGGCAGTCCTGTTATGTTGTTGCAAAACTTGAAGCCCCCTAAACTGTGCAACGGGACTAGACTGAAAGTCAAAACGCTACATCGCAATATAGTGGAAACCACAATTTTAACTGGGTGTGCTCAAGGGGAAACTGTATTTGTAACTACCACGAATTCCATTCAATTCTGAATGATCTTCTGGTCGAATTCAAACGATTACAGTTTCTCCTCAGTCTGCTTTGCAATGACTATAAACAATCTCATAGGCAGACACTGAAAATTGCGGGAATAGACTTGAGATAAAATTGTTTCTCACACGGGCAATTGTACGTAGCTTGCCCACGCGTAAGCTCGCGTAGTTGTTTGGTGGTTTTGGCACCAACTAATAGTTTAATTTATAATATTGTCTATAAAGAAGTTTTGTAGATAATATTTTTTCTATTAGTATGACTACATTCTTTGAACCTAAAATTAAACGCTAAAATTAGAAGGCTAAAACTGAAACTTATCAATCAAAATCAAACTGGCGCGGGCGAGGCCACGGGCAAAAGCTTAGTGATTTTATATTTTCAAAATCTTTGTTGTTTTAACTTTAAACCTATTTTATTATTGAGATAGCTATTTTTTTTTTTACCTTTATTTAACTGTAGTAAATTATATTATTAAAATTATTTTATGCATCAGCAATTTAATTTCATGGATTCAAGCAAAATTGCGAATGAATATCGATATCATTGAAAATCGATGGTACGGACGTCTCTCCCCGGGCAAGCAGCTATTGTTTTTATTTTTGTAGCAACTACTGTGTCCCAAGCCAAAAATGACATGCATTTTTGTTCATAATATTGCGCTTAAGCTTTCTCCAGTGTTATATTCTATAAGATTGTTTCCTATTCTTCTGACTGTAAAATAGAAACACAGTGACAGTGCTTCCTTTAATAAATTACGATGTACCTGAATAATGGCATGGACTGACATTCACCCTACCAGGCTTGCGTGCACTTATGACTGATTGGGGTAATTTCTAACATCAAGCACATACGTAATATTTATGAGTCCAAAATTGTGGATTACACGGGTCCGATGAAAGTGGCGAAAGCAAAGGGTCGTCTACAGCAGTGGGTTAGATTAGGGCGGTGAATGATGATGATAATAATACATTACTAAGCGAATTTCAAACGAACGAAACATACAGGGTTCGCGGGTGTGTGCGAGGAACTAAGTATTGACAAGCGTTTCGCACCTGGGGGTCTACTCCCTAAGCACGGCGTCCGTTATTTCGGGCGAAGTTACGGATGTGACCTGCGCCGCATCACTTAATACGGACATAAGATTAGTTCGGTTTTCGAACTAATAATGAATGACAACATGATTCGACAACGGTCCCTACTCCCGATGTGTTTAAGCCTGTCCGAAAAATGAAATTTTACACTTGTTTTGGCGGATCGACAACTTTTGGACGGGCCCGTATCTTCGTTGACGGACTTAGAGAGTAGACCTCCTGTTCCGCTGCAATTCGATCGCGCAAAAGAACGTAAGCACGCAACGCAACACTTGACCTAAGATTACGTTCAGAAAATCATATTGTGCTGCACGTAAAAGATGATGATTGACATTGTCAGATAAAGATACGATAACATTTAACCATCCCAATTATAATACCTCAAGAAGATAGGCAACGATTATTTATCAATTTATATGGTACCTGTACATAGACACAAGTGGTACGGTTTAATATGATGCGTTAACATTAACCATTTTTCCAACACAAAGAGGAACTAGTTTTTTTATCGTTTCATGACTGTCGTTCCCAGCTTTTCCCACCGAGGCGTGACAACTGGAAATAATAAATTAATTCAAAACGCATTGCAAAATTTTCACGGACGCCATTTTACCGTGCCGTGATAAAACTTGAACAGTTCCATTTAAATACCAAACAGCTATCTGTCGTCACGACAAAGTGGGTACAGTCGCAACAAAAATGACATGAGCTTGTGATGATGAGCAGATGATGAAATGATGACAAATCTTTATCAAATCAACAATCTTACATCAACAAATACCTGCAAATACTTCTGCTGTTGTTGCTCCCCCTGTTGCGTGACTTGAATCAACTCTGTCTTTTGTTGCTGCTGTTGGTGTTGTTGTTGCTGCTGCTGTTGCTGTTGTTGCTGTTGCTGCTGGTGTTGATGCTGTTGTTGTTGTTGTTGAAACTGCTTCTGCAGCTGTGAGGAAAACAGTAGTTTTCATCATAGTGCCCGGCATGATTTTTAACATAATCCATACTATACACCATGTTCTTTATGTGTTCTTCACGTTATCCATCAACTTTGTAAAATGCTTCTATAGCTTTTACAAATCAAATCTAACACAGGAAATAGTACTTAAAAAGGCTTTGTTACAAAGATATTTGTAATTTTATTTAAAGAAATTTAATTGAGCTATGCAGTAAGAAAGGGTCTTACTTTGGCTAAATTTGCCGCTTAGTTCAATTAAAATGATAAATCTATCAAATGCTACTTGCATTTCATTTGCAAGTTTAGATTTTTTGTCAACTGTCAAAAATTTGACAAGTTTCAACCTGCCAAATCTTATGAATTAAAATACGCCGTTGCCAATTCGGATAAAGAGGCATGCATATCGGGTGATTTACGTCAATGTATTTAGTTTGTATGAAAATTAACAAAAAATAAGAATTCATTAATGTGTCCATAATGAAAAATACTTATTTTCATGGTCTGAACATCTGGTTGAAGTTTATGTATATTGTCCCGAACACAGTGTATATATATATCCATAGCATAATTTTAGCTAATGCCACACTTATTTCAGTGTTCTTCGAAAATTACTAATAAGGTTAACTAGTTTTATGCCCACAAAACATTACTTGTTCAGTGTTTTATAAACTAGCTGCAATCAAAACAAATAATATTTCAGTAATAGAAACGATATCTGTTTCTTAGAAAACCTTGGTATGTGACTGACTCACTTAGGATATGTTTTCAGATCAATTAGACATTTTAGTAAGATGTTTTAACATAATAAAACTCTTCTCAATAATGTTAGTCCATTATCAGTAGATGAGTTTATGCCAAGGTATTTACTGCATATTGAGAAATTACTGTATGGATTAGTATTAAAAATTCACGAAGTTGACAGTATCTAACACATACATAAACCCACCTTGTTGTTTTATGATGTGCAAGTGAAATTCAATCTTAGGGTAGTAAAATATACAAGGTCGACTATACATCCATCATCATTAAACTTACCAACTCCTGCTGATCCTGATGATTTTTAATATGCTGTTGTATAACCTGCTGTTGTTGTCGCTGCAATGCCTGCTGTAAAGCTTGCTGTTGCTGCAGCTGTTGCAACTGCTGCTGTTGCAACTGTTGCAATTGCTGTTGTTGCTGTTGCTGGATTATTTGTTGCTGGATCTGGTAGAATTAATTGATGTCATTAGTAGGTACTATTAGATTTGTCATGATTTTTCATTAAGTATTATCCTCATTCTTCTTAACTCAAGAATGTAGTTAAATGCATAACATGTTAAATATCAGATTTGTAATATAACCTTACTTGTAATTTATCATCTTCTTCTTTCTGATTTCTATATCTATATTCCTCTGGCTGATTATGATTATCGGGCTCGGACTTAGGTGGCTTCAACTCAGGCAATCTTCTATTAGTGCTATTCTGTTTGTCTAGAGCTAATAGTGTGTTTGCTGCTTCGTATTTATCCTCAAAAGTGATACCAGCCTTCTCAGCAAGAGTCTCTAAGTACTGAAGAGGCCTTTTAGCTGGTTTGATCGGGTTCTTTTTCTCTGCCTGACTGCTACCAGGTGACTGCTTCAGTGCAGTCTTGGTTATTGTAATACTGTTTTTATTGCAGTCATCCTTTTTTTCATTTTTAGGTTCTAATGTGAAGTAATTTTTATGATAAGTGTTGTCTTTGTCTTTTTCTCCGTTAAGAGTACCGTTTTCTATTAAAGTTATTGTTGTTGAATTAGCAACTTTTATTGATTTATCTTTAGACTCTTCTTTAGCTTGCACAGACTGGCCCAACGTGTGTGAAGGGGACAACAACTGCTGGGCTGGGACATGCTGTGTCACTGGTACATTGGCACTGGGCACCTCCGCAGAATGTAGCGACTTGTCAACCGGTTTAACAAGCTGCTGCTGGTAATTTGGGATCTGCGGGTCCTTCTCCTGATCCTTTTTCTTTTGTAAATTGTCTAGGATTTCAGACCTATAAATAAAAACAAAACATCTTAAACATGCAGTAGATATGTTAAGGTATGTTGTTAGTACAACATGGATAAAATATTAATCCAAACTAATGGTAAACGGTTACACACACAAATCCCAGTTAATATCAAGAGGAAAACACATGTAACATGACACAAGTTGACTAAAATACATACATACATAAACTCACGCCCTTTTCCTATGGAGGTAGGCAAAAACTAAAATAATTACTTAACAGGACTGTTTTATAACTTTAAGTAAGTTATCTGTAACTTGGCACCCCTATGTTATTGTAAATAGTTATAAATAAACAGAAAATCTGCAATGATTTAATAACGCTACCTGAACAGTTGTGCCATTTAATTTATAATAATTAATGCTTATTTAATAATGCAGTCTATACAATAACTAAGTTAAATTGAGTTCTCTTGAACGTAATAATGTAGGAAGGTAAATTATTCTAAATGTTATACATGAGTGCAACGTTCGGAGCGTCGTTTGTTAAACACTGACAATTACAGAAGATAATTATATATATGTTTAGATAAATGATGCTATAAAAATATTAGGAGAAGAAAATTACACTACACAAAATGAAGAAAGAGAGTTTCACCAATTTATGCATTTATTTATAACAACAAAGTCTATATTTAAACAACCGAAAATGACATGAAAGAGCATGACTGACGGATAGAGTGAAGTTAGTCTACCTTTGACATTGACTGTTCAATTCAGTTGCCAGTGTGACAAAAATGTTTTCCACTTATCGGTAAAAGAGATAATAGAGTATTATGATTTGACAAAACATAACTTATCGTATGTTATCCGTGTTATATTAATACGTTCAACTCCTCTCAAGTTTACTTTAACAGTTTTCAGGTTTTTTGTTTGTTTCACTTAGGATATTCTACGAAACTCATCCATGAAGGCAGCGATGATGCCGACTGCTAAGAATGGTACACACGGCTACATATCAAGCTACACATTTCCAGTATAAGCTGATCTCGCATTGCATAGGATTTCCGTACAATGAGAGGTCAGCTTATACTGGAAATTTATAGCTTGATATGTAGCCGTGTGTACATACTGAAATGCATGCCTTGCGAATATAACACAAAAATAAAAAAAAATTGTGTTACATCTTATAGGTCAAATAAGAAGTTTTCCCTAAAAGTAAAGAACTTTTCTAACATTTGGCACCCCAGCGACAGTGGCGTCCCCATTCACAACACAGATAAACGCGGCTTGCCATAGAAACATGAAAATCACAGAAATCTAAATGCATGGAATTATTAAGTACAATCAAAATTAAGGGTGAACTGTGAAACCCTAGGTCTGCATAAACGAAACGAACCTATTTTAGTTCTTTGTAAAAATCGTAACGTGGGTCATTGGATCCATTCACGGGAATTTACAGAATCCAGTAAATTCTACTCGTACTCGTACGTCGTACTCGTATATCATGTGTACTTAGTACACATGATATATGAGTACGACACGTTTAGCATATCGATAAATTTAATTTGAAAAATTGGTTAACAATAATTTTTATATCTGCATTTTCATTTTTCACACGGGTGCAGCGGGTTAGGTGGTGTATTAATCTTATGTAGTTTTTCTACCTATTTAAATCTCACGGGTGTTATCTAACTACCGTTTCACAACACTTTGGGGTTCCGTAGGCTCGAAACCAAATGGCAAAACCCTCCGTCTGTCCATATGTCATAGCACATAAATAGGGAGACAACTTTGATTTGGAAAGTTAAGTGTTTTCTATAAACTATTAGATATACAATTTCGTAGAGAAATTACGAAAAAAGGGGTTGCACGCCATAAATTAAATCAAGACAAAATTAAATGGAAACTACGATATGTATTTGAGCTATGACAAACCAGTGCGAACAAAAATGCTTTTAGAACTCTGTTTTGTACAATACATTCTGGTTTAATGTTATAAAATCCTACAAGTAGTCGGCCTCCACCACCGCGGTGTGCTGGCGCTGGTGGGCCCTGCGTAGGGCTCATCACATTCTCTGCCCTGAATCTTGCCAACTACCATGTTAATTTTATCAAGTATTGAATAGGCTAAGATCTATTCCTAATCGCTCATTCACTACCTTTTACATTCTCTAAGTTCACTGGTGAAAACCGTGACTGCGTTTCAACTTGTCAAGGATTTGTCTACATGGGTTACGATCAATATCATGGTATCTCTGGACTCATAGGTATCTCCAATTGGCTTAGATATCTATGCCCAAGTTAGAGAAAGGGAGAAGCAGATAGTAATTATTTTGTCATTTGGGTAAACTGGGGTAAGTAAACACTCGAAAAGGGAAAACTTTGGACTGGCTACACTAAGAGGGCGCACGATGGCATACAAGTCGCTTATAATATCACCTTCAGGCAACTGATGGCCTTTAAGTGCTTTGTACCGCTTCAGAAATGTAAACTAAAGCTCGACACGCTCTAGTAGACTCGTTTCATGGCATCCAGTAGAAGAAAATAGAGTTATTTATGGTTTAGATTAAGTCCAGAATTTATAAGTGAAAGAATACCTTAGCTTAAACGAAACGGCTTAAACGACATTGACGTAGTCAATGGGTACCTACAGATTACGCATTAAAAGATTTATATAATACCTGCCTATATTGTTACTTGATTACCAAAACTTTTTAAATGTAGTTATGTATCTAATATTGGATCTCTTATTGGGTTTATTTTTAGTATTTATTCTAAGTTACTATTATTTTTAATTATGGATCTCTGTGTCTGAAATAAAGAATATAAATACATACATAACTACTTTTTCAAAGGTACATTAGCAAACTAATATTCCAGTATTCCAGTGCGTTTTGTTTGTGCAGAATAAACTATTTTTCTTTCTTTTTTCTTTTCTTTCTTTCTTTCTTTCAGTATCTATACCTGGCTTTGCACAAACTAGAACGGTTTACACAATAGCAGAAAAAAACATTGCATTGCCCGGGCAAAGAGTAAGAGCTACGCCAGTCCTTTCCACCCAGGGGGTCTACTCGCTAAGCACGAAATCCGTAGTTTTTGGCCGAAGTTACTCGCGTTTCCTACTTCGTACCTGAACTAAGAATGTATGACAACACGATTTGGCAGTTGTCTCTATTCGCGATGTGTTTTTACCCGTTCGATTTTTTTATTTGTCACTTTTTTTGACGGATCATCTGCTTTCGGACGGTCCCGTATCTTCGTTGTCGGACTTAGAGAGGAGACCCCCTGATTCGGCAATCCCCGTAACTTTGTCGTTATCTGTCCGTATCTTTGTCGATGAGGAAGAGCACGGGCTATTGCAAGCACTTTAGACTTTTTTTCGGAGAAATTGTTTCGTATTTTATAAATAAACAAAAATAAACATAAATATCGACCTTGTATTATACCCTGACTTTTTCAAATGGTTCAAAACTGTTTTGTGGTCAACCCCTAACTCGTTAGCTATATTGTTACTACTAATATGTACCTACTACTACTAACATAGTGCTCCACTTTTTCAAAACTTGCATCGAGTTTATCCGTAAAGGCCCACAGACAGGCGCGACGCGACAGCGCTATACAAAGGCGCCGCTCGTCGCGCGACACGCGGTGCTTGTGTGTCGGGCGTCGCGTCGCGCCAGTGTGGTACGAGCCTTAACACAGCGACCAGAGCGAGCAAATTTGACATCAAAATTCCTGGACCGAAAACACTTGAACCAACTTTTATGCTAGTCTTAATAAAACTGCGTTAAATCCATAAACGTCACTATTTGTAGTAAAATTTCAAAATGTATCGAATTTCTTCGTTAGATTCAATAATTTTGGCGGAAAGAAAAACAGATGAAAATTGGCGGGAAATCGTTTTTACTTTTTCTTTTTTCAAACCTCATCTATTTAATGGTATCAAAACCACCCAGATACAAACAATACAGCCAAAGAGATTTTACTACAACTTTATACCTATAAAATAAGAAAAAAAAAATTGTCGGATTTGTAAATTGCATTGCAGGTGTTATTATCACTGGGACACTAGGACATCACTAACAAACGGCGAGGAGAAATATCGTGGAGGCATTTGCCCTGCAGGTGCACACCCACAAAAAAAGCTGAGACACACAAATCGCTCATTTGGAGAAACAACGACGTAACTACTGCTTTTAAAATTTTACAGGACAGTGATTTAAAGACTTTTTTTTTTTGGAATCTGTTACCGTCTCGTTCTGAGTTTCTGACATGTTGATAAATCGAAAACCATATTAAATATTTTACGCTAAATATTACACGCCTCTGCTCCTCTGAAATTTTTTTCGAGCACAATATATATCGACAACTCATTTTGGGAAAAATTACATTTACGTCGTTGTTTCTCCAAATGAGCGATATAGCGACGGCAGAATGGACCTTAACGACACTATGTACCGACAGTAGCAGATGGTATAGTTGTTGATGTCCTAGATGAAATAACAGGATTACGTAATTAATGTTAAGGAGAATAAATAATAGTTTCACCTAATAAACGGCTTCTAAGCACTGTAGCTACCTTACTCTTAGTTCACAAATTAGTACCTAAATAGAGGGTTGAGTGGAAACCACACTCCGTGGACTAAGGCTTAGCTGGTAGCAATCTTCACGAGGATTCGTTCCTCAGAAATAAATCCAAGGCACGTTTGTTAACCCAGACACATGCCATGCAGAATACACGCAATAAACAAGGATCATTGACATCTTTTAAATGAAATTCAATCATATCAAATGGAGCATCTTCACTTGATGATATCCTTATCAAGATGCAAGAGTTAAGTGAGGAAATTGGGTTATTGTGAACTGTGGGCGATACACTGTCACTCCTAATTCACAATTTGCGCTGGCCAACTGTTGAATATCAACGAAGTTCATTCCGTGCATTCACCTCGGAACTGACCTAACAAATAGTAATATTACGTGCTATTACTGTAATTATCATCGTCAATGTATATTAATTGCTAGATATTATAGAATCAGAGACGGTGTGTCAGTATTCTACCCACATCCAATAAGTCAGGTTCAAAGATTACTTTCTGTTTTGATTTGAATGAGTACCTATGAGATTTGCTACGGTAAAGATCCTAAACGTGTCGTCTGCTAAATGGAGAATAGCTGTCTGTATACTTCCAGAAAAAATAAAAAATTGTATCTTGATGGTCTTCTATCTGTCGATACTCTGGTCGCTTCGCTACAGCCTGACTAGAACAAGTAGGTAGTCTAGGAAGCCAGTGTAGCGTAGTAAAAGATACCAACTTGGTGATTTCTAACTGTGTATTGTCCCATAACAGTGGAGAAACAAGTATTAACAGTAACATCTTGAGAGAGCGAACAAATTACTGCTAATTATTTCCCAGTGAATAAAATGTCAACGATGGGTTGACGAAGGTGATAAATCAGATACTATTTCAAGAAGCCCTCAATAGTTAATATAACTTTATTGAATGTTATTTATGGCACGTGCCACTAACGGTCCTCAAGCCGCCCGCGTTGTAGCCACCAAGCAATGTAATGTTCCATGTAACTGTCTTGATGGTCGGTATAACAACTCCACTTAGTACTTAAAAAGACCACATCTGCTATCTTCGAGTTCGAAAGTGAAAGAGTTGATTGAATTCGAATGGCATAAATTCGCGGCTGATTTGTGAGAGCTCATCAGACTGGCCACCCGCACATCTGTCTCGGACTATCGTCACTCTCAGCCACAAGTTACGGATGCCATGAACTTTGATTTCATCGGTCGCGCGTAATTTTATTTCACGTAACTGGTTAGCAATAATCGCGGTATAGGTGTGCCGTGAGAAACTCACAAGGAATTTGCCTAGCAGCTCTACCATGACTGATTAGATTAATTTTGATTTCGATATTCTACGAGGATAATACCGAGCCTAAACTGAGAAGAACTAAATTTTTTGTCGTCTTGAACCAACCGAAATCGTAACAATATCAAAACGCTCTAAGTACCCACTTTTAAGTTAATTTATGTTTTGTCGAGGATTGTAGATGCCAGTTCAAAAAATGTAGAAACTAAATAAGAAAAGGGGCTTCAAGCTTTAATGGCTTCTTGGATATATTCAAGTAAGGGCAACAGAACTATTCTACGAGCTTAACTGCCTCACAAACAAGGCATATTGTTTTTAATTACTGTTAATGTAGGTATGTGACTTTAATGCAGAACACACCGCCACCGTTCGCTATATACAGCGAACAATAACTTGTGGGAAATAGGTAAGAAGGTACATACAATTTCTATACAGAACTTCAACGGCTTTTATAGGGGGCCAAACTGTTGATCTAACGAAAATGAATGGCGTACTAACACAATTTCCGAATTCGATCCCTATTGATTTGCTCCTTTCATCATTTAGGAGGGAACACGACAAATATTATTATTTAACAGACTACAGTCCGTTATTGCTTTGCGACTGTTTTTAAGATTTCGTAGCCAAATGGCATGAAGGGAACGCTTATAATTTCATTATTTTTGCGCTCGATAGAATCGATACTGTGCATGCGCAAATTTTCATCCTAACTCTGCAACCCTTCACTGCGCGTGGTCCGACACGCACTTGGCCGGTTTTTTCTCATCGGCGTAATCAGAGTGAAAGTCCCCAACACATACTACTTTAGATATAATATTTAATGTAACGGGGACCTGCACCCTAATAGTAATTAATAATTATAATCTAATTTTTTCAACACACTCGGAATGGTAATTCATTTCATACCTGGCATTTTATAGAATTTACCTATTGCAATACCTAATTGCTATCGAGCAGATGATTTTTTCAAACAGGAAGCAATGGGTTTTACTGTAGGCGTCATAAAAATGAAAGAAATTGCCACAGCGAGTGTATTTGATATGTACAGGGTGTGTTATCCATTAGGGAGAAAGTCCCCCATCACACCCTTATTTCATATGTACAGGATGTGTTATACAATTAGGGTGCTGAATATCCATCCATTTAATCCTCAATGTATGTATGTAATTCCAAAATTCCAATATTGGTGAAAAAAGATATTTGAAACAAATATTTTGTGTTGGAACAAATAAGATGTTGAATAAAACTTCAAAACTTTGTGCCTGTAGCTAAAATCATGACATTATTTCTGAGAGCATTCTCATACTGTTGGACTCACATACCTACCATATTTTTATAGCCTAACTTTATGCCGCAGAAGTTCAAATATAAATTGACTAATGAACATCGAGTGACAGGTACCTATCTGTCTGAGGCTTAAATGGACGGGTTTTGTGGTCCCCATCCCATCCAGCTTCCATTAAACCACTACTTGTAGGTCTAACTTCAAACATATTATAAAACTAGCTTCTGCTCGCTACATCGTTCGCGAGAAAGTCGTAAAACACTACCATAGCAATTTAAAGTTTTAAAAATACATAATTTAAAAAGCTTTTTTACAAAAATAAACAACTGACTTCCAAAAAAAAAACACTACAACGTGAAAAATAACTTTAATATCGGAAGTCGTTTTTTGCCATCGTCTTTCGCAATTAATGTTATTTTTCACTATGTAGGTACCTAGTGTTTTTTTTTTTTTGGAAGTCGAGTTGGCTTTATTTTGTAAAAATGTTTTTATTTTTCTCTTTTTAGTTGTGGTACCTACCCCACACAAATTCGTATACCACTACCTGCTATGTAAATAACAGGAAGTTATTATAACATCAATATACACTAAATGTGTTGACTACCATGGAAGTCGTAGACATACATGCGGCTAAGTGGAAAAATAAGTATTATTGAAACTAACTGAAAAACTACCCAAGCAAAGTTAATACAATTTATATGGGACCTCTCCTGAGGCATACCCTATCCATTAAAAAAGTATTTTCTAAATCGATCCACAGTTGCCGGAAATGCCGGAGATATCACGTAACATAATTATATACAAAAAAAAATACACACGAATTGAGAACCTCCTCCTTTTTAAGAAGTCAGTTAATTACAAACTTCTATGCAATTGTTTCTAGTTTAAAAAAAATTTAGTGTGTAGGTAGGTAACTAACAGACTAAGCGTAGGGCTGTTTGCTCACACCGCGGCTTTTTTCTTACTTTTAGCATTTTTATACCCGTTGTAACTTCTAAAAGAAAGTTCCGATTCGAATAAGGTAAAGAGGAATTTGCACGTAGGTACCACAGAATACGTAGTAGTACATGTAAATAATCAACTATTCAGTTGGATAAGGATTAATATCATGATACGAATGTCATCATCTTTAGATTCTACCCGTGTTTTGATTGATTAATTAGAACAAGAAACGGTAATTGTGACTTAACTATAATAGTTAGATATAGCACTGCGGACATTTTTGTGAGTAATGATGAATACTATAAACATGTAGTAGGTAGGTAGGTACCTACATTATCGTATGCATCAATAGATTTCGCCAGCGCATGCCAAGTACCTATTGTCTTATTTATGCAAATCTTTGATACCTTGTGTTAAATTATTGTAATTCTCGTAGGGTTTTTTTTTAAAAAGTATTCAGTCGATGTTACTCGCTAATAATGTACCTAACCTTACTAATATGTGAAATAACTTTTTTTTTCGGTTAAGTATTTTAAGAGTTCCATTACAAACTGTAGGTAGGTATACAAAAAATCAAATCTTTTCTTTTTATAATATTAGTTTAGTTAAATGCATATTAATTAATAATAATAATACATATACGGGTTCAAAACCCGTTAAACCTCTTCCAAAATATTCATCATGTTCATCATTATAGGACCTAATGAACGGCATCAGTCACTGACCCCTAAAGGTTTTTGAAGTGCTGAATTTGTCAACATTGAAAAAGTATTAATACCTACGTACCTACTCTTTCATTTCCATCTCATCGATCATCGATCAATTATTTTTGACATTGATTGATTTTTCAACTACTTGACTAGTTAATTACTAAAAGTAGGTCTGTACTTATGTCGAACTAGAAAGCAAAACCTTTTTCTAAAGATCTGAGGGGTGGAGCCGTTGAGGTGTGATGCCTTTGCATCTTCTTACGAGGAAGTAATACTAAGATTATGAATAGTGGAGCCAAGTTATCGTGAAGTTTGTTGTAAGTAATTAAATTAGTTAACGTCTTGCACAGTCCAGGAAATTTACCAATAGGTACCATACGTCACAATTCCACAAAGTGCAATATTAGGTGTGTTTGTTATTGACAACCGAGCCATGCCACGTGTTTTTGTGTTACTTACCATCAGTGCCAGAGGCATTTAGGTATACACCTATTTAGGGACAGACACCTAAATAAAAATGGTCCGTCTGGTATTGTTTCACAAGGGGAAGCAAAAAATAATGAAAACGTGCGAGCGAGAGAGCGTTATGCGAACGCGTGTGGCATGATAAAGAAAGAGACCATAAAAGCCCACTAGGGGAGTCGGAGCGCGAACCGGTTCTGCATGTGTGCAGACAGACGGCGCCCTCCCTCCCCTCGGCTGTCGACCCTCGAGTGCGAGAGCCTCACAATGTCGGCTTTTCCCCGAAGCGTTGCAATAATAATAACCACGAAGCTTCTCCATCAGTATTACAACAAAGCGTCGAGGCTGTTATGTAGTTTTCAAAACAATATAATGTATGAGATAACATGTGTGAGTTATTGTTTTAATATTCTATATTGAATTGAACTCTTCAATTTGAAGAGTATTGACATTGAGCGGCACCCTTTCTCCTTAGCTTGTGCATTACGAGCCGGAGTCAACTTTGTTCGCTAATATTGGCTCAATTTATATGGCTCCATTCCACTGTGATGACGAACCATTGCCTAGGCAAGTCAGCTCACCATGTTTAGCCACACGCGACGCACTCACTCACAACAGATCGCAATCATAAATTAAATAAATAACATAAAATACCTTTTGGTGTAAAAACCATAAGAACAACGTTCCATCGTTTCAAAATAAAAGGTTAACTGAAACGTAAGCGCCGTCCCATGCGGCAATGATTAAAAGAAAAAACAAACGAAAAGGTGAGGATCGAGACATTCGCACGGGTGAAAGTAAACACAACACTTATTATCGACGAAAACGACATACAAACACACTTTATCGATAGTCCGGTGCCCGTGTCATTGTAACAATAACCTTCTTTTCGAATGGCGAAACACGACTGCGGCTGCGGCTGTATAATGCGCGCGCTACCGGCGCGCCGCACCCATGCCCCGCGCTGCCCATGGCTGCCCCGCTCAGCCCCGAGCTGCACGCTCTCTATCACCCGTCACCAATGGTACGCCCGCTGTGAACCACGGCTTCTCATTGGCCCAGCCGTTTTACGGCCGTTCCACAAACAAAACCGGTTGCCAAGAACGACTTGAAAGGGCGCGAGGGACGAAATTAGCGTACATGCGCGATTATTATTATTGTTACCAGTTCTTTCTCTTTCTCACTCTTTATTACGAAAGAGACAGAGTTAGTAAAACATTAACTCGTCGTTGCACCGCACCTTTTAATCCTCTCACCGACCGTTTTTTTTAAACAGTTAGTTATGGTGCTTATAATTACTAACCTTAGTTGTTTTATATTATGTTGACCTCTAACCGTTCACTTCCAACCAGAAACTGAATCCAGTTGTTTTTTTGGTAAATTTAAATGAACGCGAGCGAAAGCAATATACTTACCTGTTGCTTTTTTTTGCAATGGTCCCTACCTATCTAAGGCACCTAGATAGTTGCGGGCTTGCGTAGTAAGCAGGACACGTAAATTTATGCTGCCTGGAATGGTCGGGCTTCAGTTCACAACCCCAAGGGTTTCTCCACGTTTAATATCACCCGCTTGTCATTGGGGACATTGGGGTTTAGGCCCCCCATTCTCTACCGTTCACAATCATAACTCCCCTACATACATACCTACATCCCACAAGCGTCAGTTTTTTTTTGTAATTATTTATCTACACATACCTACCTAAAGATGGTGAGTATTCAATCTTTTTGTTACGTTCAAGAGCAGACTTCTGACTTTCTACAAAAGGAATCCCTAAAATACGTAAAGATCCAAAAAATATCAAAAATAAGGGAAGTCGTAGGATATATTTTTAAATTGTGATTGAATGAAAATAATTAAGACGCAATACTAATTACAAAGAACAAAAAAGCAACTTTCTAACTACCTATAACTACTTCTTGACACGTCCAGTGAGAAACAGATAGTGTTACGACTCTACCACAACCAGAAGTCTGCAACAAGTAATAAAAACGTGCGTTTAAAAATGGTTTTAGAAATGGCAGCGTAATATTATTGTTATTTGCCTCTCGCTCGCGCAAGAAGTACATACTTAATTATTGTAGCCGCCTTTTCCATATTTACCTATTCTTTTATTAAGTAGGTACGTATGTTGGGCATTTCGTAGTTAATTAATAATGAGACAAAAACAGAAACTCGTACAAATTGAGGCCTGCCTAAAAATAATTGGCTGCGTTCTAAAATTATAAAAGCAAGATTAACATTCTCCAGTTCCTAATGCAGCGCCATCTGTTGTAATCCTTAATACTCAGCAGATCAGCCCATAAGCGCCATCTATGATTGAACCTCAAAACTCTGATATCAAAACGGAATAGAAACTACTCTTCTGTCGTAAAGAGCATCGACTAAATCTGTTCGGAAAGCTAATCGCAGCATCAGAACAAGCTATTGCACATAGTAGGCAGGGATATCAAGAAGTCAACACTTCGTGCGAAAAACGAAAACACAAATATTGGATATTACAGCTGATAGAATAAACAATAACTGTCGCATGTCGGAAGGAAGAGTATGGGCTATGTAGTGGGCTGGAACAACCACAGTGTCCTAAATTAATCCCAAATAGTTAAAACGGCACCGTAACAGACCCAGAAACAGATGATAATGATGCCCGTGATATGCTAACTCCTAAAAAGTAGACCGCGATGAAACAGGGAAGCGACTGAAGGCTCTAAAGTGGAATTGAACGGCATAGCAGCATTGTAGTAAATACTAGCAATGCAGCTCTCATATAAATAAAATAGAGGAATCGTGCATAATTAGGAAGCAACCACAAAACTACAATCAACTGTTACAAAAAGGTGGGTTGATTGAAACCTGATTTATGCACTAATGTAAAAAATGATTATGAAATTAGTAACGATCAATGACTAATGAGCTTTATATAGTGAACTTTAAAGTCTACTTTACTTTGAACCTGCTAATAATTAAGATGCAGATAGATGCATAGTTGTGTTGTAAGTATTAACCTATAGGATATATTCACCACACCATTATTGTTGTCTACTCCCAAAAAATATTCTGTGATTAGAATGCGATGGTTGCACGTTGATGGGATAGTGGACGTCATAATGAATTCGAAACTCTGCACCCCGTTCCAATTAATTTAAAGCTTTATAGTCGAGAAGATAAAGTCTAAAATGCTCCTAATTAAAATTTTCCCTAATTTGTGTAGTTCATTACAGCCTAGGGGTGCCGGGAGAAGGCGTCGCCTGGACCCTCTATAAATTACAAGACCCTCTTCAAATGCAACGGTATACATACATAAGTATAATGGTGCTATAGGGAGTCTATAGAACATACACCTAACTACTGATTTATGGTAAGTACGCGGGACCATTTGTGGCAAAAGAAAAATAAAAGATAGTTTTGTATATTATTTAGGCATGACTGCGAATAAGGATAGCTACAGATTAGAAAAATACAAAAATCTCACGAAAGACGCAAAACGGGAAATAGGTTGAAAAGAGAGAGAAAGGAAAAAGACAACAAATGACAAGCTTAGGTAGAGGGAGAGAATGAAACAGATGTATAGGGTTCCACATAGATTAAAGAGTGAAAGAGAAACCAGATATATCAGCTGTTTTACCCCCTCGCATGTTGTAATAAGTAAGAATTGAGAAGAATTGAACCTTATTGAAGTTGGTAATTCATAACGAGTCGGGGTGTGTAAATGTAAACCAAAGGCGTAGGCACGGTTTTCGCGCCAAATGAAATTAATAACCAAATAACAAGAAAAAAAATAGACTTGTATAGTCTACACTTCATTTTAGAATGTCAAGAGTAAAATTTCATTACAGGAAGGTATATAGGAATTCAATTCCTAATAGGTCAGAAAAATTACACCCAATCAAATTATACGTTGAATATTAATCAAAATCAATGAAAACTGCACAAGCTTTTATATATTCCGTTCTTGCCACAAAGCTGTAATTTTTTGTGAATTCGCAAAAGCATATTTTTAGAAATTAGAATATTTGGGTTTTTCTGGTGCACACAGTAGGTACTAAGCAGTACGGAAGTATCTTGTTATGCTTTCTCACTTAAATCGAGAGTAAACCGATTAAAACAAGGATAACTAACTACCTAGTTAGGTACGATTGATCAATATTAGGTCATCACCCAAAAAGCAAATTGAAAGCTACATTACATACGAGAGTTTATCAGATCTTTACAAGGTCTAATCCATGCTTAAGCGCTAAGATGATACTACAAGGACTCTGAGGCACTTCGAGAGTCGATATTCAAGATTATTCAGAATTTCGGAGTTCATAAGTGAAATTACAGTATTAATATTGAATTAGCTTCATAATAATTTGCACGCGGTCTTTTCTTGAGATAAAGCGTTAAGGTGCATCTTCACTGCGAGCATTGGAAGCGCTTTCGTGATTGTGAACATCGAGCCAATCATAACTTTGATTGCGAACATTACTGTGATTCAAAGCTTGGTGCTTGTTTCACCAACCAAAGAAACTTGGTGCTTGCGTCTGAGTTTTGTAACGCTCGGTTCAACGGATCCACTGCTCAATTCAATTAATATAATGCTCTTAGGCGAATGCTCAATGCTCATTACGCGCGAATGCTCGAGTTGTGAATGCACCTGAAGTTAGAGCTTCCGCACAAACAGGTTCCGTTACGGAGATGTAGGTAGGAGTGTAGGTAGCACCAGTTCATGATAGCATGGGACATTATTTATGCAGTACGATACCTAAAATAACTTGCTAAGCTGGCAGCTGCAAAGTTGCGAACCGATTATATTGGTTAAATGTCAATTTGATCAACATTTATATAATAGCGTGAATGGTGTCTAATGAAATGATAAGGTAGTAGGTACTTTATTTTTTTAAAGGGTTGTTGTGAGCCCAGTCCAGTACCATGTACATTTATGTAGGTAACCAGCATTATATGTATACGTATAGTAAAGTCAGAGCGTACCTAATCGTGTCACACCAGTGAACGGAAAAAAATATTTCCGTTCACTGTGTCACACCCACCATCGAAAATTGTATAGAAAATGTACAGCTCAACCTCTAGTGTGTTTGCATTAGGTTGGAATTAACCAAATATAGCAGCTGGATTAAAACAGAATCATAAAAAAAATATACAAATTATCACTTCTAAAACAATTTTCCGCATAATTTCATTTGCCAAATTATTACTTAGCAAATAAATGCTTCACAAATAATTGTAACGGAAACCTAATGTTTGGCAAGTGAACGTTTAAACAATAACTTGCTTACCAACTAGTAGGTACTTTTACCAATTTTAATGTAGTCAAATATTTCAGTTGGTATAATAATTTGAACAAATTTTTGAACATTATGGTTACTGAAGTTTATAGAAAACGTGTTATGGATAATGATTTTCGGACAAACAATTTTAGGAGAAGAAAGGAAGTACCGTTTCTGGCACTCGCCCGCCGCTGCCGCGGCACGTTAGCTCCGCTCGCTCGGCTCTTGCGTTGTGTGATCACATTGCTAACCTAACCTAACCTAGCTGTTTCGATTTAAAAAGATATAAGCGTGTTACGTGTTGGGAATAATAATATAATTCCCAAAAAAACTTATTATTGTCTTTATATTTTTTGTCATAACAAATCTTTTGACTAAATGTTTATTGTCTAAAGATTGTTTGCTGTAATAAATCATTTGATTAAAGACCAAATGCCCTAATGACATTATCCTTGGTAATATTCTTCCGAGTAAAAATTTTACCAAATGAAAATACGCGTAGGTACTAAAATCACTCCACATATTGCATTGGTATAAAAAAGGTTGCTAAAATTTGTTTGTTATACCTAATGAAATTTTGTCAAAATAATTTTGCCAAAACAGCAGGATCCAATCGACGCTGGTAGGTAGTACGAATGTTTTTTATTTATTTCTTATCACGGATATCAATGTTTCTTATTTTAGAGTATAATACCTACTATAAATTCTAACGATAGCAGGCTTGCAAGAAACTCGTTTCTATAATGTAACGTAAACCATGTGCTAGTGGTACTTTTGACAGGACTGTACTATCCACTGTAGTGACCGATGACAGCTCGCAACTGGTCGGGGACTACCAGCAGCGAGCCGTATAAAACTGAAAAACTAGTTCAGATTTGTCACCGCACACTTACGTTGTGTACGGTTATGAAAAATTCTGCCCTTACCTAACCAGAGATGATATTAGATTTCTCCCAGTAATCTAGCTAGAAATGGCAGATTCATAATACATATTACATTAATCGAAAGCTGTAAATCGAGCTCAACTTGTTTAGTGTTTACTGTTATCCACAGGTTGTGACAGAACTGTAGAACAATCCTGACGGCCAACGGATGTTCGTGTCACACTTACAGGTACCATATCTTCCATCTTTATCGACGAGTTTGAAGACTAACGCTGGATCAATTAGACGCAAGTGTGGTTCGGAACATTTTTCTCTTTATATTCACATGGCTTCGCGGAATTACGTAAGAACTGGTTTCTCAGCTACGCAATAACAGCGGCGCGGCGCGGCCTTAGAAATTCTACAAGGAATTCCGCTTGCATTGCCGTTACTTGGGGGCGCCACCCCCTTTTGTTATACCCAGCCCGCCAATATGACGGTACCTAGAGGTATACGAATACGAGTATTTGCAAAAGTAACTTATAAAGTTATTATAACTGATGCGACCTGTTTTCCGGATGAAGGAGTCGACTCCCTAAGCACACTATCCATAGTTTTGGCCGAAGTTACGGGCGTTTCCAAATCCGTAGGTATAACCTACGGACATAACATTAGTTTGAAGCCCGAACTAAGAAAGAATGACAACACGATTTGACAGTTGTCCCTACTCGCTATGTGATACTTACTGCGCATTCGAAAAAATTAATTTGTCACTTGTTTTGACAGACAATTACTTTTGGATGGGCTCGTATCTTCGTTGACGGACATAGAGAGTAGACACCGTGTTTAGCTTTAGCACCCTAAAATTACATATCACACTCGGAATGCCAATTCCTTTAATTTTGACGATTCGATATTCTACTATTTCGAATCCGAATTCAATATTTTTTTAAATTTCTTTGTTGAATATTCAATTGAAATTAAGATCACTTCTAAGAACAATTCATTAATTTGGAATTAATTGTCCTTAGAGGAAGAATTAATTTTTGTAAATTTTTCTAAAGGAATTTTTCTAATTAGGGTGCCGGTCCCCCATAACACAAGCCCTGCATGTCTCATTCAGGGAGTGATGGGGGAACTGCTCCCTAATTGCGTAACAGACTCGGAAAGAAAATCCCTATCATTTTGCCAATATAACAATATCCATTGCGTTATACTAGTGAATGTTTCAGACATATGAGGCAATTAATTTTATTCGGATTTTTTTATTGAACTAAAAATCTTACCTGCTTATAAAAATAATTTACCTAATTACGTATCTAAATAATTACTAACCAAAGTACCTACTTACTTATTTTCGGACAAAATTCTAATCATTTTCACCTCGGTCGCAACACCAGGGCGTTCCGTATCATAATTTTGTTAAAGCTACCTTCGCCCAAGGCAGAGCAAGACCTCGCTGCTAACCTGATTTATAAATAGAGGTACAAACGTATTTCTTACCGAAAAATATGTCTTGAAACTTCAACGTCCCTTTTCCAGTAGGGACTGGGTGTTGTTGAATTTTCTCATATAACAGAAACAAACAAAATGTATTTTTGGATCTTTAAAATATATAAAAACATCGGTTAAAAGTCGAATCAGAAATCAAGATGAATCTATCATTGTCGTAGGACTCTACATTATTATAAAGGCACCCTTAAAACTAACACCTTTTCATGACACTACTTATAAAACAATTAATATGTAAGTACCTACCTACGTAATGCAATTGCAAACAAATACTGAATGCAAGAATAATTAATTGTTCTAACTATATAAGAAGTTCAGCTATCAGCATCAACCGTGACCAAGGAAGGGCTTACTGGTTTGGTAACCTTCGTCGAGTTAGTTTTTTATGAAGTACCTGTTACCTTTGTCTGCCTGTAAGTACTTTATTACTACCGTCACACCGAACCTTTTGCGTGGATGTGACGCATACTTCCCCCAACTTGTTCTTCACTAACCGACTGCGTGATGCAAAGGATTTAGGATGGGTATGTATGTACCTATGTTTGTTTCATTTTGGCGCTCGCTCTAGACACCAAACGCGTGAGCCGATTTTGATGATTCTTACGTCAATCGATTTGTCCTATTCGGCTAATCATGTGAGTGTCACTAAAAACATAACAGTAATCAAACTGCAATATGGCGACAACCAGACGCCATATTGTGAAAAAGAAATAAAGTCGACGAAGTATGTCAAGTGAGGTATCGTTGAAAAGGTCTTTCAAAATTATTTTTAGTTTTCTGTAATCATTTTTCATTTTGAATGACCATTTAGGATCTATAAAGATTTAAAGTTGTTAGCAACCATTCTCATTTAATAATAACTAATTTAAGTATAATGAAATATTATTAAATAATTATATTAATTATTATTATATTTTATAATTCAATATAATTCTTAAAATCGAGTGACAAACCCAGAATGTTACTGCTTTGAAAGATAATTTAAACGACCGTTATATAAAGCGTTACAAATACAGTCAGAGAAAAATAATCCTAACTAAAAACGGTAAAATAAAAATTGTAAGTTAAAAAAATAAAAATACCCGACTACGTAAGAAGTAACCTTAAAAAAAATGGAAACAAGATGACACCTTTTTGTCTCCAACCTATTGCCTCCGGCTGCATGAGATTGGGTGTGGACCCAATCTCATGCAGTCGGAGGCAATAGGTCTTTATTCTTAAAAATAAGATGCCTCCAATTGCATGACATTAGGTGTGGGATTGGAAACAAAAATGTAATCTTGTTTCTAAGATGAAATAGACTATTGTCATAAATATCTAAAGGACCAGCACCCTAATTACGTAACACATTATCTATCACAATCTGAATCATTTTGAACCTTATTGCTAATCCAGTGCTTCATATGTTCGAAAAATTTGTCTGCTCAATAACCGAAAAAATGAAACCCATTCCTACTGTTAGTGTGTTACGTAATTACCCCGCTGGCCTTAAACTGCAATTGACAGAGGTAGGAATAGAAAAACTAGACCTTGGACGTGCAGACGCTTATTCAATGTAAATAGTAACAACAAAACAACTATAAGTAGGTAAAACCAACATAATTTTAAATTACTACTCTTTTAGGAGACACGAGATAAAAACAAATTTTGCAGAAAACGTATTGCCATAGCCATTATTGGTATCCAGCAGTGTCTATGGTAAATGTCTATCTCACTAAAACAAGACAAAAATACTAAACTGCAAACAATAGAAAGCTGAGAGAAACTTTTGTTTTTGTCAATGACAATGGAGCAACCCGCAACGAGTCGATTTATACTTAAAGCATAATCAGCCTTCCATTATAATAACGTTCCCATTGCTGAGCCACGGGTCTCCTCATTGTGTGAAGGATTGGGCCGTAACCCAACATGCGGACCCAGTGTGGGTTGGTGGTGTCATCAACCACCAACCCACACTGTGTCTTTCAATTTTTGGTTTTAGGGCCGGTTTCCTTCACCATTTTGAGAGCAGTTGTAATGAAATAAATTACACAAACTAAAGTTGCCTGCCTGGGTTCGAACCCACGACGATACCGATACGTAAGTGATAACTGGACCACCACTGCTCTTGTACTAAACTTCAATAAAATCAATTTACCTACCCTTTTCCCAACTATTATGTGGTCGGCTTTCGGTCTAACCGGATGCAGCTGAATATCAGTATTTTACATGGAGCGATTGCCTATCTGACCTCCACAATCTCCCAGTTACTGGGTAACACGATTCCCCTTGGTAAGACTGCAAATTCTTAACGTGCTGCTTTCTGAGGCACGAAGGCGTCTCGATGTGTACTGGATGGTCACCCAATCTCGAACCAACCGCGGCAAGCGTAGCTCAACCTTCGTTCCACCCGTGCGCCTGTTACCATTTCATCAAAAAGAAAAATGATTTGTTAAGTTTCAGAAATCAGTGTTGTCGCTGACGGTTTTCTAAACACCGACTGCTCAAATTTTATTAATCTATTTCTATTATCTTTTAATAAGAGTGTAGGTAATTACCTAATTTAAAGTATAAAGGCTCCCTCAGACAGGCGCGACGCGACAGCGCGACGCGACAGCGCTACACAAAGGCGCCGCTCGTCGCGCGACACGCGGTGCCTTTGTATCGGGCGTCGCGTCGCTCCAGTGTGTACGAGCCTTAAAAACCTATAGTTTTTATTGCAGAATTGCTTAAATCCCTTCTGTATAAACTTGACTTCGTTCATTTATAAGTAGGTAACTACCCAAGTACCTAACACATCAAATCAGTATAGCGGCCAACTTACAGTATTTCTGTATCGTTTTCGCATTTTGAGTTAGTTCTATAGTAACATTACAAACGGTTATACGGCCACTGTAATTCTTATTTGGGCACAAATTATACAACTTTAGATCCTAAATAGGTTCGCAAAAGGACCGTTATTTACTTCATTCTCGGTGTAGTGTAGTCAGGTACAGTAGGCATCAAGTATATCTATACATATACTTTAGGATAATCAAAAACTTCAGAAAACGCACCAATATCTTTTAGGGTAATGCTTTTTAATAATATTGTTTTCTTATTTTTAGTAATTTTTGTACCAACCATACAATACCGTACAAAATAGTACAGAAGATAGAGAGAGGGTAAACAATACTAATTATTGTACCTTTTTTGTGTGAGGAAAATGGTAACTTGTGATGGCCGCTTAAAAAGACACAGTGCAAATTAATGAAAGATGAGCAATCCAAGACCGATAAAAAAGAATGGAGATTAATGGACTGCTTTTTAAAAAGGAACAATATTCGAACATATCGGCTTGCCGAAGCTGAATTATCAATAATGGAAGAAAATTCACACACAGACGTGTGAATCGTTTTGTTGAGCATTGATCGGATTCGTAGACATCATAATTCTTGCATGTCCTTTGATATTTTTTGCCTGATTCCTCCGGTTCTTACTCTTATTTTAAACGATTTTTTCAACATTTTGTGAAACAAAATGCTGCACTTAAAGTCAAAGTCAAAGTCAAATCATTTATTTCAAATAGGCACATAAAAGGCACTTTTGAACGTCAAAATTTACAAAAAAATAGAATTGATTCTAGTTGCCCCTTCCAAAAGGTAGTTTCGTATGGAGAAGAATGGGCAAGAAACTCCACCGTTACTCTTTTAAAATATTTTACAATATTATGTAAGTTCACATTAATTATGTAATCATATGTGAAGACGATGCACCTAGAATAAAATTACTATACCACAATAGGTAAAAAGAATTAAATATAATGCAAAGGCAGGTAAATTAATTATGTGATAGATACATGGTGCTCACATATTTACAAATATTGAAAAGTAGACGATGTTTCCAAAATTTCAACAAGTAATAATTTAGTGTGTGAGTTTAAGTAGTTAAGTACATAATGTAACAATCAATGTCATAAAAATTATAAATTATACAATCAAATTAGCAACCAGTTTGATTTTGTCTAGACTCTAGATTGTCCTATGGAGCAGGACCAGCATGTTTCCAAGCATTCTTATCTAGGATATAATCCTCTAATTTGTAATATGCTTGTTTACAAAGTGTACTTTTTATATGAGTTTTAAATTTTCTTTCATTTAATTCCAATATGTCACAAGGTATTTTGTTGTAACATTTAACACAGTACCCCATAAAAGATGTATGTACTTTAGATAATCTAAAAAATGGTTGATCTATTTTATCTTTATTTCTAGTATTAAAATTATGTCTATCACTTATTTTATTAAACTAGTCTACACTTATTGTTTACCTATATTAAATTACACATACCATGAAATCACAACTAAATTTTGTTATTAGCATATTATAATCGTTATACACACATGGTTAGGCAACACACAGTTACATTAAAAGACCATTTCAGACACCAATCTTACATGGTCCTCAAATGATCTGACCAAGATTATTTCAGGATTTTTTATACCTGTTGACATTGATGAATTTTTATAAATATATTGACATGAATATTTACTTTGTAAAATAGTATATTATTTTAATTATTATGAATGTAAAGATTATGTAGACCATTGTTTTTTTTTGTCCTTCTTAATTAGTTTTAATCATAGTCTGGCAGTTTGAGTAATTTATGCGGCCTACCCAAATGTCCTTTCTTTGGTATTGTTCGTCGAATCGTTGAGCTCCTTAAGTTTGAGTTGAGCTGCACGATTACTGACAAATACGTGCACTGACTGGACAGGTCCACTCATTCTGTGTGGTTTTTCCTCAAAAGACCATTTCAGACTCTAATCTACATGGTCTTCACATGATCTGACCAAGATTATGTCTGGACTTTAAAAGAGACTGTGACCTCTGAGTTTGTTTCGGCCTTTCTTCTCAGAGTAGTCAGGTAGGAAACGCCGATCTCATCTAGTTTTAAAATATGATTGACGTGTAAAAGTGTTTGTACAAACCTACTTACAGAAATAAAATCATTTATCATTTATCATTAATAATATATAATATCTATACTTTCACCATAGAAAAATTGTTTTGTTGATCATATAAAAGATATATATTTTATCATATATGTGCTTTTCCCCAATTTGGCCGACAAATGGTTTTACGAATACAGTAAAATGAATGTATATACAGCTTTACGCATTACAATAACTCACGTGTATTTGATTAAAGAGCTGTTAGCTGTACAACAGAACTGTTGATCTTTAAAAATGCAAGCATTACATTGATTCACGTTTATGCTGTTCGTAAGTATCGTAGTATCGTGCAAGTATTAGGCTTTTATTTACCATCTAAAAGTGCTATTACACAACAACGGGCACTAAAAATAGCTCAAAGCTGTACAGCTGCGTTGTGGTTTGCTGCACTAAAGGCTTTACAAAAGCATTTTGATATGCCATTATCCAACCGTTATACAGTGTAAAGCATCTTAATGGTTTTGAAATGCCAATATAAAGCGTCAAGATGCTCGGTGAACTTATATAAGAGTTTATACGGACCTAAGTTCTACATAAGTTTACTATTCGTTTGTTAAAATGCTTCCTGTGTTACTTGGGTAGGTACCGAGACTGCTTCAAGTCGAGACGTTCAACTAGGTATAATGAAGAGGGCCTTGAGATTCTGCAGGAAGCTTTAGTTTATTGCGCGGGACAGGCAACAGGCAAGGAAATTCATAAGAAAATTTCCTTATGAGTTTCCTTGTTAAGAGCAATTAATGCTCTTAACGTATCTAGATAAAAATCTTTACTTAGTAGGTCTATGTACAGTTCGCGGAAAACTTTATGAGCCCTCTGAACGTAGGCCCGAGAACGAAACCGCGGATGGTACAGTTGAGTGAGAGTGAGAAAGTTCCCTCTGGCACCTATATTATACATACTGCGCAGCCACTCGTGTTCAACTTGCGAGAGTTCATAAAGTTTTGCACGAACTTTACCAGGTAGGTACCCAGACATACTAAAGGTTTTTATCTAACGTGTTGTTTCGCGTTTTCTCTTCTACTTATGGACCTAGGTAGGTTCTTTAGTAGGAGAGCAAACGCTGGCTCGTGACCAAAATCGGAATTAACGCCGACACCTTGTTTTATCAATACAATTTTTGTGACAGAATATCACAAATATTTCCTAACAACGCCCCCTGTCAATGTCATTCAGGCGCCAAAATAACCTGCAGCCTAATTGCGTAAAGGCTCTCATACACAGGCGCGACATGACAGCGCGAGGCACCTCTAGTAGAACAATTTTATGAAAACTCCATGGATATTGTTCTACAAGAGTCGCCTCGCGCTGTCGCGTCTTAGCCTTAACACACTATCAATCATAATCTGAATAATTTTGAAGGATATTGCTATTCCATTGCTTCATATGTTCGAAAAAATTGTCTGCTCAACAACGTAAATAACGAAATAACGACTTACTGTCAAAATGTCATTATCATCATCTATTCCTACTGATATTATGTTACGCAATTACCCAGCTGGTAGCACTCTAAGTACGGACAATTTCAGTTGGTTCTTAACCAATTTGATTAACAATAAATTTCCCTGACTTTAACATTTACAAGACGAATCTATAAAATATCAAAAATAATTCTACTAGAGGTACTTATGCACCCATAGTTTATGAATTTTCAGATCAACGGAGCAGAGTTTTACAGTATGATCGGCAAGTTTGAGAACCACTAACTAGGACCAACAGTAACGCCATAGACAACTTTCAAAACAAATAGAACCGCAATGAAATAGTGACATTCATTTGAGAGCTTCGATACCACGATACTACAGACAGAAACAAAAGCTTCCAACTTTTAACAAGCCCATTTTTTGAGCTGTTACAAGTTAGTAGGGTCGCGGACAGTAAACAAAAAACCGGGCTATACATGCCATGCCGGACTTGCGGACTGACAGTTCCGTGTTCATTTATGTTTGTAATTTTTTGGTGTACATGATAAAAATAATTCTATCTATCTATCTTCAAAGGAAATTCTGTTTCTATACCATTTTATTTTTTTTATTTTTTATTATCTGTATTTTCGTTTTTACAATGTTTATTATTTTAATTCGGAAGGACTTCTCGCAATTTTGTTGTGTTCTCTATCGATTTAGTAGAAAGCAATTGCCGATTATATTTATTTATAATAAAAAAAAAACTAAGTAAAAAAACAACAACTAGAATTTTATTGGCAGCTATATGGCGTCCCACAAGAAAGCATTCTGGGTCCAACGCTCTTCCACATATTATATTCATTTATATTAATGACCTGTGTTCTCTAGCCCTCACTAATTGCTCCTTGTTTACCTACGCTGATGATACAGCACTTCTTATACATGGCATGGACTGGTGAGAAACTGAACAGCATGCTCAGGCGGCATTAGACCTATGGGGTAATTACGTAACACACTAACAGTAGGAATGGGTTTCATATTGACAGTTCAACAAAATTCATTGCGTTATTTACGTTGTTGAGCAGACAAATTATTCGAACATATAAAGCAATGGATTAGCAATAGGCTTCAAAATTATTCAGATTGTGATAGATAGTGTGTTACGTAATTAGGGTGCCGGTAATGAATTAGCTCGCGAAACATTTTCTAACATTAAATACAGAAAAACTAAAACAGTAACCTTTTCTATAAGCAAAAAAACTCAGCCCAACATGCCACTTGTTATTAAAGGTCATACCTGCCCAGAGAATACTCAAGAATTCTCTCATGCACGCGCCTGCTCTGGCAATAACTCCAAATATAAATTACTTGGGTGTGCTGATAGACAGACACAACTTCGTAGCAAGAACGTGAAAACTTATTTACATTTTTAAGAAACTTCGCTATTCAGTTGACACAAATACTCTCAGGTGGGTCTACACGTGTCACTGTGTCAATCACACCTTGCATATTGTCTGCCAGCATGGGGTGGAGCCTGTAAGACCTACTTCCTTAAATTAGCGAGAAAGCGCAAAGGTTAGTTCTTATAGTTTGGTATTGCAGTCCTTACAGATACCCCACAGAAGAGCTTTACAAGGACAGCGAAGAGCTTTCAATAAGGAAACTGTTTGTGCTTCAGTGTGTACTGAAAAACCTCGCGTGCCAATAAAAATAACCAAGAAATGTCGAGCTGATATTGTTTTGCCACTTGTAAGACATATTACCACCATTGCTGAACACCAGTTCTGTTATCTCAGTATAACTGTATAACAGGACCAATAAACTGCTCGTGATACAAATATTTAATTTATACAAATGTAAAATCGCAGTGAAAGTGTGGTTGATGGAAAAAAATCTACGATGAAATAAAGCTCCCGCTACAGGCGCGTCGCGACTTTAGTACAACAATCTCTATGAAAACTTTATGGAAATTGTTCTACCAGAATCACGTTGCACCGTCGCCGTCGCGTTGCGCCTGTCTGCAGGAGCCTGTAGAAAACCTATTCTCTCGTGCTCAATAGTCCAACACAAACATCTCATCTTGATACGTAGTACTTTGACACTCCACAAACACGCTTACACACACCCTCTCTCACAACACACCATCACCCACATTTCATGAATCTTTAAAAAAATTAGGTACCTTTCGTTTTCTTTTTCACAATTTTTTTTTAATAACCAACGTCATACGTTATGACTTTTATAATAGAGAATCACTGACTCCTAAGTCACAGTATAAACCTAGCTTGGGACCCCGGGGACCTATGTTTATGATACTAATTCTGTATGTTGTAAATGGAATGTCAGTAACAATGTTGTCACATTTAAGAAATAAAGTTGTTTTTTTTGGGCTGGCTTATGCTTCATATGTTGTGAAAAAGAATGCATTTTTAAATAGTAAATATTATAGTAGTATAGTATAGTAAAAGTTCTTCCACTTGTAAAATTATAACATGTTAGGTATATCTAATCATTTTGCAAGGTTTTTACTTATAACAGTTTTGTAAATCAAGATTTAAACCGATATTCTACTCTTCTACACGACAATATTATGAAAACAAAAAATATGAAAATATCCACATCGAAGTTGAGCTGCTCTTATCCTATGGCAAACTTTACTCTGAAATTGAATTGTTGCCGCAATTATCAACATCTTTTGAATCATTGAATATAGTTGAAACTACATGAGAGAAAAATCGATAGGAATGGGGCATCGCCCTGCCGATCCCCGCCCCCCCTACGTATTTTTCCCGAACGGTAATTTCCCAAAATTCGGATACGAAGCTTAGTAAATCCATATATGTAGTTACTACTCGTTTTTATCTAACTAAGAACGCACGCGTAGTAGCTGTATAATAATTCCTATTCTCTGTGGTTTCAATACTACAAACGTACTGGAGTGACAATTAATTTGCTAATAGTGTGGTGTCTGGTCGGGGGCCAAGGCGAGTTGCGGGCGTCGCAGCACAATCACGCACTAAGGCGACTACTTCCTCCTAACACGGTGTTACTACGTTACTTATTGTTATTCCGCACCAAACGCAACATTTTTTGTTTCATCTTTACTCCTCCAATGTTCTTCTCCTGTCTCGTCCTTTCTTAGGCAGTTCTGCATTTTTTCTTTCGCTCACTCACCCGCGTGGGTGTCGGCCCAACGGCCAATGAACCCGACCGACACAGCTGTTTTCGTCGAAGAATAATTATAAAGGACGCACTAATTGAGTAAAAGTTGCCTAAAAGTTGACAAACAGCGGGGCGCTATCAGAGATATGGATTGTAAACAAATACTGATAAAGGACACCACATGTTATCAGAGTACGTGACGATATTCAGTTAAAGTTCGGTGGTAAAAAACGTAGACTAATAAAAAGTTTCCATATGATAATATGCACAGTTTGATAGCCACGGCCGAGTGAGCTGTAAACAGAGCTCAAGCTTTTATGTTTCACAGGAGATAATGATGTTGATTGAAATTTTAGTAGTTATCTGAGAAACACGACACCTTCCGTCCGGGCATCCAGGAGTAAGTTTCGAATACTTGAGTAGAACTTTTAACGACTTCAAATTTCAAAATATTTTTATTACAGCGCAGAGAGTGTTGCAGCATAAAATATAAGGTTTAAGGATATCTAAAACACTCCGGTCTGCTGTGGCCTCTGGCAATAGGCCGAATCAACATTTCAAAGAACCTTGCTTTCTTGTGCGCTCATACTCATTTATAAAAATACCAAAGTAGGTTCCCATTCAATTAGAACCTAATTTTTTCAGACAAACTGTAGAACTCTGTTCTGGGCTTATCAGCCAAAATAAAAATTAGAAAATTTTATATACACCGACGCCACGACGCGCGGCGACGCGTGTCTTTCTTATACCTTGTTTTGTGTGTGTGTCTTGTCTACCTTTGCCTTGGTCTTTTGTTGCTTTGTTCACATAAATATCCGGATGTTATTTTAACAAAAAGTGATATCGCAAATTCTGCAATGCGTGAATTATCCAAATATTTTAATCCGGTATTAGACTCAAATAAAATTATCATTAAATTAACATTGATAGAAAATATTTTTGAAGTCGCCTCTTCGTGGCCTGTATCAGCAGGGCTCACCGGGGCACCAGGGACGAAACACGCTGAATCGATCGGAGGGTTGTTCGCCCCCTCGACGCTCTCTCGGTACCTCCCGAGTTCGACGCACCCACACAATTTCGTGAATGATAACTTTCGGTCTTAAACTCCTAAAATGACATAAAGGACATTGACCGAGGTTATCAGACGACTTTGAAAGTTTCGCCGATGTGACGCATCCCAATGTCTTAAACTTAATAGTTTGAAGACCAAGGATCGCTAAACTTTATTACTCGGGAGCTTGGAGGTTAAACGAACGATAAAATAGTATTTTTACATTTTGTATCCACAAATAGCGACAATAAATCAAACCCACCATTGAGCAATAGTGTAAGAAGTAAGAATCAAACGCGTTGGACATTCACAAATAAATGACGGAAAAGATGCAACGTATTGTACCTATAATGTAACTAGGTGCTATATATTATAATAAACTATCTCTCATTGGCATAATTTGTGCTGATTTCAATGCCTCAGAACAGCTCAGATGTTAAAAATTGTCAATGGATATGAAAAACTCAGAAATGTTGGTATCCCAATGCACAATGGGAAATATTATGGCAGCATTATTATTTATGGCAGCAAATTCAGCAATGATGTTAGATGCAGGAATCTTTAAGATTTTCCAGCAACATACATATATTAAATTATCAGCTGCAGCTTGCAGGGCTGTGGCAGAAAATGATTTCCCGCGAAAATCTTGGTGGAATAATCTAGTTATCTACTTCAATTTCTAATATCGCAAACTCGCAAGAAATATGCATTTATTTTCGGAAGATTCTAGGAATGGGTTTTTTTCCAGAAGTTTTAGGTTCTTCATTCTTTATATGCTTTTGCACATTGTACGTTGGTTTTCAACTAACTATGTATAAAGATGCAGAGTGATCAGCGGGAGTAAGACCGATAACATGCCAAAACATGTCCAAAATAATTCCCAACAAGTAATGAAACTGAGGGGCCAATGGTAAACTGTGAGACTATACTTAAGTAGAAAGGAGCCAAGGCAGCCGAAAGAATGCTAAAGTTGCGCTTGCGACTAGTTGACTCTTCCAGGAATCGTTAGACCCTTCGACCAGAACAAAACAAACAAGAAAAGGAATCATTTCTTTGAACAGAAGATTTTTGTTAGGCTTTGTTATTAAATAATTTAAAAGCTATATAGTATTGGTTTAGATGTTATGGTATTTTTTGTTACCAGTGAAACTGAAAGCTTAGCCTGTGGTAGTCTTAACTTGACACTTTATAAAAATCTACAATTCATCTAAATTTTTATAAACCTAATTTATATAAATGATTATTACTTTAATTTATAATCCATCTGATCTTCCAATTCCAACATTTCCGAAACAAAAAGCATTTTTAATAATTAACCTCATGTTGAAAATAAATGAAACTCTTCTATCGGATTAAACAGCAATTAAATTACTTAGCAATTTAATTTTCAATTTTATTAGCCCTCAGGCCAGATTGTAACTTAATCCTTTTAGTTCTTAAAATTATTTAAATGAAACCTTATGGTTTCATTTAAATAATTTTAATTGTAGTCCTTATGGACTACAATTCGATAACTGAGAACGTTGCCGACCAAGCAGAGCAACGGTTGAAAAGTTTAAACTCAATTGCGTATAGTCCTTGTCTAATTTGTGAAGCTAAACTAAAGAACATTCATGCAAGGCAAAGTAGCCTCGTGTTCCGTAATATATTTAATTAAAATGTATTTTATCAAAAGCCTTTGAGGCAAGATGGAAAATCAATGCTTTTAAATTAATTTGTTAGAAAGAGCGGGCATCAAGTTGTGTGATGTCCAAATCGTCACGTGAAGGATCACTAGTTCTGGAACACTAGTTAAGTTATGGGAGATACGCTTAAAGAAACACAAACGTGTGAGGCATGTGATGGTAGACAGACTTAAGCGAATAGCATAGGAAACAATAGTTCCTACTTGGATTTCATTTTTGTTCCAACAAATTGTTTTAACAAAACCTTGGCCCTGTACGCCTATCGCATATTGTTTCTTTAAATGGTGATTATTACGAAACAAAGTGAATGTCAAGTGTGACCGATTAAACGCTTAACTTACACGCATAAGCTTTACAATGACCACTGAGTAATGGGCTTTTAAGGGTACCACATGGTGACATTTCACGTTTACGGATAAGCTGAAGAAAAGGGCTTCATAAGTTGATAACGGAATTCAATATTTGTTGAAGTTTATGAATGTAAAGGGCAATGTCACAATCGGTTAAATGTAATGGAATCACTTAGGAATCGCTGCGTCTTGTAATATTCACATTGAACTTTACTGAAAACTTTAAAAAGAAGCCTTTTGAATTCTTTTGAGTTTTATAATTTAGTATTTGAGGTTATTAGTTTTGTAAGATCCCAAAGACACATTTTAAGAGGGCCCTTCCCGGTCCGTCTATCGTCAACGCGAGCATGATTGAAAAGCTTGTTGTTTCATCTAACGCAATATTTGAAAAAGAAGCAAGAGTGAGAACGCGATAACATCGAACGAAAATTGGCGCGCAAAGATTTCACAAAACTTGTTCCAGAAGATAAGTATTTTTGAAAAAGCCTTACAAGTTTTTGGAAAAAATGTTTGTCATTTAGAATCTCCATTACATCTGCGAGGTTTCTATGACGATGTTTTCTTTACTTTAACAATTTATGAGTACATTATGAACGGCCAAAGTTCAGGTAAAATTTATGCAAAATAGTAGTTTTTGGAGGCTTATACTGAATTTGTTTCTCCAAATTTTCATTTTCTACTAGCATAGAAACCTACATAAAGTGCACTAGATACCTATTAGTTCAAAAATTTCAATGAAAGATTTTTTACAACGCTATAATCACGTAAGAGCGTTTGTATGAAAATTATGTCGGGTTGGCCGCCCTTAATTCTAGATCCCAAATAAAATGCCGTTTTCCAGATAAAAATATACCTGCAGCACACCGCAAACGTTCTATAAAATTTTGTACCGACGGGTAAAGTTAGCGGAAGAGGGATTAAACGGACCGCTCTTAACCACGACCACCTCTCCATAAAAACCAATGAAAACCACGTGTGCACACTCCAGCCTCACCTAACGAACAAACAGACAAGCGTGTCCTCCTTTACTCTCTGTACTAACATGTTTATCGCTGATTAAGCATTTTTTGTAGTTATTATTATAACTGATCCGTTTTAAAATGAGGAGTGCTGATAGCAGGTAGTGCTGTTACATATCGGATGTAGACCCGCCACGTAATTGAATTATCGACCTGCGCTGCGTTTAATTTCGAGGGCGCAACGTTAAAACAACCTGCAGTGTGCCCAAGGGAGTAAATCCATTTTCAGAAGAGAAAACTTAGGACTGATAATATACTCGTAAAACTCACAATGGTGGTAGTAACTACGACGAAACAGTGAGAGATACAACTTGAATAGAACTAGTTTACATTGATACAAACGCCACCTTAGTTGCATATCTACATAATCCGGGCCACTTTAATGAATTAGCACGGAAAGTCCTAAGCTCAGTAATGTATAGTTTCCGTATTTCTTTACGTATACCTATGGTTTGTAATTTACAAGCCAGAAGTCATGGGCCAAAATACAACAGTGCCCCAGAATCTCCAAAAAACACAAAAAAAGCAAAACATTTTGGAGGGCTATTGGTAGGTAGAAATATAAATTGGGAATTTATGTAAGTTCCAATGATACTACGTTATACTAACAACCCGTAAATTATTGCATATTAGTATAATTATTTTCCCGAAGCTTGCATAGCCAGCTTGCAATATCACACAATAATGGCGCGTAGAACATTTCCTAGACCTGATCAAACCTTCCTAGTTTCAGGAAAACATTTATTTGGTAAAGTTCTACTTGAACAATGGATAAAGGATAGAAATAGAAACCTACTTTGAAACCTAATAGAAACAATCCAGACTTGAAACCAAATACGTATGAAAAACTGGTTTCGAAGCGATCCGCGGTGGTCCAAGTGGTGCGGGGATAAGAAATAGCGCAGACAGGACTTGATGACTTTTATACCAATTTATTTTTTTACTACAATATTATATTCATTTATGTCTGTATTCTGTTTACAGAACTGTGCTTTTGCTAGTTACAATTCGCCCCATGCCTGTCATGGTAACCATTGAGCCGAAACAATCTGTATAGGTAACCCCGGCCGCAAATCATCCGGGATCAAAGCAAGCCCACAGGCTTTGATCTAGCTAGGTTGTACAGGTAAAATATACATAGGTAGGTATGATAATTATAATTAAAACCCTGTCCTGACACATAAGATTCACTATTACTGCATTCAGCAAATTCTCATTACTTACCTATTATCGGACTTCTCTGCTGTCAAAGAAGCATAACGAATGGTTAGAAGAGCTTATTAAAACTTCAGTAGATCCTTATAAAAGCTATATGTCTCATCTTGCCTCTCTATCTGCTTTCTCCAGCACACATAGATTATCGTTCTAAGCTTATGGTACAAAAAAACTTCTAACAATAGTTGGGGCAGGTAAAAAAGGGACGCTCCCAACAAAATCCCAAATCTAGCTACTCATGGAACATTTTGTTCTGCGATTTGGCAACGTCGCTGTCACATGTTAGGGGTGATAAGTGTGGCAACGTCGCCTTGTGGTATTCCGTTACGATAATATCTTACTTCACATTAGGATAGGACTACTGGGGTTGAAATATCAATGGTCCTTTGAGTTCTCACGAATTTGGGCTTTATGATAGCGAACAGAGAGTATGAATATGAGTGAAGATACTATTAGATCAGCCGTGTTTTAAGATTTTATTATTACTAGCTTCCGCCCGCGACTGCGTTCGCGTGGAAGTCGAGACACCACAATATACTAAAATAACAGCCACATTTTTATAAAAAAAATCTGTATGCTATGTTTGTAGTTTTGGTCTCAGCAGCCAAAATATGAAGAGAGTCAGGACTGGTGATACGGGAGCAAGCGACCTACAGTTGGCCGTGTGAGAAGCAGCTCGTTCTGAGGTCGACACTCGCAGCCATCAATAGTACTTATCATTGCTTGCGAAATTTTTCGTTTTTAGTAAATTTATGAACGCCTGCGTATACTACCTTATGGCACAACACTGATACACTGACTGATGCATTATTACAGATTGTTCCTGACGAACCGCTATCACTAAAATAACATTATAACAGTAGATTGTAAGCACACGGGATTTCTCATTAACAGTCACCTAACTACAGATATTTATTTTTATTATAATCAAAGATGACAGACGAGGCCTAATGTTTTTCTGTTTACGTTCAACAAACTATAATTATAATAATTTAACTAAATGTAAAAAAGGAAGCATACAAAATATCAATTGTTGGTAATCGAATCGGTTTGCAAGGCAGTCGTCGAACTTTTAAGCTATTTGCTTTGTAGAAAGTTGACTAAAATAGGCGTTCGTATATAGGCTGTCAGTAGGGTTGCCAACTTTTTTTGAGAAAAATAACGTATAATATTCTTTGAATAGGTAACAAAATAAAGTATTTGAAAGAAAAAAAAGTATTTTTCAAGTCTCGCCACTTCAGATTCATTACCGATAAAACTCAGTGAAAGCTGAAGTGGCAGGAACAGAGAGTAAATAAGAAATATTTATTTTACATTAATTGGTAAGCTATCAGATGTTTAAGTCTATACATATTGCCATTTGTCAACAGTATTTTTCTCTGAAAATTCTTTAGCATTATTAATAGATTTTCTTTTCTGACATATAACAATCGATATATATGTTTCGTTTACGCATCATAGACTCACAGTTATGATTAGAAATAAAGTATTTTCGCATACTTTATTTGTATGCAAAAGTATAAAGTATATGTATCGGAAATAAAGTAGGATACGTTATTATAAAGTATGGTTGGCAACCCTAGCTGTCAGTGACATCGACGCACAAACTGTTACCATAGAAATTTTTCTTCGGTTATCATAAAAAATAATCTGCTGTTTCACAGAACACTGCAATTCAAATGCAATTTTTTTAATTCGAGCGGAGTCTCATACAGGGTTAGTAACATTGTCCTAATAACTAAGAGTAAAGGCACGTACACACTGGCGCGACACGACAGCGCGACACAAAGGCACCGCCTGTCGCGTGACGGGCGGTGCCTTTATGTTGCGCTGTCGCGTTGCGCCTGTTTACGGGAGTCTTTAGTAAGCAAGCCGTTAAGGCTCCTACAAACAGACGCGCCAAGCGACGCGAATCGCGCGCAACACAAAGGCACCGCTCGTTGCGCTACGAGCGGCGCCTTTGAGTCGCGCTGTCGCGTCGCGCCTGTCTGCGGGAGCCGTTACGATAATACATGTAACTGACAGCAGTGAATTACATATGGACAGTCCACTCTGTCAACAATCATTTTCAGAACCCTGTTAGGGGTGGCTATGACTCGCGCCACTATTGACGCTGTGCGCTTGCGCATTAATGTGTAAAAATGATCTACATGCGCCGCCGCAAAGCCCTGACGCACTGCAACGCCATGGCAACCCCATCAGTTATCTGAACAAGTTATTAAATTGGACACGAAGGGCTCCATACGACGCCTGCGAATATTTCTCCCACAAGCTGCATGTATACAAAACGTCACCTTTACGTCTGCAGTACAACGTGCAAACCAGCGGGCTACCATATTCGCAGGCACGGAAAGAGCCCTCCGTTCCAAAGGGAACGGAGGGCTCTTTCCGTGCCTGCGAATATGGCGAGAGCGACATTGAAAGCAATGTCAGCATTGTCTTTAAGGTCCGTGGTGATCAAGTGACCTAAGAAGGTATTTACATTGTTCCACTCGCTCTAGAGGAACACCGTTTAGCTATATTCGAGAGGCACATCAAGATGGTCTTTGGTCCCCGCCTCAAAAACAATGTACTGACTTACGTTATACAATATCCCATGATCAGTTACGTAACAATCAAATGTGACCAATAGTGTCCTAATACCGCCGACTGAAATACCTACCGCGCTCAGCAGCACTATTATCGTTCGCGTAACTTAAATTATTGACAGAGACTCCGTCAATATGACAGCCGACATGTCTGTTAAGCACCGCAACCAGGGCATTCATATATAAATTGAAGAGGGTAGGGGAGGTCAACCCCCCCTGTCTAACTCCGCACTAATTGATATGGCTCCGACAGCACACCTGTCTACTGAACATTATTGAACTGGACCAATATTCTAGCCTTAAGGCTCGTCTTATTAATGCAGTAAACTATGGAAGAATACGAATAAATTGCAATATTGCTCATCCCCATAGCAAATAGCATGATAATAATTAAATAGCCTATTTATACTGAGCTGACTTATATGGAATAGCTATGAAAAATTTGAACAAAATCTATCCGGGAGTTTTTACGTGGTGCTGGAACATACGTTCAGGCAATCAGACAAAAATTCAAAAAATTATATTTTCGGCATTAGAATCGTTTCCAGACCCCGCAAAAAATTATTAAAAATAAATATTGAATGTACAGTTTTGACATCGCTACGATTTTATTATATGTGTATAGATTTATTTATTTATGCACAATTTATTACCTTAAGTACACTGTTGACATTACATTTAGTATGATTATTTATTTATTTCAGTATTAGACATTTCAATGCTAATATACAGTATGATGCCTTTAAATTTATTAGTAACATAGAGAGGCTTTCGAGTCTTAGCAGCAAAAGCTACCCTAACGACACTTTATTTATTAAGTGCTTTACAGCTTAGCGGAGCAGAATCTCTTGCATGAGCAGGAGACATCTAAAGACAACTTCATTAACACAACACAACAATGCCATCTACAAAATGTTTCAAGACTTAGGTCATAGCGAATAAATAAATATTAGCGTAAATATAAAAATCATAAATCATAGCGAATTTTATGTTTCTGATAAAAGAAGGTTATCAAGGACTCGTCCTAGAAACCCGTTTTGTTTTGCTCCTGTAAAAGTTCTGAACTAAACGCTTTAACGAGACACAGTTTGTTACTTACTCTGCAGTACCGAAATGATCAACGTCCATATGTGTCTTATATCCAATGGATTGGACAATCAATCAATTCAGACTCTACAAATACTGTCACTGGAGTTAAAGTGATGTTTAATTACGAAACCTTTATTAATGCATGCATGCAACCTTTATTAATGCAGCTGTATAACGAAACTCATAGCTGATGTTTTTTAGAATAATAAGTACCTAGTTAGAAACTTTATGTGACTTCGGAATTTTAATTAGGTGGTTTTCGTACTTACTTTCTTTGACATTGTTTCCAGGCTTGAGCCCTGAGCTGCAACAAGAGAGAGAGAGATATTTAGGGATGAATGAAATGAAAATGAAAGAAAGGCTGCTGAAATAAAAAGTGGTGTTCGAAAAAACGTGAAAGACCGGGTGTGGTTGACTCACTATTCACGTAATGGTCTCTATATTTCTTGTTTTAGTATTTACATGCATAAACTTTATTTGATAGTGGCACTATACACTATAGGCAACCAGCCCCGGTCTCTCCTACGGCCGTGACTCGACCTGGCGGGGCACTAACGTAGGTACCCCCAGATACAAGTACCGTTAGTAGGTATGCCAGTGCAACTAAAATCTAAATGAGGAAAACCTGCAATCCCTATTAGAATGAATGAATTGATCGAATGTTTCAACACAACTTGTCAGTAGACTTATACGATATAATATTCAAGACAGCTAATACAAAATGCAAAACAGTCACAGGCACTGACGATAAAATATACTCATACTGCTACTCTCTACATACAACGTGGGGATGTCGTTTAAACTTCGTTTAATCTAATGACGTTCCCCGTCTGCATACAAAAAATCAATCAGATCAGATTTATCCAATAGTTAAGTGACTGTAGTTAGTCAAACACCGACAAAACTGATAGTCAGTCCATCACTACTGTTTACTTTGTCTGAAAATTTATTGTTTTTAAATTAAATGATAAGATTTATTGGATAGTTACAAAATACTCCCATGCTGGTATTTCCAGTATTTTTGGTCTCCACATTGTATATTAGAAAGGTAGTCGTGATGAACTAATGGAAACTACAACCAATATTGTTAGGACCGAGACCTATCAAGAGATAGATACTGAGCAATCGAGAATACAAAGTTTCAACTTGATAGGCAAAGATTTTGTTTTAAATTAAGTACATTGCAAGAATCCCTCATACATAACATACCTATAGACTAACAAGTGAACTTATAAGCTTGTTTGTAGTAACAAAATGCTACCATAATACCGTATAGCACGCAAGAAACGAGGAATTTTAAAATCACTTGAAGTGCATAGTGCACCGTCGGTACAGGAATGTAGCATAAATTACACGCTCCAAGGAATCCTTATTAGTAGTTAAAACTTGAGTTTAGACTGTAATAATTGTTTACTAAATTAAAACAACATCAAAATTAAACACGAACATCATTGAATTTATTTAGAAAAAGTGTCAGAAAGATTTAAACCAAAAATGTACTTGACAGTGTGAATGTAATGGAACACAATTATCTCCATAGTAGTGAATTCTACGGCATGATGGTAGGTATTCATTAGAATTTATAATAGATCGACTTAATGAGTTTGGTTAGCTGCATGCATTTGTATATATGAATATTTTACAACATTTCTTTAGGCTACAGGTATCTTTATCAAAGTTCCTTCATACAAAACGTTATCATCATCCTTCTGCCCTTTTCCATACATCACCAACAGCCGTCAATTACAAGTACTTAAAGGTGAACTTTGACTTTTTAAATGAGCACAACTTTTGCACTTAGAAAGTAACTACAACGCTGAGTAGGCAGTCAGAGACCTGTCCACAAGATAATATAGGTTCCAATTGGACGAATCTGACTGGCATAGAGAAAATGGTGCACCTGCACGCCTGTGTGAAGACGAAGGACCTCACTTTTGTCAAATACAAGTAGGTATGGTTAGTTATTAAACCACATTACTGCATGAGGTGACGAGTTGTGAATACGCAACGATTTACCAAAAAAACAAGCAAGTTTGCTTATAAGTTGTGTGTGGCTACTTGGGAGAGGTTTGAAATACTTATACTTTGCAGAATCGATTACAGGCAGTTTATTAGGGCAGGTCGAATACTGGCTGCTAGTGTGAACTTTGTCCCCTTTTAAATTCCACGTAAATTTGTTGCGCGAAGACCGTGTACGTTAAAGTTTCTGCTAGCATCGAATCGTTTGACAAAGATGTTGCTAATAAAGACTGTTACAGTAAAACTGTAAAAAATATTTCCCTTTGTGAAAGTGGAATGAACCCCAAAACGAGGCTATTTTGACGGGTCATACTACCTAAATAAATCAAAAACTTAAATCCTTAAATATTATAAAATAACAAGTATTTAATATCTTAAAAGCTTGGAAGCTTGTAATTGGCCATCTTTTACACATTGTAATATATATTTAAATGTATTAGCTGTAAGCTTTCCTAAAATGAATAAAATAAAATAAAATAAAATAATTAAGAATATTGAACGGCCTTTAAAGCTGGAGTTTCAAAATAATAACAAACTTCATATTACAAGCGCAGTACCTACTGCAGATTAATTTTGGTCATTTATTTAGTGGAAAAAAAACACACAACGTTACAAACCTAGGTCCAAGTTATTGCACAGTTAGAATTTCAATAAAAAACAGATATATTATATTTACCATAAGGAAGGAATAACAGTTAGACATAATACCTTAAAATAACTAACAAAACAAGTAAAACTAACAAATAACAATCAAATAAAATTGGAACAAAAATATAAATAAAAAGCTTATCTATCGTCCATTATCTCACAGAATCTCACACATGCACGACATACGTCTATCCATCTCGCGGCAAACAAATCACACTCCTGTGTCGATGCCAGTAGAGCATTCAGCATTGCGAGCGCACGAACTAAGGGCGAGTTAGAATATGAAACTGTGCGTGCTGACGGAAAGGCCAACAATCCGTGCCTTCGCGGTCTAAGTTGGTATTTGGGTACTGGAGGAACAAAAAGTCTCACAAGCTGAGATTAGCGAACATAAGTAAGAAGTAATTACGCCTAACTTCAAGAGAGTTAAATTTCAGCATTCCAAGCAAAAATTTTGTAGGATTCAGGAATGGATAGTACCCGAACAGTTTCTTAAATAAAAATCGCAGGAATGTTTTGTGGACCTTCTCAAGAAGCAAGGCGTAAGAACTTTCATAAGGGTTCCAAATAATTGAAGCCGACTCTAGTTTACTTCTCACTAAAGCCATATAAACTAATTTAATAGCCAGAGGGTTGTTAAACTCTCGCATATTCCGAATAGTGTAACCTAGTCTTCTATATGAATCAGAGGCGAGAGACCGCATACGTTCGTGGAAGGATAGTCGCGGGTCAAATAAAACTCCTACATCTTTTATCGACTTAACACGGAGGTTTTGAGCATGACTAAAGGACATATCACTGCATTTAGTTGTGTTGTATAGGAGCTTGTTTTCAATGCTCCATTGGAACACTGAGTTAATGTCCTCCTGAAGAGTTAATGTAGCGGCAATCTCCTCAACACCATATATCAACTGGAGGTCATCAGAGTAGAGCAAGCACTTGGTGTGTTTGAGAACCTTCTCAAGATCACTCACTATAATTCCGAATAATAAAGGTCCCAAAATGGTCCCATGACGTTATCACACTAGGTCTGGTGTTAACCAGACCTAGTGTGATATGGATCTGAAACGAAGCAACCAAGTCTGACATATTGTTGACGGACCCGCATACAACTTGCGAAAAATTTGAGTAGTTTTGGTGAAAAGCCTATGTTACTAAGTTTGGTCAGTAACACGTCGTTATCTGGGTCATACTCAGAAAAAGTGTACATTTTAAATTTGTAACTAAACTGATAGGTAACGATATGGAGGATCTCTGTTACGAAACTGATGTCATAAGGTATACACATGGAGCGATAGGTACAATATAATGGCGTCTCTCTCTATCCAACACTACTGATATTGAAATGCCATATAAACGAATGAGTAAACCGATTAACTATGCTAAACTTTACATGCACAGGCATTTAAAATGGATACTCACAACCGAGTGACAGAACAATGTTATATTAAATGTGTAAACTAAGCTTTAAAATTTCTCAGTTTCTTAACGTTACGAAATATAACGAAACTGTGGACAAAAGCTGGAAAATTATAACCTCATAAATTATTTCCATTAAAACAACGTGTTGTATCTATGAGAACTGGGTGTATTTGTAAATATGTAGAACGAAACTATCATTACTGGATAAATTAGTACTAGATAAACAAATGTTTACATAAGGTAACTGTCGTTAATCACCCTGAGATTTTTTGTACAAAAACCACTTTCAGCAAGAACCTTCCGAATTCGTTTGACAACAAAATAGCCTCGTTGTCGAATGATTTTCACAGATGCTAACGTGTAACTGCCAGAATATTAAATAATACAGTGCCAGCCTTTAAAGCAATGTGTTCAGAATAATTTTTCGTTAATAAACCTGAGTAACGAAATTTTAGATTTCTGGGACATGTTTATATGGCTGTAAAATATGATGTTACGTTGGAAAACTACATTATTAAAGGCACACATATTGTAGATAAGCTTAATAAAAGTAAGAAAATTACAACCAAGCTCAAAAATAGGGATAAAAACTCGTAACAACAAGCTTCGGAAGACAGACAAGTATCAATTAGGACATTAATAAAATGTATGACAGGCAAGTTGCAACTTATGTTTGACAAAATTATTGCTTCAATTTTGTTAATGAAACTATAAATAAAAAACCAAAATTTTACTACCATAGACCTCTATAGTTCGATCAAAATTAAAAAATATGCATCTCTTTAGATAATATATTTTCAAACTGGTAATGAATTCAAGGGACATAAAAAATCTCGAAATGTACATATTTTCTGCGAATGACCCATCTACGCAATCAAAGGCTTTTTTGAAGTCGAAATAGACAACATCAACCTGTATGCCTTTGTCCATGTGCTGCGATATGAGATCCACAAGAGTTAAAAGGTTTGTACTAACAGAACGGTTCGATCGAAAGCAGTGCTGAGTGTCACAAAGAAATGGTTGAATCGGGTTACTAATCAGCTTGTGTAATATGGATTCAAACACTTTTGGAAGTGATAACAGAATGGCTATAGGCCGACAGTTTTCTACATGAGAAGTTTCCTTTGTTTTAGGTATAAGTTGAACTCGTGAAACTTATCGAATTTTATATCGTGCAAAGTTTCGACATTATCCGTCCAGAAGATTAAACTACAACAGATTGAAAAGATGTCTGAGAAGTACTCCAGCATACATTTTTAATAAGTTGTTAAAAGTTCTGAAAGGTGTCGTATTGCAAATAATACTTATCGAGTTTCTATTCCTATAGAATTTGTAGTCAGACTTGGAAAGTTGCGCTGTCAATTTGTACAGAAATCCAATAAGAAACGTTTTACCTAACTTATAAAAACTTGGTCTTATCTATATCAAATTGTGTTTTGACTTTGCCAAATGATCATTTACATTCTACGTGATAAGATGTGGCATTAAAGGGACTAGGCCTAAACCCAGAAGAATACTTAATACTGTACCTGACTATTAGTGGCTTTAAGAAGATTTAAAGGTTTTCGGTGAGAAACGTTTAAAAAAAAATAAGCAACAACTGGATAAGCAGTGACAGTGTGCTGGCAATAATCATGAAGTAACTATAACTTTAGGTTACAGTTACTTCTCTAGGATCCTGTATCGTGTCATGTAATGTAACAAAAAAACCCACGCTTGTATTTCCAGTAAATTTATATATAAATAAAAATTAAATGCTGCTCGTTGGTAAGCGCATAACTTGAGAGCGGCTGGACCGATCTGGCTAATTTTTGTTTTTAAAATATTCGTAATATTCTGAACTAGATTTTTATTGAAAGACAACACGAAAAAGTTTATCTCAACTTAACTTACCATTTGGACAAGACAACGTCTGTCGGGTCAGCTAGTTTTTAATAAATATAATACACCAATTTTTTTTTTATTTGTCAGCTTATCTACTGCGTGAGTGCACATTACTCCAGTGCAAACTGAGTACAAACTCCTCCTACTTAGTTACACGGAATACAACGTTCACTAACAGTGGCAATCCTACTATATATATATTATAAATGTGAAAGTGTGGATGTTTGGATGTTTGTTACTCAATCACGTTAAAACGGCTGAACGGATTTGGATAAAATTTGGCACATGGGTTATGACCTGGATTAGGACATAGGATACTTTTTATCCCGATATTCCCACGGGATCGAGATTCCTGCGGGTGAAACCGCGGGGCGCAGCTAGTATGTTAATAAATAGTTAGCAGAAAATACTAATAACAGGGTTCCTGACAATTGCAGATTCTTGGAGTTTGAAAGTATGTAGATATTTTTTATTGTTTACATGAAAAATATAAAGTATAACTTTCATAAGCTTTTTTAATTTTATAAGACACCTTACGTTATCTACAGAACTTTCTATGTTTGAGTTCTATTGATAGTTTGTTGGTCAAGTCTTGATTAGGTATAACCTTAGCAAGGTCCGTGCCCATGTGTCCGGTAATAATGAGAGGTCGGGCAACAGTAACACCATTTTACTTAATACAGTGTTAAGATAAAGGAGAAGATTCAAGCATAAACATAGCTACGGGACCACGGAGTGACCGAAACGCCTCTAGCACTTTTTATTGAACTGGGGTGTGTAGCAACCCTTCCGATGGCAAAAAAACTCCTCAAATGAGTATGGGGCCAGTGTGAATGCGGCTGGAGTGTATCGGGTTCTGATGATAGAAAGAAACAGAATTTGACTTATTTATTTTCATTTCGGTTTTGATCACCATGCAACCTGTTGATGTAGGCACCTACTTACTATAAAAAATATCACTACCAATGCACGATATAATTTGTGAATTGATTTATTAAGACTAATAAAAACATTTATTTTGGGATCCAATGTTTGATACTTTCTGTCTAGGTTCCTATCTATAGCTATGTGCATTGGCGCCGGCAAGTTTATTTTTAGGGGGGTGCATTTTCAGCTCCACGAATCGAGCTCGATCATTTTTGCACTTCACCTCGGATATGTTAGGTTATCGTTTGTCCATTCATACAACGAGTAACTTTGTCTACTTATGCAGAAAAGTTTAACAATTAAGAGAATGTAGGATGCAAGAGCGAGCAAAGCAAGCTCGATAATTTTTGCATCTAAGCTTAAGAATTAAGATAGATTAGGGTGCAAGAGCGAGCGAAGCAAGCTCGAAAAGGGGGTGCTCGTTAGCACCCAACCTAGAGTCGATTAGATTTTCGGAAATAGTAGGACGGTTAACTAATGCACAAAAGATTTAGAATTGAGAGATTGCAGAATGCGAGAGTGAGCGGAGCGCGCTTGAAAGTTTTAGGATCTCGCCTCGAATAGGTTAAGTTCTATGTTATTGTATTAGGCGATTTCGGTATTTTTTTTACTTTTGGATGTTTTTACAACTACATTTTACGGTGCCCAAGGCTATGTGTGACAATTTCCTTGATAGCATTACCTACATTTTTTCACGATGCGAAACCCTAAATGACTACCTATAGCAAAAAAACGCAAAGGGTCTAAATTAATGGCGCTAGGGGCTGCCGCCGGTCGTAAAAAGGATTCATCTATAACCACAGTTCTGATTTTGGAACAAATCGCTTCGGTAGGTGACTCTGAGCAAGTGTGATAAGCGAAGTGTGTTGCTTAGCACCAAAAAGTTATAACAGCAACCTAAGCAGCAACCTACCAGCAACCTTATTGCAACGAGAATAAAGATCACTGTGATTTGTTTCGTTTTTGCGAGACTAATGCAAGGCAATTAATTTTTATATACGGGGTGGCAGGGACATCGACGCGCAAACTGCCTAACCATAAATTCAGCACATGATTCTAGACCCCCTAGCATAACTAGAAAATGCAGGTTGGTTTAAAAAAAAAAACTGCTGTTTCATAGAAAACTGCAATTGCTACGCGGTCAAAATGTATGGAACAGCAAATTTTATTTTAATAACCCTTATTCCAGCGCATTGTGGTTCAGAATCATGTACTGAATCCGTGGTAACAGGTTGCGCGTCGATTTCCCTGCCACCATATAAAGATACATATACATATAAAAAGAAAAAAACTTTTTTCGGACCCGTAGTATAAGTAGTCCATTTAGTAGTATACACACGATATTTAGGGTTTTTCAACAAGAACTTTGCTTTTAAAACAAAATAAAACAAAGAGTTTAGTTGAAAATGATTCAAGTTTTTATTGTATTAGAAAGCGTAAATTTTGGCAACTATGAATGAAAAATTATATCGGACAAATGTCCACCACGACCACGCTCACAGATGTCGATTCATTCATCAACATTTTCAATCAGTTTTTGGCAAAATGGCGGGTCTATTTCGTTGATCGCGTCACGGATTTTGAGTTTTAAGGCTGCAATCGATTCACGAGCTCAAATCAATTAGGTAAATCTAATACTCTTGACAAATTAGTGAAAATCAACGGGCTCACAACTAAACAATGCTGACTAGATGCAGGCTAAGAGCCTCCTTTACATAGATACATAATAGCATTAGAGAGGATTATCAATTAGTACAACCCTGTATTGATGCACTTCGATGATGTTAGCAATTTCAGTGTAGAATCAACTAAGCATAAGGGGCTTACTTAGCAACTCCAACTAAGCTAGGATTGTGGTGGTTATCTATTTGTTGGCTTTGAGCGTCGGGTTTATAATATTATGATAACAGTTAATTCTGATCTAGCTTGATCTAGCTAATATTGCAATTGGTAACTTGCATTTTATATCTATGTTTGACAGGCAGATTTTCTGCGTATTTTTTCGAAATGGTCACGTTGCTTGCGAACTAATCAGAACTTAAGTTAAGACTAAATAATATATCTACCGACTCCAACGTCTGATTCGTGATTTTTTTTTCAGTTGTTGCAATTGTTGTGGTCATAGTAGTGTTATGTTTTTATAGCATTATACAACGATTCTCAACAATAGTATTGGCACCAGTTAAAGGTACTACTTCAACATCCATTGCGTAATTTTCACCTAACTGTTTACGAATACCCAGATATTTCATCCAATATATTCCTCAGAATATTTCAAATAAGATAAAGGAAAAGTAATTCGATCAAAAATCATCAAGAGAGTTGCGCCCTTCAATGTGGTCCACACAAATTATCGACCAACCACATAGTTAGCGCCGTGACAGTGGCGACACTTCCGGAGGCGTACCAAGTTAATTGGTAATTTTATTTCGGCACCTCCAGTAAGCTTGCATTTCGTCCAGCAGAGCTGGGCGGTAATGAAGAAATGGCAGAATAAATTCAGTTACTGCAGGCTGCAGCCGGAGGCAACACGCCCCACGGTTATAGCGTTCCTAACGAAATATTGCAGCTCCTAGGTGCCTAATGTCATTATGAGTGTTACCTACGGCTTTGCATATTCTGTTTAGAGTTGTTGCTTGTTTTAGAAAGAATCAATAGTTTTCATAAGTACCTTTACCGTTACAGAATGTTTATGAAAACACGCAATTTCTTTCGCGTGGTTTTTGAATATTCCCATACAAACTTCATCGACCCATTTCACCCCTTTACGGATTGAGTTTTATTTTTAAATATTCTTAGCCTATTTTCCTCGATGTTCAAGCATAGCAAATGTCATCTAAATCGGATCAGCGATTCCTCAAACTATAATAAATCTTGATAGAATGTGTTGTTACAGGTACAAACATAGGTACGACGGTACCGTACATACCCACGTCTATAGTGCATTCAACGTGGTCGGGTCAGGTGTCAGGCTGAAACGACATTACGAAATTAGAAGCCCCTCGGGGGCCCCACCGTGCGGTATGTCTGCACAAATACATGCATAAATACACAGCCAATCTGAGCAGTGTTTGACGATTTAGAGCGTAACGCATATTGCAACGACCGTTGAACAATTGAGTAAAACAACACTCACTAAAGTCACATTTTTTGTTTATTAAGACGAAGACCAAGAATTCGCTCGAAGGAAGGTAGGGATATACTTGTTTACTGAATTTGGAAGGTTAAAAGAAAACAAATTGTTGAAGGCAAAATAGGAGAAATAAAAGTTAAAACTAAGGTTTCAACTTTAATGAAGGAAATAATAAAGTGAAGGACGAAGACATAAAAGAAAATAGAAGCAGAGACATCAAACATAAAAAACAAAGCTTAAAATTTTACCAATCATTTTATAGGGATATCACTAGCGGCATTGACGTTCAAAAAAAGTTAGGGATGATTACCACCGTTACAATTTCTAATTATTTGAATCAAATCATTTCTTCATACATCATTTGCTTTAGGAAATCTAGTAAAAATAATATAAAATACCTAGTAATGAAGAACCTAAATAATTTGAATTTAATAAAAACTATAAATTTCCCATATTTCGAGTAATTTGCACACGTGAATATGCCAAATCTGGCCTTGTGATGAATTATTTTGTTCTGGTGAATGAAAATTGATTTTTAACCGACGAAAAAAAAGGAGGAGTTTCTCAAGTCGACGCGTAATGTATATATTTTTAATTTATAAAATCTGGAACTAAGTGATTGAATTATTAATTTACCTATGAAACGCGATTCCTGTTTTTATTTTCTTCCGATCACTACGGTTTTTACACTATTTCACCAAAGAGACATGATGTATTTTTTATTTTTTTTCGCCACGTACATGTGTCTACTGTGTTGACGTTTGCGCGCGTTGACTAATGTGTGTGCTTGTACGTACAGCGAGCTGGCTGACTCTGAGTGCCACAGTTTTTTATTAGCGAGAATCTGTCTAACTTTTTGTACGTCCATGAGTACCGGATGATAAGTTCATTAGTAAGTATAACCATCATAAGTGGAACCCCAGACGGTATCCATGGCACTACTAATTAATTAAACGATGGCTCTATATCAATATGTGTATAACATCGACCTAGGCTTCTTCTATGACAACGTCTACCTTCTCCCACATTTCACTCCCGTTTATTGCGATAGTGTCCTGTTCTTCGAAGTCGTCTTTGCGATATAAGCCTTATACATGGTGGCCCTTGTAACGACGTCTAAGGGCTCCTACAGACAGGCGCGGCGCGCGGCGCGACAGCGCGGCACAAAGGCGCCGCTCGTCGCGCGACGAGCGGTGCTTTTGTGTCACGCGCGATCCGCGTCGCGTGTCGCGCCTATTTGTAAGAGGATAAACTCAAAAAAAAAATGGAGCCTCTCTGCAAGGGCTTCCCGGAACACGTATGTTCAGCAATTATTACATAGTTTAGGAGCTAGACGGTTTTTGCTATTTTTTGGGAAATTCTCACTTGACTTCAGACTTTTTTATTTTTCTCTTTCTCTGGCGCTTAAAAAAGAAATTGATTATAAATCCTTAAATTATGGTCTACGATCGATAAAAAATCTGCCTAAACATCACCCAAAGTGACTAACACTTAGCTCAAAGGGAAAATTTTCGGTTGACAAGATTTGTTCTAGATATTCAGTCTTTAAGAAAAGAAAAATGGGTGGCAAGGGCCCCAAAGTAGTTTTAAAAACTTCCAAGGATCCTCAGCTTTCCGAAGCAATAGAAATAAAAAGTACTTTTTGGGACATTATTTGGTAAAATTGGAGTTCGAACATGAACAATGTTTTTTCATACTTGGTAGTTCTAAAGTAATGTATGTGTTTCCGAAATAAAAAAAATAAAAAATTCTGTAAATAGGATATGGGAATCACTTTTATACGTCATAAATTAAGCCGAAAAATTAAGTTTAGGGAGTCGACATTTCCTATATATGCCTGAGAAGAAATGAGAAAACAAACTCAGGGACAAACAAACTCTGCATGGAGTAGGTAATAATACATTTTTCTCAAACATGCTTGGAAATTCGAGCATTGTTTCAACAACCTTCTTCGAGATAAATTGAAAATGCTGTACTGGCCAAATACATGCAAGCAGCGGCCGGCAATGTTAGTATGAAAATCCATGTGTCGTGTTTAGCAGCCGGCAATGATAATTATGAAAATCCATATCTGTCTTTAGCGACCGGATAAATTACTATGAATACTCATACCTGTTAGTCCGGTCCAAATAGACCTTCAAAGTTACAATAATCCGCATAGAGCTGAAAATTGGTACGAATGTTGGGAACACCATTATATATGAAATGTGAAAAGTCCTCATTCGATCCCACATCTGCAAAAAAAATATTCAAGGTCTAAGTTCGCAAAACAGGGTTTTTTGCATTTTCCAGCCAAACTGTAAGTTTTATAATAAAAATATGTGCGACAAAAATGTAGATTATGCAATTATCTATAAAAATTGTTTTACGCTTTTTTCCTAAGAATCACCATTTCTGAGTTATAGCGATTCAAATGTTGAAAACTAGTGTTCTCCATAATATGCACACGTTTCCACGCCACCTGTGAGGTAGTGTACTTGGCGCGTTTTTTAACGTGGTTTCCCCGGTAGGCCTATTTTACGATCTATTGTGGTCCTGTTTAATTAAATAGACTACTTTATTAAATTAAAACTGGTACTATTGGTAACGATGAAAGCGGCGTAATTTATGAGTAATTGGGAAAAACTATTCGTCTGATTGATAATTATCTAATGGAACTGCAAGTGTAATGTCTTCTTTTTTCTTTTCTTCTTCCTGCTGGATATAAGTAAATTGTTCTAACAGCGATGCATCAGATATCTCCTCACTGATATCGTAAGAATCCTCTTCTGATGGCGACGGAACATTGGAGCACGACTGACCTTGACACCTGGTAAATGCTAATGAACAAAACAATCCAACTTTTTTGCAGCCGCATTTACTATTAAACCCCTTTTCGCAGTTGCAAAAAAATTGATTGAGGAGATTTTTCGGTGCAGGTTGGCAGTAGTCTGGGTTGGTTCCAATGTATTGTCAATTAACTTCCTACCCCAGTCTTCTGGGTCCAGTTAATTTCGATAAACGAGTGCTTGTCTTCCCCCAACCTCTGCTTCTGCTCATCAACATCTGTTTCAGGTATATTATCAAGTTTAAGTGTGGCTTAGGTAATTAACTGGCCCCAGAAAACTCAGGTTGGAAGTAAATTGACAATACATTGGAACCAATCCAGACTTTACTGAACCTGCACCGGAAAAACTCCTCAATACAATTTTTTGCAATTGCAAAAAGGGGTGTAATCAGAAGAAGATTCTTACGATATCAGCGAGGAGACATCTGATGCATCGCTGTTAGAACAATTTACGTATATCCAACTGGAAGAAGAAAAGAAAAAAGAAGAAGACATTACACTTGCAGTTCTATTAGATAATTATCGATCAGACGAATAGTTTTCCCAATTACTCATAATTTACACCAGTTTCATCATTACCAATAGTACCACTTTTTATATAATACAGTATTATTTATTGAATTAAACTTAGGACCACAAAAGATCGTGGAATAGGCCTAATGGGGAACACACGTTAAAAAATCACGCCAAGTACAATAGCTCACAGGTGGCGTGGAAACGTGTGCATATTATGGCGAACACAAGTTTTTCAACATTGTATTTATATAGATAATAAAACTTACAGTTTGGCTGAAAAATGCAAAAGCCCATATTTGCTAACTTTGACCTTGAACATATTTATTAATCGATGGGGACTTTTCAAATTTCATTTATAATGGTGTTCCCAACATTCGGAGGTACCAATTTTCAGCTCTATACGAATAATTGTAAGCTTACCCTTATTTTTTGAACTAACTTGACCGGACCATGGTATAATAATATTATGTTTTTTTAGACCATGGACCGGACTCTGTTGTGTAATTAAAAAATGGAACGAACTTTTTACTTCTACCCGTGGCAAACAAGGAGGTAACTTATCAAAGATTTTATTTAAATCTCGAACTGGCTTAGCAAATAGAGCTTTTAAAGGTGAATCCTCAGCTGTAGCCCGCCAAATGCAAAATTTGTTTGGTTTTTTGCAAATTGCAGCTCTGGTTTAAGTCGTATATTGATCAAAATGCGATTCGCGACTGTGGAAATGATATATTTAATGAATAATAATCATCAATTTCCAAAGTTTGACGGTTGATATGAAATTAAAGATTATTATTAAGTTTAGCGCTAAACGTGTTTAAAACAAAATTCTGTTTCTGTCAAATGTTTGAAGACGACAGAGACAGAATGATGTTCAAAACTCGTTTAGTGCTAATCGTGTTGAATGATTGTTGGTGCAAGTAGGCCTTTGCAGATTCAATCCCAATTTATGAGAGTAAGTAGATAAAAAAACTGCACATAACTAGGTGCCCAATTAAAATACTCGTATGATAATGTTAAAAGTCTCGCCTAACTCGTGTTTTAATACCCCTCATTATGCAACAGTTTCATAAAATACTATTATGCTCTTCCTAGTATCCAATTAAGCTGAAGTTTGGCATACCGACGTATTAAACTTTAGCGACAGTGCAAAAATATGATACCATGGAGCTGGTCTGATGATGCAGCCGGAAGGTGGCCAAAAGATCTGCTCAACTAAACGGGAAACCCTTATGGTGTTTGGTCTCGTTCGATTTTTCTTGACAAATAACATAAGTGTGCCAATTTCAGCTTAATAGGATGCAAGGAAGTGCATGAAAAATGGATTACTCCGAGCAGCAACACATACAATACTTTAGTATACTTATACTTTCTATGGTAGAGTTGTATTTATTTAGCGTTCAGTTATAACATTTTAAACTTGTTTTTGTGAAAAAATCTTGTAACTTTTCGATCTTCAATATCTCCGTAATTAGAAGGACCGTTCCCAGGTATATTCCAGTACAAAAAATTATCACAATGACGGGTAGTACGAGTGACTCCCGGCTTAGTGAAGCATCTTTTTACATCCGTTGTAAGGTATTCGTAAAATTTCGGTGGGTATTTGTTTTTATAGTTTCGCCAAGTCCACCTGACTGTCTGTCCGCGGTTTAACTCCGACAGTCTTATTACAAAAAACTAAATAAACCTTGGTTTAAACCTGTCCTATCAAGTCCAGGCTTATCTGCAGAACCATGGTCTAAATTTGTCCGTATTACAAAACTTAAAAAAACCGTGGTCTTCTTAGTACCGTCATTTGAACCATTGCTTAAATATCAACCACAGATTAATACAAATATTATTCGTTCACCATGATACGAGGGGCGTTCAATAAGTACCTAGCCTCATCGCCAGAGGGCGCTGTAGTTTCAAAAGAGTTTTACCACAGTGTAGCACATTCTTTTTTAATTCTTTTTTCAAATTTTCATTCCAATCCCTTCATTTGTTTTAATTTGACAACTTATGGAAGCGAACGTGTCGATCGGTTTTACAAAAATGGAAAAAGAGCAATATCGTTCGGTGATTCGATTCCTATTTTTGGAAGGGAAAACGCGCATCGAAATCAAAGAGCGCTTGGATGCTGTGTACGGTGACTCTTCTCCATCGATGGCCACCGTCAAGAATTGGTTCAACGAGTTTGCACGTGGCCGTACGTCGGTTTTTGATGAACCACGTCCAGGTGCACCGAAAACAGCTGCTATGGAGGAAAACATTAAAAAAATCCATGATCTCGTATTGGCAGATCGCCGATTGAAGGTTCGGGAGCTAGCTGAGACTGTAGGCATTTCAGAAGGAACAGTGCATCATATTCTTCACGAGGAACTCGGCATGAGAAAGCTGTCGGCGCGATGGGTGCCGCGTTTACTCACACCAGAAAACAAGCGCAACCGTGAGACCACATCGGAGACGTGTTTGGCGCTGTTTAAGATGAATCCAGCGGAGTTTTTGCGTCGTTTTGTGACCGTCGATGAAACCTGGATCCACTGGTACACACCAGAGACCAAGGAGCAATCAAAACAATGGATCCAGACCGGGGAACGTGCTCCAAAGAAGGCGAAAACTGTAAAATCGGCCGGAAAAGTTATGGCCACCGTTTTCTGGGATTCACAAGGTGTGATCTACATCGATTACCTCGAGAAGGGTAAAACAATTACAGGGCTTTACTATGCTGATTTATTAGGCCGATTCGACGCCGAATTAAAGAAAAAACGACCCCATCTGGCGAAGAAAAAAGTGCTGTTTCACCACGACAACGCACCGGTTCACACGTCTGCCGTTGCCATGGCCAAATTGGTCGAATTACGCTACGAATTGCTGCCCCATCCACCGTATTCTCCAGATTTGGCCCCTTGTGACTTCTTTCTGTTTCCTAATCTGAAAAAATCACTCGCCGGGAATAGATATGGATCGAATGAGGAGGTCATCGCCGCCACGGAGGCCTATTTTGCAGAGTTTGACAAAAACTATTTTTCGGACGGGTTAAAAAAGTTGGAGCATCGCTGGGCTAAGTGTATCGAACTAAAAGGAGACTATGTTGAAATAGTTATTTGTGCAACAAGAGAGCAAAGTCGTTTTTTGCTGCGAGTGCTGATTTTGAATCCTGAGCAAGCGAAGGATTCAACGATTGAATCACGAGCGTAGCGAGTGATTCTAAAGTTGAATCCTGAGTGTGGCGAGGGATTCAAAGGCACGAGATGCAAAAAACTTTGCTCTCGTGTAACACACATAACTTTTCACTTCAGCAGCGAGAACACTTTAGGAGATAAAATAATAAACAGGAATAGATTGAAATAACTATTTATTGTGAATCAAAATAATTAACATTGTAGGTAGAGGTACCAATTCAATAAAATGGAACATTTTAAAAGTTAAAAGTAAAATTACTGCAATTCTGCAAATTAAAAGTAACCCGCTCTTTTATTTAAATTAAGGCGTGTTCGGAAATAGCACCCATGATATTTTATTATTCAAAATATATTACGTAACATTATTGAAACTAGAAATAAATATGTACATATTAAATATCAGTTTTATTTGCAGTAAATACTTATTTTCGTTTAAATACAATAATAAGTTAAAAATTCAATAAATTACATTAAAAGACATAATTATCTTTTTGAAAAATTTCTTTAGTTAGTACGAAATTCCGAACGTGTTTGTCTTTGAGGTCGAATTCAAAATCGGAACTTCGAAAGGGCTGGTCTTTGTCTCTCTCTCTTTCTAATGGCGGGAAAGAGATAGAGTGTGAATGTTTCGAATTTTATGATTAACCCAAGGATGAATAAGATATTCGCGGCTTTCTGAAAAAAAATAATTAAAAAGTTACTTGGTCTCACTCAGTGAGCAAAATGCGATTTGGCTCACTGATTTCAGGCAGCAAAACCGACATGTTTGAGCTACTGAAGTGAAAAATAAATTGCCACTTTTCCAAAATTTTCGTTTACTTTTTGTAGGCTAAGTATTTATTGAATGACCCTCGTATCATTCTATTGCAACGTTCCGTATGCTCAGAAAAGAAAACTTTTTGTTAATACGCTAATAATTATTATGATGTTTAGGAGTGATAAAAATATTGAGACTGTTAATTTGCATGGAATATTAGTTATTTCGTCGATTGCAGTTTTGTATAGGCACATTACTTAGTGTCGTATTAATTACTAATAATACATCTAAGTACGTGTAACGAAACGTAACATTCTGGCGCGTTATATGAAACCATAACAATAAACAAACCCATCGCAAGTTGAACAAAGTTTATTTAACTTTGGATTTTTGGAATTATCGAAGTCTATATTAGTACAATTGCCTCTTTATTAATAGTATTACCTTCTATAGTAATTTTAAAATTATATTGTGATTGACCAACAAAAGAAAAAACAATCTGAGAATTGAAGTACCGGGGAAAAAGTAAGTAAACATAAATTACTTCGATGAACTTGAAATCTTGGCATCCTCGAGCATCTCTAGTCAAATCTTCTCTTAATAAGTCCACTATTTTCATCGCATAACGTTTATTAAACCTATACTTTTGCCTGAAATCTTCATCGGATAATTCTATGAAGGGATTGATTCGAACACGATTTATGTTGTGTCGGCGTGGTGTTCCCAACAACTCGGCGGCTTCAATATCCTCAATATCAATTAAATCAACCATGTTAATATTCCTTTTCAAGTTAAAGTCAACACAACAAAATGAAAAAGATGCTATAACCGAAAGTCTAAGAAGATACTAAAAAACTGTAATTTGGCATGGTTTCCTATACATATTAATCACGCCCACAAAATTGAGGAATGAAACCTTGAAATTTTTTGTAAAGTAGATGTCTTTTTTTATTCGTAAATTTTTGTTTTTGGAGTGTCGTTGAATAGTTGTTTATAAAAATATGGGGAATATATGAAAACATTTTTTCGATTCAGGGACCCATTTGCAAAATACGAAGCTTTTCAATAGTCTTTTTCGTTCGAGTCAAGTGTCCCTACTATCACGGCAAGTAGGTTTTACAAGTTAACGTGTAATAGTCGATCAACTTACATTTGCAATTGGTACGTATGGGAGAACATGTTTTTCAACTACAATGTTAAGTTTGTTCTTGGGATAAATTCATCCCAACTACGGAACCAGTCACTGTGCGTGGTCCGACACGCACTTGGCCGGTTTTTAAATGATGTGTATGGTTGCAATAAGAAGTTGAAAATTTGAGCCAAGCAACCGTAATTCCGGTAGGAAAGATAGCGACAAATTTATAATAGAGTACAGAACATCGACAACTCATGCTATGGATAGTATAATAAAATCAATTTGCTGTGAGTAGAACTTTGCATGGGGGCGCGTGCGACCGCACAGTGGGCCCATACTGAGAATTTGTGGACTTAGGCAACAAAGTTCCAATATCGACGCGATTTTTTTTTATATGACATGTTATGGTATTCCTGACAACTTTTATTCTTATAAAATTTCTTCTAAAGTTGATAGTTTTTCTTGAAAAAAATTAATTAGATCTTTTGTATGGAGCGAATCAGTTTTAATTTTTTTTCTTCAATTGTACTAATATTTTGGGTGTGTGGCTTGAGTATATGATAGCTAGGGTCATTCTCTATCCATGAACAAAAAGATCAGCGCCGGCAATCCGCGGCATCGCGAGTAATCATTCGGTAAAATAAAAAATATTATGTATGAAATTTTTTGCCATTTAAAATAAATTCAAAGTATATTTTTTGTGTCATTAGGCTGATTGACCTTCTCTTTATTAAATATATAGTTTTAATAGCGCATAGGTACTTATAACTAATTATTCTGGTAGAAATTTAGTTATTATTGCTGTGTTATCGGTAGCACCTGCATTGTGATTGATTACTCATTTGTTTGTGCGCTCGGCTAAGCGCATACCAAACGAGTCACCGAAAAATGCTTGTCTCTGATTGGCTGTTATTTTTTAACTGCACGTTATCTATTGTTGAATAAATATCGTAATAAGTTTCAGGTTATACTAATTTTGTTAATGATAGGTGACATAATTTAAATTTGTACGGGCAAGTCGTTGATAATTATCTACATAATCAAGCGTATGTATATTACAGTATAAGTTATCGTACGTATGATCAAGATGAAACTATGAAGTAATTGTAGCCCTGAAAAGGGCTGTTTGTCATATTCCTAGCCCTGATGGGCTTTTGTGGGAATAATCTAGAGCTGGATCACATTATTTCTTGTTCCAGACGTGCTAGTGGGTCCGGCAAATTTTCGAACTCTGCTATGAGGCATTCTTCTTCCTCCATAATCTCACAGTCACAGGGAGGCTCATTAGTCTGTAACAACGGAATGGCTTCAGGCAACAACTCATTATGAACCTGTTTAGTTATTTTAGGCCTTATGTAGGATATGTGTGGATCAGAGCTTATAGAAGTCCATGGAGGATGTCTTCGTTTGTTGCTATTCTCCCCGTTTTCCAAGTTCGCCTCTCCTGACGTTTCTGAAGTCCTTATTACGAGCTTCCGAAGCTTCTTTAGTTAAGGTACCTAAAACGAATAAGTACATACATTTTAATTTAAAAACGCAATCGAGTCAAATAATACATCAAACTAGTATATTTATTTTTTACTTACCGATTGGCAAAACACCAAAGTGGTTACAGATGTCTGCACCGTGCATTAGAAGTTTATGTACACTAACTCGCATGTAGTACCACGAATAGTGTTGCACGTACACATCAGCTGTTTCTCTACAGTATCTTCTAAATTTTTCACAGTCAATGTTCTTGCCTGATGATATGGCTTGTAGAATAACGGAAAACTGAAAATCAGATTTTCGTCAATTCCCGTTATTCTGGATGATCTTTTGTAATCTTGGAAAAAGCGCCCCGCAGTATTCCCGTCATTTGTAGTTCCAAAACCCTAAAAAGGGAAAACAATACTGTAATATACAATACATAGAGATATAATACACAAACAACATAAAAAGAGCGAAAATTAAATACATACCTGTTTGACTATATCAATCAGCATTCCGGTTTGCTCACGAAACTCTTGTTGCGTGGTATTTTTTTAGCTTGTTTCAAAGCCTTATGTTCGCCTCGAGCAGTCCATCGTTGAAAATCCAGATTATAAGATATATGGAGAAGACATTCCATACACCGAATCTTCATATGCAGTGAAGAAGTTCCTTGTTTGTAAATTTCTTCACGAAGTAGTTTGGTAGTCAAAGCGTTTAAATTATTCATGTCGCTCGCTTTTGCCAAGCAAATGGGACACGTTGCATATGATGGTACTTCAGCAATAATATTGGCCACTTTTCCATCAATCATGCAATTCATGTGATACAATAATATTTCCACACTGTGTAGGTATTCGTTCATCAATTTGTTTTTTCATCTCAGACTCTTCAGAATTTATAAAATCAGCTGTCTCCGAAGTGAAAGTGAACTTCACTGGTCGACAGTACAGAGTTGAGCAAGGTGTGAGGATCTCCCAAATTATATTTTCATTCCCAGATGATGGGCTAGTAGACACTAGCCGAAGAGGGACGATGCTTATCATGACTACTGATGAATCATCGAACTCTGTAGCTGTGTTTGACGTTTTCTGTTTATAATTACTCTGCGACGAAGAACCATCAAGTCCCCATTTCCAGGTCAACTTGAGTTCTTAATTTTGAGACCTATCAACAGAATTCATATCTAGTAAAATCCTCTCCACAGTGTGGTCCAATAGCGCTTGCAATTTATTGTGAGCTCCTTTTTCGGTAATCTCCATACTCTCCTGTGGTGGCTAACATCTTTTCTTGGCATTTACAAGCTTTGGATAAGATGGAAAGGCAGCACAGTTTTCTTCTTTCAGAAATTGTCGAAGAGCTAAGTACTTCCATTTCGAGAGCGCAACTAATGTATAAAGAGCTAAACACTTATCTTCAGAGACAGTACATAGGCTCTGCTTTTTGAATATTCGGTCGTCTACTTCGGATAGCGCATCTGGATTACTGGAAAGGTATTCGACCACTTTTGCCAGATTCGTTTTGCCGTTGTCCTTCAATTTTGTTGTGTACCAGTCCTGCAACTCTTCCTCGGAATTTTCTTCTACTATGGAAAAATTACGTCTTTTTTTTTGCTTATTACTTAACTCTTCGAACGGTTTTCTGTGCTCCTTTTCTGTAGATGTTCCCGCTTCCGCAGTACATACTGCAAGAGTAGGAACATGGGAATCTATATACACAGGCGCAGATAAGGCTGCGTCCGAAAAGCCTATCTCACTTCTCAGGTCACCACTGTCACAAACAGGCCAGTTGATGTTTTTTTCCAACCACTTGCGATTACTTACACGATTCATAAAAGTTTTTTAATTTCTACTTGACTTTATCCACTTTTTATTTAGATTTACACAAAAACGTCGACAGAACTCCTTGATTCGGTTCTTGTCTTCTTCAGAAACTTCGGTAGTCAAGACAGAAATGATACTTTCATATAGAAACATATGATTTTGCAGGTCACCGCCACTTCTTAATTTCACACAAAAATCTAGGTTGGTACAAAATCCAGCCATAGTCCTAATGTAAATATAAAAATAAAAGTATTTCACTGTGTTCACAAATAAGCGACATGAGCGAAACTAGATGGACTTTTTTTTTAATTTTTTTATTGGCTACTCGTTGTTTTGACCACTGAGGTCTTGGCTACTTAACCCAACTGTCCTGTGGGTGCCTTAAGGTTTTATCGCACGCTGAGGGCACCCCCTGTGGGGTAAGGACCTCGGTTTAGGGCGTCACTAAGAGCGGGCAGCAAGTGGGGACAGGCTGGATCGAAAGGTTCAACAGTTTAGATGGACTTAATGAATGTCTTTATATTTATAGTCAGTGTTAATTACTCAAGTAGTGGACATAACAGTAAGTGAAAATTATTCAGCCAATCAGAGACAAGCATTTTTCGATGACTCATTAGTTATGCGCTTAGCCGAGCCCACAAACAAATGAGTCATCATTCATCAATCATAATGCAGGTGCTACCGATAACATGCAATAATAACTAAATCTCTACCAGAATTACTAGTTATAAGTACCTATGTGCTATTAAAACGATATATTTAACTAAAAAGAAGGTCAAAACAGCCAAATGAGACAAAAAATATACTTTGAATTTATTGTAAAAGGCAAAAAAATTTTTACCAAATATTTTTTATTTTACCGAATGATTACTCGCGATGCCGCGGATTGCCGGCGCTGATCTTTTTGTTCATGGATAGAGAATGACCCTAGCTATCATATACTCACGCCACACACCCAACATATTAGTACAATTGAAGAAAAAAAATTAAACGTGATTCGCTCCATACAAAAGATCTAATTATTTTTTTTCAAGACAAACTATCAACTTTAGAAGAAATTTTATAAGAATAAAAGTTGTCAGGAATACCATAACACGTCATATAAAAAAAAATCGCATCGAGATTGGAACTTTGTTGCCTAAGTCCACAATGTTTTAGTATGGGCCCACTGTGCCGGCCGGCAAGCAACTGTATCTGTTTCGTTCTGCCGCATCCGCTCTCGCCTCGCTGTAATCTATACGAAAATTTAATTTGCGGAACATTTTCCTGCAACACCTATTCAGTGATAAGTGGCATTTAAATCGTTGATTATACCTACACGTTACATTCTCATGACCATATGTCATGGGAATGTCATTTATAGGTAGGTAGTGTAGAGTACTTACTACTTAACACCTTTTTGATATTTCATTTGTCAAAGTTCAAATTTTAATTATAATAGGTCTTTACCTATGAAATTGCCGTTTTGTATGAAAAAATTTAAACGAATTTTTTTCATGAATTTTTTATTTGTATTAATCGAAGTAATCACCCATGCAATCAATGCATCTTTGCCATCGCAGTGGCAGTTTATTGATGCCCTTCTTAAAGAAATCAGCTGGACGGGAGGCAACAAATTCTTCAAAGGCATTTTGTACTGCCTCTCGGGTATTAAATTTTTTTCCCGCCAAGAAGTTATCCAAATTCTGGAAAAAGTAGTAGTCTGTAGGCGCAAGGTCTGGTGAGTAGGGCGGATGACGGAGAGCTTCCAACCCCAGTTCTTGCAACTTGGAGACCGTCTGCTGTGCAGTATGAGGTCGCGCGTTGTCGTGCAGGAGCAGCGGAGACGAGCGATTGACCAATGCTGGTTGGAGATGCGCCAGCTTCTCCATCATTGTGTTCAGTTCTTCACAGTACACATCTGCAGTAATGCTCACCCCGTTTGGTAAGAAGCTGTGATGAATCACACCGGCGCTAGACCACCAAACAGTGACCATCACTTTTCTAGGGGTAAGTTTTCGTTTAGGGCATTGTTTAGGTGCTGAACCAGGATCCAACCAACTTGCTGAGCGCTTACGGTTATCAAACAGAATCCATTTTTCATCGGAGGTAACAATGCGGTTCAAAATTCCTTCATTTGTGTGTCTGTTGAGCAGTGCAAGGCACGTCTCGACGCGTACTTCGCGCTGGCGATCATTGAGTTCGTGGGGCACCCATTTGTCAAGCTTTTTTACCTTGCCAATTTGACGCAAATGGACCAATATTGTTTTGACGCTAACGTCGAAAGCTGCTGCTAATTCAGCCGTAGATTGTGTATCATCAGCTTCCACAATCGCCTTTAATTCGTCATTGTCGACCAAAGTCTTCGGACGACCGCGAGGTTCATTTTTCAGGTCGAAATTTCCAGAACGGAAGCGAGCAAACCAATAACAGGTGGTGCGTTGGTTTGTAGAGTTAGCTCCGTAAACGTCGTTGATGTTGCGTGCCGCTTGTGCCGCGTTGCTGCCACGACGGTACTCATATTCCATAATTACTCGAATTTTTAACGTATCCATGATGACGAAAAAGATTGAAATGCGATGAAAATGTAACACTAATCAATAAAGAAATGACTACTTTTAGAAAAAAAAATCCATGTTTTTAAAATAAAATTAATTTGAAATTAGAATTCATAGCCAAACAAAAATTATTTTGATTTGAAATGGCCAGTACTGCAGAACGGCAATTTCATAGGTAAAGACCTAATATTTATATATTTAAGTCAGACACATTGATCCATGTTAGTATACCTACTTTAAAAAACCGGACAAGTGCGAGTCGGACTCGCCCACTGAGGGTTCCGTACAAATTTGTAGTTAAGTAGGTACATAATTGTTATAAATAGTTCAGGAATCGAGTCTTGCAGATTTTTACGAGCTTTTCTCGAATTTCAGTTTCTAAAACCTATAATTACTTATATTATTGTGTTTTATAAGTGAAATTGTGGTTATACAGTACATACCTAAATTATATTTAATATTATTTATCTATATTTATTTACTTTTATATTATTATTATAAAGAGGGAAGATTTGAATTTTGTTTGTAAGGATTTAACTCCAAAAAGTAGGTAGGTACACAACCGATTTTAAATATTTACGCTGCTAGTGTATGTAAGGACCTATGTACTAATTTATAATTTATTTTTAGGTGCTTAACATACAAACTAATTTAATGTAGGGCTGTATTAACCTTTGTTGTCTGCTTTCTACGTGAACTGAATGTGACCTATGCTTGTTTAATATCCTATTAAAATATAATAATTATGTATAATACGACTAGGTACAAGACACTTAAGTAGGTAGGTACTTATTTAGGATTGTGTTTCATTACAAAATTTAAAAAAGGACTAAGTAAGTACGCATAACAGTGCAAACGGTTAGATACTAATTACACCAAATTTATTAGGTACCTATACATATAAAGGAGGGAAAAGGTTTATTTTTTTCATTCGTCGTCATGAATAGAAGACATCACAAAAATAATAAAAAATCTGGCTAAGCTAGTGCCACTGAAGCCCTTTCAAACGAAACCCCACATGACACGGTTAACTCACTTAAAAATTTGGACCCCCGTTCCGTGCATAAAGACCCTGTTTCTTTTTGTGATTTAATTAAAAATATATGGCTTTCAGATTTTTCTCTTCTGTACAAATTAATTAAAGTTTAAAAATCTTCAAAAAGATTTGTTCACCCATACAATTATGACCGTGCATACCGTTGTTTAACCTCGATGATTGATTACGTACTTTAAATAAAGACTCTATCTTTTATGATTTAATTACAAATGTATAGTTTTCAGATTTTTCCCTGTACATGTAGTATAAGACGATATTACTTCCCAAATTTCATACTTCTAGGTCAACGAGAAGTACCCCTATGCATTTTGATTCCCTTGAGAGTGTAGAAATATACTTTTTTGCGGCATAAACGGAATACATCTTTTTTAACGTTAACTTAGAAGTTTTATTTTTTCACAGCTTCAAGGGACTGTAGACCTGAGTATATTGTTTTAATTTCAACTCCATACGTCCACGCGTTCTCGAGATAAAGGGTCATGACAGACAGACGGACAACAAAGTAAACCTATAAGGGTTGCGCTTTTTCATTTTGAGGTAAGGAACCCTAAAAATATGTTAGTAACCAAAGATTTAAATACCTACATGCCACAATAATACTATTACTTACATATAACTAAAATAAATAACAGAAGTAGTACATAAAATCAAATTGTAAAATAAATTCATAAGTAAGTTAAATCGCAATAGTCAGTAAATTCATTAAAATCTTTAAAATAATTTACATCTTTAAATGAATTAAAATTAATATCAATACATTCGTTAAGATCATTTAAACAAACAAAAAAAAAAACAATGATCACTTCATCAGTAAATAAAATCTCTTACTCTCTAAACTGTTCTTAACGACATGGAACTGCACACAATGCCACAATATTGGACAGTCGATTTTGCCAGCCACAACCCCCGAAACAACGTTACTTCCCCTGCCTTACTGTAGCGTGCAAATCTACGAGCCAACATATTGCATCGGACAACCAACTCCCGGCGCTCCCTCTCAATATCCTAGTGATTTGAGAGGTCATCCGAGACTCAGTGACCCAGGTACTTGAAGCACGAAACTCTGGGTAAAGAAACACCGTCTATGAGAACGGTTTGTACGTGGGTGACCTTATGACCTGGTGATTGGAACACTAAGAGCTCTCTCTTCTTTACATTATACCTGAGCCCATGAGCCCCGGCGTATTCAATACATATAGCGAGGAGTTTTCGAACGGCGCTTATGAAAGGCCCCAAAAACACCTTAGCGTTAGCGTAGCTGATGTTGTTGTTGACATATTTTCCGTCTATAGAGCAGCCGGCTTTGGTGCTGCTGAGACTCGATGAGTCCGTTTACGTACAGAGTTTGCAGAGACGAGGCGAGGTTAAACCACCTTGCCTTACTCCACACCTCAGTCTGTACGCAACGGACATCACGTCCGCCCACTTTATGACATTAACTTGGTTGTTGTACCAATAATCAAAAAAATGATAACGACTTCTTCAGGGAAGCCGGTTTCTGTCATCGTTTTGTATACCATAGTACACCAAAGGACACCACATCGAATTTGCGCGTCATTTTCCCGCCATAGATGACTTTTGATGACTGGAAATTATGGGTCATTGGTAATTTTGTGGTCTCAGCTGCATCCGGTTAGACTGGAAGCTGACCTCAACATATTTGGGAAAAGGCTAAACAGATTGATTTAGATAATTTTGGTTATGGATAATTACACATTACAATTTCATGTGTAGTCAACAATTAACACCTATATTAATATGGTTTCTAAATGACTGAAATGGTAATTTCGTATTTTAGGAACAGTGTTAAGTGACTCTGCAGTAGATGCACAGCACAGCATATTGGAGTGAAATCTAAAAGTTTCTAACGAAAGAGAAAAAGTAACGGATATACCTACCTATTGCTGGAACGCTTTCGATGGACACTAAAAAATCCATGTTGCAAAAACATGGAGTGGCTACAGAAAAGTATAAATTCACAAATTTATAGCATGAATGCAACGCATGCGTTTGAAGTCCCCAGCAACACAATCCCGCCGCGCCGCAAGTCCCGTTACGAATAATTGATTTTGCCGAGCCCTTAAATAGTACTCCTCTACGTACCTTGCGTAACCCCTCATAGGGTAGCATAATTTATGCTTATTTCTACTACTTATTAATGTTTTGAAACCACCTGCATCTTTTGGTGTGCTAAGTGCAATGAAAGAACGAATGTAAAAAAATTAGGTTTATTTGTCACAGAAACACGTGCATATAAATGGGTAATTAACTCGAATTATAAAGAAGAAATAAGAACAAAATAGATCTATAATAAGTATAATAACGAGCACAGAACAGAAATACTCGGCAGCTGCAGCAAGTCGTAACAGTGACAAGAAGACTCAGCATGATGCTGTGCGGGTGCAGTGTGCACATACACAGCACAGCGCTGACTTTCAGTAGTAACCCGAAAATGGCGGACGAAAACCAAGGCTGTTTTAAAGATTTCTACACAAATAGATAGGTTACTTAATGTAAAATAAAATAAACAATGGGTACTTAGAAATATTATAATGCGACATACAACCAATAATAACATGAATAAATTCTATTAAATAACATAAAATGTATATCCGCAGGCATCGCTGTGCATAACTATATACAATGAGAATATGTAATTTAGATACCTACATTAAGCACATAAGGATTGGGCAACTGAAATTACATACTTAATTGTTTATTATTAAATGAGATTTTAAAGATTCTCCCTATTGGATCTTTAATCTTCGCGTTGCGTTCTCTCAGAAAGGGAACTCCTATCGACCAGTTTGGTTTATTTAGGTCTAGCTACAACAGCTCTTATGTTAACTTCAGTTTAATGCCATTTCTTTAACCCTACTCAAATTTCGTAGGGAATGACACGGACAAAATATTTATCAAAAATATTAATTGAGCTGTAGTTTAAATTTCGTGTTGCGTTTCGTAAGAGAGCTGATGTTAAAAAGATTGCGAATGGGCACAAATTATAAGGAATAAAACCTTGTAAAGACTATATTATTACAGTTACCATTTATTATGCTAATCCCCCTTAACCACGCCACGTAAAGGCATACTATATGGCTGATTAGCTATAAAAGGTAAGAAATTTGCTTTTATATAACAACTACTCGTGAAGTTCATGATTTATTCCTGCGTCATTTGCCTCAATACGTGATTTATAAAACTTATTATTTGCCTACATTGACCACATCGCTCTTTTTTCGTATATTGTACTGGAAGTTTATGTGGGAAAGCAGTTTTGTGAGAATTGAGGGTAAGTTTTATGACATATTTTTAATGCGCCTGGTTAATTCTGACTTTTTTTTTTATAAAAAAACGATTTTACTTTTTTAAGTCCTAGTTAATTGCTACTATAAGAAGAATTAGCAAATCAAATGTATATATAAATCATTTAAAAGTCATGTAAAGCCCGCTACAATAAGTGTAGGTATGTACATACCGGGCGTACGTAGCGGGCTAGTGCAAATATACTCAACCATATGAGACCTGTTTTGCATTAAAACAAAATAGTTATCATGTTATGAAAAACACATAGTATTGGTTGAAGAATCAGTCTTAGATCTTACCTTAACGCACCTTTTATTCCCCCTTCGTTACCTGTGGTCTTTCGCTATGGCAGAACTCGCGGTGATCTATGGTTACAGCGAGCTGGATCTGTCACTTGTCAACTGTCATTCATAGAAGTCTTCAAAACCCAACAGCAAGCAAATTGCACCAATGCTATGTGTTTTTCATAACATTATAACTGTTTTGTTTTAATGCAGAACAACTCTATTATGTTTCCTTCAACATAGCATTGGTTGAAGACCTGTTTGTTATCTACTGGTAAAAGAATAGGTACCTGAAGAATATAGACGCTATGTGAATTATATACCTACGGAATTAACGAATATTTCAATCTGGATACATTAACTGTTCAAACCAAAAATTAAGAGTTTTCAATCTATTTTATCTATTTATCTTATAAAATGCAGAAATGAAAATATCTTCCATAAAATGTTATAGATAAATGGCAAATCTATTTGCCTTATTTAAGGTGAACATTGAATATCTATAATGATAATTTAAAATCAATGAGACCTAAATTGATTTAAAATAATAATCTCATTAAAGGATAATTGGATCACTCATATCCTTAAATGATACAAGTAAGGTACTTGGAAGTTATGAGATCAATCAAAAGTACAACATATTTTTGAATCTCATAGAAAATTTTATAAAGATGTGGCAAAACAAACTCAATGTCATACATGACAAAGTTAAAATTCCATTGAAACTGACGTTTATTTAGGACCATTTTATTATTATAACGGTCAATAGATTAATCCCCTTTGTTCCCGTTCAGTTACACCATGTTGTGTTACACTGTTACAATCTAAGAAGGGGTATTCTAGTATGTCTCTGTATTTGTCAATTAAATTAACTTAAAATGTGAATCATGTACACAAACATATTTAAATATTTTCATAGGGAATTAAAAATTCTCATATGATAAATCCTCTTCCCCTCTCACACAGATGAGTCTTTCGTCCCATCGGTGGGAACATTATAGGCTGACCATTCAAATTTCTCTTGAGAGGTAGCCCTCTCTTTTACTACTTTACAAAAGTAATCATTCTGTAAGCCTAGTGGCTCTTCCAGTTTAATTTTATCTGATGAACTAATCACCAGTCAGCCTTCCAAAGGCTATCACAGACCTAATACTTCCTAGAGGCTCCTGTGTAACGCACAATGGTCCACTTGAAGGACTAAGTGCGGAAACCAAAACCCCTAAAGAAGAAGAAGAAGAAGAGGCTCCTGTATCTTAGTCTGTTTAAAAATATTTCGAGCCAGCTTAGCCACACCAGCACCCTAATTACGTAACACACTATCAATAACAATCTGAATAATTTTGAAGCCTTGCTAATCCATTGCTTCATATGTTCGAAAAATTTGTCTGCTCAACAACATAAATAAAGCAATGAATGTTGTTGAACTGTCAAAATGAAACCCACTCCTTCTGTTAGTGTGTTACGTAATTAGCCCGCTGTTATTGTAAACCAAAATCAACAACGATTATGGTAAATTTTAAGTAAATACCTTGATTGTCAGTGTCTTTGAGTCACATTTTGGCTACACTGTTATTCAACATTTAAAAGTTGTGAGATATCTTACAATATTAGGGTATGTAAATCTCTGCCAATCAAGGGGTAATTTTCTATGCCTTACGGGTGACTTTCTTGGCAGTGGGTGTGTTTCTAAGGATAATGCTTTTGGAACTTACTAAATGGACAAAAAACTGTTTAGATCTAACATCTGTTGGTAAAGCAAGTGCATAACGCAAAAAAACATAGGATCAGGTTATTTAGGACTAATGTCAAGCAATCTACACTATGGCATTCACAGTGTGGGTTATCCCCAACTTCATTTTATCAAGTTCCTTCTTCGTTGACCGGCTACTGCCCCTTTCAACCTGATTGCCTTCCCCCCAACTTTCCAAGCTAGGAACTGCAGCTTGTCAGATCTAAGAGGTTCTTACATAGATCTTGTATAGGTCTGGCTCTCCGAGACCTATCTTCTCCAAGTAAGGGAGACAGGCACACTGGGTCCAGTACTGGGCGATGTTTACATAGTACGTCCCATTCCCGAGTTCAGACGACTGAGCGCTCGGCCTTAAATTGGGCGAAGAAAACACCCACGCTAGTCGATGCTGTCATCTCTAACTGAAAGCATCGCAGAAGCTTACCAAGCCATAATTTGACTCCCATATGACGTACTGTCGTCCAACGGCCGACTTCTCTGACGCGAAAAGGTCGACGTCGGGAGCGTCCAACTTTGAAACATGGCCTCTGAGGCCTGGGGCCTGGAGCAACAGAAGCCAATCCGGCTGGTTTGTGTGTAGATAAGCGGTCGGCTAAGCCGTTATAACACTTGTTAACCTCCCCGGGAGGTAAACCGCTGACAGAGGATGTTCAGATAATCTGCTAACTTCGTCATTTTGCAAGTTAGGTTCAGGAGCACTAGGCAACGTATCCCTCGCTCATTCTATTATGTGCGACAATTGGCTGTTGTCGGATTAAACTAGAATATATGCACTCTGAAGACTGGCTTTTTGGCTGCTTATTACTAGGTATATCGCAAACATCTCTCACCTTCGAGTGACATTTCTTCTGGTTTGGTCAAGTTCCCGACAAGAGTAGGATAGAATAGAATATTTTTTTATTATGTACGTCATACGAATTACAGAAATAGGTGTAGAATATTTTACATAGGGTAATACAATGGGCGGTCTTATACTACAAGCGATATTTTACAGACATCCTTTGGATGCATAGAGTAGCCCGTTCATGTGGGCTCCTTACCCTTCCTCCACGGCATGTCTAGACAGGAAGTAGGTTCCCTTACCAATGTGTAGACGAAATGAGCTGCGGTCTATCAATAGCCTCTGGCCGCCACATTAACTTTTGGCAAACCGGTGGAGCAAGCTTTTTCCATTTGTCCTGGGCTGCCCTTCTCAAATATTTTTCTGACGACAAGCATTTCCTTTCAAGGATAGCAAAATTTAGGTGTTAATAAGCTTCGAACTTGTTTCTGGTAACAAAATATTTTTTTTTAGAACTGTTGAAATTATTATCTTCCTTTCTATCTTGCCTGCAGGCAGGGCCGTGTAATTGGTATCAGTATTCAAAAGAAGGCCTACTTATTCTAACTTCTGATTAAGACTTAGAAGTGAATTAGAAAATTCATTTCTCACCCAAGCTTTATTAGTCAGTCTACGAGACGAAGACAAAATATGACGTTTCCTAGTGAGACGGCAAAAAATGATCTACTAAATATAGATACCACAGCCTCGCAAATTCTGTCACTCAGTTTGCTACTACTGCAATTGTCAAGGGAACTGTAGGAAAGCCAAAAGGGTGTGCTGTCAATTCCCATATTTTTCTTGGTTCTACAAGACTCGCCGGAGTCGTTGGTTTGAACTATTTTATGAACAGCTACCCTTCATTAACATATAATTGCTTCCGTTTTACTTTTTAGTAATGTCGGAGTGTAAACAATAGGATATTTGATTATTATTTAATATCATAATCTTAGATATCCGCATAGGTTAATATTACGGGTTTAATAGAAATTTGCATTAATAATTTTAACTAAATATACTTATTAAATCTCAAAATGTGAATATAAATATTTTCAGTATTTGACTTCCTGTTATTATCTTCAGTATGAAACAGAAACAGGTTTTCAGTCTTTCATTCCCAAGATTTTACATGGTTCTTTAGGCAACCTGCAGCATGTCAAAAGTATGAATCTTGGCGTAGTTATTTCTGCTATGATCCTCATTTATTATGTTTTCAAAATAAAAGAACAATTTCTTATATAACCAGCTTTAAAAAATATATTATGAGTGGATGTATGTGTTCTAATTTTGATAGAGCAATGGTTCTGATGGATCTGGTCCTGATCATAGCTATAAGATTTCCTTAATTATTACAACAGACAGCAAAAAATATGCAGTATAGCATAATACATTATAATGTTGTTTAATCATTTAGGATTTCTTATTCGTTGTAAAACTTAATGTCATTTATTTTTACAAATGTTAATAAGTATGTTAATTGCAGATCTATACTTAGATACTCTTTAATGTAACAATTGCATACCTACCGCAAGCAATAATCTACTTTAATTTAAATACACGTCTGGATTATTCAGACTACTTCCAAGAGGAACAGTAGGGTACAATCCTAGTGGGTAGGTTGCTGCTCAATTAACAAGTCCCGGTAGACCTGCGTTAGCAGCTAGGTCCTTCTGCTCTAGACCTACATTTGAGATCTCAGCCGAAAACTCCTTCCGCGAGGGCTAAATAATCTTTAGTTTTATTTAGTGGCATAAGTAGTTACTCATTTAGGTACTTCGAATTCAGTGTATGAAACACGTGGGGTGGTTTTCTTATAATGGATTGCTTTTCATGAAGACATGTAAAAAATTCTGCTTGAGTACTTTTAGCTCCTCAAGACATTCTGTATATATGCTTTAGAAATTACTACCTTAATCATCATATTTTACACTGAAATCCTTAGGTTGTAATATTTCGGTTTGTTTAGATACTACCTGGTTGTTTAGAAAAAAACAATGCTCTTCTGAAGTACATGCCAGCAAAAAGCAGGATAGTGTTGAGTGTTTTTGAGTAAGGTTAGTGATATAATGTGGAAAGGGTGACATATTATCAGATATTGAACAATCCCCTAAGACGACCCACTGACCTTGATCACAGGTAACGAAAGGTGAAATAAAAGGTACTGCTTCTTTAAACAATGCTATGCGTTTTGAAGGATCATAATGAAAGATTTTAGGGTTCAGTCTCCATTATCCTTTATTATAAAATTTTGAGAATATTACTTTGTACTCTTCTACAGCACCAAAACCTTGAATGCGGAGAAATGTTTTTGCTTTCGTTGTGGCCCAAAATTACAGCCATTATTTCCTCTTACAAAATAAACAACATTCCCTTGGCGGAGGTTTCTGAAATCCGTTACCTAGGCGTAATTATAGACCAAAAACTAAAACGATCTCTCATATCCCTGAAGTTGTAACAAATCCGCACGAGTGCTGGGTTTCATTAAAAGAAATGCAGTAATTTGGTGCCAACTAAAATTATACTTTTCAATGATTTGGTACGTTCTCAACTAGGATTTGCCAGTATTGCATGGAATCCTACGTACCTACGCTATACATTCACATCGTCTCAAGAATATCCAGCGTGCGTTTATAAGCCATATTGCTTACGTGTCCGCAGGAATACCCCACAGATGTCCATACGAACAACGTTTGGCTTTCTTTCGTATTGAGTCGCTTCGAAACCATCGCACTGTATAGACAGTTCAAGCAATTGTTCGCATTGAATTAGACTAATGACAATTTTTTAAAGACAACTAAGTTCCTATGAACTTGACAATTTAAGACTAATGACATTTTTTTAAAGACAACTAAGTTCCTATGAACTTAGTTGTCTTTAAAAAATTATCATTAGTCTAATTGAATGCGAACAATTGCTTGAACGTGTCATGTTGTAAGTTCTACATAATCTTCCCAGATAGCCAATATCCAGACTTTTACAACCGCCCACCTGAAGAAGTAAATTTGGGAGACACTCACCAGTATCTAGGATGTGTATTCAATACATCAAGCTCAACCCAAAACTACCTGATCTGGATGTGTTCTTTGGTTCCCTATTGAAATTAAAAACCCTTTTGCGCAGTCATTTAAAAAGACATTTAAATGGTCAAAGTCAAAGTTAAGCTTATTTTGTATTATTGACATCTGTATCAGCTTATTATTATTTCTCTTTTAGTCTTTTTTTGTGACGATTCATCTATAGCCTTGTGCCGTCGGTAATTTTTGATAACAATTTAGCAAAATGTCTCCATGTTGGGAGGCAGGAATACCTACCGACTTATATCTCTTATATATTATAATATAACATAGTGAGACTGATATGCTCAATCGGTCATGTACCTACCAACATCGTAACTTAGACTGCAAAATAGTTGTTTTACGATTGTTCAAACGGGTTAGCTGCGCCCTCTAGTGGCAGGTTTTTGTCTTTTTGCCGGGCTGCCAAACACAAAGAGAATTAATTATACGGAACTATATCAATAACATCAAATATTTTGATAATTATATGTATAACATACATAGAAAAAAAAAACAACTTAGCTACATTTCATGATTGGCATTCGTCAAAGAATCACTGTAATTATAATATTGGCCACTGTAGCTCGTGTTTATCCAAAAACAACGGAACATAACAAGATTTCACACAGAGTTTACCAGAAACAGGCTAGGATAAACAAGTTAATCATCGTAACGGCAGCCTTCAGTGCATGCCAGCCTGCGAAGTGAGACGCACTTGTCACGTCAAAGAGAACCGGTCAACTGGGAGTTTCTGCGGACTGGGTTTCGCAGCATGAGCTTTGACTGGCAGCTAAGAAAAAAAAATGGATTCGACGATGAAAGACTACCTACGTGATGAGTTATTATTTAAATATTTATTCACTTATACGAGTTATTATTTATTCACTTTGATTACGGTCACATACGGAATAGGCGAAATTGAACTGACGGTGTGCTGTAATAGGTAGTATTAGGAAAAAATTCCGTTCCTTTCAATTACGGCAGTGGAATTTTATATCGTCGTTATCAGTTCCTTCAGTGGAGTTATTGTGGCCACAGAAAGATTTTTAAGGGGTACTTATAGTTTGAAAATTCGGGTTTTAGGCAATTTGTTACGACGCCATTGAGGTTACCTACCGTCGGACCAGGCAGTCTGGCCCAAATGCGCTACCTTGGGGTATGCCTACAATAATACCTAAAACAGGCATGGTCTCTCTAGAATAGAATTTTATTTAAATAAGTACCTCTGCATTTATAATATGTTGCTTACTACACACACCGGCAAAATTAGAGGAACACAAAAAAAAGGTGGCTTTTTTTTAAACTTGTGGGTATTTCGACAAGTGGTTCCGTTTTTTGAAGGATTACCCTTTTTTCATATAATATTATGGGCTTTTTTGACATTTTTCAACCTTCTAACAGAAATTGTACCCTCTTAAGTGTTTGTTTACACTTCACGCTTCTGAGTGTTTTTGATAAGAAAGTTGGTTTATGCAGTCAATGGTGACCCTAGCTCATTTTGTTTGTTTTGTTTGGAGAGTAAACATTGTATTGCATCTAGAATGAGTAATTTGTCTGCAACTGAAGTCGCCAGGGCCGTAACAATGATCGAGGAAGGTCACACCTACCGTTCAGTCAGTCAAACGTTGCGTGTATCAGTATCCGTGATCCACCGTAATGTGCAACGGTACAGACAGACAGGATCTTACGTGCGCAGGCGAGGACAAGGCAGAAATCGTGCAACCAGTGCCGTAGACGACCGTTTTATAAGGGTACAAACTTTAAGAAATCGTCGTCAAACAGCTGTTCAGACCAGAAACCTCTTAGAAGAAGTGCGTAACGTACGTGTTAGTGAACGAACAGTGAGGAGAAGGTTAAATGAAGTTGGTTTGAAGTCATACGTGCCAGCAAAAGCGCCAAAACTTGAGGTGAGTCATCGAATAGCAAGATTAGCGTTCGCTCGTCAGCATCAAAGTTGGTCCGATGAGTGGAGTCGAGTTTTATTCTCCGATGAAAGCCGTTTTTGTGTAAATTTCATTGACGGAAGGGAGAGGATGTGGAGATATCGAGGAGAACGTTACCATCAAGCAAATTTTTCCGAAACAACGGCTTACGGTGGAGGGTCTGTTATGGTGTGGGGTGGTATAAGTTTGACGGCACGCACCGCACTAGTCATTATTGATAGCGGTTCTTTAACTTCACACAGGTACATAACTGAGATCCTAGAACCCCATGTTATGCCATTTGCCCCGTTCATAGGCTCAGATTTCGTGTTTATGCACGATAACGCACGGCCCCACACTGCGCGCATAGTGCGTGATTACTTAAATGAGATTGGTGTAACCCAGATGGACTGGCCAGCACGATCGCCAGATATGAATCCGATAGAACATGTCTGGGACATGATTGGACGAAGGGTTCGAGAAAGAAATCCTGCCCCTAGGAATGTTGAAGACCTAAAATTCGCGCTGGTGGAAGAATGGGAAACTTTGCCTCAGGAAATGATTGAAGGTGTCATCAGAAGCATGGCTAGACGTATCCAAGCTCTTATAAGGGCGCGTGGAGGCAACACGCGATATTAAATCTTATTTTTTTACATTATTTAAAAAAAAATTGGTCTGTTCATACACATTAGAAAACATCAAAAATTTTCAGATAGGGCATATTTTTCGTTTAATTATAAATAAATCCTAATAAAACCTACATTTTGTTATTTCCTTGCATAAAATAAACGAACAGACTCAAATGAAGCGAAAACATTAAATAATAACCATTAAATCTCAAAATATAATGTATTTTTTTTGTGTTCCTCTAATTTTGCCGGTGTGTGTATTATTGAATAGGGAACGGACTGGACTATTAAAATCAACACAATCGACTAATCGAATTCATAAAAGGTTATTGCTAATGCCATTCTGCGATGCCGCCGAACTATCATGCATAAAATAGAAAATAGATAGCTTGTAGCTGACCGTGGACTGCAGTTTATCGCCTACACATTCGTGAGAAACACAAAACTATCAACAAAGATTACTTAGAAGGAAGAAAAAAAATAAATGCGACCGAAACCCGGGTGGACCATCTATTAGCTATGGACAACTGTTCAGCATTTCAGGGTTATTGGACACATTAGAGCAGCCATTTTATTTCAAAACAGAGATCAATTTATTCCCTAGGAAAGTATCAATTAGATATCTACTTCTTATAAAATTATGTTGATAACTTGTAAAATATTAGTAATTACTGTAATTAGTGAATCACGACATTGATTGATGAAGATTTATCCGTCGTTAGTCGTTACATTATAAGCAAAAAAATCAAAATTTTGAATTCGTACAAGATATTTTTTGCTAGTGGAAAAAAGGGAAACTATAATTATAATCTTAAAGAAGAACCCATAACCCTGTGTTGACACAAATAATGGGGAGCCGGAAACTATTAAATTTATAATTCGAATTAAAGAGATACAACAGTGGCTACTTGTGATTGTTTGTTATATTCCAATACAAGTTTGTTTACAGATTGTAGTAACAATGAATACTTATTGTCGACGTAACAATATGAGCGTACAGTACAAGCAGGCGTTGAAGTGTCGTTGCTCCACGGATATTGACGGAAACCCGACCGTGTTTTGTCGCGCTCTGCAACTAGACTCTTATTGCTCCCACACCGCATCTCAACTTCTAACTTCAACACAAGGTATACAATGCTGGTTTAACAGAACTACTAACTTATAAGATTCCTATCCGACCAGCAATGGATTTAGTGGTTAGCTGTGAATTGGAATAATGAATGCAATCGTGGTACGTAGGGCGAAATTCCGTTCCGCTGGATATCGTCCCCTAAGGTAATTCCCCAACCTATAATTTGTGATGGTTTTTTAAACCTCTTATTGGTGAAGGGTTTATGTTGAGGCACATTCTAAGCCAGAACATATTCAAGAGCGTGTACATTGCGTAGTTTAGTGTTCCTAACACCAGTCAAAACCACTGCAGTTTGAATGTACCTACTAACTAAGATAATTAAGGTAGAATGCAGTTAAGGTTCGGCAGACAAGATCTGTAGACCCTTTTTTGTTGGTACTTTTTTGATTTGTTTATAAGGGCCTGTTTCACTAATCCCGATTACCCAATTCCCGTTAAATTTCGTGGGAGATTTTCATACAAATTTTGTTATTTTTTTTTCATTAGTGCCCTTTCGATTGTAACTACTTAAGATTTGTAGATGCCAGGTAGTCGCTATTCGGGCATTGTGAAAACTGTCCTTATTTTTTCAGTATGACCTTGGCGTTTTTATTTCTTTCTTTTCAAGGTTTGGGTTTTAATTTCCGGATTTTTATTTGCTAATTCTTTTCTGATAAATATGGAAATCCATGAAGATTTTGTTGGAACGGTTTGGTATATAGGTAGGTATACCTACTAGTGTGCCAATTTAATTATTTTATAAGGTATTCTAATAAGTAATTCTAACACCAATGATTTGATCAATCCTATTCACCTTTTTCAACGGGTTTATTTTTAGTAAATTGGGTAATTTCATGAAATTTTAAAGGTCTGTCTCAAATTTACAACTGAATTAGATTGATTATTTAGGAATATTTTTGTTGGTAACATTGCTCACCGTCCTCTTCTTTCATCGACGTAATGTCATAATAGGTAAGTGATCCAAATTAAACACACGTCGTCCCACACATTTGACAAACTAACCCACAGGCCACACATGATAGCAGCTTGAATTCACGCACTAACGGAGTAATGGGTCACTTTTTGTAAGAAAACTTATAAACAAGAGTGCACACATTCTGATAAAGGTTGACACACACGATCACAATAACCTAGTTCAACGACACGGTCGTTCAACGCGACACCTAACGCCATCTTTTGTCACAAAGTATAAACAAAAAAAATGTGATTAAATACTCACATGAACAAACAATCTAGAGTTATCGTGACACGTCTGCGACATCCGCGAAAATGGTATATATGCAATGGAAAATCACATTTGTTGACAAACAACCTGCGGCACATGCAAATCGCGTTAACAACACGATCCTTCGCAAGGGCCCGGGACGGACTGTCCGGGCATCAATGCGGTCCCTTTCGTGCGGTCGTGCCTAGGGCAGACGTGCACCGGCCGCGCAGATTGGCTGCGCCGCCAACCAATCACGTCGCACGCCGCTCTCCTTTGCCACTGGCTGACATCGTCATAGCGGAAAAAGCGGTGGGGAAAACAACTGACGAATTCGTTTGCACTGACTAACTCTTCTCCCGCCATTCGTTTTCACACAAATTGGTGTGCGAGGCCACACCGCTTTAAACTGAGACACCAATCGGCTGTGGCCGATTACCAGCTGATGAGATCTCACACACAATCAATGTCACGAACCATTATGCATCATATCGCCATCGCCAAGGTAAACTCTGTAAATTATTTTAAGCCATGCGTAAAAAAGCTTGGTTACATAATCTAGGTTTATTTCTGGCATTTAATAGCATCGACACGTATGAGTAACGAGCCGATTATTCATACCCAAACCGCAGCGATTCACTCAGCGAATCTACTAAGTAAATAATTATAACAATGACTCGACGAACCTAGTCGTTGCGAGATTGTTTTGTTCTTAGTTCCACACCGAACGCTTCGAGTGTCTCAATCGTCACGCCCTTTGAAAGTATGGTTTGGGTGAATTTGGTACAACACTTAGCTATACCTATTAATTACGTTTTTGTAGTGACCTATTAAGATGGAATTTCACAAGCTATCGATTTATCGGACTTGAGGATATTAAATAAGCTTGGCCCCCTGAACGCACACGTTCAGGAGATTCTGAGGTAGTGAAAGAACCCCATGAACGGTGAAAGAGCAGAAAGATCAAAACAAAGCGAAACTTCAATACCGTCCCAATGATGAATTGAGGGGTGTAAAAGCAAAACCGACTCTGTCCATATTTTACATTTTTTAACCTGTGAATGCAGTCTTACTCTATGGTTGTCACTCTGTGGTACGGTAAAATTGTTAATGTGCAAACTCGACTCAATCCTGCTATAAATTTAGTTCAAAAAACGCAGTTACGTGCAAAATCAACTCTGTCCCAAATTTCCTAGAAGCAAATTTGACTCTGTCCATGTCAACCAATCAGAAGCCGGTATTTGATTAAAACTGTCATGGCGATCAGAGCTGCTCTCGAAACTTTTCAAGGTGCATGTTGTGTGTTTTAGTACTTACCTTATTGGTATTTGAAGAGAAAATATTGTGTTTTCTAAGTAAAAAGTACTGCATAATGGAAGTTAATATAGAAGAGGTTCCTCAAAATAAAGCAAGGAAGAGAAGACGTGATCCTAAGCAATGGAAAAGAGCGGTTGAAAAGTTGCAACGGTTAGTACATTTCGCGTGATTGGAGATAGTGATAGCAAAAAAGTTAAGAAAAGTTTTTAATTATACAGTTTGTTAAATGAATTATGTTTTGAATCGGAATCTACCGAAGCTATTCGGTAGGTACTAAATTTAATGTAGTAAACCGTTTGAAATTAAACATTAGATAAAATAGCTAACAAGGAAATTAATTAAACAACATGTCAATCTACATTGAAATACGGTACTAAGTTTGAAAACAAATTGTTTCAGGTATGAACCAAAAATTTTGCCGGCAATGCCTAGATGCGGTCATAACTCAGAAAGTTACAAATGTGCAACTTTAAAAATGGCAGATTTAATGTCATTTTTTAAAGCTTTCTACGATTTAAAGACTAAACTGGAGCAGGACGCCTTTTTATTAAAATATTGTCAGGTAAATGATATTCAGCGGCGGCGTGCTAGAGGAGATCGCTCAAGGGCACCTGCGCAATATTCAACTAAGTTGTTCGTGAAGAAATGTAACAAAAACCGGTTAATTCCCGTATGCCAGAATGCTTTTGTAAACATTTTGCATATTACATTCCATAGGATCCGTCGCGTCGCCAAAACTTTTAAACTGACCGGTAGCACTGTGAAAGAAAATAGGGGTGGAGATCACACATCGCAGAATAATGTGATGAAATTTCGCGCTGTTAAACAATTTATCAAATCATTTCAGTGTTTAGAATCACACTATTGCCGATCGTCAGTAGAGCGAAAATATTTGCCAGCGACGCTAAATATTAGGAAGATGTGGAAAATGTTTAGTAACCAGACAGCTTTGCGGGTAAAAGAATCTTACTTTCGGCGAGTATTTAATACTTATTTTAACATTGGGTTTGGCTCGCCAAGGACTGACACATGCTCAAAATGCTCGGAATTAACAGAAAAAATTAAAAATGAAACCGACATCAGCAAGAAAAATACGTTAATCATAGAAAAGAGAGTCCATAATTTGAAAGCGAAGGCATTCTATCGACTCCTTAAAGAACGAAAAAATGGCATGCTGACTTTCAGTTTCGATTGTCAGAAAAACCAGCCCCTACCCAAGATACCCGATCAGGCTGCTTACTACAGCAGACAGTTATATATTTATAATTTTGCGATAGTACAATCTGATCCATCTTCTCAGTTAAACACGGAAACAGTTTTTTTGTACTCATGGACTGAAGATCAATATAGAAAAGGAGCAAATGAAATTGCATCATCTGTCTTTCATAGACTGAATCTTATGGATATTGCAAGTGATATAAATACAATAAGACTGGTTGCAGATGGGTGTGGAGCACAAAACAAGAACAGTATCATGGTTGGTATGTGTGCTACCTGGCTGACCAATGCTCCAAGACATGTAAAATGTATAGAACTTGTGTTCCCCATCCCTGGACATTCGTTCCTTCCTGCCGACAGGGTTTTTGGTGTTATAGAGAAAGAGATAAAAACCATGGAAGAGATTCTTACACCAGAACAGTACGAAGAAATATTTGAAAAACGCGGAACTTTGGTTAAGTTGAGTACAAATTTTGACTGGAAAACAACTCTTCAAAACGTGATTAAGCCACCTGGAAACTGGCACTTCCAGTTTGCAACGTGCAAGCGTTATATTTTGTCGAGGACTGAAAATAACAGAATTTTGGTGAAAGGAGAAGAAAATTATAACAGTGACCGAGGTGTATACAAATCCGTATTAAAAAAACATAAATCGTTTCTCAATCTTGAACCCACAGAGATTGAGAAAGACAAAGTGATTCTCAAGGGTGCTAAATTAAAAGATGTTGATGTTCTTTTAAAAAAGCATTTTGGAGTTAGCTGGAAAACTTTGCCAAATTTAATTTATTATAAAAGATTGTTAGAAAATCCGTCAAGGCGGTCAGACGATGCGTATGATCCTATAGAAATATGTGAAGGAGCCGTACCAGACACAGACTTATCTATTTAACAAGTTTAGTAATTCCAATAAATATTTTCATCATTATCTGTATAGAGATTTTTATTCTTTGTATACTCAAGTAGTTTTAGCATTTCCTGTTATCAAATGTCTCATTTATGCTGACCTTAGTAGTCCGTTGACAGCAATCTGCTTGAAACGAGAACTCGTCTTTTCCAAAGCCGCTCAAATAGGCTTTAACATGTCAAAAAATATTATTTCATTTTAGACACAGACACCTGAATAGCTTAATGCAATAAATCTGATAATACCCACAACATGTACACAGATACATCTCTGTCATAATTTTATAATAATATAATATAGAATATTAAATTGTGTTTTTTATGCAGTCAGTACCATTTTTCCGTTGAATGCAAAAACACCTCTATCCTGTCAGGTGAGAAGCAAAACAGCCTCTGTCCTCTAAGGTTAGGAGCAAAAGCACCTTTGTCCGACGTTTACAAGCAAAATCACCTCAATCCAAATTTTAACGCTAAATATAGCCGAAAAATTAAATATTATACACATTTTAACTTTGCGTATGTCCATCTTGAATCCTTTTCATTTTAGTAATTTCAAAAAAGTTCGGATAATCTTGACTATCGACGATTAAATTGAATTTAGCTTATATCTCAGTTTGACACTTTACGGACAGAGTTGACTTTGCTTTTACACCCCTCAATTGAAGGTGATAGAGTCGATAAACATCAAAGTACAAAGCGAAGTAGTATCCATATTATGCCTTAGAAAAAAGTCCTTAAGATGGCAATACTACCTATACTTAAACAATATTAAAAAACTAAAGGTCTTACTAGAACTCAAATTCGTTAAAAGTACAGTACATTTTTTTTTGTAAATCTAAATAGAGACCCAATGAGTAAGTAAGTAACATGGCGACGATCGGTTTTGCGTGAATGAATACTGGCAGCAAAATAACTAACTAACTTTCTCATAGAACACAACAACTCAACTAAACACACGACATTCAGGAAGACACTCAATCAAAAATTATTGCTGCAGACTATGGAATCAAAACCAATAAGTATCGGTTTGGAATCATTAGGTTCTTGATTCAAATAGTTAAGAGGTTAAGACACGGCATAATGTAATACGTGCTTAGTAGGTACTTACCTACTTGATCTCCTGAGCCATGGGCTAAGGGGCAAAGTCGGGCACAAGACCGTTAATCCGTTAATCGTTAATTAACGAAGTTAACATTTTCAGTAACGGATTAACTTTTAAGTTAACTTTAAAAATTGTTAACGGACTCATTAACTTCCGTTAACTTTCCATAAGTCCGTTAATCAATTAATCCGTCCGTTAATCATTAATTAAGTACCTATTATTTGCTAAAAGAACAACGCGTGGACCGCGCTGCGTCGCGAAATACACGTTCTGACAATCTCTAAATAAATATTATTACAAATTCTAATGATACTTCTTTTATCAATTTTTCATGTCATACCTAAACTTCCGCAGCCCATACCATTTTTTAATAAGTAAATCACTAACACTACGACATATAAAATGCAATTTCTATCACGGGTTAACGATTAACGTTAACTTCCGTTAAATCTTCCGAAATGTAACGCTTTAACGATTAACGAAGTTAACATTTTTAGTAACGGATTAGCGATTAACGAAGTTAACTATTTGATTAACGGTGCCCAGCTATGCTAAGGGGGTTGCTATGCACTCAATATTTGGGATAAAGCTGCACCCCAATTGCATAACACACGTTCAATCAAAATCAACGTCGCCGCGAATCTCTTGGAACTATTTGAAAAGATTAATGTTATGACGGTAACTTGCCAATTCATTTATGAAAATATTAGGTAAGTAAGAAAAAATCTACATCTTTTTGTTAAAATAAGTGATAGACATCATTTTAATACTAGAAATAAAGATAAAATAGATCAAACATTTTTCGGATTATCTAAAGTAGGTACTTACATTTTTTATGGGGAACTGTGTTAAATGTTACAACAAAATACCTTGCGATAATATTGCAAATAAATTCAAGAAAATTTAAAATCATATTAAAGGTACACTTTGTAAACAAGCATATTACAAATTAGAGGATTATATCCTAGATAAGAATGCTTGGTAACATGCTGGCCCAGCTCCCTGAGACAATCTAATTCTAGAGTCTAGACAAAATCAAACAGGTTGCTAAATAAATGAATAAAACATTGAAAATGAAATGATTCAGATTGTTATAGATAGTGTGTTACGCAATTAGGGTGCTGCCCTGTCTGAAAATGTAAATTATTATGGTGCAAGCCGTGTGCCGGATGGGATTTCCCATCGGTAAAAATTACGAACTTCTATACAAACTTTTATCCCTTTAACCCCTTCAAGGGGAATTTGCAAAAATTCTTAAGTTATAAAACCATCTCTTGTGTAAAATTTCATGATTCTAGACCCAGCGGTTTAGGCTGAACCTTGTCTGTCAGTAAATGAAGAATGTTTCGATTCTGAACGCTTTTTACCGCCACTTCTGCAGGCAATATTTACCATACCTTGACCTATTAATTTAACGACACTTATTTACCAACCAATAGTCACCAAAACCATTACATACTAGACGTCCCAAAGAGACAAAAGCAGGTTATGTTGGAAGTCATTTATTATTTCAAGATTTTAAGAAATCACATTATTCCATGGAAATTACAACGTTGTTCACTTCTTAGAACTGTATCAGTCAATAGTTGGCGACAACGCGCATATCGCCGTGTACAAAAAACGTAACATTAAAAACCACTACAAAAGTGACTAAAATTACAAATTCGCTAGTTTCCACGTTTACATGCATCATCTAATCTACCACCTTTAAATCTAAAGAAACGTTTTGGCATAAGATTATGGACTCTATCGGGATCTTAGTCTAGGATTTGAACAACCACAAATCCATGGCAACTGTGACTGGCGAAAACTATAGTAACGTAGAAAACTAACCAGTATGGAAAAGAGACATCATTGGAGAAGTCACGAACAAAAACAATAGGATGCCAATTCAAAGAAACAACGCCATCAGCCCTTTAGAGTTATTGTTTTATTTTATTAGGACGACAAACTACATAAGCAAAACTAAAAAGCACCATGCTTACAAAAATAGTAACCTACCTATAGGTATACCTATACCTATAGCCTCACGCTCAGCGGTGCGAAGTAATTGCCTACATATACGGATTGACAGCGCTTTCAGTGAACGAAGATGCCTCTTTATCGGCGCAGACACACTTCATCTTCCTCCGTTCAGCCCGGGTGACCGCCTCACCGGTTGCGTTGTTGATGTCCCACCATATCGCGCCACCGAGAACATTGCGGAAGTATGGAGGTACGCTGCCCTCGCGTAGTAGGTACCTGAACGGACAAAATACCATTAATATCCACTCTGGGTACGCGACCGACGAGAACTTAACACTAAACCAGCCAAAAGCTTTTCCTAGAGCAGCGATTTTCTGATTTTCTGTTGACACTGAACAATGAAGTTTTATTGTTCAGTGTTATCAGATAATCAGTGTCATAAAAAAATACCAGAGTGCAAATGAGCACGCTCGTAAACGCTCGAGGAGCTTTCTGATAGCTGCGTCGACGTTTATAGAACTTAGGACTTTATGACCTTAATGATAATGTGTATTATTAGTTAACAGTCATTCTAAAATCTGCTCTGCGCTTCTGTAGGTGGCCATGGCAACATCTTCTTAAGTTGTAACCAAATACAATATAATAATCTTGTAACCTAACGAACCCTGTGCGGGAGTGAGGGACTTACCTAAAGAACTGCTCCTCTTTATACTCCTCGGCCCGGCGACGCCAGTATCGCTGCAAAGCCGGGCTCATTACTTCAGCAGCGTCTGTCTCCTTCAGTATATTTTCTCGCTCTTCCTCTATGTTTTCTAGTTCATCCGTTTCCTCTGAGCAGATTTAACTTTATTATTACATTCACTGACTCGTTGATCACTAGATCACGATTACCTACTAGGTCGTTAGGGCATTAGCCCTAGAATTAGTGAATGAAACTCAGCAGGACCTCAGCATTAGCTGAGGTCCTGCTGAGTTTCATTCTCAGGACAGGCGTGTTATTGGGATTTTCCATCACGAATTTTTCAGTGGCAGCCCGGGGTTTGGATTTGTGCGTGGTTGACGGCAATAGGCTCGCCCACTGTTACATGGGACTAAACATAACTGGCATAACTACAGATACACCTAGTCTGCCAAACCCTACAGGGAATACCAGGCGTGATGTTATGTTAATTCTATTAGATGATATTGTACGGGTTCTCTATTGTGTTCCGTAACTTTTTTATCCATAATATATAGGGCCATATATTTTTTGTCCTAATCATCATTTGTCCGAATGATAACTTGCCCGAACTTAATGGCACATAATATCACATGCCATAAAATTAAAATTCCTAAATACAATATGCCCTAAATTTGTTTGTCATAAAATATATTACAATCAATAATATACAAAAGACGTTTTAAGTCTTTCTAGTCCTAGTCCTTAAGTCCTATACTCAAATTATTTAATGTTTATTTATCCTAATAATGTTTTTAAAACCAAATCCAACTGATACAATACATAAATAGTAAAGATGCATGGTTTCTCCGGCGGTCTCCGCGAGCTTATCGTCGCAGATGGTTTAACGCTTAGGTATCTACCACCGCAGCTTTGTCTTGCTCGCCAGCCTCAGTCCCGGCGACGAGCCTTACAACCACCTGCTCCTCAACTCGTGGGCCGCCTCGCCCCTTCATGCCTACGCGATTCTAAATTACACTCTAGGGGTAGGGCAGACAAGACTGCGTGGAGTCGGATTTACAGCGATTCATTTCTGTCACTAAAACCAAATTTTTTGCAAATGTTTAAGACTAACAATTTTATTATAAATGAATATTCGGAATAATACACATTATATAATACAATACTTAGGGCATATGACTTTATTTCATGCAAAATTAGGAGTTTCAATTATTATAGTACTCGATATTATGACAAAATAGTTTTAGAAGTAAAGATGTAAAACAAAATTTAGATTTTTTGAACATTATGGTTACTGAAATTTATAGCAAACGTGTTGAGGATAATGATTTCCGGACAAACAATTTTAAGAGAAGAAAGGGAGTACCTATTGTACGCTTTATTCGCACGGGTTGTCAATGGTCGTTGGGGCTGAGTAGCTGACTATGATTGTCCGACGCAAACGCAGTACTATGATGATATTAGGTATAAATTACCTTCATCAAATTCTCCCTCGACAGACCCAACTTCTTCTGGTACCATTGGCGGCCTAGTCGTGATGGTAAGCTTCGCACGCGACTGGATATTGTCAGCTATGCGAATTTTCAGGTCTTCGTATATTCTGTTAATAATAAAGATACTGTCATGATACTTGTTAGTAGATAAGTGCTGGTGGTGCTGGATCTTTTAACTGTCAACACCCCTCCCTATAGACTCGAGCTTAATTATTGGTGTTCTATATTTTATGCATTAACATTATTTTACACGCACTATTAAAACGTAAGTAGCTAAAGGCAGGTAAGATTGGTTCTTTGGATTTCTCGTTGGTCAAGTGGATGCAAGCACAAAATTTTGGTTGATGGCAATGGACGTCTCCTACAAGGGATTTTAGCATAAGGGAAATATGGGATCAAACTCAAAGCATTTATTTCAAATAAACCAATTACTTTCCGGCACTTTTGAATTGTCAACGGGTCGGTCGGTTAGAAAAATGAAGCTAGTTGCCCATTCCAAAGCGTAGTAGGTATTTATGGAGAAGAACGGGCAAGAAACTCCACGGACACGTTTTTAAATCAAAATATTGTTACAAAAAATTGGTTACGTACATAATTCATGCTGAAATTATACATGTGAGAACGATGTAGAAAGATGTGCACGTTAAAAGCATCCGTAATAAACAACATAAAAACGCAAAAAAACTTTTCAGAAATTAAAATAAGCCGTGGCAGCTAATAGATTACCAGTCCCTACTGACGGCGCCCGTTCACGAACATGATGTACGGATCAGCACCATTCAGCTGAAGCATTTTGAAGGGAACTTAATGATCCAACACACACGCCACCACCAGCGAGACATTTAAATGAGCATGACATACTTTCACTCAGTCGCCAGGGCACATTCAAATCATTGAAAGACGTACCCAGTAAATGGTAGCTCACACATGTGCTTTGCTATGTGTGTTTACACCCTGCGTACAATACAGGCCTGAGTTCTTGGAATGTGAGTGAATAGGTAAAATACCTATGTGCCAGAGCTTGTATGATGTCATCGATATGTCGCTCGTCTTCAGGCCTGAGGTCAATGATGGGGATGTTCAAGATAGTCTCGCAGTCCGCTTCCATGATGCACCGGTAACGCAGCACGGCTGTGAGAAGCTCCCTCGCGCCCTTTAATTGTTTTCTTTTCTCGTCATCCCATTCTAGTTCTAAAGTCCTGTTGTGATGTTGTTTATTTATAGGTAGTTTTAGTGTAATACCTACAGGTAGGTATTACACTAAAACTCTACCGTATGGCTTTGGAACTACAATTAGGTACCTAAAGAATATTTCTGTATACAGGGTTCGCTGGAGCGAATGGACCAGACTAAAATGTGAAAGAGGACACCTTACTTTCAGCATTTGAAGATTATTTGGGTTTCTAGGTAGTCAGTTACTTTACAATCATTGGTTTTATTTTGAACGGCTATTTGCCGCAAGCACTAATTCATCAAGCAAAGGAATTATAGGCCACTTTGTCACAATATAGGTATTGTGGGGCCTGTAACTCCTTTGAGTACCATTTTCTCAGTTCCTGTACCTGGAGCAGGCAGGTAGAACTGATGAAATTGTTTTAAGTACAAAACTACTTTGATATCACTAATGATCGAAGGGTCTCGAAAAGTATGTTAAAGATTTGAAAATATAGTGAACCTAAGGATGTAAGCTCTTGGCAGTCTCTCTGGCAGGACATTATCTGGCTTTAGAGGCTGAGGCACAAATCTCTCATAAGGTCTCATCCAATGGTAGAAACCTTTGCCAGAATCCTTCTTTAAGTCCTTATACGTCAAAAATTTGGGTTTGCTAGCCTGTTTCGATTCCATCACCCATTTCTGAAATAATAGGTAGGTTTTGGTAAGCATTGTTAAACTCGTACCTAATTGTTTTACCTCACTAAAGGTGAATGTCACTTGAAGCTTGCAAGTCACAAAACGTCATGGTCTATTTTTGTGTAAGATAGTTTTAACCGCAGTGAAGTTTGAGCTTTTGTAAAAAGTGGTAAAGGAATTACGAGGTTAAATATACCCAGCTACTTACTAATGCAACGATACCAACCGTCCTCTTCCCATAGATAGCTACTCAGGGTCACTGTAGGTAACACGATATAAATCTCACATATGCAGTTTTAACCAGCTTCAAAAAAAGGAGGAGGTTCTCAATTCGACCCGTGGCTATGGTTTTTTATTCATAATGCTTTACTTTGTGTCGAGTTGTTTCAGTGAGAGACAGCCTTCATAATGTTAGGTGAAACTTGCCAGTAACCAACCATTAGAATGAGTTTGCCATCTATATTCTTTGAGAGGGGGAATTACAGAATAAAGATTTGATAAGGACAGTCGGTGATATTAGGATTGAGATAGGTACTTACATATTAAGTTCGGGCTTAGGGATTGATCTATGATGATTTGGCTATAGGTTTTTGACCAATTTTCAGCAGTTTCAGGTATAATATTAATGCAAATGTCAAACCTCAGGTTCCGTAAGATGAATTGGAGTGAGAATAGAAACGAGATTTCGATGATCTCCAAACGTGTCGTATTGGTTGATAGAACACCACGGTTGCCAACGACAAGCATGCTTGTATTCCTCCACTAACGCTCGGTGAAGGAGCTCTGCACAATTCAAGTCGCTAACCCAATGAAACAACAAAATATGTCATAAATGCGATGCTAGTTTCACTTTGTGTTTTTATTGAGTTGGGCAAATCAAAACGCTATTTGGCATTTTATCGTTCTCTAGTATTCGTGTCAAAGTAACCAGTTAGGAAACTGCAGGCCGTCTCACATTAATATATAAAAGGATATCACACTTAGCAAAAGTCGCCTTTGCTGGCCCTAACCGTTGGTCTAGCCAGCGTAACGTTCTACGAACGCATGCGAAGCGTAGATGCCTAGATGCCAAGTAAATGAGACGCTAGCGCTGCGATTACGCCATGACAACGCTATCCAACATAGAAACGACTGTACGTACCCAAAACTGAACAAGCAAGCAAGTGATCTAGTAAAGAGTTTCAAGAAAACTACAAACTTGGCGGAAATATTTGGAATATTTTTTACACAAAACTATTACCTACCTACTTAGTCACCGTTCAGTAGGTAAACTGAAAACTAAACCTACAATGGTCTTCCTATACATAACTTCATAACTATCTATCTCTCATAATAATTGCGTTTTAGCAACAAAGGTAACAATTAGTGTTTCCTAGCAACTAGCATGCATCCGTTTACGCAGTGACTACGGAAAGTAAGCATCTACGCGACGTCTTTGCGGCTTAGACACCGCGTTTACGCTGTGCTTTCCTACGCTGGACAAACGAACACACGACATTCAAGGGTTTATGGCGTAGATCTGCCCATTAATGAGTTCACAAGACATAGAATTATGAATTTCCACTATGATTCTACAAACAAGTAGAACTTATGCAGGTTACGTACCGTCTTAAGATGAAAAATCTTATATTTTTTGCCAAATACATCTCTCTACACTTTCCGTGAGATACAAGCAAACTGTCGGATTTGACATCCGGCTCTTTTTCTTCGGCCTCACTGGAGTTTTTGTTTCCATATTCCATATTTTCTGGATGAAGTGCCTCAGACCAAGACGATTCATCTGATACGCTTATAGCACCTTCTTCGTTGACGATGACTTGTGTATTGAATGAGTCCGTCATTTTCAACCACGTTTGTTCGACTTTGTTACTTGCACTATTTTCTTCGTTAGTCATAATTGTTATGTTGCAGTTTGTAAAAGCACGGCATTCAGAACAGGCTTCGTATGAAATATTTAAGTTTTCCCCATCAAAATAAGCTGAAGTTTCATTATCCAGGTTAATATCATAATTGTTGTTCTTATCAACAATCACAACAGTCTCATTTGGAGATTCCACAGATATTGTTTCATTGACGTTGTTTATTGAGATTGTACTCAAATTTGGATGTTCTATAGTGTACGAAATATGAATTAAAACATAACCATCTGTTCGTTCCTTTTCCTTAACTTCCTCCTCTTCCATTTTTTTTGATACTGAAGTGCCACTGCTTCCGTTACTTTTTTCCGAACCTTTGGATCCTGGAACTTCAATCGTATCAGGTTCAAGCATTTCAAAATATTCCATTTCCACATCTGTCCATTCCGGATATATTTCTACATCATCAACCACATAAGATGTAACAATTCTTGTTTTATCGGGAAATGTTACGCAATGAAGACCATTTTTATTGATCAAAATATTTGTTCCATCCATGCGTCTAGAAAAAACTTCTCCTAAGCAATAATCAGTTGCAGTTTTAATAAGTAGATTTTCTACATAAAAAGCGCTATCATCAATCCACTTTTGTCTAAGACCAGTGGGTTCTATAATTTCAAATTCATTTACTACAATCTCATAATCAGGTGGTGTTATGTCAACTGTTTCTTCCCCCAGCTCCGGAAGTTTAGACAATCTTTTGTTTAATTTTCTACTACTTTTTCTACCTCTTTCCAATATTTCTTCGCGAGGGTCTACTGAAGGTGTTGATTCGACAACCGGAACAAGTCTTTTATAGTATTTGTTTATTTTAATGCAAGTTCCATCAGGTTTAAGAACTTCAATGTCATCAGAAGCTTTAAAAATAATAACTTCTCCGTTTAAACTTATACATCGCATTTCCTCCTCAAGGGCTGGCATTCGGCAAGTATGGTATTGCTTGATGTGTGAAATAACTGGTGAATTATTCTCGTATACTGTCTCTGTGATCATGCCGTTGGGCCATGAAACATAAAGACTGTGAAAATATTTCGTCTCTTTCGCCTCCTCCGTTGTAGATTGTCCATCCAGAGCTGACTTGGACAAATCTTTTTTCCCATTTGTTGTAACGTTGTCAGTAGAAGAAACAGCATGCAAGCTGAGTTTGTATATCTGTTTTTTTATATATATCAGGACTTGATCTTTACTTGTTATCCTAAACGAGTCACAAGTATCTTTGATTTCTGGTTGTACATAATCCCCTAAAGCTTTATGCAACCAAAATTCATTATAACTGTTACCCGGTAAAATATTTAAAACAATATATTCCAAGTTCATTGGAATTGTTAAACTGTACATACTAGTAACTTTAGTTCCATCTCGAGAAAAAAATATCGTGTCTTTACCAAATACTTCGACCCTTCTATCTCCCAAATCATAACCCAAGAAAGGTTTTGCAGGAATTTCTATAGAGTCGGCATCTGCTCTTCCCAGGAAAGACTTTTTGATTTTAGCTGCTTTTTGTGCGGAAGCTGTTCTAGTTTTTTTGCTAGCTTTAGACTCCGTATCAAACGATATTGGTGACTTTGTAGCAAGTAATTCTGTATTCTCTGTATCCTGGGTAGTCTCCTCACCTTGAACAATTTCTTCATATTTTAAAGAACCCTCCATGAGAAGATCCATTTCGACATCAGTTGTTTCTACACAAGATTGTAACGCATGAGGATCGATAAAATCTTTAGACACCGATCGTGCCTCCATTAAAACTTGTTCATCATAAATTTTTTCTTCATTTTGTATCCAGTCATATTGCTCGTCTAAAATAAAATCAAAAAAATCTTGCAAGCAAAGCGGTGTTGTTAAATGACTGCGCCATTCCTCACGTGCTATACCTTCCTTATCGTGACTGTTATGAAACATTATTATGTAACAATCTGTCACCTCACAATATTTGTAATCGACACAGTTAAATTTATTGAAAGCATCACGCATAATCTGGAAAGCGCAGTTTCCGGAAAGATCTTCAAAAAAGTCAAAATCGTCGATCATATTATGCTTAATGGGTTGGTTGTTTTCTATTTCCGCAGCTGTTACTAATTCACTTATATCCGGACAGTCAAACAGTAATTTCAATCGTTGGACTTCAGGATCTTGATCTGATGGAGAATATGTGCATTCGTATTCATTTTCGCTTTTTGTCATTGATGGAAAAGATGGAGTCAGCATATGGTTGCTAGCAATTATTGAAGAACATTTGAGCAGAGGCTCAGCGAGTACACTACGCTTCAAATATTTTTTCTTAAACTCAGTTATGGTCGATGATGGTAAGTGGCGCTTCTTCAATGAACTCCGATTGTTATACAATTTGCGACAAGCTAATATATTAATGAGTCTATTTAACTCAGCCGTTTCAACGTCATCTCTTTCAAAACATGACAATAGAACATTTACATGGAAATTAATTTTGGCCTCATGTTCGTCAGACGGACGTGGTCGATTTCGCCATAAGTTATTTATGGGCATGCCAAGCAAAGATGAAAATATGATGTTGTCTAAATTTATATTTCCTAAGTGAAAGGTTTTATATTTAGCTAAATCTCCATAGTCAAGCACAATTGGCTCTCTGTTTTCCTCATACTCTTGTCCGTATGTAAGACGATATTTCTTTTTACTAGCCTCTGTATTGCATAGTGTGTTAAAAATTTTCTTAACAAGATTTTCCGAATTTTCCAGCTTATTTTCTTCAGAAGTATTTTTAGGAGCTGCATTCAAAGTAATTGCAGACGACAAAGAGGTTCTACTAGTCTGCTCACAATCTAAGTCTTGACTAATACACGCTGTTTGAAGAATAATGTCTAATACTGAATAAATGGTTACACACTCCAAAGGTAAATCATACATTTTTTGCTCATAGTGTTTGTTAAAATAGACGTTGCTGACGTTTTCGGGTATATTTAAAATACTCATATTTTTCTGGTAATGAACGTGCTGTCTGGATAAGTCCTGGATATCGTACATGAGGAAACAGAGTTCATCGTAAATTTTATCAGGAGTTCCAGAAAGATCATCTGAATTCCAATACGGAGGTGAAAATACAATAAAAGCAGTGTTCTTGAAATCGTCTGCGGTATCTTTTTGTATTCGCAATAGTTGAATTTCATCCCAAAATCTCAGGGATTTTTCAGCTAATAATTCAGTGAGACTTTGACCTCTTTTTGTAGCTTTCAATAGGGTTGATGGTATTTTAGTCGTTGTTGGATTAATTCTTATTTGCACAACGGCTGTTAAAGGTATACCAACTTTTACTAGACTCCCCGGTAGATACGGTTCCATAAATCCTGTAACAGCGACGTAGAGATTGGGTCCATCAGTAGGATAATCGTCAACGTACACTTTGTCTCTCCATTCTTCACCCCTAACTCTGAGTTGTGTATTGAATTTCTTCCCTTCCGAACTTCCAGTGAAATCTGCAGGTTCACCATCACCCTTTCCTTTGCTTTTAACTGGGGGTGGAGGAGGAGATTCTTCTATTCCCGCAGTTACAGAGCCTCTTACTTCTGCCTTGACAAGCATGGTAGCAGATTCCCTTTGCATACCTTGTCTTACTTCAAGTCTTTGCGAACTAATATAAAGATATTCATCTTTCATCTTCAAAATAAGATGTTTGATTACTAAAGCCAATATATCAGGCGGAATATCCTTCTTATCTGCAAGGTACGATTGACACTCTTCGAAAACTCGTAAATTAACATCTTTAATTTTTTTCTCGCTTCCAAGTTGATTGATCATAAAAATTGTCTCAGTTTTGCAGATATTTTTTATTACAAATCTTTTTTCCTCAGCAGCGAATATTTCGAATTTGTTTAAATATATCATTTCCTGTTCGCCACCCGCAGATTCGATAAGAATTACTTTTACTTTCCAATTTTCTTCGTCTAATGGTGCTTCTTCGATAATTGTTCGCCATGCGTTTTCATCATGTTCAGCTTTCTTTTCCTTTTTAGGAGCCATTTCAACAACCTCTAAATAACAGGTTATTACTAATTAAATTACATTGAATGCCATTTGACATTGGTATTATGTATGGATAGGGGGAGTAAGGCATAGATAATACCTACACTGGTTACTAAGAAGAGGTTACATTATGATGTGAAGCAACGAAATTTTTTAAATTCATGTAATTAGTATATGCCTCCTTGATTAAATAAGACTACATAAGGCTACTATTTAAAAATAAAATATGTTCTTATATTTAAAAATGGAATTTTGTGTATTTATGAAATAAAGGAGATAATAAAAAGTAGGTTTCTTATACGAATCCGTATTTTATTCCTGTAACAATTAATATTTATATATATTCATCATCATATGATCGAATTGATCGATATATATACGATCAATAAAATGGGGATGACAACTGTCAAAATGGTGCTGTCGTAAGTGTAGTATCTATGGGCCGTAGGGACCTTTGTAAGAAAGCCGAAAAAGGAATACTTATAGGATATGATGGAGATGATGGCTATCGAATATGGTCTAAAGAAAATTATAGGCTTATCAGATCGAGAGACGTGATTTTTGATGAACGCCCTCTCATAGAAAAACCTATAGATCAGACAGCAGTGGAGGCACCTAAGGAAAACAAAAACAATTTTGATATAGGAGTACCAATACCCTCTATTGAAGCAGAGACACAGTCTATTATACCAGAAGAAGGTTCACAGACGGCACACTATTAATAAACGGTTGAATCAAATGTACCGAATGATCCAATTAATAACTCTATTAATTTTGATACTGCTGAGTCTGACCCTGATGTCGATGACACTTCATCAACTGGAAGTATTTTACCGCATCGTTATATAGATCTACAAAATGAGTCTAGAGATGACTTATTAAGAGAAGATGTTCAAACTCAAGAACCATCTCAAGAAGACGTTCATTTTTATCAACGGCGAGAATAAGTTCCACATAGAATGACTTTAAGAGATCGTTCAACAATCAAACCGCCTGATAGGTTTGATGAATTTGTTCTTAATTGTGTTGAAAAGGACTATGATCATGAAGAAGAACCAAAGACTTACAAAGATGCGATGTAGACTGTTGATAAAAATAAATGGCGCAATGCTACGGATGATGAAATAAGTTCCCTGAAAGATAACGAAACATGGGACTTAATGCCATTGCCGACAGGATGCAAAGCCATTTCAACTAAATGGGTTTACAAGATTAAACGAAACTCGAAGGCAAACATCGAGACGTATAAAGCCAGACTAGTAGCTGTTGGTTATTCTCAAAAAAAAGGCGTTGACTATGAGAAAACATTAAGTCCCGTCGCAAAAATGAGCTCAATCAGGACATAGGACGCTACTAAGTATTGCAGCTCGAGATAGTATGATCCTTGCGCAATTTGATATATCTACCGCATTTATTTATGGAAGTTTATAACGACGTCAAACAGCCACAAGGATATAACGATGGAACTAGCAAAATATGCAAATTGAAACGCAGTTTATATGGACTTACACAAGCACCGTTGTGTTGGAACAATTGTATCAAAGGCTTTCTTCTGGAACAAGGGTTCAAACCTGGAGAAGACCCTTGTATATTCTCTATGAAAAAGGGAAAAGGTAGACTGGTTCTAGCTCTATATGTTGACGATGACATGATTGCTGGCACGTCAGAGAAGCAGTTGGAGCCCTTGCATATCTGATGGTGGGCACAAGGCTTGATATAGCTTACGCTCTTAGTGTTGCATCCAGACACTTAAAGCTCCTACAAAAAGAGATATCACAAAAGCGAAAAGAATATTTCGGTAAGAATGCTTGGAAACATGCTGGTCCTGCTCCATAGGACAATCTAGAGTCTAGACAAAATCAAACTGGTTGCTAATTTGATTGTATAATTTATAATTTTTATGACATTGATTGTTACATTATGTACTTAACTACTTTAACTCACACACTAAATTATTACTTGTTAAAATTTTGGAAACATCATCTACTTTTCAATATTTGTAAATATGTGAGCACCATGTATCTATCACATAATTAATTTACCTGCCTTTACATTATATTTAATTCTTTTTACCTATTGTGGTATAGTAATTTTATTCTAGGTGCATCGTGTTCACATATGATTACATAATTAATGTAAACTTACATAATATTGTAAAATATTTTAAAAGAGTAACGGTGGAGTTTCTTGCCCATTCTTCTCCATACGAAACTACCTTTTGGAAGGGGCAACTAGAATCAATTCTATTTTTTTGTAAATTTTGACGTTCAAAAGTGCCTTTTATGTGCCTATTTGAAATAAATGATTTGACTTGACTTGACTTGACTTGGTATTTGAATGGTACTCGAGATTACTGTATTACGTACAGAAAAAGCACGCAGAAAGAACTGGTCTGTTACAGCGATGCGGATCATGGTGGTGATCCTGACACTGGAAGGTCGACATCATATATATCATCATATCCTTCCACTTAGCGAAAAATATCAGTTCTTGTTTCTTTTCAAGATTGCGAATGGACCAACGTGTGTTACTGAGTTGTTACACAAAAATGGGCTGCGAGTGCCGTCTTTGTTCTTGCTTAGACCTAATTTATTGCACAGCTCAGTGGTAGCCACTACGTACAGACAAAACTCGTACATGGTGAGAGCAAGTCGTAGGTATGTACAATGCAACCTACCAGAAAGCTGATACCTATCGACATTTCCAATGCTGTGTTGCTAAATTGAAGATTTTTTTATCTAATGGCTTCTTCGATCGATTTTCCTGTTTTGTGTTTTGTTCATACGATTTATTAACTATATGTGGAAACTTGTAATTGGCGATTTTTTTTTTTTTTAAATTGTTTACTGTATCTGTTTAGCTGTAAGTTTTCCTAAAAATAAAATAAATAAATTGTATACAAACTTTTTCCTAGCATCCATACTGATGTACCATAGATATATTAGGCCAGTATTTTATTGATACTCCGGGAAGTCTTTGATATTAGGTCTGGTCTGCCATAGATACTGCACATATTGTGATAAGATCTTTGTCACATTTACCTAGAAGATCTACTCTTAATGCTAAACAAATTGGAGATGAATTCGTGACATATTTCTCAAATAATTATTCTCATTGATGGTGTACCTATACACAGCCTAAATAAGGTTTTCATTACAATGTAGTGTAAAACACCCAGTTTTCGTAGTTAGTCGGCAGGCAGACTTTTTTGTAAATTTCATAACCTGTTCATAATTATCTCACATTAAAGGCCCTAACAATAATGGCTATTTAAAGTTTATATTTGTATTTTAAGACGTCACTAAGTACCTACTGGTTGTTTTACTCCACCTACACCCAAAGTATAAAATTACAAGTTAGAAATAAAAATGTCATTTTTCTAAATTAATAATACTTGAGTACTTCGTTTACAATGTTTGTTGTTTCTTTACATTATTTTTCAAAGAAGCATTGATGTCTCTTATGTGTCTGCCGTAGTCGTCCCTGTAGTGAAAAATAAAACTGGAGATGTTGCCGACAAAAGTAACTACAGGCCGATTTCTCTTGCAACGATCATTGCAAAAGTTTTTGACGGTTTGCTTAATACACAGTTAGACAAGTACCTGGATCTGCACGATAATCAGTTTGGGTTTCGACCTCGACTGTCAACTGAAAGTGCAATACTGTGTCTTAAGCATACCGTCAGATATTACACAGATCGAAAGACTCCAGTGCACGCCTGCTTCCTCGACCTGTCAAAGGCTTTTGACCTGGTGGCTTACGACGTCCTGTGGGCTAAACTTGAAGGTATAAACCTACCACGTGAACTTGTCAACGTTTTTAAATACTGGTACAGTCATCAGGTCAACAGCGTTAAGTGGGCGGGTACAATGTCGGAGCCGTATCGGCTGGAGTGCGGGGTGAGGCAGGGAGGGTTGACTTCCCCCTCCCTTTTTAACCTGTACATGAATGCCTTGATCGTCACCCTCAGCAGCCAGCATGTCGGCTGCCATGTCGGTGGAGTCTGTGTCAATAACCTCAGTTATGCTGACGACATGGTGCTGCTGAGCGCGTCAGTCGGTGGCCTCAGAAACCTAGTGCGGACCTGTGAGGAGTATGCCCTAAGTCATGGTTTAAAGTACAATGTAACCAAAAGCCAATGCATGGTCTTTGAGACCGGTACGAAACGTTCACAAAACTATCCACCCGTTTTTCTAAACGGTGTTCCACTCGAAAGGGTGGATCAATTTAAGTACCTAGGGCATTTAGTAACGACCCACCTCAAGGACAATGCTGACATGGAGCGGGAACGGAGGGCTTTGTCGGTGCGAGCAAACATGCTCGCACGCAGGTTTGCGCGTTGTTCGAGGGAGGTGAAGATAACGCTCTTTAGGGCGTACTGCACGTCTCTCTACACGTGCGGTCTGTGAGCGAGGTACACATGTGCATCATACAGAGCTCTCCGCGTCCAGTTCAACAACGCATTCAGGGCTGTATTGGGGCTGCCTCGCTACTGCAGCGCCTCAGGTATGTTCGCTGAGGCGCGTACCAATTGCTTCCACGCGACCATGCGCAAGCGGGGCGCGTCTTTAGTGCGTAGGGTGTGGGGCAGCACCAATGTCGTCCTGGCGATGATCGCGGACCGGATGGACTGCTCATACATACGGCACTGCTGTGATAGGCATGTTGCCGTCAGCAGGGCCATTTAGTTTGTTTTATTTTTGTATTTTTATTTTTGTTATCCTTTTTATTGTGTTTTCTGTATTTTTGTGTACTCCACATATGAGTTAAGTTACTCGAAATAAATGCATTTTATTTTATTTTATTTTATGTGCCCTCTGTATGTTGCCATAAGTGGAATCTTCTTTTTCTAAATTCATCAATAGAAAAGCCAGTTTTTTTTTTACTTTTGGAAACCGGTGCGTTGGTTCCCACAATACTGTCTCGGTTTGACATATTTCCAAAAAATATAGTTCAGTTTCGTTATTAGGACTCCGCGCCACGCGTATCGAAAGTGAAGCACTATAAGTATGCAAGTTGCAAGTTTGTACAAACATGCCTCACGCACACATTTACATGATAAGGTGCCGACTGGCCGCCATTACGCGGCACTGCGGCGTCATTGTAGGTACTAAAAAACGTAATAAAATAAAATAATGCCGTTTTGTTTTGTGAAATGGTGTAAAAATAATTCTACATCCCAGAAAAAGTATCTAGGAATAACATATCACAAGTAAGACATTTATTTAACTTGTTGATTTATTGTATTTTTTACATTTTAAAATCATTACTATTGGAACACAAACCTCAAGACGTATAAGTGTTGTCGGAAAATAAATGGGTAATTTCCCAAGAGATTGGGTAACCCATTTTTTTGTGCTTTTTGTATTTTTTTTGCAAGTATTGAATATGCTTATTTTTATAGATTTCCAGCTATACTTATTTTCCAATTAATTAATTATTCCAATATACTTATCTTACAATTAATTATTAATTATTTACAATATTCCAATATGCTTATTTTTATAGATTTTCACAGCAAATCAACCATGGAATAATGATTGGATTAAAATAATAAGAAGTTCTTAGCTTTGAAAGGATTTGAATCATACTTTTTCTAATGTTTCTTCGATTGATAAGATAGCCGTGCGGGTTAGTGAGTGTATGTGTGTGTTGTAAAGATTGTGATTATATCATTTGAGTAAATATTTTATGTTTTATTTTTTACTAGCTGACCCGACAGACGTTGTCCTGTGCACATTTCAATAATTCATACAAAAATTCAGGTCCAGCCTACCCTACCTACCCCATCCACCCTATCTTCCTTATAGGGAATTTGCCCACATTACTACAGAACACAACCAATTGAATTACGTACCTACTGCAGCAGCGTTTTTCTTGTCATTCATACAAAATAAATACTTAATTTAAAGTTTTAACTAAGTATGTTTGTAATTTCAATTAAATAATGTAAGTGGACTTCATAAATCGCTTTATTTAAATAAATGAACAAACTGCCAAAATATAAAAAAAATGGGGAAATCATTCATCTGGTATCCCTCAAATCACGCACACATAGATCGGTACGGTACTTCACTTTCAATAAGCAAGGCGCGGAGTCCTTCCTTTTTTCTAGTTCGTGTACACATACTGCTCGGCTAGAAGCTTGCACTAAACTGAACGCGAGAATGTGACGCACTCGCGAGAGTAAGCGATACTCTTTGACTCGCGTACAAAAAAATTACTCGAAACGGGGAGCTGACGAGGCGAGACGAGACAAAAAGAGACGAACGGAGTGTAGCATTTATACTCTGGCACTCGTCATGCCTTGCTGTGCCTCAAGGAGAGTGTACAGCCGGCATTAGGAATCAGCAGAATAATAAAAATATAACTCTCTTAAGTTGGAATTGCATGAAAATACGTAAATTTCATAAAACATGAGGGTTCAGTCCAATTCACAAAGCATTATCTAAAGTAAAAATAAAAGTTACACTTTCGTGTATTATTACCAATACAACTTATTTAAATAATTAATACGATACGCATACCTAAGATTTGTAAATGCTACTTTATTATAAAAGTTTTTATCACAATCAATTTATCTAATTTGATTTATTTTATGCATAAAACTAGGTAACAAACAATATAATGTAGGTATCGAAACTATGACAGGAGCGTAATCGGCCGGTAGATATAATCTACTCGCGAAGACACGTTGCAACTAAAACAAAAATAAAATTGTGTTAACTTAGGTAGTTAATTAGTGACTGTACCTACTGTCACTAATTAAAGATATAATTGGTCTTCTTTTAAGGGTGTTAATGACAAAATAGTACTGTTTTTTTTGTTTGGCCAAGATTCAGCAACGCTTACATCAATTGCAGGCGCAGTTATTAAAATTTCATTGTTTACGGTTTTTTTGTTTTTTCTTTACTTCATGTATAGTAAGGCGAAATTATAAAAAAAAAAATGTAAAGAGAGAGAGAGAGAGAGCATTACTTTGTGTAACAGGCAGTGCAAGCATATAATACAATACCTGGGTACTTACTGCAATAGAAACACTTCATATTTCTGGCAAATGCTTCTCAATCCATTCCTTGATCAATTTAGTGCCTCGTTTGTTTATTGAGTGTCCCAATCTCTCCATGACGTAAAATTCTCCTTGAACCCCGAGCTCTTTAAGTGTATTAAATGATTCCTTGCCCCATTCTAAATCAACCATATCATCTGCGTTGCCATGAATCTGGAGTAGAGGTGGCACTGCAATGATTAACAAAACACATGGTTACTCGCGAGTGTGTCATCGTCTTTTTTTTGTTACTTAGTTACATGATCCAGGGTCGAGACTGATAGCATTGCAATGTGTTTAAATATTATAATCATCATCACTTTTCATGAGCAGCTTGGAACAACGCTAAATAAATGACAAATGATTTATTTATATAAATGATCTACATTTTGATCTACGCCATCAAACGCGAATTGTAAGATTAAAAACTGTATTCTCTACTCACTTAACTCGCCTTGATTATAATTACTGAATTGGACCAGATCTAAAAGTAGGTGGTAAATTGTTTTTCTTTTTCAACGCCCTTAGCATTAAGGTGTACGATACTCCAGCAGGAAAGTGGCTCCTAGAGTGATATGAGTAGAACGTATAATAAGTGCTTATCTTCTATGAATGTGCGCCACATAAAAAATTTGTGCGCTTTGTCGTTTTGGAAAAACACATCACAATCTACATCGGCATCGAGTCGACGATGAAGTACCTGGGACTCGTCCTCGATTGCCGGTGGAACTTCGGGCCGCATTTTCAGCGGTTGGCTCCCCGATTGATGGGCACCGCGAATGCACTCTCGCGTTTGCTGCCTAATCTGGGGGAGCCAAATACCTCCTGCCGGAGGCTCTATGTCGGGATCGTACGGTCCATGGCGCTCTATGGAGCGATATATGGGCGGACAACCTGACGGCTCGCAACATTACAATACTGAGAAGACCACAGAGAGCAATGGCCGTCAGGGTGATAAGAACATACCGTACGGTCTCCTTCGAGGCGCAAGTCTCTTGGCCGGAGCACCACGTTGGGATCTTATGTAGCGTCACTATATCGGTGGCGCCGGGACGCGCTTAGGCGGGGCGAGCACCTGATGACTCGTCATGTCGAGGTGTACAGGGCTGAGCTCCGCCAGACTAGTCGTGGAGTAGGAGCAGCGACTTGCGCAACCCAGAACAGGGCACGCCACTATAGCGGCGGTAAGACCCTTTGTGAGGGAGTGGCTGGAGAGACGGCATGGCGTCCTTAATTACCGGTTGACACAGGTATTGTCCGGACAGGGGTGCTTCGGAAAGTACATAGGCCGGGAACCGACACCCGGTTGTCACCATTGCAACTGTCTCGACGACACGACGCAGCACAAAGGAATGCGCTGCTTAGGCAGTGCAGCGCCGTGACCTCGTCGCGGCGGTTGGTGCTGCTTATAACACTCTCTCTCTTCCGGACATGGTCCATGGTCGGAAGTGAGAGCGCGTTTGACGCTGCTGCCTCCTTCTGTGAGGAAGTGATGGTCGCGAAGGAAGCGGCGAAAAGGGAGAGAGAGAGGATACAACCTCCCTTCCAGTCCTTAGCAGACGCACCGGCGCCGGAGGGCGGGGAACGAGCTCCGACCGCCTTTAGGGTGACGCCTGCAGGGAACAGACTTGGGGAGTTAGTTGCCTGAACAGCGAAAGGTCCGTGACGGCGGCACGCCGTGTTCCGCCCGCGCCTCTGTCTAGAGGAATTGCGGCCGTATGCGGCCGCTGAGGGTGACAGGGTCCGCATGAATTCATGCGGGCCTACACCTGGCTGGAGGAGCATAACGAAATGCGCAAGCACTGCAGCACCAGGCTAAAGGTAGCAGCAGAACACCGTGTGGTTTTAGTCAGTAAGAGTCTGACAGACCTCTCCACCCACCCCAAGGTTGACGACATCCATGAGGATTTCAACAAAATAAAAAAGGTGGATAAGGTATGGATGCACCATGGCATGAAACGACAAATTGACTAACAAAAATGCTCCAACTGATACTTCATATTAAGTTAGGTTTAATTTCAGATAACTTAGGATGTCTATTAACTCTAAAAAACATGCAGATGTATATGCTTAAACCACAATAAGTCATAAAGCATCATATTGTCATGCTAATTGAAAGCATTAATACTTACTCCGAACTCCAGCCAACTGTTTCAGCTCATTATAAACAACTGAATTTTGATTTAAGAATGAGCTAAATGCGAATGCTGCAGCAATATTCTTATCCCATCTGTATGCAGAATGTAATGCCAATGCACCACCCATAGAAAATCCACCTGTAAATAAAACTTGTTGTACATAATACTATTGTTAGCACAATGAATAAACAAATTGAGTTTCTGAATATCAGAAGCAGTGATTACCTTGAAACTTTACAACTGTAACATATCTATTGACATTGCTAAAGATCAAATATTGACACTAATGTTTAAATACCGATGATACAGTACTTCCAAAGTTCCAAATTAAACATTTTGTTTGCTTCAATAATAATTATACTAATTCAGTAGTAAATTGATGATTCTAATGATTATAATTCTGTAAATACTTATTTTTTATAGTTGCGAATCATATTTTGATCAACAAACATGACACTGACCTGCAAATTGCAAGAACATTTTAATTTCACGTGCTACCTTATCCCATCCACCCTAATAATCTAGATCAGATTGATGAGAGACTTTCAAACACTTACCAACTATTATCCGATTAGTAGGTATTCCAGCATTATTTTCTTGTTTAATGAGATTCTTTACTTCCACTTCTATATTTGCAATGGAATCCAATTTTTCAGGCACATTAGGCCTGATACCAGCTCTATCAAACCAGACATTACTCATTTGTCCTCCCGCTGGAGAGTAAGGCTGAAGTGGTGCAGTTGGGTAGATCACTTTGATATGAGGAAATGAGAAATTTGATACCATTAATCTTACCCATTCTTTCATATCAGCACCTGAAGATCCTGAAACCGCAAGTATTATTTTTGTAAGACCAGGCACAAACCCTCTTTCTTAATGGCACCTAGCTACTACTATTATTATCTCTATTGCCACATTAGTTAAATTGTTGTGAATTTAAATAAGTCAAGAGGTTACATATGTTTAGATAACGAATTTTCGATGTGACTTTTATTTTGCTACTTTTGGTAGTAATACTTTTGATAGTTATCTGTACATTTCTATAGTTTCATTCGAATCATGTACCCAATCAATCATTCATGCAGTGTAATATTATATCTAGAACTTAATAATTACGATAAGGTTAATAAAATGTGCTATTCTTACCCGATCCATGGAAAAATATAACGGTTCCAGTATGTTTTGATCCGGTATGGTGAGTCAAATGCAGCGCACCTAATCTTGACATTTTACACCAAATAAAATGTAATTTAATTAGTATGATAATTACCGGTATTTTATTTTATAGTGTAATTCGTACTTCATGCCAAACAGCGCCAAAATCGTAGACAGATTAGGCCAAAATGGCAAAATACTTAAAATGACAATCATGTGTTCAACTTCAATCACAACACAAGATGTAAATGACTTGGCTACTAAGGCCTTTAAGTCAAGTCTTTTTACAAACTTTTATCTTGCAACGTACAGCATCGTAGACAGATTAGGCCAAAATGCCAAAATACTTAAAATGACAATCAAGTGTTCAATTTCAATCACAACACAAGATGTAAATGACTTGGCTACTGAGGCCTTGTAAGCCAAGTCTTTTTACAAACTTTTATCTTGCAACGTACAGCGCCCAAATCGTAGACAGATTAGGCCAAAATGCCAAAATACTTAAAATGACAATCAATTGTTCAATTTCAATCACAACACAAGATGTAAATGACTTGGCTACTGAGGCCTTGTAAGTCAAGTCTTTTGACAAACTTTTATCTTGCACCGTATTTATGTATTATGTTCAGAGCAAATCTTGCAAGCTGAAAAAAAACCACTTCCTGTTACCCAACGGAGTTGAAATTTCACACGTTGATTTTGTTTCGAAGACAATGCATTTTTATGATTCATGACCTGTGATTCTACACTTAGGATTGGCTCCAGACGAAGGATCTAATGAACAGTCAACGGTGCAGACACGACATTTAATATACGCATTTAATTATGGCAGTTCCTTCTAAAGTCCAATATGACCTGGCTGCTGCATCCAGGATTGGCTCCAGTCGAGGGAACTCCTCCACAGTCAACAGCAGAGACACAAAATTTTATATACGCATACAATTATGTTAGCTCGTTCTAAGTTTACCAAGATCTGGCCATACGAGAGAACTCCTCAATGGTCAACAGCACGGGCGCGAAATGTTGTAAGTACCTATTCATTCAATTATGATGATAGCCCGTTCGAAAGTGTGGCATGACTTGGATAGTGCAACTCCGATGGCTTCACACCATGACTTGTGTAAAGGCGCGTTTGGCTTCTTTGGACAAGCACCTTTCAAGAGAAGGTGATAGAAGGGATATTTAAAGAAATTCTAATGCTAAAAAGAACAATATAAAATGTAAGTAAAAAACCTTTTTAAAACCAAGGTTTTAATGAACTAAAAAGTACTGAATAAAACTTACGTCAACATAAAACTTTAATATTTTCTTAAAAGCTTGAGGCATGAACGTCTTTCTTGCACTTTAAGATAAGCCGCAAACTTCCAAGAAAATATTAAAGTTTTATGTTAACGTAAGTATTATTTAATACTTTTTAGTTTCTTAAAAGCTTGTTTTTAAAAAGGTTTTTTACTTATTTTTTTAGATATCTCTAAATATATAAAAATTACGTGTCACGTTGTTTGTCCGCGATGGACTCCTAAACTACTGAACCGATTTTAAATTTGATTTGCACACCGTGTGCAATTTGATCCAACTTGAAAGATAGGATAGCTTACGAGGGCGGCACTGAAAATTTCGGGAATCAAGGAAGTGACACAACATTACTATTTAAAAATGTATTTATTGCTTTTCGAAGAATTCTCCGCGAAATTTGACACATTTTTCCATACGATGGAACCAATCATTGAAGCAACCATTCCATTCGGAAGTTGGGGTCTCCAAAATAGCCGTTTTGTAGGCGTCCACAGCTTCTTCAGGTGATGTAAATCTCTGTCCACGCAATTTATTCTTTATTTTAGGGAAAGTATAGAAATCATTAGGGTTAGGTCGGGGCTGTACGGCGGATGGTCTAACAATTCTATGTTTTTTTGCTCTAAAAACTCTTTTGTTCTGTGCGCGGTGTGAGAACTCGCATTGTCGTGATGGAGGATGATGCGGCGGTTGCAGTTCTCTTTACGGAGTTCAGAAACGACCTGTGGCAAACAAATGCTAGCATACCATTCTGCATTAACCGTTCTTTGTCCCTCAAGAGGAATAGTCGTAACATGGCCGGTTTTGGAGACAAACGTGGCCACCATTTTTTTTGCAACACTCCGTGAACGAACAATTTTTGTTGGCTTTAACTAATTTTCGAACACCCAAACTCGTGACTGGTTTTTTGTTTCGGGTTCGTACGCGTATATCCAGGATTCGTCACCTGATACGATGTTGTATACAGCATTTGAGGATCCTGCGTGGAATCTTTCGAGAGTTCTGACGCACCAAGTAACGCGAGCCGCTTTTTGCTCTTCACAGAGCGAATGCGGTATCCATCGGGAAAACAACTTTTTTACACCTAATTGTTCATGCAAGATTATTTGTATTTGACTCATGCCAATGTCTAAAGTTGCCTGAATTTCGCGGTATGTCACATGTCGATCTTCCTCAATCAGCTTACGCACAGCATCAGCGTTTTCTTGGGTGACTGCAGTTTTTGGACGACCTTGACGGGGATCATCACTGAGCTTGACACGTCCACGTTGAAATTCAGCAAACCAGCGATAAATTGTGGTATTGGATGGGGCTTCATCACCAAATGCAGAAATCATCCGGTCAACACACTGTTTTTGTGTTAAACCACTTCGAAAGTCATAATAAATCATCGCTCTTGAATTTTCTCGAGTCAATTCCATTTTCTGAACGACTAAACAAGTTTGACAAAACCTTGTGACAAGACCGAGAATCTTTTTTTAAATAAATAAATGGTATTCGATTTTTAAAACCAAGGAGTTTTCAATTAAAAAGATTTTAATATGACAGGAACAGTGGAAATATTCCATTCCCGATACTTTTAGTGCAGCCCTCGTACTTCGTCGCAATATTATTTTATTGTAAATTATTTGTCTATTATTTGACAGTCACAATTATGTGTTAGCTCCAAACGATTCTAACAGATGGCGATATCTGTTGACTGGATTGAGTAAGTATTCAATAGATGGCGCTATGTTAAAAATACAAACGGTTCATATAAGCTACAATTTAATAGCATAACCACCACGTGTTGCTAAATTATTATAAATTTTAAAATTAATTATTTTGTATTAATTTTTGCTTAATATCAACTGTACGAAAATTTTGATCAATCGTGTTCAAAGGCCTTTCCTTTCAAATCCCAATCCAGTGGATTCTTATACCAGCTTTAACGGTTCCGTCTTCGTTCGTAAATAATAATTTCATTGTATTAAGGGGTAACGGTCGTAGAAAATCAGTAATGGAGATCGCCATTTTGTTAGTTTTAAATGCTCCTTTTTTTATTTTTTACTCTTTGTATTTCCTGTGCGTGTCCCAAATAAAATATTTTTCTTTCTTTCTTTTCTTTTTCCATGTTTTTTTACAAATGGCATCTATGTAAGAAAGCATGGTGGTCTTCATGATCGATGTCCTCCTACTGTTCGCCTTGAATAGTTTACTACAATGTAATATAACAAGAACCTTAACCACAGCAACGCGTGGCCGGTTCTGCTATAATATTATAAAGAGAAAAGATATTACTGTATGTTTGTATTGAATAGACTCCTAAACTAATGAACCGATTTCAAAAATTCCTTCACTGTTGGGAAGCTACACTATCTCCGGGTGACATAGGCTATATTATATTATGCTTTACTACCCGGGCGAAGCCGGGGCGGGACGCTAGTATTATATATTTTTAGTTTTTTGGCACACAGTCACTATTAACAGAATGCACTAGTAGAGCAGACTCTACAAGTGCATTCTGTTGAATAATACCTTAAAAAGAAATGATATACAGAGCGTTTGGTGCATCGTGTGCCAAATTGAAACGGTCGAATGAAGGGGTCATCTCCTTGCCTTTCAGACCCCTTAACACCTCTCATGCCCTGTGGAATATTTTTAATCGACTTTTTATTGTTTTACAAAAAAAAAGACCCACATTTTACATTCAAATACAATTTTTTTTTTAAGTATAAGGTGTAGACTCTGAATTTTAATTTTATTTAGATGTGTATTGTTTTAGAGTACTTTTAAATATAAAATTAGTGACATTAGTCATCTAGTATTTTTTTTTAATTTGCTCGCAAAGGTAAAACTTAAAGCTGTACATGTTACAGGTGTTTGTAAACAGACATGCATGCCATGCCATATATGTACAAAAAAAAAACAAAAGCGACCGGGATCTTCCAACTCTCTCATTAATTCTCTAGTCAATCATCTTGCTAATGATGTGCCACATGCCATAAAAATCTTTTAACAACTTTGTGAATTCGCTAGAATTGTGAATCGACTCACATAAGGCTAATATTCAAAATTATGATTTAAAAAAGTATTTTTGCTTAATAGATACCTGACAAACCTATTAAATCTGTTACTTCACTCTTATAAGGTAAAATCTGTCTCGTATCTCTATCTTTTCGTGGGATTAAGTTGAAATAAAAAAAAAACAAAATTGCGTTTTTAACATTTATTTCATAATTTTTACAAATCTTGCTCAAATTGTTGGCCTCTGTTGCGAATGCAGGCCCGACATCTGTTTTGTATTTCGACAGTTGTACGAACTCCTATTTCCTCCTTAATGGTATTGAATGCCGTTTCGATGCGTTGGACTAGTACCTCCCTAGTTGGAACCTCCGTGGCGTATACCAGCTCTCTGGCAAGTCCCCAAACATAAAAGTCTAACAGAGTTAGGTCTGGGGAACATGGCGGCCATGGAATAGGGCCATCGCGCCCAATCCACTCATTGGGGAACACATTGTCGAGATATTCCCTCACAGTCAAACGCCAATGCGCGGGACAGCCGTCATTCTGAAATACTATGGGCACACGTTCATTAAATACGGGCATCTCGGCCACTAATTCGGGCAGGTCATTTTGTAGGAATTCCAAGTAGTCATCGCCATTGAGATTATCGGGCAGGTAATGCGGTCCAATTACCTGATTCCCAATCACTCCTGCCCAAACGTTTGCACTACACCTTCTTTGAAAAGATTTCTGTCTTTTAACACGTGGGTTTTCCGTTTTCGTTGTCCAGTGGTGCAAATTGTGTAGATTTAGAATCCCATCTTTGGTAAATTTGGATTCATCCGTCCACAGTATTCTTTAAAAAAAAATCAGTATCATCCACATCCGTGTGTAAAAGAAACCGACAAAAAGTCACTCGTTTGTCAAAGTCGCCACCCTCAAGACCTGCAACAAACAAAAAACTCCTCAAAATTCCTCTTGAGTAGTAAGTAATTGCGCAAGAATATTTTTAAGGACCCGTTGTACGGGCTAACAGATTCACTACCTGGAAGGGACGTCAAACCATACCTATTACCTGTTATTCAAAGGCAACGTCAAACAAAGCGTGTACGGGTTTTAAGTTAGTTTAAAATTACGTACCTTGCACCGGAGTGTAGTGGAATGGATGCTTTTCGTTTTGACGAAGGACTTTCCACAGTTTCCATATCGAAAGATCAAGATGTGATGCCACATTTCTAATGCTTCTTGTAGGGTCTTCCTCAAAAAGTGCCAGTATTCTCTTGTCCACTTCAACATTATGTCACACAATATGGCCCCTTGGTTCATTAAAAGTGACACTGCCAGTCTTGCGTATGCGTCGGTATGTGTCTTGGAAGACTCTGCGGCCAGGGCCGGCAGTCTCGACATTAGATAGCGACAAAAATCTGTCGCTAAGTCGTATCGATGTCAAATTCCTTTAATAGATTTTCAACTTTATTTCCAAGGCATAAGGTTGAAAATCTTTTAAAGAAATTTGACATCGATACGACTTAGCGACAGATTTTTGTAGCTATTCATGTCGAGACTGCCGGCCCAAGTAAGCGGTCTACCAGGAAAGCGTTCATTGGCAAGATGATAGACTAGAGAATTAATGAGGGAGTTGGAAGATCCCGGTCGCTTTTGTTTTCTTTTTTGTAGCCATGTAAACAGCTGTAACATGTACAACTTTAATTTAAGTTTTACCTTTGCGAGTAAATTTAAAAAAAAAACTAGATAACTAATGTCACTAATTTTATATTTAAAAGTACTCTAAAACAATACACATCTAAGTAAAATTTAAATTCAGAGTCTACACCTTATACTTAAAAAAAAAAATTGTATTTGAATGTAAAATTTGGGTCCTTTTTTGTAAAACAATAATAAGTCGATAAAAAACATTCCACAGGGCATGAGAGGTGTTAAGGGGTCTGAAAGGCTAGGAGATGACCCCTTCAGTCGACCATTTCAATTTGGCACACGATGCACCAAACAACCTGTATATCACTTTTAAAAGCTTGTCTAGAAAATGTAAATTTAATACGCTTATCACTAATTTAATTGTAACAAATTATACTAGTTCGACTTATTCCTAAACCACGCGGTAATCGCGACGCGGAAGTTGGAAAATACCAGTTGACAATAACTGAAGCAAATGCTTCAGTTGCAACAAATGCAGTTGTTGCCTTTCAAACATGCTTACCAAATGGATTATGTGCATTTATTTCTTACCGTGTTTAAAAAACTTTGGAATTACATGGGTTATGTCTTTTTGTAATAAAATTAACTGTATTTATGCCTTTTAGTTCGATTGTGTTTTGGGATTTCTTGTAGTTATGTCTATGAAGCAGTGAAATTTACTTGATATCGATAGATGTGCCTTTAGACGTAGTCAGAGTTTTATGCCTTTGATATATTACAAAAAATATGTTAGGATGCAGCTAGAGTTATGTTCTTTTGATATGTTACGTAACAGAACACGTAGATTATAACGGTGCTATAAAAACAAAAGGGCACAACTCGACTTAAGGCTCCTACAAACAGGCGCGACAAGCGACGCTAATCGCGCGCGACACAGCGGCGCCTTTGTGTCGCGCTATCGCGTCGCGCCCATTAGCGGGAGCCTTTATTCCGTTTTTGACTGGAGGCACTGATATCTATTTCCTAATTACTTGTGACCATTGGGTGACCATTCATAACAAACTTAGACCGTGCCTTCTCCGAGGCACGGTCTCAGCCCGAAAGTCTGACAACCAGTTTATTCAAGGGATATCTGTTACCGAGTAACCGGGTTGTGGAGGTCAGATAGGCACTCGCTCTATGTAAAATACTAGTAATCAGCTGCATCCGGTTAGACTGGAAGCCGACCCTAAAAAATTTGGGTAAAGGCTAGGCAGATTGATTGATAGCGCCCTTACGAGATAATAAAGGGTAACACAGGCAAAGGGTAGCCAAAACTACATGTAACTCATAATCTAAAAAAACAAGGTCCGGCACTCTGAGAGTGACACAAGCTTACGTCACTATCCAGTTGCCACTTTATTGCAACAAAACAAAAAGTATGGAAACATTTTCAGTCACCATTCTGTTAAAAAAAAATATATCAAGCATTTAAATGGTCGTTTTGTTTTTCTAATCAAACGAAACAATTCAATTTAAACTTATACAGACGCAATTGTTAGTTAAAACCTCATTGATTTATCGGATTAGCACAGCTAATAAAGGCGGTTTGGGAGTTATTATGACACAGTACTGGTAACACAGCGGTGATGACGTAGGCTTGTGTCACCCACGTGACCACTGTCTCGGAATGCTATACCTGGCGAAGTATATTATTATACCATAATGTAACTCATCTTTCATAGTATAAAATTAAAAAAGACGAAAGTAAGAAAACTACAAGTAAGAAAACTATCGATATGGATTTGACAACATAATTAAGTAATAAAATATTAATGAACTATTGGTATAGGGTAGGCATACAAAAAAGATCTCAACATTTTTGGTTTTTTGGTAACTGGGACTTCCTCGCGTAGTTTCTCTGGTGGCGCACTGTGTTCTTTTTCATGTGTATTCAATAAAGCTATACATTTACGAAGCAAAATGTTTTCCCGTTCTTCCAAACTCAAAACCTCCTTTTGTTTTGGTGGTTCCCATTTAAATTTATATTTGTTTTCTATGTTTAATTTTAATTTATTGTTATGAGTTGCGAGAATTGTTTCTATACCATTACAAACTTTATATTCATTCGGTGGAGGAGCTTTTTCACAAATGTCTGGAAAACGTTTAGCTCGATATAAAGGTCCACGGTTAAAAGCGGGAAAACATCTTGGTTTTTCTAAGCAGTAATAGCCTGGTCCAGGTGTATCTAATATCCCATGTACGGGTATCCAGGAGTGCCAAGGCAATAAACGCTCCTCAGAAGAGGAAAATGGGACTGGACATTGTAATTGAGAGGATTTTTCTTTATTTATTCTAGTTTGAGGTAAATCTGCTGGACTTGGTTCATCAAGTTTTTTAACTAAAGGTTTCATTCGAATAGTTTTAGATTTGAATTCCCACGTTGGTAAAATACATGGCTTTGCTTCGTTCTCTTTATCTAGTGGTCCTACTATGTCATCATCGTCGCTTTCCTCGATTATTTCTTTTTTAAATCTTTTAGCAGAAGATCCAAAAGGCGCATTAGGACATTTAACAAAATTACATATTCTCACATTGACGTGATAAGTAGCTGGACTTGGTCCCTCTTCGCGTTGAGTTTTAAACCGGTTTGCTTTCACACCGAAAAAAGCTGGTTCTGGTAGTTTAGCATGACAGAGTACATCAGGCGGAGTTATTGCATCGAAATCTCTTCGCAACCAATGATCTGCTGGGCCTGGACTTATATCATATTTTGACATAGGGTTTGGAAACCTTTTAGCTTTTGGTCCTATAAATTGGAGATTTGTGCCTTTAGGTGAAATAGGCCTATATGTTGCAGGGCTAGGACGATTTTCTAATATATTTCTTTGCTGGACTATTTCCATATATCGCAGCTGCTTTGTAGTTTTTCGTTTCAATGCGCGGACTTTTTCTGCACAAATTTCATCTATAGTAGGCTTCCTTTCAAAAAAATAATCTGTAGGACCAGGTGTTACTTCAACATTCTTTTGATCTCTCGCAGATCTTTTACTCCATTTGCATCCATGATAAAAAGCTGTAGTGTCGATCACTGTAGCACCATAAAACGGTGGACTTTCTTCTTTAATCTCATCCCTCATTCGATGTTGAACTCCGTCGGCTGTTATGTTGAAACCATGGTCATTTCTTGACGGAGTTGACAAGCCTTCATCACCCAAGGCAGATCGAGGTGTGGGGCCTTTATAAAGTCGTCGTCTAACTTTACCTTGACATACAACGTCCTGTTCCATTTCTTCTCCAGTGGGACATTCACATGGAGGTGAAATCCCACATTTACACAAAATTTCTTCCAAATCTTCTGCACTGAAGGCTTCATACGGAAATCTTGGCTTTTTTGAAAGCATTGATGAACAATTTGGGATATTACTTGGCAAACTCTGGTCATATACGGCTTGAGTCCATACTTTAGCACCACCTGCCATGATGCGAGGAGTTTTCGAGAGAAACGGAGCTGCATTCTTTTTTCTTCTGCTTTTATCACCGTGACTATACGAACCAGGACCAAGAAGGGTAAAATATTTCGGTGGTGGTGGAAATCGAGGAGCTAAACAGTAGGCCATAATAATTTATAATATTAGGTACTATGCGGGTATTTCAGCGCCAGAAGAGTGATCCAAAAATAAACATCATCTTAAATAAAAATGTACAAAAAATTATAAAATTTATCAGGTAAAAGGCCAGGTGAGTAAATGTTCCTTGTACTAGACCCAATAATAATCTGCAACATATATAAAATGTACTCTGTGATCTGCAATAAAACGTTTTATTTAAATACACATTATTTGTCTGTCACCTGTCAAATTTAAGCTTAGAAATCTTAAGGTAGGTACAAAACTTTTTACAAAAAAACCAACAGACTTCAGAAACACTGAAAAATTATTTTTGTTTCGGAAGGACTTACAATACTAAAATATTTTTTCTCTCTACCAAAAGAAAAAAGAATCAAGTAAATCGGCCCAGGAATCACGGATAAATCGGTATAAGTACCTACAACTAAATAAATTTTAAAAAAAACTTTGCTGAATGTCTCCTCCTTTTTAGGTTTCCGTACCTCCAAAGGAAAAAACGGAATCCTCACAAGAAAATTTATTGTCCGTCAGTTTGTCTGTCTGTCAAGACCCTTTTTATCAGGAAGGCGTGGGGGTATCAAGTTGTAATTAATATCAAATACATAGGTCTACGGTCCCTTGAAGCTCTAAAAAAATCAAGCTTCTAAGTCAACGCAATAAAAAATACGGCTATTTATACGATGTGTTTTGATACTCGCAAATAAAACCTACAGGGTATTTCCCGTTGATTTAGAATCATGTGGAAACAGTTCGAAAATAGTTAATTTGTAGTTTTATCACATACAAATCGACAGTGGAAAGGTAAAATGGCTAAAGCGCCAAAACCTGGAATCTCAAGAATGAACTTTAAAGTAATAACTATAAAATTCATTCATCTTTCCACTGTCGAAATGTTTGTTTTTTGAGGTTACGAACTTATACTTGCAGTTGGAGAATTGACATTGACGTATAACGTTGTATGGTAGAACATTTTTTCAAGTAAAAGGTTACGTTTATTCTTGGGATAAATTCATCCCAACTACGGAACCCTTCATTGTGCGTGGTCCGAAACGCACTTGGCCTGTTTTTTTATTATTAGGTAAGCACTCACTTTTCTAGGTGATTATGTACCTACTTAGGTAAGATGTTCATAACCCTATAAGTATCACCATGTAATCCTTTCTATATTAGGTACTAATCGTTTTATTTTATTTAGCATTCCTTAGAACACGCCTGCCTAGCCTGTATGTATAAGTAATTTTTTTCTAAATACTCTCTATGAGAATTTTGGGAGAGATTAAAGGCTAATAAATTATTTCTAGTATTTTATTATAGGGGAGAGCAGTGGTGGCCCAGTGGTATCGGCCCCGACTTACGAGTTGTAGGTCGTGGGTTCGAACCCAGGCAGGCGGCTTTACTTTGTGTAAATAATTTTATCACCACTGCTTTCAAAACGGTGAAGAAAAACATCGTGAGGAAACTGGCATGTCCTAGAACCAAAAATTCGAAGACATGTGACACCTACCAACCCGTACTGGGCCCGCGTTGTAGATTACAGCCCATTCCCTCTCAAAGAGAGGAGGCCTGTGTCCCAGCAGTGGGAACATTATAGGCTGATTATGCATTCTATTATAAACTAATAATTTTATTTATTGACGTATAAAATACTAAATGAAACGTCTGATTTCACCCGACTTTACCCTACCGCAGTGAAACACTAAATTATATTGTTTCTTTTTTACAAAATAAATAAAGTAGCATACAGATTTCGAAGGTCAACCTGTTAATGCTGTCATTGTGATCTTACTATGAGAATACAAGAGCGAGCGTAGCGAGCTCGAAAATTTGAACAACCTGACTTCACAGTCAAATTACAATGACAGGTTAGCCTAGTATCACTACTAACTATAAGCTGTCATAATGATATTACTAAATGGTCGCCTGTAGATGTAACGTTGCATAAGGTTTTCATTACGGGTTTCTTTTCAAAAATAATTTGAGGTTTTGTAAAATATTTTTCGATTTTTTGCTTCCAAACGTCGCGTCGGGGTCTCAGCCGTGTAATTAATACGGCTGATACGGCATTAGCTATGCCTCTGCACTTGACTATCGTCATGATTTTATCGTGATCATTCTGGAGCCTCCCTGGCTAAGGCACTCGGGGCGGTCGCCCCCGTCACTCGCCCTCCCTCTTAACACGGCTCTGATCTTCCCAGAAACAGTGGGATGAGTCGCTCTGCAGGTAGGTACGAAATTATCTCATTAATACGTCCACTTATACTGCTTAGCGAGCCCGCCTGCTAGCTGTATGTGTGAGTCAGGCCTCTCGTTTCAGGCGATACCGTCGCCCTTATGCTGGGTAACTCCAATTTCCGGCTCGCTACTTGTCTGCGTCTGGGCGCTCCTTGCGGGACTCCACATTGCTGCTAATGCGGTGAAGCTGTCGACTACTTCGAGCACCATGGTCTATCTTGCAGTAAGAGCGCAGGCCAGATAGTGTGGCACGCCAGCATTAATAACTTCATCCGCCGAGCTCTTGTCAACGCCGGGGTGCCAGCTGTTCTAGAACCCAATGGCTTGGCACGTGACGTTGGGAAGAGACCTGATGGAATTACCATAATGCCTTTGAAGTTAAGTAGGTAGGACCTTGGTGTGAGATGCAACATTTGTCGACATCCTTGGGTCATCCTATCTTCATAGCACGGCGGGCTAGGCTGGGGCGGCTGCTGCAAGTGCAGAAACTCCCAAACGGCGAAAATATTGCAATCTAATTGTGAATTATACAGTGTAGGCCACGAAACGAAGTCCAAGCCAAATTTTATAAGCCTCTCTCCAAGGGCTTCCACAAATATCCTCATGTACAGTCTGTCTATAAAGTCATGAAAATAATGTTTGAGGAACTAACATTATTCAAAAGTAGGGCAACACTAAATCATAGTACATCTAATGTCATCGGCCGTCATCGAATTGTTTTGTAACTCGTTATCTTTTGCATTTTTTATTGTTTTTCAAATCTATGTGGATAAAACTTCGAAGAAACGTGTTAAATATGAGGAAAACAAATAAGAGTGGAGCTCGGGAAATTATTTTTAAAGTGTATCAGCGATGTTTGTTAGAACACCAAGCTGGACAAATTTTATCAAATTTGGATGATATTTATGCTCGAACAGCAGCTATGACAGGTATGTAATCGTGTTACTGTTTATTTTTTATCTACCAGAAGTAACAAATTCACTAAATATACGATTTTAAGACTAAAATAAGGATTGTTTACATTGCGCATTAGTAGGTTAGATTGCAAATATAAGTAGGCCATATTGTAGTGCGACCAGAACTTTTGATACTTTTGGGTGATCAAATTGATCGCTGATTTTAAATATGAATAAGTTATATCATATTTGAAATTAAAGCTAGTAGTGCTATCTATTTTCTGTTAGATATTTAAAAAAAATCTTTCTTTCAGGAAAATCTGAGAGTACAGTGAGGCGTATTGTAGATGAAGGTTATAAAAATGATGGCAAATTTGGAACCCCCGGCAAACACAGATCAGGCCGTCCTAAGAAAGAAATGGATGACTTCAACATATGTGCACTTCGACAAAAGATTCAATTCTTTTACTCGGTAAAGAAAGAGGTACCAACCCTAAGGAAACTTCAGGTAGTAGCCAAAACAGATCTGGATTTTAAATGTAGCCTAGAAGCCCTGCGTAAAATTTTGAAATCGATTGGGTTTTCTTACAAGAAGTGTCAAAATAACAGAAAGGCTCTAATCGAACAAGCACATATTGCAGCAAAACGAGAAGAGTATTTGGCAATTATTAAAAAAAATAGAGATTTGCCAGAAGAATTGCAAAAAGATATAATTTATCTTGACGAGACCTACATTCACTCTTCATATAAGGTAAAACTTTTTGTTTCAATCAATAATTATACTTATTGAATATTTTTACTTTATAAATAAGTACAATTTTTTTCACCAGGTTCGAAAATGTTGGCAATCTTTAAACGTGGAAGGCGTCACGGAAAATATATCGAAAGGAAAGCGTTTCATAATTGTCCACGCTGGAAGCGAAAAGGGGTTTGTGCCAAACTGCCTACTTATATTTAGTGGACAAAACAAGCTTGAAGACTACCATTCCGAGATGAATGCCCACAATTTCACCAAGTGGATTACGGAGAAGCTTATCCCGAACCTGCATGAGCCATCGATCATTGTCATGGACATCGCCCCCTACCACTCCGTCGTGACAAATAAGGCGCCTACCTCAAGCTCTCTCGTGGATGAAATAAAACTTTGGCTTTTGGAAAATAGTATTGACTTTGACCCTTCGCTTAGAAAGCCAAACTTACTCAATTTGGTAAAAAAAAACAAACCCCACCCCATCTATGCCATTGATGAACTTTTGGGAGAAAATGGGCATACAGTGGTACGGCTTCCACCGTATCACTGTGATTTAAATCCTATAGAGCTCATTTGGGCTCAAGTAAAACAGAAAGTGGCAGAACACAATGTTGGGTCACGTGATGTGAAGCAACTAGCTGAAGAGGCCTTCAACAGCATTACACCTGAAAAATGGAAAAACTGTTGCCGTCATGTTGCAAACATTGAAAAAGATTATTATGAACGAGGAAGAACCCTATATCAAGATATAGATGAGTTAGTCATTCGCCTAAGCGAAGATAGCAGCAGCTATGACAGCAGTAGCGAAGACGTTGTTAGTGACGCAGCTGACAATGAAAATACTTTTTTAAACGTAGAATATTTGGAATCAGATGATGAAAGTAATTAATTATGTTATGTTATGAGATATTTTTCATTAGTAAAAAAAGTTAAAACATATAATAAAAAATATGTATGAACATTTTTCCTTTATTTACTCAATTTATTTGAACGACAGAGACCATATATTTGTGATATCTGATCGTTTATGCAAACTAATGAAGGTCGGAAGGAAAAAATCGTAAGGAAACCTGGACTTATAATTAATATAAATCTGAAATCGCCAACCCGTCTTGAGCAAGCGTGGTGATCAATGCTCGTGCCTTCTCTGTTGAGAAGAGGCCTTTGCCCAGCTGTGGGACAGTTATAGGCTGGTATTATTATTTATAATGAAGGTCGCATCTTTGTCTATGGTTTCTGTAGATTTTTTAAATAAGATCTACGCATTTTACGACTTTACCTTTTCTCCTCAATTCAAAAAAAAACGTCTCGTCGTTTTCATTAAAACCAGGTTTGCTTCTAGTACAAAATAATGTGCTAGTATCAAAATCAATTTAGTCACACTATACAGGGTTGCTACGTGCACGACCGCAGCGCCCTCATTTTTTTTCATGACTTTATAGACAGACTGTATGTTCAGCGATTGTTTATAATTTAGGAACTAGACAGTTTTTAATATTTTTAGGGAAATTCTCACTTAACTTCAGCCTTTTTTATTTTTCTCTTTCTGTGTCGCATTTTTGTATTTTGTAATTCTCTTATAAAACTTTGATTTACGGTCTACGATCGATAAAAAATACTGGTGCCGATTCTCTTGTACACCGAACTAAACTAACAAAACTATCACTAAAATTCCTCTCTTTTGGCTATGAGAATCTTAATGAAAAACATGTTGCTTTGTAAAAACACACAAACAAACATAAAAACAAACACAGCTGACGAAATGTAGGTATACTATATGTAGGTAGACCTCTGCTTAACCCTTCGGGGAATACAGGCGTGATGTTATGTGTTATGTTATTTTGTATTATTCTGTATAGCATCGTCGTCCAGACAGATTGACAGACCGGCACCCTAATTACTTAACACAGTATCTATCACAATCTAAATCATTTTTAAGCTTATTGCTAATCCATTGCTTCATGTGTTCTAAATTTTACGGCTCAACAACGTAAATAACGCAATGAATGTTGTTGAACTGTCAAAATGAAACCCATTTCTACTGTTAGTGTGTTACGTAATTACCCCGCAAGTGGCGGGTGCGGTGGCCTTAACGCCCTTAACCCTCATTTTAGACTGCTTAATCGCGTTACTCAAAAAGTTGAACAAACACACAAATATAGCGTATGGACGTCAAGTTTGAAGTTCGTTCATCGACGAGGTCGACGACGTCTCAAAAGCTCAAAATAGTGTGTGCGCTGCATTCACAGACATATACAAAGTTATATGTCACAGGCTGAACTACCCAAAATGCAAGTAGGTTGCAATGGCTGAAAAACATTGACGGAGTTTTATGGCACTCTATAGTACATACTAATTCCATGTGGTAAATTCACACACCGCAAAAGATGTGTGTATTTGCCATAAAATAATGTCACTGTCATCACTGCTGTCATCCTATCTTGTGTCAAACTAATAAGCGTCAAACTTGACATACCCCCGTGATAGGTATTTATATTTTTTTTCATCATTTTGATGGCAATTCTTGCAACTTTCGAGTTTGGCGAGGAAGTGCTGACTACCAATACCCTAAAAAAATTACATGGATTGTTGATTGTTGAATTAATAATACAACTGTAGCAGGTTTTTGTGTGATTTAAGTCAATAATGCACTTCAATGATATCAATAATATGCGACAAACATGGGGTTGACCCGAATGAAGCTTTTCATTATTTTATTCGGTCTCAACTTACTTCCGTTAGCGTTTGGTGATGAGGAAAGAATAAACATAGATTCTGTGTGTAATTCTACGGGATCTGAGCGTGTTGATTACGAGTTTAATTCAGATGTAGTGAATAGTGAACATATAATAACGTACAAGGGTTATTTCCCACGATCGACTCGAGAGAACTATGTTAGCGCTGCTCTGAGGAATGTAGGGGTGAGTTTACTTACGAAGACCTAAGCTGTGGTTCCAGTAACTATAATTATTGTTTTAATCTATGTATTTAAGTACTTTCGAAGACTTACAGCTAAACAAAACAGCGTACAAATAGCAAGTGTAACTGTCAGCCAATTAAAAGTGTTCACTTATAAACACAGAACAGTGAAAAACACAGCACTGCCCACTAAAATGAAAACCTTGCCACTCAACCTATTCATTGCTTAACTTATTTATTTGCCTATTTTTGTTGCTGATGGTTAATTTAATTAAATAACTAAGGCAAACCATTCAATGAATTGGTGGTGATTGGTGCACAGCAATTTGCACATGTTTCTATTGTATGAAACTATCTGAATAAAATCCTAATAACTTCCCCAGAACTGCATTTACAATTTGGGCCATTATGATTGTGTAGTTATTGATATTGCTTCGCGGGCATGTTAATTTAAGACCCAGATGAACATTATTATTTACAAATCTCAAATATGTGTACATATATCCATGAACAAAAATGTGCATGCAGAATAAATTAAAAAAAATAAAGGTTCAGACATGAACCATGTACCATGTGTATCAGTGTGTGTGCATGTTTTCACATTAATCATTTTGTAACTATTTCGTTCATTTGTATATTTCTAATTAATTTATTTATATAAATATAAGCTTGCTGTGCGCTGGTATTTCACAAATGGAGTAATCTTAACATAGTTTTTGTCCAGAATATCACTTTCATACTCATCCATGTGCAATTTTTATTGAACAATATCTTACCCGATGCTAAGCGATGATGTAGTTGGCGATGGTGCATGCCTGACACTTGAAAACACTCAGGCAGAGATTTATAAAATGTTACATATTACATGCTTTGGTGCAAAAGTGTCCCCGTATCACTTTTGTACTCGCAGTTTGACAGTTGTGCAACAGTGACAGGAATAATGCTAACTAAAGAACATCCCAGTTACAATTATTATTTTGGGCCTCACATTATAGCTATCAGAAATCACAGACTTGGGTATTGAAATCCATGGTTCAGCTGTATGCACAATGCATATTTTTTACTGAAATAGAGGAGGTTCTCAATTCAACCTGTATTTTATTGACTACTAGCTTCTGCCTGCGATTTCGTTCGCATTGTTCGTACCGCAACGTTCGCGCCCGCCTGCACTATTACTTCGTTTTCGCTTAGCATTCTTACTGACTTTTTTCTTTTTGCTCGGCTCCTAAGTAGCCTATAACCTACGTGAACATTAGGCTATCAAAATAATTTTTCAAATCCGACTGGTACTTGCAGCAATTAGAGCTTTCAAACAAGAAACGCTTCAGCTTTATTATTAGTATATAGATAGAAGATAGATATATTCTAATATTTCTAATTCATAGGTCACAGATAGCAAGGCTTGTCTTGTCTAATACATTTCTATGATGTTTGAGTAATAGTAATTACTTTAACTGTATTAAGATATGCTGATATTCTAAGTCCATAAAGTATAACTTGTGATAACTAAATTTTGACAGTTTGTATTACATCTCAAATTTCTAAAATATACTTTTCTGTAAAAACATTACCCTCCTTTTTTACTTTGCTGCAGTTGAGTTTGAGTAATTATGTCGGCAAGCTATTAATGTTGGATAAAACTGAATGTATTTATGAACTATTATTAAAATCATTTACTGAGGAAGGTTTGTTCTGATTGATACTGACACTAAACAGTTGCCCTGTTTCGTGTTCCCATGTCTCATGGCGGTTGTTTTTACCCGACTGCGCGACGCAAAGGATGGTAATGTGTTTATCAGCCTATGTAGGTATGTTTGTTCCTTTCGCGCTCTAGAGACCAAACGCGTGGGCCGATTTTGATGATTCTTACGTCAAACGATTCGTCTTAATCTTGTTAGTGTCACTAGAGACATGACAGTAATCAAAATTAAATATGGCGTCAAACAGACGCCATATTCTTTTAACTTCTTTTTAAACGAGTTCAAAAAGAGTAGGAGGTTTTGAATTCGACTTTTTTTTTATGTGTGTACCCAGAACTTTTTTCTAGGTGAACCGATTTTGATGATTCTCTTTTTATTTGAAAGCTGCTGCTTCTCATGTAGTCCCATGTAAATTTGATCAAGATCTGACCAGTAGTTTTATAGTTATCCTTAATAATGCGTATTTTTTCCACTAAGAATATATAGATGTTTTAATAACTTCCTGTCACTGTTATTTACATATCAAGTAGTGGTATACGAATTTGTGTGGGGTAGGTATCAAAACAAAAAACTGAAAATAAAAACGTTTTATTAAAAAAAAAAACAATCGACTTTCAAAAAAAAAAACGAATAATAAGTGAAAAATAACTTTAAATTCGGAAGTCGGTGGCAAAAAAATGAAAATACAACCCAAAGACACCGACTTTAGAAATTAAAGTTGTTTTTCACTTTTAATTGGTGTTTTTTTTTTGGAAGTCGGTTGTTTTTTTTTTAAATGTTTTCTTTAACTACAGTACACTGTATAAAGACCGATTGCCTTCGACTGCATGAGATTGGGTTTGGGATTGGAGACAAAAATAATGTTATCTTGTTTCCATCTTTTTAAAGTTCACTTTTTATGCTATCAGGTGTTTTGATTTTTTAGATTACCTTTTTTATTTTTGTGATTGCTTTGCGGACAGAGTACCTGTTAATAGCCAGAGTCTCACTTGTGATGACAGAAAAATAGAAAAGTAATATGTTCATCACTATTATTACAGTTCTGTTATTATTCATAGAGGAATCCATTAAGATAGTTTGATGATAGAGAGCAAGTTGATAAAATAAACTTTTAACATAGAATTTGTATTCATAGTCTTGTCTATTCGATTTTATAGTGATAGACAATCTGATATTCAAACTTTGTTTGTTCCATAAAAGCAAATTCATGTTTAATGATTCAGTTATATGATAATTCTTAATTATACTATATTCTGTTCCTTTTCTGATAATTGATATGACACAAGTTAAATGCTTATTCCAGAGCTGTGTAATAATATTGTGTATAACTTGTTAATTGGTTATTTAATTTTTGATTCTTTCATAGAACTGAGAATTGTCCTCAGCTCGTTTGACAATACCAAGAAGGACAAATGATGATGGTACTTTATAGTCCATACAAATAGTTATAGTGAGGTAGTAAGATAAGTACCAGTTGCAAATTGCCAAATAGAACAAAAACCTATTGTTACAGATATCAAACTGGACGCTGTTGCGACGCAACAACCCTGCAAAAGAGTATCCAAGTGACTTTGATGTGATTATTCTTGAAGATGGAGGCAGAAAAGCACTTGATGCTCTGAAAGACCATCCTGCTGTTAGACGAGTCACTGCGCAGAGGCAGGTCACGCGGACCATCAAGTATATCCGTGAGGTAATGCAGCATGCCTTCTACCCGGGGGCTAATATGACACATCGAACTTTGGAAAGACACTCACAGTGATGGAAGGAGATAGACGACGCTCTCCAAAGCCGAACTGGTTCTAAAACTCGATGCGCCATATTAACGGCCACGTAAAATTGCGGGGTTTTTAATTTTGATGCACAAATATTTTCTCAAATTTTTGCTTCATGTAAAAGTTGTATCAAAATACTTTGTCACTCCTCTTGCTCAAAAGGGCCGTCATTGTAGCTTACTAGAGCGGGGATAAAATAGTACATTTTCCTCTAGGAGTTTTCTTTTTTTAAATTTTTGTCTTTTACCAACGTGAGGACAAAAACGAAATAGTCTATTCATAAGTAGAATAATCATGAATAAAGACTCGACTTATTCTTGTTTCATTTTTATTTTTTTGAAAGTGGAACTATCAGCGGCGATCTCTTTGGTAGAATGCGTGCATTTCGTTGCGGCTACAGAATAAATAAAAAAGGCATTGGTGTACAATCTGTAGAAGTTTTCTCTAATTAAAAATTGAATTCGTCACCGTAATTTATTTTTAATATTCTATTGGATTATTTTATTTTCTCGAAATCGTAGCGAAAAGTAGAGTGTAACACACGGCAGTGCCGGCGTTAGGGTAGGGCGTGGCTGGGCGACCAACCAGGGTGCCAGAAGTGAAGGGGCGCCGAAGGGGCTGTGACTAGGCGCCCCTTCACCCATGGCGCCTGCAGAGTACTTTTGTATTAGTTCATTTGTAGTGAGAAAACTAAAAAAAATGTTGAGATCTCTACACTTGCTCTTGGATCCGCCATTCTTTGAATTCTCAAACTTTTTTGCATAACCCGACAAAGTAACTCCTATTTCTTTATGAATGGACATAAGAAAACCTAGTCGGAGTGCTGAAATTTTTCGTCTTTCTACTCTCCAAGAGGGGTGAGACGCGCCGCCGAAATTTCGTTCAGGGCGCCTGTAATGTTAAAACCAGCACTGACACACGGCCCTAAAAACCCATTATAACTCGGTTTCTATTTACTTCCTCGCTAAAGCTTGGGAGTAAAAGTACCTCGTATATAATGGGTAATTTTGGCCCCTTGTATTACAATCTACTACTATACCGTTGTTCTTAGTCAGTGTATGTGTGATACATGACCGGTTGTTTAAACACTTTATTGTATTTTAGGATGATTGTGGGCCAGCTGGGTGCCTGTATGCGGGCTGGCGCAATCATCGCGTTCGTGGCCTGCACTCCCTCAGGCAGCCGCGAGAGGTAAGGAATCTGATTAATTATATTATCATAAATTATTGAAGTGCAAACAGAAAATAAGTCCCCATTTAGAAATCAAGTAAAAATGTTTGCGGATTTGCAGGTAAGACATGGGTTGTTTTTAATACATTTTGAGTGTGTGTTTGAGGGTCAACTTATGTAACTTTTTAGCAGAATGGTGGCTACACGTCCAGGAAGTTGTTGCGGACCGTGCCACGTCAAATAACATCGGTGTTAAAGGCGGATCTGCTTTGGTCTCTTGGTGTAACTGGTGCGTACCTTATGTGACTAATAATTGCAAAAAATATTCAATAATATACTTTCTACAAATTGTATGTTGAAAAAGAATTCTGAAGAAAGCAGAAAGAAGGTAAAACTGTTAACAGTAGCTGCTACCTTCAAGACTGCATCGGTCATCATCATGTGCCTAGCTTTTTCCCAACTACATTGGAGTCGGTTTCCGGTCTAACCGGATGCACCTGAACACTAATATTTTATATGGAGCATAACTGCACCGGTCTCGACAAAAATTCCTTACTACCATACATTAATATTACTACTGAATACTAACTTATAATCGTGACGCTATTCCCTCCACTTCAGTGAATTTATGATTGTTTAATCGTTTATACAAGACTATCTACTAAGTTTATACATTATCAGGTGAGGGCATAAAAGTAGCTGTGTTCGACACGGGGTTGGCTCGAAACCATCCTCATTTTGGGCGAGTTCGGGAGCGCACAGACTGGACCGGAGAGAATACTCTGGACGACGCGCTGGGCCACGGCACGTTTGTTGCCGGAGTAATCGCCTCCAGGTCTGACTGCCTCGGCTTTGCTCCTGATGCGGATTTACACATTTTTCGGGTCTTCACTGACAATCAGGTATGTCATTTATTGCATAGTATAAAACAAAGCTGCTTTTCGTTTCTGTCTGCGTGACCGCTTAGTCCTTCTTAACTACAAAATGGATGTTGACACCATTATTTAGAGAAATTATCCGGAAAGATTTTGTGTAGGTATAATACATTAATAAATAACTTAGAAATAGCACGGAAATCTGAATGTTTTGACATGTCGCCACATCCGTACATATTGCACCCGTGCGAACCTGGGGCGGCCGGCAATGTAAGTACTTGGTAGGATTGTCATGCGAAATTAATATTGACGTCAATCAACAACTGTTAGGTGATTACAAATTAAAATATCTAACTCACTTTCGAGTAATAAAACTCGAAAAAGGCGAATAGCAGGAGAGCATGTGATACAAACAAGTCTGTAGTATCCGCAGTTTATCTAGAATATAATTTTGAGCAAGTTGACTCTTCTACCTAGTGAGAATGTCGAATTTTATATTCTTAAACTAAATAACATTAACGCATCACATACATGAACTCACGCCTTCTTCCCATGGGGTTAGACAGAAACTACAGAACGCCACCTGCTACGATCCTTACATACTCCTTTTGCCTCGTTTAGGTTCATACATCAGGCGCCTATTTAATAAACGTGACAATCTGACAATTTTGTCGGTTTTTGACTAATAAGTCGAATTGTCGCGACAGGTGCCGTTTTATAAAGATGACAATTATGTCCAAATGCGACAGGTAAATACTCACAAAATAGTCAAACTAAAAACCCGTTTAATAAAGGGGACAATTGTCAGATTTTACTTGTCTAGTCTCTAAGAAAATATCTCGAACGTAATTGTCATAGTAAATGACAATTTGTCACGTTTTGTGACATATTTGTCAGAATACAATATCGAGGCATGCATATGCGAAGGTAATATTAAAAAAATATAACAATTTTACGTCTGTTTCCGACTTAAACTTAGGTTTTGTTTGCTATTTGAAATGGAAGCCAAATTAACAATTTTAGGCCTTATCTATGAAAACAGAGACAATTTTATTCGGCAAATTTAGTGATAATTTAACTCACGAAATGAACACTACTACTGCTATCCGTCGACGACGTTAACACCATTTTCAAAATTATTCGTACTAATGTAACTACCGAATTGCCTTGACATTGGGTGAGGGTACCTGTCGAAAATTTCTGACAATTTCGACAAATATGTCCACCTGTCATGACAATTTAGTGTTTAATAAAACAAATAACTTAACTTCGTATCCTTAACCTTGTAGCAGAGGAGATAGACATTTTTACTTGTACACGGAGTGAATTCACAAGGATAACATTCTTTTTAATAAGTTTTAGAAAATAAGTTGTTATTATTAAGTTTGCTTCACTATTGCATTGGGTTGTACCTGTAATAATAATTGTAAGTGATGATAAAGAAAAAATATAAGTTTTTCCGGACAAATTGTCACCTGTCAAGAGAAACTGTTTATTAAACAGAAATATGTCAAATTGCCACGACAAGTCGACTTACAGTGTGAGTCTTCATAATGTGCACATATCGAAATGAGGGAAACTTAGCTTAATTTTATCGACAGAAAAAATATTTAAATAAATCTAAAACTAATATTTAACAAAAAATAGCATTTTTTAAATTCTATTTCGCTGCTTTTGACCTCTGTGTAAACAAATCGGTATAACTTTTAAACTGATCGATCTATCACGATGAAACAAACTCAGTAATGACTGAAAGTAACAGGGCATCCTTATAGTATAACAACAAAAGAAAAAAAACGCCCTCAATTGAAAATTAAGGGATTTGTTAACAAAAATGAGATATTTTTTCATAATTTTTTACAATAATGGTAAAATTTCTCAATAAAAGCTCCAATTACTTACCCTTTTTTATTACTTTAAATTATTATCTATCGTATCAGGTTTCTAAAAATGAAAATACCATATCTAAAACTCAATTACAACATTTCCTATCGACTGTTAAAGAAAGACCTTGCACTCGGCTTCGTCCTATAATTTAGCACGAAGAGACCCTTTCTTTTGTGAATATTTTATTTAAAGACTTTTTTAAATATTTTTTCCGTGATGAAATTAAGCTTAGTGACTCTCATTTCACACTCTATTTGTAGATTTTCCATCGTGACAAATTTGTCAGTGATAATGTATATTAAACAAAAATTGTCAAATTGTCGGATTGTCATCTGTCATTGTCGCGTTTATTAAATAGGCCGCTGGCCATACACGCACGCCGGTTGCGAGTTCTACGCACCTGACAAACGTACAATGCATTAAGTACCTACTCTTTAATCAAGCGATAAAATAGAAAACACTTAATGAAACTTCAAAGTCCCTAAATACTTACAGAAACAATGATATCAGAAAACTCCAAGACATTAACGGAAGTGATGTCAACGTTTGATGTGGCGGCGTAATTTAATTAATTAATTGATAAGATAGTAATATAAAGAATTTGGTGAACTGCCGAATAGAAACGCTACAAAGTTCAGCTTGCCCGATATAACAGTAGCGGTAAGGACATATGCTTGCGTTGTATTAATAACTAGTACTGCGCCCGCGACTAAGTCTGCGCAGATTTCGTACTTTCCCTACGAACTTGCACATCCCCTCCACCCCCTTTAATGGGTATTATTGAAAAATTCATCATTACGATCTTTATTAATTACCCAAAGAAGTATTTGTGCCAAGGTTCAAGTTTTCAAACCGAAGGAAGGAGATCTTTCATACAAATATATTCCCGCTTTACACCCCGACAGGGGTAGATTAAAAAAAAATCTTTTGGTAGGTACCTTTTAATTTTTAGGGTCCCCTACTGACTGTACCGTGCCGTACCTCAAAAGGAATAAACGGTACCCTTATAGGATCACTTCGTTGTCCGTCCGTCTGTCTATCTGTCTGTCAAGACTCTTTTTCTCAGGAACGCGTCGAGGTATCAAGTTGAAATTAATATCAAATACGTAGGTTTACCGTCTACGGTACCCTGGAGCACAAAAAAAATCAAGCTAATAAGTCAACGCAATAAAAAAAGGGATATTATTAATTTCACATCAAATAAATAATCACATAGCAATTTATTTCCATCATTTAAATACTGACTGCACAGCAAATTAAATACTGACTGCACAGCAAATCAACCAGAATGAACTAGGTTTCCGAAAACATAATAAATGTTCCCGAAAATACTAACCCTAGATGGTCGACGTCAGTGTCATCCCGAGGTTCGGTTGGTTAGGTTCCTTTAAACCCTTTAGACAGAAATAGGAGCCCCGCGAAGCGGGGCTCCGTCGACCAGCTTATTAACCCTAACCCTATATTTAGATTACCCTAGATTTCGGTAAAACGCAATTAAAAAAATGTGGTACTCGTTGGGAATAGAAAATAAATTGATGAAAAAGCTTTTGCTTTAGGAAAAATCGCTGTACGCTGCGAAAATAAATTGTAGTGTGTTTAGTGATATTTTGAGTTGAATATTTTGCTGTGCAATCAGTAATTTTGATGGGAATTCGGAATCTTATTGCATAGAAAAAGGATATTTTTTGATTTGCGTTTAAATACTACCCATAAAAAAATACGGCCATTAATTATGGAACATATTTTGGTACTCGCAAATAAATCAAAACTTATAGGGTATTTACCGTTAACCTAGCTAGTATCATGAAAGGCAAGAAGCAAGGTCTCACAGCACAAGTAAAGGAAAAAGCTGGAAACTCGTCAATTCGTAGTTTTATCACATTGTTTTTTTCTTTTTTGCGGACATAATTTTTTCAACTACAACGTTAAGTTTGTTCTTGGGATAGATTTATCCCAACTACGGAAGGCTTCATTGTGCGTGGTCCGACTCGCACTTGGCCAGTTTTTTTGACTTTAAGATTATTTTTACCAATTTTCGAGTTAATCGAAGCAAGTAGTAAAAGCCTCCACTAAAAACTTGATTAGGTACCACTTTTCATCGAATTAGAGGTTGATTGTCGAAAAGTCGAAAAATATGTAATTCTTTTTTTTTGTCATGTTTACTGATACTGAGTTTAAAATTAATCGTACTGCGTGTTAAGATTCATCCAAACAGACTTGAACACCCCCTAAACCCCGGTTGAAAATCTAATAATCTCAAACTTTGTTATTTACTTCGGTACATATTCGTGCCAAATTTTATGTTTATAAACCCAAGGAATAAGGTTTTTCATACAAACGATTTCCCCCTTTTCATTTCCTTAAAGGTTCCATTTCGCAAAATCAATCGGTCAACATAATTATGATCGTTTTAAATGTAACGTAAACAATAATAGTCATACACTTGAGTTCAAGTGTTTATAAAGTACTTTATTACTAAACAATAGACTCTTCAATAACATGTGTGTATTCTATCGACTTGTTAAGCTACTGAAATGAATCAAATAATAGATCATATTTATAAAGTATAATGATGAATCCAGGTTTCGTACACATCATGGTTCCTGGACGCGTTCAATTATGCCATAATGCGTAAGATTGATGTGCTGAACCTCAGCATCGGTGGCCCGGACTTCATGGATCACCCGTTCGTCGATAAAGTATGGGAGCTGAGTGCTAACAAGGTGAGTGTTTGTTGAGGAAAAATAATGTTTTATCATCTGTGGAGGCTTGTAAATGTCTCCTCTATAACATTATAAATGCTACTAGCCAAAGCCAAATAAAATATTATAACGCTAGGGCCGAACTCAATCGGTACCTCATCATCATACCCTCGACAATAAGTCTTACAAAACGGTGAACAGAAACACAATATGGAATGGACCCCAGTCCCAGTTTCTATGTTTTGAAAAATATCCTTGCGATTCACTTACACTATTACACTAGCTAGGCAGTCGTTTCCGCTTTGAGCATTATCCTGTTACTCATTCTTAACGGTATTGTGATTGATGTCAACTAAACGCCAAAATGGCTAGTTTTTGTGCAGGTAACAGTAGTTTTGTCCGTGGTTGACAACATTTACATTTATATACAACAACCTAGGAAGGTATACAGTCATGCCTCGCCTTGCTATATCAATTTAAAAACTGAACACTGTTTCTTTCTTCTTACATCGTATCTATGACCGATTACGAGTGGTTTTGAGTTTCTCGTTTCCGCTAATAATGCACAATTTGCACTCTCCTCAGGTACTCCTGTTAGATCAAAGTAGTTCGGGGTGTGTTTTAAAGTGCAAGTAGATTGCGATCGATTGACGTTGGATAGTCGATATTGATCGACACAAAACACAAACGATGAACTCGGCGTTAGTTATGAATCGATGTTAGACTGAACATCGATCGAGATGGCCGGTTGAAGTTTGAGACAGTAATGTCTGATCAATTCCAATCAATAAAAAAAAGCCGTAGGTGATCGTTTGGAAACCGGTTGCCATACACCACTGGACCACGGGATCAGTTTGAACGATTGATGTCATCGATCGATCGCAATTTAGTTGCATCTTAACTGTTTTGGAATGGAGACTAAAATATTTTAAAATTAATTTTCCTTTTAGGTGATAATGGTGTCAGCGATAGGTAACGACGGTCCTCTGTACGGGACCCTGAACAACCCAGCAGATCAGATGGATGTCATCGGAGTAGGCGGCATCGGGTTCGACGACAGAATTGCCAAATTCTCATCCAGAGGCATGACTACTTGGGAACTGCCGCATGTGAGTATTCTTAGTGGGCAATATGACGTATATTCTAACCTATTTTATTCATTTAAGTTTACTTAATTTCATGAAATGCATATTTCGGTAAAGTGTGTGTTGTTGTAGTTAAATTCTGACTAAATTCCCTTTTTACCAACGGCTGTAAACATTTATCTTCTGCAATGGTTTAACGCTTATTTAGTTCATGTATCAAATATTTACATAGGAATGTTTGCTGCAAGTTACCTATGTAACGGTACACAGCTGCGAGTTTCACACAGTTGCAATGATAATGGCTTGTTTTAAATAATTGAACGGCCCGGCGGCGGCGTAGTTACATCTATTATCAATAGAGTTCAGAGTTATTTGAAAAGATGGACGTTAAAAGTACCATTTGAAATAAGTAGTATTTCTATGGTCATAATTATGTTGGTTTATTTAATAATGGATCTAAACACTATGATGTTTATTTATAAACGTTAGCGTCTATTTAACCATACATTTATGACGTTTAAACGTCTCTTAACTTTAAGCAAAGTTTATGAATAAATGGGTATGTTATTTGCAAATGGTGCAATGCTTTGAACTATTTTAGCACGTGGATCGATTACGATTTCTATTATGAACTGAACATAGACGACGAACTATTTGAGCTATCCTTTATGAATAAAATATGAGCAAGCCACGTGAAAATCGCTTCAGTACTTTGACCACTATTTATAGCTAAGTATCTACGAGACCTTTTTGATCAGTTTAATTTGGTATTTTTTTATTATTGCTCCTCCTTCGTCGTATCGATGATTCTAAATGATAAAACTCAAGTTTTGGATCAATTAAATGCTAACGCTATCGTTGGCCTGGCAAAAGTCTATCGCAGTGCGATCACAGAGCAGGTTTTATTGCACAGAGAACTAACATAACATATCTGGCATAACTATGCCTTTACCTCCTGACGTAGGTACTCTCTCGGAGTTACACCTTAAACGTAAGGTGTGGCTCCTCAATCTCATTGAGGCTCATTACAGTACCCCAATTATTGCTAGCTCACTACTTATCATATAATATGAGTGAGAGAATATAAACTACGTATGAAATTAGAAACGACGCAATACTTCTGCGTAGGTATCAAGCTTTGTGCGCCTGTTTTTTTAATCTGTTTACAAATAGTTTATTTTTAGAGATGTTTACTTGTCGTCTCGAAGCATACGTCGCGCATGCATCTCGTAATGTCTTCCAAGCCAGCTGATTATATGTTCTAGGGTTATGGTCGCATGAAGCCGGATATCGTAACTTACGGCAGCGGCGTGAGGGGCTCGAGTGTGACCGGAGGATGTCGCTCACTCAGTGGTATGTATCAATATACATTATAAATTAAAGTCGTTTTTCGTGTCTGCCTGCGTGACGCTGTGACCCCGTTGTTCTTCTAAACTAAGGAATGGATTTTGATGCGGTTTTCATTATTATTTTAGAGAATTTATTCCAGAGAGGAACTTAAATATAATAAAGAAATCTCGAAGTTTTGTTAAGTTGTAAACCCGTGCGAAGCAAGGGCGAGTCGCTTGTTTATTATAAAGACGATCTTACGCCCACTTGCACCACAAATCACTTAATGCGGTTAGAGATAAACGTATTTACTTATAAAATTAATTATATCGTGTATTTCGTGTTTTGTAACGCGATTTGTCGTGCAACATATACATATTCATCATTTCAGGATGCTCTTAGGAAGGCTTTTTGGCAAATTACATCTCTGTAATAAATCGTATGTTTACCAAAATGTGATTTATGAGTTTGTGACTATAACGATAAAATATTGACTGAATAATAAAAATCAATCCAAACGTAATTACAGTTCTCTAAGTTATATTTGACATGGATAAGTTACATTTTCATAAAATAGATATATTTCTCATAAATTATAAGAAATATGACTATCCCCTTACAACTAACTGCGTCTTAATTGACGAGTGTCTGGCTAGCAATTTGTATTGTGTGTGTTGTGAAAACATACACACTCCTAGTCCATTACCTACGCGTAGTCAATCTTCGTTACAAAACATAGGTCATTCACCCGAAATCGTAACAATTCTTTATCTTGTGTGCGTTGTCGTTTATAATTTGATGGTTCTTCGGTTTAATTGACATTTGAATTAAGGGATATCTTCTTATAATTCACATGATATTACGTAAGTGACAATTTAAGAGTCAAAACCTAAAATAATAATTATTATTATCATCATAAGTTCCATTATAGGCCTGCTGGACTTACGCTTGTCTAAACGCGCGACTCTCATCCAGCTGCCACTAGCTCGCATAGCCTGAAGACGTCTGTACTTCGAAACATGTCTACCCCAACGGTCATCGGTTCTCATTGCCACTTCAGCTTGTTTATTCTGCGGGCTATAACGACTAATTTGGTTCTTAGTCGGCCCACTTAATACATTTAATATCAGCCTTTAATGTTTCCACTGCTAGGATACCGAGCTGGGCTGTAATCCATCGCGTGAGCTCAGTGGGGGTAGGTGGATGTCACATGCCGTCGAAGACTTTGGTTCTAGGACACGCCGGTTTTCTCACGATGTTTTATTTATTTAATTAATACTTTAAGCACGCAAATGTACAGAAGTGGACTTAATGTCATGTTTTCCTTCACCGTTTTGAGAACAATGGTGATGAAATAATTGACAAAAGGTTGCCTGCTTGGGTTTGAACAACTCGTAAATCGCGGCCGTTTCCACTAGGCCACTACAGCTCTCAATACTTGAATGATTGATTATATTTATTTACAAATAAATATGTATTACCATTTTGTTACACTATAGGTACTTCAGTAGCATCACCCGTTGTAGCCGGTGCCATAGCATTGTTGGCAAGTGGAGTACCCCGACACAACTTGACGCCGGCGGCGGTCAAGCAAGCTCTGTGTATGACCGCGCTGCGGCTGCCTGGCCCGAACATGTTCGAGCAGGGACACGGGAAACTGGACCTTATCAGTGCTTATCAGGTATGGTAAATGAAACAAACATTCGATGCACAGTTACTATTTTATTTTATTTTAATTTTGGTGCTGTCGTTAAGTTAGTTTCTTTAAAAACTTTATTACAAGAAGACCTTTAGCAAAAATATTAAGAAAAATTGTAAGTCTGTGCAGCAGTGGTGTCGCTATAGGCAACATTAAGCAAAATATAGAAACTTTTCCTCTTTTTCATTTAGTGCAGACATGACCTTTTTTTTTTTGGTTTTAATAGTTTTTACGTCTGTGTATAATTACGTCTTTACTGCCTAGTCGAAAGCGCGACTACTGGACTTAGCGTCCTGGACTCGACTCCACCTGGTCTGTAGATCGTCGTCAGGATTTATGGCCGATGAATTGCTGTAGACTCGATTCGATTACAAGGAACGTAACTGGCGAAACATGGCTGTACGTTACAATAAACCTCTGCCTACACCTTCGTGAAATACAGTCGTGATGTTACTATTTCCAGTTCCTTCGCAAGTACGAGCCTCAAGCGTCCCTAAGCCCGAGTTACATCGACCTGACAGAGTGCCAGTACATGTGGCCGTATTGCACTCAGCCGCTGTACTACAGCGCTCAGCCGACCATCGCTAATGTGACCGTCATCAACGGACTGGGTGTCTCCGGCAGAGTGGTATGTGGCACTTATCTACTTAATAAAAGTATAATATCTAAGTATAATATTCATTCACTCATTGACAGACAACGGGCAGCCTAAACTGCTGGGTCTGCTGGGTCTGCTGGTGTGGGAAGCATGAAATTTGAGACTTTTTTATTCATCCTTTAAAGGGGATGAAAGTTTGTGTGCGAGTTCGTCATTTTTGCTGATAGGAAATCTCATCGGGCACACGGCTTGTATTAAGGTGAATGCGCAGCTGAGTTCGCCAAATTCAAATTTTCTTTAGTCTTTTGCAAATTATAGCTCCGTTTTACGTCGTATGTTGATAAAAATGCGATTTGAGACTGTATCAATGATATATTTACTGAATAATAACCATCAAAATCATATAAATCGTCAAACTTTGGAAATTTGTACCACTTAAGAATTTTCATATGATGTGTTAAAGAAAATTTTTATTCAATGGGCTCAGCTGCTACCTTAAACTAACACTTTATACCGATGAAGTATACCATACCATCGTAGCAGGTGGCGTTCTGTAGTTTCTGCCTATCCTCATGGGAAAAGGACGTGAATTTATGAATGTATGTGTATACCGTACATATTAGTGCCGCCAAGCTGCATTCCTGTGTTTGAAGGGTTTACGTGCGTGTAGCATAATCAGCCTATAATGTTCCCACTGCTGGGATACAATCTGGGCTGTAATCTACCTCGCGGGCCGAGTGCGGGTTGGTAGATGTCACATGTCTTTGAATTTTAGGTACAAGGCCATGCCGGTTTCCTCACGATGTTTTCCTTCTCCGTTTTGAGAGCAGCGACGATGAAGTTATTTATACAAAGTAAAGCGACCAACGTTATCACTGGTCCGCCACTGTTCTCGGTGCCGGTGTAATTAAAGGCAAATAAAACATTTCAGCTTTGTCTCAGGGATGGCAACGAATGCCTCTGGTGTTGCAGATGTCTATATTCGCCTAGGCGGGGGTGTTTACTAACATTTACACTCCTCGTCCTGTCTTGGGGTCGGTACTCAATGTCTTCACCGACTTTCATAAAAAGTCCACCCATCTTATATTTTGTCTTCCCCTACTCTTACAGCTCGGTTTCCCTAGTCGGGTACAAACAAATATCGTCATACAAATGTGTATTATATTTGCGATTTGCCTTATTGTAGGTAAAGTAATAAATATGAATACAAACATAAAAAGTAAGTTTGATCTTCACGCTCATTTAACCGTTTAGGCACACTTATATTCTATCTGAAATAAGTGTGTCTGAATTATAATTATATGATTATTACGTCAACGTGAACGCTCCTCATTGGTCAGTTAGATACTAGAAGGAAAATGACGCAACTAACATCATGTGGCATAACTAACAGAAATCAGATAAAGTAAATTCTTACAGCGCCTTGTGCTAGATTCAGGAAAATAAGACAAAGAATTCTTATCTCGATTATCTTTATTTAATCATTATAAATACTCTGTGAAAAGTCCATTTTGCGATCGTGTGCATAAACAAATATTCAATCCCAAAGGCCGCAATATCTGTTATTCAATTATCTCGCTAAGTATCCTAGTTTAACGTGGCACCCGTACTGCTATTATGAAGTAACATCTATTACCGCGTGGGGGTAGGCAGAAACTTCACAACGCCAGATGATCGCCTCGATCCTTATGCATCAAGTAAGGAAGTATGCTTTAATCATAGAACCATAATAGGACCACAAATTCTTCAAAGGAAACAGACAGTCGTGTTGCTGGGTAACTTGTTGCGCTATTACTTAATCTAAGCTAAAACTCTGGGCAGTGGTGGAGGGTCCGTTTTGGGAACAGTCTTTTGTGACTTTCAATACGTGTTGAATCTCAGCCTAAATAATAGAAGGCCAATTCTCGTATTTAAAACGGTTAGAAATCTAGTCGCAATCTCATTTCAGCGAAAATCAATAACAAAAACTTGTCAAAAATGTGCGTATTTTATTAATTCTTCTACTGATTAATACTGAGATTAGAATGCGAACGGTAATTGCCCCTCAGATCTTTGAAAAGACTTTTGTTTAATAATAATAATAATAATGTGGATGTGGACTCAGCGATCATTGTACCGATAGTCGTGACAGTCAATGGCTTAATAGCCAAGAGCCTCGACCAACACCTGAGGAGGCTCTCGTTGGGCAGCTGGATCAAGGGTTTGATTCAGAGGGCGGTACTTCTAGACACGGCCCGCATTGTTAGGAGGTTCCTCTCTCTGGAGCCCTGACCGCCGGTAGCTTGGACCCTGTTCCCGATACCGGTGGGCCACTATTTTTTATATTTTTAAATGTTTTTATATTTTTTCATATTTTAATATTTAAAAATATAATTTATATGTACAATAATGAAATAAAGGATCATAATAATAATAATCTTTATTATCAAAAGCCAAATACAATGATATCTGCTTCATTGTTGCTCTGTTTTCTCATTATAGAAAGCTGTATCATGGTACCCGCACCTACCACACGGCGTGCTTCTCTCAGTTTCGGTGGACTACAGTCAGATCCTGTGGCCCTGGTCCGGTTGGCTTGCACTCAGCTTCTCCGTACTCGAAGAGGGCGCTGACTTCGATGGCGTTATTGAGGTAACTGTTCGCGATGAAACGGGTAATTGTTTGCCCGGATACTGAATATCCGGTATATATCCTGCAGTAATAACCTACTCTCCAGTATTTGGCCGTATAGTGACTTTCTATCCGGTATCCGGCCGGATAATAAAATAAAACCGCGTACCTGATAGTTGCCGGATATCTGTTTCATTTCAAGTAATTACTGTACTCGACTAAGTACTCTTCAAGGCTGCTTCGTATTCCCGTGCTTGGCTGGCTAAAGCCATTGGTCCTGCGCCTGATCTCTCCGGTCGTGTCGGTTTGCCGGCCTATCAAACTATGAAAGTGAGAAAAGAGAGTGCAAATGTGTTCACGCACAAACTTGTGCACTCTAATGACATTATATCAAGAGGATATTATTAAACTGCTTCTTCTAAGCTGTTTTTTTTTCTTAAAGTCGTCTAACAAAACACATGAGATAGAAGATATGTACATACATAAATAATAAAAACAAGCTTCTACCCGCGACTTCGTCTGCGTGTAATTTCTTTTTCCCCCGGCCCACCAAGTCACATCGCAACTTAAAATTTTATTTTTCCGTAAGAAGCTTCTGTAAAGTATTAGAATACTTAAAAAAAAAGATTGATGTAATTAATAAAGTCATTCTCAAGTTATGGCGTGACTAAGGGAAATAGGGATTCATTTATATATATATACTAGCGACCCGCACCGGCTTCGCCCGGGTAGCAAAGCATAATATAATATAGCCTATGTGACCCGGAGACAGTGTAACTTCCCAACAGTGAAAGAATTTTTGAAATCGGTTCAGTAGTTTCCGAGCCTATTCAATACAAACAAACAATCATATCTTTTCTCTTTATAATATTATTTCACTGTATTTCGTCTATTACAAAATAAATTTAGGTTATACCTTAGCCTCAGCAACACGTGGCGGTTATGCTATTAAATTGTAGCTTATATGAAACGTTTGTATTTTTAACATATCGCCATCTATTGAATACTTACTCAATCTAGTCAACAGATATCGCCATCTGTTATAATCATTTAGAGCTAACAGATAATTGCGACTGTCAAATAATAGACAAATAATTTGCAATAAAACAATATTGTGACTATAAATTGGGATGTAAGCTATCCTATCTTTCAAGTTGGATCAAATTGCACTCGGTGTGCAAATCAAATTTAAAATCGGTTTAGTAGCTTAGGAGTCTATCGCGGACAAACAACGTGACACGTAATTTATATATATATCAGGTTTATGTATAGTATATTAGTTATTTTTTTTATGGTGAACTATAGTTGTGTATAATATTGTATCTACAATTCGACAGGGGCACGTGAACGTTACAATCGAGAGCGATGACGACTCCGGGGAGAAAATGATGAGGAATGCTACGCTCACGCTTCCCATACGGTAAATATACCAACAGTCAAAAACGTACATACACACGTACAAATTTGACAACTGTTACGCTATTTAAATAGTAAAACAAACAAATAATTAAATTACGGAGTTGCAATAATTTCTTGATTGTATTTTTAGGGATCCCGTACCTCCATAGGATAAATGGAGCTTTATTACTTCGTTATCCGTCTGTCTGTTAAGACCCATTTTGTCAGGAACGTGCGGAGGGATCAAGTTGCAATTAATATCAAATAAGTAGTTCTACGGTCCCTCGGAGCTCCTATGACGCATATCGATGTTTGGGAGAACATTTTTTCAATTACAAAGTTAAGTTTGTTCTTGATATAAATTCATCCCTACTACGGAATCCTTCATCGTGTGTGGTTTGACACGCACTTGGCCGGATTTTATTAACAATGTGAAAATTATCGTCGCGCGAATAAATAGTAATTTAAAGACTCGTACGGCTTTTACGAATAAGGCACAAGTATATACACACTTGGGACCAGTTCTTTTATAAAGATAGATAACATTTTAATAGCAATAGGGTCGTCCCCTATTACGTGGGACTTAAATATAACTGACGAATTGTGGGTGTATTATAGGTGCACCTCTGCCTAAACCTTCGGGGAATGCAGGCGTGATGTTATATTACTTATTCGACATTAATGATGTTCCTAATATTTTGGAGCAATATAATTTAAAAGAGTCTCCATGGAGTTTCTTGCCCGTTCTTCTTCATAGAAATCTACTACACTTTGGAATGGGCAACTAGCTTCATCTTTCCGAATTACCGATACCTTTGACAGTTCAAAAGTGCCTGTAAATGGTTTAATTGAAATAAATGCTTTGAGTTTCAGTCATCTTATTACAGGCAGTCAGGCACTGGCAATCTTATATAGACAAACGTGTCTGATGTATAAGGGTCCTGAGTTACAGACCACCGGCACCCTAATTACGTAACACAGTATCTAACACAGTCTGAATCATTTTGAAGCCTATTGCTAATCCATTGCTTTATATGTTCGAAAAATTTGTCTGCTCAACAACGTAAATAACGCAATGAATGTTGTTAACTGTCAAAACGAAACCCATTCCTACTGTTAGCGTGTTACGTAATTACCCCGCGGGTTCTCTTAAGGATCCTACACACTATACCGGCGGCACAACCGGCGGGATTTTGCTGTGCTGGTATGCCGGCATTATCAGGCCAGCCCCGGTGGCTTAAATTCCGCCGACAGTGCCGCTGGGCTTGTTGGTGGCATAGCCTCTGGCCGGGCCGGCGGCATAGTGTATAGGAGCCTTTAGATAGTTCATGACTATATTTATTTAATTATAATCTTATACATAGGTACTTGCAATTACTTGTACACCTACTAGCAATTTTAGACTTATATAATTATCTTGATATTACATAAATAATACCTTTACCTTACCTTGACCTCACTTTTTGTAAAAAAAGCTTGCCATAATTGTTCTTAAAAGACTTGCGGCTATTACTAATAAGCCATGAACGCAAATTAACATGTTCTTTTAAAAATATAGGTAACTAGCTTTGGCCCACGGCTTCGCCAGGGTGGAGGTCGGTAATCATCCCACGGAGACTACTACCGGGATAAAAAGTATCCGGTGTACCTAAGTCATGGTCTATCCGTTGGCCACATCCAAATCCCTTCAGATATTTAGGCGTGAAAAGGTGATAGACAGATAGACAGTTACTTTCGCATTAATTATATTACTAGCCACCTGCCGCTACTTCACACAGTTTATTCGACTTGACAAAACATCGAGATTTAATTATTATATGTTAGTTGAATATTGACGTATACAGGGTGTAAGGAACAGCCCTCCACAAACTAACAGGGTGCATTCAGCTCCTTATTTTGAATCATATTCCACCGGAAAATTTCTCAGTTTTTTTTTAAGCTATTGCATAGCTTTTATCGCGGGCTTTGAGCGCGGCGACCGAATCAAGAAATTCCGTAACGAAAATAAAACCTAACACCCCCCACTCCGCCTACCATGTAGCTCGGCCGAGCGTTCGCTTAACGTGTATGTATATGGTACGACTGTACTTGAATTAATATCAAAGAAAAAAAAATACTGCATAAATAAAAAATAAATAAATAATTATAATTGCATAAGTTGATAAAAAATGCTACGCAATAGCTTTACCGCGGCAGTCCCCGAGTGCCACACGTGTTTTTTTTATGAATTTATCGTTTTTTCAATTATTATTTCTTTATTTCAATGTAAAATTACATTCTCTGTACGCAGCACTTAATTTATGTAAATAAAACAGCAGCTTTTTGTTGCAATGGGTGTTGAAATATATCACATGGCGCGAGCGCGCTTTCGGCCGTTCGCTGCGTGCGTTTTGTCGCGGTAACGATACAATGCGCTTGAGGTAATAAAACAAATCAGGTTTATTGTATTCCCATAACGTTCCTAAAATTATTTCATGTACCGGAGATCTTAGTATGATATACTGAATACTGATACTGAATTCACCCCATCAGTCTGCGCAGGGCTGTCCCTTACACCCTGTATAATTTATACATAAACCTTACGGAATAAATTATCTAAATGATGATGAAAACCGCATCAAAAACTGTTGCGTAGTTTAGAAGAACAACGCGGTCACACAGACAGATACGAAAAGCGATTTTTATTTATAATATGTATAAATATAGAAGTATGAATATTTTACAGCGCCCGCGTGATTCCAGTCCCGGTAAGTTCACGGCGGCTCCTCTGGGACCAGTTCCACAGCCTGCGCTACCCGGGCGGGTACTTCCCGCGCGACGACCTGCGCGCTAAGCACGACCCGCTAGACTGGCACGCGGACCACGTGCATACCAACTTCCGCGACATGTACCGCCGCCTTCGAGAGCATGGTTTTTATCTCGAGGTTATGGGTGAGTTAGAAACTCTACTAACAACAATGATGATATCATTAATTTTGGCACATGCTCGCTGAATGGATGGCCGCTAGGGCTAAAAAGTTCTAGAGCGGAAACCGCGTACCGAGAGGCGCAGCTTGGGCTCCTCTATAAGGCGGGCCGATGACCTAGTGAATATCGCGGGAAGAATTAAAGTAACAAACACTTAGCGCCATATATGCGGAACTAATTTGACAGGTTTCTTCCCCATTGAAATATTTAGCCCAATTAAATTTAATGTATTAAAGTCTCAGAAACAGTACTTAAATCCTATTATTTCATATACAGGCTGTCCCCTAACCTGCATCGACACATCGCTGTACGGCGCGTTGCTTCTGGTGGACCCCGAAGACGAGTACTTCCCCGAAGAGATGGCGGCTCTTAAGAAAGCCGTCGACTCAGGAATGTCACTCGTTGTGTTCGCTGACTGGTACAATGCGTCGTTACTGCGACACGTTAAGTTCTATGACGAAAATACAAGACAATGGTGTGTGTTTAAGTTTATTTATTTTGTGGTACTCCATGTTTTATTTAAGTAAATAATTAACTCTGAGGGATATTAAACGCCCATAGGCGTAATAACAATAAAACTTCTATTGTGTCTCGTTCAGTGTCCTTCAACCGATGAACTCCTGGTTTCTGTCCGGCCAATCACGTCTGATCAATTAATCGAATGTAAAATCACACACACTCTCACACTTAAAATCGAATCAATATCAATAGAAGATGTCTCGCGGATGTAACTATACAAGTAAAGCTAAATAACCAACTAACTGGAGCCATACTATGACGTGTTAGCACCATCATGTTTCCAATGCGAAAAAGGGATAGTGCTATCGGTCATGTATAGCTCCATCTCTCTTTCACGTTGGAACAATGACACGTCACAGTACGGCCGCGTAATTTGATTGACTGTTGTTATTGCCGACAAAAGCTAGCCAGCAACAACATGAGATTTGACTTTAGGTTCAAAGTCTTGATCGGCCTTATAGGAAGCGGATGTGAGACTTCCATAAATATTATCCAGTTGTACAGCATACTACGTACTTAATTTCATATCTACTGCTGGACAAACTAGAAATCATATGAATTGTTTTCATTGTATTTCAGGTGGATACCTGAGACGGGTGGCGCTAACGTGCCTGCTCTAAACGACTTGCTTAGCATGTACCAGGTATGTTGGTAGTTTAACACATCATAGTATCATAGCAGTCTAAATTTGACACAGAAATTGGTATAATTTACCCACTACGAGAAATATTTTACATAGCTTTTATTCAATTTCTATATCTCTTAATACCTAAAATACCTTTTACTGTTAATAGAGCTTGATCACAAGTCAGGATAGTTGGCTACCAATAAAAAAAAATTTTTTTTCGGTGTTTTTCATCAACAAAAGAAAAGAAAACAATAATATTATGTAGAGTTGGAACTTACCATAGTCTACCCTACTTTATCTTAGTCTACTCTATTCTATTTAAAAATGCTAATGATCAAAAGATCAAGTTATAATTCTCACTAGTTCGATGATCGATGGTCGAAAAAGTGAAAAACCCTCAGTTGTTCGATGATGGAACTCATTAATTGAAGTCAAGTGAAGATAGCGAAGTATTTCTCAATATTGTAATATATTCATTGTAGATATTATCTACTGCCCCTGAAACTGTAAAGATGGATTGTGGAAATATGCCATCTTTTTATACCAATTTTTGTCATTTTTTTGATGTACTTCTCTTTGCTGTAGGACGTGGGTTAATTTTATATCGACTGTGCTCCTTCTTCTTTGTAGTATGTAGTCATATTTTGTTTAACCACATAAAAAATTAGAAAATGGAAATCGTCGACCTACGACTGTCAAAGTAAACATTAGTATACTTAAATAAGTATTTGTCTGCTGTGAATATTATTATTTAAATATTTAAAAACGTTAATTAGACTACCGAATATTATAATAAGTTGACAGAAGTAAAAGTATTGAAGTTACTCGCGCCGACATGAAAGAATGTCCTGTTTTGGCAATCAAAATTTCAAAACGTTTTAATAAATTATGAAAAAGTTGATAAAGATAATGTTAATTTTTCGCTGAAATATTCATACTTTGAGGTAAATAAACCACAAGAAGATCGCGGGAAAGACCTGGATGAGACGCGCACGGACCAGGAAAACATGGCACATACGGAGGAGGCCTATATTATATTTATCTGAAGTATGTCTGTTGTCCTCCTTGTCTTTTCATCGCAACACTTTGTTGGAAAGCCAAGCATAACCTTCTGGAAGTACTTGATGCTATTTTAAAGAAGCCTTGTATATTAATAATGTAATGTCTTCAATGTGTTTCGTCAGGTTGCTCTAGGTGATCGTGTATTTGAAGGCGCGTTCAGGCTGGGCGGTCATCCGATGTACTACGCTAGTGGTACTCACATCCACAGTTTCCCGGAGCATGGAATCCTAATTACTGCCCCACTGAGTGACCAGGGGCATCAAGTGAGTAATTTCAGACATTTTCTGTTACATTCGTAAGGCCCTATTGTACCATAACTCAATACACATAGCGTTAAATAAATTTATAACATCTTTCTGTTTTTGTCATTTTCGAACGATTGTCTTAAACAGAAATGTGTTTAAATTCGTTGAGCGCTAAATGTATTTAGTTTCTGAATTAAGAATTTGTAGTTGACAACTTGTCAAAACTCCACTTAAGCATTACTTACGGTGATTCCTTTAATTGAAGCCCGAAATTCAAAATTCTTACGTTTTCTGCAAATAAATTTTGAATTTCGCAGGCTACATTGAAGGAATCACCTTAGGTAAGAGTTTGACGAGTTCTCAGCTCCAAATTTTTATTTCAGAACCGAGTGTTAGTGTCTTGTGGTGCAAGCGAGCCTAATTGGGGCATATGAGACTTCCAGGTTAGAACCAAAACTACCAGGAATACTATAGTAAGTACTCGTGGGAAGCACCAGCTAAGGATGTTCCTATGAGAATCAGAAATCGAAAAGTCAAAAAGGGGACAAAAATACAGTGGCTTTCCTATCCCCCCGTAACCCACCTATTTCGTCCGCCTTACATTCAAACCAAGCCCTGTCATTATTAGCAATCTGATAAACATAATTCATGCTTAATATTAATAATATATTAATCCATACTAATATTATAAATTTTGAAAACAGCTTTGTCTGGTTACTTTTTCACGCTTAAACCATTGAACGGAATTCGATATAATTTGGCAAAGAGTTAGATGGCATCCTGGGGAAGGGCATAGGCTACATTTTAGTCCCGGTAGCACGTTCCTGTAGGATAACTTCCAACAAACACGCGGGCGAAGCCGCGTGCAGAAGTTAGTCTGACATAAATTCAAGAAGTGATGCATTGTGTATGTAGCAGCAGCGGTGAGGTGTGATGAAAAGCAAGGTGATGGATGACTTGTGTTGAGTATTTAATCAAATAAAAAATGATTCGTTAGTTAAACGAGCAAAGTTATAGCCATCTTGATTTACTGCAAAGCTCAAGGAAAGGGGTCCGGGGCCAATATTTAAATTAAAACCAATCACGATCGGCAGATTGATATGACGTAGCGTTTAGTTTCATTTCTTGTCCCGAGTTGTCGCTATCAGTCCTTATAGAGCGTAAATGAATTAGGAATTCACAACAGTTTACACTTAATTTCGTGTTATTTAGATAATGTCTGGTGAAAAGCCGGGCGGAGGGGGTGGCGCGTCGGGTGGAGGGCAGACCGTCGACGTGCCGATATTAGGACTGCTGCAAACCGATGGCGAAACAAGAGATTATTCTAACGACACTAGCGAAAAGCTACCGAAGGTCAGTCATTATAAAGCTACATTCATTAGGTATAATATACTGTGTGAACCAGAGATCGGTATAAGTAGTTACACAGAGTGGATAATACCTCCCTCCAAAATCTCGTAACGATACTCATGATATTTTTCATCTCGGTATTTAAGAAATTACAAATGCAGGGCGGCGATTTAGTCACCTGCATCCATCAAGGGGGTGATTGTACCCGTCACTTTAAACAACTTTCGCTATGAAATTCTTATCAGAATTGTAAAAAAGAAACATACTTACATCAAAATAATCTGTCTACTGTTGTATAGGAATGAATCGGATAAGAGTTTCGTAGCGAAAGTTGTTTAGAATGATGTTTAGAATGATGTTTAGAATCACCCCTTGTCGGATGCAGGTGACTAAATCGTCACTGTGTATTTATCACACTTTGAATACATTCGTAAAAAAAAAAAAAAATGTCTTTTTAACGTTCCGAAATAAAACTGTTAAATAAAACTGCCTTGTATTTTATACACAGGCAATTTTTTTTTTTAAAGTAGACTGGTTTATTGCGTGTATTTACTTTAATTCACCATCTAAAACAAACCAGCCAGCTTAGTTTTATTTTCCTGCACTTAAAACATTTTAATTTGAGACAAATTGAGTATGGAATTTATCCACTCTATGTTACTTATTTTCTTGACGTTTAGGGAAATATACTTACTCTACCTATTCGGATCTCTGATGATAACCCGACCGTTTAATTGAGTGAACGCTCAAGCAAGTGAAGTAACTAAAAGGCGGTGCATTGCAAGAACACTTTGAGGACATATCGCAATCCTTCATAGTCCCATAGTATCTGGAACAGTACCACATTTACACTACAGGGCGGAGTCATCTATGAATCTCCACCTGAACAGGTTTTCCTTGTTTCGATCAACCTGTGTCCGGAGTCTGCGAAAAGACTTCCAGGTTACCCAAAGCAATTCAGCAGCAGCTGGTGGGAGATTTCAGCAGTTAGAACGAATGGTATGGGTAAAGAAGCTCTGTCTTGCCACAGCTTAAGTCATTCTTTCGACCGTTCGCCGCAGTGAGTGGGACGACACACTTTATGATACTGTTTCGGCTTTGCTGAACAAGGTTGTCGATATTTTCACTCTTTCGCTAGGGCTTGTCACCCTTCTGAAATAAAGCACGAAATAACAGCATATACACTTCTGCTCAAGTACTTTTCATCCAGTTTATCACACGGAATGATCAATTTTGGACCAATAACAATGTATTTTTCCCTCAGGCTGGTCGTTTAGTGGTGTACGGTGACTCTTCGTGCTTAGAGGGCGGTGCAGTCCGCAACTGTCACTGGCTACTGCTGGCCGCGCTACAGTACGCACTGGTGGGACACCTGCCGTCCTCGCTCAAGGACGCCGCCACTCCGCACCAGCATCGACAGCGGGACGTACACATTATACCTTCAGGTAAAAACAAAGAAAATAAGTAAAAGGCACACAGCATAATCTATATCTATCTATACATATAATAAATCTGCAGACGAGGCGTTTCTGTACATTGAAAATATTTCCAAACAAAATAGTTGTGGTGTTAAAGAATAACCAACAGACGCCATTATACCATTTTTGGATTTTTTGTGTGTTTGGATGTGAGACAGTTGTTGAAGCATCACGTAAAAAGTACGATACCATTATGATTAATCTTTATACACAAATATTGTGTGTAACTCAGAATTATATTAAGTTTTTGTTTCATCGCCATCGCTTTAATCTATCATAATATCAATCATAATTATGAATTTAAAGTGGTCAAGAATAACTTTTTCAACACATTTGCTCAAAAAATGCATTTACGATGCCTGTATACATTGTTCGAAAGTTAAAAATTAAGCACCATACAACGGAACGTGCGGTAAAATAGGTTCTCACACCTGAGTATCTGTTTTACCGCATACTCCGTTGTATAGCGCCGTGCGTATCCTTTACGGTTTATTTTTAATTTCCATAAAAAATATATAAGAATTCCACCAAGGAGTTTCACATTACGATAATAAATAAGCTGAATAATCGAACCTCCTTGGAAGCGCTTTTGCTCAATACGTTTGTCTCACTGTAATACTAAAGAGAAAAGGAGACGAAAAATGTAGTTCTAATTTTCACCACGCGCACGTGGGCCATTTGGAATTGGCGCCATTTTCATATTAGAAACGTCAAAGATTGTTGCGACTTTCCGACTAATATTTATAAACAAAGTAATAATAAATGAGTTCAAGTGAGGAATCTGATATAAATATTGTACTGTTTTCTCGCAAATGTGTTGAAAAACGTCGTATGACACACGTGCGGAAATTGGTATTTACAAACTCGTGACTAAGGTAAGTACTCGTTTGTAATAACCAACTTACCGCACTAGTATCATAAATAACTATTCATTACGTAATGTACATACACGTAATGAAATTTATTGACGCCAAATAGTACTAACGAATATATGTGATAATCATAATAATGATTATGTTAATAATAACACGTTATAAAAGTTACGGTGTAAAAACTAATGATAATGATTATAATTTTATAAAAATCACTTGCCATTGATGGTTGGGTACTTGCGCTAAAAAAAATTTCAAGTAAAAAGTGGTGATAATGTAAGATAATAATAATAATTTATGTGATGTTCTGAGTGATAAAGAATGCAATATTGGATAATTATTTAGTAGTTTAAATCTTAACAACTTTTTAGTGTTTCAGTTTGATTTAAAAAAGTTTATTGTATGCACAGCGAGCTTCAAGCAAACCACCGTATTTGATAGATGGTGTTGAGCAAATGTCGTAATTTTCTGAATCGCGGTGTTAAGATTTTCCGCAGATGATTGGCACTCATTTGTATATTGATGTCAAACTTACAGTTTTAATATTATTATTATTTTCTAAAATTGTCGGAAATATAGTTTCGTAGATGCTGTTCTAGAGTTCTGGACTTAATTTGGACCTGGGTCTCGGAATATTTGGTTCTGAATTTCTCTCTAGAGGTCTCATCTCACTCAGGTTATTACTCAGTTCTTTTCAGCCGAATCTAAATTTTAAGAAAAACCGAAGATTCTTTGAGGCTTTTTTTGCCTGTTTTCTTGGATAATTTTCGGCAGCGTTCTTAAAGCGTGATCCTTCTTTACCAAGATAACGTTTCAGCACACTCCGCCAGACGGGCAGGGGATGTTTTGAGTAGGGCAGGTGCACAGATAATGAGCCACGACCAGTCGCCTCGATTTTTATATATTTTCAAAAATCAAAGTGCCACTTCGTCGCTTTGACGCTGACGCAGTGACTGCATTCGAAATTGCTGTGGTAGAGAACCCCAGGTAGCGCTTTCCACCAGGCAAGATCGGAAGATTCTTCCTATAATGGAGGAGTGCTACCTACACCTTGACTAAGCGATACATTATTGTTTTCCGACATGCACGCGAACGAACTGGCGGGCACAGCTAGTCTGCAAATAAAAATCAACGGACGTACTAGGACGGACGGAGATAGGTTTACTTGTAGCCGCGCAAAAAACGTCTGTCAACTGTCAACACGCGTAGGCGCGCTATTGGAGAAATAAGTGACTTTAGTGTGTTCGACCGCGAGTTGTAAGCCTGAAAACATTGTGAAAGTGAACTTTAAAGTGTGAAAACTGTGAACAATTGTTTGTACCTTAAAATAACAAGTGATTCAAACAAAAAACAGTGATCGAAACACAAAAGTGACAATCAAATTTATAAGATAATAAAGCATTCAAAGAAATTAAGCATATAAACCACCAACAAGTTAAAAATAGAAGATCCCCGAAAATCTTAGATAATTATCCAGTGCCAAAGATGTCAGCAATATGGTCATTCGTAGAACAACGGCATGATGCCATTTAGATGCGTCAAATTTGCTGAAAGCCACATAATAGCTAATTGCCCGAAAGAAGACCGAAATACCCCAGCAAAATGTGCACTCTGTCTGGGCAGCCATCCTGCAAATTATAAGGGATGTGAAGTGTACAAAAAAATCCTAGGTCGAAAACAAACCACCAACAGGCTTAGCAAGCTTAGAAAGTGTCGAAGTACCGTATTTTCGAACAAAAAAACATAACAGTCATATTAACCTTACCCATTTCCTTGGTAATGCCCTATTAACTAAATGATGGATGATGGATGGATGGATGGAGAAGATAGCTTTGTTCTTCTATTAATTATCAAAGTTTTGCGTTCAAAACGCTCTCTTGTAAAATCACGATTTTGTAGATAACCGTATTTTCTTTGTGACCGTCGAGTAGAAAGTTTTCTACTGTCTTCAGCATGGCAATTACAAAATCGAATTGTCTTCACTACCTTAGTCAACTGTCAGTTGTCAGTGTGATGTAGGATAGAGAACTTTTTTCTGAAACTTTCTTTCTTTCTACACAAAAAAGGGCCTAGATAAAGATCGTTAGAAACGAAAGCCATAATGGAAGATTGTAGAAGGATTTCTATGGCGCCATGGCACAAATGGAGAAACGAAATGTCACTTTGTATAGAAAGAGCTGTGTCTATTCTTCGTAGAAATCGAAAGCGTCATGCTAAGCCTGCAGGCGGGAAGCACCGACAAAGCAACAGAGCGAAGAAAAAACCAGACAACAATGAAAGATTATTACTTAATGAATAGATAAACAAGCAAACCACATGATAATAATATAAATAATGTACGAGGGGCGTTCAATGTATTCTCGGTATAAGGGTGGTTTACTAATGATGTAGCAAATTTGCCTAATTAATTAATTAATGACATTATATAAGGGTGTAAAGGTAAAATTTCATATAGTTGTGATCATTAGTTTGCTAGTTATCCTTAGTCAACGACACTGGAATGGCTAACGTGACAATGTTGAAGAAAATCGAGCACTACGCTGTTATTAAATTCCTTACCAAACAAGGAAAAAGTCAAAAACTATTCACGAAGAGATGGTGGCAGGGAGAGTATTGAAAACGACACTCGTTTGGGCGGCCCGGTTACTGCCTCTACGGATGAAAACATGTAAAATGCTGAGAAGCGAATACTTTTTTTTTTGGTGGCATATCATCAAATGACCTCTCCCGCTCTGGGCGGAGCGGAAGGGCGTGTTAGACTCTTACTGACTAAAACCCACCCGTGTTCCTTCAGTTGCCTGTGCGCCAGGGCCACGATAACTCTTTCGAACAATCCGCAGCCCCGGCAGGCATCGGTCCTATCGAATCCCGTCAATTGTGCTGACATATCTCTGAGGCGCGCGTGGAACACGACGCGCCGGCGACCCGGGCCTGGTCCTTACCGGACGGCGAGGTGCCCATTGCTCGCCGTCCGCAAGCCCGCGCCTACGGTGGCCGGGAGTCTGCAATCGACTCCCAACGCCCAGGGTGTCTCCTCCTGCGGCAACTAGGGGCGCGAGGGCGCAGTGATTGCCTCTCCCTCTCGCGCTCCGCCTCCTCCTTCGCGAGCATTACTGCTTCGCAGAAGGAGGTGACGGCTTCCCATTCCCTCTCGCTCCGTACCATGGCCTGATCCAGGGCCGGACGCGAGAGGTCACCGCCGCCGATCGCCGCCACGAGGACACGGCGGTGTTCCGCCCAAGCCGGGCAGACCTCCACCGTATGCTCCACCGTGTCCTCCGGTCGATCCACACAATGATAACACCCGGGCGTTTCCTCCCGCCTTATCCGAAACAGGAACCTCCCGAAACAGCCATGTCCGGTGAGGACCTGCGTCAGGCGGAAGGTGAGGACGCCGTGGCGCCTCTCAAGCCACTCCTCAAAGAGGGGACTTACCGCCGCAATTGTGGCGTGCCCTGAGAAGCTTATACTGGAGGATGCCCGAATGAAGATGAAATCAGCAGAGATAATCTACTTCTCCGTTGATACCGTGCATACTATTCTTCATGACCTTCTTTACCTTTCAAAAGTCAGTGCAAGATGGGTGCCGCGAATGCTCATGGCACCTCAAAAGCATGTGCAAATCGACTGCGAGTTTTTAGAGCTCTGTGGTGAAGTTCCATCAAGTATTTTCGATCGAATTGTTACTGGAGATGAAACGTGGGTTCATCATTATGACCCTGAAAGTAAGCAGGAGTCCATGTAGTGGCACAAGAAGGGTACTGTGCCCTCTAAGAAATTCAAAGTCGTTCCGCCTGCCGGAAAAATCATGGTCACAGTGTTTTGGGACTCGAAACGGAATTTTGCTGATTGAGCACACACAAAAAGGTGAAACCATAACGCAGCATCTTATGTATCCACTTTACGAAATTTACGGGAAGTAATTAAAGAAAAAAGACGGGGTAAACTAACCACCGGTGTGTTGCTTCTTCACGGCAACGCCGGGGGTCCACACACGCTCTGATATTGAAGCCATATTAAATTAGCCGTACCAAATTGATCTACCCATTCGACCTATAACTCCCAATGAATTATTTCGGCGGATAATAAAGTTAGCCAGTAAAAAAGCAGCAGGTTTCGATATTATCACTAAGGAAGTCCTAAAACAACTACCAAAGTAGGGTATTGTATTCCCAACGGCACTCAATAATGGTATACTAAGAACAAACTACTTTACAGCATTATGGAAAGTCTTCCAAATAGTGATGATCTATAAAGAAGGCAAACCAGAACATGAGGTAACCTCATATTGACCCAACAGTTTATTGCCTGTAACATCTAAACTATTTCTGAACAGAATGGTACCACAACTACATTCGTCTATCATACCTGACCATGAATTTGGCTTTCGACAGAAACTCGCTACGACAGAACAAGTGCACAGGATCTATGACAAAATAAGAAAGTCTTTGGAAGATAAGGAATACTCTCGGCTGCATTTTTAGATATACAACAAGGCTTCCATAGGGCATGGCACCGCGGGTTACTCTGTAATATACAAACATCCTCACATGTACTACGAACTGCTTGAATCTTACCTCTCCGACAAAACTTTTCAAGTTAAGGAAAGAGATTTTACCTCCTCTCTCCACAAAATAACTGCAGGAGTACCCCAGGGCTCTGTATGGGACAGGTGTTGTGCACCATATTATACAGCAGATCTGCCACATTATCCGGATATTACGTCAGCAACCTACGCAGATGACACAGCCATTTTGGCCAGCCACAAAGACCCCGAAATTGCTTCTAAAATAGTTCAGAGTAGTCTGGGCAATATACACAAATGGGTAAAGAGTTTGCGAATAAAAGCAAGTGCATCTAAGTCAGCCCAGCACGCGTAGCGTGACCACTATAGAAACGGGTTTTGACGAAAGAATAGATATAATGACAGATATTTAACAGATTTCTAAATATTTTTTTCTACAATCTGTCATGTTCGTCTATTCTTCCGTCGAAAAAACCCGTTTCTATAGTGGTCATACTACGCGAGCTGGTTACCTTCAGTCTGAGACAGGGTATATGCCTGTGAAACTAGGCGATCACGAACTTCCACATAATGACTCTGCGAATTACTTGGGCATGCACTTTGACCGCAGGCTTACATGGCGGACACATATCCAAGCAAAGAGAAATCAGCTCAATATTAAGTACAGGAACCTACACTGGCTCCTTGGAAGAAATTCTGTCCTGTCGTTAGACAATAAACTGTTGGTATACAACACTATCTTGAAGCCAATTTGGACCTATGGCATCCAACTATGGGGAACTGCTAGTGTCTCTAACATCAACATGCTCCTCCAAAGATTTCAAAATGTCATCCTTAAAAACATCACAAATGCACCATGGTTTACAAGAAACATGTTTTTTTTTTACATTTTTCATGAATACCTTAACCAAACCAATGCTTCAGAAAGCGAAAATCTGGGTAGAACGCTACAGAGCACGCCTACAAAACCATCCAAATCATTTGGCTGAAGCGCTTACAAATGCGGCTGAAAAGGTTAGCCGTAATGGACCTTGCCAATGCCAACTAGGACATACTGCCATTAAATATAAAGAGGGATGTCTCGCACGACCAATTCCAACAACAAATCTGCTCCTAGTCCTGGGACTGATCGCAGAAGGAAAAAAGAAGAAGAAACAAAAACTTGTAGCCGAGTTACTGGCTTTTATTTTTTTGTAGAATCTATTAAAATCGCAACATTGGATTAAATACATTATTATTAAATTTAAATACATACAAATTAAATACATATATTGGATTCAACAACATCATAGGCGAAACATAGTTTATTACAAAACTCAATATTTCGCAGGCAACGTTCAGAGCGAAATTCAATAAATGATGTCTTTTCTTTTAAAACCCTGTTTATTTCAGGATAACATTTTCCAACAGGAACCCGCTTCAATCTTGTTCCCGACGTCTTCAAAATTTAATTATCGAATCAACTAACTGCATTCCAACAGGCGACGTACACGGATATTACGCCGTGTCTCCTACAGTAATCGTGTAAAATCTATTTACGAGTTACTTTCCTAGTAATTCGATGGAGGAAATGGTGCATTTGATGGAAACTTATTTACTGGTAGAGGAGTACCATATTTTACCGGTTAAGTCTCACCACCCGAGTAATAATTTGGGCGTGGTTAGTGCATGTCATGCCTAAATTCAAACTTCTGCTATAGACTGAAATATTAAATATGGAAAATGACAATGATCCTTTGCCCAACCGATAGATCGGCTCCAGGGCCACATGCTCAACTGCCACGCTTGTGACCACTACACGAGGTAGTCAAGTCTCGTATAGCTAATCTTACATTAATCTCAGTCACTCGCATCACAAGTCATATGGTCGGACTAAGATTATGTCTGTACTTTAAAAGAGGCTGATCTCTGAGTTTGTTTCGGTGTTACTTCTCAGAGTAGTCGAATAGGAAACATACCTCTTTGATTGACTTTTAAAAGTGTTTGCACAAATCTACTTACATAATTTATCATTTACCACCATCAGAACTACCGCAGCGCGCAGAAGGCGGTCGCCTCCACGTATATTCGAGGGTCCTATCTCCTGACGGCAGTGGGCCCCGACCGGTGCCGGAATGCGTCATTCCGAAGCCGGTCGAACCCCACCCGATACACGCACCACCGTCGGCAAGGACCCTCGCACCGAGGCACCAACCTACTGACCCCAAGAGTATCGGTAAATATAACTACAGTATTTTCCACCCTAGTTTACCTTGGACATTACCCACATCGGTGAAGGAAAACGTTGTGAGAAAACCAATAGTGTAATTGCGTAACACACTTACAATGGCAATGTAATTTATTTTTATAGTTCAACAACATTTATTGCGTTATTTACGTTTTTGAACCTACGAATTTTTCAAACATGAAGCAATTGATTAGGAATTTCCCTCAATATCTTTCGGATTGTAATTGAAAGTGTGCACCGCATTTGAGGTGCTGGACTTATAGTTAATACTAGCTATTGCCCACGGGTTCGCCCGCGTGGTTGTGGGAAAATATCCCACGGGGACGTACTACCGGTATTAAAAGTATCCTATGTATTAATCCAGGTTACAAACTATCTGTGTGTCAAACTTCATCAAAATCCGTTTAGCCGTTTTTGCGTGATTGAGTAACAAACATCTAAACATACAAACTTTCACAGTTATAATATTAGTAGGAATAGTAGGATAAGTCTGAAATTGCCAACCCGTCATGAGCAAGCGTGGTGATCAATGCTCGTGCCTTCTCTTTATGAGAAGAGGCCTTTGCCCAGCAGTGGAACAGTAATAGACTGGTATTATTATTAGTATCGGGAATAAAAGTGCAAGAAGACTGTGGTGCAGTAACGACGTGGTGGCATACTTTGAGACGTATGATATTGTTTTGAAGCGACAATCGACGTGGATCAACTGCTGTCTGGTTGCATGCACCCTAAGGACTATTTACGTCGTTTGCTTCCATGTAAATAACATAGAGCAAACTACCCCCTTAACGAACTTAAAAACTCGGGGTAGTTTGCTCACACCTCATAAAACCACGGACACAAGAACTCAGAAATTGCCGTACCGCTTATTTACTTCATCTTAATTCCTTTCACATTCGTGATGACTTCGACTCAGCGTGTTGACAACTCTCACGACATGCCCATCTAAATGCGAATGCACAGCTATCCGCATGAGTTTTTAACATCAATAGGCATGCAAGTAGTTGTTCTAACCCGGTATAATATTTCTACATAATGTATCATAATCTCATTCATGCCTGTAGATTTGTTCTATATTATTGTCTCCGATACGATTTTATTGACAAGCTGCATATTGCTCAGAAATTAATAGTTTTATAAATATTCGTAGTATTATATATATTTGCCGTCATCTTGGCGACAGGTATTAATGGATGAATCATGAAATCAGATATTATTGCCGAGCTGTCCATCTTTATATATATAAAAATTACATGTCACGTTGTTTGTCCGCGATGGACTCCTAAACTACTGAACCGATTTTAAATTTGATTTGCACACCGTGTGCAATTTGATCCAACTTGAAAGATAGGATAGCTTACATTTCAATTTATAGTCGCAATATTATTTTATTGCAAATTATTTGTCTATTATTTGACAGTCACAATTATCTGTTAGCTCCAAACGATTCTAACAGATGGCGATATCTGTTGACTGGATTGAGCAAGTATTCAATAGATGGCGCTATGTTAAAAATACAAACGTTTCATATAAGCTACAATTTAATAGCATTTAACCACCACCACATGTTGCTGAGGCTAAGGTATAACCTAATTTTTTTTTGTATTAAAGGAAATACAGTGAAATTCAATTGTTCTTACATATTCAATTTTTGGTGTTAGCGTCGCCGGCCTCGTGTTACTTAGACTGAAGTATAAATTAAATTCTTATCAATGGGGTCTTAGGGACAGTAATCAAATACAAGACTATACTTGTTACTGTACTTTGAGATTTAAGCAGATTGACTTTCCATCTGAGTTTTGTAACTGCGCAGATGGAATGTGCAGTGATCAGAACCATAAAATGAAAATAAATGGGATGTATAATAATATTGTAAATATTTTGACTGAAGCCGCTAAGAGAAGCTGCATTGCACCTCAGCGCAACAATTTTAAGTACGTAACGGGGTGGAGCAGGCATGTTAGTGACGCACACCGGAGGGCCAGGTTTTGTTTTCAGACGTGGGTATCTTATGGACGTCCTAGATCTGGCCATGATTACAATAATATGTGTGAGTCTAGGAAACTCTTTAAAGAAAAATTAAAGTACTGCCAAAATAATGAATGTCAGATAAAGATGGATATCATTGCGGAACATCATGCTAATAAAAACTTTGGCGATTTTTGGAAAAATACCCATAAACTGAATCCAAGGTCGGGCTTTCCGGCGAGTATTGGTGGTGCCCATGAGCCGCGGGACATAGCCTGCGCCTTTCAGCGGCATTTTAGTGTGGTATCACCGCTCGGGTCCGCGTCACAGGTACTCGCAGCTGAGGATCGCCCTGGGCATGCTGACGTTAGATTCTCCGCCAAGGATGTGGCCCAAATTATAAAGAAGATGGTGAGAGGCAAGTCCCCAGGTCACGATAGTCTTAGCATCGAGCATTTGAAGTACGCGGGCGTACACCTGCCAAGAGTCCTTGCACTATTATTTAACTTGTGTGTTAGTCACGGTTATTTACCCGATGATTTAATGCACACAGTCGTAGTGCCAATTGTTAAAGATAAGACGGGTGACTCGTCGGATCTGTCTAATTACCGACCGATCTCACTTGCGACTGTTATAGCTAAGGTACTGGATAGTTTGCTTGACCGACAGTTGGAGAAGCACCTCCACTTGCATGACGCTCAGGTTGGGTTCAGACCCGGTTTGTCAACTGAGAGTGCTATCCTCTGTCTCAAGCAGACTGTTCAGTACTATACGGACAGAAACACACCAGTATACGCATGTTTTTTAGATCTTTCAAAAGCTTTTGATCTGGTGTGTTATGACAAGCTGTGGCAGAGGCTACAATGTGAAACAGTTGTACCACATGAGATTGTGTCTTTGCTCCGTACTGGTATAGTAAGCAGCAGAATACCGTTAGATGGGCGGGTGCGCGGTCGGACGTGTATGGGTTGGAATGCGGAGTGAGACAAGGGGGTTTATTCTCGCCTCGCCTCTTTAACCTGTATATAAACCGGTTGATCGGCGAACTCAGCAGCACCAATATTGGATGTTCCATAGACGGAGTGTGTATAAACAACATTAGTTACGCGGATGATATGGTGTTGCTGAACCCATCGATCGGTGCATTACGTAAACTTTTGCGTATGTGTGAGTCATATACGGAGGCCCATGCGCTCAGTTACAATGCTAAAAAGAGTGAATTTATAATCTTCAAAGCAGGTACCAAATGTCTCCTGTTACTCTATGCGGAATTCCTTTAAAAAGGGTACAGCATTTCAAGTACTTGGGCCACTGGGTCTCTGACGACTTAAGTGACAATCTGGATATTGAGAGGGAGCGCAGGGCGCTGTCTGTCCGGTTTAATATGTTGGCTCGTAGGTTTGCACGATGTACTAGACCTGTGAAGGTGACTTTATTTCAGGCATACTGTCAGTCGTTTTACACGTGCAGCCTATGGACCAGCTTCACGCAGCGGGCGTACAGCGCACTGCGCGTGCAGTACAACAATGCTTTCAGGATACTGTTAGACCTCCCGCGGTTTTGTAGTGCTTCGACTATGTTTGCTGAGGCGCGGACCGATGATTTTTTCGCGATCATAAGGAAGCGGAGCGCTTCACTATTGAGTCGCCTACGAAGCAGCTCCAACAGTCTCCTGAGGGTGTTGTTCGAGCGGTGGGACCTGTCCCTGATACAGAGGTGGATGCAGCTTCATGTTAGCGCTTCTCGTCGCATTATTTGACAGTTGTTTATAATTAATTGTGTATGTCTAATTTTATTATTTGATTGTTTCAGTGTGCTTTTCATTCAATTCTAATGTGTATGTGTAATTTTGTTAAATTTGTTTTTGATTATTTTAATGTAATGTGTTTTTATCATTTTATTTTTATAATTAATGTATGGACTATGTCTGAATTAAATGAATTATTATATTCTCCGGGTGACATAGGCTATATTATATTACGCTTTGCTACCCGGGCGAAGCCGGGGCGGGTCGCTAGTAGTAATATATTTATGCTCGTCGTATTACGAATTTTCGGGCAGACCTGTGTGAAATTACTATATATGTTATTTTTTTCTCGTTTATATTGTTTGAAACACTTTTTTTCAGCGTTTACCTCAGTTCCTTTAGTACTTTTTATTGGTTCATTCATGATCATCATCATTTCAGCCGAAAGACGTCCGTTGCTGGACATAGTCCTCCCCCAAGCACCGCCACTTCGACTGGTTCTGTGCTTCCCGCATCCCGCATTGAATTATTGGTTCATTAATACCAATAATCTTGTGCAGAAATGCATTTATTATGATTTTTATTTAAATGTAATAGTTTTTTTAATTAATGTGATGTGATGATGTGTGTGCGGCTGTTAGATGGTAAGTTCAGGAAGTACGGAATAAATGTGGTAGTTTAAAGAGACGAGGCGAATACGGAAACTACGTTACAAGGACAAGGCAGACAAAACATGTATGCTAACGCTTTGAAAAGACAAGCAATCTTACATTGAATGACTATGTAACGGCGGATATAAAAATAATATTTTTGCGAAACTGGTCGGTCATTCAAAATAACGCACGTGTAATTTTGAATAACAAAATGGGATATCTCGTTTCTCTCGTTTGATATAAAAGGGTCATGTCAGTCAGGTAATACTCCCCGTGGTCTTGTAATTTGAAAGGGTGAATGAATGGATACTCGCAAACACAACAATAGTGGTACCGCTAATGTGAGGGATTTGTCGAGAGGGGCCGCCGTACGAGGATTTACACTGACCTTGGAGGGCCCCGAGGTCAGTTGCAAAGGGTGCGTAGTACTCGCGACCGGGTCGCAAATATTAATAGATGAATGAAAGGGTATAAACTAAAAAGGGTCGCGTAATCAGTGTGTTCGTTTGATGAAGAAATTCGATCTGCAATTAGAATATTGCTAAGTTACATCCTTTCATGTTACAGTGCAATGAAACTCTTTAAGAATAAATAATTAATACTAAAAGAGTTCCATTCCAGAGATTCATAACATTTAAATAAAATTATTATTCATTTTTATTACCATTTGTTCGGCACATAATTGAACGAAAATTCGTCCTCGACCTCTCTGTAATGTTAAGTGTGGCGTCAGCAGCACAAGACATGTGTCCGCACCTACCTACTGAACATTGTTGTAGATTTGGGATTTTCTTTTAGAAGGTGTTGTTTTGCATGTCATCGGCTAAACCAAATCTGATTATAATAAGCAATCTCCCATTATAATCAGATTTGGTTTAGCCTAACAAGCTCAGAACTTTTGCGGTTAGCCCACAATGTGCTGGGCTATGAAGAAAGAAAAAGATAAGACGACAGTTAAATGAAGTTGATTTTGCAGGTGCTCCAGAGATAGAGGGCACGGAGCCTGCGCCGCGGACGTGGCGTGGCGCTGGGGCTGCGCCCTCGCGCGGCCTTGGTGGGGCGGAGCACCAGAGCCCGAGTGTGACTAGCCGCGCCATGTCGCTGCTGGCCATCATAGCGCTAGTGTACTGCCTCACCGCCGCATGGAAGCGCTGCGGCCGCAAGCTGCGCCGCCGGAGACTCATGTCCCTGGCAACCTAGCATATGTTCAAATGTGATGTGATGGAAATACAATATCTAATTATAAGACCTTAACCGTGGGGCCAAATAGATAGTGTGATGGAACGTTTACAATGGTGTTAGGGTATACTTTCATTATACAGACAAGAAACTTGATTGCAGAGCAGATTGACACACTACGTGTTATAAGCCTTTTTATACAACTGACCAAAAATGACAGTTGTGACTTAAATTCACGGACAATTTAAATTGATAATCAGTTTGCTTATTAATCAGTCAGTTTGCTGCTTTTTATGATGTTTTTATAAGTGGGTCAAAGAGGTGGCTAACTCGCAATCACAATATCTTTATATCTAGTAGGTTTTTTGAATCAGCTTAACGTAACCGAAATATACAATAAGTAGTTGATTGTCATTCAATTACATAAAATTTTAGTAATAATTAATTGACAACGAATTATGACGTAAAGAGTAAAGTAAAGTAAACATCGTCGTCATTGTAATCATCGTAACTCGTGAAGTAATAATTTTAATTTATATCAATTGCAAAATAATAGACAACGACATGTTAAACACACACTAGCTAATTATGGTTTAGAATAACAAATGAACTTAATATTTTTGGATCAAGTGTTATCTCGCGCAACAACTCATTTAATTAGGCGATGCTTATAAACGTGAATGCACGCACTATTTTATAATTTGTCCGGTATGACAAAGATCTCGTTAACGTATCACATCGTGTGCACGGACACCTTAATATTATCGTGCGCGATAGGAATTATTATAGTTTTACCTAATATTATTCTTAAAAGATAAACTCACAGTTTATTTATAAAAAAATGTATTAACTAAGTGCCCAATATTTTAAGTTACCAAAATGTACCTCACTGCACTGGGACTAATTTATCTATTTATTACCTACGTTTGACCTGTTGTGGATATTAATGCAATTATATAGAGGTCGTGAAACTTGAAAGAGAATATTTCTAATATTATTATTATTATTATATTGTACGTTAAGTGAATAGTTTTATATACATGATGATATTTTCTACAGCGTAAAGCTCGGGTATATTGTACGTCCCTTTATAGTCTGTATTTAAGTATTGTTGCTTAATGTTATTATTGTCTATTTATTCTATGACTATGAAGGTAGAGGAAAAGCTTGATAACAAAAATATTTAATATGATCGTAAGTACGTAAATATTTGAATAAACGTATTACTTTAACGGTTTAAGTTATGTAAGCAGTTAGTTTTTAAAATAGAGTGGGATCACCCTGTATCCTGCTTCTGTTGGAAAATCTATAACTTTTTGTGTAGCACACGATTGCTTATTGCGACCGTGAGCAGCTTTATAAGGTGCACCGGTCGCGCTTCGGAGATCTTTAGGTCACATAGTGATTATATTAGGGATCCAAATGGACTTTATAATAGTAACAAATTATAAAATTTCATTTAATAGTAAATATGATAGTATTTTGCTTGTGGTATGCACGGTTAGCACAAGTTGGACTTCGGATAGGTGTGTTACGCACATGTTCGGGTCGGCACCGTCAATTCAACACGATTTATTTGTTCAACAACAAAGCCGACTCGAAGCAATTACTAGACATAGTCGGCTCTCATTCCACTCGTGCTGATCGGCAAACTCTGTTCGGCATCTACCCTCGCTTAATCATGTTCTGGTTGGCACAATTAGAGCTAAGCCGAACGGCTTTTTCCCGAACATATATCTACATATATTTGATGTTGGTGCTTAGCTATGCCTAATCATGCCGACTCGAAAATGAGTGTAGCAACCCTTACGTACCATACAAGAGGACGCAAAATACAAGTTTATTATCAACAAAGTGTCAAGTCGTGCTAATGGCAAACTTGGTTAGTTTAGAGATTGATTTACATAATTACAAACAATGATATTATAAGTAAAAAGAGGTGGATACGCTACCTACCCAACATTCGATCTTCAAAAACGGCACAATTTCATACTATTAGCTGACACGTAGAAATAGGACGGCATGTCGTAATTATCTAGAGTGAAAGAGACGATACGTAACGGGGCTAATTAGCCAAGTTTTGACGTGAGACTAGCGGAGCGTGTATAACCTATCTACCTCTTTTAACTTATATTATCATTGATTATGAAGTTATGTATTTCATGATACCTTACACAAGAAAGACTGGTCATCACGTACGCTTTAGATTCGCGATTTAGACTAAGTAAACAATAAGTTTTTGTTAATAAAGAATCATCATCTGTTATGTCGTATGTTTTATTTAAAAGATGTACAGTTTGAACACCCCAACTGCAATCTTTCGTTAGATTAGTACATAAACTGTGTTTTGGATTACGCTTCATATTGCAGCCGTGAAATCTGGTCTAAGATTGAAATGAATTTCAGTAAAACATTGAAAAAACATCTAAATCATATAATGTCACAGTTCCAAGTCAAAAAACGACCGTAAATAGGGTAGGTTTTGACTTGAAACTGTAGCATAAATTGAAACCGTAAGAAAAACTAGTGAAAAACGTCTTGACCTACGTCGGAGAAAACTAAAAAGGATTTTGTTATCCCAAATAATTTAAAAAAAAAACTACCAATAGAAACATGCTTAGCTTACAGCAGTTGAGCGACAGAAAGTGCCCCACTGGCATGTTTTAAAATTTTGTTCACATCATTAGGAAAATCTACATACCTGTAGGTATTTTAAGTAATCTAAATATATTCTAATCTACGTATTCAGGGTATGGTTTTTTGCAGGTGATCTGACAGCTCTTCTTCTAAATATTGGTAATGGTGCCGATTCTCTTGTACAGTTGCCAGCACATCAAGTTACTACAAACTCAGATTTTCTCATTCGATTTTGAACTTAACCCTCAACAATTTAAGATTTAAAATCGTTTGGAGACATTTTCGTGTAGCTTGACCTGCTGGCGACTGTACACCTACCTAAATTATCAGTAAAATTCCTTTTGGCTATGAGAATCTTAGAGCTATTCTGCAAAAAAATATCACTAAATTTAAAAACAATTTTAACACAACTAAAATCGAATTTGACAATCGCGATTACACGTGGTAGGTACTTGTTTGCCCTACCTTGTGAATTTTTTTTAGAGCCGGTGGCGCGCATAGGGGCAGCCTCAACGTGTTTAATATGGAATTTTTCACTTTCTGTATGGAAAATATGAAAAATTATTACCTACATGTTGAGTTTAAGGGGGTTTATGGGGTCTATACAGGGGGTCGAAATTTTCTTTATTTTTGCTGGAAAAAAGCTAAAATTTTTGCTTTATTTTTAGGGGTGCTCGAAAATGGTGTGTCCGTTTTCGAGACAACTGCAAAGGAAAAATAAGATACAGTAATGTTTTTGTGTTTGAGTGAATTTTTGTTCATGATGACAATTAATTTCATTCCACACCTTTTTAATCGCGATTAAAATAGTCATATTTAGTTAGACAATCAAAACTTTAGGTGAAAAACGTCAAAACTTCAGAATTTTCACAAAACTATTAACTTAGTGCCATCTTAGTACTGTCAAACTAAAATATAGTTAAGTTTTGTCACTTTAGTCTATTTCAGAAAAAGAAATCGTCGTTTGACAGGAATATACTAAATTTTGGTGATATTTAGTCTAGTTTAAGGGCATTTGTGACAAGAGAATCGGCAACAATAACTTTATACCAAAAATCTCAGTTTTAGTGTGTCCAAGTATTGAAAGAATATCGCTTGGGCTGCTTTGGCGTCGGTTTTGTGAGTTTGAGCTAGGCGCGCACCGGCCGCGCACGCGCGCTGCATGCGTGCGTCATCTCAGCGCGATTACGGGCCGAGTGTCGCCTGCCAAGCACCCAGCAGCAGCACTCGCCGGATAGACCGCGCGTCAGTCGCCACTCCGCCACTCGCCAATCGGCTCCACACCGCGAGCCCGCGCGCACGTCCGCTCTCGCAACACTTTGATCTCAGCGCGACCGAAGAACGACGCTATTCGCGATGTCGTCGCGCGTATTTGAGCCGAGCGACTATGTCGTGGAAAAATCACGTCTGCCTTCCTTTGAGCAATATCAAAGCATGCACAAGGAATCGCTTGAAGATCCCGAATCATTTTGGTCGGAATTAGCGAATGAATTCTATTGGCAAACACCATACCAGCGCGGAAATATTGTGTCTTACAATTTTAATATAAACTTGGGGAGGATATTCGTGAAATGGCTGGAGGGCTCCAGGACCAACATCTGCTTCAACGTGCTGGACAGGAACGTGAGGAACGGCTATGGAGACAAAATTGCATTCTACTGGTAAGTCATTTTCTGTTAGCATAGCTTCCAAAATCAATAGACAGCTGAGCGGCAATGCACTGAGACGGCGCGCGAACTTATTGATTTTCTCCACAGGCTAGACAGCTATAGAATACACCAATGGGACAAGCTTATTAATACTGAAAATGAACCTTCATGTTATGTAATAACTTCAAGCTGAGTGCATTGCGAAATGTAACATTGTGTATTGACGAATTTTCAATCAGCATAGGTAACTACTGTAGGTAATCATGCCCAAACTTTAGGTAGGTATGATAACCCATTTTGCAAATATCAATATTTTTATTTATTTAATAATTAGGTACCTAAGTATTAAAATAAAATCACTGCCAATGACTTTCATGTTGCTAATTAGGTGTACCTACCTACCTAATGGTTTAGTTAGATGATCCACTATAACAGTTCAGTACCTAATTACAATCAAATGGACGTAATTAATACATATTAGCATGTATTAAGTACGTAGACACATAGCTGTGGTTACATACATATGTATATGTTTATCATATGCCCTTTTCCTTGGAATTCCCACGGAATTTGAAACGGTATAGAAAACTGTAAGAGAACAAAAGTCGTGAACACTTCCGATTTCTTAATGGTCGGCCACGTGCGTTTCTCATTAAGTACCAATCTTCCTGATTACTCTTTTAAATAATACAATAGGCTTAGGCTTGGTCCTACGACAATAGTCCATCGAGTTGGGTTCGAACTTACGACCTATCGCCTCTCTGCACCATAACCACTGGTCCATTGCACTTTTTAACAATTATCAAAATACTAATTTTGAAACTAATGGCCTAAGCGATCGCGATGTCTGGGGTTCTAATCCCATCTGTTGTAATATTTATCTTGCTCAGCTCTCTTACCAAGTTACTACTGATAATGTTCAAAACTCCATTTAAAAGCAATGGCCTAAGTCAACCTCTAGTCAACCGTCCATCTCTGTAAAATTCTAAACGAATAGTCCAATGCAAGGGGGGTCTAGTGCTAACAGCTCCTATATAATATAATATCTATAATGTTCCTTGTTGAACTTTGACCTCTCCCGGCGCCGCGGCGGAGCGAAATTGAGCTCCTGCATTTCCGCTGATTGATTTCCTGATAATATAGGCACGCCCGACGCACTAGATGCGTTCAACACCCCCCCTGCACTGCACCCCTCTCGGGCGTTCTACCTGCCCCTATCTCTCCAGACATCCAAAGCTAAATCAATAAAGCATAATATACCTACAGCCTCCCCGGCCCAGACAGCGGATGTATATAACCATGCGATAATTTGCATATAATGTTGCACAAGGGTGAGTTTATCATCTACTAGTACCATTCGTTCGGTTTTAACGAGTTCACAAAGCATGGAGATTTCTTTATTATGTGTAGGTAACTTTAATATTAATGTATAAAATACAAATACGAAACTAAATAAAATATTTATTATTATTATTACCTTTACCGCATTTAATAAGTTCGATCGACAGATGAAGGGAGTTATTACGCCTTTATACAGGCTGGATTTTTTAAATGGGGCAGCTACCTTAACCGTTGTAGCTACAGGAAAACGGTATTTTATGATACTTTCCTTAACTTTTTGAGAAATTTTGATTTGCAATCAAAGATTTTGAAAAAAAAATTACAGTCAGCAGGAAAAAGGTCAATTTTCCCAAAAACTTTTTTTATGCCAGTCGATCATGTTTCATATAAAGATCGAAAACCTCTATTGGACCAACTGAGGTTTGAGTACTAGAAAAGTCAGAAATCGGAAAAAGCTATTCCCATACATTTCGTAAGAAATAAAACTACAACTTACTTTTTATTATGGACAGACTAACCGCTACAATGAAGACTTCCGAAAATAAAAAAAAAAATAAAAAAATACTTCGAATTTCGAATGACTTTGAATTGTCATAACTTAAATGCTTTGAAAATTGAATCGAGGTAGTTTGATGCCTGGTTGCTTATGATTTCCAAAATTCTGTGACAAAAATGACCACTGAAGATGGAGATGGCACTCCGCCACACAATAGCCGCCAATATCGCAATGGAATATAAATACTCCTGTATCCAAATCTCCATAATGAACAATTACTGCCTTAAAACAGCCTTAAACCCCAATGTACCAATATTCAACGGTTGCTGTACATATTTTGGATCTTGCTATTATTCAAGATTTTTTGTGTGCGTTTCAAACGTACGAAGCTGCTGGGAACCTCACTCTAGTACCTACCTTAGATTCAACTTAAATTGGGTTTTAGAATTAAATAATCGGGACCGTCGCGTGTCTGACCGTTAATGACTCCTGTATTTATAGTGTTTTATCTATGTTAATGACTGAGTAACATCACTAGAGTCAAACTGACAAGCAACCAAAAACCACAAACCGTTTTACGTTGAATTTTAAACCACTTTACGCGAGAGTAAGCAAACTTAAAAATGGGACTAAACACAAGGACCTGCTGCAGCGTCGATGGTAACTTTTTTCACGAACTGTAATTAGGTATAAGTATAGATAATTTGTTTATTTTTTTCATAAAATCGTAAAAAAACGTTATAAATCGTTATATATGCGTTCGATTTCATTTCAAAGCAGACGATCTCTTCACCTTTTCCCATCAAGATAAGTTAAAATGCATACAAAGTATCTTCCACAACGCTTATGCATACTAGCGCATAGGTGCTTGAGAACGCTGACGGCTGACGCATATGCTTGTGCATACAAATGGATTTAAAAGCAGAAGATCGCAAGACACAGTCAAGACTACATCGTAATATCCCAGAATTTTACGTCTTCTCATTATGCGTATACCATCTTGTTTTATTCAACTACCTTCTTACATTCCTGTCTATTTTGGGCTGTCTGTATCGGGCCCGTATGTTTTCCGCCGCCTGCTGTATGACATCTTTCCTGGGCTTCTTGCTTGACTTTAATATATCTGCGGCCTCTATTTTAGAAGATTCTTGGACTTTGGACCATGATCCTTCAGGTCACATCTCTTGGCCGACTGTTGCCTAGTTTTAGCCACATGTCGTTGATTATATCGTGGCGTTTTTGCTTTTTCATTTCCGCTATTCGATACACTGCGTCTGTCTTTCTTGCATATTTGTCAGTTATCTTTTCATATGATTTGGGCAGCACTTGGTCTAAGAGTCTTAGTACAACTTCGTTGTTTAAACACAAACCGCATGGTTACCGCTGACTGTAAGTTTCCGTCCAAAACTATCGGCTTCATTAACTGCATATCGATGATATGGGAGAGTCGCTGAATATAAAAACAAAAGAGGTTACATCTCGATTTGGCAAGCAAACAAACAAGGTTATGCAAGACAAACAATCTCTATCATAATGATGTTTAGGAACACGTCTTTCAGTCTCGTGTCTAGTTAATAACATTCCTAGTTTCTAGTTATCGGCAATATTTTACTCAAATTACCTTATTGATGTGATGATTATCCACGAGTTTGGTAAGCTCGACTTTCTTTATCTCCTATTATAAACAAGTCATCTTAAGTACCTATTTGCAATAGCATTCTTAGATAAGCAATACAGACTATTAACGTTACTTGTTGTTGATAATATTTAATAGAAAACGTAAACTATTTAGATTTATTACATAGTGTAACGAAATGGAATAGGAAATTCATCACTTAATATAAAAAAATCGAATCAAAATAAAATACAAAATGTTAAAATTAAATATTAGGTATTAAAACAGTTGGAGTACAGGTAAATTAGCCTAAACGAGAAGAGAGTACGAGAAAACTTAAGGTGTATCGGATGGTAAATCTTTGTTACTTATTTGGTTTCTGAACTAGGGAGTCGATTGCAATCGGTTTTTAGGTTCGTGATCGGTAAATTACGTAAACTTTCAATAACTTGATAAATTACGTAAACTTTGAATATTATCTTATTAAGATTACTTAGGTCATCCCGATAGAAAACACAGTCATGGTTAAAGATCAACTATCATTCGAATGTAAAACCTACAAACATTAACAATTAGTATTAAGGCGATGGTTTCCTGGAAGCTGACGAACCGTAGCCTCAAAGAACTGCACGCCGGAATAGCAGGTGACACGACGATCAAGTGTCCCCGGCCAGAAACGACTTGCCGGTCTTGAACTCCAAGGAAGGTAATAAGGCCGGTAACAGCGACTAAACAGCTCGCAAGCCTCATGGATAGTCCAGTAACCGGAGAAAGGAACGGAAGCAGCCCTTTTTAACTGGTTCTACACCTATGACAAATAAAATAGGGTATTACGCCTTTTCTCTGAAAAAGGCTAAAACTTCCGTTAAGAGAGAAAATAAGGAGAATTACGTACCAGCACCCTAATTACGTAACACACTATCTATCACAATCTGAATCATTTTGAAGCCTATTGCTAATCCATTGCTTCATGTGTTCGAAAAATTTGTCTGCTCAACAACGTAAATAACGCAATGAATGTTGCTGAACTGTCAAAATGAAACCCATTCCTACTGTTAGTGTGTTACGTAATTACCCCGCAGGTTCGAAGAAATATTACATCATTTGTATAAAGATAAAAAACTAGCTTGTCTGTGAACCAGCTGCGGCAATAAGATAAGGTATTAGATACGAAAGAAACTGCTTGACTCCAATAGGGTTGGGAAGACGGAAATTAGTAATAATCGACCTGAAACCGTTTCTAATTTTCTGCAACTGAAGTTTTTTTCCAATAATCAAAAGGGGCCTTCGTTACGTCAAAATTTGAAAAAAATCTGAATGAAAATTGATAACCAGTTATATGAAGTAGGTTGCAACCGCAGCGGTCACGCGGAACCATTGTGTAGATCGCCTTGAGGACACGGTGAAGCATACGGTGGAGATCAGCCCGGCTTGGGCGGAGTACCGCCGTGTCCTCGCGGAGGCGATCAGCGGCGGCGATCTCTCGCGTCCGGCCCTGGTCCAGGCCATGGTAAGGAACGAGAGTGCATGGAAAACCGTCACCTCCTTCTGCGAAGCAGTAATGCTCGCGAAGGAGGAGGCGGAGCGCGTGAGGGAGAGGCAATCGATGCGCCCTCACGCCCCTAGTCGTCGCAAGAGACGCCCTGGGCATCGGGAGTCGATAGCCGACTCCCGGCCACCGAATGTGCGGGCTGGCGGACAGCGAGTAACGGGTAGCTCACCGTCCGGTAAGGACCAGGCCCGGGTCGACGGCGCGTTGTGTTCCACGCGCGCCTCAAAGAGATGTCATCACCAATTGACGGGGTCCGCTAAGGCCGATGCCTGCCAGGGTCGCGGATTGTATGAAAGAGTTACCGTGGCCCTGGCACACAGGCAACTGAAGGAACACGGGTGAGTTTTAGTCAGTAAAAGTCTGACACGCCTTCTCGCTCCGCCCAGAGCGGGAGAAGTTATTCGATGAAGTCCCAGCCAAAAAAAAAATAAGTCACGCGGAAGTAACCCCTTTCCACCAAACAAAATATATAGTACGATAAGAACCCTATAAGAGGGTGGCAGCCTTAGAATGCCAGCCTGCAGAAGAATGACAATTCTATACGAGCGTGACAACTCTATAAGAGTGACAACCCTATAAAAGAGAGTGACAGCCCTGTAGGAATTAAATAGAATAGCCTACATAACTTACCCTAGTAAACCTTTTATATAACCTACATAAACCTTATAAACGACATCAAAGTGCAACACATACCAGAATAAATTCGAATGTCGACCTTCAACTTAGACGTTATCAGTGGGAGCTCCAGATGCGTCCACTAAATCTACTAGTAATCTAAGAACTAACGACAAAAGACTTAGGGAGCCCAAAAATGTATACAAGAACAAAGAATAAAGTACAACCTTAGACAAAGAAACGACTTTAGTCAAAGTAATGACTTCAATCAAAGAAACAACTTAGTCAAAGAAATGACTTAAGTCAGAGAAACGACTTAAGTCAAAGTAACGACTTCAGTTATAGTAACGACTAAAGTCAAAGTAAAAACTTAGTCAAAGTAGTAGTAGTAGTATTATTATTAATGGGATATCCCTTATGTGATATTGTCCGGAATGGACAGAAGCACAGTCCTGCATGCGTAGCATGACCACTTCTATCTCTACTCTACGAAGAGAAGACAAATCACATTCTTAACAAAAAGTTATTCTTTTCTTGAATTTCGACATCGCGCCATAGAAATCTTTCTACAATCTGTCATTTTGTCTTCCGTTTCTATAGTTGCCATGCGACGCATTCTGGAGGGCATATGTAGTCCTAGAGATAACCCTTGTTACACGGCATTTAATAAAGATAGGGGCAAGCTTTCCATAGAAATAATCTGCTCTAGAGGATCTGGAGAAGTCTCGTCTCCATACAGTGTCAACAACGTTGAGCGTGATAGCCGAACGGTTCATATTGTACGCTCGAGAATTGCGGAGGAAAGCCATACAAAAATTATGAGCGACTTTCGCATAAACCTGGGCAAGGGCAGAAAGATTCGACGCATTTTAATTGAGCCCGACTTTCAGCTAAATTGGCGCTTTGAGTCTGACTATTCCAACGGGTAGAATCGGTAAGGACTTGGATACCAAACATAAGGAAGTTTACCAATGGAGTGGCTTACCAATAGAACTACCTTCATCTGCGAATGTCGGCGACAAAACTCTATCTACTCTCTAGGACGCAAGTAGTGTGAGGACTGCTACGCGCACGCTCTCACTATAACGTATCGAAACGTGTGTCAGAAAAACTTTACTAAGTCACTAATTAAAATTTTAAGAGATTTTGTTCATTATGATGTTTATCTGTTTCTCATTAGCTTATCTAGCATAGTTTTGTTATTAATTTGCGTATTCTGATCTAATAAGACTGATTAAAGTAAGTTTGCAAAGGATTTTTTGAATAATGTAAGGATTGTCGTAAAATTATATACTTGAAAATGTGTTTTTTTTTACGTAAATATTTTGATAATTTTAGTGCCAAAGGATAGGAGTTATATTCAAAGTAATAATCCAGTTGGATTCATGTAAATCAGACAAAGCGTTTAGAACTTATTAAGATATTTGTGTAAGGGAAAATGTACCGAACTACATTTTTTTGAGTTTGTTTTCTACGAATTTTTTACTGTTTGAAGATATGTTACATATTGTTGTTAAATATGATTAAGGGACATATAAAAAAGGTTAATTAATACAAATTGTAAGGATTTATGATAAAAATGTATCAAAATAAAGGCTCCAAAGATTTCGGGTTAAGGAATTTCGCGTTAAAATGGGCTCAAAATACGCGAACCTCTGTGAGGTAATATAGACCCGTATAAACGGCGTGCCATTTGTTGGCACTGGGTCAGTCGCAACACAGCCGTCGAAGAGGCAACAACAAGGAAGAAGCCGAAGACTGCCATGTTCTGATCACAACAAAGACAAAACAAAAAATAAATACACAAGCCTGCTTGTACGTAGTTTGAAAGTGACCATATAGAGTACTATGGCTGATGTGGAAAAGGTACGGCAACACAACGGCAAAAAAAAAACAGTTGGGTTAAGAATCAAAAAAGGATTAGATACTAGCAAAGAACCGAGCAAATAGAGCTTACCTTAGGTTCCGACGCCTAAACATCCACACATCACACGGGAAACTAAATACAGCTACCTTCGGGAATGGATTAAAATTCGGGATAATTATGTATTTTTTGGGATATTTCAATAAAATATTTTCTCTTTATAATATTAATTATAGTATTTACAATTAAAATATAATAAATTAACCTGACTAAAACTATGAACAAACTAAAATATGGCGTCGAAAAATTCCTCCCTATCGCTGTCGACTGGTAATGTACCCAAGAGACCGGCGGCATTGCCACGTTGTATGGCAACGCTTAGCCTCTGGCCAAGTTAAAAGCCAGCCTTTGGGTCACGGGAAGTGTCAAACAGGCGTTTGGATATTTCATTGAACAAAACATGGGCACGTGGACCCCAGGGCCCGAGGGTTTCAACCCTAAATGGCTCGAAAATATAATTACCAATAAGGTTATTATATTTTCGCCGCTTGAGGTTTTCCGCAGCCGCAGCAGCGGCGCCAGCAAAGCACGCCAAGCCAGGATGATGGAATGGCGCAAGAGTATCGACAAATGTTGCGTCCCACACTATAGGCCTACCCACCTTCCATGGAAATAAAGACACCGTCCGGTCTCTTGCTCGTGCCAAGCCATTAGGTTTTAATACAGCTGGAACGCCGACGGTGATAAGTGCTCGTCGGATGATGTCATTAATGTTCACGTACCACGCTGAGCGGCCCGCACTTCGGCTGCAAGACAGGCCGTGGTGTCCGAAGCTGTTGACAACTTCGCCACAGTAACAGCGATGAAGAAAACAACAAGGAGCTCGTCGCAAGGAAGCAGCGAGGCCGAAAGTAGTGTCGTCGATAAAAGTGCATAAGTTCGACGACGGTAGTGCATGAAGCCAAAGACCCGACTCCCACTTATCCACAGCCAGTAGGCGCGCACGCTCCACAGTAGTAGCAGACGTGTTAATTAAATTAATCTGTACTACTCTGCAGAGTGGCTCATCCCACCGTCTTTGGAAAGATGGATTGTCAGGTGAATCTGAATTCGGGCAAGCAGGTTATTCTGTTTATCCACCCTAAAACAGCCACCCTAAGGTGGATACTCGGGAACGCGTGTTCATCTGTCCATCGGATGGGATAATCGGGATTCGTTCATTATTTTTCTTCCGATTTGCTCCCTCGGCTGTTTACAGTTATTTATTTAGAGAAACACGATAGAAACTGGCCCAAGGTACCTATAAAATATAGGTACCTATAAAAATACATACATAGTTCTTCTTTGAAATGTCAAAGCTGCAATTGTTTTTAATTAGTTCTATTACTTATTTCAATTATAGTTTTATAAAAATGTCATAAATTGACCCAGAATCTAGTATAGTAACAGTAACGATAAAATTGATAGTTTAACAAAGGGTCAGCACGGTTTAAACTTTAAAAAATGTCTTATATCGACCCAGAATCTAGTATAGTAACAGTAACGATAAAATTGATATTTTGACGAAGGGTAAGGGTCGAGAGCTCTTTATAATAGTTAACAGTATAAGTATATTTATAGAAAATAAAAACACGCATTGCATGTTATTTAATTTAATCAAATCAATCAATAATGACTACTTGGGGTAAAAAGTTGGAAGAACAATCCAAAGTGAATTCCGATTATCCACCACGTCTGGGGTGGACAGATGCGGATGCAGATGCGCTCGGGCAGCTATAAGTCCCAGTAGGAATTGATGACTTTCACCCGTGTTAAACACTCTACTTTTCATTTCGAATATAAGGAAAGTAAAAAATAGTAGTTTTTCTAAAATATTTATTGATAATAATAACATGAGACTAAATTTTAATCAAATATTAGCCTATAAAACCGATATTTTGAATTTCAGTACAGCTTACCGAGTTAGTATCCCACCAAATTATAATAGGTCTTTACCTATGAAATTGCCGTTTTGTATGAAAAAATTTAAACGAATTTTTTTCATGAATTTTTTATTTGTATTAATCGAAGTAATCACCCATGCAATCAATGCATCTTTGCCATCGCAGTGGCAGTTTATTGATGCCTTTCTTAAAGAAATCAGCTGGACGGGAGGCAACAAATTCTTCAAAGGCATTTTGTACTGCCTCTCGGGTATTAAATTTTTTTCCCGCCAAGAAGTTATCCAAATTCTGGAAAAAGTAGTAGTCTGTAGGCGCAAGGTCTGGTGAGTAGGGCGGATGACGGAGAGCTTCCAACCCCAGTTCTTGCAACTTGGAGACCGTCTGCTGTGCAGTATGAGGTCGCGCGTTGTCGTGCAGGAGCAGCGGAGACGAGCGATTGACCAATGCTGGTTGGAGATGCGCCAGCTTCTCCATCATTGTGTTCAGTTCTTCACAGTACACATCTGCAGTAATGCTCACCCCGTTTGGTAAGAAGCTGTGATGAATCACACCGGCGCTAGACCACCAAACAGTGACCATCACTTTTCTAGGGGTAAGTTTTCGTTTAGGGCATTGTTTAGGTGCTGAACCAGGATCCAACCAACTTGCTGAGCGCTTACGGTTATCAAACAGAATCCATTTTTCATCGCAGGTAACAATGCGGTTCAAAATTCCTTCATTTGTGTGTCTGTTGAGCAGTGCAAGGCACGTCTCGACGCGTACTTCGCGCTGGCGATCATTGAGTTCGTGGGGCACCCATTTGTCAAGCTTTTTTACCTTGCCAATTTGACGCAAATGGACCAATATTGTTTTGACGCTAACGTCGAAAGCTGCTGCTAATTCAGCCGTAGATTGTGTATCATCAGCTTCCACAATCGCCTTTAATTCGTCATTGTCGACCAAAGTCTTCGGACGACCACGAGGTTCATTTTTCAGGTCGAAATTTCCAGAACGGAAGCGAGCAAACCAATAACAGGTGGTGCGTTGGTTTGTAGAGTTAGCTCCGTAAACGTCGTTGATGTTGCGTGCCGCTTGTGCCGCGTTGCTGCCACGACGGTACTCATATTCCATAATTACTCGAATTTTTAACGTATCCATGATGACGAAAAAGATTGAAATGCGATGAAAATGTAACACTAATCAATAAAGAAATGACTACTTTTAGAAAAAAAAATCCATGTTTTTAAAATAAAATTAATTTGAAATTAGAATTCATAGCCAAACAAAAATTATTTTGATTTGAAATGGCCAGTACTGCAGAACGGCAATTTCATAGGTAAAGACCTAATATTAGTCTTTCAAAAAACAAAAATATAGAACACACCGCGACACCGCAGCGGGCCGTCTCGCTTAATTCACAAGACCGCAGCATTTATTTTTTATTTTAATCGATATTTTTCTTAATTATGTAATGCCGGCTCTACACTATCGTCCAACAGTCCAACTGATCGTCAACCTTCCACGTGTAGAGAGGTAGTTCGTGCATGTTTGACAATGTTGGATCATGTGGGCGCGCGATCGCTCCGATGGCGGTAAATCGTACCCAGATCAATGGAGTTGGCCAAATCACAGACCGAACAGACCGTCCACACACTTCATTCAGGCGAAGCAGACGTGTGACACACGAAAATTATGCCGCGCCAATATTTCTTTTTTTTTTGACAGATTCGCGTACTGATACCGTACTCTTGTTTTTAGAATTGTATGAAGGAGAATCGGTGCTATGGAATCCGAAGCATCGTCAGCATAAAGATAAAATAGCATTACACGATGCTTGGTTAAGAATTTCGGAGTCCATCAAAAGCATCAGTTACTTAGCGTCCAACATCTTCGTTTCCGCCCTGGTTATGAACTTGTAAAAAATAATTATATGCACTCAAAAGGTATAGCACAGAAGCACCTATCACTTCTACGTCTTCCATAGTGAATGAGGTTGGAACGTGCATATTGATCGTCCAACAGTCCAACACTCCACTATGTGTGGAGAGTCGTTTTTCATCGAGCGTGAGTTGGGACAGACTAGGGTCATGTTGGAGTGTTGGACGATTGTGTGTGGAGCCGGCATAAAAAAATTCGTAGTCGACTACCTAACCAAATTTAGTTCTATTTTTTTAATTCATTTCCGCGCTAGAGAGGGAAGCAATTACTATGAGTCTTTCTCGCCCAAAGATGGGGAGCAACGTCTTCTAGCCGCTACTCGGATCAAACAGAAACTACTTTCCGAGTATGAGAAATGAAATAGTAGATTGTTGTACAAGACTCGAAAGGAATCAATTCCCATACGAGGTATTTAGAAGCCCGAGCGCAGCGAGGGCGGCTATAGTCCGAGTAAGAATTGATGACTTTCACCCGTGTTAAACACTCTACTTTTCATTTCGAATATAAGGAAAGTAAAAATGGTAGTTTTTCTAAAATATTTATTAATAATAATAACAATATGAGACTCATTTTTAATCAGATACTAGTCTATAAAACGGATATTTTGAATTTCGGTACAGCTTACAGAGTTTTTTTTTTCTCGTGGCTTCGCACGGTTTGTGCATTTAGCCAATGTTACGTTTAGTTTTTTTTTGTACGAAGAAAACAAAGATAAAGAAGCTTACAGAGTTAGTATCCCGACAAATTATATAGTCTTTTTTAAATTTTAAATATGGAACACACCGCGTCACCGCCGTGGGCCATCTCGCTTAAACGTATTTTTTTAATTCACACTGGCTGTTTATACACTCACAATAACGCAGCAATTGTTTTTTTAAATCTTTTTTTTTCTTATGTAAAGGTTTTCGTAGCCTAACCTACCCAAATCTTGTTCTATTTTTAAAATTCATTCCGGCCCTAGGGAGGGAAGCAATTACTATGAGTCTTTCCCGCCCTAAGACGGGGAGCAGCGTCTTCCACCCGCTACACAGATCAAACAAACACTACTTTCCGTGTATGAGAAATGAAATAGTAGATTGTTTATTTATTTATTTTATTATTTATGTACACACAGTAAAATAGATACAGATACGGCATATTAGTATTAAGTACAAAGGTACTGCTTATTTCTTAAGAAATTTCTTCCAGCAGACCTGCGAAAGGAGAAATGAAAAAGAAATGTAGACAATAGTGTGTGAGAACAAGAAGAGAAGAATTTGAATCGTGACGTCTTAAACTAGAATATTAAATATACTTACATATAATGCAAAATTTAAATAAAAATAACATATACTTAAATAAATACATAATGCTAAAATAAATAAGCTTATATATATAAATTCTCACAGTTAAAAGGAAAGGTAATGCTCTTTTACTCGGTATTTGAAATGAGAAATAGATTTAGATTTAGATTTATACAAGGGTCGAAAGGAATCAATTCCTATACGAGGTATTCAGACGCCCGAGCGCAGCGAGGGCGGCTATAGTCCGAGTAGGATTTGATGACTTTCACCCGTGATAAACACTCTACTTTTCATTTCGAATATAAGGAAAGTAAAACATAGTAGTTTTTCTAAAATATTTATTGATAATAATAATATGAGCAGTACCTATTTAAAATTAATTGAGAAGTTAGAACAGTTTGTGAAATTTAAAGTAAAATTTTTGTTTGGAATATTTACGCTGTTTGATATATTATGACAAATTTGGCTGTGCTGAATGTCTGTAAAAGTAGGAGACTCTGGTATTTGATTAGACGATGGAATCCATGGCGGAGACTCTCTTGAAGTAGTTGGTTAAGGTGAATTGGGGCGTAAATTTATAGTCTCAGTTAATTTGTTTGAAATTTTAACTTTATTTTGGACAGAACCCTCAATGTAGCTTTCCGCGACTGTGCTGGATTTCCATCTTCCGTGTCTTTTTAACATTGTCAAGTTCGCCCCAGAATCGGCTAACAGTGTCGCTGACGTTCTTCTATAACAATGCCCGGTATACTGAACACAGTTTGGTAAATTCAAATATGTTGCTATCTGCTTCGGCATACCTGAGATTTTATTTTTACCGATCACATGTTTATAGCATTTTCCCTTTTGGTAGTTGAGAAAAAAACGATCCGTTTTTATGTCATTAGGTCTGATTTTTTTATATATTTTTACTATTTGTGTAAACTCTTCTCGTACTACAAACGTGCGTTCAATATTTGTTTTTGTTTTAGTAAATTTTACGAGTAATAACTGCCCTTGAATTTCAACGTCGTTAATTGTTAGATTTGTGAGCTCACTGCTTCTGCAGGCGCCGCTTATACCGAATATCAATACTACCTGTGAAAAACATACAATTTTGTCAGTATTTATCTTTTAGGTATGTAGGTAAAATAAACAAGTAGAGATCTTTTACTCTAAAAATGCACGCCGTTCCAACGTCTTTACTCTCAATATACGCAATCTGGTCAGTGTCATTGTCTCTTTTTATGCAAACCTATCTATAATACATAATATGTATTATAGAAAGGTTTATCAGAGTGAAGACGTTGGGAATGAGGCGATGTTCATTTTTAAAGTAAAATACCTCTCCCTACCTTGATAAACGTTTATAGCTTACCTTCACTGCCATATCTCATTAGGAGCTTCATTTAAAAATGTTTCGACTTCGTAAGAGGTGAAAACCTTAGACTTTTTGCTCTTGAACCCCTGAGACTGCCTTTTCAAAAACGATGTTAGATTATGGATTTTTTTCAAATCTACATTGTGTTTTACACTAAGTGTACCCTTGAGCATTGAGTACCTGCTCCATAGCGTAGAAGGCTGTATTTTGCTAGATAGTCCATTGAAGTATGTAAGAAACACACTTTCGGAAAATGATTTTATTTTCTTGTCTGCTCGCCACTTCATAAAATCATTGTATGTATTTAAGTATCTTTCTTTTGAAATTTCTGGTAAAATATTTTCGATTACTGTATTAGCCTCGTCTATAACCGAATCTGGTGTCAACATTTCAGAATCGCTTGAAATCATTTTTGATCAAATATTAGTCTATTAACCGATACTTAGAATTTAACAGCTTACAGAGTTAGTAACCCGCCAAATTTAGTCTTTTTTAAATTTTAAATATGGAACACACCGCGTCACCGCCGTGGGCCATCTCGCTTAAACGTATTTTTTTTAATTCACACTGGCTGTTTATACACTCACAATAACGCAGCAATTGTTTTTTTAAATCTTTTTTTTTTCTTATGTAAAGGTTTTCGTAGCCTAACCTAACCAAATCTTGTTCTATTTTTAAAATTCATTCCCGCCCTAGGGAGGGAAGCAATTACTATGAGTCTTTCCCGCCCTAAGACGGGGAGCAGCGTCTTCCACCCGCTACTCAGATCAAACAAACACTACTTTCCGTGTATGAGAAATGAAAAGGTACTTTATACCATCTAATATTTCAAATATAACCCCTGAAAAGACCTGCACGTGTTTCCTGAACACCTGTGAAGACTTGGTGTTATTTCTACAACAAGAAACCACTTCCCGTGGAGGCTTCAGGACATAGCCGTCAGCTGAATGTTCTCGAAGATACCCGGCATCTATCGATGCAGGACGTCAGCGCCTCCTGGACTGGGAGAGACCTACCCTCACACCGCCGGGATAACCGGGATAGGCATACACCCTCCTTGCACACTTGTCGTCCAGCAATCACGCCCGTCTGGTACAAATTCCGTTAGAGAGAAAATAAGGAACCACCAGGTATTGCCAGGTTCGAAGAAATATTACATCATTTGTGTAAAGATTAAAAACTTGGTCGATTGTGAACCAATTATGGCAATAAGATTAGATATTAGACAGGAAAGAAACTGCTTGGCTTCAATAGGATTGGTAAGAGGGAAATTAATAAAAATCGACCTGAAACCGTTTCTAATTTTCTGCAACTGAAGTTTTTTTCCAATAATCAAAAGGGGCATTCTTTACGCCAAAATTTAAAAAAATTTGAATGAAAATTGATGGCCAGTTATATGAAACAGGTTGCAACCGCAGAGGTCACGCTACAATAGGTAGGTGTATACGAGTACATATAGATTATGTACACGTAAGACTGTTTAGTGTTAAATAGAAACAACAAAAAGTTATCTCAATTTCATGCAAGCAAATATAATTTAGAAGTAAAATGCCTGCACACACTTTGGAAGGCACCCTATTTTCCAAAAAACCCTCTAATTTTCTCCTCACAACATAGTGACTCTCACATAGGGTGGAGGGAAATTAACAAACATTTTTTCATCCTGATTTTATAATTAAATACGATGTCCAAGTCATAATAATGAAGCTACCAAAAACTATGACCAAAATCGTTTAAAAATGAAAGGTACGTTCATTACGGAATACATTATTAATCAGTGACTGCGTGATGAGCTTAATGTTATCACGAATAGTTATTTACAAAAGGCCCACAATATCTCTCCTTACCTTGTCAGTTGTGTACGACGGCGACGGCACAACGTACTAAATCGTCTCTATTCAGTGCAAATCGTCTAAATAACTACCACTCAGTACTTTACTGAGTTAGGTACGGAACAGACCTATACAATTAATCCAGGTCATCGAAGTTACAGTGTGACTTATTCTGAGACACATTTTAGGTATTCGTTGTTTTGGCCTATCGGTCATACCGAAGAAATTGCGCGTCTAAAATTCCTAATCCTCTTTAAAAATGTCTTACGCCGTTAGATCGTTTCTTGCCTTTTTTCTTCCCATTAAACATATTTTTCCATCTGGTATTCTGCGGTTTTATTTACATTTTGATATCCTTTACCTTGATAATTAATGCGAATCCGATCCGATTACTGATCATGTGTGTCACCTTTGGGGGATGCCCATCGATACCTAGTTATCCCCCCTACCTCCTCAGACAAAGACCTTGCGCAAATGCAAGTAGGTACTAACCTAACTTAACCACTCAAGAGTTTACGTTTTTCCGTAAGTAATTTAATCTATGACTACAAGGCGCCACGGAGTGAACGGTTTGCTTGCACTCATAATTATAATCTTAAACAAATAAATAACCTTAATGGTGCTAGCTTGTAAGGTCGGTATCAAGGTCCCCGGCTAAATGAGCGGAACTTACCTATTACTAATACCTTAAGAATTTATTTCATACCAATATCCGCATCTTGGGAGAAATAAGAATCAAAAATGCTTGCGTAGCGTACCTACCTAGTAATCGATTCATTCGTGACGTGTTAAATATACATTTACACAATAATTAGAAAACTTGTTTGTATTTTTTATTTAATTTTACAAATTCCAAGACGAAAATAGGAAAGTAACTATCAAGGATTCTGCTGATTTCTATAAAGCAAGCTATACTCAGAAACCATAAAACAGGATGTACTGAGACAGCATAAAACAAATGAACAGCATTTTTGTTTTATGCGTTTCTGTTACAATATCCCAAAACACGCTAGTAGGTAACCTTCAACTTCCTTCGACCTTATTGCTCGGTCAGACACAGCAAATGTAAGTACCTTAAATCTCATGACCGTTCGCTGCCGACACTGTGTACTATAACTATTAGCTTCATACTTTGTTATTCAATTAGATATAGCTACTCTAACTAGCCAGGTACTACAGATGACGGAATAAAATATTCTAATTTAGGTAAATTCTCAGCTCCAGTCCGCGAAATTCTAGTTTTCTTTGAGAATTTTTCAGAATAATTCATATGAAAATTCTTAGGTGGAACAAATTTCAATTCAATCTCAATTCATTTTTTTTTAATTTCTTTTTTTTTCTGTAGTCGCGAATCGCATTATGATCAACGTATGACGTAAAACAGAGCTGCAACTTGCAAAAAACCAAAGAAAATTTGAATTTGGCGGGCTACAACTGAAGAAAAATCAACAACATTGGTGTGCGTTGGTACAACCCGCGCAGCCGGAAGTCTCATGAAAATTATTTACGTTTTGGTTTCTGGATTAGTATAAAGACAGATAGTAAAATGGCGTTAATCTTAAATCAAAATATTTTTAATAAACATTTACCAGCTTTAATATCTACCTATTTTTCTTTTTGATTGAGTTGTGTATACGAGCCTGTTAAGATTCGTTGCTCTATTGTTGTTTTAAAATTCAAATAGCAAGAAGTTTTCAATTTTATTGTTCAGCAGCACAATGGTCAAAGCTGGAGCTCTTCCGTACTTGAATTGACACCCTGTAATAGCTGTAATTCAGAGAATAAATTATAGTTTAGTACATTCATTAACTGCAATCGTAGATACATAATAAAAATTACGTTTGGCAACTCGTAATTTATCTTCTATACATAGCTATAATAAAATCGTAGCAAAGTCTAAACAGTAGGTACAATAAATACTTCTAAAAAAAACTAATTGCTACGAGGCGAGGTCTCGGAACGATTGTAATGCGGAAAATGGGTATAGTTTTTAGATTTTTTGTCTGTTTGTCTGTTTATCAGTTTGCCTAAATATATTTTCCAGCATCACGTAAATACTACCGGATAAATTTTGTTTAAATTTTGCATAGATATTCCCTTTATGTCTGGTCTGGCTACAAATTATCACGCTATTTACTATGCGGGATGAGCAATATTGCTTTGTGTTCGTAATCTGTTATAGTTTACCGCAAATTGTAGAAAGACGAGACAGAAGGTTAGTATCTTGCAGATCGTTGCAGATTTAACCTTTTAAATGATTATCATCACGCTATACCTTGGAGCTAAGCAGTCAATCATGACATATACAGGGTGGGTTTTTGAGATGGCGCAATAAGGGCAGGACGGTCTTAAAAGAAACTGTACTTAACTTTTTGAAACATTTTGAGATGCATTCTCAGAAAAAATTTAAAAATGAGAAAATGTACAGTCAGCAAGAAAATTGACAATTTTCACAACAACTTTTTTGATGCCAATCGATCCTTTTTCATAAAGGATCAAAAAACTCTATTGGACCAACTGATGTTTAAGTATTAGAAGTCACGAAGAAGTATAGTAGATAGTTATATATTTAACCTTCTAAATAATTATCATACCTTTGTGGAGCTGTACTCAATTATGAAATATACAGTGGACAAATTTAGAGGAACGCAAAAAAACCGAGTATAAAACTACATATCATGGACATTTGTGACAATTAAGTTTATTAATTAGTATTTTGCTTATTATTCGTAAATTTAAAATTACACAACAGCCAACCAACGTCTGCCCACTAAACAGTTGCAACAGTATCCAGCAAAAGCTGCTGTAATGTTATAAATTGATGTTCTAGGTACCTAAATAATGCTACGCTGACGACCCGCTGGTCCTGGCGGAGGGGAGGTCGCACCAGGCGGCGGCCGAATTAATGACACGCGGGGTTGCGACAGTCGTTGAGAGGATCCGGCAATTGGTACTTGTGGTAGCCTTGCACAAGTCGGGAGGCCATGTGTTTTCATGGTCCTCGGAACGCGCCACTGTCGGGTTCCCAAATAACGCTAGGAGGGATTCACATCGGCGTTGAGTCGACGATGAAGTACTTGGGACTCATCCTCGACAACCGGTGGAACTTCGTGGAGCATTCCCGTCGTTTGGGTCCCAAACTGGAGCGGGCCGAGGTTGCCTTGAAGCGGCTCCTGCTTAATCTAGGGGTTCCAAACACCTCCTGCCGGAGGCTCTACGCAGGTGTCGTCTGTCTGGGCAGCGGTGTCCGGTGTTTTTACGGGGCACCGATGTTGACGCGTTCATTGAGGCGTCGACCAGCCCGCCGGTTGAACGCGTCCCAGAGGGTCATAGCCATCCAGCTGGTCCGGGGATACCGCACGATCTCCTGCGAGGCGGCGAGCCTCCTTGTCGGATTGCCGCCATAGGATCTGGAGGCAAAGGTCCTCGCGCACATTTGGGAGTGGCTCAAGGAGGCGAAACGCCAGGGCGTAACTCCGCTAACAGCGGACAGAGCTCCGGCGGGATCTCAGGGCAGCATGGAAAGTGCGACTGTCGCAACCCAGCGCAGGGCACGCCACAATTGCGACGTTAAATCCCCTCTTTGAGGAGTGGCTTGAGGGGCGCCACGGCGTCCTCACCTTCCGCCTGACGCAGGTCCTCACCGGACATGGCTGTTTCGGATAAGGTGGGAGGAAGCGCCTGAGTGTTATCGTTGTGTGGATCGACTGGAGGACACGGCGGAGCATATGGTGGAGGTCTGCCTGGCTTGGGCGGAGCACCGCCATGTCCTCGTGGTGGCGATCGGCGGCGGCGATCTCTCGCGTCCGGCCCTGGTTCAGGCCATGGTACGGAGCGAGAGGGAATGGGAGGCCGTCACCTACTTCTGCGAAGCAATAATGCTCGCGAAGGAGAAGGCGGAGCGCCCTCACGGCCCTAGTCGCCGCAGGAGGAGACACCCTGGCTGTCGAGAGTCGATTGCCGACTCCCGGCCACCGTAGGCGCGGGCTTGCGAACGACGAGCAATGGGCAGTTCACCGTCCGGTAAGGACCAGGCCCGGGTCGACGGCGCGTTGTGTTCCACGCGCGCCTCAAACTGGTGTGGGCATCATTGACGGGGTCCGAAAGGGCCGATGCCTGCCGGGGTCGCGGATTGTTCGAAAGAGTTACTGTGGTCCTGGCGTACAGGCAACTGAAGGAACACGGGTGGGTTTTAGTCAGTAAGAGTCTGACACGCCCTTTCGCTCCGCCCAGAGCGGGAGAAGTCATTTGATGACTTCCCACACAAAAAAATAAAAAATAAGGTACCTAAATAATGCACTTGAAAAAAAAATTTGATTCGTGTTAAAAAATAAGCGTATCTAACTAATATTATTATTGTTATCTTTGGTGTACTGGATTCCACTGCAAAATAATGTTCTTTTCCGCAGAGTCGACAGGCACAGTATGCGTTTGCTGTGCAGATCGACGTGGAATGTAAATATTCCAGTATCCTATTTCCATAATGAATAAACAGTTTAAATACTTTCTTGCATCATTAATACGGAATTTCCAATCGAAAAATCCATGCGTTTACAAGTTACCGCACATTTGTAGCAATATCGGACAATGTCTTTGCACATTGCATTGAAATCTAACTGAAAAATTAACACAATTCTTCTGGAGTAAATGTTGTACCATCTCCACCTTATCTAGCAGCACTATGGGCCGGTACGCGGACGACAAGTCAGTAGGGCGTCCCGCCTTCTCGAGTAGGACCAGACGACCAGTTTTCCTCAAAGTGGGAAACTGGCCCAGCTCAAGGCAAGCTGTTTAGAGTCCTCTCAGCTGGGGCTCCAGCTCAATCTCTCCAACATGAGGCAACGGAGGATCCGTCCCAGTCAGAAAGTACTCAGGTCTCTATTCCCAATCAAGATACACCAGATCTTGAACAAGGTCCATTGCAAGTAGTTCATACAGAAGCCAGTTCTCTCCCTTGTAGTAGTAGAAAAGTTTGTTACTGTTCCATGCTCCAATATGTTTTCTGATAATTTTGGAAAAGGGTTAGGAAAATTACTAAGCAACAACCTGAGTCATTCTTCTCAAAACTATTGTATGCCTCAGACTTCCTACAAACAAATAATGTCTTCAATAACTAAGGCCATTAAAAAAAAAATATATTACTAGGGCCTAGGTATAAATATGATCCTAATGCCATTATTACTGTAGGTACTTATAGGTAATAGTTATAATGCTTAAAAAAATTATATCACTAAATAGTGTCACTGAACACAGTTAAATTGTAAGAAAATAATTGTGTGTTTTTCCATACATTGAGCACTTGTCAAATAGGCAAAACAACTACATTGACATCTATACTAATATTATAAAGAGTTAAAATTTGTTTGTTTCTAAGTTTGTATTTAGGTGTAATCTCTGGAACTAACAAACGGATATCGAAAATTGTTTTTGCATTTGATAGCCCAGTTCTTGAGGAAGGCTATAGGCTATTTAACAACACGCTAGGACCCTTAGAAACCAAGCAAAAAGAAAAAAGGACGGAAGAACGCTAAGCGATAACGAAGAAATAGCGCGATTGCGATGCGACGGGGAAGGTCGCGGGAACCAGAGATTTCACGCGGACGAAATCGCGGACAGAAGCTAGTGTTAAATAATTACATGCATTTTTCTAAGTGATAAGTTTATATTTTTTGACACTAACCTTTTTGTTGATATGCTAAGGTCGACTAGGGATACTATGCATCTGCCCATTAGTTTTAGACGTCAAATAGCTAGGCTATTAGCTTTTAATATTTACCCAGGCATAATTAGTATGTCGAAGTCATCTATAATTAGAACCACAATAAAATTTGTAAATAAGATAGTACTAATGTTATGGTGGTTAGATCAAATAATTTAAACTAGATAGTTTGTAAGACAACAGACGGTACCACGAACCGTATAATAACAAAAAGGTATTTTCTAGCACTAAAACTGTTAACTGTAGAAAAGGGTCTAAGCAGAAATCCTTGAAATTATTTATTTTTAATAATTGAAAATGGAATTGTTTTTCGAAAACACACTGTTCGACATTATTTGTATAATTGAGCATTGATTAAAAGATTCTTAAATGTTAATTAACTAAGAGAATTCTACGAAAATCAATGCTGCGTGGTGGTTCACTAATCCTAATTAAAAGTTGTATTAAATCAAAATCTCGTAAAGACATAGTTGAACTATCGGTTGAACATAGCCTTGAAGTGTCTTGTGAGCTAGATAAGCATGTTAAAGTGTGCGTTTACAGACCCCCCAAATTATCAAACTACTCTATATTTGAGTCAGAAATAGAAGATATTTTGGCAAAACACATAAATACATTTTATTATTAAGATGATTTTTGTTTAAATCATTAAATTTGTCAAATGTTTCCGTAGTAACCAACCCGAACGACTACTGCTACATGTATTGATCATGTTTTTTGTTGCTGCGACTATTTAGATAAAGCAATCGTTAATTATCTCCCTTCCGATTACAGCGGTCAAACCGTAACTTTTGAGTCCAACATACCAGTACAAAAAGTGCATATACAATCCAGACCAATAACATCTGTTAATTTAACTTAACCTGTAAGTTTAGAACATCAATTTTTTTTTAAGTTGAGTAATCAGGACCTTACAATGAACAATGTTAATATTTTGTATAAAGAATTAATTTCGGTAGTCCAAACCAAGTTCAATAATCCTTTTAAGAATAACACTAAAAGTATCAGCCCTAAGTTTTTATTTAGTGACTGGGCAACTAAAGGACTTTAGAAAAGTAAGGAAAGACTTTTCGAGCTAATACGGAAACTTTAAAACTCCAGAACTCTAGAACTTATAAGGACACTTGTAAGGCAACCAAAGCATTATACATTAGCAACAAGGTTAAATCAGCAGACAATAAAATAAAGACGGTTTGGAAAATTATCAATAATGAAACGAACAGGAACAAAAAGCATAATTCTAATTACACACTAGAGACGTACTGTAGTCTCATTTGCTTATAACAAAGAAGGTGCTCAAGAATTTGGAAACTTTACCAGTATCCCAATTAAAACTACTGAAACCTTAAATTCCTCGCCTTTGTTCGCTTTTGATTTAGTAAGGGCGAACGCTTCAGCCTGTCTGATTGAATTTAACTTTATGCATATTAAGCACATAACAGTAATAAAAGCTTTTAAGCAAATCAAGATCAAATTGACCGAAGATCTTTGCAGAAAGTCCATTACAGTCTGTACCTCCATAATTGAGACTATAGCACCTTACTTAGCCTAATATTATATAAGCCTTACCCGTGTTGCCGGTTTTCAGCAAGGTGTTTAAAAAGATAATGCTTAATCAAATGCTCAATCATTTTAACACGAATAAAACCCTTTACGATCAACAGTATGGTTTCATCAAAGGACGTTGTACGACAGACGTCGGTGTAAACTTAGTAAAACACATTATTAACGCGTGGAAAGAGACCCAAGACGCCATAGGAATCTTTGTGACTTTTCCAAGGCATTTGATTGTATCGATCACGAAAACTTACTCTTAAAACTTGAGCAATACGGACTTGAAAAACTTGCGCTCACTTTAGTAAAATCTTATTTAAATGATAGACAGCAAGTTAAATGAACGGTCTCAAATCGCTCGTTTTAAAAGTAAAAATGGGTATTCCACAAGCCTCGATATTGGGTCCTTTCCTCTTTTTAGTGTATGTTCATTCACATTCTCCATTTTTAATAAATGGCGTAGTTCATTACTTACTCCATTTGTTAAAAAGTCAACCATAAATGGTGTTATTTGCTGACGCTACTTCCTTTATTTTTAAGGTAGATATACCGTGCTGCAGATATTGAGTCTATTTTTACTCTGCAGATAAGAGCCATCAGAGCCATATATATAATCTCCGCAGGCGCGATTTTCTAAGGGTACTGTTTAAAGATATTAATATTATGACGGTACCTTGTCAATATATCTATGAAAACATCATGTAGGTTAAGAAAAAAATGACATCCTTTTAGTAAAAGAGGTGAAAGATATAATTATAGTACTAGAAATAGGTACCTGTAAACCTATTAGTTCAACCAGGTTTCAGACTGGCTAAAATGACTCAACTTTCACTGTACTGTTTAAAATGTTACAATAAAATACTTCAACTGAATGAGACGAAATTCAAATCATATTATAATTATAACAATTAATTAAAATTATTAATAAAAAAATATAATTATAACAGGCATATTATAAGTTGAGGGATTACATCGCTGATAAAAGTGCCTGGCTCAATGCTGGTCCTGCTCTTCAACAACTAATTATTAATTAACACTTGAAAATACTATTGGAGCTGCTGAAGATTGTAAGACGACTATCTTTGCATTGTTTAAACTTAATCTCCTTTGTATTATTTAATTCCAAAGGACAGGCGTGAGTACTATCTACTATAGAGCTACCATTTATCGGGTAATGTCTTTCATTGACTTGAATGTGCCCTGGCGGCTGATAGATGTCATGCTCACTCAAATGTCTTGCTGATGGTAGCGCGGGTGTTGGATCATTTAACTCTCTTCAAAATGGTTGAGCTAAAGGGTGCTGATCCATGTGTCATGTTAGAGAACGGGTGCCGTCAGTTGGGACTGGTCATCTCTTAGCTGCCACGGCTTATTTTAATTATTTATTTTTTTGTTTCTATTTGCAGTACTCTGTACGTCTTTATTAATTCGTTCTCACATATAATTATAAATTCACCATTATTGATGTAACTAATATTTTTGTAACAATATAATTTACAAGTGTGGATACTCTTTGGAAAATGTAAAGAAACTCTATGGATTGGATAATCCATAGAGTTTCTTGTCCGTTCTTCTCCATTAGTACCTACTACGATTTGGAATGGGCAACTAGCTTCATATTTCTGACCGACCAACTCCTTGACAATTCAAAAGTGCCTGTAAATGGTTTAATTGAAATAAATGCTTTGAGTTTGAATTATTTTAGTGATCTTTTAGGATTAATCTGTAATAATGCAACAATCAGTGTTGTGCTATTAGGCAGTGTATGCAGGAATGCAGGCGTTAACAATAAGCCATTAATTCACTAAAAACGAAAAACTTCGCAAGCAATAGGAAATTGCTACTGAAGGCTGCGGGTGTTGACCTCGGGACGAGTTGCTTCTCACACGGACGGACAACTGTACGTCGCTTGCTCCCGCGTCACCAGTCCTGACACTTTTTATATTTTGGCTGCTGAGATCAAATCTATTGTTTATGTGTATTGTGTATGTGATTTATAAAAATGTGGATGGTATTTTAGTATATTGTGGTGTCTTACGACTTGCACGCGAACGACGTCGTGGGCAGAAGCTACTCATCAATCAAACTGAATAAACGTTAGGAGCTCCGGTCATATCTACCTAACTTGAAAAAAGAGCTTGAAAAGTTGAGAGCTTTACTGCTGACACGATTGTGAATATTTAAAAAAGTTGTAACAACGCCATTTCGACACCTGCAAGGAATAACATTGTATCTAATATTTAGTAACTTTACAGGAGAGCGCGTCAAAGATTTAAAAAGTTCTCGCAGATTTTGGTTAAGTCTTAATGCCAACCAACCTTAAAAATATGAGTCCAGTTATCTCCTGGACTCATATTTTCAAGGTTGGTTAACTTGGTTAACTTGGAACTTTTTAAATCTTTGACGCGCTCTCCTGTAAAGTTACTAAATATTAGATACAATGTTATTCCTTGCAGGTGTCGATTTATGCTTAGGTTTGTAAAGCATACGATAAACACGTTTACAACGTACAGTTCGCGCAAACTTTATGAGCCCTCGGAAGTTGCAGCAAGTGGCTGCGCAGTACGCATAATATAGGTGTCAGAGGGAACTCTCTCACTCTCACTCAACTGTTCCATGCGCGGTTTCGTTCTTGGGCCTATGTTCAGACGGCTCATAAAATTTTGCGTGAACTGTAACGCAGATCCATGAAAAATCTCATCGAGCCAGGGCTACTGCACGCACTCCTAAAAATATTGAGATAGCTCTTAAAAACAGTGTAGGTATATCATTTGTGCTAAGAATCTACAATCGGATTCTAACTGGATCTAGTTTTTAATGGATGCTTTCCATTCATGTTTACCACAAGGTGATACTAGTCTTGGACTTGACAGAGCTAGGCAAACTAGTATTGTTAACCTCGATAATACTTAGTTTCATTCTCACTCCAAATGCTTTCAACGGATAACGTAACACGAGTGTGATATAGAATCAAATAATAAATGATTTTATTTCTGTAAGTAGGTTTGTACTTTTACAATCATATTTTTTAAACTAGATGAGGTCGGCGTTTCCTATCTGACTACTCTGAGAAGAAAGGTCGAAACAAACTCAGAGGTCACAGTCTCTTTTAAGGTCCAGACATAATCTTGGTCAAATCATGTAAAGACCATGCAGATTGGTATCCCAAATGGTCTTTTAACCATGAATGAATCGTACAATCGTCTTCGCAACTCTTGAAACACCTTTGTATGTGTTCTTGCGTCATCAGTTCAACACTTTCCTAAAGATATAAGGGATACAAAGTTATCGAGATAATGTTGCGCCTCGCGTAGATCGGTGGTTCCGTCCAAATTATCGCATGTCATTCAGATAAATAGATATACACGATGCGATTATAGAAAATATTTAACGACGTTGAAAACCTTGAATTACGACAGCGTATAATACGAAGTACAGCATGTAAACGTGAGAGTCGGTACCCTCATGTATCGATTTTATAAGTACCTTTCATGCATTTGCACCCCTCAACCACCCTTATCTGTGCATTAGCCATAGACAGGCACTACAAAGAGAAATCCCGCCCCCGGTACAGCCCAGGGGTGCTTGGGACGGATTATCAAAATTCGTGACGTGCCCGTGCACGTCACGAATTTTGGTGGCAGTGTATGGCAGATCAAATGAAACTCATTTGCGAAATGAAATTTGTGATTGAAGGGTGTGCTCCCCTAATTTTAATAAGACGAAAGGGTGCATTTTGAAATACAAATCCTTAGCGTCAGATTACCATATATGAGTGAAAATATTGATGTTTATTTAATCGTGCCTACGGGCAATGCTGTAAAACTTATAATATACTAGCTTTTGCCCGCGGCTTCACTCGCGTTAATTTAGAATTTGACAATCAATTCGGGTTGTACGGGGAATTATAGTTAGGAGGATGAAAAACCGGCCTATCGACACTCTAACACTCACAAAATGAATTAGGTATGTAAAAAAAAAACCCTAAACACACTACTGAAGTTTCTATAATAATATAATTCAAGCATGATTCGAGACACGTGGCGCCATCTATTATTATAAGAACGTTATTGTTGTTTTCCTCGGGAACATTACTTTCTTTCGGGATGAAAGGTACCCTGTGTCCGTTTCTGTACACCTGACAACGTATATGCAAAATTTAAGGATGATCGGTTCAGTGGTTTAGGCGTGAAAGGGTAACAAACAAACAAACAAACTTACTTTCGCATTTATAATATTATATATATTATACTAGCTGCCCGCCCCGGCTTCGCACGGGTTGCGGTACTTATCTACGGCGTACCCTACCTACCTACCCTACCTACCTACCCTACCTACCTACCTACCCTACCTACCTACCCTACCTACCTACCCTACCTACCTACCCTACCTACCTACCCTACCTACCCTACCTACCTACCCTACCTACCTACCCTACCTACCTACCTACCCTACCTACCTACCCTACCTACCTACTCTACCTACCTACCTACCCTACCTACCTACCTACCCTACCTACCTACCTACCCTACCTACCTACCTACCTCCCTAACTCCCTACCCTACCTACCAAAAAAAAAAAAAAAAATAAAAAAAAATAAAAAAAAAAAAAAATTGATGTTGGCCGATTCTCATAGATACCGGATAAGCACAAAAAATTTCATCAAAATCGGTTAAGCCGTTTCGGAGGAGTATGGCAACGAAAACTGTGACACGAGAATTTTATATATTAGATTATATATATTATATTATATTATATTATATATTAATAATATTAATATTAAATATGAATATATTAATATTAAATATGAATATATTAATATTGATATTATAATATTATATATTATTATAAAGTTAGGATTACGTAATATTTGCATACTACTTGTCTTCTTACAAATCATGCATCTATTACTTCGTTTGAAACAGAGCGTGCCCAATTAGTTTTTACAATACATTGTCCAAACTTCAAGCCTCTCACCAAGACACAAACGTTCACTTTCCAGGCTTTCTTGTGCAATGGTATGATCAATTATTTCAAGGTTACTAATAGCTGATTGCCTATGCGTGAACATACTGTCTAGCCTGGAGGTTTTCTGCCACCGTCACGCCGTAGTTTATTTATTTGTTTTTGCATAAAGTACACTTAGTTACAGGCTAGGCTTAAACTTAAGAGTTTGCTCCAGCTAAGCCTTTATAAGCTCGACCTTCAACTTACCGGAGCATTTGTTGGATATAATTTCCTTTGCAGGGAGGGCAACCATCCAGAGGACTACAGCCGCATTACATACATGAAATTGATGGACTTGGTGTGCCAATTCGCTAACGGCCTGCGCGAGCGCGGCATCGGCAAGGGCGACAGGGTCTCCATCTACATGCCCATGATCTTGGAGACGATTGTTTGCATGCTGGCCTGTGCTAGAATCGGGGCTGTTCATTCCGTGGTGGTGAGTTTTACACACTATGATACAATGTGATTTGGACGACCGCCCACCACTATTGATTTCGTCAACATAATCGATTAGATTTTATTTAAGATCAGTTTGATTTTGACAAAAATATATTTAATTAAAACATGAAACTTTTTGTACACGATATATTTCTTATATGATTGTCAGGTGTTATGCCTTTTTGACTCCAACTACGAGATATTTTCAGTTCGCGGGTTTTTCTGCTGACTCGCTGGCAGAACGCATGGCTGATTGCAAAGCTAAGGCTCTAGTGACGGCCGACGGTGGCTGGCGCGGAGAGAAGCTGCTCGTCCTTAAGACCACATGCGATGAGGCTTTGGAAAAAGCCAGGACCAAATTTAACCATACTATTGACATGTGCATCGTGGTTCCCCACCTGGATAGAGTCACGCCTTGCGGTCGGCTTCCCGATGACGTAAGAGCCCTTGTAAGTATAAATAATGTATTACATAGTGTGTATGTGTGTGTGTACTAGTGTACTTGCAATGTCTTTGTAAGACGGAACTCCTAGATAAATCTTTTACCTGATCTTTTCTTTCCAGTACAAGTGGAATGAGGATATAGATATTTGGTGGCATGATATTCTGGAAGGCCAGTCGACCATCTGCCCTCCAGAGTGGATGTCCCCTGATGATCCTCTATTTATGCTGTACACCAGGTAAACATTGATTTAGCAAGAAGTTGTTTTTAAGAGCTTTGTTCAAATTGTTTTTCATCATCATCATCATCCAGAGTCGGACTTCACCCACTGCTGGGCAAAGACCTCTCTTTTCTTGCAAATTGTTTCTAATCATGATTATTTGCGTCAGTGGTTCCACTGGTAAGCCAAAGGGGGTGGTGCACGCGACCGCTGGCTACATGTTGTACGCTGCGTCTACGTTCCGCTACGTATTCGACCACCGCGACAAAGACACCTACTGGTGCACCGCCGATGTCGGCTGGATCACTGGACACACCTACGTGGTGTACGCACCCATGGCCAATGGAGCTACTTCTGTCCTGGTAAGTTTTATTAAAATTAGTCTCACTCATTTAAGATTTATATCAGCTGGTCCTCAAGAGAAATTTCCGTTTGACCATGGTGTAAGTGGATGCGAAAATAACCGCTCGGTCGCTGATTAGATCGCAGTGATGAACCACCCATGACTCCTTTCATGATTTCGTTAAAATAACAAAAATTTCCAAAACCTAAATTAGTACAGGATCGTTGGAGCGGACGGGGCTAATAAACTTGCCTTGTGTTTTCAGATTGTTAGTAATTAGGACAATTATCACTTATTAATGAACTAATTTCTGAATAACAAAACTTCGTGTAGGCAATTTACCGCATTAATTAATTCTTGTAATTGATTATTGAATTTAATCAGTAACAGAAACCGCACATCTTTGTTGATGTTTATTGACTTTGAGGTCACCTTCACTTGATACTCCATCATCTATCGGGTTTGACGTTCCTCTTACGTTTCATGGCTGACCTCCACATTCATCGTGTTTGTGATGGATAACGTTAGAACAAGTCGTACGTCATCATTATTTTGTAAATAAGTATAATGTTATGGAAGTAACTGCTATTATATTATAGAATGTGCCTGTAATGTAAAAATAAGTATATTTTGATTTTATTTATTATCTTTGCACGTAGGCACTACCATGTAGCCTTTTCGTTTTTTGTGGCATTATTTTATTTTTAAACCTGGATCCTTTGAACATGCCATAGAGTAACTTGAACGATAAGAAATCAGTTTAAATAATTGATAAATAATTGATTTAATAACCTCGAAGGTTAACCCGAAAAGCTTTGTCGAAAAGGCTCGTCATTTCGAGTTATTAATTTATTACCAGTTAGGAACTTGACATTGACTATGACCTTGCAAGTTAGTTGACGGGACATACCAACTCGTAATTGGTAGAGAAACAATGAAACTAAGAAGTAATAATTTTGATTTAAAAATCAAACAATCGAACCAATCAAATAATAAAATACAATAATAAAATATTACGTAAACGACTAGCGTTTACGTAATATTTTATTTCAATCGGTCAGGTTGGAAGGACATACGTATTTTAAAATATTATTTTATAGGTACCTATGCTGTTTAAAAGAGGAAAAGCAAATCATCTATCATCATCAATTTCATATCAATTGCCAAACTTTGGAAATTTGTTCCACCTAAGAATTTTCATATGAAATATTCTGAAAAATACTTAGGTTGACCAAATTTTCATATTTTGAGAATTGATATGAAATTGATGATTATTATTCAGTAAATATATTATTCCTACAGTCGCGAATCGCATTTTGATAAACGTACGACGTAAAACAGAACTCAATTCGCAAAAACCAAAAAAAAATTGAAAATGGCGGGCTACAGCTGAGGAGTACCTTAAGGGGACTACAGGACCTAAACGCAAGTTTTATAATGCCTAAAATTATATGATCCACTGATATAAATAAAATCAAAAACATTGAAGATATTCTTCAGGATATATACTAGTTAGATAGTGTGTTGAAAACATATAATACAACTAATTTGACACGACAGAAACAAATCACGAAGATACCTCTAAAAAACATACACCAAACCAAACCATTGCATTTGTATGTATATACAAATGCAATCTTTCAGGTTTTTTGTCAGATTAGGTATTCTACAAGCAACATATGATGATAATTATATTATATTAATTAATTATATTATATTATTATATTCACCTAATAGTGTTTTAATTTTTTAGTCCAATATTTTTTTTTTTCTAAGTAGATAATTGCTTCATATTTTGCAATAAATTACCAGCGTTGAGTCATCGCGCTTCTCTTTCTTTTCTAAGCAATCCGACAGTGACCGCGCTTCAGCTGTTGTTAGCCTCTTAATAGGTTTCTACAGTGGGATACTTTAAGTGGCATTCCTGATGTGTCGTATTTCAGTATTGCAATTTCAGTAAGTCTTGAGGGAAGGGAATAACATGCGCCGAAATGTGCATGCTGTGTACAAAAAAGCACAGACAAACCAAAAATGTACAGGACTTATCAAATTTACCCTTTGCCTTAGACCCCATAATGTTTTACCAAAAAGACAAACATTGTTTCAGTTCGAAGGGACCCCGTTCTTCCCCGAAAATGACCGCTTCTGGTACGTTTGTGCCAAGTACAAGGTGACACAGTTCTACACCGCTCCGACCGCCATCAGGGCCCTCACCAAGTTTGGAGACGATTTGGTCAAGAGGTAAGTCAAAGCCTGGTGGTTCGGATCTCTCCCCAGTCGTGACAGATTGCTGTCCCATCGGAGTATGAGAGTGAGAAAAGTGGATGGGGGTGCATCTGTGTTTGCGCACACACTTCTGCACTATAATATCTCCTGCGTACTTGGCTAAACTCCGTGCACTCACGTCACTTAAACTAATAACATAAGGAGCTAAAATTGTTTGTAAGAGTTAATCTGTGGAAGTACTTATCCAATTCAAAAATTATTTCACTGATAGAAAGCTACTGATATAATAATAATAATAATAATTCCTTTATTGTCAGGCATCTGACGCCTGTAGATAAAATACACAAATTACAAAATAACAGACTAATAAATACATAATAAAACTAAAACTTGTGTTAATAGATATTGGTGCCGATTTTCTTGTACACTGAACTAAACTATCACAAAAATAACTTACTTTTGGCTATGAGAATCTTAAAGATATTCTGCAAAAAAATATCTCTAAATTTAAAAATAGTTTTGACGCAACTAAAATTTAATTTGACAATCGCGACTCCACGTGGTGCTTTTTTGCCCTACCCCGTGAATTTTTTTAGAGCAGGAGGCGCGCATGGGGTGCAGCTTCGACGTGTTTTATATGGATTTTTCCATTTTTGTATATAAAATATGAAAAATTATTAGCTACATGTAGAGTTTCAGGGGTTTAAGGGCTTCATGAAGGGGGTGGAATTTTCGTTATTCTTGTGATAGGACACACCATTTTCGAAAACAAAATAAAAAAAAAGATATAGTACTGTTTTTGCACCTGAAGTCGAGGTGTTGTGGTGAATTTTAGTTCATGACAACTAATTTTATTCCACAACTTTTTAATCGCGATTAAAAATAGCCAAATTTTTGTCAGACAACCAATATTTTAGGTGAAAACGTAAAATTCAGAATAGCACTATTGCCATTTTCACTAAACTAATAACGCAGTGCCATCTTAGTGCTGTCAAACTAAAATATGGCTAAGTTGTGTCACTTTAGTCTATTTCAGAATGAGAAATCCTCGTTTGACAGGAATAAACAAAATTTTTGTGATTTTAGTCTAGTTTAGAGAATTTTGTGACAAGAGATTCGGCACTGGTGCTTAAAACTATGTTACTTAACTTTCCCGCAGGCGGAAGTCGCGGGCAGAAGTTAGTTAATAATAGAAAGGTAGGTAATATTGCAATTACGCACCAGACCCTAATTTGAGAATTTTTCCTTCAATTAGAAAGAGACGCGTGTTACGTACTGTCGGTTCACGTGTACACCGGTACACGTGCTTCGTTTGAGCAGACGACTACGTTTTTCCTGTTTTGTGACGTGTAGGCTGAGCACTTATGGGTACTCAATTCAACGTGACTTTATTTATATTTAGTGGTTTCGTAATAAACCAAAATGTAAATATTTGCTGCTGCCGAAATTTCTCAAGCATTTAAGAGTGAGTGGCGTAGAGTGCACTGTGCAAGTTCGAGCGACATGCACTTAATGGCATTTTCACATCCTGATTCGCATACTTAGGGTCACAAGTACTTATTGTTAGCAGAGGTCGGCGCATGATCAGAGCTGCTGATTCGAAACATTGTAAAGCTCGAGGTTGCATAGCCAGTAGGTACTTACAATATTAATATATTACTTACTTACACTTTACTTAACTACATATTGCAAATAAGATAGCATCTCTTTAAAATGTTGCAAGAAGATCTACTTATCTGAAAGATATTATGATCTCGTAATCGAATCGTACTTATTCATGTTATCCTGTAAAATTGGTACAATTTTACTAAATATTATGGTGAGCCCTGAAAGGCGTTCCGTTTCATTGAACGTGTGCTGATTTCGATCACGTTTTTTACGATGTGACCTCTGCCACTGTCAAGTCATGAGACTGTTTGAGGTCTAGTCAATTGTCAAAAGGTAAACTGCTTTTTACTCACGACAGCCTGTCATTTACTAGGTGTTGCAATTACAATGGCATATGGTCATAAATTGTCATTAGTTACAGGGAAATTGATCGCTATAGTAATCAATACAATAATCTTCGAAGCATGCAGGCTCGAATGTAATTTAAAAGCACACAAAAGACCCCGCTTAGGTCTAGAATTCTAGAGGTTTACTTAACCCAATTGAAGCTATCTGCAGTGAGTATTACGAGAACGAAAGTCTATTTGCGTATACACACCACTTATTCGATCGATGCACAAGAGCTGACAGGCTTACTTTATAATATCGATAGTGACTGCGGCATCGATCATGGCGCAGATATCGACGCACTGCTTCAATTATTATGGAACTTTACCTAAAGATCAACTCCTAAACGTTACACTTTTGTTCACCTTATCATACTCATATCATATCATACTCTCACTATAATGAGAAGTTACGCAGACTAAAATTTTTAAATTTTCGACTTAGATTTTCGATGATGAAATAAAACTAGTTAACCGTGATTTATTTAATGTACGAAACCTTTAAGTCATTAACCTATGCACGTATTTTGTAGACATAACCTGGATTCTCTCCGGGTGCTGGGCACCGTGGGCGAGCCCATCAACCCCGAAGCTTGGCTTTGGTACTACAACGTCATCGGCAAAAGCCGTTGCTCCATTGTGGACACCTTCTGGCAGACGGAAACCGGTGGGCACGTACTGACCAGCCTCCCCGCTGCGACCCCGATGAAGCCAGGCGCTGCCGTAAGTAATTCATACCAGTAAAACACACCTTTTACCTACTCCATACAAGTGAATTTGAATCTTATGTCTGATGTCACAGGGTTTCCCATTCTTCGGCGTTGAGCCAATCATTATCGACGAGGAAGGCCAAGTGGTTGAAGGTCCCGGTGAGGGGTACTTGGTGTTTTCCCGCCCTTGGCCTGGCATCATGACCAGCCTGTTCCAAGACCACAATCGTTATGAAGACGTGTATTTCAGGAAGTTTCCCGGATACTACTGCACCGGCGATGGTATGAATTGATAATTTTATCAGTACGTAATACGGACCTGCTCTTACAGTCTTACTACAATTAGATAGCATGTCGATTCAATGCGAATATTATGTAAAATATTATCTTTACCTTTTTCAAAACATTTTGCTTTTACAGCAAGTATCTAAACGAATTGTTCATAATTTGAAGCATAAGCTATTAACTTAGTTTTAGAGATTCAATTATTTGCTTGATTAATTGGCTGGACTCACAATAACAGCCCTTTATTGTTATATTTATGTTGTCTTTCAAAACTATAAAATTATTTTCAGCCTATGAGTTAGAACTTGACAATCTCTATTATTTCCAGGCGCCAAGAGAGACGAAGATGGGTTCTTGTGGGTGACGGGCCGCATAGACGATATGCTGAACGTGTCCGGACACTTGATGTCCACCGCCGAGGTCGAGGGCGTCCTCACTGAAGACGTGAACGTGGCCGAAGCCGCCGTGGTGTCCAAGCCGCACCCCGTCAAGGGAGAATCCCTTTACTGTTTCATAATTCTAAATGAAGGTGCCAAATTTGATGCTGCTTTAATCGACTCTTTGAAAAAACGCGTGCGGTCCAGGATTGGAGCTTTTGCTTGCCCTGATGTGATCCAATACGCGCCCGGGCTGCCCAAGACCCGCTCCGGCAAGATCATGCGCCGCGTGCTACGCAAGATCGCGCTGGGCGACAAGAACGTAGGCGACACGTCCACCCTGGCCGACCCCTCCATCGTGGACTTGCTCTTCCAGAACCGCCGCTAAACTGTCTGCCGAGAGTTGCGCTGAGCTGATTTTTCATTCCTATTCAAATGCATTGCCTTTCCCTTATTTCAGTGTGAACCCAATTATTTTCAGCTTTTCTCCAATCCAGCTTGAATATCCGTCCGCAGCTGTTTCGACAAGGCCTTGTATTTCACGTACATTCAAAATTATTGCTTTATTGTCACCGGCATATTCTTTGCTTATTATAGTCATAACTATATTGTGGGAGGTTTAAACATGGGTTAAAGTAGTGTCACATGCCTTGATCACATACCTACTATGTGCAGGCACTTGTGTAATGTAGGTATTTATCATTGACTTATCGAATCACTCGATAGATCTAAATTAGCTAGATATTTAGCAATTTATACACAGGGTGTGGCTACCACTATGGTTCAAAAACTCGAATTTGTCTACTTATATTGTCTTCGATCGTATATATCGGTATACTTTATAGAGGTACCTAATATTGATCGGATATCTATTAAGTGATGCAAAGTCAATGATATTAATTTTACTACAACATAATATTTAGTTACTAAACACTATAGGGTGTTCTCATACTTTAAGATTAAGTACATTATTTATATAGTTTGTTAACGTTTGGCATTTATATTTTGTCAAAAATCGATAGGATCGGTTTACTTTATATCAGTTAACTGATTGTGATATAATATAATAGGCGAGTTTGGCTTCAAAAATCAAATTCTTATTTATCCTGGTAGTTTAAAAAAGGAAATTATATTTCTGATTTGTGTTACCTATTCTTGTATCATTCAATGATACTTTATAATCATCGCAATAAGAATAATATAAAATTTATTAATTTATTCAACGTCCTTATTTATTCAGATATAATTATCACAACTTAAATGTAAGTCTGAAGAACTGCTGAAGATGCTTGAATATTGATTAATGATATTCAGTCATTCCATAACTTTTACTATAGTGTATAATTTGCATAGTAATCTTATGTGTCTAAATATAATCCAGTGTCGAGTATAGAAGATGCAATCTCACGTATACTTGCGTAGAAATAAGAATCATATTTAACCGCGTAATCATGACTTAAGTAGTCGACTGCTCACATTTAATTACTTTGTGAATTATAAGTAGATGCCCAAGTATTCCAAATTACTTTAAGCGCCTACCTATGAGATAGGTGCTTCTTAATTTAAACTAATTAGGTAATCTTCATTTAATTATTATAGACTGAGCAAATTTCGGACATTAATCTTATGTTATTTTAAATTGCTGCAGCCTTTAGTTTTAGTATTTATTGCTCTTATGTGATTAAGTTATTTTTCGGGTTCATAAGATACGAGATTTTAAGGACTAGAAGATCAATGGTTTTCTGATAGTTGTGGATAAAAATGCATGCAGTTACAACTAAGTTGCTAGTGTCATGTCCCGGCCTATCTTACACATAGGTATAAGTACCTATCTTTTTATTTCAATGGGTTGTGATATTATTTTGGTATTTTTTTTTTTTATGATAGGCTATCTTTATTTTGTTCTGCACAAAGATTTAGAATTCGATTAATCAAAAAAAAATGTTAAGGTTAACTTATAATCTGATGGCACTTATTTGTGATGCACAATGTTGAAATAATATAAGAAGTAGTTTAACATGTAAACCTACACATAGGCTAGGTTCTAGGTTTAACAAGCGTAGAATTATCTATGGCCTTTTTGTGGTTTAATTATTAGGTATTAGTTACCTACCGGTTTGTTTTAATTTTATATTGCTTTTAGAATGAATAAAAGTTTTAGAAGTATTATGATTTTGAGTACTGTACTGCATTACCGTAGACACCTGTTTGAAAATAATTAATTAAGCTCCACTTAGGTACTTGTATTGTGACCAGTGTGTTAACTGCAGGAAATGTATTAAACAACAAATAAACTTATACAATAAAATTACAAAATGTATAATTTGAATTTCCTGCCAACAATTTTAAAAACAACGATTTTGCCATCGAAACAGTACATTTGTTATTTTGTGTAAAATTATACCCCTGCCTTACCCTACGGGGCCTACAAGCGTAATGTTGGTATGTTCTGTAAGAAGTAATTCGTAACACAGTCAACTAAAGAACTTACAATCAATAATCCTACTTAAATATTGTTTTTTTTAAACTTTTATTATAATTTACTTTGATTTGTACGAGGCGTACCTACGCCATTTAGTTGATATTTTTTTACGTTTTGACTTGGTATCATAATTCATAGGGTATAGTTTGAGTTAGTAAAGTCACTCGATATAAAATAGCAAATAAGGGAATTTATGTGATTGCATGTCATATCATTAAACTGATTAAATGATATTCGAAAATTGGTTTTCAATCATTATCATTATACTTACAATAGAACCTAAAATATTAACTATGAAATGGATCACACAAACAGAAACACAGCTACCTAGGTACCTACTACCTACTCCTTTATGGACCAATTGAGTCCACACAATTAAATTAATTATCTTAAAAAGCTGTGTCCCTACTTGTATGTAGGTACCTACCCGACATGTTCGCCAACAAAACTTTCAACATGTGAAATACGAGTAACAAAATGTGACATTCAGCAGCCATTCCAAACTCTCATAGAAGTTTCGTAGATATTTGCGAAAAACTCAAAAAGAGGATTCCAAGTTTTCCATTTCAGGACGCAAATATTAACTGTTTATTGATATATCAATAAATAGAAGATCTTATACTTATGGATATTTTACGTGTAAGATTATGCTAGACTGGAGGATATTCAAATCATTTTAAACCCATATAAATAGTGGGGACGCAGCTTCAAAGTCAGTACCGATGACCAAATCTACAAGCTGGCCCTTGCGTGGTGGATAATCAGTACCTAAGTAATATAATCTATAAGAAGATTCCTACATAGGTACCGACAGAAAAAGACATAAGTACCTACCAAAATCAACATACCTGCTGATTACATCTACCCACTCATCATGAAATCTTCAAAAATATCTATAGGTGATAGATAGATATACCTACTTATCCTTTTGTATGGAATACAAACGTATTCCCTCCAATGATTTACTATAGGATTTGCTTATAAATCGAAATCAACAGTGTTGGATTCGATCCAAGTACGTCGCACGTTTGAAATATTTGTGTGGCAACATTCAGACTTGACTAGGTATACTTATTTCGTTTACTAGGTAACTTCCAATGAAGGACATCATCCAAGTAAAGAAAGTAATGAACCACTTACTTTCTTTACTTGGATGATGTCTTGTGGGTAGCTTTAGCCACCCACCCATGACTCAAAACGAACACCATGTATCATTGTATCAACTCTAAAGAAATCGGACGAGTTTAAAAATGCGAAAATGGTATGAAAAGCGCTCCGCGCGGCGTGTAGTTGCCTATCTTTGGTTTGTTGTTCGATCTGAAGTAAACGTTCTGACAGTGGAATAGATTCACGTAACCCGGATTCTCAAGGTCTGATTCAGTAAATCAGCTGTTCAATATCAAATAACATAATAGCAGCCAATCTATTTAGCACCCTAATTGCGTAACACACTATCTATCATAATCTGAATCATTTTGAAGCCTATTGCTAAGCCATTGCTACATATGTTTGAAAAATTTGTCTGCTCAACAACCTAACGCAATGAATGTTGTAAAACTGTCAAAATGAAAGCTATTCCTACTGTTAGTGTGTTACCTACGCAATTACACCGCAGGTTTCGATTAAATGAAACAGAAAGACTATAGGTATGGCAATCAAAGTATTGTATGATTCACAAATTAATTTATCGATTATAATTAAATTTCAATAAATACTTGTAGGTACTTACCTAAATAGAGAAATAATATAAATAATAAATTTTACTGCAACCGTGCGTTTTTCAACACACGTGTAAGGAAATAGTAGATTGTTTTACAAGGGTCGAAAGGAATCAATTCCCATACGAGGTATTTAGACGCCCGAGCGTAGCGAGGGCGGCTATAGTCCGAGTAGGAATTGATGACTTTCACCCGTGTTAAACACTCTACTTTTCATTTCGAATTTAAGGAAAGTAAAAACAGTAGTTTTTCTAAAATGTCTATTAATAATTAATGCATGAGACTCATTTTTAATCAAATGTTAGTCTCTAAAACTGATATTTTGAATTTCGGTACAGCATACAGCTTTTTTTTTTCTTGTGGCTTCTCACTCTTTGTGCATTCAGTCAATGTCACGTTTAGTTTCTTTAGTACGAAGAAAACAAAGTTAGGAAAGCTTACAGAGTTAGTATCCCGCCAAAATATATAGTCTTTTTTAAATTTTAAATACATAACACACCGTGTCACCGCCGTGGGCTGTCCCGCTTAAGATGGATCCACAGTTTTAGCCCGCCAAATTCAAATATTCTTTGCTTTTTTGCTAATTGCAGCTCTGTGTCAGTTGCAAAAAACGTAAGTAAATTTGAATTTCGCGGGCTACCTTAGCGCATCCCCCTTAATAGGTATTTTTTTAATTCACACTGGCTTTTTATACACTCTTAAAGCCCCCGGCATTTCTTTTAATCGATATTTTACTTAATTATGTAAAAACTTTCGTAGCCGACTACCTAACCAAATTTAATTCTATTTTTAAAATTCATTCCCGCCCTAGAGAGGGAGCAGCGTCTTCCACCCGCTTCTCGGATCAAACAAACACTACTTTCCGTGTATGAGAAATGAAAAAGCATATTAATATATCACAATAGTACATTTTGAAACTAGTGGAGAAATTTTGTTATAGCATTCGAGGCGGACTACACACACGAGCCGTAGGCGAAGGTGTTATGGACCCGAGAACTGCAATAACAAATGTCCACGTGTATCATACGACATTTTTCAATACACTTTTGAAGAAATAAAAGAACAAAAAATATTTTTCATTTCTCATACACGGAAAGTACTGTTTGTTTGATCTGAGTAGCGGGTGGAAGACGCTGTTCCCCGTCTTAGGGCGGGAATGACTCATAGTAATTACTTCCCTCTCTAGGGCGGGAATGAATTTTAAAAATAGAAATAAATTTGTTTAGGTAGTCGGCTACGATTTTTTTTACATAATAGTGACTTCATAACAGCCAGTGTGAATTAAAAAAATACCCATTAAGGGGGAGGCGCTAAATTTCAAATTTACTTACGTTTTTTGCAATTTGCAGTGACTCACCAGAAACACAATTGACACAGAGCTGCAATTTGCAAAAAACCAAACAATATTTGAATTTGGCGGGCTACAACTGAGGATCCACCTTAAGCGGGACGGCCCGCGGCGGTGTGTTCCATATTTAAAATTTAAAAAGGACTATCATTTGGCGGGATACTAACTCTGTAAGCTTCCTTAGCTTTGTTTTCTTCGTAATAATTAAACTAAACGTGACATTGGCTGAATGAACAAACCGTGCGAAGCCACAAGAAAAAAAAAATCTGTAAGCTGTACCGAAATTCAAAATATTAGTTTTATAGACTAGTATTTGATTAAAAATGAGTCTCAAATTATTATTATTAATTAATATTTTAGAAAAACTGCTATTTTTACTTTCCTTGTATTCGAAATGAAAAGTAGAGTGCTTAACACGGGTGAAAGTCATCAATTCCTACTCGGACTATAGCCGCCCTCGCTGCGCTCGGGCGTCTAAATACCTCGTATGGGAATTGATTCCTTTCGACCCTTGTATAACAATCTACTATTTGTCACTAACTAAATAAGACTGAATTTCTTTTTTTTCCCGCGCTTTACCTTCGCAGGTTAAAGGAGAGGCAAAGGTATAAATCCGCTAAACATCTTAATATGAAAAATAAAAAATTCAAATATTTTTGAGTTTAGTACACAAATAAATGTTCATTTGTTCATAAACGTAAAAAGGGTAGTTAATAGGCAATAGAAAAATAACTTCCAGGGTGCCAACCGTACGAGATTCCTCGTACAAATATGAGATTTGTGGTAGGTAGGTACCTACGCGACGGTAAATACCTGAATTTGGTACCGGTACCTGTTAGGTGGAGTACAGTACCCGTCTGGAACTAATATCTAGTTTCCAAAATGGCAAGAACCGCTAGGTAAGTGCCGGTACCGAACCTGTACTTTTGGTACCCGTTCCAAACCCTGACTAGCGCACGAAAAAAACAATGCTTTTATTTCGAGGAGGAGATGCACTGAATCGAACTACACAATAAAAACAATACAAACTCGTGAAAACCGGTACCTACTCTTATCTATGTTGGTCCAGAAGAGTGGAAGAGTCTTTTAATTCTTACACGACACTGCATCGATTGGCATTCCTTATAAAAATAAAACGTGACGTTAGCTGATTGCAGGACCGTTTTTCAAAATCTATGATTGCAGTTATAGCAATTACGTACCTACACAAAAACTTAAGGACAGTCCTAAGTAGGTTTTCCTGCAGCTACAACGGCAACGGTAGGTAGGTACAAGCCTTAACTGCCCTAACTAAAAAATCCTGTATAACACAACACATTTTGGGCAAGAAAGGCACGAACTCTTCGTCAAAATTAAAAAAAAAACGCAAATTTCTCTAACAATAGGGCCACAAGGGTATTTTAGCGCCTGGCCAATATCGGACCTACTGCCGCCGCCATCTTGTTTTTTGGATTCATTTCAAGTCATATTTGGCACAAATTTTTACCAACAGCGCCTCCCTGACATCGTCATTCGAGCGCCAAAAGTTCCTTGTATCAGTGTACAAACAAACATTTTGAAAAATATTTTACACTCACACACGCCATCAAAGACCTAATAATAATAAGTAATATAATTTAAATATCTTTGTATTTAACAAAACAAGGTACACACACAAAACATTTTTATTCGTTTACCTGTTACCGCTAAACAACATCGCTCTAGCTGTTTCTGTCAATCGTTTGAAGATGACGGAGATAGAATGAAGTTTTAAATATGTTTAGCGCTAAACGCATTTAGTGATTTGTGGTGCAAGCGGGCCTTAATACCTATACTTAATTCGGTTTATTTCTTCTTCAGCTTCTTAGGTGGGACTTCTGTGCCTCCACCAGTCTTAAAGTAGAGACCGTAGAAGACTCCGGTGGCCACAACTAATATTGTTGATAGCACGGTGATGTACTCAGCACGGTTTCTGCAAAAGAGTTTCATGAATGGTTACTTATGGGTGCCCACGTGGTTCCTTGCCAAAAAGGGTCTTTATTTTTTGCCATAATAGGTACACATGAAGAGGAAGGCATGCATGGCATTCCTCTTTACTTAAGACGGCGATCTATGATATCACTAGAACGTGTGCTCGTTTTTAACCCAGACACTATAACTATACCATGTCAATAGGCCTCTTCTTGGGAGGTATAGTGCGTAGGTGCATATGCCTTCAATAGATTGACAGGCACCCGTGGACCATGCACCATAATTTCAGAAGGCTCGTCCACAAAACTCAAACTCAAAGCATTTATTTCAATTAAACCATTTACAGGCACTTTTGAATTGTCAAAGAGTCGGTCAGTTAGTCAGAAAGTTGAAGCTAGTTGCCCATTCCAAAACGTAGATCTCTATGGAGAAGACATACTTACCTACTTCAATCACCAATCTATTTGCCATGCTTGGTGATGTGTCACGATCAAATTTTATATAAAGGCAGTACTAGGTAATTTATATGGCAATACTTACTCGAACGGCGTTCCACAGACGACATACCATGTGGCACCGTTTCGTGGTAGGTCCTTGACACAGTGGAAGTCGAAATATTCCTCATTGTAGTCGGTCGGGCAGAAGTATTTGCGTTTCTCCAACACCTGGAATAAACGTCTTTAAATTGTAATTGGTACTGTGTTAGTAGGCTGAAGCATAAAGATGACGAAACATCACGCCTGTAATCCGTGATGGGTCAGACAGAGTTGTAGGTAACGCCACACTCATACATTGACAGTACGTATGTTTAAATTTCACATAAGAAGGTACCTAGGTACCTAATAGGGGCAACCCGTTCATTGGGCACAAGTTCAGACTTCAGGCTGCTACTAAGACTGCCGGGGCTGCGGATTGTTCGAAAGAGTTACCGTGGCCCTGGCGCACAGGCAACTGAAGGAACACGGGTGGGTTTTAGTCAGTAAGAGTCTGACACGCCCTTCCGCTCCACCCAGAGCGGGAGAGGTCATTTGATGATTTCCCACCCAAAAAAAAAAAAAAGGCTGCTACTAAGAAACCCCTAAACTAAATTGTAATTTCTGATAACTCGAGTCCTTGATCGAGTTATCAGAAATGGCAATTTAGTCTTAGCAAGAAGGCTGAGATTATCAATCATTACCATATCAGCATGGTGAAGAAGTGACATGAAAACACTAATCTAGGTCTGCATAACCCATATTAATTATTATCTGCATAGTAACAATCAGAACAGGTGTTAATTAGTCATAATAATCATTAAGTATTACGTGCTAATGAATCCTCACGATATCTTTTTATCGGGCAAGACGATAAAAAATAACTAAAATAAAATATAGGTACCTACCTAATGGTTTGAAAACCAAATTAATAATAATAGTATAGACAAGCAGCAGCTAGATAGGATTTTTTAATTGAAAGAAGTATAACCAGCCTTTAAGACTGCATTCGATATGCCATAACACAAGACGCGATATTTATAAAAAATATAAAAATAAAGAAATATTTTCCTGTGGTTTCCGAAATAACTTAGGTATCAGAGGAATTATCGTACATTCTTTATCTACTATGCCCTAATAAGTTATTAATCGATAGGTAAGTAGGTACATACCCGCAGAAGTAACTAACTATAATAACTATTAGCAAACCTTCAAAACAACAGACAGTATAATAAATAAGTACCCATTAATAAGTCATTGCAATGTAACTCTTACCTGGGTTTATGGTAAGATATAAAGTAGAATATTTGCCAAGAGGATTGATTGAGTCTTCCTTATTCTTAGAAAACAGTGATCAACCATCAAAACGTGCTTATTATGTAGGAAATTAATTTCACCTGTCCAAATGGTGTGGTGAGGGTCGCTACTTCGTTGCAGGGTCCTACAGGCTCATGCAGTCCCAGGGACCACTCTCGCTCAGGATTGAAGAAGATCGTGAAACTAAGATACAGCAGGTAATGTACCGCCAGCTGCAATATCAGCACGTAGTCGATTGCTGTCAACCTTCGGAAAATAAAAAATAGGTACTTGGTCAAAATCAGAGGTCCTTAAATCAAATAACACAGATATGATCTTAAATATCATTTTGTCGGGATCATCTGAATTAATTCGATGGTGTAGGCTAAAATAGAAGCACACTAATCCAACACCGTTGAATGAAAATGGCGTGGAAAGTAAACCTTAATTTGATAAGTGAGGAGTTGAGGACCCTTATCTTAAGACAACATGAGAATCAGTCAACAAATCATGACTAGTGGCTCTCCTGGAAGAGTCGTGACAGAATCATGGAGTAGGTAGCTTTCCCTTTTTCAAACTACTTGGTTTGGTACTGTCTTGAGGGCTAGCGATGCTTCTAATAGTTGTAACGTTTCCCAATTTTTTTTTTTTCAGAATATCCTGTACCAAATTTTGAAATATCGAAGTATCTAAATGTGGGTAGATACTTAATATAAAATAAACTTACGTTTTGCTACTCTTTTCTCTATTGCTCAGGAGTCCTGACAGTACGATCACGGAAAAGATAGCGAAGAGGAGGAAGAAGGTCACTTCCGAGTGGATCTTGTGGACATCATGCAACGGGTGGTAGATGGGGATGAACAGGAGCACACCTCCGGGCATACCCAACAGAGACGCGATCAACAGCGACTTAAATTCAGACTTCGTACTGTAAAGAAGAAAATATATATTAGATCACAATACTTATTTATTGAGCAGTGGTGGCCCAGTGGTAATGGCCGCGACTTACGAGTCGTAGGTCGCGGGTTCGAACCCTGACAGGAGCTTTACTTTGGGTAAATTATATTTCATCACCAGTGCTCTCAAAACGGTGAAGGAAAACGTCGTGAGGAAACCAGTATGTCCTAGAACCAAAAATTCGACATGTGAAATCTACCAACCCGCACTGCTCCCGCGTGGTGGATTACGGCCCACTTCCGCTCACAGAGAGGAGGCCTGTGTCATAGCAGTGGGAATATTATAGGCTGATTATGCTTTTGCAATACTTATTTAGTGGATGTATCTATAGAGCTCAACTTAAGGAATAGTTTTAAAGAAGTAACTTACTCAGCTGCTTCCCACTGCGCAACTTTCGGTGCAAACCAAGACCTGCTTGCATTGAAGAAGTAGAAGAAACTAGCAGCGAATGCAGCGTGAAAGTAGTAAGAGTTCCAAGGCACCCAGTAGTGGCGGTCGTAGATATTGGGGTCAGTGTCATGCCACGTCCAGTGGATAAACTTGACGGCTGTGATGTCATAGGGAATGTCCACGAGCACTGTTACTAGACCCACTGCGAAAGGTTCGGCGTACTTGGGGAGATTCAATCTGGACACCGCGTATACGGCGTGGTAGATAAATGCGGGATCTGGAATATAAGTTTTACTTCAAAAGATCGTTCCCAAGTGTCGCTTACAATGGCTAAGAGGGTTGTCACAATATGGGATGGGTGGCATTGTGCCCAAAAGGCCAGAGGGTGATTCTTTGAAACCGAGTGTTCTTGACTAATTGATCCAGCAATTTTTTTTTTATTTTTGATATAAATGAACATAATAAGGTGGTCTAGGTCATAACATGTAATTACATGTATCAAAGGCACTGATTTGCACCGAGAAGTTTATGATGTAAAATGTCCTAATGAATTCATTAGCCAGATTAATTTTGTATGATCCAGATAAATGATGATTCCTTATAAAAATTAATGAAATATAAGGAAATTGTTACTTTCATAGTCTTTCTATTGCATTTACTATAAAATATGAAAACGATGTTTAAATGAAATATTGCTTCAATATGTTTTTCAGACAAAACGTGTTTCAAAGAAGCACCCTAGATACAAAAACACGTTTTCATAACAAAATCAACCGACTTCCAAAAAACAACTTCTTCAATTTCGGAAGTCGCTGGGAAAAATGACATGAAATATTTTTGAAACCAATCAATACTCACACAAAAGGATTATATGTAGAGGCAATCTTGCTCCCAAGAAGATGATGGGGGTCTGAGAGTGCCAGAAGTTGTCGTACTCCGGCAGAGCGAAGTGCCAGAAATTGTCAGTGAAGAGTCCGTGAAGGATCGTGCCTAACCAGAGGTACGGCCATCTACCGCCCTTCCTGAAAGCTGAAATAAATCATGTGTAATTTACTAAGCTGTACGTACCTAGTGTACCTACGGTTTACCTTGGTTCGATCATCATTGAGACGACAAAATTAGGGAATTTTGAAACAATAAATGTGCGTAGTTCTTTGCAACAGCGCGGCAGCGCACCGCATCTGGTACCTATGTGGGTAGGGGTTTACCTACATTGATATTTAATTACGAATTTTGGGATATATTCAGAAATAGATTCTCGCCTTAGCTACAAGGTCGCTAGGTTGCGTAAATATTGCAAAGGGGTCACACTATCTATCACGTCCTGGAAGGAATACAAATCCTGTAAGTACAGTTATATCTACTCTACCGACCTAATATTATGAATTCGGTAAAATAAAGGAGTTGCACATAGAACTGATGAGATTGGTCATACAGTAGGTAATTAATTGAAATCGCTTATGTAGCTACTTATCACTTTTGTGAATTTGTTGCAGTCGCTATCGCAAATTAAAAACAAACCAGTGCTTTAAAAAAAATGCGTGTTATAAATTATGAATTGGTAAAGGTAAAAAACACCCGTATGATGCGGGAGGCGCAGGACCGGGCGTGTTTGTTCTATGTCCAGCAGTGGACGTTTTTCAGCTGAATTATGATGATGGCGAATGGCATAGATAAAGAGAATTGCATACCATGTAGCAGCGTGATAACTCCAGCTAGTGTGTAGACTGCTTGCGAGAGGATGTATGTGGGCTGTGCCGCCCACAGCTGTTTGATGTCATTGGTCTGAACCAGCCATTGCAGCCACTGAGGACATACACACCGGTTTACAGTTATTGCCTAGTCAGAAGTTAGACGGACCATATTGGATTTAAGATGGTGGGTAGTTGTAAAAAAAATGTGCTAAGTTCATTAAACCACTATTTCGGGTTGGTATCTATAATAAATGTACGTCCAGATGGTATTTAAAACCAATACAAAAAGTGAGTATTAAGTTAAGAAAAATATCGCAAAGCAAAAATATTAAATCGCATAAAATATTCACAAAGATCGATCGATATTATATTAAAATGTTAAATGCTTGTAAATAGAATTATTATGGTTTTACCGTGTCGCCTCCACCGGCTTTAGTCGCCATGTCGTTATGCGCGTGCGCCACTTCCGAACTTTGTCGCCACAATGATTAAACCTAAAATTCTGTGACCATCAATTTTAATAAAGTGTTGTATCGATACGATATCGTCCGGTTTTGTTATCGATTTTTTTTTTATGAACTCTTTTTTATTATGCGGACTTATAATAATAATACGGAAGTCTCTTTTATTCAATTAATATAATTATATTTTTAAATATTTGAATATACAAACATTTAAAATTAAAATAGGTTCAGTTCCAGGTCAGTAGGTCAGGGCTCCAATATGTAGCCCGTGGTGGTAGCGTTCACCGTATTGAGATTACGTGTGGGATTTCGCTGGGTTCGGTGTTAGGTCGTCTGTTAGATATGACGCGGTCCTACGTGTCAACCCATTATCGGCGTTAGTGTCGTTTGCACGCAGACAACACCCTGGTGTTGATCAGTAGGATCAAATTCGAAGAGACTATCCGGCTTTCCGGACCTTTTCTGTGCCATTCGCCAAAGCGACAGTACTCTGGAATCGAAACCACAACTCCACGTTCTTAGCTGTCGCGCTTGCGACCACAGAAGACCTACAAGACAGTCGCTCGACTGTTGTTCTACTCCGTGACTGCCTTGTTTTTAAACTATTTGAGTGTGATTTTGTCTTGAACGACTTACTAAACACAGGACTAAGTCGTTTTAACAGTGAGTTGGATTGGCGTCACAATCTCAAATCGTTGATCTGCTGTTGAACTTTACTATTTGTTTATTTTTTTTACCATCATCGACTTCTTCTATCGACACTTGAAATCCCTCGCATATGTTATCTATATCACAGATAATATAATACTAGCGTTTATGTCGTGTAGTATGCTACGTGTCTACTAAAATGTGCCAACGCGAGTGCCACATAGATTTGTATTTTTTTTTCCTTTACTGATTCGTAACACCTGTGTAAACCAAATATTGCCATATATCGACCTACGATGTTGATACGCTATTCTATTGTAGCGTTGTTTTGCATTACATAATATTATCTCGGATAATTTACTTGTTGTAATAATTATAAGACTTTGCACTTGCCTACTTACTTGAAATATTCCCGAAACGAAAATCTCCCGTGATAATCGGTCATTTCCGAGGTACGCTAAGTCAAATTTTGCGAGACCTATGTTATGTTTTTACGCGGCAGAGTTATAGGGATATCTACCAACAACATTTGCCAGAAGTTAAATTCTCACTTGTTATTGAAAAGTGGCAGCGTGGCAGTAGCCCAACGGTTAAAACATGGATTCGCGAGCGATAGGTCGTGAGCATGACTTTGATCCCCAGTTTGTTTGATGTGAATCTTCTACTAACACAAGCATGTGTAAGAACCTTTCAGTGGAGTAGCTAGTCCTAAAGGGACCCTATATCAAAATTTGTTGGGGGCCCTTCTTATCCGACTACCGTGAAGCTCAAATGGAGAGTATTGTTTTTTTTACAAAATAAATCCTGACTCGGGTAGATTAAATTTTGTGTGGTTTTACTAAATGAATGCAGAGCATGAGAATTGGGCGGTAGCTTAAAACCTCTGACGCAGGGGCGGTCGTAGCACCAAGATATTGGGGGGGTCACCATAGGTGCCGAGGAATATGGAGGTACGCCTCTTAAAACTGGCGAAATGTGGGTGTACCATATGTAGGTACACGCTCTGCCTAACCCTTCGGGGATTAAAGGCGTGATGTTATGTTATGTACATCTTCAACTCCACATTATAATAATGCTCTTCAGGGACGCAGCTTTTACATGAGGGTGGGAGTATTTAATAATGCTGGCAAATTGGTCGCAGCACTTTTTGATTAATAGTAGGCATTGGAACAGTAGATTATGTAAGGTGAGAAGAGCGAGCGTATAGCGAACCCAAAATTTTAACAAGCCGCCTCGGTAAGATTAGGTATTGTTTTTTTTTTTTTAAAACAGAAATAGGAGAAATAGGAGTTACATATTAGATTGTCAAATTATGCAGAAAGTCCAAGGAACTATGACCATGTAGAATGCAAGAGCGAGCGAAGTGAGCTCAAAATATTTGCACAGTCTCAGATAGGTTACATTTTCTTTTGATCACTCCAAAAGAACTAGGAATTAGTTGCTTTGTCGACTTATGAAGAAAAGCACAAGCATCAAGAGAACGTAGAATGCAAGGGCGAGCGAAGCGAGCCTAAACATTTTACCTTGAATAGGTTCTGTTTTCTTTTACCATTATAAAGAAAGAGAACTTACTTTGTCGAGTTACGACGAAAAACTTACAACTCGTTTTACAGCAGTTTAGGTTTTGGAATACGAGCGGGCGGGGTTCTCAAATTCAAGAGTCTGTTTCGCTCGCTCTTGCATCACAGATTCTACATTTTATAACAGGCTTTTGAAGAAAATGTATCTATAAGCGTGTTGGGCGGATTTTTGGTAGGGGAAATATAGTACATATATTTACTGAATAATAATAATGAAACTTTGGAAAAATGTTCCACCTAAGAAGTTTCATTAGAATTATTCTGAAAAAATCATAGGTGGAACAAATTTCCAAAGTTTGACGATTGATATAGAATTGATAATTATTATTCAGTAAATATATCATTTCTACAGTCGCGAATCGCATTTTAATCAACATACGTCTTAAAACAGAGCTGCAATTTGCAAAAAACCGAAGAAAATTTAAATTTGGCGGGTTACAGCTAAAGATCCCACTTCTGCAGGTAGTCCCCTCTGTGGCTCAAGTTCAGTACAATTTAGTAACACAAGTAAATCGTTCAGGCTCTCAACAGCTTGAATGATTTTGGGAGGGTCATGATCCCCATGACCACCCCCCCCTCCCCTCGGACCACGCCTGCTGTGACGTAAGACAAAAACAAATTACGTTAATTTCCCTATTTTCCTTAAATATTCATTCATTACGGGCCTCTTATTAACAAGAATGTAAGGTGTTGAATTTACGAATTTTTGCTTATAGATACACGTCGCGGGGCCCCTGTAATTTTGACGTACCGTATCATTGATACGGCTGATACAGTGGTAGCTATATATGCCCCTGAACTTTAGTATTAAGATAATTCCAACATTACCTGTAATATTAAACGTAACAATCCTTTCAGTCGTGCTAGGTAGGTGACCTTGCATGACTGAAAGGATTGTTACGTTTAATATTACTTAAACGCTACTTAGGTAAGTAGGATGTCCTAATCTCAGCAGGGTGAAAATCTCTTTGGCAGCCAGAAGTTCAAGTTTTTTGGAAATATTGTGAAAAGATCACATGTTCAATAGAATCTAATACCAAACCATACCAAATTGTCATTGAACCATGCGTGAGTGCAACTTCTTTGGGAATTCAACCATTCTCATCGATGCAGGTTATATTACGAAACTGAAAAGTAGGACAGCGTGACCTGCAGCGACTATTACAGTAGGGCGATGGCCGTGAAGGCCCGTGAATATGTGACAACAATAGAATCTTTTTTTTTTAAAGATAGTGTTCAGTTTTTACTATGAAATACTTAACTTTTTACTATTTCTACCTAGTGTGTACTTAGCTTTACTGGCGTTTTAATACAGAACTACATCATTATTAAAAAAATTAAAATATTGTAGTATTGTAGTTCTAGTAAGTTAACGAACTTTTTTAATATAATCTGTGGTAATAACTTTTCGTTCCACGCAGTTTCTTAGCGCACTGTCAGTATTATGTCAAGTCAATCTGTCAATATTTAAAATCGTTGATTTTATTTCACTTACGCGAGAAGAGATATAAATAAAATTAAAAAAATGTCGACAATGTTCCGAAACTTATATATAGGGTCGCGTAATTTGATGAATAATTACTATAATTTTTGCCCTAACGTAACATTCAGGATAAGAACTACGATACGGTACAATACGACTGTGGCTAATGCTTTTAGGTCCCAGAGAGTTAAACCTAAAAAAGAGCCTGGAGAGATTTACAAGTGGATATTACTGGTTTGTACATTATATTATAAGCTCAAAATACAACAAACTCTTAAGTTATACATTTAGTAAATAGGCACTTTAATGTTAAATTAATAACCTTCAATATGTATTTCTTAAATTTAATTGTATATGCTTTGATTTTGGATGTATGTATAGATAAATTAATTATGATCAAGCTGTCACTTCATGGCTTAAGATCTAGCTAGGACTGAAAAAAATAATGCCATGATTGTTTGGTATAATCAATTTTGTTATAAATAGTAAGTACTCACAGTTTTATCGTTTATTTTAGATGATCCCTGTCAGTTCGTTCGGTTTGGGCTGTTGGCAGATGTACCGCCTGCAATGGAAGTTGGGACTCATTGACATGATGCAGTCTAAAACAAATGCAACAGCTGTTGCAATGCCTAGCGAGTTAGTAAACGATGAACAATTTTTATGTGTTATTGTGTATTTAACAGAATCACTTTACTGGAACAGTTAACAATTCATCTCTATTAAAGCACCTGCCTCATAGCTGACAATTAGCAAGTCAAGTTAGAACCCAACGATGAATTTGTAAGCTACAATATTGCATCAGATGTATCACTAAGCAAAATTTTTCCTCCTGACAGATCTTTTGCTGTAACTAGCGGACAGAGTCCAGTCACGGGCAATATGAACATGTTCAGTCAGCAATCGAACATTAATATCTACCTATAATACTTACATGGGTTTGTCAATTGTTGTTTCAGTAAGAAAATAGTCCATTGACTTTTTTTGCTGGAGAAATGAAGGAGCTATAGTCAGAATTTCAGACCCTAGCTTCTTGATTGTTCAATACTTATGGAATATAGTATGCCTTGAGATTACACAGTTAGACCTATTTTCAGCACCATAGGTAAGGCACTGAGTGAGATATCGGAGATATCATTCTGCAGTCACAACATCAATGTATTCAGATGTTTATTTTGTGTTAACTGATTCTCGGTGTGATAAATCTGTGCAAAATTAACTTGTTACGAGCTTAAGCTAACAACAGCCATGATATTTAGTACTGAAATACTGAAAATAAAATTAACTCCATGCTGTTGCTTGCATTCTGCTTAGTTAGGAGTATCTCTGTACCTCTTCGAAACATACTCTCTCAAACAAGTTCCTATTTAAGTAGGGCACTGTCTGAGATTGGGGCCGATTCATATTTACAAAGGACAATGGATAATATTGTATGATTACATCCAGTAAAATGATTATGTTGTACCATCACATATAGATGTGGATGTTGTAGTGTTGTTGTTATTTGTCTTAGAATTTAGACATGACGCTTGCAATACATTGATACACTGGATAAGCACTTAAGCACTACAACAACCATCACCAACCTCATCTAGATTTAAAAATATGATTGATGTGTAAGTGTTTGTACAAACATACTTACAGAAATAAAATCATTCATCATTAATTATTGTCTGTAATGCTTCCTTGAGCAAATGTCGATTTGGGGATGCTATATTATCCATCCTCCTTGCAATTAATTGCACAAAGGAACTCTCCGTATACTGTAAAGTACAACTCTTTTACACTTTCAGTTTTACAGAACTTGAAAGGATGGAATACTTGCCAGTAAAAGTCAAAGGACAGTTTCTTCATGACAAAGAAATTCTCATTGGACCCAGAGCATTGATTGAGTTAGGGTCGCCAATTCCCAGGACAGGCTCTCTGGTGTCTGACCCTAAGACCAATCAAGGGTGGCTGGTGATAACTCCATTCATGCTGGCTGAAACAGGGTAAGATTGTGATTTTTGTAATTTTGGTACTGGCTGTACATTTTTATTACCTATTTATTTGGATATCTACGTAAGAACACTGATATGAGCCTAAAGCTGCTAACAACCAAGTCTTTCCACTGTCTATGTGGGCACCAGAAAAGAGTGACAAGACATGCCCATTGTCTATTAGTTCACTATTGTACTGATTTAATTATGATGCACCACTTTCAAATAATAGTATTACCTGAGCTTCTTTAGAACTAGAAACATTTGTGCATTGTGCAGTGTTGCGACACCATTATCAGTGGGAAAGTCTGGAAGCCCCTCAGAGGGCCCCCCTCCACCCATTTGCATGATTACCATACTACCATTCATTTGTAGCTCATATAGGACCTCATATATTGACCTCAAAATATTAACATTACCATGTCTCTATATATATGAAACCGCAATTTTTGTAAAGAAAAATATTGAACTATTTCGCAAAAAAACAGAACATCATCCTAAATCAACAAGACAAGTTTATCGTCATGAATTGTACTTAAGGCCTTCAAAAACCTCCCTCATGCACAATAGCATTCTGTGCATGGCACCTAAAATCTATAACAAATTGCCTAATTCTATTAAAGATTATAATTTATTGCAGTTTAAACGAAAATTATATAATTTATTAATCCACAAATGCTATTATTCAATTACTGAATTTCTTTATGACAAAAATATTTAATTGACAATTTGATTATTTACTTATCTGACATTACTTTATATAGCTTCATGTACCTTGCATAATAATATAATATACTTCAGTAATAATGAACGAATTTTCTTAAAAAAGTGTAAGCCCAATGGGTAGTTTTTTGAGCACAATGTTTGTATTTTATAAGACCATGTAACCTCACCAAAAAACACACTTAATAAATGATTTGATTTGATTTGATTTGATTTGATAGGTTTTCACTAGCAATGTGCTAACTATAATAAAATTGCTAACAATTTAACTAATAACCTTTAATGAAAATATCTCCTTATTACAGAGAAGTTATTCTGATTAACCGCGGCTGGATCCACCAAAATCTGCGTCCAAAAGAGAAACGGGAGCCATCCATGGTGAAGGGAGAGGTCGAGTTAGTTGGCGTTGTGAGGTTAACAGAAAAACGAGCGCCATTCATGCCCAAGAACAACCCAGAAAAGGGGTCATGGTTCTCACGGTAAGTGAAAAATTGAATACATAAGTTAGCAACAACTATTTGAAATGGGACATTAGGATCAAGGTCCCAAAGACGGGGTTCTAGCCTAGTACGCATGTACGCACGGAACGAGTTTCCCTCTCGCTCACAATACGGGCCGTATCCAGTAGCGCACACACATATTTTTTTATCCTCATCAGCCCGCTTAATGAATGTTTCCTAATAATTTAGCTGGGGCTATAAGACGGATCGAGAATCGTAACTACTTGCGACATAATGATTGCCGTGAGGGCTGATACCACAACTTGTTATGCTTATCAAAAGTCGGTCATTAGTCGCAAGATACCAGAAATTGACGGTCGATAAGTTATTCTTTCGTTGTTATGTTCATCTAAGAAAGCGCGCGTTCGGCTATAACTTACAGTTTTTATGTTCTTTTCTTTCTTTCAGAGATCTAGAACAGATGAGTGCCTATCTTGGATGTGCTCCTGTCTGGCTCGATGCTAGAGGCATACCAGACCCGCCAGAAGGATGGCCTATCCCTAACCAGACAAGAGTTACTTTGAGAAATGAACATCTTTCCTATATTGTCACTTGGTATTCACTCTCAATACTAACAGCAATCATGTGGCGTCGTTATTTTATTAAGAAGTTACCATTACTGTAAATAAGCTGTATTATATCTGTTACAGTTCATAGTATTTTTAAGTTAAATGGAAAATGTGCGCATTTAAACCTATGTAGGTAGATAAATCAAAAATTTGTCCTAAGACTCATTTACTGTAGTGACTGTCCAAACTTAATCATGATCAATTTGAGTGTTTAAAGCAGAACTAAAGTAATTGTTAATTAGTTGCATAACATTGTCTACCTATTAGTGAATATAACTGACCTAACAAGCGCGTAAAAGCGAAGCCACACGATGCGGAGCGCAACCGAAATGACTCATTCGGCGCGGCACGGACAGTGAGCCTAGGGAGAGGTGAGGTAACAGAACACTTGCGCGAAAGGCAGTTTCCAATGCGGCTCGTAATTGCTACAATTTGGCTCGCAGCTTTGTTAATCATTGACACAAGACATTGGGGTGGTCCAAGAGTCGAACGTGCAAGTGTACAGTCACCCACACGTTTGTGGTAACAATTTGACATTGACAGTGCCTTTATTTCGTAGCAATAATGGGGGTTTTTGTAGTTCAAGTGTTACAATTGACTGTGCGTGCCTATAGGTGCACCAAACTATGTCCAGAAATGGAGAAGTTATGTATTACGATGTTATGCAATAACTATCAACTTGTTTTTGTACTGGTAAAAGTCTAATGTGTTGAGATGTAGAGATTTGTATAGTTACGTTTAAACAAATAAATTTATAACTGTGTAGTATGTATTTTTGTGTTATTTTTTGGGTGATTAATTAAACACAGCTTTTGATTGAGATCTAATTTGACTCATGAGAGTTTTAATTAATAAAAATTGACGGTTAATTACATAATTTTCAAATAATTACAATAAAATCATCAGTCAATTTTGAGTTATTCAAAATCAATAATTTCGCATCTTCATAAAAACAATTTGAAACTGAGTTCGAATCAGACAGTCTTGCGGCGCGGAGTAGCCTATCTCGAGTTCTTCAACAGGCTGTTTCCTATTTAAAAACGATCGTAGCGTGCATAAGTGCATGCATGTCACTTTTTGTTCAGAAATACGGAAAGCGCCTTTTGTCAGAAGGGAGCCGTGACAGTTCTGTGGACAAAAAGTGACATGCATGTGACGATCGCTTATAAATAGGACACTGGGCGAGACATGCGGAACGCGCGACCAACAGTTAACATTATTGAATATTTCATTGAAACTGTCTGTTCTGAAAAACTTATTCAAAAAAAAAAAATTATATTTAGTAGTTATGGTGAAATACATTAACACTACAGTGTTACACACTACTAACGCTATAGATGAAGATGACAGAACATGACATGATTTCTACGTCTAGCCTACATGATTCATATTGAACTTAAAATCAATACAATACAACTTATATACAACTAAAGAAATGTAACCTAAAATTAAAAACATTTTATTATTTTCAAAATTCCTAATAATATTTGCTTACTACGTATCTTAACATAAGATATCAAATAAATTATTAAATTTCGTTAAATGAATGTACCTAATCAATAAAAATGAAATGCTGTTCGTTGGCGAATGTATCACTTGAGAATGGCTAGACTGATTTCGCTATTTATTTTTATGTTCGTAGTAGTTCGAATTAGGTTTCGAAAGAAACATTGGAAATTTCACGGAATATTTTCAAATTCAGGAATAATTGAACGTCAGTTTTTCAAGATTCAAACATGGTCACTCAGAAATACGTATTTCGTCATTTCACCATTTTCCAACAGCATTTCACAAATTTACAAAACAATCACAAACAAATTTATTAAAGTTTGGAGACGACAACGTCTGTTAGGTTAGCTAGTTTCTAATAAAAATTAACCATCACGAAATCGAGATTATGTGAATACCAAATCAAACGAATTATAAATTACATAATACATCAATCAACTATTTTAAAGTATGGACGTAATTTTTTGTATAACATTACGCTAAATGTATAGCCTCACAGGTGCTCTTTTTTTAGAAAATGATTACTTTTTACTTGAAAACTAAGTCTAAATAAAATTATAGGTTTTAAATAACAAAAATGTGGCATTTCCTGGGTAATTTTAACTATAGGTATGTTTCTAGTTAATTTAAGTTTTACTTTATGATTGGACGCTCACATTAAAATTTTGTGGTTTTACATCATTCAAACTTGACCATGAAAGTTGTGCTTTAGAACAGACCAACGTGGAAACTGAACCTGTGAGGCTACACGTCCATACTTAGAGACTAATTACAAGTACACTCACAAATAAATATAAGGTGTCCATACACACGGCACACGTCTTCATAAGTAGCTTAGGACGCGTGTAGGAGGCACGCCTCCTACACACAAATAAACAGTCAGGACACGTCCTGACTGTTTATTTGCAGTAGAAACAGGCAAATTGTTTACAGGCCATATTTATAGGTTATGTGCGTGTAAATCAGTCCTCAAACTGCTGTGTATGTAAGGAGACCTCTTATATCCATAGTCAAGGACATATAAAAAATATATTTAATTTCACAAATATTTTGTCTTAGTGATAGCTTAAAAAAAACAATTTTAGTTTTTCGGCCTTCTCCCGATAACAGGTTATTTATATGCACAAAGGTTGTTATCGTTTTAAGAGCAGAGTAATTAATAACAAGTTATCGGAATTGGTGCGCGGGAGAATAGAAGGCTCAACATATATGTTGATAATTTAGATATTTAAAATCCAATTTTGTAGCTCCGCTTGATTCTTATTACCAATCGATGTTATAATTTCATTAGATGATTAATAAAAACTTAACTACATACTAATATTTATGCCAACACGATAAACGTGAAGACCTGACATGAACACAGGCAATATGAACTTAAATTCAAGCGGGCAAGTCAAAATTCGACACATGTATTTGAGGCACATGCACCGGATCAATTTTGGGCGTTGTTTTGTAGTCACAAATGCCACACTCCTTTAGTTTCCATTCCCATCCCATGATTTGGACAGCATGAAGAGTTTGAGCTTCCGTGTGTTGACGCCGAAGCATACCTTCCTGTAATTTGATTACATTTTATATTACGTAACGTTTCAGTATATTTTGATGCAAATGTATGCATTATGATCAGAATTTATGAATATACCTTGATCTTTTCCCATTTATCATCGACTTCTTGGAGCCAAGAGTTAATTTGCCTGCCGTTGCAGCGGGAGCGCTGCGCGTTGCGCTTCTCTTCCTGCTCTGGAGCCAATACATTGTATACTTCTTTGTCTCGAAGTATCGTGCACACAGAGAAAGGAAGAGACTGTAAGAAAAAGAAAATGGTTGAATAAAAAAATATTATTTTGTATGGAAAATAGATTTTAAAAAATGCGCCACGTTAAAAGACAGTAAATAGTAGGAACAGGGCTTCTTAACAGTACCGCAAATACCTGGACTGCAAAAGCAAGGTAATAACAGGTACCTATCAAATTGATACATGAATTTCGTTACCACCGAGTCGCTTTTACGCTTGTGCGTGCGCATCGACTCTTTCGATGACAACCACTCGGTAAAACACAACACAATGAGGGTTTAATCCTGACTTTTCGATGAGGGTTAGCCAGTCTCACTACATAACGGTTATACCGAGTGATAGATGGCTCCTGCCCCTTCACCGACTCCCAGTGAAGATTTACAAAAGAATACTTGTTTATTTGTAATAGCTTAGTTTGAACATCACTTATCGTGCGTGTCGCATGATTGCAGGATTTGTATGCAAAAAATGCTCTGGGTGAGATAATTTAAAGCTACCGTGGTCCGAGCCAGTTTCATGATAAATAAGGCTCAACTTTTACCTGGTTTGCTACAGCACGTTCGGCGCGCCCGTGAACGCGCAATATTTCTTGTTCGACCGCCAACACAAGCTTCTCTTTTTCTACTAGGTGTTGTATACGTAATCTTGTTCTGCAGAAACAAAATTTATGTCAACATGATGCAAATTCAGATACAAAATCAGTAAAATGAAAGGAGATAAATGTATGTTTGTAAAATATGAGCATACCTTTCCTTTTCTTGAGCAATAAATTCACTTATCATCTGGGTTGGCAAATTAGGTGGTATCTCTACTTGTGGATCAGGGTTTACGTTACCCTGGAGTGTGTATGTGCACCGATTCATCAAATATTTGTTAAAATCTTTTGGAGGTTTTGGTTTCACGGGGAATAAGCTTCTCTGGCGACGATCAATCTGTAGAATAACAGATCAAAAAATCAGTTTTCTCTATATAATAATGTAAACAGAAAGTTTAAAATATCATTACAACTAACCTGCTTCCGTATATGAATGTACATTTGATACGGATTGGAGTGAGTGATATTATGGCTGGCACTGGATTCATGAGACTGCTCATTCTTTGATTGATCACGAGAGTGTCCATCTTTTGATGCTTTAATTTTTCTCTTTCGTGGATGCAGCTCCACGTGGCCGGCATTAGCTGTTACAACATAATAGAAATATTAATGAAAGTGTTCCATTTGGGAAAAAGCCTTTTTCCCAAATGCAAAAAGTTTTTTAATACTAGACTATGCTCAAAAGACATCAAATCTGACGCTGGTTATGGTTATGATATCGCGCGCCTAGACTAGGTACGTGCAGCTAACGCACGCCGTTGTGCGTTCCGCTAGTTAGAACATAACCTGAGTGTTGTTAGTAGTTATTACTTACATTCCGCTCTTGAAGAACTAGATGATGAAACGGTGTGGTCGTGATCCTGGCCCTAAAATAAAGAGCATTACAGTATTGATATTGTGTACTCATAAAATCTTTGCATACAATTTATAGGGATTGAACATTTTCAAAAGGATCGTGTGAGTTATATTAACTACTATTGTTAAAAAGTTGAACTACTCATGTACTTACAGAGCCCGAAGGTGTAGGACTTTTATTGGCATTCAAGCAAGCTTGAGCTTGCCCCGCCCCGGAGCGGCTGTCATTCCCTGTCTGAGGGGACGTCCTCTCCTTATCTTTATCCCCGTCATTCGTCCTATGAGAACGGAGGACTCTCTGTCCAGCCTTCGGACGAAAAGTAGGTTTATGAGTGTATGTTAGTTCAGGTATTTAGAATAATCATTAAATTATAGTCTTAATAAAAAAGGAGGCTTTGCAATCTGCAACACTAACACACGAATGTTTTGTAAAATTAGAAATCTGTCAAATGATACGAGGGTTTATTACCTTTCCTCCTTCGCCTCTCTTGTCATCAGAGGTGCCGTCCGAGCTATCTGAGGTTTGTCCCGCGTCAGTACTGGTACACGGAATGACGTAGGGTAGCGTCGATGCGTTACCACGACCCTTTCCGCTCCCCCTTTGACCTGTTCCACCTAGATAAAATTAGTTCAAGGAAAGAAAAAGTGGATAGTATGGTAAACCACAAGGGTAGACTGTAGAAGTTGAAGGTTTTACAGAGACTCATAGCGTAATATTGTTACAGTCATACAGACTCGAAATTGGACACCTCTACGTATATGGGATTTTTTTTCAAGTATTATGACTGTACAGGCGATGTGCAATCTACGTGTAACTTTAAAATGGAAGTAAATCAGAAAATAGGATTGAGTCTTACCCTCGCCTTCTTGCTCGTTCCGACTGCCGGAGCCGCCCGCGCCGCCGGGTATCACGATCTTGAGCGGCGGGACCTTGGGCGCCGCCTCGTGGCTTTTAGTGTCGTCGTCGCCATCATTATTGTCCTTGCTTTGGTTCGGCTTTGGACTAGCTACTGGGCTTTTTCTGTCCTGTTTGCCTACTTGCAACGATCCACCTTTTCCTCCACCAGACTTGCCCTAAACAAAAGGATATGTTTTTGTGAGGAAACGCCTATGAATCGGTAGGAACATATGTGTAAAAATGCTTAAGTGCGTAAATAATGTGTTGTATATTTATAAAATAGCTAGCTGGGTGGAACGACGATCTTCGCAGGGTGGCGGGTAGCAGCTGGATGAGAGTTGCCGAGAATCGAGCTAAATGGCGTGCAATTGGAGAGGTATATGAACAGCAGTGGACTGCTGCAGGCTGATGATGATGATACTTATAAAACGCTTACTACACGAAATTAGTGTTGTCTACAGTAAAGATGAGCGTGCGTTCACTAAATAGCATAAGGGTCATTTTCAAAATTAATGTACATTTCTTTTGTGTTATCGTGACACAAAAGTAACACAAATGAAGAGTAAGAGCAGAGTCACAACGAAGTATTTAAAAACCAATTTGGCAGTCGCTGTTTTCGCCTGTCTGTTTCTCCGCTTACTTTTTCTAAACCATGCAACGGATTTTGATATACGGTTTCACTATAATTTAGAGAATTTCTTCCGCAAGGTTTATATGTATAATACATGCATATTATAGTAAAGTCTAGAATTTCAAATATTTGTAACGACGTCGTAAAAAACATATTTTTGGGCGCTTACATAGCTAACGCTGCGCTGGCTAAACCTTACGAGATAGATCAAAATAATGTACTACGGAATTGTATATATTGAAAAGGTCTACAGAAAAGTAAGGATAACCCACAGTAACCATTTTTATCTTTTACATATTACTAAAAAAATTAAGGGTTATTTAGGAAGCTATTTTAAACTATACAGTATCAATCCTTATCCAATTAAATACATTAGATATGGTGTGCATTTAATGTAGATCAAAATTGCCGTTTACAGCATATCATTAAAATTATTATCTTAGAAGATATCACAGACTTAAAATTATTAATCGCTCGCAGTGAAACGGGTGGTCGGCCGGCATACCCCGAATGAAAAAACAGCTCTAAACATTGTATACAAAGACATTCTATAGTTATACGGCCTCCGTCACATACACTGTACACCCGTGCGAAGCAGGGGTGGGTCGCTAGTTTATTGATAAAATCGTAAATTTTATCGTCTTTGGATCAAGGGTACCTCTTCTGTACAATAGTTATAAAGCTGGTCTCACATGGTTTTATTTTATAAAACAAATACTGAGTTCATTACCTGATGTGAGCCTTGTGCGTTGGCCTTAGAGCCTCCACCACCTCCTTTTCCCTGCGCTTGCATGTTCCCCTTCCCGGAGGAACCTGCTCCCCCCTTGCTTACATTCTGTCCGCCGCTGTTTTTGCCCAGTGGTATAGCGCCTGTCTTACTAGCAGGCCCCGGTGGTTTACTGCCGGTAAGGATACTGTAAATGCCCAAAATAAGGTTTATAAATTTTGACATGAGCATCCTACCAATTTCATTTAACAGCCTAAATAACAAGTCCTTTGTCAACGTCATTTAGTCTGGGTCATCAGCGTGAAATGACGCCATGCTGTGACTTCAATTTAACTTTTCAGTGGGAAGAATATTGTGATAAGTAGCGAGTTATTGCTGAGGATGGACGTGTGATCAAGCCTCACCGTCCAGGTCCTCCGCGCGCCACCGGAGCCGGTTTGCCCATCGGCTCCTTCTCCTCATTGTCTTTGCGTTTCTTCCGTTTGGAAACGTCATCTTCGGCCGCTTCATTGTCTGCGTCTTCATGCGGCCGTTTGATACAGTCGTCCTGAGTCGATGACACCACCCCGCTACTTAGCTGATTACCATCTGAAAATAACATAAATTGTGTACTGAAAATTTGCTCAGAAATAATGCGTGTAATGCCACGCGTTATCACTGGAAATCATCATGAGTGGTTTTACCAAGTATATTTGTTAAAAACGGTATCCGGGGTTACCATAATGGAAAGAATAAGAAAGAAACAGACTATCTGGAATCTTAGAAGTGTTCATACTATGACAAGCAGACTGCATGGTCTTACTTAAACCCTTAGAACAATCGTTGTTTTCATAGGTAATACATTTTTATTTTTTCTTACCTATGTTTAACATATTAAAGTAGGTACACACCTCATATTTAATAAATACTTACGGTTATATTTCTTTCATCTGTATTTTACTAAACCAAAAGAGATAAAGTATCTAGCTATGGCTATTAGCTACATAACATATAGCCATGCTCTTTTAATACGCGAACAAACAAACATACATTCATACAGACACAAACTGATAGGCAGACCATGGTTCTAATCTTATAGTTTCAGCAATTATATGCCAGAGAAAAATAAAATATTTTATATTAAAAATAAATAAGTCTGTTCAGTATTTAGAATGATTTTTAACATCGCGACCATGTAAGTCAGTAACACGACGTAGCCGTCTAGCGACGTTTTGTTGCGCCGGTTTTCGATGCTTTCAAAATACGAATGTTTATTTTTTACGCCTCTAACCGTCTCGGGTCTCGGCTGCGCCCCCTTTTTCCTGTGTGGTGACGTCCTTGCCATCGAAATGTTCCCCCTGGGCTAGGGTCTCCATGTTGTTCCGCTTACTGCAATCGCTGTTACCACTGGCATTGCAACCTTTTTTTGCGCTGTCATCCCTTGCCCGATTGACGTGTGTTGCTCTCGCGTTATTATCTGTTTACATAAACCAACATGTTCCACATAAATAGAACTTTTTCCTGTGATAAGTATTTACAGTAGTTTCTTTAAAAAGCTGAAATAAAATTTTAACTAAATTCATAGGCACAAATTGTTGAATGTATTTGTAGAGTTGAATGTACTTGAATGTGGCAAAACATAATTATAAGTAATATGTATGCATTATTTTATTTTTGATCAGTAAATCAGGGAGTTCAAGGCGAAACTAGCATTTAATTTATTTAACTAAATATATAACAACATTATACTACTTAAGCATTTATGATTTTTGCATGACTTGCATGAGTATCAATGGAAACTGGGTCAGCTGATTAGGATCTTGCAAACACAGCAAAAAAAAATAGTTATTCTAATGTGTAAAATAAGGTTTACAAAATAAAAGATCAGGCTCTTGAATTTGATTTAAATCTGAGCACAGCTTTAAATAATCACAATAAAAATCCATTTTAGGAATTTTAACTGCATAGTGTATTTTCATAGTGTATATGAGTGTGAATATTATACAGACTTCTAAAAAGGCAATATGGTTAAAAGTTTATAAACTATATTTTGTCTATATCTACTCAATCATAATAATCTAGACTGGTACATATCAATTTCTGAATAATATAAATCACATTTACTTGCCTTGGTTTATCACATAAATGACTGTCTTTCAACTGCCATTAGAAATACATAACAGGAAGTTTGAATCACATATATTTTGTCTCCATAAGATAAATAAATACATAGATAACAAAATGAGTTTCTACTTTGTGGTGAGCCTATCTACTATATAATATTTAAATTATTGCCAATGACAAACATGGCAGTTTTAATGTTAATGTTTTGAAGGTTAAGTTTAAATGGTTATTCATATTATCAGTAAAACAATATTTATGATATGACAATGTACCTATCTTTAGTGTTTTTAATTTTGTAGTGTAACAATCACTAATTAAGGGAATTATTAGTTGAAGTATTCATGCCAAAAATACCCCTGGGGTTAAGTAGGGCTATATAATTTACCCTATGAAATAGAAGCATAAGAATAGGTGTACTTATTGAGTTTGTGTTATCCTCATAAGCTTGTCACAAAATACTTATTATAATTATTACTAAGGGATAAATATTATGTATGTGGCAAAATACTACATCAGCATATAACATTGATAATGATGACAAGTTTCAATTTTCCTCATTGTATAGAATTTATTGAACTGTACTTGTTTCAATTTAAATGATTTTTTATTACTGTCAGTGTTATTAGAAAAATCAAAGAAACAAGAACTAAGAGCATACAACCCTATACTTTTGTTGATAAGACAATGAAACACTGTTATGTCAGAATGTAAAAAATCGTATATTACTTGAATAATAAATATTTAATTATACATTGACTTACGAATGTCCCCCAAAATGCACGGAACCTGACTTACTTACCTACAATAAAAGGTACCTATTGCTAATTTTTAGTAATGACACTTCGAAACGTAATTACCTCAGCACCTCTGCAGTTTATTTACAAAGGCTTTAATTAAAGCGTACTACGCCTGGTTATCACTGCAAGTTTGACAATCCATTAATCGAGTGTTTTCTAAAATAATCATATTGTCACGTCAGTCAGATCCTCAAAGAGTTTACGCAGGGGTCACAGCACGATCGCGAATGATGTGCGGCGTGCATCATGATTTAAGTAAACTCTCTATGGCGAATAATGAGTAAACGTGAACTCCCCTTTGTTGTGCGAGAGCGTCCTCCTTTGCATTTCACGTAGTCCGACAGTTTGAAGAGTTTATACTCGTCCGTAAACTGAAATTTTTCCACAATAAAAACTTATGCTAAATCGGTCTGCATGACCGCCACGAAGTTGGCGTCAAGGATCGGCCATCATTCGACAGCCCAAGCAACACGCCCCAAATCGCTCCTTTACAAGGACTAATACTAACTAAATAACTTTTTAGTAAATTATCAGTTGCGTAGATAATTAGCTCGTATGTATTAGGAAAATAAAGTATCGTTGCGTTGACTGCCAACTGCTATTGTGGAAAAATAGAAAGGAAAATAATATAAATTTAGTAAAATTGCTAAGAAAAGAAACGAACAACGCGATATTGACTCGACAGTTCGTCGAACGGACCGAAAACGTACGAACTTCACACGGTTACGTTACTCGCTCAAGGCGTCGGTGGCGTTCCTTTACGCGTAGCGCAGTGCGTTTACGTCGTAACGTAATAGTTTACTATCATTCTAGTTTTATTAGAGCTTTTGATATAATTATTCGTGACCCGAACGCACAACAGCACTAAATAATATAAAGATAGTTAGCTACTACAATACAAATTTCGAAGAATAATAATAGTTAATTTTATTAAACCAATACCGTAGCATTATTGACAAAATTAAAAAAGGAACCGTGACCGCGTCATGGTAACACGGATGGACCCTTTTTGAGTTAGTTTTAGAGTTTTACTCAACCGATTGGTTAAATTTCGATCGAGTACACGATGCGTTCGTTAGTGACAATCTATTTTTTTTTAATCTTGGAGACTAATTTGACAGAAGCTGTCAAAAACTGTCAACCTCAGCTCATTACTTTAGCGATGAACTCCAATGGGGATAAAAACTGCCACTCGCTCACTTCAGATGTCTCTACTATCACTAGGCCAAGAATTTGACAGCTAGCTGTCACTATCCATATTTATATTTTTTGTTAAAAGCGACCTATTTTACGCATAATTAATTAATATGCCCCGTTGCGCAGCTGCTGACTGCAAAAATACGGGGACCCATGTATTTGCTAAACATATTAAAAGACGAAAACTAGGAGAAAGCTCACCGAAAAAAAATTGGAATCCAGATATTTCGTGCTATGACTATGTGCTATCTTTTTTAAAACCTGAAGACTTTTATAGGAGAAATTGGTATACACGTTATGCTCCCAAGACAATTAAGTCTGTTTTCATTACCTACAGACACTTGTGGTGTGATATTATGTAAATTATAGTGAAGGTGTCTGTGTGTTTATATTATCACTAGCTTTTGCCCGCGGCTTCGCTCGCGTTAATTTAGACTTTGACTATCAATTCGGATTATAATAAAATTCAATCATGATTCGAAAGACACGTGGCGCCATCTATTATCATAAGAACGTTATTGTTATTTTTCTCTGGAACAGTACTTTTTTTCGGAATGAAAGGTACCCTATGTCTGTTTCTGTACACCTGACAACGTATATGCAAAATTTCGGGATGATCGGTTCAGTGGTTTAGGCGTGAAAAGGTAGCAAACAAACAAACAAACTTACTTTCGCATTTATAATATTAGTTAGGAAGTTAGGATTAGGAAGTTAGGAAGTTAGGATATTAGATCAGGTCTAGAACTAACATATCTAAAGATTTACAGTCATGAAGATCATCCTCGAGTTGGTTTTCAACTCGATCAGGTTATTCCTGTCGTACGCCTCCAAAGAATTTAAAAGTCAAAAAACACAAAATAGCCTATATATTATAAAACGTTTATAATTTTATAGACTTTTCCGCTAAAGCTACCTTTTTACCAGTAGTAGAGGCTTCCCTTTTTCTTAGCTCGTCTTTTAACTGTACTATACTTCAAGTCGCATACATTTCGTTTAATTTGTCGACGGCCAACAGTGCTGCCACCTACGACGAGCGTTCAGTTTTTAACCCCATTAAATCGATGTTAATGGTTTTTGAATGAATCGTACATCGTTAAGCAATTTTAAACTGTTATTATAAATGTGAAAGTAACTCTGTCTGTCTGTTACCATTACACGCCTAAACCACTGAACCGATCTTTATGAAAATTTACAGGTAGGCAGCCTGGGACTGCCTGGGGCTTGAAGAAGTACATAGGCAACTTTTTAACCGACTTTTTAATAAGGATAAGGTTCTCAATTCGTCTGTATTTTTTTTGTGTATATGATTAGCGATATCTCCGACAAATGGATAGGGTATGCCTCAGGGGTGGTCCCATATAATTTTTTATTAATTTTGCTTGGGTGGTTTTTCAGTTAGCTTCATTAATACGTATTTTTTCCACTTAGTGTATATTGATGATGTTATAATAAGTTCTTGTCACAGTTATTTACTTAACAAGTAGTAAAAGTGAAAATATACTTTAATTTCGGAAGTCGGTGGCAAACAACTAAAATACAAAACCAAGGCCACCGACTTCCGAAACTAAAATTATTTTTCACTTTCGTAATGTTTATTTTTTTAAAGCAGGTTGTTTTTTTTTTTTTGTAAAAAGGTTTTTGTCTTCTTGGATTGTATTGAAAAAAGAAATTGCTAGTTTAAAATAAGTTTTACTTATGCGACGTGGAAGACTTATATTTAGAGACTTATCCCGCGAAATTCAAATCCGAATCCTAATTTAGGCCCGCAAAATTCAAATCTTAAGTTGTTTGTCAATTATAACTCTTTAATAAGTCGTATGTTGATCAAAATATCATCCGCGGAAGTAAATATTTAATTGGACCAATTGAATTTAATTATAAACCTTCAACATTATAGGTACCTAAGATATTTATGATAGGAAAGAATTATGACTATTTCAGTAAAACAACGTTTCACAAAATTCATCCAATTTCAAAAATCTTAAAAAGAACTTGTTGTCCATGTAAGAACGTTAAGTACTTAAATAAACAATGTTCTAACAATCAACTACATATATTTTCATTCAATATATTAATGTAAATGGCTAGTCGCCGCAACGCCTCTATCCGTCCGTATTTACAAAATCAATACCTACTGTAGACGTCACACAGTGGAACGAATATATGGGAGAGGTTGGACATAGGCACTTGCGAGAAAAAATGTTACATTTTGAAAAACGAAGAGTGCCATTGCTTCTTAAGTTCGAAAAAATTGTCTGCTCCACAACGTAAACAACGAAATAAATGTTATTGTACTGTCAAAATGAAAGCCATTCCTACTGATAGTGTGTTCGCAATGGGGCTATCGTTTTTGTGCTCACCAGTTGGCGCCACTGACGAGTATGGTCCTGTTGCAGTACTTTTATTTGATGTTTTGGATATGTTTAAGTACCCTTATATTGATAGTATGTTTATTTTATTACATTTTAAAACTTCAAATGAATATTTAGATTGTAATGTTCCTAAAATTAGTAAGCATGAATCAGACAAATCTTATTCCTCCTTCAAGTGCTACCAAATTAGATCCTAACTTTTTATTTAAAATCAAGCCATAATGAATCAAGAAGTGCACAACCATTACACCTATTATGAATCATTCGTTAAAACCCGTGATAAAAAATCCCGCAAACAGTGAACGTTCAGTACATATTTTGACATCTAGAGACCTTACTCTACACTAGCGCCTCTAGCGGCGAACTCAAGCGCGATAGCCCTCATTACCCTGCTGCTTTCGTTAGACTTATATTAATAATTATGATTCACACATGGAATGAGTTGTGGATTAGATATTAAGAGTATCGATACAAAATCTAACTTTTCTGAGAACCCAATTAAAGGATGGAATAGGTTATTAAGAAAAGTAATTAGGGAAATGGTTACTTAATGGTTTACACAGAAAGACTAATGCAGTAATGAGCACTAACAAACTTCTTGTAATAAACTAATGTACCATGCTTCATCAGCAAATAGGACCGCATAATATTAATCAATCAATCAGGGTACCTGGATATAGTCTAAATAAGTCACCATAAGTAGCTTTAAAATCAGTATTGATTTACACCTCGTATAGTCACGGTAATCTCGAAATGAATTTTCAAATTTTACTAAGACTCTTGGATCTTTACGTTGCTTTATGTGCACGCGCACATTAAGATTTACGCGACTATGACTACTTCTTCAGTGTTTCAAAAATGGATAGTTCTGTAAAAAATATGAAGAGTGGCTGCAAGATGGAATTCAGTGGCCAGATCTTCCAATGAAACAAAACGAAAATGTAGATTTCCCCGGCTAAATCAGATGCTTCAACCTGTACAAATCCTAGTCCTCGTAAAAGCTTTGAGGATCTTGGTAACCGGCAAAAAAGAAGACGTACTGAAGATGCTATTGGATGCAGTGGTAGCAGTGGTAGCAGCAGCAGCGCTGAATTCGTGTTTTCGGCTGAAAGGGCGCGAAAAGCAGGAGCTGATGACACAGCTGATTAATGAAATACATAATGAAAAATCCAGAAGAGGCCTCCAAAATTAAAGCCTTTATTCATGGGAATACAATTCAGGTTAGGGAAATTACACCTTTGAAAGCATTGGCTCTGTGTCTCGATGAATTTATCAAAATGGCGCTTCAAAATACTTCGAGATTTTAACAATTAAGGAGTTTTAAAATAAGTACCCCAGTTACTACATGCTGGTTAAAGAAAAAGTGAAGTGTTATCCAGGCAAAGAAGATATGAAAGTGACAGAAAACTCAGCATAATTATAATTACTAGATTGGAATTGACGGCACGGTTGACGCAGTGGTTAAGCGATTGATTGCTGCGCTGCGTGTCGCGGGTTCGATTCCCGCACGGAACAAATATTTGTATGACCTACAAGTAGTTGTTCCGGGTCTGGCTGTGTGTGTCTGTGAGTTTGAATGTTTGTAAACGCACCCACAATACAGGAGAAATTACTAGTGTGGAGCAAACAAAAAATTAATAAACGAAATAATTATAATTAGTTTAAAGAGTAAGGCTCCTGATAACGTGACCAAGAGTCAAGAGAAGACTTAAGTTCTTTAAAAACTTCTGTTGATTCCAATCAACAGATCGTTTTAAGCAGCAAAAGGGGATTTGATGGATCATCCAGCCAAAGCGATTATCATCAAAAGACGAGTAGAAGTAAGTAATGTGGCTAGTAACTTCATAAGTCTTGTGCCTCTGCGGCTTTCCTCAAACGATATCATAATTTAGGAAAATGACCGATGGTAAAAATAATTATTATTAAGAAGATTAATAAAAATATTTGGAATATTTAATAATAAAAGTTGTGTAAATAAATAAACGTATTTTAAGATAATTATATTTAAAAATATATCTTAGAATACCGACATAGTTTGCATCGTAGTTCGTGGTATTTACGTAACTACCTATCATGTACGAATTAGACCGCTCTGTGAAGCACCCTTCAAACTTGGTTTGACAATGGTTCTTCTGAATCTACAAGGTGGTACTGCAAGGCAAGTTGCGCAGTATATTCCTAGAGTAGACACAAAGATAAATATGTCCAAGTATATACCGTAGGCAAGACGAGAATAACCGGAGGAAACGTCGGATCGATTCACGGTGGACGGTGGTCGGTGGCATGCCCGAGAAATGTCAACCTTGCATTATTTACCGATAATATTACTCGTGATGATATTCAATAATGTACTGTACATACAAGAGGAGAAGTCACTAAAACGTAGTCGGGATATAAATAGATTTTAAATAATCAGTAAGTAGGTATCGTGCTATTGGAAGGCCTGGAAAAAGCGCCCGTAAATTCCTTTCTCTGTCGTACCTCCACAGAGAGGTATGACCCGAGTATATGACACAAGGTCATAATACCTATCTAGCATTACAGGTTTGGGTAGTCCCCGCAAGGTGAACATCCGACCTGGTGAAAGTCGCGGGAAAGCACATCACCGGGTGTTGCTTTTGGCGAAAAAGGGGGGGGGGGGGCTAATATCTAGCAGTGGCCGAGTTGTAGCACGATGTTGATGAGTACATGTTTCCTTTAGCCGAAGAGAGCGGAGGTGAAACAAGAATCACGTACCTATATAAACTCGGAAATATCGAACTATTGATCTTGATACTTTGTTTTAAAGGTACAATCAACGATCTTCTTAGCATGCATCATAGAATACGTATGTACATACACAGTCATGTATCTCATCTATCAATACACAGTAATACATATTACTGTGTATTGATAGTTGAGATACATGACTGTATGTATATTCCAGGGTATTCATTGAACGGAAGACGTCGGACACTGCCAATGTCCTTTAAGAATGAGAAAGGTTAATTTAATAAATATCAGACATGGCTGCAGTTCACAAGTTCACTGTAACGAACATTTGAGGAGCAAAAAGCATTATAATTTCCTCTCTTTCCAGTAACAAGACAGTATTTCTTCTACTTTTAATGGACACGGATCATTCATGTTTAGTCATAAAGTAGGTAGGTACTCCACTAACGCACAACGCAGTTTAGTGATTGTTACACTTTGGTGTGGAGGGGGCACTCGTCGTAAATTTACTAGGCACTAGACATCACTCAATACTTGTTTAAGTATCCTTTGAATTTATTACTTAATATACTAAATTGTTCGTAGAACTTCGAAAGTATAATATTATTTATATTTTCATAAACTAAGTACATATTATTTATGGTATACCGAGCTCATAAAAGTGATTTCATAAAAAACATATTTTTGATATCTCGTTATCCAGGGTAAAGCAATGTACAGTCAAACAAGTTCAAAAAATTATCAATTATTATCCTCAAGTCACTTCCTAAACTTTTGCAAAGTAATACTGCCTGCCGAATGGGTAAGACAAGATGCTCCTTATATTTTAAATCTCAATATGTTTATGATCAAAGACCACTAACAGAAAACCATGGTATTAATTGGACAGAGAAGGTTGTCGGGTTAATTATGTTAAATTCAATCAATTCTATAATACACTATAAAACTTACCCATGGAGGGAAACAATAACAAACTGTTATTATTGTTTCAATAATCTTATCACATCCTTAACAATCAACTTCCATATCACAAAATACTAATTAATCTACATATCACAATCAACATGCATAACTATGGGCTGAAATGATCAAAACATTAGCTGTTTGATATTTTCTCACCCTAAAACAACTATTCTAGTTCAGTCTATGTATTAGCTATAACATAACATGCTAAGTCTATAGACATACAACAGTAAATGACATATACAAGAAGAACAGTCAGCAGTATAAGAATGTAATCAAAGCTTCTAATTACATGAAGCAAACATTTAGTGTGTTCGAGACAAGCATGACTAGTTCTTGTTTTATTTAAATAAAAACAATTTTAATTTGTGTAAATTAAGTAGTATGAGTTGACCATATGTTACCCTTACAATAATTTTAGTATGTTACATATTGAGGAATTGTGTTAACAAGTCCCTATTATTTGTAGATTGTCTAGTACAAATTAAAATGCATTATGTTACAGTATAAAACAAGCAAATAGAAAAATAAATCAAAAGCTTAAAATGTATCTGACTCTTATAGTGTGGTCTGGTTTGCCTAGCTCATCGAGATGACATTTTGTTTTTAGTATTACCTAAATCATGCCATCTTCTTGCTGATGTTTCAAGTACGCTTAAGAAAGTAATAAATAAAACCTAGGTTGTACTAAGAGCATTTTGTATTATGATACTACTGAACATGTTAATCCATACTAGACAATCGAATTAAAATAAATAATAGTTGGAATTAGGAAAACATACCTTTCAAAGACTGCAGGTACTCAAAGATGTGCGGTGCAGCATAATCTGATGGCATTTTCCCTTTGGTATTCTTGACAAATGGATCGGCTCCATGCTCAATGAGAAATTTGACCATTTTGAGATTGCCAGAAGTTGTGGCATCATGTAAAGGAGTATCATCATCTAACCCTTTAGCATTGACATTAGCCCCACCATTCACAAGTACCACTACCACTTGATACCACCCATAACTGCAAGCTTCGTGAAGTGGTGTCCACCCTATGATTTAAAATTTTATTTAGTATTATAAATTTGCTTAAGCCAAATAAGCTAAATCCTTTTGATGATGAGATGTTGATATTCTTGCTACAATTTTTGCTACCTGTTGAGTTAGATGTTAATTCCTAAATCACTTAAATAATAATATTAAATGCATAAAATGCATTCTATGAATATTTGTAGCTACTGATCCAATTATTAAAAAAATAAAATAAACAAAAGTTTGACTAAGGTCATATTTTGTTTTTAGTACCACTACTTTGCAATGTTAATGTACCTATATTAATTTTGGAATGCTAGAAATGTTGTTAACATTACTAGTTTACTTGTTAACCACCCCATACAAACTAATCATGCTTGTGCAAGGGGAGGATTCATCACAACATTGTTAAATTCAAGCTTACACTATAAACATTTCAATCATTAACTTTTGATCTTTACATCATTCTTGTTTTCCGTTTAGCTTGAACTTAATTGTAGTTTATTGTTTTATGTTTCTATTTGTGTATGTGAACAAATATGAACTAAACATCAATATAATGTGAGTGAATATGACAGCAAACATTGACTTCGAAAATTTAACATTAAACAGTCTCATGTATTTCTTGATTTCATGGAAGTAAGCAAATAAATTTCATACTAGTAATTGGAAGCAAGAAAGTAGAAACATGGATAAAATGTAGGAAACTAATAGAACATTGATAATTAAAGAAGAGAATTATGTTACCAGCAAAGTCAGGCACATCGGGATCTTGCCCTTGATCGAGCAGCTTCTTAACTTGATCATGGTCACCTCGGATGGCAGCCACATGCAGGGGGGTCTCGCCGCGCTCATTGCGTTGCTGCCTAGTCCGCTTTCTCTCTTCTGCTGGGGTCGGAGCGGCTGAACACGAAAATGGCGGGAAGTCAGATCAACCAGCTCGACACTAGAAAACTTTACGATTTTGTACAGCACCAAACCTGGAGGGGCGTCTTGTGATGAGATCTGCATCACTAGAGCCAGTTGCTGCCGCTCCGACATGGGCGCTATGACTTGGGCCCGAGGCGCGCCGTCCGGCCCGCGCCCGGAGCCCCTCGACCGCGACGTCGATGGCATGCTTCGGGCATGCCCAGTACTCTAAAGATATAGCGACATTATTCCACACTGCGCAGTTGAACGCACTTTGACAACATTTCGGAATCACTAACGCGCCAATATCAATCAAGAAGTGAAACGACAATTACCTTACTTATGGCGCGAGTAGTAAGTCTACCGCATTTAAAACATCATTAAAACTTTAAGCACATTTTCACTGAAGATAGAAAAGAAATAATAAAACAAATCATTTTAAAATTTCACCAAATTCTAAGAAATCAGCTAAAAGGTAATCATAATCACTGGCTAGCTCGTACAACAGACATAGCGACAAAACCAAGAGACGAAAATTATTGTTGTGAATACAAGCTTGTCTATGATGCTTTTATGAATCGATTTTATTCGATTATGCGATTACATACAATGTTTTAAAGTTGTATTAAGATATACATGGTGATCACTTAATTTAATATTATATTATAATTTATATTAGTTTGTAACGATCGTAGTTGGTGGTCTGTAATTACTGCCTGCCCCCATGAGAAAAAGGCGTGAGTTTATGCATGAGTATTAAATTAATCAATGTTTAACTCAAATGCCCATGTAACACCAAAGAAGTAGGTAGACGTACCTAGGAGAAACTGTCTAGTGAGGTAGGATCATCTCGTGTTGAAATGTATCTATGTAAAATAATTTTATTAATGTTACTATATATTTTAAACTACTTTAATAATTATAAATTAAATATATTATGTGAGAAACAGTTAATGTATTAGTAGTAATAATGAATGTTTTGATATTGACATATAATAGGCATGCAATATAACGTTAACTTTTAAGTTAGAACCTAATTATAAGTTAAATGTAATAATAGTTGCTGCGCCCCAACGGGGTCATGTACTCTTAAGTTTTAGCCTATCCTGTAACTGAGTGTACGTTATGCTAAATAAATAAATAAATGCCGCAGGAATTCACTGGATGTCGCGCCGCTTGGGGGCAGACTAGATGTCCAGCAGTGAACATGTTTCGGTGATTTAGAAGACTGAAGGCATTAGAAGGCTGAAGATCATCCATTGCAGGCAATGGAATGACAGAGTTTCCTTGCGTGATCCCATCAGAAATGAAGAGATCTGCTTAGGAGATGGCTAAAAAATGGGGATAAAAACTGCCTTTTGCTCACTTCAGATGTCACAGCTATACAATGTCCAAGAATTTAGCAGCTAGCTGTCACTATCGATACATTTTTCGTAAACAAGCGACTTCTTTTACGCATAATTAATTAATATTCCCCGTTGCACAGCTGCTGACTGCAAAAACACGGGAACCCATGCATTTGCAAAAGTTGTTAAACGACGAAAATTGTGGGAGAAAGCTCTCCGAAAAAAATTGGAAATCCGACATCTCTGAGACTATGTGCTATTCTTTTTAAACCTGAAGACTTTTATGGCAGAAAGTCGTATACAGGGGATGCTCCCAAGAAAACTTCCAGTTCAGTCCATTTCTATTACCTACAGGCACTGGTGGTGTGATATTACGTAAATTATAGTAAAGGTGTGGGTGTGTTCATATTATCATAATTATTATATCAGTGCTAGAATTGATATCTTTGATGGTTTCCAGTCAGAAAAATCATCCTCGAAAAATCATCCTCGAGATGGTTTTCAACACCGATCAAGTTATACTTGTCGTACGCCACTAGTCTTCACCATAAAAAGAACTTCAAGTTAGGTATCACAAGTGTTTTAGTGTTCAGTCTTCGTGTTGTCTTTGTTTAACGATCCAAACGATGCATACCAGGTTTTTGGGATTATTTCAAACTTTGGGAACCTTTCTCTCTGCTTTCTCTTGTACCCTCTTCTTCCATCTCTCCAAATTACCCTTTCCCATGTTTTATAAGTGATCACCAACGAAGCAAGAGATGGGTGTTTCCGATGTTGAAGTCTTTTTCTTAGACCAGTAAATTTTATTTAAAAAATCTGTTACCGTTTATTATTATCTCATATTTTTTATTATATTATATTTTTATTTACGTCATTCTCATACTATGACAAGGGATTTCTTCACAATTCTTCGGCCTCTCTGGTCAGTTTCATATTGCTTCTAATGCGAGGTACACACGCAGCTACTTCAGTCGCCGACGACTCCAAAATGTCATGTCCACACACAGATTTTTACATAGCTAGCGAGAAATCGGCTATCTAAATCTGAGTGGGGATGTGAGACTTCGAAATCGCCAGCGAACTTTACTACGCGGATAATAAAATTATGCGTCGGTCAAACAGGCGGTGGCGTTGACAGTTTTTCAGTAATATTGTACTATCTGACATTAAGTCAGATATGTCAAATCTAGTCCACCACTATAAGTTGGCCTCTATTGAATCTTTGTTATAAGCTAAGCCAGCTCAAGGTTAATATTTTACCACTGGCCTGTAGCCTACTGTAAAATTGTTCGGCACTGCCATCACCCGCGCCTGTTTACCCAACGCATCATTTTAATTATCCGCGTAGTGCCACGATGTGAACTTTCGATGTGCGATTTCTAGTGTAACAATATTACCATGGACATTCATGTCCACGTCACGGCATCACGATAACACATGGAAGTAAAATTGAAGAAAATATATATAATTATGAAGATGCTTTTAAATTTCCGTCCACGGTAACTAAATAACTATGTATTTTTTATCTCAACTGCATGCAAATGCAATTGCATTTTATTCTTCCTTTTTTGTGGCTTAATTTATCGATTGTAACATTGAAAAATCGAATAATGTAGCAACTAATCACAACTCTTAAATTATAATATCTGTGGCAGAAATCCATGGATAATCGAGTGTGATCATCGAGGACAAAATAATTTTGGACACACAGCGTAGTGTAACTATAGCATACTTTGCTTCCATGTGATCATAAAACTAATTAGAAATAAAATGTGGAGGCCGACATTTACAATATTACAGAAAGTTGTGTTGCCTTCACTTAGAGAGAATGTGAATTTGTCTAAAATATTATTCTCTACTAAAAGCCGGCTTCCAAAATCGACATCAAAGTTAACCCTCGTCAGTGCTTCTATCGGTGTCCTTCTCGGCGCGGGTTATGGAGGTTACACGCATTATAAAGTGAATGTTAAAAAGACTTTCAAACCGGGCGAGTCTGAGGAGTATGCCTTTCTGAAGGAGGCTCCCGAGTACAGAGCTCATTATCGAGTAAGCAAACTTTTTTCATTGTTCTATCAGTAGTTAACTAATCCTAAGCTTTTATGTAACACTCGAGCCACCCCCCCCCCCCAAACTTTGCGTGCATTATTTTGTGTTTGTTTGTACATGTGTTTTCTATGTACCCAGATGGGAAAACAAGTTTAAAGTGAATCTAAATAGTAGGTAACCTACAAAGCAAACAAGTGTACCTATACACAGACCTGTCATAAATTCTCAATATATAGATAGAAAGTACTTTGACACACCTACACCTGTCCTGGCATATCTGTGATTTAGGTTATCAGAATATATGAACTTAGTGTTTTAATCCTCAAATGGATATTAGGGTGGACAGTATAATGGATATTGTAGTAGTAATATTCCTGATTAGAAATTCATAAGCAGTCTAGTTTAAAAAGCATTTTGATAATTAGTTTTATTTGTAGACACCTGTGAGAGTTTATAAAGCTTGTGCTTTAAGGAAGTTTCAGTCCCTGGAGTACTTAGAAAAGCATTTTAGTAACTCACAGTTGATTATTGAACACAAATAGCTGAGTAAGTGTAACTTAATGCTGTCTTTAGTACCTCATTAAGTAGTAACTATAGATTATTAAATGTGACTATTAAATCAACTCATTCCTAACACACAATAAAACAATAACTATCTTTAATAAATTGTGTGGATAAAATTAAATAATTACCAAAGTATTCCATTTTAATTTTCTAGAGAGAATTTGTTGTGCGTAGTAAGGTATGTAAAGTCACGAGCACTATCAACACTTGGCAACTTTCAATGATGATTTTTTTTGTGAAATAACGAATGCAATGTTGAAATACGACATATTACATAAACCTATAGGTTCGATAATACTATGTTCGTAACAACATAAAATTTCATTCTAAAATTAAGGCAAAAATTGCTTTTGAATTTAGCCAAGTGTATACATATTTATGCTCGTGACTGTACTGAATGAATAATTTGAATTAAACTGAATGTGGCTTGTAAAGTTAATACTTGACTATACTTAACAATTATTACACAAGATCTGTAAAAAAAATTGAACAATTTTTTGTAATGCAAATAAAAAATATCTAATTCTTATTAACTGCTTATAGCCCATAGAATATAAAAATAATCCTCAAAAAATAAAATCACAGTAATCTGATAAGAGTACTAATTAACAGACAGCCTTGTATTATTATTTGTGGAAGAAAATAAATAAATATAAACATTAATAAATCATATTGAGAGTGTAAAGTTTTGTTGCATGTTCAAAAACCTTTTAGGCCATGTTAGAGAGGAGATGGATAACGGGTCCCATACAAGTTTGGCCCAGAAATGAACACAAATAAAATAAAATTTCTTATGAAGCTGTTATAGTGTTTCATAACCCTGTATAATTTTGTTCATCGTAAAACCTTTCCCAAATCTGATGACATGACAAAAATTCAAAGCTGTTGATCGTGGAGTAATCCATTGTCTTCCAGCAGATGGAATTTCACTCAAATCTAAAGATCGTATCCTAAATGATTCATTTGCTATGCCAGTTTATAGATCGTAGGATCTCTGTTGGAAACCAGGCAAAATCAGAGTGGTCCAAGATGCGAGTTGTAGGTATTGATATTTTAGCAGAAGTAAACTGCAATGCGAAGATCCATAGTCCTAGAAAGGCGAAGTCACTCAGATATGCAAAAAAGAAAACCAGAAACACAGCTAATAATATTTTTGAACAAATAACAAGAAATCACAACAAAACATTCATGATGCTGTTAGACGTAGCACCATATAGTTATAAATAAAATAGAAATCGTCAAATCTTATTACCCAACTGACACGAAGGGTTTCTAGCACAATATGTATTTGCATGATACATAGTACGAGGGTCATTCAATAAATACTTAGCCTACAAAAAGTAAACGAAAATTTTGGAAAAGTGGCCATTTATTTTTCAACATAGTCTCCTTTTAGTTCGATACACTTAGCCCAGCGATGCTCCAACTTTTTTAACCCGTCCGAAAAATAGTTTTTGTCAAACTCTGCAAAATAGGCCTCCGTGGCGGCGATGACCTCCTCATTCGATCCATATCTATTCCCGGCGAGTGATTTTTTCAGATTAGGAAACAGAAAGAAGTCACAAGGGGCCAAATCTGGAGAATACGGTGGATGGGGCAGCAATTCGTAGCGTAATTCGACCAATTTGGCCATGGCAACGGCAGACGTGTGAACCGGTGCGTTGTCGTGGTGAAACAGCACTTTTTTCTTCGCCAGATGGGGTCGTTTTTTCTTTAATTCGGCGTCGAATCGGCCTAATAAATCGGCATAGTAAAGCCCTGTAATTGTTTTACCCTTCTCGAGGTAATCGATGTAGATCACACCTTGTGAATCCCAGAAAACGGTGGCCATAACTTTTCCGGCCGATTTTACAGTTTTCGCCTTCTTTGGAGCACGTTCCCCGGTCTGGATCCATTGTTTTGATTGCTCCTTGGTCTCTGGTGTGTACCAGTGGATCCAGGTTTCATCGACGGTCACAAAACGACGCAAAAACTCCGCTGGATTCATCTTAAACAGCGCCAAACACGTCTCCGATGTGGTCTCACGGTTGCGCTTGTTTTCTGGTGTGAGTAAACGCGGCACCCATCGCGCCGACAGCTTTCTCATGCCGAGTTCCTCGTGAAGAATATGATGCACTGTTCCTTCTGAAATGCCTACAGTCTCAGCTAGCTCCCGAACCTTCAATCGGCGATCTGCCAATACGAGATCATGGATTTTTTTAATGTTTTCCTCCGTAGCAGCTGTTTTCGGTGCACCTGGACGTGGTTCATCAAAAACCGACGTACGGCCACGTGCAAACTCGTTGAACCAATTCTTGACGGTGGCCATCGATGGAGAAGAGTCACCGTACACAGCATCCAAGCGCTCTTTGATTTGGATGCGCGTTTTCCCTTCCAAAAATAGGAATCGAATCACCGAACGATATTGCTCTTTTTCCATTTTTGTAAAACCGATCGACACGTTCGCTTCCATAAGTTGTCAAATTAAAACAAATGAAGGGATTGGAATGAAAATTTGAAAAAAGAATTAAAAAAGAATGTGCTACACTGTGGTAAAACTCTTTTGAAACTACAGCGCCCTCTGGCGATGAGGCTAGGTACTTATTGAATGCACCTCGTACATGCAAATGTATATAGGATTCTTTATTCTCTAGTAGCATCCAGATGTCTGAATGCATTTTAATGATTAAGGCGTATAACGCGGCGGGGCGCAGATAACGCGCCCCCGCGTGTGATATTTTTCATAGAAATCCAATAAAAACGTACTTCCGCGCGGGGAATTTGTCTCCGCTTCCCGTGCCCCGCCACGTGATGCGTTGCAGTGTGTGATCCGCCTTACACGTTGTTAGGTTTATGGTGACCGCCCAGCGTAACGCACTTCAATCGCAATTCGATGGATTTTGAAGGAAATCCCTAATCCAATAGGTGAAAGGTGACATTTCACATAAATCAAACTGGCGGAGTCGTGAAAAAAAGTTTTATATGTAAAAATAAAGGGCAAAATAAAAGTTTTATATGTCAAAATAAAGGGCTCGAGGAGATGATTCCAAACATTAGACGCGCTTTAAATACAGTTTTAATATTTCATATTCTAGAAATACACGTGAAATCATATCAATTTTTACAATAATCATGTCCCAATCACCATCTTATTTCCAAAAGGCAACATAAATACCACCCCGAGTATGTACTTGAATCAAAATAATAATCTTTCAAATTGAAATAATTTCTGCAAAGTTTTGTTAGGTAACGAAAGCTGTGGTGGGATTTCAAATATTATCAGTTATTTTTGAAATATAATTAACTCTTAGTTTATGCTGGGCCAAACGTTATCTTATCCATGTTTTTTATTACAGTATACAATACAATAGTCACAAAATATGCCTGTTATTCTATGGTCCACTTGCGACATGTAACTTGACTTCTCACGTTTTATGCCTTTCGTACCGTACACTGACGTTGCTGCTGCAGTATTGCTGCGAAACGTGACAGTATTTTTATTCTTTTTTCTTCTGCTACCTACTAAAACGTTTTCAAAGGTATCTATGCTATGCAGTGCTGTGCCGAATGCGACGCCTATAGCGAATGTTCCATAAGATGTTGAGCCAGCCCACATATTATAATGCTTAAATATGAATTCTAATCTGTTTAAACCGGGTGTAAATCCGAGTTTGATAATGCTTGGCGAAACAGGAGTGCAGTACACTTTGGTTTTGGTACGGATACCCAACTAAATAAAAATATCATGGCCTTTGGGGGCACCTTGACTGTGCATGAATCTCGCGCATGAAACGTAAAAAAATATTGAAATGTTTTTAATAAGAACAATTTTGAATAGTGTTTTGATAAAAATATCGCTACCGAACTTACTTTGGCCTATGACCTATGGCCCCATCCAAATATTTAAGTGACTTAATAAAAAATAATAATTTTGTAGTGAAAACTTCTTTAGCCGCGTTGAGCGACTTTTGGCAGGGTAAAGACTTATGGGTTCGCGTCACCGACATGCTAATGTGACCGACGCAGCGGCCTGTGTACGATTTGGGGATTTCACTTCTGTTGGCAGTCCCTATGACTGCCTATTTTTTTAAATAGTTCTTGTATCATAAATTAAATTACGTGATGTTGCTGAGCTATATTTAATTACAAAAGATTGTAACCTGAAGGCGAAGCGATTTATGTTTTATAGCACCATGTCATCAATATACTTTGTTACGGATATTCGGTCGCAGTCGATAGGTACCTTTAAAACTTTAAAAACAATTACAACAGATATCTTCAATGATTAGAACATTGTTTGATGACTTTCCGAGATAGGATTTCAAAATGAAAAATATGTGTTCAACTTCTGCTGCAATAGCTTTGTAAATAGCCCACAACGTGTAGATCTGTCTTTTTGTGTTTGGCACCGCGCCTTTAGGGCAATATTGTGCGATGTAATTTAGTGACGCGTTCTTGCAATTGACAGCTCGGGACTACTACTACTACTACGGGACTATTTTTCTACGTTGCAACTTTATCGTTAAAATCTTATCATCTAACCTTTACTGACTTGGCTAAAGAGTTTTAGGTTATTTGAAGTGACGGTGTTCGTAATTACATACCTAATTACTATATTTTTGTTTTTAGATAATAAATGATGCGGATACGAGTGACCTGCAGATTACGCTGTTCCAATACCGGACCTGCCCGTTCTGCTGCAAGGTGCGCTCGTACCTGGACGCGCGCGGCATCAGCTATGAGATCGTGGAGGTAGACGCCGTCCTTCGCCAAGCCATCAAGTGGTCGGGCTACAAGAAAGTGCCCATAGTGCTTGCCAAAGTTGATGGCGGATATCAGGTAAATAATATTTCAGTGTTTAATACTAGGTTGCGCAAAAGTTAGAAAAAATACCATATTCAGACAAAGTTTTCCCCTTCGTTACTAGTTCTATTGATTCCCATACAGAGTTGGCAATAGCTCAATAATTTTCATAACTTTTCCCCTCGCTATTTATTTACCTATCCTGTTCATTTGTTGAGCTTCTTAGCATACGATTTTTAATAATGGAAGATATTCGAGGGGTTTCACGATTTGTCAATAATATTCTGAATATGTAAATTTTTAAGTTTTCTTTTAGTAATTTGAAAAGTTAAATGAATAAATCGTATTTCAGCAACTGTTAGACAGCACAGCCATCATATCCGTCCTTGAAACGTACTTAAAAGACAAATCGACTGGTTTGCGGGAGATCATCAAGTTCTATCCAGTCACGAAATTTGTCAACGAGACGGGGAATGACACGACCGACATTGCTAACAAGTACTTCATCATGCACCAAGCTAATGTACCTGATGAAAAGGAGAAAGCTCTTGAAATGTAAGTGTTGCCTGGATGTTATTATAAACCTAGTAAAGTGTATTTTCTATGCTTTTCTTAAATGGTAAACAAAACAAACACATTCGCATCTATTAAGTTACTTGGACGTCTTATCTTTGTAAGAATCACGTAACGTATTTAAAATGACATCAAAAATGCTTTGACATTTCAAGCATTTTTCAGAAAATTTTAACCTCATTCGTCTACCTACGTCATAAATATTTGTTTGTTAACGAAAAAAGTAAAGTAAAGAGAAAAATACTAGTTTTGTTATTATTTAGGTCATCATAGAAGTCGCCAAAACCAGCGGAGTAATTACGTAACACACTAACAGTAGGAATGGGTTTCATTTTGACAGTTAAACAACATTCGTTGCGTTATTTACGTTGTTGAGCAGACAAATTTTTCGAACATATGAAGCAATGGATTAGCAATAGGCTTCAAAAGGATTCAGATTGCGATAGGTAGTGTGTTACGTAATTAGGGTGCTGTTTTTGCTGTTGGATTGCGTTGTTTGGCAGTAAAAATGATTAATCTCGCGACTGGCACGTGGGAAAAGGGTGAATGAAATGACTCCGTCCTTCGGGGGAGGCCATTAACGCGATTACCCTAGGGAGTAACATAGTAAACTAAATGTTTACATTCTTGCCTGAAAGTTTTGTCCAATTATTTACTACTCGACCGAGCGCGAGCACTGTCAAGGTTGTTGAAACTGAAACCCCGTTGTACAATAAGTTATGCAATGCAATATAATTAAACATTTTCTGGATTCGGGCGTCGCTAGTTTCTCACCGTTAATAAACTTGTTAATGTTATTATTGTAGGTAAAGTTAGAGTGTAGAGTTATTTCCGTAGTAAACTCCGTCTGCGTTATCCAGCGTTGGAAGACTTCTCACAAAGTGAACCTTGTAAAGGCCGAAGAAATCCGCTGGATGCGAGAAGCACAGAACTGGTCGATGTGGCGACGCTTGGAGGAGGCCTATGTTAGCAGTGGATGTCATTCGGCTGATATGGTGATGATGATCCTCCGTCTGGTGTCACCTAAAAATAACTTTGTGTTACAGCGAAGAGCGCCACTGGCGTCAATGGGCTGACCGCGTGCTCGTGAACACGCTGTCTCCCAACGTGTATAGGACTGCGGGCGAAGCCTTAGAGACCTTCCAGTGGTTCGAGCAGGCTGGCAGCTGGAGGCAGTTCTTCCCCGCCTGGGAGTGCACTCTCATGGTCTATATTGGAGCCGCCGCCATGTATATGATTGCGAAGAGGCTGAAGACCAGGTATTGTCTCATTTTATACTTGCTGCGGTAAGAATTCCATACGCGTTAAAAGCTTTATGACTGTGCCTTCTGTAAGTTGGCAACGTCGCAAATAGCTGTCAAATAATTAGGTCGGGGAAAGTTCTTTCGTATTTTATATACAAATTCAAGATTAAGAGCTCGTGTGGCACCAAAATATCGAGTTTTTTTGTATACCCAGACTTCTCTAATGGGGCCAAACTGTTTTCTGGTCAACCCCTAACTCTTCAGCTATGTCGTAATTAATAATATGCCGATTTTGCTCCACTTTTTCAAAAATGGCATCGACGTTATTCGTTACAGGGCGACTAGAGCAAAATGCATATTTGACATCAAAATTCCCGGACTGAAAACACTGGAACCAACTTTGTGCTACTCTTACTGACACTGCGTTAAGTCCACAAATGTCACAATATTTTTTCGCGGCTTGTATCGCAATTTTCCCTTTTTTGTAATAAAACTTCAAAATCTATCGAGTTTCTTCGTTTTAGATTCACTCATTTTGGCGGACAGAAAAACTATTGAAAACTGGCGGGAAATAGTTTTTACTTTTAATTTTTCTTGCCGCAAACGATACGCACCAGCCATCGGGTGGAGTCTCCTATTAAACGACATCGATGACATCTAGCGCCAGTGTAAAGGAGACTAGGCAAATTTGTATGGGAAGTGGTCTATGGACCAATAGCGATACGGTTTTGATATTTGTGTAGGGATACTTCATCTATACCCTTGTGCAAAGGCTAAAAATTCTTTAAATTCTAAAAGTAATTTATTCTCAAAATTGCCGTGACACATTTGGACGCCCCAAATGTGACACGGCAATTTTGAGAATAAATTACTTTTAGAATTTACAGAATTTTCAAGGGCAGGTACTTTAGCCGCTATAGGTACAGAAAAGCCTTTTGAAGAGACTCCTTAAGTTTTTGAGTAATTGCTAAAAAATGGTAGTTAGCTAAAAAATAAATTTCTTATGTTTTTAATGGTGCCAATCGATGCAGTTTCGTCTATGGATATAAAAGACTCGTCTAGACCTACTGACGTTTGAGTACAAGAAAATTCATAAATAAAAAAACTGTTTTTTCTTATTTATGAATTTTGAAATGTACATTTCATGTTCATTTCGTAAGAAATTATCATACGTAGACATTCAAAAAGTAGTTGGAATAGGCACTTAATAGTTAAGTATACTGAACGCTATGACCGCCTCTTATACGAAATCTAAAACCCTTTAATTCTCCATTACCTAAAAATAAAGTTGTTTGCAATAAAAATATTTTTATTTTGCCCTTGCCCGTACGAATATCCACCCTTTATTTTAAAAATGCATTTTTCTCAAAATTTTCGGGTTAGATGTTGATGTCAGTTTTCAAAAAGGTAAACATGAGGTATCCTTACTTAAATAACACAACTATTTCGCTATTGGTCCATAGACCACTTTCGCCCAGTCTCCTTTATAAGTAATTTTTAAGTAGCCGTGACCTTTCGAATGTTACGACTTTAGTATACAATCCTATAATAAGCTTCTTGACACGGTAAAATTATGTGACAGATTTATAGGAGACTGCAAGCTCAACCTTGAATATTTACACCTTTCAGGCACAAGATCAAGGAAGATCCTCGCGAGTCTCTCTACGACGCGGTGAACGATTGGATGGCTGCGGTCCAAAAGAAAGGCACTCCGTTCCTCGGCGGCGACCGACCCAACCTGGCTGACGTCACCGTTTTCGGAGTCCTCAGCAGCATTGAAGGTTGTGGAGCCTTCCAAGACTTGAAGGACAACACGGCAGTCGGGAAATGGTACTACGACACAAAGAATGATATACAGACAAGAATGGGTAAAGTTATCGCTGTGCATGCTTAGGTATCTGCATTTAAGGGCGGTTACACATAGCGACTTTTTGCTGCGTTTCCGTTTTACACACAGACGCTCACCGTTTACCCATACCTTGCTTGCTTTAGCGCGGTTGTAACGCGCTGCAAAGTCGCCGTGTGCAATCTCTCTAATATTCGTGTCTTGGTGTTTATAAGCAACTTCCAGATATTCTATGTCGTGAGATACATTTTTGAAAATTCGTAAGTCTGTGAAACTGTTCAGCATTATTAGGACAAGAGTGCGCGCAAAATAAAACTGCGCGCGACCGAAATCGGAAATAATCGTTTGCCGCCATCTACACGTTTTTATCAGATGTCAAGAGAGTGTGATGTGTTCCGTGTTTTCCAAAGTAAGTGATCGTCATCATGGTGCCGAAAGTGATTAAAAGTGCTGGCAGGGTTATAGTCTTGAAGGTCAAACACGCGCGCTGATTTATTTTGCGAGCACACTAGTTAATTTAGTAATGATGTTAGAGATTATTAAGGCATACCTACCTTACTACCAAATTTTTTTTTTCATAGTTATGGACAAGTTGTAGCACAGTGGTTGCATATGTTGTGTGAACTAGAATTGTTAAGGGCGAAGTTGAATTCCTGAAGTCGCGATACGTACAACGCAGGAATAATGTTATACTATATCTAAATTAATTAAAAAAAAATTAAGGGCTGATTTTACCAAAGCCAGACAATTATCTTTTATCTGTGGAATAAAATTGACTTTTGACAGTTCTAGTATGGAAAAACTGTAGACAATTTAAAAAAAAATCTCATCACAAAACTTATTTTAGGTATAAAAGTTTGGTGAAATTCGCCTTTAAAATAGCAAATAATGCGACTTACGATCACGGCCGCGACTTATATTATTTAGAATACGTAAGACTTTGTCTGAATAAATTCCTTTGTTCCTATAACATTTCCTTGTTACTCCACACATTTGGTATATCTGCATTATTATCTGCCTTAGCTTTTTCCAATTATGTTGGGGTCGGCTTCCAGTCTAACCGGATGCAGTTGAATACCAGTATTTTACATGGAGCGACTGCCTACCGTAATAAAAGATGCCTTTGCAATGTTTATTGATGTTAATACATCGATCAATAGGTTTGCACATACCTTAGGTACATATACATAAGGTGTATTATACTGTGGTGGTGTTAGAAACACTGCGTTTATATTTTGTTTACTAGTTGCAACAAGTCTGTGGTTCCTAATGCCTGTTATATTATTTTCACGTAACCCATAGAAAAAAAAATCGCGATGTTTATTCTCTAAACGTATGTACGTAATGTTTTTGATCTCTGGTCTGCACAAATTTTTGTGTACCATCCTTTAAATATACATAAAGTGGAGACAAAATGTCCTCGCATAAAGAATTTCCTGAACAAGAAGCTTCAACCGATGAAGCCAAAGACCGTTTCGTATAACTGTCAGAATTGGAAAAGCCAGTGCCAAGAAAGAAAACAGAGTTGACTTACCCAAGACAAGATCCATTCCTGACTGGGATGAACAAGCATTTTCTACTAATACTAGATCAATTGAAGTTATTACCTGCATTCTTTCATTCAGAAGATGCGCTAAGTTTGAATAGATTATCCCCATATTCCCCATTTGATATAGGAGTTCAGTAGAAGCATACCCGGTTCGTTATCAAGCAGAACACGCTTTCCTTTGACATTAGGAACATCTATTACCCTGGGGGATGACAATGAGCGATCGTCGGATATGTCTGAAATAAGTAGCACGCAGATCAGCAACTGTAAAAGCGACTTTGTTTTATACTATTTAAAGATTAAAAACGAGACGTAATGCCATTTTTCATAGTAGGTCAGTAACTTGGCGTTTTCCTCGTTGGTATAAACACAATCAGCTACAAAGTCCGCTATGACCTTGCCTATTACGTAAACATGAATTGATATAAAGCACGTTGCATATTACATACATGTTCTAATAGCTATGCATACGCTATTGAGTGTACGTGTTTCGCCATCGCTCTGCACGATGCATGTGAACGTAATCTACGTAATTTGGTACTAAGCGGGCTGATTGTGATCAAGTTTTTTTCAATTTTATTTACATATTTAAAGGTATTCAGTTTCTTGCCGACTTTCGAGATTCAACAAGAAAGGAAGGAACTAGAAAGAAACACAATGCAGACTACACTGCGAGTTGAAAGATTCTGTGAACACGCTGTATTCTGAAATGATGAAAGCAGAAGTCTGTAAGGCAGAACTGCGGCCTAATTGCGAACGCACATTACAATCCCTATTATTTGGATAATTCAATAATATTCATTGCGTTGTTCATGTTGTTGAGCATACGATTTTTCCCAATATATGAATACTCTTAAAAATTAAATGGAATGTGATAGTTAGTGCGTTACGTAATTAGGCTGCTGAAGTTCAAAACAGTAATGATATACATTCCTGAGTGTCCATCAATTTCATACCGAAACACAGCGGGGGTGCCTCGGAAAGTATCTTGAGCAATCGCTACGCATAGTCAGAAGCCCGAAAGTCACACAACCAGTCTCCAAGGGCTAAACCCAGTAACTGGGTTGTGGAGGTTAGATAGGCAGTCGCTCCAGCTGCATTCAGATAGACTAGAACTCTAACCGAACATAGTTGAGAAGGCTGGGTAGATAGATGATGATGATTTAAAGGCAATAAGTCCACTTCCGCAAAATGTTTATGTTCTGGATTTGTACCTTCATTGTGCACAAAGAAAACGTATGTACTACTTAGTTTAATCTCTACATCCTTTCATTGTGAAATAGGTTACGTAATTAAATAGTATATTTACAGTTTGATCGTAACAAAATTTACCTGTTGTTTAAATATTGTTAACATATCCTGTTTGTAATAAAATTTAATGTATATTTGCTTGTTATAAGATTCTGTGCCTTCCATGTAATATATTTCTCATAGTTTATACTATAGTCTGATTGTTAATGTTTTATGGAAATGTAAACTTTTAAGTCATAGACAAGAAGCCTAATTATTACTTATTAGCTATCAGCACCAGTTCACGAGACGTAGACTAAAGTGTGTAGTTTAGTGCCTGTTTCAAAAATACCTATTAGAAGAGTGTAGAGAAATATGTTAACTTGTGATTTTATTGTTTAGTTAAAGTTGTTATTAAATACATGATTATTTATTTGTTATATTTATTATTTTAACTTCACATACACATAATTGTTGAAAATAGCGACACAGACCTTCTTGACGGACCACGAAGGCGATGGCCGACCTGCTTGTTATCTTTGGGTAATTGTTAAAAGCAGAGTTATATCATGACCAATGGAAAGGGCTTTTGTTTAAACCCCTACTAGAAAGGTACCTATTTTACTAACAAAAAATTCGAAATATTCACCAAATTGTGTCCACCAGAATTGATAAATGCTCACCAAATTGAGTTTCATAAAGTATTGTAGAAATGAACCTATTTTCCTTTTTTATTTATAAGGCGTAGTCGACGGAGCCCCGCTTAGCGAGGCTCTTACTTCTGGGTGGTTTAATAAAAAATAAAAAACCACGAAGGGGAGTGCGGAGTCTTTCAGACCCGCCACCCCATTCTAAACTAACCTGTCCGAGTCGGGGTGCCCCAAGTCCCGAGCTCGCTTCGCTCGCTCTTGCATCCTATCCCACTCTTACATTTTGAAGCAAACTTATTTTTGGTGAGCTACTTAAACAAGATTTGGTAAGCATTTATCCATTTTGGTAGGCGAAAAGAATATAAATACAACACTTAGGTACAATTATTTTGATGAGCGTTGTGCTTTTTGCACCTCGGTATAGAGTGGGTTTATTTTATTTGAAGTTAACATATTTTACTTGGTACTTAGTCTTAGGGTCTAGAAATTGTTTTGGTGAGCATTTTAATTGTAGCCAATGGAAAGGAGGGAAGCCTTTTCTAGCAATAGAACAATCTCATAGCAATCATCATTTTCCTGCCCTTATTCGAATTTATTTGGGGTCGGTGCAACATCAACGTAGCAATATTTCATCGTTGGATAACAAAAGTATAAACTGAACCTTCGATCAAGGCTAGAACATAAAATAATGCGCGTCACGGTCGGGCGCGCGTGCATAGCGCGGGCGGATGTTTTGCCAAGAAATATTGTGTACTCTACGATTTGCGGTGGTAAGCAAGACCACGTGATCTCTAAGTACTTAAAGATGTAAACGTGTAAAGTCGCAACGGCGGGGCCTCAATGCATAATTATTTATTATAAAAGCACACAAATTAAACGTTATGAAAATTGTTATATTTTCCATGCGTAACATTACTCCCCCTCAGTGTCGACACTACACTCAAAGCGGTATCCTAAATTTACTTAATAATTTCCTGAACAGTATGTATCTGGTCTTTTCGAAAACCCGCCATGTTCTGGTGAGACGGTTCATGGCGGCCCTCGAGAACAGCTTGTACACATGTATCAGAACTGAGATGGGTCGACGATGGGTGGGTGACGGTAAACAAGTACGTCGCGCCAAATTCTCAAGGCAGTGGTAGCGTTTCACATGCTTTGAGGCCCCAATAACCTGACCAAGTCTTCGGAGTTAGAAAATTAAACAATGTATGGCAGCAAATTAGCAACGACCGCTGTAGTCACTTGACAATAAGTAAAACCCTTACAAATATATTGCTTGTGTATGTAAGTATTGTACCTATTTTCTTAACTAAATAACGCAAAAGAATCATGATTTTTAAGGTCAGTTTGTATAATTTTTTAAGTTTATAGTGTTTCGAGCAGAAGATAAATAAAATTGTTCCTTTAAATATCTCATATTTATGTGTGGTATGACTGTAACATTTCCGTTCCTTTGTTTTCAGGACCATTTGCTTGTAGGACGACTTGCTAATAGGACATGTTGGTGTGTGCGTTACGATTGCTCCGCCAAGTTATCCAAAACAAAAACTTCGACAAAAAAATTGTCGGAATTTGTCAAAATCGAAGGGAGAAACCAAAAATTTGTTAAAGGAGAATTAAAGAAGTTATACGGGTTTTAAGTTGGCCGCGCGAACGTAACGTGGAGGATTGCGCGGCCATGGAGATCTAATCAATCGTAACTAGGGTTGCCACCCGTACTTTATAACAAAGTATTGTACTTTATTTTGGGCCAACGTTCTTTATACTTTATGAAGGCAATAAAGTACGTGAAAATACTTTATTTTATACATATACTTTTAAGGATTTTTTTAAATTGTTTACTTAAAGAACTACAATTAAAGTTTAGGCTATTTTTCGCGTGTTACGGACGATACAATATTGTTAAATTTGAAAGCTATCATAACTTAATTATTTTGTGAGCTTAGAAGAAGACTGTCCAATGATATTAAAAAAATAATTATTGCTGAAAAACAGTGATATATAATTATGACTTGATAGATGATTACTTTAATTTTTATAGTCACATGCTGAATGTATTTAATAAAACTTAAGTTCTAAGAAGAGAATAACATTACAATTTTGGACGAATACAATATTATGCACAATCTAAGGAAATAATTAGTGACAAAAATAGCAAATCTCTTCTTTGGATATGAAACTGGAAAAAAGAAATTGAGATGTCTTCGCCTGAAGTTAGTCAAAAAATTCATAAGTTTCATATTGTTCTTGGACAAAGCCTTAGGGTATCTGGATAAGTGGTTCGATTTTAGTCACACAAATTGTTTTTTTTCACTATTCAACATAAATTTAAAAAGTAATGTTGAATATAAGCATTTTGTTCACATAGTTGAAACTTTAAAACCACTAAAACGTAATCTTAAAATGTATAATTTCTATGAAGAAATTACCTTATTGAAGGCGTTATACGCACAAGTTAATCATTCTAAAGATTTTCGGGATTATCCACATCAATATTTTATAAGTGTCAATATTTTTTTTCAAAATAAAATGTTTTTGTAAATAGGTATATACAAAATTATGTCATTCTGCTATCCATTCCCACCACTTCAGCATTTATACACAGTTTTTTTGTCTGATGAACGAAATAGACTGTCCCTATACTTAATAGAAAATATACTATTTATATACTTGAATTAAGACAGTCTGTAAATATGCTGTTAAGATATTCACTAGTAACAAATATTTTTTAGGTATAGCTAGAGCCAACGAAAAATATGTATGGAAAAAAATTGTAGGGCAAATAATTACTTAATACTTTATTTTCAGGTGTTGTACTTTATTTTTTACCTTATAAAAGTAAATATACTATATTTGCTTAAAAAAAGGGTGGCAACCCTAATCGTAACGCACATCATTTTGGTAAAGTGTCGTTTTGATTATAGATCGTTTTGCTATTAGGGCCATTTGCGTTTAGGACTTTTTGATACGGAGGGGATTCAACTGTTTTCTGACGAATACCGTCAACTGTGGTAGGTGTTACACTTTTAATAAGACAATAAATTCTGAGAAGTCATATTCAATTTTTTATTATGAAAGTCTCGTTACCTTTGAACATATTATTATTGTTGATATATGCGCATAAAATTTTTATTAACTACCTACTTTGTTTCGAAATGAAAACAATAACTTTCAAGTTGAAGTTTTCTTTTCAAATCAGCCTTATACATTTTAAAACCTCAACCAGTTATAATTAAGCTAAATACTAATACCATTACACTTATCTAAGTACTAAATAAATATTTACATGTGCCTTTCCGGCTGCTTTTAGGAAAACAAACATATATTACCAAATGTAAACAAAACACTACCTTTACATGATCTCTAGTGTTTTGTAATTTCGTGTGATTAACTACCGAAATCAGCAATCTCTTATGGGGGAAAGGGCAGTTGTTCATACATTACATTGATATGTTCATTAATTTGTTTCTCTGAATAGGTAAGATTTTTTTGCGATTTCTTTTGTGAAGCCACAGAAACTCAATCTGTTGCAAACATATGAGATGTTCTACAATTTTTTTGCATGTGGCTTTTCTCATTTAAACAAATAAGGCTTACTATCCTTTCTTATACTTAGTAAATTATAGTTAGCTATCACCAGAAAATGAAGGCCCTATATTACCATATTTACATGGAAATGATCAACCTGAACAGTCAAATCTTCGCCATATCGTATGTAGTCTGAATAGATCATAGACACTAAACGATTAGAATGTTTAGTTAACAACGTTTTGCTTAAAATAATAAACGTTCCGGTAGTCGAAATCGTAGGGGATCGATCTTGAGACCGTTACGGCCACTCACGGTACGGATTTAGAACAGATCCGATGGCTCTGAAGACGGACTGAAAATGTATGGTAGCCTTAACAGAGAAGATTTGAAGAAGGTACGCTAAGACAGCAGATCAGCAAGCAATTTGTGTATATGCTAGTGAGAATCCTCGGTTAGCGATGTCGGGTGGAGTGGCGGCCGTCGCTCCTTCGTCGGCGTTTGTCACCACATACAGAACGAAGGGCTTTGCTCCGGCTGTGAAATAAAAACAACAGTTACATTATAAAGAACAACAATAATTTATACAGGGTGGCCCATTTACAGCGGTCCAAAACAACTTTTCAGAAGCTTATCGTTAAGGGCTGTCCAAAACAGCCCATGTATGTTCAGCGATTATTTTAGGAGAAAACTAAGATCAAATGGATTTACAGTCCCCAAAAATAAAATCCAGGCAGTGTGACAGACTTCTCAATAGTTTTAAAACTCCTATGGACCTAATTTTACAAGACATGTTGAATAGGCTCAAAATAATTATCAAGATAGATAGATTCATGTGAGTAGGTATTCAAACTAGTTTAAATACGTTTGTACTTTTTGCTTTATGTGGTGTACAATAAAGTGTTTAATAAGTAAATAAATGTTAAATGAATAAGAAATAGCTACAAAAGTTTACTTTGCACTGGGACGAAGCCGATACCACAGAAGCGGTCTGTGCCTGCTGACAAAGCCGTGGATACCACGGTAGGGTTGGGTATCACCACGAAGTCCGTCAGGCAATTAGCGCCGTTCACAGCGCCTACTGTCGTGCCGAGTACCGTGTTGTCAGCACCTTCCACGTCTCCCGTCACGGTAAAGGAGAATGCGTCGCCAGAGGCCTGGTATAGGATAAGAGAGGTAAATATTATTATAAAGATAACATTTATGTGGTGTCGCAGTGCAGAGCTGTACCTTGGGATGTTCTTCTGATCACACTTGTACGGCACCTATGTTGCTTGACGTTATGTGTCATCTAAGTTATGGTTTATATGACAAAAATCCTAGTGAATCCTTCATCAGCCTTCCAACGTGCATTGACCAATGCTTTTGAAAACTAGGCAATGTCCGTATATTCCCAAATGCAGCTTGTGCGTACGCGCTTTGCTTAAGTCAGAATTTTCGTCATGGTACTTATTAGGCCCATTAGATTAAATCACGACGACACCCTTGCATGATATACTTATATTGCGACATATGATCCACTGATATGGTGCAGATCAGCAACAGCAGATCGAGAACACACAAAAATTAAATTATTATATGCCTTACCTGCGCATACTGTATAGCACAATAGCCCGCTTCCATTCTAATGCATATGCCGTAGTTCATGTTGACGATCTGCCGGGTACCGGTGACTAGGGATGCACTAAGAGCTGTGTTGGCGGCGGTTCCGTAGTTGAAGCTGTCGATGGTTCCTGTTGTGCCAGTATAGTATTGGAGGCAGCCGTTCGGCGCTGTAAATAATATTTAAGTCTGAGTTTGGTGTGTGTGGCGCCGGTGACCGATAAGTAGTGTGGTAATAGGTTGTAATTAATGGCTTGGTCTTGTGGGGAAAGTTTTGAGTATGAATGAGGATGGAAGAGACTAAAGAAAGGTCAAAGAAACGATGGATGGATTGTGTGAAAGATTACATAGCTAGAGCGGAACTTACTATGACGATGGCTCATAGAGATGTTTGGAAGAAGATCTATGGGTCAATCTATGGGTGAAGTATGCACCCATAGATTGATAGCGCTGCACCTACCCCAATTAAATTAGGATAAGGGCAGGAAGACGATTACTAATTAATATACATACGATAGATCGAAAAAATTACTTGAAAACCTAAATATTCAAGTAATTATGTATGATAATTAGTTACCTATTCCAGGACAATCACATCCAAGCTGGATCAGCTTAATATTCCACCTCCTTGAAAAGGTTGTCGCCAAGGTGGCCGTGATGATGATGGTGATCGCGGTGTTCCCGTTGAAGTCCACGAAGATGGTCTGCCCAGTGAGGTCACCGCAGAGTAAGGGCACGATTGTGTTGCCTCCTGTCACTGATATGGAGTCGGTGACGCAGTTCCCGTCGCCATCAGGTTGTGCTAGCAACATGTCTTGGAAGTCTATACGGAGCTAAGGAATAAAGAATGTTAGGATAAGTTTTTATGTGTGAACTTATTGCTAGTACCTATCTACTAATTATGAATAACTTAGTATTATTAAGGTTCTACAAAATGGCACTAGTGTTGCATTATAAATAATAATGTATAGGTATCCTACGGCCGGCCCGCATTCTCTCAGCAAGGCGTCCTGAGTTCCAGCAATGTCAAAATTATAGGTTGATTTTGTGTTATCTTATTTTAATAGTTGTCGTAACGTAATTACACCATACTTAGCAACTAAGACGAACCTAAAATTACAGATAAAAACCCTAATGTCCTCGTTTTTAAAGATATGAAGCGTTCTTTTGATGCCATCCATTAGCTTCGAGTGCCTGGATGATTTCTACATATTATGTATGTCCCAAAATATATTGTAGTATTGTGTCAGTTGCCGTTCCGAAGTTTGTAGCACACCATAATAGTTATTAACTTCCAGTAAAATTTAGTGTTTAATAATAGACGTAACCGCCATTTTAACCGCCACAATAATATTTTGAAAAAAATCAAACACTGGTTTCATTACTTTTTATTGTGTTACTTTGGGTTAGTAACGTATAAGTGGAAAATGTAAGTAACAAAAATGGAATTATAAAGCTATGTTTAGGTAAATTTAACAGCACAAGAAAATCTACTGTTGCACAAATTAGAGAGAAAAATTAAAACAAAACCCGGATAAGCTGGAATCGAAGTACACACATCAAAAGTGGCTAGGGATCAGGGTGTATTTAAAAATAGTAGTCTGTATTTCCACCATTAACGCGTATAACATAATCGTAGTGATTCGGCCGGCATATCCAATATGAGTTCATCCAAATCACGTTGCGGAATGGCCGCCCACGTCCGTTGTAACACTCGAAAAAGATTTTCTGGCATGTTTACGGCATCCATATTTAGCAGAACTCTTCTTTGGAGTACCTATATCCCATGCGTGCTCAATGGGATTCATGTCTGGCGATTGAGCAGGCCATAGTAGGACGTTGATATTAGCTGCGGCAAGTGTGTTTACACCGACTCTGGCAGTGTGTGGACGACATAAGGAGAAATGAAGCACCAAATTGGGTTCGCAAAGGAATAATAACATCTGATACAATCGTTTCAGCGTATAAATCTGAGCATGAGCGATTGCCTCTGATCCAAATCAGTTCGGTTCTTCCGTCGATCCAAATACCGGCTATATCATTACTGTTCCACCACTGTATGCATAGACTTTCTGGGATCATTTTAAACGTTCTTGGCGGCCGGGGGTCCTCCAGTACCGTGTAGGTCTAGTTTCTGGCCTCATACCAAACCGAGATTCGTCAAGAAAACAAAAAACGCCACTCTTCTTCTGTCCAATTTATGTGTTCACGAGCCCATTGTAAACGGGCTCTGCGATTTCGGCGCTCAATAGGTGATACACGTAGCGGCCTTCGGGAAAGGCGATTAACTTCGTGCAAGCGATTTCCTCTGGTTGATCGCTTATTAACATCTCTGAAGAGCTAAGAAGCTTTGTAATCAACATCATCACGGTCATTGTACGATTTCGTCGAGCAGTATTTTGTATGTAACGATATTGTCTGCGTGTGGTGATGCGAGCTCGTCCTCCATGTCGCTCTGCCACGCTGCCAGTGATGCGGTAACGGGTCCAAAGTCGACGTATAACACTCTGTATAGTAGCACTACACAGAGTGGTCGACTTTGGTCACGTTAAGTTGCTAAGGCGCTAAGTTGCTAGGTTTCTGTGGCAATTGCCACAGCACGTTGCCGAGAACCAACTTCCAACATTCCCATGGCTCTGATAATTTCTTCTCGGCTCAAATGACGTCTTCTCTTCATAATAACGTTCTTTTGTATTGATTTCACTCAGAAGTATGGCAGACATTTTATGGATTTGATTTCTTATCAAATGAAGAAATTTACAAGAATTTGTGTGGGGTAGGTACCACAACAAAAAAGAAAAAAATAAAAACTATTTGACAAAAAACAACCGACTTTCAAAAAAAAACACTAAAGAACGTGAAAAATTACTTTAATTTCGGAAGTCAGTGACTTTAGTTTTGTATTTTCGTTTTTGGCCACCGACTTCCAAAATTAAAGTTATTTTATACCGACTTACAAAAAATATAATTTAAAAACCTGATTTTTTGTAAATTAGCTTGATCCCTAGACACTTTTGATGTCTGTATATAAAAAAATCCAGAGAATAAAGTGGAAAGCAGAAAAACAAAAACAAACGGATAATAGAAAATCTAAAACAACAGCAAGTAGTCGATCAGCTATAACAGCAGATATTTTAGCGGAAACAGCAATGGAAATGTCAATCAGAACGACCGCCTCGGAAATGACACTCAGAGACGTCGACTGAAACACAACCCACACAATATTAAAATTGTCTAAGACTGCATCAAGTTTACGAAAGACTAGATTTCTTTTGTAGATTCGGTCTGGTTAGAATTAAGGTTATTAAACGTTAATTATAATTAAGCACTAATCCGTATTTTTATTCATAATATCTTTAATCCTTATAGATAATAGGCATTATAGACCCAGCCTAATGTTTCTATTTTGTTACCAATTACTCCTTTTTTGTTACTGTCCCAAAAACCTCTCTTGCTTAAACTCAGTTTTATGAATTTATTTATTTATTATAAATCATTTTTTGTGAAGAAATTCAAGGTTGTTTAACATTTTTGTACGAAGTAAGCAAAATCTTTCAATTTTATTGATTTATCAAATAATAAAAACTTTAAATTTACTTTAGGTCAAGGTAACAAAAATATATTAAAGCGTCTAAATTGGAAACTATCTTGTAATATTCTTTGTATTTCTTTGCGATGATGTTATTAAATTAATCATGAAGTTTAAGAAATATATCATTGTAGCCACCGACTTTTCGACTTTATAGATTTTTGAGGGTTCCGTACATCCTACTGAAAAAATGGAACCCTTATAGGATCACTCGCGTGTCTGTCTGTTTGTCACAGCAAATTTTCTTCGAATCTACTGGACCGATTAAATTGAAATTTGGTACACATATGAATTCCTGTGACCAAAACACGGCCGTGTAACGTAAAATTAATATTGAATGTGGGGGTCACTTTTGGGGGCAAACTAGAAAATTAAAAACATTTTTTTTGCAAACTGTACCATGTGACATATCAAATGAAAGGGAGTTTTGTGAGGGTCTCAAATATTATTTTTGTATAATTTTAAAATAAACAGTTTTAAAGTTATTTAAGAAAATATATAATAAAATTACCATTCACCCCTTATCTCCGAAACACGGAGCCCAAAATTTTGAAAAAAATACTGAAATGAATTCTTTATTTACAGATTACAGGAAACCTTATAAGAAGTCTAAGGTCTTAAAATAACACGGTAAAGCTTTCTTTAATCTTTGTACAAAGTTACTTTTGCTGATGGAATGTATGGGAGAACATGTTTTACATGTTTTTACATTACAAGGCCAAGTCTGTTCTTGGGATCTGGGGGCACGGCAGTGCCCCTGCCAAGACGAGCCAAAAACAAAACGCAGGGGCACTTCCGACCTTTTCTCGAAACATTTCGTCGTATTTTTATACCCTCATAGCTTTGGTCTAGATAATGCTAGAGAGCTCAAATTCTCAGGATAAAATGTAGTTAGCAGACTTATAAATCACACTAAGTTGCATTTGTCTAGCTTTTATACTTTGGATTTTATTAATACCTATAATACGTCGACTTCATCACTGACTGACCCACTCACTCATCAAAACCTAAAGCTAAAGTTTGATATACAGTCTAGAATTTGCGCACAAACAACAAAAAAATTAAGACATCTGTAACTTTCACCCTCCCGTCCTCGGAATGGGGGGTGCAGGTCTGTATATAAAATAAAACCTTTACGGTACTTCCCGAAGTCGTAGGAAACTGAAATTTGGTATGCAGGGTAGGATGGGCACACAAACAACAACAAAATGAAGAAATTTGTATCTTTCACCCTCCAACCCCCTTAAAGGGAGGTGCAAGTTTGTATTTTTACTGATAGTAGGTATACCTACTTCTATTTTGAAGAAGACATTCTTTTTAGTTGACTATGAAGAAAGTAACTGCTGGCTTGCAGAATACCTTTTTTACCTGCCTATGCTAGAAGTAAAGTTTATGATTTTAACAAGTATGTGTAATATTAGTACAATAACTCCGCTAAAAAGTAAAAAGAAATGAAATCCCATCAAAATCATTTCATGTAAAGAAGGTTGCCGAGAGGCCGCACATTTTGATCAAGATGTAAGGTTTGTAGAGTTAGGGGCTTGGCTCTACATTACATCTGATAACTTTTTAACTGTGAAAGCGTTACGTAAGTCTTGGCAACCTATTCTACATGAAATGTTTTTGGTAGGTAACATATTCATCGTGTGGAACCCTGTCAACGCGAGTTTACTCGCACTTTTCCGGTTTATTAACAATTAAAGAGCAACAAAACAAGCACGTTTAGCCTACCTTCATTTAGATTTTTATAATATTTTTACAAAAATCCAAAATTGCTTGTAAAAAATCCGAACAAATAATCCGAATCAAGAAAAAAAAGCGGTTTACTGCTATTTTCATATTAGGCGACTTTTTTTAAATAGGGCAAAAAAGAGAAACGCTACTTAATATATTATAATGTAAGAGAGCATGATGACCTGTAGTTCCATTTTCCATTTTCCATGATCAGGCAACAAAGTGTTATTGCGTGTTTCGATCTGGAATTTCTCAGTAGCAGCCGGGAGTCTATATTTTTTCCCGGTTAATGGTAATAGGCACGCCCCATATTACACTGGCGATAAGTGAGTGTACTATAGGCTCACCTTTGCCTGATCGGGGAATACAAGCGCGTTGTTATGTTATGTGAGTGTTGGCTCACCTGACAAATGTTGGAATTGCACCGGTTCACGATCATAGAACAGGCCGGGCCGCCGGCGTACGCCGCCGGGTAGCCGGGGCTCGTGAAGTATGTGTTGTTCACATTCGTTGTGGCACCGCATGTGCGAGACACTGAAATACATACAAGAAGTAAATCCAAGCGCACATTACAGCTGCGATGGACCGCAGCGCATCGCATTTTCATACAAAGAAGCGCGTTTCAGCTCGCGTGTAGTGTGTGTTGGTTCATTGAAAATAAACGAAAGATTTGAAGGCGAATTTTTAAAATCCGTTAAGTTGCGGCGCCGCTCGCCCCAATCTGCGTTAGCCTTAAGAACGGTTGTAGGAAAGCGCAGTTTTCACAGTTAGCTGTGAAAATTGCTGTTAAAATTGCTGCGGAAAGTTTACTAGTAAAATTGTGTTTAGGATCTTTTTATAGAAGGCACCCTGGGAAAGCGATCAGTTAATCTTAGTATTAGTAACCGGGGAAGAATCAATTAGGACACATTTCTGTGCCTATGGAAAAGGTTACCACCGAGACCTACCTAGGCATTATTCCAGATTAAGGAAAAAATTAAGTTTTATTAGGAACACTTTATGTATAACTTAACAAAAAAAATGAAGATAGCTGCAAAAGTTAAATAGGTACAGAGGCACAGTATGAAAGTAGAAAAGTAAATGATTAGTAACGTATGTAAGAACCATTTCCTATACCATCAACTAGTAAACGACCTTCATTCACCGATCGTTAACTCTGAAAACAAATTCTGATATTAGGCCAGTTTGAAAAAGTTTGATCCCAATCACAGAGCACGGAATCGCAACTTCTGTCATCTTCGCCATTCAAAGCTGTCAGTTTCTTAACGTCATTTGTGACGTAGTGCGAGTAAACGGTGACACACTTGTTTTGTATGGAAAATGTTGACGATGTCGCCTCTAGCAGCGGCCGCCACAGAGTACATTTTATCTGTGGCTTTCTGTGCTCTGACTCCAATGAATATAATATGGCATAAGTCAACTTACCGACGCAGCAGCGGCCCCTCCTCGTGGCACACGTGGCCGTGATGGTACCGTTGAGATTGTTGCATTCCCGCCGCGCCAGACACGTGCCGGTCATGGAATTCGCGGAAGAACACTCGGTGTTCGCGAACCGCACGATGCTGACGAAGGGAAACACTGCAATGATAGACGTTTACTTTTAATACTATATTATACGATAACTGTATACAGGGTCAAATTAAATTAAGTAGCAAAACTCCACAAACGTGATGGGTATGGATATTTAACATGATAAAACAAAAAATAAATTAATCTGATGATTTTTTTTTGTGGGGCACCAAGCTCAGTTAGTGTATGTATTCACTTGAAATATCAGTTTAAAATGATTATTTTTTGTGTAAACTTTTCAGACGTGAACGTGATTGGTATCGATATCAGAATAAGATAAAACATATTTACTCAACTCATACTTTAAGTAACCAAATTACCAGCGATCGTTGACCACAAAAAAACCCAGCGATCGTTGACCCCAAAAAATATCAAATATATTATATTATATTATATTTTTATTTTTATTTTATCGTGTTTAGATATGAATACACATCTGCAATTTCACTAGCTAATTTAATTTGACCCTGTTTATTAGATATTATACGATAACGATGAATAACGACTTAATAAATAAATAAATTACTATTATATTATATTTTGTTAGATAAGTAAGCAACAAAAGTTCATTAACACTCTTTTACATATCATCAAAATTGACACAAAATGATTCCATTTCAATTTCGTATTCTTAAAATTTTACTTCTGATCAAAATGAAATATAACTATATACACTCGAGAGCAATGAATCCGGGTCACTTAAAGAATCCTAAAAATCTCGGAAGCTAAAAATGCTAGGTTAATGCAATAAATTGTATTTAATAGACAATGTAATACTCCTTAAATGAAGGTATTAAAACTTCTTAGTTATTGTAAAGTTATATCATAAAAAAATCAAATTTGAAAAAGGGCCACTTTCGAAGATGGAACTACGAAATTACAGCATTTGGTTTTGCTTTTGTTTGTAATCTGTCATTTATGTGGGTACATAAACCATGTTGATAGTGCTCTATATTCATTATTCAAGCTGAAATTATGTCGCTTACGCCTGAAGAATGCACCAGAATACTTACAATGCTGGAAACCGGCCGGAGTCAGCGCGATACAGCCAGGACTGTCGGTGTGTCGCTGTCAACAGTACAAAGAGTTCTCCGACGTTACGAAGAAACTGGTTCTAACCTACGCAGACCAGGAACGGGCAGAACCAGGTGTACCACAGCACGAGAAGACCGATACTTGGTGAACACCATGCTTCGAAATCGCTTTTTCACAGGAACTGAACTCACAAATCAGTTTCGACGCCTCGGAGGAAGTAACCCAAGTGCATGGACAGTAAGACGTCGGCTTGCTGAATCTAACTTAAAACCCCTTAGACCTGCAAACGGCCCTAAACTGGAGCGTGGGCATCGTATTTCAAGACTAAGATATGCCCAGAGCCACGTAAATTGGAGTATTGAAGATTGGTCAAAAGTTATGTTCTCCGACGAATCAAAATGTATGCTCTACAAGCACGATGGAAGACACATAGTGTATCGAAGACCAGGGGAAAGATTCAAGCAAGCATGCATCGAAGAAAAAGTAGCCTACGGTGGTGGGTCTGTACTTGTGTGGGCCGGAATTTCTTCTGAAAGTCGCACAGAGCTGGTGATCATAGAAAACGGCTCTTTAACTAGCGTAAGATATGTGGAAGAAATCCTCAATGATCACGTTGGTCCATTTATGGTCAATTTAGGTGAGGATGCTATATTTATGCATGACAATGCCCGACCTCATACAGGTAGGATTGTGAATGACTACCTTCAAGAGATGAACATTACTCGTATGGAGTGGCCAGCGCGCAGCCCGGATATCAACCCGATCGAGCATGCTTGGGACGAGCTAGGCAGATGCGTAAAACAACGAAACCCTCCCACAATCACGCTTCGTGAGCTCAAAATTGCTCTCACAGAGGAATGGGAGAATATTCCCCAAAATCGTATAAGGAACTTGGTGTACAGCATGCCAAACCGCGTAAACGCAGTAATGGAAGCACGAGGAGGCAATACGAAGTATTAAAATTCAAGAAAATCGTAATAAAGTTCAAAAATTTCATGTTTCCTATTTTTTGTTTTAAGGAGAGATCAGCAGTTTTTTTCTTTATGTAATTTTGTGTTAATAAAATGTATGGTGACTCATATTTTTTTTACTTTCATTTAAGGAGTATTACATTGTCTATTAAATACAATTTATTGCATTAACCTATCATTTTTAGTTTCCGAGATTTTTAACATTCTTTAAGTGACCCGGATTCATTGCTCTCGAGTGTATTTACGTTAACTAAGATTAAAATACTGAAGTATTCGTCAACTTATGTTGCTGACTGTTCAAATTACTTTTCAAATTAGTTGTTTCAGACGAGGTACAGTAACCGAACCCTGAATATGGTAAATATGGCACAACGGACTTTAGAAACATAATGGCACTCTGGTATATAAGTGACAGAAACGACGCCATGCAAAGCTGATGTAGGTACCTAGTACAGTACCTGAAACTTTTTATTGATGTGCCTTATTTTTACTGCCACGTAAGTACTGTATCTATATTACAGTGGTTTCCTACGGTTGCAAGTATTTTGTTATTATTTTTCTGCTCTTTTGTAACTGCTTCTTTTCGAGTCGATGGTAGGTACCTATATGTACTTGCTTTAAATTACTTCGGCCCAGTAGCAGGACACGTTAATCGCGGCATCAGTGGTATTTAAAATGATTAGATCGAATGCTAAGAAAATATAATATAACGCCTATTAGTTTCATATAAATATTAATTTACGCCTATGTGTTTAATTAAATATATATAGTAGATAAAAATGCTTGGCGTAATGCTGGTCCTGCTCCACAGCCACTCGGGCGCACTAGTTAAAATTTGAATGTTTGGAAGAGATACTCCTTTCTTATTCCCCCTTTTATTTTTCTGACATTGCGAACTTAATGTTTGTTTATTTTTTTATAAAATATGTTTTATTATTGAATAACTCAATAGATATTTTAATGATTATTTTCTTTTATGTAGTAAAATTTTATTAATTGCTCAAATACATAGCAAAGTATAGTTTTGTATAATTTAGAAGCATATTGCAATTTTGTAAATGTGAGTACAATGGATTCGTTTATTATATAATTATGTTGACTTGACACCATGGCAGTAGAGACTATGTCATGCTCACTTAAATGTCTCACTGTTGGTGGCGCGTGTGTTGGATCATTCGGTTCCCTACAAAATGGTTGAGCTGGATGGTGCTGATCCACGCGTCATGTTCGTGAACGGGCGCCGTCAGTTGAGACTGGTTATCTCTTAACTGCCACGGCTTATTTTTATTATTAATCTTATATTTTGAATTGTTTTTTTATATATTTTTTTTCATTGTTCTCGCATATAGAAGCAACACGAATAATGTACCCAGGATTTTGTAATATCTTGATTTAAAAAGAGTGTCCTTGGAGTTTCTTGCCCGTTCTTCTCCATAGAGATCTACGTTTTGGAATGGGCAACTAGCTTCAACTTTCTGACTAACTGACCGACTCTTTGACAATTCAAAAGTGCCTGTAAATGGTTTAATTGAAATAAATGCTTTGAGTTTGAGTTTGAGTTTGAGTTAAATTAGCTGTATATCTTACATTAACTTTTCGCTAGTTTGCAAAAGGGGACGAGCTTATTGATATCAACTGGGTAAAAATCCAGAGTCCAGGCTGCTACTGAAGAATTCCTACCGTTTATCGACCTGGGAATCGAACCTAGGACCCCATCTTCAGAAGTCTCGCTTGCGACCACTAGATCAACGGTGCAGTTTGATGCCAAAATAGCAAGACTGCAACTTTTTGCACTAGGTACGGTGTGTTGACTCTTAAGTCGTAAGCAAGGAGACGTGCAGCTGCCTCTATAAGGTTTTAATCCAATCTTCATAATAATGTAGTCTATATGGCAATTTAAGAACACCAAAGCCACAAATTAAGAGTTTAAATTGTTTATATTATAGTCAATGTTACCACATATATGTACCTAGGTACCTACATCGGTCGCATTTTGTCGTGAGTGCGAGAAGACTCAAGCTATAGGCCATCATGATTCTTGATGAGGTCGGCGCAACGTGTCTTTTTCTCCCATACTTCTCTATTAGTCGTCATCTCGGTAGTCACCCCCTTTCTAGCCATATCATCTTTCACACCATCCATCGTCCATCGTCCATCGTCCATCCATCGTTTAGGTCTTCCACTACTCTTGTAGTCATCGACATTCATACTCAAAAGTTTCCTCACGACATTTTCGTCATTCCTCCGTATCACATTTCCATACCGACAACCGATGTCCACACAATTTTTTAGTTACCGGTGCCACTTTCAAACTTCCACTTATGTACTCATTTCTTATTCTATCCATACGTGTAACACCACACACCCCTTTTAGCATTCTCATCTCAGCTGCATGCAATTAATTGCCTTTCATTCATCCCTTTTGTGGCCCAACATTCTGATCCATTCAAGACAGCAGGTGTAACCATTGTTTTATATATCTTCCCTTTAAGTTTATGGGGAATGCGGGAATCGCAGAATATTCCCGTGACCTGCCGCCATTTCATCCAGCCAGTGTTAATTCCTTGCTTAACCGTCCGCTGTTCTTCGCCATTGCCTTGCACGAGTGAACCGAATTACCGAAAATCTGAGCAGACTGGGAGAAGCGCGCTATCAATCGCTATGGCTCCAGAACGGGAGAGACCGCCGAAATCGCAGAACATATATTCAGTTTTGGTTCTGCTGATTTTCAAGCCAACATTCTCCAGCTTCTGTCGCAATTTCACCAATCTGCTTTGGATCTCAGATCCATCTACATCGAAAAGAACAATGTCATCAGCAAACAGCATGCACCAGGGTGTCTTTTCCTGTATGTCTGACGTCAGAGCGTTCATAATCAACAGGAAGAGGTAAGGATTTAAAGTCGATTCCTGGTGCAAGCTTACAGCCACACTGAACTCGTCGGTATTGCCAGCAGCCGACCGGACATAGGTACGAGATTGACTGTATATAGCACGAATTAACTCTACATAATTCCCGGGCAAACCTTTTTCATTCAAGGCCTACCACAACACACTTAGGCCAGTGGACAAAAATGTTAAACTGGTTTTATGAATAAGTGCCCTCAATAGACACGATCCCCTCGATCGTGTCTAAGTATGTATATATAATAACAGCCGCACGAGTCGATGGCTTGCTAAGGTCTTGGATTGGTGACCATCTTTACATGCCGAAACTCCATCATGCCTCGGAAAGTACGCTAAGTCGATGGTTCCGGTTGTCATTGGTGGATTTTTGACAGGCGTTACTGTAGTTAGAAGCCCAAAGGGGATACCCTTTGGGCTTCCGTGTTACCCAATTAGCAGTCGCTCCATGTAAAATACTGATATTCAGCTGCATCCGGTTAGACTGGAAGTCGACCCCAAGATAGTTTTATTTATTTATTTATGTATGGAAAAGGCTTGGCAGATGATGCAGTGCCCTCAATTAGCATTATAAAAATATTGAAATAGTTGACCAGCGTATCGCGACCATCTGAACTAGCGTCTAGCAAACAAGTAAGAAATAGACTGAACACGAACAGCTCTTGGTTACTACACCAACTAAGAGCTAGACGTTGTTAAGTTTGAATTGGGTGGCCCAGCTTTCTTTTTCATTGATGATACAGAATCATTAAAGAAAAGGGAATCAAATATTGCATCAGCGTTATCATATAACAGAATTCGCGTAGCTTTGTACTTATTATCAGAATAATTTGGCTCAGTAAAAGGCCGAAACATCGACAGAACAATACAATAAAATGCAAAACGGTAACTTACATATTTTTCCCTTCCTTCCACCGAGTTCAGTAACATTGTTGCCATTCGGCTGCTCGTATTCATCATGGTCGTCTTCATCAAATCCATCGTACTCATCCTGGTCAAATCTGTGGATATTTGTGGCTGCAGCCGCTACCACTAACGCCGAGATAACTAACCACCACTTTCTAGATCCCATGTTTTTCTAAGCGGCTCCTCTTCTCAACGACCCTTGCACGTAACTAACTGACTAAAACAACCTCTCGATCATTTGTAATCACTGAAATATGGGTATGCGTTTCACTGGTCCTAATCCCAATAGAAATAGTCACGAAATGCGAGTAGACATGTCAATCATGTATAAATAAAGTGGGTGATAACGGTAGTCTGTTTGTGCAAACTGTTAGGGATGTTACCGTTTTCCATTTAGCGTCCGCTGACAGCCTATGTGTTAAAATGACGCTGCGAGTGGAAGAATTAGAACGATTTAGGTAAAAGTTTACTTCGTAGGCAGGTAAGTGATGTATGTCGTGACCTATTTATTTAATAGTGACACATTTTTGTGGTCAACAAACGATTAATAACTATTGAATATCGTTGATCTAGGGTTCCCGGGGTTCGATTCCCAGGGCGGGCAAAGTGTTATTGAGTTTTCTGTCTGAAATTTCTCAGTAGCAGCCTGGAGTCTGGTGTTGTGCCTAATGATGGCAATAGGCTCGCCCCTATATTACATGGGACTTATTTATCTGGCGAAATATGGGTGTACTTTAGGTACAGCTTTGCCTAACCCTTTGGGGACACAGGCGTGATGTTATTTTTGTGTCTGAATAATAATTATGATGGCTTGATGAAGTGAAGGCATCTGGGATTTGCAAACGAGAATGGGCAACGAATGGGAAATAGCCATAAGATATATAGGTACCAATGGAAACAACTTTTCAAGGGGAACATTTCCTACTAACACGACTTTTGCCAATTGTTAGTCACTACCGAGTTAATGACCTAAATAGGTGATTACTTGGGCACCGAAGTTTAGGAATTTTCGTGACACCTCCCATAGCCATAAGATATACACCAATGGAAAGAGATATTTAAGGAGAACCTTTGCTACTAACGTGACGACTTTTTTCAACTGTTATGTACAATTCGGAGTTAGTGATCTAAATCGGCGAATACTTGGGCATCGAAGTGTAGGAATTTTCTTGGCGCCCAACAGCCGTAAGTGATGTAGGTATCAATGAATAGTGCTTTTTAAGAGGAACATTTGTTACTAAAACGACCTTCGGCGATTGTTGGTCTGTTCGGAGTTAAAGACCTATTAGTTGGGCATTGAAGTATAGTAATTTTCTATGCGCCCAATAACCATGCATGACCATGAATAATGTTTATTAAGGAGAACATCTATTACTTAATTGTAAGTCCGCTCGGAGTTTCATTGCCTTTAAAGTGACATTACATCTGAATTCTCGTATTTCGTTAACCAAGTTACTTTCAATATGTAAAACCTTAATGTAGTACCAATCATCAAATCATCATCAAATGACGTTATTATATTATATTATTATTAACCCGCACTGGGCCTGCATGGTGGATTACGGCCTACTCCTCACAGAGAGGAGGCCTGTGTCCCAGCAGTGGGAATATTATAGGGTGATTATATTATGGGTAAATAGTGAATCGAATCTAGTGCTTCGCCTGGTGCAATCTACTAATATGATGACAAAAAGGACACAAACCGACATTTTATACTGTATGTATATGATATAAACTACAGATTACATCATGACCTTAACACGAAAACTGTTAAGCAAGATATAAAGGACAAAATTAATACATACGAGTATACGGTAAGAATTGTTCACCATCCTAAATAATCCTAAAACCTTATGGAGGAATCAACCATCTTTTTCTTCTTCGTATTAATGATTCCATTTTATACATTTTATATAAGCTTAGAAGCTTATATAAAATGTATAAAATGGAATCACACTAACACTGTCCAAGTGGCCGCATTCTGGTAGACCAGAATGCGGCCACTTGGACAGTGTTAGCGTCTTTCATAGTGCAGGTGTGTTTGCACAGAGAGCACGACAAGAGGTAAGGCATCTTTTGTGATGTGGCTCCACAGTCGCACTATGGCTCAACGGAGTAACCTCACCGGAAAGTTGTACCTGAACCGGCCCACCTGGCTTAGAGATTATTAATTAAGAGATTTTCAGGTAGGCCATGGTACTTGTGAGGGGATGTTTAAGCAGCCACAGTTTTAATCATGCCGCACTATAGCTGCCGTCATTTAGTCGGAATGGTCTATTTGAGGAAACTGTCACGGCTCTTCAGTCTGCCCCTAGGATTTGTTACGTCGTAGAATGAATGACATTTGTCTTTCTCCTGTTTCAGTAGAACCAACCATGGCGCGAAGGCTCAAAAGAAAAAATCCCTCAGGAGCTGTTATTATAGACTGAATCGAAAAGCAGACTTGCCAATGGACAAGTACCGCACAAGTCTGACAACAAATTCCTACCTATTGCTGAATGTCCAAACAGATAGATTGCAATACAAGAAAATATTAAATATAAAAAAATAAAATATTATAAAAGTCAGGAGTGAAACCTGCGTAGGACGAGTACTGCGTAGTATCGTGGATACGACTATCCACGATTACATTGCGATTGCCTCTGATTGAATTATTAGTGATACGTTGTACATAATACCTATTGCAGCATTATATTCATGCAAGATAAAAAAAATCTTAATATACCATTTTCGTTTAAAAAAATATTCAACCTGTTTTAAAGTTTTCTTGACCGGCAATTAATGTTGGTCTTATTTTTTTTGGAATTTAGAACTACTTAATTTTGACCTGCAAAATTTTCTTACTATGGGTGTCATTGCGGAAAATTTCTTAAAATACCTGATGGGTTGTCCATTATTTTTTAAGCCAAAATTTCCTATAGTAATATACAATATTTATGTGGGTTTAACCGTAATCAGTTGGATTACCCAGTGGTGTTATATTCCGTGGATATTCCGTTTTAAACTGGGTATACTCGTAGTATTATTTCTTATTCGTTCCAATTATCGAAACCTCTGTCGCTTTGTCTCTATATTATACTCTATTTCTTTGTCATAGGAACGGTCTGTGAACGCTTTGTTTGGAGTTTTTTATAACTATAAGAATCATATCTGCGACAAAACGGTATGTAAATTCTCTCACTTTCTTTATTATTATAAATTCTGCTTGGGGCATGGTTCTCAACTCCTATTATTTCCCTCCGGAGCAACTGGACAGATTCGCAAATGAACAGATTCTCAGCTGGACAGTTTCGCAGTTTCGCAGTTTAGCAACTGGACAGAGTACAGTCGTGAAAAAAAATAAGTTCTTAGGTATTGACCGTGTTTCTCTAGCCATATTTCAGCCTCACCCCCCGGGTAAGTGGTCTAGCCTAGTGGTCTAGCCTGTGAGTCGTAACAAACAACCACACGATTCGTGACGGGACTACGCACTATATCTTTGTTCCCGAATCCCTGAGTCACAACGATCGCAGGATTTTATCAGCTATTTATTTATTATTAATTCTAAACTCTAAAGTTCTTTTTCTATTTAATTTAAGTCCGTATCATAACCGTATCATACCATGACGTATCTAACGTACCACCGTCTCCTAGACAATAGAAACCTTATATTTAACGTGCGTGTCCTGGAATACTGGTTGCAATCAGGGTTTTAGGGACGTATCGTGAATACGAGACTTAATAAAGGTATTGTCGAGCGATCTTGAGCGTCTAAGTTTTTCTCGTGTCATTCTTTTTTATATAAGAAGTGATATCGACAACACTTTCTGCAATTTTCTGATTTGATTCCTTAAAATGTTGATTATCTTTTTTATAATTCAAATAATACGAGTTTATGTGGTGAATTCTTTTTTTATTTCGCTTCACTATGTACTATTGAGAAATAGGTCAGGTTTCATTGTTTTAATCGGAAAGTGATTTATCAGAAAGTCGCTAGGCAGACTTATGATGATTCTTACACCTAAAGTAAGATAACTCTAGACGAATGAATACCTAGACGATAAGGCAAATTATGTGGATAAATATTATGTGCATTAAGAGTTAGAGGTAGTTAAATGCTGTGATTATATTATATTTGTTATCCTCTAAATAAATACTTACTTAAATATATAATCTGGGAGAAAAGTTGTTTTTCTAATCATTTAAATTTTACAAATTTTGTACGCAACATTGTTAACTTAGTTTCAGGATGAGTTTTATGTAATTTGGCGTAGATAGATTTTGTCTTTTAATTTTAATGAAATTTAATTCTGTTACATAAGTGTAATTTTAGATCCCTACTTTATTGCAAAACGCCGTTTACGGCTAAACATAGTGTACCTATACATATTATATTTACAACACCTGTTTTTACACTCACCAACGTTTTACGTTGAAACCCTTGTTTTCGTTTTACGAATAAAAACTTTGACTTTGAACTAGAGTACGTTTTGAGTACCACCCTAAGTATTTGCGTAACATACTATCAATCACAATCTGAATCAATTTGAAGGATATTGCTAATCCATTGCTTCATATGTTCGAAAAATTAGTCTGCTCAACGTAAATAACGCAATGAATGTTCCTGAACTGTCAAAATGAAAGTCATTCCTTCTGTTTGTGTGTTTCACAGTTATTGCGCAGGTATTTTGAGAACTTACCAGGGGTAATTGCGTAACACACTATCAGTAGCAATGGCTTTCATTTTGACAGTTCAACAACATTCATCGCGTGCAATGGTGCTGTTTAGAAACAAACGCATTACAATGCAATGTATGATTATGATATTAAGGCTTTTAATTACATCCCTTATGTGACTAATTAGTTTACAATGCGAAGATCTATTATTGATATTTAAGATTTCCTTTCAACTCATTTTATTCACAGCGAAATAAAAAGAACTATACCTTCTTAAATTTTTCCTGTTTATTTATTCATACACATGTATACTAATCTATATATACTAATAACTAGCTGCGCCCCGCGGTTTCACCCGCAGTGGTATGAAATATACTTTACGACCTATTCTCAGATCTACCAAATATAAACAATTATTTCATAAAATTCGGTCAAGCCGTTTCGGAGGAGTTCGATAACAAACACTGTGACACGAGATTTTTATACATATATTAGAAGATAAAGCTGAAAAGTTTGTTTGTTTGAACGCGCTAATTTCTGCAACTACCAGTCGGATATGACAAAATCTTTTTGCATTTAATAGCCCATTTCTTGAGGAACGTTATAGGCTTCTAAACTTTACGCTACGACCCTCAGGAGCCGAGTGAAAAGAAAAAGTCAGAAAACGAAGTAATAGCGCGGGCGGGCGATAGAATGCGACGCGGTGGGCCTGGGGCCGAAATTTCACACGGACGAAGTCGCGGGCAGAAGGTAGTACAAATTATACACTGCGTTGCAAAAAATTCGATTACGATAAGAATAAAAGATAAAGATAAGATATTATCTTTTTCATAAATGCAAAACTTTACATCTTTTTCAAACAACGTGGCTTTAACGATTGGAAATTATGTTAAAAATATGTGGAGAATACGTGGCCTGGGATGTAGGAAGTGCATAACAAATCAATCAATTTAACTTTTTTCTACAGCTGTGGGAACATCATAGGCTAATTATGCTTAAGAGCGGCCAACCCGTCATGCTTTTCATACTAACGCTCGTACGTGATTATAACGTTGTAACACAACTTTCATTGAAATTTTTCAACTAATAGATATCTTGTGCACTTTGTCTAGGTTTCTATACAAGTAAAAAATCAAATTTTGGAGAAACAAATTCTGTATAAGTCGTCAAAAATCTGCTTTTTTGTACAAATTTTACCTGAACTGTGGCCGTTCATAATGTATTAATTGTAAAAGTAAAGAAAACATCTTCATAGAAACCTCGCACAGGTAATGGAGATAAATGAGAATTCTTTTTTCCAAAAACTTACAAGGCTTTTTCAAAAACACGTATTTCCTGGAACAAGTTTTATGAAAACTTTGCGCGCCAATTTTCGTTCGATGTTATCGCGTTCTCACTCTTGCTACTTTTTCAAACATTGCGTTGGATGAAACAACAAGTTTTTCAATCGTGCTCGCGTTGACGATAGACGAACCGGGAAGGGCCCTCTTAAGCCAATGTTACGTGTCAATCTTTGTTTGAACCGTTTAAGGGGGAAGTGCCAGGTTCCCCGTAAAATTCAAAGTTTCTTACGTTTTTTGCAATGCAGGTTGTATGTTGAACCAAATATGATTCCCGACGTTAACAAGTATGTATTTACAGCATTATAATCATTGAAATCATCAATACAACACTCTTAAATTAATTTATAATCCTATTTAATGATAATTTAATAAAATATCAATCAATAGGATCATTGACTTGGCTTTCCTTTGAACTTTGTTATTGCTTTTATCGTTGACTTCGACTTTTCATTGGACATTGTAACCTGTATTTATCGTCTACAACCGTGGCTAATGAACAAGACATACTCAAGTCAGAAGTTAGAGCGGCCATTAAACATCTGAAGAACGGCAAAGCGACAGGTAGAGATGAGACTCCCCATGAACAGCTGATGAATCCCCATTGAGACTATAAAAGCCTAGGAGAGCAGGGAGTTGATATCTTTTTCGACATATGTAACAAGGTATGGAGTACTGGAATCTGGCCTACTGATTGAACCCATACAGTCTTTACTCCGTTGCATAAAAAAGGCTCTGCTAAGATATGTAGCAATTATGGCCTTATTGCACTCATCTCACAGGCCAGCAAAATACTGCTACATATATCGAACGTCTAAAGGCCTACTTGTCCAAAGAGATTGCAGGCAGCAAGCTGGATTTGTGAAAGGGAAAGGCACCCGGGAACAAACATGAATTGGTTGACAGGATATTGAGAAAGCCCGAGAATATAACAAACCGAGCTATATCTGCTTCGTAGACTTCTCCAAGGCTTCCGACTCAGTGAAATGGCCAATGTTGTGGAATACTTTACTCGGAATAGACACGCCGAAACACCTAGTGCATCTATTGAGAAAGTTATACGAGACAGGTACGGATTCAGTTCGAACCGATGAATTATTGTCAAACAATTTCCATCCTAGTGCAGGTGTCCGTCAAGGTTGCATAATATCACCGCTCCTTTTCAATTTTTACACCGAACTCATCATGCGCATTATTCTAGCGAATTCGACAGACGGAGTATCAATCGGTGGCTACAACATTGCAAATCTGCGATACGCTGATGACACCACGCTATTTGCTACTAGTGCGAGTCATCTAGAGAAATTACTTCGTAAGTTGGAGAGTGTGAGCCTCGAATTCGGACTCAATTAACAGCAAAAACTAAGGTGATGATCGGCGACCGCGGTTACAACAACTCTCCCGAAGTCTCTAAAATTGCGAACTGCGACGTGATCCAGTCCTACATTTATTTTGGAGCGTAAATCTCAAACGGGAGTGGATACATAGAGGTAATTAAGAGACGTATGGCGATAACTAAAACATCGATGGACAAACTGAAAAATCTCTGGAGGAACAGAGATCTTACAAAAGCCACCAAGATCCGGCTTTTTCAAACACTGGTTTTCCCTATGTTCTTATACGCTGCTGAGAGGTGGACGCAGCTTGTAGGAAGAAGATAGACGTTCTGGAAATTTGGTGCTGGAGAAGAATGCTGGGGGTGTCGTGGATCGAGTTTCACACTATGCGCCAAGAACTCGATATCAAAAAGCGTAAATCTGTTCTGGTCCAAACGCGCATCCTCAAATACTTTGGACACGTCTCGAGGAATGAGGGTAACTCTATAGGGCGCTTTGTTATGCAGGGTTGAGTGGAGGGCACTAGATCACGCGGACGCTCACCCAAGAGATGGACTGACTAAATTAAATCCATAGTGTGCGATCCCTTGTATGAGCGCAGTTAAAATAACAATAATCGGAGTAGATGGAGAGAAATCGTGAGGCGAATCACATCAGCGCCTAGACAAGAAACAACATGAGGACCAAGACCGCTCTGACGAGAGTGCTACGAAGAGGAAGTAGAAGACAGTACTTATATAAATTATATATTTCAAGAATTTATTTTAATAAGGCTTCCAGTTGCGTCATATGTCAACTCTTGCCACCACTTGGTATTATTATGAACAAAATCTTAATATACAGGGTGGAAAAAATTCGGTGGGCTCTGAAGGGAAACCACTTTAAATCCTTAATCTATGGATTATTTTACTTAAAGGAAACATTCATTTATTGAAAAAAAAAAATACTGCAATCACAGATTTCTCGACAAGCTTACCTAAACCGGGAATCGAACCAGCAAAAAATTTAAAAAATAAACACTCGCTATTTTATTTCACTAGTCGATACAGTCAATATTAAAGATAAAACTTCTCCAAGAAACATTAAGTTTTACACTCGTCTGTCGTACAAGATATCCATGATATCTAATATTTAGTACACATGGGCATTAATCAACATTACCTAGTTTATAACTGTTCACTTTCAACAAGTAAAAGACACGTTATAATTTTCTTATAACTCCACTCTAACATCCAAAGACATTCTGTGAAGTACAAGCCTGCTAATTTATCTCAAAGTACCTTGTTGAAGATTTAGATAAGAAAATCGTTTAATTGGTACTAATAATTCTATGCACATTTCCTTCTTAGACAAGGCGTTCTGACGAAAAGTTTAAAAATAGAACATTTAACTTTGTTTGCGGTGCGGAACTGCAATTTTATTTTGAAATTCGAACGAACATTTTGGACATTTTAATCGATTTTGTTTTGTTTTGTTTTGCTTACATTTCGTAATTGAGAATGGTATATCAAGAACAATTCGATTTATTAGAAGCTTACATTTCAAACAACAAGTATTGCAATTTAGCTCTACAGTGGTATGGTGAGAGGTATCCAGATAGACAATTACCGTCTAGAAAAGTTTTGTCGCGAATGGTGAACATTTTTATGAATATTGGACGTTTCTAAAAACTTTTAGAACGCCCACAGCAACAAAATCTAGACTTTTCCAATTATGATCTAAACATTTTGACATACTTTGAGTGTTACCCGGAAGCTTCTAGTTGGCAAGCTACTCAAGACATAGGCACCAGCCATACTCGTGTACCTACTTAGTGTTTTGAAAAAGTACAAATACAAATGTTTTCGTGATGGACGATTGGTGCAGAAACTACATCCCGGAGATCGTCAAAGAAGATTAGAGTTCTGTCTGAATATTCAAACGGAAATAGCCCGTAACCCAAATTTCTTAGACTACATTGTATGGTCTGATGAAACAAATTTCGGTAATAATGGAATGTATAATAGGCGTAAAAATCATCATTGGTCCCGTCTAAATCCATTTCGTGTTCGCGAAACAAACAATCTGGTCAGATTTTCCTTTAATGTTTGGTGCGGAATCAGAAGCAATATGGTTGTGTTGGTGCACGTTTACGAAGGGCATCTGAATATGGCAAAATACATTGAAATATTAGATCTTTTACAAAATGAATTAAACCTTCTACCGGAAGAGGAACGAAATAGTATCATTTTTCAACAAGACGGTGCTGCTGCTCACAATAGTAGAATTTCCAGGGCTTACCTTAATGAAAATTTCAATGTCTGGATAGGTACTAACGGGACGATTAGATGGCCTGCAAGAAGTTCAGATCTAACGCCTCTGGACTATTTTTTCTGGGACCATGTTACAACAAAATACCTTGTGACATACAAGGCATATTGCAATTAAATGAAAGAAAATTTAAAACTCATATAAAAACTACACTTTGTAAACAAGCATATTACAAATTAGAGAATTATATCCTAGATAAGAATGCTTGGACACATGCTGGTCCTGCTCCATAGGACAATCTAGAGTCTAGACAAAATCAAACTGGTTGCTAATTTAATTGTATAATTTATAATTTTTATGACATTGATTGTTACATTATGTACTCAACTACTTTAACTCACCCACTAAATTATTACTTGTTAAAATTTTGGAAACATCATCTACTTTTCAATATTTGTAAATATGTGAGCACCATGTATCTATCACATAATTAATTTACCTGCCTTTGCATTATATTTAATTCTTTTTACCTATTGTGATATAGTAATTTTATTCTAGGTGCATCGTCTTCACATATGATTACATAATTAACGTGAACTTACATAATATTGTAAAATATTTTAAAAGAGTAACGGTGGAGTTTCTTGCCCTTTCGTCTCCATACGAAACTACCTTTTGGAAGGGGCAACTATAATCAATTCTATTTTTTTGTAAATTTTGACGTTCAAAAGTGCCTTTTATGTGCCTATTTGAAATAAATGATTTGACTTTGACTTTGACTTTGACATGTAAAAAATATTATTTACAAAAAGTCATGCGACTGTAGAAGAGCTAAGGGGTTGAGGCAGAAAATGTTATTAGGAGCATACACCACAACACTTTGCACAAGACTACACGAAGTGAATTTCAAAAAAGACAAAATTTGTGTATCTGTAACGAGGGGTCTCATTTCGAACAACTTATCAGTAAAATTATTAAAGTGTAACAAAATTGTAATTTTAGTTAGTTCAATAGTTCTTGCTAGGTAATGATTTTCTTTCATGTTTACGTGTCCTTCATATTAGAATTAATGATAAAATAAAATAAATGTTAGATTTCATGATCTTTTTTATTTCTAAGATCAAGTATTTATTAGAGAGATTTTATCCTGAACAATAATCCTATCGATTAGTAGAATAAAATAGCGAGTGTTTATTTTTCAAATTTTTTGCTGGTTCGATTCCCGGTTTAGGTAAGCTTGTCGAGAAATCTGTGAACGCAGTTTTGTTTCTTTAAAAAAATAAAGGAATGTTTCTTTTAAATAAAATATTCTATCTTAAGGATTTAAAGTGGTTTCCCTTCAGGGCTCATTGATTTTTTCCACCCTGTATATAGGTATATATTTATTCGGTACGTGTGTTTGTCACCTAACTCCTCGTAAACGGCTGGACCGATTTGGATTAAATTTTGTGTGTATATTTCAATGGGTTCCTGGATGTTTCGCAAACACAATTGGAACCGGTAGGAGGCGCTGCTGTCGGTATGTCACCAAATTTGAGATTCTCTATACAATTGACAACATTACATAACTTTGAGCGGTACTTTTTATTGCCTAGCTAGAAATAATATAAAATTATAAGTTACCCGTATTTTTTATTTACTTGAAAGACTCCATTTTCCGTGCGATAAATACATTTAATTTGTTGATTAAATAAAAAGATTAGAGGTTACACGTAGACGTCATTCGACCAGTATTAATTTCCAAATTAATTAATTTAGATATAGAGACCATAGTAAACAGTGAGATATCAAAACAAATTATGACTGAACCGTAGATTCGTTAGAAGTAATTATGTAATCGCAAAATTAAAAAAAAAAAAAAAATTAAAATATCTTGTTTAATGTGGCGCTGCTTTTCAGGGCAGGGCGACGTCTGCCGGGTCCGCTAGTGTTATTGTAAATATAAATAAATAATTAAGTACGAAAAAATAAAAATCACTTCATATTTTGGACGTACTTCTTGTATAAATTGATAAAACCTTATTTACTTCATTGTAAAGACGGGAATAGAGTTGGAAACGAGCACCTTTCATGTGTTATCGCGTCATTCTAGGTACTTAATGTGGCAACATGTCAAAACATCGAAATTTCTGTGCTGTTACTGTACTAAGAAAGAAGAGAAAGAAAGAAAAATAGTTTATTCTGCACAAACAAAACGCACCTTACAAATGAACGATATTAATTTAATAGACACATACAAAATAGCCAATAGCCTCGCATTCAAGCTATAACAGTTTGACAATTTTGTCTATTTTTTGACTACACACATATACCTTCGGGTATAAGTTCCCTAAATGGTGGTGAAGATCTAGAAACTACGAGTAAGAGTAGTTTAAAAGAACTAAGCGAACACACACAGAGAGACACGAAAAACGACTAGGTTTAATACTTTTAGACAGAAGATAAAAATACCTCCGTAGCCGGGATGTTTTGTTATGTTAATATAATTATGATTATGTTTACAAATTACCATTTATTGATTAGTTCCTTTATGACGAGAATTAAGTTGTGTTGTTAAATTTAAGTTAACAACGATTTTACGCCGAACAGACTTATAATTGAGACAAGTCGTAGTCGTAGTAGTAAAAGATGTTTTTTTAAACGAGATCTTTTTAATGAAAATATATCGAGGTTCGACAGGTTTAACACTGTCCGATCGAAGCTTAGAAACATTGTTTCTAAAACGGCTTAAAGGAGGCTATGTTTTAAATGGACGGTAAGAGGCTTAAAAGATGATGTTTGCAAGGCACAGAAATAATGGAAGTTAATTAATTGACGAAATACAATTAATTAACTTAATTGAAATAATACTTAATTACTCACATTTAGAGCACTCGCTCTAATAATAATCATAATCGAGAGAACTCGTCATGATAAGAAATATTCTCCTTGAAGAGATCTATGGCATATATCATAAAGCTATTGGGCGTCAGGGCAGATTAGGCCAATCGCTTTAATTATAAAAGCCAAAATTAAAATCGCACCAGCATGCACTGCGAATACATTAGCTTCTGATTAGAAATCTATTCTTAATTTGAATAATTCTATGTTTTTACAGCTGTTGATGTTTCATAAGGTTAACGTTCGGGTACCAACTGGACAAAAATATTTTGATAACTGGATTCCTTGTTTGTAAATATAGACTAAAACACATATGGAACGATATCTACTTGCCATAGAACGCTAATAAAGTACAAAACAAAATTGTCATACCTAATTGTGGTACAGGTATTAAACAGTATTTGCGGCGTCATTCACTAACATTTAAACTCTGGGAAAATGTGCCGTAAACCGGTAATTCACTTAAATGCATAAAATGTTCAGTACCTGTAATAATTGTTTATGAATTAGCATGACTGGTGCTCGTTTTCTTGGAAACAAGTTAATTGTCTTTCAAAGAGGCACAGTAAAGTTTTCCTAGACAATGCCGACGAACACAGAGCCAAACGGCTTGTATATTTGCATGCAACTTCATCGGGAATGTAATTACTTGTCGCTGTTCCATTCACGACGGTATTTCCATTTTGCCGCATTCCTGTGATTTACACTTTCGTTTGTCGGCCTCACGTGGTAATTCATTTCCCAACCTACGTCTAGATACTAAACTTGTGCATGTACTGCTGTAGATATAATTGTGATTGTATTATGCGAATTATTGACAATTATGTAAAACTAGCTTTTTTCCCGCGGCTTCGCCTGCGTGCAGGCAGTTAATTATCCTACGGGAGCGTACTGCCGAGATAAGAAGTAGGTATCCTATGTGCCAAATTTCATCGAAATCCGTTCAGCCGTTAAGGCGTGACAAGGTAACAGACAGAACGACAATGTTACTTTCGCTTATATACTTAGTTAATATTAGTACCTGGATTCTGGATCTATAGGTAGCTAACTGATGAACAAATAACACGTGCATATAGGTCATTGATTCTACGTTAAGAAAATGGTATAGGCGAAACATAAAATCCTTCATAGGTACATTTCACACAGACTCAGTCTCATCAGGGTTTGCTTCTCTTGTAATCAGAAAAGCTGAACAACCTACCCATTGCGCACACTCCGGCGGTCCGATGTAAAAAAAACGGAATGACTTAGGGCAAGAATCGCAGACGGTGCTTAGACTTTGCTAAGTGAAGAAAACGCCGAATACGAATGTGAACATTATTTGTATCGAATTCATGTTCATTTTCGAATGAGACGCTCACTCAAATTCGCGAATATGAAATTAAATGGAAGAAAAAGGTTCATTATTCGCAGTTTATAGGTTCATGGAAGGCTTATTTGGTAAAGTCAAAATGCGATCTTTGGTGAGGTACGCATATCGTTCATTGAATGGTAGTCATTCTCTGGCTTCTGAAATTCTGATACCAGTTACTCTTGGTCCTAACAATATCTTCAATAGGGTACACAGCGACGACTCCTATTGCCTCATGGAACTATATTTTTTTGAAATATCAAGGCTTTCTTTTTTCTAAGAAAAATACGGTAGCCTTTGCTGAACTGGATGACCTCACGAGTCATCAGTAGGTACAGTTTCAATGAACTCGGAGAGTTTATTATCAAACAATAATACCTCATGACTAATGGTTTGATTGATATAGCGGCCGTTGTGCTGGTCAATATCCACTACGGTATATTTTAACCGGCTTTCACACCAAAATGGTGAAAAGAATGACGGATTATTTTACCGCTATCTATTAATTTAATATCTCCAAATAAGGGGCTATCCTTATTTAAGTTAATTTACACGCGCTTGAAGCACAAAACTTAAACATCTGCTTTCTGCTCCTTAACGTTATTTAGATGGTGACTTTCAGCATCAAAAATATGTATAGATACATCGACAAGAATTCATTAAGGTCTACTTGCGCGTTCATGGGTTATCCTAAATAACTCGGAGTTAATAGCTAACTCAGGGTCAATCAAATAATTTATCTTGCGTCACCAAGAGTTAGAGGTAAACCTAGAGTTAATTTTTTTAATATTTATTCTACCGATGTGGGAGAGTTAAATCGCTAAACTCTGGGTTAGTGCTAGTAACAATGATATTATATTAAAAATATCATTGGCTAGTAATGTCAAAATAAATTGACGTTATGAGATACCGCTGATAACTTATTTTTTATTTTACATTGTTCGACGTTGTAGTAAGTGAAATTTCGGTACTTTAACAGCAGGCAATATATTCAAGAAGTCATATAAAAATAAAGACAAATTATAAAAAAAAATAACATATTTTTCCAGATCTGACGTTTTCGTCAATCAATAAACTAAGTATACATGGAAACCCCATACAAGACGATTAAAATAAAATATCAAGTTATAAAATTCAAAGACAAGGAAGTTATACGTATCGAAATGTAGTGTAAAAGAGATGGGTATACAATTTCCGTTCATTGTTCGTTCATAAATTTTTGGTCGGACTACTAATCTGGGCACAGACATTGCAATTCTATTTTGTTTCGTCGATTGAACTGCAATGTTCCCAACTCAAAAAACTAATATCCAGGTTTATTAACCCGGTATTACTTTTTACTGGCGCAACGCGTAAAGAGTTAAAATGTTAATTACTGCACTCCGAGTTTACAAATTCTATATTTATTCATTTAATCCGACTAAACGGGCAATTGGGCCTTATTGTATAGGTTCAATCTTTGTTCCATAATATTGTTTCAATGTGTAGCCACAATACATATTACACATTGAGTACTTATTTGTACAGATTAATACAATAACAGTCCCATAAAATAAAGAAAGAATTTGAATTAAATTATTTAATTGTAGACAATAATCCAGCAGGTAATGGTTTAGGCTGTAGGGAAGAATAGGGAACCCTTCTTTAAGAGTTTGGTACCGTAAAGTTCGGGTTTAGTACCCACCAATACTTAGGTACTCATAAGCTTAAGCTTTTCCAACTAATTGTTACGGTTGGTATCGTGGCACCCAGTATTTAATCGTTGCGTATGCTGTAGAATTGATATCCTGACATCTGCATCCCATTACTGGTACCGTACATCTTACATCTACCTATACGGTATACTATTTTGTGGAACGAAGTTCCATATATCAACGTTTTACTCTGCACACTTGGCGAATGATCAAAATGTTCCACTTTTTAGTCTAGCTCTAATTCGCCAAGTGTGCAAAAGCGAAAGAAACTTCGTTACAATCGGGTGTCCGACACCTCTCGACTGTCTTTTCCCTAGAGAGTTTGTCCGAGGGCCTGACTTCCCGTAAAGACGCTACCTGGATCGGTTCAAGTGGTACCAACTCTGCAGTCAGGCTGCTGTCACTTTATGACACAGTAACAGTTTTCAACTGCTAGGGGCAGGCTCAATTGCTGAGTGCCTTTTAGCCATAAGCCCATACTTGAAAACTGCTGCATAGATTCCTACTTCATTATAGTTGAAATGAAAACTGCATTAATCGTGTTTCAATCATAAAGATCTGCAAGAGATAAGGGATACAAATAAATTCAAATAATAAACAATATAAATGTGACTAAATTTAATTTGTTCTGAAATGTGAAGGTTGCTGTAACATTCGTTACTCTCCTGGCAATGCTTGTTATTATACAAAGTGGTTAACAGCATGAAATAACTAAGAATCTCCTTGTACCGTTGACATCAGTGCAAAGTAGTCAGTTTTTGTTCTTCTATTACAAATTGTTGCAGTTTATAAAAGCGTGCAAGTAGATTGATGAGAAAAAGGGGTGTTATTTATATTGTTCATTATAATTTTATAACCATTACTAACTTATCTTTCAGTTTAACTATAAAATTTGATGACCGCCATTCAATTTCTACAATTTGTCCACAAAAGTTGTAAGTTAATTGAAACTTTAGCATCTTTCCACTGATCGTTGGTGTAGCGAAGGTTTTAATGCTACGAATGAGCCACGTGCACGCTACGAATGAGCCACGTGAACGCTACGAATGAGTCACGTTTTTTCATCGATTATGTTGGTATAATAATGACGGATTCGTTAGGTACATAAAAGAAAAAAAAATAGCATCACATTTTTTGCTATTTTGTTATAATGTTCATGAAACGGTAGTTGACGGAAAACTTCACAAAATAAATAAACGTTCACGGAAGAAGAGAACTAAAAATCCATTAACTTTTTTCTTCCGTGTAAGGAATAATTTTTGTAGCAAATTCAACAGAAGTCGTTCTGGAGTCCATTTTTTTATGATTGCGTAGCGTCTGTACTTATGTTTACGTAAGTACGTAGTGTCAAGGCGGTACCTACACCGTGCAGTGAACGTACACTGCGCCTGCGCTCTTTTGCTACGTTACGCTGGACAAACGCTTAGTGCGAAGACTGTTTTTTTCATTAATTATCTCAATTATAATGAATAATATTTATTTTGTTTGAAATAAATGAGCTGTATAGTATGAATAAGACACATCAATGGTACAATATCTTCATCAGGATATTACTGAAATTGATACTTTTCATGGCAGAAAGGCACATCGGTTTTATCAGCTGTTGAATAAAAAAATAATAATTACAGTATTTATCACCTAGTGTGTAGTGAAAGGCAGCAAAACTGTGACCATAGCTCTAGCAAGTAGGTTATTAAGGAACAATTTAATTTGGTAATGATATTCCATCTTCTCAGGAGGATATTCGGTGAAGGAAGTGAAGTCTTGACGGGGACTAGAGATTGATGACACAACGAATATTAACTGAGTAATAAGACACACTTTTGGGAAATATGTATATTGTATGGGATTCTTTCGAACCCAATAAAGCTGAACCTACAACTACAACGAGGACGCCTACAAGACGGCAAGGAGTTTAAACACCCAAGGTGTTTAAACTCCTTGCCGTCTTGTAGGAAGAGACGTGGCCTTCATGGTATTGACAAATGAATGTTAGCTATGAGACTGTAACTATAATTTTGAAGATTAAACTTAAGTAGCGTTGGAAATTATTTGATGTACCTATTCAGAACTTGGTCGATATCAATTAATAAAATAGAAAGGGGATAAATACTGCAATGTACATAATAACGGTGAACAAATTAATTACGACAATATAAGTGGCAAATAACAAAATGTTAGTAAATCACACTTCTGGCAAAATCTACAAACTATATATTTAAACACGTTAAAATCCATATCTATTTTCTCAATATAATATATCTCAACTTTTTACACTCAACTATAAAAAATAGGTATATAAAAAAGAATTTAAAAACACGTCATTGGTAATAAATTATCTTGTGACTTAGTCAACATACTTAACTATGCACTTAAAAATAAACATTACACGTGAAAAAGATACAAACATAATCGTACAATAGCTACTGAAACAATAGTAAGTAATTACCTACTTATAAGAAATAAGCAAGAACAGAAAATAGTGAGGTACGATTTTTATACAGAAAAACGAGCTTACGACTACAGATTTTTCATAAAACTAAAATTAAGTTTTAATTAAAAATATGGCATCTACCGACATGTTTATGGCAATTATTCCGTTCAAGAAAGTCAGCACATGAGACGAACTTAAATGTCTACAACACCTGATTTCAAGAGTGCCCAAACAGAACTGCATGCAGTTCTTGTATTTCCTTTCTAATATTAAAATTATCATCTACTTCCGTAAAGTAAGTCATTAAATTTAAGGCCTCATAAAATTTTGTAACGTTTCAAAAGGCATTATGACTGTTGAGTCAATTCTCTAGTCTATTTAAATAGTTTCTCGTGAAACAACTACATTTCAGACTAGAGGTAATTATCCTTACACGACAATCAGGCTGTTTTATGTGTTTACAACAACATTAACGTTGTAGAATTAAATTATAGCACAAAATATACCTTTTGGTTCCATTTTCATAAAGTTAGAGAGTTTGCGCAAGTTTAAAACACATACAATTAAATGCAAGAAACGGCAAGATATAGTGCGTCTACATTATGTGTGGGTATGACAGTCAGCTCCGATTAAATTAATGGAGACTTTATACGGTACATGGAGGGTGCAAATTGCCATGTTACAATACAATTTTTTGAATATCTTAGTTACACTGGGGAAGTACAGGCAACTGTCGAAAATATGAGGCTTTTAAGGTTCGTATCAAAAAGATTTTAGTTGGTTTTTGCAAATACGAGTATGTGTCTACAGATTTTTTATAAGAAACGTTTTAAAGAATATTGATTTTCAATATATGTTTTTACAGTTACCTGTACTTGCAAGATGAGGACAGCAAGGCAAGGACGTTATTTATACATTATATTTTCGATACACATAGTTCATTATAGCACTTCATACAATTTAAGTGATAAATGTTAATTCATATTTACAGGCTTGGTTCAGTTACAAAGTGAACTATAATTACAGAGGCAAGAAGCGATATCAAAATGAAAAGATATTTCTGCAAATATAAGGCGTTAATATTAATTAAATACTACATTTTGAAAATACGTAATTAGGTAAGTATAACTTACAGTAGCACAAAATACTAGTGACTATTTAAGATGGCAATTGCGTTATAGTATATATTAAAAGATTAAGTTATAAAAATGTGAATGTGGTCGGTTGTGCGCCCGCGCTGGCGAGCGGACGAACTGGACGGAGGCAATAAGGCTGATTCAAGACATTCCTTACTAAACTGCCTAAAGCACTTCGTAAGGTATATGTTAACATTACATATATTAGGCGCTACGTTATTAATTTTCTATAATATTTAAACTGTTATTATAATAGAAAAAACAATAAATATGTATTATCCAATATAAAATATAGTATGCACGTTGAAACCTGTTGGTTCACTTTGCCGGACAAATGTAAAGGCAATGTGTTGGTGATTATGACAATGTGAAAAAAAAACAAAGTTTAATAAATCGAGACTAGAAAGTGTAAAATTTGAACGTTCCAATAATACGACCTTAGGATCTCGTACACGAAATTATCATAATGTCTTTAGTTTTTATCGAAATCCTTTTTTTTTTGCTGAAAAGACTTAATTACGTCTGCACCTGTACATACGTTTTCAAGCGAAGTAATTTCGATGTATTAATCGTCTAAAGACTTTATACATTTTATCAGCTACACTCGACGACTAGAAACGTGTGTGGCCATCGATTTATATGGAGAGCGATATGTCTTACTGTACTTTAAGATATATAATCTATTTTATTGATATTGTTTTGATATCTTCGCCGTGAGTTTATTCAGATCGGTCCTTTCCAATATAGGACGAAGGCTTTCGCTCTGTAGTAATTTTGTGACAATACTACAGACGGATATTTAAAAGATTTATTGAAAACCCCATCTAATCGAAACTGAGATCGTATCATTGAAACACGCGTCCGTACATTAAATACTAACATAAATCTACTTACTGATATTTACGCAATAATAATATTAAAAGATAATATCTTGGATATTCCTTGCTCTCTTATTAATTAACTTACGATAAATTAACTAATCATATCTAATGAATACTTAGAGCTTTTAATTCACGAAGTTTTTTACCGACACCATTGCTGTTGTAGTGAGCAATTTTTTTAGGAATCTTTTACGTTCTTTTCTGAATACATTTGCTCGAAATTCTATTACTTGACGATTGAAAAATATGATGAAATAATTATGTGTTGTTATATATCTCATTGTGGATTGTTGTATATATGTAAATGACAGCATAATTATCTAATTGGAATAGGAATTGAAGTCAAATCACTGGTAAAAATATAGTATTCCGAAGGTCGAAGGCAGTGCTGATAGCTGAAGTCTGTTTAAAACACACATGAAATAGCTCTGAACCAGTTAGCAAATAATTTCTGTTACAGTTACAAACGGAGACGCACATTGTTGAAATATCTTGAAATGTTCATGTACTTCTTCAGTAACAAAGTATGGTTGAATCAGGACTTCAGGTAACATAGAGCATCTAGCAACGGTGTCGCAAACCCCGCTCCATTAAAATATTTGTCATTTTTAATTTACTTCATATAGTTATCTATAAAATACGGGTGTTTTGGGTTCTGTATCATGACTAATTGAGTCATTTACAATTAATAAGGTATATATTATGTAAAGCGATTTCCTTGGTAATGCTGTTGTGTTGTACGTATTGTGACTTTATTAGCGAGAATCGTATAGTAATGGTTAACTGATGGTTTGTGTGCAAGTACTAATACTTGAACACGTTAAGTTCCGTCCACTGTGTAAGAATGGAAGATATTTGAGTTATATTTTTGTATATTCACTGGGAACTTCACAGTCGTGACACTCGAAGAGGCAGAAACTGTTTGTGGTGTGTTGTCAGCTTCGCTTTTACAAAATATACAATAAGCATGGTTCACACGGACGTGAGCCGGTGAGCCGGTAGCGGGGCACCGCTCGGTCACAGTACGCCGTAGAACGTGTCCATCAGGGTAGTGTCCAGGTCACACTCCAGGAAGATGCTCTCACTGCATTCCTCCTGGAAAACAGAAAAAAAAACTTAAACAAAATATATCTAAAAACTAGTTATTCATTGTAACTCACGAAGTCTAATACAAGGTGTACAATTTATCAAAAGCTGTACCATAAGATACACCTTCTTGTGTAAAATGTTTTGAAAACTGAGACAACGTCTCATAAAGTCATAAGTGGCAGGACTGTAGCTGTGCTTCCTGCATAATCGGTTCTAAATGCAGAACTTGTCTGACACAATTTATATTTACCCATTAACACGCTGAGAAGAACAGAGTAAAGTATGCTATGAGTACCTAAGTGCTCCTCGCGTGTTATTTGTGGGGCTTGAGCAGTGTTTAATTGAAGAAGAACGAAGTAGAAATCGTTCAGAATCCTAGAAACGGGACAGGATTAAGACCAGCCCCCTGATTGCGTAACACAATTTCAATCACAATCTGAATCATTTTGAAGGATATTGCTAATCTATTCATATATTCCAAAAATTTGTCTGCTCAACAACGAAAATAAAGCAATGAATGTTGTTGAACTGTCAAAAGGAAAACCAAATTACTACAGTTAGTGTGTTACGCACTTACCCCGCTGCTTACACCACAAATGACTCAATACGTTAAACACTATCCTTAGTCAGGCTTGTGCCTTCAGGCGCTCCCGTCATCCACCATAGGCATTATTATCGTTTCGGCTCACAAAGTGTCTTATTGGGCGTAACTTGTGTTGCTCCGCATCGGTGTCAGTGCGGTAAAGCTGTAGATAGTCTCGGGCACCATGGTCTGTCCTGTTGCAGAAGCGCAGGTCGCATAGCATGGCACACCAGCATGAACGACATTATTCGTCGAGCCCTTGTCACGTACCAGCGGTATTAGAACAAGACGGGCGGCATCATGTTGTTGCCTTGGAAGGTGGATATGCCTATGGTGTGGGATGCAACGTGTGTCGATACTCCTACGCTATCTTATGTTCCCAGCATGGCGGGCTGTGCTGGCGCCTCTGATGTGGCTGCTGAGACCCTCAACCGGCGCATATACTGTAACCTTATGGGTAACTACAGTTTTGAGCCGTTTGACGGTCGAAACGCTCGGGTTATGGGGCCCAAGTGTGCGTCTCCTTTTTAAGGCAAATTCTCGCCGACTGGTCGACACTTCACGTTAACAGAGGGTTGGCTCGTTTTTTGGCCAACGAATTAGCATTGCCATTCAACGTGGCAATGCTGCCAGCATTATGGGCACGTTTCCGGATGACAGCGATGCGGATTAGTACTTCGACGCCTAAGCGTCCTTTTTTTTGTATTTATTTGTATAGTTAGTGTGTCCTCTAATTTAGTACCTACCTCGTGTGTAGGATATTGTAAAATATAGACATATATATACGCCACGTAATATCACGTAGTCTAAAAAAAGAACTTATTTATATCATCATTCTGTCTATTCAAACGATTGTCGGGAACTGAGCGATATTTTAAATACACTTCGTGGTAAACGTACCTATTTAGCGAGGTATGCCGCAATCGACCTCTAGAAGTGTACCTAAGTAGACAAGAAAGTATGTGACCCAGGAGGGGCCGTATGGCCTATTATGGAGCAATGCCTGGAGAGGTAGCATGGCGCCCGCAGTTTCCGGCTGGCGCAGGTGCTTACTGGACACGGATTTTTCGGAAAGATCTGCGTCGCATAGATCGGAAGCGGACGCCCACTTGTTATCACTGTGTAGACTGTCCCGAGGACACAGCGCAACATACGTTGGAAGAGTGCTCAGCTTGGGCCCAATATCGCTGTGCCCTCGTTACGACACTTGGTGTGGGTGATCTATCGCTTTCGGCCGTGGTTCAGTCCATGGTCGGAAGCGAAAACTCGTGGTTTGCTGTCGCCTCTTTTAGCGAGGAGGTGATGTAGGCAAAGGAAGTGGCGGAGGGGGAGAGAGACCACACCTCTCAGTCCACCCTCACCAGAAGAGCAGCCAGGCGTCGAAGTGCGCTTAACGATCTCCGGCCAATATATGAAGGGGCCTGCAGGCGGCGAATTTTGGGCTGCGTCGTCGCTCGAACAGTTAGGCCCAAATAGGTGGCACGGTATTCCATGGGTGCCTTTATGGGAGGACGAGCGGCCGTGGGATCGGCCGCACTTGATGATGGAGCCTACTAGGCATGGTGGGCGGCGAGCGGGGAGCGGCAAATGTACAAGTATCTCCCGGGCTCCCGACTTGTGGTAGTAGAGGGAACAGTGGGGTTTTAGTCGGTAGGAGTCCGACATAACCCTCCATTCTCCCCAGACCGGAGGGTCCAATCCATGAGGATTTCTCCACGGAAAATAATAATAAAGGAAAGTATGTGAGAGATATACCTGAGTACAGTGTGGAACGGGCAGCTGGTCCCCGCTGTTTCTCGCGTGTCATTTGGAGGTCTTGGGCATAATATCGACGAACTAGTAGAAAGTAGCTAGTGGGAACTGTGGAGATCCACTAGTAACGGATAGGATTCAAGAGTAGATTATGTTAGGTAGATACCTGAGTGTTGTGTGGAGCGGGCGGCTGGTCCCCGCCCCTTCTCGCGTGTCATTTGTTTGTCTTGGGCAAGTGCCTCTTCATGTGCAGCGCGAGGTGGTCGGAGCGCGCGAAGGAGCGCTCGCAGACGGCGCACTTGAAAGGCTTGGCGCCCGTGTGCTTGCGGTAGTGGCGCGTCAGCTCGTCCGAGCGCGCGAACCGCCACTCGCACTCTGGCCACTGACAGGTATACGGCTTCTCACCTGAGGAAGTGACACGGGTCACTCTATCACTAGTCACCATACATGCTAATGTCTATTCGAAAAGTATCTGTTCAAAGCGTGAACAACCCCCAGGTTCAGGTTAAATTCTTACGTAATCACTCTTTTAAGTGAATAAGTAATAGATTCATCTGTACCTAATTCGAAGGTTCCAGCTTTATATCACCAGTTGTTCCAACAATTAAATAATGTTTGAATAACTTTATTAAATTGTTATTGCAAAATCATCGATGAAACTTGAGGTTATAAATTTAACCTGAATTGTCAAATGAACATCTTTAAGGTGATTTAAAATTAGAATTTCGAGTTTAAGGATTCAAATAATCAAATCAAAGCACTCGGTTTGTACGTGGCTCTATAAATTGGAATCCACAGGTACGTTTTGTGATCCATTTGTTTACATTTTCATCAGATACTTTTGGAACAGACAATATATAGATTATGCATGATGGCTGCTATAATGGCAGCTATAAGCTGCGCAAGCAAACACGTCGTTTATAACTGAATTTTATATAGTTCAGGAAATCTGGACAGTTTTCGCTAACATGTTCACGTTTGCATGAACGTACAGGTTGATTTTCAAGCAAATCCCTCATGCTAACCCTAGCGTGTATCTGTATGGTCGGCGTTATAGGAAAGCAGTCAGAAGGTACTGTTTGTTCAGATGAACTACTTTTTAACCATAAAATAACGACAAAAGTGAGTGGTTTAAGAAATAGCAAAGTAAACATGAAAGCTATGTCGGAAAATATGAATAACCGCATCAGTTTTTTCATGGTACTAACCACATTTTGACCTGCTACTGGGCACTGGCTGTCGCAGTAGAACAATACACATAATGTTACATTAATGAGCTTGTGGTGTGGTTTCAAACTTGAACTTCTTTCCATATTGTCTATTTACTCCCCTTATTATTTAACATATACAGTTAGTTTTACCTAAAATAGGGGGCGCTGTATAAAATCAGCATACAAGATTCATCGATGTAGTATAATTACTCGTATCGTAATACTGACGTAACGTCAAGTCACGTTTCCAGCTATTTCAAGAAACCGGGAGAAGGTAGTTTGCCTAATCGAAAAGCTTTGTTGATTTTCATAATTTCAGTTCGATGTCAATGGAGTCTACCACGTGTTTCTCTACTGAAGTCTGGATAAAGTCCTAAGTAATAATTAAAATGGAGTTTTTAGAAAGCTAGTTACTTAGTAAGAAGTCTGTGTTAAATAAATTGGACAAGTGACAATATACTGCGGTGAAATTTAAACGATACTCGTAACACAGTACTTAGGTACATTGTTGCCATTAGGTATATCTGTTACTTTCGCTAGGCCGTTGAGTAGTCCACGTACGTGTTAAGGAGATTGTCGAGTTCAATTAAAATGCATGACTTCTTTAAACACGTGTAAATTGATGTATTTAGTACAAACAGTGGATATTCGCAATGCCACGTGGGTATGGGCAGTTATTTCGCAGTGGCTCAGGTAAATAAAAGTGTAATTAATACCTGTGTGTATTCGCTGGTGCGCCTTTAGATGCGAACTCTTCGTGTAGACCTTGGTACATCCTGTAATAAATAGTTTGGATTTTAGATATCATGTGAGTTTCTAACTTTAGTCATCGATTGAAAATAGGTATGTCTATTGCGGAAGTTGAGTTAGTAACAGAACTATAAAAACCGGCCAAGTGTGAGTCGGACTCGCGCACGAAGGGTTCCGTACCAATATCTATAAAAAAAATAGGCAAAAAATGGCGTTTTTTGTATGGGAGCCCCCCTTATATATCTATTTTATTTTAATTTTATTATTTATTATTAAAGTAAAAATACAACTGAGTATTTTGTTAATAATTCTAGTGCCTACTTGTTGCCATTATTGATATCGAGCAAAAAAGGGCAAAAAAGTCGCGTTTGTTGTATGGGAGCCCTCCTTAAATATTTATTTTATTTTGTTTTTAGTATTTGTTGTTATAGCGGCAACAGAAATACATCATTTGTGAAAATTTCAACTGTCTAGTTATCGCGGTTCTTGAGATACAGCCTGGTGACAGACAGACGGACGGACAGACATCGAAGTCATAGTAATAGGGTTCCGTTTTTACCCTTTGGGTACGGAACCCTAAAAACGGTCTGTTAAAATATGTCTTGTCAAAACGGGCAATATTGATGGGTTTAGATATCTACTATTTGCGGGCTTTAACTATTTACCCATAAGTTAGCGTTCCTTGTTGGATGCATCCAAATTGAGGCCATCGATATATCGAGTTTCTAGCTGCCAGTCCAGCGACTGATGAAGTAGAGTGCTCATACTGACAAGATTAATCCCTTAAGGTCAGTCGAGGTCAGTGGAACAATTTGACCAATCAGGTCGTAAAACTTAGCTAGCAAGGAATCTATTTCAGGAGTAGTTCTTGCGCTATCTTTATTGTACCATCTGCTCACCCTAGTTAGTGTTTCTGGCATTAAACTTTGTGTTGCACTGATTTGTACTTCAACAAAATTCTTTTAACAGGCCTCCTACGGACTCCCATATTGACGTCCACTCAAGTCAGATGAGTAAATTGGGAACAGTTACCTGACTTACAAATTCTAATGGACTAGACAGATCTAAATCAAATAATAAAAAGTAAATCCAACTAATCAGATGAGAAATATGTATGTGACCCAGCCCTCATACTTCAGGCCTATTTTTAAGGTCTTCCGGCAACTCTCCACGTTTCCATGCTGCCCTCGTTCAGATGTTTCCTGTCATTTTTCCCCACTGTGCCATCGGACGTTCTGGGATTATTTGACCTGAAATTGGCCACTATTTGATCGAAACCGTACTCCATTGTCCATCTCCATATTGAGCCTGCCTTACTTCTCTTGAAGCGTCCTGTCACCTTCCTAGTAGGCGTCGGATTTCGGTGTTACGAACTCGGTCTAGTAGATTGATGCCGAGCAAGGCTCATATCTCAGTGTTCAACGTAATGATGTTCAGAAAGTCTCACCTATAAAGTCACAGTGGTGCACCCTTCTCTTCTCTAGCTCCGGGTTGTTTCGCCGGTTGTACTTGACATGGTGCGCGTGCGACAGTCGCGAGTGCTGCATCGGCGCGTGGTGCACCTGCGGCTGCGGCTGTGGCGGCGGCTGGGGCATCGGCACCGGCTGCGACATCGTCTGCATCGGAACAAACTACTTTATTCATTTATGATTAACGATCAGTTTACAGTTAAGGGTTTTATCAGATAACATGGTTGAATTCATCATCATCACCATGTGAGAAAATATGGGAACAGTTACTTCGATAAAATAGCTAAAAGGTTTAGTTTTCATGGTGTAAAAGAAAAGTGAGTTTTTATAATTCTCTAGTTTTCTAGAACATGACGGGGCTAGTTCGTGGTCCAAATATTGAATAGTTATATCCCGGTTGCCGGTTTCATTGATTTGCATCCTTTTAGAATGGTTAGCCATAAGTGATAGCTAATACTGGAAATTTCTGTGCTATGTGTAGTAGTAGTCACCTGGGGATGGTGGTGCGGGTGCGGCCCGGGATGCGGGGGCGCGTGTGGTGCCCGCAGCAGCGGCGGCGGGTGGTACGGCGGCGGCGGCGTGCGACGGCCTGCGCCCTGCGAATAACACGCACATGTTGCTGCACTCATACATACTAGCCAATGTCTCACCCATCGGCATGTATCAAACCAACATAATTAACTACACATACATTATTCAGGACCTTACCGCCGTCCTGATTACAATCGTTATAATAAACGACATCCGACTGCTATTTACCTTCATGACTTTACTGCAATAGAATAAATAACACGACATAAATAGATCGCTGAGCAATAGATGGTACCATCTGTCGCGTACGCAAGCGCGCGAGCTCACTCAAGTGGTGGTTTACCTGCATGGTGTTTCCGGGGCTGCCCTGCTCTGAGCTGGGGGGCGTCAGCGGGGACATGTAGACGAGGCGCGAGGGGGGGTACTTGGCGAAGGATGTGTTGGGCTGGTGCGGTGGCGCGTGCTGCGGTGGCTGTGGGTGCGCGTACGTAGGTGGCGCACACAGCCTCTCCGTCTTGATCTCGAGGGGGCTGAGTAGCGGGGTGGCGCACTCCTCCAGCAGCGCCTCGTCGGCCTCCAGCTTGACGTGCGTGGAGCCGAGTGGCGCCAGCATATTCGCGTTCTCGGGGTCGATGTTCCTGATGGAGGACGCGATGTCCTCCCACAGTGCGGGCCGGAGGAAGGCATCGTCGCGTGAGGAGGTTCCGCCATCAAAAAGGTCCATGTGGGCGGGCGCGAGTGAGGCGCCCTCCTGCTTACACAGCAGCGACTCTAGCTCAGATGTCTGCAACAAAACAAACAGACATCGTTTGGTGATTTGCAGATCCTTATCGTGGTGGTATTATGAAAATCCTATTCAAATGCTAATAACACACTAGAAAGTTTTCTTGATTTAATGTGTAAAGCTTTTGACTACAAAGAAGTCCCAGTAGCTTTAGGGGCAATAAACATATGAATTTATTAACGTCTTTATAAACCTGTAGAACATTATCACGTTGTATGGCAACAGTGGTCGGTTGCGAAGTGGGATAGGTAGGTACTGCTGCGTTGTATAAAATAGCAATTTTGTTCAAGCGGTATGTTAAAACCTCAAAAGGAAGAAAGCTCTTCAGCAAGTCAATGGGAGAGTTAGGCTTCTGTCGGCACAATATGTTGACCATCTTACAAAATGAATCTTCGAACGATCAGTGGCAACAAGTTATTGTTATATTGGGTTTCATGAACTGTTGTGCTAAAACTTTTTATTTTCTATAGTGAAGTATGTACGCGTATTTATAACAATATTGTGGTTTTGAAATAAGCTGTAAAATAAATAGTCAGAATGAACTGTTGTACCACATTGCTGTGTATATCAAATACGACACGAACAACACGCATATTCTCGGAAACTGATTGGCTACATCAATCATACTTAAGAGGATTAAAGTTACGATTAACATTATGAATTTACACAATTTTGAACAATTTCTCCGTGCTAGGTGGGCAAGCCTTGGTTCGCCGGCGCGGCGTACGATATTAGCATACAATGGCGGCGGCCCACGCGCACGCGCAGGTGACGAGCAAGAGCTTTCATATCGGATCATTTCAAACATACACATTTCGGGATGAGATTTAGCTAGCAACGAAATTAATTTAAATTGTGTCGACACAAAATGTCAAGATCCTTTTCATCATTAAATACCTATTCCTATTTTCCGACATAGCAAAGGAGAAAAGCAATCAATTACTTTTATAGAAAATAATAAAATTGCGTAGACATTTAGAAAGTGAAAAATCTCTAAACATCTTTTGCTATAAGTACGTACCACCTGTACCTTAAATTACTCTACGCCGTTTACGAGTGACAATAAAATTAATGTAGTTGCAGTAAAACTTGTATAGTGATTGTGTTGAGTGTGGTGTGGACTTAAACGCAAGGACTAGGTCTATGCGCCTGCACACCTGCACTGTTGTTGCGCCGTCAGCTGTGAGAGGTGATAGACCAATTCCTTGATAGCTCTTTGAAAGGTTCTAAAGCTGTACTTACATAAAATATACATAATAAGCTAATTCGAGGGACTCTTCGAGGGATTCTTTAGAGCAACCAGTGCAACAGAAATTAATTCCCTAGGGCTTGCACAAAACAGTGATCCCGAAACACGACAAATACTCATATGAGAAATAATAATTTTCGTTTTTATAATGTCGTGAGGAAAGTTTTAAGTGGGAATCTGGATGGCTATAAGAGTGGAGGAAGACCAAGGAAACGGTGGATAGATTGTGTGAACAATGGTATGGTTAAACAGGTGTTGATACCCAAAAGGGCCACTTATAGTGACGTAGGTATGGAAGAAAACGACATCCCTACTTGCAGAGTCAGTGCTTATAACGCTCTCAAGACTATTTTTTCATGCATTTATAAGATACTTGAAATATGCTATAAACAAGGATTTGGGCGCCAGTAAAGAGCATATATTTCTGTAACGATCTTAGAATGAACTTGGATAAAGTCTTTTACTCATATAATATACTTGACGAATTACAATAGTTTCTATAACAATCTTAGCGTATGCAGTTACAGGCACTAGTGCTTATAATACGCTCTGACTCGAGTATCTTATAAAAGCTATCATTTTTATAATGCGCTTGTAGCACACTTGGTTATTTGGGTGTCCTCTCAGTTCACCAATTTATTTACAAATTTTTACTTGACAAGCAACGATTGGCAATAACATGATTTGTCATTTTATCATTAAACAACAACAAGTTTGCAAAATAATTCACATAAGAAAATAATATATCCGATAAACTTTTTTTTAATAACTTGTTATTTGACAAACAATTCAATTTTGTTTCTCATTTTATCTCATAAAACAACGTTTGGAATAAAAAAGTTTTACAAAATGCCTTATTATTACGCAATTTCCCAAAAAGTTTTACTCAATAAATAGGCAAAAAACAGGCATTAAGTTAGTTAGTTAGTCATTTAATTTAGGGCCCGTTGTTTGATCAGTGGTTAAACATACTAATAGTTAAAATGCGTTAGTTAAACTAACAATTTGTAAAAAATGCAGAAGTATGTTGTTTGACAAATGGTTAAGCTAACTACAGTTAACAAAATTGTCAATTTGCTATAAAAGTTAACCATGCGCAGACAGAGTAGTTAAACTTTGACAGCTATTGACTATTGTCAAGTGACTAATTGTTTAATTGACTAATGGTCATGTTTCACTATGTATCAAACAACCGGCCCTTAGTACCTAGTGTAAATAGTTAGCTGTGTTAAATATTGTATAAGTTTCTATTTAGTAATTAATTAATTGTTTTTGTATTATTTTTGTATTAATAATTGTATTAATTGTAATTGTATTAATTGTATTTGTATTAATTGTAATTGTATTAATAATTTATTGTATTAGTATTAATAATTATCTCAATTGCAAGTGGCTTGCTAAAGATTTAAATAACTTAATTTCCTAATAATTTTCTTTTTGCATCAATATTCTCGCAATGCAAACGCATTGCGAGAATATTGATGCAAAAAGAAAATTCTTTCGATATATGTTTCTTTCTTTTTTTTTCAGGAGGAGCACCTGACCCTTTTGTTCAATTCGTTCAATTGCATTGCTTATAGTTTCGTTAATTAATTCTGTGATTAAAAAATATAGGCCCAGGTATGTTTAAAGCACCAATTTATATGCCAGAAACGATTTGCGCTAATAGAACAAAAGAGATTATGTTTAGTAGGCTACCCGGAATCGAACTAGTTAGAATAGGTTAATTGTTATTTTTTTAAATGGTTAGGTTAGATTATGTTAAAACTGTGACCTCTACGCACGAGCTGAGCGAGCGAAGCAACCAGTGCCGCGGCAGCGGCCGGCGAGTGTCAGAAACCACTAGATTATATAGAAAAAAAAATACTTTAGTAGGTTTAAAGAACTTCAGTACTTGCTTGTAAATTATTTGACCCAAATGGAAATTGCAACCATGTAGGATTACGGTTTCAAAATTTGATGACAAGCTTAAGATAAAATATTGATAAATATTGTGTTACTGGTTTAGAAAATGTATTTTATAATATGATATTTAGTACAAACGTGATTTTTAAAAATAATCAAAATATTAAATGAAAAATGTATGAATTATTAAATATCATCCGAAACATTTGTAAAGAGAAGCATTTGAACAAATAAAACTTTGTGAAGCGAGTGTTTATAAAATAAAACATTTGCGAACAATAGTATACGAAACGAAGGTGTTAAACCAAAAATTTTTCAATTGTGTTTTGGTGAAACATTAGTGAACCGCTTATTTGTTATAAGTACGTAACGTGCTCGTGTTTTGTGTTTGAGATATTTGTTTTCTCATATTCCATACTAATATACATTAGTTTTTAATATACCTAGTTACTTTGTGAATATAGTATGGAAACTCGTGGTGAAGTCAAATTTACTGTGAATATGTACCGTATATTGTTTTTTCTTAACGGCTAGAGCAAAATTGAGTATTGTGTAGTTGTTGTTAAAATTTAATTTCAATGATTCTTGTGAATAATCGTCATGTTTTAAAAATACTCTGCATTGAGTACTTTATAGAATCACTTTAAGCAAATTAGGTCTTGGTAAATATCACTTCTCCTCCATTTTATAACAAATTAGGGTTCCTCATGAATCGTTTATCAACTTCACCCGTTAAATCTCGCTCGATGTGGGCGACTTGACAAAAACTAAGCTTAGATTATCTTTTCGTCCGTCAACTGTTTATACAAGTTTACAAGACTTGTATTGATAGACTTGTTTTTAACAAAGTTCGTGTATCTTTGGGTAGAAAGTTTTTAATTATTTTGTTTAATATTGTTGATAGTTTATTTAGTGCCAAATGCGGTATATTAAATTTTATAGCCCAGCTTTGTATATCTTGAAGTGATTATATATATATATGTATCCTAATTCATGAGTCTTTTTATACTCTCTGCTTTCTTTTATTTCTGAATCATATTCTGCCTCATGGCCTTTTTCTTCCTGTTCTTCATGATCAGAATAGCACTCAACAGGTACAACATTATTTTAGACCGAACCCTCCATTACATAATCTGTTGCACTTGACTGGCATTCTGGTCTTGAAGAACTTGGCTTTACCACTTTTCTCCTGTAACCACCCATTTTTTTAAATGTTCCCATTCATCTAAATATTTTTTTGTTTATTTTCTCAAGTTATCTGCCGCTGAGAACTATGAGTTGACAAAATGTCTGACGTTTACTTACAAAGTGCTTGGCCCGGTACTTTATAAACTTGTTTGCTCTCATAGCGTATTTGTAAAATTTTAATAATCATGTAAGAGACTGCATCAAGATGATACTGCCAAATACGTATAAGGATCTCTGCTAAGTATGTTAAAAGTAAATGCATACTATAACTGTCCTATAAGTTAATCTTGTAGTGGCTATAGGACTCAGTTATAGAAACCAATGCTCTTGAGTATATTGTCTTGTGAAATGCATTTATAAGCAAAATAGTTTTATAACTGCCCTATAAGTTAATCTTGTAGTCGCTATAAGACTAAGTTATAGAAGCCGATACTCCTGAGTATATGAATCTTATAACTGTTCTGTTAGTTAAACTTGTATTTACTATAAGACTAAATTTTTGAAGCAAATGCTCCTGTGTAAATAAAGGCTTGTGAGATGCTACTATAAGTAAAATAGTCTACACCAATGCACTTATAAGAATCTTATAAGTATTATCAAACTTATAATATTTTGTTATAAGATTACTTTGCTGGTTGGGATGCTGCGCCAACCCCAAATAAATTGGTATAAGGGTAAGGCAATGATGATGAATTTTCGTTTTATTATTAAAACAAACTACTGAAACAATTTCAATGGAACGTGTAATGAGAGACAGTTTGAGACCTCTCATAAAATATGAGGTATTAAATCATTAGGGTACGGTTAGTCGAGAGCCAGCATATTCCTACGAAGATAAGTATGTAGATTTACATTGATTGATTTTATGGGAGAAGCTTGCTAGTTATAATAACTTAGGTAGGTTTTATAAGTTCCAGCCGACCTACCAAATACCGACAATATTCTCTTACCGCAACCTTCGTTGACGATACCGCAGCCCTTAATAACAACCAAGATCTAATTAAAGCATTGCAAATGCTACAGGTACACCTCGATAAAAATAACACATGGAGGGAAAAATGGCGTATCAAAGCGAGCGCCAGCAAATCAGTACACGTAACGTTCACTCTTCGAAAGGGAAATTGTGCACCAGTCAAAGTCGGAAACGATATATTGCCCCAACATGTCACATCCAAATACCTCGGTATGCACCTGGACTGGAAACAAACATGGAGAAACATTGAGAAAAAACGAGATGAGCTGAACCACCGCCTGCAAACACTGAAATGGCTACTAGGTAAGTAACTCTCGACAGCAAAATACTTATATATAAAACTATCTTGAAGCCTTTATGTACCTGAATTGAACTCTGGGGAACAACCAAAACTCCAATGTAGAGATCATGCACCAAAATAAAGTTCAGAAAACTATAACAAAAGCTCCGTGGTTTACCAAAATGTCTGAGGAACATGTCTGCTTCAAAATCAATACTGTAACGGAAGAGATTGAGCGCAGAACAAAACTTTACAAAGAGCGCATTGAAAAGCACATCAACAACCTGGCTTCTGCACTGACTAACCCACTGAATCACCGTCGATTGAAAAGACAGCACACATGGGACATAGCATGATCTAGTCAAGCAATAAAAAGAGGGACGGCCGTCGACCCTCACTGGAGGACCGTACTCGGAACGCCAACAAGCACAGAACGCATCTGCTAAAGGCTTGAAAAGCCGATAGAAAGATTTATATTAAAAAAATTGGTAGTATAAGTTATAACTAGGTGTCAAAGTTATCTAACTACCATTCGATTAGTTTTCATTCAGTTTTTGTTTACCTGACGATAGTTGTGTTCAGCTTTAGCGTTCCTGTTTACCTACATATATAGAAAAGTATCAAACGTAAGAAAAAGAGCAAAACATTTATGACACCGTCTAGGTGTCATCATAACACGTAACTGTAATAATGTAAAGTAAAGTAAATGTAATGTGAAGTAAATGTAATGTTACTATACAATTGAAGAATTTTTACACCAAAAATAAATCAATAACTGCTACACACACATTCTCGTACACAGACATTATACACACTTACACTACTACCTACATGACTTCCTATTCTAATTGAATGGATAAGGTGATCTAATTAATAAAAAATGTATTTGTATTATTATTGAATTATAAAAATGTGTATATAATATGTATTATTATTTGAATGAGTAATACTAAATTATTGAAATTATTAATGTAAAATCGTGACAATAGCATAGTTATTTTAATTTTTAATGTTAAATAACCCTCAAATTTGCGATGCCTGGAAAAGGCCGCTAAGTTGTCTCGTACCGACATTATAAAATAACACCAAAATGTACACTTAGTTTGCAAATAAACTTTTGACTTTTGACTAATAAATAATATAAATATTTTACGGTTGGTACGTACCAACTAACTGGGTAAAGGTGTTGTGAAGTAATTTCCTTTTACCATTGCCATGATAGAATATGTAAATATTGATAAGTTTAATGTAGTGTTTTATCTGTTTGCGTTTCTATTGTTTAATGTTGACGGCTTTACTAGTTATATCTATGATTAGGTGCGCATACCTTACCTATGCGTTTACTTGAAAATGTAACGCAATTCGTGCATGTTCGGTAATTCGATTCGTTTTTTATTGGCGAACAGGTGAAATAGAGTTAAAGTAATCGGTGAGTGGGGTCGGCAGCGGTCGGAACCTCTTTGGAGCAGCGTGGGGTGTCGCAAGAGCGCCGGACCGCGCGAATTCCTTCCATGACCTTTGCGGATCGAACGATTGCGCAGTGGCTCCTCCACCGCGACTAGACGAGCTTGAGCAACAACCACATAGACTATACTGGTGCAGAACAACACTAGGCATCTGAGAGCTTTGATAGGTAGAAACATTAAATTTTTATGCTCCTTGCGTCAATTAGTTTTTCGAAGTCTCCTGCCTCCAAGCAAATGTCTCCAGCAAATGTAATTTCATATGAGTTGTAAGTAGATTTTAGTGTAAAGTGTACATTTTATCGTTAGAGCTTAAGTGCACGGTTCTAAATAGTACCTACTCGTACCTATGTCGTTTGAAGAAGATCTGACAACAAAATCTATGGATACTCTTTATAAAATACATTTCTCACCTCAGCACCTCAAACAAGCAGGTTTTGCTATTTAAAGACAGTAAGCGAAATTCGATTTTGCTGCGAGCATGAGACAAAGTAACTTTTTAATTTATTTTTTTTAAATGTCGAGAATAGTGCTGGGTCTACTCACAAAATTCGAAAGATTTGAAATTCACTTTGTTCTGTCACTTTCACTTCGATACGAAAAAAGTGAGAGATAGAAACAAGTCGGTTCGAAGCTCGATTATCAAATTCCACACCCAGTAGGTCCAAAAAAGAAACAAATAATAAAACGTTTGGATACACATATAACCATAAAATTGCAATTAATCTGTTTTAGTTTTAAATGTAATATATTTTTTGATATTGTTTGTTTTACAAATATACAAGTGGTTTAATTTTTACAATTATGTATTTTTATACCTTTAGGTAATATTATGTTCTCGCTGCTGAGGTGAAAAGTTGTATGTGTTAAACGAGACCAAAGTTATTTGCATCTCGTGTCTTTAAATCCCTGGCTGCGCTCAGGATTCTAACCTAGAATCGCTGCCTACGCTCGTGATTCAATTATAGAATCCTTCGCTTAATCGGGATTCAAAATCAACACTCGCAGCAAAAACCAACTGTACTCTCTTGTTGCACAAGTAACTATTTCTGCATCACTAAATTATTGCGTTCATTTTCTGTTGAGTAGAAGTATAATTTAATAAGTATAACAAATTATACTTCTACCTGATGAACTCACTCTTTAAAATGATCTGTGTCATCTTTTAACTCAATCGGCTTGCTCCATTAACTCTAAACGCATTTAGTGCCTAGAGTCCTAAAAGCTACGACATATCTGTGTGCAAAGTTAATTTTATTCTATGCGTTGGGCGGTGCGCTAGGCACCGTATTCGCTTCGGTTTAGCTCATTTACGAAGCCAGCTAAATCAGTCGGCTTATAGCGAACAGACAGCTATTGTGAAATGAAAGAACCTCCCGCGGATTTGCACCGGCCAGTGATGAAACACGCACTTGCACCAGATTATATCTCAAATCTAATAGATTGTTGTTGTTATTTATTTCGACCGCTGAATGAAGCAAGTGCCCCAGCGTCAACCTACTTACAGCTCTTAAAGTTTATATTAGTGAGGTCGCTTGCACCATTAACAGGGAATTGTATTTATTCGAGTCTTTATTGAAGTTTAGGCTCTAAACTGCTATTATTTTTTGCAAGCAATTCTTTTGTTTCTGATAAGATATTTACAATCTTTTATTGTTTTTTTGCCTACGTATACTCGTATTATAAATATCCGAGCATCTCTATCAATTAATCATATCAGCGGGAATACTAACACTATCTTCTGCTCATGTGAATGGCTGAAAATGTAGGCAGGTTTTTAATAAATTCGTAAAGTAAACACTCTTATTTGAATTATCTACAATACATTTATTGATAGCGATTACAAAGAAAATGTGGAGGTGGTACAACCACGAACATTTGTATTTCTTATCAATTAAAAATGTATATAAATGACGTTATCTGATTTATATCTGTGACGAATAGTGCGAAAGCGCATTAATATTCGTGTAATAGGTATAATGAAATGAAATGGTGGTAGATAGGAAACTGTGTTGAAAAAATCACGTGTTGTGATTGGTCCTCTTTGAAATAATGACGTTGATGGCGGGCGATTCATAAATAGAATGGTGAAGCGTCGCGACGGACGCACGTGCTACGCGCTGCCGACCAATGGCAGACGCGCTGACGTCGCTTAGAAAATTACTCGCCATTATGTTTTGTGCCACGCTGTACCTACATCGCATAATGTCACTGAAACAAGTGAAGCGTACGATTTTTTTGAGCTTCGTAACACCGATCTTAGCATTTTCGCGGCTACAACAAATCGTAGCGAATGTAGCGATGGCAGGGGTTTTATTACGAATCAGTAAGTGGGAGCCATTGAATTTCACCTAAGTTGAACACATAGGCGACGGTAGTCTAGATCAGCAACCAGTGCTATTTACCTTGACTTGATTTTAATACATCGGTAAAACGGGTTTTTTTATGTATCGGAAACTAAAAAGGGTGCTTATATTTATTTAGTTTGAACATAGTAACAGTGCATCGCTGACAATTCAAAATTAACAATCGCTTGTAATGAAAAATCTTTTTAATGACGTAGGTATAGGACTCAATACATAGGAACATGTACATAGGCGGCCCTGCGTGTTGGACAGCTATTCGCGAAAGCAATTCTATTTTCTCTTGCATGGACGCCTACCTACTTCATAAAAGATTACTTAATAGTCTATAAAACAGAGATAACAGCTTAAATTCAATGAAGAATAGCAATAACATGCATAGCTAGAGGCATTCATAATATATGCTAGGATTGTTTCTCTCGTATCAAATCTACATATAAAGCATTCAATGTATTGTAAGTGTGTCACAATTTGATTGTACAATAAAGTGTTAACATTAACAACTCAACGACAGACGTCAGCGAAAAGTATCGATGATCGACGTAGACCATGTTGCCAAGTCAAAAATAAAAGTAGGATAAATCTAGAAAGAATACCTACTTACGTTAGTCAACTTGATGCATATAAAAGTGATCGTAAAACTAAACTAGTTTTGTAAACAAATTGAGCTTCGGAATACTGTAAATAATTAAAATCATAAAACGCATCGCAACATAAGAAAGCTTTTAGTGTAGCGAAAATATACAATGCGCTTCTAAGAAATAGCCGCTAAATGTTAATCTACATAGGCATTACATTTGTGAATGTCTGATAAACGTATGTATCCAATGCGCATTATACTTATTGCAAAATTAATTACGAAAGTTCCAACATCAATCACACGTCATGAAAACTATTCTGAATGAAAAACTGTCGAGCGGCGATAGCAGGAAATGTAAAAGGTCAGAGGAGGTCAGGGCACGCTGTGTACGTAGGCAGTACACATAAACGTTCCCGTCGTGACCCCCGGGACTGTGTGCTAATTAGCTTTAAGGGGACTCCTATGACAATCGTCTATTTGATATGTCGATCAAACTGTTATGACCGTTCAATGGCTTGTTTTATGATCTGAGTTTCATAACTAGAAGAACTATTATCGAAAGAAGGTTAAACGCGTTTTAAGTTAAAAGCTATTGGCGAATACTTTTTAATTTACTAAATTAGTACTAAAACCTGTGGTAAACATTTTCGGCCGCCTGCGTAATATTTCATGACCGAAATATAATTTCGTGGAAGCACGTCCGCATTTTCGGCGAAGCGACGTGGCCTTAACTACCCCCCAATAGACAATAATTATGACCTTTTCAATAATGTATCCTCATATGAAAAGAATTAAAATTGCCGTCTCATACCGTTATGGCATTGTTTGAACAACGCGTCTCGTCGACTGTCGTCGTTCTATTTCCATAATTCAACTTACGCCCACGACGGCGACGGTTCATTCTTCCATACGCACACAATACAATGTAAAACAATTAAACTACACGCGTAGCCGTCTTAATGCAAAGTCGTAAAGTTCATATTGCAAACAAAAGTTCTTAGCTAACAGTAAACTGTTCGCTGATGTAGGTAATCGGCATAATTCACAAAGTGACGATTATCATTATTGTAGTCTCGTGCCGCGGCTGGGTGACGGTGACGGTCGCACAATGTGCTCTGCTGGTACTTCCGATTCTTATTGTGTTTTTACGACAGTGAGCACGCAGAGCTCTTAAGTGGCAGAAAGTTAAAGGTTACAGGCACCACAGATGACTAAATGATGCTATTTTGCTGGCAAAATGATGCGAGAGGTAGGAATTGGTTGTAAAGTTTATCCAGTAGAGTAATTTTCGGTATGAAAATACCGAATACAGAAGGTAAAAGTACACAAAAAATAAAACTGTTAAGACTGAAAAGAAAGGCAAACAAACGAAGCGAACCAAACGCTTTCGGGAAAACCGCCTAAACAAAGTAAATTCTTGCATGTTCGCTTTTAGTTAACATACAAAGTAAGGCTTTTATCATCCACTAGGTACCCCTAAAACTTATGACGACAATAACTAATAGTAATAACATTTTATAGGCAGTGAGCTCACATTGCCGCGGAGTCGGGAGCCATATTTATCGGTTGGGCGGACTAGGGCGGGCGGCGCTAGGCGGATCGATAAGAACCGCCCACCGAAGTGGGGGTCGCACTTGCTTAGAATACATTTTAATATAAAACACCATGCTGTGTCCTGTCGCAGTTTTTAATGACAAATAATACATAGTTGTAGAGTAATTTAAATAATTTTGTGAGCCTTTAACTAGTCTTACAGCGGGACTCGGCTAAATTATGCAAATATACTGAACACATTATTTACTACAGATTAGGAATAAAGAACGGTTAATGTTCAATAGCACATAGAAAAACTTTACAACTAGTGGAATAAAGTTTCTGAAAACTTTCTTGCTTCGAGTTTACATAATGTATAGAAATCTCTAGTCTATGAAAGCAATTTTTTGTTTAATTGCCGAAATATTACAATAAACAACCATTATCATAAAGGGCCAGTGTTCACAGTTTGTTGAAACAGCACGTGTCTCACGGCGGCGATGGCGCTTAATAGAAGAATAAAAAAATGTAATTTGAGTAATGTTTGCATTTCCCATAATTTTAGCTAAATGTCGGGGGCGGCTGACAGGGGTCCAGGGGCCCGGGGTCCCCGCTAAACACACCGGCGTGTATTCACGAGTTATTTACCTACTGTTTACACGAAGATATTTTTGATATAGATTTAGATTTAGTGAGCAACATACAAAAATATCCTGCTTAGTGTCTCGTATGACCTGGAAGAATAGAAAGTAAGAAAAAGAAAAGATTTCTTATGCCTAATATGACGCATAACATTTAAAATAAGGTACAAAAATAAGACAAATGGGGAAAATATGCGTCACATCCGCGCAAAACGGCCATTGCTCAACAATGCTGCGACTCATGTGCGAAACAGAGCCACAGCGCTGGTTTTCAGTCGACGTGGAAATATAAAAGTAGTTTGTAATAGTAAGTGGCGTTTTGTAGTTTCTACATGAGTGTTTCTGATGTTTTTTCATGAGAAAAAGCACGAGTTTATGTCTAGGCACGAATATAATTGTATTATTTTGTTTCTAAGTTAAATAGATATCTATTGAGTATTTCTATTACTGAAGAATTGCGTAGGCGGACTCTATCAGAGTCGTTTACAATATAAACACAATATTTATGCAATTTCACTGACACGGGACTGCCTTAGCAGGACTTAAATGTATTTGGAAAGCCTTAGTAGCCAAATAGGATTCAGTTAACGGAAACACCAAGCGATATCACGCTGCGTAGAAAATTAAAATGAGATATAAACATAGTTGGAACGACTTAAGTGGCACTCAGAATGCCACAATTAGGTTAAAATCGAAATAAATAATGTAAACACATAGCTACTACGTTTATAAATGTGTACGTAAGTGATCATAAAAGGAATGTACTAACAAATGCGTAAAAACCGCGAGTGCTTAAGGAGCGTGTGCTGCCGCGACCGAGTGAGCAGCCGCGTGCTGGCAGCGCGTGCCACTTCATGTGAAAACAACATTACTATTATAAACTAGAATAAAATAATACACAGCATTACAAACGGCACATACCTACCTCGCTTGTACATAAAAAAATATCCATCTAAATAATGTCAAACTTAAAGTATTTCATGCATACTTTCATTACCTTCCGCGCATTTCTTAATCGTGCGAAAGCAGTTAAGCACGTAGGAATATTCGCAGTCAAGAGCAGTTAAAGGCATATTCAATTTGTCTGAAAAGTTAATGAAAATTTGATTCCCACGACAGCATGGTACCGAACAGAATGTTATGTGCCTGTGTTGCACAAGTTGCGTACGTACCTGACGCATGCTGGAGCCTATCTTTTATACAATCAGTAATCAGATTCTGCGGTGAAGCAGTAAGCGGGAGCTGCGCTACAGAATGCAAGATAACGCACAGATCCACACATTAGGACGCCACTAAAGTTGACATTACTCGGTACACGTTTTCCTGCATTACTCACGCCAGTTAGCTTTCATGTTCTTACTAAGTGAATTCGTTGAGAAAGCGCTTGAATCATATCGCATAGTGTCGACATGTAGGAGACTGAGTACGATTTATGTATAAAAAAAAAGATTATTTGGAATGAACATGTGCCTTCGTTACCAATTTTCCAAACTCAAAGAAGAATGATTATAAGATGATGACTCTGTTGATCGGTTGAGGTTCTGAAATCTGAACCTCAACCGATCAACAGAGTAAAAAAATAAAAAAAAGTAAAAAAAAAGTCCATATGAACAAAACGTGATATTACTATTTATTTTAGGATTGATTAAAAGTATCTCTACTTGTTCCGTTGTTCTCCGCTTGCCAAGATGTCATGTTCGAAAATCCGTGGCGACAGTTTCCGCTTGTCTGTAGGCTATGACTCTGCAATGTCGTGTAAGTCACACATGACAAGTACCGCGGCGGTGCTATTAACAAATCACCGTATAAATATTCATGGGTGATCCCCTCGCCAGCCACAGGGATGAGCAATACGTATAGTTTTAATAATAAAAACATATTAGCCGCATCGCATGTCTGTCTTTCCGTGACCGGGCAGTTTTACACCTGGCCAAGTGGGGAGACGGGGAGATGGAAGGAGGAACGTGGGAGGGTAGACAGGGGTTCATGGGAATAATGGGGTAAAGAGGAGGAGGGGGCAGAGGCACCGTTTGTCAGCGGCCAGCGGTCAGCTATTAATGAATGTGCCCATAATGTTTATTGTGCCCGCTGAGCAGTTTTTGGGCAATGCTTGTAACTTATCGTTTTATAAATTAACTGTCATGACTATCGGCTCTATCTCTACGCAACGTGTAAGTACTGATGTAGTTTTTAAATTGAATGTTGGCGTGTTGCGTAGATGACTGATTCCTTTTTATAGATATGCTAATAAATATTTGCATGGTGTTTCATAAAATTTGATCTAGATACCAACAGTAGGTATCTAAATAAAATTGAAGTAACTATTAGATAATTATCAGCAATCGTGTTTTACAGTGTAGTCATGTTTTCTGCTCCGCAGAACCGATGATTCAAAGTTGAAAGGGCAAGCTGTCACAATAATCAGTAGTTAGAGGGTCACAGTAATCACGTGCCCTCGTTTACACGTTTGGCTCCGTTTTATTATAATAATGAAATTATTAGAGAGCGGGGGTTGCTCGCGTGCCGACCACACGACCCCTGTCGGATCGCCATTACCTCATTAAAAGATAGTCTGATGCTACGACTGCGGGGGTAGTTTAACTTTTTAATTTAATGTATTGTGGTTGCGGTTAAATACTTTAGTATTGTGAAAAGGTGTGATTTTACGAGGGGCCCGTGGCTATCGAAATTTTTTATTTGCGGCGCTATGTCAGCTGAGCGTCGAACGTCTACAGCAGACATACAGCTCGTGACAAGTGGCAGTAACTACATCACCTAGTCATATTAAGCTCACAGCATACTGGGATGTATTTGCGTGTGCGTCTCAAGCAAGATGCAGTCATCTCGCTATTAGATAATTTTAAGTCTCACGGCTTTAACATGTTAATCTACGCACATAAACTAAACAATTTAAATTGCAATAGTTTAAAGAAGTCAAAACAGTCTTATGACTCGAGTGCAATTACATCAAATCTCCATACTTATAATTACATATTTCCCCAGAGAATACAATCTGAATCCGATAATTATAACAAAACTCATTAGGGATCGGCAATCTCTATAAATAAAGAGCTCTTTAGTAAAACCAATATATTTTGGTCGCGAAAACTGATATTCAAAATTGAATGTAAAAGTCGGGTGTTCTGTTCGTTATGGAAGTCAATTAGCGAGCGAAGAAGGTAACAATCTGGCAAGAAGGGGGTCGCTGGTGGCTTGGTGGGCACCGAGCTACTAATTAGCTAATGGACGGATCGCCCCTGCCCGTGCCTACTGCGCTCGACTCAGTAATGGATTGTGGCACGCTCGCCACCTCGCTGTGGTCACATCTCGAATTTCGTCCGCGTTACCTTCCCGTTATAGAAAAATATGGATTTTTAATAATGACTTGTAAAAGTGTGGGTACAAGCGCACATTAAGTATGATTACTATGTGAATGTAGGGTTGTTTATGCTAGACGAGCGTCTGCCCGCGACTTCGCCGGCGTTGTAGTCAACTATAGATGCTATACAACATATCTTATGTCATTTGGCAATAGTGTAGCTTTCTGCCAGTGAAAGAATTTTCGAAATCGGATCAGTACTTCCAGAGATCACCTCCTACATCCAAACATACAAACTTTACCTCTTTATAATGTTAGTGTAGCTTTAGGGATTGATGAAAATTAATTGCTGAAAATGTGTTTAATTTTGAGTATCAACAATTTAGCTAAGTAGTTCCTCACCAAAAAATGGTGCTTCGTCGTTGTTTGGTAGTCATGTAAAGTCGTTTCCTATTGTTACGATCATTGAGCTTTTTACTGTCGTTTTATGTCTAAATGATCATACTTTCACGCTTACTTTAGGGCCAAGAGTAAAAAACTTATAATTCCAAGTAAACGAGCAGCAAACAGTTCATTACATTGGCTAGACATTAACTATGACTTTCCAATAGTGTCGATTATGTTGTAAAACTATCAAAGCAAATAATTACGATGTTGTATATAAAATTTTATTTTCAACAAATATATTTATTTACTTTAATGATATAAAATAGAATTAATAGTACTCTGTATTCTCGCGCCCGGCAATATTGCCTCCCTTACCTTCTGTTATTTAAACTTTTATAAGTTCAGATAATCTACAAAAAGTAATAATAATAAAGAGTGATGTTTATTAGTGCCCTTTTGCGGTAATTAGCAAGGGTAAACGGGACATAACGTCTGATTACATTTCTGTTAATGACCGTAGCGCAGTTGCAATAACTTGTGCCGGCGACCACTTCAGATTTTCTTATTGTGAGTTTCTTTAGCAAATTCAGATTTGAATAAGTATGTAGATTATTAATTAGTTTGTACTGAACATAATATTTTGTATTATTTAAACAAAGCTTAACTGACTGTCAGCAATAATGTTGTTAATGCTTTAAATAGACGATTGAAGATTTGGGAGCTATCATCAATTATAGGACGTATGACTACTTTTAAAAAACTAAATTATAGTGATTCGCTTCTTGCTGTTTAACTTTATTTGCTGGTATCTACAGCGTTTGCATGGAAAAATATTACTTATGATCATTCGTAGACAAGTTTGTTTCCTGGCTCTGCAGTCTCGACAAATATAACGACAAAATCGGCCGTTAAGTCTAATCGATGTCAAATTTCTTTAATAGATTTTCAACCTTAAGCTTTCGAAATAAAGTTGAAAATCTATTAAAGGAATTTGACAACGATACGACTTAGCGACCGATTTTTGTCACTTTATAATGTCGAGAATGCAGCGGCAGGTTCTTTCAGCCGGAGTTAGTAATTACAGGTTATCCGCGTTCAGTACTAGATAGATTTTCTCAAAAAAAAAAACTAATTTGATGGTGAAAAATAAAAGACTACTACACTAATCATAGGTGAAACATATTTTTATAATACTTCATTGATCTGTCCAAATGCCAGAATTGGAATCACGGACACTAGGACGCCAATCAATACCTTAGGCGTTAAACTATTGGAAGTTTGTGGCATAACTATTACTTGTCGTTATTGCTACTTGTCCATAAACAAGTATTGAATAATAATGGTGGAGCCTATTCATTACTCTATCTGTCTGCTTCACTTTCTTACTTTCTATCTGCGAGCGTAGCAACCCTAACTTATTAAATCTTGTATTCAATATGGACTATTTACTTATCCTATCAATTGTATTTTCAGGCACAAAGAGAACCCAGTAACAGGACAGAAGTAATCGATTTTTCATATTACTTATCTCTAAAATAATTCGTCATAATAATCGAAACGACAGTTTTATAGTTGGCTGCAATAAAAAACGCATAACTCGTGTTCTGGCGCAAATTGAATGGACTCAAGGAGGTGAGAGGTGGTGGCTCGCTGCCGAGATATTATACACCTAGGATCTGAGAACATTTAGTTCATTTTCGTTTGGCCATGATATGAACACAAAGCAGTATGGGGTAGTGGGAATTATTATAGAGTATATAGATGAAGGCGAATGGTAGTAATGCAGCGATATCAGATAATGACGTGACAGTAAACGCTGAAGTAGAAGTAAGTAGTAGTGTTGTTAGTTCACTGCCTCATCTTAAATAAGTTAACTGTTTTATATTAATCCAAGTGACTCCGACATCGATAAATATGCCAGTTGGTTTTCTTCCTCAGTAAATATGTAAATGTTACGGTCAATGTTCTCAATGCGTGCAGTACTGCCTCTGTTCAGGCTACTTGTAACTATGGAGACTGTATTAGAAACAGGTCGATCGGACGACTGTGAACACTTTATTTATATGTACAGCGAAGGGTAAGAGGCTTTTCATTTTCATTACTGTGTGCAAGCATCGTGAGGTCATGTGGTACGCGAGTAGGAAGTAGTCGTGTGCTACTGTCATAAAGATTTTCATCTTTACGACGGTACCTACCTTAAAATAATAATAGAAATAAAATATGCGCTTAATTATACAAATACTTGAGCTGCGAGCTTATTAATTCAAATTAGCAGTATCTATACAATATTCAGTTTGTGTCGATATATTTACTACAAAAATATAAAATTAATTATTCAGTGACGTCATCATTGAGTCATCCTTCGTAGACACTGTGTCTCAGTCTATTGTTCTGTTGTCTCGGTTGAAATATATATGTAGTTATAATATGTCCATCTTTTAATGTAGCACTTAATGATGTGAATCATCGGTATGTTTCTATTTCAATAACATCACGTAACGTAATATATAAAAAGTTGTTTTACATAATAAAAGATTGGTTTGATTGGGCATTTGTATATGAGTAGGATGATCCATCCATGGGGCGAAAATGAATATAAGCCTGGTCTTAAGAAAAATATGAAAACCCTGACTGAAAATTCCATTGTCAGCCATACTGTTTTCCTCTAACATTATTTGATCGAGACAATTTCAATGGGAGAGCATTAATTTAAGTACGAACTAAAAAAATATGCATTCTATGTCTACGTAGCCTGTTACCTTCCCAGCCTTTCCTTTGGCTTCGCTGTGCCAGACGGATAACAAGAGAACAGCCATGAAAAACATAAACACTGTAGTTTTCAGTACCTTTTCAGTTATACCTTCGTCAACACTTCGTCGACGTCAAAGTCACGCTAATAGTTTTAAGTGCCCTCCGCAGGGCCTATTCACGCCATATTCTGATTTAGCATATTCATGCAGAGCCCTGAAACGTCAGTGCCGTCAAGAATGTCATTTGCATGTAAATGACATTCTCTGTGGGGCCTGCGCGCGCAAGTATCGACGTGTCATTGCTTCCACCCCCGCCCTAGCCGCCCGCCCTAAGCCGTGATTGGGCCGCGAGGCGGAAATCGTCAAGCGAACACTTGGAAGTGAATAATTATGAATACATAATGTACGTAAATAATGTACCGCTAGACGCTATATTGTTAGGTATAAGGTCTATGCCTCTGACCTTTGCGTAAATTGTTAAATGATGTCGAGGGAATGCGCGGTTAGGACTTTACTGCGGGCGTGGATGTAGTACTCTTTGCCCGAATAATGTTATTATGATGGATGGTTTGTGTCGATGAATCTGTAAAAATGCAACCTTCGCTTTTTCCTACCCACTTTCTGCAATTAAACAACGGTTAAGAATATTTGGATAAGCAGGTACACAAATTAGAAAGGTGCAAACGGACTAGATTAAAAAAAAAATTTTTGTTTTAGTGTTAGAGCTTGTTTGTGGTAAAGAAATTACATAAATAATAAGATTGATATTTATAAAGTTTGAAAGCCATTAGTAATAATGTGATTGCATTAATTAGTATGTTAGTCATACACATGTATACATCTAAATAACACGATATCGTTCAGATTAGAATAATGTACAGTTTCCTTTCGTTCTGATAGTAGAGGGAGCAATTTCGTAGTCAATACTAGTGAAAGTAGTTGGAAGGCACTGGGGAAATAGCTCGAACAATGAAATGCATGTACATGTCGTATTAGCAGCGAACGTAACGACTTCATTATGTTTCCATACTGCCTCTATATTCCTATTACACACAGTGTCACGCCTCTAATTCTCTAATAATGTATATTCGTGTTAATTAAAAGTTAACGTATAATTTTCTATTCGTATGGGGATAAAAACACAACAAACTAAGACAAAAATATATAGGTAGACAAATAAACGGCTCCAAGTCTTTGAGTATGTATGAATGAGTACGCGAAGGAATGCGGCGCACGCGACTCACACACACAAACCCGCTCACATTTACATACACAAACTAAGCATAAAACAAGATTTACCACGCACACAAACGCACGCTGCCAGAAAGTCTATATATACTCACACACACATAATGTATATTCACCAACGAAATACTTTTTAAGTAGGTGTATTGTTATTTTATTCAAATTGTTGTAATTTATTTTGATTTACTTTAGCCCGTGTCGCGAGGCTTTTATTTAATTAATAAATAATTACTAATTTTGAATTTACAGTACAGTGCGATGTTAATAATCTTGTTAAAATGATAATCTGCAATCATATGCGCAATAAATGAACAGTTATGTACCGTAGAGACGTACATAATGGCACATATTTAATCATAAATCAATAAGCACATAAATTAATTCTAGGTAACAGTCACTATAGTTTACTTAAATAAATTGTTTTCACGTTTTATACTCTGTAAAATGTCTACAAATATAGCACATCTAAATAATTAATTACCTTAAATCATTACAATTTAAAGATTTTCACCTCGACGGTACGCGCTCTCTTGAATGGCGTTGCCAAGACGCAAGATTACTATTAGCCCGTTACTTGTCTCAATGAATGGTGTTTCTCTCAATAGCACCCAAAAAGTCTTAAATATTCTTCACATTTCATATGAAATTCCACCTAATAACGTGTAGAATAAAGTTTAAAATGGAAAAATGACTATGACTAAAAGCCTCATTCTATGTAGGTTTTAAGATTATGATCCCATGTTGAGAGGAAGTGAAGTGAGGTGCGTAAGAGTGTGCGAAGTTATTATTTTCGACAAATTTTGGCTCGGGAACAAACCTGTGACGCCCACGCATCGCCGGAAATATCGTACAGATCCTATCGAGGTCTTAACTCAGTATGCTGCGCACGATTCCGTCATTAGTAGGAATTGTGCATTTTTGCCTTTCAAGAAAGGAAGTTGAGATTTGATAAGGTCAAAAAGTTTTGAGCAAGTCGTTGACCTCCGGATTAGTGTAATTCGAGTTATAGTCTCGTCCTCAGTGATCGCGCCCATTCACATAACGTTCTACGTCACTACATCGCGTATCTTGTTACGAATTGATATTGATTAGGAAAAAATCTTTCCATGTTGACAATTAACTTTATGCAATCATTATTACGATAAAGTGGTCACGGCTTCCATCGCTTAATTGGTAATCGCTTATGGATCTCCTAATTATTGGTAAACAATTCCTTCTTAGGAATAATATACATAAATCTAAGATAGGAGTTTCTCGCAAAATATGTAAATGGACAAGTACCATTACAATCAAAGGTTTTAATGTGAATACAGTCGAGACAAAGTATTCAATGTTATTATTTTAGACGTATGAGATAAGGAATTGAAGTGTCTCTAACAATATTGTTAGCAGGTAGACGATGGTACCACAATGTGACAGGCGCACGGCCGAGTGGCCGAGCTTTCCGTCTGTCTGTCTGTCTGTCCGTCACGATACACAACTGATCGCTTAATCACGAGAATGAATTTCATTTAGATATTATTTAATTATTTGATAGCGAGCTTGTCATACCTTCTACTATAGAAAATCTGTATTCTGTATTTAGTTCACTGAAAGGTATCTATAGGTCGTTAGAATTGCGTTGCATAGATTGAGTAGATACAAAAAATATTTATTTTTATTGTTATAATATAAGTTATATTTATCGTATTTACGATAAATATAACTTATAACAAAATATATTTTTGTTTGGAGGTACTTACATTAAAATTCATAAGTTTTGATATATACATATGTAAAGATAAGTCATAATGGGTCGTAACTTCTACTTAGTAAAACCCACGTTGGATATTGTCACGTGTGAGTTTATTAATTAGTTTTGAAGAGTGCCTGTAACTGTAATGATTTAAAGTGCATATTGAGGGTTCTAATCAGTAGGTCACATTAAGCAGTTTTACTGTCAAAATATGTCCGATTGGTGTCATGATGAAATTGGACAAGTTTACGGAGCTATTAACTATAACAGGTTGTAAAGTAAAGTGTCTCATTTGAGCTGATGACACACTGGAGGAGAAACCGTCGAGCACACCTGTAACATTCCGCGCCTTCACAATAGCTACGCATGCGCATATAACAACACAACTTTGAAAAGATAGAGATGAGAGAAACAAAGAGAAATTCTAAAAGTATTGTTTTATATCATAAACCTAATTAACAAAGTCAAAAGAATCGAATACAAGATAAAAGCTTACATTTTAGTTGGCCAGACAGCTGGAGAGATTACGCGCCCGCGAAATTTTTATGAATGGACATAACGGCACCATCGCTATTGATACCTCATTAGCATGGGCTCATAAATTACAAGAACTTTAAATTCGGAGTCTTGTTGGTACTTCAACGGATTAGAAGACTCGATGGGATTGGTTGGACGAACGTGTCTAACTTACACAATAAACTGTTGTATATTTTTGGCGATTATGCCATTGTATTTGAAATAGTTTCGTTAAAAGTTGCCAAGAATATTTAGAAAAACAATTTAGATTTGATATTTCGATAAAATAATTTATGTATCGATTGTGTTTCAATAACAAAAAACAGATTGCTAAATAACGATAAACTAAACAGAATTAGAAATCACATCACAACGGATGTACGAAAAGCACAATAGTAGATACTGAGTGCACATTCCTACGCAAGCGGAAACGACAATAGTTACCCCACTTCCAAGACTAGGGTTTATAGCTGTAGCGGGATGCGCCAATATCTTTAACTGCTTATTCTCCATACAATTCGTAGTTTTAATGACAATAACGCACCGTCGACGTAGGTATTGTGGAGCTCAGTATTAACGTGGCTGCGCGATGATGTCACCGACTCAGCGGTTGAGGTAACGGACAACCGCCACTGTCAGAAGCTACTCTGTCCGACATTTCGATTCTCGGGACAATTTTTCGGCAATCGGTATACGTTCGTGCACGTAATTTGTAGCCCTTCAATGGGATTCATTGGTTTTTGAGGACAATTGAGCCCCTGACGATATTTATTAATTTATGCTTATTTAACCGAATTTTAAGGGTTTTCGTTAATTGTTATTGTTCGTTAATTGATTGGATTTGCTAGTTAACTGGATTCGCCTGCCGATTTCATTACGACCGAAAACTGAATTATCAATTTAATAAAAGTAAAATTGAATTGGATTGCATTAATAACCTTTTTTTAGGTAAGCCAAGCAAAAGAGCTAACAAGCTAATGAATATCGTAGGTACATGTATAGAGAATCTGAGCACCGCCGTGATTGTGTTAATGATCTCTGTTTCTTTCCAATTGATTGAGTTATAGCATTATACTTACATAATTAAAAAAATTATACGCCCAATAAACATCTTATACTCAATTAACTAATATATTTTACTAAAACTTTAACAAACTAAAATATGGCGTCGAAAAATTCCTCCACATCGCTGTCGACTGGTAATGTACCCAAGAGACTGGCGGATGACTGAGTCCCATAATTTAAAAGCTAAGTCTTAAAATAATAATAAAAGTTATATACAAGTTGGTCTATAAAAAAGGTAGGGGAAAGAATCATAGGGCATCAAAATATTCGTCCGCATCGCTGTCACAGGAAGAATGCACAAAAAAAGCTGGCAGCATTACCACGTTGTATGACAATGCTGATTCTTGATTTCTTCTGCTTTCCAATTAAATACAATGTGTAAGAGAAATACCTAAAATTAATACAAATTATTAATATTTCACGCATGGGTGGATGAATGCTCTATTGACCAGCACCAGCTTATGAGCCGATTTGCTATATTTTCTCAATAAGGAAGAAAGGCTTTTGTATTAGAATTTGAACCATTAAAAGTCTTTCCCTGCATATAGTAGTTTTATTAAGGAATGGTATATGCAACAATTTTAACACAAGTACTCTTTTTGGTTATTATTTTCTTGCCGTGTTCAGATGCCGGGCATTACTGCATTTCTAACTGGCCTGCTATAAACGGCATTGTAGAAAAAACGCGCAACGCGTTAAGTGAACGCACTGCCTAAGTTATTCAAATAATTTTCTGTTTAAGTATCATGCCTTATAATTTACATATATTACGATTCATTTAGCAAATATTAATTGTAAATTCTATTAGTTAAGGCAGATAATTGAATTCAGAATATGGAGATTGAGATACGATTACGTCTCAGCTTTGGTTTAGGGATAACTCAAGTAGACACTACTGGAAACGTGATTATTAAGGTAGGTACAGAATCAATTAACAAGGATACACAACATAATGTTAACTAAGCAGACTGTGGCACATGGGTACCACAAAATCTTAGGCTTTCTTACAAGTCTTTGGATCACTAAAATATGAGTCAGGGTTACCAGCTCACTGCATTATTGTTAATGCTGCAAGACCACCATAGTGGCTAGAATTAACCGAGGAAATCGAATTACTAGGTGCTTGTAAGTAGAGGCTAATAACTTGTAATTACTTATGGACTATAGCGGTTGTTAACCTGACTCATTATTGCTTTACATGGATTCTAGGGCCAACTGTCTACGGTGAGACTTGGGACCCGCAGGTCTGCGGTGCTATTCTTTAAGGATACAGCCTTGCGCGCAGCGCTGCCGTAGTGACGAAACAGCGGCGAAACAACTTGTTTCGTCGCTGCGGCAGCGCTGCGCGCAAGGCTGTATCCTTAGAGAATAGCAGTGCTGCTCACATTCACACCAGGGTGAGAGAATTTTTGACCTCCTGTGTATGTAGGCATACGATAAGTACAATCTCCTTACTGCACGCTATCCTATTTAGCTTTCATTTTAACAGTTCAGTTTCCATTATGAAAGATAAAATGAAAATTATTATGAAAATGCATTCTAAAAAGGATCAGGTCGTTGTATCATTGACTGTAGGTATATGGCAAAGACAACAATGAATTTTTTCAGGAGTGACTGTCGACTGATAATTGTTTAAATTAAAAGTATAGTTTCAGAATATTTCGAATTTTCGAGTGTGCAGGAGGACTGTTCTGCAATTCTACCACCTGTGTAGGTACTATGTTTATATACCACTTACGGTAGGCATGGAGCCCGGGGTCAAATCTATTATAGAATAAACCCTACTTTACAATAACTAAACTATTTGTATCCGTATGCATTCAACGCAGAACGGTGACTTTTAGCCTATAGAAGTTAATAGATGCAATAATTTCATTTAAATTATCCTGTGGCCTGCAATCGACCCACTCAGAGCTAAAGGATTTCTCACGAACCGAACAATATTGCGTAGGACAAGTGGCCGCCACTGCGAACTTCGAACTATTGGCTAATAAAACATTTTATACTGTGTCCTTCAAAATATTATAAAGTCTATTGATTTTATTACCCGTACTTTATAACTGCTATCACCTAAGCGCAAACTTTTATTTACAATAATAAGTTTTACTATTCAAATGTGCATTTTTATGATGCACGATAAATTCCAAATTAAACTATTAATCCACGCATAATCTACCTTATTCGTATTAATTGCCTTTTGGCAGAATAACCATTAACAGCGTAAATGCGATTAGCTCAAAGACATGAAATGAGCACAAAAACTTGCAAAATGAATACCGAAGCATTTAGTAGCTGTTCACGTTATTGTAAGTCTTTCTCGGTAAATATTTGAGCTACAATTGAAGAGCACTTGAGCCTCTCGGCTGTCAAGTGGAAATCTGAACTGATTCACATGGCTCGCCATGTCACAGGGGTGCCACTCCGTGTTATTAGAAAGTATTAAACGTTTTACAGAATAACTACATAAACTGACCTACCTAACGGCTATTATTTAAAAACTTGCTTAAATATTATAATAACGATTAAGAAGCAAAAAATCTTTTGGATTTTAGATATTATTATGGTGCATCGGAACAGCTAATGAAATGTAATCAATTAAGTTCTACGCTAAATTTAAATAGAAAAATGTGTGAACAATATTAATGACATGGAATTGCGGATGTCTTGTGAATCGATTTAATTTATTTATCAATCTGTGATTTGATTGAATGTTGTGGTTTACCAGCTTACTTGCAAAGTTCGTTGAATAGTTCTTAGAACTATTAATAATGTTTGCTTCACAGCACCTTTTTTATATAACGTTTTGAACGGAAGGAAAAATTGTATTCATCAGGGGGTCGAAGGATAGTCGAAAGAGTGTCTTAAGTGAGAATCTGAGAATAAATTACATGATACTTAGAAACTCTTTAATGACGAAATAACTTATGAAAAACTCTGAACTAACCCATGTGCTCAGCTCTCACAACCCTAGAAATAACGACATTCCTAATTTAGTATTAATTAATTAAATAGTTTTTGCGACATTCCGTAAATGCGGAGAATAAGGGAAGATACCGGGATTTGAATTGCTAATGTGGAACTGGGTTTAAATAGCTAAGATTTATGTACGGGCAGTAGAAATAGATTGGCTATACCTATCTATCCCACTTTTCTATCGCGATACTACGAGTTACGATGGAGGAGCGATTGTAGCGACTGTAGCGGTAGCGACTGTTAGCGAAAAAGACGATGTCGCTAAGTGTACCAGCAACAATGCTCGGTGATTTAAAATACGCATGAAGGTTAAAAGTGATGCTAGTGACAGTACACATACACGTTGTCTATACAGCAACACACACAGTCATCGTCAAAAATATTTATATTTATTTTAGTGATATCTGCGAGTAGCATGTAAGTAGCGTTCGATATGTAAGCCATCGGTCTGTATTATTGATATAACTGTTTGGGTCGCGGGACATGGGAAAACGATGCTGCCGCCCACGCGCCTCCAACCGGTGTCGCGGACAGTCGCGCACAGCGGTGCTTGCGAAGTTGCGATACACGTCAAGTGTTCCAAGCAAGAGAGATACGTATCTGATGGCAGTGATGCGTGCCTTTGTTAAGCGGATAGATTGTCAAATTCGTAATTTTGACATGGTGAGGTTTGAATTGTAGGAATTTATGAACATGGTATGAATTAGGTCGTAAGTTTATAAATACTTAGGTCCTTTTGGTATTTTTAGCGTTCCATGGACATAAAGATTTGGCATGTCAAACTGTATCCTACAGAACAACTATCATACAACACAGCTATATGCGTACTTAGATGCTACACGCGTAGCCGGTCTTGCTACGTGCTACGGAACCCTACTCTGCGGGTGGTCCAAAACACACCTGGCAGATTTTTTCGCTTTAATTCGCGGGCCATTCCGAGTTGTGCAAATCCTAATAAAAGGAGAATGAGCAAAAGGAAGTGTCTAAGTGGAAAGTGTCTAAATCATTTCGCTTTTGTGAGTGACGATACATGACATCATCTGGGGTATAAGCGCAAATTAAAATGCTAGTTTCCTGTTTATATCTTTTCATTTTGTATTTATTTTATGATTAGTCAAATGGTAAAATTGGTTGAGTCAAATTACTTAAACAGTTTGTGTTCATGGTTAAAGGAATAATTCGGAATTGTTAATCAATAAAGGCTTTATAAGGGAATTTAGGCTTTATTTTTAAATAAAAGTTTTAAGACAAATATAGACTTTTGTAGGTGGATTAATTAAAGGTTGTTAATAAATAACTGTTAAAATAGAGATTGGTAATCATCCTAATTTGAGAGAAAGTATTAGGAAAGGAAATAGTTATACGTATGTTTACGTTGCTAAGAGAGTTAGGGTAATGTGTAAGTATCTACCAGACAGACTATTATATTCATATAGAGTATTCATCATCCATGAAGAATTTCAAAGCACTTCTTATGTTTACATTTAAAATATAATAAAAGCGGAATGAAATGCGACAGTTTGCTAATAAATATGGATTAGCCAGATTCTAATGGAACTATATATTTCGAAAATATCTTCTTCTCCGTCCATTTGGGTGCACAAGTATTTTGAGATCGAGTGGTCCGAATTTTTTATTTAAATATTTAAAGTAAGTTCTTTACGAGTGGGTACTGTGTGGAAGACCTGAGTCCGGTTGTGTGTATGAGGAGATTCGGGAGAGTAGAAAAGTGTTTAAGTCCAGGTTAAAGTGGTTCCAGGTAAATCAGAACTAGATTCGGACGGACGCCCTCGCTGTACATCACTCGAAAGGTGACTATCGTGACTTTTGGCGAAAAACGAGAAAAGCAGACTCGGCCTGACCTTCCTGGGAGCATTGATGGTTTAAGTGATCATAACAGCATTAAGAACGTTTACAGATAACAGTTTTCGGTCCAGTCGCCGCTTGGTCCGGCGAGTAGGGTGCTGAATGCTGACTTGATCAATAAAATTGGAGGCATAAGTTTCCTCGCGAAAGACGTCGCGAAAGCCATAAGCCAGATTGCGGGGGGAAAGTCGCCTGGGCACGACGCACTCAGCATTGAGCACTTGCACGCCGGACCGCACCTGGCGATACTTCTTGCAATGTTCTTCTCGCTGTGTGTGTGCCACTCCTACCTGCTTGCTGACTTTATGAGGACAGTTAATGTAGTGCCGGTGGTTAAAAATAAAACGGGCAATATGGCGGATAAAAATAACTACAGGCCTATATCACTTGCAACTGTAGTGGCGGAGGTATTTGACGGTGTGCTTAACACGCAGTTAAAAAGACATGTAACACTTTATGATAACCAGTTTGGTTTTCGACCTAAACTGTCCACAGAGAGTGCAATACTGTGTTTAAAGCACACCTATAAATATTACACGAAGAGAAAGATCCCGGTATACGCTTGCTTCCCCGATTTATCGAAGGCCTTTGACCTCGTCTCGTTCGATATCCTCTGGGGGAAGCTGAAAAGCACGGACTTACCGTGGGAACTCATCAGCCTCCTCCGGTACTGGTACGGGCACCAGGTCAATAGTGTCCGATGGGCGGGGACGAAGTCAAACCCTTATATTAGCGAATGTGGCGTAAGACAGGGTGGTCTGACCTCGACTAAATTGTTCAACTTCTATATGAACGAACTGATCGTCTCGCTCAGCAATCAACGTGTCGGATGCTATGTAGACGGAGTTTGTGTCAACAATATGTGCTATGCTGATGACATGGTGCTGCTGAGCACGTCGATCTGTGGCCTGAGGAGACTACTCAGTACGTGTACGGAATACGCGGGTGTTAAAATGTAATGGGAAGAAAAGGCAATATATGGTTTTTCAGGCCTTCGGTGTGTCGAGCCCTATGAACATACCGGCTGTTCATCATGATGGTGTTCCAATATACCGAGTGGACCAGTTTAAATACCTAGGGACCGAGGACCTGAAAGACGATGCTGATAGGGAGCGCGAGCGGAGTGTGCTGTCGGTGCGTCAACATGATAGCCCGCAGATTTTTGCGTTGTTCAGCTGATGTGATGGTTACGCTTTTTAAAGCGTACTGCACATCCCTTTACACCTACAGCCTGTGGGTTGACTATACTGAAAGGGTATACAGTGCGCTCCATGTCTTGTTCAACAATGCGTTCCGGGCGGTAATGGGGCTGCCCCGTTTCTGTAGCGCATCAGGGGTGGCATGCACTGACTGTTTCCACGCTGCTATGCGCAAGCGGTGTGCGTCCCTGGTACGCCGAGTGCGGGCCAGCCCCTATGCAATCCTGGCAATGATCGCCGACAGGTTGGACTGCCCTTATGTCCGGCATGTATGTGACAGGCATGTTGCAGTTCCAATGCCGGTTAGAAAATTATAATTATTGTGTTTTATTTATTTTTTGATGACCAATAATATCATTTAATTTAAATTTAATGTATTTTTCCTATATTTGTCTGTGTATTATTATTGAAATTCTGTGCCTGATAAATAATGCGTCTATTGTTACTTGATGATGAATAAATAATAATAATAATTATTATTACAAATTATCTTCAGAAAACTGGGCCCGTAAGTATTTAATTCGTTAATTAGTAAGCTGACAATCATCGTAAAGTAAATCTCTGAGTAGCCACGGGCCAGTGTTATAATTATTATAATGTAGGTGGTTAAATATTGGAACATATTGATTTGTTACTATTATCAAAACTATCGAAGCATACAGTGAAGGATGACGTCAATGAAACCGGTTGCCATAACATGTCTTGACACCATTTCTTTTGGTTTCTTTAAAAGATTTTTGGAAATTTTCTATATTGGTAATACTTTTTCCTAACTTAACTAGGTTTTGAGCGTCAAGTATACGAGAATTATGTCTGAAACTGATTGTGTAGATATCTAAAAGAACAATTTTTAACGTAATAATGTATTCTACCATATGCTTATAATTCAGTTATTTTGTGCTAACATAACGAGTTACTACGGTAGAGAAACCTTTCATAAACGAGATAAATCTACAATTACTTTCTTATCTAGGGGTGTTTAATTGTATTTCATTTGCATAATTTAAAAGCTAATAGTCTTAAAATAATAATAATATGTACATGTATATAAAAAGGGGAGGGAAAAGAATCATAGGTCATCAAACAATTCGTCCGCATCGTTGTCAATAGGAATCTACAATTTTATTGGAATGTAATAATAACCTAACATAAAGTTTGAATAGGCATTTCAAATGGTAGGCAATGCTAATAGCAAGTTACGATATTGCGAGACAGTAAAATTTGATTCGTTTCATTAAAAACCTATTACATAAAATTTATTTATTATTGACAAAACACAAGTTGAGTAACGTATAGATTTACAGTTTTCTAGTCTCAGTGATTAGTTCTGTAGATATCGGGTGTACAAAACATAGAGTTGCTATCCATCAAACTGGTTGGTTCTGAGACTGACTGGTGCGTCATTAAATGTGACCGAAAAGGATTTAGTCGAGTCTTAATAAGGAAGGCTTTAGTCGAGTCGGTAAAAGTCGCCGACAGTTAGTATTCGTACTGTTTATACTGTTTCGGTTATTGTTATCGTTGTCGTCATAATGTTCTTCTAGGGGTTTAGTTAAATTGTCTTCCATTGCCAACTGCAACTTCTTGATGTTTAGTAATTTGTCTATAGTTTCCTGGAAAATAAATACCAAGTGTACAATCTTCAAATTCAAGTTCAGTCCCCAACACACATAATTTTAAGCATACATTTTTAATTCAAAGACTACATGGTCATATTTTATAAGCAAAATTATCAACAAAAATAACAGCAGTACGGCGGGGCCTAAGAAACATCGATACATCATAATTACATTGGTTTGTAATCGTTTCTACAAGAAGATCGATTTCAAGCTCGCAGCTATAGGTACCTACTACTCCGCTTGTAACAGTAAATTGGTAAAAAAACATACAATAATGAAGATTTACTGCTGAACGGGCAGGTGGTGAGATTGATCGACCGATAGCGCAGTTATTCCGATCAGCGGACTGGTCTACTTTTTTCGTTAGATATTGTGCCTAAATGAATCGGATGACGAACCTGGAATTAGTTATTGTAACGTCGCCATGTTGTGAGATAATTTGTGTAAAATTTATATTGGACACGGTTAAATTTCCAATCAAGTAACGTTCGTTTTAGTTATCTTTTAAATATCTATTTACTGAATTATATCAGTAAACTATGCTACGTAGAGGATAGATAGAGATCATTATTTTGTACTTATTTAAAATCATGTACCTTCCTGAACATAATCCTTATGTATAATGCATAATCCATATTTCAGTCATACACACATCCGTGTGTATGACTGAAATATGTGGCTTTGGAAACCACTAAGAAGCTGCAACTTCCAATATAAATGAAACCAGTTTATAGATTTAAAAAAACAGCAACAAAATCGAATAATTTTGATAGCTTTAACATAAGGAAATGTGCACTGAGCAGAGTGTTAAGGGTCAAACAGACGACTGTTTAAAACTAAATTACATAAATTATAACACAGCTTACATAAATATTGAAGCGTGACAGGATAATTGGAGGCACGACTTGTGAGCTCTCGCTCTTGTTGATACAACTCAACAGCTCAACACTCGTGCGCAGTTGTGGCCGGTAATTCTAATTAGTATTATCTGTGTTTATTGCAGTAACTAATGAAATATTTTATTGCGTGATTACAGGGCTTAACAAAAAGATCAGATTTCGGTTTATTAGATTTGAATCGAATCGTTATTGTAGGTAATTAATTAAGGATTCTGCAACTGCAGCTCTTGCAGAGCTTAGTTATTAATGTGTTCATCGGTACAGATATAAAATGTTAGTGATGCCACGTTACATGAACTTCTATCCACCCAGAGCTTTTATTCTTATGGACATATCCATCTGAGTAAACTTTTATAATGAAAGAGGTTACTTACATATGTTTGGTATAACAGATCTACCATTACAGAATTCATTTAAAATCAGCTGAATGAGCTAACTACGAACTGGTTTGTGAAACTGTTTAGATCAGCAAAAAGCATTACTTAGCAGAAGCTCAAAGCTCAAGCGTGTTTGATAGCTCGCAGCACAAGGGCCACGATGCGACTGCGACGCATTATGACCGTGCGACTGAGTCGCGGGTGCGTGACCACCACTTTCTATGCCGGCCGCGATCGATGCGCAACCATCATTTAATTTCATTCAATACCACGCTCGCTTATGCAGTGTGGTCTCGCCAATAAGAAGACCACCTTGTCTTTTAAAGGTTCGGGTGCAAATTATAGGGATTTATGAAAACGTTCGCTCTGTCCAAATAGTAAAAAAAATTCTCAACTCTATATGAGTTTCTATAAATAGAACCCATGTATATTGTGTATATTCTTAACTACACAACGGATTTAGATGTGGTTTTCACCATAATTTTGAGAATTAATTCCCGAAGGTTTATGTGTATAATATATTCATATTTTATTTAGATACAGCAGAGCAATCGCGATGAAAACGAAATGTTCTAGCATTTTCTCTTAGGCCAGAAAAGCCTAAACAGCCTTGGGCTAAAGTCTTTTAGCCCAAGCTGTGATTAAATTCCCATAAGTTCGTATCTACAATTATTTTGCAATCACAACATCGCATAACTCACAAGAAATTTTGCGATATGTCTGTAAGTACCAACCAAGTCCGGACGACTTAACAAACGTGACTAGAATGCACGTCCGAGTCACCAATCTGCCAAGCATGATGCCAATACCAATGGTCCTTTGTGATGGCTGTTCTACACTTCTACCGTCGTTAATCGCTTGTTGATGATCGCACGCTCGCGTAAGATACGTGTGTGGCCTATCACCTCCCGTAAAGTTGGCATGCCTGTAACCGCTCGGCCCACGTGTAATTACGGTGAAAACTCCGATGATTTCGAGCCCCAATCACCTCTTAAACTCTTAAGTAATTGTATTTATGCTGCAATTACTGTTATTTAAACCACTTGCTTGCTGATCTCGAGAAACTTATATATGAGTATAAGTAGTATAATAAGCTATTATATTATTATGAATCTCTTTTCTAGATTCGGCCACGGCGCGTGATAATCTTTTAGTTTAGGTCTTCTGATAAAGGTGTTAAATTAGCTGTATTTAATCGATTCTATCTAACAGTTAACACAATTTATACGATTTTAAGACACTTACTGCCACACCAAAATAAAATACTATTTGATTTAAATAATTGGTTATTTATGTTCACGCAGATCGTAAGACGCCAACGCGCGCTTGTAAATATATTACACAAAATTTTGTTTGTTTTTGAAGAAAATATTCATCGAATGCTCATGAATAGTACGTATAAAACGATATAAAAGTGGCAAGAAGTACCAAATGATGTTTTTAGGGCGCAGTTTAACGCCGTTTAATGATATTAAAATGCCATTGACATAATTTAGATTACTTAATGAAGTTCAACACGACCGAAATATTTTATTGAATGGTCGTGAGGGATAAAATTAAATGCTATAATCAATTCGCTTGGCAACAAACTGATTGACCGATACTACGGCTAATCTCGGTATGATAATGAGAAAATTGTTATAGTAGTATTATTATTATTATTATGTAGATAGTCAGTATAATAAATAAAGAATGCACGGTAGCTTAAGAGGGCGCAGTAAGACAGAAAAAAATCAAGTTTCACCCGCGCCTCTTTCCCTACCCCTCTCATCAAACACGACAAAAACAAAACACAATCCCTTCCCGCCAGCAGAAACTTTTCGCCCGGCGTATATTTAGGCATTGAATTTGAATTTTGTGTGTAGTGTGTATACGCAAAATAATCAGATGAAACTGTTTTATTCAATTTACTTATGTGTACAAGTAGGTATATTATTAAATAATATTGTATGTCCGTGAATCTGTTACCGATGCTGGTGGGATGTTAGATTGGAGATTAGACTGACTTAAATGAAATAAAGACTAAATGTTACTTCAAGATACGGCCTATAAATTTTCGATTCCGAATTGAAAGACAAACCTAACGTTGTAGTTGAAAAAATATTGTTCCATACATTATGTAACATAACTACAATTGAACAATTTTCAGATACTTTCCTGTACCAATTCCTGTACCTTACTTCTTGTCAAATTTCATGATTCTAGGTCAACGACATGTATCTTATGGGTTTTAATTTATTTGCGAGTGGCAAGATATGCGAAATGAATGGCAATTTATGCCAAGATACTAAGTCAACGTTTTAGAAGTTCGTTTTTTTTACAGCTCCAAAGGACCGTTTATCTAAGTATTTGATATCAATTTCAACTTGATACCCCCACGCATTCCTGAGATAAGCGGTCAGATAGATGGGTAACAAAGTGATCCCATAAGGGTTTCGATTTTTTCTTTTGAGGTACCGAACTCTAAAAAGCAAAGCACTTCCATCAAAGTACTATAATACTACATACTCATGATACTACCTACATGATGGTGAAAACAATTTCGATAAAATTGCTTTTTTGACGTTATAAAAGCGTATAATTATAATCGCATCACTTACGTTCCGCTTTTTTACTTTGAGAAAATGAAATCAATTGAACAAAAATGTCAATAAAATAAGAAAATCAACATTCGCAAATAAATTAAAATCCATATGATACATCCCGTTGACCTAGAATCATGATTTTTTGGCAAGAAGCAAGGTCTCACAGCACAAATTGGTACCTCGAATGGTTTTTCAATTAAAATATTTAAACGAAGTATGACCATTGTCCACGCCCTTTATTTTCAATGAAATTCTTCAGTAGGTAAAACATCTGTTTAATTTGCCTATACTATACGCCAAGCTTGAATTCATAATCTTAGATCATAGTCATGTTTTGGAACTAGAAACTCAATGCTGGCGTGACAAAGTTCAAATTCCAATGTAACCAAATTTTATTTAGGGCCTTGTACAAGTTGGACGTCACGACGTCTTCGTGGAAACCAGTGTTAACCAAGTAAAAAAATGTAATGGTATATCGTGGATATTGCATTGCAGGATCGTGCAAATTCAATTAGAAACAGTGTTACCAAGTAAAAAATTATATTGGTATGGTGGATTTTGCACTGTATTGTGCAAAGTCAAATGGCATGTGTCATGAAAACCTATCCTGCGCGGATCACGAGTAGAAAAAAGTCCTCGCCGAAAACATTTGTGAAAAACAGGCCAATTTTTATAACTAGGGTACATTATTCGGCTTTACCGACAAAATAATTGGCATCTATTTATATGGGTGCCAAAGAAAGTCGAAAGTTTATTAGGTTCCACTTTTGTAACTGTTGAAACTTTAGCTTTGAAAAGCAAGCTGGCAGTCACAACAAACAATGTGATCCGTCACAATCTTTACTCATCCCCACCATAAGAAGGGATCTAGTCAGGAGAACACTATCCGTATGAAAACTGTCATGTCCCGTGCACACCGTTTCGTACTTGTGTTCGCAATAAACCCTATTTTAGTTTTCCGATTTATTTATTTTGTAAACTCCAATAATATTATTACACCAATAACCTACCCATATGTTAAATTTTGAGTTTCAACTTGATTCGGGGGTTTTGGTCAAGTCGCTCGAAATGGGTCGTCTAAGGTTACCCTTACACGAAGTTTGTCAACGAAAGTGGGAGTAAACGAATTTGGTTCTTTATTTAATAGTAATAAGATCTAAAATCTCCAGCACGAACTCTATGTTGTAAATTTTCTCCGCAAGAAAATTGACTGAAGTGGAGAACAATGGCGCTAGTTGTACTATACCAGTCAAAACTCTGTCAAATAATTGTATGTCATCTTGAGTTTTCAAATATCAACATTGAATTATTATAATATTTTTATTTTATAGTTTAGCCGCGGTATTTATTTAGTTTATCAATTCTTAACGATTTTAATAATCGTTTCGGAAGTGGTTTTAGTGATTTTTTCATGATTTTGTATTTCACAGTTTCATTCCAACAATGTGATAAATTACGAAAATATTATTTACGTAAATAAATTAAATCGCAGAGCAGCAGAAAATTCAAGCGCAGTCCTCTCGTCTCAACAGAGCGACGGCGACTGATTTGTGAAACAAAAATATGCTTGAAGTTCCCGCAACGTGCGACGGAAGATGACTTCTTCCACGAACTAAAAACGTCGTAAGTGCTTAAAGCTTCTAGTCGTAATAATACCAAAAATAAAAGGAATTTCAAAAAATGCCTGCACAATTTTTTTCGCCTTGTCTTAATACAGATAATCATCAAAAAATTATCCTATTAGTCATTAGCATATTAAGTACAAATTGAAAAAACGTAAAAATTAGGGGTAACTTCGTGATGATATTTTATCGAGAAAATTTTAACGTATTGTGTTTCTGTTCCACAAAAAGTTTCAAAATATCATGTAGTTACTCATACTATTTTTATTTTATACCTAAGTCTTATGAATTTCATGAAAAATTAAATTGAAGATAGGCAATTTTGGTTACTACCCGCTCTTAACGTTTGGTATCAAATATTCGTCTTGTATTGTCGCCGGCACGTCACTTGGCAAAGTTTTGGCGTAGTGGGAGTAAGTTCGCGCATGTACACTTAGTGCGAAAAAAAAAAACACTTTTTATTGCTTGTCATTATTCTATGGTTATTGCCATAATTTATTCTTAAACATGTCTATTTAGAAGAAAGTAAAGTAAAGAAAGGAAAAAATCATCTAACGACTCTTGCCAAGTTCCGTGCGCGACTATCAATATGATAAGGTATCTGTCAACTTAAGTTGCGTTCTTTTGGAATTCGAATTGTATGCGCACAAGCTCACGTCATTTAAATTTTGAATTAGCATCACGCATGTTATTCTATCTGCCCGATCTAAATCGGCTTTACCCTTCACTATGACAATCGACGCAACCATTCAAATCCAGCTATTTACATCGTTGTGTTTTCCTTGCGACTTCTTACACGTTTGCTCAGTGATGCAGTAATGTATAATGCGCTTAACTAAAGTGTCGTTCGTGCACTACTTTGAGGCTGACGCACAATGATACGCAGAGTTTTGAGCTCATTTGTCATCGAAAAGATAATAGTCAATGTTCGTTGAATCGACAATGGCTCATATATTCTTCTTGTTGTTTGTATTATATGCACAAATGTTAAAGGATTTGTGGTGTAGTGGAGCAGGTAGATTGGTGCTTTAACTTCAAGCATCTAAAATATATGATTTGACATGACTTAAAACTGGTTTTTGTAATGCTCATGCAGTGGTCGTTTGACCATTGCACAATAATTGTTTTTGCGTGAATATAGAGCTGCGAACGACTTTAAAACGTCGGATTGACGATGTGCAATAATCGTATGTCATTGTTATGGGATATAAAAGCATCGTGACTACCAGTGTTTAGCGGGGGCCATAAAATGACCACTTTTGTGGCCCATCCTGTACATCCACCGTTTATCAGAAACAAGTTGTAAAATTTAAAATTTACACAGTTTCAATAACATTGAGCTGAGATACTGTTTGCAACACCACAGTGTTATGCTGGGTATAAATAAAATGATATCGATTGTTCAAGTTGATATAAGAGATACGTCTAGTAACTTTCTAGATAAAGTTAGTATTATAGCTATACATTACTTACAGGGTGCAGCTAAACCACTGAGAATAAAATCTGGAGCTTTTACAGATACCCATTACATACCAATAATGGGTTTTTAAAACTTTACCACGTCGCTGCCACTAAGGACTGAAAAGCTTTTATTATTGATGACAAGTCTAAAATTATCAAGTACTTATAAATATGTAGTTACCCATTGTAGTATTGTAGAAAGTCTCAAGTCATTAGGCTTCGGTACTTAGCAGAAGAGAGACCACATCTATAAAGAATTATAAAAAATGGCAGTGAAAGGGTTAATAATTTAGCGTTAAACGAATCAAATATTAAACTATATTAATATTGGATCACTAAGTGATAACATCACAGCAAAACGTTATCAGACAGTAGTGAATTTGAACATATAGGGCTGATGCAGATACATGAACAACCAGTTGCAATTTCGAGCTAACAGCTTGGAGTACCTACGGCTAGGTTATGTATGTTTCGAAACGCGTTTCACCTGATAGAGTGAAATGCTTTGAATTATCTAGGGCTGTCCACCTGATACTATGTTAGATTATTATCAGTGCTAAAGGTATTTGCTTTGCAAAAGCTTTGAGTTTTCGGTATCGACACTTTGAGACCTACGGGGTAATTGCGTAACACACTAACAGTAGGAATGGCTTTCATTTTGACAGTTCAACAACATTCATTGAGTTATTAACGTTGTTGAGCAGATAAATTTTTCGGACATATGAAACAATGGATTAGCAATATCCTTCAAAATGATTCAGATTGTGGTTGATAGTGTGGTGCGCAATTAGGTTGTTGGTCCAACTGTTGAATACTTTATTACTTAAACTTGCTTGAAGACTGTTGTGATAAGGTAAATTGGATGCAGGTATGTGCTTTTCTTAAATAGTCGCAACTTTCATGCCTCAAAGGCTAGGCCGTCATTCTGAAACCTCTCAGTCCACCACTTTCACGACCACTTCCTCCTTTCTTTTTTTTCTTCAGTGACCACTTTTGACGTACCAATTTAGGCAAACTATACACAAATTGGAGCAGTGGTGGCCCCGTGGTAACAGCCGCGACTTACGAGTTGCAGGTCGTAGGTTCGAACCCAGACAGGCGCTTTACTTTGTCTAAATTATTTAATCACCACTGCTCTAAAAACGGTGAAGGAAAACATCGTGAGGAAACCGGCATGTCCTAGAACCAAAATTTCGAAGACATATGACATCTACTAACCCGCACTGGGCCCGCGTGGTGGACTTCGGCCCACTCCCTCTCACCGAGAGGAGGCCTGTTTCCCAGCAGTGGGAACAATATAGGCTGATTATATTAGACACACATTGGCCCAGAATGAAAACTGTTGAACTTCATCCTTATTTTTTTATATCCATAGTTCCCAAGATTCTGAAGACAATAATAGCAATAGAAACTATATTCTACTTATGACTTGTGTCCTATCACTAGGTATTTATTGTAAACACCTATGGTCTATAAGACATAGAGTAGATTTGTAACCTCTAACTGAAATACCAACAAAATCTCATCAAATCTTACTACTATTTGTTACTCAATCACGCAAAAACGGTTGAACGTTTCTGGACGACATTTGGCACACATATAAGTAATTTATAACCTGGATGGACACATAGGATACTTTTTAACACAGTAGTATGTTTCCGAGGTATAATTTTGGCAAAGTCGGGAGCTAAATCTAGTATGAAATAATTATTTTCGATATTTCAGACTTGGTCACAGAGTAAGAGTTTTTATATTCCTGAGTAGATAATTAACTTACTATACTTGTCAGACCTTAAAATGTTTTACACTATTATCATTACACATAATAACATTAAGCCTGTTATTCCCAAAGGTTTAGGCAGTGGTGTGTATACGGCGTTATACTTAGGTAGGTACATAATATCGTAGTATCTAGTTAGAAATTACTTTGCATATAAATCTTCATTATAAACGAGGGATTAGTGCACTTGTCTATTGCTAACAGTTACTAGTACGAAGTTATTAAAAGCTCGTAAAAATCTCTATTCTTAGGGACCACCCATATTTCTCATAGTCTTTAACAGTCAGTTCTCTAAGACCCTTCACTTCTATAAATGTTTTATTGTCATTTTCACTTTCTATATGTTTATTGAAGTTCCATTTTATTGTAGGTCTGTAACTTTTTCACTATGTACCGAACGCAGTCGGTGTCAACATTATAGTTGTAAATAAACCGTTTTAACGTTTTAAACAAATATCCGTGGTTTAAAACCCGTTTAAAATTTGTTTAAAACGGTTTAAAACCACTACCACGTGGGCCGTACATGATTAAGTATTACTTTAAAAATTAATTTATAAGGCTAATTGTAATCATTCAGCATTTTTATTAATATAACTAGCTGCGCCCCGCGGTTTCATCCGCACCGGCATGAAATATACTTTACGACCTATTCTCAGACCTACCAAATAAATATACACAAAAAATTTCTTATACATCGGTCAAGCCGTTTCGGAGGAGTTCGATAACAAACACTGTGACACGAGATTTTTATATATTAGAAGCTTATGTGAAGTCATATATCATACTTATGCTACTTCTTTAGGATTAGGCAGTCTGAAGACAATCTTGATATGTGTATTTATTAAAATATACATTTAAAAAAAATTGTAGCTAAAAGTATCAATAAAAATAGTCTAATTACGTTTTTACTCAGCCACTGCATATTTTTAGAATGTATATATATATACATATATTTGTTTTTATTGGTCTTGATATATCGTAAATCAGGAAGTAGGCGAGGTCTAGATCATTTTGTGTGAAGCCTCAGTGCATTCTATAAAAAATAAAGACATTCAAAACCATTATTAAACCTCTGTGTGGTTTTAAATCGTTTTAAACCAAGACGGTTTTTAACCAAATAGTTTAAAACGATAGAAAACCGTTTTGTATCTATAGTCAAGATGACTTCTTAACTTTTAATAAAATATCAATGGTAAGTTTGCTGGCGTTATTAGGGCTTACAAAACCCTACATTTTAGGACTTTACCTAGTGTTTGTTATGCTTTCCAAAACTTTCCTGTACGGCAATTGACGATAATTTTCTTAAAATATATCCAATTTTCTTGTTGAAAAAGGTACAATATTGTTGGAAGTCTTGATGACTTGCGCGACTACCTAGTACCAACGTCACTTATTAAGCAAACAGGTTGACAGCGTCTTATTAGTCGATTAATTAGTTAATACATACGCATAACTATGTACCTATAATCATCGACCTTGCTTTCACAGTACATTTATGTGTTAATCCTAGGCTGCCAGGTTGTCCGGCGGGCGTTCTCACACCGAACTGTGATAGCGAATATCTAACACAGCGTGGTTCCGTACTTTATAAATCTTACTTTCGAATAAATAACGAGCTAGGAGCTACCCCAGAGAGCCTATTTACTACTGCTATTCAAATATTGAAAGTGTTTCCACTTTGAATGGAGATATCTTGATAACCGCATTAAAGTTCACTGTACGTAGGTAGGCATCGAAGCCTTAACATTATACATGTACGGACGCCGTCATTAATTAGGTAACTCTCACGTGTACTTAATACAATCCCCATCTAAAAGGGGGTAATCAATTATTAGAAGGGTCGTACATTCTTCTTCTTCTACTTCTTTAGTGGTTTTGGTTTCCGCATTTAGTCCTTTATGTGGACCATTGTGCGTGGGCCATGGCGGTCGTCGGTAGTTATTCTAACCAGCCCACCTGATCCAGAAATTAATAATGTCTCCTTGTCTGTTGAGAGCATCGGTGTAGCGTCTGGGTGCCCCAGGGATTTGTGTCGTAATCTGGGTGACGCCTGTGCATTCAAAGACCACATGCGCAACGGTTTCCTCAGCCTCCATGCAAGCCCTGCATAGAGGACTAGGGGGGGGGGGGGTCATTATGTGCAATTTTTTTACTAGACTTATTCGCAATTGGTTTTTTTAAAGTTGTATAGTAATACAGTTTGTTACTATGAGTTTACAAGTTACAAGTTAAAACACTTCCTCTCTCCTTAAACATCATCATTACATTTAGTTTCCTTGCTCTTGTTTCATGTTTATTATTGTATATATTATATGTAGATAAGTATATGTTTTATGTATGTATGTATTTGTTGTATATGTAAATGGAACACCACTGACGACCTGCATTATTGTCTCTCCTTCTCCCTTGAATCCATCCAAAGGTAAAAGATCGCTTTTAGCGATAAGACCGCCCATTGTGTCAACCTGTGTAAAATGTCTACATTTATATCTGTAATTTTTATGGTTTACATAATAAAGAGTTTTCTATTCTATTCTATTCTACAATATAAAATAATTTTCCTAGGATTTTCTTCGTTGACACATAAAATGTGCGTGAAGTGCAAGTTGCTTTATTTAAATAATTATATATTCACCGTTAAATAAATAAATATTTAATAAAAATGTTTATATTCACAAAATAATGTAAAATAACTTGCGGAAAAATAAATGAAATTGCTCCGTACCGTACCAATTGACGTACTGAGATTAGCTAATCGGTCCAGCTACTTCGGATAATTAATCGATTTACCGTGGTGGCCACATTCACCACAATCGATACATTAGGTCATAGGTCGCCGCCATGCTAAACAAGGACAGCTATCGGTTCGTCTGTTGCACCGCGTTATTCGGCTTGAAATAGCAAATCACGCCTCCCACGTCAGAGTGGGATAGCATTATCGATAGTAAAATGTTAAAATGATAAACGTGCAATGCAAATGTAACTTTATTCACGCCAATTAGGGTTCTTTATAGTGCAGCCAGCAACACAGTCACGATTCCAATATTCTCTTCAGAGGCATTCGGCGGTATTTCACTATATTGTGTTTGTTATTATCATTTATACCTCTAAAACGTATTATATGATAATGAAATAGTTTCATAGACTATTTGCACAGCTGGTTGGTTATTCTGATTTAGTGCCAAATTGTGATGTCAAATTAAAATTGTCGTGTTAGGGAATTTTCATTAGGTTGAGTATTTTCATCGATGGTATTCACTTTAAACAGAGAAAAATATTGTGTCGTTTTCTTAGCGACGAAAAGTTCTAATACCTTAATTCCTATTCGGATCTTAATTTTACTAAACACTAGCTTTTGCCCGCGGCTTCGCCCGCGCGGATGTTGGAAATTATCCCACGGGAACGTACTACCGGGATAAAAGTATCCTAGGTGTTAATCCAGGTTATAAACTATTTGTGTTCCAAATTCCATCAATCCATCCATCCATCCATCCTCAGATACTTTCACAGTTATAATATTAGTAGGATAATAAGGATAATAAAACACCTGACAGTAGATTTAAAGTACCTAAAATGTAACTATGCAAGTCTTAGGTAACGTTAAAATAATAAAAGAGCGCTAAAACCCTTCTAAACCAAAATCTGTATAAGAAGGACCTAATTTCAAATAAAGCCAGCTTTCACGCCAGACTTTCCAACATTTGCATTACAGGCTAGGTATACAAAGCTATTAAAAATTAAAAAGAAAAACGCTTTTAGACGATTGACTGTCCTACTCATTTCCTGTCACAATTTCAGTTATTAGAGAAGTTTAGATATTTGAAAACAAATATGAATCACAATTAAACAATAAGTAAACTTTTTTACTGGAACCTATTTTGAAATGGGTGTACAATACAACAACTTCTTTCTAGTTAAAAGTAACTGGAAGACGTTCTTCCTATCTGTGAAAGGTTTGTTTGCCAGCACTGTAAGTTGTGTTGCGATTCTATCAGTCAAAATCAATAGCAGGCCGCGACACCGACTTAGCGTACCTACACTGTTTGCTTAAGATACATAGCCCGATAACAACATACGACTCTACTTATAAGGAGGATTTTGTAAGCGGTCGTGAAATGTGTTCCCATTGCTGGTTATAATGTTCTACAAACTAAGGAAAATATTTAATGACTTTATCAAACTCGTTGTCTAAACTACTAAACTTTACAGAGAGTTCTCCAAATTGTTCAGTATGCCTTCTTCTGGCCATTTGGGATACCCAAACTTTAAACTTAACTAAATGTTTCTAATTGCGAATTACTTAGGTATCTATATTTTCCGAAGTATCATTTAATTACTAAAGTATGTTCAAATCTAATAAGGAGCGCAAAGTGAGCAATTTCATTTGGTATCGTAAACCGAATTACAGAGATTAGAGATTTATCTTTCCCGCGTTTTTCCCTTACGAGGTAAACGATCTCCAATAAAGATAGCATGGCGGGCGACGGACTGATTTAAAAATTGCAAACCTGAACAACCACGGTGACCTGGATTGGCCATGGTGTAGTCACCATGACCCATTTTCTACCTATCACTAATTCTTATAGTTAAGTTGACAAGAAGATAAGCAGTTAACAGTTACACCGTTACTTTAATGCTACCATATTGGTTTGCGTGGGAGTTAAGGTCAGATGAGTGCCTGAATTCACCTGTGCATTCAATAGTATTGAGGTAAAAGCGAGAAAATAATAGTCGGTTCGTATCGAATGGAAATTGAATTTAACCAGCATGCTGAAAACAAAGAAAAAAAAAGCGGTCCATGTAGAGAACGTATATAAATGATACTCTTGTTACAATGCCAGTTGTAGTAAAAGTCGTTATAGTTAGGATGAAAACAAAATATCGTCCGATTCCGAATTTCCGATAAAATCTGTTAGATTATATAGGTACCTAATCACGAATCAGATATAGAATCATATGTATAGTCATTGCCACTTTTACACAAATTGTCGAAAAATTGCGCCTCGCTGAAATCATAATAATTGATGATTATGTGTAGTGTGTTGTATACGCTTACCCACTACGTTATCTGTGAGTGTTTATCTTACGATATAGGTAGCTACAGACGGTGAATATGAATTGCATTAATAAAAATACGTTATATCAAATAGTATCGGTGGTAATCTGACGGCAGCGTGAAGCCGGCGTCGCGTCGTCACTCAACGAGCGAAGATAAAGTTCTGTCGATAATACTGCACTTACGAATAAACACATAATATGAAGATTAAATAACAAATATTACACGATATACTACGATGTTTATATCATGTTCATATAAACTACTTTAATGGATTAAGAGTTTTATATGTAGGTGTAGTGCAGTTTTTCATTTTAGCAGAGTTTGTTCAGAAAATGACAAATAAGATAGTAATTTTATAGTTCGTGGTTTTCTTTTCCCAGCTTCCTGGTCAAACACTCTTTATCTTTAATCAGAGCAGATACGACGAGCATGAATTCCCACACATCTCTCTTCTAAAAACATGGTGGTTTGTAGAGCAGGCAAGTTTTATCGAATAAATTGTCGGGCTGTCTAACTACCTTCTAAGTGCTCCACAATATTCATTGGGTCAAACTAAACTCCAAAGTAATTATTTAAATATTTGCCAAATTAGACTAAACTTTATTACTGTAACTCGACTATTAAGGGCTGATTTTACCAAAGTCTTTTAAGTATCTTTTAACAGTGGAATAAAATTGACGTCTGACAGTTCTAGTATGGAAAACCTGTCAAAAAAAAAAAAAGTTTTTTTCTGTGTAAGACTTATTCTACCTATAAAAGTGTTGTGAAATTCGCCCTCATTAGTAGGTTAGTCCTCGTTATTCTAACCGTGATAATTCTTTAAGGGAAACTGCTAAGTGCTTGATTTCAAAACATATATTTTTGTCTCATGACATTAGAGTTCAGCTGAAAACTTTAACATGAAAAAAACCTTTGAAAACTTTTAAAGAGTTTTGAAAAGAATTTTATTAAGCTTTTTTGTTGTCTGGACTTAGATAAGATTAATTCAATTTAATTCAATCAGATTATAGTGGTAAGTTAGACACAAATTGAACGACTCTCAAAGGTGGTTATAGTTTATAGACATACCTAAAAGTTGAACATTGTATGGCAAGTTATCGTATGGTATACTTTAGCAATATTTATTTATATCACTATTCTAATATTTTAATAGAAACCAGGAAAACTTTTACAATCGGTAAGTGCCTATGACATTTCCGTTCTGTCACATGGATAGGTATTGTGGAAGTCTTAACAAGGTGTAAAGTTGTTATTATCTGTTCCACGGCTTTAAAAACGTGGTCACGTGTATAAGTAAAGTTAAAAATAATTAACTAAACCGAAAGTGGGTCATCAAACAAAGGTGGGGTTCGCAAAATAGTTGATTTTAACCACTTTATCTACCTTCGCTACATTGCAGAAATATTGATAAGATACGTTGACAGATAAAAATGTTTGTGTAAATAAAAGATGCATATTTTAAACTGATATCGTCTTTAAGCCACTTGTCGAACGGCTTCGCATTTCCTAGTACTTACCAGCATACTTTTATTACTTTATGCGTTTAATGTAACATGTTTCGGACTATTGTCGGATCAGTGTGGCACTCCTGATCCTGAACTATGAGAGCTACAGTTCACAGAGCGGCCTTTACCGTAATGTTTTATTCATTAATTGAAATGTCACAATGATGCTCGAAGAGGACTTCATTTAACTTGTTTATTGTGAAGGCTTCATCGAGAGGAATTATTGATTCACTCTTTGAACGGAAACATGGGTGAAATGTATACCAATATATAGTTAGGGTCTAGTAATAGGTCCGTAAGAACAATGTAGTAATGAAATTATCACGTTCCTAAACAAACGAATTAGACTGAGAATAACTGTCCCTACTAGTTATTCCTAGTTCCAGTTTTGTAACCAAAGATATTCGATACACTTGTAAACAAATTTTACATGTGAAAGCTACAAACATATGGAGATTCTGCTATGAGAATTTATGAAGTCCGTGCAAAGTTATTGGTGATACATGACCTAATAATAATAAGACCTAATAGTGATCTTATTAAAAACAGATTCAGGGACAACTAACATTTCTGCTCCATTTGGCACTCATCGATCATCTTACGACGAGTTAGCAATGGAAGACTTTGTATTTATCCCTGAACCTTCTTGTCTTCGTATTGCATGGAAAAGCACCGTGTTTGATGAAGCCCCTGAAATGCAAGCTTTAACTTCGCTTTGCGCACCAAATAAACACGCCATCGATTTGTTGCTTTCTTGAAATTGGCCTGAAGTATATTTATAAACTTTCTGATAAACCAGGAAAACGATTTCGATCTTTCCTATTGCGAGTTTATCCGATAGGTAGAATGGAATAATACGTATTCTAAACCCAGAAATCGAATTCGAGATTAAACATGTAAACAAAGGCGTTGCCAATTTTAAATAATAACCTCAATGTGCAGTTTGCCGAAAAGTACTATAACATAGTGCTAAGATTATAGACATATCTTAAACAGTTAAAATATAATATTGCACACAGTTTTCAAGTTTAAAGTGACATAAACTACGATCCAAGAATAACATATGACTGTTTGAAATAAAATCGTGCAAATTATTTTTATGCTACTGGCAATAAGGCAGTGATCTTAAACATTTGGACTTCGATTAGTGTTTTCAACTAGCGAAACGCCTCGGCTTCGCATGGGTGCTTTTTACTAATGAAATAAATGAGAATTTTCTTACACACAAACCTTGTCCTGACAATTATGAACAGAACAAAAAATAAATCGGCCAAACCGGTTGAACTGCTCCCAAGTGATGATTATACGGCGACGCTTGCAACACCCTAATATTACATGCCGCAACAGATTTTTGTAAAAAAAATAATAATATAAATCTAAATATTATTATGTATCTACATAATATTTTATATATAGATTTATAAAATGTATTTTTTTCCGAAACAATATTCGTTTTTTTTTTAAATATATAACGTAAATAATGTTGCCTTGTCCAAAAAATCGATTCAAGTAAACTTCCCGTACAAACAAAATGGCGACCAGTAGGCGCCATTTTGTTTTGGTCATTCAGAGTAATACTGCCATTCGATTTCTGACGTTTGTCACAATTTAATGTGTCTCTCTGAGTTTTTATTGAGTTAAGTTTTTATTTGTTGTGTTAAGTTATTATTTGATGTGTTAAGTTTTTATTTGTTGTGTTAAGTTTTTATTTGTTGTGTAAAGTTTTTATTTGTTGTGTTAAGTTTTTATTTGTTGCGTAAAGTTTTTATTTGTTGTAAAAATTTTCTTTGTTGTATTTTACGTTTATGTTGTTGCGTAAAGTCGTATTTACGCGTAATAAAATAGACGCACCTACTATGGACGCTCAACCAAGGCCGTCGACCAAAAAGGATATTTTATCACCACCTAAAAAGAGACAACGCAATGCTATGTCTATGTCTGAAAAGTACATGATAATGAATGCCTACAAGCATGTCAACAAGAATTTGCCTAAAGAACAATATTGGTATTTAGATGATTGCACCAAAAAGGCCGCCTAGATTTTGGGCATTTCTGCTGCAGAAATACCCAAAATCGCGGCGTAAAAAGTAAAACAACATAAAAACAGTGAAGAATTCACACAACCTCGTAAAACTGGCCCTAAACAGAACTTTATAGGCAAAATTGACGAGTTAACCTTTTCAGCCATAAGACGAAAAGTGCATGCTTTCTTTTATAGAAATGAAGCTCCAACAGTTAAAAACGTTAGTAATATATAATAATATGTGTGTATATATATATATATCGATAACAGTACCTATTAATTTTGATGACGAGCCCACATAAGATTCAATGAGTTGAGAATGAATTCATGAGATTCAAGATCTAAGCTTTAATAAATTCAAATCTTTTATAAAGCGGAAACTACGCCAGAAAGCCTATTATACTGTGAAAGACTATATTGAGGACAAAAAGGCTTGGGATTGAGCTGCTCCAACAAATTTACACAGTGAATGTTGATTTTAGTTTGCTAACTCTTTTAGACATGAATATTTACTATAAAAAGTGTTATATTATTTTCACTATTGTGAATATGACGACTATGTGGGTCATTTCTCAGTTGTATTCTTGGTCTGGCAGTTTAAGTAGTTTATGCGGCCTACCCAAATGTCCTTTCTTTGGTATTGTTCGTCGAATCGTTGAGCTCCTTAAGTTCTGAGTTGAGCTGCACGGTTACTGACAAATGCGTGCACTAACTGGACAGGTCCACTTAATCTGTGTGTTTCTTTCCTCAAAAGACCGTTTCAGACACCAATCTACATGGTCTTCAAACATTATTACCGAATTTATATATACACATTGACATTGATACATTTTATATATACAATGAAATGAGTATTTACTTGTAAAGTTTTATATTATTTTAAATTTTGTGAATGTGAGGACTATGTGTGTAATTGCTTTCTTTTTTTTTCTCATATAATTTTAATTATGATCTGGCAGTTTGAGTAATTTATGTGGCTTACCCAAATGTCCTTTCTTTGGTATTGTTCGTCGAATCGTTGAGCTCCTTAATTCCTGACTTCCTGAGTCGAGCTGCACGATTACTGACAAATTAAATTACTGTTGTGTATGTTTTTTTGTGTAATTATTGATTGCACAAAAGGGCAATGTGGCTGCTTTACATTTGTAAAAGTAAAGAGTAAGCTCTTATTTTTACTATTCTACTGGTTTATAATAGTACAATCGTTTTCAGGTCATATGCCAACGAAAATCTGGGTTGACAAGGAAATTGTAACTCCAAAGTAAGCGTTTCTCGAAGGGCTTACTACGGGCTTAAAAGCACCATCTGGGAAAGAAAGGCGCCTCATCATATCCCACATAGGCAGAGAAGAAGGCTTTGTAGATGAGGTTTTATCAATATTCGAGTCGAAAAAGAACAGTGAAGATTATCACCAAGAAATGAATGCTGAACACTTCGAGGAGTGGTTAAAGTAAATTTTGCCAAAATTGAAGACAAATTCTATACTAATTTTAGATAATGCCCCTTAACACTCCCGAAGGCTAGGCTACAGCCTGGCGGAAAGCCCAAATTATAGATTGGCTGAAGTCTAAAAATATAAATCGTGAAGAAAATATGATTAAAGCTCAATTGTTAGAAATTATAAAGAGAGAAAAATCAAATTATCAAATTTTTTGCTGTAGATAAACTCGCTGCAGAAAATGGCGTCACCATCCTGCGATTGCCCCCTTATCACTGTGAACTTAATCCCATCGAATTGGTTTGGGCACAGGTAAAGGGGTACGTTGCCAGGAATAATAAAACCTTCAAGCAAAATGATGTCATTAAATTATTTGAAGAAGGTTTAAAAGATTTTAATAAAACAGAGAGAGGTTTTAATAAAACAAGACGACAAAATGTGTGATCTCGATCACATTATAGACAGGGTGACGGATCAGTTCATAATTAGTGTAACTGATTCGGTCTCTTCATCAAGCTCATCAGAGCCCGAACCACAAAGTGAATAAATCATAATATTATATAAATCCTAATTTCAAATAAACATGAGCAACTTGTTAATAAGAATATGAATCTTTTATTTTCAGTTCGTTTACCTTATAATATTAGGACTTACCTTAGGCTATCATATTTTTAATTTTGGCACACTGCTTTAGCGTTCTCCCAAAAACTCAAAATAAAAAAATAAAACTTAATTTGAATTACTTTAATTATTACTTAATTTAAATTAATTAATTAATCAGGAAAATCCTAGCATCCACACTGATTGATTTTGATGTGCCGTGTTGCACCGAGGCTATAGATGCCTGGCGTCTCGCTTGCCCGAATTCAGATCCGCCCGACAATCCATCTTCCCAGAGACGGTGAGATGAGCCGCTCTGCAGAGTAGTACAGAATAATTTAATTGACACGTCTGCTACTACTGTGGAGCGTGCGCGCCTACTGGCTGTGGGTAAGTGGGAGTCGGGTCTTTGGCTTCATGCACTACCGTCGTCGAACATAGGAACTTTATTCGACGACACTACCTTCCGCCTCGCTGCTTCCCTGCGTCTAGGAGCTCCTTTTTGTTCTCCTCATCGCTGTAACTGTGGAGAAGTAGTCAACAGCCTCGGACACCACGGTCTGTCTTGCAGCCGTAGTGCGGGTCGCATACCGCGGCACGCGAACATTAATGACATTATCCGACGAGCTCTTGTCACCGTCGGCGTTCCAGCTGTATTAGAACCTAATGGCTTGGCACGCGACGATGGCAAGAGACCGGACGGCATGTCTTTATTTCCTTGGAAGGTGGGTAGGCCTTTAGTGTGGGACGCAACATGTGTCGATACTCTTGCGCCATCCCATCTTCCTGTCTCGGCGTGCTGTGCTGGCGCCGCTGCTGCGGCTGCAGAAAACCTCAAGCGGCGTAACTATAACAACCTTGTCGGTAATTATATTTTCGAGCCGTTTGGGGTTGAAACCCTCGGGCCGTGGGGTCCGAGTGCCCATATTTTATTCAAGGAAATCTCCAAACGCCTGTTTGACACTTCCCGTGACCCAAGGGCTGGATTTTTCCTAGGCCAGAGGCTAAGCATTGCCATACAACGTGGCAATGCCGCCAGTCTCTTGGGTACATTACCAGTCGACAGCGTTGCGGAGGAATTTTTTGACGCCATTTTTTAGTTTGTTAGTAGTTTTAGTTAAGTTAGGTTAATTAATTAGATATAAGTTGTTATTCATGTACTTAATTAAATTTAACTATTTTAATTCATTAAACATAAATAAATTTGAATTACTAGGGAAATGTTGACTACCCCTGAACTGTTACTTTGACAATGACATTTCTTTGTTTACTTTTTTGATCTCGAATTCAATTTCTGGGTTTAACAACTCTGATAACCTATTCATTGTTTGATGGGTCCTTTCAAAAGTCCACGTCAAAAGCATGCAAATGCACAATAAGCACAAATATACAAGAAATCGAACTTACAGCGCATACTTATCGGACGCAATCAAAGCAGTATTTCTTATTTACATTTATATTGTAGTAAATAGAGTCATCTGAGCGTAAAATGTATCGTTAAAGTATAAAATAGGATAGGCTGTGGTTATGATCGCACCAGTCTAGTGTGAAACAAGAAAGCCTTGTGGAAACATTAGCTACAAGTGGAACGAGTCCTAGCCTCGTATCGCAGCATAAGTGAAACTGCAGCAAGTTTATCAAATGCAATTTCATTATCTCGCAGACACCTGCCCGGGGAGCTATTCTCCACACTAGGAAGAACATTTCTCTATGATAAAATAATATCACTTGTAATTTTCACTGATATATTAAGTTACATAGTGCTTTCTTTAGCTCGGTTTGTTGATGTGTGTAAGGTAGGATTTGCCAAAGTTACATTTAAAAAGTGATGGTCTATTCGCAATCGCCATGTTTAGTGCCTGGGCCGAAAATGTAATTTATAATAATTAAGAATTTAAAAGAACCCTATCTGTTGAACAAATATTCTGCAACATACGCTACTTATTAGAAATAGAAAAATTAGCAACGTCCGAACAAATTAATTTTATTAAAGACTGTTTCCTCATTCATAGATTGTCCATACAGTTTATATTAACACGAATACAAATTATACGCGTAAGTTTAGTAACTCTAAACCGATGACAATTACGAACAAAATTTAAAAAATAACTTTTCATTCAAATGGAGTTTTAGTTTATATCGTCAGGGTTTAACATAATTTACGTTAACTTGATATTTTCTACATATTTATATTGATTTCTTATCTGTACACCTATTACGAATAATATCTGTTTGCCCAGTAAATCTGTATCAATGTTGTGATAAACGGAATTCGCGTTTCAATCGTTATTGCTTGTTGGACAAAAGAATAGTGCTCTAGTCTCCTTCATCAAGTAGGTAAGTTATTTGCACTTGAATTATAGTACCATTAACTAATATGAAAGTGGATGAAATTATTGTACCGATATCTTGGTAAAATTGTGGTTATTCTGCTCAGGAACTTATGAATATTCTACTGCTTCCCTCCTAATCATCCTACACTTTAAAATTAAGTATTTTATTTATTTCAGTAATCATGTTGGCTACGACTGTGACTTTTGTAACATAAATCAAACAGCTCTCAGTACAATACATAACATTATATTCTCAATTATGTCGAACTGCGATAATACAGATGAAAATAGTTGGGGGTCAAGGAGAATCTGTATAACAGCGATGCTCTCTCAAACTTTAGGAGCACAGACACTTCTGTATCTACCAATTGTGGCTGTGATCTCGGGAGCGTTGGGACACTTGCTCGTATTCGCCATGGTTTACATTGTGATCGGGATACCTCTGCTGTACATGGAGACGGTAGTGGGGCAGTTCACGGGACGCGACTGCCTCGAAGTATGGCGCGCTCGGGCCTGCTTGTCACACTTCGGATATATTCAAATTTTCTGGCAGATCATGTTTACTGTCTACGGTCACGTCGTAAATGCATTTGTAGTGCATTATTTCTTGATAAGTTTCGAAAACCCTATTCCTTACTACGTTTGTGGAATATGGAGCAAGCCTGATTGTGACATTTTAAACTACAACTACTCCGTCAATCAGGATTGCGTGAAGATAACAAATCCACTGCCGTACTGTACCGATCTATGTCATACATTTCCAGAGTATCAATACTGGAGATTTAATATATTGGGACTGGATAAAGACGGCTTCTACTTGCCCTGGCGCGTCGGTTTGGCTTCTGCATTAATTTCAATCACTGCGTGTCTCAGTTGCTTCAAAAGCACACGATCTATTAAGTGGGTTTTGTTATTTGGTACGTTATATCCTATATCCGCTCGTGTTTTATTTATGATAGGATCCATGTTGCAAAAGGGGGTAGTGGTGAAATATGAAGATGCCCTAGACTCTGATTTTAATCATTTCACTCAGCAGTTTAATCTAGCGAATACAGTAGCCGAGGTGCTGTACAGTCTCAACGTCGGCACGGGCCTTGCGTTCGGCTCTGCCTCGAGGTCGTCGTTCCGGGCTCCTTGCTACTCCAACACCGTCATCGTGGTCGTCATCACCTGCTGCGTTGCAATCCTCGGAATCTGCAGCACTGTCATGATGACCTGCCCATACTCCTTCAAGTATGATATCAAACCAGGTCTTGTATTGAGATACCCCATTTCAAATAGTTTTGAAAAGCTACCTAGATTATTACATGTGTACGAGCAAACATCTTTGTGGTTAATAATTTGCTACAGTTTTATCGCAATATCAACAATGAGTCTAAGTATATGTATAATCTACGGCTTCATAGAAATGATGTCAAAAAGATACCCCAAACTAGCCAGAAATCAGGGATTAGTCGCTCTTGTAATTGCAATAGCTTTGTATATTGGGACAGCTCCTTTATTGGGCAATTTGAGTTTATATTATGTGGTAGACACTAAAACTGTAATTAGTATCCTTGCTATATTCATGGTTCTGATGGAGACTATTGTGTTTGTACTGTGGTATGGTCTGGAAAGATTTTCTGAAGATGTACACTTCATGCAAGGTGTCCAGCCGAATGCTTCCGTGAAGGCTTGCTGGTTGTTATCAGCCGTCATTCTCGTGTATGTGTTTTGTAGTGAATTCTATACAATATATATACTTAGGAATAAGTCAGCGGGCTACTTAGCGGGGTGGTATCTGTTACTTTTGAATATTGTACCAACGGCACTCGTGGTCATTGTTAGAGTATTGATAGCTCTGTATAAAAAGAAATTGTATGAAGAAGTCGGTTTAGACTCTTCGTGGGGGCCCAAGAGTGAGTTACTGAAGCGAAGTAGAGCTATGTTTACTGCGCAGGCGATGACCAAGGAGTACATGTACCGACAGTACCACCTGCAGGCAGGCATTCTGAAGAGGCAGAAGCAATCTAACGTAAGATGCTGCTACAAACTAGGATTTGTTCCAAAGCCTGAAGGCGTAAGATTTGAACCTGAGAAAACTTGATTTCTGTTATTGCAAGTGAATTATTTTTTTATTTTTAAAATTAATTATACGTTATGTTGTTAAAAATATATTTTATTTTATAAAAAATGTCTATATTTCAATGAGTGGTTTTTTATCCTTAGTTGAGTCACTGTATGTTATAATCTATGGCTATTATTGTAGAACAAGTATTGGGTATTGCGTAATACGCTAAGTTCGGCGTGAGTCATCGCCGAAAATATTTAAATACATGTACCAAATAGTATAAAATAAATTATTACTTTTATAGGTATACATAATTAATTTATTCCGGAGAGCATATTTAGTGACTCATTGATTTTGAGTCTATAATACAAGAACAAGAGATAAGAACATACCAGAACATATAAATCAGGTTAATAAGAACCATTGCCTGATATACATTATCCTGCTACAAATCGGCAATATTTTGAAACTTAGAAAATAATGTAACAATATGGAATCTAAGTTATCATGTTCTTTTGTTGTCGTATTTATTTCTATTTTTTATTATTTATAAGACTTTCTTATGCTATCGTACACACAAAAAGTGAGCCTTGCAAGAGAAGAATAAATAGATAATATACAGAAAAAAATACGAAAAATATTAACGATTAACGTATACGATTAACGTATTACTTTTCATTAATACAACATCGGTTATATTATAAAAAAGAACATCTGGCGTGTAAAGTTGTATTTAAAAGCAGAAATTAAAACGTACATTAAAATTCACAATTAAGAAATATTTTTAATTCAAATAGAAAGAGCAAGTACGGCTCGAACAATTAGCTTTGGATAGACAGAACCAACCCCCATTTAAATACTAAAAACTGATTCTAATTCTTGACAGGCGGTTTAAGTATACGAAGGTCATGCCAATTTCCAAATTCCTTCGTTAGTCGTGACATAGTTTTTCTAGAAAATCTTTGTAACATAGGAATGTACCCAAATGTTATCTTATAAAGATTCCGTTTTACCTGTTAAAGTATGGAACCCTAGAATTCCGAAAGCTGTCAACCACCGTTTCTCAAACAAAGATGGTTTATGTGTATACCTGTTCATATAAACGTATCAGTGTAATTCTAAACCTTTTACACCTCTAACAGTCATCCAATTTATTACATTCTCGGAGGCCATAAAAAAGAAAGTCAACGGTTCCCTCTTCAGCCCCCGCCTCTCATGTCCGACTGTTATCAAGAAAAAAGATATTATTTAAAAAAAGTGGCGCGCCAAGCTGTCTGCTACCAGCGTAGTGTTGCAATCGTGAACGCGGCCACGACTACTTCCCAATGATACATGTCCAATAACTCTCCGGCGCGGCAGCACTCGCGACTGATTAGTGTTTAGCTAGCAATCGACTTCGAACCATAACAACAATCCCACACTAACAATTAAGTAACTCGTGAGTGCTACTTACGACAGTTAGCGCTTCTTGTTCAAAGTTATGAATGAAATTTTGCAGGAATTCTTAACGTAAGTCTCTACATGAGGAAAATTAAGAAACAAATGTAATTTTTAAGGTTCTTTTATTTCCTGAGTCAGAGCTGCAGGCAACTTAATTGTTTGAATGTCAACATTATTCATGTAATGGGCCACAATGTAATTTATAAAGAAACAATGAAATCAGGGTGTTTGATTTACATTTGAGTGTAATATAACAGGGTTTTATCGAATTAACAAATTACGATCTAGAAGGGGAACTTAGGTAAAGCACGTCCTTATTTATATAGCGGTTGGTATATAATATACGAGTGTTGGTAAGACGAGTGCAAATCCAGTCCGAGGCACATTGCGTCATACAAATGGAACATTTAGAATGTTTGACCCGACGGCGACGTCAAGACCGACCAGTGGCGGCGCACTGGCGACGAGTCTCGCGAATTCCGACCATTGTCACGACATTACACCTATCTACTCAGTACTCAGCTACCAAATACATTAAGCACAAAAGCTGCACAACCACTTGCTTGTCATTTAGTTTCAGTATTGCGAAACTCCATTTCGGTTACATTTGCAAACCAACATCTTAGTTACCTATCAATATTTTTTTGTATTCGTTTTGTTTACTAATGTTACAATTCATTTCACTGTGCTGCGTAATAAGGTTTCATTTTTGACTGACATTTATAGGTTCGCTCGAGAGAACTTTGACATTTCCGAAAGGTAAGCGCGTAGATTGCAAAAATGTTAGGTCGGGGAAAAAGTTCTTTCGTATTTTATATACAAATTCAAGATTAAGAGCTCTTGTGGCACCCAAATATCGAGCGTTTTTGGATACCCAGACTTTTTCAAATGAATCAAAACTGTTATTTTGGTCAATCCCAAACTCTTTAGCTATGTCGTAATTACTAATATAACGATCTTGCTCCACTTTTTTCAAAAATGGCATCCACTTTATCCGTAACAGGGCGACCAGAGCGAGCTGCATCTTGTCATCAAAATTTCCGGACTGAAAACGCTTGAAAGAACTTTGCGTTACTCTTACTGACACTGCGTTAAGTCCGTAAATTTCACATATATTTTTTTGCGAATTTTTTGTAAGAAAACTTCAAATGTATCGAATTTTTTCGTGAGATTCACTCACTTTGGCGGACAGAAAATCAATTGAAAACTGATGGGAAATCGTTTTAACTTTTTCTTTTCTTTTTTTAAATGACATCTATTTAATGGTATCAAAATCAGCCAGATACAAAAAGTACAGCCAAAGTAATTTTACTCCAACTTTATACCTATAAAATACGAAAAAACTTTCCCCGATCTGTTATTTTTTTATGTACTTTTACCTACCTATATGTAAATAATGAGCGTTTGATTATTATTTAAGAAATATATTCTACAGGTATTTTTGAATCTTAATGAAATTTGATTGCTGAGGAGCTTTTCGATAGCAAAACCAGTATCGACTTGTAATGAATACCTCAGTAAGATACGTACGTACAGTACGCTTTAAAGTTAATGGAGTTCAAATTCTTCAGCAGTTTAAGCTTCAATAAATAATGCGATGATAAGTTTCGTAATCGCTAAATACGTTAGGAGTGGAATTCCATGACACAGCTTACGTGTACGCTATCTGCCGGCGACACCTACACTTTGCTTCACTTGCCTACACTTAAGAACACCGTTCGCAATTGCACAACATTGTTTAGGTGCTTTTCGAAAAAGACACCGTATCGGGCGTTTAAGTTATTGGTTGCACGCTGTCTAAAAAGGCTGTTAAGTCTTGAATGGCATTACCGCGGTGTTTTTGTTTATTAGGCACGTTAACCTGTCGTGTGCGGTCCGCCTGACCAACATTCGAGCCGCGGCGGCTCGGGGGCGACGCGGGCGCATCCATGCGCAGACACGTCACTCCGACTACATGTTTGTTGGGCTCACACAGCGACCCTAATATGTATTTTTGTAAATATACTTGACCGCATTAGTTAAAGAAAGGAACATATTTCAAGTTAGTGCCATTTAAGCGCATATATGAATCAAATGTCGCACGCGAATTGAGTGCGGGGACTTGTAGATAGTGGTGGCGACTGATTACTCGGCTTTGTTATTATAAAAGTATAAAAAGTCCTCTTTTATTACCCTAAGTTATTTTTACCCAAATTATAATTATGCATCCTGGCATCCAGCAGTTTCTAGGGACATAGGTCTACTTAGTACCCTAGTGGTCAAAGTCGGCGAACAACCAATATACTGCCACTGGCGTTAGGTGTCTGGCACCGTAGCTTTTATAATCAAAAGTTCTTTTGAACTTTTTTTGTAACTTTTCAGTTGTTAGGCTTTGGGCTCTATATCCATCGTTTTAAATCATCTGTATCCTACGTAAGTTTTGTGGGTCATAAAAAGAACCTAACTTTGTGAATAATTGCTTATTTCTGCTGACTGTTGCACAAAAAAATTAAATCGCGGTTCTTTCCGTTTATCCATCATTCAAAATATTCTTTGACATTTGACTTGGCAATCCAAAAACAAGCATGATCGTAATAAGTTTTTGTTCGTTACCTATTACAACCGCAACATAACATAAACATAAGCTTTGTCATATCTGACAGGTGACTAGTCTATAATAGTCGCCGCCTGATCACTTTCGTGGAGGCGCGCGTGCAGGTTGCGGGCGCCTGCGCCCGCGCTCCGCATGCGACACGGCACGGCACGGCAGTCGCGACTCGGCTCGCGTAACGGTGTGTTTTGTTCAAGAAAGTCAACACACCCGCTCGGCGGCGCTAACGCAACAAATAAAAGTTTAAACAACGGAAGTTTAATGGCCAATCTCTTCTCCTCGCAATATTACAAAATATCTTACCGATATGATATAAAATATAAAGTTAATTTCCGTTAATTTCAGAACACTGAGATTGACGGCTAAACTACCTATATGGACTATACCTACTGTTGTAATGGCCAAAAAACTATACTAAAACTACAAAGTTTCTCAATGAAATAACTCAAGAATTAAAATAGAGCTATAAATTAGATGAACAAAAAACTAATTTGAATGTGAAGTGAAAAGATATAGACGACATTAGCACCGAAATGAATTCGATAAGAAATATACTGCATGAGTATCTTGTTCGTAACATATTAAAACCCGAGCTTATGACCAATATTTTTCTTAAAACACGTCAAAAATAAAATCAATGACGGTGTGCAAAAGGAGACATGTTGTGGCTTGTGAAACGGCATTTTGGAGACTTGACTCGACCGATAAGTCGTTTGAATGTGTCAATAAGAGATAACCAAAGCAAATAATAGAGTAAAGGCACCAAGTCGATGACACTGTTATAACTGTGACGAGGAAGGAAACTTGTCCACTATCGCCACCAATGAGACAATGTTAACAGCTACGAATAGAAAATTTTCAATTTAAAATACGTCCAATGGAATTTAAATAATCAAGTTGAAACTCCAATAAGAGTGTGATTATGTCTCCATCTGTCACCTTTCGTGTAACTACAATTAGAGTTTTAGCCCTGAAGACATTTGGAGGATACGAACAGGATATAAGGGACTTCTGCATTCTGGCTTTCCTAGATCTGCCGAAGGCCTTTAATTGTACCCAGCTTTAGTATATGGTAATTGCTGATCCTTTCGTGTAACTACAATTACAATTTTTGTCCTGAAGACATTTGGACGATACAAACAGGATAAAAGGAACCTCTGCATTCTGATTTTTCTAGATCTGCCGAAGGCCTTTAATTGTACCCAGCTTCAGTATATACTGGTAATTGCTGTGGCATAAGAGCATACACATGAAGCGTATGTTAACATTATCAGAGACATGTATCACACTTCTGTATCTGCAGCAAGGAATGTCGTTGGCGTCACTACCATTTTTTCTATCCTAATGGCTTGAGTTTACCAAGGGTCTGCTTTAGGTCCTCTTCTGTTCAGTTTCGTGCTTGATGTAGTCGATCATACAGCACTTGAAAAGAGAAACTAGACCGTGGAGTGAAATAATGCCAGCTTTGGCTTGATGACCAGATGCATGAAGTATAATATGCAATTACTAATGCATTAACAATAAAAGATCGAGAAACCTGAATTAATAGGAAGACATGCCTTACCCGAGATCAATAACGTCGGGCAGATCAGAAATCTGCTTGACCACAAAGCTCATACTCACTTTGAGCAATATTTACCAAGTTACTTAATAATATTAGTCTCTACATCTCTACAAATATAAAAACCACCGCTTTCACATTATCACGATTCTAATTAGAGGCTCACTTCGTTAGCGATCGATCATTAAATCAAAGCTGTTTGATTCGATTATTGCGATTCAATTTCCCAATAAAAATTTTAGACATTAATTGTGTATCAATAAAAAGTTGTAAGCTGTGTCCGGTAGACTGTGGAGTAGTATCACAAGACCACAAGTCCCATTCGGCTTCATTCCACAAGTTGCGATCGACAAAAAACTGACACGTGCCCCACATCACGATAACTTAAGCCCAGCCTCCATTAATATACAACAGAATAGATCATAATTCACTGCGCACATTATGTCTAAGTGTGCTGACTTGTGTGTTTTATTTTATTGCCACCTTTTTAATATCAATAATTTATTTAGCTCTGTGTTTGCCACGTGTCTTACGGCTAGTATTAACATTAACTTACTAATTATTGTGAGATTGGGTTGTCTTTCAAGTGTTCCAGTGATTACAGCGATGAGATTAAATTACATTCACCTTCCAAATCATATTAATTGTAAATTTGAGAGTATTAGTATTTCTTCTATGAAGCATTCCACTTAGTTAATTAGTGATGCGGGACGGATAAGGAGATGGTATTGTTCATCGACTTCCAGTCTTCCGGCGGTTGGCGGTCGGTAGTGGTTGGCGGTGGTCGGCTTCACGCGGCGTGTGTGAGGTAGCCGCGGGCGCGGAATGTGGCAAGTAGTATCGCCGCCAGCGCCGCGGGGTAGAAAGCGGCCGCGCAGTCTCCGGCCCTTATCAACACTTCAACGACGCTAAATTGTTATGTTACAAGCTTATTTAGGACGAGATGCCTCGCCTGCCCATCCTAGACTTATTTTTTCGCTTTTTCCGGAAGTGCAAATGGATTTTGTGCCTTTTCATCATGACTACTTTGTCAAATGTTAGGAGTTTTTGGTGACCATTGCATTGTTTTCGGGTATGAATTTGGGAATAGCAAGGTTCACCTGCCTAAATGAAAATGATTTTCCTTTGATACTTCCAGTGAGCGCTGCAATGGCGGTCATTAATAGACGCCTATGTGGCTAGCGGGCTGCGACTGGTTATTTGTCAAAGGGAAAGAATTAGATAGAAATTAATAATATATTGAAGCAATCATTACGTTTATGTAATTGTATTAGCACATATGAATTATATGTAGGTACATTCCGTAGGTAGCATTCACACCAAGCATAATTAAAATTACTAACTATGAAGCGGCGAAGTTAACAGGTAGTATCTTATTACTAGATAGACAGTTTCCGCAGATCAATGCTTGTTCAACTGAAGAGTTTGCTAATTTATAGGTATTGAACCGAGTAATACTGAAATATATTTTTACAATACATAATTTTTTACTAGAATTAGGTACCGATATGGTTAGATTTGTTTCTCATGTTTTAAATGCAAGCTTGCAGATGTTGTTTTTAATAATTAAAAGATAAGCTGATGAATGATGGTAGATGAACGACAAAAAAATCTGAATGCCCGTCTGTCACACGAGGAAATTTTAAAATCCCTAAATATCAACTCTTGGCGAAGCATACGTAGAGCTTTCCATTGAATGGAAAAATGCACCGTGAAGCCGGTTTCTTCATACCTTCCGGATTCCCAACCTGCTACTCTAGGTCAGCATGCGCCGTCTCGCTCGCACTCGCGCGCCTCGCCTCAGATTGCAAGATCGATTTGGGGTCGCGTCGCGTCGCCCTAACCTAGATTGTCTGCGCTCGGTAGACTTTGTAATAAAGCCTGCCTCGGCTCCGCGACTGTTCCTTATTAAGTATGCGAACTCCTATTTTCATGGTTAAACATCAGAACACGGTAAACCACAAAAGCTTTTGAATTTACAAGCAAGAGCTTAAAATGTACGACGTGAAAACTAAAAAGTTTTTTATTGTATATCTTAATGCGGTGAGACGTGAGTGAGTGGTCCTAGTCTCGGAGCTAATGCACGTATCAGCGCGGGTCAGCCATTAATCTGTATCTGACAGTCGAGCAGTCAGACCTAACAAGAGTGACAATCTTCCGCATGTCACTGCGCAAGTACAAATGCTCTTATTTTTTATTAGTGTCTGTCGTAATCAGCTCCTTTTTGCATAAGACTTGTGATAATATTTTATTATATATACAAATATAATAATTTCATAATGTGGAATATATAGGATACGGAATAAACCTAATTATTACTGTTAGTTCCGTGTTTTCCCGTCCATGAAATTCACAACGTATGTCGTTTGCGAATAGGTACACTTAAATATTTAGATTTAAACATTCATTTAATCTTTTCACAACATAAAACCAGCGTAAAAAAAATTCAGTGTTAACCTAATAACGTTTAATCATAAACATCACACGTTTAAAGGGGGAAATATAATCATAAATCACATTAAAATGCAAGTTAATAAAGTCCATAGATATTCATGAACTGTACTTAAGAGATAGGGGTCCTAATAAGGCAGTGCACCTGTGCTCGCCCCGAATGGGGACAAGCGGCGAGCGCGCGCTTTGTAATCATTCAACTGTTCCGACACCATCCTGCAACTTCAGTAATAAATACTCACAAAACGGTATTCACAAAAAATACTACAAGACATAATTCGCCTTCTTTGGATAATTGAATCCAGAAATGACAATATTTCATAAGAATTCAATTATAGTTAATCGCTGTTGATAGATTAACTGCGTGTATGATTACATTTTAATATTTAACTAAGATCGAACTGTATGGCTCTAGGATTATTGATTAGAATTTAATTACGAAATGTAAAAAAATGCGAGCCACACATCAAATTCAGACTTAATAATTGTTGCGATTTAAGGCGTTCAAAACGCAGAAAGCCAGGATTCGATTTTGGTCAAAAACCTAGGAACGAAGTTTCTTAGATCGTAAATAGAGTTAATACAGTGAGATATAGTCCTTTACAACTACATCCCTCTCCGGTACCCGTAATAAAAGAACAATACAAATGTATGTAAAAAATAATGGAGTCTACTCTAAAGCGAGTCAGAGACATATGATGTAAGTTTCTGAAGTACATTCGTATGACATTTGAAGCTGCTGTCTCGTTAGTGAACAGTTATACAAAGATATTCTTTTTTTAATGAGCCACTGGACATATTTAGCAATTAACTAATATATTGGTGCTAGTTAGTGAAAGCTGTTTTTACAACTTTTACTAAATAAATTCCATTTTTCTAAATATTATGCATTGTTTATTGTCCCATTCGTCTTGTTTTATAGTTTCCGCGATAAATAATTAGACGTATTGAAGCATAGTTTGTTTTCTTTAAACAAAACTAAATGGGTCTTTCAAATACACTGTTAATACCTGCCATAAATTAAGTTTACGGTACTCGGAACTTTTGTAATTTAACACCCATCGACATACAAACGGACTTTTCCTTAACTCATCAGACAGTAGAACATTATAAAGTGTCGGCAGGGGGTTTATGATCCTGCCGCGCAGACTACATACAAAGCACATACGTTTATGAACCTGCCACGCGGACTACATATAAAGTACATACGTTTATGAACCTGCCGCGCGGACTACATACAAAATACATAACTTTATGAAGCTTTTGCGTGGACTACATACAAAGTACATAGGTTTATGAACCTGCCGCGCGGACTACATACAAAGTACATACGTTTATGAACCTGCCACGTGGACTATATACAAAGTACATACGTTTATGGACCTGCCGCGTGGACTACATACAAAGTACATAGGTTTATGAACCTGCCGCGCGGACTACATACAAAGTACATACGTTTATGAACCTGCCACGTGGACTATATACAAAGTACATACGTTTATGGACCTGCCGCGTGGACTACATACAAAGTACATACGTTTATGAACCTGCCACGTGGACTACATACAAAGTACATAGGTTTATGAACCTGCCACGCAGACTACATACAAAGTACATGGGTTTATGAAACTTCCGCGCGGACTACATACAAAGTACATACGTTTATGAACCTGCCACGCGGACTACATACAAAGTACATACGTTTATGAACCTGCCACGCGGACTACATACAAAGTACATACGTTTATGAACCTGCCACGCGGACTACATACAAAGTACATACGTTTATGGACCTGCCGCGTGGACTACATACAAAGTACATACGTTTATGAACCTGCCACGTGGACTACATACAAAGTACATAGGTTTATGAACCTGCCACGGAGACTACATACAAAGTACATGGGTCTATGAAACTTCCGCGCGGACTACATACAAAGTACATACGTTTATGAACCTGCCACGCGGACTACATACAAAGTACATACGTTTATGAACCTGCCACGTGGACTATATACAAAGTACATACGTTTATGGACCTGCCGCGTGGACTACATACAAAGTACATACGTTTATGAACCTGCCACGTGGACTACATACAAAGTACATAGGTTTATGAACCTGCCACGCAGACTACATACAAAGTACATGGGTTTATGAAACTTCCGCGCGGACTACATACAAAGTACATACGTTTATGAACCTGCCACGCGGACTACATACAAAGTACATACGTTTATGAACCTGCCACGCGGACTACATACAAAGTACATACGTTTATGAACCTGCCACGCGGACTACATACAAAGTACATACGTTTATGAACCTGCCGCGTGGACTATATACAAAGTACATACGTTTATGGACCTGCCGCGTGGACTACATACAAAGTACATACGTTTATGAACCTGCCACGTGGACTACATACAAAGTACATACGTTTATGAATCTGCCACGCGGACTACATTACAAAGTACATAGGTTTATGAACCTGCCGCGCAGACTACATAAAAAGTACATGGGTTTATGAAACTTCCGCGCGGACTACATACAAAGGACATACGTTTATGAACCTGCCACGCGGACTACATACAAAGTACATACGTTTATGAACCTTCCGCGCGGACTACATACAAAGTACATACGTTTATGAACCTGCCACGCGGACTACATACAAAGTACATACGTTTATGAACCTTCCGCGCGGACTACATACAAAGTACATACGTTTATGAACCTGCCACGCGGACTACATACAAAGTACATACAAAACCTACACACATTACGAGGTGAAAAGCGCTACTCAAAAATAGTTTGAAACATATTTGTTTGTTTTGAAGTCGGCCAATAGTATTCTTTGAGGCATGAATCAATCGGTAAACAGGCCACACTTAAACTTGTAACAACTACGTGTATTTACCTACTGCGATAAATATTCTAAGTAACCGAGGCTAACTTGAGTTTACTTTTTGATATAGCGATATCTACCATACCTTCATATCGCTTAATATGGTGAACGTTATGGCATGTTTTCGCGGATTTTATCTATTTATCAATAGATTTATACTTGTAGGTAATCAAGTACTTACGAGCACAACAACTTGACTTTGTAAATAACTTTAGGAAAATGCACATGAAAATATATCGCCATCCGCATACGCCCTGAAAGTTTTGCAAATGGGGTACCACCGTGCACAGTACCGTTAGGAAAATTTTTAGAATTTCTTAACAGTAACAGTGTGAAAGTAAGTGGATTCTATTCACTCAGCGATTTTTTATTTAGATCAATACTGCAATTCTGCATAGCTTACCAGATAAGGATGGAATAATAGAATCACATTATAGAAAACAAAGTAATTGTAAATTCTTGTCGTTAAATGTGCGTAAGCAACATACATCATTGGAATAGCAAGCATGAGAACACGCATACTAACAAACAAGAACGGAAATCTTGAAGAATTTTCTGAAGTTTAGGATGAACGGGAACATTTTGATGCAGGTGATGCAGGCAGTGTTTTAAATGGAATAATACTGAATTCAGGATGATATAGTTATACATGTAGGTAGGAGAATAATACACGTTCACCAATGTATGTACGTTGCTACACATAATGGCATAATCGATCACGTATTGAGCGCGATCATTGTGCTCGTCAGTTGGACCGTGAATCCTGTCACTACACCCCCGCCCCCGCCCCCGCCAGGCCGCGTCCCGCTGAAACCCTCGGCCCCATCATATGAATCTCATTTACGTTGCGCTTACGCAACTGAGTAAAATCACTGAAGTGTGAAATGTTATTAATATGTAAGAGATAGTTTTAATGCGTGGGGTTCGTTTAGAAAGGATGATGTGGGACCGATTATTTATTACAACGTTTGCGTAATGGGTTTTCAGTCGGTTAAGAACCTTTAGTACCTACTTACATATTATAGTTTAATAGTCCAATCTGTAACATAGGGCATAGCGCTGCACATTTTAATTAATTCAATGTAACTGGACAGTTTAATCGATATCACAATCTTTCAGGAGCATTATTTTGTGAATAAATAATCTATAACTTGCTTTCCCAATGGGCAGTTAGGTAAGTACTTACTTACGCCTAGTTTATCCATACTTATCTACATACTAATCCATTACTAATAATAAAGCTGAAGAGTTTGTTTGTTTGTTTGAACGCGCTAAGCTCTGGAACTACCAATCGGATTTAAAAAAAATCTTATTGCATTTGATAGTTCAACTCTTGAGGAAGGCTACTAACGGCTATTTAACATCACGCTTGCACCCATAGGAGCCGAGCAAAAAGAAAAAACTCAGAAAGAACGCTAAGCGAAAACGAAGTCATAGCGCGGGCAGGCGATGCGATGCGACGTGGTGGGCCGGGGGAACAAGAAACTTCACGAAGATGAAGTCACTAGCAGAAGCTAGTACTAAAAATAAAGCTGAAAAGTTTGTTTGTTTTTGTTTGAACGCGCTAATCTCTCGATCTACAAGTCGGATTTGAAAAGTTCTCTTTGAATTTGATAGCCCAATTCTTAAGGAAGGTTATAGGCTATTTAATATTACCCTACGACCCTAGGAGCCGAACAAAAAGAATAGAAGTCAGAAATAACGTTATGCGAAAACGAAGCAATAGCGCGGACGGGCGAGGCAGTTCTATAACAATGTAGCTATTATTTTAGTAGGATTGTGTATCATACGACAACTTCCACGCGAACGAAGTCCTGGCAGAAGCTACTCAGGAATATAATTATACATTTGATTAAAGCCTCAACTTTAATTCTATTCCTCCACCCAATTAACCCAAGTTAATCGGTTGGTTTTCGGGAGTTTTAATGTTGGGTAATTGAACATTTCGGTAGGATAGCTTGAAAATAGCCACACAATAACGACCAATACAATTTTCAGGAAAAAACCGTTTTTTTAACATTCAGGAACAAGCCAGGATAATAATAATGACCACAAGTATGATGAATGTGATGATTCATATTAAGTTTATTTACATACAGAATACTAATAATCATTGATCCATCGCTTTTAATTAAGCTGTATTTATTGCTTAATGGCTACATATGAACGTAAACTGAAATTATTATTATTATATACGAATAGCATAAAATTTGTTGTACGTCAATCTTATTGGTTATTTAATCATAGTTTTACTCAATACTCCATACTTTATTGCATTACATAATGTGTACCACATAAAAACAGTTGGTATAAACAATAACATGGGTCGGATACCCATGTTAATTTTTCTCAGTGCATTAATGATCATTTCAGGAGAGGACCATAAAAAATAATGTATATGGACCCAATTGGTACAATATTTAGTTTTACAGGAGTAGAAGGGATCTTTATCTATATGTTACATGAAATAATACTCACTCGTTGCGAATTAAGGTATTTCTTGCATGCAGCAGTTTACATTTTGTTTTATTTTATTTTATTTATTTGGGACAAAAAATAAAGTTATCAAAAGAAAAACATATAACCCACACAATTGTCCACGAAGTGACATCGGAGTATAAAGACGAACGCATGTTAAACGAAAAATAATAAAAAGATGACAAAAGTACGTAGAAGAAAAACACTAAATGATAAATGATTTTATTTCTGTAAGTAGGTTTGTACAAACACTTTTACACGTCAATCATATTTTATAAACTAGATGAGGTCGGCGTTTCCTATCGGACTACTCTGAGAAGAAAGGCCGAAACAAACTCAGAGGTCAGTCTCTTTTAAAGTCCAGACTTAATCTTGGTCAGATCATGTGAAGACCATGTATGTAGATTGGTGTCTGAAATGGTCTTTTGAGGAAAGAACCACACAGATTAAGTGGACCTGTCCAGTCATTGCACGCATTTGTCAGTAACCGTGCAGCTCTACTCAGAACTTAAGGAGCTCTACGATTCAAGGAACAATACCAAAGAAAGGTCATTTGGGTAGGCCGTATAAACTAAAACTGCCAGACCAAGAATAAAACTGAAACAATGATCCACATAGTTCTTATATTCACAATAATGAAAATGATATAATACTTATTACAGTAAATATTCATGTCTAAAATAGTTAGCAAAATAAAATCAACATTCACTGTGAAAATTTATTGGAGCAGCTCAATCCCAAGACTTTTTGTCCTCAATATAGTCTTTTTACAACCATGATCAGTGAACGTCTGGAATCGAATCTCAATTTTTTTTTTACGTTTATATTTATCAGCAACAGTATCGCTTGATGCAATTATACAGGATGTTTTTGTCGGAAAATAAATACCTGCAATAGTGGTAATATATAAAAAAACTTGGCCTGTAACAAAATCCATACTTTTTTTTTAAGTCAGTTAAAAACAACTCATGATACGTCTGGTGGGCACAATTACGTATGAGAATAGAAAAATCATAGAGTCGCGCCGCGGAACAGAACAATGGGCGATGTCACAGTGCGCGCAGCTCTAATGGTGCGTTTAATATTATTTTACACACGGTACCGACGGCAAAAAAGTAAAACAATACTATTTCATGGAAAAGTTTTGTTGTGGATACAGTTTAGCGTGTACTTAAATAGATTTTTATAAGGAAAAAAGTATTTTTCTTTAAATGATGTATATAATAAGGATATGTATATATAATGTATATAATAATGTATATATATGATGTATATATATGTATATATTAATATGGTTATAGGTATAAATATTTTAAAAGTAAGAGTTATTTTTCATTATAATTATTGGTTATAATAATTCTAAACATGTTTTAATCATAATTTATAAAAAAAAGTCTATAGAAAAGTTTCTCGTAATGGGTACCATTATTTTATTTACTTTCAAACAAAATATTGACATAATTATAAAATATTATGTAATAGGTGAAAGAGCAGTGGTAGCCAGTGGTACCGGCCGCGAATTACGAGTTGTAGATCGTAGGTTCGAACCCAGATAGGTACTTTAATTGGTGTAAATTATTTCATCACCAATACTCTCAAAACGGTGCGGTGAAGGAAAACATCGTGAGGAAACCGGCATGTCCAAAAATTCTAAGCCATGTGACCTCTACCAACCCGTACTGGGCCCGCGTGGTGGATTACGGCCCACTGAGGGAGTGGGCCGTAATCCACCGAGAGGAGGCCTGTGTCCCAGCAGTGGGCACATTATAGGCAGATTATGTTCTGTAATAGGTTGGTAGTACAGAATCAAGAACAAAGTCTGGAAATAATTTTCATAAAATCACAAATAGAGAATGACGCTTGTGATTGGACACATACATATTTTTTGTGTGTGCATGTGTATTTGTGTAATCTACTTGGCGTTGCGCATGAGTGGTCTCGGACTAATAACGACAAACTTGCGACTTCCTCTACACACTCCAGTGGGCTTTAATATCCCATAGTACGGATTTTATAAAAACAATCTTATTCACCCAGCACCGGTAGATATGATTGTCTTTTTGAATTTTATTGCCTTTAATGTCGTCGCGACGTCGTCAACATTTAATTGATTTGGTTTTTTTTTTTTTTAAATCAGATATGTCAAATACACAGTTTTATTTAAAAAAGCGCTAAAGTGATTTAAAATTGATTATTCGTCTCGCTGCGCTGTGCAAATAAGATGCTCGGTATAAGTGAGTATATTGTTGTAACGTTCACACATCGAGGCTTTCCCTCAGAATAGACTTTATTTAATGTTTTTTTTTAAACACGTATAAAAGTTATTTAACATGACATTTTATTAAATCGTGCAATCAAACCGATTCTAAGTACATAATATTCAATAAGTAGATAGACCACTATCATAGCTGTTATCACGTTTAAATTATAACACAAGCGTTACGTTTAGTGCAGTAGGAAAAACGAACTTTCCATTTTACGTTTACTTATAAATAGGCGTTAAAAAACGGTGTTACTGGCCGCCGGGTCTGTAATCAATATTATTGATAACAACGCTAGCGCACTCCGATACTACTTCGCATTTCCTCCCTCATCGCAACGTTGTAATTTAATTTGATTTAATTAATGATGGTATTTTGTTCTGTCTGTACAGATATTAAATGTACAAGTTGGTCTATGCATCTGAGTCCAACGGGAACATACGCAATTACAATAATGAACATAAGGACAGATATGAACATGAAGAGAATAGAAAGTAATAGTAAATATTCAGGGAAAGCGTAACTTGATAGAAAGTTCACTTTTCATTAAAAACAATGAACGCTCATCATAATTAAAACATCATTGCATTTCTGTCAATCTTTTATAGTTGACAGACACAGAGATTTTTTATGAAGTACAGCTAAAAGCCATCATAAAAATATCGAACTATTTAATATCTACGATCTCTAATTAAATGAAAAAAGGCTAGATCATAAAATAAGCTGAGTTGATAGATTTGGCCTTAAAACATAAAGGGGATGTGTCAATGATGAGCTGAAACACGTATCCCTTACAAAAGAGACTTCGCCCCACGGCCGGCGGCCCCACGCGGCCCCACGGACCCACGGCCGGCGCGCGGCGGCCACACGGTTTATTTTTAAAGGTCGTCTTTGTGTGATCGACCATAATTGGGGTTTACACCCTTTGTATGCATTCACTAAGCATATGACAATTTAGTATTTTTTTGTAAAGTTTGGTTACTTAGTTGTTTAATTTAAAATGGAGGGCTGGGTTGTTTTGTTTCACGATGTACTCATTGTTTTTGCAAAAATGAACTAAGAACCGTTGAACGCTTTCCGGTAATTATGTCTAAAATATAGGGCACATGACCGCAAGTTCCGTCATGCGATGGTTTCCAAAGTTTGCTGTACTGAACTCTGCTAGGCACTATGGTCACACCTACAATTAGGTCCTATTATTTATACTGTTTTGCCAAATCGTTAATTGCAAACAGGACACTGGGGTCCCACCCGAACTATTATTTAACTATTGAACGATTTTACACATTAAAATACAATTTTCCTTCTGAGATATCATAAAAAAACTACTTTTAAATCCAGAGTTAGACTGAGCAGTGCTAGTTCTAACGTGTGTAACATATTTTCATTTGACTTTTGATTTGAAAAGGTTAATGAAATATTTTTTCTATTGTATTTATTTAACTATGCGTGAAGTTTTCGGGATATAAGTTAGGTAGGTTACCTAAGTTTTTTAACATACCTACATAACATAATCACGACTGTATTCCCCCAATACAATGGGTGGACACATTTCACCCATGTAATAAGGGGCGAATCTATTACCATCAACCTGTCACAAATACAGAATCCGGGGTGCTACTGCGAAAACTTCCAATGGAAAAATCCAATAACACCTTGCCCGACCTGAGAATCGAACTCAGGACTTCACGCCCAGCAGCTTACGACCACTAGACCAATGAGGCAGTCAGAGGCCTAAGAATTTTCTTAATAAAAAAAAAATGGTTATATTATTAAGTGGCCGTAACTTAACATTTATGAGGCAACCTAATGCAAAAAATGATTGGTGTGCGCACGCGTGGCCACACACACACCTACGATAATGATAACCGCTTCGTATTTATATTTTTTTAAAGTGTTATTCAATTAATTTCAGCATTATGTCTGTAAAAACATGTTAATTTTAGTTACCAATTTGTAAAGTAATAAAAGTACATAATCTAAACAAATATTTTATAGAGAAAAGATTTGATTTTTGTATGTTTGTTTTTTTACGTTTTCATGCTAAAACGGCCGAACGGATTTGAACGAAATTTAGCACATGGGTAGACTTTTATCCCGCTATTCCTACAGGTTAGAGACTTATGCGGGTGAAATAGTGGGGCGCAGCTAGTAATTAATAGAGCTACAGCGACTGACCCTAATTTCTTGCCATCTGGACATCAAAATTATGCATGGTAGCAGGGGGAAGTTTTAAAAAAGCAAATAACTGTGTAGACAAAAGGAAAAATGTTAACAATTGTAATAATTATGAACTACCAACTACGACTACGTACTATAGTACGACAGGAGAGTACCTAAATATGGACACATACTATTGTATTGCCGGTCGTTACTGGTGGTAGGTACAAAAAATTGACATGCTATGCATTTTTTTGACAAAAGCAGACTTAATTGTTATTGGATTTTTATTGGTACATCATATGACAGCTTTCAATATTTTCTGAGCTCAATAAGAATAATTATTGCAAAAATAAGAAAATCGACACACTCTGCCACTCTCGTCAAAACGGAGGGGGTTTTAACAACCGATGCTCTTTGGCAAAAAACTATAAATGCTTAATTTAAAGCGTACAAACCGAAATTGCCATGCTCTATTAGCCCCCGTGTTACACAATACAGATTCCCATACATGCCACGGTCTCTGCGCCCTGACAATGGTGTCTCCACACGTGATGTTCCGTGTAAATTGGTGTAATCTGTCAGTTAGCTGATTTCAAACATTTTGACTCCACTCAACTGTGCATTCTATCTACAACTGTGTCTATCTATTGCCTAGCCTAATAACTCTTTATAAACCGTTTAAACAAACTAATAGACGCAAATTAAGCCGTGACAACGTAATTGATTATTCGTTTGATGTTGAATTTAATTTCTACAGAAACTAATTTAATGTTGAAAATTAAAATGGCATTGTACTAAAGCTTACTCGATCATCCACAGTTATTAATTAACCCCCAAAGTTTTACGAGTCCCTTGACAATGTGTGACGTACATGAACATTTTGGAGGCAACAAGTCAAAAGGTAGTAATTATCCACATTTTGTAACAGCAAAAGATTGTATGCATGTTTGTACTCCAATCATGCCGTAACGGCTCTACGGATCTTTGGGTGACATTCATTACAACCATAAAGATTAATCTTGCTAGATTAGCAAATATTAATAATCTTCATTCCATCAAAATCTACCATTTGTTTATATGGAGATTAAAGCAACAACATTAAATTAATTTCCCTTAATTTAAGGACAGATACTAACCAGTAAATTGTGCATAGATCAGATAAAACAGTTGTATCTTACAAGAGATGACCGCAAAACTGCAAAGATATACTTCCGTTGAATTGTTAAAGACGGTGCGGGAAATTCAAGGACAATATCAACATCAGCCGATCGCGACAATCGGCTAAAGTACTTGAGGAAGGTACCGCAAAGCTCAAAGCTGACGACGCTAGATAAATGATAAGCCACAGTGACGCATTCTTGTGATACAAACACATTTATTATTATTAGATCTACGTAAATAGATATACACACATGTCGTTTATACGTGACAATGTCACTGCCGTGTGCGGCATAAAAATTAGTCCTCACTATTATCGATACTGAAGCGGCATTTCAAAATTAACCTTTAAATTCGCAGTATAGGGTATAAAATCCAGTATTACCTTAATATATTATGGGTTAACCGTAAAGGTAAAGTGTGCTTATTCATTACGTTTCCATTCTATTGGCGTATTCCTGTCGGTTCTTGTGTGCTCGCCTGTTGAATTTTTCTAAGGATAACATTTTATTTATTCAATAAATTTTATAGTAATTGGAAGATAACCAAGAGTCTTTAAGGCAAATCGCATGTATTTATTTGTATGCATTCCTAATATAAAAGTAAAGTTGTATTTATCATGATTTTAATATACGTGAGTAACATTCTACAGTTATTGCATTCATTTGACGCATTCTTTTCATACGGCGCACACCTGACAGAGGAAAATCTTACCAGTGTAGATTCTGATATAGGATAAGCCGTTCGTTAAATATTTGTTTGATACCTTATCATTAGCATAGCTAAACCTAGTCAAGATATCTGTCAGGGAACAAATCACTGCTAAGGAAACATAAAACAAAACGAAGTAGATTTATTTGGAGGATAGCATTCGAAACTAAATTATCCGACCTAATGACGCCTTGCTGCAGTGTCAGCTAGCTGCATTGCTGATATTACCCATAACCATGAAAAGTTTTGATTGAATTTCGACGATTCCAATATAAAAATCATGAATTTAATTTTGGACTTTTAATTTTAATGATAAAAACTATTACTACAGTTAACTGTGGCATCTTTACTTTTCATGACCAACTTTACCCATGAGTACTATACTTATACTGTTGCCACCATTTAATATCAAAGCGTCACAAAAGTAGAAAAATCTACTATTTTTGTAACAGTTTTTCATAATCGATTTAATCGAGACATATTTAAGTAGGTACTAAAGTATTGGGTAAAGTTGTTCATGGAAAGTTTAAAGATGCCACAGTTGACGGTAATGCTTTAATTGATCTATTCATTCCATTGTGACTATCCGTGGTGACTAGTATATAATGTGATATCATCTCTTCCTATAAACTTCTCTTTCTTACTTTCATTCAATAGTCTCAACTTTTCAAAGTTTAAAACCTGCCTAACAAAGACTCGCGCTCTTACTATGAAAATGTTGAGTAAGTACTTATTTGGTTTAAATTCGACATTATTGATAAGCTTTGGCAAAAGTTGTTATTGTTATGTGGGTTGAAACTTTAATGAACTTTTTGATAACTCTGTCGTGTAAGTTTAGTAAACTTTAAAGCTAGTTTTAATCCTAAAATAACCGTCTGTGAAACAAAACTGAGATTTAAATAAATGTGTATATTTACACTAACCTGCATCTGAAACCAAGAGTCGAGAAGGCCGGCGGCGTGTGGAGCACCCCAACGACCGCCGCCCGGGACAATCTGAAACACACACACCTCCTTTATTAAACCGACTACAGTTGCATCAGGAAAGATAGATATCAAATGCAATCGAATTAGAAAAGAATCATTAGGTAAATTAACTTGTAACCGTCTCCACTGAATGGTCATATGGGAGTCCCTATGGTCTTGTCACGAATATCAAATTATTAACTATATCAAAGTGTAATGCAGAGTTGCTGCCATATTAATGTGGAGAATTGATGAAAATTCGTGAAAATGTAATTTGCTTTTGACAATACGTCATCTCTGGTATGGGTAAAAAGTATATTAGGATAGCTCATACCTTAGTAAAATATATATTTCCCGGTCAGCAAGGTGCTTTCGACAGTTGGTACCCATTATAAGTATGTTACAGATGATCGTCAAATAACTATCACAGGCAGTACACCATGAAACGCTAAGGTATAATATTGTGAATTTGTGACGCATAATGTGTAACTTGTCAATTATTAAGACGTAAAATCTGTCATAGCTAATCAGTATGCTGTCATTTTAGTTTTTTACATAGTACAACTATGCCATCATTCTTTTGATGTCGATTAGTGGAGGGCAGATAGGCAGTCGCTCCATGTTAAATACTGGTATTCTCCTGCATCCGGTTAGACTGGAAGCTGACCCCAATATAGTTGGGAAAAGGCTGGGCAGATGATGATGATAATATTAGTTAGTTGTGTTTTATGAAACGTGGGAAAGTCGAAGCACTACATAGTAACCTATTCTAAAATGGTACTTTTCATATATCTATTTTTGCCGGTTTTAGGTGTAAAAGATGAAATACTCTGTTAGACGAAAGTTTATACCACTCGTAAGGTACCATTAAAGCAGCCTCTAAGGCTTTGAAATCCTAAACTAGTTTAACTTAAAAAAAAAAATAACAGCTCAATATTTTTTTTTAAATCTAGAACATAATAATTAAATGTTTATGCTATAATGACTAACTAATTACTTTACTAAGAGATGCATTGGTATGTGTATCTCAATTGATTATAATTAGTAGGTACCTATATTGTGTATAGTTAGTTATTTAATTTAGTACCTAGTGTAAATAATTAGTTCTGTTATATATTGTATATAATTATATCAATGTATACGAAATAAATAAAAACGAATAATACGGAACGGTACAGCTTAGCAGTAGGTACAATTCCGGTGGTCATCTTCTTAACACTTAAATCTTCATTGTTAATTACTATTTCCCAGCCGGTCGTTGTAAGAGTCCAGCAAAACAGGTGTTTGGTGGTTGTAACAGTAACAAATTAACATTGTAACTATAATTGCTGCCTAAGGCGGAACGGTCATGTACGCAATCCGAAGATATTATTGGTCTTTGAGAGGCATCATTCTCTTAATCCGCCCCGAACGACCAACGTCTCAGCCTCCCAGAAGTAGTGATAGTGACAGTAATTCTAAATGACTCTCGTATTGGAACGAACTATATTTCAATTACTCTTGTAGTAGTATAATCGTCAGTCAGCAAGGTAGCTAGCCAAAACTGACTGGCCAATCGAGATAACTAAAGCACGGGAGAACGGGCAATGTAAAATAATAAAAGGGCAGTGTTATTACAATTAATATAGTAATAAAACTTATAACAGACAACTTCGCCTTTAACTCTCTCAATAGTTTATAATTATTCTACTATACGACTGAGAGAAATGGTCAACGTCAGCTAGGTTAGCGCAAAGTCCAATAAACGTTGAAATAGAACGCTAATTACAAAGCATACACATAAAATTGGAATAGATAGTTAATGGCTGTAATATTTAATTACTGGGAGGTTCGTATGCAACTTAGAAAGTGCTAACAAGATATTATTCTATATAAACGTTTAATGGCGCGTGTAAAACGGTCTATATAATAAATAAGAATGGTCACAGCTTAACATAATATTATTGCGATAATCCTACAAGTTATAAGTTGGAAGGTAGCTAGGAAACGTGTTATTCGGGATGGGATTCAATGAACGAAGAGCAACTGTTAGCCCGTATTGGTATAAACAGGACAAAATAGGCTTTCCTCTGGATATTAGAGAAACAAACTACGCCAAGAAAGCAGGAGGGTGGGCAGCAACGGCTTGGTTCATCATAAGCGCTAAGGAAGACATTAGGACTTATGATGAAGTACTTTCAAGTACTTAGTTATGTTTTGAATTCTGTAGGGATTTCTTAGGTCCTAAGCGCTAATTGCAACACGCTTACAACCGCAAGGCCATTTGCTGATGCATTGACAATTTCAAAGGCAAGTTGTAATACCTTAAATGCTTCCAGGTTCGACGGTGCTTACACCGTTTAAATAGGAACACAGCAATCCTGTCCTGTTACAGCAATAACTAGGGTGCTTCGACAGGACCTTTCTGGCAGTGGTCTTGCAGTTGTTGCTTGCCTCCTTCGCTACCAACATTGCTGAATTGATTGATAACCTTTTAACTATACAAGTTTTGCTAGTACCGATACAAAAGAAGCAGAAGAAGTATGCCGATAATCAGCAGTGGAAGTTAATAGGCTGGTATGATTCGGAATATCACAGAGAACATTTGGCCAGGCAATGCGGTATGTTAATGAGATGTTTCGGGGCCCATTGACAGTCGCACACAACAGACAGACGACGCTAACTGTATTTTAATCTATAGAAAAATCGGATGTTCCGTTTGTTACGAGTAAGTTTGGTTTAAAAAGTTGCGCGGCCGGTGTACCGCGGCCCGCCGCCTATCAATAAACTCTTTGTTCGGACATAAACATGAATATTTTGTATATTGCTTTTTGTAAAGAATTTAAACGGACATTTTATTTTGACATGATGACATGATTTTTGTGAAGCATATACGCGGTGTCTTTATGTTGCTTTTCGGTATAAATAGACGCCTATTTATTTATTGATTCAATAGGTTACTTGAGCCTCTAAATTGCGTATTTCGATTGCTGACTCATAAATCTTGCTATTGTCCAAACTCAAAGATCTGTTTTAACAAATGTAACTCAATTTTAAGTACTGCTAATAATTGTAGTAGTTTACGGCATGCTTGCAGAATTATGGCATTCAATATAAATAGACATGATTTTAAGATCGGCCCGCGAAAATTGTTTGCTTAAATATCAAATATAATTAAGATAAATAGTTAAATCATGAATACAAAAATGAATTCGTGATTTTCTTTTAAATAACAAATATTGATTTTTCCTTCGAATAAATGAAAATTAAATATTTTATAATTTTAATTTTTTACAGTTTTAATATATTTATATTAGAAGAAGTGAATATAATTTTTTTTAATTGTATAAATAAATGAATGCAAATTGAAAGGAAAAGCGATGTTGTATTGAAACGTTTTGCCGTCGGTCGGCGTTGATGTCTTTTGTAAGCAGGCCTTTGAAACCATTGCGACTCTGTGTAAAATACAAACAAACAGAATACCGACATAATAATAAACGTACTTACATATGTTTATTAGTATTTAAATTAGTTTAAGTAAGTAATAATACCTTTTTATGATTTTTTATCGGCCTTTATTTATAACAATAAAATTATATGTTAAGTTTTATGTAGAAGAATGAATCAGAATTGAATGATTTTTATTATTAAGAGTAGTTTTCAATGGCAAGTATTTATTATTATTGTCTTTATTTATTTACATGTTAAGTGCGGCGTTAAACAGCGCTTAAGTTTCTGCTTCTCATGCATATGAGAATCTTTAATACATTTTAAATTCTGCTAACTTGTAAACAATTTGTTATGTCACAATTTAACATAGTATGTATGTATATCATATTTTTGTAAGTTTTGCCACGTTAATAATGTTGTACACACGACTTTATGATCATATCAATATTATATTTTAAAGAATGTATTGTAAAGTGAAATTGCAGTACGTAAATATGAGCCTTGAAATGCGTAGAATGGACATTTTAGTATTATTTATTTATAAAAGACGAATATCTATTATTTCTTTATGAACAAAGTTTGGTCTGGCACGCGCTTATATAAAAGACACAGTAAACAAAATAAATAAACTACTTAATTGATATTAATGTGGAAAAAATAATTTTGTATCTAAATGAAAGCAAAGATTTCAAATGTACAACGATGCGGGCGCGTTGCGGCTCAGATTTGAAGTTTGTATTCTGTACATCTGCTGAAAATATGTATGACTTTTCAGTATAATCACAGCTTTGAAGAATTGTTACGGAACTGGATTTAGTTATGTTTATAGTTAAACTTTTAATATTGACGACTTTTATAAAACAAACAAACATACGCGCCGAATGAAGTTCTTTAGGTTTTTGGGAAACCGCTCGAAAATAGCTTTCCCGAAATGAAAACCTTCTCCCGCACAACATTAAAAAACCAGCCACGAACGAAAGCAATCTTTGTTCTAAGAGTGTCTCTACAAACCAAGTCGGATCGCATACGGAGCAGGACGGAGCGGCACAAGTTATCTCGTATCAGAGGAGCACTAGGAACTACGGTAACACTCAGTCACTGGATCACGGGCGCCGTACCTGGTCGCCCACAACGTCCTCGGCAGCTGTGATCGCGCAGCAGGCCTCCATTCCCGGCTGCTGCCGGGGGTCGCGTGTGCTAGCCTGGCCTCGGTCACGGCGCGGGGTCGACTCGGTGCCGGCGCGGAACTGTCATGGCGCACGCCTGCGCGCACCCAATGCGCGCGACGGACTGCGTGTGTGATAGCGCGCGGCCTGCGACCTCCTTCGCGGGGTTGCAATGAAAGTGATTAGGTTCTTGCGCTACTGATAACGAGGGCTAGTTTAGTAGTTTCCGTTTCCAAATCATTTATTCTACGATTGAAGCCTATTATCTATGTTATCGATCGCGTGTGCGTACTAGTTTTGCTTTTGTTGCAGACGTGAGGTCAATGAACACATTTTTTGTCAAATGGGTTATGTTCTTCCATTTTTTTTTTAATTTTTGCGGACTTAGGCGGTGTTGACACAAAACTGCAATAATCGTTAAGATTTTATTGGTCTACTGACAACAAGAAAATTAGGTAAGTACGCAAAATTAAATACCAAAGTTAATTTTAATTTTAAGGTACTCTGGTGTTCCTAATTCCAACGTACTGGGACCACACACACACAATCACACAAAAGAGTTATTTATATCTGAGAGAGACAATATCTAAATCACTTTCGAGTTGGAAGTACGGCGGTTATCAGCGCGTTCGCCGAACAGGTCGATGCGCGCACGCAGGGCCCAGGTGCCCGGTGCGGCTTTCACTGGCTACACGCGGTTTTTCTTCATATCACATATTAATAGGTTCACTTTGAATATGTTATCGTTTATTACGATTTTCTTGTACGTGTAGCACTAGTTTCTGATTAGGTATGGTTGGTTAATTATTAAAGCAGACTTGTTTTTGTTGAAGTTAAAGAAAATAGGCAAAATAAACGGTTATCAGTGATTTCATGCGCACTATGTACCTACAGTCATTAAACTTATGATAGAAATTACGATTTCTCTTAAATACAAATGTCAAAACCAAAGCTTCGAAAATTTTCGCAATATCAAGGTACCTATCTACAGTCGACCGCACATCCATGGTAACGATAAGACAATGACAGCAGCGCCTTCATTTCATAGCTGTAAGAGCGGTTTTTGTAGTTCAAATGAGACGTGCAGTTAACTGCACTAATACAAATAACAATGTCATAGTGAAAATGCGCGATGTCTACTCGCTAGTTTTCTCGCAAATTGACTCCCGAATGTTAAAAGTGTTTGGCAGTCTTAGTACGTAAAACTCAGCGCAAGACAACTTCGGATGTACGGTGCAGTTAATTTGCGCAATAAAACATGCAATAGTGGTACTTACCCAAAAACAACTTCGAAACTGTCATTGTCATTTTCTTTGCCTCCAATTTTGCCAGTTTCATGAAATCATCAACAGATACTTCTTCACCTGATGGCGCTACTTTTTTACCAAACGTCTGCGTCACTGACAACAGCTGACAATGCTCTGAGGACAGTTCGTGGGATAAACCTGAATATAAACAGTTAACAGTTCGTTAAAAAGTAGGAAAAATACGGTTTCCCAAGTCAGTTATTTTAGTCCCGCTTGCACCACAAATCACTAAATACTTTTAACGCTTAACGAATTTAAAATATCGTTCTGTTTTTGTAAATTGTCTGGAGGTGATAGAGATAGAATGATGTTTTGAACATAATTAGCACTAAGTGCGTTTAGGGATTTGTGGTGCAAGTTTTTTTCCTTCTCAATCGCCGACATGAGAGAAATTTCCGAATTGGACCATTATTTTAGGAGCAAATGAGGAAGTACATTCTAGGTAGGTACTTATACATACCTACATAGTCTAAAGTCGCATATGTATCAGCAATCTGAAAGTAAAATGCAGTTTATACCTAGGCAAGCGCACATTAGGTACCTACTGCCGCAACGGGCAATACAAAAAAGTGCAATGGGGCTCACCTGAAGTACGATGTTTCATACAAAAACGACAGAAAAAAAAGAAAGAAAGAAATATATTTTATTTGGGACACGCACAGGAAATCCAAAAAAAAAATTAAATAAAATTAATAATAAAAAATATAAAAAAGGAGCAACAAGGAGGGCAAAGGGGGATCAAGGAGGACAGTCGTGTAGGAGATTTTTTGCGTTGCGGTGCGGTGCGTCCTAATGTTCGTCACCCTTAAGGTTATCTTGCATGGAGAGATCTATCTGACTGAGCAGATAAAACAGATCGATTTGACCGGTTGGTAGACAAGCTGCCTACATGAGAGGAAGGCACCGCGATTGCTCCAAATAGTGCGCCTAGGCTGGTCATCGTAGGCAGGCAGATCTTCAAGCAGTAACAACCCCACAAAGAGAGAGATTTTAGTGAAGTCAGACGGATCTGCACGCATAGCCTGATCATCATAGAAACGGAGAATTGAAAGAAAAAATTACAGATTGTGCAAAGATTTCTACGGCACGATGTCAAAAATAATGAAATTAAGTTTCACTGTGTATTTAAATTGAAATGTCTATTGTCGAATATTCGTAGAGTGGTAATGCTACGCGCGCTGAACATAAAACTGACCATGGCCTTTAGAATCTTCGATCAAGACTAAGTTTAGAATATAGAACGACTACGAATTTCTGATAGGAGAACAACGTGAGGCTCGTGATGATATTTCCAATATCAATCGATTTATATTATACGTGAATCAAAATACTGTAATAAGTGAATTAAGAAATGTCCATGAGTGTATTTCTTGCAAATACCAAATTATTAGTTGTCAGTAGACTGTCTCGCTGGTGGCAAGCGCGGCCGCTGCGTATTCTGGATTCGATCTTCTGATCAGGAAAACGTTATATTTTTGTTTTCCATTTGGATTCCTCAGTAGTAGCCCAGAATCTGGATTTGTAGTGGTCTTATTAGTTGAGCCAGGATGATGGTAATAGGCTCGCGTCTATAGCTATTACATGGGTCTAAAAAAACACGTCTGCAACCCCTTCGGCGACTATAAGTTGTTAAAATAACACATAAAATCACGCCTGTATTCCCCGAGGGGTTGGGCAGAGGTGTACCTATAGTACACCCACATTTCGCCAGTTATGTTTGAGTCCCATGTAAAAGGGGGCGAGCTATTGCCATCAACCGGGCACAAACCAGACTCCGGGCTGTTCCTGAGAAATTCCAGATGAAAAACCCACTTTGCCCGACCCGAGAATCGAACCCAGGACCTCATGCTCGGCAGTAGAGCTGCCGACTACTAGACCATCAAAGCAGTTAAGCGAGGCGAATATAAGTTATTGTAGAACACACTGCGACATACTCGTATCAAGCTATACATTTCCAGTTTTAGCTGACCTCGCATTGTATAGGCTTTTCGTACAATGAGAAGTCAGATAATACTGGAAATGTATAGCTTGATATGTCGTCGTCCGCACCAAATAAAATACTATCACCCTACTTCATTCAGTGCAGAACCTCATTGATAGTAGAAAGTCTCTCCTAAGATGTACCATTGCACTTTTAGCACCATTTTAGAACTAATTAGCTACCTACTACTTTTATTAGACGAATTCTATTCACTTACATATTATAGGTCATCATGTTACGTAGCGATGGTACAGAACCCGGTCTTGAAAATTTACAGACAGGAACACCACAATTAAATCAATCGCTATACAAGCATACCTACTAAAACTACGCAGTCTGACTTTCACAAGAAACAAAATGTATGTAAAATTAAAAAATAAAGCTAGAAAAAGGCTAGAAAACATGTAATCGTTAAATTTATGAAAAACAATTAACTAGCGTTACTATATATTTTTTTTTATATTTCTTATTTTCGTAAGGGCCCACTTTGTTTTGTTATTGCCAGTCAGCAGTAGGTATAGTGAATTATTGAAGTAACACTTTCTGTGATACGTCCAACCTAGCTTCTTATTTTCTAGATTTTACATTTATTATAAATATTTATTCATATTTTTACGAGCAATATCCTGATATTTCTCTTCCTACTTGATAGAAAAGTATTTTTTACTATACTCGTGAACCCTGACAAAAAACTACACAACATAAATAAATACCTATTATAATCACTAACGAGTAGAGTCATTGATATAAATAACACGTTATTTATTTAAATTTGTAATAAGTATGTGATTGTATTATTATTTGGGTATTATTAAAATAAGATTAGCATAACTCCTATTATTACCCATCTTTCGCCCAAAGATTGACGTGACTCATAGCATTTTCTACTTTGAGGTGGGGTCTGTTTCTATTTTTTCTTCTCTTGCCTTATTTCTTCCAGGCTGTCATGGATAGGGTCATAATTTACAGTTATTTTTAATATTTTAAGGTTAAAAGTTCGGTAGACTGAACTCCAAAAACATTTTAAAATATTTTATGAATATATTTACTTCTCTGTTACTGAACATGTCATTATTGTTTTAGGTGATGTTTATCTAATAAACAATTTTTCATATAGGTACTATTTTGCGAGTACAACTTTCTCGACTCAAAGCGCCTGGTGTAAAATACATAGCAACTGCAGTGTTTCCAGCGTCATGCCATACAATTCTGATAATATTGGTTAAATCTATTAAACGCTCATGATAAACAAAAGGACCCTGGATACATCGAGGCGTTAGGATTTACTTTTGAATCAATATTTATCAAACTCGGATAGACCGGTGCCTTAGACGATAGATACTCAAGAGCACTGGCGGGCCGTAGCCCGCCAGTACTCGAGTTAACTGAGTTAACTCCCTCGCTTCGCTCAGGAGTTAACTCAGAGCCCTCGAATAATTCGTTACGTACGGCATTCCACATACCGCCCGTAACTTAAGACACTGCTTTATCTCCTATGTGGCTTAGTGAATAATCTACTATAAGTAAGTAAACGGCAGGTTATAGTTGGAGGCCCCCTACGCGCATGCTAAATATAAACGTAGCGTGCTAAATTTTCCAAGCTCGCTACGCTCGCTCTTGCAACCTACATTTTTATTTTTCTCCGACTTCTCTGCGTAAGTAACTCCTATTATTTTATGAATACGATTCTTAGTACGAATAGTCAAAAGAAAACCTTACCTATCCGGAGTGGTGTGCTGAAATTTTCGAGCTCGCTTCGCTCGTTCCTGCATCCTACATTTTCTAACTTTTCTATATAGGTTGACAAAGTAATTCCAATTTCTGTATAAACGTTCAAAAGAAAATTTAAACATTGTGGGGTGCAAAAAATGTTCCATCCTCAATTCGTCTGATCTAGCTTTTCTGTTGTCGACAAATATTTCCTTTTTCTATATCAATAGTCAAAAAACGAAAACCTAACCTTTTCGAGACAGCGTGCGCGGATGTGGGGGGAGGGGAATTTGGTTTTGCCGCCCCGGGCCTCCGACAGGCTTAGTCCGCCACTGCTCAGGAGAAGAACATGCGCCATGCTATAAATAAAGCGCCTGATAAAAAGTAAATCGCAACTAAAGACAGGTAAATGGCTTGCACATCGGTACGGGCAGTCAAATCACTGTGTACTTTAAAAATTAATAACCTTTCACGTTTCACCATATTGACATTACTATGTAGGTATGAAAATCCGCGATCATGACCATGGACTTACGGATTACAGAATCAATCAAAGCTATTTACGTTTCAATTGATTTCAATAATGACCCCTTTAACCAATCCACCCTGAAATGGAGTACAGTTGCGGGAATTAATTGTTAAGCAAATTGTCACCCTACTTAAAGTTGCCGTGTTATAGTGCGTAACAAGGCGTTTCGTCAAGGTCTGTATGCGGGGTGTCTATGGGTCAGCTACACCAAAAGATCGCTAGATGTCTTACGTCAATAATGTTTTCAGGATGCTGTTGAAACTGCCACCGTTTCTGTAGCGCATCGGAGATGTTTGCTCAGAATCGAACTGACGGCTTCCATACAGTTATTCGCAAAAAAGTCGCATCACTGATGCGTAGAACGCGGGTAAGGACAATAGCATCCAGAAAACAATGGTGGAGAGTCCTTACTCCCCTTTTCTTAGACACTATATGGGGAGAATGGTCAGGTAGCATATTCCTTGCTTTATCGTTCTCTTTACATCCTGCCGCAGTCACCAGCTACTCTTAACCTTATTTTGTGTACTATTAACACTATTGTTAAGGTATTTTACTAACATATTGGACCATATTGTTGTCCGAAATAAACAAAAATAAAAATTAAATAGCCATTCAGTGTCAAAGAAAGACAGTTGTGGTTTGAAATGGAATATAAAGACAATTTGGATTGGTAGTAAATTTGCTCAATAATTAATTGCCATGACTTACCTAGTAGTACCGAAATAGTCGCTAAAATCGGAACTAACGCCACCATCTTGTTGATTGAAGACATTTCAAGTGACATTTCACAAAACCATTGCAGAAATGCTTACCAACAGCGCCCCTTTATGTAAACGTCATTTGAGCTTCAAAATTTCCTTGTACAAGTGTACCTATCCACTTACATGTTGTTTCTGAACGGTAGGCATCTCAAGTACAAGTGATTTTGTTTGCTGTTGTTACCTATTTTAGGCAGCTAATCACAGCAGTTAACAATATTGCGACAATCTGTCAGATGTGCTTTTTGTGTTATTGATTGGCCTTTTCGTAAATCGATCGGGTGTCAGTTAGTCCACACATTTTAAAGTCTAAGGTAGGTAAGGTCTTTAAAATTAAAATGTGTGGTTCCTAAATAACTCACATAATTAAAGTGAACTTATTTATTTCAAACCATCGGATTTTGTGCAACTCAAAATGTGTGTTAACCCATAAGCTGTCTGTTTGCCTGACGGCGTTTCCCATGGGCAAACAAAGACAAACTTTCTATACAAACTTTAATTCCCTATTTAACCCCTTTCGGGGATGAATTTTCTCCAAGATCCGAAGTGCTCACTTTTGCTATATAAGGAACTGTGGGACAAAATTTCATGCTTCTAGACCCAGCGGCATAGGCTGTGGGTTATATAGATTCTATGGCAGATAAACAGATTACGAATGACAAAGAATGCAGATTGTGCCGATCATATATTATCCAAGACACGTATGCAATAGGTGAGTTCTCATAGCATCAAGACTTAAGGACCTATGAATTTGACTATATCGCGGCCACATGATCCAATTAGATGACCTTCTATTTTAATATGTCTAACATTGAATCATTTATTTAATCTAATAAGTCCCAATCTACGTAAGGACCTAGTAAGTAGGTATTCACAATGCCATGTGTCCGTCTGTGAAAATCTTTCGCTTTTCCGGTATAGACATAAGTAGGTATTCTGACATGTTTCTATATATAATGCTTTATTTTACACCAAACTCGCTAGCTCTGGTACAATATCTTTAATTTTAGGGGTACAATATGGCGGTATTGTCGCTGAAATCTCTTACTACCAACCCTGGTACTAAACTCTGTTTTCATCTCTTTGTAAGCTGTTCTCATAGATATAGCTCTTATTGATACGAAAGAAGAAGAGGAACTACATCAGCCACCTGTAGTACCAGAGGCATTCCAGATGCGTTGTCATTCTAGAGTCAAATCTGAAATTAATGTCCTATGTGCCTGTAATTTTAACAATACACATCTCTTCCAGCTAGAACACAGTAATGCTGCTATAAAAGAAAAATCCAACATTGCTTTCCTAAACTCCAGCGATACCTGATAGTACCTAAGCCCACCTTTTTTTTTTTTTTTTTTTTTGTTCCGGGGTGGAAAATCCTCATGGATGTCCCCCGCCCTGGGGGGGCGGAGGGGTCTGTCAGACTCTTACTGACTAAAAACCACCCCGGTGTTCCATCTCACACCTACGCCGGGGGTCGCGGGAACGTACAAATCTTCCGCAACCCCCGGCCGGTGCCGGCCCGCCTCTGCGGGCCCCGTCCGGTCCAGCGGGGGGAGTGAGGTGTTTGACTCCCCCCGCGACGTCTAAGAGGGGCGCGCGTGGAACACTACGCGCCGCCACCTCGGGTCCTGATGTATGGGGGGCGACGGACGTCCCCGAGTCCGTCGCCCCTGGACCCATTTAGGGGGGCTGGAAGAGGGCATTGTCCGCCCTCCGCCGACGCCCGGTGCGCCTGCTGCGGGCCGGGTGAGAGGATGAGATCTCTCGCTCCCTTTCCGCAGCCTCCTTCTGCGAGATCACTGTTTCGCAGAAGGATACCACCGCGTCCCAGGACTCCGCGCCGCCGACCATCGCATTCACAACGGCCGGCAGCGAGAGGTCACTGCCTACTCCTGAGATGAGGGCACGGCGCGGCTCCTCCCAAGCGGCACACTCTGCCAGCGTATGCCGCGCCGTGTCCTCCCGACAGTCGACGCAGTGGTGACACCGGGCGTCCGGCTCCCTGTTTATGCGACACAGGTACTTCCCGAAGCAACCGTGCCCCGAGAGCACCTGCGTCACCCGAAACGACAGGGAGCCGTGCCTCCTCCCGAGCCAGTGGTCGAGCACCGGCCGGACCGCCTCGATGGTGACGAGGCCGGCGGTAGGGCGTGAGAGCCTGTCCCGCCATTCCGCCACCAGGACCTCGCGGAGCTGCGACCGACGCTGCTCCATTTGTCGCTGCATCGGTCGTTCGCCCCGCGCCCGCGCTTCCTCGCGCCACCGGTACAGTGACGCGAGCACTTTCGCCTCCAGGTCCCAGGGCGGGGATCCGGCCAGTGCACAAGCCGCCTCGTAGGAGATCGTGCGATAACCCCTGATGACTCTGACGGCCATCGCTCTCTGCGGCTTTCGCAGAACAGAGATGCTGCCGGCCGTCAGGTCAGCCGCCCAGATCGGGGCCCCGTAAAGGGCCATCGACCGCACGATCCCCACGTAGAGCCGCCTACAAGCGGCGCTCGGGCCCCCCAGATTGGGAAGCAGCGTTGACAGCGCCCCAGCCGCGCCCAACAACTTGGGCGCCAGCTGCCGGAAGTGGGGGCCGAAATCCCACCGGCTGTCGAGCACCAACCCCAGGTACTTCATGGTGGGCTCGACAGCGATTCGAACCCCCCCCACCACAATGTGGGATCCGGATGGTGGCGCCCGCCGGGGACCATGAAACACCATGGCCTCCGACTTGTCGAGGGCCACCTCCAGGCCAAGGCGCCGTATGCGGCTCACCGTCTGTGAGACCGCAGCCGTCGTCAGCAACGCTGCCTCCCTGTACGAACTCCCCCGGGCCGTGACCAGCGTGTCGTCAGCGTAGCACGTCAGGTCGACGCCCGGTCGGAGTTCGCCCCTCAGCACCCAGTCGTACCCGATGTTCCACAGGAGCGGGCCCAGGACCGAGCCCTGTGGAACACCGCACGACATGCGGCGCTGGTTGACGCCATCGCGTCCCACGTAGGTGACACACCTCTCCGCCAAATACGCCCCAACGATGCGGCGGAGGTAGAGAGGCACCCGATGATAACGCAGTGCCTCTCGAATACAACTCCAGGGCAGGGTGTTGAAGGCGTTGGAGATGTCCAAGGACACCGCCACCACCACCCCACCCCGGGACACCGTTTCCTCCGCCAGGACTCTCACCCGCGATATAGCGTGTATGGTGGAGCGCCCATGCCTGAAGCCGAACTGGCTCCCGTCCAGGTCCGGCCCTTCTCTGCACAAGTGGCCGACGAGGCGGGCTGCGAGTATCCGCTCCAGCAGCTTACCCACCTCGTCTAGCAGCACTATGGGCCGGTACGCGGACGGCGAGTCCGCAGGGCGCCCCACCTTCCTGAGCAGGACCAGACGACCGGTTTTCCACAAAGTGGGAAATTGGCCCTGCTCGAGGCACGCTGTGTAGAGTCCTCTCAGCTGGGGCTCAAGCTCCTTCAGAGCGAGGGCTAATGCTCGGCCGTGGATCCCATCGGGCCCCGGAGCCACGTTCTTGGCCCGGAGCCGCATCACGGCCGCCCTCATCTCTGCCTGTGTCACCTCTGGGACGCTAATGGCGTCCTCCTCTGTAGACTCTGCAGCTGTGGGCAAAGCCATCGACGGCGGAGTGTGCTCCGCTCTTGCCGGGAAGAGGGCTGCGACTACCTCCTCCAGCAGCTCTGGCTGAAGACTCTCCGTAAGTGGAGGCGCCGCGGCTCGAAGTTTCCCCCGAACCGCTCGATAAGGGCGCCCCCACGGATTCCCGTCTAGAGTCTCCAGCATCTCCTCCCTGGCTCGCGTTTTCGCCTCGCCGATGGCCAGCCACAGAGTCTCTTTAGCCGCGCGGTACACCTCATACAGCGCGGCTTCTTCGTCAGGGACCCGACGACGTCTCCTCCGGTATCGGGTGTACTGGCATCTCACCGCCACGCACGCGACGCGTAACTGCGCGATCGCGGCGGACCACCAGTACACCTGGCGCCTTGCTGACTGTGCGTGGACCCGGGGCATGGACGCGTCGCAAATTTGCGTCATCGCCCCGCGGAACCACAGCGCCTCCAGTTCGACGTCGACGGGTCCGCTCACCGCCGACTCCCGGATCCAGGCCTGGACAATAGCGGCCTCCTCGAGAAGCTCCCTGTCGATGCGCTTGAGCGACCAGCGCGGGCCGTCCGTTCGGGGGCCCGATGAACTGCGGCCGCCAGCGGTCTGGGCGGAGACGTCGAAACGGATGTATCGGTGATCCGACAACGTCTCCACCTCCACGGCGACACGCCAGTCGCGAACACGGCTCGCGACAGCAGGGCTAGCGAACGATACGTCCACTATTGACCCGCCCCGCTGCCGCACGCACGTGTGGACTGAGCCCACGTTCAGGACGACCAGGCCGGTCGTGACCGCCCACTCCTCCAGCGCCTCACCCCTAGCATCGGTCACCGGAGATCCCCACGCCGCAGACTTAGCGTTGAGATCCCCTAGCAACAGCACGGGGCGAGGGTGGAGTCGGCCCACGACCGCACCCAACTCGACAAGGAAGCTTTCGAAGTCGGCGAGACTCTTGTTGGGCGAAAAATACGCCCCAACCACGCCAATGCCGTCCGCGAGGGCGGCCACCCAGCCGTGTCCTCGGGACGGGTTGACGAGAGCCCCGCCGATGATGGCCACCAAGCCGTTCAGGTCCCCCACCCAGTTATCCCGGGGGGGGACAAAGTACGGCTCGGCGACCACGGCCACGCGAATCGACCACTCCGCCATGCTCTGGAGCAAGAGATCCTGAGCTCTGGCACAGTGGTTGATGTTGCCCTGGAGGAAATGGTAGAGCGCCATTAGGCGCAATCCATCCCCTCCGCACCATTCCTAGGCCGGGAGTCGGCCGAAGGGCAGCCAGGCTGAGGGGGGGGTAAAGAGCCCCCCGCAGCCTTGGCACCCCCTCTCTTGCTGGCGGGAGCGCCACAGGCCTTTCCACCCGCTCTGTGCCCGGCGGGCCTTCCTGCAGCTGTACAGAGGCTGCAGTTTGGCGCCGCGGAGCACTGGGCCGCCTTGTGGCCGGGCTGACCGCAGCGATAGCACTGCTCACTGCGATCTACTTCGGCGGTGCACCGTGCCCTAACATGCCCAATGTCAAGGCACCGGTAGCACCGCATGGCCCTGGGCTGCAGCAGTTTCACCCTCGCCGCAACCCATCCCACCAACAGACGCCCACCGTCAGCGACCTTGTTCGCCGCCGCCACCGGGCACCGCACCCAAATCGTGCCGAGCCCGGAAGCGTCGGCGCGGATGTCGCCCGTCCGCACGTCGTCGGGTGGACATTCACCGACTCGGGCAATGGCCGCCACAACCTCAGCCGGGGTTGTAGAGTCGTCCAGGCCACCGACGCGCAGCTCAGCTGTCTTCATCGGCCTGGACACCCGGACGTCCTCCGGGTTGAGGACCTCTCTGAGCTTGGCGGCCAGGATGTCCGCCTTTTCGCCGCTAGAGGCACCCGACACCTCGAGCAGCCGCGCCCCCGTAATCGCCGGCTTCATTCTGAAGCCGGACGGTGTGCCTAAGTCGGGGAACGCGACTTTGGCTTTTGCCTCAGTCAAGACCGCCTTGTAGGTGATGCCCCTTTCGACGGCTCCGGGCTGCAGCGTAATGACTACAGCCGCGGAGCGTGGGGCTCTGACCTTAGGCGGTCGCTGGGCCCTCTTCGCTGCCGGTGCCGGTGCTCCAGCGGGTGCCGGTGGTGCCGTCTTCCTCCCGTGACGGCGGCCCCTCTTGACGACCGTCGTCCAGGCCTCCGTGGAAGGCCCGGGCGCGGCCGGCTGTGGCGCAGCCGCCGGTGGCGCAGCAGCCCGGGAAGTGGGCACGGACGTACCCTTGGCGGGCTTTTTGGTCCCACTCCCGGAGCGGCTTGTCTCTGCCGCCGCAGCTTTTAGTGGCCCCTGCTTAGCGGGCCCCTCCTTTCTCCGCTTGTCCGCAGCGAGCGGTGGGCGGAGGGTCTTCGCCGGCAGGAGCCTTGACTCAATGGCCTCCATGCGAGCACCCACCATCGTCCCGCACTGCATCATGCAGATGCGCGCGATTTTTTCAATCTCGGCATCTGCAAGCGCAGGCGCCGATGACGAGACCGGCAATGGAGCCAATGATACAGCCACGGCAGCAGGGGAGCCCGTAGAGCTCACGGGAGCTGCCCTCTGGGCGGCGAACTGCCGCTTGAGGTCCTCCAGCTCGGATCGGAGACGGCCGTTCTCCTCCCATAGCTTCGCCGTCTCCTCCGTGCTAGTGCGGTTAAGGAGGACCTCAACCGCCTCCTTGATGCCATCGGCCGCCTCCTTCAGAGCACGTGTGAATGTGCCCTTCAGGTTACCCGATTTGGTGGCAACCTTCAGGACGACATCCACGCCGTCCAAAACTTGGCGGCTGAGCGCCACTGCTGTTATGTCCCCTCCGACAGCCATCCGGGTAGAGCGCCGCTCACGGGCCTGTCGGGCCAACTCGCTGACCTCGTCAGCCGCGACAGTCTTTCGCTGCGCCCGCTTTGCAGCGCTCGCCTCCGCTCTGTTGGACCCTAGCAGGGACACAGTGGAGCCCCCGCTTAGGTCCGCCTCCATGGGCTCGAGGCCGCTCTCCGCGCTCTCTATGCGCTCTGCTGGAGCTGGCGTAGTAGTCCTACGTAGCGGCACGAAGCGACCCCTTCCGTCTCGCTCTGTCACCCGAGCGGAGACTCCGCCCGCCACCAAACGACCTCGCCCTCTCTGTGTCGTTGGCACCTTCGCAGCGGACAGGTTCTCCTCACTGGAGGAGAGGCTGCGCTTCCTCCTATAGTCCTCTTTGTCGGACCGGTCCCTGTCAGGACTTGAGCCTCCTCGGCTCTTGTTGCTGTCGGAGACAGCAATCGGCGTGACCACGACGCGCAGGGGCTTCAGGTTCTTTTGAAGCTCCTTTTCTCGCTGGCCGGTGGTGTCGGCACTAAAATTAAAATTGACCAAGTCCTCAAATGTTCGAGAACCTGATCGAAGACGTTGGTTGCCCCCCCCAGAATACGATTGGGGGCTTGACGTTCCCGAAGGGAACGTGACGGATTCTCCGGCTGCTGAGCAGTCGGTACCGCCCTGGGGTAGTTTATTTTCCTCGGTCTTGTCCATTTTATTGTTTTCCTTTGAAGGGTGTGGTCCCTAATCTACCCTATTAACCCCCCCAGCGCTAGCGACCGGATCCCCTCCGGCCATTCATCCCCTCGGCACGCTCGACCTTGGGATTGAGGTAATTTTTTAAAGAGGTTGTCTTCCTCTCCCCCTCCCACTATACGCCTACCACCAACCCTCTGCAATCAGAGGGGGTGTAGACGTTAGATGGCCACCAGGCCTATCCCTGTGACGGACTAGCCGTCCCGCCCCTAGCCCGGTTCCCTTCACCGACCATCTAGGATGATAGGTGATTGGAACCATGACCCTTCCCCGTTTGTTGAAGATTAGCCGCCAGCCCCAATTGTCCACCACCAAGAGCAGGTGGGCAATTGGAGCTGACGTTGCCCAGGGTGCGCCACGAGGAGGCTCTTCAACATGCACCCCAAAGCCCACCCAACCTAAGCCCACCTAAACCAACCTAACCTACCTAATATCTTTCCAAGGATGACCCTAGAATGCTTCCCTGAGATAACCCTGAGTAATAAACTATTCAAGTTCAAAATAAAGTCCAATCTTCATTTATTTGTCGAGTTTCTTAGTCGTAGAAAGTTTCAAGTTCGGCTACTTTAACTCTGCTGACTTAATCTTCTTTTGCAAAGACATTAATGGCAATAACATCAGTGTCAATGGCTTTGGAAATTATAGCAATGACAGAAGTGAATGCTCAAACTCAAAACAAAACCAACTAATCCACACGCACTTTGAATTGTCAAAGAGTCGGTCAGTCAAAAAGATGAAGCTAGTTGCCCATTCTAAGTCGTAGTAGGTTCCTATGTACAAGAATGGGCAAGAAACTCTATAGACAGAGACACGCTATATCTATATACCTGCTATTTTGTCACCAGAACTATGTAACGCTAGATCCTTTGTTTTTATTTTTACAATATGTCCCTGAACGGATGGTGCATTTTGCTTTCTACCTATCTATGATTAATGACTACCACTACCTACTTCATATTTAAGAGGAAGTGCATTATTAAACAATACTATAAAACCACGCTTCACTACCTACTAAGTAGTTACTATTATGACTAAGTTTAATGTTTTCTTATTAGTCATAGAATTTGAACCTTAGTGTGGTTTCATGATTTTAATGTTGTAGAATTAAAATATAATTTTCCTTCCAATACGTAAATACCTGTGGACGTAGGTAACATATGCAAGAGTCATATAATGAGGAAGGTATTTTGTGTTACCTGTAAAACGTTTTACACATTATGATGACGACATAAAGTAGGTCAAGTTTAGATTTCTAATATGTACTTATACATATGTTTCATATTCATATTAACAAGTAATAATTCTTATAGGTATTGCAGGTACGGTTACAGGTTCCTACTTCCTATATGCCGATTTCAAAGTGCCTAGGTGCATATTAAGGACACGAAACACGATAAAAGCATTTTACAAGCTAAGTACTTTCAAACTCCGAGTACAGAAAAGCCAAAAAACTATGGAAGTAATTTTACATCAGACGCACCTACTTACCACCCTCACCATATCGTTATGGCCAAAAATACAATATGGATCAAGACCAACCAAAGTCATCTCACTTTCTACCTTTTTACATACCCTGCGAAGTGCATAACCATTCCCTTGTGATTCGTCAAATTATAGGCATTTATAAGTATTTTTCTTATAATAATTTAATCCAATTTAAACAAGATTTTTATTCAGATTTGTTACAGTTGTAATGGCAATCATGTCATTTGGTTTAAATAGGCTTTTTTTTACATAGATTCTTCTATATTATGTGAATCTGAGAACGTTGTAGGCCTAACTTGTAGACTGTAGATTTGTAGACCTTTTTCTATTGTAATGAGTACCTGTTATTTGTTGACTCCTGTCAACAAGTAACAGGTACTCATGTAGGTTTATGTGAAATAAAATATTTTGATTTTCTGTTTTTTTTAAATAATTTAGCAACATTGCTATTTCATCCCATTTCTCTCATTAGCATGAATAAGCGTGGTCATTGTTCAACCTTTTAATTAAGAAAAGTGGAGATGAACGTCACAGGCCGTCATGTCCGACTGTATTTAAGCAGTAGTCTAATATCATCAATAAATCTAATCAATGTAATCATGATCTGGCAGTTTGAGTAATTTATGCGGCCTACCCGAATGTCCTTTCTTTAGTATTGTTCGTCGAGTCGTTGAGCTCCTTAAGTCTTGAATTCCTGAGTCGAGCTGCACGATTACTGACAAATGCGTGCACTGACTGGACAGGTCCACTCATTCTGTGTGGTTCTTTCCTCAAAAGACCATTTCAGATACCAATCTACATTGTCTTCGCATGATCTGACCAAGATTATGTCTGGACTTTAAAAGAGACGGTGACCTCTGAGTTTGTTTCGGCCTTTCTTCTCAGAGTAGTCAGGTAGGAAACACCGACCTCCTGTAGTTTAAAAAATATGATTGACGTGTAAAAGTGTTTGTACAAACCTACTTACAGAAATAAAATCATTTATCATTAATATATATGTTTTAAATGGTGTTACAAACATATGTATTATGTACCCGTTGAAGACTGTTGTAGACTGTGTAAACTTTGAACTTTACTGTATGGACTGTCTTCCCACATATCCATAGTTTTTCCCTTGGCTGTTGGCTGTTACTAACTTTAATTTGTTGTCTACTTTGGTTCCGAAGTATTTTTAAACATATTTACATCTTGGGCTGCCTCTTCCTTTTCAGTCGCCATGACATCTTTACTTTGACCTAATGATCACCTCTAATCAATTATGTTTATGTATATTGTTTCAATTGCTTCGAAACTTCCGACTCAATAAAAATATGTGTTACAATGTTAATGCAAACATAACAATCACAGGGTCACTGCGTGCGTGTCAGTTGGTAGTTGACGTGTGACATATCAACCGACTGTTCGTATGGCGACTATGTATGTAAGGATGGCAATTGTGTGATTGATCAGCTGTAGTTAAGTTGAAGAATTTTTATTCTGGGGATTTAAGTTGATTTAGATTTAAGCTTGCTTCTCAAAAAGTTCAGTCTAGAACGGCTGCTGTCTCCAACGCTCTCATGCGAACCTAGGGGAAAATACTTGTCTAATTGAGCTTGGCTTTTCCACAGAATCAGACTATGAAAGACAGTAATTAACAAAGAAAGTTTTCGGTATGAACAATTTCTCCTTAGAAAAGCAGCTGTAAGAACAAATGGACGACCCCGACAATGTTTCTGACGTCTTGCGATTTATTGTGCACACATACTATCATGGACTATTACTAGCGGCTCCGTATCGAAAGAGCTTGTAATTGAACCGGGCGTGAGGTTGTCGCCACACAATTGATTGTAAATTAACATGCACACAAACAGGCACAAACAATATCGCGAATCATTAGAAGCGACACTGAGGTAACTGTGATTTGTTTGTTTGTGATGGTGATCGAGAGCTTTTGTACACTACAAAGAACAAGCACATTTTTCAATATACCACCTTAAGATGACACAGCGGCAGCGGGGTAATTGCGTAACACACTGATACGGTAGGAATAGCTTTCATTTTGACAGTCCAACATCATTCATTGCGTTATTTACTTAGTTGAGCAGACAAATTTTTCGAACATATGAAACAATGGATTAGCAATAATAGGCTTCAAAATGATTCAGATTGTGATTGATAGTGTGATACGCAATTAGGGTGCAGGTTGGGTTGTATGATTTTACTACATCTGAGAGCCTAGACTAGACCAGCATAGAAAGTGGCATTCTATCAGCTAAAGTGGTAAAGTCCGAAATTTATTTGATTGGCATATTAAGCTACCGAAAATCTTCTGCAGTTCGTGCAGTCACTTGAAATATCAATTTAAAACATAAGTTTTTTTTGCGTAAACTTCAATGACGTGATTCGGATCCATAACAAAACACGAAAGAAGAAAAGAAAACAGATTTTCTCAACTCATACTTTAAGTAACAAAAGTAACAGCGGCCATTGAGCCCCAAAAAAAAAATTCAACTCTTTTTATTTTTATTTTATCGTGTTAAGATATCGATACCCATCACGTCCCCAGAGTTTCGCTAACAAATTTAATTTGACCCTGTATATTTTTTCCACAATATGGTCTGATGTCTTTATCTACTACGTAGAAAAAAGTAAACTAAATGAATCTACTGCCATATATCCGCTTCTACGCGGGACTTCCTAATTGCTTTTTAATATTAAAACAATTACTTACTATTCTTTTGTATTTTACATCGTTGAAAACAAATAAACTCATCGGCTTTATAGATAGCAAATATATACTAATAATAAATCTGAAGATTTTGTTTGTTTTTTGTTTGTTTGAACACGCTAATCTCTGGAACTACCAGTCGGATACGAAAAATTCTTATTGCATTTGATAGCACAATTCTTGACGAAGGCTATTTAACATCACGCTTCTTGTCGTCACGGTAGGACCCTAAGGAGCCGAGCAAAAATAAATAAAGTCAGAAAGAGAGCTAAGCGAAAACGAAGTAATAGCGCGACCAGGCGATGCGACGACGGGGTGGTTTGGGGAACCAAGAAATTTCACGCAGACGAAGTCGCGGGCAGAAGCTAGTAGTAATAAATAAAGGTATGAAATAATTTTCCTTATTTAAATATTATTTGTAACGCTGATGTGACTTATTATTGTTTTTGCACTAAAATAACGAAAGTTTAAAAAACCGATGTTAAAACGGCTATGTGACTGACTGATATTTTTGTTTACAACAGGTGAACGCGCCGATTTTCCGACATATACACGGACTGATTGTATTATGTCCGTGTCTACTTCGTCACTTTGTGACAAATAGATGTAGTTGTCTTTATATACGTGACTTAATTTTAGTAAAAAAATGAAAATTAAACAGAAATAAAAATCCTATGATAAAACAAAAAAAATGAGTCGAGCTATGAAAAAATAATGAGAATTTCGTAAAAAGTGCAGTTGACTCTTTGTACTTTACTGCCGTCGATATTAAAGGTATGAAAAAAGAATCATCCGGTAAACAGATGGATGGGTGATCATCTTACCTCGTGTCCTAGACTATAAAGACAAAACATCAAATGGATTGCCAGTACGTACACTACGTCTGGAAGTAGTGCTTCGATACTGTTATCGAAACTACAAATCACATACTTTACAGTTGAGAATTTTAAAAGCTGTATTTTGACTTAGAATAATAAGTTTTAATAGGTAATACGGGATGGTGTCTGCAACTCCACGGCAAAGCGCGTATTTTGCGTACGCGTATTTTGCGTACGTTTTAATAATGTCATGAAAGTTACACTCGTATAGGATAGCTAATTTTATGTGGTATCTGATGCCTAAGTACCTACGCTTAAAATATTTCAATATGTTTTGATATTTAGATTCTAGATATTTCACATTCGATGGTTTACCGTGTCAGTATAAGCTGGAATTTCAGCAAAAGTGGTATATTCAATTGTATTCGATGGTTATAAAATTTTAACAAATATCGAATCTACCAGTCTGGATACTTTTCTTTGACAAATAATGTAGAAACAAAAAAATAGTTTAAAACTTTCGATACCTTGTTCCAAAGCAATTTGCTTTAATAGTTGCTTACTGCAACAGGAGTGGGTACCAAAGCCAAACACCAGTTTTGTAATTTAATTGCACATTTATTAATTAAAATAATAACAAAACAATTATATCACCTTGGCATGAGCTCCATCACGAGTAAGTTACCTACTTATAAACAAGTAAAAACAAAGCTTGTAAAAACAAATAAAATTTTACACCGTAACATAAAGTCCTTAATTATTAATTCCCTTATATTAACTTTTGTACTGTCCCATGAGATCTTTTTCATAACATGTAAATAAATCATCTTTTACTTTTAGTAAATAACATGTCAATATTCAGTCTTGATAGTCAAACATTGAGATATTTATTATATAAAACTAACTTTATAGAAAATCTTTTATAATTATAATAGGTCTGTACGTGGCGTCACTAACATTACACGTCTCTGAAAATACATATGTTTCAAGCATGTCCAGTCTTCTACTATTTAATATTGGTAAATATTGAAAGTATCGTTCCTTAACGACCTTTAATTAACAATAATAAACAACAGTTACATTTCATAAACAAAACAAATCGTACGAGCACGTGACGTCTACAAAATTGTTAAAATACGCATTACAAGGTCCACCAATTGCACAAAGGGTCAAGGGTGTAAAACGGCAAAACCCGGTCAAATGTGGGTTATTCCTCATTCAGACTTTGACTTGCGACGTCTTCGCACACGCTAAGCCTTACCACTTACATAGGATGCAGACCCTCCAGAATCGATTCTAAAGAAAGGTCACAGGAGCCCCCTTCTATGTTCGACTTCGCAATGAGAATCTTCATTTAGATCTCAGAATGCCCACCATCCAGCGGTACTATGAAACGCCTCTCAAAGCATTTCTTTGGCTCTGCTATAGCACCCTTATCCTCTGATTGCGACAGTAGCCCTATCGGGCTGCATACTCCCTGCCGAATAATTAGGACTCGCCCACCCAGGGCATACCGTAACTATTCCTGACGACGCCACAAGCCTTCTCCACGAGAGTAGTAGGGTCACTAGTACTGTTCAAAAGTACAAAATCCGACCGCCGTCCTTCCGTCCTCGCCGCCGCTGAGGCCCACCGCGTACCCAGTCCATGCTCGTCCCGGCCCTTGTTCGAGCCAGCACGCGCCGCTGAGCCTGTATCTTTAAATTCGTCCCAAATTAATCCGATCCAGCCGAGACAACAATTGAAAAAATACAAAAAAAAAAGGTGGTTGCTACTGCAAAAGAAGCCATTTAAGTGATTGCACTACTGCAATCAGGGATGCAGTAATGTGATGTTGCTCGGCAACTGAATCTATGCCGTTTTCCTAATCGACGAGTGTTCCAACGGTTTCAGGATACTGGTGGATATATCCAAAGACATGAATCTAGGAAACAACGCTGCACGTCCGTAAGAGACGATCGCTTCATACCACAATCGGTTCGCCAATGCTGTTGAGTTGCAACAAAAGCTCCGTTCAGCACGCAGAACTTCTGTGAGCGTCTCCACGGTTTGAAAAAGGTTACGAGAACAAAAAAAATGCAGGACACAGAGCTGCTACAAGCCCAAAACTGACTGCACAGCATAGGAGAGGCCGGTTGCAAGTTGCCCGCGACCATGTAGATTGGACAATAAATAAATGGAGGGCTGCGCTCTTCTCAGATGAGACGAGGCTGTCTTTTTTGCAATGACAAGCGTAGAAAAGCGTATGGGGGGCAAGGGAACCGTTTGTATAATCCTGTATCGAAGAAACAGTCTACTGTTTAGAACCTGCACGAACTACCCCCGTACTCTAGTACGGGGGTAGTTCGTCCATGTTCTGGGGCGGTATGTCAGTCGACGGCAAAACGAACCTTGTGTGTGTTGCCCGGACAGGATGTGTTCGCTTGTAAGGGTCGTTGAGTGCTCGTCGGTACCTACATAACTGAGATCCTGGAAGAGCATGTTGTTCCTTATGCGGGTTTTGTTGCCAGTGGGTTCATGTTAATGCATGCGATGGCCGTCGCGAAGTTCAGACCTGAATCCTATTGAACAACTTTGGGACGAAGTTTAACGACGAGTGCTGGCACGAGATCCTACTCCTACCACTCTCCAAGACCTCCATGATGTCGTTGTTGAGGAATGGGAGGAATAAATAAATATAACCAAAAACAAACGAAGACTACACGTGCTCCTTCTCTCATATCGCGTAGAACACGGACTGAGCGTGCGATTATTATGATTATGATTACCTAATTCGATTATAACATAATCGAATTCGCTCAGAGTGTGAAGTTTGAATTTTATTCAATTCGAAACATGATTATATTTTTATTCATAAAACTCTGTTTTCCTAATAGTATATTATACGGTCTTACAATGGTACAATAAATAAAATTGATTTTGCAGAATCGACACTGTTCGTGGCATCAGTCGAAATGTTGATTAGCAAACTAACGTGTTTCCGAATTTTACTACATTTCGTCTACAAAAACCTCGAAAGAGCATGGAGTGCTGGTTCTGAAACCTGGGTCGGGTAAAGTGTTTATAAGTTTTTCCATTAGGAAATTCTCTGCATTGAGAAAAGTCAAAATTCAAATCCTTTAAAATAGGCACATAAAAGGCGCTTTTGAACGTCAATATTTACTTTTGAATTGATTCTAGTTGCCCCTTCCAAAATGTAGTTTCGTGTGGAGAAGAATGGGCAAGAAAGTCCACCGTTACTCTTTTAAAATGTTTTGAAATATTTTGTATACATTAATTATATGTGAAGACGATGCACCTAAAATAATATTACTTTGCCACAATAGGTAAAAATAATTAAATATTAAGATGATGATATTTCTAAAATTTTAACAAGTAATATTTACCGTGTGAGCTATAAAGAATCCATGTCATAAAAATTATAAATTATACCGTTTAGGCCGGAATCTGAATATGTGTCCCGTTAAAGGCAATTTGGTTGCCCCTTCAGGAAATACAAAAAATATAAGATCTTACCAAAAGTGCCACCATACTACTACTCTTATATCTAGAGGGGGCTGCCTCTTTGGTCTCGTTTACGTACGAAACTAGGTAAACCTAAACATAATTGTACGAAAAAAGTTTCATAGCAATATTACGTGCTGAAAATATTATTTCTTTGTTTAGAAATATATTTGCATTTTTATTTAATTAACCGTTATAGCTCCATTAATTACTGAACTGAAATATTGCCAGCCGTAGGCGCCGGTTGGCCGCCATAGCCCCGGGCCTAGGGGTTTCTCTTTCTTAGGGGAAGTCGGCCTCTGTTTATATCTAGGTATTTATATCGTTTAGTACCTAGTACGCTTAGACAGACGTTATCAGTCCAGATTTTGTAGAAGATAACATCATTTTAAGTTGATTTTGGCTAAATTCAAACACCAATCAAATCTGTGTTGTGCTTTCCTCAAAATACCATTTCAGACACTAATCTACATGGTACTCACATGATCTGACCAAGAATATGTACCTTAAAAAAAAGACTGTGACCTCCGGATTTTTTCGGTGTGTCTTCTCAGATTAGTCGAATAGGAAACACCGACCTCATCTAGTTTTTATAATTGTTACGTTTATTATACACTGTCGAAACCATCGTTTTAATCTTATTATAAACCTTATCGCCTTCATAAAGCCTATTTATCAATTGAGTCGCATTACACTCCACCACGTCGCTTAGCCACGCTAAATATGCAGGAAGGTATAAAAGATAAGATGGATGAGGTGTATGAGATGTTGAATGATAAAAGGATAGATATGCTATGTGTGAATGAGACGAAAAGAAAGAGTTCCTCTGACCGCTATCTGGTCCAGTGTTCAAGAGACACAAAGTGTGGGGGTGGTCCTCTCCAAGCTGATGAAATGTGTGAAGGATTATGTATGTATGAGTCCCAGGATTCTATGGGTAAGAACCAAAGTGGGCCTAAACCCTATCTTTATTTTGTGCGTTTATGCAGCCGATATGGGAAGCTCACCTTCGGAGAGGGACGAATTTTGGGGCAGTATAAGGGATTTAGTGAATGGATGTAGGTCAAACGAAAATATTGTTATGCTTGGAGACTTTAATGGTTAGGTTGATGAGAGAAGGAATGGGTACGAAAAAGTATTAGGTGCATTTGGGGATGATAGAGTGAATGAGAATGGGATGAATTTACTAGAGATATGTATAGCGAAGAATTTGTCAGTTATGAACACTATGTTTAATCATAGAAAAGGTTCACGGGTATATGTGGGCAAGGTAACACAGTAGATGTATGATCGACTTTGTGATTGTGGATGAACAATTAAAGAGTAAAGTTACAGATACTAGAGCATATCGGGGTGTTAATGTAGGGACCGATCATTATCTGGTTATGTATTGGGTAAATGGTCTGTTCAGGCATTGGCGTCATTGAATTTGAGTTCCTGTGATTGCTCTAGAAAAAAAAAATTAGAAAGACTGCTATAATTGAAAGTAAAAGAGGAATATAAGAGGGAAGTAAAAGTGAACACAGATAAAATATTTGATATAACAAGAAATATTATGGTGCAAGTAGCCACAAAGGTATGTGGTCTGATGCAGAGGAAATATGGTAATATAACGAATGATTCTTGGGTAGATGGTGAAGTTAAAGAGGTTACGAGGAAGAAGAAAAAGGCGTGGTTTAATGTGTTAGCCCGTATGTGACCGGTGATGTAGAAAGAGTGAAAAAGAAATACTCCGAAATGAAAAGGAAAGTGAAAGAGATGGTAAAAAAAGGATGAAAAGGAAAAGAAGTATGATAGGAAGTTCTCTGATAACATCAGGGCCAATGTTAAGCTGTTCTTGAAAATGTAAGATTGGCTCGCGGAGTGACAGGAACATCGAGTATGAATGTTACAAAACCAGAAATGTTATGTTTACTAAGCGAAGAATGTAAGGTCTTGGAACGATGGAAGGGATACTTTGAAAATTTATTTGTCAGGATAGTGCGCTAGGAGTGGGTAACTGGACATATGCCAGTTTTGAAGACTGAAAGCACTGAAAGGGATAACAGTTGGGAAAGCTGCAGGGTACGACAGAGTGTCTGTGGAAATGCTGAAGGGCAGTGACGGGGTGGTAGCAAGCTTGTTATAAGATGTGATAGTGATATAAGTATATATATAGTGATATAAGAGTGACAATTTATAAAATATGGGATATGTCAGGCAGGATTTAGAGAAGGAATGGTCTGTATGGATCAAATCTTCTCCCTAAGGTGCATAGCCGAAAAACATCTGGCAAAGCACAACAAAGTCTACTGTCCTTTCGTTTATTTGGAGAAGGCTTTTGACAGTGTATGTAGGAAAGAACTGTGGTCGACACTATCCGTGTCCGGTGTGGACTGGCGTTTTGTACGGGCACTGACATCTTTATACAAGTATTCCAGTGCTTGTGTTAGAATACATGGGGCATTCACGAACTGGTTCTGCATCTCGAGGGATGTTAGACAGGGTTGTGTAACGTCACCGTGCCTGTTCAACTTGTACATGGATAATTGTCTAACAGATTCGAAAGCCGGTGAGTGTGGATTGACGATGAATGATTTTCCTGTCAAATAACATCTCTACGCAGATGTTCAAGTTCTACTTGCATCGTCAGCAGAACAGTTACAAGACATGGTGACTGTGATGGATAAAGCACAAAAGATAAAAGGGATGAATACAAATTTGAATAAGACAAAGTTCATAATGTTTGAAAAAGAAGATGATGTATCGGTGTGTGATGTGAAAATAAATGATAAGAGTGTGGAGCAAGTAAGTGAGTTCTTATATTTGGGGAGCATGGTTACCAGGGATGGAAAGATTGATGAAGATATGGAAAGGAGACTAAATGCGGGAAATAAAGTGAATGGTGCTACACATGCGATTGTGACCCACCAGTTGATGTTCAACATGGCTGTTCACAATAGTGTGCTGGTGCCTACGCTTATGTATGGAACTGAATGTTAGGTGTGGCAAAAAAAACGCATTCCTTGCGAAGCATGTGTGGTGTGACTATGAATGATAGGCTGAGGAAAGATGTGATATGATAAGCCAATGGTGCGGTTTAAAAGAAGATGTAGTGACAAAAATTTAAGAGTCATGTTGAGAGTATGAATGAATGGCGACTAACAAAATTTATTTACAACCGGCGTGTGTGTATGACCAGTGTATGAACGTAAATGAGGCAAAAGGAGTATGTAAGGATCGTAGCAGGTGGTGTTCTGTAGTTCCTGCCTACCTTCATGGGAATAAGGCGTGAGTTTATGTATGTGTATGTATATAAGGGTGAAGCGACAAAAAAAATTTCGGTTGTGAGTGATCTAATAGTGAAAAATTTGTGCCTTTTAGACTCAAATTAATCCATTCAAAATATTATTTGATTTGATTTATATTAATAGCCTCCGCAAAGTCATAGATTTTTGAAAAAGTTGGTTTTTAGACTCCATTTTGACGACGTATAAACGTATGAAATGTTAATAAACAGATCTATTTTATTTCCAGAAATTATTGCAACTACAGTTTATTTGCGATACAAAACAAAAAGAATGCACATCTTATGTTTATCCCTTAAAATAAGGGGTGTGAGGGAGCGCGGGAGGGGACAGTTAGAACACTTGTCGCGTCGTCAGTGCGCTATTGTTTTTCGCTCGGATTAGACTTGCGCTAGTTATTTAACAAATAACCTTAATTTCGTTTCGTAAAAAGCATGCAGAGAACTCGAAGTGCGTTTAAATGTCCTCTTTTTGGTGATGTTTGTGAGATAAAAGAAAACGTTCTACCTACTTACGAAGATGTAATAAAATACTATGAATGGACGAGACATCAACTAAAGTTGCAATTGGAAACTGCAAAAGAGCCCACATTATTAAAAAGGTGGTAAATACTACATTACTATGACAGTTGAGGAGCACATCTCAATAATTCAAGAGCCAGGATTTATTTATATGGGGTACGTAGTACCTAACGTTGGTTCAGCGAAAAGAATAGAAACTGCGATGACAGGATTCCTATCACATGTAGGAATTCCCCAACATCATCTTATGGCAATCGGTTGTGATGGTACCAATATGAATACTGGCAAGTATGGGGGTGTTATAAGACTGCTTGAAAAAAGGCTACAAAAACCACTCCAGTGTTTAATTTGTTTACTCCACATGAACGAACTACCATTGAGGCACTTGTTTCTTCATCTTGACGGGGGTACTTCGGGGCCTAAGTCTTACACTGGAACATTGGGGGAAGCACACGAGACATGTGAACAATTGCCTGTTAAAAAATTTCAGCGCATTGAAGGAGAATTGCTTCCAGAAATAGCTCAAGATTTGAGTACTGATCCACAATACTTGCACAAGATTGTCTCAGCGGTACTTTCAGGTGATTTCTCCAGGCAAAATGTCACATGCCCGTTGGCTCACACGTGCCAACCGAATATTACGTTTGTATGTAACAACAGAGGCACCATCAGAGAACTTGTCAACTTTGGTTACATTTATTGTAAAAGTTTACGCACCACCTTTGTTCAACATAAAAAATAAACCATCATGCAAAGATGGCACGCGACACCTTTATAACATGATTAAGGCCTCCAGGTACCTGCCAGAGGATCTAAAGAAGATTATCGATCCTGTCATTGAACACAATAGCTATTTTGCACATCCCGAGAGCATTCTCCTTGCAATGATAACTGATGACAGGAAACACATTCGAGAACTGGCAACCCGGCGCATATTAAAGGCACGCAGGATGCCTCAACCCTCAATACCTAGGATGTTTGAAGTGCCGACTATAAATTTCAATGCTTTAACATATATTGATTTAATAAATTGGCAGGAAATATTAACTGAACCACCGATTATAAAAAACTTGTCTGACCAAGAAATTCAGTCCATCATGAAATCAGGTTGTGAGGGTGAAGTGTTATTTTTAAGGCTTCCATGCCATACTCAAGCTGTTGAGCGGGCTGTAAAAGTGACGACGGAAGCTGCCACTCCTCAATGCACAAAAAAGTCACGATTAGATGCAATAAAAGCCAAATTGGAATCACGGAACGTAATGCCTAAATTTGAGACAAAAAGAGAATTTTCGAGCGAATTAATTGTTTTTTAAGCTATTGCATAGCTTTCATCGTGGGCTTTGAGCGCGGCGACCGAATCAAGAAATTCCGTAACGAAAATAAAACCTAACACCCCCCACTTCGCCTACCATGTAGCTCGGCCGAGCGTTCGCTTAACGTGTATGTATATGGTACGACTGTACTTGAATTAAAATCAAAGAAAAAAAAATACTGCATAAATAAAAAATAAATAAATAATTATAATTGCATAAGTTGATAAAAAATGCTATGCAATAGCTTTACCGCGGCAGTCCCCGAGTGCCACACGTGTTTTTTTGTATTTTTTTTTTATAAATAATACTTTAATAAAAAGTTGTAGTAGTTTTGATTAATGATGATTAAGAAATATCTGAATTATATATTGTGTACCACTTATCACCCATTTACCATTAAATTAAGCTTAAGATTTGGCCATAGCTGTACTAGACCTTTTCCATTAAATTTAAATTTATAAGGTCAGTGCGGAGGCAGAAGATATTCATCAAATTGATTGAAAAATTATATTTATC